>CM066593.1:6061666-8775000 GCA_033816785.1 Picus viridis
TGCTAGTAGAAAATAGTGAATGGTGTTGTTCATCTAATAGGTATTTCAGAAACACTGAACACCATCAATTTGCTCTGGGGGAATAGAGTGATCATTTGAATAGCAGCCTTCCCCCAAACTGCAGAACCTGTAACAGGTGAATTGCTGTTCGATGTTACATAAATCAGCGAAGTCAGGTATAACCCTGACTGACTAAAGCCACAGCAAACATGGCCATTTACACCAAGAAAAAGCAAAACTTTTCTTCTAATCTTTTAGTCCACCTACATAATTAAGATGAACTCTAAATGGTGTAGCTAACAAGAAATTGAAGATACGTGTTTCTTTTCATAAGAATAGTCAGCTGGATATGCTTTATTGCTTGATTTGCATCCTTTAATTTGTACTGTAAATTAAAAACTTACTCTATTTTATTTTAAAGCTATTGAAATCCTTTCTTGTTCCTTGTACTTAATACTTTTACCTTCTTCCCAGGCCACTTGATGTTTGTCATTGTGTGCTTTGCACAAGGACGGTTTCAGACAAACAATATTCCCAGGTTTAAACAAGAATCTGCTTTAAAATTCTCTTTGAGGAAAAAATATACATGGAACATCACCCTTCGTAATCACATCAGTGAGAGACCAAAGTAATTTTTGATTGTCTTTGGAAATTAGGATTTTGTTAACATGCTTTTTATTTTCTCCAGAGTTTGTCTTGATGAATAAACGAATCTCAGTTAGTAAGGGAAAATGGTAGAAATGCTGTCAGAAGAATTTAGTTACACTGAGCAGTAAGTATATGTGCTGACAATAAATTTAGGGGTTTTGCAGATAAACAGTAGATCTTGAGGTCATGAGGAAAAAAAAAAAAAGTGATCCTGTTGAGAATGATTGATTTTTTTTTTTTCCAAAGATTTTTGCATTTAGGAAATGTGAAGGTAGGCTGTAATTTTCCTTATCAACTGGGTCAATAATCTATTGCTGAAATGATTTCCGATTTCCTTTACTGTGATGCTGATCTGGGGGGAAGTTGGTAGGAGTAAGAAAAGGGGAGGGAACAGAAAAAGAAAAGTAAATCTTCTGTCTGCTGATAGGTACCGATCCCTGAATCTTCAGTGAAGCTGCGAAAGTGGAAACATAACAAGGGAATGTTCACATTTATTCATTTTGTCAAGTACATGATTGGTACAAAATTGTTAGGATTTTAAAATAAAACTTCTACCCATTAAGCTGTGCTTCCTGTCTGTGCCAGGAATGCCCTAGTAGGGTATTTGACCAGAGCTAAGCTTTTTAGAACTAATAATTTTGTGTTCCTCATTCTTCAGACATTGAAAATTAGATGCAAAGTATCTTGAAGCCCCAAAATATGTATTTTCAGGTTTTTCTTCCTTTTTCTCCCCCAATATGACAGTATCTCAGGAAGTTGCCTGATAGTTTGCATCTAGTTTCTTATGCTAGGTAAGAAGATGTACCAGCTGCTGAATTTGGACACTGGTATCAGTCTCCAGAACCATAGCTTTCTTGGCATTTATATGGGTCAAATCTGGCAGGACTAGATTCAGCTACAGTGCTTGCAGTGAAAGGAGTGAATATAGAGCGTGAACAGAGCTTCCCAGGTTCCTCACAAAAGTGCTATGTCTGGGGTTCTTGCTAGTTTAATAGTGATTCTCAGAAAGTGCTTCTTCCCAGATCTCCCATATTCCTACCTGCATTGTAGCTTGTGGAGCTATGTGGGAAGAGCATCCTGTTCCTCTCTAAATAGGATAACCCATTCCAGGGCTTCACCACTCTCATGGGGAAGAACTTCCTCCTCACATCTAGCCTGAATCTCCCCATCTCCATGCATCCACTAGTTGTGTTCAGGGGATAAAATCACACTAGCCGAGGCATGCTCACCTTTACATCCTCTTAATTTCTTAGTGTCTTTGTCATGTTTCACTTTGCTGGTAAATATTTTCCCCTTTCTCCAATTTTTTTAATCACTCAAAGATTTTCTTAATCTCTGTATCAGTCAAAACGATTTATTCCTTTTTCTTCTGTTGCCCCCTCCTGGAAGTGCTAATACCCCGTGAGCATGTTCAGTTGCAGTATTGCATTTTAGCCAGATGTGAAACAGGATTAACAATTAATTGCTCAAGGGCTAATATGGCTTTGCAGTGGCTTAGCCAGCTGTGCAGCAAAGTGCCCTCTACACAAAAATGGGTAGTGCTGAATTCAAGTCAAGTCCTTTTGCATTCCATTTGTGCCAATAATTTCTTTATCACACTTTATACATTAACATCTTGAATTAACAGTAAATTGAGATCTGCTCTTACATATACTGTGTCGATGCAGATATCTAAATGTGAAATGAGGGAAGAATTGCTGGGACATCTGTATGATAAGTGCTTGTCTGGACAATACAGCTAGTAACAACATTCAGTTTTATGTGAAGGGAAAGTAGAAATCAAGTACATTAACTCATACTATGAGTATTTTATCTGGAGCTTACCTCAGAGAAATATGGACAGTCAAAATATAGACACTGCAACAATAATAGAAAAAATAAATAAATTTGGTGCTACAGGAGCATTCCATTGAACAAAACCCTCTCTTTCCAAAATGGGAGCTTTGCTGAAAATCCAAGGTGAATGACAGACTGAAGCATGCAGCCTGCTGATCCAGCGCTTCAGTGAGAACAGATGGTATTCTGAAACAGTCCATTTGTGATCATTCCATAATAAAGATTAAAGTTGCATATTCCCCAACAGAGGTGCTTTAGGCAGCCTGCCAATTCATGAGCAAGTTCTTGGCCTTCCTCTTCCAGCTTTTGATTTATTTTATATATATGTGTGTATGTATATATGTAAAAAAATACCCAAATCCTATAATTTTTCCAGTGATACTTTTTTTTATAGAAAGTCAAGATAAAGAAAGGAATTTGTATTGCCATGTTCTCCTGTTACAATAGTCTATTAACTACAGTAGAAAATTGTTTTGTTGTTCCCAGCCATAATCTTACAGGAATGTTTTTAGTCACACACATGTTAGAGCTGTACTCCACTTTCAAGGTATGCAAGGTTGATAATTACACAATGAATGCAGGGTATTCCCTTATTGAATTTGTCTTTGTGAGCGAAGAAGTGTGAGGGCGTTGTAACAAGGCAGCAGCTGGAAATGATATTCCAATCACAGGTGTGAGTCTGGTATAAATATCTTCCCTTTTCACCTCTTTCCCTGTTTCCCTGTTCCCCTTTTTTCTTCCTTCTGAATTCCTTCTTTCCTTCTGAAAGTCCCTGGCAGCTCTGTTGAATTGTATTCCTGGACCCATTAGCGCATGAGCTGTGTTAGGGAAGCAGCGTGTGCTGACATTTATGCAACATGCATCTCTCTGTGTACATGCATTTTTATTGTTAGGTGGGAAACTGATTTTTCCATTCTAGAGCAAATTCTGCACATCTTCATATTTCCTTTCTGCTTTTCTTTCTTGTATTTATAGACCACCATTAAACTAAACTGGGGGACCCTTAACTGCACTGGGGTCTGAGTGGCTGGAGGGCAACCAGGCAGAGAGGGACCTGGGGGTACTGGTCAATGGTAGGCTGAACATGAGCCTGCAGTGTGCCCACATAGCCAAGCGGGCCAATGGCATCCTGGCCTGCATCAGGAACAGTGTGGCCAGCAGGAGCAGGGAGGTGATTCTCCCCCTGTACACTGCACTGGTTAGGCCACACCTTGAGTCCTGTGTCCAGTTCTGGGCCCCTCAGTTTAGGAAGGATGTTGACTTGCTGGAACGTGTCCAGTGAAGGGCAACAAAGCTGGTGAGGGGTTTGGAACACAAGCCCTATGAGGAAAGGCTGAGGGAGCTGGGGTTGCTTAGCCTGGAGAAGAGGAGACTGAGGGGTGACCTTATGGCTCTCTACAACTACCTCAAGGGAGGTTGTAGAGAGGTGTTGGTTGGTTTCTTCTCCCAGGCAGCCAGCACCAGAACAAGAGGGCTGCCCGGGGAGGAGGTGGAGTCACCATCATTGGAAGTGGTCAGGAGGAGACTTGGTGGGGTGCTTGGTTGCATGGTTTAGTTGATTAGGTGGTGTTGGATAACAGGTTGGACGCGATGATCTCAAAGGTCTCTTCCAACCTGGTCTGGTCTGGTCTATTCTATTCTATTCTATTCTATTCTATTCTATTCTATTCTATTCTATTCTATTCTATTCTACAGAAATAGAGAAAGCAGTACTGCAGGATCTTAAGTGTTATGCTTGCGTACAGCAGTGTTCCCAGTTTCTGGATTTAACATTTTACTTTTTTTCTCTATTTCTCTAGTAGAAAATATTTTCTTTTGGAGACAAATGTTGGTCCTGTTGGTATCACATACAATTTTAATTATGGCAATATTGTTATTGTAATTCTCAGAGGTGTGTGCTATTTCTAAAGCCAGCAGCGATCTAAACAACTCAAACCTGGATGGGAGCATGTCTTTGAAAATAGTATGTACGGGTAAATAGTTGACACAGGCTCTCTGGTGAATGTAAAATCAGTTAGAGAAAAAAGTTAGAGGTTCTTAACTATTTATTTGGTTTATTTAGTTAATCTTTAATTTACTCCCTTTCTTCGTACTTCACCTCTCTCCTTTTTTGACCAGTTCATAATTGGTGTAATTGATATCCCAGATGACCTCATGGTGTGAATTTTTCTTTATGCCTACCTTGCAGTTGCTGAGTATAAGTAGACATAAAAAATCTAGAACAGATAGAAATAATGGAAAGGGATGTTTCTGACTGGATTTAGTATTAGGCAAATGTTTATATAAAGAATACCTGTGTTCCTTCTGGGTTTGCAGATCTATGTAAAATCAAGACTGGAATTTCTCAGGACCTTGAAGCAGAGACTGATTACCATAAACAGTGTTTGCTAGGAACTTGATGTGAAGCTTTCCCCTGTGTGCTTCTGTTCTTCGTATAACAAGCATGTGACTAGCATTAAAGCAAAGTGCAATCACTGGGAAGGGCAGACCCAAGCTTACAGTGGGAGATGTCCTTCAGGCAGTCACCCAGAGCACTAAAGAGTAACTACAAGTAGATGGATTTGGTTGCCTTCGTGTTTTATGCTATTTGAGTGCTAGTTACTGCAAGATGAATGGCAGTAGAGACAAGACATTCCCTGCTGCCTCTTTGTTGTGAAAGCTGTTAAACAGCTTTTGAATGTGCCTGCATCATTCTTGGTTTGTTTCTTTTTAACCTGGGCTCGTTGCTCTCATCCTGTGCAAGCATCAATGCTGTGCAAAGGCTGATTTAATACATAGAGGTAGATCTTCATCTGGCATAAATCTGCCTTTAATGTTCTTGGGGTTTGATTGATTTACATCAGATTATGAGCCAGTCATTACCTCCAGGCTTAAAATGTCTAAGCTAAATAATTTCTATTACAACCATTTCACACTGGTTTAGATAGCAAATATTTTCAATCCACTGTCTCCTTGGATACTAATTTTTGGTAAAGGTTTTAGTTATAGCCAGGCAAATGTCCAATGTGTTACTGATCATGTGCTTTTCCAGACAGATTTTAATTTGCAGAGTTCCATTAAACCAAAAAAGCATCATATTGGCTGCTGCATGATGTTTGCAGAAGGATCTTAGAAGAAACTTCTTCACTGAAATGGTTCTCAAACACTGGAACACATCCCCAGAGAGGTGGTTGAATCCCCATCTCTGGAGGTCTTTAAAAGATGCAGATATGTGGTGCTGAGGAACATGGTTTAGCACCAGAGAATGTTTGGACTCAATGATCTTAAAGGTCTTTTGCAGTCAAAAGGATTTTATGATTCTGTGTCTCTGTGAGTCTTAATTTCTAGTTTTTATTTGAAGTTCTGGCTCTTGTGACAAAGTGATGATGAGCAGTGCTACAGGTAGTTGTTTGGGAGAATATCTATTAGGATAAAAATGTGGTTCAAGCTCCAAAAGTAACAAATGATAAAATCTCAGTGTCCAATTCTGTGCATGGTACTAGTGTATTATATTATACAGATTAAGAAAAAACAGCCTCAAAAAATAGAATGATAATTAGTTTCCCCAGCTGTGCAGGAGAATTCAGCATTTGTCAAGCAGGGGACATAGACTGGTCAATCAAAATCTCCTGATGATCAGTGTCCTTAGGATGTGCATTTTTACTACTGGATTCAGTCCCAGAATTATTTGGCTCTGTTTGGTGTTGCACAGAGAACTTCAGCTCTCTTGTCCTTGGTATAATAGAGCCGTACGGTTTCACAGCTTTAGCTGATTAACTGCTAGAGAAAGGGAAGGGGCACATTTCATGAGTATCTAATTGTAGCAGACTTTGTGGAACTTAGTAAAATGCTCTGAAAATTAAGCCATCACTACTCTTTCTTGTATACCGGTACTGGTTTTTGAGGGTGCAAAAGGAGATGATGAAAATAAGTCCGATCCATAGTTCCTAGCATCTAGCTGGATTTTTCCAGTATGTTCTGAGTTGTAGGGGGAGGTGAAATGGGAGCTGCATAAGGGGAAAAGTAGAACAAAGGAGGATGCAGCAGGTCTTGAACAGCAATACAGATTGATAGGAATACAAATTAGCTCAAAGTTAGAGCTGGGCAGGATCTTAAAAGCTATGTACACAAACTCCATAAAAATTCCTTCTGTGTTTCAGTAAGTTCCTTTGAAAATCATTCTGGCATGAAGTATGTATTTTTAACACTTCACAGTGAGAGCAAAATCAGAAATATACAGATTTATCACTAATTCTTCTAAGGTCACATTAGAAAATGTTTCAGGCTCCTCAAATAATCACACGTTTATTAAAAATCTATTTAAAACTTTCCATTGTTCTCCATAAATATTCATGTTTATTTTAATGAGTGCTTTACAGATTTAATTCCACCAACTTCCCCTCCCCCCCCGCCCAGTGACTAGAAAACTTCATATTCAAATCCAGGTGTATGCACAAATCTGGAAAGTATTTCTAAGATGTTATAGCATAGCTATTAAGAATATTATTAATTACAGCTATTTTTGTTGTTGTTGTTGATTTCCACAAGAGAATAGAGAAGCTTGCAGCTGGGATTCTTTGAAGCAACATTCTATTCTTCAGGGAACTGTTATTTCAATAAAAACAATGAAATCAGTTAGCATAGGTAATAAAATAATTATAGTAATTTATTTTGGCTATTAAGTGTTGAATCCCCTTAGCTAATCATCCACTTAAAGCTGTTACTCAAAGTGCCCTGATTGCTTTTTCCTTAAACATCATGAATTCTTATTCACTGATAAATCCATTTTTAATAAATTCCTGCTGTGCTTTTCTACTCATGATAATCTGAACACTATAAATAATACAATGTATTGTTACTCAAAACTAGTAGAGGACATTTCCCACCGTCCTATCAGTAAGAACAGTCATTCCTGGACTTCTTTGTACCTGGTTACAACTGCACTTAAAGCTCACCTGCCTGCAGACAGAAAAGTCTCATTGCTTATGAACAAGAGCAGTATTAGGGGAGTGTTTCTTTGTAGGGCATTCTTTGTCTGGGCATACTTCCTTCCAGCACATCCATTAACAGAATCCATCTTGCAGTGCAGAGGGAGCACAATAATTATTGCTATGAACCCAATATAAATCGCTGTCTTGAATTAAAGTTTGTTACATTTTACTTTGTTGCTTCTGTAAAGTCCTTCAAATGTGAATGGTCCCAATGTGTAAAGCAATCTTATTCCTTTTCCTTAAGTCAGAGCCTTACGAGCATATGACAAAATGAAAAATCCCTCAGTCAAAAGCTGTGTGTCAATAGCAACAATCTATGTTAAAGTTGGTACTGCAATGGTAGTTTTAGCTACTTTACTACTCTATTTTATCTCCATGGCCCACCAAACCAAAAAGCTTCTACAGTAGTGTCTACTCAGGAAATCTAGAAGGTGATTTCTTAGTTCTATGGGCTTCACGATGATCATAAAGCTTTAGAAAGGTTGGCATCTTGTAGAGAGGTATTTGGAATGGGAGTGTGGTGTTCTTTTTTTTTTTTTTTTTTTTTTTTCATGTTTATTTGTTTAATGTTTATTATGCTTTATAGTGGTGACTTTTTCAGGTAGTTTCACTGCTTGGTACTTCTGAGAAATGCAGGGACAGTGCTTCCCTCACGAGGCCTCCAGAAGCGAGAAGGAAATACTGGCACAGCCTGAATGTTTTAAGGAAAAAGACAAGTTGTCCTCTTTAGGTACTGTGACATTTCATAGAGTCATGGAGTGGTGTGGGTTGGAAAAGACCTTGAAGCTCACCTAGTTCCTACCTCCCTGCCATGGGCAGGGACACCTTCCACTGGATCATGTTGCTCAAGGTCACATCCAACAGAGGGGGAATCCATGACCTTCCTGGGCAACCTTCCAGTGTCTCACCATCTTCACTGTAAAGAATATCTTCCTAATCTCAAGTCTAAATCTTTCCTCCTCAAGCTTTTACATCCCAATTATATTTTAAATAATCTTCCAAAGCTGAGCAAAACCTGTGTTAGGCTATGATGGAAGTGATAGATTTGTAATTGAAACCATACCCTGGAACTCTGTTTTTTCTTACTGACTGACTTAAAACTCAGGATGTTGGGAAGGCTATTAGTGAGGGATTCAGAAATCCACATTTCTCTTGTTTTTGAAGGAGTGCTTATTGTCTTCTCCTGGGAATTTCATTCAAGGTGTGAATAGGGGTGTAAACTCTGCATTTCATCATTTTATTCTTTTAGGAATCACATTGTACTCATTGTGAAGTACCAAAATTTGCCGTCTTTAATGAAAAGATTAAATTTAGCTGTGCTACATAAGGCACTTTGGCAATTCCTATAGAAGATTTTGGTAAATGTTGGAAATGAGAAAGACAGTAGTACAAGGAACAGGAATTTTCAGGTCAGAGAGTATGTTTCTGTGGTGGTCAGTTCAGGGATATCCCTGTATAAAATCTTACATTTGAAAAAAAAATTAGAAGACAGACACTTGAAGTTCACAGTCAAACAGTACAGTACGCACAGTCTCTTTCAGTCACCATGAAGCTTTTCCTCTCTTAAAATGCAACAAAATCTGTTCACTTAGAAGCAAGAAAAAAAATTCTGTAAGCGATGGATTTAACACACTGGATAACCTTTTCATTAGACAATTACGCGTTTCAGTCCATGGGATATAAAGTGTATTTTTTTTGTAGTACGTTTTCAGATGTCAGTGACCCTATTTCATGGAATATAAGTCACACTGTGAGTTTAAAGATCTGAAGAAAATCAATAGATGAGACATTGAAGACTCTCGTATCAACTGAAAATATTTTCTTTTGCCATTTTTTTCTCGCTCTTTTTTAATCTTCTTGCTGAAAGCTGAACCCAAACATCAAAAAATCATTGAAAGACTTGGATAATAATTACTAGAGTCTTGGGTTTTACTGTAAAAAGCTTTTGTATCCTAGCAGTATTTGAAGTACTAATCCACTAGGTACAATACCTCTGGGTAAGACACAAGTAATGTAAAAGAGAGTTAATCCAATGAGCAATAGAAACTATTGCTCTACATCAGTTTTGAAAATCTTCTCCTACCTTCACAATCAATAAAACCCAAATTGTACAGGCATAATTCACATTAAACTAATTAGAGTAATTAACATAATTACATTTACTATTACATATGCATGCATTTGGTGTTAATAGCACAGCAGACATTTTCACAAGCATACTTTTTGCTAGCACTTTAATCAAAATTAAAGTAGACTGTCCTTTAATGTGCTTTCCCCCTGTAATTCCCATAGATATACCTGTTTATTTCTCACATTTCTCAGAAATTTGAAAGTTCAGTTTTGGACACTGGAAATGCTGAGAGTAAGCCTCGTTCTCAGAAATGCATGACTAGGAATCCGAAAACGTGTTTCTCAGGAAAAAAAAGACTGGATCTCCATATGCACTAATTCTATGGAATCCAACAGTTTTAATCCTGAAACAAAGATGCCCTTTATGAATACTTCAGTGATGGTAGAGATACCATTTTTCTTTCTCTTATTAAAGCTATTTAGGATTTGCAAACAGGCAGAGCTTTGGCGTTCTCTGCTTCATTGTCTTGTATGCATCAATAAAAACTATGAAAATCACATTAATAGTGAAATATGAAAGGAAATGAAGGATACACCAAAGTGGAACTGCCCCTGTTTAACAATGACAAATTTCAGAGAGACATATCCTGCCACTTAGTCAGGGTTGATAATTATTTAACCTTTTTGCATTTCAAAAAATAACAGGGAAATGGTAATTAATGAAATACAAATTTAAATGGAAAATAAAAATGAAAATTGGTGCAGGAAACAGGGATTATTGGAAGGCTCTCAAAGACACACATAGATTTGTCTCAGATAAATGATCATATTTATCTTTGTTGAAGAAAAAAAAAGAGAGTTTATGGTGCTATTTAAAAAGTAATCACATTTATATAATAAAACCTCAGAAATTGTTGCTCATTTTCATCATTGCCTTTTTTTTTGTTTGTTTGTTTTTATGCTCTTATGCTTTACTTCTAATGACAGTTAGTTTAAAGAAACTATTCCTATTTACCTTCCAGGTTTAATGCAGTATTGTAACAATTTTGTTCATTTCATAATTGTGCCATCCTGCTTTCAGGTACTTCAGACAATATCTTAGAGGCTGTGGTTTCTTTTGATGAAAGGTCACTAGAGGTACAGGTCATGGTGGGAACATTGTGGAGAATGTGGACTGATGCAACACATACATCATTTAGTGCAGCAGGTTCTTCCAAAGTTTATAATAGTTTATAATACAAAACATCACTTTGAGATTCAAATTCCATAACAGGTGAAAAAAAGAAAAGTTGCCCTAGATTTTTACATGCCAAGAAGAACAATTTCAGTACCAGATAAAAGTGGGTAATACTAAGAAAAAATATCTTAAACATCTATGTGGGTGTGACAGCTGTAACCAAGGAAGATGTGACCTGCTGAAGGTCAGAGTAGCACTGGGATTGCTTGTGCATCCTTGTTTCTTATATTTCTGTATTTCTCACACGGTTCCTAACTCTCGTATGCCCACATCACCCACTTTGGCTTCTTTGGTTGATCTAATGAAATCTGCGTACTTTCCGGTATTGATTGGTGTAAGTGTGGCTTAATGGTGGAATCATTACTTTTTTAATCTTGGAACTGCCAGCCCTTACCTTTAACTGAAATTCAGTTTCTTTGATTAAGGACTGCCATTACTAATTGCTTTTAAATATTGCTTGGATGGTTCTGGTTCAAAAAGTTTAGTTCTTCAGCAATATCTTCTGGTTCTATGCTTCTGGTAATTTATTAAAACTTTATGCTCTGTGGCATGTCCAAAGCCAGGAAAGGGAAGCTGATAGAAAATCCTGGAACAAAAGCTAGAATTTAAATGATAGCTTTTGGAAAATCGGGGCTTAACAGCTTTCCTGCGCTGCATATGAGCTTCATCTTTATGTCCATTTATTCTTTGCATTAAACTGATGCATGTCTGGTGGCAACCATAACTGAGTTTGCCTACCTATCTCACATCTATTCATGCAGTTCTGAAGGAAAGGTCAGATAAGGATAATATGTCAAAAGGGTATAATTAAGATTCAGAAAGATTAATACCTGTGGTATTTAGTGAAATTGCCTTGTAGTGGAATGCTCATCTATTACTTTCATATTTAACATTTCTGCTGTTAAAATGTTAGTGCTTGTAAAAGTACAAAATTGGTGGCAGACATTTGTTTTATATACTCTTTTTATACCAAAAAAAGAAGCCCATAGGAGAAGCAATCAGGTTGATGTTTTTTTACCTTGAATTCTTATGTGTAATTATTTCATTATTTCCACGATAAATTTGTCTTGAGTAAGGTTATTTAAGTTATGTCAATCAGTTTGACAAGTGGTGTCAATTTGAGAGGGTGAGAGAAAACACACTAGTAACAGTAGCTGAGATATGTGGAACAGTCTCTCGTGAAATTAAAATGATACATCTGTAGAATGAAGAGGAATAAATGTTATTTAATTCAATATTAAGAAGAAAAGATCTTTTTGACATGATTCAGCACATACTTAATACATAATTGAAAGCAGATGAGCAGCCTCTCTGGAGTTTGTGGTACATAGGAGCTACAGCTCCTTCAACTATTCCAGCTACTGCACAAACACGTAAAGGATAGCACAGTTCCCAAAAAGTTCCATTAAGATGTGAAGCCTAGTGCAAACTGACACCCCCAAGCAGTTATAGTAGCTAAACAAGTATGAACATAATAAAGTCATGACTTCTTTTTCCTCACTCATTATAAAAATTGCAAATACTTTTTTTCTTATACACCTTCCTTTCAAGTGTAAAACATTATGCCCAAGACAGTGTTGAAAGTTATAGCCAAATAAATTTGAATGGAAATCTACACTGTTTTCCTGAATCTCATCCATTTTTTTAATCTTTCATTTCTAAAGTAAATGGAAATTTTGCTTTATTGAGAAATAGATCCTGCAAGACATTTGCATGAATCATCCTTCTACAGATGGAGTTGATAATTAAATGAGTCACAGGCAGAGAACTTCTAGATTTACTCAGTAAAACTTCTGCATGGCTTTGCCACAGATATAGCAAGTACCAGGATCCTGAGTACTGGCACTACTAGATATGCTGTGTTAAATGTTGCAAGGCACAGCATGTGCTACCACTAAATGAAAAAAAATTCCAATTAGTGTGACCGTAGGACCTCAAACTGCATTCAAAGCAAGTAAGTTCAGAGCTGACACCGACATCACCACTGGTGAAAGTCACATAAGAGTTTATGACATGACACCCCGACATTTCTGCAGTTCTGAAGAGCGTAGTTGCCGTGTCATACTCCATTGATTTAAGTGTAGGTTTACTTTTATATACAAAATTAGAAATACATTCACTTAATGTAATTAGAAGTGTGCATCTGTCTGTCTAGGCCTGGGCCTGACTGTACTTCCAGCTGAGCACAGAGGAAGGTGTGGAAGGTTCAGATACTTATGGTTTAAAAGAGCTTTCACTAGTGGTCTCCCAAAGCCTTGGGAGTGACTTTATACTCAATTATCACATAGGCAAATTCTGCATCTGTTGGTAGTGCCACAACAAAACGTTTAGTAAAGAGCCAAGGTGGATATGGACTAGACAAGGTGCTGGAGGAGTTTAGGAGACCGTATCTCTAGGAATTTTTAAACAAGTACCTGATTTAGCTGACTGAAGATTTCACTGTATAAATCTGACAGTTGAGTGTTATGTGATATGAAGTTCTTTTTCTGATCACTGGAAACAGATGTGAAATCAGGAACCAAAACAATTACTTTGATGGCTGTAAGACTGGCAAAGCTAATAACTTTATATTCATGTAAAAGGCAAGGTTGTCCTTCAGGCTATTTTGAGAAACACGCTGTTTGTTTAGTAGTGTGCTCAGGGTCCAGAAATATGGGGAGTATTTTTGTGTTTAAGTTCGTAGTGCTACTGAGTCTAGTAGAATTGTGGGGTCACGTGAAAGTTTGTGGGATCACACCCCGTGATTTTTGCCCTTTTGTGTAGTTGCTGTGCAAGTTAAATTCTGGGCTCTGCTTTATTCTTCTCTGTCTAAAGATAGACCTTGATGTAATCTGCAAGTCTTCTCTACATGTTAGGAGTTGCAATTTAACCTAAGAACTGCATTTGTTGTTACTGTGTATGACTGCACTTTAAAAAGTGTAATAGTTTTAGAGCATCCTTCAGACCCACAGCTGCCACATTCATAGGAGTCAGTGTAACTGAGCCCCCAGTCAACACATCTCATGTAAAAATACCCATTAAACAAGAGTATGTTGTTGTGTAACTACTAGACGTTGCTTTGTTTAAAATGCATGGTAATTACTTATTTATCTTTTATGGCTTACTGGAGGAAAGCAACAGGAAGGGAATGAGTATTAAGGGGTAAGAGAAGACTGAAGGGAAGGAGAGAGGGTAAGCTGAGAAACAAGAGAAATGAAAATTTGGAATGAATGCAGGTGTGCTGTTCAGTATTCTTGCAGCTGGGTGTAATGGAGCATTGTGACTACAAGGGCTTAAATGGAGATCACAGCTGAGTGGCAGAGAAAAAGTAGGAAAATATTGGAGCTGGGGAGGCCACCTATATCTGGAAAGGGCCATGGCAATCATTAGAGCTCAAAGTACAGCTGATTACAGGATGTCAGGGGTTATCCACCAGGACTCCCAGGTTCCTCTCCACAGGGCTTCTTTCCAGCAGATCAGCTCCCAGTCTGTACTGGTGCAGTTTATCCTCCCCAGATGCAGGACTCTGCACTTGTCCTTGTTGAACCTCATTTGGTTCCTCTCTGCCGTGCTCTCCAGTCTGTCCAGGTCTCGCTGGATCGCCGCACAGCCTTCAGCTGTACCAGCCAAGCCTCCCAGTTTGGTGTCATCAGCAAACTGGATGAGCAGACACTCTGTTCTCTCATCAATGTTATTGATGAAGATGTTGAACAATGCTGGTCCCAGCACTGATCCCTGGGGGACTGCACTAGTTACAGCTCTCCAGCTGGACTTGGCACCACTGATCACCACTCTTTGAACTCTGTCTTGTAACCAGTTCCTAATCCACCTCACTGTCTGCTCTTCCATCTCACACTTCTGAGCTTGCTCACTAGGATGTCATGGGAAACGGTGTCAAAGGCCTTACTAAGGTCAAGGTAGATCACATCCACTGGTCTCCCTGAGTCTACCCATTTAGTTATGGCATCATAGAATGTTATCAGGTTAGTCAAGCATGATTTGCCTTTGGTGAATCCATGCTGACTACTCCTGATAACCACCTTCTCTTCCAACTGCCTTGAGATGCCCTCCAGAAGGAGCCACTCCATCATTTTTCCAGGGATGGAGGTGAGGCTGACTGGTCAGTAGCTCCCTGGAACCTCTTTCTTGCCCTTTTTGAAGACTGGAGTGACATTGGCTCTCTTCCAGCCCTCAGGCACCTCTCCTGTCTGCCACGATTTGGCAAAAATGATGGAGAAGGGCAGAGTGATAACATCAGCCAGCTCTCAGCACTCTTGGGTGCATCTCATCAGGGCCCATGAACTTGTGAGTATTCAACTTGTGTAACTGATCCTTAATCCAGTCTTAACTGACCAGTGGAGAGCATTCCCTGCTCCAGGCTTCCTCTCCTTCATCCAGAGTCTGGAGTGCATAGGGCGGTTCAGTCTTGGGTGTAAAGCAACATTCAGCAACTCTGCCTTCTCTGCATCCTCAGCTACCAGGGCTGCCTCATCATTCAGCAGTGGCCCCACGCCTTCCCTATTCTTCCTTTTCCTGCTGATATATTTGAAGAAGCCCTTCTTGTTCTCTCTTACTTCCTTTGCCAGTTTCAGTCCTAAGAGGGCTTTGGCCTTCCTTGTTGCCTTCCTACATGCTCTGACAATTTCTCTATAGTTCTCCCAAGTGACGATCTCCTTCTTCCATGAATTGTAAGTTTCTTTCTTCCCTGAGATTTCCTTCAGGAGCTCCTTGCTCAGCCATGCAGGTCTCCTAGCACATCTACTCAGTTTCCTACTTAAGGGAACACACCTAGCTTGGGCTTGGAAGAAGTGGTCTTTAAAAATTAACCAACTTTCCTGGGCTCCTTTACCCTCCAGGGTCTTAACCCATGGGATTTCTGCAAGTATGTCTTTGAAGAGTACAAAGTTACTCTGCAGAAGTCCAGGGTTGTAATTCTACTTGTTGGTCTGCTTCTACCCTGTATAGTACTGAACTCCATAATGTCATGATCACTGTCACCAAGGCTGTTCCTGACCTTAATGTCTTCAACCAGTTCTTCTTTATTAGTTAATACAAGGTCCAGCAGTGCCCCTCTCTTTGTTGGTTCCTCCACTACCTGCATCAAGAAGTTATCACTGATACACTGCAAGAGCCTTTTGGATTGACTGTGCCTGGCTATGTGAGCTTCCCAGCAAATACCAGGGTGATTGAAGTCACCCATGAGTATCAGGTTGTTGATGTGATGGGTACTGAAGATACAAGGAAGGTTAAAGGATTTGAAGGCTACCTTGCTGCCATTTATGGTAGTTATTTTGGAACAGGAGGGAGATATGAGATGGGGTTATAGTCTGGAAGCTGTTCCTGGACTTTGTGTCACCCCCAGAGTATAAAAAAGGCCAGACATGCCCTTTTCTCTCTGCAGCTGGCCAGAAAATAATGCTGGAATTGAACCTTCTGTTTTACACTTAACACTATGCTTCTCTGGAACTGACAAATGCACAGTAACACAAATGATTAAACTCTCTGTTGGATTTTAATTTATCAGCATCTAGTGGGAAAACATAAATGTTCAGTGCCATAAATAGCTCATTTGTAAAGAAAATAGACTGGACAAAACAACTGAAACAAAAAAGGTTTAAGATTCTTTCATTCGGCCTATACTCAGGCAGAATATCCAATGAAGTGGGCAGTTTAGTGAGGACAGAGAGAAGTAAAAAAAGTATTTTAGTGAATATGATCTCTGAAAAGCAGCTGAAGTAGAAACCCAACCTGAGTTCATAATTGAATGTTAAGCTCTATAAGTAAATCTGCCTGCATAATGTGGGCTTACCCCTCCCTCTGAAGCAGAAACAAGAAATAGACATACTATCCCATGCATCTCATCCATTTCAAATCATATCTGCTTTACTTGCAGGGACTGAGAGTTTCCAAGTATGCAGGCATTGCTCTTTGAATTGCTTGAGCCTTCCCACTGCCTCTATTATCTACTTAATTAACTAGTTGTATCTCTCAACTTGTTATCAACTTTTTTTTTGGGGGGGGGGGGCAGGGAGTTGGGGGGAGTGGGGAGGGCTCAACAAAAGCAATTACACTGAAGACTTAAGAAGCATGCAGAGGATTTTTGTAACTTATGAAGGCATGATTTGCCTTTGTAAACTGCAGGTATCAAAGCAGCTTTTCTATTCTGTTTGGACACACAGTGTAGTAACAGGGGGATGAGAGGCAGCTGTGCTTCAGACCACATGAGGTAATTTGCAGACACATTTTAATTGCCTTTTAGAGAGCATGAAGGAGTTCCAAATAGTCTAATGAGTTCCAGCAAACACCTGTGAAATGCTTTTAGACCACCATGTAAAACAGAAATGAAGAAAAAAATAAAGCACGAATCTAGCATGTGTATTCTAATGGAAGTTAAAGAGGAAAAATGTAATTTTTTTAGGTACTTACCACATTCTCCAAGACAAAAATGAAGAAAACAACAAATGATATTTTTGTACCAAGAGACAAACTTCAGCAAGTGGTCTTTCTGGAACACATAATAAAGGAGCTTTAAGAGCAGAGGCTTGTTTGAGATAGCACTATCAGTAGTCTCAACATATAAACTTATTTTTTATCATTATGTTGTAACTCTGTGGTCACTCTTAACTTGAAGTGCAAATCTCATTGCAAAGTTCCTCAGTGAAGCTGCTGCTTGAGGTGGGGCCTTCGGTGGTGTGAGTTATTTATCCCTGTAATGCTTCAGCTCTATAAAATGCAACTCATCTATCCTATCAAGAGATTTTGAATTTGCAAAGAAAAGAGCTCTTCTGAAGTCGGATTGCTCAGAGAAAATGTTCAGAAATGGAGTAAAATTATTCCCAAACCAATACAATTGTAAGCCCTGTAGAAGGTAGACATCGTGGACATTGTTGTATGGTGGCTTGTTGTTTAAAGCCTATACCAGGAGGATTTGCAGCAAGAAGTAGTTCTACAATTTCTTTCTTTTGCCTTTGAGAAATGCCTAACGGTAGCTGCCTTTTTGCCTTCAAGAAATACAGCAAGTTGATGGAAGTTATCTAAGCTGTACATTAAATACATGGTAGAAGAATATCAATTTGACAGGGAAAAGTGTATGTTTGACATTTTGCATTTCATCATTTGAACCTGCAAAACTGATTTGTGGCATGCAATAATGTTGTCTTAGGCCTCTTTGGAAATGTTACAGTTCTCAAATGATGAGAGCACTGAATGTTTGGCTTTATAGAGAAAGGAAGGAAAGTTTGCTGTTTGAATGACCTGAATGAAATGACAGTTCATCTCTAGAAGAAGACATTGTGCTGTGAGGCTGCTATATTATTACTTCCTTAGCAATGAAAAATTCCATTAAAAATCATCTCTATCGCACACTTTGTCGTGCTGTATATTCTTGCTCTCTGGCAAGGACAAAACTGTTCAGACTATATGAGTTGAAAGGGAAGGCTTTTTATGCATGATGCATCCTGGGGCTTAGAAGAGATACAAAACTGAGGGAGAAATGTGGAGTGTCCATTCCTCACTTTGGACTATCTTTAAGGCTTAAGAATGTCCTCTTTTTTTAGATGAAGTTCAGACAAGATTAGGGGATAGATGAATTCATTTTCTGTTTCTGATGCAGTAGAGGCCGACTTGAGAAAAAAAAAACCAAACAATATTGTAATTTACAAAATATGCAATGTCTTAGATCTGGGGTTTTTTTCCTGGAACTATCCGAGATCTCTCCTGTTGTGCAAGGACTAAAAGGGCACAATAGATGACATCAAGGTAACAACAAAGTAGGATTAAGTTAGCTTTATGACAGTCAGCATGTTACAGAATTTGCAGCACAGCGTAAAGAGCTGCCAGATAAAGTTGCTGGGTAATCCAAAAATATTGGGATGGCGAGGCAGCATGTGGTGACACAGGGCTGAATTAAGGATATTACAAATTAACTACTGCCGCCTTCATTAGAATTGCTGTTAAACAGCAGCACACACTACAGTATTGAGAATACTCCCTCATGAAACCACAGAAACTAAAGGTGAGCCTCAACACATCAGGTATCAGTACATCCAGTAAAACTTAAAAAGCCTAGCAAGTGTGTGTGTTTCTTTCAAAAGTAAAATGCCATCTCCTCTTGTGCATATAAAAGAGTTCTGTATTTAAGAAAGAGAAATGTTGTTCATTTTTGTTGACCATTGGAGATGATTAATAGGATGGGAACTATGTATTCATACAGAGATATTTAAAAACAATAAGTTTTTCAATTATAAACCTCAAAGAATCTTCATGTATTAAAAAAAAGAGTAAATGAAAACTCAGTGTTTCATACTGAGTAATTATTTTGTAAGATTTGGAAAAGGAACAATTAATCTGAATCACTTGCATTCTATTTAATTTCAGTGTTAAAACTCCTTATTTTATTTGATAATATAATTATTTAATATTATGTCTCCTGTTTTATATTATAATACTTCCAAATTAATTCTGCTCAACATTTGAATCCTTTGATCCTGTTGGCAAAAACGCTCTTGATGATTTAGTCATAAAATCCAAGTTGAGCAATAAGGAGGTTGCAAATAAGAAAGTAACATAATAAAGATCTGCCTAAGAATGGTCTAAGTCCTTGAAGTTAAGGCTTTGCAAGGTATATTCCAACTACTTTTAAAACAGTGAAAGCTGGGATAAATAGTAGTAGCTGGGGTTAACTTTTTTATACTCATTCTCTCCACATCTGCCTCAGGTTTTTGTTTAGTTTTGGTTTTTTATTTTTTATCTCTCTTTCATTCATTCTCTATGCTTTGAAAAGATCTAGTGTATGAAGACTGTTCTCTCTGTTACTGTCTGAGAATTGAGGAACTGTTATGCATGATTCCATTCTTTCATCCATGCATTTCTTTTGTTTACCCCTCCTTCTCTGGCATGTCTGAACATCTTTCACCACCTTTCCTCTACATTGTATAAGCATCAGAACACACTTTGCTCAAGCCATATCTCTTTATCTCTTCAAGAATTTTCACCCTTTTGCTCTTATACACTTTTAAAAGGGCTAAGTACTGTGCAAACATTAAAGCTCAATAAAACCATTATTCAAAATTTCATTCTAAAATTATTCTAATTCCAAAGATGATGAAACCCTGTTAACCCACATAAGGAAACTGAAGCACAGTGAAATAAATTCCAGATTTAGAATTTCTGTCGCTTTGCCCCTATAAGACATTTTAGTATGACTTTTAAAAATATTTAAGACTTACTCATCATACTGATTTGTGCTAGAGATTTGCCTAATCATCAGCTCTTGGAATTATGCTTTCACTTGTTGTCTCCCTGATATAGTTTTTGATCAAATTTATAAGCTGTAAATATTATAAAATATGAATATGTTTTATTAAATATACAAAAATATTTTCTGAGCCAATTTGATTCAGGTTCATTTGCCTGGTCAATGATAGGTTAATTACACACAATAGGATGCTAATAAACAGTGGAATAACAGTCGAGAAAAATGAGAACTTGGAATACAGAGGAACAAACTGGAAACTTCTTATAAGCACAAAACAAACAGCAATGCTGCACCAGGCAGCAAGAATGGAGTACCTTGGGTTTACAATGGAGCTAACCAACAGGTAAACAAGCTATAAATCTTAGAAATAACCAGGTAAATTAGCCTAAGTTACTCATCAACCACTGAGCTGTTAACTACCAAAACCTTTGCTGGATGAAGCGATGTTCTGAGTTTGTATTTGTAATCCAAAGGGCAGGAATAATCCAAACGGTAGTATCCAAAATTAGAGGAAGTGAGAGAGAGGGAGACAGCTGCTGCAGTGGAGACCTAAACACTATGCTGCTAGGACTAAAGAAGCTGCCCTCAAGACAGGAGCACAAAGTAGGCTCTAAAATATTTCCCTATAAATTCCCTCTTGAAAACTGAACAGCCGAATGGCACATTAGCTATTCACATCCCGCCAATCAGTTCAAAATGTTGTCTGGTGGGCAAAACTGCACATGCCTTCACCAATAGCCTCTGACACGTGCAGTTGTCTCTCTGAAACATGAGGCTCGGGGTCCAGCTTCCACCCCCTCCAGGCAGCCTTAATGGTGCCTGCCTATTGGCTCCTTGACCTCAAACCTGGACCCTGCAAACGGGGAGGGAGGAGAAAGGGCAGTGGCTCAAACAAGTTTAGCTGACTTGTTAATGCCTCTTCCAGGATGCTCCCAGAATCAACCCCCCTTTTTTTATTAAGAACTGGTCTTTACAGTTCATAAAACATGTGGATAAAAACTATTCCATATATGCCAAGGTCTTCTGATAGGTTTTACTTTTATTCTGCAATTCATTTTTGAGGATAACTTGAGGAGTTCCTTGAAGCCTGAATGTGATGGAATACTAGGGAAAGTTTTGCTTTGGTCTGTGTTTGCCAGCAAATTCTCTGAGTAGAGTGACTTGAATTATTTTTTTAGGCTGTCCACACTTAGTGCTTGGGCAGTCATAGAGAGATTTAAGGGATTCTGTTTTAAAAGTGGTTGATAACTCATAGTCATGTTTGTGAATAAAAATAGGAAGTTTATTTTGCAACTTAAGCTTTCTCTTAGTTTTTCCTCTGAAATTACAGTAGAATCTCTGTCAAGTGATCCTTACTTGAACAGGTGCAAAAAGGCTAAATTTTACAGTACATTAAATATAAACACACATTGTGCTTGTTCTGGCCTTGCAAGGGACAGTATAGGCTGTACTCTTAAAACAAACAAACAAAACACAAAACCAGAGCAATGTCATTTGGAGTAATTTCTTAAGGACAAGGATACTTTGAGTTTCTTAGTTAAGTTGATGTGCAAGTCTTGTTTACTTTAGTTACTACTGTGTAACAGAAGGACGGTCCCCCTTTCAGGAAGATGTTGGCACTGATGGTTCCCTAGAGTACAGGGACTGTGAAATTCAGTCTGGAAAAAAATTCAAGCAAATACACATTTGATAGGTGTTGACCACGCTCTTCACAGTTAAGCACTCAAGAATTGCTGTCTTGTACTGGAAGCCTGATTTAGCAAATCTCTCTGTTCCTGCTAACTGGCAAGTATATCTGTTCTGCTTCTCAGGTCTTATGAAAAGTAGAGATGATTTGAGAGGATGGTGCTTTTCTGTTAAAGGAGGAGATGAAAAAAAGAAAAATTCACCACAGCCCAGTAAAGCCTTGAGTAAACGATAACTAAGCAAAAAGCTTCAGGATACAGTACTTGACTGAAATTATACCAGTAAAGGACTTGTAGCATGAGGATCTTAAGAGTGTTCATCTCATAGTGAGGTGTAGAAAGTGGGCAAATAGATGGAAAAATGTAACAAAAAGTAATAGCCTGGTTTTATTTTAAGTACTGACCTAGAATAGTGAAGGGTGCACCAGACCAGGGGTGAGGGAGTTGGATGAAGTGTAAAACCATGAGATAGTGAAGTTTAGGTTGATCTAGACACAACATTTTATATATATATGCATGCTTAAATAGGATTGAAGTACCTGATGGTAGCGCACATACCCAAACACAGTCTGCAGGTTTGCGCAGCTCCAGTGACAGTATAAGAAAAAGCATGTTAGAATCAAAGTTCTATCATTCCTTAACAGGCTGGTTTCAGGGATAAAATTTCTGATTGTAGTAAACTCAGAAAAATCTGCATTAGGTGTTAGGAGCATGTCTCACTTTTCCATTTGTTTCTTTATTGTGGTCTAACTACTATGGAGTGGCCCACAAAGAAATCTTAATGGACTATATGAAAGAAGAGGGGAAAAAACCCCTATTTGTTCCCCTTTTAAGATATGTTCTCTATTTGGCTCCCCTTTGGCTAGAATGGATTTTTCTCTCCAGGGTTAGAGCCTGGTATAAAGAAGATCCCATGTCTACAGTAAAAAGTGAGCTGAGCAAATGACTGCTCGGTGTGTCAATGAAAAGCTGATAGTTTGCAAAGGCTTATAGCACAAGAAAGGTAGAAAACTAAGCAGAAGCTAACCGTTTCTCTTTACAATTTATGAAACAAACTGACATAAGTTATAACCTTGTTTGCCTATTCACACCTTTCCACTCCCTACTTGACATTTTTGAGTATGAAGTACATAATACATTTTCCTGAAGATCCACATCACTGCAGACTTCTTGTAGACTCCTGGGAGGAAATCCTTGTGGATGCCAAAACCCAAGTGAAACTTGTCACAGACACTGTAGGGAGGTACCTATGGATGCCAAAACCCCAACCAAGATAGTGTCATTAACAAGCCTGGGAGCCAGACAGGTGTATTCCTGCACTGGAGAGCACTTGGATTACACAGACGTCTGCTGAGTACAGTACATGAAGCCAAGTGTCAGTCCTCCACCGAAATGGAACCAGAGAGATGCAGTTTAGAGAGAAGCTGCTGTTAGGCAGTCAGTCTCCATTAGGAAAAAGACAGAAATATGAATTAGTAATCATTCATCATCCTTACTAAAGAGTTCAATCACCTGCCTTCTAAAAAAAAAGTAACGTTTCTCTATGAACAGCCACTTCTGTCACACACAATGTTTATAGCAGTATATTTAGGAGGTGAATTCTCTCAGATTATTTTTTTTTGGGTGGGGGTGGTTTGGTGTATTGTTTTTTAAACATACTGTCACTCAGAAGAACAAAGTAGATGTTAACAAATGTTTTTAGCGAGAGCAAAGTAAATGTAGAAAATTCTTAGAGTTATTTCACATTTTCATCACAAGGACTGTATGAAATGTTAAAAGCTGTAGCACAAGTAGAGCCAAACCACAAAGCAAGGTGAATTTTATTTGAATCCAAGTAGAAAATTTGAGCTTTTTAAATCACATGGGTAATACTGTAAAATCTTTGTGAAAACAGGTCACCAGTGTTTGAATTGGAGTCAGACCTCTGCTGCTGGCCTTCCACCTTCAGACTTGTGGAACATATTATCAAGAATTCACAAATAATTAAGTCAACCCAAAATATAGTCTTACATTGTGCAGAACAGGAGCCTGCATGGTCTTTATTTCTATAAAATAAGCTGTCCACATATAGTCCTCTACCCACCATTGATTACCTAATTACACAATCACTCCATCAGTAAATCTGCATAACATCTGTGACCCTGCATGTCACTGCAGTAGCCCCTCTGATTCCCCAGGAGCTGTGCTGAGGCGGTTCTGCTGACATAATGTATTCATCATCCATTAGATCTGGCACACGCTCTGCAGTGCTCAATTACAATACAATCGAGCGGAGGGCCCTGTGTCAGCCGATGTAATGACTTTCTGATTATCTGTCTTTAAATGATGAATGAAATGAAAATGTACTATTCAAACCAAATGTAAGATTGCTAAAGATGCTAAATGAAAATTTTACATAACACTTTATGGAAAGAGGAATGAGGTTAGAGGGTAAGGGTTTGCCTCATTCAAAAATAAAAAGGTAGAAATCTTTAAACCACAATGATACTGTTTGGCGGAAGTATGCTGCCTTTTAAGTAAAGCACAAGTTTTGGTGTTGTGCCCCTACAGTTTCTAGCATCTCAGATCATAGAATCATTAAGGTTGGAAAAGACCTTTAAGATCATCAAGTCCAACCATGTCTACCATGACCACTAAACCATATTCCAAAGCGCTACATCTACAGCTTCTTGGACACTTTCAGGGATGGCAGCCTCACCACCTCACTGGGCAGCCTGTTCCAATGCCTCACCTCTCTCTCAGTAAAGAAGTTTTTCTTAGTGTCCAATCTAAACCTCTCCTGGCACAATTTAGACCCTTTTCTTCTTACCCTATTGCTGGTTACTTCACTCCAACCTCTTATCAGGTAGCTGTAGAGAGCAGTAAGATCTCCCTTGAGGCTTCTTTTCTCCAGACTAAACAACCCCAGCTCCCTCAGCAGCCTCATTGTTCTTCTCTGGATACGCTCCAGGACCTCAGTGTCTTTCAGTCTCCCAATAATTCATTCAAAGGAGTTAAATTTCTATGATTTTTCCCCCGGTAATTTACATCTTTTCTTTTTGTTGTTGGAGAGACCGAGATACATGAGCTCACTTTGTGTGTCACATTTCTTTAGACTGAAATTGTTTGTAATAATAACTCACTTCCATCTTATTTTTTTAATTTTATGAATTATGTAGGGGAAAAAATGCCCTACACGATCTCACTTTAAACCACATTTTTATGCAGAACTCTATTTCACAGCTTATTGTTAAAGAGGTGCTCAGGAGCAATAGTCGTGGCCTCCATTTTATATTCATATAAAAAGATAAAAGATGTTTATGTTGTGCAATACCAATCTGTAAACCCTCAGATAAGGAATGATGTAGATGTGGTTTCTTACATCATTTCTTAAAATGACAGCTTTAAACAGCAGGTAACCAAGTCTCCAACAGCAGGTTATTATCTCATAGAATAAACACAACACATCAGTATGGGAAATGGTTTTTTAACTGAACAGTATCCTTCTAAGAAGACTAAACCCAAATGAGAGATGTCAGTATATGCCAGGATTATAAATAGATGGGAGATTCATAATCATTCTGCTGTTCAAATAATTCTGAAGCAGATGTTTGATGGTACAGTGAATTCTGTCTCTGTTTACATATTCAGTTATTTTAGCTATAATTGAAAATCCCACAAAACCATGTGTTAGAGTGTTCTTTAACTCTTGCTTTAATTATAACTTCCCATTTTACACCCTTAAGGTGAATTTTTAAAAGCTTTTGAGTAGTGTGCAGCCTTTCTGGGAAATGTAGCTCTATTTTTTTTAACCACGCTGTGACCAGAGGCAGGGCTAATATTTTGCCAAAATACCATCATGGACCTTCTTTTAGATCTTTAGATTCCATCCCAGATCTCTTTATCAGCATCCTGCTATCCCAGTTCTAGTACTGCTTTTAATACAAAGTAGTTGTGACTGAAAAATGAATTTTGTTGCTTGTAAACCTTGTGTTCATACAGACATCTGTACTGAATGAAAATGAAGAAAGGCAGTGGCAACCCTCTGGAATTTGTAAAAGTGTGGAATCACAATATGTTATGAGGCACAGCAGCTGAAATTAATTTGTTTTTACAGATGTTCTCCTGTTTGGGGAGCTTGAGGAAAGGAGTTGAAAGAAATGTGGGTATCTTACTGGTGCTTCTTGATTCATGACAAATTTGTGATTTAACTTTAGATCAAAATCTGAGCTGAAATTGTCACCTCTAAAAGAAAAACTACCCGAAGAGTTTTTTTGGCGCTCTGGTGTACTTTGCATTGACTCAGCCCTTTCTAGAAGCAGAAGCAGTAAAAAAGTTCGTAGCCCCTTACCTGAACTCTGGAAACTTCTGTAGTCCCCAGACTCTAAGGTCTCTGATAAAAAACAAAGTATGTCAACGTTACAGAAGGTAGAAAGATGCTGTCAACAGAAAGAGAGACAGTCTGCCCGTTACACATACATTAATGTAAATCAGTGGGGCAAAGCTGCTCTGGGCTGGTCTCAGGATTCCAGATGGATCATGCAACCTCATGAAAGGAAACTGTCTATTCCATTAAACAAGAGGAGACCTGATGGTGAAATAATTTTTGCAAATCTGTTACTATTGTTCATGCTCTCACTATTTTCATCATCATCACAGGACCATTCTATGCCACTTTAATTTTAGTTTAGTTTTTGGATTTATTTTTTTTTTTAAATCAAAATGTATGAAAACTTGAAATGTCTGATAAGGAGGTCATGTTTCCTTTGTTTAATGTTCTCTTTTCTTTCCATGTTGAGCCAGCAGTGTGCCCAGGTGGCCAAGAAGGCAAATGGCATCCTGGCCTGCATCAAGAATAGTGTGGCCAGCAGGAGCAGGGAAGTCGTTGTGCCCCTGTACTCTGCACGGGTTAGGCCACACCTTGAGTACTGTGTCCAGTTCTGGGCCCCTCCGTTCAAGAAGAACATTGAGACACTTGAATGTGTCCAGAGAAGGGCAGCAAGGCTGGGGAGAGGCCTTGAGCACAAGCCCTACAAGGAGAGGCTGAGGAAGCTGGGATTGTTTAGCCTGGAGAAGAGGAGGCTCGGGGAGACCTTATTGTTGTCTACAACTACCTGAAGGGTGGTTGGAGCCAGGAGGGAGTTGGTCTCTTCTCTCTAGCAACCAGCACCAGAACAAGAGGACACAGTCTCAAGCTGCACCAGGGGAAGTTTAGGCTGGAGGTGAGGAGAAAGTTCTTCACCGAGAGAGTCATTTACCATTGGAATGGGCTGCCCAGGGAGGTGGTGGAGTCACCATCCCTGGTGGTGTTCAAGAGGGGATTGGCCATGGCACTTGGTGCCATGGTTTAGTCATGATGTCTGTTGTGACAGGTTGGACTTGATGATCTTTGAGGTCTCTTCCAACCTTGGTGATTCTGTGTGTGTGTGTAATCCTCAGCAGTTCTGAAGATTTGAAGTATCAGGTAACAAAGCTGGCCCTTCAATATAGGAGAGAGATGACCTCTGGAAGAATAATGCAGTGTAGTGCTGCTCCACTAGATTTACTCCTGTTTGTGCTTGTTAGAATTAGAACATAAAAGCCAGTCAGCAAGGAGAAAAAAAGAAAAAAAAAAAAAAAGTGCAGAAAGTCAAATAAAGGTAAATGCTTAGAAAGATTGTATTTATTTTGTGCCTTTCATATTAGATTATTATCTTACTGTCTCCTGTAAATCGAGTGCTGATCTACTGTGCAATAACTCCAGAGAATCTCACAAAGAACATGTAGTTAGTATTTGTTAGTACTTCAATGTTGGAGAACTAGAGAGAATGTATGTGAGAATTCCTTCATTACAAGACATTTCTTTCTGTTCCTTTCTTTCTTCCTTTCCTTTTCACACTAGAGCTTTTCCTCCCTGGGACAAGGTGCTCCCCCAGGATCCCAACCCACTGACGCACATCCTCTGTGCCAGTGTACAGCCAGTGATACGTGTGATAGATGAATTCCATGGAGTGAAATTAGGAGATTTAGTGTACATGCTGATTTGACTATAAAGCCCAAGGGGGTTGGCAGCTGTGGGGAATTAATGGAGTAAGCCTGAAGCAGTACTGCTCTGCACTCCGGGTCCTGACACTATATCCACAAAAGAGTTCAAGCCCATGCCTTTGTTTTAAAGGAAGGTATCTGATGCCTGGTTTTATCCCAGCCTGGGATCAACTCCCCCTGGGTTTTGAATTACCTCAAGCGATTTACAGCTCATGCTGAAAGGTTCTATTATATTCTCAGGCTTTTTAGTAGCATAGGCTGAATGATTTAAGATGGTGGTTATCAGAGGTTATTGTGTTATGGAGGAGCTTCCTGCTTGTGTTTCCCACTTAGATAGTTTTCTCAGCCTTTTGTAAACAGGGTTCTATAGACGTAGCTTTCTAGGAAGGAAATAAAAACCCAATAAACAAAAAACGCACACAGCATTGTGACAACCAAGTAGAAATGGGACTTATCTTTCGGTTGTCAGTTGATATTTCCCTCCTTTTGGTTCAATTACATGCATGTAGAAATGTACCACATAAATATATTATTTATTGCCACATGACCGTCTTCTGACATCTGACAGGCGATGCTGTGCAGACAGGCTGAGAGGTACAGTCTTGGACAGTCTGGAAAGCCTGCGGCGTTTACTTTCCATGATGTGGTTCTAGTCTCCCATGAGTAGTTTGAGCACTGTTTTGGTGCTGTTAGGGGTGGTCCGCTATCCCTGTTATTCTGCTTGTTAGTCGTACAAGAATATTTATGCAAGTAAAAGCTACAGCTCTAGGGCTTTTCCCTGAGCTTTGAGTGATGTGCACATTGCTGATCAGTATGTGTGGGCATATTTTAGATACCCAGAAAAATGCACGGGTCCTTACCAAAGGAATTGTAAGTTTCTAGTGAAACATGCTCATAACATTGGGAAACAAACATGTTTCTAATGAGAAAACTTATATTGCTACTAACTGAAAATATAGTTTCAAGTCTCTTACCAAAAATAACAACCTACTCTCAAACCTCTTATAATACTGATCAGTAGTTTAAATACTTAATAACTGGAAGCCAAATTTTTCCAAGTTTTTTGTTTGTTTTTTGTGTGTGTGAATTGTTAATAGCTGTTCTCATCAATCAAAGCCACGTTTAAAATACTGTGGTTGTGAGTCTAACCTTTCCTCTCATCTTCATGTTTGATCACTGGCTTGCCTGAGATAAATTACACAGACAAGTGGGCCAAATGAAGTCTTCTAGTTTCAGTACAGAGAGCACAACATATCTTGGTAGCTTACAAAATAAAGTTGTCTCTGTTTTCAAAGTAGCAGAGATTCCAGCCTTTCTCATTTCATTGTCAGGTTTTGATTGACAATGATTTTCCTACAGTTTTCCCCTGCTTCAAAATATCATGGGAAGGATATTATGCATTCCCAACCTGTCAGCTTTGGCTGCCTTACAGAGTGTTCAATTATGCTCTAATCGAATAGCTGCCCAGTGTAGGCCACATAATGACTTCCTGATTATCTGACTTTAAATGATGGATGAAATGAATATGTAACATTCTTTTCAAATACAGGATAGTCACTGAGCCAAATGAAAACTGATTTTTGTGCCCTTTTGTGTGAAATATAAAGCAAAATTTTATTGTAATTCCATTCAACAATTACTCTGTTTCTTGGTTTGCCTTCATTAAGATAAACATGGAATGAGTTGTCTAGGAAAACATTAGTCTTCATTTTTGTTTTCAAAGAGTTGCCAAAGGTCTTAAACAGTGTTTAGATTTTTCTCCTTCCTCTCTTTGCCTTGACTTGTTATAAAAATCAACATCAGATTTATGTGATCAGTTCCCATTGGGAATATTACAGTACATGCTGGCACTGCAACAAGTCTGTTTGGAGTAATGTATTATAGAGACAACATTAAGGTTTGAATAAAATATTTAGTGATGGTAGTGCAAGATGTTTTTCATTTCCAGTCTGTTGTAGTAGTACTAAGTAACCAATATGGCATTTGAAATTGAATAAACCTCTACCTCCTCATTGGAATAGCATGCATTTTTTTATGCCAGAGTCAGAGGAGTATCTCATAATGCTCTTTGAAAGTCTTACCAGGGAGAATCTCTAATCTCCCTGCCCAACAGCATATCATAGGCTTTCTTCTGAAGCTGGTTTTCTTGGTTTTAGATCTGATTGCTCGTGCCAAAGTTATTTGTGAAAAGTTGCCTTGCTCGAAAGACTTAAGATAAAGCACCCCTTGATTTTTTGACACACAAGCCAAATATATGTGGTTTCTAAACCATTAGGAATATCATGTGACATAATGGATAAAAGGAATACCTGTGGTGAAATTCAGCTTGTTTTGATGATTATTAATTGGCTAAAGCACTGGCAGTCCAGGACAGCTTCTACGTGAAAGTTGTACTTTGACCCCATTGTGAGAAATCCATCCCTGAACTCAATAAAGCAACTAACTAGAATCAAATGTGAAGATACAATGGCCATGTAGTTCTCCAGACTGGCTGCAGCATAACTATCTTTTCAGTATATTCTTTCTGTCACTATCATTGTTCTTACGAGGCAGGTCATGGCTAGGAGTCTCAAAGTCCACTTAATTATTTCATGAAAATGCTGCAGTGATTGAAATGTATGAAACATCCCCTCTTCACAAGACAGCATTTTGGGAATGAACCCCTCCACTCAAGGTTAAATCCCTTACCTGAAAGAAATTGATGAAAATTGTGAAATGGGAGATTAGTGACAATCCAGTCACAAATGATGTCAGATGTCTGCATGCACACACACCTACACTCTGGCCACTGTTTCCAGTTCCAGCTTCCAAGCATGAAAAAATCAAACTGACCTGATCAGCAGATAATTTCTGCAAACCAGCAGGTCTGCATTTGAAATCTCGCCTATATGCTTGGGTAGTCACCCCGAGTTTTGTCACCCACATTTTGTATTTGAGCAGGTAATGGATGCATTTTGGATGCTATAAAATGGTGTAGTTTTTGCAACTTTGCATCTTTACATCATGAGTGGAGCTCTGACTTGAGGAGGAATGCAGTCTGGGAGAGAAAAGATTAGTGACCATTTCTGTTGTGCTTTTGAGAGTAGGTGAAGGGGGAGTGAGCCAGAAGAATTTGGTCAGCAGACAGAACAGCACTAAGGAGATATTTTAAAAAGCAGGCACAGAGTCTACAGATGTTGGCAACAACTTCATCAACAACTTACCGTTAGGAGACAATAGGCCAGCTTAGCTTAACTTGAAGTGGCAGGTGTGCCTTTCTGTGTAGTACAGGCCTGCCAGAGTGCTTAAAAGTTATTGCAGTTTTAGACTTGGCTGTATAGCTGTCATTATTTCCCAGTTACTCCCCCTATTACTCTTCTAGTGGCTGGTAATGTGTTTTACCAAATCTATTTTATCAAAAACAAATTACTTCAAGAAAGTTATTTGAGGCTTGAAAACAAGATATTCTCATGGTTCAGTAGATTGTGATTCTGGAGATCAAAACTCATGTTGTAATTTTTTTCTCTTGTGTCACAGAATGACTTCAAAGGAACCAAAATAAAATTTTAGACATGAAATAACATCTGTTTTGAAATGAATTTTAAAATTCCCAGATTTTGGGAAGACATGGAGTTTCTAATTAAACTTACTTCATGGTGCCGCATTTTAACAGACTTTCTCACTTCTATCTCAAAGCTTTAACACACAACAGAACTAAAACTAAGGGTACCTGATCTCTGACACAGCTCAAGTACTTGCAGTTGTGCAGGTCTTCCTGATTTCATAATGCTGTGCTTGTGATTCTTGAGATTAGCTACAACTGAGCTGGCTGTAGCTAATGGAGACTTGTGAGCCTGGTTATTTCCTTAGTAAATCTGAAAAGAGAAGGATAATGTTTCTGTTTTCTGATGAGGTAAGGCAGTATTTATACATAGAATGAGCAATTTTAATTAATTTTAAATGTCTCCTTTTTATTTTCTTTCTCCTCCTTTTTATTTTGTCTGCTGCAGTAATTGTTATTATGCAAAACTGAGGTAATTATGTCTGTACTCATGCAATGAAATTTCTTACATTTACAGTGCAGGCTTGCTAGGTCACTGCTCCTAACGCCTTTTTCAACCTGCACTTCAGTACACTCAACTAACTGAGCATTCAACATGGACATTTTCTTGTTGCCTTCCTCCCTTTTCCCTTTCCCATTTCCCCTTTTCCCCTTACCTCTCCTTCCCTTCCAGCTAAAGTGTGCTGCTATGTAGCTACTGTGTTAATTTTAGCAGTGCTTGAGCTGCCTACTTAGAAGTGATGTCTCTATGTCACAGTAAAGCAGATATGCCTTTTCTTAGTCTCTGGAGTTTAAAAATGAAGCAAGAAATATTTTCTCTGTGGTTTAAAATGTATTTTGAAAAACCTAAATAATGTAAAATTAAGAAGCAAGAAAGCTCATTCAGTTGGTTCTTAGTTCATCTCTTGTAAACACTTTTTCACTGAGAGCATTCTCAAAGCAAGCAGGACTGTAAATACCATTCTGATAAATATGTTTATTAAACAGATGAGGGGGAAGAGGAAATTGATCCAAAATGCACTCTGTCTTATTTCAAAATCTGCTGTGGGAACAATGTGCCAATATATTTGGCTATGCTCTATTGTGCATGCTTTTACCTCTCTTCAGCTTTCTTTCCTCCCCCTTTATCTGGTGTCTATAAAAAGAAAAAATGATGGTATGAGGGGCACACTCAGATGGATCTGAGCATGAAGAAGTGCTCCTTAGTAAATATTGGTTGCTGCATGTTAATAGTGAACTCTGACAGAGAAGGAAGATAGACAAACAGAAAGTCAGGAGTGTGAAAGGGTCATGACTCTTCCTAGAATTCAGACACAAAAAGAGGTATTTTGCCTGTTTGCTTCCTAGTAACATCTTTGCTATGAGCAACCAGGTGCAACTTGCCCATAGAGTGAAATTGGTAAAATATTTTTTATAGGCGGGGAAGTGTTAAAATGACCTTGCTGTGGAGTACAGCTTTTGAAATCTGGTGGGGTTTTTATATGTTAAATAAGTAGGAGGGGGAAAGGATAGGTCACCTATTCTACAATGGAAATTAAGATAATGGTTAAACTGTCATGTATATGCGTCTAAAAGGCTTTTAATCACTGGACCTGCATGTAAAGGGATCTGAATTTATAACTATTTGTTATAAATGCATTAAGAATTAATATTGGGAAAGGCAAAACAACTATTTAATCTGAAGGAAAATGTTGGTAAAAGAACCAAAAGGTGCCATCTGACCATGATTGAACTGGTTTCTGTTCTACCTACTGGAATTTCTTGAGTCGCTTTTGAATAGTTTTATGGTCTCAGTGGAACTGACTTATTTTAAGGCAGAGTATAAAGACTATAGCAATGGGCGTAACAGCAAAGGATTCTCTTAGTTATCCCAAATTTCTTTGCTTTTCTGTCTAAAAAGCTGGATCTCAATTGTGGAATTCCACCACCTTTTACAAGACAGAAGTGTAGCCTTGTAGTGGTGGGAGATTAATGGGCAGTGCTAGCTGGGAGCAGAGAGGGGCAATAAATGATCATGACTGTCATGTGAAGTGGAAAAGATTTAAGAAAGAATCACAGAATGGTGGAGGTTGGAAGGAACCTCTGGCTGTCATCTAGTCCAACCACATGGCAAAAGCAGGGTCACCCAGAGCCAGTTGCCCAGGGCTGTGTCCAAGTGAGTTTTGAGAATCTCCGGAGAAGGAGAGTCCATCACTTTTCTGTGCATCCTGTTCCAGTGCTCTGTTGCACTCAAAGGAAAGAATTTTTTTTCTTCTGTTTAGGAGGAATGTTGTGGTTCTAGTTTGTGTCCATTATCCATTGTCCTGTCACTGGGCACCACTGAAAAAAGACTGTCCCCATCCTTTTTACACCAATTCTTTATTCTAATGTTCTGTGCTTCAAATCGTTCATGAAAATTGTTCTACTCAGAACTGAAAGAGATGTGGCTGTTCTTATCTGGCATATGAAAATATCTGAGTAAGGTCCAATTGGTACAGGGATTATTTTTTTTTCTGAAAAATGTGTAATTTTTTTCAACCATTTCTGCTTCTCTTATCCTGGCTGACTTAGCAAAGTTTAAGAGGACTCTGTTTCATTAAAAACTCCCATTTTGATTACTGGGAATGAAAATCAATTAAGGGAGGAAATGCAGCTGGGATATACATATTGAAGACTTTCTAGGCAACCCAAAGGAAATCTGCCAATGCTAAATATATGTATTCTGCCTTGAAGACATTTCTTCAGAGAATGGGATGTTGTCTGCCAGTCCTTTGTAATATATCCACATTGAGAAAAAGCCTGAGCACCCAGACATATAGAAAAGAATTCCCAAATTACTGTGATTTCAGAATTTCAAATTGGGGGGAAAAGAAGAGTTAGCAAAGCCTTTTGATCTTGTTTCCTGAAGAAAGTGGTAGCAATGCACAGGTAGCTGCCACTAGGGAAGTTTGAGCTTTGCACTGTTCAAACCTGGGCGCTGGCTCTGCTCCTGGACTCTGCCTGAGCTGTCTTTCAGCATCTGCCACCAGATTTGCCCCTGGATGAAGTAGAAAATCAAACCAGCATGTCCTGTTTGGTTACAGGGACTTGGAAACTAATTCTTATAACATTTCTACAGATCTAAGAAAAGGATACATGATTTAACACTGAAACATTTGCATACTTCCTCCTTTTTCCCTCCTTCTCTTTCCCCCACCCCTGCATCCCACCTCTCTGGGTGTACATGACAAATGGCAGATTCTCTCAGATAATATTCATGTGGTACTCCAAAATAATTCTGCAGACATGGTAAAAGCTTTTAGAGACTGTAAAACTGATTATCTCTTCTGTAGCTCTTTTCATCTTCAAAGCACTTACCAACATTAACTAATTAATCCTTGCCGTGTCCCTCTGAGTTAGATATCATTGCCATTATACAGATGAAGGAATTGAAGTAAACACTTTGTGACTGCCTCATCAAGACAGTTGGTGACAGGGATAGAATTAGAATGCATAAGCCTCTACTTACAGGTAGAACCATCATGATGTTCCTCTCCTGATAAATGTACATATAGATATCAGTACCCTCACTATGGCTGAGAGTCAAGTTTCTGTTAATGAAATCTTGTTAGGAATTGCTTTGATGGGAAATTTCTTTGTAGTCAGACAATTATCTTTTTAAACCTCTCTTCTGCAACCTTTGCCTGAATGGTCCTGCGTACAAGCACAAATGGTTTGTCCCAGAAATATTTTTCTTTGGCTATAGCTATAGCTAATTTTAAAATGCTTCAGGTATTTACTGGAAATATTAGACTCTCCAGAAAAATAAAACTTGCATTTCTTGGAGGTGCACTCAAAAATTTAAGTGAGAAATAACGTTTAGGATCTGTTTCTATTCAGTTGTCTATGCGGTAAATTCCTTAGTGGGTTGACATGTCCAGTTTCCTGGGCCTGATCTTCACTGGCTTCAGGAGCATTAGATGAGCTCCTGGCTGCACTCCATTACATGGAAGCCCAATGAGGACATGAGGACACCCAGATTATATCTGAGTGCTATGATATTATTTTCAGTTCAGACTATGTCAATTTTTGCAGAATTCACGTGCTGTAGTGGGGGTTCCCAGTAAAATAGATACTACCATGGAAAAAAAGAATGTTTTGCTGAAAACTCTGTTCTCAAACAGCTAAATTTTCTACCCAAACTATTTTTTGTGGAACCTTGAGAAAAGGCCCAGTAGATATAACAGGTAGGTTACGCATCTAGGTAACCATGTTTTTATGATGAAGCTTGGGTCTGTAGGCAATAGAGGAGAATCAGGTCAGGTTTCTTCTGTGATTTTTGACAGATTTTTCTGAGTGATGATATTAGTGATACTTAAGGTGAATGGGAAGGATCACAACATGACATTTAAGGCAACTAGTAATTGTGATGCTGAGCACAGGACATCGGACAATGATTTTGATGATTTTATTTTATTAGAGCAGAAAATAAATGAAAACTTGAAGAAATTCCTTGTTGAAAAGTGATCTAAATATTATTATTAACATGATGCTTAGGCAAGAGGAAACTGAAAAATAAGTCTCACCCAAAGAGTCTGACTGCAATGGCAACTTTATGGCCAGAGTGAAGTCTTAAGGCTTAAGACTCCTAGAAGTGTGGATGACAAAAGTTTCAGGTATGGTTGAAGACTCCTATCTCCTAAAGGGATGTGTTTTTTAACCATCTCTGAGGCTGATGAGCACTTGGTTTTCGTTCATTTGATGTCCATGGAAGTATTTGCCATTCGAGGAACCATTTGCCGTGAGAACACCTATTGAGCTCTCTGTGAGGAGCAAATACAGGCACTGGGAAGCAGATGTTGCAATTGTTGGTGCCATGACTTTAGCTCTTTCTGGTTGCCAGTTATTGAGTGTGATGGCTGGGGCTATAGGTGGTTCCCACCAGAGTGGGTGGATCACTTTGCTTTTCTGTTGATTATAGAAGGCTGCTCTGGGAAGGAGGGTGGAGTAGGGCTCAGGTGCTGTCAGTAAATAGTGCTTAAAGTTCAGCAGACATGCTCTTAAAAAATATAAGAAGTATAAAATTAATATTTAACCAGATTACTGCATTTTATCTGCCACATTAATTTTTCATTCATTTATGAAAATGCTGTTGATGGAAATAATATTGACAGGATGTGTTGTTTTGGTTTGGTTGTTGGTTGATTTTTTAATATCTTCTGGTAAGTGGAAACTTATCTTCTGTGTGAACATGAACCATCTAACAAGCCATATTGGGCAAGTGCTCTAATAAGATGATAATTATTAGGGCTTGATGCATTAATATTTTATGTTGTTCATAACTCAGATTTAAGAGATTAATAATGGAGATGTGAGGGGAATGCTGTCTTAAGTGTTTATGATTATGTTAACATTAAGACATACTGTAGGAAAGGAAATTACTTTCAGGTAGTTAGGCTTTTTGTTTGTAGAGAGTCCTCTGAAGAAAATGTCTTCCCATTTTCTTTCAATAATTCTTAAGAAGTTCTGCTGAAATTAAGTGATAGGAGCAACTCTCCTTGACTACAACTCCCTGTAAGCCTATTGCCACTGTACTGAAAGGATTAGAATTTGGAGGAAGTATTTAATCATAATTTCAGTGTGAGCATGTGTAGTAAGGAGAAAGAAAAGCATTCATTTATTGTGGAAATGAGCATACAGGAGAGTGGAGTTCTGTAAAACTCTTCAAGTATTTCTGGGCATGGCAAAATCATTCTGATTGCAGAGTTTTTTCCTATCTCTTTTGCTTTGTTTTGGGTTTGTTTGTTTGTTTGTTTTTTTATCTTAAGCAATTGCCAAATATCCTCCAGAAGTCACAGAAGTGCTTTTTATAGGAGATGAGAATTCTTTGAGGTGTATTAGAAACCAAAATGTCTTTTAACAGTGGTATTGTGTCACTGTGACAGTGTTGGTCAAATGAAAATGTGGATTTCATATTTTTATACTGTGTTTCTCTCTGGCCCTGTTTTGTCACAGTGTGTGTATCTATGCAGTCTTCACTTGACTCTGTTCTTCACTGTTCAGTTTTTGCTCTCTACCCCTTCTTTTCATATCTTTATCATATTGTTTAATCAGAACCTGAACCCAGCAACAGCTGAGTTGAGCTTTTAAGACCATGAAATGAGATAGAAGTAATACAAGTTCACCTATGCAGGATTCCTTCTACTACCGCCACACCATGAGCTTGATCAAACTTGCAAATATATGTGTGTTTTTGTCCTGCTTTTAAGTGCCTGCATCCATACTGTTAATACTCATACCTAATGTGTGAAACACACGACTGTTTATCATAGCCCAGCAGGCAGGATACAGATATTTTCAAACAGCACTACTGTGTCCTTATCTCAATAGTGCTAATATTATCCACTGTCAAAACAGGCATGATATATTGAAGTCTGTAAGCGTTACAGGATCTCTGCATATTCTTGAATTTAGCCTGCAGCAAGCCTGTCATCCATGGTGATCCTGATGTTGCAGCTGATGTTGCAAGAAGCAGCAGCTCAAAAATATTGTCAGAGCATTAGTCCAGGCTTGAAAGCAGTGTAGCCTCTACTGGCCTCAGGACTGAGACATGTTGGTTAAGCCAAACTGCCTGCTTTTCCACCTTTACTACCTTTTCTTTATACTCTGATGGTACTCCCCTTTTATGTTTGTGATCCTCTGTCTGATAGAGATGGGGCTGAGGTCGTAGCCATAAGCTAGCTAGAATCCTAGTTAGAGGACAAACTCACCTAATTGTAAAGCTTAACAACAGTTAATAAAATAGGTTCTGATCCACTGGAGTCTGAGTTTTGGGTGAAGTTTATTTCCTTTATTTTTGCTGACAATTAAACCTAACACCATAATGCAGGAAAGGGACGGGTCCAATACTGCAACCCATTTCTTGGTTCGTGGGGTTGTTTCACAATGTTTGCATGCTGCAGCTGTCAATTACACCACAATTGTGCGGATACCATCTTTGCGATGTAATGACTTCCCAATATCTGTCTTTAAATGATAAATAATAAGAACATGCCACTTTCCTGATGCTTCTATGACAAAGCTTATTGCTACCTGAACCTATTCTTAGTTCCTTGGACAGATGGGAAGGTGGCAGAAGGAAGATTAAACATCCATGTTACAGTCTTTTCTAACCAATCTTCTTCTAGTTGTGTAATTTGGTTATATTTGCAGTCCTGTTCATCCTCCCTGAAATACATCTGCCTAAAATTCAAAGGAGGAAAGTGGCTTTATGGGGTTAATCTCAGGATTTTACAGCAGAGTTTAGATCAAATCAAAACCCTTGGCTATTGGTGAACCACAGGTTCTTCTTGATCATGTAAGTCCCTCCATCACCCACTCCAGCATGGCACTTTTGAAATGTAGAAATCTGTCACTTCTGAGATAAACCCACTAATCCACTTCTCTCCTTGGCACATTCTCTGTTCAGTGGACAGATTTCTTATATGGATATTTTCTATCACTTTTGCCAGTGCTACCTCTGTCATAAGCTGATGGCTTTAACTAGTGATTTTCTGTTTTTCAGATTCAACGGAGGAATCCAAATATATCTCTGTGAAGTGTTTTTGGAGTTTATCCCCTGCTGAAAGTCTCCTCTAAGGTAATAGTTACGAATGACAGCAGGCATGTTGTAAACAAAATTTCTGAAAACTGTTTCTTGCCCATCCTAAGAGATTGGGGATTCTGTACTCTGCATTATTCCTCTCAGCACTAGCAGCAGCCTCTCAGCCTTGCTGGATAAACAGCCACACAAGTCTTTGTTCTGGTTATTTTGGATGAAAATTTTGAAATCATAATTCCACTTTCCATGCTGTTGTCCAAATTTTGCACTTTCATATCTCTGCTTCTGCTATTTTTCCCTTTTCTGCGGTTATCTGATCTCAGTATCCTGCTTGAATTTTTCTTGTTGTCCTCTCTGTGAATTCAATTTAACAAGTGTCTTCAACTCTTCTTACTCTTCTTGCCACATCAACTCAAATATTTAATTTCCTACTCTGTTAAGAATATTTTTGGTGTTCATTGTGTGTAGAGTCATTCTAATAAGCTTGTGCACTTTATTTCTGAACTAAGACTCAGTCTAGTTCCAGTGCCATTTGTACGGAAGCTCATTGCCTGTCTGAACTTTAAATGGGTTTCCAGTCTAATGATTACTGCTCTGTTCTCTGGTGGAATGTTTGTGTGTCCAAATACTCACAATTGTGTCTGTGTGTATACATTTGTATATACATTCATATATGCCCAAACTGCATCTGAGCAAGCAGGTACAGGCTACAGTCATGAAAAGCATTGAGTCTCTTCAGCCTGGAGAAGAGAAGGTTCCTGGGAGACCTTATAGTGACCTTCCAGCACCTAAAGGGGGCTACAGAAGAGCTGGGGAGGGACTTTTGATAAGGGCTTGTAGTGATAGGATGAGGGGTAATGGCTTTGAGCTGTAAGAGGAGAGATTCAGACTGGATAAATTATTTCCAGTGAGGGTGGTGAGGAACTGGAACAAGTTGCCCAGGGAGGCTGTGAATCCCCCTGCCCTGGAGGTGTTGAAGGCCAGGCTGGATGGGGCTTTGAGCAACCTGGTCTACTGTCCCTTCCAACTCAAACCCATCTATGTATATACACCTGCAGCATTTATTACCACACTTTATATAAATATGTGTATGTCTAAATCAATGAGTGAGATTCTGCTTTTGAGAAGAGAGGATGTTGTGATGACTTTAAGATCATTATAATCTATTGGTTTGCTTCTTGAGTTTGTTGATAGTTTTGTGCTTGACAGATTAAACAACATCTTTTGTGTTTTGTATTATAGCATGAGCAGTAATCACGGTGGGTTTAGATTCCTACTGACATTTTTGCAGCAGTCTGCTTCTCCCTTATGTGGCTTCTTTTATGAGGAAGTATTTGGGAAAATATAACTAGGTATGTTGTTCACAGTGCTTTGGCTCCTTGTTGAAAATTAAAGATGTAGGACATAATCATGAGTCTTTTCAAGTGCTTGTATTGATTACTATTACTGTGTTGTTTAAATTAGGATGCAGCTAAATTGTAAATTGCTAGCCGTATATCACTGGTTCGTAGTTCACTGTTGTAAGGAATTATTGAGGAGGGTTTTCTCTGTTCCTCTGTGGTACCCTAACACTTAACAAAACCCATTCTCTAGGTGTTTAATGGTGTGTTTTACAATATGGTTCTTTTTTGCAGGAAAAAAGATCTTGTCAGCAGAATATATGGCACATATAAATAGGTGATGTGAGAGGCTGTATCTCTCTATGGCTTCCCTATGCACTTTAAAGAAAGACATTCACCTGAAGACTTACAGCATAAGAATGCTGCTTCCATGATTTCACTGTTTGTTTGTGTTTGGGGAGACAAGTTTGGTAGTTACACCTCCTTATACATGCACATTATGTAGAACTGCCAGATGAAAAACGTGCAGCCTGTATATGGTACAGGCAGGCAAAATGCTGTGTTGGAGAGCTGGAAAGTTGAGACAGTGATTATTCTAGAAAACTTAGTAGTAGTCAACTTAGAGCAAATTACTCTGGTTGTCAGGGAGATGGTATGGAGAAAAGAGTTACACCAATTGGCAATTGAAAAAGATAATCCTCCTCTGTCAACTGACTTCTTTCTGTCCCCCAGTCATCTTTGCCTAGTGACTACCAACCTCTGTGATCCCAAAGCCTCTGGAATTTGTTATGCTAATACAGCATAACTCCTGAGCAAGTTGTTGGATCTGATCTGTCACTTTCTTAGCAGTGACACCTGAAAGGTCATTGAGCTTTAAGCAGGTATCAGATATTCCAAGTGCAGTTTTCATCTATGAACCCAGATTTTCTGCATGCATTAATTATTCTAGCACTGGTAACTAGGAGAAGAACAACTTGAAATTTGACATTTTGCATTGTATGTCATGCCTTAAATTGTATTAATGGCAATAATTCCTTCAAGTCCTTAAATGAATTGGTGAGTTTGTTCAAGAGGACAAAAATTTGGAATAAATAGTTCTACAAACAGTTTTCAAGTAACTGTTTTAAAAGGAAGTGAATGCAATCCAGAGGGTACACCTCAAATAAGTGGATTAGAAGATATAGTAGTGATCCATAGGGTGCTTTTGCACCTTGGATATTGACTAGGTGTGTCAGTGCAGCTCTGGTGAGATGGTAATTACACTTCAGGAAAATGTAAGGTAAATTTCACCAGCTCAAAGCCACATTCTTTGTTGTGGTATTTTTTTTTCTTTTCTTGAGATTCAGGTAACTGAAAAGCTCCTGATTTATTCAAATTTGCTACCTTTCTTCTGCATGGGGATTCTTTATTTGCATCTTTAATGGCCCCGGATCAAATCATCTTGGTTTGGAACTGATACCTTAGTTTCAATCCCAGAGTTACTGTTTTGGTCCACAAGCAGCCTTGGAGCACAATTGAGGAAGGCAATGGGTAGACAGATTCTTTTGTCTCTAGAAGTTTCCACTACTGCTGTCTCACTTTGCTGCCTTGTATAATGCATCAAAGAACACTTCAGAAAGTTGCATATTTATGGAATTGCTTTAAAATTGAAAATATATTGTTTGGAAGCAGTTGTACAAGAGAAGAAATTTTAAATACGAATGCAAATACTGAAGTCAGTATCTGGAGGGATTGTAAACCAGGATTTTGCTAGTCATTAGGCATAAGCAAAGCTGCTATAATGGTTGGTGTCCTGTGAAAACACTGGTTGGGAAGAATAAAGAATCACTGAAGTAATTCTGATTTCTCAGTGGCAATCAATATTTACTCATTAGTGGTGTTGGGGCTCTTTGGGTGGTTTTTTTTGTTTTGCAGGGGTTTGTCACAGCTTTATTATAATGTTCAGCTAACAGCACTTCAGCTCTGTGGTAAAGCATCTGGTTATTTTTTTTCTCCTCAAAGCTGCTGCTTTTATTTCACACACACACCCTCCCCCTACCATGTATATAAGCCTTTGGGAAAATATCTTGGTTCTGTTTGACTCCTGCATGCATACTACCATTGGAGGAGGGCATCCACTTTCAAGAATTTTTATGAGTAATACTTCACAGCCAGCTACAAATATTTATAACCTTGAGGTTGCCTTTGATCCTAAATCAGTTTTCAATTTCCATTACTGGGTGGGGGGGGAACAAACCAGAAAAACACAACACACAAAATCCCAGATTTTATAATTTCCAGGATATAGCAAACTCAGGAGGCTTCAGTTATTTTGAGGCATCTATTAGTAATTATAGCTAACTTACTATCATACATTGTGGCTGGCCTTCCAGCATGTCTGTTTATATGGAATTCATCAGCTACTGGATTAATTTCCTGAAGTTTTACATGGACCATTGCATGAGGGTTGATATAGTCACAGTATTATTTATTAGAAAATTGTGGATTATGTGTGAATTCTCTTCCTTTCTTACACAAGAGAGTGTGAATCCTAAGATATGTGTTTCATGTTATAGTGAATGTTAGATACAATTTTGTATTTGTTGTTTGGGTGGGGCTTTTTTGTTTTGGTTTGGTTTTTTGGGGTTTTTTTGGTGTGTGTTTCAGGATGTCAATATGCCTTGAAATTCTCAAATGTGATTCTTAGCAGGAGCGTTTTGGGACCTCTGTAACCTCACTTGCACTGTCCATGTTAAATGCATTGAACAATTCTGAGTGAATTAGGCAGGAAATTTTGAAAGTGTGTCAGTGTGAAACTGTCATAAAAAAGGCTTTCATCCACTCAATTGCTAGACTCATTTTGCTATTGTGATCTTGAAGAAAACCTTGTATGCATTAAAAGTAATGTATCTATTTTGACAAATGTCTTAATGTCATTTTAATTCAGTCTTTATCTGTGCATATTTATTGAAAACTTAAGAAATGCAAATGGAAATTGAGGAATTAAGTGATCAGTGCCATCAGTTTCTTAGGTATTTCTGGTTTTTTAATTGTTTTCCTTTTTACATTTTTTTTTGTTCTTTCTCTTTTGTGTGTGTTTGTTTTGTGTGGGTTTTGTCCCACAAGTGTCTTCTGTGCTCTAATTTTATGCAAATTCAATTGATCCCTAAGATTTTCTTATTTACATTTTGGTAGGAAAAAAAAAACCAAAAAGGAATAAATCTTTCCTCTATACAGTTGGCATCATTTCTAGCACTGCAAAGTGAAAAGCAGACAAGGGAGTTAGTATTATGCACACACATGTAAATTAATTGCACATTTCTTACTGAAGATAGAAAGGCATAGAAGAAAAGATTGATCTCTACTGACTCTAGTTCCTGCTCACCAGAAGCAAGCAAACTGCCTGTGTGGTAGCAACTTGCAGTCAGAACAGAATATTCTCCTTTTGGAGAAGGTTATCAGTCATGTCTGAATCTCTGCTTTGGGATTAGACAGCTATTGTTCTATTTGTTTTACCACTTAGCATGGTCTAGAATTGGTTCTTTCTTTAGTAATATATGACTTGGATTTGTGTTTGTGTTGTGCTTTTTAAAAATTCCTGCAGTTTGACTATTGAATGCTGTCAGATACTCCTTTTGTAAATGTTAATTGAAGGCCAGGGGGAAACTTGTGGTTTTTTTCTTTAGCTGCCTTATGTTCCCGTTCCTCTGATAGTAAACAACAAAAACGGAATCCAGCTTGATGTTTTAACTTCCCCATATGATTAACCTTTTCATCAGATAAGTGTAGTGAAAATCTAAATGAAATAGTTGTTCTTCTCCCCAGTATACTGTCCCATATTTAATGCCAAATCCATTCTTGTGCCAACATCTTTAACAAAATTGAAAGGTGGGGCTGCCAGTGTAGCTGTGGATTTAACACTGATAATAGCTTTTGCCATTTTGCCAGTGGACTACTTATACAAGTTGCTGCAGAATATAATCTCTCTGATACTTGTAACAAAGTCTGCAATGGTTATTCTAAAAAGTACTCCATCAAGACACAGTGCTGTCCTGTGAATTTGGAGCCTCCAAACTGTTTAATTCTCTCCCTGCATTGTTTTCTGGTGCAATAGTGCTTCAGTTGTGAGCACTTTGCATACAGTGTGCCTGTGTATTCACAAACATGCATGTGTACGGAAGGGCATGGCCATATGGATTTCTAAATTCAGCCATCAGTTTTCCCATACCAGGAGAGTACATGTGTGTTAAAGAAGCAGGGGAAACACCCTAGTGTAATATTTAATATTATTTGCATATTAGTTCTTCTTTTATGCAAAGCTGGAAGTTTTCTCTAGTGACATTTAAGTATTCAGATATAATTCTCTTTATATGTAAAAACCTCTTCAGTTTCTTCACTTTGTAGAATAAACTCCACCTTGTAATTCTTTGCTCCAGAATCTCCTACACATAGCTTAGCTGCAGGGTTGGTCATACCTCATCTTCTGCAGGGGTTGTTTACACAACCAGTTTACTCATTTACCTATTTATAAATATGGCTTCTGCAAATGATGAAATAAATATTTGTTCCATTTATAGTACTACTATTTCTATTTGCACTAGTAAAATAATTAATGCATACATAACCTTCTGATGACACAGAATAAACTTTATATTTGCAGAATTTCAGATTAATACCCTACAGTCAGTACAAGCTGATGTTTATTTTAGATGTCTAAAAACTATAGATTATTGCTGCTGGATAATAATGAATGAAGAAGTGACATATGAATGATACTCCTGTGTACTGGTTATTATACTGCCAGTGAAAGAAACTGCTAGAAACAAGGAAATACACCCCAGAGATATAGCATATTCACTTTATTTGATGAAGATCTTACAATTTATCCATTATTCAAGAGACACTGTATTGCAGTGCACTGGGTCTTTGAGAGACAGCTCATCATAATCTCTGGGGCTGTGACCTAACAGATTAAACAGTGAGTTTGTGTGTCAGTGCAATTCTGTCTAGAGGACAAAACATTTTATTTAGGGTCCAGATTGATAGGATTAAAGCTTTAAATTGATTTACTTTACAGACACAAATTTACTATAAATTGTTTTTTATTAAACCAGCCACTGGATTGTTAAAGGAATTGTTTTAGGACAGATGAGTCCATTTAAATCAAGAGCAAAAGATCAGACCCCCAGAATTTATTAGTAAACTCAGTCCCTGCAAATTTGTTGCTGAAAAGCAATATAATCTTTATTTATTTTATGTTTATTTTAACTTGAAGACTATTTGGAAGAACTGGAGGCATATAATTCTGTCTCTTTGTTCCTTTTCAGCACTGAATAAACTTGGAATGTTAGAAGGTAGCCAAATAATCAGGAATTCAACTAACAGATAAAATGAAGAGAGATGATGTCTGTTTTCTTTAACACTTTTGAAAAAATAGCACTAATAGATAGTATCTATTATTTGTGGCCCCTTGATTGTTGTAGCTACACACTCTCAAAGAATGAACAGAGAAATATGCTCTGAGGGCATATATGCTTTTCACAAATGCAATTCTTCACTCTAAGAATATCACATAAATGTTGAAATAAACAGTTTACAGTGAGAGCCTTTTTGTTGTCTTTCCCCTTCCCTGTAATGCTCAGCAGGTGTTTGAATGTGATTTTTTTTTCCACTTCAAACTATCACTGTGAAGGAATACCAATAAACGTGTTAGTTTTAGATAATCCAAAATTCCCTTTGCTCAGCTTCTTGGTTTATAGTTATCTGTGTGAGTTAGAAATCTATTACCGTGTGCTCATCTTCCACCCAAATCTGTTCACCAAGCATTAAAACTCATCAGTGAGATGGAATAATGCCATTTAATTAGTCTTTGATATACAGTTAAATTAGGTCTTAATAAGGGGTAGTGCATCTAAAATCAATTATCTCGCTCTCCTTAATAAGAGCAAGTAATTAGTAGGTAAATCGCCACAGTTCCCCTTTTATCCTACAGATTTTACAGTCTTGTGGAGGAGATTAGGTTGAGAAAATTACTCCCCAATAGCTCAGAGAAATTTTAGGGCATACCTCAGAAAATGCTTTGCCAATCAAACTGTGGTACAGAAAAGAAACAACAACAGTAACAGCAATGAAAAATTAAAATCTCATCAAAATTGCTTGATTTCTTGATAATTTTCCTTGAATTCTTTGTTAGATCACCTCCTGATAAAAGCAAATGGTAACTAGATACTGACCTTCTTGCAGCAATCTGTAAATGTACTGTGAGTGTCTGTCCTAGGGTTCATTTCCACACAGTCATCAATTAAGCAAAATATGTGGTTTATCATGGAAAATTGTGCAGCTGCAAACAAAGAATACCTTATGGGCCTTAAATATACTCTTTGGAAAATAGGGCTTTATGTGGAGAATAACTTCCTTTTACATGGAGAATCAGAATCCCCCAAAGGAAAATGATTGCCACGCTGTATGAAAGAAGAGCACAATGGACATAGAAAAAGGCCATATTTATTCAGACATAGCAGAATTGTTACGTGTTTTAAGGACATGGATGTTTCATTGAAGAATTTTGTTTTTCTTCAAATGGAAGGTTCTCCCATTTTTAACATGTATATTTCCAGTACCACAAACTGCTGGACAAAGCTTGTGAGTACAAGGAGAGTATTAGGAAGAGTGCTCAGGATATCTTTACAAGTTCCACTGATTTCTAAGTGCTGCTGACTTTGACAGCCCCTTATTTCACCCAATCATATAGCCTAGTATACCATATATTGCCATAGATTTGTCAAATTTGACCACATCATGTTGAGTTTTGGTTCTCAGAAGATGGTGTCATTCTTTTTCCTTGGATAGTCTTGAGGTTTGGTTTGTGGTGGGTTTTGTTGGTTGGGTGGGTTTTTTGGGTTTGGTTGGTTTGGTTGGGTTTTTTTAATCATGGTCAAATGTTTGATGGGAACTCAAGGACATGCTTGTCGATTAATCAACGAATGGAGAGGCCTTTTTCATTCTTTTTCTGCTACTACTACATCCTGCATATTCTAGTCCCTTCACACTAAACTCCATTGCCAAGCATGTCAGAGAGATTTTCTAACTGTGAAAATGTGATGTTATTGCTTCAGTTTCCCTTATGCTTGTTGCAGTTTTTCTAGACACTTTCTGGTGTTAGTCATTAATGACAACACAGTGCCCCCATTTAGAGAGTCTGAGGTTGCCGTCTGTTCTTTGTTTTTCCTCCCTGCTGCATTACTCATGCTTTTTGTGGAAGGAAGCATTTCAAAGACAGCCATTCCTCCCTGAGGAAATGATGCATTCTTTGATATCTATTCACAATTCAAATGCTTTTCCCAGTAATTCAGTTCATGATCTTAACAGTACCAGAAGGCTGTGAGAAGCAGTCTGCCTGTTTGACTTTTAACTGGTCTGGGACAGGCAATTTTAGAAGTGAATATCCAAGTCTCCAGACAGCAATGCTCATATCAGTCTGCTCTGATAATATATCAGTGGTCTTTTTGTTGGTGGTTTCTTAAGCAGCAGAGAAAACCAAAGGTGCCATCCAGTTTCCTTGCATGTTCTGTAGCTGTACAGAACCAGTGCAGAATCTTCAGATTTCCCAATTTAGTGCAGACGCCAGTAGCTGTACTTTCGACACCTGCTCAAAATGAATCCCCAACTTGCTGAATGTTTAGAGTAAATGCCTGTGATGGGCAGGAGATCAACAAAAATCTAGTGATGTCAGTACTTTGGGCTTGCCCTCAGTGCCTCAGATGTATTCTCAAGCTTCTAGTTCTCTAGCTTTTCTGACCCTCTCCTAAAGATGGGGAGAAGATTTTAGTAGTCCACAATCCATGCTCACTGCAGTTTAAGCATCTATGTTAAACCTGCTTCTGCCAATAACCTCACATATAACAGGACTGAAAGAAATTCAACTGATTGTATGGCTTCCTAATCATTCTTTCTATACATGTGGGTATTAAGTTTCTGGATAGACATTAGTGGCAAGTTGTAATCTATTTTTAAAGCATATACATTATTTATTTTTCTTGATTGAATCTGGAATGGTGAATTAGACTAACTTGTAATTAGTAATGAAACACGGGGGGCCATTGGACAAAACACATCAAGTGCGTTCCAAGCATTCTTGTTTGTATATTCAATTTCACATGCATATAATTTCTTTTAAAAATACACCTTTTTGTTAACAAATGAAATAAAAATGTTTTGAAGTACAGTTGGAGAATGTAAAATATCAGGAATCCTTATGCTGATCTCTTCAGATTTTAGATCTGCTTCACAATAGTGACTAAAAGGTCATCATCTCCCAGTCTCCCTTTTGCCCAGCTGTACATCTTATATGAAGTCCAAATTGGAATCCAATGGGGTCACTACAGCTTAGCTGGATTTTGGAAACAGCTGTGCCCCAATGACCCCAAGAACCTTCGTGTTTTAATGTTTTTTGACTTGCAACACTAGATTTGGATTGAAGTGTTGCCGTAATAAGAGCTAACAAGCTATTTAAGAGGTAACAGAAGGTCATTTTACCCAGAGAAGATGAATGTTGGTTACTGATTTTTTTGTTTGGGTTTGTTTGGGTGGGTTTGTTTTTGGGTTTTTTTTGTTTTTTTTTTTTTTTTTTTTTTTTCATGTAATCCTGACAAAATTATCATGCCAGTTTTGTGTTCTATTCCACATATCTCTTTGATTTTCACATTTTGCAGTGGACCTCTGTGATGGGACAAGGGGTGATGGGAATAAACTACAGCACAGAAGGCTCCACCTCGACATGAGGAGGAACTTCTCTGTGAGGTCACAGAGCACTGGAACAGGCTGCCCAGAGAGGTGGGCCTTCAAGTCTCATCCAGATGTGTTCCTGTGTGACCGGTGATAGATCCTGTGGTTCTGCACTGGCAGGGGGTTTGATGATCTTCAAAGGTCCCTTCCAACCCATAACATCCTATGACTTGGTTCAGGTAGGAATCTGTGTTCTTGCAAAATATTGACACATTCGTAGCATGTGAGTCAGTTAAATGAAGTTCACTTTTGCTTCATGAAGGACAGCTGAAGAGAAATAAAAACTGTCTTTGTCGTCTTGTCTACTCCCTGTTGCAGTATCCCTTATCCCTGTTAAAGTCCCTGATGGACCCAGGTCAAATCACCAAACAGGACAAAATTTCATCCACAGATTCCCTTTTATTTTATTCTTCCTCTGACAGTGTTTATTGTGTGAACCACAGTTGAGATGAGTTCTCTTCAGCAATATCCATCAATTACATTTGTAGATCATTGGTGTATGTTTTATTTAGAATTGAAAAAAAATATTGGCAAAAATTGGCAACTTGTATTCAGTGTCAAGGAATTAACAATTGAGCAGGTCTGTTCTATTCCCTGTCATCTTGTCTCTTCAAAAGAACTTGGACATTTTGTTGCTGTCACCTTGCCGTGGTTATATCATGATTAACATCTGCAGCTTGTAAACAACACTGCAAGCAGTTTGACAAGTGGCAGTTTCACTAGTAAACAAATCAGAGATGCACTTGGAGTGATTAAAAGGGATTGCCAGCATTGGAGATGGAGTAGGTACCTGAAACTGAATTACAGAGATTCCAGAATTGAATACTGAGGGTGTCTCTGGAACAAGATCTTTGTGAGGCAGGCAGATGTTCATTTTGATATGGAAAAGTAAGAAGATGTCAGCCTTGACTGAAGTTAAAGCTCTGACTTGATGTACAAGACGGAAGAGCAAGCAACTTTCAAATTCTGTGACAAACTTACCCACATGTACCTAGTTTTATTCTGCTTCTGATTATTTGTCATTTTGATTCTTTTCATACATTGGAAAGGTAACACTTCAGGCTTTTGTACATGTTGTCTGCTGCTACCTGGAGGTAACCTTTCAGAGCCTCACCCCAGGTGTCAGAGACATGTTTAACAGAATGCTTTGACTTAAAGAAACATTCAGGCACTAAAACAACATTAAATTTGAATGATTAAAACAAAATCTCCCTGACCTCAAGTTTAAATGAGTACACCTGTAATGGCCTATGAAGTTGCTTATCATGAACTTTTCAGAATCCTACTCTTAACCTTATTACAATTCAAATGAAAATGTTATTTAAAACCACCAGACCTTTTTGCAGGCAAAGACCAGTGACTTTACTGTCCTTTTCCTGATATGGCTGTTAAATCGTGCATCAGTGCAAAGTGAATATAAAACACTAATAAGGAAGAAAGACTATTCAAGTATTTAAAATTGACTTTGTGTTGCTATAAGGGACTGCACAGAGTAACCAGTGATAAAGATCGGCTGTAGGGTGGCTGCATCCTTGTATTTAATATTATCAAAGTGTTGTTTCATGCAGAAATCTGCTTTGCTTGATTTGCTGCTTCCCCATACATACCTGTGTGATTTGTCTTCCCATTCCATATCTTCTCGTTAACAATGAGCTGTGCTGATCTAAATCTACAATTGTAATCAGAACGATGAGGTGCAGCAGGTTGAATGTTTTTACTATACATCTTTTCAGCAGAAATTTGATTTCTCTCTCTCTCTCTCTTCTTTAAGATAAAGTCTTATAGTCACTTCAGGAGTCTGGGGAGCAACACAAATGTCAGCAGCTGTACAGCAAATTATAAATTTCACCTGCATTTAAAATTTAATTTAAAATAATCTAACCTTGTCTTATTTTAAATGCCAGCAAGTTTGATATTTCTTTTTACATGAACTTGAATTTACTTCTTGGAATGATAGATGGTTATAAATATTCCTTACTCCATCAGCTGTTAATCATTTTATGCTTCATCTCTGTGCTTTGGGTAAACAGAATCATATAAAACAGTAACTCAAGAGTAACTTTCTCATCTTGTTTGCTTTCTTGCTACTGCAAGTATTTAATTCCCTGGGATTTTTTTTTTTTTACCCCTATCACTTGTCTCTATGTTTTGTCTTATTCCTTTCCATTTCTCTCTTCATCTTCTGCTTTTAGCTCTCAATTTCTTTGTAATTTTACAGCCCTCACTTCAAAACAGACCCTAATACTAGGAGCAAAATGGAGCAACATCCTTTCTTCTTCTGTTCCCCATTTCCTGCTTCAAACCTTTCCCCAGAGGCAAAACTCATTATAACCCCAGTTGAGGGCAGCATGAAGCAGCTCTGGTAAATGCATCACTCTCCTCAGCCTTTGTGGCTCTAGCTCTAGGGAGAGGAAGCTTAGCAATACATTGCTTCACGTGGCACAATTATAACAATCTGCCACCCTTGTAGAACTCATCTGCGCTGCAGAGGATGCTGGGGGTGTGTGGGGGGGACAAGGTGGAGGGTGGCACAGAGCAAAGCTGGGAATGGAGGTGGCTGCAGCGAGTTACCAGCTTAGTTTTCTACTCCAAACAGCCTTCTTCCCTTATGCAAGTGTGCGCTTCACCTATGAGCACAGCTGTCATACAGCTGGCTAAATGTGTTAAGTAGTAATTGACTTATTTTGACCCATTGTTCCATTTTAGAAAGAAGTTATTTAACAAATGAATGTCAAATGCCTTCCTCGCTTTCCGAACTGTATTGCTACTGCATGGGAAGTGTTATGACTTCCAAGTTAGTGTTTAATAACAAAGGCATTATGTTTATGTTGCCATCCATTATCACCCCAATTAATTCTGTGTGAATACTACACTGCCACAGGGGAATCTTGGATTTTGCAGCTGGATTGTATTTTTCTTCTGGACCATTACTCTACATTGTCCAATCCTGCTGGATGTCATAAGGACTGCGAGAATACTCTATACAGTTGCCATTGCTATTTTAGTTTAAATGTTTCCTGTAGTATTGTGGAGCTTTAGACTTTCATTTGCAGAGAAACGCTTATCAGTATAAGTGATTTATTCAGCATTTATCACTTTACATTACAATTATGTTCTCTGAAGACAGGGTTACATAATGCATTATCAGATATGAATATGGATTGTTTTGCTCCAAGTGGCAGATAGTATGTGTGTATGCTTTCTTCTATCTGATATGGGAAATTCAAGAACAAATGTAGAAGGGCAAAAGTACCAGATGTATGGCTTTTATCTTGTTAAGGAGTTCAGGAAAAAAAACAACCAAACAATGATTAGTGTCCTTAGTCTCATATATTTCCATTTCTGTCAGTAGCCAATTTTACCCTCTGAGCTCTGAGACCAATTTGTGGATACTTTTCCAAATAACATAATTTTAAAGCATATTATTAATCTTTTATTTCTTGAAGATCTCAGAAATGTTCCAAAGGAACAAGGGATTGAGGTCTGTTTTCATAGGAGGAAGTCTTCCATCAAAAGGTGCTACTTTTCCATGGCCTGTGGTGGCCTGCTACTCAGTTGGGCTCATGCATCACTGGCAAGCTCTAATAAATATTGTGCATCCATTGATTTAATATTAATTGCATGATAGTTCTGCTTTTAAGTTTTCCAGGTTTCTACTTTTTTAAAGAAAAAAATCTTCTGAGTACAGATGCAGATTACACAGCTTTCCACTCTATGCATGTTCCTCTTTGTGCTTGCCAGCTTTGTGACAGCTTCTGTCGCAGGAAAGAACTTTTTAACCTGGCTGTACATATCCAAACTCAGAAAGGAATTCCTTTAGCATTCCATTTCTGATGACTTTGAATCCTTTTTGCTGAAGCTCACTCTTTCGTGCCTTCTGCCTTGTTCTGTCTGTGCTGTTTTGTGGGCTTCCTGGTAACAAGCAATCTTTCCTAACTAGTAATTACAGTATCACAGCATCACTAAGGTTGGAAGAGACCTCGAAGATCCTCAAGTCCAACCTGTCACCACAGACCTCATGACTAAACCATGGCACCAAGTGCCACGTCCAGTCTCCTCATTAACACTGCCAGGGATGGTGACTCCACCACCTCCCTGGGCAGCCCATTCCAATGGCAAATCACTCTCCCAGTGAAGAACTTTCTCCTCACCTCGAGCCTAAAATGCCCCTGGCGCAGCTTGAGACTGTGTCCCCTTGTTCTGGTGCTGGTTGCTAGAGAGAAGAGACCAACACCTTCCTGGCTACAACCACCCTTCAGGTAGTTGTAGAGAGCAATGAGGTCACCCCTGAGCCTCCTCTTCTCCAGGCTAAATAATCCCAGCTTCCTCAGCCTCTCCTCGTAGGGCTTGTGCTCAAGGCCTCTCACCAGCCTTGTTGCCCTTCTCTGGACATATTCAAGTGTCTCGATGCCCTTCCTAAACTGAGGGGCCAAGAACTGGATGCAATTTAATAGTTTTATTGATTTTTTCTTTTAATATATTTTTTCCATTGATTAATTTATCTTAAGGTGTGCCTATGAGGTAGGAAGATTCTACAACATGCAACTAAATACAGTGACAGAATTTTGTAGGCCAGTGAAAGACAGTCCCTCTTATGTTGCTGTAATGAAAAACAAAAAATAAATTCTACCTGCACCACTCAACTGGCTGCAATTACAGCATTTGCTGTAATTCATTTGAAGAAATGTGTTTTTCAAGTGATTTACCACTATAAATTATGACACAAATATTTATGAAGCTATTTAAATAGCTTGTCAGAAATTTGTCTCTTCTGATAATGGGAAAAAAACACATGATTACAGGGAAATTTCTGCTGTGACTTTTAGAGTCTTCGTGTTTAGGATCTTTGTTCAGGAATTTTGCTTAAAAGGAGTGTTTGTTGCCTTGTCTCGTTGACAGATTATCTTAGTAAAATCTTATAATGAACTTAGAGAAGTTCATCAGGGGAAAATGAAAACTGATACAAGTGAGTGAAAATGACTGGAGAAATAGCTCTGAGAGACCTTGAGGTGATAGTCGGAAAACAAATTGGACGTTAATCTGCATTAAGTCGTCAGTACTAGCAGAGGCAATATATACAGGCATCTCAGTTTTGGATGGGGAAGAAGGGTCCCTTTCAGTAAAGCTCATGAAATAATAAGATACCTTACCCACAAGTAAGATCAATTATAATCTGCTTGGAGATAAGCAAGATAGATAAGGGCACTAGAGTCGGATCTGAAGAGCATTAGTGCTTGAGAATGCTCAGAAAATTGCAGTTTCATTTGACATTTTAAGGGATATATTGTTCATCTACCCAACTGCACTGTAACAAAACTTCAAGCTTTGTTATTTCAATATGAAGATGCTGAAGGCCACATTTTTAAAGCTTTAGAGTGGTATTTAACAGATGCTGAGTATTTAGAAGACATTGAGTTTCTTACAGTTGTGTAAGATGAATTATGTAGTTTATACTATTTTCATACAGTGCCCTATGCACAATACCTTGACAGTTTTCCTTTCATGGATAAAACATACATGTGATGTTGACCATCGGGGCCACATTCTTGGGAACAAAACTAGGTAAATAAAAATCAAAATGAAGGCAACTTAGATTCTACACCAACACATGTATATATTTTACAATGTGGAAAGTAAATTCATGATCACTCTTTCTATACGCCATATGTATCTTCTGCCCTTATTGGAATTCCAAGTCTTGGGAGTGCCAGGTAACAAGAGAAAGGAAAAAGCCCAAGCTCTTAAACTTGAATCCATGAAAATCCTCCGATTTACAATAAGTATGTTACTAGGAGTATTTTAAATCTCCTAATAAAGAACTTAAAAGATAGGGCAATAGGAGCAGTTGTTACCTGTAAGAGACAAAATATTTCTGTAATCTTTTATCAGCTGTCTCTTGAAAATAACATTGATTTTTCTGTGCTATTAACAAGAAGATTTAATCTCTTGGCACTATCTCTGATAGCTTGCTAGGCATTTCATCATGTCTTCAATAGAAATAAAAGTGGATCTATTTGAGCCTCAATTTGTCATATCCCATATTAGACACACAGTATTGGAGTTGCCTAGTATTGTGTTATTAATTATATTCATTGTAGTCTAGCAATAGTAAACAGAAAGTGTATTCAGAGAGGATTCAGCCTCAGTTGGAGTACCATAAGATGTTAGGTAAATGAACACAACAGAGAAGCTCCGGAAACAGTAGAAATGTAGCTATCGGTTCGGGTTCTGTTTGCCGTGGGAAAATGCAGGCTAATAAAACCGAGAGCAATTATAGCGAGTATGACATCCATTTTAGCAGCCATCCAGAAATGCTTCTGTTTGGTAACTCCAGGACTGGTTGAAAGAAGTATGTATACTTCAGAAAGGAAGGTAACATTAGCATTGTTTAGATAATTGGATATTGGTTATTGTGAGGAGACCACGTACAAGATGTTCAGAAGATGAACTAGGCCTTTACAGGAGATATTTCTCCCACTGTATTTGGTTGTACCGAGAGAGACAAGAAATCTATATAAACTTAAAAAATAACTACAGAAGCAAACAGGGGTTTTGTGTTTTTCTGTTTGAAAACAGAAGAGAATGATGCTGCATTTTGTCAGTCAGTGCTTCTGAAAAATAAAAAGAAACAAAAACCCCAAGAAAAAGAAAGTATGAAAACCCCAGTATACAATGTGACTAAAAGTATGTATACAAAAACTTTCCATACAAGAGCAAACAGGTGCAGATTTCCCTTCTGTTTGCTGAAGTGATGTAAGCAGATTTTGTAGAAATCATTTGAGACATAGCTGTTGTTTACTAAAATACTTCTCCAAAACAAGCTCGCATTGTATAGAATAGACCTGTAAAGAACAGAGCAGCTGTCCAACAGGCTTGATCAGAAAGCAAACAAGATAGAAAATAAGCTTTGTGTTCATACTGTTCTAGAAGAACTTGTTCTGTCTAGACATTGAGTTTACAGGTTTTTTTAGAAAATGGATTCTGACAGTGTAGAAGAAAAAGTGAACACTGGGAAGAAAGGTCTAAACAGTACGTTACAGTTTTATACTGCATCTTTAAAATTGTGCTGAATAGGTTGCAAAATTAACACCCCCATTCTGACCTTTCTTCTTTCACCTGGTGTTTGTCTCTCTCTGTCATGTTCCACTGACATTTTTTTACAATGTTAATCTTTGCCAAAATGAGGGCAGCATTTAATCTCCCAGCACTCCTCCTCCTTCCTCCTCTCCATTTTTGAGAAGACAATTCTGGTTCAGATCTTCAAGCTTCCAGTACTTTTGGACTTCTTTTTACTCATTACATCAAAATCTCACAGTGTCTCTTTCAACAAAATGTTTGGTATCAAACTTAGTTGCCTCATCCTCATTGTCAACTTCTTTACTGATGCAACAATTATTTTGTCTAACCTGGCAATTTGTTGATGTTATCTCTGCTCTGCAGATCTTAAGCTGTATGACAGCAAACTCAGCCTTCTCAACTCAGTTAGTGTTCAGGTCATGTATTTTTCTTTCAAACCTACTAAATCTTCCCTCCTGACACTTTCTTCTTGTTTACTCTTTTGTTCCTGAAACTTTTACTGTTATCTTATCAAACCATTCAGTATGAAGGACCACTTCTTTCTGAGTCTTTGGAAAATATTGGTCATACCACACAGATTTAGCAGAGACAAACAGCCCTGGCTCATCAACTTTCTGTTGCCTTTGCCAGTTTCAGATAGCAAAGCCAAGCAGCATGTTGTTTGCTCATGAAAAGCTTCTATATTTTGTAACTGGAAGTGTTGTAGGATAGCAAATCATATCCCATTGAATTATAATTTTTTTCAGTGTAGCCATAATAGGTCAACCCAAATTGCTTGTTTGCACTCTTATCAAAAGGAAAGACCTAAGATTACTGCAGATTGAAATCATATAAATCAATTTCAGAATTTTAGAATGAAAACAAAGGAGTGGAAGCAGGCTGCGTGTAAGTATCATTCAGAAGAACTGAGGGATCACAAAGGAAAAGAACCTCATGAACAATACTCTGTTATCACATTTCATTGATCAAGAATTGCACTAATAATATTTTTTTTTTAGAAAAGAAACCCATGAGCGAGTTAGTTCTAAACACCCTTTACTTTCTCCTAATTTTCATGTGCTATATCCATTTTGCTTACTTTTTCAGAGAGCTGAAGATAAGTTGGGCTGAAACAGGTAAAGTCTGGGTAACAGCCATAAAGGAGGCAGACCCAATTCAAATGTGTGACCTACAAACTGTTTCACCCCAGTTTCTTTGAGGCTTTGGACATTCATGCTCCCTGTCATCTTCCACATCAAGCCCAACTGGTCTGAAACAATAGTTTAGGTTAACATACTAGGCATTTCATTTTCTATAAAGAAACCCAATTATGCTAGAAATTAATAATTAGAAATTATAAATAGAATAGAGAAGAAAACATGAATATTATATCCTACGGCTACATTTTTAGCGTGGCGTGCAGGGAATTAGGTCCAAAAATCCCATTTATGTTAATGGAGCTTGCGCGTCTAATTCCTCATATACTACAGTGCAAATTTACCCCCTGGTGTCTTTGATGGTACAGAGGACCAACACGGAGGGGGAGAAGAGAGTGATTTATTTGATGATCTGTCAATCATAATGGCAACCAGAGAAAATTGCAAAGCTGATTTTAACCTCTGTAGAAACAGCTAGTTCGACCATATGCTTTTTTCTCTTGCCAGATGTCATCATTCATCAATTTCTCATTAAGAAAATGGCACTTAGGAAAAAAAAAAAGTTCGTCTTTTTTTCACCCCACCCCCTTTTTTTTTTTTTTTTTTTTTTTTTGGTCAAGTCCTTAAAATGAAACTGTAAACACCAGGATGAAGCTGCCATTTTCATAAAGGCAACTACTTTATGCTCTACTGCTACTACAGGTTCAGACTGTCCCTATCTAGATTTTAGAGGGGATTTTACATATTTACAATATTTTCATTAAAAATAAATAAAGAATTCATTTACTCTAATGATCTTAATCCTGCAAAGTAATCTAGAAATTTAATGTATCATCTGAAGTTTTCATTTTCCCTTTCTCTCTTAGAGCTGGAGGTCACATTTATCTACTTAAATTCAGTCAGTCTACATGCATAATAGTGGCCTTCTGGCTGCTGTTGTGTGGCATTTAAAGACAAAACCAACCAACAAACAAAAACCACTGACATGTAATGTAAATTTTAACTTCAGAATCGGGCATTATTTGTTCTCATTTTGTTGAAGGCTGCCAGGCTTCAGTGTATGAAGAAAGCTTTTCAGCTAAGTTGTCATTTTGTTACTACACTGGTTAAATTTAAATATAGTTAAATAGTTCTTTTTTTCTTCTTCTTTTTTTTTTTCTTTTCTGTCTTGCTTATTTTCTAATGTGTGTTCAAGACATCCTGGAGAACCGTAGGATATCATTGTCCAAATGTGACATACCCTCTCGTATAAATAGCATCAACACGTTGTAAGTGTTTGGTAGGCTGCTGTTAAACAGCTGTTTTGTTATTAATATTTTATTGCCTAACGTTTTCCAAGATATTTTGACACTTGCTATTATTTCAAATGCAGCTTTTCTTGGAGTTTTTAATGGTTTGTGTATATCTCTAGACAGTTTCAAGATCTTGAAGCTGTCACAACATGTTAAGTAGGCAAATCAGCTAACACAGTAGTTTCAAGAAAGATAATTTTCTTTGCATAACTTCAATCTGCATCATTTTGCATGACTTATTAACAGGAACTGACTCATTGACAAACAAGGCATATAGCTTATGGAGTAGAGATTGTTTCAGAGTAAATGTATTCAAAAACCTGATCAAAAATTTTGAATTTCCTGTTGCTGACAGATATTTCAAAATTTGCAGGGACTGTTTATGATTAAGATTGCATTGGAAACATTCTCTAGGTATTGATATGTATATCCAATGTTTAACTTTACAGCTGTCAGACTTCTAAGCGCTCAACTTCACTCAGTAGTTCATATCCAAATTTCTAAAGGGCATTTGTGGGACTTCAATTGTTTTAACATTTCTCCACCCCCCTTCATTTACTTTTTCCAGTCTGCAAATGAGCAGAGTAACAAAGGTCAGAGTAGTGAAAATCTGACTTTTTACTACTATAACCAGATACTGTGCATCTGGTCAAAGACATACATGCTAGCATTACACTGCATTGCTATTGACATCCACTCTTCCTAGGGTAAGAAATTATTCACAGCCTGTGCTAGCTTAGTGCTGTGTCTCTCTGCCAAAGACTGCGATTGTTCTGAATCCTGTGATGATCAGTTTTCTGATATGAGCTGCTATCGCAAAGCAGAGCACCAAATTCTGTTTGTTTAGGAACCTGTGTTAGACAAAACAGCTGTCCGAAAGGTAAAAGGATTAGTGTTTTATCTACTAAAGCAGGCCTCGGTTCTGCCTTTTTCTAAAATACATTATAAAGCCAGTAAAGATTGAATAGTGTTTTTACTTCTTGTGTTTTATAGCAAAACAAAAGTTTGAAAGGACTATCGCTGTTCTTTTCAATCTGGGTTATTTGTCATGTGCTGTGATAGCAACTTCAGAAGGGAGACTGGCTCTTCTCTCCAATTCTTAGTGGATGATGGCTGTTTTGAACACTCGTACAAAGCTTTAGAGACAGCTGTCCGAAGTGTGTTTTGAGATTTTTCATGAAGAGCAAAGAAAAAGCTGCCTGCATGCTTTAAAAGCAATCAAGAAGCTAGAAGTCAATGCTAAATCTTTGTCCTTTTTCAGGTAAAACTCTGTATTAATTTCAAAGACTGTGCCAGAGTGAAGTCTTTAGGATCAAACTTTTAGCAAATAAAGATGTTGATATGTAAATCTCTTTGTGTAACCATTATTTTGCTTAGTGGGAAGAAGGCAGTTTCTCACAAAATAAGATTTATCAGAAGGACTTTGAAGTTTAAAAACCATGAATGAATATGTTTGACTTCTTAAATATTTGAACAGTTAACGTGACTTCAACTGCCTACATGATGACACTTTGACTAAAGAGAGGTTATCTTTTTCATATGTATGCATTCTAAGAACACACACAGAGTCCAATTTTTCATTGCTGTCTGAATACAGTGTGCTGCCTCACTGACACACACAAAAAAGGTCCTTTGGATGTTGAGCAATTGAAGGTATTTTTGCTTTATAAAATGTCTCTGCAAGCCCCAGAGCAGAAAACATTCTTCAAATAGAAGAGTGTTTAAGGTACTACACCATTTAATGTCTAATGCCAGAATGGTCACTTGCAGCTGTCAGTAGTTGCATTCCAGATGTGTAGCAGTGTAGGCTGGACTAGTTCTCAGCCCTCCTCGGGTTCATGCAGAGCACACAGTCCGGAACTTCCTCTGTCATCCCTGATTTCTGACCCAGAGCCCAGCAGAGATGAGGGCTCAGGTGTGTGCTCATGAAGTGTGGAACACAAGAACAGTAAGAGAGTTTTCTGCATATGAATTACTGTATTTCATGAGTCGAAAGTATTTAATCTCTTGCAGTTACTGAAAAGGGGAATTACAGAGCTCAGAAAATTGTGATGTGAAAGAGCAACTCCTAAAAGTTTGTGGGATGTTTCCTTCCATCAAATACATGTCTAGAGTTCATGATGTAGCTGAGTGTACACTAGTAGAGACAATCTTAACAACTTGGTGGGAAGATTTTACAAAGCATCAAGTACTGCTGGGCACCCACATTTGTGTTAATTTAGGAGTGGAGCCCTACCTTACCGCATTTTATATTCAGGAATGTGCCCTCTTGGAACTAGCTCTGTATACTTGTAATGGTTTTGCTTATTAATTTTGAATCATAAAGTCATAGAATGGTAGGGATTGGAAGGGGTCTCTGGGGCATCTAGTCCAACTCCCTCTAATAACACAGGCATGCTTAGATGAGGTAGTCTTAGATCAGGAACGTGTCCAAGTGGGTTGTGAAACTCTGCAGATAAAGCAAATCCACAACTTCTCAAGGCAGCCTGTTCCAGGGCTCTATTACCCTCAAGGTAAAGAAGTTTCTCCTTACGTTCTAGTGAAATCTCCGTGTTCTACTTTTCTCTCTAGATGCACTGCTACAAGAAAAAGCTGGTCCAAGTAAGCCAGATAAATATTCATATGTATTCTGCTACCTGGAGATTAAAGAGCAGAGGTAGTTACTGCTATAAATGTTGCAGGAGTTTTGCACCTCCTTGGTGCACTCATCTCTTCATCTTCCTCCAGCTTCTGCTTCTTCAGAGGCCTACGTAGGCCAAATGGCTGCAGCAAAAAACTGCTGCTCGACTGCTCTCAAAACACTTCATGAAGGGTGAATTGGTCAAAATGTCTTTGCACATAACTAGAGAGAGCACTTTACCTAGCCAGAAAAAGTGTGCTTTGAAACCTGTGACCTACTAAAAGTAGGTGAACAGCTTCCTACCTGTATAATTCTAGAGGGATGTAGGAAGAAAAGCTTTCTGCAGCATGAACAGAAGGGTGTGAATAGAAGAGTGCACTTGCACTGCAGAATAGCTGGGGCTGGACTCTGGGCCTGTTGGTTTCAATGAGCTGAATCACAGCAATCAGCTGCTGTACATGATAAAGACCATGATTCTAGTCCAAATCTAGCCACTCATGCTAAAGATTGATTCTTAATTTAAGTTATGGGATGCATTTGTAGAAGATACTTCTATTCATTATGAGTAAAGCTATTTTACATTTTCTAAAAAGCGCTGTTTGAGGTAAAAATGTGGCTGCAAGTACTATGAACTCTTTTGCCATTCCTCTTACAGTTTAATAGAATTTCATCAGTCATCTTGAATCTGTTCTGCAAAATAGTTACCAGGAAATCCATTTGTTACAATAAAATCGTGTCTGTTATTTGTAAAAGAGGTGGGTAGTGGTTTACACAGCAATAGAAGGTATCGTGAAAACCTTATTCACAATTAGAAAATGCTCCAGATAAATCCTATGAACTGAAAGAAAATACTAATATATTTTACAGAACTATTTTTCTGTTTCCTAAGTAGTTATGATCATTTCTTACCAATCCAACACTTGAGGTTCGGAAGGTCCCTAAGAGAATTCCTAAATGGCAAGTTCAGGTACAAGATTCTTAGTGGTAGCACTGGTCCCATTGTCCAGGCATGGTCACAGCAGCAATGGTATCTTGCTGAGCTCTGTGCCATGACCAGTAGGCTGATTTTATCTATTGGCTCATTGAGGCTTTTGATTCAGAATATGATGTGGTGGTATGTCCTGTAGTGTGGCTATTACCATGCTGCCTTTCTAGGATACGTATGGTTTGTCTGTCTTAAAATAACTGTCTGGCTTTTGTTTCTTTTTCCTGAATTTTTATGGTATGTATTATGGGCAAGCAGGATATCCTTTGGTTTTTTGATCCTTGAGGATTTTTTTTTTTAATTAAATCATTATTATTAAGTGTAGGTAAGAAGAGAGGAAGGGGCAAGGAACACAGTTTACCTGAAAGTAATGTGACAGGCTCATAGAAACATTTATTAAACTTCTAATAATCAATTTATGGAAATGGCATGTTGGCTTAGTGCAGTAATTACAGGACCACAGGATGTTAGGTGTTGGAAGGGACCTCCAGAGATTGTTGAGTCTAACCCCCCTGCCAGAGCAGGACCATAGAATCTAGCACAGGTCACACAGGAATGCATCCAGATGGGTATTGAAAGTCTCCAGAGGAGACTCCACAACCTCTCTGGGGAGCCTGTTCCAGTGCTCTGCAGTCCTTACAGTGAAGAATTTTCCTTTCACATTAAGGTGGGACCTCCTGTGCTGCAGTTTATATCCATTGGCCCTTGTCCTACCACAGGGTGCACCTGAGAAGAGCATTTTTCCTCCCTCTTGACACTCAGCCCTCAGATGTTTGTAAACATTAAACCCCCTCTCAGTCTTCTCTTCTCCATACAAAAAAGCCCCAGGTCTCTCAGCCTCTCTTTATAGGCCATGTGTTCCAGTCCCTTAATCGTCCATAGCCCTCTGTTGGATTCTCCCCAGTAGATCTGTGTCCCTTGAACAGGGAAGCCCAAAACTGGATGCCATATTCCAGGTGAGGTTTCACCAGGGCAGAGTAGAGGGGGAGGAGATCTGCTGGCCACACTCCTGTTAATGCCTTGATAAAATGATTTCCAAAAATTGGAAGGAAGAAAGATAGCAGCAGCATTATTGTCTTTTCCTGGAACTAGTTGTGCAGAGCACCTCACAAGTATACATAGAGCAGCTGTATAACAAAGAACAGTGGTCTGTAAGTACTGTCATGTCATTTTGATGTCCCATTCATTCCACTTACTTGCTGTGCAAGAGATTAAAGCAGAATCAATACAGTGGAAATAGAATTTTTTTCATCTTTTACCCCAACTCTTTTCATTCTCCACTATTTTCAGTGAATCACTTCTGAAATTATATTCTTGAAAACAAGAGAGATTTTCCCTCTCATATTATTTTGTGAAGGTCATTGTTCTTGGCAATTGGAAGATTCAGAATGCTATAAAGAAGAATATTACATAAGTTGTAGACAGAGATAATAAATTTGGCTCTATTTTATTTATTTTCTTTTAATGAATTTTGGCTAGCAACACTAGGACTTGGAGTATAAAGATTACTTGATTATTTTTTTCCATCATCAGTGACTCTTGACCAGCTGTGAACAAATGTGTACACTCTTGCTATTCGTTAAGGCTGTTTTGTGATATGAATTATTTTTGACTGGAGTTTTCAGTTTTAAGAAGTCATTTGATGTGAGAAGAGCAGATGCCAAGAGTAATGAGGATTCCTCATAAATAGTGAAGAATTATTTGGGGGGGGAGGGCTTTTTCATGGGGTAATAGATGCTCATTCATTCTGGAGATTGTATCTCATGATCTTGAGGGTCATGACCACCACAAAGGGGTTATGAAGTATTAGCTGCGGTCAACAGCAAGTCATTTCCTCTTAAGTCAGCAATGGTTTAATTCCCTTAAGGAGAAGAGTGAAAACACACTAGAAATGTTTACTATTTTTAATTGCTCTTTACAGGTTAATTTCTTCTAAATGGAAAAGTGTAAATGCTCAGCTGATGTAGAGCCATGTTTTGTTGCCCAGCACTGGAGGAAATGGTTTCACATAAAGACAGACAAACCACTACCAAAAAAACCCCAAACAGAAAACCAAAAAAAAAAAAAAAAAAAAAAAAAATATTTTTAATAGGATATATCACTGGTGCATGATTGGGTACACTTTCTGAATACCCATCAGTATTATACTGGTATAACTTTAATACCATTAGCTGTTTTACTACTCTTTTTCTGTGTTGGAGATTTGGCTTTGAACCTGTGCATGGTGTTTTCTGCCAATCCACTTCCAGAACTGTCACATGTTGTGAAAGCCTTAAGGCTTGGCTTCCTTGTGAGAAGTCAAGTACTATCTCAAATGTTGTCTCAGGGTATCAGTGCACACCACCTTAGAAAAGACAGGTGACTCTTAGGGTGACCAGACCTAAAGCAGTCCTGCATTACTTCTTTCTGCCCTTACGCTGTTGTTTCACCTTTCTTGTATAGTGACCTATGGTGCCTGTACAGGGTATGGAGGAATTTAGAGAATGGGTGTAATGAAAAAACTAACAGAGATGGCGAGGATGACCTAGGCCACTGTGTGTTTCTAAAAGCACAAAACTAGCCCAAGGGAAGGACACAAAATGTCAGGGAAGGGTTGTCCAGTGGAATCCTTACTTGAAGTAAACCCACTGTGCAATCTCATGCTCTTAATGTCGGTCCTCATATGCATCAGTTCAGTTTCAGCTTGGTTCTCAAGGGTGATGCAAGGGCAGAGCTGAGGACTGCCCATTAGGAACATGAATATCATTTCACACTATACAATGTTTAATTGCCACCAACAGAATAACGTGTTTCAATAAAAAACACAGAATTTAACTCCTCCAATACCAGCCCTGTACACAGTGCATTGCTTAAAGAAGCAAAGGTGTTAGAGAACAGGAATCCCCTGAGAAAATGAATCTCCAGCTAAACTGTAAGCTACAAGAATAAACCAGCAAAGCTGATTTGGATGAATGTTATAAATAAATAAATAAGTCCTAATTTCTAATTTACATGGGAGATTTAACAAAAAAATCCAAAGAGCACAGCTTTCAAAATAAGAGGCAGAGATGCAATTTTATATCTTGGGATTATAAAATGGAATACAGAAAGGGAAGTCATCTAAAATATTTCTTACATAAGGAGATTCAGTAATGTGCAATCCTTTCCAAACCACATCATCCTAGCTTTGGAAATATCATACTCACATGGCTAAGCTATTCATGCTAGTATTCTGAGCTCTTACCTGTGTTCTAATAATGCATTTGATTGAGAATCGTGTGGAGTACTCTTTTTTTATGTTCTTTTTTTTTTTCTTCTTTATTAAAAAAAAAAAGGGCAAGAAAATAGTCTTTGCAGAACTGGTGAATGAAAGGTAGAGATTTAAATGGACTTACACTGAAACAGACATAGTGCTCTTTTCAAGTACCTGGATTGATCTTTGAAGGACAATATGAAATATCTTATTTTTAAATGCTTTATTTTCATCTTAAATTAGCATCTTTTTCTATACTCATCTGGACTATTGAATGAACCCAAGGGTAAAATGCAGATTCTGTTTTAATATTATTTTGCATAATACATTTGCACATAGTGAGTAATGGTGCCCAGAAGGAAAGAAGCAGTCTTTAATTACATAACGCTGCAATTCTTTCTGTTACCTTTCATATTTTCATACTGTGTAACCTGTTAACAATAAAGCCATGTTTAGAAATATATTTGGGCTAATAGACAGTTCTACCTTTCAGGAACAGTCTTAAGTGTTGGTCTTCCAAAAATGCTGTGCAATTTTTGATTATCCTTTGCAGCCAGACAAGATCAAGGACTACAAATATAGAGGTGTGTATCTTACGCAAGCCTCTGCATGCATATATGTATTTGTTCTGTATGAGATTTCTGTGGCAGGTAAGATTTTTTGATACAGTTGGTGCAGATAGATTTTTGGATTGCTTGATCTGATTTTGGATGAGCACAAGAAAGTGTGAAGCTATATAAATGCCTCCCTTTAAAGCTTTCTGTATTTCTGAATGGCCAGTGCTGGTTATACGCTTTTGCTGGAATAAGTGGCTGCATGAGGTGCAGAATGTTGTCTCGGGCTGTGCTGGTGGCTGGGAGCATCTGACACCTCACGTTCTCTTTGGTAGTGTAAATGCAAAGACTGATGTGATTGATGGGATTCTAGACTGTTGAGGCCAGTGGGACTTCATTACAATGTACTGCCTCTTATAAAGCTGACTCAGAAAAAGGGGAAGAATTTGCCTAATAAGTAAGATTAGGGTTATTCATGCATCTATGTGCCTAAATTTAAACATGCTACAGGCACTGAAACCAAAAATATCTTGATCTTTTCTGTTTCTTTGTGACTTTACTGAGTGGTCTGTATATGATTTAATGTTACATATAATTGTGGGCAATTTTAGCTACTGCAAGTTCCAAACCAGTTTGTCATTATTAATAATGGAAGTCATTGTGTATAGAGTTCTCCCATGCACACGTGTGTGTACCCATACAGTTTTAAAAGTTACCTTCTCAGTATGCTAGATTTCAGTTCAGGAAGGACCTAAAGAGTTACTGTAGACTGATTTAATGTAGGAACTCCTAAAAGCGAAGTTTATATTGTCTTGAGCTATTGCAGTGGTGTTGCTGCCATGACACTGCAATCCAAAGGACAGAATATCAATAAAGCTCGGATGTACAGGAATGTAAACAAGCTTTAGAAAAAACATCCAACCGTTTGTTAAATAGGCCACGACAAAACAAGTCCATTATCATTGCAAAAATAGCTCTGAACTTAGTATGTCTAATTATCTGAATAGCTTGGAAAAACATAATTAATCTATCAGCAATATTCAGTATTCTAACTCTGGTACTGGATGGTGAGTTTTGTTTATTTCTATCCTGTCAAGACGTTGGCACCTCCTAAAGATGAATAAACATGAGATGTGTTTTCTTCTTATATGATTTTTAGCCTGACTGAATTTGGGAATGTAGTCCAAATCCCAATCTTTAGCTCTCTCTCTCTTTTTTTTTTTTTTTTTTTTTTTTTTTAATGCAAAATGTTATTTTTATTTAATATTGAAGAAACATCTAATATTGTTTCCATTTCAGGAGGCCTTCCCAGCAAATTATTTGCTGCCTCTTCAAACATGAGGCTCTGGCTGGCCTGATCTAGTGCAGGGTGTCCCTGCCCAGCCCATGGCAGGGGGGTTGGAACTAGATGATCCTTGTGGTCCCTTCCAACCCTGACTGATACTATGATACTAGTAACTTGTATTTGTGTGTTGAGTGTATAAAAGCAATATACTTTATTTAAATTTCAAACATGCTCTTGTTGTGTGAGCCCAGATGTGCTTGAGTGACTTTTACAGAATGGCACCATACACTGTTGATTTCTGTGAAATATGGATTGCCTCATGGAGTCGATTCAGAAAGTGGCTGAGAACAGGGCTCCCACCACCACGAGTGCACCTTTTCAAAGCAACTTTGAAACTCAGGCTGATTAACCTGGTTCCAAGTTCTCTGTATGTACTCAGGCAGAGTAGTATTTGAGCTAAGTTCTTGAGTTACTGTGGTATCTGCAGTAGGAGCTGGGTGGATCAGTTTGGCGCTCTCCTCCGGGTGGGGATATGCTGCCAGGGTGGGATAAGCCCTGCTGTCACTCACTACAGCCGTACCAAGGGCCAGCAGAGGAACACCTGAATATAGAAATCCAGCTGTCATCTCATCCAAAACTTTTACTTTGATCTTTTAGTTAATGTTGGCATATGACAGGGTGAAGAAATGGGAATGTATGGTAACATCTTGGAGGGAATATGTAATTTCCAGGAGCAGAAATTATTCGCTAGCTTTATAGATACTTTTTGAGCCTCTTTATAGGTCTCTTTAGATCTAGTTTGTATTTGAGGCAGTACATTTTTTACTATTTGCTCTTTCTGTTTGCTATGTTTTCATAGCGGTAGTATTGAAATGCATTGATCTCTTAAAATATAAATAAATTACGTTGGAGTTTGTGAATCAAATAATATTTGAGAAGAAATCAATGGTTATGTTTCTCTGAGTCACAAAAAAAAAAAAAAAAAAAGAAGTGGAAATTAAACCAGTACATCTTAAACATCTTCAAAAGTAGTTTGGGGTCCATCCTTATTTTGTAATACACCCACAGCTTTGCCTCTACTATATGCATGTTATTGAATCATGCTGTTCTAATGACAGTAAATAAGCATGAGTGGAATTATTACAGAATATAAGTTTATTGTGTAAATTATCATTCACTTCACATTTGGTATTGATTACTTCAGTTTGGCTTACCAGCTATGTTTTTTCCATCTTCTGATATGATTGGCTCTGTTCTGTTTTCCCTGAGGTGTGTGAATTTCATAGCCCTCAGCACGGTAGGGTGTATAATGGATAGTTAGAAGAGAGAGCAGCTCAACAAGATGCAGCCTCTCCAAAATCAGCCAGCCATGGAACTGTGTGTGGTGATGACACTTCATCTTAACAAAGTGTTTTCCTAGTGGTTTACAACTCTCATATCTGTAGGAAGCTTATCTAATTGCTCTGCTCAGACTCATTGCATGTGTATCTATTTCTTTCACCCCAAATATCTTGGCTGATGGCTAATCCTCCTCTGCCTTCACAGTAGAAATGACTGCATATTTTTTGCCCTTTACTGCTTGTATGATGATTTGTTTTCCTGTGAATTTTCTCACTGTTGCATGTATAATATCTTTAAATCACAAACCTCTGAGAGGCCTGTGAATTTGTGGAGGCCATAAAATAGTGAAACAAGCTTTTGTGATTTTATGATTTTGGCGGGGGGGGGGGGGGGGGGATTTGTCCCTCTTCTTTTGCCTCTCTTTGCCTCTCCTTTTGTAGTTGTCTTCTTCCTTTTTTGTAGTTGTTGTCTGTTTGGGGTTGTTTTTTGGGTTTGCTTGGTGTGGTGGTTTGAGCCTTAACTGGAAGTTAGGAACTCAGATGGGGGCAAGGCTGAGAATCTCTTCCTCCACTTCCCCTCCCCCTCTCCTTCCTCCCAACAGAGAGGGGAGAAAAGGAAGGAGCAAATTTACCAAGCAATAATTTGGAGTCGGCTTGGAAGTAGAGAGGTAAAGAGTTGTCTTTAAGCAATATATATATATATATATAACAATAACAGAAGAAATGTTCACAAGGGCAAGGAACAATAATGGATGGGAGGGGAACAAAAAACAAGAGAGTGATACAAAACCAGCCTTTCTGGAGAAGCGTGGAGGCAGCAGAGAGAGGAATCAGGGCCGACCACGTGGTAGAGGAGCAGGAAGGCAGCTGCAGTAGCTCTCATACAGCAGAGGCAGGAGCCAAGAAGCTGTGCCAACAGCTACGATGTCCTGCTTATATACCCTAGCTGGGCAGGGAGGGGGAGTGGAACAGAGTCAGCCTCCCAGGCGAGAAATGCTCTGCAGGGAGTGAAAAGTACCTGCAAGCCCTCCACCCTGCTTTGTTCTTTTGTTTTTCAAAAAAGGGTGTTAAACCACCACACTTGGCAAAGAGGTTGCTTATTTTATTTTGTTTTGGGTGTTTTGTTTGGTTGGTTTTTAATTTGGTTTATTTTGGTAAACTTTTGGGTTGTTTTTTTCTGTATTTGTTGTTGACTTTTTTTCCTTTTCTTATTATGTTTTTGGCTTTCCAGAAACCGCATCTTTCTTTGAATGTGTGTCACACCTGTTCTTTTTAGTGTTGTCCATATAGTGAGAGTGATCATAGAATAGAAATCTATATCATGAACTGATTGGAAAAAAAATAGCTACCTTGTTTATAATGAAGATAACCTTGCCATTTTTTTTAACCTACAGTATGCTGTTAATAAATTACTTGAAGTTAGCTTTTCAAGAGGCAGATTTATTAATTATAGAAACAATACAGGTGTCTAAATGTAGGGATGAAGACTTCAAGTTTTGTAGAACAGCTGTAAAGTGGAAAAACATCCCCACTTTGTCAAACTTCTGAAAAATAACGGTGTGCACCAAAAATTATATGTGCTTTACTCTGTGACCTGACCCCTTGCAGCAGTTTAATATTGTGGGAGTAAAGCTTTTAATCTAGATGCTGGATGAATGATGAAAGTTTGATTTCATTTAATTTCACTTAAAATGATGACTCAGTAGGCCAACTCTGAAAGATCTTCAGGAGCTGTTGAGTCAGTAGGCCTACTGTAAAAGATCTTCAGGAGCTGTAATGAAACATGATCAAAATAATTCATTAACATATTTATCTAACTGTTTAATATTTACATTTAATTGATTTTCCACTGAAATCATATTAATATGATAGCATGTCCAGCTCTTCTTGACTTTCAAAACCAAAATAACAATGAGTAGGCAATGCAATGGGTTATTTTTAATTATGACAAAGGAATGAAACAGTCTGTTAACAGTATATAGTCTGTGTTATTTTATTAATGGTGACTGTTACAGAATTTGTCTACACATTATTTACATTGCAAGGTAAAGTTATGCTACCCTTGAGGACAACAGGAGGCTCTGTGTATTTCAGTGTTTGTGCAATCTTCCATGAAAGAAGTGTTTAGATTTTCTCTTGCTGATATCAAACAAAATTTAATTCACTAAATGTCATAGGAAAAGTGCATCCGTGCTATGGATTGTAGAGCTCACTATTTTGTGCGTGTTTGCAGTTAACTGTTAAAATCTGGTATCTCCAGGACTGGAAAGGGATACTTATTGTTAGGGTTTTACACCTGTGGAGAATGTTGATAGCAGAGCTTTAGTCTTTTCTTCTCAGGTTAACTAAAATTAATCAGTAAAAAAGCATTGCAAAGTAAAGTGATGCGAAGGAAGAAAAACGAAGTGAAAAGAGCGGATCGTAGGTCCTTATATGATTAATTGTCTGAGGCATCTATCCCAAAGATGTGAATACATTTTAGTTTAATACAGCAGTGGAACCAGTCACAAACAGTCTTGTCTTGTTACAGGAGCTCATGTAGCCAGATGCACAGGTGAACTGAAAAGTGGTTGGAATTTTCTAGTACTTTTTCTTCAGAGTAGAGCTTTAAAGCGCAGCCCTAGATAGAAGATGATTGTAAATCAAGAGATTATTGTTCCACATGTCATATATTCTGCTTTCTGCTGATCTTTGAATACAAACATTTTAGGATTATACCTGTTTTGTAAGAACTCTTTGAAATCATCAGTAAAATGATATTTGATTTTAATTTTAACAGAGTTGCTCATAAGATGCTTGCATTGTTGTGCAAAGAGAAATCATATGAGCATGGTGCTCGGATCACTGCTTCACTGTTTGGTTTTATACCAACAAATTAGGAACAAACCAGTCATTCAGTGAAACTGAAGAAAATGCTCAGCTTCGATTATCTGCGTATGGCCACATAGGCATGTGAATGATTCTGCTGTACAGTAATGCAGCTTTTACTCAGATTTTGCATTTTTGCAGTTCACAAGTGGCTCTTGCTGGCTATTGTGAGTTGTCCTGCAGGAAGATTTGAGCAGTGATCTGTTTTATAAATGCCATTCTCTCCTAAATCATCTGCATCTGGGCTAGAGAAATCCTCCTTCCCTCTAAATCTTCTGCAGGATGTGCGATTTAAAATCAGATATTGTCATGTTAAGGTAGAAATACTCCCAAGTGAATAGTATCAATTCACTCTCCACTTCATGTCCCATCACATAAGATTTACTTAGCAAAAATCCAGGATTTCATAGAGCCTCCAAATTAAAAAATAAACAAAACATAAATTAAAGTACCCACCAGAAAACAAAGGAAGTGTCTGCTTTATCCCTAATTATATGCCATGTACTCTGATAACCACCCATAAAAATATCACACTAGAATTATAGCAGAAACAGTTCTCAATAGCTCTCTTATGGAAATGGAGAAATAGCAGTTTGCTCAAAAATATACAGATTTTAAACAGATCAAAAAGGGAAAAGCCAACCAACTTTCATTTTGTGATAATCAGAAATTTAAGAAAATTGAGAAGAAATTATTTCCTTTTTTTGAAACTATGATTATTTTTCGAAAGTGACGTGTATATATACAAACATGAAAATCTACAGTGCGTAAAGGGGTGGTTAGTGGTTTCTCTGAAGTGCTCATATACTAAATTCATTTGAAACAAAGGCAGTCTGCTTCTTCAGAGCTATCTTTGAAAAGATCTGGTCTATGAATCACAGAATCATTAAATGGTGGGGGTTAGAAGAGATCTCTGGAGATCATCTAGTGCAGCTCCTGCTGAAACAAGGTCACCCACAGCAGCTTGCCCAGGATCACAGTGCTCAGCCAGTTTTGCAATATCTCTGGAGATGAAGACTCCACAACCTCTCTGGGCAGCCAATTCTGCTGGTCTGGAACTGTCAAAGTAAGTAAATTTCTCCTTAAGTTCAGGTGAAACATCCTGTGTTCTGTCTTGAATCTTACTGCTTAAGTCATTTGGGAGACAAGGAGAAGTGAATGCTTTTGATTTATTTCTCTGTGTCAATATGTACAGCCCTCAGATCTTTCTCTGCAATACAGGTTTTTTTTTACTTCCCCCCCTCCCCTATTTTATTGAGTCTTGTTCTTAAAAAATAAGCGGCTTGGAAACTCTCTGTTTACTACTGGCCAAGCTGTCAGCTCGTGGGTTAGGAACTGGCTGGAGGGCTGAGCTGTTTACTACTGGCCAAGCTGTCAGCTCGTGGGTTAGGAACTGGCTGGAGGGCCGAGCCCAGAGAGTGGTGATGAATGGTGCCACAACCAGCTGGTGGCCAGTCACTAGTGGTGTCCCCCACAGATCAGTTCTGGGCCCCATCCTCTTTAATATCTTCATTGATGATCTGGATGAGGGGATTGAGTCAGTCATCAGCAAATTTGCAGATGACACCAAGTTGGGAGCAGATGTTGATCTGTTAGAGGGCAGAAGGACTCTGTAGAGGGACCGCAACTGACTGGACAGATGAGCAGAGTCCAACAAGATGGCATTTAACAAATCCAAGTGCCAGGTGCTGCACTTTGGCCACAACAACCCCATGCAGCACTACAGGCTGGGGTCAGAGTGGCTGGAGAGCTGCCAAACAGAAAGGGCCCTGGGGGTGCTGATTGATAGCTGCCTGAACATGTTGAGCCAGCAGTGTGCCCAGGTGGCTAAGAAGGCCAATGGCATCCTGGCCTGCATCAAGAATAGTGTGGCCAGCAGGAGCAGGGAAGTCATTCTGCCCCTGTACTCTGCACTGGTTAAGCCACACCGTATTATTGTGTCCAGTTCTGGGCCCCTCAGTTTAAGAAGGACATTGAGACACTTGAACTTGTCCAGAGAAGGGCAACAAGGCTGGTTAGAGGCCTCGAGCACAAGCCCTTCAAGGAGAGGCTGAGGGAGCTGGGATTGTTTAGCCTGGAGAAGAGGAGGCTGAGGGGAGACCTCATTGCTCTCTACAACTACCTGAAAGGTGGTTGTAGCCAGGAGGGGGTTGGTCTCTTCTCCCAGGCAACCAGCATCAGAACAAGAGGACACAGTCTCAAGTTGTGCCAATGGGAAGTTTAGGCTTAAGGTGAGGAGAAAATTCTTCACTGAGAGAGTCGTTCACCATTGGAATGTGCTGCCCAGGGAGGTGGTGGAGTCACCATCCCTGGAGGTGTTCAAGAAGGGATTGGACATGGCACTTGGTGCCATGGTTTAGTCATGATGTCTGTGGTGACAGGTTGGATTCGATGATCTTTGAGGTTTCTTCCAACCTTGGTCATTCTGTGAAAACTGTGTTCACGTTGCACAACAAACTTCACAGTATAAGCCTTGATGGGAGTTTGGGAGCTTCAATAGCCAGCAGTAGAGCTTCTGACTTCTGTGTTCCCAACTGTTCAGGAATTCATAGCCCCAAGATGTTTTAGGAAGTTCTCCAGTCAATGCCTGAAGAGTCAAACACCTTGGGAGGGGCATTAGTGGGGAATCCTACACTAACTAAAAGGTGAGGATAAGACCAGCTGCTATGTCCTCTAACAGAGTGACAGTGTGTATTAAAGCCAGTGTGATACATGCCTGGTTTTGTGATGGGCCCGGGATGATGAACAGCACTTTTGGTGAAAGCGTGTTCTTCCTCTTCTCCTGTGTCTATTTAACACAAAGGGAGTTGTTGTTTGCCTGCTCTTGGACTCAGGTGTAGCCAGGAGAATTAATGAAATAAAAACCTAGGAAAAAAGCTACAAGACTGAAAATGTAATAATTTAAATTAGAAGGAATGTTTAATTAGGAGTTTTTTTTTTATTATTCTCTTTGGCAACTCTTCTGTAATTCTGATGCCCTGAAGATACCTAAGAATAGTTTCCCATTAGCCAACAACTATCCCTAAAATAATAAAAGAAATTCAGGTAGTTCTTCAGCAGAATTTTAAAAGCAGTGTATTCCAAGGAAACAAAATTAACCCTCCCAAAATACTTGTTGAGGGGAAAAAAATATAACGGCTTTATATGCCTTCTTTGTTAAACATAGGAAAGGGGGAACATTCATTTTACTCCGTTACTTCATGGGCTGTTATTTAAAGACAATTTCAAGATTAAACTAATCTCATTTTCTCTGAAACTCATTACTGTTTTCAAGTATTTGTGGTTTTCTTTGCCATGACCTAATTCTCAGAAAGCAAGCACTGTAAAGTCTCCTGTATTTTTTTCCAACTGGAATTGTGGTCCTGTTTGTTTATTCAAAGAGGTAGTTGCTGAAGGTTGGTTCTTTCCATTGAATACCATGAGGCTTTCAGATAATTTAAAATAACAAGCTTATTCAAAATTTGAGCAAATACTCCTGCAATGTAATAAAGGATGTGCAAATAATGCAAGGGTGATTCAATATTCATTGATCTCTGACCATGACACTGAAGACTTTCTCTAGTCAGTCTGGCTTCAAGCATGCACATCTGTGAGTTTTACATTTTCACCTTTTTTCCTTTCATTTTTTGTTCTTTTCTTTCCTCCTCCTTTCTTTCCATTAACAACTAAGATAGTATAGAAAAGTCACCTTTCCTCTGGGCTCTCTGGGATTCTCTGGTTATAAGAAGTAAGATTGTAATTTCGATTGAGGCTTTTTAGAACTGGTGAAAATTATCAACATGTCACACAGCTGCATTTCAGTTTTGTTTGTCAGAGCCCAGAACAGAGTTGATTTTATAAATAGATCCTAAATGTGAGTGCAGAATATGCATACTGATGAGTTCATGATAAGACTTTGTTTAGAAATACTTTTACAATTTACTCATGAAGAGGAAAAAGAATTATATGTTAAACGGAACAGCGTAAAGCAATTTTTTTCCAAAGTGATTTATGCAATTCCATAGCCTTCACAAAATACACTACATAAGTGGTTTGTCCTTTATGCTTATTGGTGAGATAGAAGAAGGTTTCATGTGTGTTAGAAAGAACTCACATGCTCTGGAAAATGGAACATCGTGTTTTGCTGTAGCACATATTCCGTGAGTCTGACAGGGGTGTTTTAGATAAAATCAAACTGATCTGAGATCCTTTTCCCTACTTGAGGCTTTCTACAATCATATTAGTGATGGTGAAGGAGGGGGAAAAAGGGGGAAAGAAGCTCTAGTAGGAGGTTAGGTGTTTCCTACATGCTAGGAACAGCTCCTTTTCTGCCAGTAACTTTTCTCAGCAAGGAGATGTTTCAGAGGCTAGTTCTGATGTCTTCCCAAGGGTCGGGGCTGGGGCCACTACTAGATGAGTGATAGATGCTCTCTATTAACCCTGCTCCCTTCCCAGCAGGGGAAGAGAAAGAGAATAAGGAGGAGAAACATAAGGACTGGAAAAATAAAACATCCTTCATGAAAATAGTAACACTAAACTGAAACATATATGAACAGATACAAAACCAATATCAAACCCAACTGTCTGACAGCAATCATCTTCTCCAGGGATGCTGCAGGCAGGCACTGGTGAAGCACCAGGCTGGTCTCAGTGCCAGAAGGGAACCCAGTTCAGGGGCTGAAATCTGGAACTGGCTTAAGGAACACATTAATCTATATTGAAAGCAGAACAGACACTGGCTTTTGAAGGAAACTTGACCCTCATGATCCCTCAGCTTTATTTTGGAATGGAATTCCTTGTTGGTCTGTTTAGGATCACCTGTACTGTCTTGTTCACCCCACAGATGTCACTGTATAGTTTCTGCACCCTCAATATGATACATGAGCTTTAGCAGTGACCGTAGTTTCCACAGGAGCAAGTATTAGCAAGAACCTTTCTGCACACAACTCCTTGGCACTAAGTCTATAGACACCAAACATTATCACTACAAGAAGCAGTCCGTCTGCAATAACATGCTGTTAACTTCAGAAAGCGCCACTACTTAGAAGAGACTGAGCTGAAAATTAAATCACTGAACAGAATTAGTTCTGTTCTAGCTCAGACTAGGACACATCTGAAGAGCAATTGCTCTGTGATGATTCAGGAAGCTGCTCAGCTAGTCAGGTAGCTTATGAAATGTTCTGGTCACACCCTCATGTAAGCCTTTTTTCTCCATTTGCAAACTTCATTGAGCGCTGAGCCTTTTTCCCGGTAAGCTGAACTCTGCAAGTTCAGAACTGACAAGCACTTTGCAGGTCTAATTAACAAGTGGCTCAGAGGCTGGTGCCACTGACAGAATTTTGGGGTTTTCAGTCTTGGAGAACTTTCTATGGCACTGGGTCTGCTAGGATCAGATGGAGTACATCCATCCCAGAGGGGAGAAAATCCTAGCACATGCCTATCCCACAGAGGGAAAAGGGTTCTAGGAAGGGAGTTGGCAGGTCTCATCAACAGGGCTTTAAACTAGATTTGAAGTGGGAAGGGGCTGAAACCAGTCTCCCCAGACAGGAGTCTGAGGGTGGTAAGCTGGAGTCAGGGATGAAACCAGCTGCCCAGCTGAAGTGCATGTACACTAATGCATGAAGCATGGGTAACAAAAAAGAGGAGCTGGAAGCCTTGTTACAGCAGGAAAGTTAGGATGTAGTTGCCATCACAGAAACGTGGTGGGATGACTCACATGACTGGAGTACTGTAATTGATGGCTACAGGCTTTTCAGGAGAGACAGGCAAGGGAGAAGGGGAAGGGGGTGGAGGGGTGGCCCTGTACATCAGGGAGGTTCTAGATGCTGTGGAATTATAGATTGAGGATGATCAAGTTGAGTGCCTGTGGGTGAGAATTAGAAGGAAGGCCAACAGAGCTGACATCCTGGTTGGAGTCTGTCATAGACCACCCAAGCAGGATGAAGAGGTTGAGTCATTATTTTATAGGCAGCTAGATGCTGTCTCAAGATCACCAGACCTTGTTCTTATGGGTGACTTTAGCCTGCCTGATATCTGTTGGGAACTTAACACATCTAAGTGCCAGGTTCTACATGTTGGCCATAACAACCCCATGCAGAGCTACAGGCTGGGGTCAGAGTGGCTGGAGAGCGGCCAGGCAGAAAGGGCCCTGGGGTACTGATTGACAGTAGGCTGAACATGAGCTAGCAGTGTTCCCTGGTGGCCAAAAAGGCCAATGGTATCCTGGCCTGTATCAGGAGCAGTGTACTGTGTCCAGTTCTGGGCCCCTCAGTTTAGGAAGGATGTTGACTTGCTGGAACGTGTCCAGAGAAGGGCAACAAAGCTGGTGAGGGGTTTGGAACACAAGCCCTATGAGGAAAGGCTGAGGGAGCTGGGGTTGCTTAGCCTGGAGAAGAGGAGACTGAGGGGTGACCTTATTGCTCTCTACAACTACCTGAAGGGAGGTTGTAGCCAGGCAGAGGTTGGCCTCTTCTCCCAGGCAGCCAGCACCAGAACAAGAGGACACAGTCTCAGGCTGCGCCAGGGCAGGTTTAGGCTGGATGTTAGGAAGAAGTTCTACACGGAGAGAGTGATTGCCCATTGGAATCGGCTACCCGTGGAGGTGGTGGAGTCACCTTCACAGGAGGTGTTCAGGAGAAGACTTGATGGGGTGCTTGGCTGTATGGTCTAGTTGTTGGGTGGGTTGGATTGGTTGATGGGTTGGACGCGATGATCTTGAAGGTCTCTTCCAACCTGGTGTATTGTATTGTATTATTGTATTGTAACATGTCCAGAGAAGGTCAACAAAGCTGGTGAGAGGTTTGGAGCACAAGCCCTATGAGGAAAGGCTGAGGGAGCTGGGGTTGCTTAGGCTGGAGAAGAGGAGGTTCAGGGGAGACCTTATTGCTCTCTACAACTACCTAAAGGGTGGTTGTAGCCCGGAGGGGGTTGGTCTCTTCTCCCAGGCAACCAGTACCGGAACAAGAGGACACAGTCACAAGCTGCACCAGGGAAGGTTTAGGCTGGATGTTAGGAAGAACTTCTTCATAGAAGGAGTGATTTGCCTTTGGAATGGGCTGCCCAGGGAGGTGGTGGAGTCACCATCACTGGAGGTGTTTAGGAAGAGACTGGATGAGGCACTTGGTGCTGTGGTTTAGTTGATAAGATGGTGTTGGGTGATGGGTTGGATTTGCTGATCTTGAAGGTCTTTTCCAACCTGGGTTGGGGGATGTTGTTAAGATTATCCAAATTCACTGTCTGCAATGATCAGGAAGTATTTTCTTTCTAATTTCTTTATAATTATCAGATTACTTTGATCATGAAAATATGAAAGCTGTTTGGATCATGACAATTTGATACTGGTTATGAATGCCATTTGTATTGAAAGAAAGCAAACAAAGAAGCTCAGATATGTAGCACACTTTCCATCAAGCTGAAATGTGCTTTGTTGTTTTGGATCAGGTGTATCAAACAATTGTTAAGGTATGGCTTCACTGAATACATAAAATATTACTTTCAGGAAACTGTGCACATGATCAACCTAAAAATGGCATGGCAGCACAGGTGAAATCAGTGGGGTTGTTCTGAGGAATGTGTGCAATCCACCTGATGCTGAGTGGCTTCTAAAGCTTGATTGACATTAAAATATTGTTCTCTAAATCAGTGATTGTAATAACCATTTGGGGGGGTTGATGTTCAGAAAATAACATATGTGCTATAGAACAATTGAGGATATAACAGAAAAATCAACATTTGATCACTTAGGGGAAAATAAAATCCCCTGGTTAGGTTGCTAGGTATTGATTATTTGTGTTGAGCATACCCACTGTGGCTGATATTGCTAGGAATTACATCAGGAGCCAAAAATTGAGGTGTACGAAATATTTCAACAGAGCCGAAATAATGCTTTTAGCATGCATGAATGTTGCACTAAAGGTAAAATAATTTTGCTAGGGAGGGGTTGTTTATTTTAAAAATTCAAACAGCTTGTTCTATTTTCCCACTACTTTCCATATTATCCGAGCAAGAAGAGTCAGTCATTTTTCATGGAATTATAATTTGTCAACATTAGTTCTCTACCAGATTATTTTGTCACTGTGGTGCTCCACACCCCTCTTAAAGTGATTTACCTTTGTAGTAAAAAAACCAACCAACCAAACAAACAAAAAAAGGCAGAAAAATTTTGATTCAGCCACTCTGCAGAAGCGAGCATTATCCATGGCTTTGGTTTTGACAGATTAATACTTCTGCCTTCATGTCTCTAAATCTAGTGTTGACAACCTAGCTGATAGATTAGTCCCTTCCTTAATTATTTTCTGAAAATCTCTTTGCTAGCTATGAATTTTTGTTTTGTACCAAATTAATACATAGAACAAAGGCCTCCAGAGCACAGGTACTGGCCAAAGACCTATGCTGTCCTTTTGCTTTAGCTTGGCCAGATAAAATGCATATTGTGACCGGTTTAGGCTGTGCCTTTAAGAAAGAGACACTTTCTGAACACTCTGGGCGAATGTTTTGATATTAGAATGAAAACAATGATATGCTAATTCAATTTCATTGGTGAGACCCAGTTGCAGTTTTTTTGTTTAGTCTTTCAGTCAGGGAGTCAGTTAGGCAGTCGTCTTCTTCTTCCCCCTGTGCTGTGAGCTGGCTCGTTTCTCTCTACGATTCCTCTCTAACCAGATAAGAAAACTAACTTTTTGCATTCGCTTTGAGCTTTAACAAAGTTTTCCCCTTTTAATTACCTTCCTTTCTCTCTCTCTCTAACCCTTTTGGGAAAAAGGGAGGTAGGGAGGGAGAAGGGAGGGGCAGGCCGAACCCCCTGGCCGAAGGGGGGTTGGGGAAAGGTTTCCTGTATTACATACTTTGCTGTATATTTCTGTATATATTGTAAATATTGTATATTTTTGTACATATTCACTGCATTCCATATCTGCTTGTAAAATACAGCTTTCATCTGCTTCTCCGGCTGAGTTAGCTGTGGAATTCTTTTGTGTGTGGGGGGAACCTTCCTACTCCACCACACATCTTTTATTTTTGAAGGAAAATTATTTGTAAGTGTTAACCTGAATTCCCTTATTTTAAGTATCTCATTCTTGGTAGCTTAGGCCTGGATGAGTGAGGGTAAATAGATGTACTGGTGCAAATCCATGGTTTGATTTCAAGTTGGATTAGACCTTGTAATTCTGTGCCACAAATTTAACAGAAGGTGCCTTATACAAATTACAGCTTGTTCAGAATATAGCTGCCAGAATATTAATTTGAACAAAATATTCACAACCCACATTTCTTCCAACTTCTGGATCTTTTGCTGAGTTTTCCAATCTGTTGATTCTGTGCTTCTGTGTGTTTCCTGATTAACTGGCAAGTTCTTGCTAAAAGCCATCTTAGAGATTCCTTGTGTTCCTCTGAAGCCAGGCTGATTTCTGGCTTCTTTGTCCTGCTCTTTTGAATGTCTGCTCATTAGTCCAGCACATAGAAATGAGTGGCTGGTATGACTGTGTTTATTTGTGAGTTATTTCATTCTGATACAGATTGAATCAATTCATTCTGGCTGCTACAGAAGACATCTTTCCAGTTTCACTTAACTAGACCTGATGGCCTGACTTAGATTTTCCATGGAATTAAAGTAGTTTTAAGTGGCAGACCATGGAAGTAGATGCAACGTTCATATCTGAGCTGTACACAGTTCCATGTTCTCTCAATTCCACATGTTCAGAAATAAGTTTTCCTGCACAATTACTCCAAGCACAGACCAGGAACTGCTTCCTGCCTCCTTGTCTCGCCAGGTGTTCAGGTGAGAATCCTCTCTTGAGGAAGGCTCATACCAAGCCTGTTAGAGAGTAAACTGAAAGAATAAGGAAGAAGTTAAAGATAAAGAATGATGTCTAAACATCCATCATAGCCTTGCAGAGGGATGTACCTGTCTTCCACAGCAAACTAACATAAGGTATACCAGAGCTGCCCTAGTGGGATGTGATGTGTGGCTACTACCTCATATCTGTGTCCAGTTTTGTAGTTGCTCACAAAATAGAGCTCTAAAACAGTTTCAGAGTTGAAGACTACCCTAGCAGACATTAATATACTGGTTTGATTGTATTTGGATTGCTTTCTAAAGAGAAAATGTTATTTATATGATAACTGTCAGAGAATGGAAGAATTGCATTAACAAACGCATTACATCTATGTGTTTATAGATCCAGACTCCCATAGGGAATGCTGCCAAATATGATATTCCTCACATTTGGTTTGTAACTTGCATTTTACAGTAGAAAAATATATGCTGTAAATGCATTGTTAGCCTCATAAATGCAGCCTTGATTAAATAGAAAACACATCTTTAAATCTCACTAAGGCCAAGGAAGCATTAAAATAAGCTGAAAGTTAAGTCTTTGTTCAATATCTTTAATGACTTGACTGCATTATGTGGACCCAGAATTTTAAGCAATGTATGTTTGAATATATTCTGATGTGGTATGGTATATTTGCATAGTAAACATACTTTTTCTTCTTTTTTTCACCTTTCTTTTTTCCCCAAATACATTCATTTCACGGGTTTGATTTATTTGTTCATACAACTAAGTCTTTTGACTGTGGTTTAATAATGTCCCATCTTTCAATAAGAATAAGATAGGAAATAACTGCATAGAAATGCTTTCTTTAGGCCCAAATCTGATATCTTCACATGTCAAAATGTGACCTACTTTCAATAGCATCATATTAAATTTATCTTATTATCATGGTGAAATATTTCTCAGTGTCACCAAGGACACCGAAATATGACGTAAGCATTGGGAAAATAGTGCATTCTTGGAGAATTTCAGTTATTGTGCTGTAGAAACATAGGCTGGTCGAAGTGACCATCTCAAGGCAAGACTTGTAGCTCTTAGTGCTGTGGATGCCAGTGTCAAGGTCCCTGGATTTAATTTTGTTTTTCTTATTGCTGCCCTTTTGAAATTAATTTCTGTGAAGGATATTTCCATAGAAGATATTTGGGGAATGGCAGCAGCTGCTAATGTTAAAGCTTTGTGTTGACAGCGTCAGTCTTAGTCTCATGAAATGTTGATGCAGTTTTCCAAGGTGCACTAAAATCCAATATTCAACTGAAGTAATTTTCCACTGTGAAGTGAATACCAAGTTAAGGAAATATACATCAAGAAATATTTTTATAACATATAATTCAGAAATGTTCCTTACATAATTGATCTTTCCACATTGTTTAAATAAGGTTTTCATATGCTTAATTAAAATGAAGTCAAGTTTGAAGAAAAATTATTTTAAAAAAGGAATGTGAGTTCAGCATTAGCTTGAGTGAGAGAAAATCCTATTGAAACTGAAACTATAAATCCACTCTGATGTAAACCTGTATTCTACCTGAAATAAAAATCCACGCTTTACAGAAATTGTGGAAGCCTCTCTGCTGATTTTCAGTCTTTCATAGCCTGTGAAGTAATCTAACAGAATTAAATGTTAATCTAATGTGTATATTTGATACATAAATAACTGTTTTAGTCATTGTCAGGAGCTGCATCTCTGGGGGATAAAATGTTTCTGAAAAAGAGCCCTGATCACTTGAAACAGGTTGCCCCAAGAGCAACAAAATAGTGAAACAGGATTTCTTCTGTGCTTCTGCTCTGGGTCCCCATTCCCTCCCTCGCAGTAATTCCTGTCATCTCATTTGTCCCCATGTGCATCACACTTTCTCACTGGCCACACACCGTCTCCTTTGCTTGGCCACAGGCAATGGGCATGCCTACTGCCATGCGACCATTCTCTCACAAAGCCACTCATGTAAATTTTCCCCTCAGTGAGATATAAAACTTACAGAAACATGCTTGCATTTGAAGCCTCAGATGTAGTCAGGCTTGATTCAAGAGGCAAGAAATTTTTGAGGAGTAGCAGAAGTGGCTGGCGGCTGTCTGGAGCTTGGTCCCTATGCATTATTGCTTCAGCAACTGAGATTAAAGAAGTACTTTCCCACCCGTTAATTAGGAAGTTGTTATCTGTAGCTGCATAAAAAAGAAGCAGCTCTCAAACTGTGTTCATCTGCCCAAGTGCTCTCTTGCCTATTTCACCAAGGGTATCGTCATAAATGCCCATACAAGTTATATGAAAGTGTTTCTTAGGCCAACAGGATGTATTAATGGAGACAACAGGTGAATTTTAATCCAGTGCTGGGTAGTTTAAGGTGGAAGGAAACTTTCCACAAAGCCCTGCAAGGAAAAAAGCGCAGAGCCTTACAGCAGCCCTTGAATTTAGGAGTGGAAGGTGTTGTTGGGAGCTCTAGTCTTTAGCAACAAGGCAGATGTCTTTTTTGTTTATGGTATGTAGTGTAGTTTGGCAAGTGTTAAGTGATAAATATACAACTTGATAAATATACAACTTTTACCGGAAGTTTTTTGTATGAAGTTTTGGATTCTGTATTATAAGCGATAAAAATCTCATAACACTGGAATGCAAAAAGCAATGTACCTTATAAGCTTTTGTGGAAAATAAACCATATTACATGTATTTACACTAATTGTATAATTAGACATTCAAATTACAGTATGTAAATACTTAGTAATCAGCTGAAATTTGCTTTGAAAAACAAGATAATTCCCTCAACACAGGCTACCTTAAAAGAATGCTAAGTTAGGAGAAACCCCACAAAAGTACAATGAGAAAATTAACCTGCAGTAGTGAAAACCTCAGTAACTTGTGAGCAATGTAATTCCATAATTTCCTTTTGTGCACAGTTATATTTAGTGATTTGAAGCCTACTCAGGTGATGTGCTGAGCACAGCAAAATAAACAGGAGTTCTTAAGAGCCTGTAATGCTAGGGCCCAGCTCACTTTAATCATTTGCCTTATTGTTCTAAAAAGGAAGGGATCTTGCTTCTCTCTTTAGAAGACCTCTTGCTCATTGGAAGATCTCTTAGAAGATGCACAGACTGAGGAGTTAAATGAGTCAATCAGCCAAACTACAGCCAAACGTACTTAATAAGGCAGTACTAGGTCTGAGGAGTTTTGCTGAGTTAATAAACCTTTATTATTTTTTATGGTTATTCCATTTCAGCCTAAACCTGTTCCAGATACAGTAAGTAAATAGAAACATTTCTCCCCATGGAACTTTACTCTTTAAGTTAAATAACCAAGCATTTTTTTTGTAAGTTGCTGGTGGTGGTTGTTGACTGACATATTTACTCAGATAATGTAACAGTTTTTCTCAAAGAAAGCTACTTAGTGCCTAGATGACATAAACACGGGGTTTTTTGGTGTTCTTTACATTTCTGCCTAACTCTCTTTCAGGCTTATAACTTCATTTAATATTTTCTTTTCTGTAGTACTGGTTCAATTTCAGTCTGTATTTGCCTCTATCTGTAAAATGTGCATTTGGTGTCAGCTTAAGAAACATCTTCCACCTGTGTAGACTGAACCTCATGAATTAATTATAGCCTGCACTGCTGCTACTGTGCTGGTTTTGCTGGCTGGCATGAGTGGATGTGATAAGCCACACACTTTGCTTGACACTGATCTTCCCTAATGCTAGCTTGCATTGCTTTTGTAAATGGGGCCCTTGCGGTGGTGAAATGAGACATGAGGATCTGGAGTTGCATGGCACAAATCGGCGTGGCTTTCATATGAGAAGGTGTTCTCCAGGGCTGGCAACTTGGGAAATTATGATTAAATCCTGACCTGTGTGCTGGCACTTCTTCACTGCTGTGGCATGACATGAAATGTTAAGGAGTGAAGGGCTGGGATAATGTGAAGACTTTGAGAGCTTTGGGAAAGAGAGAAGGCTACAAGACTGTCTGTCATGGGTTGTCCCCCCATGCCAGGTTTTCTTAGCAGATGGAGAGCTTGTAAAATGTAGTTCATTATTACAATGAAATTTGAAGCACTAAAGCTGAGCCAGTGCAGTAACAAAGAGTAGTAGTGCTTTCCTAAAATGTTTCAACTGTTCTGTATTCATCCTTATAAATTTATACTAACATAACATCTAGCCAGTTATTATAATTGTTTATATGTAAAACTTGTATCTTATTGGTTCCCAAGACCTAATTGGAGAGGTTTTGATTGTTATGAGGAAACTGTTTGTTGTCAGAGTATTTAAAAGACAGGGAACAACTGTATATTCCTTCCTGGCTATTCGCAGTAGGTAAGAGAGATAGGAGATAAGCTATTCAGGTCTATCATCTTATTACTTGAATTACTGAGGACCCCCTGGCAGATACTGCAATGAAGTTGGGTTTTCAGCCACTGAAGGGCAGCGTGGCCGAGCATGGGTTTCTTTCTCAAACATAAAGTGTGCTGCTAAGGAAATTTAGCAGTTGATGAGAAGTGCTGCTTTACACAGAATTAGGATGCTAAGTTTGTCATGAACTGGAAATACGCACAACAAAGTACTCCAATAGCCATCAAAGGTTTCTTTTAAATGAACGGCAGTTCAACATTACAGCAGCCAAAACTTGCCATAGTGTTTTATTTCTGAGTAGGAAACAGGACCTAATGGAACAGTTTGGTATTGTTGTATTGTATCATTCAGGATAATGCTTCTGTGTTGTTTTCCCTTATCAGAGGGGATATATTTGATTTTTAAAAAAGCCCAAACTCTTTAAACATATTTATGTTAACAGCCTTTGTCTAATGGAAAACTGATAGCTTTTAAATAAGAATGTTTTGTTAACCCAAATATATGGATCCTTATAGATGGGTTTCCCTTGAGCTTTGCTTGTTTTTAACGTAACAAAATGCTTCAAGTGATAGCAATTTTAAAAATACCTATTCTTTTTATTGTAATTTAAATTGTTCTCTTGTCACACATATACTTGGCCAAATACTGCTATGAATTTGGGTTCAGATAGGTTCTGTGAGAAGCAGGGTCTTTAAAATTTCTCCCAGCACTGTTGCTCCATTACCTATTGTTGTTTCTTCATGTACATAGCTGTCAATGTGGCTGCTGAATGCTTCTTTAGAGAGACTTGATTAAAATCAATAAGTTATTGGGAAGTGCTCAATTAGCAGCCTTTCACTTCTGGTAGTGATCCCTGTTAAGCCTCCTGTGCTTTAAGCACAATATTTCTGCATGACTTTTCAGTGCAGATGCACACATTAATCAGATGAAGGAATAAAACAAGAAACCCTGAGTATACTCCTGTGTCTTTCAATTAGGACACCCAACTGGACTGTTGCAGGCACACAATGATAGGCACAGACGTACACCAAGGTGGCAGGCTGAAATGTTGTTAATAGGAGATACTAATCAGCTCAGTGGATCAGCAAGAAATAACCAGATCCCCACAGCAAAATAAAAGAGAATGAAAGGGAACCAAGTGCTTTATTCTTCACTTCCAGTTCAGTCTTTTTGCATCTCCCCATCACTTTTTCATCCTTGCTTGTCCTGATGATACCGCAGAAGTTTTGGTGTAGATCTAAATTGTTTTTCTTCTACTAGGATCAAATCCACTGTGAAATCCAGGTGTTTTTTTTCCTGTGAGATTAAGTTTTAGGATTTAATTTCCTTGGCCATAACCATAAGGTGCTGCCACAAAAAAATCATGCCAGTTTTTTATGCTAATGAATTAGCCCCTTCTGTATCACTGTGTGCCCACGTTGCAATGTAAAATATTCCTTCCCAGTTCCTCTTTATTAACCACACCCTAAACCTCATTCTGACTAAACAAAAAGGACAATGCAGTCTCTGTCAAACTGTTAAGCAGTTACAGGAAGACAGCAATTAAGAAAAGCTAGAAGCAATTTGAAGGCAGAATTTCAGATCAATAAGCAAAGGAACAATCGGCTTTCACAGACCTTTGGCTGGCCATGAGATGTTAACACTCTGCAAGGCAAGATCCTGCTTTACATTTTTAAGCACGCACTTTCCTTCCATGCTTTGTGGAGATGTTCATCACCTCGTATCAGATCTTCTATCTCATGAGATGCTTGGTTGACACATTGTTATTTTTTTCAAAATTTGAGATTATATAGTACATATATGAAGCTTGCCGTACTTGAATGGGAAAAACAGAGTATTCAGAATAGCTCCAGCTGGTTTTCACAGCACTGACTTTTTTTTTTTGGGGGGGGGGAATCTCTCCTTACCCCAAACACAGTGAGAGCCACTAACTGCTGATTTGTTGGTGTGGTGCAGACTCACTTCAGTAGCATTTATTGCTAGAAAGTACATGGAGCTTAAAGACAGACACCTTTTTTGGGCACTATCAAAAATTAAATGAATAAAAATAAAGGCTTTCAAGCATCTACACGTGCTTGCTTAGCTTGTCAGAATGTTAGCATTGCCCTGGGTTTGGCAATTTCCAAATACACTGCTGTGAAACGTGTGCCATCTGCTCACTGTTTTGTGAAGTACTCCAGTGAAATGTTGAGATTGGTATGAAAGGTCTCAGCTTTACTTCCCCAGCACCACTGCACCCCAGCACCACTTTCCTCTTAGCACTTCTCCAGATCTCCCTGCCTTGTGGCTTTCTGAGCCTGTCAGCTTACCTGCTCTGCTACTTCTTGAGTGGTCTCATGACTGTGCTTGCAAATTTGGGTAAATTGGGGACTGAGTGAAAAGTCATGGTGCCAGACTAATGAAGAGCAAGTGTCCATTATCCATTCTTTGACCCAGTGTGGTTTATCCTGAAAGGCAGTAACAAGAACAATGTACATATGTTCTTCCTGGGGTCCCATGCCTGGGGTCTAAAAACAGCATTCCAAGAAGTGTTCCTGATTGTGCAATCTTGGCAAAACCCAGACCTCAAAGCCAAAGAAGAGATCACACATTTCAGAGTTGTTGTTGCAGCATAAAAAGCATACAGATATGTTCTGGAAGGCTCAGGGATATCCTCCAGGTTTCCTTATGGCTGGGGTAAAGGGAGGGAAAGTCACAGTTTTCTATGACGATTTACATTTGCACTTCTCCTCTAATTGAAAAATGTGAGATTATATGTAGAAAGAAATCTTCTGAGAATTTATGCTCAGTGGAAGTGAATGATTAGGTAACATAGTGATTTTTCTTGGCCACTCCATACTTCATTTCCCTGTCTTTCTCACTCAGATGTTGAACTTCCCTGTTAAAACTTTTAGGATTTGTTCTCTGTTCTGTGATAACCTTGAAATATTCTATCATTTTCTAAATTGATTTTTCTTTCTTCTTCTTTCATTACAATGCAACCCTGTTTCTTTGTTGACCTTATTTTTCAGTTTCTCACCATCTTTTTTTCCTTTACTTACCATGTCTGTGCCAAATGTTCTGTAACATGCTCATGCTCACAAACACTCTCTCTGTCTCCCCTTGTTTAATTGCTGTTCCTTCTGAACTACTCCAATTCTCACCTCCCTCTTCTGGGTCCCACATTTCATCTGTGCCAATTTTTATTACTGCCACTTTTATCTGTGTCTCCTTCAAGCTTCCATTACCCTTTGTGTTACCACAAACTAATGATCAAGTGGGAAGTGTATCTGCTACTTTATTCTTTCTTCTTTCAACACCAGTGTGATTAATCCTAGTCTTCCTGATTGGTCCAAGCAATGATGATTGAGCTGTCGCTCATACTTTCACCCTGTCTTACTACTGGTATGAAATTGAACTTCAAACCGTGAGAGCATTCAGCGCTGTCAGGAAAATGTGAGTCAGTAATTTACAAAGTGGCTCAGTGTTTCATACCCTATCCCAATTCACAAATGCAGGAAAGACTCTGTAGGACTTACTAATGAATCAGGATGCAGCAATGCCACTACATTACATAATCCTGCATCCCTTGAGAGGAATGAATTATGGATACAAAACCATTATGAGTCCCTTTTGGCAACATTTTCACTTTCTCTTGTACTGTATACCTGTGACTTGTCGGCAGTGCTTTATCTCCTCACTCCTCCATATGTTGCAAAACTCCTGGAAGCTTTGTGGTTTTATTATTTTTGCAGAAATGCATTATTTTTTTCCCACTGAATTCCTTTTCCTGTTGCTATTATACCATTAACCACTTAAAGCTTACATTTGTTATTTTAGTCTTTCTAATAATTTCAGTTCAATGAATGCAACTTGTTTTCAAAATCACTGGCCAATCAAACTGATACCACTAAGGTTCTTCTGTATTTATATTGGAATTTCTAATGTGAAAAATTCAGAGGTTCAGAGAGACCACATGGAAAACTGCCTGTCTCAAAACTGTGGGTAACGAATCTGAAATATAAGCACATGACCTAGGTCCCCTTTCAAATTCTGTTCATGGTACTTGAAGAAGACTCCTACAAGAATGAAACTTCCTTAATTAAAAAGTGAACTGCATTTTTTGACGTCTTCAACTAAGACTTGAGACAATTCTTCTTTTAATGCAAATCTCCTCTTTTTCTGTTCAAAAGGCCTATACACCCTCTTCATGTGTGAAGTTCCTTTAATGGCATCTTTTCAAACATATCATAGTGCATATTCAGTATAATTTATAAATAATGGCATGTGTTAGGTCAAAGGTCAAATCATCTTATAACATTACATCAAGAAATGGGTATGTGGCAACCTTTAAGGCGGAGCGGCTGGAGAGGCAAGGCACTGTATTAATCTCTTTATCTTTTTGATTTCCGCTTGTCCTTCTCCTGCTTTATAATCCACTTTCACAAGTGGAGTAGCTAAAATGAACACAGAATGGGAATATAAAATCATAGAATTGTTAGGGGTAGAAGGGACTTCAAGGATCATCCAGTTCCAACGCCCCTGCCATGGGCAGGGACCCCTCACACTAGATCAGGTTGCTCAGAGCCACATCCAGTCTGGCCTTCAAAACCTCCAGGGATGAGGCTTCTACCACCTCCCTGGGGAACCTGTTCCAGTGTCTCACCTCTCTCATGGGGAAGAATTTCTTTCTAACATCCAATCTGAATCTACCCATTTCTAACATTTTTCCATTCCCCCTAGTCCTATCACTACCTGACACCCTCAAAAGTCCCTCACCAGCTGTCTTCTAGGCCTCCTTAAGATACCAGAAGGCCACAATTAGGTCTCCTCACACCCTTCTCTTCTCCAGACTGAGTACCCCCAACTCACTTAGCCTGTCCTCATAGGAGAGGTGCTCCAGCCCTCTAATCATCCTTGTGGCCCTTGTCTGGACACATTCCAGCATGTCAAGATCTTTCATGTAATAGGGGCTCCAGAACTGGACACAGGAGGACACAGGAGGAGTCTCACCAGAGTGGAGTAGAAGGGGAGAATCACCTCCCTTGACCTTCTGGCTAAACTTTTCTTGATGCAGCCCAGGATGTGATTGGCTTTTGGGGCTGCAACTGGGCACTGGTGGCTCATGCTGAGCTTCTCATCTACCAGCACCCCCAAGTCCTTGTCTTCAGGGCTACTCTCAAGCCAGTCACTGCCCAGCCTATATCAGCACTTGGGATTGCCCTGATCCAGATGCAGGACCTTGCATTTGGTCTTGTTGAACCTCATCAGGTTTGTCATAGGCCCACTTCTTCAGCCTGTCAAGGTCCTTGTGGATGGTCTCCCTTCCCTCCGGTGTGTCTGCTGCATCAAACAGCTTGGAGTTGTCAGCAAACTTACAAGGGTGCACTCAATGGCACTGTCCATGTTGCCAACACAGATGTTAAACAATACCGGTCCCAGTACTGATCCCTGAGGGACTCTACTGGTCCCTGGCCTCCACTTGGACATGGACCCATTAGCAGCCACCCTTTGGGTGTGGCCATCAAGCCATTTCTTTACCCACTGAACGGTCCATCCATCAAACCCATCCTGCACCAGCTTGGAGACCAGCATGTGGTGCAGGACAGTGTCAAAGGCTTTGCTCAAGTCCAGGTAAATTACATTGGTTGCTCAGCCTTCATATATTAATGTTGTGACCTTGTAATAGAAAGCCACCAGGATTGTCAGGCAGGATTTGCCCTTGGTGAAGCTGTGCTGATTGTGCCAAAGCACCTCTTTGTTGTTCTGCCTCAGCAGTGCCTCCAGGAGGATCTTACTGGGCACTGAGGTGAGACTGACTGGCCTAGAGTTCCCTGGGTCATCCCTTTTTCCCTTGAAAATGGGGGTTATGTTCCCCTTTTCCAGTCAGTGGGGACTTCCCCCCACTGCCATGACTTTTGGAATATCACAAAGAGAGTCCCATGGACTCGAACACTTTCAGGTTCTTCAGATGGTCACAAACCTGATCTTCACTCACAAATATACCATTCACTCACAATATACCGTTAAAAAGCACAGCGAATTGGTTTCTATTAAACCTCATTGCTTAAGAATGTGCCAGTGAAACTGGCACAAAGTCAGATGAGATTAATTCTTCTGTTACTTCTGAGAGCAGAGTTCAGACCAATTTAAGAGACAAAAAGGCCTTTTTGCATGTGTGCTTAATGTGTGTAGTTGTCGGCAGTGAGGTACTTCAAACTCCTTTGCCCTACTTTCCAGTTTATTGAAGTATCACAATCCCAAGTGCAAGGCCATGGTTTTGGGAACATCCCAGGGGCTTTCCTTGACCAGCTGGTACTTTATTAGCAGCACATGGGTAAGCTAGGGGGTCGTTGGAAGGGCCCAAATAAGGGATGCTATACCAGCAGATGAGCTCACTCTTTCCGTCTCCAAAAGTGTTGTCTGGGAGATGGGTTTGGACTTTGTGTGTTGGGAGGATGTCTTTTTTATAGAAAGCTCAGAAGAAAAGCTAAAAGTGGTGTCAGACATTTTCTAGCTGTCCACTTGGAGGCAATGGAACATAAATTTGGCCACAGACCATTTACAATTTCTGATCTCCATTGTAACTACAACCCATAGCCTTTGGAGGAGTTAAGCAGAGGCTTAATGAGCCCAGAAGGGTCTCCTGTGGCACAGGGTGCCTGGGTCATCTACACTGGCTCTCAGAATGGAGTAGTGGGCAGTGTGGCTGTCACTACATCTATGGTTTTTTACATGCAAGACCAGCCTGGAAAAGTCAGTACTATTATCAGTGCTAGGCTAATGCAGGCTTGTGCACAGAGATTATTTCTGTTCTCTGAAAAAAGTACTTGAATGTGTGTATATACAGAAAAGGTTACCTGTGTCCTCCAGCTTCCTTGGCTGCCAGACAAGATCAGGTACTGTCAGTACACGCAGGAATTGCCTCAGCACTGCTGAAATTCAGTTTATTGCAGTTTTGTGATAGGGTCCTACAGAAATCAATATATCTTAACCAAGTAATATTTGATAAAGTGCATTTGGTAGTTTCCTGTAAATGTTTCTAACACCTATAGAAAGCAATAGGAATATTATTTTTAACCCTTTGAACCACAAGATATTGTAATATCACAAAAGCAATTTATTAAAAGTTTAGAAGTAACTCCTGTAGGTTTAATATTTTACCTTTTTTTCCCATTGGCATTTGTTGAATGTTCTAATAAAGGCAGAGGGTGAGATGGCCACAATCACAGAATTGTGGAATGCCAGGTTGGAAGTCCTCAAGGATCATCTGGTCCAACCTTTCTAGGTACAACAGTAGTATGGCTGTTTAGAGGGAAAAATAAAGTGGAGGGTATGTCAGTAGAATTGAAGTGCATGCCATGAGTAGCAGGTTAGCTTTTCTGCAGCAAAACAAAGGAAATAAGGCTGATTTTTTTTTTTTTTTTTTTTAATTATGGCAATGTTAACATTGCTAATTTTTACAGCTCCTACGTAAGATGTAATGCCTAATGACTAATATCTCTAATACTCTGTTCGGACATCGGTTCAATGTTATTTCCAAGAGAAATATGCTATTCACTGAATTTCTGTAGCAATTTCTGATAACTGTTATTTTGGTTAAATCAAAAACTAAGCAAGAAAAATCAGATTTGCATAGTGAGCCAGACCAGTGGAGCTGGACTGACACAAAGCACCAGCACAGCTCTCATTAGTGGTATGCATGAAGATTGAATAATTGGTGTGCTAGCGGATACTGTTAGGCACAATTATCACCAATGGGTGATGATTGTTTTCTTTGTCCTTTCTGTTTGGGGATAATGGAGGGCAAGTCTGCTAAGAGGGGCAAGAAATGCTGGATTAGAATAATTTTTCTCACTCTATCTCCACTGATTTTGCACAACTGCTCCTCATCTATATCAGTGTAATTCAGAGAAAATCAGTCCTTTAAACTATACTCTCTGTGTGGTTCATTTTGTGTTTTGTCATCCCAGGATGTATATCTGGTGGGTTTGATATTAAGCTACACATCTTGCAAATCGCAATTACATTATATGCAAAGTCCTAACTACACTTTTGTCTATCATGATGTAGTGGTATTTCTTGATATTTTAGACCTTTGTATGATATGGTTAAAAAAAATGATAGTCTTAATCTTTCTTGTTTTCTGTAAGGCTTGAGATTTTAAATATATATGTATATTTCTCATGTTCCTTCAGCAAACTGTTTCATTCATTAGGCAATCTGACTGATGAGAGCAGTTTGGGCCCTTAAAATGTGTGATCTAATAGACTTGATAGTGTAGAATGTAATGCAAATATTGTTAAATGAAAGCAGAAGTGCACTTTGCAGAAACAAAAAGATTTCTAAACAACAAGATTATAAAGAGAACTCCATGGAATTTTATTAAGATTCTGTAATTGGTGGAAAACACGAAATCTGCATTTGTAGATGAGTAAGTAAACAACTGTTGCACACAGGACACAACCCCCACAGCACCCCCTTTAGGTTTTACTCTAAAAGCAATTACAGGGCTTTGGGTGTGAACTTCAGCTACTGCAGAAAGCTTCAGAAATAAGAAGCGTGTGGAAAGTGTATTCAGCTTGCCGTTTTCAGTAGCATAGCAGGGTTTGCATAGGTGTTTCATTCACACATGACCTCGAAGTCCTGAAGGTTCAGGTTCCTTTATGTTGCACTTGAATTTAACCTTGAGTCTAGCTTTGCTTTCAGTCAGGGTCTGGATGATGGTGATTTCAGAGGCTTTTCCAATTATTCCATATGATAATATGATGAATTATTCTATATGATAATATGATGCAGAGACTTCATAATCAGCCTCTGTTGCCAAATTCTACAGGCAACATAATTATTAAGGTGCAATGTCCTACTGAAGAGCTGAGTACATAATTAAAAACCTAATAATTAATTCACAAATTCTTTCTGAAATACAAATTGCAAAATACCACTGTGTGGATGTTAATGTACAGATGTTCCCAAACACTTCCTGTGTTTGTTGAAGAGAGTCTCCTGATCCTAAAAGCACTAAATTTTAGCATGGTTACAAAACTGAAAGTGTACACAAGCTTTGACCTTAGATTATTTATTTAATCATGTGCTTAAAAAGAACCAACAACAAAAAGAAGTCATGTAAGAGAAGTGACTGGCTATTGAAGCAGCAAGTATCCTACAGTCTGAAAAATCACAAGCAGCTTATGAGTGTTGAGGGATGCATTTTGTAATTATCATCCAAAAGCATTTTGACAGCTCTAGTATAACAGGAAAGAAGTTATATGAAGGATAAGGGTTACACTGAACCAGTGTACTGTATTTAACCTGGTTTCCTTATTCTTTTTTTCACCAAAATCCCCCAAGCAAGCCAACCAACCATCCAAACCAAAACAAACAGACAGCAAAATCTCAACCAACAAAAACCAAAACCCAAAATAAAGGAAACAAAATTCTTCAGTATCTTTAGAAAACTAAAATTGTGTCTGCAAGAGAAGAGGGTAAAATTATAGGAGGGAGGATTGAGTGGCAGGGATGAATCTGAATAAAATGTCAGAATGGAAAAGGCTCCAAATGAGGTACCATTAGCAAACTATGTAAAAGCCAGAAAGAGCATGCTTTTAAAATGCATAAGAAGCCAGAGAATAATAAAAGGAATTGTGGTCCTCTGCTTAAGAGGATGAAAGAAAGAAAGAAAGGAAAAAGTATGTAGAATATGTAGAAATCTGAAAAGCTTAATAGCTACTTAGTGTTAGCCCTTCACTAAAAAGATAATAGTTACAGGCTTAATGCACTAACAGTAGTAATATAAAGATGTGATGGAATTGGGAAGGAACAGGTTAAAAAGTGCCTATGAATTTAAGATGGAACACATTAAAATAATCTCTGGAGAGCCAAGCAAAATTCTCCCTGTAGTGAGGTATCATCAGTGGCAAAGCCATTGGCAATTTAATTAGTGAACTCATGGAGGGGAGGGAGTTTCACTGGGGCTGGAAATGAATACTACAGAATGAAATGTAGCAGGTGTAAGATGCTCATAGTCAAATTATGCTTTTTCAGTTCAGATCTTTAGGCCTGAAGGAATATTCTGCTACTCTCAAAATCCATTGTTCAATAAGGTATATGGCCCTGACTGCACAGCCTGTGAACCTGGCTTGCTAATTAATACTTCTTATGGCAGTGGTCATTGTATGGTCAAAGGCCAGTGGGGACATGCACTTTGGGTGGCAAACATTGTATAATATAATTTCCTACAACAGTAAGTCAACCTTCCAGTCTGCAGCAGAGTGCTGATTGGTAAGTCACATTAATTTTTTTCAAGTTGAGGGACTCAGCAATATTGTGCTAGATACACATGAAGAGGAAGCATGAAATCACTGCAGTTGCTGCCCGATCTTTTCTTTATAATTATTTTGTAAGCTGCCATCTATAATTAAGTTTAAACTGTCAGCGGTTCCATAGCATAGTGGTGTCATTGATAACATGTACAGAATTATATAATGGCAAGGAATATAGAATATTTTTTTCAAACAAGAGAGTAGATATAACAGAAATTTCAATGAACTCTTGTAACCCCACATTCCTATTGTTATTCTTCCCTTTTGATCTCTGCAAGCAGGATATTTTTGGATCTAGAATATTTCCACATTTTGTTTGTTAAAAAGTCATCCTCAGTTAAGTTCAGATTCCAGTTTTAGAATGGGAAAGCAAACACCAACAGAATGCAGGTAGGATTTCCTTTCAGAGTATTACTTGTGTCTTTTGTTCTGGGAAAATTCCTCAATGACAGTGAAGTCACCTACATGTGCCCTTTCCCATTTTCCTGAAGTGGAGAAGCTATCAAAACTTGTCCCTGCTTTGGGGAAAGCTTACGTCACCAAGCACGCGGTTCTTATGACCCTTTAGGCTGTCTCTGTTAAAGTGTTCCATCAAAGCTGTGTATCAAGCAATGGCAGAAGCATAGCAGCAGCTCAGAAATGTTGCTGGCCCTCCATAGAGAATGATGATTTTCTCCAGGCACTCCACACCCCTGATGCCCTTGTGTGAAGTCTGCTAGGCAAGAGTGGTTCTCCCTCTGAGGGCAAGTCCCCCAGATGATCAGCAGCGCAGAAGTGGTAGGAAGTGCAATTTGCTTCGCTCTGTTTCTAGAAAATATGATGTAAACATCCTGATTTTATAGCATCTGCATAACATAGACAGTGACCAATCTGTGGTCTGCATGGGTAGATATTAACCATATATTTGCACAGTAGCAGCACTTGCAGTCTTTTCAGTAGCTACTGAAACACCTGTCTGACATGTGATACTTCCTGCTCCTTCCTGCCCTCCAAATTTCTGGCTAAAACTATTTGTATTCATCTCACCCAACTGGAAGGGCCACATATTGTCGGATCCCATAGTTGTGATTCTCCTTGTGCATGGGAGATTTTATATTCCCTGGCCAAATAACAGAAGAGGAAAAAGACTCCTTCCAGGTGGTCTCTAGTGACATCTCAGTCTTGTGTCCTCTTCTCAGCAATCATTTCTGTCTGCCTGTCATTCTGTTTGTGAACCCAGCTGGGATTGTGCATTATGTTAACATAACACACAGTTATATGTGTTCCAAATCCTTTCCAATATTTCTGTAAGTGATACGATAGATTTTCAGCTGTGCAGCAGCATCTTGGGACTAGATGAAATGCGGTCAAAGATGTGGAGGAGCTGGCTTGTGTCATTATGAGGCTGCTGCTCACTGTCCTTGAAAGGTCGCGACAAATGGGTTCTTCTTTGCAGGGAAAAGCAAATGTTGTGCCCAACTTGATACAAGAAAATGAGAAGGGTCCTCCAAGGAGGATCTGGGGTTCCTGTTGGAAAGGAAGTTGACTACGAGACAATTCAGTTCTTTTAAAAGAAGATTTTGGCAGGTGATGTCCAGGTGACTACTTCTAATATTTTTTTTCCTATGAGTTTTTGTTTTTCTCTGACTTTTGTATGCACAGAATTCCCAGCTCTGTCCTTTTATGACCTGATGAGTTCATCTGTCCTTTATGCCCTTGTCCGATAGCTTGCACATTGGTCATTAGCAATCCCAGAGTCGTATGTGCTGCGCAGAGGAGCCCGGCAATGGGTTGCTCAATTTGGTCCTTGCTGCCCAGCAAGGCTGCAGGGTTCATGGAGATGGCATCAGCAAGTTGCCTGTGGTTTTGCTTCTTTGTACAGTTTTGCTGAAGGTGCTGGAAAAGCCTGTGGCATTTTTCTCTCAGCTGGGCATAGAGGAACTGTCATCACCTGCAAATGGCCTCTCAAATAGCGAGGTGGGGGGATGCTCAGTCATTTGTTGCTCTGACTGGATTCATCTGTTATTCACATTTGTCAGTACCATAAATCCAGGCTGCAGACATTCCACTCTTTACTGCTACTTGGATGAGCGCTTGTGTTGCACAAAGGGAGTTGGGTTCCAGAAGAGAAAATGTTAGAATTTGATCTGTTTAATGTTTGTCAATTTTTTCTGCCAGCAATATACCAATTTTGGCTAATTTCACTGAATATTTGGGGAGTCACTGTAGTAATGCTTAATGTTTTTAAAAAGAGGTAAAAGCAAGGTTGTACATGGTACTAGATATGTGAGTTACGTGTTGCAGTGCAAATGGCAGTTTCTCTGGAGACAGAAAGGGTGACTGAGGGCAGAGTGGTCTGAAGATAAGAGCTATCTACTATCTTGCCATGAAATATTAGTAGCAAGCATTTAATGTGGTTTTGCTTTCCCACTTTATCTTGAAAGCAGAATTAAAAGGAATTTGTTGCATTAAAACAAAACCTTTTGCAAATTAATAACCCTATCAATGCTTGCACTTCACATAACTTTTGCAGCCTGACAGCAAATGATGACAGTGGGGGCAGATAGTTTTAGGAAGTGGCTTTAAAGAAAAAGCAAGAAAAGAAACCTTTGTTATTATAAATCTTGATTATGTAAAGTAGCCAGATATGTTGTTTGTTTGTTTTTTCTCAAGTTGTGCATTTATCTTTTAAGGTGTCTTGTTTTGAAGTCCAAGTGCTAAAATGGAGACTTTTCACTTAACATTTAAAATTAAATCAAGTATCTGCTTCCTTATTGTGTAGCTCTCTGCTTCCAATCATTAGTTAGCTTATTTTATTTTATGGCAGCATTCCTGTATGTTGTTTGGCTCTTTGAACCTCATTGCTCCCCCATCTTACTCTATTATCACAAAATTCAAAATACTTGACAAAGCAAAGATCTTCAGAGAGAACAGCAAGGTCATACTTGCTTGGCATCAAAGTGAAAAAAGACAGTGATATGAGCCATCTTGACCAGCATGAAACAGGTCTTAGACATTGTCAGCCATCGACATCCCTCTCATTTAATTTGGTGGTTGTTTTTTTTAATTTAGAAGAGTAAAAAGAGGATATCCTAAGACACTTAAGAGTTTCACAACCCGTAAGTGAGCAAATGTGTTAAAAGCATCTGTACCCCCACTTGGCTTTGAAAAGAGAATCAAATCTGCCAAACAATGTAAGAATTGTCTGACTGAATATCACATACAATGCTCAGTGCTCTGATGTTTCCTTGCTGGCCACACAATTATAAAATAAGAAATTGATTTATTATACCAGGTTAGCAGCAAATAGGCAGCACTCGATGCTCATAATACACTGGAACCTAAAAGCACACAAGCCATACGGTATAGCAAAAAACCACAACTCTCTTTTAAAAAAATACTTATAATAATCGGGGGGGGAAAGGCAAAAAGAAAAACCCTGTTGTTTAGTACCCTAAACTCAACTTCTGTAAGCTAATGGCATTATTACTGAAAACTAGTTCCTTCGGTATGAGTTAGGAAATAGTTATTAGAATCATAGTGTTGTTATAGGAAAATCCAGTTATTCAGAAGATGGGAAATACATGTTTGAAATGCGGTTTGTGGAAGGCATATATTTACACACTTAGGAAAACTGCTTGTAAAACAGGTAAGTGCTTTGTACGGTACAGCTTGTAATTTCTTAGCCACTAGAAGTTTATCATAAGTGAAGTTTTGTGTTAGCCTGCCTGAGGACAAGAGCACTTTGCTATATTTGGAATTATTCAACCTACTGTGCTCAAATATATTTTGTTGTGATTATTCAATAGATTAATATGCAAAATTGATTTTTAACCTCAGTGTGACACTGATAAACAAACTATGTGCTGTATTTTGAAAGTGTTTACTCTGTTCTGGTGAGACTCCACCTTCAATACTGCATCCAGTTCATCATAAGGACACTGAGCTGTTGGAGCAAGTCCAGAGGAGGGACACAAAAATGATCCAAGGGCTGGAACATCTCTGCATGAGGATAGGCTGAGGGAGCTGGGGTTGTTCAGCCTAGAGAAGAGAAGGCTTCTGGGGGACCTTAAAGCTCCCTTCCAATACCTGAAGGGATCCTACAGGAGGGTGGGAGAGGGACTTTGCAAAAGGGTGTCTAGAGGCAGAACAAGGGGATATAGTTTTAGTCTGAGGGAGAGCAGGGTCAGACTGGACCTTAGGAAGAAGTTCTACAGCACAAGAGTGGTGAAGCACTGGAACAGGTTGCCCAGGGCAGTTGTGGATGCCACCTCCCTGGGGGTGTTCAAGGACAGGTTGGATGAGGTCTTGAGCAGTTGAGTCTAGTTGAGAGGTATCTCTGCCCATGGCAGGGAAGTTGCAGTAGGTGATTTCTGAGGTCCTTTACAACCTGGGACATTCTATGATTCTGTCGTTCTGTGTGTGAGAGTAATGTTCTGATTTTAAAAGAAAAATAAGTTTGGGGGGAAAAAGGGGCAAATAATAAAAAAAAAAATAGGCAAACTGGAGTAGTTCCAATGCTGTCTGCATCTCACTGTGATGTTGTGTTGTTACTTTTGGTAGGATTTGAGGAGAGCTCAAATGAAGCAAAAATTAAGTAGTTACATCCAAGGTAAAAGTTTTTAAAAGCCAATAAATTTAGAATTATCATAGTTCCAATGTTTGTACATGCTTTGATCCTTAAGAAATGTGTGTAATGAAAATCTATCTTACTGATAGCACATCTTTGAGCTAACATATGTATTTATGGACATAATTATGTTTTCTGACCATTGGACTGAAGGCACTAAGGGACATTTTGGGGTCAGAGTGGCTGGAGAGTGGCCAGGCAGAGAGGGACCTGGGGGTACTGGTTGATTGTAGGCTGAACATGAGCCTGCAGTGTGCCCAGGCAGCCAAGAAGGCCAATGGCATCCTGGCTTGCATCAGGAACAGTGTGGCCAGCAGGAGCAGGGAGGTCATTGTGCCCCTGTACACTGCACTGGTTAGGCCGCACCTTGAGTACTGTGTCCAGTTCTGGGCCCCTCAGTTTAGGAAGGATGTTGACTTGCTGGAACGTGTCCAGAGAAGGGCAACAAAGCTGGTGAGGGGTTTGGAACACAAGCCCTATGAGGAAAGGCTGAGGGAGCTGGGGTTGCTTAGCCTGGAGAAGAGGAGACTGAGGGGTGACCTTATTGCTCTCTACAACTACCTGAAGGGAGGTTGTAGCCAGGCAGAGGTTGGCCTCTTCTCCCAGGCATCCAGCACCAGAACAAGAGGACACAGTCTCAGGCTGCGCCAGGGCAGGTTTAGGCTGGATGTTAGGAAGAAGTTCTACACGGAGAGAGTGATTGCCCATTGGAATCGGCTGCCCGTGGAGGTGGTGGAGTCACCTTCACAGGAGGTGTTCAGGAGAAGACTTGATGGGGTGCTTGGCTGTATGGTCTAGTTGTTGGGTGGGTTGGATTGTTTGATGGGTTGGACGCGATGATCTTGAAGGTCTCTTCCAACCTGGTGTATTGTATTGTATTGTATTGTATTTTTACACATAGTCTGACTGGTAATTTAATTAGATTGCTATATTCTATTTCTCTTAGACTCCCAAATCTTTTTCTCTTTCCTTTTTTTTTTTTAAGCTATTTTAAATGAATGAAATAGAAAATTCTTTTTAAATAATATATGGTGAGCTGTAAATTCAATATGAAGTAAAAAATATTCACAGTAAAATATGAATCCTTTAAATAAGAACATAAATAGCCAGCTTAAGTCAGCTTTGAATGCGGAACGCTTGTATCAATATCTGAGGTGGGTTTTTCTCAAGTGCTTTGTCTCTGGATGCATGAGGCCATCTCCCTAGCACTGTTATGATAAGTAATTATCTGTTGAATCCTTTAGAGCTAGTGCAGTGAAAGCAGCACATACTGTACTTACCTGGCTAAGCTGATAGCAAATGCTTTAAAAAAGATATTATGCAGATGTTTATATTATCCTGTGCTGTAACTGAGACACAATGCTGTACATGATGACAAGCTGGGAAAAAGAAAAAAAATGGTATTGTAAGGGTATGAAATTAAGACAACAAAATATACTGAAAAGGAGAGCACACCTCCTGTTCTCTGTAATGTAGTCAGGAATCAGTGATTTCTGGTGGTTTTCTGAAATGGGTTGACAGTGTGCACGGAGAGAAGACAGGTATGCTGCTGTATAGACAAGTGGTCACTGATTTTGCTTTACAATGGAGTCAGAGCAAGCAAAGGAGGAAAGTCTTTTCCTGCAGTAATGCACTGAAGTCTGTTGTTGCTATGGTCTCAACTGGGTGCCTGGAAGCACTCATGTATGTGTGAAATGTTTTCATATCACAAACATATTAGCAACTTACTTGATATGAAGCACAGAAAAAGAAACCCATACTGTTTGTGCATATCCTTGTTTTCCTCCTTTTTTGTACTATAGTAAAGTGAGGATGTTGTTGGCAGCAAATTTGGTGTCAGGTCTTTCTGTGATTCTTTCTTAGTGCTCATCGGGGTGCCAGTACACTAAAGCCATCCAGCATGAAGAGATTTTTCACATCACAGTTGCAGAAGCAAACTACTTCTTGCCAAGCACAGAAAATACCAATAAACATTACATATTCACATTTCCATTTTGCTGTTTATTAAGGAAAAGGTGTTCTGGTGAATGCTTAGCCATCAAGCAGGAAAAATTACAACTTCTTTTCTTCTCTTTTTGCTCTTTTGTCTACAGTCTCCTTTCCTCAGCCTTGCACTGTAGACTATAGAGAGCATATTGAGAGTCTCAATTGGAATCATAATAGGAAATATGAAATTGCACTGCTTGGTAGTCAGTTGCACAGGAAGACACCTCTCCTCTTGGTTTTCTTTGTAAGCAGGAATTGTTTCCCTTATTTGCAGAGGCCTGTTTATATATTTGAGACACATCTGCTTTTTCCAAACACTCTCCTGTAATTTATTGACAGTTGTATGAGTGCAACTGAGATTTCCCCCTTTGTACCTCTCCTGTTGTTTCAGGTGGTGAATGGCTCTGCTCTGCAAAGCACCTCCCAAATAGAGAGTACTCTGAGCGTTGCCTTTGAAATAACCAGTTAATAGTGTGTGTGTAGATTAAATTATTTGCTTTCAAGCCTTGTTTCTTGATGTTAGTGCTATGAACAAGAGCTGTCCTGCTCTCCTCCTGGTTTTGCTCAGTGTAAGAACTGTATCTGCTCAAGCTGGATTGTTGGGGTTTTTTTGGTTGGTTTGGTTGGTTTGATTGGTTTGTTTGGGGTTTTTTCTTCATTTTCCCCTCAAAGATGACAGAATCTAGACTCTTGTGCAAAATAGCTGTGGAAATTCCTCCTTGGTAGGCTTGAAATATCTTTACTAATTGCTAAGTCTACTAATTTACTCTGTCTGCCAGCATGAATTTGGCTCAGTTCCTTTACATAACACCAAACTAACTAACTACTTAACTACTGTTACTGTCTTAATCTTCCTTTTATACTAATATTCCAGCATCCATCATTTTTTTTTTTTTAAACTTTGTTCATAGTAACAGAGATGAAAACCGAAATAAATAAGTGAATCCTTCCTATTATTCTGAAATGTTGTGCTCTTTGCCTTTGTGGACACTCAGCCTTCTCTGTGGTGGATGTGTACTTTACTGCCTACATACCTGAGCTGAAGCATGCTGTAAATATATAGACTTTGCCTTTGATTTAAATGGTGACTGCAACTTGAACTGATATGGTACTTTGGTGCACCTGATTTTTTTCCTAGTGCTTTGAGGTTAATCTATACCTTACAGATAGCAAATTGTATATGTACAAAATAAGACAATGTTCCAGCAGTGCTGTTCATGAACAGTATTCCAGGATTTTACTTAATATGCTCTCCAGTAGCTCCTTAAATGTGCAAGGCAGGCACCACACCACATCCATTCCTGTCAGACCCTTTTGACAGTATTATAACATAATGCTTGTAAAAGTACTGACATACTTTTGAGTCTGTAGGAAATATATTATATTGTATAGAAAATATATAAAATGTAATGTTCTTGTAACACCTGTAACAAAAGTATCTTGGAAATAAGTAAAAAGCTTACAGATCAGCTCTCAGGGAGTAATCCAGTGTGCTGTATTTTCCTCAAAGTCCAGTTATTTTCCCAATAAATTCTACCAGTAATTTTAGGTTAGTATGCTAATTTCGAAAGTAATCATACAAAGATGATATATAGTAGTTTATATTTAGAATACTGGGAAGGATCCTTATGTAGCTCTATATTAGACTACAGACTGATTCCTCTTTTCATTCTGAGATACGAATTTATATGACTGGCTGCTCTGGGAAATTCTGGTAAGAGTTTTTAATATATTGCTTGGCAAAATAATCTTACTGTATTGAATGAATTCATACATTAGCATGACTCACATACAAGGCTGAGCAGTTGCACAGTTAAGCCAGCTACTTCCCGTAAACAGAATTCAAAATCTCATGTTTATTTTAATTTTATTTACTGTATTGCATATGCATATTTTTTATGTTTGGGGTTTTTTTTTCCCAAGAAACAAGATTTCTCCTCCCAGCCCTTGGACCACTCCCTAATTAGCAGATAGGAGTGACGTCTCTCAGATGGCTAAAAAACCCTAACTTTCAAATACTGCAGTCGTAAGTTTCGGAAATTATGTATCTTGTGGAAAACAGGCTCCTGCCAGCGTGGTTGGAGAGCGGCCAGGCAGAAAGGGCCCTGGGGTACTGATTGACAGTAGGCTGAACATGAGCTAGCAGTGTGCCCAGGCAGCCAAGAAGGCCAATGGCATCCTGGCCTGCATCAGGAACAGTGTGGCCAGCAGGAGCAGGGAGGTCATTCTGCCCCTGTACACTGCACTGGTTAGGCCGCACCTCAAGTACTGTGTCCAGTTCTGGGCCCCTCAGTTTAGGAAGGATGTTGACTTGCTGGAGCGTGTCCAGAGAAGGGCAACAAAGTTGGTGAAGGGTTTGGAACACAAGCCCTATGAGGAAAGGCTGAGGGAGCTGGGGTTGCTTAGCCTGGAGAAGAGGAGGCTCAGGGTGACCCTATTGCTCTCTACAACTACCTGAATGGAGGTTGTAGCCAGGCAGAGGTTGGTCTCTTCTCCCAGGCAGCCAGTACCAGAACAAGAGGACACAGTCTCAGGCTGCACCAGGGGAGGTTTAGGCTGGATGTTAGGAAGAAGTTCTATACAGAGGGAGTGATTGCCCATTGGAATCGGCTACCCATGGAGATTGGTGGAGTCACCTTCATTGGAGGTGTTCAGGAGGAGACTTGACGGGGTGCTTGGTTGCATGATTTAGTTGTTTAGGTGGGTTGGATTGGTTGATGGGTTGGACACGATGATCTTGAAGGTCTCTTTCAACCTGGTGTGTATTGTATTGTATTGTATCATTGTATAATGTATTGTATTGTATAATGCTGAAAACCTGCCTGGTGGGAAACATTTAAAGCTGTTTGACCAGGAGATCCTATCAAAACATTATTTTGATGTTGCAGATTTGTGCATGAAAATAAATAAATCATAAAGTTAACTAGGGGAAAAAAATAAGAAGAAAGAAATATTAAGAGAGAAAAAACTGAGCAAATGAAATCACATTTACAGTCTCTGAAACTGCCCTGATGTCTTTAGGAAATAGAGTCCTTTTGAAAGAAATGCTTTTCATATCACTGGGTACAGAGAGGATTTTGGATTTCAGATACTGAATTAAAATTGAGATACAGATCTTGGTTTTCAAGATACACTTACATTGAATCTTTTTAGACTCATTTCTCATGTCTTAAAATTTCTGATTTAGAAAATTATTTTAGAATTTGGCATGAGCATTTTACTTTATACATTTCTCCTTCCACTGAAGTGGGCATGAAGGATTCTCCTGCGTCTTCAAAGACCCATTTTTTTTCAGCTCATTATCCTGTACAAGGTGGGATATTTATTTTCTTGTCATTCACTTTTACCATCTGTCATGCTTGAAGGAGAGTTATGGGCCAGTTACTAGCAGTTCACTAGATGCAGACTCAGGTAAAATTCTGTTTTGGCTTGGTAAGTATAGTTAGCATGTGGGTGAATGAGAGTGAGATGTACATCATCAGACAGCACAGCAGTGTGGCTTCTCTCTGATTACAGCCATGCAAATTTGTGTTTAAGTTTTGGTTTTCAACAGTTAAAGCCAAGAGTAGTCAGGAGGTGACCTTTTACCTTCTGTGATGTTTTCCATCGTACTCTGCTGGGATTTCTGCATGTTATTCTTCTAATGGACTTTTCCTGCTGTGCTAGAAAAGCAATCTTGTTAAATAAGATCATACAGAAATACAGGACAAGTAGAAATTATTCTGTAATTCTTCTAATTGATGGGTAGGAAGAATCTTTCGCTGTAACACACTCTAGAACAACATTGTGGAGTTTATGACACAATTCCTAACTGATAAGGAGGTGCAAAATATCACTGGAGTAGGGGAATCTGTAAACGTCAGGGAAAGGAAGGCTTTCCTGGTGTAAATGTCTCATTGCTGGGGATTAGAAACTTGGGCTTTAGTGCCAGTCGAGCCTTGTTTTCAGTTCAGCTGCAGGAAAAAGTAATTTGGAGCAGTAAGTGCTAACAAAAACATTGATTTCTTAAGCCTGCATCTTTCACCATAACATCTGGCACCTCACAGGGGTTTTTGTGTCTGTCTTCACAACACGAGATAATAGCATCATAGGATATTTTAGACTGGAGGAGACCTCAGGAGGTTGTCAAGTTCAAACCTCCTGGTTAGAGCAAGGGTAGCTCTAAGGTCAATGCAGGTTGCTCAGGGCTTTCTTCAGTCTGATCTTGAAAACCTCCAAGGACAAGGACTGTAACCTGTCCAAGCAACCTGTTCAATGCGTGAACATCCTGTGACCCTCTGAAGTTCTGCTACTCCTGTTGACTAAGGGTGAACAGCAGAGTCTTTGCTGAAACTGACTCAAGTTACAGTGTTGCCTCTAACTGCAAACAAACCCTTAATTAAGAAAGCAGTTGCATCAAGGAACAGAAGATGTGGATCAGATTAAGAGAGTCCAGTAAAAATATACCATAGAGCAATCAAATCAGTTTCTGTAGGATGTTAGTTTACAGTGTGGCTGCTTCATTTGAACTCAACTCTACTGGAGTTATGTGGATTCCATCTGTGGTGAAGTTCTAGTCCACATGACTGGTTCTGGATGATCTAGAAAACCAGGGACAGAAGGGAAAACACATTCTTTAAGAGTCTAGATTAGGCATTTTAGCCAGTGAATCAACATACTTCTTCACAGTAGGAGCTCTGATGAGTTTTGTTGAGGTTTTTGCTGACAAGTTTCAAGCCTTCTCTTATCAGCAAAATTAGGAACAATCCAGTAATTCCTAAAGGAATTTGTACTATGAATTGATAAAGGTTGTAAAGCATTAGGACAAGAGAGGAAAGAGGAAGAATAATGACAAGTAGCCTAAGAACTATGCAAATAAAAGATATATGTGAGAAGTGGATTCCAGCTAAGTCCGTTAGAAATATTTAGGATATGCTTATAGTTGCATCCTTACAATTTATTTTTTTTTTCCTATGTGTTATTCTATTATTTTTTCATGCCAGGAACTCAAAATGGATGGGCCACTTTCTTATAGCAGGGCCCACATCACTGTGTATTAGAAATGAACTAGCTGGAGGCATCCAACCTTGGCTCCAAGTCCCAAAATCCACCCAAGATGATTTATGAGCAGCCAGTTGATACGAACCCTTCAGTGGGTGCATCTCTGCTGTAGCACCGGGGTGTGAGTTATCTGCCAAGGTAGTTGTCCACACTTCACCTGTCAGCAGCTGGTGCTTCTGTATTTCTCTTTCATTTTCAGACATATTAAAAATTTATCACAAACATTTAAAGAAGAAAAATGCATTGACTTTTCTGAAAGCAATTTGTTAATTAACATCAAAGAGATGAAATTTGCCTTGCATTGCCTGGTGAGTGGCATTCTTCCATCGTCCTGGTTGCTATGGCAATGAAGGAAACTCGTTTGTTCCGGGTCACTCCTACATTTGCACATGAAAGCATTAGAGATTACTGCTGTCTAATCAAGTTATATGGAAAAGTTTAAAGGGAGGTACAATGTTTTACAGCCAGCAACCCTCAACAGAATAAAACACAATAGCTGAGAAAAAGGATTATCTCCTGCCTTTAAAAACATACTAGGCAAGTTCAAAATGGCATGAAAGCTTTTTCAGCCAAACATCTTGATTTTTTAATGCTATTTTCTAAATGAGGAAGGTAGAATCACATTTCTAATAGAGAATTAGCGTATACTTTGCCCAACTCCAGGGCTGGATTCAGCATGATGAATAAGGCATGTGCTATGCATTCATTAAATGATTTTACTTTTGAACTCCAGGTTCTTTTGTGACACAGTCCTTGGTATCGTTGCATCGCTACTGAAGTACAAAACAAATTCTGAGTATGAATTAAATTCTCAAAAGCAACAAAGTCAGGACTGACAGCAAACTTCCAATAGGAAGCCTCAACAGAAGCTCACATCTTGCTGCAGGTACTTCCTGGCAGCACATGTGGGCTGTGTCTGCGTGTTTGAAGATATTCTGCAGTGCTTTGGGAAATACCAGGTGCATGCCATGGCAGAGATAACATTTTTGAATGAGCTCGTGTTTTCATGTCTGGGTGAGGCTTATTCTCCTTTCTTGTGTGTGTCCCTTATTTTTGTTGATTATTAGATTTTCATGACTTGCAATTTCCAAATAATGTGTCAGTCATATTCAATGCTGCTTAAACGGAAGAGTCTAGAGCTTTAATAGCAGTTATGAAAGAGCTCCATTAAAGAACAGAACATTAGGTTACCTTAATTCTTAATATTTATGATTTAAGAGTACTATTCAGAGACCACAATTGAAGAAACTTAATGAGTTCTTTGAGTTATCTTTTAAATTCAATATAAAAAAAGCATATAATATCCTGTATATTAATTATTTATGAGGATATTCTTGCTATAAAATAGCATTGTTGTCATGGAAGCAATCAAGACTCAGCAACAAGGAAATGCTGTTTGATTGACCAAGGCTGTTTTGACAATACAAAGTAAAAATAAATAAATAAATCAAATCCATTTGAAAGGAAGCTACTGAAGGAATATATCTGCTTAAATGTTGGTTTGTTTGTCAGCACTGAACTCGCACTTTTCACTAGTAAAGCAAAATATAAGACAGGTCTTGTGATGGTGCAAATCAGGACCATGAAAATGCAGAGGGATACTTTCTGCATACTTATGTCCTACTGAAGAGTAATTAACAATAGCAGCAGAACTTTGAGGTATACAGGCATGCCTGCCTATATATGTGGAAGGAACAATTAGGATTAATTGTTTTAATACACAGTAAGATATATTACATACATTTATTAATCTGTATCATTTTATCCATCCCCTACTGCCAGGAGACTCATATCTATACCTCTCAGTGTTACTTCTTGACATTTTATTCTCAATTTGAGATTTTTAGGGTGTGATTTTCCCTCCTCACATTTTCCAGTGGATCAGAAATACACTTATGCTATATAATAGTCTGTCTGATCTATATGTCTAGGCCCTGGTACCTGATGGTGTTTGAGGAACACATTCTATAAACATAAGGGAGAGTGTTAGTATGTGTGAGAGTCTGAAATTGATGAGTTTTTTTCATGTCTCAGGTGAAATAGAATATTACAAAGCCTTAATCACATACTTTGTACTCAGTTTATTATGTTTTGATCTGCTGTCTTCTACTTTCTACTAAAAGATTTGTCACTTCCTAAGTTTCTAGGTGCTAAGGGAAGTGTATGTATACGAACTTATGCACACATTATATAAATTCATGTAGGACTGCATGTGCTACATGGAAGTCCATGCAGATAACTGTTTGCCTTACAACCTGCAGGAAAGGCTGCTCATTCTTGCCCTCTGCTCTGCAGCAGACACACGCAGCACAGTGGAGAACTTGTTGAACATCGGTGCTCTCCATTACTTTCTGACTTGTCTAACCATCAGTCAAAGATTTTTAGGTTCTAATATATGTCAAAAAGAGCATTTTACTCAAGTCAATAGTAACCTTTTCAGCAAAGTGATTAACCATGTGTTTAAGTGCCTCACTTGATCAGTATCTTCCATATCACTGCTGACTCCAGTGGAACCTCGATAATCCTCATGTGCTGTTATTTATGTGGATGGGGACTTCAGATTCATAGTTGTTGAAAATCAAACTTGAGTTAATGAGAAAAAAAATGAATGTAAAAAGCAGGTTGGCTATATAAATTTTACTCTCCATGCTTAGTGGTGACATTAGCTGTCTAACAAAAAACCCCAAATGACACACGTGATGTTACCCATTTTTTAGGACTCATTATTATTATATAGAAAATCATAAATTAGGCTCATCAAATACTGAAAAAAAATCAACAAATATGGTTTGAGTTTGTGAGGGCTTTTTTATTCTTCACCTTACTGGCTATTTTTGCTGGTGGAATGACTGCTCTTTGTATAAGAACAGCTCTAACCACTTACAAAGAAAGATATTTACACATCAGTAGGCATATATTTCTATTCTTCTGATTAGAAGTGTTGTCTACACCATGAATAAAAGTGATACCATGATTTTAGCTGACCAATTGCACGTCATGAATAATGCAGAGTAGAATGAATAACTCATCAGCAGCTCTGATGCTGAGATACGTTCTCATCCAGGGTCCACTAATTGTGATTTGATTCATAAAGTAGCCTGCTTATGAATGTGTGGTGAATGGAAAGAGGAATACATTCGGAACAAACAGTATTTTCAACTACTTTAACCGTTTCAGCCACAACTTTTCATTTTCATTCCAATTCCAGCTCCTTGTTTTGATCTAAAATGATAAAATTAAATTCTTTCCTTATTCAGCATTTTAAAAACATCCATTTCTAAATTCAGCTTAGCAGCAAATCTCTCTGTTGGTTACTTTTTAAGGATACAAGCAAAACAGTACTTTATGAAAATGAAGTTAGTATGGGAAGGACTAGACATTTGCTGTCATTGTGCACTCTTTCTCTAGCTTACTGAAGGGAGGAAAAGAGAAAAAAGTGTTCTTTTTAGCCCTTTTCAAGTCCTTTAAATATACAATTTTATATAATAAGCAATTGGCAGTTTTACAAAAATACTGTGGTTGTGGTTGATGAATAACCATGGCATTATGGTGTGTTTTCATTTTTATTTTAGAATTGTGATTCTACACTCAAAAGTGAGTATAGAATGGACATATTGATAATTTACTAGGGGATGAAAGTAGTGTTTTTCTTCTAAGTCAGTGCAAGTAAGGAAGAATTGTTACTTAATGAATGACTTTTAGGAGATGCATTGTGAAGGAATGGAACCTGAGCAGCTTCCTAAACAAAGAGAGAACAAAAGAAAGAAAAAAGTTATTGAGAAGAAAGATGGGGTTTGAAATGTTAGGAAGAGGAAGCTGACAGCTGAGGGCCCAGGTTTTTCTTCGAAGAGCCTTCCACATCTGGCTTTTTGAAGACTCACATGGGAGAATGAACGTGAGCCGAATGCCATCTCCCTTCTCTCTCCCTGTGCTATTTTCTGTTCATAACAGGACATGGGGAGATTTTTGAGAGGTAGGAGTGGTTTTGGGGGATCATTCACAGCACCTAATGGTAAGGGACCTTGCTGGTGAGTCTCCAGAGAGATTGGTCAAGCATCAGTGGAATGAAGCAAATTCCTCGAGAGGTCACTCAGAGCATCAGTGCTTGGCTGATGCAGACTCTTGCACTGAAAACAGGCAATCAAAATACATCTCTTTCCACAAAAATTACTTGAAATGTTTTAATCTCCTTTCATTTCCCCTTGTCCATACTCAGAGCTGTTTTCACAGTGTTTTGGTGGATATATCAGTAGAACAAAAAATGAGAGAATGTGAAGATCTTGTTTCTGTGCTGAGTGACAGCATCCTCTGCTGTCCTCTCTTTTCAACCCTTTCTGGGTTTGGCACAGCTGGAGAAGCTTGGAGTGTTTCATGCAGATGGTAATGTTCCCCACACTTGCCCTGTTCTGAAAATAAAATTAAGGACAAGTAATGTTTAGAGACTTTGGTGACAAGCGACAGGTACAATGTAAGGATTTCTACTTCTTCATTATTGTTTTAAAGCTGGTACAGGTTTGCAGCAATGTAAAAGTTCATTCCTAATAGGCAGGTGCTCACATCTCAAGCCTCAGGCTACAGTCAGATATAATTAACACCCCTTGACAGTCTCAGAAGGGAGTACAAAGACCGTATAAACTGGAGAGGTTGAAAAATCCCAGTTTGGTTGCAACTGAGATCTTCAAGGCTGAAGCACTTTGCTGAGGGTAGCGTGGAGATGTCAGCACTGCTGCTGTCTGAGCTTTAGGTCTTCTGCTGATAGCCTGGATATTGGGGTCTGTGACTGTGGAATCTTTCAGTAGCCTAAAAAACACCCCTTTTCCCTAATGTTAAGTGAAGTATTAGAAGAATAAAAATGTGGCATATAAAGTATCAAATGCATGAGAACGTTCACAGTTCTTATTTAAATTTGTTTTGATTCTCTTAAAAGAGGGGGAAAAAAAGCAGTAAAAATAGAAAGAGCCCTGTATTACAGTGTGAAATTTTTCTGTCATCAGTGGAACAGTCTGTTTTCCACCTCTCCCTGTACTCATTGTTTGTTCCAGATTCGTTATAGTAATATTGCTTTTTCCAGTGCTATATTGTTGTGATAAATGCGTGCGTATTTTCTTCAGCCCTGAGTTTTGGCTTCAAGGAATTGATTCAGACTGTTATTATAAGCTATTATAAGAACTTCAGAGAGAGAAAATAATTCTAGCTTTCAAAATGAATTGGCTGCTGAGATCAGGTGCTGAAAATGTCAGGTGTGGCACCTGTAGTTACCCTGGACTTGCAGGGTTACGTGCAGGCATGGAAGTGAGAGGGGGCCTGACTTGCAAAGACACTGGAATTCTTGAGAGTCGTTAGCATTTCTGATTATTTTACCTGGTTTAGTTCTGGTGGTTATTTTAGCACTGAATTTTTAATCTTTTGAAAATATTTTATGTTCCAATTAATTGTTGAAAATAGCATATAATTTAGTTGCTTGATTTCCTCTAAATGTTAATGAATTTTGTGAGACATTACAAACATTCCTGAAATGCTCAGAAAACCAAAATAGTCTCCAGTAGCTTTTTACCTTCTAAAACAGTAATTTCCCTGCTAAAAATAGGTGGACTGTCCAGTTGTCTAAAGGCTAAATGAAATGTAATCATTAATGATTTGCTAATTTTTTCTCTTAAGCATTTAGTTATACTTCAGGGTGTAAGAATAAAATCAAAGGGAAATGAAAATATAAGGGAGTGCTCTTAAGTGACAGCTGTCACTATACTGTACTATACATGTTCATGTTGCACATACTGAGTTTACTGTCTGTGGTTTGCCTGACTTAAGTTACAGATTTCAGTAGGTTTGGTTTCCGTTGCTAATTGGTCTGCAAAGTGGAAGTAAAGCTTTGAGCTTTACATGGTGGGAACCATAATTCTAAGTTGCAACATACTGCACTAAGTTTTGAGTTAACTGTCACATATATATGCATCACGTCAGAGGCAGCCTCTAATTTTTTTTTCTCTGAACTCTTCTCAACTCATTCCTGATGAAAATCACTAGAAGTACACTCATAAATGTTAATAAAATACAGTAGAGTGCTAAGAGATGATCCAGTTAAGTCTCCACTAGAATCTATAATTCTGTTTGTCATTCACACGAAAGCAAATTTTACTGACGTATCTTTTTAAATGCCTCAGGTTCATTTTACACTCTTCTTTATCTCATACCCTCAGAATAAAGAAGGAAAAGTGCTGGTGATGTAGACTGAAATTAAATGTGTTTGTTTCTTTCAGCTTTTTTCTGTACTGCGTGGCTCGCAAACTGCTGTGTACTTGGCACTAAATCCACATGAGAAAGTAGAGTTATATTGTGAAATGGCAGCAGTTACTGCAGCATGGTTTCAGGACAAACTCACAGCTGTCAGCTTTTGGATCAGTCAAGTGTGGAGTTAGTGCAGGGAAAATGTTTAGCCTCAAGGGGGAGAAAGCCAGCTGCCATGTCCATTAGCACCCTTTGTTGACCATCCAAGAACACCGGCGGCATCCAAGGCAGCTTTGTCCCTGCTCCCCTTGCTGGGGGAAATCACTGAAAGATGCCCAATATGTGAGCAGACAACAGTGTGGGTAAAAATAAGGCAGAGGCTTAAATGCATTTAAGTTCTGAGGTATAGGTGGTTTGAATCTTCGGGTGTCCTCAAGTAGAGGCTTTATTTGCAACTGTCCTTTCGAAAAGAAAGGGATTAATGCAACCCGACAGAAGAGGAGACAGTTAGCCTCTTTGCCTGCCATGGCCAACACAATAAAACCAGGCCACTCCAAAGGATAATCAATGGAATGCAGTAATATTTGAGCCAGCACTTTCAAAATCCTCAATTAATTTCAGGGCTGAGGATATTGGGTGCTCAATCTGAGCACTCCAGCTGCACTTGAATTATCTAAAAGTGTAGATGCTTGGGATCTCCTAAAATGAGATCTCAGCTGTTTCTGGTTGATAAGTCTAAAATTAGTAATCACTTTTGACAACTTTATTTTAAATTAAAAATTAAGTGCTGTCATTCATTACTTGTATTACGTCACAGCACTTAGGAATCCAGTCACTAATCAGGACCCTGCATTATGCACTACACACAGACAAAAAGCAAAAGATTTTCCTTGTTCCAGAGATTTTACAGGTTAACTACAAAACTGTGTATAAAAACTGAAGGGTACAAAGGTACTACGAGATACTATCCATCAGTATTATCTCAATATAATCAGCAGCCTAAGCAGTGGCAACTTGTTGCTTTGTTTGTAAATGTTTTGGGTTTGGTTTTTGTTTGTTTGTTTGTTTTAAAGGGGGCAAAATTTTAAGGAAGGATTAAAAATAAAGCTTTTGAGTTACCTGTCAAGCTGTGCACTTCACATCTACTGAATATACACACTGCTCCAGTTGGTATGGAAAGTTAGTCATATCTTCAAACGTTCCTGCTCTGAAATTATTGTTTCCTGTTGTTATTGTTATTCTTCCTGGGACTACAATCAACAGATGAAGCATTATTTCTGTATAGATTATAGTTGCTGAATTGGATAATAACATATAATAAGGCAAGATAGAGAAATTACTATTGATGTCCAGCTGGATATCACCCAATGAAAATTCTTGCCTTTAAGAGTTAGTGGAAGTTAAGCACTAAGCAGAAGAAGGTACAGTTGACACTGCTCAGAAGTCACACAACAATGCAGTGCATTTTTATTTTATACTAATTTTCCCATCTAAGCTTTGTGTGTGTGTGTGTGCATACAGTTGTGTGTTTTCCTGTATTGCATGGATGGATGAAAATAAAACATAAAGGAGAAGCCTGAGTACTTTGTTCTCCTTTTGTATGTGCACTGCTATTATTCCCTCACTAATTCTCATGATAAGACTGAAGCATTGTCTTTCAGTCTGTGAAAAAATTGCCATTGTTTAAATAAACAATGGAGAGGCAGGAATTTGTTTGAGTCATTATAGAACGATGTGTACACAAAGAACAAAATCTTTAGCAGGTAGCTTGAGCTTAGTTATGCTGTGTCTCTCTAGCATGGGTGTGAGTACACAGTAGAGAGAGTATTTGAGTGTGTACTTAGCCATGGCAGAAGAAGAAATCATATTGGCAAAGCAGGCAAAGAATTTTTGAAGAGTGTTTACGGTTTGCTGGAGTAAATGAATAGTACAAAACCAACTACGGGATAGTAAACCCTTACACTCACCACTTCTCTCAATAGGTTTGCTTTTTAATGTTTGTTGTTTTTTTTAATGATGCTGAGCCAAAATTCTGAATCAAATCATCACATTTGGATGAGACTAGGAAACAGATGTGAATTTTAGCATTCAGATATATCCTAGATATCTGGCTGGCTGATGAGATTTTTTTACAGCTTTAATTGCTTCCTCAAGTATATGACATATTCTTGATCTGGGCCATCAACATTCTTCCATCTTGGCATTAAGCAATACAGAATTATTCCTCTGTATATGTAGAGGTGCAATGAAGAATTGTCCTGACTGCTTATGGCTTTCTAATTGAAATGAGGTAATCATAGAAGGTTGTATAAATCCACTAACAGCTGAGAATACCACCAAAAATATCCATGTAAGCATCTTACAAGGAATGGCCTCACATGGACCCCAAAAGAGATTTATTAAAATCAAGAAGTATTTTATAAAGCACAATTAAAACTACTATATTTACCTCAAACTTTCTTGTCTTCTGCTGGGCCCTCTAGCCCTGCAAACCTTTCTTGTCCTCCTACACTCCATATTCAGCTTGTTCTTGATTACAGTTATTTTACCACTGTAAGAATTCTACTTCCAAAAATACATATGAAAGCTTTTATTTCTGTGCTATTCAGCAGAAAATAACCACAGCATGGAGGCCACGGAAAATTGTGGATCTTGTTTCCTGCCTACTTGCATTAAACACTAAAGAACTAAGACCACCAGACCATTTCCATCCATCTGTGTGTGTATCATCTCATCTGGAGACCTGGTGTTGAGCTTTCTACTTGTGATAAGCCCTTCCACTTGATTTACAAAGGCTGGTCATCTCCACTCTCCAGAATATTTTGTCTAATTACTTAGGTGAAACCAGGCTGAATGTTTTTTTCACAATCACTTCCAGTGAGGCATTTGTCCTCTTAGAAGGAAATTAAAAAAAAAAAAAAAAAAAAGGCAAGCAGTTCTGGCATTAAATTATCCTTGGGTTTACAAGGAAGATGGTCACAAACATGTTAAAATCATTCTCTCGTTCTCTTCTAGATTGTCAAGGCTTTTCTTGCAGTCATGGGTAGGGAACCTTAAGCCATTCTTAAACCATTTCTAGGAACATTTGCCAATACTGTTTGTTTTGATCAGTCCCCCAGAATTTCCAGAGAAGGTAATAATCCTGGTTGCTCTCCATTCTTGGACAAGGGGACAAGCATTGCATACAATATCAAACAGCCAAAGGGGCAGATTGTTTTGATTATTTTTTTGCTTCAGGAATTAACATTTCCAGAAAGATCTTTAGCTGGTGAATCAGGAAGGAATACTCTTACAGAGCCTCTTACTTGAGCTGAAGGAAACCATTCTGTGTCCTTGATTTCCAGGGAGTGGTGGTTATTGCTCAAAATAAAAGTGTTAGCAAGAGGACAACGTGTCAAAAGTTGGATATAATTCTAGTGATAATTATTTTCAGAGAGGTGATCAAACTGTTTTAAGTCTGGGTACACTTGAATGGAATTAGACTTATCGTGAAGGTGCTGAGGTGCTGATAATATAACAAATGAGAATGAATATGCTGCTATAGTTGTAATAATTAATGTTTTTATAAGGACAAGACATGGTTAGTAGGTATATTTCCTTTTCTTTTCTTTTTGTTTTTTCCTTTTGCCAACCAGCCCTCAGGGCAAACCCATCTCTTTTAAACTTTTAAAAAATACCAGCCTTATGCAGCAGGAAAATGAAAGTGGTATTTTTCTCTGTGGAGTTTAATTTTCCGTAATTTTGTAATAGTGGATGGAAGTTCCCCCTCAGCATGGATCTTAAGCATCACTGGAGCCCAGTTTTGAGTGTAAACTTGATTTGTGACATTTACATTTCTTAATATGTACAGAAATTTTGTGTAAAGATCATTTGCTGCTTCTACTTGCATCATTTTGGATGGAGCATGTTAAAGAATATCCATTTAAAATGGATCATGTTAAAGAATATTCCTTGTTCTACAACTGTTTAGCAGCATTTCCAGAGAGTTAATATTCTCACCAGCCTCACACCACTTCAGCAACATTTCTCCAGCCATCAGAATCCTTTCAGAACACATTCACTGCTCTGTGTTTCACAAATTAATGTCGCTGCCACAACAATGCAGGGGGGATGCCAAATGAGGCTTTCCCTGGACTTCACTTTTCTGTATGCTCTGTTCTCATCTCGTTGGAGTTAGAAATGTGAATTCATGGCAGACAGGTTATATAATCTGATTTCTAAATCTGCTCACAGCAATCTTGGTAATTGCACCCATCTAAGAGGAATCACTTTTATGAGTGGAATATTTTGGAAATCCATACAGTCTGGTTCTAACAGTCTTAGGAAACGAGAATATACAAATTCACTTGGTAGTTCTTTTCAGTGGTTAATTGATGTTAATGTGACATGTCATGGCATTAGACAAAGAGGAAAAAAGAGATTCTGACATGGCTATAAAAAGAAAATTCTCAGATGCAGAAATGAAAGATATTTCATTGTGTTTAATTTTCCTTTCATTTACAAGTTTCTGGAAATTCGCTGATAAACTGAATTGGAATAGTTTTGAATAGCTTAAGTATTTCAAGAATACTAAAGTCTGTAGCTATACTGTTTACTATCAAACATAAGAACAAGGCAGGTGGTTGGCAGGTGTTTTTTTTTTTTCTTTTTTATTCTGTGTAATAGGAAAGCTAAGTGATATCTGTATTTTCAATGCAAAGATGCACACATACAACAACACAAGATGTATATTTAGGAACCTCAGTTTCTGCAGAACCAAAGTCCTCTGAGACTTCAAAATTTAAGTCAAGTGTTTCAAGTAATGCTTAGGTTTTGAACTAAGTCTTTGCATAGGATAATTTTCACTGTCAGAGATGTGGAACTCCAGGTAGAACTCTGGTGTACATCTAGAAGTGTTTCATAAATAACATAAAAATTGCTTATTGTGCCACTCATCGTTTAGAAAACGACAAAAACAACAAAACCCAAAACAAAACAGCCCCACACCAAAAAAAAACCCAACCCAAAACCTACACTTTCAGGAGACTTTATTGCCTTAAATTTTATGATGCTTTCCTTACAGATTGTTATTTTTTTCATTTGAATGAAAAAATGTCATGTATTTTCCCCATTCAAAGCATGAGACCAAGCAATTTTGTGGATTTCCTTCATCTTCTCATCTTTTAATAATTTTCTTACTGCTGTAGAGAAGATGGCAATATAATGGGCAAAATATTAAGAGGAAAGCATATAAAATTTCAAATGCTGTTAGAAAACCCCTGAGGAAAAATATTTCCATCACAAAGTGTTCTCTTTTCAAGGGATCTTTGAAGTCTGTCACAGACTCCACATTGAAAAATCTTCTTGCTTTGTTTCTTTTTTTAATTAATCATTTGAATATTTTGGGGGCCTTCAAATATTTTACTGTGTGGTTATTAAGTCACTGAAGTACTGAAGAAGGCTCATGAGGGTACATATTCTCCCTCATAGCCTTTTTTTTTTCTTCTTTTTTTTTTTTTTTTTTTTTTTTCTTTTTTTTTTTTTTTTTTTTTGACAAATCATCAATTGGAATTTTAAATTTATTCTCCAATGTTACAGCATTTTAAAACAGTATATTATAAAAATTTCAGGTCCTTCGATAAGGGTAATTAAACATGCCAAGTTTGTTTCTACCCCCTAAGTCTGCAATTGCTCAGTCTCTGGTTATGTGGCATGACTTACTGCAGCTCACACAGTTTACAGCAAGGCCAGTGGCAGTGCTCCATCCATTTCTAATGGGTGGTGTGTTCATCATCAATGGTAGCTACAGCATAGCCTTTTGAAATATACAATAAAACTATGGGCTTTAGAAAGTGCAGTCGCAGAGAAGTAAATGTCAGTTTTACAATGACTGTTGACAGGAGTTTTGTATGTGTCCTTTGGGAAGACAGAAAAAGAATTTAGCAGGGTATCCCTATTTCTCAGGGAAAAAATGTTTTAATGGATTATATGAAATAATATCTAAAGACAAAATAAATGTGGTTTGTGGATTTTAATGTAGTTTAGATGTAGGTTTGGCAGGGGTTTACAAGCCCATACCGTAGTAAGTGTCATGATTGTCATTTCCTAACAGAATCCGAAAATGCCAACCCAAAGAATATACTTGCTTTTGCATCCTCTCCGCTGCTGAAGCTGAAACTTGTGGTCTTCCTGCAGACAGCTTCTGTGACTGAATCTGACTGTGGAGAAAATTCACTTTTCAAGTGTTCCTTACTAATGGTTACAAGAATAAATCTCTTCTTTGCAAAACAAGCAAACAAACGACAGAACCAAGAAAACCCACGCCTTTGAATTAGAAATCCAGTATTACGGTATTAAGATAATTTTCCTTGTCCTCAATTGGGCACTGAGTAAAGGTAGTTTTCTTCTTTCTCTAAACAGGGAATGAAGTGGAAGTATCTTCATATTCTGTAATTGTCTTGGTTTCCCAATACCTGCTTTGTGATGCATACACTGGCCTACCATTTTTATTTTCTTTCTCTTTGTCTGGGAGTGCTAGAACCTCTGAATGTCGAACCTTTGATTTTGTCTTTGAAATGCATCCTGGCAGAAATTTCAATTCTCAGAGCTAGGTCCTTTTTCTTTTAGATTTGTGTAAAGGTTAACAAGTTACAAGCATTTTAATAAAGGCAGTAGTGAGAGCTTAGGAGTAAGATTTAGAATTAATGTCTGTGCCAGGGAGTACATTAACTAGTGAAAAATAAAAGCATGTGAAGTGGTATACTACTGACATGAGCTGATTATGATAATGCCTTAGTACAAATTTCTGAAAATCAGATACTACAAAAATATACCATTAACTTTATGTTAATAAAATATTTTGCTTGATGCCTTTTAAATTATTCATTTGAAGTAGTCTAAAAATATAAAAGAAGTCTTATTATCATTCAATTTACATGATTACTTTAAGTTCACTTTTTTGGTTTAACATAAACAGAGTATAAAATTCACATCAAGCTTTTGGATGTTTAAAATGTATCATTTTTATGCAAAAATTGGAGCCTGTTAGGATGTTAAGGTTGTCATTAGTATAAATATAACTTCAATTTCTGATTTGAAGCTATTTTACCCATAGAAATTACTGCGTTTGCTGATTTAATTCATTATTTCTGCTTTGATTATTCATGTGTGCTTTTGAAAAACACAGTTTAAAAAAAATAAAAGCTAAAAAGCTCTATAAATTGACTTAAAATCCTATTATGAGCATTTCTTGTAAGTCATGGAGAAATCAAGATAGCCATGGAATGGAGCGTGGCTTATTAAACATGAGAGTTGTTCTTTTTTAAGTCCAGTGGGCTTTGTATGACCACTGGCATTACTCTGAGTAAGGCACTTCAGGACTCTCCTGAGTGATTCACGTGAAGCAGGTCTTTTCCTGCCATGGAAACCTCCATCAGCCCTTGCAGGGAGGCTGAGTAACCTCTGTGTCATTTGCAGTGACTGAGATTTGGAGAAGGTGTTCCCTGATCTTCTGCAGTCCTCAGTTGTGTGAGATGACAGATTCATACAACTTTGTGACCTTTATGTTGCTTCCCAGAAGTAGTGGCAGCTTCTAGAACATCAGATGACTTTGTTTTCCCTCATCTCTTTTGATTTGACTGCCAAGTCTCTTTCCCTTGACTATAAAGGATGTTTGGACAGTGCAGAGCTGTCATCAGACTTGTGAGTCTGGTTCAGCTGTCTTCTTGAACACATGGCCCAGATGGAGACTTCACCTCGGTGCCACATTTAAACATAGACCTGAAATGAGCCGCCTGACTCAGCTATCTGCTACCCAGGTCATCAATTACACTGTGTCATGCGAACCTTAAAATGGTGGGAAGAGATGCTGGTTACAAGTCAACTCTCTGTCCATTTCGATGAAGGGAATTTTATTTGGGAGTTTCTATGGAGTAGTGGGCACAAAGGATTGCAAGGCTGGGAAGAAAAAGCCAGCCTTTCAGTCATTCACAAGGGATGCAGCCTGAAATCAAGTCAGCCCTGGATCACCACCCACCAGCATATGCAGGGGATTCTCTGCTGCTGTGCTCAAGCCTTGTTTACTGTAGGAGGTCACAGAAAATAGGTGGTTTCATTTCTTATTTCTAAGAGTCATCTCTGTTTTCTGTGCTATAAACTTAATCCATACCAAAACCACTGGCTGAGAAACACTAGACAATATTATTTCCCTCTGATTATCACGTTTTCCCAAATGGTTGTTTAATCTTCATATCTAGGTTAATTTGAAATAGCAACTCAGAACACAGGGACTTCCACGAAAGAAGGAAATGTTGTATGGCTTTGCTGAGAAAAGAGCTTGACAACATGAAAGCATTGGGATGTACTCTCTTTGCTATTAAAATGTGTTTTCCATACATGACAACATTTGTGCAAGTGCCATACAGTCTTATGCTCTCTTTTTAGAGTTACTGTTAAAATGGAACAAAGTTAATATGATGGAAATTTTGCAGGTAGTCATTGAGTCTTATTTTAGGAATTCAGCTGATACTCCCAAGATAGGCAGCTTGTGTGGTTGGCTATCTATATTGGCAGGGGCAGGAGAGGAAGAAGAGTTTTGAAGCAGTTCAAGGAAGTCCAAGTAAAGTGAAATCACTAAGCTAAGGATTTTTGACCCTTTTTAATTGCTGTACAGGGGACCCAATGGTTAATTTAGGTATTTCCCTTGCTGTAAGACTCGGGAGTGTAAGCGCTCCCCCACCCCTTTGTTGCAGTTTAGCCACGAAATACAATTAAAACGGCTGAATTTATTTTTTTTTTTAAGCTTTTGTTACCTTCAGGAGCTTGCAGAGTGCAGAACAAAGCCAATAAGCATTGCAGATTATCCTGTTTATTTTCTGTGTAATTATATCATTGTGTTTCTGTGTTGCTTAATGGCTGCTGGGTTTGATGACAGGCCATACCTCAGAGGCGTCAGCTGCTACAATGCAACTTAATTTACAGTTGCAAGGTATTGAGAAAGTTTTTCCCCTGATTTGTAAATACAGGGACCATCATAAAGGGATGCTTTTTTCCTTCTAGGTACCATTATGTAGGCATCCAGGTAAGAAACTCTCAGTCAAGTGCCTGAGAGTTGCTTTTTTTTTCATGTCCCCAAATTATGTAGCCCAAACTACACAGTGTAAAAGCAATCCTCCTTGTCATCTCAACAAACAAATGTGTTACACAAAAATATCTCTAAAACTTATTTTCTGGTTTAATTTTTGAAGATTTAACATAACCAAAGTGTGGGGGATTTGAAAAGATTTGACAAAGGTATAACAGTCGATATTTTTTAACTAGTTAGCAGTTTGGCATGATTAGTTTTTTGGCTTTTTGAGATCCATAGCTTCATATCCAGTGTGGACATCAGTGTGTCCCAGCAGCCAGAATGCAAAGTATGTTTGGTACCTGAGACAGTAATTACTCACAAGAAGTTACAGATAGAAAAGGTGTAGCCTATAACTTCTTTCAGATAGGAATTCCTTACAGAAGGGGCAAAAGCAAGTTTGTGTGATATATGAGGCTCTGAAAGTGATAAGCCTGTTGGGGATGTTTTCTTTATTTAAATTTGTGAATCATCTTGTGCTGTGTGGTAGCAGGTCACATCAAGCAAACAAAAGTAGTGGTACCGAGATACTTTAAGTCTTTTACAAAGAATCAGACTCATTTTTGTGTAACAAAATTTAAGATAAGTTTATTGGTGGCTTCCATAGTTGCAGAAATTGCTTGTAATGTGGCTGTGCTACTTGCAACCATAAAAAAGTACTTAGAGATGATTGATTGATTAATAGATATGCAACAAGTGTCTGTTGAATCAGCTGAAAGAAATGCTGACCTAACAAGCACTTGTTAATATCATTCTCCTGCCTCTCAAGGTGACTACCTCCTTTCCAAACATACACATCAGGAAGAGGAAACAAGTACAGCCCTTTTGTCTGCTAAATCCATATGTACTCTTCATTTACAAATGTCAGATTTTGGTGAAAGGTGTGCCATAGAACTCTTGCCTCTGAGTTCATTGGTGTCTGCTGTTGAGCTGATGTGTGCCCCTGGGACCTCCAGGGTAGCTTATGTCACTGTGGTGAGCATTTGTCCAAGCTACTTAACTTTTCTGGAGAACTTATGATGGGTCTTCAAGGCTTACACAGTAGGTGCAACCTGGGCAGTCAGACATTTGATGCAGTGATAGACCCATCCACTAACAGCATCTGGAGTGGAGCTCTTTCTAGAAAGCAGTTACTCCCTCCTCTTCAGAAGCACGGAAATTTGGGAGCTTTTAGCAGTTCTGACCCTATACAGATTCATTATTCTCTGTGATACCAGTTTGTACCCATCAGAAATTCTTAAAAATAAATTTAAAAAAAATATTAACAAATTGCTATAATTAGAAAAATAAGAAAACTTCAGCAAGGGAACTTCATACCTATTTCCACATTCCATTTTTATCTTGTATTGTACAAATGCTTTAGGTGAAAGCATGCAATGCTAAATTGCACACTTGTGCACTTACTGCACAGTCTCTTCCAATATGTAACCTTACTAGCTGGAGACAAAGCAGGGTGTTATGCAACAAAAGTGTTTTTACTTAGTACATTAGTCCCTAGCTTTAAGGGATTTGAAGCATTAGTTTAGTTTCCTTTTTTAGATCTACTTTCTGCGTTACTTTACTCTCTGTTTCCTTTGGTCAGCTCTCACAAGACTTATACACCAAGGTGTAAAACATTCTGGGTTTTTTTGCAGGAGCATTTTTCTCTCTGGAAGGAATCAGAGTTTGTTTCACTGGCAACTGTGAAATCACCACTGGGTCTGTCATGTGGTTATGCTGCAGATGGTTTGCATGAGTTGCTTGTTTCAGCTGCATGAAATGTCCCTCTGGATTCTGCTGTGATTCTGATATGCACTATCAGTCACATGAAAACAAAATCATGTTTTACTTTTCTGTGACATTAATTCTCACTAGCCATAAGTTTACTTATACAGTGCAGCTGCTTCTTCAGGTGAGAGATGGAAGGTGCACCGGTGGGATGCAGTAGTAAGCTATAACAAACCTTTCACAGGCATCACACAGCCTGGTTTAACCTCAGGAGATACCATTTCTTGTAGTCGGGGATGGACTGGAAAGAAAATTCTCACCTAGAAGCTTATGTCAAATATTGTAGTAGAAGGGAAACTTTTTTCCCCTCGACCAATTGCCAATACAAAAAGGTTTCAAATAAATGTACTAAACAGTTTTCTTCTTTCCAGTAATTTCTAAAAGATACATTTTCTTTTTCAGGATTGTGCTTATAAAACGGAGACTGTGGCAGTTAAGCTACTCTCTCTTAACAATTTAACATTTTTATATGCAGCCATGCTTGATGTGAAAGCCACAGGCAATGCTGCAGCTTGTTGATGGTTTGTCACTCACCTAGTTTCCCTGGCACAATTTATGTATATGCAAATACAAAGTCTTGTCATGCCACTAGGTATTTTAAATGTCAAAAACTCTGGTTACCCTACAAGAGTGGAGACTTGCAACAATTGTATGCTCATCATGGTTCAGAACGAGATTACAGATCAGCTGAAATTATAGCAACACTTCACATAGAAAATGCTGAATACATTGAGAAGAGATTATTGTCTTCATGAATTTAAGGCTGTTCATGAAAGCTGTTCATTATCACTTCTGAAGTTTCATATCTAATTATTGTTAATCCCAGACCTTCAGAACATTGTGGTTAGAGCCAGCAGAGCAATGGTTTCTAAAATTTTGTTCCTCATTTAGATGCTGAAAGAAATGGCTGCACTGTCAAATATTCCTATTACGTGAGATACTGACTGCCCTCCAGTGTCTGGATAGAAATGGCATGGGGAGATCTCTTGAGTGCTGAATTCTTTGGAAAAATTTCCTGTTTACTCTCATGTCAAACTTAAAATTCCCTCAGTATACCTTTTTTGTTACTGGGATTAGTTAGCACCGCACAGATTTTAAAGTTGAATGTATTTTATACTATTTTTAAAATGCTGAATAATGATTTAGATTCCAGAGATTGACACTGTAATTGAATATTGGGATCTCATTAAAATGGGTTACTTATTTTGACATAACATGCATGGGTGGTCTGAACAGTAGGACAGAAGGCTAGACCAGTCAGCCTCTAGGAGAATAAGATAAGGAAACTACAAACATCTCTGAGATTAATAGGACTTGGATATGTCAATCTCAGCTGTAGATGAGATGCAGAAGTCTATTACTAAAGAGTTTGGTTCATGAAAATGCAGCAGCTTTGGGGTGAGAAACTGGAAGCCAGAATTGTAATAACAGCTGGCTTTCCTGCCTTAAAATAGTATCGCTATCATCTTGTGGCACAGGAGATTGAGAGTCACATTCACTCTTCATTCAAGCCCCAACCTGATGCCTTCAGCCTCAGGTATCAGTTGTCTGTATCAGAAGGCAAAGCTTGTCAGTTGTCAGACCTCTGTGATGTTCTGGTGGGAGCATAGAAGCCATAGGCTGTAACAAATTGTAAGGTACAAATGTTCCATCTTCTCCATTTCTTCTTTTTCTGCATTTTCTTGTTATCTTCCTCTCTAGGGCTCTTTAGTTTGTGAAAGGAGTGTGGGGTGTGGAAGTCACTTTGAAGTGTGAAGCTTTGTCTTCCTGGGGAGTAACTATATGTAAAAGCAGAGCTGTGATATTGGCTTGCCAAGAGTCAAGCCACCCGCTCTCCACGTAAGTGACCTTGGGATTGTAACACAGTCACACAGTGGTAGTCTGACACTTCAGAGCAGGAACTGTTTGCCGATGGCAGCTTTCTTGTAGTTGTGTGGAAATTGCTCAGCTCTGACATTCATAATGCGATTGTTGCTCTGCTCAGATCTTTCTCCAAACTATTGATCTGTGCATTCATTTCTGCTGACAAAGTATTCCATACTCACTTAGGAATCCTAGAAATTAGCAAAAGTCATCACCATATCTTTTTGTATAAATTGGACATTCATAAATTGCTGAAAGGTCATGACACCAGTAGGAAAAAAATGTGTCCCAGCAGCATTCATCCAAAAGCAGAAGTACCTTGTGTATAAGCATACAGTACTGGCTCACGTCCTGCATTTTTGGTTTCACCTTTCATTAGCAGCATTGGAAAAGTGGCCAAATTTATGAAAGAGCTGTCTGGTGCAGTGCTGGAGAATGTAGCTTTTGATTCTATCCCACGATCTCTGGATGTTAAGTATGAGAAGCTGATACACATTAGCTGTGTTCAGCTAGTCTCCTGTGCTGCACTGCCACTAAGCTCAGCAAGTCTGTCCTGAGGAAGAGTTCCTGTACTTCTCATTTCTGCACCAGACAGAAATATAGAAAAGCAGATTATGAGGAATTAAACTAGCAGTTTGTCTGTCTATAATAGTTATACTGTTAAATATAACAGTAAATCCAAAATAAGTTTTTAATTGATTAAAGAATTGATCAACAAATGCTTGCAGAAGTTGTCAAATGCAGACCAAGCTGGCAGTGGCTAAAATGTTATCATTTGAGTGCTTTAAATGTTTAGTGGTACCTTGAAATTGTTTTGGGAGCTATTGTCAGATATAGCTATGTTTCAGTTGATACAGGCCTATACTACTAATCATAATGAGATATATTTTTTCATACTGGCCAAGAATAGAACCAGAAAGGCACTCAACAGTCAGAAAATTATTTTAATTCTAATGCACATACATTATCCTTTCACTTCATTTGGAGAAGAGGAATTTCTCACTCATAAGAGACCAGGCTGTTGGGACATAGAAAATCTGTGCTGATCGTGATGATAACATACTGTGAGAAATATTTTGCTAAAAGCTAGGAAAAAAAGAGCTTTACTTAATTTCTAAAGTTTCAGACCTAAGACGCTACTAATGTTCTCTTAAGAAAAGAGAAGAGATCTTGTTTGAAATCCAACACAGATTTCTTCAAACGACAGGAAGAGTTAAGATGCTAGGAAGAAAAAGAAGTTTTACAGGAACTATTTATTTATTAACTAAGGCACACAGCCTGACTCGTGTACTCTGGAAATAGATCAGACATGCTGGCAAAAGATCAAGGATCATATAGAAGCCTAATATGATTTGCCATTTTTATATAGGATTCTGTCTCATAACTATTGAAAAGCAGTCATTGATTGTTTCCATAAAAGAAAAGAGCAGCCACTGCCCATGAAGCACAAATTAACAGTAATATGCACAAAATATTGGAGTTTGTGTTGGATGCCAGCAAGTAAGAATAACAAAAAAAGGCGTAGCTGCATGAAAAAGAACTTCTTACTGTTCTTTAAAGAACACTTTCAGAGCAATTTGGAACTGAGTCAGTGGAATGAAAAATGCTTCCTGGAAATAGTCAAAATTATTCAGATTTCTATGTTGTTGTTTAAAGATGCCTGAATTTTAAGGCTAGAATGTATAGATGAAGAGATTAATAATTCAATAATTCAGGTACAGAAAAAAATACCAAAAGGTTAAAATCAGTAAACTAGTGCTGAAGAGAGAAAAAAGTGAGAATTAGATTGAAAATGATCTTTAGCATTTACCATTTCTCCTAGGAACTTACCATTGTTTCCAGCTGGTGTTTTTATTGAAGGCTTTGCATAATGCAAAACATTGGGAAAACTTGCCATGTATTTTACCACTCTTTGCTCCTCTTAATTTCATTGTTCCATCTTCAACAGAAATGAATGCATAAAATGTCTTCAGACTTAAGATATGACAAAAAAAAAAAAAAAAAAGATTGGGAAAATTGTCATAGAGTTTCCATCCTACATCCTCAATTCCAGAGGAAATACAAGAATCCAGTGGCTACTATAACTGGCCTTAAAAAGACTTTTCTGATTCTCTGTGACAGAACTTATTCGTTGCCTCAGTGACTGTCAAGTGTCACGTGCAGAACAATTTTTCTCTTTTTCAGACTAGCATCCACAGCCAACAGTTGCTGTTTGTGGAAGGAATATAGTCTGCAGCTATGTCATGAGTGTAGACATTGCTCATCTGGCTCTACAGTTGCCACTAGATCTTAAAAACTCAAAGCCAGGATGAGCTTTCCCTGGTGCACCTCACTTTGGGGCATGCTGAGGGACACCAACTCTCTGCTTTCAGTGATAGCACAAACTTTTCCTCTGCTACATTGTAATGTCAGGTTTGGAACATAACTTGTCGTGAATGAAATGGGTGGATTTCGTGAGTGATGAGCATTATCTATTGCTTTGGATAATCTGATTTATCCTGCCACCCTGACTGTCTTACACACCTGTGGAGTGGTTGTGATGCTTTTCTGTCTGCCGTCACTTCTGCTGTCATTGCATTAGATTTGTTTGGATGTAAAATGTTTTTAAAGGTATTTTCATCACCTTGGACCAAATGGTCCGTCGTGGGTCAGAAAGGGAAGGCTTTTTATAAATAGCAGTAGAAAATGGAACTGTCATTTGAATAAATTCTTAAATCAAAATATTTTAAATTACACTTGGTGTTAGCTACAAAATACTTCCTCAGCTCTTAGTGTTGAAGTTCAGCTACATATGGCATCGTTGTTTCCTCAGAGAAGATTCTTATTCTTCCAGAAAGAATATGTATTAATTTTTAAAGTCGTAGTTACAAGTAACCTACATAAGACCTGCTGATGTCTTGAATTTTCATGAGGCATTCTTTTATGAATTACAGATTCATAAAATGTCTCAGTAATTGTAGCCTGGGTGTTTGAATGTATCATGGCTACTCCTGGTGCGATGCACTTTCAATTATAAGTAAGATTCTGCTTATAAAGCCTGTCCCCAAGTAAACTGCAGAAAACAAGAGGTTGTCCCCATTTGAAAGACACTCAGCTTCAAAACAAAATGTATTATAGCGACCTGCTCACTTTGCTTTTCTTTTTATAACTGACAAACATTTTTATGCCCTATTCCTCATGCACTCCTTGTGTACTCTACTATTTTAATTTATTTAAGGCTTCTAGAAATATTGAGTAGCACAATGTTCAGAATTTTTGGCTGAACACAGCGAGCAGAAGGCTGTATTTGATATATAACTGAATATATGCTGCTAAAACAGTAGCAGTCAGGTGAGTGTGACAACCAAAAATGACTTGTGCTGTTACAGGTCATAAAGTCTTAGTCATCTGTTAAGGAAATCTTGATCATTAACTTAATACAAGTGGAATGTAAGATATTTAACATTACTCATCCCTTAAATGCACTTTAAAGCATCTGATGCTTTAACTGCCTTGTGTCCTGAATCAGGATTGAACAGCCACGCTCACGTATCTTTGGTTTCTGCCTAGCATTTTCACTCAGTACATCGGAATGTGGTCTATATATGTAGTAAATTAGGTCATTGTAGGCTGTTTATCATTTGTGATCCTATTGAAGGTTGGGGTTTTCTTTCACAATTTGAAAGTCAAGTATGTTGAGGAAAGTCATCTTACACCACATGAACTCATTTACCTCCATGCTATTGTCATCTACTTGCATGCAAGTTAATTTGCAAGAGTAGTGTTAATTTGCAATAGCAGTTTCAGTGGTAATTGAACTTTTTAACAGATTACATATGCTGGGTGTATGTCATAAAAAAAAAAAAAAATTAAAATCCTCATTCCAGTTCTGGGGGAGCTGAATGTGAAAATCTGATTCAGATGGCCCAGTTTCTCACATTTGCCAGAAACCTTATGAAATCCTCAAGTTTTTCTGTAAAACGTCACAAAGAAATTTTGGACTAGTAATTTTTACATGAAGAAATCAGAAGCCCAGGTCTTTGGCCTTAATAAAAGGACACTGACAAATTTGGGTTAATAAAATATGTGAGTTTATGAGGAAAAGCAGATGAGCTCTAAGTCTAAAAACAACCAAAAGGGACTTCAAGGCACTGGGAAAAGTAGTTGAGGGATAGGGGGACACAGATAATTTTTTCATCAGGTGGGAATGCTGAGAGGAACAGGAAATCATGCCTCATTAACAAGGGGCTCAGAGGCTGGCGCCACCAACAACATTTTGGGTTCTTTGGTCTTGGGGAACTTTATACGTCTCTGGGTCTGCTAGTGACAGATGGGGAACATCAGAAAGATCCTGGCACATGAGCTGGTGGGGCTTGTTGAAAGGGCTTTAAGCTAGGCTCGAAGGGGGAGGGGGTTAAACACAGCAGTACTATAGATGAACCTATGGAGGCTGAGGGTGGTAAGCCAGAGATAGGGGTGAAACCAGCAGCCCAGCTGAAGTTCATGTACCCTAATGCACACAGTATGGGTAATAAGAAGAGCTGGAAGCCTTGGTACAAGAGGAAAACTACAATGTTGTCGCCATCACAGCAATGTGGTGGGAAGGCTCACACAACTGAAGCGCTGAAATTAATGGGTACAGACTCTTCAGGAGAGGCAGTTGGAGGAGTGGCCCTGTATGTTAGGGAGGTTCTGGATGTCACAGAAGTAGAGATTAAGGATGATCAGGTTGAGTCCCAGTGGGTAAGAATTAGGGGGAAGGCCAACAAGGCTGACGTCATGGTTGGAGTCTGTTATAGACCACCCAACCAGGAAGAAGAGGTTGAGTCATTATTTTTTAAGCAGCTGGAGGCTGCCTCAAGATCACTTGCCCTTGTTCTTGTGGACAACTTTAACCTGCCAGACATCTGCTGGGAATTTAACACTGGAGAGAAGAAGCAGTTTAGAATGTGTGGAGGATAGCTTCCTATTCCAGCTGCTGTGTGAGCCTACCAGGGGTGCAGCCCTGCTTGACCTGCTATTTACAAATAGAGAAGGGCTGGTGGGAGATGTGGTGGTTGGAGGCTGTCTAGGGTCCAGTGACCATGAAATAATTGAGTTTTCAATATATGGTGAAACCAGGAGGGGCATCAACAAAACCTCGACACTGGAATTCCGAAGGGCAGACTTTAGCTTATTTAAGGAACTAACTCGGAAAGTTCCTTGGGAAACAGCCATCAAAAACAAAGGGGTCCAGGAAAGCTGGACCTTCTTCAAGAAAGAACTCTTGAAGGCACAGGAACAGGCTGTCCCTATGTGTCAGAAGATGAGCCAACAAGGGATACAGACGGGCTGAATGGGCAAGGAGTTTCTAAAGGAATTAAGAGTCAAAAGGAGGGTGTATCACCTTTGGAAAAAAGGGAAGATATCCCAGGAAGAGTTTAAGGACATTGCTAGGTCATGCAGGAAAAAATTAGACAGGCAAAAGCCCATTTAGAATTTAGACTGGCCACTGCTGTAAAGGAGAGTAAAAAATTTTTCTGTAAATATATTAATGGCAAAAGAAGAGGCAAGGACAACCTCCACTCTTTATTGGATGCAGAGGGGGAAATAGTAACAAAAGATGAGGAGAAGGCAAAAGTACTTAATGCCTTCTTTGTCTCAATATTCAATAGTGGGACAGATTGTCTTCAGGAAAACTGGCCTCCTGAACTGGCAGATGGAGCCAAGGAGCAGTATAGTCCCCCTGTAATCCAGGAGGAAGCAGTAAGGGACCTGCTGAGACACTTGGATCCTCACAAGTCCATGGGACGAGATAGGATCCATCCTAGGGTGCTGAGAGAGCCAGTGGATGTGCTGGCCAAGCCTCTCCATCATTTATCAACAGTCCTGGCTCACCGGAGAGGTCCCAGATGACTGGAAGCTGGCCAGCATGGTGCCCATCCACAAGAAGGGCCAGGAGGAGGAACCAGGGAATTACAGGCCTGTCAGCCTGATCTCAGTGCCAGGCAAGGTTATGGAACAGGTCATCTTGAGTGCAATCACACAGAACCTAAAGGATGGCCAAGAGATCAGGCCTAGCCAGCATGGATTTAGAAGGGGCAGGTCCTGCCTGACCAACCTGTTCTCCTTTTATGATCAGGTGACCCGCCTGGTGGTTGTGGGGAAGGCTGTGGATGTAGTCTACCTGGACTTCAGCAAGGCCTTTGACACTGTCTGCCACAACAAACTCCTGGCCAAGCTGTCAGCTTGTAGCTTGGACAGATTCACTCTGAAATGGGCCAAGACCTGGCTGGAGGGCTGGGCCCAGAGAGTGGTAGTGAATGGTGGCACATCCAGTTGGCAGCCAGTCACTGGTAGTGTCCCCCAGGGATCAGTGCTGGCCCGATCCTGTTCGATATCTTTATTGACGATCTGGATGAGCGGATTGAGTCCATCATCAGTAAGTTTGCAGATGACACCAAGTTAGTAGCAGGTGTTGATCTGTTGGAGGGTAGGAGGGCCCTGCAGAGCAACCTCGACAGGCTGGATCGGGGGCAGATGCCAATGGGATGAGATTTAATAAGGCTAAATGCAGGGTTCTATGCATTGGACACAACAGCCCCAAGCAGCGCTGTAGGCTGGGGGCCAGAGTGGCTGGAGAGCAGCCAGCCAGAAAGGGACCTGGGGGTGCTAGTATATAGTAGGCTGAACATGAGCCAGCAGTGTGCCCAGGTGGCCAGGAGAGCCAATGGCATCCTGGCTCGTATCAGGAATAGTGTGCCCAGCAGGACAAGGGAGGTTATTCTGCCCCTGTATTCAGCGCTGGTCAGGCCACACCTTGAGCACTGTGTCCAGTAATGCACCCCTCAATTCAAGAGAGATATTGAGGTACTGGAACATGTCCAGAGAAGGACAACGAAACTGGTGAGGGGCCTGGAACACAAGCCCTATGAGGAGAGGCTGAGGGACCTGGGGTTGTTTAGCCTGGAGAAGAGGAAGCTCAGGGGAGCTTCTACAACTGCTGTCTACAAGTACCTGAAGGTAGATCCCCCCAGGTGGGGGTCGGTCTGTTCTCCCAGGCAACCAGCAGCAGTATGAGGGGACACAGTCTCAGGTTTTGCCAGGGGAGGTTCAGGCTGGATATTAGGAAGAAGTTCTTCATAGAGAGTGATTTGCCATTGGAATGGGCTGTCCAGGGAGGTGGTGGAGTCACCGTCCCCGGAGATCTTCAAGAAGAGACTGGATGAGGCACTTAGTGCCATGGTTTAGTTGATTGGATAGGGCTGGGTGATAGGTTGGACTGGATGATCTTGGAGGTCTCTTCCAACCTGGTTGATTCTTTGATTCTATGATTCACTGTCTCCATATTTATAGAATCCCTTTCTTAAGATGAAATATCCTTCTCTGTTAAGATAGATCAGCTTTAAGAAAGAGAAAACCACCCAAACCCTTTGTGGGTAGTTAGAGAGGAGAGATTGAATTCTGTGAGTTCCAGACTTGTTATTAAATTTGTTAATGTCTTCTCTGTTTAGATGCTTAGAAAATAAACAACATGTCAAATTTCTCTCTATATATGTATGTGTGTGTATGTGAGCTGATAAAAACTATAAAAGTGGGAATAATGTGTAGAAATTTGGCATAAAGACTACGGTTATGTTGCTGTTCTCCACTGTGAGAGGGACACAATAGGAACTCTCATGTTATTAAAAAAACCCTAAACTATAGACTTTGTAGAACAATGATTCACTGTAGTTGCCTGCAATCTTCTGGAATCTTATTTTCTTTGTGTGTAGATACTCTCTTACAAAATACATTAATAAAGAATAAATCTAAATAGGAGAAGAAGAGAAAATTGGAAGCCTTCTCAACATATTTTTTTCCCATAGCAGGAATTGCAAAATAATTTTGTTTCTTTTTTCCAGCTCTTTGCTGTTGCCCAGCCAACACCTGAGGGATCACGAACAAACCTGGTAGTAAGTAATTAAAATTCAAAGCTTCAGTATTCAGATACTTTTTACACTTTCTTTTGCTTCCAATTAGCAAGAATTTTTCCAGACAATCTTTTAATTAATAGGTGAATTTAACTGATATGTGAATTTAATATAAATGGAAAGGACATCAGTGAGAGGTATGGGAGGAGTCTTTCATACTCATGGTATTAGAATTAAGACCATTAGTTTATTTGCACATTGATGGTTTTGTTGAAGCAATTTTCCTTAGTGACTAAATAAAATGGAAGATATATTAACTTGAAAGAGCTGAGGAAGAGTTAACCAGAATGATGGCTAATTTTGATAGCACCTCCTAACACAAAAGTGTGCCTCAACTATAGCTGACAGAGATTAGCCTGTTATATCAATTAAAAAACCAAGAGTGATGGAAATTCATAGGCAGCATAAGCAATCTGCTGTGCTTAAATAAATCTGATGTGATTTCATTCGGTTGGGACTAATTTTACCTAGCTTTGCCATCAAAAATACAGGTGTGAACTGGGCTTCTATTCCCATGAGTGGAGGGTCAGAAGCATTGCTTGAACTCGCCTTAAAATGAGGAGAGTCACCTTCTTTTGATGGCTAAAAGCCTGGCTTCAAAACGCCTTAAATTTAATAAAAGAAATAATTTCCTAACATTTAAAATGCATCTTTCTCACTGCAGTTTAAGACTGTTGAGGTTTTAAGTGGGTCTTGAGTTTTGGTTTTGGTTGGTTGATTGGTTTGGGTTTTATCGGTTTTATTGGGGTTGGGGTTATTTTTTGTTTTGGTTTGGGATTTTCCCTCATCGGGTATACAGAACTGTTCACAAGGGTTGGGATTTTGGGGGATTTAAAAATAGTTGACTTCTGACAGCAGGTCAAAATACTGAAATACTGTGAAATTTGATAATGTACTCTTTGTTCTGAAGTCAGCCATTTTAAGGGACTGAGCCATGCTGTGCACTGGAGGTATTTTATGAGTTAGAGAAGCAAGCAGCCAGAGTTTCTTCTGATTGAGATAGTAGGAGGACAGCACTCACATTCCTTCATGAAAAAAAAAGTATTTCCTCCTCCATCATTACTGCTCTGGGTCCATGTGAGCCTGGTGGGAGAGCTGGGAAGAAAACAAAAGTATACTGTAGTTAACATGCTCTTAACATTGAGCTCTGTATTTTCACCTTCCTGCCACTCTTTCTGAGTATTGCCTTTGTGATTTGACTTGGTATACTTGCAGGTATGAGCAAGTGATTCCTACCTTGAGCAAAAGTGACCTAATTGGGTACTTAGTATAAAAATTGTATTGTAATGGATTGAGCTAGCTCCTACAAAAATATTTATGAATTCTTGCCTTCATGCCTGGTACCAGGCCTCCCAGGGCTATCAAAAATGACCTCAGGGCCCTGGGAGATCTGGTTGAGGGGTCAGGTGCACAAATAATTTTTACATCGATACCGTTAGTGGCAGGAGGGAACACAATAAGGAACAGGTCAGCCGCTGTAGTCAACAAGTGGCTTAGGGGCTGGTGCAGACGAATGAATTTTGGGTTTTTCGATCTTGGGCAACTTTCTACTGCACCAGGTCAGCTGGTAACAGATGGAGTACATCTGTCCCAGAGGAGGGGAAAGGTCACAATACATGAGAATGGCCTGTCCCCCAAAGGTAAAAAGATTCTGGGAAGGGAATTAGCAAGTCTCATTGACAGGGCTTTAAACTAGCTTCGAAGGGGGGAGGGTCGGAAACCAGTGCCCTCAGGCAGGAGTCTGGAGGATATAAGCTAGACCTAGAGGTGAAACCAGCAGCCCAGCTGCAGTGCATGTACACTAATGCACGAAGCATGGGTAACAAACAAGAGGAGCTGGAAGCCTTGTTGCAGCAAGAAAGTTATGATGTAGTTGCCATCACAGAGACGTGGTGGGACGACTTGCATGACTGGAGCGCTGCAATTGACGGCTACAGGCTCTTCAGGAGAGACAGGCAAGGAAGAAGGGGTGGAGGGGTGGCCCTGTACATCAGGGAGGCACTGGATGCTGTTGAGATGGAGATCAGGGATGATAGGGTTGAGTGCTTGTGGGTGAGAATTAGAGGGAAGACCAACAGGGCAGACATCCTGGTTGGAGTCTGTTATAGACCACCCAACCAGGAGGAGGATGTTGATGAGGCATTCTATAGGCAGCTTAAGGCTGTCTCAAGATTGCCTGACCTCGTTCTCATGGGTGACTTCAACCTGCCTGATATATGCTGGGATCTCAACACAGCAGAGAGGAGGCAGTCTAGGAGGTTCTTAGAGTGCATGGAGGACAGCTTCTTATCCCAGGTGCTGCGCGAGCCTACCAGGGGTGAGGGTATGCTTGACCTCCTCTTCACCAACAGGGAAGGGCTGGTGGGTGATGTGGTGGTTGGAGGGTGTTTAGGCACCAGTGACCACGACATAATAGAGTTTTCGGTATGCAGCCAAGCCAAGAGGGGGAGCAAGAAGACCTCCACTCTGGACTTCAGGAGGGCAGACTTCAGGCTACTCAAGGAACTAATTCAGAAGGTTCCTTGGGAATCAGCCCTTAAAAACAAAGGGGTCCAGGAGAGCTGGACCTACTTCAAGGAAGAACTATTGAAGGTGCAAGAACAGGCTGTGCCGGTGTGCCGGAAGATGAGCCGCCGGGGCAGACGGCCAGCCTGGATGGGTAATGAACTTTTAATAGAACTAAGGGAAAAAAGAGGGTGTATCATCTTTGGAAGAAAGGGGAGGCAACCTACGGAATGTTTAGGGATGTTGCTAGGACATGCAGGAAGAAAATTAGGGAGGCAAAAGCCCATTTAGAACTTAGACTGGCCTCTGCTGTGAAGGACAACAAAAAGTCCTTCTATAAATACATCAATAGCAAGAAGAAGGGCAAGGACAACCTCCACTCCTTGGTTGACACGGAGGGGAACGTTGTAACAAAGGATGAGGAAAAGGCAGAGGTACTTAACACCTTCTTTGCCTCAGTTTTCACTAGCAGGGCAGAATGTCTTCCAGACAGCTGGCCTGCAGAGCTGGCAGAAGGAGCCAGAGAGCTGCATAGTTTCCCACTGCTCCAAGAGGAAGTTAGAGATCTACTGAGAAGCTTGGACCCCCACAAGGCCATGGGACCGGATGGGATCCATCCTAGGGTGCTGAGATTGCTGACAGATGAGCTGTCCAAGCCACTTTCCATCATTTTTCAGCAGTCCTGGCTCACTGGAGAGGTCCCAGAAGACTGGAAGCTGGCCAACGTGGTGCCCATCCACAAGAAGGGCCGGTTGGATGAGCCAGGGAATTCTAGGCCTGTCAGCCTGACCTCAGTGCCAGGCAAGATTATGGAGCAGGTCATCTTGTGTGCGATCACACAGCACTTACAGGATGGCCAGGGGCTCAGGCCTAGCCAGCATGGATTTAGGAGGGGCAGGTCCTGTCTGACCAACCTGATCTCCTTCTATGATCAGGTGACCCGCCTGGTGGATGTGGGGAGGCCTGTGGATGTGGTCTACCTGGACCTCAGCAAGGCCTTTGACACCGTCCCCCACAGCAAATTCCTGGCCAAGCTGGCAGCCCATGGCTTGGACAGGATCACACTGTGTTGGGTTAGGAACTGGCTGGAGGGCCGAGCCCAGAGAGTGATGGTGAATGGCACCACATCCAGCTGGCGGCCTGTCACTAGTGGTGTGCCCCAGGGATCAGTACTGGGCCCCATGCTCTTCAACATCTTTATTGATGATCTGGATGAGGGCATTGAGTCCATCATCAGTAAATTTGCAGATGACACCAAGCTGGGGGCAGCAGTTGATTTGCTGGAGGGCAGAGAGGCTTTCTAGAGGGACCTCGACAGGCTGGACAGATGGGCAGAGTCCAATGGCATGAGATTTAACACATCCAAGTGCCGGATTTTGCACATTGGCCACAACAACCCCAGGCAGTGCTACAGGCTGGGGTCAGAGTGGCTGGAGAGCGGCCAGGCAGAGAGGGACCTGGGGGTACTGGTTGATTGTAGGCTGAACATGAGCCAGCAGTGTGCCCAGGCAGCCAAGAAGGCCAATGGCATCCTGGCTTGCATCAGGAACAGTGTGGCCAGCAGGAGCAGGGAGGTCATTGTGCCCCTGTACACTGCACTGGTTAGGCCCCACCTTGAGTCCTGTGTCCAGTTCTGGGCCCCTCAGTTTAGGAAGGATGTTGACTTGCTGGAACGTGTCCAGAGAAGGGCAACAAAGCTGGTGAGGGGTTTGGAACACAAGCCCTATGAGGAAAGGCTGAGGAAGCTGGGGTTGCTTAGCCTGGAGAAGAGGAGACTGAGGGGTGACCTTATTGCTCTCTACAACTACCTGAATGGAGGTTGTAGCCAGGCAGAGGTTGGCCTCTTCTCCCAGGCAGCCAGCACCAGAACAAGAGGACACAGTCTCAGGCTGCGCCAGGGCAGGTTTAGGCTGGATGTTAGGAAGAAGTTCTACACGGAGAGAGTGATTGCCCATTGGAATCGGCTACCCGTGGAGGTGGTGGAGTCACCTTCACTGGAGGTGTTCAGGAGAAGACTTGATGGGGTGCTTGGCTGTATGGTCTAGTTGTTGGGTGGGTTGGACTGTTTGATGGGTTGGACGCGATGATCTTGGAGGTCTCTTCCAACCTGGTGTATTGTATTGTATTGTATATAAAGACAGCCTAGCTGTTCTGTGAGAGTATTTGCCGTGTCTTCATGAAATATGATCTTTCAAGGAAGAAAAATGTGGAACTTACTGGTTTTTTTAAATTCTGGTTTTCAACAAGGCACATTTTCTGTAATAAACATTAAAATTACTCCAGCATTTCAAATAGTTTTTAGAATTTCCCACCTTATGAGCATTATATAATTCTTTACAGGTGGAGCTAAGGATATGATTACTGATAACATTTATTGTGTTTGTAAGGAAAGACCAAGCAGTTTTCACCTGCAGAAAATACTAGGCATATATTTTAGGAAAAATGCCAAGCTGCCTTTCTAAAGCTGTCAGTGTCCCTTAGAAAATTCACCTGCCCTTTCTTACACAGGCAAAATTAAGAATCTTTCTTGGAGGCTATTTGATGTGACGGAAACAAGAGAAAACTTTTCTCTGTGTGGTTTGCTCAGTAGAGGGCTCATATACAGCCTATGTAGGACCTCCTGGTATGCGATTCTGGCTGTAAGGCAGACTTCATGTTGTTTGCACCTGGCAAACTGTAGCTTCACAAGTTATGTTTGACAGTGAGGCAGGGTTTGTGTTTCTTTTAGGGTGGGAAAGGGAGCAGGGGCTGGGGATTGGGTTTTGTTTGTTATATTTATGGATAACTTTGAGTAAGCAAAAGTGAAAATTATGTTCATTTCTATTTAAGTCTTCTGGAACAGAGGTTTAGGATGTTGCCTTTCTGCCTTGATGGCTTTCTTTTTTGAATTTTGATATCAATTACATTCTTTTTTCCCGTTCAACATGTATTACACACTGTTTAGAGGAAATGATTTTTAAAACACAATGAAACGTGGGAGGTGAATGGCTGCACAATGTAATGTGCTGATGATACTTTACTCCATTTTCCAGCATATGCAAACCTGCCTGCTTCATGAAAATACCCAACACGTTTCATTAGGCTCCCCTTTCCATGAATCCCAGAGTCCAAATGTATCCTCTTGTCAGATGATCTTGCCTTTATAACCTTACAATATATGATGGCAATGTCAGAGGAAGGGAGTTTTGCCTAAAGAATCATTTTGTTCTCCATTTCCTAGCCCAAATTAAACCAACTTCCATATTTTGCATTCAGTACATATATTTATTTCTTTAGAACAGAAGAAGATCACTGATCCCTACAACAAAACAGTATGTGTATAATTCTTCTAGTATTCAAGAAGCTAAACTTACAAATCTGAGGTTCAAATAGGAACTCAAGAACTCAACTACCCAGCTAATTACCAAAACACTTGTCTCCATGCACTGACCAGCTAGGGAACATGCCTCTTTTTTCTTCTATGACAGATGGTGCTTTCAGCATACTGTAAGGTCACCAAATTCAAGCTGTTACAAACCAAAAACCCATTCCAAAGTTTTGCAGCTCTTGCAGAGATGGCTGTGCCAAGCAACCCACTCTGTTGTAATGTAGAGGAACCAGTGCACTAGGCACAGTAGTGGCAGAATGTCACTGAGCATCCGGGAGGCTGATCTAAGTCACTCTTTGGGACTGATCCAAGGATCAGAGAGTAGAAGCTTAAAGCCACCTTTAACTTCCCAGGAGCTGAATTGGGCATTATAATACTAACCCAAAGAGCTGGCTCAAAGCTTTATGAAATTGTAGAATATGTGAAAGCAAGCTGTGAAGACTTAATCCAGATAATATCACAGTGGTATAACAATGGGCTGGGGCAGCAACTGGGAAATTTGGCAGGGGCTATGTTGCAAACCAGCCAGCATCTCTTTCTTCAGGGTTATTATTTCTTTGTTAAAATAAAAGATAGGTGGTTAAAACAAATATTTTCAAAGTATTTCACTGTATACTGAACAGCGAACACTGCTGTATACAGAGAAACAAATTAATGAATCAAACATTTCAGCATTATCCACAGGGGCTCGTTTAAAAGCAAATGCATGACAGAGCTGGATAGCAGCTTAAATGCAAATGAGCCAATGTGATGAAATCTGTAATGTTTGATTCATTAATTTGTCTCTCATTGTACAGTAGTGATCATTGTTTAGTGTGTGCTACTAATGAGAAGCCCTTAAATACAAGGATTTCCAACTTTCTAGATGAGCTTTACTTTAATAGGGAAGTTCTGTCACAAAACCTTTTATGAGAGATTCTTGAAGCATCTGCACCAATTAGTTTCCTAAAAAGTATTATTTGATATATATTTTCATTTTCTTATGATGCAGGCTAGCAGATGGAAAGAGGGAGAGCCAGCATCATATGAACCACTAGCTTTCCAAAGGCCACCAGCAGCTAATATGGTATACTTAAAGGGAAAAATTAGTGGGGGGAAAAAAACATCTTGGCTATGTGATGAAACAGAAAAGCCACACACACAGAGTCCTTAGATTCAGTTACTTTGCAGAAGAATTTAATCAACTGAAAAAAACCCACAACTGAATGCCCCAAAAGGGAATGGGTGGTCAGATTCATTGTTTATGTTTTTTAAAAGTCAAGCTATCAAATGTTAGATTTGATAGATATTCTGATATTCTCTACATCCTTGTAGAGCAGTGACATCACCCTCTGTCATCTCCCTAACTCAGTTTATAGTTGTGTTTCTGTTTTCATTCACTTGACTATAAAATTAGGTAAGAGAGGACCAAAAAAAAAGAAAAAAAGAAAGTATTATCAAATTAAATGGCATAAAATACAGCAACCTGGGCTCCAGTGACAAAGAAAATTCTGCCTGAGTCAACCTCAGCATATACAGCCATAAATACAGAAATTTGCATGCATTCAGTTTTGATAGGATTCATCAATATGATGATGCCTTTTAGTAAAGATCTCTTATTTTTGAGAGATGGGTGGCAGTAATCACAGTGCTTCAGAAAAAAAAAAGAGGGAGATATCTCTTTGAGCTTATCAGCAGCACATAATAAAAAATTGGCTGGGTTAGGATTTGCATTTTTAAGATTCGTGTTGCAGATCCAAACACGCAGTAGGCCAATCTCTCTGTTTATTGCCATTCTGTATTTGCAGTGGGGAGACATTTGGCCAGCCACAGTGCTAACTGCAAGGGCAGGTACCTCTAGGTGTTGACACAACAATTAATCACAAAGCAGATACACTCTCAATGCAGACATACCAATTTTTATGACATCACCACAAAAACAGCAGATTCAAAAGCTTTTTTTTTTTTTCGGATTGAACATTTTCTATTCCAGTTTTTTTCTAAGATTGCAAACTAAGGTGTCAAATATTTGCTGCTGCAAATCAGCTCAGTCTTGAGGGCAACTAGAGAAGGTTGTAATGTCATTAGAAATTACACATAAAGGATCTTGGGGGGGGGGAATGACTATCTAAAATAAAATCTTAGAAAATCTGGCCCTGCTGTAAGCAAAATTTGGCTTTCACGACATGCTAAACACCAAACAAAAGGGATACACACTTTGCCAGTGTCTACAAAAATCACTTGAAAGGGTGGGGACTGAAAGAGCTGTTTGGAACTGTGCAACTCATGTTATTAGATGTGGTATAAGCTTTCAGGATGAGATTTTGGAAAACCAGTCAACCAAAGAGAAGAAACTCATGTGCAAAGACATTAGAAAGTAAATGCCACACAAGTTTTATTTTCACAGTATCACAGTATCACTAAGGTTGGAAGCGACCTCAAAGATCATCGAGTCCAACCTGTAACCACAAACCTCACGGCTAGACCATGGCACCAAGTGCCACATCCAGTCCCCTCTTGAACTCCTCCAGGGACGGCGACTCAACCACCTCCCTGGGCAGCCCATTCCAATGGCGAATGACTCTCTCGGTGAAGAACTTTCTCCTCACCTCGAGCCTAAACTTCCCCTGGTGCAGCTTGAGACTGTGTCCCCTTGTTCTGGTGCTGGTTGCTAAGGAGAAGAGGCCAACCCCTTCCTGGCTACAACCACCTTTCAGGTAGTTGTAGAGAGCAGTGAGGTCACCCCTGAGCCTCCTCTTCTCCAGGCTAAACAACCCCAGCTCCCTCAGCCTCTCCTCATAGGGCTTGTGCTCAAGGCCTCTCACCAGCCTTGTTGCCCTTCTCTGGACACGTTCAAGTGTCTCAATGATTTTGTCATGCACTGTACATGTGTTAAACTTAGATTTTTTGCTTAAATCTCTTTTTCTATGCATAGTTTTCTGTGTGGCAGCCACTTAGGTTTCAGCTTCCCCAGCATCATTTAAACTCAATTTCTGCCTACCATCCTATCTTACTGCAGATGAATGGTGTTACATATACCTTGTCGGGATTCAAATGTATTTTAAAATTTGTAGGAAGAAAATCACTGCATTTTTTAGTTCTTTAAAGGCTAGTTCTGTTCTGCTAAAGCCAGAAGTCATTTTTGTGGCTGTGTTTGAATTTAGTAAACAACTCTCTCTTGCAATATCAGCATCTTCTACCCTGGAACCAGTAGGACATTTAATTACATATTCTGTGTCCCTCTTTTGAATCCTGTTCTCTGTGACTAGATATACAATATCAAACGGGCTTCCCACCCAGGGCACATTGATTTGTGTGGCTTCTTTCTGACAAGACAATTGTGCATTCTGTGTGTAGGCATGGGAGCAACATAAAGAGCTGGGCAAGGTAGCTCTTGTGCCTTCCAGCCAAGAAGCAAGCTGCAGGTGTGCTTTTGAGATATATAGTGGGGTGAAGCACAGGATGGAGGGTTGAAGAGGCAGGCTTTGGAAGGGAACTGTAAAGCTGACTTGAGACAGCTGATTGCTGTGATGTTGAAATACCGATTCTTTTTAATCATTAAACTGGTTCCACAGTTTTGGCACCAAAGGGTTAACAGAGTATTACCAGGACACTGTAAGTTGATCTTGGCCTTAGTATGTTGCTTTTTGGTCTCTCTTCTTTTCTGTTGTGTTTTGGGTTTTGTTTTCTTGAGGGTTTTTTGGATTTTGTTGTGGTTTTGTTTTTAATTCATTTCTATCTATTAGAACTTTTCTAGTCTTTGAAGAGCTACACAGCTTGCTGGGTTTTTCCTTCAAAACCAATTTTTGCTTATCATGATATTCACAGCTTTGTTATGACTCTTACATCAATGAAGCATCTTCCCACATTTATGTTTATTTCCATTCACAAAACATTGTGGGTCTATTGCTTCACTTTTGAATGTTTTTCCATTTCTTATCAGCCTCTTTTCTCCATCTCTGTTTAGCATGTCTAATCCTTCACATCAGTCTTTTGAGTTGTTTAATTCCTCAGTTCTTTAACTGACAGTATCAGACCTGTTTATGTTAGTAGGCACAGGCAGAGTTCTCCCTTGTATGTGCTGTTCTGCTTCATGCACATTTATTAGCAAGCGAGTAATGTTGTAAGGAGTTGCACTAGCCTTTGCCTGATGTAGTGCACCAAAATTGCTGTAGAGTAATTCAAAATGTGTTATCTCCAAAGAAGTTTGTGCTTATGAACTTTCACTTTCTATTCAAGCTACAGCAGGTGGGTTTAGCTAGAGGAAACTTTGAAAACTCTCTCTTTAGGTTATTTTAAGGTATCTTGGAAGCTTTACAAATCAAAAGGTGATGCTAAACAACTGAACTAAATAGTTCATGAGCCACTAGAGATTTTATTTCAGCATTTCCCAATGCATTTCCATTGAACAACAAAATGTTACTCCTTTCTCTTTACTCACATTCTAGTTTAATGATATGTAAAGTAGCTTTTGAAAGTGACAGTCACTGCTCCTTGTCCACATTCTATATCCAAGAATGGTTTTAGTTTTTCCCTTAAGTGTTTGAGAAATTATTTTGTAGTTTAAGTAGAGGCATGAGAAAACAAAAGAAAGTGGAGATAACAGAACAGATTCTTAATTAATTATAAAGTTGCACTTGCTTAAAACTATTTCCAGGGTCACTGACTTGTATATTTAAGATCTTGAAAGAGCAAACACTGGTGTGGTTTGAAGGCTCAGCTGTGGTCTGAACAGTGCTCTGGTTCCTACATTACCCTGTAGATGGGGGCAGTCAGAGGAGTGCAGTGCAGGGATCTATGAATTAACTGAATGGGTGTGGGTGACTACAGGACAGGGTGAAATTCCAGTTGGGGCTACAGCTGCCTATGTGCCGTGCTGTCTGAGTGCCACTGTGCCTCAACTTGGGTATAGAAGACATTCTGTAAGCTAACACTGTTGCCCAGAGGCCCAAAATGGAACAGAAATTCTTGTCACCCTTGTAAAGTATCAGGAAATTCTGCTATCATCATCACCTTCTACATAGCCATAGACATTCCTTGACATAAACAGTCCTTGCCCTGAGGTCCATCCAGCACTGGAGCAGGTTGCTCAGAGAGGTTGTGGAGTCTTGATCCTTGTCTTTCTCAAGTCAGGAAAAAACACTGTGTTGAGCTCAGGGTTGGGAGAGAGGACTTCCTGAGGTCCCATCCAACTTCTGTTGTTATCTTCTTCTCTGCTTGTAAACCCCCTACATTAACCATGCTGCTTTTTTCAGTAGCGAACTATTCAGAAACACTGATGCTGCTGAACTCTCAGCACATTTCCATGAATCAAAGTCTCTCTCAAGAGAGATACAGGTGATGTGGGGGGAACTGGGACAGACTGAGCTGAAGCAATTTGTTAAACGTTACTCAGCCAGGTGGTTCTGCAGTTGATAGCTAACAATTCTCCTGCTTTCCAACACTCTTTCCTTTACACATTGCACAGTTACGTAATTGTAGAGATGTGTGATCTGGCTGAAGGCATATTCCTGACCCACATGGCATCATACTAGAGACCTAAGAGGAGATCAATATCTGAAGTATTGTCCTGTGTCCATGTTCATACACATTGCTTCTCAGCAGTGCTAATGGGTTTGGAGGCATCATCAAGCTGTTACAGGCAGATTGGTTCTGGGGCTGGCTACTTTGGTCTGGGGATAACATGGATCCACTGCACTATACTCCTTTGTATGTCCTGGACTTGCCTGCTGCTTTTCTGAGAGGGAGAAAGCAGTTTAGTATTTGTATCATACAGAGGTTATTCCATTTTTTAAAAAAAATATTTTTTACAGAAAGCTTTCTGAGAAACCATGGAAACTTGCTAAGTGGTAAGCCCCAAATGTCCTGTCTGTCAGAAAAAGTAGAGCAGCCAGCACTGGCCTCTGAACCAGTCAGCTGAGAAGCTTAAGCTGAGTAAAGAGAACGCAAAGTGAAGTCTTCCATGAAGTTCATAAACCTAGGTGAGCTGTATCCCCCTATTGCATTATTCTTAGTGCCTTCTTGATATTTCAGCACAGTCAGAGGAGCAGCCCTGTGACTGTTACCAAACCAAGGAGGTGCTCATGGCATGTGAGGCTGTTAGGATCACTTCCGTTTGGTCACAGGGCTTCTTAAAAGCCAGTTCAATACTTTATGTAAGGTATGTGTCTTACTAGCAGCCCAAATTGATCCCGTGAAAGAAGCATGACATAAATAGACCTGTTCTGAAGACTCCTTACTGGGATAAGTGAATATCATGTATTATGTTTTGTAATGTATTCTTTTATTTCTGAGTACTGCAAAGCTGATTAATCAAAAAGCACTACTGCTGTCCATTTTACATAAAATTGGATTTCATTGCTGTGAATAATCTTTAAGGAATAACATCAGGAACTGTAGTAAATGTTAAAAGGCATTGTACAGAAAAACCTCACAGGCTTTCTAGTTAGTCATCTGGTCTTTCTTTAGATCTGAGTTTCCCTTCTATGTTATAAGACATATGACCAATTTGGTCTGTAATCCACAGAACATGCTGTCATTCTCCCCTGTTTATGTGTCACTGCTTATTTGACTGTCATTACAGATGTGAAAAACTGAATAGTATTAAGTCTCTTAGTTATATTTGACTTGTGGTTTTTTAATTTGTTTTTTTATTTTGATTTACATGTTTTATGCTATTTCCACATATGCATTTGCTGAGAACTACTCTTTGTAATTACTTTTTATTTATCTAGACTTTCAAGTAATATTTCAGTGATGGCTAAACTGGGACATTTTAACAGTTTCTGAACAGGGTCTGAGCAGACCTCTCAGTATTCTGCACCATGCTAAAGAACTCCTTCCCTCTGAAAGTTTTATTATGTAGGAGGCATGAGTAAATCCTGCGTCTTACTGATGATGTCATTGTAGTGGTCAATAAAATACACACAAGCAAATGCTTTCCATGATACCAAGATCAACTAACCAAATCAGGATACATGAGCAATTAACTCTTTAATTAAGATGAATGGGTGACATTAGCCCTCCTTAAACCCTACTCATCAGCATTTGCAAATAGAAAAAGACGGATGTCTCCTTCCCAAGAAATCTAGCTTTTATTTTTCATTCTTTGACAGCATCTCATTCTTTCCATTTTGTAAACAAATTCACTGAAGAACACTGCCAACCACAGAGATTTAAATAGCCCTGTTCAAGCAGTGCTGTTTCTCATTGCTCAGAGGTAATGTATATGAATTTATTTTCTGGGCAAGTTGCACTGAATCTGTGTTTCTAATTAAGACAAATAAACGGCTTTTGACATCCAAATATATAAGATCATATGAATTCAATCAGCATGACATGTTAAGAGGCCGCTTAGTTAAGTACTATGAAACTTCCTGCCTTTGAATTGGGTTATTAGTTCTGACAAAGGTGTGTGTACATGGAATGAATAAAATCTCCCAGTTCTCTGCCCTTGCACATCAGAATAATCTGTCTGGAAGCAGATAGATCATCTCTCCCTACATTTAATACACATATTGCGGTGACTGAGCTGTTAGTGCCCTTTTGTAGTCCTACAAAATTACAGGTTTATCAGCGATGAAGTCAAGTGATTGTGACTTTCTATTTTTAATGTTATATGGTACATATACAAATTCTGGAAAGGAGTAATTTTTTTTTCTACTGCTTGTATTCAAATAGTATACACATGTGTAGGACACAGACTAGAATCAACCTAACTGGTGAAAACAGGAATTTAGTATTGTTTCCACCACTAATTCTACAGTAATGGGTAATTTTTTGGGTACAGCTTTTGTCTATATTGATGCTACTGTTAGTAATTTGTGTGAAGCAGAATTTTTCAAGGTAATCTCAGGACATTGCTTTCTACTTCTTATTTCAAAGAATCAGAAATGCAGAACATTGATTTAAAGCCTTTTCTCTGAAGGAGTCTGTATGATCTTTCCTCCTGCAGTTGCACCATCAACTTGGCTGCACCTATTATATTCTTGGTACAGCAGTATAGGGTCACAGTGAAGAAACAAAAAAATTCTTTGAACATAGATAGATTTTTTTCATGGTCACTTTTTAAATGGCAGTTAAGAATAACAGTGTGTTCAGCTTTCATGCACACTTACCCGCACATTAAAAGCAGTCCAAACGTTGTCCTTAAACATGTTAGCTCTCTGTCCTGACCTACCCTGTCTGTATCCCACTGGTTGTGTCAGGCACGTGAAATTATCCAGATAATTTTATCATTCATGTTGCACAATGTTCTGTTAAACACAAGCCCCACCCACAAGATGATCATTATGAGGTGCTTTGCCAAGACTGTTTTGGTTTCATTTTATTGAAACCATTCATAAAAAATAATTAAATAGTTTGAGAGGGTAGAGACATATATATAGGAATGAAGTGGAAAGTAGAAAAACTAAGGCCACAGCTAAGATTAAAATTATGTTTGCACAATATATGTCTATGCCAGGACCTGGAGACAGTGACAGGAGTCAGTATCCTGAGGGCTTAATCATTCAGGAAGTCCTTAATGGTTCAAATGCATCTAGAGAACTGGCTTTAACTTTGCTTAGCTATGCCCAGAGAAAGAGAATCAAAGTTCTGCCCCAATGTAACCAGCAGAAACAGAAAGGTGTGGTAGCAGTGGAATATTCTTGACTCACTTTTCTAGGTCTGAAACCTGAGGAGCCTTTTATGAAGTCACATGGCTTTTTGACATGGTTACCTCTAGGGAAACTAGGCAGGACTTGGGGAAGGACAAGACAAGGTGGGCAATGGTGTCATTTGCAAGGTGTAAACAGAAGTTCCAGTTCCCATCTCTTCTAGGGTGTTTGTTTCCCCAGCACTCTCCCCTGCAGTGCAATCTCTAACCTGCAGGGGAGCAGACCCTTCTTTTCCTTGCTAGGTAAGTTCTGGCTCCAGCGTTTTTGCTTGCTTGCCTTGCAAGACTGGGACATGGGGACATAATCTCTACAAGGTATTTCTGTCATGCTGTACTCATGGCAGAAAGCCCAGTGGTAACTGTGATATATATGACGTTGTTACCAGAGCCTGAGGCAATCACCCAGCATGTTATCCAGTGGTGCAGCCTTCAGAAAGACAGCCTCATATACAATCAAAACATCCTCACGTTGCAGTATGTAGTCTGCTCTCTCTTAAAGAGGAAAGTGCAAAAGCTGTGTGAAAACTGTTAGATAGCATGAAGCTGAAATGGTGAGATCAGATGAGGAGCTAGATGATGACCAGGAAATAGCCATCTGTGTTTCAAGCAGATTTTTGGCTTCTTGACAGAAAATGGAATAATTCAGCTATTTGAACTGCACATGAGTGCTTTACCCACAAGTCCAGTCAAATAAGATACTCCTTCGAAATCTTCAGATGAAATCAAACTAAATGTACAGAGAAAGATACAGGAATGTAATGTTTAAGGGCAGAAGTGTAAATAACACAGATTTCATAAGTGAACTCTTGCAGTTATTAACATATTTTGGCTTTGTAACAGAGTACAAATCTGCAGTTTTGCCAACACCTAGATACAAGGGCTCTGTGGAGGTGACACTGTAACCTCTTACAGCTTTGGGAGCAGTTTGGGATATGGGATGCCTGCCTGGTGCCCAGCTGATGCGGCTCCATTTGCATCAGGAGGGTATGGTTGGCAAGGGCACCTGGGGGCTCCAGTCAGTGCATACTCTGTGCTCCCTTCTGCTGTGCCATTCAGTACAGACTACTGACTTTTGTAGCAAACTTTTTAAAAGGAGGAATGAAAACAATGTTTTATGAGTATTAGTCACACGGGTACTGAGGAGGAAACTTAACAGAGGAGCCAGACAGGAGGTGGTTGGAGCACGCTGCAATCAGCAAGGCTGCCACGTGTACTAAATCAGCACATGCTGCTCTTCATGTTGCTCCAGCCAGAGCTGCTGCTTGTACCCAAGCAAGATAAAGTTGAGCTTCTCCTCTCTGTGCAGCCCTGCTGCTTTCTTTTTGATGCACCCTCAGAGCCTGAGCCAGGTCCTGCAGACTCCAATGCAGACTGGATCACTGGCTGCACAGGTGTGGGAAATCATTCCGTGAAAAGTACCTGCAGTGGAGAGGTGAGGGGGCAGGCCCTGTCACCACTGACCTAGGCTGGATGCTGCATGGGCACTAGCCTGCACAACCGTGCTGATGGCTGCCAAGCTGCAGCTTCCCAAACCCAGGGTGGGAGCACTTGGGAGCCTTCACCCCTGCTCCTCTGCCCAGTGCTGTGAGGTCAGTTCCTGTTCTCTGCTCCCCTGCCACCAAGCAGGGCCATTTCCATGATAATAGGCCACTCTGTGACCCTCAACTCCCTGGGAAGCTTCTTGCCCACTGCACGGGCTGGTTGATGGCAAGTCATTAACTTAGTCATTTTTTCTGATGTAGATGTATCTTCACGGTGTGTTGGTGTGACAGCATTCCATATTTTTGCTGCTGATTTATTATTAAACTTTCCAGTAAGTTCCCATGTTTTGATTATAATTTTAGTCATTTTGACTTTAGAAGGTTTGAGTGGATGCTTTTAGCCTCCAGGTCAGCCTTCTAGGGTGCCTCTTAACCTTCAAATCACCTCTGTGTTTGCAGGGGTTCTCCTTATCTGCTGAGACACGTTCACCTCTGTTGGAATGATAGGCTGCCCCACTTGCCATGGAGCTGTGCTTATCAGTGTTGATATATTAGCTTTATTACTGATGGCTATAAATAATGCTCAAGGCACAGCAGTACAGGCTGCTGCAGAGCACAGGCTGGCTCCCCCAGCATGCAGCAAGGAGCCCTAGTTTAGGGGGACTGCTGCTAACTCTGGGTGCCTCCGGGTGCTCAGCTTGTGCTGCCCACTTGCAGCATAAACATGGACCAAGGGCTGATTTGGTAAAATAATTCTCTGTCATTGTAGCTTTGCTTTGAATATGAAATACCAGTCACTGCTTTGAGCAAGGACCATACTTTCAAGATTAGTTTGCAACGTTGGGCCTCTGTATCCATGTAGATATAGAATCATAAAATTGGTTTGGTAGAAAAAGACCTCTAAGATCATCAAGTCCAATCAGACTGCTAACTTCTAGGGACTGGGCCTAAAATTAGGGGGTCTAAACATGAATTTAATTCTTTACTATTTGAATTTTAAGTCATTCTGTGCCTCAAAGTCTTAATAGAAAAGCTGTTGGAAAATTTTACATGGAAACCTTTAATAGAATATCATTGCTGAAAAATAAGATGGAGATGAGACTGTCAAAGCCCAAGCAATTCAGGACATAAAATCTGTTAAAAAAATGAATGTAACTTATGCCTCTGCATCTTAAACAAATTTTGACAATTCCATAAGCATAGGTCGATATATAAAGATGTAGATGCAAAATTATTTTCAAATACATATATATTTCTGTAGTTATGGTAGAAAAACCTGAACTTTTCAAATATTGCATCCAGCTGGCTGAGAAATTAGTGTTTATGAAAAGGCAGCACTCACCGCTTATATATTTGTAAAAAAAAAAAGTAGAGTAGTGCTATTTAAAAAGATAAGAGGACATTAAGATGAAAAACATGAAATAAATAAGAAGTTCACAGTGGAAACAGAGAATATTCCAAAAAAGAGTTGATTACTTCATTTTACAACTGACAGTTCAGTGAAGTTTCTGTTTTAGTATTGTGTGCAAGCCAAACTGCCAGGTTTTATTTATCATCTGATATAACTCTAGCTCTAGTCCAGGATACTGGAAAACCTCTCTTGTAGAGTTCTACCTCTTTAACCTCAAATGAAAACTGGCGTTCCATCTGGATAGTGTCCAATGTGTCACATTTTGGTAGTCATCAACCAGCTCACCTTATAAATCAAGAGCACTGATTAAATAATCAAGATTTTTGAAATGCCTTGAGGGAGATGTACGGGTTTTGCATCAGTGATTAGTAGTCACTGGTAATACTGAAATCTGTTTGAGCTGCAGATATAAAACTGCATTTTGCATACTAGGCATAATCAGAGAGATTATATTCAGAAACTGTGCTTCCCCTAAGACAGCAGAAGGTTGTGACTTTTGCCATTGCTCTATTGTTAGTTTAAGTGAGCTTTGTCTTTGCTATTGTACAGCTCTTCCTTCACCAGAATAAAATCTTTTCTGCAGCTGTGTACTGGGAAAATGAAAACTCTAGGTGGTAACTTTCATAGGGCAGTTGGTTAAATAAAATTCTATCCCCTGAATGGAGAGCAATTTTAATTAAAGATATTTTTCAGTTATTAAAGCTAAGCATATATTGTACCACTTCTTTTGTTATTACAAGTAAGCATTTTGTCATTCCCCTAAAACAGATATTACTGGCAGTAAGGGGGCCTGAAGTTTGCAAAATAGACAAGTTACTGGTTGCAAAAGAGACTGGTTAAGTAATACATTATTGTTCATAACAAAAACCAGGGCATAAGACCCAAATGCAGGAATGAACTTTAAAGTGTAGGAATATAAATTGAAAAATGCTTTCCTGAAAACCCATGCTCAGATTATGCCAAACTTTGCAGGTTGTGACAGTTGGTCTTACCCTTCTCTCCCTTTTTGGTGTGTGGGTTCTGCATCTGGATACCTGCTTAGGTCTGAGTGGTGAGAGCAAACTGCACAAGGTATAGCAGTGCCTGAATGCTAAGTTACCTGCAGCGTGTGAGCTCATGTGCATTCTCCACAGTCCTGCTGACAGCTGCTGAGCTCTCCTGGGCAACACTGAGCAGTGGGAGACTCTCCCCTTGCAGACTCATCTTCCTAACTCCCAGACTGGCAAGTTTTAGTTAAATGAAAGTGTAGTGTCACCCTTTACACAGGCTCAAGAGAATGCCTTGGAGAGCCCTACATTTCCCCAGGTTGGAAACCACTGCTTTTGTTAGGATGGCATGCCCTGATGTTTAGCAATTATATTTGGATTACCCTTGCCTCAAACAAACAAAATATCCTTGCAACTTTCAAAAGAATGTTTGAGTGTTGATGTGGAATCTTGAATCTTGCCATAGATCAATCCATCTACTTCATACAACCTTGCAGTGTGATGTGTAATCATGCTTAATACTGCCTGCATAAGTGGGCTTAATGCATGCTCATTACTGGTCTGGAGGTGATTAGAGATGATGACGTATAATCATTTGGAAGGGGAAAAGGAATGATGATCTTTGGGGTTGATCTCTCCCTCTTCCTAGCCCTGTCCTTGAAGGGTGATGTGGTAGACTTCCATATCCTTTCATAGCCCAGTGGAAGACAGTGGTAGCAGTACAAATGTTCATTCTGCCTACCAGAAAACCTCCAGATTTGTAAAAAGGTAGGGGTTTGTCTCATTGAATCAGTTAGCCTTCAAAAAATAACTTTTCCTTCAAACCTTGCTTGTAGCTGTAGACTATCATGACTATAACAGTAGTAGTTTTAATTGCCTTCTGAGGGGCTTGTCTCCCAGGAAGTGGAAGGCCTGATTTCATGTTCTATTTTAACAGGGTATTTCCCTCTCATATTTATCACACACTCCAGCTGAAGTTCTGCTGTGATGCAGAAGGGAATTTGAACTTTATTCTGGTGGTGAGAAAGGGTACAAGATGTAGCATGGAGCCTAGTGCAGGAAACCATTCCCTTCTGCTTTCCTATCTCTGCACTGTTTATTTTAAATGGTTATTTATGCAGAATGGTTATTGGATAGAAATGCACTACATGGGGATAGGGGTTTGTACAGTACAGTAAATGGGGCAGGATCTGGAATGGCATTGGCTAGATTTTCTTATGTCTATACCAGGCTGTGTGGGAGCAGTCTCTGGCCAGTGCTATCACCTTAGCTGTGTGCGGGAGAGACAGCCCGTGCCTGGCCCCAGTGCAACCTCTACCCTCCTGTCCAGTGAAATCAAATTAGGTGTGTAGATCCTTTAGTGAACCTAGCCTTAAGGCAGAAAGCACTACTGCACATACTTCTGTAGATGTGAGGCTAAATTAAAGCACAAGGAGTACTTTCAGATTCCTGGATGGAAGAAACTGTAACTGAAAGGTGGTGTTGGTGTATTCAGATAGGCAGAAATACATAAAAACATAACTGAAAGGTGGTGTTGCTGTATTCAGATAGGCACAAATGCATAAAAACATTGATGTGGATACACACAACATACTGGCTGAAACCAGAAAATGGCTTAAGAGAAAAGCGTGGCTCTTAATAGCCCTCTCTTCTACTTGTTGCATGTTATGAGAGGCATTGCCTACTAAGGCCACCGCCCCACCCCCCCAAAAAAAAAACACCACCACCCACCAAACAACAAAAACTTCATTAAAAAAATTATATAAATGTAGGGATTATGTAATTTTAAGCATATACTATTTTTCCTGGGTCATATTCATAGCTAATTCCACTGACATTTAATGTGCTAGAGTATGTGGAATGTGATCTCTGCGTGTTCCAAATGAATGCTTCTTCATTTCATACAGCAAATTGGAGATGAAAGATTTTTGAACCCATGCACTTATTTTGGTGTTCAATGAATATACTGTCCTTCAGTTATCTGTTAAGGATGCAGGCTTTGTTTGTCTTACTTTTAAAGACAGCTACGTTTTTGCCCTCTGCTTCTAAATAATAAACCTTGATAGTTCAGCTGCTTACCTTATAAGTTCACTACTATTCAATTCCTAGTAGGGTACTGCAATTACCAGGTTTCTACTGATATCTTCCAGTGTGGCTAAGTCTTCCTCACCTTCATTTTCATGAAAATAATACTGTAATTTGACCCTGGTTCCTTTAGTTGATTTCATGCTGTTCCACGCTGTTGCCATCAAGCAAAAGGTTGGGACCATTACCTCGGGAAGTATGTATTTTTTCAGATATTTTGGGGTCGGACTTCTACAGACCTGTCTTTGAACTAGTCTGCAGTGCCACTTTTCTTATATAACGATTCCTTTCTGTTCCTCTTGGTCCAGTATATTCGCTGTCTGCTTCACAAGCTTGCTGCTTGGTAGTCTGGAAGCGTGTCTTACTGGTTGCTTTATGGCTGAGACTAATTGTTTTTCAAGTGTTTCCACAGGCCTCTAAATTTCAGTCTTCTATTTCTCCTGAAATATAAGCACTTCTTATTGGCTTTATTTGAGTCTCTTTATTAAAGGCTAAAGTTTTGCTTTGCCTTAAACTGTGATATTTTCTTTCTTTGGATTTAATAACCGTAGCTATGTCTTGGTATACATGGAGAGGTCGAGCACGTGGGCAGAGACGATTCTTAACAGAAGAAGGAGAGAAAGACAATTTTGTGATTTGGCAGACAAAAATCAACTGTAGAGATTTAAGGGCTCATTTGCAGGGCACAATACATTATTAGCTGATCTCCTCAGGAAAATTCCCTGCTGAGGTTTGTGAATGTTGGGGTGGAAGTGAACAGGGAATACTGAACAGGGCCCATTGATGTGGGTATTTTAATCCATGTTCCTCTTAGCTTACTACAGAACATTAAATTACTCTGCTGAATAATTAGGCATTTGTCAAGGAAAATAGATACTTATTAATGGATGATTTGCCATTTTCATCCTCTCTCCAGCAGACATGCTTACTATACTGTTATTTGGAGAGTGCAGAAAGTTCCCTGTAATCATCCACTCAGTGGCAAACATGAAATCTCCTTCCCTTCATTTAGTGATGTTTGTGCGCAGAAACTTCACTTTTATTTATTTTTTAAAACTGTATGTTCTCATAATTCTTTTACATTATGCTTTAGTTTATGTGTTAATATGAATAAATGTTTCCCAGACTTGATCCTTGCAGTATCTGGATCACTGTGTCTGGTTGTGGGCGCTCTAGTATAAAAGAGAGCTATAGAAAAGAGTCCAGCAAAGGGCCACTAATACGATGGACTGGAGCAGCTCACACCTAAGGAAAGGCTGAGAGAGCCAGGGCTGTTCAGCCTGTTCAGCCTAGCAGAGAGAATTGCTGAAGAGAGGGTAGAAAGAAAATGGAGTCAGACTCTTTTCAGTGTTGCCCTGAGCCAATAGACACAAACTAAAGCACGCAAGGCTTAGCTTTGTCATAATATCAAGAAATGTTTTACTGTGAGAGTGACTGAGCACTGAAGCAGGCTTCCTAGACAGGTTGTAGAGTCTCTATCCTTGGAGATATTCAGAAGCTGTGTGGTCATGGTTCTGGACAAGCTGCTCTAGGTTGCTTTGTTTGGGCAGGGAACTTGGAAAAGAAGAGCTCTGGAGATCCCTGCCAACCTCAGCCATTCTGTGTGATTGTCATGTGATGATGGTCAAATTCACCAGACATAGACAAACATAATAAAAAAAGCTGACAACACCTGTACAGGGCCATGCATGACTATATTGGGTACCTGCAATTCACAGTAAAATATGGCCACACTGCAGCTCTAATTTAATAAAATATCTGCTGCTTACATATAATTTTCTCCAATGAGCAGAAGAGATATGATGTACTGTAACTAAAAGCATGTGAAAGCCTTTCACAATGATATTATAAATATGTCTTGTTACAGAAAGAAAACCAATTTTTTGCTGATGCTAGCGGTAGCAGAAGCAGGAGGCAATAGTAAGAATTGAAGGAGTTGAAAAGGAAAACAACAAAAGTAGCTGGTTTAAGGGTTTAGGATGTTGTGTTTTGGTAGTTACATGTAAAGAATTATCTAAGAAGTACTATATTCAGCAAGTGACGTAAGTAATTGAATTATACAAGGATAAGTGTTCAGTTTCATCAAGGGTTGAACTCTGTTCCCACTGAATGCAATAGCCAGACTCTCATGGGGTTTAGATCAAACCTCAGATAAAACAGTTTGAGTAGTGCTGTTTGACCAGTATAATAGCAAGTCTGTCTGAATTTAGTCTCATGCTGTGTTTTTAGCATATTTAAACTGATTATAACATAATGACCACTGTGCTGTATGCCTTCAGTCTAATAAACTCAGTGTATGCCAGTTTTAATTAATGAAAAAGCCCTCTTGCACTTAACTATCAGTGGATGTTTGGAACTCCTTTTTTAATTCATATGATATTAATTTGTATCATCTTGCACACCAATGTTCTCCACAATAACTTGTCAAGGTAAATTGTGAATGTGATGTAATGGGAAGCTTCTTGTCATACATGTAGCTGCTCAGGACAGAGTTCCCAACTTTTTCAATCCCTTGGCAGAAATGGGAAAAAATTCTGCAGGTTCTGCCCAGGTAGTACAGTGACCACACATCTGAAGGGAGATCACCGAGAGTCATCACTCTTAAGAGGGGAAAAAAACACCCCAACAACTGATAATGTTTATCAAAAGGTCGCAATGATAAAAGACTAAACTTTATCAGTGTGCTCCAGACTGGCCAGTCATAAATCTGGCAATACTGTCATAAAATAGTCTAATACATTTCTGTCTCTGGGAATCATTTTAGGAACAAAATACCATACCATTTTGTGCATTTCTGCTCACTTAGCTGCGTTGTTTCACCACATGGAGAGGAGGGATATCTCACCTCCCTCTCAGAACAACTGCACTCCAGCTGGCAAGCACTGACCAAGCTGAACAATTCTGAGAAGTATTTATAATAAGCCACTGCAGCTGCTCCAACTCAGTCTTTGCTTTTGTATATCAGATTTTGCATTTAGGATTTTCTTTTATGATTTTGTTTGTTATGCTAGATAGCTCCCTCACAGATTGCTTCCAAATAGTAGCAACAAATTACACTACCATTAATAGAATGGTATTATTTTTCTACTAATAATGAAATATTTTTCCACAATTTAAGCTACATAGAGCGGAATAAACAAATATTCTGCTTTTCCTTGGTGGTCTTGTTTCTGCTCTGTAGGAGGAAGGCAGCAAGTCTTTCATTTCAGCATGCTGTCCTCAAAGTTCATGCCATTTGGAGGCTAAGCTGTGGATGACAAACTGCAAAGCTGACAGGAAAACATGCAAGGTTGATATATACAACAAGCTATGCTGCTCATGCTTTGACTGCCATCACTTCTTTCAGAAAAATAAATAATACTCCCTCGCTTTGTGCAATGCTTCTTTAGAGTTTCTTCAGCTTACAAAGGGAATACTGCAGAATTCTTTTGTATAAATTCAGAATGTAAAAACTGTAGTTTTCTTTTTAAAAAGGGAGTAAAATCAGATAAATAAATATTATTTTTCAAACAAATTCATAAAACTAAAAAGGCTCATATGTCTTGTTCCCAAACTGAACAAAGCTAACAGAAGTGATAGTCCCTTTCATGAACTGTGAAAAATGCTGTTGTTATTTCTCTGGCTTAACAGCCAAATGAAAACATTCTCTGCTCACTACTAGCTCTGCAAATTTTGCTGCAAGCACCAACAGCTTTACACCAAGAAGACCCAAAGGAATTTTCCATCAAAGCAGAAGTGTGTACCACATGAGCAGGTGCAAATGTGATGGAGAAAGGTGTGATGTCTCTGTGTTCACTATAAGCTTAACCCATGGCAACCTTCATCTAACGTACAATATTTTGTTTTGTGTCCGTATTCCTGCGGATTTAGTAGTTGAACATAATTCTTGTGAAAAATGCATTAATTGGCATTCATGTGCATACTGATATGCTAATATATCATTGAAAAAATATCAGAATTCATCTTGTGTATTAACATTCTGCAAAACATACATGTAATAGAAAGGGATATTTAAAACATCTTTATTTCATTATCTCATTGATTATGATGTAGGTTGGCAACTAATTAGTATAGATATTTGAAGTTACAGATTGAGAGAAACTAAATTACTGTTCTATAATATCATTACTCATAGAAAACTTCTGTTGAGCAGCTAATCTTCTATTAGCTACTTTGCTTCTTGTTGATACTCATAACTTTGATTACGATTTTTGGTGCTGTATTTAGCATCATAGCTTATTAGTATGAGATTCAGTGAAGTATCTACTGCTTCTGGAATATTATTCCATTCCAGTATCTGAAGGGGGCCTACAGGAAGGCTGGGGAGGGACTTCTCAGGATCTCAGGTAGTGATAGGACTAGGGGGAACGGAATGAAGCTGGAAATGGGGAGATTCAGGCTGGATGTGAGGAAGAAGTTCTTCACCATGAGAATGGTGAAGCCCTGGAATGGGTTATCCAGGGAGGTGGTTGAGGCCCCGTCCCTGGAGGTGTTTAAGACCAGGCTGGACGAGGCTCTGGCCAGCGTGATCTAGTGTAGGGTGTCCCTGCCCATGGCAGGGGGTTGGAACTAGATGATCCTTGTGGTCCCTTCCAATCCTGACTGATTCTATGATTCTATGATTCCCAGAAAGATCTGGAATGAAATTCCTCTTGGCACTAGACTTGAACAGGAAATAACATATATAAACCACAAAGGGTCACAGGATGTGAGCAGTCAGTTGGAAAAGCATGCCTCTGGGTATCAGGCTTTCTTTGCATTTATGCCCCTCCCTCAAGTTAGTCTCCTGTGGTTTTAGTTATATAAATTTATTGGCTGGAAATATGATAAAATATGAATATTATTTAATATAAAAAATTGTTTTCCCAAGCCAACTTTATTCAGGTTCGTTTGCCCGGTTGATGATAGGTTGATTACACATGGTAGAAGGCTAACAAACAGTAGAATAGCAGTCTAGAACAACCAGAACTTGGAATACTGAAGAACAAACTGGAATCTCCCTATGCATGCGAAACCAAACAGCAATACTGCCTCGAGTGGCATAGACGAATCACCCTGAGTTCACAACAGAGTTAACCAAAAGGTAACAAGCTATAAACCTCAGAAACAACCAGGTAAAATAGCATAATTTACTCATGAACCACTGAGCTGCTAACTACCAAAACCTTTGCTGGATGAAGAGACGTTTTGAATTCATAGTTATAGGCCAAAGGGCAGTATCCACAAATTTAGAGGAAATGAGATAGCATGCTGCTATAGTGGAGGCCTAGCTCGAGCATGATGCCGCTAAAACAAAAGAAGCCAACTGCCCTGAAGAAAGGAGAAAGTAGGGTGCTTGTCCCTGCCTTGAATCCCATTAACAAATGGGGGAGAGAGGTAAGAGAGTAACGGGCATGCAAGGGACGAGTGTAATGAGTAAAAAGTATAGGAAGTCTTCCCCTATAAATTCCCCTTTTGAAAACGGAACGGCCCAATGGCACATTAGCCATTCACATCCCGCCAATCAATTCAAAATGTTTACGTGGCGAGTGAACTGCACACGCCTTCTCTCATGGTATCTGACATGTGCAGTTGCCTCTCTGAAACGTGAGGCTTGAGGATCGGGCTCAGCTTCCACCTCCCTCCAGGCAGCCTTAATGGCTCCTGGACCTCAATCTGGACCCTGCAACAGAGAGGGAGGAGAAAGGGCCAATGGCTCAAAACAGATTTAGCTGTCTTGTTAAAGCCTCGTCCAGGACACCTGTGCTTTCAGATCTTCACACTATGAAATATAAAGCCACAGTTAGAAGTGATGGAAGGAAGTGGTAATCCAAGCCAAGACCAAGATTCTTGATAGCATCTTTGGAAACCTGTAACAGAGATACTGCAAGGGTGGAGTTCAGGGTCATTACATGACTGTCTTTGAATGGTTCACACGTACATGAGAGCAGGACTGGGTCTGTATACTCTACCTGATTCAGTAGGATTGCAGTACCTCATCTTAGTTTACTCCTACAGTTGGTACACTGTTCAGCACTGCATTCTATCCTTTAATTTACAAATTATCTCTGAGAAGCAGAAATACCTGGTAGGATTTCAGAAAGGAACATAAATATTACAATTCAGTATCACTACCCTGTTGTGACGAAGGGAGGGAAGGAGAGAGGGAGGGAAGAAGGAAGGAAGGAATTGGGAAGGAAGGAATTAATTACCAAATATCATTATACTGGCATTAATTATAGTAAAAAGTAGGAAATGTTATATGAATAACAACTCTGTACTGGTGAATAGCTTCAGGTGTCTTTCAGGATTTTATTTTGAAAAATTGATAATGAGAAAAAGCTGTTAAAAACTAACACCCAAAATACTTGTAAGAGCAGAAGGATATGCACAGTATAAATGCAAGATTTTTGCCTTCTGTATATTCTGACGGATTTTTTCATTGCATTTTGTTCTTACGCCAAATGAAAACTTCGTATTACAAGTTTGTGACACAGAGATTTCTTTAGACACCCTATGTCCCTACAAAATGAAATGCACAAGTGTAGAACACTGGGCTCTCCTAGGCTGTAATGCTTTCTGGTTAGTGCTCTACTGTATTTATCCAGTAGTTTACTACATTTCATGTTTTCTTAATGATGCTTGAAAACAAAAAGCCAGCTGCATCATTTCATGAAGTACAAAATAACTGTCCATTTGACAGAATCAGGAATCAGAATGAGAAATTTGTGAGCTCTGAGTTGTGGTCATGCTGTTTTGCATTGATTTCTTTTAAAAATATGTTTGATTTGCATGGAGATCATCTGTAAATCATTAGGAGGCAACACATTAATGGCCTTTTTCTTACCAAAATTCCCAGTGGTATCACCAATGCAACTCTAGGGAGAGGTATGATATGAATTTTAACACATAGAGTGGTCACACTATTTGGTGCAAGTCTCTGGAGAAAACACTTTTTGGGATCTTACATAAGGAGAAACTTTTTCACTGCAAGGATCATGGAGCACTGGAACAGGCTGCCCAGAGAGGTTGTGGAGTCTCCTTCTCTGGAGCCATTCAAAACCCACCTAGATGCGTTCCTGTGTGACCTACTCTAGGTGATCCTGCTCTGGCAAGGGGGTTAGATTTGGATGATCTTTCAAAATCCGTTCTAACCCCTTACATACTCTGTGTTACAGAGGCAGTACCTGGAATTCTTCTGTTCCAGCTTTCTGTGGTTACAGAGAAGATGCACTGATAATAAGAATGTGAAACAGTAAGCGAAACGAAAAAAAAAAAACCAAACCCATCACTTCATGCTTTCCCTTTAGGAGACTTAATATACCTGTTCTCCTCCTCAGGCCTTGATCTCAGCATGAAATTGAAAATATGCAAGTCATATTTAAACGCATTTTTGCTGACATAATTCATGGACAAATGCCATGGATAATCATGCACAGGTATTATTACTGTGTATGGTCTCTTATAAATAAATCAGTAGCAGTACATGAATTACAGACTTCCAGCAGGAGGAGGGTTTCATAGAATCACGAGCTTTAAGGCCAAAGGGGATCATTAGATTGTGTAACCTGACCTTCTCGATAGCATGTCATATAATTTCATCCATTTGCTCTGTACTAAGTCCAATAACTTATGTTTGACTAACACGTCTCTTCTATATTTGCCTTTATATTGAGTTTCTTGGCCAAAAATCCATTACCATTTTTATCAGGTCTACTATCACCTACAAGAACTTTTGAGGATTCCTTTTACTATATTAGAAACTTATCACTGGGAATGTGGTGCTGTTACTTTAAATGGCAGTGATTATTCTAGAGTGCACAGTTTTGCATGATCAGTACTGTTTGTGTTGGGCTTTGGGATTCCTTTGAGTGAAATATGCATCAAAAATATACTGTTGCCTGCCCTAGTTTCTCATTTACAGCTTATCATTAGGAACCTTGAACAATTTTTTAAGAGACTGGTTACATTAGTAAAAAAACCCCAATACTTCTGCCATTTTTGAAAGAAACAGTGTATGCTAAAAATGCAATCTAACACCATCCAGACCCTTCTTCTCATTTTTATTTTTATTTAATCCTATATGGTTCATAACAAACAGTATCTGATACCTTCCTGCTAATTTTGTAGCACAGATGATTAGAGAAGTATTTTTAAGCAGGAAAGTGAGATTTGGAAAAATATGCATTTGAATGGTGTGGCTGTTGCTCCCAAGGTGGACATTACCAGCACTCTCAGCCTCCCAGATGTAAATTGGCTTGCTGAAATAACAGTACTGTGTTTAAATCATCCATCTCCTCTAGGCTGTTAAAGATTTACTTCCCTGGAATTTATCGTCTGTTTGTATTTGGCTATTTTTTTCAATAGATGTTTAAAGATGTGGCTTTACAGCATAGATTATTCTTAATTTTTTTCCCATAGGAATTTTAAGACTAAACAAAAAATATTTTGAATCATGAATTTATAATGTAGTTCTGTAGTAGTGTTTCCAAAGGCTGGAACACCTCTGTTAAGAGGATAGGCTGAGGGAGCTGGGGTTGTTCCACCTAGAGAACAGAAGACTGTGGAAGGACCTTAGACCTGCCTTCCAATACCTAAAGGGATCCTACAGGAAGGCTGAAGAGGGGCTTTTCATAAGGGTGTCTAGCAACAGGACAAGGGGGAACGGTTTGAAGCTGAGGGAGGGCAGGGTTAGACTGGACCTTAGGAAGAAGTTCTTCAGTACAAGAGTGGTAAGACACTGGAACAAGTTGCCCAGGGAGATTGTGGATGCCCCTGGGGGTGTTGAAGGCCTGGCTGGGTGAGGCCTTGAGCAACCGAGTCTAGTTGAGAGGTGTCCCTGTCATGGTGGGGAGGTTTGAGTAGATGATCCTTGTAGCCCCTTCCAACCCTGACTGATTCTATGATTCTGTGATCTCTAAGGTCCCTTCCAACCTAAGCCATTCTATGTTTCTATGATTTGATTATTTTAGGATGTTCCTCAATATCTTCCTTATATTCCTTGTTAAAAAAAAATAGACCAAACCCCAAGCAAACATAAAAACTTCCTCAAAACAAAACAAAAAAAAGGGGCACAAATAATAGCTATTTTTCTTGTAGATCTCCCTTTAACTGAAAAGAAGAGGCTTTTATCTCACTGGTTATCTTAGAGCTCTAAGAGGACTCCCTGTAAACACAATGAAGACTCAAAAATACAGTTGGGTCATTTAAATTAGGAGCCTTATTCTTTTCCTCACAGTATAGCTCATATTTCCACAGATACTTCAGTCCAAGTCCAATGTTGTGAATAATCCTGTTTCTGACCACATTCTGACAGCACCCAGGCCCAGCTATATGAAATATACAGAAAGCATGAAGCCAAGTCCATGAGCTAGCACTTTTGGTAGATTCTTTTTACCATCATTCAACAGCTGTATGATGTTTTCAACATCAGGAAGGAAAGCAAGGGTAACTTTATGCACAGACAGTTTCATCTTCATAGATTAGTATGTGAGATTTAACTGTCTTGTAAAATTTAATTGGAGGGGAGCTAATGGTTCCTGAACACTTCTCATGCCTGCCATTGCTTCCAAGATTTTGTTTTGTTACTTATTTAGAGGTGATCATACCTTTTTTTGGCACACCTAGTACTTTCAGATATTTTTATTAAAAATTCACAGTATAAAGTGTCTGAAGTACAGAGATTTTATAATGAGCAGCAAAAGTGAGAGACACTTGATTAGGCTGTGTAACTACTGCTTGCCGATTACTTTTAATTGGTGAAATAACAAATCAATGTTTTATCTCTTTAAGCTTTTGACCTAATAACTGCACTGTTTTTCATGAGCCATCTCATTTGGATACAGCTCGAGGCTTTCTCAGTGGTTTTGTTCACAAACTTGTAAATAATTCTCTGGTTCATAGTTCATAGAATCATAGAATGGTTTGGGTTGGAAGAGACCTTTAAAGGTCACCTAGTCCACCTCCCCTGCAGAGAGCAAGGGGGTCTTCAGCTGGACCAGACTAGTTATTAGTTATTATACATTCCTAACAGGGTACTTAGGAATCTCTTGTAACGTACTGATGGTCTGGGGGTTGGTTTGTTTGTTTACTTTTGTTTTAATACAACACCTGAAGTTTTAGTCAAACAAAAGATTTTCTCTATCCAGTCAATCTATGCAAGTGCTGTAGAAGTTCTGTGAATAGAGGGATTATAAACAAAATTCAGGTGTCCTACTACTGAAGCACTGGCATCTGTTTTGTATTCAAGTGTCGCCGACCAATTTAATGTAAATTATTTATTAATTAATTTATTTACCAGTCCTTGGAGAGCACTGTAGGATTTCCTTGTAGAAGTGCTCATTCTGAGGGAGGTAATGCATTAATTTGTAATCCATGTAGATATTAGTCTGCTGATATTTTGTCACTAGAAGAGAAATACTAGTACAAATAAAAGGAATAGACAAAAAGTGCTGAACCCACGTCATCAACTCTTGCACTTGTAAAGAACAGAACAAACAGAAGAGAACAGATACCTATAGATTTTGTTAATATTTATGAGGAATCAATCTGCCTTTCAAATTTTTACTGAAGCAATGACTGGTTTAATGGATGTAAGAGTGAGTTTTAAACTATTTTTTTTGCTATCCCTTTCTTTTTGAATTTTAAAAAATAGAATGCTGTTTTGCCAGCGTTCACTACTGATTGGGTATTCCTTGCATGGCCAGATTCAGCCCTTGGGTGATTGACATGGATTCTTCCAAATGAGGAGATTGCTCATGGATTTGTAGCTGCTGTCAGCTATGCTGACCTGCTTGCAGCTACATGTGATGTTCAAGCTGGAGACTAAAACATCTTGTTGAACAGTAATACAAATGGAAAGAATCATAAGAAAAATTCTTTCTAGTATCTGATAAATACTTCTAGTAATGAAAGAGCAGGATATTATCATGCTAGATGCTTAATCTGATTTCCAGCAGCTCTTCAGATCACAATATATTTAGGAAGTTTTCCATTTACAAACAATGAGCAATCAAACATTAGCTAATTAAAATGCTTTCAGTGGTGAAGGAAAACATAAAAACACATAAAATTATCAAATAAAAAACCCCAAGTGACTAATTTGTCAGCCTCACCATCACTTTACATGTAGCAATGGCCAAGTTATCCCTACACTGCATATTAATCAATTTTACTTTTTACAGCTGATAAGATATTCTCTAATTAAATTATGTTTTAATTGCCTTTGACTTGTAATGTAAGGAAAATGACAATATGCTTTCCATTAAAATACTCCCTTCTCATTTCTGTACACAGGGATTTTCATTATGCAGCTAAGAGTTGTTCCACAGTGGCATCAAGGCTCTGCATTTTCCCCTTAAACAACAGTTCTGAAACAAATGTGGGGTTATTGTCTGTATCCTAATATATCCTTTTAACTGTTGTCATTCTCAGAGTTATTCAAATAGCACCTTTAGAAACATTTGATTCCATGTGACTGCATTTACAATTAAAATGCCAGTCCTGGAAAACAACTCCCCCTTTTTTTTTTTCCACACTGATTTGCTTACAAATTACTTTTCAGAGTTTTTTTTTTTTAATAAGAGTATAATGAAGTTCATAGATAGAAGTTGTATTCCTGCTTTATGATAAGAAAATTAAAGTTAATGATAGCACAGAAAAATGTGCCAGAACTAGGACTGTAGATCCAGTTCAGCCTGTCAACATGGGTATGGTCGTCCTGTATATGATAAAAAGTACACAAGGGCTGTACTGATAAACAGACCAGATACATGACATAAAAATCTAAAAGGACTCTTCTCCAAGTATCCCTTCTGCATCAGCAAAGTGAAGGGTGGAGAAGCAGCCGGTAATTTCTTGATAGTTCCTTTTCTTCAAAATTCAGAAAATACAGGAATGTTTTGGGGACTGGTATTTCAGATGAGTTAAACCGTACTTCATCTTAATTCAGCTCAGAAGTAAAGAAAGGTAAGCAAGCTATAAACAGACACTGCTGCAAGATAGGAAAGCAAAACCAGAAAAACAACAACAGAGAGACAACTTCTTTCTCTGGGCTTTGTGATAACCAGACTGGAGGAAAAACTAAGTGCAGCACTTAGTTTATTTTCTGACCCCAAAATTAATTTCTACAGCAGCTGCAAAGAAAACATCACCTCTGGGCTGTACACGAAGATTTCTGTCACACAATTACTCAATATTTAGCTTTCACTCAGTCCCCTGTGGACCTAATACTATGCCCCTTGCACCTGGTTTACAAATAAAGAAATGCAGGAGCCATTCCTTCAATGAACAGATAATGATACAGCCAATTCTGAGATATCTGATGTGAGTATTGGACATTTTAGTCCCTGCATGAGTCCTTAATCTCCATAGAATCCACAGGAAGAAAATTATTTGATATGAGAACCTTTGATATTACAAGTTGTATTTAACATTTCAAGGCTCATTTGAATCAGCTCAGCTCACTGAACTGTTAAAGCATACAGGACAACACATCCTGGAGAGAGGAAAAACCTATAGATGTGTTTTGTAGCCTAAAGGTATATTACAAAAACAGTCATGAAAAAATTAGATGCTGAAGATAAGGCCCAAAATTTTATCAGTGCCATTCATTTCAGGAGTCATCTGACTTCTGTAAGGCCTGGTGCCTTGGAGAACAGATGGGCGGATGGATCAGAAGCAAAAATACTGAGATTTTTGTGACACCCAAGGGAACTTCTTAAGGCAGAAATTCTCTTATGACACACCAATACCTGCAGAGTCGATTAAATTTTGTATGGATGCAAAATGTCATAAAACTGCACCATGATTCCTTTTCCCCTGTTGTAAGCATTAAGATTTTAGAACATGTGAGTTTTCAGTAGAGATGCACAGGCAATAACATCTACCTACTGTGCCTTGGCAATGTACTAATGGCTATTGCAAAACACTCTCTGTAAGCATTTAGCCAGGTTTCTGCCCACCACAGAAATAAATGAATGAATGTGCTTTTACCCAGTTGTGCTACCCACGTTAACACATGTTTTGTAACCTCAGTATAAAATGGAAAAAAAACCCAACCAACAAATAATTTCAGGGGTTATATATTTTGTGGTACATTGAAGAACGAATTCTGAGCTGAAGGTTTTATGTCATTAGGAAAGTGTATCTTTGTGCTACTCAAAGCACTTGGCTTCTAAATATAGCAGTATAACAGGAGTGCTTTCTGCAGATCTGTCTTTTTAATTAAGTATCTATGCTGATAACGAACACATCCTGAGGCTTCACTTAGGTGACATTCTCAGTGACCCAGTGGGACACAGTTGGCTGGGGATAGCATTTCTCTTAACAGGCCTTAAAGATTAAACTTGCATTTAGTTTCTAAGATCAGCACAGTTTTTGACAAGACGCTTATTTCTATTGGTGGTACGAGGCTATGGCAAAGAAAAGGTATGATATAATGTGCACATTTTCTTCTCATGGTCAAAGAATCAAAAAGTCAGAAAATTCAGTGAAAACAAGGCATATTTTAAGAGGAAACCAAACTACCTGATGATTAAGCTTGTATTTGTAGAAAGAATAATTATGTACAACTGGAGCAGTACCTCCTAGGGAGCACAAAAGGATACAGGGATTACTATAGAGGAAAGTCTTGCACAGGCTCTCAAAAGCCAGTAAAATTCTGTGTTAATTCACACCAAGTGTGGGTCATGTCCTCGAAAGAACTGTGATTAAAACCAAACCTGAGCTTTTCAATAGGTATCAATACAGGGGGAATTAACACATACCTTACAAGATCTTTCCCAAAGGCCGTTGATGTGCAGGCTTTCAATGGTTCTTATTTTTTTTTTTTTTTTTTTTTTTTTTTTTTTTTTTGATACTAGGCGACACTCCAAATCGAGTGGAAGAGGTTGCAATCTACAGAAAGCTGGTAGGTCAAATTTTAAAATTATATAAACTCTAGTATAATTATACTGACAAAAAAAGATATAAGCGGTAAGGTAATGAAACTTGCATTTACTGGGTATTCAGAGAATATGCAAAATCACTTCAATTTACATATTGAGGGGGAGAAAATGTGGTTTAGCAGAGGCAATTAACATGAGAAAGTAAGACAGATGCTGTGCAAATAATTCATAATGAATAATTTCTTTGCTCCATTTTGTGTTTGCAAGTTTTCCAAACAAACCAGTTTTCTGATGTATATGTTCAAACTGTTTGCTGAATAATATCTGTGCATAATTTTTGGCTGTAATTCATTCATAAGCAGAGCTTTTTGAATATTCAAGCTTCTTTTTTTTGTTTGGCTTGTTGGGTTTTTTTTTAATGGGTTTGTAGGTCGTGCAACACATTTCTCTTTTCGAATTGCAGAAACATAACTTATAGGTTCTGCTATGAATAATCACAATATTTAACAATATTTGCATCATTATTTTACCAAGCGTTCCTGCTGGTAAACTCATTTGTTAAAAGAATCATGGAAAAGGAGATGCAAACAAAAGCAAATAAATTAGCCAGGCGTCCTCTCTTTTGTTTCTCACTTGAGAAAAATAATTTGTGCTGTCCGTAATTCTGTTTGTCTTTAATTAAAATCTATGAGAACGCTGAAAGCACAAACCCATACTCTTAGAGATACTTGTGTTTTATATGGCTGTAGCAGAAAGTTACAGTTAAAGACACAGAGCTCCTTGACCGAATGGGTGTGCTCTAGCTTACTTCATATGTTCTTGTTTGCTGTTTCTCTGCCAGTTGTGCTGATGTACAAATGACCAAGCAGTGTCTCAATTCAGGTCTGCTCTTTAGGATCACCTTTTGAGGAGCTGACATGATGGACAGCTTGTGCCTCCACTGATGTTTTGGCTGAATTTCTGTCCATTCTGTAGCCAGACATCGTATCAGCTTCTGCTGTACAGCATAAAGGAGAGACTTACACGTAGGAAGATAATTAAGATAAATATACTATTTGCTGGCAGTCAAGGTGATTAATTGTGAGAAGCAAAGCTTCATTATGCCAGTAGTAATGCTTGGTACCATGGACGGACACCAAGTGATTTTATGGCCTGTTGTTAGAAAAGTGTTGATTTGAATATGAACAAATGAATGAAAAAAGGCAAATTCTGTCGCCTTCCATAACAGGAATATATTCTTAATTATATTACAGTCATCTTTATTTGGAATGCTGGAAAAATCAGTTTTCACTTCCTCTGTAAGTGTAGCAGGTTATCAAACCTGAGAGACTGCAGCATGCTTATGATGAACTCAGTGATGAGCAAAGTTCATTTTTAGAATCTTATTAGCAATGGAAAAAATCTTTTGTATTTTTGTTTTATTTTGTACATATCTTCCGACTGAATAAGTGTCATTTACTATTTCAATAGTGCTAATTAGAAAGTATTAGTGAGCAGAGTTTCACATTTCTAAGAAAGCAGTGGGAGAATTTTAAGTTCTCTTTTTGAGGTACCTTTATATCCCATTTATGCACTGAGGATTTGACAGTCTCAGCTTACACTTTTTTTTCTTGGGATCAGAAATTAGCCTGGGAATAGCTTATGAAATGAGAAGTACAAAGTATCCTCCAAACTTTTCTAACACTAATAGGACAGGAGAATGCAGAGAACATATAAATACAGTTTCACAAATGTCAGTTTCAGTGTGAAAAGTTCTGCCATTCACAGTTTCAGTGTGAAAGTTCTGCAATTCTCCTGTTTCACACCGAATAATATGAGAGCAGCAAGAAATTATTTTAAATAACTTAAGTATATCTCTATGTCTTTGGAAGAGAATGGAAATGACAGAATAATTTGCTTAATAAGTCCTGGTGTAGCAGTGTGTTAACCAGCAATTACAAGGTCCTTTGAATGCAAAGAAAATATGTCTTTAATGAGCATGACAGAGTAAACAATTGTTTGAAAATACTGAAGAATAAAAATGCAGTGACATTAAAACTAGAAGGAAATTGTATTTCACTAGTTTGATAGAATTTTTATGGTAAACATTACTTCTTCTTTTTTTTTTTTTTTTTTAAACTGAAATATGTAAATTAAAGTAAGAAACCAACAGAAAACATCCATTCAACTAAGTTAGCTAACTATGTATTCTCATTTTCCCTTGGGTTGCTTGCCTTCTCCTACCACTTTAAATTCCAACTTTATAAAACATGCAGATATAGTAAACCTTACAGTTATAATGTTTTGTTGTCATCTTTCCTATTTATCTGCAGCTTAAAAGAACACGTTATTGAATATTGGTATTTTGTTAGAGACTGCTAGAATATGTTATTTTTCTAGTCATTCTTGATTATTCATTCCTGCACAGATAATTCCAGCTTTAACTTCCCATTCTTCTGTGGCTGTCTTCATTTCTCTTTGCACTGCAAGAGTTCTTACTGGCAGGAGTGATAAATGAACATGTTTCTTTGCATTATACATATTTACCGCAAATAACTGTGTATACCCTATCACTTTATAAATCTATTGCCCAGTGCTGTTACAGCCAATCCATTAAACGTTGGGCTTCTCATGGACTGCTCACTGCAGTTTAACACAACAGATAATGGAAGGAGATCAGGCATGAAAACTTCTCCCGCATCTTGCACCTTTCCTCACACAAAGTAACTGGTAACAGCTAAGTTGATCATCACTCTTTCATACAATATTCAGGACATAGGTATTTAAACCATGACCTTGGCAGGACTGGGCCATCTTTTTTAGGCAGTAGCAAAAATGGGGGCCTGATCCTGAATGAAGTAGTTGGATTTTGTTAGAAGATAAATGAAGGGAGTGAATGCTTTTGTGTGATTGCGTAGAACTTTATTTCAAGGAAAATATTTTGCATTAAAAGGAGGAAGAAGGCGGCATATAGCATCAAAATGACTCAGGAAAGATGGAATTAAATTGTAGTTAAGCAAATGCAGATTAAAATTGTTTAACTAATAGCTTACTTAAAATAACACCAATTACATAGTCTCTCTTATTTCATTATTGGTAAAAAAGCTGTGCAAAACCACAGAATTTAGGCTAGATGTTGGAAAAGTGTTACTCCAATTGAGTGAAATTTATCTTGTTCTATCATTATTTCATATTTCTCAAAATTAAAACACAATATTGTTCTGCTATATATTCTAATGCCAAGTGACCCTATGAAAGTTAAAATATCCACTGATATATCATATTTGTAGGTAACAAATTCATTGAGGTAACTAATTCCTCCCCCAGTCCCCAGAGTGGGCTTATTTATAAAAGGCACAAGTGCTGTTAGTAAAGTTTGCAAGGGCACTTTATGTAGGGATAGAAGTGTATCAGCTAGAAAGAAAAATGTCACAAATTGCATGTCCTATTTTGTATACTAGACACTTTTATTTTGACTGTTTTTTTGGTCTTAATTACTCTTTCCCCGATCATTGGCTGTATTTTTGCTTGCACCTTCCAGTAGATGATATATCTGCATCTGTTTACATGCCTATTGCTTAAGCATACTGCTAACCTAATACTGCTTTGGAGTCAGATTTTAAATCTTGTACTGACTGACAAATTTCACTATTATGCAAATTTTCCACTGCAATCTTCACACTTTGATAGTTTCTTTCCCGTCCCCCCCCCCCCCCGTGTATAATTCTAGATATATTATTTCACCATTTCTTGTGGCTAAACCAGTTAAACTGACTTTTTACCTAGACTAGATACTTGAACTGTTTGTCAGTTGTTGCCATGGTCTAAACTTAGTTTCATTTACTGTTGTTCAGAGTATGCAGCTGTGGTATACCCCATCCATACCAATACCACATCACAGAGAGCTGGGAAAAAGTATTCCTGATAGCAGAAGTAAATGTTGATTTTATCCTTAGCTCACTTAGTGAAATCATTGCTACTAACTGGAATGGTCCCTGACTTCCACAGTTTTGAAAATAAGCACCTTGTAGCACTTCCTCCCAGACCAAACATGCAAAGGTGTTTCTGTATACAGACAACTACATAAAACACGTACTTTTTCTTTAATGTGATACAGTGTAACCTCTCAGTAATTGCTGCAGGAAGACAAGTGAAACTGTTTATCCTCTGGTGTCAGAGTCATTAAAATGGCTAAGAGAATTAACACTGTTATAGCTTGCAGTTGCACTCAGTAGTAGTAGTTTGCAAAACCAAACTGAAGACTAGTTAGCAACTACATCTTCCATTTCTGTTACAACAGTAATGAGAGTACAGACTTTGGTGCTGGGGAACTGGAATCTAAAACATGCATTAGAAACAGGAGTGATAACTGGATGGGGCACAAGAAGGTAAGAGACCCATGTCCTGATTCACATGAGTAGGAATTATGCTGATGTTTGTGTATTTAGTTTAACATTTGTATTAGGGGGTTAGGATTATCATGTCAGCACTCTTAGCACAGTAACTGCCGTGGAAACAGTGCAGCTCACAAACTCTTCATCAGTGACCACAAATTGTTGTTTCCTGTGAGCTGGACAATTTGAATGTAGAAAATTCTTTTCAGAGCTCAATGAATTCTCCTCTTGATCTGCCAGATGAGCAAAGGCTCATCATTTTCTTAGAGATGCCACTTCAACTTGGCAGCTAGATTCTTCATAATTCCTTTGGAATATTTGTGATGAGTAAAGATCTTGTAGGGAAAAGGGGCTTAGGTGTGTTAGTCTAGAGTTTCACACATGCAGAACACACTGTAGACAGGCACCATAGCAGACAGCAGGTATTCTGCTGAATTGTGCATGGGGTGGGGGTTTCATTGGGGATGGCTGTGCACACCAAACAAGCTCATTGGCGGATGGCAATTTCTCTATAGAAAAATGATCCCTCTTTCAGCACAACAGTGTTTTGTTGCCTATAAAATTCTTCACATTTTCTTTACTTTCCACTGAGCAGGTATTACCCACAAAGACTTTCCATCTTCCCCCCCCTTCTCCTGGAACTGCAAACTTGTTGATGGTTTTGAATTGTTCGGAGCCATTCAAGCATATAGCAAGTAGCTTTCTACCTGCTCAGTACTTCCACTTGAGCCATTTCAAAGACAGGCTGTAATTCTTACAAGGTAGAAGGACTGGCTGTAGGAGAAAAAATAATTGCTGAAGGGACTACCTGAAAATACTCATACAACACCTTTCTCTTTTTCTTTGACAAATTACAGGCAGCTGCAGGCAATATTTAAGAGGTCAAACATGCACCATGTTTACTGAATTACCAAAGATGATAATTGCAAAGTGTTAAAAGTCTTGATCCTGCTGCTCCCTCTTTGTTGGTAGCTCAGTGCATGATACTCCTGTTCCATTGTGTGGTTACTGTTCCTTGGAACAGATGCTTCCATGCATGTTTTTTTTCCTACTTTTTTTTTTTTTTTTTTTATAATCCAGACTAGTGTTTGGAGGATGTGTGTCTGCAATTGCAGCATAGGATTAAGAATGAAAATAGGACATCTAAATGAGGTGCAGCTAATCATATTCCAGTACATATAATGGGGGAAATTGTACCAATTAATTAAAATAATCCTCTTTAGAATGTGTTAAAGCATTTGAGAGGCATTTCTCAGTAAGATAAGCTCTCTGTTCTGAAGAGTTGAGTCCTGCATAGTTAGAGTGGATCACTGCATATCATGATTTACAGCTTACCCAGTTGCAAAAACTATGCCCGTCATCTGGTGTGACCTCTTGTGTAATGGCAGCCAGTAAGCATCACCTGAACTTCACACAAGTAACCACTTCATCAATCCCATAACTTGTGTTTGAGAAACGTTGCCAGTTCTATTTAAAGACTCCAAGCCACACAGAATTCACATTCCATAGGTAAAATGTTTCAGTCATTAATTAGTTGCAGTACTAAAATTTCATCTTCATTGTACAATGCATTTACAGAGCATCAACTTCCAGAAACCGTCTTTAGTTAGGCCGGTTTTGGTCAAGTTATAGCAATGCGTGTGGTGGAGCAACAACATCCTAATAAAGGAATGATGATATATAAAGACACATTGGAAAACCAGCAGTTCCAGGTTATAAAATTCAAAGGCTTAAAAGGCAAAGGGACAAGCATCTAGCATTTTTCTCCAGAAAACTGCAAACCTTTTTTGTTGTCTCCTCTTTTCCTCTCCTTTCAAATCACACTGAAGGTCAGTTTTTCAAATAAATGTGGGAAAGAGAACCATAGCTCTTCTGAAAGTGGACAAGACGTTCTTATGTCAGCAGGTGCTGTAACTGAGAAGGTGATACTGAGAGAAACTCCAAAGATATTAGGGACCAAAGCAGGTTCTAGGCTGTGCATCACAGCCCTACCTTTAAAGCTTCTCAGGCATAGAGCAGTAACTAACATAGCCAGGAGGAAACAGGGCAGCAATGCATCTGCAGTCCCATTCCTCAGGCACTAAAATCTGAAGAAATGCACTTATACTCACTTGGACATCACTGCTTGGAATTTGTTTTTGAAGACAGCCACTTCCATTCTTTCCTCCAAAGAAATAAACAGAACTAAAGGATTTGAAATGTGCTAGAGGAGTAGCCTCCTGTGGTCACCATTTGCTTACTATATCAGTAGTTAAAGAAGTCTAACCCCAAAAAATCAGGTATTTAGTTTATTCTCTGCAGCCTCATGCATATTCTGTCTCATGTCTCCTGTTCCCAGGAGAACACCCTTACCACCAGATGAAAGGAATGGGAACAAAACTTTCTCTTGTCAAAGCTGTAATACCACACCTAAAAGAATCCAAGATCAATTTAAATTGAGAACAAGAGGAAAGAAGAGCATGGTTCCTTGTCTTCTGTTAGGACTCTTACTTTAGGGAGAAGACATGGTTATCCTTCTAAAACATTAATTGTCTCTCAGATATTCTAATTTTTATATAGTGTGGACACAAAGCCAGTATTCTCATACTGATCTTGGTAACAATGCCTAGACATCTAACGTCTGTTTATTTTGGCTTTGTTAGTCTCTCTGATACCCATCCACTCACACCTGTCATCTTTACTAACCTCTGCCAGTGGAAGCATATATTCAGTCATTCACCAGGACGTACTCTTTACTATAAACTTCCTTCCAGAAACAATCCCCTAACCTGAAAGGTAACCTGTGTTCTTTTTCACTAAATACCTGACCTTGACTTTACCCATTCTGTTGAAGAGATGAGACCCTCTTTCCAAGGGTTGGTCTGTGCCATTAACCTGTATCCATCATAATTGACCATCAACAAATCTTTGTTGCGTGGTATTTAATGAGCCATTTGCTTATTCTCTCTCAAATCACTGGTATATTAAGTAACTTTGTAGTAGTCTGTGTGTCACTGCTAGAAATACTCCAGTGAGATGAAGACTGTATAGGCTAAACATATTCTGGTTTTTGCTGATTTCTGTTTAACCATTCTAAGCATCAAGCCACCTGCTTTATGGACTGGTATTATAGACCTTTTCCACTGAAACTTGCATTGCATCAAAATGCAGTTTGACGAGATTTGTTTTCCATCTGAGTGTAATTTTCAGTCTTTCTTCCTAATACGGACAAGTCATTACTTAACTGCAACAATCTTTTTCATACATCTCTAACATCCATTTTTGCAGTCTACTTTATTTTCAAGCAGAGACATTATTTCCAGTAAAGCAGCTATCATAGCATCTCTACAGAAGTCTCACTGCAGAATCAAGACATCACTATGGATATTACATTAAAATTTAGACCATAGCATTTGAGACAAGGATGCATCTTGAAGTTTGTGAAATGCCACAGAAAAAGATGAGGCCAAGGAAAAGTGGCTACATAGATCTTCTTTACCCCTGTGAATAGATGCAGTCCTCAAGCTACAGCATTACATGCAATTTACCAAGTTCTAGTAGTATGCTCAGCTCTCCCCTCTTCTCAATTAACCTTGAAAAGCTGAGAGATACTTCCCTGCTGCTATCTGGATTGCCCCTTAAAACTCCTGCTCTTTGTTGACAGTTACAAAACTACAGTTGCAGTTGGAAAATTAACTCTGCTGTAGTTTGTCTGTAATCAGATATTTACAGTACACCTCTCCCAGCTATAGGTAATCCAGAATACTTTAGTTTATTTATCCATACAGATTTCCTGTTTTATGGAATACAGAAATGAAGACTGTTACATTTGGGCAGCATTGTTAGCCCTGTTACTGTGCCTTACTGTGCTCTTATTACCACTGTTCTTTCTGTATATCCTGGTGAATAGAAGTTGCTACTTTCCTCTTGGCCTTGCCAAGAATCTGTAGTTTTACGAGTTGACAGCTTGTCTCTAGCAGTTCACCATTCTCTTGTTTCCTGATCTACTCTGCTGTAGTGCTCCTTTTCTTTGGGTTGCTTCCATAGATGTGTAGGCAAAATGGAAAACTTAAATATTTAAGTCAACATTTAATCATACTTTGCAGAAGAGGTAAGTATTCTGCATAATATTTGGAAGTAACGTTATAGAGAATGTGCCGTCTGAGGCTGACCTACAGCCAGGTCATGAAGAAGAATATGAAAAGTAAAGTGATTCTGTTTTGAAGAAGTGTAAAACAGTTTGTAGAAACGTTTCTAAGTTGTGGCAAGAAGGTAGAAGGAATTTTCTAATTTTTTTCTCTTGGTGAGGTTTTGTAGATATTTTGTTGCTGTCAGTTGCCCTTGCCCCCTGGCCGCGCAGGGGCCGGCCGCTAGCAGCAGTAGCCCGCACGCTGGGCTGGCGGTGCGGCAGGAGGTGCGGGACTAGCAGCGGGACCAGGCACCCGGCGCCCGCCGCTGCCTCCTCACGGCGGCTGTGCCGCCGCCTCCTCATGGCTCCAGCGGGAAAAGGCCGGCAGAAGCTGCGGCCCTCCACGAGGGTAGTCTCTGTCCTTCCCCTCTTAGTCCTCAGCTCCAGGCTGGGGCGAAGGGACAGGTGTCCTGACGCCAGCTTCGTCAGCCCGGCACCTGCCCCTATCCACAGCCAGTGCCGTGAGCCTGGCTCACCCAGCGGAGGTGAGTGGCCTCCCTTGGTCCTGCGCCTCTGCGGCAGCTCTCGGCTGGGGCAGCCGCTCCGCTCCGCTGGGGGCCGGGCGCGGAGCGCTGACGCGCGCTATGCGCAGTGACGGTCAAGGCAACAAGGACACCCGGGCAGCGCTGCAGGAGATCGCGAACCCGAGCCCGCGGAGCGACGGTGGAAGGGCTGCCGGGGCTCACGCAGGCGCTGCTCGTGGGCTGCCAGGGCACTCCGGGGCACTGGCGAAGGGCTGCCGCTACCGCCCTCAGTGCCGCGCCGACCCCGGCACCGCGCAGGGGCCCCGAGCGCGCGCAGCCGGGTGCCGAGCGCCGGGATTGGCTGGCGCGGCCGGCCACGGCGCGTGCAGCCGGGTGCCGGCGGGGCTGCGGCCAGAACGCGGCTGGCGCGGGCGGCTGCCGGGGCCCGCGCTCCCGCCCGTCTTCAGTCGCCTCGCTCCCGCCTGCCGCCTAGCTCCCGCCCGCCGCGGCCGTTCCGCTGCTCGTCGCACCGCGCCGCTCCCTGGGGGCGGTGGGAGGTTGCTGCTGTTCCCGCTGCTCCGCTCCTCGGGGGAGGGACGGGACGGAAAGGGAGAGCAGAGCAAAGCAAAGGAAGGGAAAGGAGAGGAGAGGGGTGTCCCTGCTCAGTGAAGGAATCCGCACCGGTGCTAAGTTATCTCCCAGAGACGGTGTGAGGCTCTCGGGCTGCTCAACCTGCTGCTGCTGGTAAATGCTCTTCACTTCTTACTTGCCTACATGCTCAGGGCTCTCCTTACTGCTCTCCATTCGGCAATAGCGCCTAAAGCTGCAGCATTTCTGTCTCTGTCGCTCCCTTCTTTTCTACTACCCCCCCCCCCCAACCCCCTCGCGCCCCCTCTCCCCCTCCCCTCGCCTTTTCTGCAGTTGCGTTAGCGGAGTTGACAACTTCTGGTGTGTGCCTTAAAACCAGGCAGTAAGTGTTTTCTTTCCCGAAGCCGTGTATTTCAGCAGTTGGAGAGGTCATTAGTTGCATGAGTTCCAGCGAAGGATTCTCTGTGCCTCTGCAATAAGTGCTGCTGCTTTTCTGCCCGTTCTCATCCCTCATCGCTGGTACTTCTTTTATTTTCGCGGTGTTTTAACGTTGTCTTTGTTTTTTAAGCTACTTCACTATTTTATGTTTCTCTTCTTTCCAACATTTTTTTCTGGGATTGAAGTACGACATCTCTTCCCCCCCCCCCCCCCGTTTTTTCAAACGGCATGGGAAGGTATCGCTGATTCAGAAACTATTGTCCACAGTGCGCCTTGGTTAGGAGCAGGGAGCGATAAGAGAAGGCAGGCATTTGTATTCCGAAAGGGAATTAAAAAAAAAAAAAAAAAAAAAAGAGGTTGCTTTGCATCATTGCTGTAGATTTGCACGAAGCAGTAAAGGACAGTAATATAGTGTTGTTTGGAAAGGTAATAAATGTAGAAGAGCTTTGGTGTTTCATGGTGCAGCCCTGCGATTGAGCTGTTTCAGAATTGCACTTAATAATAAATTCATAGCTGTGGAGGAAGAGACTGCCGGCATGTATAGCGTACCTTGCTGAGACAATGTACCAACGTGTGCTAACACCAGACCAAGTCCCTGCTAGACCTTGTATGGAGTGGCAGTTTGACAAGATACTATTCTGCTTTTTGCATACGTTCAAACTAAAATTGAAATCAGGCAGCTTAATGCATGTGAATTGAGCTCTTAAATCTTTATCTCAGAACCAGACTCCTTTTTCAACACTTCTTGTTAGGATGTTTGTAAATTCTAGTGTAAGCATTCATCTTCTGTAGCAATTTCAGATGACTTGGTACTTGTAACGTGCTTTTTGCCCCCCCCCCCCCCCTTTTTTTTAATTTCTATGCTTAAGTGTTCTGTCTTCTTACAAGGCTTAAAATGTAATGGCAAGTATTGTCTGTCTCTGTGTGTTTGTGTGCACATAAATATTTCTATAATTATATATATAATCTTTGACTTGTACTTGAAAGGTACCAAACCATGTATTACATAGTGAAAAGAGACATTAGAGTTGAAATGCCGGAACAGAGTTAAAGGAGGCTTTGTTTATAATCTTCAGTTTTATAGTTAAAGGATTATATAAGGACAAAGAAATTCAAAATGCGTATTCTCTAAAGGAGTTAAGTCTGGAAGTAGTAGTAGTAGTGCACTAATTTAAGAAAATGAAGTGTCACCGAAACAGTACTGAATGCAAGTTGTCAATAAGTATTTTTAGTTGTCTAACGTCCCCTCAGAGCACTGTACGGAATGCTGTTTGAAATGTGATGTGCTTAAAAATGTAGTCTGTGTTTGTTAAGTGCAGAGTTAATGGAAAAGTGCTTTTACCTGTTAGTACAGTTACTCTGCACATGTTAGTAGTCAACCTTGGTTGCACAGTCTCAAAGTTTTCTTTCAAACTTCAGCAGAATTTAGAGAAAGGTGGTTCTTTGTTCAAGACATCTGTATTATCATTCAAATTATACTGATGTGAGAACCTGGTGAATCTCCACCATGCAGAAAGATGACAGGTGCTTTTCTAAGGGGCTTATGTAAGTACTAGATAAAGTGGATTTTTACAGAGGGCTGACAAGCTCCAGATAGGTGGCATTGTCAAGGTTTAAAATATGTATAAAGTGTGATTGTGTTTGGGCATCATTCTTCTGTGCACTGGCAAATCAGTAACCTGGTTGACAATTAATTTAGCTTGGCCCATGTGCTGAGGTTTCTAGTCACTGAGTAATAAAAACTATTCATTTCATATATTACATTGGTGTAGCTTGTATGGTACTCAGAATGCCATCTGCGAGGTCTGAACTTTAATTCATTTTGAGAGGAAAACTTTTGTAGCTGACTCACAGAAGCAAATTTTCCCCAATTATTAATAGAGGTTCATCATATTTTTTCCTAAAAAAAGAAAAAAAAAGTTTTGATCTAGATGTTTGAATTTTTATTCTGCTTCCTTTTAAACATGTCCTGCTAAGACAGTGCTTATAGGATAATTTTCTACCTACTTATTTTTTATGTAGATAATAAAAATAAAAGAATCTTGTTTCTGTGTCATCAGATTTCAGCTGTTTATGTAGCTTGGGGAAAATTAACACATGAGTACCGCTGGTGATGTTTTCCTCTAATTAAATTGGACTGTATTTTAATTTTTAGTATTTTTTAATAAAAATCACAGAGCTGCATAAGAAAATGCAGGAGGCACTTTTCCTTGTTAGCTTACAGAGATTGACAGAAGCATTGATTTGAGAGGGCTAATAGTTAAATTGCTTTGCCCTTTAAAGACCCTTTTTTATTTCTGGGTAAACCAGCAGTGTATGTATATACACATATATCACCTTGTGATATATTTTGGTCATGGCTTTGACGTTTTCCTGTCAAAGACTGTCATTTTGGATTTTGCAGGCAAAGAAGATTTATTGTGAACAGTATTACTGTTAGAATAAATAATGGTGTAAGCTGTTGTAGTGATCTTGTGTTTAGAATTATTTAGAACAACACAGAAAAGGGAAAATATTTGTTCAGTTCAGTCAAGGTCAATGTCTAGACTTCCTTGACTGAGAGGTCAAACTAAGCTGAAGGTCGAATTAGATGGAGACAAAGCTCAAGCCACTGTTAGACCACTCAAGTCAATATACAGCTGTTTGAAGAGCTGGTTTGTGTTTGTTTGCAGTTTACCGTGAATTTAATCCCTCAGTCCTTAACGTGTTTAGCAAAAGGCACATGTAGGAGTAGCACCTCTGAGGTCCATGCTTAAAGATGAGACAAAAAATATTAAGATTCTTTTATATAAATGTGTCGTTCTGAAGGGTTTGTCCTCCCCTGCCCCAGGTCCACAATAGGAAATGCAACCTTAGAATAGAAATTAAATTAATTTCTACTAAAGTGATTAAGATAAGATGTTTCAGTCCCAATTTGGTTTTTCAGAAGGTTAGAATTTCGTAGAAATGGCAAGTTTTCTCCAGGCTATTTGTGTTTTCTTTTTAACTATACTTTACTTAAATTTTTACATGGATGGAAGAGTATCAGGAAGAATAATTTTATCTGATACTTACTGGGCTACAATAGGCAAGATATGTTTGCTGATACAACCATAAGCAGAACTAGCCCACACTTTCTGGCCTGAGGTGTCACATCCCAGAGCCTTCATACCAACTGATAGTATCTCATCTTTCTAATATCTTACTGCACAAAACAGCTGCTCTTTGCTTTTTGTTTGTGTAGAAGGTAGAGTATGAAATGACTCTGTCTGCATCAGGCTGTTACAATGACAGATTGGATCAAATCTGTGTCCTGGTTGTCTCTCTAGCCTCAAAGAGCAACTTGTCCTGATCCTTATTCAGTCACTTAGCCGAGTGGCTACAGCAACATGTAAAGTGTTTTCTGCAGTACAGTCTCAGCTAATCTGTGTATGGATTTAAAAGGTAATTTGGGGCATTCTCTGGTAGCTGAACTTGATCTCACAATTTTTGGTGTGCATTGGGATTTCATAACTGTTGAAGTTCAAAACCATTGTTTTAAATTCACCTTCCTAATTCAATATGATCAGATATAAGCAGAAAGTGCACTAAGCTTAGATACTCTTCATTTATCTACTTATTTGATAGATTCTTTTTGGTTGAATTGATTGACATTCAGTACCAAATAGTAATAAATTCTTTACTTTTATGTTTATTGCTGAATGTTAATAACATAGTAGTCATCCAAACAGGGATGTAATTACAAGTTTTTCAGCAAGAAGCTGCACAACTGTACATTATGAACTCACGTTTAGCTGAGCAGGTTGCAAGTGGATATGTGATGCATACACCAGTGGCAGCATTCAGACACGTTCTGGGGTCATAGTTAAAGAAACAACTGATCTTAAGTCATGCTTCTTTCTTTAACTCAGAAACAGGTTTCATAGAAATATGTTTGTTTAATAAATGGAAAGTGAAGTTGCAATGAGGTGGGGTGTTGGCTTTGACTTTGGGGATTTTTCATTTGTCAAGTAGTGTGGGAAAATTAAGAACAAGATATCACCCTGTTTGGGCAATAGTCTTCATTCTAGTTTTGTTCTTAAGGGACTTCTTTGGCATAGAACTATGTACATTTAGGCTGAACACTGACCATAATCCTCCAGAACTACAGATGTGTGTTAAAATTGTATAAAACATATGAGTAGCTGCTCTTGAAGGATTTTAATGGTAGTTTGGAGCACACCATTTATGTCTTCATTAGGAACTTGAAAAGCTTGTGGTTGCTCTCAGTCCCCCAGATTTATCTGCTTTTTTTCAGCCAACACAGGCAAGGGAAGCACCAGAGACCATTCTGAGGGGCATGTGAGTCTATCAGAATTGTTAATTAATATATCGGTGAAACACTGTATGGAAATAACTTCTATATGCAGTCCTTCTGGAAGTTTCTGCATAAAGTATGTGAAGAGACGGCAGTTGAAGCCCTGTACCATGGCTGCGCATGCAGAGCAGGCGCAGTAAGCAAGAACAACTTACAATTTCATGCTGATGGGCTGTTTGAGGGAAGCAGTGGAAGTGACAGGAACAAAATGGTTTTCTCTTGCTCATCTTTATTCGTGTAAGGCTTTTGTGAGCACAGGTAGGGTAAATTTTTTGAAGCACAGGCTGAGAGATTCAGAGAAGCTTTTAGTGTGGATATGAGCTCAGGTCTGCCAAAATTTAGCACAGCACCTTAAACCTTGCAAGTCATTGTTTTACTTCAGTGTGCATATGTACAAGAGCAAAGAGCTTGTCTCCATGTGTGTATTTCTGTGGTTAGCTGTGTAAGAATCAATATGCCTCCTGAGGAGTTTTATGTGTGTTTTCTTTAGTTTGATCATAAAAGATCTAGTTTATGTTTCATTATTTTATTTAAGAGGAGAAAAATGAGAATGTTTAGGAAAGTCACTTTTCCTAAGCTAATGAGGCTGGGAGTGTTGGTTCTGTTGTGGTTTTGGATGGCTCTGTAGAGTGCTACATGTAAACTGTATTGTGGATGATGTAAGTTTAGAGGTGCAGATAAATATATGTAAGTGGAAACACATTCTGTTCTGAAGCCATTATTACAGAATAGTATAGGGCTCATGTGTAAATACACATAAAACACTAAAACCTAGAAAGTCCTATAAAATGGAAGTAACAGATTTTCTCAAATCTTTTTGCAAGTATAGATTGCCTAGTGGCTTTTCTAATCTCTTTGAAACACAGCTGTCTACAGCGCCAGTATTGTACCGCATACTAAAAAAATTGGTAAGAACCTATTTCAAATAAACAAACAAAGTAGTTGACTATTGGACACTGAGATACTTGAACATGTCCAGAGAAGGGCAACAAGGCTGATGAGAGGTCTTGGGCACAAGCCCTATAGGGAGAGGCTGAGGGAGCTGGGGTTGTTTAGCTTGGAGAAGAGGAGGCTCCGGGGAGACCTTATTGCTCTCTACAACTACCTGAAAGGAGGTTGTAGGCAGGTGGAGGTTGGGCTCTTCTCCCAGGCAACCAGCACCAGAACAAGAGGACACAGTCTTAAGCTGTGCCAGGGGAAGTTTAGACTCGAGGTGAGGAGAAAGAGTAATTGGCCATTGGAATGGGCTGCCCAGGGAGGTGGTGGAGTCCCTGTTCAAAAAAGGATTGGATGTGGCTCTCAAAGCCATGGTTTAGTTAGTCATCAGGTATTAGGTAATAGGTTGGACTCTGAGGTCTTCTCCAACCTAGTTGATTCTATGATTTAGAAAGGTGAAGTACTTGATGTTGGATAGAACAGTGACACTACAGACAAGATTTTTGATCTTGAAAATTATGTTTACTTTACTTATTACCATGATCTTGCTAATGTTATATGAAATACTGTGTTCAAATCAGATTCTGGAGAAATGACATGTTGCCTTGAGACCAATGGAAATAAACTAGCAAAGGTAAAAACTTCACCTCTCGTAGCATAGAAGTAAGTATTTTCTAGGGAGTAATGTTACCTGTTTCATACTTGAAACATTAAGTGAATTCTCTCCACCAAATTAAAACAAGTAATATGCAACTTAATACACTTAAAGATTTAAAAAAAAAAAAAAAAATTCCCTTAAAAACACTGATCAGTGCATGCTGTTTGGCTAGTTCTGTTATCACTGTGTAGATACCTGCTTTTACCATTGCTGAATAATTAGGCAATTGAAGAAATTAAATTTCCGTCTTCGTTCATAGTTGCGTAGATTACATGTTTGGGGGGGTGTATATGCCAGGTTCTTGGTGCCTTTGGTTTTGGTTTAGTGCCTAGGGACATTGAGAAAGTCATGGTCTTCAGAAGCTGCCAGGAATAAAGTCTGTATCACAGACCTTTCTCTTAAGACATTCTCTTACCTTTTCTCTACATAGTTTTGACACAGAGAAAGTGCTTTTATAATTTTCTGTGTTTGAGAGTGAGCTATGGCTGGTGTACTGGCTTTGCATGAGAACATACCAAAGCGAACATCCACAAAAACACAAGCTCGTAAAAGGATAGGGAAATGTTTTTCAATTCTTAACATCCCTCTTTACTTTATCCTGCATCTGTGACTGCAGAAAATCTTTTGAGAACCAAACCTGCATCTAGGCATTTCAGTTAAGGCACCTAACATAAGTGTACATTTGATGTTTAAGTCTTTCCAGGAAAGATTTATGAGAAACAAACCATCAAGTTGATAATTAGTAGTCTGGAAAGCAATGTATGGTAACAGAGTGTATAGCATTGGTCACAAAAGGTGCTAAGCCCTTTTTTCCTTTGCTCTTGTGCCCACAAGTAGCTGGAGAGAAATCTGAGAAAAAAAGTGCAGTGCTAAATTTGGAGGTCACAGCTTTATTAACTGGTACTGAAGTACGTGGTATTCCAGCGCAAATCTTAGCTGACACCAATGGCCCCACCTAGGGAATGAAGAATAAGTTATATGCCTGTCTGTATTTTCAGCTTTCCTATTTCCAAGAGATGCTGACTTAAATCCAGAACATTGTTGCCTTCTTTCTTCTGTGGAACCTACTTGAGGTTGAGAGATGGCATGAGAGTGGAGCTGCACAGAACAAATCTTTTCAGAAAATCAGTGTCAGCGCTCAGGGCCAATGCCTAAGTGACTCACTGTGCAGAATTTGCTGCAGCATTTTTGTAGAGAATCAAACTGTTATCTCAGTAACCTTTCTGAAACAAGGCTTCTGGAAGGTGGAAATAACTTCATGGTACTTTGTTTTATTGTTGCAGGGCAAGGGAGACAAGTAGTCTCTTTCACATCATGACATTGATAACTAACATGCTTTTTATTAGTAACTGATCTTACTGTTATAGAAACCAGGTGAAACTTCTGGCAGGCAGACTTTGGCTTGTTTTGGAGACTGGTGGACAGAGTCCCTGGGTAGGCAGTCCTGAGGGGTCAAGAAGTCATGGAAGGTTGGACACTGCTCAAGAGGGAACTCTTAAAGGCACAGGAACAGGCTGTCCCCATATGCCTAAAGATGAGTCGCAGGGAAGAAGGGGCCTGGAGAAAAGTAGAGTCTGTGGTCGTTGGAAGGAGCAGGCCACTCAAGAAGACTACAAGATTGTCATGAGACTATGCAGGGAGAAAATTAGAAGGGCCAAAGCCCAACTGGAAATTAATTTATCTTTACATGTTAAAGAGAACAAATTACAACAAAAGGAGGACTTAGGAAAATCTCTGTTCCTTAGTGGATTCATGGGAGAACATAGTGGTCAAGGATGAGGAAAAATCCAAGGTTCTCAATGTCTTCTTTGCCTTAGTCTTTAGTATTAAGACCCATTGTTCACTGGATACTCAGCCCCTTAAGCTGGAAGATAGGCATGGGGAGCAGAATGAAGCCCCCATAGTCCAAGAGAAGATGGTTAATTACCTACTGCACCTACATGTACTTAAGTCCAGGAGGCCAGATGGCAAACATCTGAGGATGCTGAGGCACTCTCCATCTTTGACCAGCAGTCCTGGCTAAGTGGGAAGGTCCCAGCTGACTGGATATTGGCAAACTTGATGCCCATCTACAGGAAGAGATGGGAAGAGGACCCAGGAAACTACAGGTCTGTCAGTCTGATCCTGGTGCTGGGGAAGGTCATGCAGCAGTTCATCTCCAGTACCATTATGCAGCATGTGCAGGGCAACCAGTTGATGAAGCCCAGACACCATGGCTTCATGAAGGTCAGGTCCTGCTTAAAGAACCTGATCTTCTACAAGATGACCCTCTTAGTGGATGAAGGCAAGGCTGTGGATGTTGTTTATCTGACCTTTAGTAAAGCCTTTGATATAATTTCTCATAGCATACTCCTGGAGAAACTGGCTGCTTGTGGCTTGGATAGCTGGATGATTTGCTGGGTTAAGAACAGGCTGGATGGCTGGACTCAAGAGTGGTGGGGCATGGAATTAAATCTAGTTGGTAGCTAGTCACAAATGGTGTTCCCCATGGCTCAGTATTGGGGCCAGTTCTCTTTAATATCTTCATCAATGATCTGGATGAGGGAATTGAGTGCACCTTCAGTAAGTTTGCAGACAACACTAAATTATGTGGGAGTGTTGATCTCCTTGAGGGTAGGAAAGCACTGCAAAGAGATCTGGACAGGCTGGATCAATGGGCTGAGGTCAACTGTACAAGGTTTAACAAAGCCAAGTGCTGGGTGCTGTGCTAGGGTCACAACAGCCCCATGCAACACTACAGGCTTGGGGAAGAGTGGCTGAAAAGCTGCCTAGTGGAAAAAGACTTGGGGGTGTTGGTTGACAACCACCTGAACATAAGCCAGCAGTATGCCCAGGTGGCCAAGGCCCACAGTGTCCTGGCCTGTATCAGGAATTGTGTGACCAGCAGGAGTAAGGAAGTGATTGTGCCCCTGTATTCAGTACTGCTGAGGTCACATCTTGAATACTGGGTTCAGTTTTGAGCCCCTCACTTTAAGAAGAGGTTTAGGTTGGCTATTAGGAAAAATTTCTTTCCTGTGAGAGTAGTCAGGCACCGGAACAGGCTGCCCAGGGAGGTGGTAGAATGGAGGTGTTCAAGAAATGTGTGGACATAGCACTTCAGGATAAGGTTTAATGGCTATGGTGGTATTAGATCAGTGGTTGGACTTGATGATCTTAGAGGTCTTTTCCATCCAAAACAATTCTGTGATTCCATGAAATAGTGAATCCTCAGTGGATCGCTGTTTGCTCTCTTTCTCCTGCTTCTTCGGAGCCATTCCCTACTAAGGTTCTATCTCCTGCTTCAGGAGTCTGGTTACAAACAGCAGTCAGTCTCTTTCTCTCTGGCACATGAAGCAGGGGTAGCAGGAGAATAATGCAGAAAAAGTAACTGGAATATTCCTTCACCTGCCCTGGGGTGTGTCTTTGCTCTTTCAAAAGTGTAGTCATGGCCTTTTGCTCCATCACTGTTACTAGGATGAGTGCCTGTGAGACCTCAAGCCCTGTGTTCTGTCTTGGAGCAGTAGCGGGAAGGGCTGGCAGCTCCTCTGGTACTGTGTGCCTTGTTGTATTACCAGTGAGGATTACTAACTAATGAGTTGAATGAGAGAGACCTTTCACAAGCAGCTGTCACCACTGAAGAGAAGTGGTGAGAGGTGAGAAGAACCTGTGGATTGCCTGTGAAGTATTTATTCTTCTATTGAAGCTCTAATTACCTAACTGAAACTCTTTTCCACCTCTCCAGCAATCCCAGGGGCCTCTGTAGGTTCTTATAGTTCAGCTGGCATTCTGTATCAGCTACCTCCAGGCTTAAATTGCCTTTCTTTTTCCTGCACTATTCCTTTAAAGGAGCAGTAATCATTCCCCACCCTGTATTTCTCAAACCATCCAAAATACAAGTCCTTAATAGATTGCTCTTTTACAGAGCAGCTTGTGAGTTTCCTCAGTGCCTGTCACTGTTTGCCAATAACTTTTTTTAGCTGCAAGTATAGGAATTATATGTTACCAGTTCTGTAGGTCTTGAACTTAGCGTGTGTTGCAAGATTAAGATTTAATTGCACTCCACTTAGTTGCATCCCAGCTTCTGGGTGGCCTTTCCTCTTTGCACAGGAGAGCTGTTTCATTCTGTCTCTGCAGTCTACTTGGAGAAAGTCAGAATTCACATTCTGTTGAGACTTCCAGCATAAGTGGTCATTGCCTTCTTCCTTGGTGATGCCATATAAAGAAGAAAGCCACAGTACTTTTCCATTCCCTTCCTCTTACAGACAAGAAGTGGTGTGAGGTGTGGGGTTTAGCTCTTTTGAAAAGCTGCTGTGATTGCTGCCTTTTGCTACCTCTTTGCCAAAGGTTTTCCATCTAGTCCTGGATACCAAAGAGTCTCTTGCTATTGACAATTACCTGGTCCCTGGAAGGATGTGTTATAAGTCTTGTAGGTTAGTCCTAGTAAGGCTGAAACCTGCTGGGTATTGAAAAATCTTTAGACATCTTCCATAAAACCAAATAATTAATCCCTGTGAATTGGGGAGTAGAGGTGTCTTTAAATTTGCAACATAACAATGCTTAGATATAACACAGTTAATCCTGAATTAGCTATGTTTGACTATTAGAGTCTGATCCTGTGAACAGTTACTGCTGTCCCACTGTTGTTCAGAGGACTATGTGTAAGAAAGGATCACTTCCTTAAGTCAAGCTCCACTAGAAAGTAGCTTTCCCACTGTTGTCCTTCTTCCAACAGCATCAATTAAAATTAATTGCAAACGGACATTTAAAAGATGTTTGGATATCACTTTCATTTTGGTAATGAAATGCTGTGTAGTCCTTAGGAAGCCATAATATTGGGATATAATTTATAGCTAGCAAGTTTTGTTTTCCAAATTAGCAGCAGCAAGCATATACATGAGCTTGAATTTGTGGCAGATAAAGTTAATGGATGCCTCACCATGATTGTGGTGGCTTTGTATCAAGCCTAGCATATGCAGTGTGTGGGGGAAATGGTCTGGCACCACAATTACACAAATAATGCCAGGTTAAAGAAAAACACTCCATACTTGGTTTAAGATCGCTCTTTATTTAGGCAGTGTGAAGAGAAGTAAAACTAGGCATTCTCCTGTTAGTTCAAGAACAGCTATGTGCTACTCCATCAGTGTCCTACCTTGTTTGCGCAAAATAATATTGAAAGGCATGGCAGGCTGGAAGAACTATGCCTGGTGTGCTGCTTCCTGGGTCCAGGTGGTGAGCTAGCAAAAATGTGGATTAAAATCTTTCTTGCTGTCTTCCTTCTGACTTCACTTATCTGCTCTAAAATTAACTTTGCACAGCTGTATTTTAAGCTGCAAGACATAAGCTCCATGACCAAGGGTTATTTGACTTGGTTCAGTCAGTTCATGAATATTTGGAGTATAATTCCCCAGATTTATTAGGAAGAGGTCTGTCAGTGTCAGAAGCCACAGTGTGCATATCATTGAGAGTTTTAAAATAATGCTTTCTGTGGCAGGTTGGTGGGTGGTGAGTTCTTCACACTTATGCCATAACCCTTAGCGGAATCTCTTTGATTGGATGGTGATACTTTTTGTCCCTTCCACCTTCCTTCCTTCCCCTTCCCTACCCTTCTTCCATCAAGAATGACCTTGATGGGGGAAGATTTTACAGATATGGTTTTAGTGTTTGTAGTTGACCGATTACCTTATTGCTAGATATTGTACAAGTACTTGGTACCATTTCTTCCGCTGCATGTGAAATCTTTACTTGTGTCTATTACTAGTAGATTATAGCTAAATGCTGAATGTTACAAATGAGTGTTTATTTCCACTTGGATTACTTCAGAAGTCCATAGTGCTATTATTCATCTTCCCTACTTAGCAGCTATTCAACGTATTGGTTTGCTCACATAGTAAATCTATAATAGCTTTTTGTATTTTGGAAAACAATCCTTTCTTTAGTACAGAAGCAGTGGTGCAGGCTGAACTAATGCACTGAAAAATAGGTTTATTTTCCAGTTAGAAAAAGAGCTGTTGCAGTCCTACAGGTAAGGGTATGGATCTGTTCCCTCTGAACAGCACACAAAATTCTGTTGATCACTTCACCCACTCATACAAACTAAACTTGCCTTCCAGGCTTGCTATAGGAGATTCATTTGGGAGGTGGATTTACTGCCTGGAAAGATGCGTGTCTTTAGGGTTCCTCATTGTGCACCTTTCGGTGTCACAGTTTAATTTTTTTTAATTGCAAATGTTTTGGTTAGAAAGTATTTTGGAAGATGATAGAAGTTGCATGAGGTTCCAGTAGCATAGGAGGGAAAGAAAAACTAATCCAATTTTTAATTTCAGATGAACAGCTTTATTATAGAAGCTATCTTCTCCTTTTGTGATTAGTCTGAACGTGGACAAGAAAGAACTAAAATGGCTGTGTTTTATTGGAAATATATGGTCTCCGGTTGGCTTATTTACTGATTGATTTTAGCACAGCATGGAACCATATTCTTCTTTCAATTACTGAGGCTCAGGTTCAGTAGAATGAGTGCCCAGTATGGCCCTTCTCTTCAGATTTTTACAAGATTGAAATTTTCTGGTGAGCGGGGCAGATGTACCTCACTGGTGACCATGACTAAGCATCTGCACTTCTGAATGGAAAGTGGGTGGCAGCACTGAAATCCAGCTGTCATCTTGTTTCCCGTGTCCTTGTCATCTTTGAAGATCTGTGTTGACTAAAAGCTGACATTTTGGAATACAAGGGCTGAGCTGCTTTTACTCCTGGGACACACCTGCAAGGGCAGTTTCAGCCTTCTAGTCTAGTTTTGACTTCTCAGACCTTTTCATCTTTTTGGTTTTCCCAGGAATTCCAGCCTAGAAAGATTATTTGTTCTTTTGTATGGTCTTGACTGTGCTTCACTTCAGGTACCCTTTGCACAACCCTGCTCTCACTTAGGACTTCCCTAAAGGTTTAATTGTTTTCACCAAGAGAGATTAAGGTTAGAAATCGGGGCAAACAAACTACATTAAAAGTACAAATCCTCTTTCAAATGATAACAATAATAAAACATTGAAACAGTGTATCTGCAGGGGCTGTGAAATGCTGACTGTTAAAGATATGACAGCACAGAGTAGACAACCATCCATCTCACCTGATTTCATTACCAGTGATAGTGTCTTGCAGTTAGGGGACAAATCAGACAGCTTTGCAGTGGACATACCTGCCAGCTGTATTTTTCTGCTGTGTGCTGGACTTGCACTTTAGAATAGAAATACCTGGATCTAAACAGATGTCTACTAGAAACCCTCCAACTTTTTCAAGGTATGTTTCTTAAAAATGTAATGTATATTTCAAGCTACTGAGCTGGAATTTTGAAACAGGACAACTGAAAACTTGGATAATTTGAAAATGGTTTTTGGCAGTCAGTGGTATCTGAGATTAAATAGTATATGTATATATGGCTGTGCATGAGTGTGCAAGGGTTTGCAACTTGGATGCAAAAATCATTGTGACTACAAGGTGGAGACATTGTTTTGTATTTTGTTAAACTGTTTTCCCCTTTGGAGGCTTCCTGTCTAAGCAAGCTCTTAATGTATAGAAAGAGGCTAAGATCATGAGTAAGACAGATGATGAGCTGAGCTGTTCTGTAAGTGCTGTAACAACTTCCTAACTCTGTAGTTGAAATTTGGCACCTAATGAGACTGCAACAAATATGGTGTAAAGAAAATGAAAGTGTCCATATTTAGTAAATGAACCTGTCATGAAAGAGAAAAGCGCCCAAAAGGAGATCATGCTTTAGATGATACGGAAAATCTGTGAGGAAAGGATAATAGGAGCAAAGTCCTCATGGTAGTCCCTAGAACACACATGAAATAGAGTGAGATGAAAAGATTTAAGCTATAATAGCTTTGTGAAGGAATGCCCTGCCTCTCTCCTTGTTTCCCTGTATTGCATCAGTACTGATCTTTTAAAATGTGGAAATAGGTGCCCTCTGCGACTACCACTGTATCAGCGCTGCGGAACGGCTCCTTGAACTCTGAATTCCATGGAGCTATCCCCAGATGCCCTAGATACTATTGAGGCTTTCCCTAGAAACAAAATGGCTCAGAAAAAATGACCAATCATCTAGGCTGCCATAACCTCCCTGCATGCATTCGTAATATAAATTACAGTGGAATTAGCAAGTAAAATATTGAATATTGTCTCTTTTAATGCTATCTTTTGAAATTAATGGTAATGATGATTCCCCAGTTTGGGGAACATGGTAGTGGCTTTTTAGTGATTAATAGCTTCAGTCAGTAATGTAATAGATTTTTGCAACACGATAATGAAAAAAATTCTAATGAAGGGCAAATGGCAAGTGGCTACTGAATTGTTAGTTTTAAAAATCCTTCAAACTTGGCAATAATTTTTTGAGGTTTTGTTATGAAGGCTTTTCCACCCCTGGTGACAGAGCTGTGATCCTTACAGATGTTTCAGTGAATTAGCTGGAAGAACAGACCTAGTCTGCTAGGCTCTTGAAGAAGACAATTGATGTGTGATGTCAAAGCCCAGTTCAGCATTCAGACATTTTAGGTGAGATGTCATTGTTGAGCCTGACAGTTAGAAAGGACAGTGCAAAGTCTCATTTGCTGTTTTGCTTAGTGCTTGAATAACCATCACAGCCAACCTGGTGGCCTGATGCAAGCAAACGTGTCACTGTGAAACCAGTAAATGCTTTCCGCTATATGTCTTTGCTGTAGATGACTAAATCAGTAGCTCAGTGATGCAAGAGTAGCTAAGTTTTAGTTCTAAGTTAAATTTTCTGAGTTAGTAGGGTTTTTGTTTATGGCCTTCTTAGCCTTTGCAGCACTGGTGTTTTGCGGCGCACAGTGGTAGCTGTGTTGTGCTGGGTTAGTGGATAAGGCTTTCCGTGTTACGGGGGTAGAGGACTTTTACAAGGGCATTGGAAGGAATGTGTTGTGTCTTAGAACATCTTGTAAACACATTTCTAAATTGTGTCTAAAATCAAATGTGTATTCTTTTTGTAGAACACTTTTTTTTTTACATTTGTATTTCTGAATCATTCATCTGTTTTGTCATCAGCCAGTGATATTTCTGTAGTAAGTGAATTTCCATTAGCTACTCACAAAGTACTTTTTTCTTGTTTTTCCTTTTGCAGTATAGTGATTGTTATTTTGACCTAGTTAGATTAGCTACAAAACATTAATCTATGAAGCATTAGATAGCTGTGATTATTTTTCTAAGTAATAGAAAGTAAACGACAACCAAAAAGTCTCAGATCTATGAGTACTGAAAGAAGAATAAAGCAACTGTCTTTTCCTATGAGTCAATAATTTAAAGTGATGGTAATACTACAAAAGTATAGTTCGGGTTAAGGCTTGGCAAACAATCTCACATAAATTTCTAGCTGCTCAGCATCTATACTGAGAAAGAACTACACCATGTAGGCTATTAGTTTGTTCCTGTGTTGAGAAAAGTGGGAGGATAAGCGTGTATACCTAGCATTTCCTTCAGAAAATTAAGTGTGGGAAGTTAAGTTTCTGATTACTGGTTCCATGAAGTCTGAAATTAATTCTTAAGAGGAGGCATTTAACAATAATACCATTGAATTAAATAATTCCTGTACTATCTGTTGAGCTTTCTCAAAATATTGTTTCCCAGTGTAAGATCTGTATGTGAAAATTGGAAAGAAATACAGATACTGAGTCTAAATCTTTGTTGGATGCTAAAAGGCTTCTAATGACTGATCTCTGACAGACTGAAAAGAAATTTTTTTTTCAGAAGAGAGTTATGTGTTATTATGAAACTCCAAACCAAAGCATATTATAGTACAAAGTGCAATATAGTACTTGATTGTACTACACATGCATAATATAATTTTAATATTCAGTAGTTTAAAATTAAAAATAAAGCAGTTTAGAACTGCTGTGGGAAAAAAATATATCTGTGTGTACCTCATTAGGTTGCATTTAATTGCTTGAAAAAAAACTAGGCAAATAAATATATGCAGTCTGCAAGTCTTAAATTTACTGTGCCAGAGAATGTAAAATACCCCAACCTTTTAAAGCGTTCTTAATTTATTTTTGCATTTTCTAAACCATTTGTCTCTTTAATTTGCTTCTCTGTTACACTTTTACAATATGCATTTTTGGGGCAAAACCTATCCTAACAGGTTTCTTATACATCTTCAGCCTAGTGATTCTTTCTGTGCAATGACTGTTAAATCCTTGATTATCTTGTGGGGAAAATGTAATAAAGTTATCTAGCACCTCGTTTGAGAAGGAAGAGCTGTTGTGTTGTAAGTACGTGCAGTGCAGTGCATATGGAGCTTTCTGAGGTAAGATGTTGTGAAGGAAATTTGTTTATTGTTCAGCTGCTGCACTGAAGGATACAAATTCATAGCTGATGCTAGCTTGCGGCCATGCAGTGTCAAGAGGGCAGCTTAGAGGGCAGAGTTAATGGTCCTGATGCCTCTGAACTGGTTGTCATCCTGAACTATATAATTTTTCTTCTCTGTGATGCAGAAAATCACAGAAATTGTTTTGTCTGTTGAGCAGTTCACACAGCTTCTAATGACCAAGGCATGTCAAAACCAATTGCATAGCATGATGTCATCATCTAATACTTACCTTTTGCTGGTGCGGCCTGAGCCAGGCATGGGTGTTGGCAGAGCTGCTTGAGTCAGTTCTGTGCAACAGCAGGATTCACTTTGTTTTGGTATCTGTTGCCTTTAGAAGACATGCCTGTCATAAGAGAAATGGCTGCCATGCTGCAGCTGGGGTTCATTCTTCTAATGGAGCTCTGATGTGACATACTAAGTGAATGAATTACACTGATTCAGAAAGGTAGGAATTCTTAGATTTTGTTTCTGGGGTGAGTTGTTTTGGCCTCTCACTTGATGCAGTATTACTGTCCATCATCCTTTTATTGGCATGGCACCCTGTTTGAGAAATTATAGTGGGTGTCTAATACCTGAGAAAAGATTTTTCACTTTGTAATCTGTGACAAGCTGACAGAACATGAGAAAACATGATGGCCTTTCTGCTTCAGACATATTTATTTGTCTGGGTGGGAGTACCTTGGGTGGGAGTACCATGTCTTTGACAGCAGTGAGGAAAAAGAATGTGTGATGGCTAGGAATGGATGGATATGCTTCTGCGTCTCCAAATTAGATGTATAAAGTATTGTGGACAAACTTTCTAAACCGAAGTGTTGTCACAGGCCTTTTCTGAAGAGTTTGAGTTTTCATATTTGATCTCAGTCTTCTGGCACTTCAAATTCTGGGCTTTTCGAAGCTGTCAGGAATGATGAAGCAGGATTTATTCCACGATTCTCACTTCCATATTCTATGGCAATGGGCTTTTTATTTATGTTCTTAGAAATTAAATGTTGAAGCCTGGATGGGTGTACTCTGTTACTCTTCCACAACTGAAAATGCAAGTTTCCTGTTGGCCATGCTTTCTCTCTCACAAAGTTTGTGGTAAATGTGGCAAATAGCATAAATGGACTTAAAAATCTAATCTTGCCTGCAGCCAACGCTTCTGATAGATCTGAATAAAATGAGATATTTCTTTATCCTAGTCACTTGCAAATATCACCTTAAATTTGCATAGTAACATAGCATTTCAGAGGAGTGTGGTCATCAAAGGTTGGTGGTTTATCACCTTTGTTAAAGGTGAAGTAGTTCAGAAAGAAGAAGTTACAAGACATAATAATTCTCTGTGTGATTCAGACTACAAGTGCTGCAGATTTCTTTCGTTCTTTTACAGTTAACATAAAATATATTCTCAAAGATACTATATTTCATAAAATATATCCTCAAAGATACTATATTTCATAATACTTAAAAAAAAAAAAAAAAAAAAAAAAAAAGAGAGAGAGAGAAAGCCATGATGGCTATATTGGATTTTTAAGTCAGCTTTGATTCCTGCCCTGCTGAATAGAAATGAGCAGCCTAATGTGGAGTCTTCAGAATGCTTAGCAGGTGATGTTCAAACACCTGGTGTTACATTTAAATAGATGGCAAATAGCTCTGCCTCAGACTCAGGGAAAATGGATAAATGGATTAAATGCAGTATTACATAAAACTCTGCAAGATTGGACTTTCTTGTTTGTGTATGAACAGTAAAAGCTGGATCTACTCCCTTCTTGTAAATTCTCAGTTGTTTTCTTCTCAGTCATTTCTCTTACATTTTTGTTTTCTTTTTTTGCAGCATTACCAGTGTATTGGTGTATTGCACTTTTAACCAGTCTGTTGATTAAAAAGAAGTAAGCCTGCATCTGGACTGCTTCTTGGCAGCTTGTACCCCTTTGATAGCTAGGAACTGTGAACACTATGTTAAAGTGTTTTCTTTTATAGCCTGTGCTTTGTGGAGCTCCATTATTCCATGTGGTATGTGTTGCTTCTGACTTCATCCACAGAGATCACCATTAACTGGAAGATGTCTTTACTTATGTGACTTGCATTCATACAGTATCAATGCCTCAGATTTTTTTAAGTCATTTTATTATGTACAATGACATGTTATTTCTCTCTTTAATGGTAACAATTCATCCTCTTCAGCTCTTTAACAGCACCAAGAAACAAAGCAGATGATGGCAGGATTTGCCATTCTGTTCTAGGTTATGCAGTATTGCACTCTCAGGACTCGGGCAGATTTCTGCCATTTAGTTCTGTGGGTAGGACCATCTCCTGCTATAACTTGGGAGGAACAGTTCTGCTTCAAGTCCGTTAAGTTGCAGCTTTGAGAACAGGGTAAAATCACCCATCCTGATCATAGTTTTCATATTATATGGGATAAATTGATTTTTAAAATCTTTCTTGACCTGCACATGTCAACAGATGATAGCATTGTGTTCAGGAAGGTGGTGCTCTCACCAGAGACAAGAAACTTCACAGTTTAATTTTAGAAAAGATTAAGGTTTTCTGAGTCACAAAAGAGAAACCAAACAAATACCTATTATTTGTTCAAAAAGGATATGTTTTGGTACACTCTTATACATGACTTTGGAGAAATGTTTGAGAAGGTGTCCCTCTTTCAGATTTTCTTCCCAATATTTACGAGACAGATCATGGAGAAACCGACATTTCAGGGTCCTGCTACACTTACTGTTGTAGAAGATTCTAGGGGCTGCATTTCCATCTGGTCATTTGAAGGAAACTTTTTGAAGCTTTAGCAGTCGGTTTAGATTGTACAACGCATCACAGCTTTGAGAGATCTTCCCCAGCATTATTGTGCTATTTGATTGAGTCTGCATTTACTAGAGATTACAGCTGTGATTATATAACCAAGAGATACAGGCACATAGATAAAGATGAAAATCCTTTGTATTATTTGGCTTTGATTTTGTTTTGTTGTGGGTTGTTTTGATTTGTTTTTCCCTTTCAGATTTGAGTTGAATATAGAAATGTGAGAGAAAGAAGTAGAACACAGACTTGGGAAAAGACAACAGTAAATTGCAGTTAGAAACTGTATAAATGAGGCTTCTTGAGAAGATGTGTTGCCTTTCCTACATAAATATATACGTGTGTGTGCGTGTGTCTGTGTGTATGTGTCCGTACATACCTATGTGGAAAGGAAAACAATGCAGATGCCCTTCCTATTAAGTCAATAATAACAGTAAGAGTATGTTTTCTAGGAAATGTAGGCTCCACTTTGTTAACTTTTATCTGACCATTTTCTATGTGGGTGAAGATGGTAGTGGTAAGTAGTTTTGTAGTGGAAGAATTCAAACTTCATTAGCAAAATGCAAAGCTATCTTCTTTGCCATCTTACTCTTTATGATAGTAGGATTTTATGCAGAGCCACATTAATTACAATTAACTATAGCATTTCAATTTGTTGACTTTATTTATTCAGAGCACTATTAGTGTTAAACAAATAAGGGTAAGTTGGACTTCAAAGTGGATAAGAACGTCATTCCAAGCTGTAATAGCTTGGTGGATGAGCATATTGTCCTAAATTGGCTTATCTGCATTGTTAAATGTTTGCTGTATACAGTGCATGTAATTATGTGATGACTGAATGCTATTAAATGAATCATTCTTTAGGTGCACATCACATTATTGTAGCAACTAGTTCTAGAAGTTTAAGTTATGAAAAAAATGTTTCAAGCACTATCTTTAAGAGTTTGCTGGATGAATTCTAGATCAATTTACAGAAACATACAGAAAGGAGAATTTGACTTAGCACCTACACCTGGTGTGTTTATTTTTTGGTAACATGGCTTTTTCTGTGTTGGTAGACAATTAGCTTTAAACTTTGCTCTGTAGTTCACTGCTCTTTCCATACATTTTCACATATAGAGGCTTTGCATTCACACCACATTTTTCCATTTAACATGCTTTACATTGTAATAGGAGATGGAGAAGAGAAATTGCCAGGCTGTTTAAAAATGCAAATGAATGTTTGTTTGCCCTGTGAGTTACTTTTTGTTTCTGTACTGCTAAGTGCAGTAAGGACACAATCCAAAAATGGAGTAACCAGTTTTCTGAAATAAAATTATGCTAGCATGCACTTTAAAATAAATGTGTGTAGGAAGGGTATTTTCTCTTTGTTTCTGCATTAATGTATCTGGGAAGGGTATTTTCTCCTTACTTTTGCATTGCAACCAGCTGCGCACATGCACACAGTCACAACTCTTTATCTCTATTTATAAATATGGGCTTTTCTTTTCAAGCTGTAGTAAGGCAGCATTACACAGTGGGAGCAGTCCCAAGCAAAAACAGTGTGACTGAAAACAGCTGTTGCATCCTGGTTCCCGCACTTGCTCCCTGGAGAAATAATATGTTTTTTATCTCCAGACAGTAGTTGATTATTTTCTCCTACGCGTTCCTTGGCTGTTAGTGGGCTCATGGATGACACAAGGCAGAATCACAGCACCACGTGTCTCAACTGGGGAGAGGAAATAGTGTCCTTTGTAGTCTGTTCTTCCCCATCACAGAGTGAGCCCTGGCCTACATGGGAGACAAAGTAATTCATGCTCTCTGACCTTTGGCATGTAAGACAAGTGATATTATCATCCTCATTTGCACTCCTTTATTATTTACCATAATGATAAAATCAGAAGTCCATAGACAGGTTTGAAGTGCTGTTGTCTTGAGTTCTGCATATGTAGATACTGGTAGTGGTTACCAGGAGGATGCTGAGCTTTCACCACTGATGTGACAAACTCCTGTGGCAGTCTGGAGCTCAGGTGTGCTCTCTGCTACGTTGCTTCATGCCCCAGAGCTGTGGTGCTTCACCCCTGCTCTGGCTGCTCTCTTGTTCCCTGGGATGTCAGCTCCTTTCCTGGCTCACAGGGCTCCTGCACAAACAGATTCAGCCTCCGATTTTGTGGATTACCCTGTGGAATATCATATAGTAGGGAGTTAATAGATGTCTTACCTCCTGCCTCATTTCAGAGACTGTCACAGTCTGGAGAGGGGATTATTTTGTGTTTAACCTGCTATCTTGAAATCACCCTTAGATCTGGTCAGCCAAAGGACAAAATGCCAGCTGAGAGTAGTCACACCATCCAAACTAAACAACACAAATGTTGCTGCAAAGGGTGTAAGTCAGGAAAAAACCCCAACACCTTAATCAGGTTTTAATGAAATAAATTTGGGAAGTTTTCCCTTACTTTCTCACTGTCAGCTGACCTGGCAGTTTCTCCTTTTGCATCCAGTATGTCTTAAGATGTCTGTTGCAGAGAACAACTTCTTGGTGAAATGTAGCATTTACTGCCAATCCTGTTGCAAAGTCCTTGGCCTTAAAGGAGAAAGCTGCTTTGTTTCTTTCCAAAACTAGTTTATTTCTTATACCACAAAATACTGCAGCTGTTCCTATAAATTAATGGGTTTTGTCACTTTCTTGAAGATCCCTTTCTGCTACTCTGTTTTGTTCCTTGTACTTACCCGGTGGTTGGTGACTCCTCCCTTTCCCTTCCCCTTTTGGTGATTCAATGTTTGCTCCCCATCATAAGCTCTGTTGTTTGTTTTTTTTTTTTTCTAGACTTAGTATTTCTGTGCCTCTTTATCCTTAAACAAGCACAGGTGGCACAAATATCAAAAGTAGGTGAGTGGAAGTGGCTCATTATTGTTTCCAGACTGAGTATCGTGGTAATCACCATTTTGTGGACACCAGTGGCTTGGAGCAATTGGCCTCTGTCATCTTGCTTTCAGAAGTACAGAAACACAAGGTTTGAGAGGCAAGCCAGAAGCACAAAACAATGGGTCTGATTTAATTGCCATTTCAAATGGCCTTTAAAAATTTTCATTTGAATCTGACCCTCCCTGGATTTTGTTAAGCAGCTATCCAGAGTGCTCTGTCAGTGTGATTAATAACATCAAATGTGATCTTTACTGTTGTGATTAAATTGATTATTATGAACCTATTTGAACAGTTCACCAGTTCAGAGGTCTAGCAAGACCAGCTTTAGTAAGCAACCATTTTTTGTCAGGGTTTTAGTGTGGGTTTTTGCTTGGCTGTTTACAAGTGGCACAAGGGCTCTGCCTATAGCATACTGTGTGAAAAGGGATTCTTAAGGTTTGAGATTGACCTGGTTTTGTCACATTACAAGTATTTCGAGGTTGAAAATCAGTTTCTGTTGATCCCAGATCAGTCTGTGGGTTTTCTTGTGTGGATGCAGTTTTGGAGGAAAAGGTAGGCTAGATGTGGCAACATGACCCCACACTCCTTTATTGCATAAGAGGGAGAACTAAGCATGTGTGCTCGGAGAGAACAGATGTGGACAGTTAATTCTGCTGCCCTGACCAAGTGATTAAGGGAATTAAACCTGGCCCATTCCATTATGCTGAGTGTCCTTACACCCACTCCTGTTCAGAAGCAAAATGCTGCTTAAAGTGAAGAGTTATTGAAAAGCAGAGCACAAAACAAACAGTATCAATCACAGATGTGACATCTAACCTCTGTGCCTAAACACATGCCGTCATGAATATGAGATTCCATTGCTGTGATCAACTGATTTAGACTATTAGAAAAAAGAATAGTGTGAGACACCCATTTGAGTTGTGTGTTGTGCTTAGATTGCATGAAACTTTCATCTACTGAAAAGGGCTAGGGTGATAAATGCACACAGAAAAATTACAGGGTGTTTTCTCTATAATGTTGGGATATATTCTGTTACTGGGTTTAAAGAGTCTTGTTCTACACTTTTCCATCAAGCTTTGCCCTGGGGTGATGGTTTAGAATTTTTAATTTACCTTTGTGTGTCATGATAAATGTAGAGAGCCAGACAGCTGCGAAACAGTCAAAGTCAGTTTAAAAGGGAATCATCAAGTCCCTCCACTCCAGTGATTTAGCAACCCAAATGTTACAAAAGCACTATTGATTATGCTTGCCGAAGGAAGAGCACCGTCTTATTTGTAAAATATGACTATGGTAATCATTACTAATTTTTCATAATTACAGGACCATAATGTTCCAGAACTGCTCTCCTCTAATATTAATAGAGGATTAAAGATGGGCTGCAACCTTGAACTTGAAGCTTCAGTGTTTTGGACTTTGTGTAATGTGGTAAACAGAAAAGGAAAGGTTACCGAGAGCTTGATTGGGTTTTCAGGACCTGAAATGATACTAGTTAAACCCTAAATTGCAGTAAGTGCATAATGTATGAGGTGCTCTTATTTATTGGGATAGTAAATTGACATAGCCAGCTAAAAATGGATGAGAGAGGAAAAGGGTGAAAATGGATGGCAGGTAAGTTCAGAAGCAATACTTTATAAAGAATTTCACCCGCTCTCCCATCAGAAGAGAGCGCACCGTGGTATTTCTACCATACCACACCCTTGGACATCTCTTGTACGGTCTGCAAAGCAAGAGTTCAACTTTTATACCTGCTTCAGGCAGGTAGGTGTTCAAAAAATGTGATGGTTCAAGGAAAGCACAATGCCCTTTCCTACTTCATCTCAAGAACTGCGAGGGTGCAAAACTACTGTTCTGTTGTTACCCTCTCCTTCAAAGTCTCCTGTCTATAGGTGAGGGCAAGAAAAGATGGATAGGCTGTTCTGTTACTCATACTCTCTGTTTCTCTCAAGGAAAATTTCGAGTCCAACCCTATGACTTTCTGAAGCTGTAGCTGCAGCATGAAAAATAAATCATAAAACCTCCCACATGTTTCTGAACAAGACCTATGAAACTAGTCTTTGCCAGTTAGTTCATTCTAGCGTTCATCAGCATCCCCAGCTACAGAACTGCTGGAACTGCCCACAGACTGAGGAAGGCAAAGCTGAACTGTTAACTAAGTGCTATCATTGAAACTCTGTGGATAGAGGTGTTGGTGTTAGAATTTTACAGAAGCTGACAGTTTAGACTGTTCACTGACAGTTTACACTACTCACTAGGGAAGGATGTTCAAGTGTATTTTTCAAGTGTTGATATATTAGATTGCTTAATTTTATGGTCCTGCGTCTGAATTTAATTAATATTTTAAAATTAATTTCAAGCAACCTACTTGGCATTCTCTATTAGGAGGAATTAAAGCTAGTACCTATTTTGGTTTCGTATGCCCGGAATACGTCTGTTTTTCAAAACTGAAAAAAGTTGTATGAGGATTTTTAAACAAAACCAGTATTTCAGCATTAAGAAACTTATTTTTTCCCCCTTGCTTATGATACGCTGCAGAATATTTAATTTCTGCTGTTTTTTTTCAAGCTTTTGAATGATCTTTGTTCTCTTTCACTATGACAGAGCCTACAGCTTCCTTCTTTAGGGCATATCTTAGACCTCTTGTTGTTGCCTCTTAGACTTCTTGTTGAGAGCTGATTTTCTTGCCTTTTGAGCTCTTGAAGGTACAATGTTATTTGTGAATCTTTCAACCAAACAAAATTGTAACTTTACGTATCGGTTGCAAAGATAGATGGGTGCTTGCTGATTTTGGGACTCGCTTCTTTTGGTTCTGGTTATCCTTTATTTCTGCAAGGTTTGCAGCAGCACATATGTTCTTACATGAACTTTTGGCCTACTGCTTGAAGAAAACCAGCTAGGGGGAAAACTGAATTAGATAATGACTGGAAATGCAATGGGCTGCTCCTCTCTGTTCTGAAATGGAGGATTTGCGAGACTGAATCAGCTCTTCTATGCTCTTCCTCTTCTTTCCCTTGCTGTACTTGTGTATGTAACAACACAGAGAAAACCTTGATTTTTCTCCCTTGGGACACAAAGAATGAGCCATGACTACCCCTGGTTTCTGACGCTGAAGCAATCTGAAAGTTCTCCCTGTTCTTGCATTTGTTACTGCTTCCAAATCAGCAGAATTTGCTGCAGCCAGTAGTCTGTGGCGGTGTTGTTAATGTGAAGACCTGGGGTGCTACCCAAATTCTGTCTCCTCTGTTGCTTGTGTGAGGACTGAAGAGCAGGCAGAAGAGTGGTGCAGGGAATTGATCCATGTAGGAAAAAGTTAAAGTGAGATTAGGAAGTATGACTTTTGTTTTATTTCAACCTGTGAAATAACATGGAGTTGTCTTCCTTTCTCCTTGCATCGTGTTTTAGATACTATTCTGGGATGTTTTCCAACAGAGTAGGATGACCCAGTAAACTTGACGGTGGCCCAAGGGGCACATGCCTTCCAGTTTCTGCATTCCCTGGGAATGTAGGAGTGTTAGTGAGGCTATATGTAATGGTTGATGTAGAAAGATGGAAGTACTTGTAGGGCAGATTTGTTGTGTATCACAGTACTTTAGAGGTTGGAAGGGACCTCCAGAGTAAATGCATTACTTCTGATAACATGAGATGTCACAGAAAAGGTTTAAAGTATCTAGTATAAATTCTAGGTGGTTTTGGTTTAATTGCCATATTTTTCCCCCCTGATTTTCATATAGATTGACTTTGAATTACTTGTCCAGCTGATTTTACACAAGGATGGTCTTTCCTAGCTTTAGTTGCTGTGTTTTGCCATAGGATTGTTGGTGTGTTCTGTTAATCTTGCCCTTCTGACGGTGTGCTGTTTGATTTGTATCCTGAAGTCTGTTGGAAAAAATGATAGAAAGAAAAACAAAATGCAAAGTTGTAAGAACAAGATGAAAGGAGAATTTTGGATCAAATGCTGCAATAGCAAGCAGCATTTTCTTTTTATGTCATCTTGAGTCAAACACAAGATAGAAATAGCTGGGATAGTTCTTGTCTAATAAACTAAACCATGAAACCAGTGTGGATCTATTAATCTGCTGCAAAGAAACTTCTCTGCTGGTTATTGTTACTATAGTGGGAAAAGGAAGGAAAAAGAAAAGAGAAAATACTGCCCTTTTTTTTTTTTTTTTTTTTTTTTTCCCCACTGCTGTCATCACTCATCCTAATGAGGACAAAGAAGGTTACCTCTACTAGGAGCGTGATGCTTTCATGTACTCTGAAACCCACCTGCTCACTTCTTAATGAGAATGTTAGGTTTGGAGATGCTGTGATCGTGTTAGGTTATTTCTGAAATACATTACACAAGAAATAACTGTCAGCTGCCTATTTGGGATTAGGGATGAATTTTTAAATTCAGGCATCTTATGAAATGCCTTTGAAATAAATGTTGGAATCCCTTCTTGCATCTGTTTTAGACCTTGTCAAGTGTCAGACATCAGCAGTATCTATGTCTTGGAGGCTGCATTTTACATTAATATATTTCAGCATCTGCACATATAGCATGCAATATATATGTATGTATATGTAAATAAATATCCAGATCAGCACTGGGGCTTGAATTGAGAAAAGATCTGACAATGCCTATGAGCTTTCAGAGACTATTAGTAAGAGGAAATGGGTTTTCATAAGGTATTTTTGACATATCTGACCCATAAATTTCACCTACTGTTCTGCTTCTGACTTTGCCTGTGTACCTTGAAGTGTCATTGCCATCCTGTGCTTTACAGCTGGGGTGTAAAGGGGAGTCTAAAGTTATTAAGATGAGGAAGGAGATGGTTTTATTTTGAGATAAAAAAATGCAGGTAAATTTAGAGGGGTTTTTTTCCTTACTTTTGGAAATACTAGAAGACTTACAGCTTGCTTTTTCCTATACCTATTTGTTACTTTATTTGCTGCTAAGTATATAAAATAAGTGTATCTGCAAAATTCAGTGGTTAAACCCTGCTTGAAACTGATAGAAACAGGGTGTTACTGCTTCATTTGTGGTCACTTGAACAGAACAGAGCGAAGGCATCAGTTTTCAAGCTTTGTCAGTGATCATGAAGTTAAGCAGCTTTCTCAACTCCTGACAGAATATATTGAAGCACAGGATGTTTTGCTCCAGTCTCTCTATCTTGTTCATAGGAGTACTGCTGCTGTTAAAAGCTGTGCATAGGAGGAGAAATGGATCCTCTATCTCCAGCTGCCAAATAATGGCAATATTTCTGGGGAAAAGACAGCACTTGGACTTCCATATGCATTTTTACTTGTAGGATTAAGTAAGTACAACTCACGGGACATGGGACCAACTAATATCTTTACATCTGTAGGTCATATAGATTAGGTAGCTCAGGGTTGCTTGAATATTTATGTTTCATTTAGTTTGTGCTTTATAATCTAACCTGACTTTCACTAAGACAGAAATTTTGTTCTGCTTACTTGATACCAGATAGGCTTGGCTGTCCATAAGCAACATCTGGGGGTTCTGTTTGCTTGCCTTTTGGTTACTTGTATTGTTCATGAGAAGAAATCAGCTTGCCTGGGAGGCACAAGTTTACAGCAGCAATCAATTACTTCCTCTAACACAATACAGTTAAACTTGATGGAAGAATTGCTTAAGTTGATTTGTGCTCAATAGCTGTCCGTTGTCAAAAATTCATTATGGTCATTGGTCTGCTAATAAAAGTAGCTCATAGAGCAAAGTAATTTTGAATTAGAGGAACAGATGTAGGCTCATTAGTGTCAAGGAGTTCACCATCAGGAGTTCAAGCTGAGTAATGATTAGCCAATGGAAAATATGACTTAAAGTCTTTAAAATTCTTTTAACCCTTACAAGTACAGATCTTTTGAGGACCAAACTGACTTGCTGTTGAGGAATATCAGACTCTACAAAGTGCAGGAGAGCTAGCAGGTGTGGTTAACAGATCCTTGAGGAGACTAAGTTAACACTCAGCAAGGAGGACAGTTTAGATAGCCAATGCCCTCAATCGCTTATTGACTTTCCCTATTCTATCAGCCCTTTCAAACCCCTTCCCCTTTACTGGGAGGATTGATGAGAAGAGAGCACGTGCTCCCAAGTCCTTCACTGCTGCTCCCAGTGCCTTGTAGTCCCTCTTGATGCTCTGTGTCGTTGCTGCCCACATGAGACACCAGCAGTGGACAACAGTGGGACATAGGAGGTCAGGCAACTTCCCCCTTGCATCCCTGAGCAAGCCCCCAGTAAGCAGCACACTCTTCTGGCTTCTTGTTTGGGATAGCAAATGGATGCCTCTATCACCCATTGCTTTTTCTTTGTTGCTGTAGTTGTTATACAACAGGGAGCTGATCTGGCCATCTTGATTATGTCTGTGGACCTACCAGATGCAGGCTTCTTGTCCTCCTGTCTGCAGAGCCATGAATTGATTCTGCAGGGTCACCTTGGACATTGATGGAATTTCTTCCTCCTGCTAGTTGTAGCTCCTGCAGTTTGCAATTCCCCACCCTTGCTGGCTTTCCCTATTTCTGGCTGTGCTGGTGGGGGAGTTTGGGGCTGTTTGGCACTTGAATCCCATGGTTTATCACCATTTCTGCTTCCTTTATACTTCACAACCTTCTGATTTTCTCCTGCAGCTCAGCCACACTTTTCACAGGCAAGCTTGCCCCCATCTCCACCCCAAGAGAGGCACTGCCGCAGCTCAGTGTCTGCTACCTTTGGCAGCTCAGTCTAGGTAGAGGCATCGGTCCTCACCGGGGTGGTCGGTGTGCACCCCTTCGCTCTCCATCGAATGCTCCCCATGCTGGCCCAGGTGTCAGTCAGGAGCGACTGTCTGACCTATGTAGCTGAGATCTTGCCCTTCCTTCTCACACAACATTACCCCGCGAAGTGTCACCCCGCGTGTCATAACAACCGTGCTGCATCCCAGTGCAGCCCCCTCACCTCCGCGTCAGCCACTCACGCTGCCGGGTGCTGCTGGCAGCTGTGCTTCCCAACCCCTGCCTGTCTTTAGCAGAAAAGTCCACAAATTACCTTGATCTGGCTTTGAATCTTTTCCCCCAATACTACCATTGTTGCTTCCCGACATCTTCACCTTGACCGCTCAGAAACGGTGATGGTCTCCCTCCCCTGTTTTATCCAGAGTTGGGAAGGGGATTCATATTCCTTATCCCTTTAATATGAGCCAGCAGTGTGCCCAGGTGGCAAAGAAATCCAATGGCATCCTGGCGTCTCTCAGAAATAGTGTAGGGCAATGACCACTCAGCACTGGTGAGGCTACACCTCGAGTATAGTGTTTGGCTTTAGGACCCTCAGTACACAAGGACATTGAAGAGCTGAAGTGGGTGCAAAGAGCAGCTAAGCTGGTGAAGGACCTAGAGAATGAGTCTGATGAACAGTGGCTAAGGGAACTAGGATGGTTTAGTTTGATGAAGAGGAGGCTGAGAGGAGACCTTATCACTCTTTATAATTACCTGAAAGGACAATATAGAGAGGTAGATGCTGGTGTCTTCTCACAGGTGGTAAAACAAGAGGGGACAGCCTCAAGCTGCACCAGTGTAGGTTTAGGCTAGGCATTAGGAAAATATTTTTTGCTGAAAGAGTGGTCAAGCACTGGAACAGGTTGCCCGGGGAGGTGGCTGAGTCATCATTCCTGGATGTGTTTAAAGGTCCTTTAGATGTGGTGCACATATGGTGAACTTGGTAGAGTAGGGTTAATGATTGGACCTGGTGTTCTCAGAGGTCTTTTCCAATCTGAGTTATTCTATGAAAGGTCCTCAAGCAGCAGTCGTGTTCTTTGCCCGAACTCTTCAAGTGATCTGTCTGTGTGCTTTTGAATTTTCTGCTTTTTCATTTGAAGGCAATCGAAGAAAGCATGCTTACATGGCAAGAATTGAATTGTAGCGAGCTGAAAATATGTCCTTGTCATGGTTGCTATTATTTAACATCTTTTAGCCAGATTCCAGATTCTTCATCTAATGTTTCTAGTACAAGAGCTCTTCTGTTGCCTCTTGAGCCTTTTGCTAGCTGTCCAGCATTTAGAAGGACGCATGCCCTCAGCGATGGGGCTCCCGTTGACTTACCGCTCCATGATGCTGTGACTTCAGGGTAACAGTGAATGATGATAATACTGCCATAACCTGTGTCAGGGTGATTTCTTCTTCCAATAAAGAAATTGTGCTCTTGGTCTCTGTAGGGGAAGCTGAAAAGGCGTGGCATAATGCCCATTAGTATTTTTTCATTATTATTGTTATTTAACTCTGTTTAAACCGAGACAGCATCTTTGAATTAGTGAATGAAGAAACAAATGAAGATTTCTAGTATTATTACAGTATATTCCCTCGGGTCATAATAGAAAGATAAGCGTTACATAAAGACTTTCATCATGAAAATTCATATTCTGATGAAAAAGAGGTGATGTTAATGACATGAAACTACTGGGAAATAGTGCTACACAATCATGTGTTACAGAGATGTAACATTTTATCTTTCAACTTGTTTTCCTTCCTGTTGTATGTTGTTTGTTCACTTGCACATAAGTATTTCCTGTAGGTAATGAATAAACTAAACCAAGATGTTTGATAGCTATTCATTGGACAAAAATGCTTGAATTTCTGTAACATAAATATAGCTGTATCTTCTCATCTGCCTTTTAGCTGTGGTTTAGTTGAGAGTTGAAGCATTCTTGGTTCTATTAATCAACACAAAATCAAGTCTGTAAGCTTTATACTAAGATTTAAGTGTAAAATCCTTTATTTTAGAGCTTGCCAAACTCCACCCTTGAATTTTCTTGTAGGAGCTGATAAAATCACTAGCACCTAAGCAGAATTGCAGCAGTATTTCTTGTGGTGTGATTTAAGTGATAGTGATAATCTCTCTTCTTACTAGAGAGAGAATGTTCTGAGCTTAGGTCTGCATGTAAAAATAAAAAGAATGTTTCAAATACATAGTATGGAAATACAAGATTTGTTTTAAATTTTCTGTGTGAGGATTTAGTACAGTTTTTCTACTAATAGAAAGTTATTTTGGGTTATACAGGCTATAAACCAGTGATGGAGAGTGGCACAGCAATGGGAGGTTTATTTGGTACTTCCTGAAAATGGAAATTATTATGAGTCCCATTATTAGAAAACTGCAAAATGAAGCAATAAGTATAGAGCAAAATGCATTTGCTAAAAACAGTGCTGTTGACTGCAAAGTAGATAAATGTTCAGGGTAGTTGTAGGTAGAGTTTAACTTTGCTTTTTGAGAAAAAGATTCCCTTTTAGCTCAGAGATGTGACAAACGACATTATGACTTCCTCCTCTCCACTGAACTGGTACATCTGTATTTCTCTTTGTGAGTGCATCTGCAAAATCACCTTTTTTGAAAAAATGGGTTTTGGGCAGAAAATACACAATGCTTTCTGCACACTTGTGTCTCAGTGTGGTCTTCCACATACCTTTGGAAAGTGTTTGACGTTTCACTTCTGTAACACCCTTCTATACTGATTTATCATACAAAAAAGGTGATGTTTTTGTATGAAGTGTCTGTTCTTAAGTCTGCTTTATCAACACAGTGCAAATTAATTTTACACTTCAAAAAAGGCCATTTGTTGGCCCAGAATAAAATTGTCATGAGCACAGATGGTGAAAAGCATCTTTGAAAAAATGAGGCAGATCTTGATCTTTTCCACCTAGCCAATGAAAGCATCACTCCATTGCATTCCACTCCACTGATCTCCAGGTCTTCTTTCTGGTTTCTGCTGTATGAGTATAACAGGATGGAAGGTTTGTAGGACAGACACCACATTTTCTATTTTACTCTATTTTAACTTTTAGATTTGCAATGGGGGAGGTGTTAAGGAGAAGAAATTATGGGGGCACTGGAGAAATTCCTGTAATAGGATTTTCTGGTGTGAAGAAGTATAAACCCATCGTCTGCCAGGCATAACAAAACTCAGGAGATAAAATTGACTAGTAAGAAGTTGCTTTACTTTTATTCTTTTTAAAATAATTTCTCTTTTTTTGTCCTAGGATCTTCTGGCTTACACATCATAAACTGTTTAACGTGAAGAATAGCATTAATGCATAGTATTATTAGAATGTTAAATAAATGGGTCTCAATAAATGAACTGTTATCTACTACTGTAACGGTAAAAGACGAAAGCGTTTTCACCTTCTGGTTTGTGTGAGGTGCTCCAGAATCACCGTGTCCAAATTTTTAATTTTCTGTTTAGGTGTCTGAAATAATTTGAAAAGAAAGTGTGAGGACATTGATGTTTTAAAGCTATTTTTATAGAACAGAACTTCAGCATAGTCAGGCTAAAATTCTATATTCACTTTTCCATTTTTATTAAAGCAGAGAGGACTGTGTAAGCCACAGTTAGATGCTCAATTTACCCCTGTAAGACCACTACATCACACTGAAGTGCACCTGAAATCCATATGCACTGTGCTTCCCTGCTGACGCTGTACTGCTATTTGTAATGTCTGTCTTGCCTGTGACATTTTATTTAGTTCTTATCCCTGCTATGCTCACCTTGGGGCTGCTGGGCAGATGGGAACTGACTCAATTTTCAAGGGCACACAGATACAAGAGAGCAATCCTGCTCACAGTTCTGGTCTTTGTGTGGAGGCCCAGCTTTTAAGGATCTTGCACTTTGTAGAACAGCCAGACTGCTCAGTGACTAAAAGGGCAGGCTGCAAAATAGCTTAGCTTTGGAAAGCTGGAGTTTTGTTCTTGAAAAAGGCTTTTTATTTGGTGATTGGCAGATCTAGTGAATAGATAGTGTCAGGAATATGCTTCTGGTCATCTAAAATCCATCTGTGCTTCATGAGTATTAATAAGCTTTTTGAAAAATTGTGCTGTGGAAGTACAAGCTTGAGATAGAAAATTGTCAAGGATTTGCCAATCAATCCCACTTGACTTTCTTAGTCTTGATAGCATTCTGTATGTGCCATGTTCCTTGGGCTTGGACTGTGGCTGCTCTGAGGTGGCTGTTTCCAGGTGCTCTGGACTGATAGAGCCAGAGCTAAACCCCACTTGCTTGTGCAGCTATGGATGCTGGAGAGGACTGTGACCACTGGATGTAGTCGGAGAAGCAGTGGTGGGACAGTATGGAGCTCCTTCAGGATTACTTTCTGTTATTTCTTTGAGAAGGATGCTGTGCTTCAGAGCAGCTAATAGTGGATTTAGATGATTCCAAGTTAGTATTAGCTACACTGCACTATAGGCAAACACTGCTGGAGTTATTTCCTGCATTCCTGGTGTCAGACAGATGTCTGTTGTGGCTGTTTAGCCGTCCACCATAAAGAAGCGATGGATTCTGAGAGAAGCTGTCATTTACAGACTGCATTGTTCTACATGGTGGACTCATTTGGGGTAATACATAATGCTTTCTGTTTCTTGGTTTCTTCCCTCTTTTAGCTCTCTCTCTAATACTTTCTGCATAATTTTATCCTTGTCAATTGTACCGTGCTGCTGTTTCACTAATACAGAAATGAATATTATTCTTGGCACAAAGAGAGCTGAAGTCTTATATGGGTCATAAATCCCGTTGCAGTTTCCAGAATTTAAACCTAGTTGTCAGATCAAAGCATTTAAATTCTACCAAGGTACTCCTCACTTCCTTAGCTTCCTGACTTTGTTTTTGCAAAGGCTGCATATATATACTAGAGTGTCATGCTGGACTGTTTGGATATTCTTCCACTAAACGTTGGCAGGGATCCACATTAGCTGATACTCACATATTTGTATTTAAATGTTGGTGATAATATGTCTTGTTCTCTCTTAATCATTCTACTAACTAAACTGAAAACTCTATCTTAAAGTTAGTTTATTTACATCCTTTTGATCTTTTAATATTTATTTTAGACGTTCTTTGCTGAAACAGCACTGTAACAGCACAAAGGTATAGAAGTATAAAGCTAGGTAGGTTAGCCCAGTGCAGTAAGCCGTGAAAATATAAGTTCTCATTTTCTACTTCAACACTTTCTTCAAGCTGTTAATAAACAAGTAGTATTATGATGTATTCAGTAGTGTCACGGATTCAATGGCACAGTTCAAAGTCCCTCTTGAAATGAGTGGGGATAAACACATTGGAAATACGAAATACTGGAAATCAATTGAAGTCAACTAGAAGGAAGTGTTTGCTATCAAATTGTGTGTGTATATCTCTGTAACCTTGTTGATGGCTGTCATGTGAAGAACGTATAGCTGTAGAACAAGTTTTTAAACATTTTCTTAGCTACTGTTTTTCTGAGAAGTTGTTTTTGTTAACTTTAGGAGAAGAATAGACCTTTATCATGCCAACTTGATGATGATCTTCCTTACTGTGTGTGCTTTAGAAGTTAGTTTAATATTGCAAGCACTGGGTTTGCCCTCTGATGGTATGTTGCCCTCTGATGGTATGTTGCCCTCTGATGTAGGCTGTGATTGCATCTTTCTAGAATGGTTGTCTCATGATCAAGGATTTGGGGTTTGATATGTGAATGTTAATATGTGATATGAAGCAATTTGGTGCTTCTGCCTCACTCAGTGCTGCTGGTGACTCTGTGTATAACTAAGAATTATACACAAAGGACAACAACATTCACAAAAATCCTTACAAATGGACCCTTGCCACTATATGCCAAAGACCTATTGAATTTGATTCTTGCCACTGAAATGAAAGATGCCTCAAGGATGGTTTTTAAGGCAAAGCATATTTGTAATCTCCCTTCCTCCATTCAGATGTCCTTGTGCACTAGTTTGGACAGTGCTTTCAGAGGAAAGAATGGCATTGTTAATATTATTCCTAGGGCTAATAGAAAATAATCATTTCATAATTACAATTTTTTGCTTTTTGACTTCAAATGCCATTTCCTGGGTAATAATAAAAGGTATGAGGTGATCTCTAAATGAAGCAAAAAATGTAATTTGAAGTTGATATTTGATTCACTTCACACTACTATGAATTTTTACTTGGAATGAATTTTGGAGACTTGTGTCTAATACTGTATTCACACAAGTATATTGAAGTTAACATAAAGAAATCTCAAAATTAAGTGTAGATTATTGATTAATAATTCTGCAATTTATGTTAATAGTTGAAGGCTGTAGGTGTCAGGCAGCAAAGAAACAAATGATATAAATGAGCATAAAATGATTGGTAGAGCTCTTATCTGAATACTGTGGGAACGTGTGTGTACATTTTTCAGAATGAAGGTTTTTTTCCTGATGAGTTAAGTCACTAGATTTCTTTGGGATTGCAAATGAAGTATCTTACTATTGCTGCTAACACAATGTGCCGAATTCTGCTCTGACAATGTATTGTACACTTCTGCAGCGCTGAATATTTTTCTCAGCGCTTCAGTATTTTAACATCAGTTATGCTGTTACGAAGTTCATCATAAATGGTTATGTAGACATTTCAGATATTCAGCAATGAAAAATCAAATTCTTGAAACTTCTCAAAAGTAGATTTAGCTCACATATGTATATTTTACATCTTTCTAGCAAATTAATGCCTCTGTGCTAATGTGTTCATTAGTGACATTAAAAATACATTTTTATATGTGGATATTTTACACTCCTAGAGTTTTCCTTTGTATTGTTCTCTACATTAACCTTGTTAAAAGCAATGAATTATGCGTAACAGTTCTATTACTGTAATGTATTGAGTAATAAGTACCTTTGTTTTAGAGCTGAACTACTAACTGTAGGTAACTTTCCAGGGTGAAGTTGCCGGGGTACCTGTGTGTATGGCAGCATACCAATACACAGTCCTCAGCCTCATAATCTTAGAATTCAGTGTCTTAATAGGATCAAATGGGTAATTACATACAGCTCAGTCTGATGCCTTCACTCACATTGAGTCACAGACTACTGTAGGGTTGATTACAGGGGAGGAAGGTGCTAAGCAGCATTAAAAGGGATGGCATGTTTTGGGGGTCTTTGTTTAAAAATTCAACAGCAGGGAGTAATAAAAACTTGTTTATAACTATTAGAATCAAATTAATCAAATATGGATAGTGTCATAGTATTTTTTTTTTTTTCTTTTCCTTTTCTTATTAATGTTTTCACTGAAAGCTTTTTGTGTTTGTTCCCTTGTTGAGCTGGAGGCATGTATAGTTTTTTTGGGTGAGGTAGAAAGACAACAGCTTTAGCTCTGTCACAGAGCAGTTTGATTTGTAGATTGAGGGTGTGAATAGCCAAGTACTCTCATCAGGATCTCTACTGCTAACCTTGGCTACTACCTACAGTTTAAGACAGGGAACAGAGCTAAGTGTGCTTCTATTTAGTTTTTAGTTTTAGGTGGAATGTTACTTGAGACGCTTTGCTGGAGTTTTGGCACATGCACGACGCTTTGGATGGCCAATCACCCGCAGGCAATGTATTTCGTTTGTGGCCTTTCTCTGAGCATGTTCCCGTTTTATCTTTCATTCTTGACTTTTGCGCAATTTAAGGTGTTTGCTTTGGCAACTTCTTCGCTGGGATTGTCACAGCAGTATAGAGTGAAATACAGTGGCACAAAATGAGTTAATGAAAAACTATACTAAAGGGCAATATTTGGATGTTATTCAACATCTGAAGTTCAGATTCTTACAGATTTTATTGCTGGGTTACCACACTCTCCTTTTTAAAAATACTGAAATCCTATAGCTGTCTCTGTATAAGGTCCAGAAAATTTAATCAGAAGGGCAAGGAAAACCTGTTTTGTTTACAGTAGGCATACAAGGAAAGGCATTTTTGTGTATCCTAATATTGTACCAAAACCACAATGGCATTGCCTGTATTAATGCATCAGCACTTGCGCCACGAACTATTCTTGCCATATCTATTTCTGCTCAGGAGAGGACATGAAAAGAATGGTTAGTGGCAAGATCACATGTCTGTTTGTGTTCAGGAATCTTCTGTTCTGGAGATGAACATGGTGAGATTTGGAATAACTATGGATAGAAAATCCCCAGTCCTGGGAACGATTTTGAAGTCTTTCCAAAGTCTGATTTACAAAGAAATCAGCAATGGGGAGGCAATTCTCGGTATGTGTAGCTTTACAGGAAATAAATCTGAGCAAGCTTAATTTCAATATTTAAAGAAGTTGAGAGGTTTGGCTGATAAAGGTGAAGGTATAGCTGTAACAGCCCATTTAGAAAGACAGGTCCTTGCATTTCATGACATTCCAGTTTGAGAAATAGCACTGCTCTGTATCAGTGAAGCACAAGTTAAAAGGATTAAGAACTGGCCAACTGACAAACCTAAGAAATGAGTCATAATAATAGAGTGCCGCTTCATAGGGATCAGCACTATGCTTGACACCATTTAACAGTTCCATCATTGATCTGGAGCACATGGAACTGTGATAAAATTTGCAAATGACACCAAGATTACCAAAATGGTAAATAATGAAGGCAGGGAGTAATACAGGATTATCTATACTGATCCTGCCTTCATTCAAACATAATGGATTCCAATTCAGTCTGATGCTAAGCTTTACACTTAAGAAGTAAAAAGCATATTAAGTGAAGTTAATAAGAAATGGAATAATGAGAAACTTCAGATCTCAAACTGACAAGTCGGCACTACTATTCTGTGAATACCAGAGAGAACTCAAATAATCCTTACCTATGAGACAGACAGAGTGAGTAATGGACTGATCTGTAAGCATTAGGATCAAGTAGCAAAGGAAATGGTGAATTATCCATCTCTGAACCTTTATATTAAGACTAGAAGTTCTGTCCTAGTTCAGCATAGATTATTGGGCTCAAAACAGAAGTAATCAAATGAAATGCCAAAGCATGCTGATGTACAGGAGGTCAGCCCTTATGAAATAGGGTTGCCCCTTGACCTGTATCTATGAGAAGTACTAAGTTGACTTGCAAAATCGTTTGAGAGACTTCTCTGGAGAAGCAGTTGTGCTTCTTATGGGAAATGACTTGTTTCTTTAATTTGAGGTTGAAACTCTATTTTTAGGCTCCACTGAAACGTGCAGCTTCCCATATGCTAAATTTAGACAAATTAAATTGTCAATTTTTCTGGCACAATAACATGCCAGTATAGATTGTTTGGGATTTTCTTTGGTTTTGCTTTCAAGATTGAGGCAAAATGCATATAGCAAGTAAAGGCTTCCCAGAATGAGATATGTTTTTCATACTGCTTGTGTGATTTATGGTAAGAAGACCTTTAGGCCTAAGAATGGAGCTTATTTTTGGCATGGGAGGGAGCTTCTTTCAGTGCTTGGAAAGTAGGAATATTTATTTTCACGTATTTTAAGAGCAGATTGAGAGTTGAAACCTGGACACCTGTTGTCAGGCTTATGCTAATTACCTGTGAACTTATAAGTAGGGTGACACAGTGCTGTGTTGTTATGTTTGTTATTTATGAAGTGGTTAATGTCCACAGGGACTAAAATTCTGTTGTGGCAATGCTGGAAGTGTGGAGACTCTTTCCTGACATGTTTTGCTCCATGGTCCCTGCTCTTTCAGTATTTTATCTCTACCATGCACTTTCTGTGCACCAGTTCCTGTCAGGAGCCCTCATGGAGTTTGGGACTCGGCAGCGTTGCTGAAGGACTGACAAGTCCCAGGCAAGTGAATAACCTCCACAATGCTCACCATCTTTGCAAATGTGGGAATGTCTTCTGAGGAATACACAGACAGGGTCTGTAGCCTTTCCACTCCTTTCCAGTTACTTTTCCTAGCGTCCTTCAGGCTTGTGATTCTCGTTTTATGTCACAGAATCATAGAATGGCTTAGGCTGGAAGGGACCTTACAGACCATCTACTTCAACCTCCCTGCCATGGGCAGGGACAGCTTTCAACTAGGCAAAGGAAAAACCCTGTTGCTCCTTAATTCTTAGTACTGGGAGGCATTCCTAACAAGTCCCCTAGTAAGAAGCTGCCAGCTTAAGTGCCCTAGCCTAAGAGATTGCCTTCTCTCCTGTAGTCAGTGAAATATTTCAAGGATGATTCAGACTTGGATGTAGGTTAAGGGGAAATATTCTTTAGAATTTTTAGAGAGTTTGAGTGTCTGTCTTGTCTTTCTTCAAACTGCTAATGCTCCTGTTACCATTAAATACAGTAGAAAAAGTTTTCTGTTAAAGTAGGAGTTGTATTTTTAGATACAAAGATAAAATCATTTCATCTCAGGCTTGAATTTTTTTTTGTAGTCATTGAATAAAGCAAAAATAAAAGCTGTTGCATTCACCTTTCTGCTTGTTTTGTTTTGTTGTGGGATGTTTTGAAGTGTGGCCTGGATTTTTGTTTTCCAGCCCTGCCATAATTTTAATTTCTTTTTTAAGTTAAATTGCAGTGTGCTTTCAAATCAACTTCCAAAAAAGAGTTTAGCTACAAAGCAGCTCTTCAGAGACTATCTGTGTGTGACAGTGGTATTTGTGGAAGGAGGGAGAGGCAGGGTGGGGACTGATGTGTTCTATTTTTTTAGGGAGCTCATTTTAATTGTTGGTATAGGAAACATTCCATTAAATGCCATGAATTGAGCTGCTATGCAAAACAAAATGGTGTTTATGTACTGCAAGACTGTTAGCAGAAAGAGGGTATCCTACTACTGAAAGTACAGGTGGAATGCTGCAGAGATCATCACCTCAGTAGCCTTTAAGTGTACAGTAATAAGAGGTGCTTTGTTTTCTATAGAAAGCATGGATGCACAAAAAAGTGTTGGAAGCCCTAAGAGTGACATGACAAATACATGATGAGATTAGTATTATGTTCAGAAGAACAGCAAAAAAAAAAAATTCCCCTCAGGAAAATTGGAGTTGCAGAGTGTGAGATTGTAATACAGGCATGAAAAAGCAGAGCCAAGCTGGAATTTTCTGCTTTCATGGAATAGGGCTGCACAGATCTTCTGTCTGGATTCAGGTTCAGGCATGTGCTTATTCTGCTGACTCACTGGGTAGTCTGTGATGTGAGGCCTGTCAGTAGTAACCTTGATGGGTAAAAAAATGTGAGTTTTTCTTTAAGGTAAGGGGCACTTGGGACATAGAAGCTGGTAACAGCAAAGCACCAACTGTAGTATGAAGCTGTAGAACTGGGTAGGAGAGGCCAGAAGTGTGTTCTTGGTTCTTTTGTATGAGTTTGGGCAAAAGGATACAAAATCTTGGAAATAGGGCACTGGGAATTAGGGTTTTGAGAAGAGTGTGTTTAATGGTATTCCAGTTAAGATCATAAAGTAACATTGAGGTGTTTGGAGTGTAGTCTGAGAAATTTGTAGAATTTGTGCTCAAATTTGAAGGTCAAGTACACCTGACCATCTGAAAATCAAACACACAGCACATGTACTGAGGATGAGACCACATGTAGAAACCACAGATTAAGAGAGCAAATGAACTTGCATAGGAGGGCTGTACTGCTGCAGCACTAGTTCTAAGTGGCATGTCTCTAATTTCAGATATTACATAATTCCTGAAAGGCTGAGCACAGTATTTCACTCCTGGCTACTTGAAAACCAGAAATAAAGCAGACGCAAACCGCTGTTGCAAAGGCATGCGGTTGAATGTTGAAGAGAATATAGCTGTGTGCTGGTGCACAACTGCCTTCATGTCCCTACATCAAAGGTGTGAGGAAGTGAACTTGAATCTTAGGATTGCTGCTATTGAGTTAAAGTTATAATGATTTTGAAAAGAATTAATAAATAATGTATTTTTCCACTGATTAAAGCTAAATACTTACAGTGAGTGGGAAACAATAAGTAGTTTTTATTGCTATAGTAGCTTCTTTTAACCTAAGGACTTTCTGATGGAATAATCTCATTTGTGTGGTGGACCAGACCTCACGTGAGGTGGTCAAATACATTGGAGCAGACTGAATTCTTTACTAGGTGTGCTTATAACTGAACTGATTTGATCTGAGACGCATCTTGCCAAAACCTTCACCAGTTTAATACAAATCGTTGCAGGAATTAAGGGAAACAAGGAGATTTTTCAAAAATGCTATAAAAGATTCAGTCTCTGCAGGATTCCCTTCACAACAGAGAAATGTGATAAACCTTTGAACCTCCTGCCATGTGTATGCCCGTACCACACTTGGAGGTGGTATAAAATCCTCCTGCTGAACATGAGCATTTGGCTATTCTCTAGATCAGAGCTGATCCAAAATGTGCAATAGTGTATTTTACCAGCCAGCACATTTCTCTGAGTTTTAGGATGTGGTGTTAGTGGTCTTTGGATTGGACTTTACTCATTAACCTCTCTCTGCATGAGGACTGCCACTGGTTTATTAGGATTCAGGTCATGCTTGAGTGACACCAAAGGCATGAGACCCACTGTTGGAGGTAAGGATTCTAAGGGCAGTGCATTGCAAGCAAAACCAAATAATGCTTGCAGTTATAAGAGAGTCATGCAATGTTAGATAACATTTCAACCTCCAGCCAAACAGAAGTGATAGCATCATATAAAAATAGGACTGGAGATGACTTTAAGAGGGACTCTGGTTAGTTTCTCGCCTGAGGACAAGATACAGTCTCTTTAATGTCATTCTTATCAGGTATTTGGCTGAACCATTTTTAAAGTCTTTGAATGATGGTGAGTCTATCCCACCTACCTAAATCTGGCCTGCCTGCCCAAGCCATTCTCTGTCTTTATCATTAAAAAGTATTTCATAATCTGAACATTTAGTTTGGGTAGTGCAGTTAAATTTCTTACTGTTGTGAACTTAATGACCATATGATAGTAGTCTCTTCCTTTTCTTTTTCTTTCACATTATATACAGTTGGAAAGTGTGTTGTCTTGTCCTATTCCCTTCCTCTACTGTGTCAGCTGCACTTTAGACTAAACCATCTAGTGTGTTTTTTTCAGTCTGGTTTTAAGTAGGTCATGTTTTCTCTGATTATCCTTGTGGCACTGTTCTGGACCTTCCTTATTCTTGAAGCACAATGCCACAAACTATGTGCAGAACTGTGACCGAGCAGAGTTGCAAGGATTATTTGAGTCTGTTTCTTGTTTATACAGCCATATATATATATATACAAACACGATGTATGCTTAGGGTGAGGAACAGAATGCTGTTGTTGATTCATGTGCAGCTCGTGATCTGCCACAACCAACACCTTTTTTTTTTGTTTGTTTTTTAAACTGCAGAAGTACTTGTATTTCATCTCTTTGTGTGCAGTTGAACACTGCATAAAGGAAAAATCTTGCCCTTTCCCTCACTGTCGTGAATGCTTTTTTTCCCTGAAACATTTTGCCCATATGTCAAACTGAATTTTAATTTGCAACCTGTCCAGTAGCACATTGCTTTCTCATCCTCATGTTGTTTCTAGATTTAAACACTCCAGATTTCAGTCTGAAAATGATAGAATAATTTAGTTTGGTAGGGAATTTGGTTTGGTAGGGAATATGGGATATCCTTTGGTCCAACCCCTTGCTGCAGCTTCTCAATCAAGATGTTTGTTGCACTGAATCCAGCACACATCCCTACAGATCTCAACACAGTGCATTCTTGTATTTTGACTGTGATCCCTTAAGAGTATTCTGAGATGGAGTACTCTAAAAATAGCTTTCTCCCTTTACTCTTCGCTTGTCTAGCTAGACTGTGCCTTTGCTACTTTGGTCAGCCTGTCCCTTCTGTTGTCAAATAGAAGGTCAAACTGCGAGATTTTCAAAAGGAAAAATTCCTTAGATTCTCAGTACTTCTTTACTTAATGCTTACAAGGGCTACCTGAAGCTTTTGTTTAACCCTTTACTGGTTCATAGTGGAGGTTATTGATTTGGTATTTCCTTGAAGCAGTACCTTTCTGTTAGTTGCATATTCTCAGGGCATGGTCTTACTATTTTGAGACACAAGGGAGTTTTAGCTGCAACTGCCTCTAAGCTGGGAGAAGCCAGTTCCTTCAGAATCCCAGGTTTGAAAAAAATGTATTATTGATGGTGGTTGCTGCTGAAAGTCTCTGTGGTAAGCTAAGCTTGGGAAAATACACAAATCTTCATTTTGATCAAATGCCTGCCAGAGGTAAATCAGGAGCTGCCTGATGACTTTGATGGAATTTGGCATTTAAGAGGTTGATACCATGTTCTGCAGGAGGTATGTCAAAGACGGGTGAGAGAAGCACAGCTGCATTTAGATGTGTTTCAGCTGGGCTAATGCAGCAAGGAGAGGCTTTGTAACTGCAGGAAAAATTGTCAAATGCAGTTAATGACTTGAGAAAAGATTTCACCACATCTGCAATGATGGCCTGAGTCAGAGTCTGTGTCAGGATTTGGCCCTGAGGTTGTAGGAGTCCTTGTTGCTGGTTTTGCTGGTGGTATTGGGCTAGGTAAGCAAATTCAGTTAAAATCAGGATTTCAAATTTCTTTAACATAGTCCAAGTGTTTTCAGCACTACTTAAAGGATTAAACCAATGTCTACTGATGCTTTTTTGGTTTGTTTTTCTTCTTTCCCTTTTTTTTTTTTTTTTTTGGTACAAGATGTTCTGTGTGCTAAGCATGCACAAGGAGCTTAATGGCAAGGTTTGACTCTTTTTTAATTTAGTTTTTTTAATAAGGTGTGATTCATCCTTGCTATGCTCCAGTCTAATTAAAGATTAAAAATCTGTAACAGAATACAGAATTGTAACATCATTCTACAATTGCATAAATTTGTAGCAGCTTAAAAAGCAGCATTACCAGTTTTTACCCTGTAAGTAAAGTGTTTGGATGAATAAGATCCTGTACTGCCCCATGACAAGGCCAGCAGTGCTCATGCTTTTCTCAGGCCAAGTTCCTGGGTAATGTTGATGTCTAAGTCCAGTGAACTTGTTGGAGAAGGTTTTAATCACCTGGGGAAGTTTTGGGTCGGGTCCAAAAGTGCAGCCCTTAATTGTGCATGTTCCTGTGTGTTCAGAACAAATGAATGTTTGCATTTCTTAGAACTGGGAAAATTCTTGCCAATGCAGGGTGATAAATGCTGCCTCTGGGAAACTATGATTTTGTCAGGTGATTTCACTGTGAAACAGGAGCATGACATACCAAGACCTTTAACAGTAATACCTGCAGATTTAGCAAAGCTCCCTATTGATGTGCATTCAGGTTGGGGAGAAATGCTCAGAAGAGCAAAGCTTAAGTGTTCTAGTGAAATTATTAGTCTTTACAGCCTATATCTTTCTTTGAAAGACTGTTCTGAGAAACTTGGCTGTGTTGCGTATGCAGTGCTCTGTTCTGGCATGGTCTTTTAAGGAGATCCTTTTCTGCTAATACTGAAATACTGAATTTCAGAGGAGGTCATCAGTCTCTGTCAAAGAGAAGGGGTTTTTTGATGGCTGAATTGGGCAAAAATATTTTTTTCTTTTGTTTGCTTGCTTGCTGGTTTTGGTTTGTTTTTATGTCACAGATAGCAGTATTATTCAGCCAACCAGAGAGCCTTTCTATAGACATCATAGCAAAAAGCCCTAATAATATTTTAAAAGCAGATTAGAAATAATCTTCCTGCACGACCTTGCTTGAGTGACCTCCTGGTTTGTTGCTTTTCATTTGGGCACTGCATCATCAAAGCAAGGTTTTGCTGTTTAATATGGTGTACGTGAAGTGGCATTGTATCTTTATCTGTACTTCATCACCAGGGAGAGAAGCAAGGCGGTGGAGCTCTGCACAAAGTCTGCCTGCTTTGTGTAAAACATGTTTTGAGAGCAATGTCACTCGGATAATGATATGCTCAATGACACTGCAGCAAACAGGAGCAAAAGAGAAAAATACAATACAGAGGATCTTTAAAACTTCTTTTAGTTTAATTTAATAAGAACTCAATGTAGAATTATTTAGTATGATTCCCTTGTTTACCAAGTAATTATAGCTTTAAAATCTGTTTGGGTTAGCATTTAGCTTCTCTCCATCCAAGGGGATCATAATATTGATGGAATATGTATTAGCCTGTTCTTGAGAGCAAAAGTAATTAAAAATATATCTTTATTATTCTCGGTCTGATAGTAACATATAATAAATTTTTAAATGAGCTGTTCAAACAAAATATCAAAGTAATGTGCTTCTTTTCCTTTGCATATAGAAAATTAAGTCAAACCTGCTTAGTTTTACAAGGTTTTAATTAAATTAAGGGCTTCTGAAATGACATAAATTATGAAAGTGAAGCATGAGTGGTTTAGCATTGGGGAAAAAAAGTCTTGACACCAAAATTTAAACCGTATAACACAAACATTAATCTGGACTTCAAAAATTACTTGAGAATTAAAACTATAGATGTCAAGAATTAAAGAATTTTAAAGGATTAATCTTTCTATTTAGATTATTGCAATCTAGTACTGATATATTTGACCTAAAGGAAAAGCTTTTTCCTTCAGCTATGTACCATCTAATAGCTTTCATTGTTGTTCTCATTATAAAGAGAATGTCTGCAAATGAGTGCTTGAACGTTTGCTGCTTTTCTGATTTGGCTGCAGCAGCACTGGGAGATAAATACAGAAAAGTAATTATTATTCCAACTTAAAAGTACAAGCCTATTTTTAATGTACATACTTTGCTGATTTCGGTAGATGAAGATTGATACTCTGAATTGTAAATCATCTTTTAAGGCTTCAAACACAGTGTGATGTGTAGACAAAATGGGAAACTATTTAATTGTGTTCTAACTTACATTGTAAGGAGCTGAAGTGATAAGGTAGGATCATAGATGTTCTTATCTTTCTAAGCTCCTATAATATATGGATTTGAGTTCCTAAACTGACAGTAATTGTTTTACAATAATGTTTATTTTAGGCTTTCTGAAGTGAGATATTTGATTACCCCACCTCTGGGTATTCAGAATTACTAGCATGCTGTAGGAGAAAATTCTAAATAGAAATGGTAATGAAAAAAAATTATAGAATGGAAAAACAGATGAAGTCCATTTCTGGCCATTAAAACTGAATGAGAATTTGAGACTTGAATTACAATTCTGCATCTTTTGAGGAAAAGAGAGTGTGATGTGTGGCAGAAGTCATGCTAATTTGCCAAGTTTTTTACAACTTCTGTGGCAGTTCTAGGTTTCCTGTGTTGCTTGGTTTCATTTTGTTGTGGCGTTTGTTGTTGTGGCGTTTGTTGTTGTGGTTTTTCTTAAAAAGAATTCACTGCTATTGTTACCACATTTATACACATGTTTTCTATAAAATATAGCCAGACAGAAATGTTTAAAGAGACAGTGTTTTGTTGTATCAAGAGCATACTGAATTCCCGCTCTGGATGTACTTTGTTCAATCCTAATGTTTTGAAAAAATTGGGTTATTGACAAATCAGTTTAGTGTCTCATAGTTCTGCAGGTAAGTTAATTTGTAAAATGCTTAAAAGGTGAAAAAAAATAGGAAGTGACATTGTACAAGGCTTTCTCTTTTCTGTTGTGTTCTCCCCCCCCTTTTTTTTTTTCCCTCCCCAAATATATGCTTAAAATGCCATTTTTGATGCCTCCTTTCTGTACTTGGCCTTCCCCAAAGCCCCACCTGTTAATGTCAGATGTTTTCTGCATAGTCAGAAAGTATACACACAAATGAAAAGGGTTTTGAATGTAATCCAGGAGTAAGGACAATTCTGGTATAAACTTGATCTGGTGTCATCTTTATTACTGTGTTTAAAGTATAGATCAAGATTTTAATATTTGTTATGATTAGTTTTGACTGATCATTACCAAAAATGAATTATGCTTGTTCGGTCATTCATCAGATACTGTGTTTTGAGTTTCCTGTTGCTTTATGTGGTGTCACTCTCATGCATAAGAAATGCTTAAGCAGGTCCCGACTGTGACCACAAGATGTTCATGTTGGGAATTTGAATTGTATACAAAAAGTTGAATATTTCGATTTGACACGTTCCCTCTTGCTCTAAAACTCTATGACCTGATGCAGTAGTGATGCCTTCAGACAAGGGCACATGCTGGCCGCAATGACCATTAAGTGTTAAGTAAATACATGCATCAGATGGGTCTCTGAGGATGTCGAAGCTTGTGAAGATGAGGCTGTCTGAAGGCACCATGAACAGATGAGAAGAATCTTCATGGGGCAGCAGATGTCCCCCATGGTAACTGGGTAAAGGAGATGATGGAAATTGTTTCAGTTGGCAAAATGTAGGCAGAGTTGTGCTTCGCTCCTTTAGTAGCCAGACCATGTTGTTGACAGCTGGCTGAACATGAGCCAGCTGTGTGCCCAGGTGGCCAAGAAGGCCAATGGCATCCTGGCCTGCATCAGAAATAGTGGCCAGCAGGAGCAGGGAAGTCATTCTGCCCCTGTACTCAACACTGATTAGGCCACACCTTGAGTGCTGTGTCCAGTTCTGGACCCCTCCAGAGAAGGGCAGTGAGGCTGATGAGAGGTCCCAAGCACAAGCCCTATGAGGAGAGGCTGAGGGAGCTGGGGTTGTTTAGCCTGCAGAAGAGGAGGCTCAGGGGAGACCTTATTGCTCTTTACAACTACCTGAAAGGAGGTTGTAGGCAGGTGAAGGTTGGTCTCTTCTCCCAGGCAACCAGCACCAGAACAAGAGGACACGGTCTCAAGCTGTGCCAGGGGAGGTTTAAGCTCTAGGTGAGGAGAAAGCTCTTCATTAAATGAGTTATTGGCCAATGGAATATGCTGCCCAGGGAGGTGGTGGAGTCACCGTCCCTGGAGGTGTTCAAGAGAGTATTGGATGTGGCACTTGAAGCCATGGTGTAGTTAGTCATGGGGTGTTGGGTGATAGGTTCAACTTGATGATCTCTGGGGTCTTTTCCAGCCTTATTGATTCTATGATTCTATGCTTTTGCAAAGAGTGACTCAAGTGTAATAGATTTTAAGTGGGTACATAATTGAGTCTTCGTGTTCTTTTTTTATTTTATTTTGGAAAGAGCTTTTTCTTTTGCTTTTGTTGCCCATGATGAAGGTGGTTGTTGGTGGGGGAAAGAAAAAACTTCCATGTGAATGTCATAAGAATTAATAAAGTAATTACAGTTTCCAGTGAGGTTGCACTTAGCAAGTATCTTTAGCTTGTTTTTTTTTTTGGTTCTTCTAAAAAATTATTATTTATTTAGTCTCCTCCCATAGGGGGAGGTGGCAGAGACATGGGCATTCAACTATTATCTTTCATGATTATGCAGTACCCAGAGGAGTGCTCAATAACTTTTTTCTTCCTCTGTGGCTTTCCCCCATTCCACATTCCATAATGATATTCAGGCTGCAAAGGGGTTGAAATATCCACCTCATATCTGAAGACAAATTTACATTTCACTCCAAACACCATAATTTAATGAAGGTTTTATGCTGTTGTGGATACTTAATTATGCTAGAGGCAGAACTGAAATTTAATACTGTTCCACATGCAAGGAAGATTTACTAGTAGCTTATTTTCAGAAGTCCTCTAAATGAGCGTTACTTATGCAGTCTACTCTTGTTTTTTAAAACATACTGGAATAGCCCAAACTTTCATAAATAAATTTTAATTTAAATTGCTCAGTGAAGATAATGTATTTGTAGTTTATGGCTTTTTGAGGAGATACCTGCCTTTGCTGGCTTTGCAGCAATGATCAATGTAACATTTACTGCCCTTAGCAGCCAGACTTTGGTTTCTACATGTAAAGAAATGTAATCATTTAGGACTTGTAATGGTGTATGTGCTCATCTTGTGCAGAAATCAAGATGACAATTTAAAAATAATTATAGAGCACACCTCTTGGTCTGTCCAGTAACATGAACCTGCCTTTGCAATCTTAACCTACTGTATTCCTTGTAATAAAGGAGAGGACACTACTTTGAGACATGGCTTTCTCAGTGTTTACTCACAGCACTGTGAATCAGTGGCATAGAAGATGTTGAAGCTGTTGTCTAGGAAGTCACTGTGATGGGAGATTTCTGAGAGACTCAGACACCAAAGACATTTCCAGACTTCAAACAAGGGTGTGTTTATGTACAACTGCCAGGCACTCTATCCAGTAATAGTGAAGTTACAAATATTGGTTAGTAGTTACAAATATTAGTCAAGTAAGCTTGAGCTGTATTAGACCTTGTTGGCTATGATGGGTTTGGAATGTCCAGGCTGGGAAGCCCTTGAAGCGAGCTGGAGCCAAGGTCAACGTCATTGCTCTGCTGCAGGCTTCACTGCTTGGCATAGCCATCTTCTGCAGATCGAGACCAGTCTTTCTCTTTTCATGAGTCAGAATCAGTCTGTTCATGGATGTTACCTCATGGCCATTGATCAGTTCCACCTACTGCAGGTGAGCACTACCAGCTTGCAGACTGAGTGCCAGTCATCTGAGTCCTTTAAGTAGATGCAGACTGGATACTGCTGTAACAGGTTTCCTGTGTTTATACGCCTATGCCAAGGTTAATTTACTTCTGGCACCAATATGATGCAGTCTTGAGGTAGGTCTGGGGCCAGGGCAACCAGAAGGTGTTAGATTATGCTACAAAGACACAGATTAAACGTACAAAGGAGGTACTGTGAAAATATGAACTGGAGCTGTAATAGTAAATGTATTTATTAGTGGGATTTGTTGCTGGTGTACAGGTGATGTAGCTAAGAACTCATTGAATGAAAATTTTGATGTGATTAATGTCAGAAGTTACTAATTTTATCTTAATTAAAAATAAGAATCTCTCCCCTGTGCATCAAGATATCATATGGGGTTGTTTGGGTTCTTTGCTGCACACCTTGTATGGTGCTCCTCTATTAGCCAGACAGTGCTCTGCTCTCCTTTGTTTGGCTGATTATTTCCTTTGATCAGAACTGATTATTTCTGCAGGTCAGACTTTTTCTAATGATGCCTTTAAAACAAAATCTGCTACCCTCTTTTGGGGAAATTATTATTATTATTCTTCAAAGCTATCATCTCATTTAAATATGTGACAGTTTCATGCCCAATAATTTTTCTAGTAGTAATTCCTTATCACTCAGAACCTAAATATGACAATTCCTGAGTCTTAGATGTCTGATTTCTTGTCACTGGGTAAGAGAATTAAACTGAGTGGCTTCAGCTGGGGGAACATCTGCTGTAGTTATGAGCTGATTGTTGGGTTTTGGCTAAGCTCTACTCTAAATCATTCTATAGTTAAACCATTCTGGTTATTTAGAATTGAAATCATTACATGGGTACCAAGTTATAAAGTATTTGTTTGTTTTCTCTTTGTCGGTGGTTGTTTTGTTGTTTGTGGGTTGTTTTGTTTTTTTTTATATTTTGGAAGGTGAGAAAACTTCCTGGCAATTTCATATGTGTTTAATTATGATTGAAACTGCTTATATGTAAGAATTTTCTTGGTAGAAGGCATTTTTCAGCACCGCAGAAACTTGTAGTCAATGTTTCTTAGGTCACTGTGAGAATCTCTGGGTTTGTTTACAGCCAGGGGAGGTGCTGTTTTATTTTAGCCACATACCCCCTACTTAAAAACATACTTTTGCCTTCTCCCAATTGGGGAAGCAAATAAGTTTTCTACTAAATGTTTGCTTGTTGCTCCCAGATGGAAAGTATATGCTATGTGTTTCAATTAAAAGAAGCCCTGTAGCAAAACGTGTTAGTCACAGGCAGAGGCCAAGTGTGTCATTATTCTGTAGGAACAGCAGTGAAGATAATGAACGGTTAAGGACAGTGGACAATGGAAAGTGAAGCATGTCGTGTCAGTGCACTGTCAGTGGAGTCTGGGCATGCTTTGCATTAGAAAGTGCTGTGAAGTTGCAGGGATGCAGCTGGTCTGTGGAGAAAGAGTAAAAGGTTGCTTAATGGCATGTAGTCATTTTAAGACTGATTTACTGAACTGGTTTTTTCAGCCTTGAGAAGGCTTGGGGAGACCTTATTACCATGGACCAGTACATAAAGGGTGGTTACCAGGAGGGTGGAGACTCCTTTTTGCAAGGACTCCCATGGAAAAGACAAGGGGTGATGGCGACAAGTTCCTATTGAATTCCAAAAGGACATCTTTCACAGTGAGAACAGTTAGAGACTGGAATCGTCTCCCAGGGGAAGCAATGGATTCCCATACATCAGACAGTTCTAAGACTCAGCTTGACAGGGCCATCTCATTTTAACTACACTACCACCTACAAGGGTTGTTTCGGATGATCCTTGGGGCCCCTTCCAACCTGGCATTCTCCGATTCTGTGATTAATGCTTTTGCCATTGTAATCAAAAGACATAAGAAAAGATTTTTGTGTTTGATTCTTTCCTTGCTTTGAGACAAACAGAAGTTTTTTCTGAGCTTCCGATGCATTTTACTTTGAAACAAAAGAAATTAAAATCCAAGACAATTATGCAATCTTCTCCTATGAGGAATATCCCTTAGGTGAGAAGCATGCTATATTGGAGTTGGATCTTCAAAAACTAGACAGGAGAAGTGGCAGGTCTCAGAAACATTATTATGTACATGAGCAGCCTCGTAAATACTGGGCTCGGCATTCTGATTCTGTGTTGCAGCTGTTGAGCATCTTTTAAACTCAGTACTGTGGAGCCAACGTACCACTAGTGGGAGAAGGGAACAGGGCAGCATGTAAGAGTGGATGTTGCACAGGGAACGAAACTGGTGAGTTTAGAAGAAAGAGCGAGATGATCAGAAGCTGAAGGAGGAGAATAGCAAAGTGCTTATTTTGAAAGCGACAATGTGTTACTTGCCAACCATGTATATTATCTACAAATATGAAAAAACATGGAAAGTGAGGGAAAAAATAGGTCACAAGGAAGTAGCTGAGAGTGCTGAAAGAATACCTATTTCTAAAGTGTGATTTTAAATTTTTTAATATATTATCATGCAGATTGCCAGAGCATGTGGTGTGTTTATCTGCTTGCCACTTTTTCTAAAGTAGCATACTTTTCAAAATAATAAGGACAGATTTCTATTGAGTTTCTCACTGTTGTAAAGCTGTATTTGGGCATTGTTACAGTTTAAAACAGAAAGCAAAACAACTGTAAGATGTATTTTCTGTTCTGCTTAAGGAAAGCAGGAAGGGAAATAACATTCACCACAGTTCCTTACAGATGTTCACTTGAATATAGGACAATGTGGTGCGAAATAGATACTTCTGAAATTGATACTTGACAGTGCCACCTATTGCTACAGCAGCAGAACTTAAAGCAGTATTTTGGGTATGTATATGTCTAAACTGCACAGAAAAGTGAAGGGTACCTCTTCATCTTATCATTATTTCAGGGTTGTTTAAGTGATGTGGAAGTGTAAGATTGACCTTGCTTTATGGCTGTGAAATGGGCTACATTAAAAAAAAAAAAAAGAATTTACTGGATGGTAGCATCACAGATGTGTGGTAAGATTCTGTTCCAGAAAGCTTGGAACTATTGGCATGTGATTGAAAGCCAGTGTCTGTATTTTGGCTAAACTTACTCAGCTTGGCTGTCCACCTCCCCCTGCTTCCCCCACCTTTACTGATGACATTAAAGTTCATGTAATACAGTAGAAGAGTCATCCTAATAATCCTAAAACTGCTTTGGCAAACACTTTTTTAGCAAAACACTGAAAGTTTTCTGGAGCTTGAGTTTTAAGTTAATTGTGAACAGAATAAAATGTTTTGTAGCAGAGAAAAGTAACTGATGATGAAAATTCTTTGTAGATAAAGACTTAATGATCTGGACACATCTTAATACTTGGTGTCCTTTATCAGTTCCTTCAGTTAGGAAGCATAAAAGCAGATTTCTTCACCTGCCCTTTGAAGGATGATACTTGTTTTATGATAGAGGTCGAACTAATGCCAATGGTAAGGATAACAAAAGATGTATAGGGGCAGCCTGAGATCAATTTTAGGTTTTAATTCTGGTTCTTAGCATTACTGATCCTTCTTACTGCCTCAGTCCTATTTTTGTTTCTACTGGAGAAACACCCTGCCCTAAAAGAATGCACATTTTTTGCTCATAATCTTTAAGAGTAAGAAAACAAGTGTTCCCTCCATTGTTTTATTCACGAAGGATTTCCATAGTGAAGTAAGAGCAAGAAAAGATGGAGCAGCTTGCAAGTAATTTATTCTTTCATAGGTTCAGGTAGGTATCTCTCAGGAGTTATTGTCACTTCACATGGGTAATATTCTTTATCTGAAGCTGTTCTCTTTCCTCAAAGATAGACAGGTCTCCTGTTACCCTTGCTGAGCTTCTGAAGAGCTAGATTGCCACGAAGCTTAAGGCGATTAAAGGGAGCAGCTATGGAGTATATAGATACCTGTAGATTCAGAGGAGGTTCAGAAGGAGAAATAAAGGGTGACTACATCATCATAGTTAAGTTCAGGGCTGAAATCTAATTTGGCTAAACACAAAGTATTTTTTAATAATTTTTTTCCTCCCTTCAAATGATACCTAACTTCCTTTTCTCCTAGTTGTGTTCTGGACCTGTATTTGTGGTTGCTTTCATTCTCTGTGCCTTTCTTCACTGATCGAAGGTATACTTTCAGGTTGCAGATCAGGTTTAACATCTTTTTCCCAGTGTATTTGTTTTCCGTCCTTCTGTCTCTCTCCTTCTTAATGATGTGACAGCCTGAAGCAGCATAAAGCCATTAGTAACTACATTTTGCAGTATGGAGAAGAGGAAGGATGTAGCTGCCTAATGGTTTACCTCATGGTTGAATTTTGTATGCTCTCTCTTGGATCTCCATGCTGAGTCTCTTCTGCTGTCTTTGTTCCTATACATTTAATCTTCTAGTTTGTGTTTGTAGCTACCTGCTCTCTTGGTGTTCCTTAGCATTGCTCCTGTTTTGTTTTTTCTTGTTTATTTCTCTGCCTGTCATCTAGCCACAGAAGTAAAACATCTGTGCAATGCCAACAAAGTTTCAATTTTTTTGGTGCAAAGTTTAAACCCCCTTTATCATTTTCCTTAATTCAGATTATCCTGGTGCAAAAAAGAAACTAATTTTCAACAATTCAATTATTTGCCTTTGCAGCAGTCTGTTTGCCCTCTTCTAACGACGTTTCATGTTTAAAACCTGTTACCTATGAAATGTGTGAGCCAAGACACCTGCAATCGTGGCCAGCAAAGGGCCCTTCAGCTTGAAAGTCAGAGGGATGCTGAAGGCTGTCCACTAAATAAGTTTAAATGGGCAGTGTGAGAAGAGAATGTTCACGAGAGTCATGTAGTCCGGAGTATTTGCATTGTGATTGATGATTTGTTGGCATTGTCTTCTACAAATCTGTGTCAAATCACCATTGTACTGTGGAAGACTTTGGGAACTGAAGGAGAAAACATGTTCCCCTGTACTGTTTAAGGTGTGAATTTACTGAAAGAAATGATACCTTTGTTGTGACCTTTTATTATCTAAAATTGAATGTAATGGTGCAAGTTAAAGCCGTCCTTTACAAACATTTTCCCCAAAGTGAATGCTTCTGACTTCTTTTTAGCTGTGATTTGATTTATTCTTTTAATTAGAAAGCAACTGAAATTGGAGAACACTGCCACCTGTTAATTGATTTTTGTGAATGATGGTGTAAATGACTTCACTGGAAATAGTAATCTATCTCCCCTTTCAGTCCTGTGCCGATATTGTTATCATGTAACACGATGCTAACATATGATTGCATCTGCCATTAATGTGTTTAACAGCAGATGACAAATTTTATTAATATAAGAAGGGCCTCATGCTCTTCTATTTGCCCTGGTGTAAATCAGAAGTTACTGCCTGGAACTGAAAAGATTTATTCATGTGTGAGAACTTATTGGTGTAAATTAGGAAAGTCAAGCCTGACATGTGGTGATGTACCAAATTATATTACAGGATATTTAAATTCTGTCTCCCACTGTGAACAGCAGGATACTGTTTTTATCCTTCCTGTTGAATGCAGAATCACTTTTCCATTTATAAATTGAACCTGAACAGAGTGCTCTCAGTATTGGCTGTTCCTCTGTTACTCCACATTCAGAATATATTAAGACACCTGTTCATCCTTGTGAGGCAAACAACAAACAAACTAAAACACTTTCCTGTAAACAAATTGGTCTGTGATTAGTGGGACTAATGAAGCTTCACTGCCTGCAGATTTTTGCCATTCATCCCTGATGTCAGCAACCATCACCAGAAGAATTATCAGTTTCTGTCTGCCCGTATTTCCTATGATCTTCCTCTTGTCCTTTTTCCCCTGCGATAGTGCCAGTAACCATGTTTCTCCATCCTTTAAATCTTCCCACAATACCTTCTGCAGTTTCCTCCTGCCTTCTGTAGCATCAGCAGTGCTTCTGCCTGGCCCTGGGTGACTCAGGTGCTGAGTTGCAGCTGGTCTGCTAGCAAACAGTTATTAGCCTCAGATTTCTCTTCTCAGAGGTAAAGCTAATTCAAATCTCTTGTTTTACTATCTGACAGATTTTCTCAGCGCTCAAGGGAATTTAAGGTCTTCAGGAACGCTGGCCTCTGTTAAGTTTCATAGAAATGGATCAACAGATATTAAAAGTGTGTCTTTATTCCCTCTTCCTTTTCCAGTGATTGGTTTTTGTTAGACTAATTTCAGTTTGGTTTTGGTAAACTGTTGCTCTTTTCCTATGTTGCTTTCTTGTTTCTCAAATCAAGTGCAGTGGTTACCACCCTTGTAGTGACATTATTAAATTGAGAGAAAGCAAGCACAACTCAGGAAAGGAGTGCTTAGCCCCTTATTGTTTTCAAGGGCATATATGCAACTTTCATTAATAGTCTCCTAGATTGTGTGCTTGAGGACAGTATGAAATGGTTGCCTTTACCATACCAAAAGAGGAGAATGAATAGAAAAAATCTTTAGCTTCCAAAAAAGAAAAATAGCAGATTGTGTTATTACAGCCTATAAAAGATACTGAGATGTAAATAATAATGGAATATATGAGGCTGAAAGGAACTTCTGGAGTCATGCCAGTTCTTCCTACTTTCCCAGTCACTCTGGACTCCCTGCTTAAGCCAGGTCAAATAGAGCAGGTTGCTCAGAACTGTCTTCAGTTGAGTTTTTAATATCTCCACTGCTACTGACACCACAGCCTCTCTGAGCAGCCTCTTCCAGTGTTTGACCACCTGTGCTGGAAAGCAGGATTTAACTAGGATGTCCTGTACCTCAGTTTGTGTCCCTTTCTTCCTGTCCTGTTAATGGGCTCTTCTCAGTTATACCTTGCCTTCAGGGATATGTGCATATCGGTGAGATCTCCCCTGAGCCTTCTCTGCTTCAGGCTGAGCAGTCCCAGCTCTCAGCCTCTGATCATGTCACAATCCACACAAGTGTGTGTGATGCACCAGTGTGCCCTGAATACAATTTAGCCACCATAGTATTTAGCAGTAAATCTTGCAGAATAAAGATTCTTACTTGGGTAAGAAAAGTTCTGAATAATAGCCCACATGTGAGCATTTCCTTCCTTTACATCAGGAAAATGTATAAAAATCTGGGATGCTCAGCATTACTGTGTGAGAATAGAAGTTGGGTGACAGTCTGTCCTCAAGATGGTTTCTTGAGGATTCTTTGCAAGCAGCATGATAATGTGGAAAATATTTTAGAAACTTAAACCCAGCAGGCACTCAGACAGAATTTGTGAGTCATAGCTACAGAAGGTACCATGCAGCTTTTTTTTTTGTGTGTGTGTGTCATATTGCAAATGATTAGCCATTGTCTTTATATTTTGTACTTTGTACTCCATGGGGTTTTACATCAGCAATATTTGTTTGGGATTACCTAATGCCTAGGTGCAACTGCCGGCGATCTTTTTTCACAACATGTATCTTTCAGAAGGTCATTTGAAATTTTGTTCTCTGAAATTTAAATACTAGTCATGGTTTCCAGAGATTTCCCACCTAAAAATTGTCCTGCCAATGTGTGTGTGGGTATTTGAGGTTACTGTTTTCATTGTAGAAGGGAAATAGTTCAAACCTCTTACCAATTACTGTTAAGTTAGTAAAGCTAGAAGCAATCAGTGTCCATTCGAAGTTCTACTTCTATCAGTGGCTATGTATAACTTCACACTGCCTTAGCTCTTAATACCTGAAAATCCTTTCTAAGTGTGTTTATGCTCACTTAGGTGCTATCCAGTACTTGGAATCTGAATACCAGTACTCTCAGTTGAGGCCTTTAAGCTCATTTGTTGCATTGAGTCTTTTCTGTGCTTTGCAAAAATGAACGCATGTACAGTGTAGACATTTTCATTACATACACATCGATAAATACAAGTTTGGAAATTGCCCCATTTGCTCAGTGCAGAGCATTGGCAATAGAAATATCTGGGAGCACAATAATTATACTGTGCTTGGCAAGATGGCATTTTGCTTAGCTTCACAGCACCGTATCTCCTGGTGAGCATAAAGTTGCTTTCTCTATGTATTGTTTTCACAAGGGTGTGTTAAAAAAAACACACCACAAAACCACAATGAACCAAACATTTTTTTTTTGTTTTGTGGGGTTTTTTGTTTGTTTATGTATTAGTAAATATATGTAAAAAAATTTTAGACTGTAATGATTACCAAGTAAATAGACTGAGCAGACATCTTTTGTGAATGAATAAACCATAGTCACTGAATCTTGTGCTGGCAAAGAGTGTACATGTGGCTCTTCAGGAGCTAATGACCAAATCAAATTATTTCTGTTAATGAGGGACTAGTGATAAGGCATAAGCATTTCCAGATATACAAGCTATGTTGCTGTGTTGTGTCAAGGTCTTTGCTTAAGCCCTAAACTAAAGAGTTGACAGGTATTGAGAGAGGCAAGGGCTAGAAATAATAAACAGGACATTCATTTAAAAAGCAAATCTGTATTTAAACTACAGTTTCTAAATGTAAATTGGCTTCAGTCCTGTGATAAATATAACTCTTACCTAAAAGGCAACTGGAAACCTGCTTCTGAATTGTCTGAGTATTTGGTGCTGCTTACTTTGCAATTATTTTGGAAGCAACATCCAGTACATGTGCCACATTTTTTTATTATTGTTTTGTTGTTTGTGGTTTTTTAATGAAATGTGATGGCTCTTGCCTTTTCTGCTTTAATAGCTGAGAAATGATGGCAGTTGAAAAAATGTAATATTAAAATAGTGTATGATTTAGAAGTACTGTATTTTTATGTATTTATGTACATCATTCTGTAAAGGTAATTAGGTTTTAAAAATAGGGCCAAATCAAAAGATGTATGAATTTCTCTAAAGTGCTTAATGAGGACCAGCATAAATCTGAATTTGGAATCACATTACTCCTGTCATATGCCCTGATTTCAAATGACAGTTCTGGCTTGCCACTCAGCTGTCCTTTCATTTTGTGTCACAAATTAACCAACCATGTGGTTCTATGTCACTGTTTCATTAGAGCCATGCTACACTTAGAGATGGGAAAATTTCATTACAGTAGTTTCGCTATAAAGCAACTCACACTTCAGGAGGGTATCAAGGCCATATTTAGATATTTACAATATGGATAAATATAGAGGAGTGAAATATTCCTTCCAGCTTTTCACACTTCCTAACAATACTGCTCAATGCAAAGCGGTTTGTGCTCATTAGCAGCAATGTATCAGCACCAAGGTGCTACATTGCTCTCCCACAGCCATTGCTGCTCATGGATAACTAATACTATGTACAGCAGAGAAGGTATTTACAGGTGAAACCCTTCTTGGCAATGTGTGGTTTTTGTGCCATTTAGTAAACCTGAGTGGCTGTTATCCATAATTAAAGAGGATCTACTGAAATCATGAAAGGACAGAAAGGAACTGTGTGGGGTTTTGAATCTTCTGTTTGCTGAAGGGGATTAGAATCTCATAATGCCTGTTTTTTTAGTTCTGTGGCTTGATTCTGTGTTTCTTAGTCATGCCGTCCTATGGGGCAAAATTTGTAAGTTAATACATAGAGTTTGATGCACTGATTTAGTATTCTGTGATGGGATTAATAATCTGGGGAATGGAGTAAATATAACTTTGTATTTGCCAGTGCAAAAGACATTATCAAGATGAGCTGGTGAGTATCAAGCCAAATAATTATTTTCTAGCTCTGGCCAGAGGTAAAGAGATGCTAGAAGGAACAAGAAATAGAATCTAGGCCATACTGGTTCAGATCGATGGCTGTAAGTGGATACCTGGGGACAGTAAAAGAGGCAATCATAATTGAAATGCCACTTACTCTTTCCCAGGCTTTCAGCCCTCTTGGTCCCTGGACTTCCTGAGCTGGATGTGGTCTCAGCTGCATGGGAAATCTCAGTGGGGTTCTCTTCTGTGGATCTTTCTTGTCTTTGCTTAGATCCATGTAAACCTGTGGCCTCCCTAGCAAATGTGCATTTGCTTTGTAAAAAATCACCTTTTCTAAGGAGGGGGCAGGAAGGAAAAAAACCGATGTTTTGAACCAGACTACTGCTAGTTCTATTTGATGTCCTCTCGTTTTTGTATGGAAAGAGACAGGGAGGTCGGGATAGCGTACCTGGCAGCTTTCTCTGTGGTGTCCTTTCCTCTGAGTGGTATGATTTTGTCAAAGCGGAATTCATTAAGTGCAGAGCCCACTGTTTGCTGTATTGGTGTTTTCAGTGCTGTACACAGGGTGGGACGAGGAGACTGATGTGCCCTGTGGTTTTGGGAGGGATTGTTTTCCTCCTGAGCACCCAGGCAGGTGAGGGGAAAATGATCACTACCATATTGCTTATTCTCTTCAGATCTGACCAAAGCACACAGGGACTTAGACCATTTGATGTAAAGAGCTGTGAATCATGGTATTTTTGTTGTGGTCTAGACAGTTTATAGGAACGTATGCCCGTGTGAGATGAGGTAAACAGAGACATTCTTATCCTGTCTTTCAAGTACACATGCCTTTAGCAACTCAGATTAGCTGCTTTTCATATATAGAGAGGTGCATGTGAGTATCCCTCTGAAAAAAAAAATTTAAATATTTATTTATTTATTCATTCATTCACACACTTATGTCTCTGAGAGACTCTTCTGGAGTTATTTTATTCATCCCTTTTAAAGAGACAATATGCAGGGTAGCTCAGTAGGCATGTAAATAATAACTTATCCAAAGACACTTTGGAATTACAATTGCTATTGATTTTTCATAAAATACTGTTCTTCATTTATTGGAATGCTAAGTTTTTAATATATATATCCAGAGGAAATTATACTTGTACTTCTAGTAGTGCCTGGTGATAGTGCCGTGAATAGTTGCACTTTCCTTTATCCTACCACAAAAATGTTTCCCAATGCTTGAAGCTGATTTGAGTGTTTCTCTATTAGTGGCTGGTGCAATGTAAAGACGAGGCCTTTATTTGCAGGGTGTGTTAGTAAGGCTGCAGATCTTCTCAGGTGTTGACCAGCCATAAATGTGAGCCAGGTGCTGCTCCTAGCAGCACTAAAAGGCTGACAGAAATGGGTCTTGTCCCTCTCCTGCTGATGTTTCCTTCACTTTCAGGTAGCCGCAGTTCCTTTCATCCTTAGGTGAGCTGTGTCCAGCCTAATGGGCTTATTCACCTCTTCCACTCCCTCTCCCCTGATGTTTGTGGCTTCACCTAAATAACTGTCTACTCCTGTTTTAATCTGGTTACTATGATGCCAATCTTTGAACTTATGCAGTAGTTCTGAAAATTAACAATTTTCTGGCATTTTCACTGTATGTTTTATTCTTTTCTTCACTTGATTTTATCCTTTGTGATTGGAAGCTCTCAGTGCAAAGTAATGGTAAATACAGTCATATATTTACTTTCATGCTTACAAGTGAAGCTCCTGATTCATTTGCTCTGGTTATTATCTATTTGGCTGTTTGTTTATATCATTTCACTCAATCCCTTGGACTCAGTTGAGTCACACTGCTCATTGTGGTGTTTATGTCTGCATGTAGATATACCAGCACTCCACATTTTAGTAATTGCTCAGGTTTATGCTGCAGTCTCTACTCTACAGTGACACTGATGAGTGTTTTGCTTAGTTGAGCTACTTCAAACAGAAAAACTAAACCAAAACTAAATATTAAGAGATAGTGATTTTTCTTGTTGGTCATGGAGAATTGAGGCTTTACTGAGTCACAGGCTATGGTGGGCATAGCCTACAATGTATTTCTCGCTGTTCTCTTGCACAACACCAGAGTGACTTCCTTGACTCTTTGCTTTCTCCTTATAACCGCCCCCTTTTTTTTTTTTTTTTGTTCTTTCAAGAAATGAATGAATTCTTCACAACTGGCTTGTTTTTCACTCTCCAAATTGTTGAAAGATGTTATTTATCCCATTACCTGACATGGTTTCAGTCCTTAAATGCTTACTTGTTCCTTATTTACTGGTTACCTAAAGTAATAAAGATGTTTACAATTCTTAACTTACAGCTGAAGACACACAGAAACTGAAGTGTGCAAAGTGTTGTATAATGCTAAGTGGTATGAAAGCTGGGCACACAGTATAAGTTTTCCTATCTCCCAGTGCCAAGATCCTAGCCAATTAAATGGAAATAGTGGCCTCTCGGGTGCGGTGTGGTTAGTGCGGCGTGGCATTGGGCATGCCAGTGTGGCCATGCCAGGGGCCAGCAGTTTCAGAAATGATCAGGAAAGCAGAGAGTGATTGCCTTCCACTAAATGATCTAGTAACTAAAGAAAAAAAAATATTAATTAATACTCGACTGCAACATAAAGTATGTGCCAGCCAAGACCAAATACAAATTGTCTATTACGTAGATTTTGTAGTTCCTTGGCTTTTATGTGCTTGCAGCTGTGATACTCCATTTCTGTCATTACTGCATGTGTAATCTATAACCTTCAGCTAAGAAACACAGCTCATTAATTAATCATTAACAAGGGCAAGGCATGCAACAGTGTGGAGTGTGCCAAATCGTCACTCAAAGTTTGTAAGCATATGACTGCTTGTAGGTCACATCTCAACAGTACTGGCAAGGTGCTCTATAAGGACAAGGTTGTGCACCATATAGTAAATGTATGGATTTTTGTATCAGTTACTTCAGTGGCTCTCAAAGTAATTTATGACTTTTCTTTATGTGTAATTAACTCCCTTTGTGCTGTGGTTAGGGGCACTGTTACTGTGGTTACTGGCACTGCTGATAGTAGCTGAAAGTGAAGCAGCAGCATAGGTGTTCAAGAGAGGATTGGATGTGGCACTTGGTGCCATGGTCTAGTCATGGGGTCTGTGGTGACAGGTTGGACTCGATGATCTTTGAGGTCTCTTCCAAACTTGGTGATACTGTGACACTATGGCCTGAGCGTGTTGAGTATTTGTAACTGGAGTTACAGATCTTTACATGTGCCTCATCTTCACTGAGGTTGAGAAAAGTTCTGCAAATAAGCAAACTGCGGTGATGAGGCTGTTGTTGAGCTGGCCGGAACTGGTTGGAACTGGCTGTGCCTGGCACCAGGCAGTTTGGGCCTCTCCTCACACAGCCCACCCTGCAGCCTCTGCCAGCACCTGGGCACCTGATGCAATTACCAACAATGAAACTGGCAAGAAGACACTTTTTTACTTTATTTTCAGTGCAGACTTATTTCTCATTAATCTTCCCTGATGAATTGACTGTTTGATGACAGTTTTATCTAAACTTGGAGTACGGCTGTGGAGCAAATAGCTGCTTTTCCAGGTACGAGAAAGGTATTGCCCTGTTCCTCCTGCTGCTTAGGAAATAATCATCTCTTCTGATTAGATGTTAATAAATTAGATGAGAGAGAGAGTCTACAGAAATGCTAGGAGTCAGTGACAAGCCAGTAAGGGGATATGACTTCTCTGAAAAAGATTTCACTCAGGTTTTCTGCCGGTTCGGTAGTATCTGCTGAAGTTGTTTTTGAGGAATCTGGTATTATTTATTGTAAAAGAAGTCTGAAAGGAACAACTCCACCTGGTCTGGTTTTGCTTCTTGCTTCATTTTGTTTATTCATTTATGTTAGTAGATGTCTATAAAAGTTTTTCACCTGTGCTCTTGGAGAACTGAACATCCTTCTATGATCAGGTCACCTGCCTGGTGGATGTGGGGAGGCCTGTCTACCTGGACTTCAGCGTGGCCTTTGACACCGTCCCCCACAGCAAACTCCTGGCCAAGCTGTCAGCCCATGGCTTGGATGGGAGCACACTGCGTTGGGTTAGGAACTGGCTGGAGGGCCGAGCCCAGAGAGTGGTGGTGAATGGTGCCACATCCAGCTGGCGGCCTGTCACTAGTGGTGTGCCCCAAGGATCAGTGGTGGGCCCCATGCTCTTCAACATCTTTATTGATGATCTGGATGAGGGCATTGAGTCCATCATCAGTAAATTTGCGGACGACACCAAGCTGGGGGCAGGAGTTGATCTGCTGGAGGGAAGAGAGGCTTTGCAGAGGGACCTCGACAGGCTGGACAGATGGGCAGAAACCAATGGCATGAGATTTAACACATCCAAGTGCCGGGTTCTGCACATTGGCCACAGCAACCCCAGGCAGTGCTACAGGCTGGGGTCAGAGTGGCTGGAGAGCGGCCAGGCTGAGAGGGACCTGGGGGTGCTGGTTGATGGTAGGCTGAACATGAGGCTGCAGTGTGCCCAGGCAGCCAAGAGGGCCAATGGCATCCTGGCCTGCATTAGGAACAGTGTGGCCAGCAGGAGCAGGGAGGTTATTCTCCCCCTGTACACTGCGCTGGTTAGGCTACATCTTGAGTACTGTGTCCAGTTCTGGGCCCCTCAGTTTAGGAAGGATGTTGACTTGCTGGAACGTGTCCAGAGAAGGGCAACAAAGTTGGTGAGGGGTTTGGAACACAAGTGCCCTATGAAGAGAGGCTGAGGGAGCTGGGGTTGCTTAGCCTGGAGAAGAGGAGACTGAGGGGTGACCTTATTGCTCTCTACAACTACCTGAAGGGAGGTAGTAGACAGGCAGAGGTTGGTCTCTTCTCCCAGGCAGCCAGCACCAGAACGAGAGGATGCTGTCTCAGGCTGCGCCAGGGGAGGTTTAGGCTGGATGTTAGGAAGAAGTTCTACACAGAGAGAGTGATTGCCCATGGGAATGGGCTGCCCGGGGAGGTGGTGGAGTCACCATCATTGGAGGTGTTCAGGAGGAGACTTGATAGGGTGCTCGGTGCCATGGTTTAGTTGATTAGGTGAGTTGGATTAGTTGATAGGTTGGACACCATGATCTCGAAGGTCTCTTCCAACCTGGCTTATTCTATTCTATTCTAACATGAAAGTAAAAAAAGCACTCATTAGAATTTAGAGACACATTTGAATGTCTCAGATTGCATTTTGAGCTAGCCTAGGTAACAGGTGCCTTACTGGAAAGCCCTATAATGAAACATGAAGCTTGTTTTTCTTTTTGCTAATTAATTTGCTACATGTATTTAGGTTGAGGGTGGTTTTTTTTTTTACATTTTATTCAAATATAGCTAGACTTGTTCATCCTTCTTGGCTCTCTAACAGTAAAACAGGCCAAAGAGAAACTGAAAGCAGTAGTTGTAGCACTACAGTATTTTTCAGTGTCAAAGGAGAAAGAAAATTAAATACTTTTAAACCTCCACTATATCTGTAAAACTCAATGTTTACTTAAGGCTTTTAAATAATTTTTTCTTCATCTTCTATATCTTCCCTACTAATTGTTACATGAGAAGACCTGTTAACAGCAGCACAAGAGTCAAAAAAAGGTGGTGTGCATGGTGAGACTCCTAGCAGTGGCATCTTGGCAGTGTGGTGCATGAGGGGCTGAGGAGGGGTGCTGTCTGTTCCAGTTAGTTTACCTTTTGAAGTTGAAATACTTTCAGCTTTAGCTGGTGGTTGCCACATGTCTTTGGTATTCAAGAGCTCCCCATAATCGTGTTTTAAGAACCTGTATGAGATTTAATCCTTTCTTGAGGATTAAAAGATGATCCTACACATCTGGTTACCACTGTTTTCATGAATCTGATTGGAGGCAGACCTTGGCTCTCACAAATTGCTTACTGTTATTTTTTTTGGGGTAGATATAAGCATTGGTATCTCAGTGTAACCCGATGCTTCTTTTACCAATATTTCTGTTCCAAATTCAGCAATTCCTGAAACAGTGATATACAAACAGGGAAGGCATAAAAGAATTGGCAACTTTGAGCAAAGAGAGTAAATGGCACAGAATCGCCAAAGCAGGAGGTATGTAATCAAAGTTTAATTTGCATTGATTCATAGGTTGATAGGGTTGCACAAAAGACAGTAAGTGTAATAGTGAAAATAAGGAGATTATGAAAGTAAAGACTACATTCCAACCCCTAATTAGTGAGGTGTGATGGGTTAGGCAGCCCCCCTCCAAACCCTCCCCACCACGGGCAGAATAAAACAACTCAAAACAAAACGGATTGCAAAAGTGATGGAAAGTTTAAGGAAAAGCGGTGAATCTTTACAGAAAGCCAAAAGCAGAGTGACAACAGAAATCCCAAAACAGTCCCAAGATAATCCCATCCCCACCTGGGGGTACAGCCAAGACCCCCAGGGCTCCTTCTTCCCCCCCCTCCCCACTGCCAGGCTAGTCTCAGCTGGCCAGATCTGAGACTGCCCATCCCCCGTGGCCTTGGGCCTAGCCAGGCCCATGGCCAGGAGACAACAACTCCCCCATTACCGGGCGACGGCGAGGAAGAAAGAGGAGGTGCTTAGACCTCGCACTGGATCTTATAGTGGTGCAGAGAATTATGGTAGAAATACCCAATTTCCTGTGTCCACCCGCTGGGCTGGACCTCTGGACACAGGAAGCAGGGGGCACCCAGCCCAAACTGCAACATGCCACCCCTTATTTCATACCATAATCTCTGCACCCCAAACATATCATCAAATCAGAACTCTTCCGATGACATGTCCGGCGAAGTCCTTATCTTCATCTGGGCGTCCACCCAAACAGTCTCTCTCAGTCAGGGTCAAGTGTCAGTCCATTCCAGTTCTTCTTCTCTCATCTAATGGAACCACCCAGCGATGCAGAGTTCACTCTTCTGCGGTGCAAGTTCTTCATGGATCCAGTGGACATCCTGGCCACCTGGAAAGGAGCCTCACAACTTCTCAACCAGCTTCTATTTCCATCTCCATTTACTCAGTGGCATATTTCCACCCCTGGGGCAAGCCAGTCAGAACAATCTGGCTCTAACTCCTTCTCCACCCCTCCAGGAAAATAGCACACTGAGCCTTCCTCAACCCTGCACGGACCTATCCCAAGCCCAGTGCTGACCGCTTCCAGCCGCGGCCCGAGGCTATACAAACACATGTCACAGGTACACCCGCCCCCTCTGGGCGTTCGCGTACCAAGCCGTGACCAGCATTCAGCTACACAACTCCCCCCGGAAGGGGGAGGGACTGCACCACAACCTACTGAGAAGAAGGGAGGTGGAGCCAGGTGCTCGGCGCTATTTTTCAGAACTGGTCCGAAAAGTAATCAGGGAAGAGACTAGGACCGGCCCCACTACAGCCCGAGCGCACGGCTGGGGCCGGGGCCGGCGCTCCGAGGGCACGGCCAGGCCCGCCGCCACCGCAGCCCGTGTGGCCGGCCGGGCGCCGCCGTCGCTACTCCGAGCGCACGGCCGAGGCCACCGCCGCCGCAGCCCGAGCATACAGCAGGGCTCCGGCCGCCTCTATCGCCGCGGTACAGAATCAAAATCGCCTCCACCCCTCGGGCATTCAAACGGCTCCTCCAGCGAAAGCCATAAACGCGTTCCCAGAGCCCTTGAGAACGGCTTTGCAGCTGGGGTCCCCGTTCGCCCTCCTGAGTTTCGGGAGCTGAGCTCGCCCGCTCGCCACGGCTGGCTCTTTCCCGCAGCGAAAACGGGCCCGATCCTGATCTGCTCGCCGCTGCCCCTCCCCGCCTCACCCCCGCCGCTTCTACCGCCCGCAGAGAGCAAAGGGTGGAGGAAGGGCAGGTCCCGCGTTCTTAAGCGGTACCCCAATTCCGATGGTCAGGAACCACCCCTGCATGGGAGAGCAGGAGAGGGCTCCGTGCCATCGGCCACGCACCAGGTGTCCCCCTGCAATCCACAAGAATTCACACAATCGCCCCAACAACAAAACTTGACCCCCCAACTTCCAAAACCCAAACCGACGCCCAGAACTGAATTTAAACTCTCCGTTTTTTGCAATCCGATCTGCAAAGTGGCCACAATAACAAACTCCTACTCCTGCCTGGCTCGCCAGGAATGCAAAGGGGTTGAGGGCAGACCCTCTCCCCATCACAACCATCCTCTGCTACCAATAATGTGATGGGTTAGGCAGCCCCCCTCCAAACCCTCCCCACCACGGGCAGAATAAAACAACTCAAAACAAAACGGATTGCAAAAGTGATGGAAAGTTTAAGGAAAAGCGGTGAATCTTTACAGAAAGCCAAAAGCAGAGTGACAACAGAAATCCCAAAACAGTCCCAAGATAATCCCATCCCCACCTGGGGGTACAGCCAAGACCCCCAGGGCTCCTTCTTCCCCCCCCTCCCCACTGCCAGGCTAGTCTCAGCTGGCCAGATCTGAGACTGCCCATCCCCCCGTGGCCTTGGGCCTAGCCAGGCCCATGGCCAGGAGACAACAACTCCCCCATTACCGGGCGACGGCGAGGAAGAAAGAGGAGGTGCTTAGACCTCGCACTGGATCTTATAGTGGTGCAGAGAATTATGGTAGAAATACCCAATTTCCTGTGTCCACCCGCTGGGCTGGACCTCTGGACACAGGAAGCAGGGGGCACCCAGCCCAAACTGCAACATGAGGTTATCTGTGTTTCAGCTTTCATATTTGTGAATTATAAGTGCTGGGTTTTTTTCGCATTGATTCATATTCTTAGAAGATCTCATGCCATGATTCTGGCCTTAAAGATTTTACATCATGCAAATGTACAGTGTGTATTGAATTCTTTGTCTTATTTAAATAATTGATGCTATATAGAAAGCTGTTGGCCTGAAATACAATTGTCTATTCATTTCTAGGGAGACAGACCTCAGCAGTTAAGTACTGCTAGTACATCAAGCTTCTTTTTTGACCAGAAATAAGTACCGCTAATTTAAGTTCACTAAAAGCAATAGATAAAGCTGGCAGAATTAAATAGTCTCAATGTTAAAAGAAAATTGCTTAAAACTTTCATTTTTCATTTTGTTTGAAAATGGAAGACATTAGATTGTCTTTATAGGGGTTTTATATGTATTTATGAAACGTTTGGCTCTTGTGTTGATGGTTTGCTTGTCTGTTCCCAACTCCAGCCTGTGGTGGTTTTGTATTGTTTTGAGTAGGTGTCTATCAGCTGTGTTAATTTCTTTGGCAGCATGACCAGTCACTTCTTCGCTGCTTTTTCTTATTTTTCAGTTTCATAATGCAAGGTGAAACTTACTTTGTTTTTCCAATTCATCTTAACAAGTAGTTATGGCTCTATCTAGATCACTTAATTGACCAGATGAAAAATAAATCAGTTGGTGAGACTGTGGACATGTAAGGTCATTTTTCCTTTCCAAACCTGCTTTAGAGGATAGTGAAAATTGTCGAGAAACTGTGGGAACCAACAGGTAGTATAAAGTATGGCACAGTGAGAAAGAGAAGAAAAATTGTCAGAGGAAGCAACAGGTGGGCTATGAAGTGGTGACATCTGAGAGTACTTGAAAATAAACTTTTCACAATGAAGACACCTGGAAGAGCAAATGTCTTCATCAAAACAATTTGAGGAATTCTATCCAAGAATGCGATGTCTGTCTTTGGGAACTGAGTAGAGAGGACATCTCTGCTAGTTTTAGTAGTATAAAAGTTAAGTGACAAAGCAGTCTCATTGCTTGGTTTTCTACTTTTGATGCAGGGAGGAGGGAAAATGAGAGGTACAAGGAAAGATGCATCTAGAAGATTGCTTTTTCATACTAGATTGGGTAGATTGTGTTACTGAAATACTTTAAAAGTCTTTGCCTACTAGTATTTTACAGTTACTTTTTTTCCTGAAAGTTATACTTTTTTTCCTTCCTGACAGATACTTCTTCCTTTTCATTGCCCTGAGTATTAAGAATTCTCTCTCACCTGATGAGCTAAAGACACAACCCATAACGACTACAAAATAGAGCATTGCTGACCTCCACTTTCAGTGAGTAGTCACAACTTCAGTTTTGTATCTTGTTTTGTTCTGAGATGTATTTATACTGTCAACCGAAGTGCTTCTTCTATGCTTGAAAAATGTCTAAAAAGATCTCTGCAGGAAAGTGTTTTTGTAGAGGAAAGCAATTTTTCTTAGCACTTTTCTTCAGTGAATCTACTCCAGGCTTTTCCAGCTCCGCTGAATTACTTTAGAATGCTTCACTGAAAGAATATGCCTTTTTTCTAACTACCTGAATTTTCCTTTGCTGGAGTTGCCCATTCTGGCAAATTCAGGATCAAATAAGGAAGTCAGGAATTTACTACTCCTAGCATCAAGAGAAAATTTTCCTTTGCTCAAGTGGGCTTTTTATTCAGGTTCTTAACAGAGCAAAAACTATGTAGCCAGTATGAATGGCTGCGTGTCATAAAGTTATAAATCCTAGAATCACAGAATGGTAGGGGTTGGAATAGACATCTGGAGATCATCTAGTCCAAGCCTCTGTTAATACAGGTATGCCTAGATCAAGTTTCACAGCAGCACATCTAGGTGGATTTTGAAAGTCTTCAGAGAAGGAGACCTCTCTGGGCAGCAGAGTAGAAGGGGAAGAGGGGATCCCTTGACCTGCTGTACAGAATACTTTTGGCCATCTTGGCCACGGTCGCAGATTGTAAATCTGCATTATCCTGTAATATATGCTGTGCAAAGACAAGATGAAGAGAAGAGCCTTTCAAATTATCTACACTTTTGTGGTTTCTCTCAATGCTCAGAAGACAGCCCATAATGTAAATAATGTTGTATGTAGAGCCTGGGATTTCATATAATTCCATCCAGTGATACACTCACCCCAGTGTGTGCAGCAGAGGAAGGAGGCTGTCTTGCTTCAGAGTGGATCAAGAGTAAAGGAAATAGAACCTTTACTTGATCAATTCCCATTAAAAAAAAAAAAAAAAAAAAAAAAAAAAAAAGATCAGGTTTTAGAAAAATGCAATAAGTGATTCTTGAAAATGCATCTGTAAACTCTAATTCAAAAGTTCAGATGGGCAAGTACTTCTCATACCAAATTCCTGGAGAGCAAACATTAAGTGATAAAAGATACTGTTGCAGAAGCTCTCACTTTTGCTCTGTGTCTTAACTGCAGTTTGTCAGGAAAAGGTTGCAGAAGTTAGGTCCTCAGTGAAAATTTCAAAGCAACTGATAACTCAATCTCAAAACCCCCTAAGGTAGTCTTGGTTTGTTTGGTTTTACTGCCTGTTTTTTTTTACAAAAGAACCTGAATAACACCAAGTGATCTCCCAAGGTCAGACAGCAAGTCAGAAGCAAAGCCAAATGTGAAATCACATTCATAATTCTCTGCAGTAGCTGAGGTTGAGAATGTGCCCATTTAAACTTTTCACAGTGGTGACTAGATCCTGAATTTCCTTTTTGCACTGCTCTAAAAAAAAATACTGAGGCCAGGAAGGATTTTCAAGTACAGGGAGAAAAAAAAAAAAACCTTTCTACTGTTCCCCGTTGTGTGGCTGTGGCATTTTGCTATGAGTCAAAACACATGCTAGGACAAGAGACCTTGATACTGTGGTGTTAGTGAGGAGCAGAGCCTTCCTTCACAGTGAAGTAGTTGCTTGAGAGGATTTCCACTAATTTGTCCAGCTTAGACACCCAGGAGGCAAGTGAAGAACACAATAACCACAAAAAAGGTCACACACAGCACACATCTGATTTGGAGGTTTTTTTTTTTGGAGGCTTTGGGATTTTGGGAGATGTTCTATCTTTACATGTCACAATGAATTTTCCTTACCTGTGGGTTTAGGGTTGGGAATTTGTCTGGGTTTCTGTCCCTAGCACTAGTGACTTGTTTTTAGCATGCTGTAGGCTCTGCTGTTGAGCTTGCAGTGGTGAACCAGTACTATCTCGATCTTTATATCCCTCATTAAATTTCTGTTCCTGTGGATTTGTTGGTGTGATAATTAGTGCTGGTAACTTCTCATTTCCTTCCTTTTTCTGTTGTTTGCCCAGCCTCTGAACACTGCCCATTTCTGCCTTTTGATTTGTTCTTCTTTATGCAACTGACAAAGACTCACCATCAGTTCCCAAACAAATTCTGAGACTCATTTCCCTCCATTGTGTCCTTCTCAAACGTCCACATTCAGAGGCCATTGCTATGACTTCTGTGTTTCAGTATATTTGTTAGGTTTGCTTTTTTTCTTGTGGCTTTATTTGTTTTCTTTTCAACAAAGTCTGCTGTCAAGCTATCATGGTGGATCAAAGCCTTTAGAAACTACCGTAAAGAAAGAACAAGTTTAGGTTCTTGAACAAAACCTTTCTGGACTTATCCTCAAGGGAGAAATAATTTTCTTAGATTTATGCATCTTGACTGTAAATTCCTTTCTTCTGTGGGAGTGGGAAGAAACCAGCCTCTCAATCACTGCCATCTTCAGTTCTCTTCTGAGTCCTGTTTCTGGAGGATGCAAATCTTTTTGCACCTTTAGGGGTGCCACTCTGTCCGATACGGTTTGAAAGCTTTCTGTATGAATAATCAAAACTACTTAGAGGACATTGCTGCAGCAGTCCTCTGTTTATAGCACAGCTTAAATGCCTCTCCACCATGTTTGATTTGCTAGTTTCCAATGATTTTCCAAGAGAACAAAAGTGTATAAAATAATAGAAAAATGTTCATCAATTTTCCAAATGGCAGCACCCATCACCAACACTAATAATCTGGTTTTGAGCCTATACTTCTTGTTGTCTTAGTTTCTGCCAGATTCCAGGGCAGCTTCTGCCAATTGCACACACTTTTGTGTCCTCTAATAAGCTCCTGAGAGTTGCTTTCAGTGAGGGTTAACAGTAATTACTTGTGCTTACTGTTTTTCATAGCAGTTTAATTATCTGGTTTCTGTCCCTTTTCTAGTGTAGTTCTGTGCTCACAGTCTCACCTCCATCCCATCCTGTGACACCTCTGCCAAAAATCCTGATGTAAAATGCAGCCACCAAAACCCAACCCTCCTGCAAATGCCCAAAGTTCATTTCCATTGAATGGATTCTCTTCCATGAGATTGTGTAAACTTACTTTGTATCTTTTATTGTTTTGCTGAAAGAGCAGTCAATAGGTGTGGAGCAAAAGTCTGTATTCTCTAAAAAAGTCATCTTGGAAACAATTTCATTTTTAAGCATGCTCTTATCCTTTCCTACAGCAAATTATTTCCTTTCCAGTGATTTTTGCATACTTGTTTTTCAGTAGTGTGGCTTTTATTTCCTAAGCAGCAAACTCACACTCAGAACTTGATAAGTAAAATATTTGCACTCAGAAATGGAACCACTACACCAGTGTAACTTTTGCTATTGATTTTTTTTCCCCCTCCTGCATAACGGTTTTGGCAGCAAAGGCATAGTACCATCTTGTGTAAGCATAAAACTTACTTAGAGTAAATTACTCTAAATTATAAGCTAACCAATAAATCAGAATTGCTACGGTGGTGTTCTACTATTCCTCACCGCTCACCTAAAATCTGCATGCCAGATAAGAAACAATGCATCACAAAAATGTTCTGATTATTTTTTTATTTTTTTTAATGAATACACTAAAACATATGCTTCCTGGAATTATCAGCAATAGCTCAACCTTATCAAAGAGCAAGGATATAGATTTGATTAAAGTGCATCATTACAATATGAATGATGATTATAGACGTAGAATCGGTACCCACATTTTGGCAAATGATGTCTGTTGCCAATTACCTTTACTCCAACGTATTCTGAGGAAGAAGAGGTACTCTTTCTTTACATTTCTGTCTTTTTTTTTTTCTTCCCAGTGGGGGTTACTAGATCATCAATGGAATTTAAGCTATTAAATTTTAGGGGTAGCTTTAAATTTATCAGGACATATGCCCACATGTTGGCCTTAGTGTTGCAAAATACTTGTTAGGAGAGACATTTATTTAGCAGCATTTCTTAAGACACAAGATTTGGTATTGGGAGACAACTGAAGAACTGTCATTTCTCCAGTTTTGTATGAATATATGAGAAATGGAATCTTCTTTTGAATAAATTTAGGCCTCTGTCAGATATATGGAAGATGGGAATATTCCATGCAGAACGCTAAGTCTAGGATGATTTATGGGGTGGGGGGAAAGGAAGGATGGCTGTGTCTTAAAATATTTTTAGTGGACTGTAGTTACGACTGAGTGGCTATAATGAGAAAACTAGCTGTATAAAACCACAGAATTATCACAGAATGTGCTGGCCAACATAACTAGATGTTTGAAATCCTGGAATTTTGACTGATTACTATGTAGCATGCAAAGGCGAGTGATGATGAACAGATATGATAGTATTCAGTAATTTATAAAGAGTCTCTTGGAGTTAGGTACAAATTTTAATAAAAACAATTGACATTCTGTGCTGTGAAATTGTATAATTTGTATATTTTTCATATACTTCAGTAAATAATGGGGCTTTGTATAAAATGTCTTTGTGGATAAAACAAACACACACACAGAGACACACACACACAAATAAACCAACCAGCCAAAATCAAACAAAAAAACTAAAGAAAACACTTTTTTTTAATCTTGGACTGTTTTTCTAACTATATGTTATAATTTTTAGAAGAGAGCTCTTCTTTGTGCTTCTATGGGAGTACAGGACTGTGGGTGGAAGGGTTGGGGGAAAAATGCTGTAGGCTGACCTAGAATGCAAACTTGAAGGAAATTTTAGGCTCACCATCTGACTGCTTCTCAAGGTGAGGTTGAAAGAGACAGATCTTTACTAGAAACACTGAGATGGCGAACCCTAAGAGAAGAGTTACAGCTCATCACAGATGATGGTCTGTGACAAAGACTGCCATGTAACCTGCTACAAGTACTGAATAGTGATATTTGACAGGAAGTAAAACATAAAATCCCATCTGTGGTGCTCTTGGTAATCTATCCTTTATTTATGTTTTATCCTTTCTTTTCTGTGCTGAAAACTCCGAGCTGGCAATTTTAGATCTTTGTGGAACCGATTCTGAAGTTTTACTGGAAACTTGGTGTGATTTCAAAAGAAATTACATGTGCCCAAGACTGATGTAGCCCTTCATGTTTGATGATGAATCCTGAGCTGAACTATTTCAGAGCTACTTCATGAAAAGGAAAAGGTTTGCAGTCAGCATCCTTCTTGGAAGGAGCCCTCTGTTAGTAATTACTTTGTGACTGGAGTTTGAGGTACTGTGACTGTGTAGGTGTTTGATAAATGTTTTTGGTGGAATAGAGAACACGTGAGGAATGAGTGGTTGAAGCTGCATTTCACTTCCAGTCATTCTGGTGCAGGTCAGTTCCTTTGCCCTCAAGAACAGCTTATTTTTGTGTATGTAAAGAAAAGAAATCTTTAAGAAAGAGACTCTTGTGCAGGTAGACCTTTTTCTGCAGGTTTCCCCTTCACTTTTCATTGTGCTATTTGTATTTAGAGAAGTACCAAATATAAGCTTGTTCATTAATCTTTGAATTCCTATTACAAAATAGGCTCTAGTTCTGAATCAGTCTCAGATCAAATCACAAGTTAACTGTTAGTCAACAAGCTATATCTACCTGCATAGGGTCTTAAAAAATCATCTTTTATAGATTGAAAATAGTAGATACAGCTAATCTGCCATAACAGTGAGAAACCAAAATGTTCTGTGTGCACAAACATTTTGGTATCACAGAGAGCTACCACCATAAGCACTCCACCTGACAGCTATATATATTTGCCTCTGAAGTTGGGACATGAATCAGTTACAATAAGCCTGAAAGCAGGCTCAGATGTCATTCTGGAGATTGCTGCTTTTGACTGCAGGGAAGGCAATATTAGAGTGAGCAAGATACCTTGCAAGAATAAATCAGTTTTGAGTAATAGGGAGTCCTCCAAAGGTGCTAATAATGCAGTAGAAAAACATGTCAGTAGGGCATTGGAGAGTGACAAGATTATGCTGCAGTGTAGCAGTGTTGCAATTCCAGTAAGTGTATGAAGCAGGATGATTCACAGCATAAATAATGTTTAGGTTACACTTTTATTCTTCTTTTAAATTTGAAGTTGTATGCAGGGAGGGTTGTGGTTTGCCAGTTGTTTTCAACCCGTTATTTATTCTCAGTCTTCCTCTGCCTTACACAAGGCACAGTCAGTGATAAATTTGTCATTTACATAAACATTTTTCACAATGTTAGTAAGTCTGCAGTGACCTGAAGTGGAAAACCAGTAATGACTGCTATTGTCTTGCATGAGCCACTATAGAAAACCCAAATATACCTAACTTTAAAAATACAGGTTTCGGCAGGCCAAGTTAAAATTATACTTTTGGTTTGATAAACTCAATATAGCTACATTTTTTTTTTATTTTTTTTTAACCTAGCACCTGCTCACCTGTTTTAATGGCAGATGGATATAACCTTACCGTTTGGAACACGTGCAGCAGAAGCAGCTTTTTTCATACAGGCTTTTACTGACCTAGCGTTTATCCCCCTGGCAGTCTGGTCCATGCTTGTAGAACATGAAGTACATCAAAACAATCTGCCTACTGGTAAAGATATTTTTTTATTTTACAAAATTGCATCTTTCTTCTTCTTCTTTTTTTTTTTTTTTTTAATATTAGCTTTGTCATGACTGATGTGGTTCATCTCAGAAGCAGTTGAAGTTTCCCTCACTTTAGAGGAAATGGAGCTGCTAATACAGATACTCGCTTTTGTCAGTGAGCATCTGCAGCTACTCAAGAATCAGAGATGCTGGTGTATGTGTTGAGACATCCTTGTTTGTTGTCCTGTGTTGTCTGAGAATAAATATGCAGAATATCTTGCAGTGGAGGAGAATTAACACTGATGTTTTGTGATATAGCTGTCTGTACTGTTGGTTACAAAGCAAGTAGCTAAATCCAAGTGAAAGGAATTTTTTTTTTTTTTTTTAATAAAAAGAAAGTATTCTGAATATTTGCTTTATCTCATTTTTATCAGTCTCCTTAGCAACAGAAACATCTGTTTCTTTTCTCGTAGTCATTATGGTCAAAGAAAGTAGCTGATTCAAAAATAATGAAAGCAATTTCTATGAATTGGGTAGCTATGAATTGTTGCCAAGATGTTTTCGTATGATAATAAGACATGCAACAGTTGGCTGTTTTCTTTAATTGAAATATGACTATCTGACTAACCTGTGCTGGTTAGGAGAGCTATAATCAATCAGCTCTTACAGCGCATTTGTTGTATGATTTTGTGTATGACAGAAACAGGAGTGAGCTTGGCTATTTCTGGTTTGTTTAAGAGATGTGTAGTATCAATATGTGGATTGTTGTTGCACTGAATGTTGTATTAATTTGCAACTTCAAGTCGGTGAGGGTTTTGCCTTGAAGACAGATGACTAAATATAAGTGCCCTTACAAATTGTCACAACCTGACCTCAGAGGAGGGGTTTGCTGTAGGTTCTTTAGGGATACCTAAGGGCCGAGTGAGGCAAATGGCTGAATGATTTGTGATGTATTTATTACAAGTTAGTGCAGATTACTTGGATCATACAGTGGTTCCTAAGGCAGAGCAGGTGATTACCTAGTACATGCCAGAGAAAAAGACTGAGAGTATGAGAGGCTGAGAGAGAAGACTGAAGTGAAAAGTGAGATGAGATCAGAGAAAAGTATCCCCATTCCAGGTCCCAGCAGCATCCCATGTGGTCAGTGTGTTCTTGGTGGTGGGTGTGCAGCAACAGTTTGTGGTGCTGCCTTTTATTCCTCAATTCCTCTTTATTCCCCACCTAGCTGCACATGGATGGAGCTGCATGAATACTAGGGCAAACTATGAAACTTATTTCTTGAAAATATTCACCAACTCAGCTCATCACATGGAGATCAGTAACAGTCTTGTGGTGAAGCCAGACTGATGAAAGGCAAACTTTATGCCTTTCAGTACATGATGGCCAGCCTAACCCTGGAAAGATCATGATTGTATTTTGGAAATCTCCCTGCAAACATGTCAATCATGAGAAGATAATCTGCAATGGTGGGGATTTAGTGAAAGGCTAGTAGTGTTTTGCCAGTTATATTATCTTCTACAGTGAAATCACAGTATCACAGTATGACCAAGGTTGGAAGAGATGTCGAAGATCATCGAGTCCAACCTGTAACCACAGACCTCACGACTAGACCATGGCACCAAGTGCCACATCCAGTCCCTATAGATATGATATCCAGTCCCAATAGAAATGGCAGTCATTTTACAGATGACAGTATTGAATTCTTCTTTGAGTGTACCTGCACACTGAAGACATGTAACAGAATTTCTTGGAAGTTTCTGCAGCGTATGTATGCTTCTGTGTTTCAGTTGACTTATTTTGGGGGTGGGGTGGGCATGGTAGGCGGGAGGGCATATTCTGTTATTGCTTGTAATCCTCTCTGAGTTGCATAGCAGGAAAAAGAAAATAAACTGTTTGCGTTGCCTTTTACTCCAGGGACCAGAAAAACTTTGAATTGGAGAAAGAAAAAGTAAAGATAATCACTATTATGCTACAACCTTTAATCATGTTAGTACTTTTCCTGATGCTTTTTTTTGTCTTTCTCTAAACCTGAAAATAATAGTTCTGCATGAGTGTGCTTCTGGCACATGTAGCTGGCAAAAATGGTTTGGGAAAGCTTTAGCAAAGAACCATCTGAAGCGTATATGAAGACCAAGAATGCTGAAAACTTGCTCTGTAGAAGATCTGATGAGCTGGGTTGAGCAGTGAGCAGTAAACTATGGCTGTAATCCTTTTAAAACTGGCCAGCATATCAGACAGATGGGCAGGCTGCCCAAATGCTATTTCCTTGGAGTTTTAGGTAACAGGCCATCGTTCCCCTAAGACTTTGCTAAAACCATACTGAGGTTCAGCTGCAAACAAGGTAGGTTTGCAGAGTAGCACAAAATGCAAACATTAAAACCATTACTAATTCTTCAGTAAGGGCATATTTTTTTTTGCATCCATTTTATGATGGAAGTGGGGCTTTCTGTTTGTGGGTGAAGAAAGATGGTTTTGGGAAGACCGAGAGGGGAGAGTGAGTTTTAGTGAAGATGAGCACCATTGTCTATTTAGCGTACTGTAACTTGTGGGTAAGAGAGGAGGAAAGGTAGCTATAGTAGGATCGCAGAAGGGAAGGCTTTTATCAGCTGTGGTCAGGGATAGCATTAAAAAATGACAGGTACTGCTGTTGAAGGGAAGAGCCCTACTTAAGTACTAAACCTGGTGTCTTGCTGTGTGGGCAGGGTGACATCACAGGCTGCCACAGTGGATGTCTGCTTCTTTGTAGGCAGAGTCTTCTGCCTGGTGTTGGCTTCTATAGTAAGTAGATGGTTATTGCTGTGAAGGATTGAGTTTATTCAGTTTATGCAGGAGAAATAAATATTGAACTTATAAAAGAGGAGTATCTATAAAGAGTTGAAATTTTGCCGTCAGTGTCAGCTTCTCTAAATGGGATTAGAACAGGTGTATGAACTCTGTGATAATGTGTTTCATATGAGCTTGTATATACATTCATTAGGTTAGCTTCTGATTCCCTTCTTGTTGGATTGTTGGAATTGGAGGTCTTTCCTTGGAAGTAGGAGATGGTGTAAATTCTTTCTTTTAAGCTGCAAATCGGAAACGGTGTCCTACTTCTGTAGGAGTGCCTGAAAGTTTGTAACCGCAAAGCGCAAAAGAGTAAGCTGCTTTGAGGTAAGAGGAGCAGAAATTTCAGTTACCGGTGTCCTCTGCTGACCATTTAGCCATTTCAAATATGAAAGAGATTTTTTTTCATGTTGCTTGTTCCCACTTTACCCTTCACTGAAAGGTAAAATTTCCCTTGGCTCTGTCTCATTGTTTCCTGGATTTTGCAAAATCATTGATTAACCCTTGCTGTGCTCTCTAAATAGAAGTAGATGGTTCTTACAGTGTATTTCAGAGTAAACTGCACATTTTCTTTCATGCTGTATGTGTGTTTAGATTTCATATGCAGGCTATCTGTTGCTGTCTGTGGGTTTGTACACTTGCTTAGGAAGGAAATGCTTAGAAGAAAACAGGTAATTCTTTAGTCGTTAAAGTGGGGTGAAAAAGTGACACTGGGCGCTTGACAAAGACTGCACTCTCAGGAGCAGTGCTCCCATATATGGTTAATGGATGTAACTCTTCAAATGCTTCCACAGCAAATGGGTGCCTTTTTAACCTTCTTGGTAAATTACCCCTAAAGGTAATAGCTGATAATTCTGCAGCTCTTTGTGATGTCTGTCTGCCAGTTATTTCTAAAGATAGACTTCTCATGAAGGATACTTCCTTGATACTCAAAGAATGAGTCCCAGTCAATTTAATGCTAATATGAATAAGACAAAATTTTTCATGTTTCAGGTTGAACCCTGTTTTACCTTGAAATTACTACAGGTTGTAACAGAAGAAAATACACATTTAAATTCAGTATTTTCGAAGTAAGTGTTGCAATATAGTTAAAATGTGTACTTCAACTGGATTGAATATTCAGAATCTTTTTCTGAAATGCTGTCACAACTGCATGAAAAGTATGTAAATATACTTCATTATTTACCATTCTTCAAGGACTTTCATCTGTGCTTTGTTTTGGTAGGCCTGGGAAGGGTTTGGGGTGTTTGGTGGGGTTTTTTTTTGTTGGGTTTTTTTTTTATGATGGGTTTTTCTTATTTGTTAGTTGAAAACAGACTATGAACAATCTGAAGCAATTTCTAGTTTTTGTGACCATGCTAGAACAGGTTCTTTGTCTGATAAACTGACATTGTGCTACTGTGATAATCATAGAGTGGCTTAAGTTGCAAAGGATCTTAGAGATCATCTACTCCTACCTCCTTGCATGGGCAGGGATGCCTCTCAACCAGACTTGGCTGCATAATTTCGAACATAAACTTAGATACTGATTTTTGTCTTTTTTAACTGTACTAATGATTCTTCATTATAGTAGCAGGCACAGATCAGTCACACACATCTCAATACTAAAAGCGTTTTTTAAAATTATGCATTCCAGGTACAATCTTTAAAACTCAAGTCATGTTATTTTTAATGAGTGTATAATGCAAACACCTTCTCTGTGGAACGTACTGTTGTGTGGAATCCTTTGTGCTCTCCAGAGAGGTTTAAAATCTGTGTAAAAATACTTTTCATCCACCAAAGGAAAATAGGGTATTCGACAACATGCATTTGTCTACAAAATGCGAAGCAATATCTGATGAAATGCGCTTTGTCAATAAAATAAATTGCCAAGCAAAATGTAATCCTTTCTCAAAACACGTTTAGCCTACACAGTGAAATAAGCTACTTCCACAAAGTGCATTTTGTTGCTTGAATTATTTTGATTTGCTGTCTATCAGAATCTGTAGATAAAGTATTTTTTTTGTCAGACACTGTATATCAACCTTATTTTATTATATACAGATAAAATAAATTTAATTTGAAGTTAGATATAAGGGTACCTTAAACTGGTATTAGTTTAGCTGCAATTATAAACTGCAGACAAACACTGTTGGTGCTGTGAGAGCCTCCCTTCTCTTACTAACTCTCCCTATAAAATAATACCTCTGTAGTTTGTAGTTCAGATTGTAATTCAGCTACTGTTCTTGTGACTTAGGTGTATTTAGTTTTCCTGTGTCTCATAGTTTCCATGAACTGCTCTCTGTACTAAAGCAAAATAAGTAACTGTTTGGCCAATGGATGCAAACATCAGCACTTGTCCAAGTTCTCATTCTGTATAGTTGGCATTACCCGTATCCACATGGGAACTATATGCATTTTATGGAAACATAGCAGATTCTTGCCTGAGAAAGAATTTGCAGGATGAGGAGGGGGTATATCTAAGCTGAGGAATAGCTCTTCAATTTCTAATTAATTAAGGGATTTTGCATTATTGTACTTCTGTTAGAAGATACAGGGAGTTTGTTTGTTCTTTTTCAGTGTGTCCATTCAAGGATACTTTAGCCCTTATGTATCTGCTCTTTGTAAAAGTAGTCAAGCAATGTTCCTGCTGATTTTTTGAGCATCCATGGATGTTGAAGTTTGTAGTTCAGGCTCTGGAATTCAGTTTTGTAACATAATGTTAAAAAAAAAAAGGATTAGCTTCCTTGTTTCATTAAAATTAAAATCATGTATGAGGACTCCAAATTTTCACACAAAGAAGAAAAGTTAAGTTACTTTGAGACTGGTTTTGTATAACTCTAAGATGCACTAGTTCTAGATAAATGCAAATTGTTCAGTTATAATTTGAGAGTGCAGAAGCAAAGGTTGAAAGCAAAGTAGAAGTCTCCAACTTGGGTGAAGTCTGTCCTAAATTAGAGTGATTGAAGGTTGTCTTTATTCAGAAGTACTTGTCAAGATAATTCTTGTCATTGCTTACTTTCCTGATTGCAAGAGTCTTAAAAAAGTCTCAAGAGTCTAAAAGCTTTAGTTCAGCAGAAGAACCTGAGAACTCAAAAGTTGTTTACACTAGAGTGTTTTGAATGAGAATGGATTTACTTCTAAATTCAAAGAAAAGTTGAGGTCTGTTAAAAGTTAATTTATTTGGTTCGATAGAAATTAAATCTGGTTTGCTGCAAGTGAAAAGCACATTGCAGGTCTGCGTCCTTCACCTTCTGTAGACATTTCTGTTGTTTCAGGAGCAACTGCATGAATAGAAATATATTTATTATGTTGTGCTGAGTTAACATAGCTCATTTTCACGCCCCCTCCCTTCCCCCCTACACGGGGGATAGCCATCTCTCCCTGTCCCTCATCCCTTCTGGTGGGGCCAATCCACATGTGTAACAGAGTAGAAATTGCTTTTGTTTGAAAATGTTCTTGCATGTATAATAAATTAGAAGCTCTATGTCTATATGTAAAACTGGGCCAACTGGACTATTATGATTACCTGAACATTATGTAGTGTTTAGGAAGCATGTCCCTCGTTCCCTTTACCTTCAGACATATACGCTTCTGGTCTCATTATTTGTATGAAGTGTGTCAACCTGACTGAAATGATTGATCTGATACTTGTTCAGATATTTTTACCTTAATTTGGAGGATATTATTTCTCTTGTCCCTTTCTCTGCCATATTTCTGAGCTAAAACAATGCTCATACATTATAAAATACCTATAAGCTTGGGACATCGGAAATATTTGACAGAGAGCCCACTTGGCAAGAAGCAGGCTAATCTATATATGATGTATAGTAGCTGTTTTTCTCTGAACAACTTCATCACTGAAATGAGAGATGAGCCCAAGCACCTGAGGATTTCTTGGGTAAATGTCAGAGCTGTTGCATTTTTCTCTATTTTAATGTAAATCAGGATTACTCCATCTTTCCTCATGTGATTTAATGCAGTGAATCTTTATCGGAACTGTCTAAAGATTAATAGTTGCTGTAGAAGAGACTATGTAATGGACCTTTAAATTATGTTTTTGACTATGTAATATTTTAATTGCATAATTGTGTATAGCACAAGTAATGAAATACCAATTAAAAAATTACAGTTGGTTTTAGAATATGCAGCTATTGAGCATCAGTCCATTCATTTTGCTTCAGCTTGTTAGCATACCAGGTGTTGCAGAGCTGAAGTGTAGAAATGGCCTATTTATTACAGCTTCTTTTCATTGCTTAAATTCTTGGTTGATCCTGTCATGTAGCTGCTTTTATTGAAGATACTTCTTTCGATGTAGGTTGAATCTCTCTCTCTTACTATTGTATGTGCCTGTGTGGACTTTGAAGACAAACTTCTTGCCGTTGCCCTTATGCAAAGCGATGCTGCGCTTTCACATTTACATCTTGCTATGGATCTGAATCCAGGTTATTTGTGGAGTGGTTTATGCTTTTTGAAATGAAATGTCAATGGGGGGGTCAGTCACACATCTTCTTTCTAGCTCGTTTGTGTTTAGGGGCAATAGTCAAAGGAAGGAGGATGTTTAAGAACTAAAAATCAGGCATTAGAAGTTAAAGAATTAGAGCTACTTCACTGGCAGAACTCAGCCTGTCATACATGTAGGGAAACTGCTGCAATAATGAGCAGGTGTGAATGTGAGAAGAAAGAAGGCACTGTAAAAATGAGAAATTACTGATTAATATGCAAGTAATACCTTTAGTACATAGAACGCTAGTTTGGTTCTTGTAAAACACAGAAAAGAGCTAAGTCTTTTAAAGTTACTGAAGAATGTTCTTTCTGTGTAATAAAAAAAGAAGTAAAGCTGGATGAAAAGAGTGTAATAGTAGAAATAGTCTAGCTACTGCAGCCCGTTGCTCAACTGCATTGCTGAACTATCACACTGACAAAAAGCCCAACTGTTAGACTTTGCCTTACGAAAGTTCTTAAAGAATGTGCAAAGTAGGCTCATTCTTGCTCATGGAGCCACTAGAAGTATAAGCACAAGTCATAGTTATGCTCCTTTTTATTCTATTGAGTGTATAACCTTCAGTTCTCCAAACCTGCTAATTTCAAAAAGCTACTCCTCAAGTGGTTTGAGGACAGGTGTACTTACTGCTTAATATTCTAGGGTTTAAATCACCTGATTTGTGTTGTTATGTGAGACTTTGGGTGATGGGGACAGAGATTAGGACTGAAGAGTTGCTCTGGAGGCATTTTTAGCTTCTGTGTATGTTAACAAGGCTTATGAGATGGTGCCTTCTGCATCTCTGTCAGCTTCTTCAACCTACATTTTGAATGTTTTCCCCATGTCCACTGACTTTGATTAAAGGCTAAGAGATCTCAGAGATAACTTATTTCCTGCTAGATGACTGAGAACTTTTAAATGCTTGCATTATGGAGAGGTCTCAGGAGAGAGAACAGATTTCAAAGTTCCTCAGTGAATGCACCCTTGTAAGGCACCAAAGTGAATCACCCACACACAAATGTCTTGCATGATCTTACCAGCAACTGAATGTCATTAGTTCCATTGCTCACAGAATTAATAGATTTTGTTGAGAAATCAACCACACAAGGTTTCATGGAATCATAGAATGGTTTGGGTTGGCAGAGACCTCCAAAGGTTATCTAGTCCAACCCCCCTGCAGAAAACAGGGATGTTCTCCACTAGAATAGAGTTTTTAAACAAAATGTATTGGGTTTTTACAGTTTACATGTCTTATTGCTAGGCATTGTACTAGAAAACAACTCTCTTAAAATGATTGTTTTCTTTAAAAGTTAATACAAATACTGGGAAAACTAAGTGAAAATGTGTGCAGACCTGATAAAATTTGATGAGGTTGTAGTGTAACTGTAGATAATTCTTTATCCAGTCTCTGAAGTGTTTTCTTGTAGGCTGTGCTGTGTATTTGTACTGAGATGAAGAAATAAATTATCAAATTCTTTCTCCATATACTGACATTGATTAGAGTTAATTAGTTTTAAGGAAGCCTAATAATTGGGAGCTGAAAATGAATGATACTTCAGTCTGAGTGTTGAGAGTATATAGAAAATGCTGGAATTTTCCCCAGGTTACATTGCACACTTGCCATTTGAGCATCCTGTTTGCTTCACAGAGAGAGAGAGGGAATATGCACATTCGGCTGGGTGCATAGCTCAGTTGGTCTTGTGTACAGAAAGATGCACACACATACCTTGCATCCCTGTTTTGTAATACATTTCTGAAATCTTGAAATGGTGAATAGTAAAGCAGATTTATACACACTCCTTTGGTGGGTTTTAGCAGCTGACTAAAGTCATATAAACCAATGATTTTGCCTTTATATTTTGTCTGATGATGTTCTGTGTTAGTGGCTGTCTCAAGTCTTTCAGTTGATTGCCTGTAGCAAGTTTCTTGCATATAGATTATTTTCTTTGAAGGAAATCAACCCGCCTATTTATCACAGTATCACAGTATCACCAAGGTTGGAAGAGACCTCGAGGATCATCCAGTCCAACCTGTCACCACAGACCCCATGACTAGACCATGGCACCAAGTCCAATCCCCTCTTGAGGAGGGAGGACATTGCTGCCCAGAGAGAACTCTCCTGCCCACTGCAGGCTTGAACTCACGACCTTCCCAGTAAGAGTCTTATGCGCTACCAACTTAGCCACATGGTCCCCCCCAATCAGTGATAACTAGCTATATCTTTTGTTGAACATTGATAACAAGTCCATGAACTGTGCTATGAAGAATTGCTGGCCTTGATTGTCTTTGCTAAGAGAGAGTGAAAAACAAGGAGCATTAGGTGTTTAGTCTCAGCCTCCTGAATTGCACCATGTGCTCTCATAGTCCATCGTCATCCAGTGCAAAGTCTTTTCTTGTCACTTCTAGCTAGGAAGAAGAGAGTTTAACTTACACATTTTGGATCTTGCATTTGACGATGAAGGAGAGAGACCACTGTTTTGATTCAGTCTCAATTCAAATGCACTGTCGCCATTCTCTTTGCAGTTCAGGTTTTGCATGTCATTTTACATTTGTGGTTGACCTGTCATCTTAATAGACTGTTTAGGATGTGGTAAACTGGTAATGCAATTTAGACTGAGGTGAGAACTGGAGTGATGAAATTAGACATCTGTGTTTGGCTTGCATTTCTCTTCAATGCAAACTTGAATTAAATTTACACAAGTAAGTTTTAAGGGCAAAGGCAATTCCCACAGTTTCCTCATGCCATGTTTCTATATGGAAGTTTTTGGAATTAAATATTATTTTACTCACGTTCATAGAATTATAATATAAAACATTTTCTTTATTATGTGTTTCTTGTCATTTATGGCACTTACAGAGATTACCTGATGGGAAAAGAATGAGATTCAAACATTCCTAGTTACCAGCAAAGCATGAGACAGTATTTTGTGTATAAAAAAAGTAACTTGGATTTTTCAAGTATTTAGGGGAAAATCTATAGTTGTTGACCAAGTGAAGGTGTTTCTTGGAGCTGCCACTTAAGGATTAGCAAAAGTTCCTTATTTTCAATTAACAATTAGTCAGTTACTGAATTTGCTTTTGTTACTGTAAGAGTAATATAATTTCTTGATACACTTGTATCAGATTTTTCAGTTAGCATAGAAGTCTGTTCTTGATAATTTGGATAGGATCCTCCCAGGATTTTGGCATCGAAAGATACTGTGTGCGTACTTCCGATTCTTTTGGGTGCATTTTTCATTACCTTAAGTGCCAGAGTCACTTCTGTCAGTTAAACAATTCTGTCACTTTTACTTTTGAATAGTGTTTCTCTGTTCTTCATTGTATTGCTTGTTCATAAGGCCTGTAGTCAGCTCTTCTAATCTCAGCTCTTCACTATGATGATTTTGCATCTTCTTTAGATGTTAACTGTTTTGACACGGACAAGTTGCTTTTGCAGTAGACACTCGTACTTGCTCCGCAGTAATGATCAAGTAATTGCATAATACGGAAAGCACCTTCTGCTGTAATTGTTGGTATGAACTACTTCTTTCCTGTGACTGTGACGTTTTTTTATCGCAAAAGTTGTCAGGGACCAGTGGTCCTTCAAGTGATGAAGCTTAGTGCTTTGTTTTGCTGTTCTGTCTGAACAGCTTTCCAGTATCCATTGTGGATGCAGGAGCTATATGCCATCAAACCAGCAAAGTCCGAATACTTGCCTTTGAAATTCTCTCTCTCTGTATTGTACGTGTCATGCTTCAGTTGCTGCAGCTCTGCAAAAAATTGTTCTGCAATGTACTTACATGGCTGCTGCTTCAAATAGCTGTTTTGTTGGGTTTTTTTTCCTTTCTTGACTGTGTATGTGTAGGAAGGGGGCTGGAGAGTTGTGTTTCACAGGAAAATGTATGGGAATTTCCCAGATTTCCTTATTTCTCAACATGAATTGTCAGAGCTTATTGAGAAAGAGATGTCAAACCCAAGAATTCTAGAAAAATGAAATAAGAGAGATGGAAAATTAAACTCTCTGTCAGTCATGGGGTTCTGACTACATTGGAGTTATATTATTATTTCATAGTTTTCTTAGTAAGTTACTGTTGAAATTCTGAGGCAATTGGATTTGCTACTTTTGTGTAAATACCATTAATGTAAAATGAGTGCTTAAAAGTTGGGAAAATGTAAAATATTTGTAGAAATCAAATGAACCTTGATGGATCTGTGAGGATACAGTTCTTGGAAAGGGCAACTGCAGTTGTCGTCTGAAACATAAAAAAGAACAAATTGCAAAGGAAAGCCATAAGAAATGTTCACTGAATTATTTTTGCAGAGAAACAAAATATAGGAAAACATAAAGATTTCAAAATTAAGCTCTAATGAGAACTGAAGTATTGATAAGTTGAACAAAAGCAGCTGTCTAAAGAGGATTCAAAACCGATGTGTACAGTTTATCAGAATAAAATAACTTTATGCAAATGTGTTTTGACAAATTACTTCAAGTGAACATTAGTGAATGCTTTTCTCGAATTGAGTCATAAGCAAGCCTTCATTTAGGAGTTAATACATCACCTGGAAAAAGGACCCAATCATTTCCAGTGAGTTTTTGAACATGTAAATACAACTGCAGAAAGACTACAGTGTAACCTTAAAATTAAGACAGGGAGCTTATAGAAAAGTTAAACAACCAGAAAATAAATGGATTAGCAGAAGGGGAAAACTTAAATACATAGGAATGTAAATAATTAATTTGGAGGTTGCTTATTATATCAATTTTATGTTAATATATTAGTATGAATTTTTACTTGCTACATGTACTAATTACAGGTATGTTCAGGTGGAGCATCTCAGATGGCATCTCTGTGTTACAAAGAACTTTTACCATCTCAAAATCAAATTTCGTATAGTTAATTATTTTCATGGCTGCAGATGACAAACCCTCAACTAAAACAAGACATTTGTGAATATATCTGAAAGATGGTCTTTGGTAAATGAATCAATGCAAAAATTGCTGCTCTTTGTAGTAGAAGAGAAGATAACTTGAACTCTTGAAAGCAGGAGATACATGTAATTGTTATTGATGTGAATGAGTAATTGATTGATCAGGTAATAACTGTCCTAATTTAAACCTGACAAGGAAATTAATAGTTGATATTGTTAAATATCCTCTAATGATGCAGGAGAGGACAAAAGGAGTGTTAGGGTTGTATGAGTATGGTATGAGAGTTGCATTGGTAAACAAATGCAATATGGAATTCCTAGGAAACAGTAAAAGATGATAAAAGGTACAATTTTCTAGTCATTTTTTTTCAGACTGTAAGCATGTCTAGCATGTACAATGGAGGAAAATGAGGGAAATTACTGAAACTAGGAAAACATGGCATTATCCTTTGTTTGCAGTGAGTTTGCATGTGCACTACATTGTTATTACATCCTAATTATTTTCAATGAGCTCTATAAAGGCCGTATGTCATTCCTGAATTTCTTGGGAATTTTAAGCATATGGGATCGGTGAAGTTTTTGTTATGTTTTCATTTGTTTTTCTCACATCACATACTTGGGACTTGCAAATAATTAATAGGTGTAACACATTTAACAATGTGTTTGTTATTTCCACTTATAGCGAAGTTCTTGCATAGTTACCACTGTGCATGGGGAAAAGGTAATAAGAAAAAGCCCACAGCAGACTAAATTCATGGACTATTTTCTTTCACCTATATTGTTCTTGATGTGCTTCCAAGATAACCGATGGAAGGTGGAAGAGAAGAGGACATAAACTACTGCTTTTTGCAGTTGTCTAATATATGCTTGTAATTTGGTAATCTGCTCTCCTGGGCAATTGAAAATGTACTTTATTCACACAATTCGAAGGCAAAACATCAGAAATATGTTAGTGAAGGACTGAACTATGAGGTTTTGTCTCTAAATATGGGGAAATACATTTGTGGCTTCTAATAATTGTGATAATCGTTCTACTCAAATTACTAAGGGACTTTTTATTTATCATGTTAATTATTAGCAGCTACTGAAGATGCATTCTAGAAATGTCCACAAAATTAAGTCTATCAAATCAAATTTCTGTGTTGAAGAATGTTCAAGTTAGTCCAAATATCATTTGAACTACTATAAAAACAAAGTACTCTGTCGCGTGACTTTAGGACTAAGGATTGTGTGCTACATCAGAATTTGTGCATAAATGGCAAAATGGAAAAGAATGGCAGTTCTAATTATGCTGATCCCATGGGGGTGACATTTTTTTTCTTTTGGTTTTTTTTTTCTTCCAACATAAATTCTCCTTGCTTGAATGAAAGGCTTTTTGTGTTTCCAAAACGAATGAAAGCTAAACTATGTTTTTGTAAGATAGACTAGTTAGCGTGTTATCACTACAGTTTTTATGTGCCTGTTGCCTTGGAATAATGAGAATTTTGAGTGATTCTTTCAGGGGTACTCCACAAGGGGTTAATATAATTAAGAACTATCACTGTGATACAGCTAACACTCTGCTATGATGGTGGCTGTTGGAGGTAAAGTGTCCAAAAAACAAACTAGTTAAGCTGCAACCTTATGTTCATAGTAGAAAGATTAAATAGCGTGGAGGTAGTAGTATACATACTATACTGAAAAATTATTTGTTATCATGAAAATGTGCTCTGGTGGCAAAGTTGCTGAAAATTTTCATGTCACAGCATTTTGTAATTTGGAGTTTTACTATTTTTAGGGGGTTATTTCTGCAGGAGTTTACAATACATTTATGGGGACTCACTTCAACAGTTCTAACTCTGATCTATAAAGCGAACTGATAGGACTGTAATTCCCCAGATCCTCCTTTTGGACCTTCTTGTAGATAGGTGTCACATTTGCTAAATCCCAGTGAACTGGGACCTCCCCACGTAGCCAGGAGGGATGGTAAATGACAGAAAGTGCTTTGATGACTACCCCACCACCTCTCCTTGCTGTCCCTGATGGAGAGTTTCAAGCCATCCATTACAGCACTCCAGTTGTGCCCACTGTGTTTCTGTGATAGCAACTATATCAGTCTTCCTGCTGCACAATGGCAGGAAAGAACTAGTGAATTTTATTTATTTCTGTGGTTAGACCACTACAGGAGTGGGTTTTGGTACCACTTCTTGAACTGAGCCATGAAAGTGGACAAGAAGGGTGTTATTGTAAAACAAATTGTGCTTACCTGAGTGGTAAACCACATATGTAAATTTGAACAGAAATAGTCAAGAGAGGATGTTCTGATGTTCTTAGCTAAGTGAAGCAAGCCACCTGATGAAAGATTTGCTCAAATATGCACATCACTGGGAATTCTATGAATGAGGGAAAAATTATGGTGATCTATCAGTTACTTCTGTCAGCTCTTGGTCTGAAATTATTTTCTTTTATCAATGCATTTTAGCAGGGATAATGACATCTCTTGAACCAATCAGTTCCTATTGCTATTAGAACTTAGCTCCTGTTAGCACTCTGTGGAACCATCAGATCAGATCACAGGATTAATCAGTGACATGCACAGTAAAGAAAAGCAGCATTTATCTCTAAGGTCATCCCTCACAGCAGCATTCTCAAAGCAGTAGTCCCTTCTCATAGCAGGACTTTTCACTACATAAGTGACCTTGATGTCCTATATGTTCTTCCTTTATTTGTTTCAAATGTATAGCTTTCAGAGCATGTAATAAAGGGGATTACACAGAAGCAGAAAAATGTTAGGGGTAGTGATGACATAGCAGAACGGACTGCTGAGAATAACTAGGAGGTGTGGGGGGCTGGTATTTGTTTTTTACATTCGGAATGGAATGTCCTGTTGGAACATGACTTTTTGGAACCTGAGGTCAGAAAATTTGTGCCACAGATAAAATGACATATCTTCCAGAACTGCACAGCAGGCATCTGAAAAAAATAAAATCAGATCCAAACAATATTTTGTGAATGTGGTAGAAAGCATCACGGGTAGGTTAGCTGGCTCTGGGGAAGCTAATATACAAGAATTCCTGAAAATAATGCTGACTAGTTAAACAGGCAGAACTGATATTGGCTTGAAAAGAATGTAATTTCTCCATCTAACTAGGAAAATTTCACATTCCTTTTGTTCAGCTTTGTAGCTGGGGCACTTTTGACAGCAAAGAGTGAAGGATGTTTATTTCATTAAGGATATTTATCCTTGGGTCGTACTGCAGTAATGCTGTCAAACTATCCCTGTTTTCCCTGCTTCTGCCTCTCCCTTCTTGTCCTTGCTCAGTTTTAAACTTTAGACTGACTTCCAAATTTGACAAGAGTGACTGTCCTAAAGATAAATTAATTCTGTTAGGCTATAGGACAGATAATCCTATGAACTTGAGGAGAGACTAGCATTATTTTCCCCATTGATGGAAAATGTAAAACATATCAGAACTTCCCTGGACATTCTCACTTTTTCCTTGCACAAATTTCTTTCGGGTGACTCTTCTAATGCATCCTTTCTGTGGTGGAGATTTCAGTCATGTGGTAGTGCTGTACCTCAAGTCATGATTGCCCAAAGCTGGCATCCTGTAGCCTGCTGACATGCACAGCAAGTTCAGAACCTGCACAAAGTTATTTGCAGACCTGGAGTAAGTCTGAGGTGTCAGAACTGTGTACACCTACAGTTTTAATGAAAATGAAACAAAACAGTGTGTCAAGACTGGGCTACATCCTCTTTATGCAGCGTGTGTTTCCTTTTGATGATGTGGTACAAATGCTCCCTTTTCCACAGCAGCCCTGGAATGAAGCCTCTTTTGCAGGACTACAGTCATTGGATTTTTTTTTTTTTTTTTTTTTTTTTTTTTCCCCCCTTTGTTTATGGTTGGAGCATTTACAAAAATTTCCCTCTCAAAGGAAAAGCCTGATTTTTCTCAACTGGAGAAGAAGAATCAAGTCTAATGTGATTATCATCATAGGGAAATCTGTGATTACAAAATGTTCAGTACCATTTGTGCTTAACAATCTGCTTCTCTTAATGCTTTCCTTCAAGGGAAAAAAAAAAAGAACAAAAAAGGTGGCTGCATGAGTGTGCTAAGTTTCAAAGACAGAAATCACACCTCACTGTAATTCATATATATCTCCTGTGTTGCAGAGAATTCAGTTGTAATGTAGCTATCCTCTTAAAGATATGCTTTTTAACAGCAATATTAACATTTTAAATATAATATCACTAGATAAAAGATAGAAAAACCTGAGGTAGTGCTGTGTTGTTCTTGAGATTCTTTTTATGCTTTTGACTTGTTACAGCAGTGCTTTGGTACTCTGAGAGTGTAATGGACTTCTTCAGCATCTGTTATGCTTGTGCTTCTTCTTTCCATCTCTTGTACAGTGTCAGTATCTGTCCTTGTACCTCACATTGTTTATTTCAGTCTGGTGTTTAAAACAGGTGCTTAGTCTTTGTATGAATTTAGTCCTCCTTACTCAGCAAAAGTTTCTTTCTTTGTATAGTTGGGGGTTTTGAAAGATGAATGGAATCTGCAGCTGTTACAGAGCTGCATCATATCTCATTGATTAACTTATATCTGTGAATATAGGGGAGACTCACAGAGATGATAACTCTCACAGAATGTTTGGGGTTGGAAGAGACCTCGAAAGATCATCTAGTCCAACACCCCTGCAGAATCACTTAGAGTAGGTCAGACTGGAATGCATCCAGGCAGGTTTGGAATGTCTCCAGAGAAGGAGACTCAAAAACCTCTCTGGGTAGCCTGTTCTAGGGCTCTGTCACCCTCATAGTGAAAAAATTTTTCTTTATGTTCCCATAGAGCCTCCTGTGCTCCAGCTTGCACCTGTGGCCCCTATCATTGGATGTCACTGAGAACAGCCTGGTTCAGTCCTCTCAATACTCACCCTACATATCTTTATAAACATGAATGTAAGGTCACCCCTCAGTATCCTCTTCTCCAAGCTAAAAGAGATCCAGCTTCCTCAGCCTTTCTTCATAAGTAAAATGTTCCACTCCCTTCAGCATGTTTGTGGCTCTGTGCTGCACTCTTTCAAGCAGTTCCTTGTCCTGTGGCCCAGGGTTGCTCTGCTCACCATGGTTATCCCAGCTTGGTGAGGGGGTTTGCTCTGCTCCCGCATGTCTCCTGGCTTCAGGGTAAAAAAAGACTGTTCACTGAGCACTGCTGCTCTGCCCAGCTGCTGCGGGGACTATTCAGGTGTGGAGGCTGACCTCTGTGATCTCTTGACCAGGAATGATATCTCACATGGTTGTTTTCATAGGAACACCTACCTATATAATGATTTTATTATATTTTTGGTCAAGGTCTGTCTGTTAAGTGATTTGCCACTCTAGTGTGAAATATCTGAGTACTAGTTCAGTACGTTCTAAGTAGATAATGTCAAAGTAACAGACTTGTAATCAAGCCAAATTGAACAAATTATCAAAATCAAATGTCATTAAGTCACTCTGTCAAGGAACACTTACAATGGAGTTTAATAAAAACACCACACTACAAAATTAGGCAGTCCCAATTCTTATGGCGTAGCCTTTAAAGAGCACATTTCATTTTTATGTGCTTTGATCTCTGTCTTTGGGTGTGTTTGGGGGTTTTTGAGACAAACAATCTCTAACATTTGTAAGCTTTATATCAGAGCTCTTAACAGATGGATGGTAATTTGACTCTTTCCTTTTTCAGGCTTGTGTTTTCACCCTGAGTGGTCAAGTGCACAAAGATGAGAAATAATAAATGGTTCTTTCATTTGTAATTAGCTTTGGCTCAAGTATTTCAATGATTTGTGAAACACTGTGGCCTTTGGTATAGCTGTATCCTGAATTTAAGAAGTATTCAAGTAGGTGTGTTAAAACCGATGGATTTGCTTATTTTTTGCGTATCCCTGGACTATGGCCTTAATTTTGTTTGCAGCAGGACATTTCTCCCTTTATGAGTTAGCTGTTGTTCATATGCTGAATAGAGTTTGATATGAAGACTGGCAGCAATTAGATGTAACACGTGTACATGATTTTCAGTGGCCTGATCATCTATGGGTAAATGTTAATGAAAACAGAGAAGGATGGAGTCACTGTCATAGTTAAAAGGACCAAAATGGAGCTCATTTATTTTGTGAGAATTTGTGAAGGGACTTGATTGCCCAAGTATTGACTTTCCCTACGCTGATAATGCCAGTTGAAAAACCTTGCATTGAGGCATCTACATCCCAGTCCTTCATTGGCTGAACTATGAGCAGTGCAGGCATTTTAGTAAAACTAAAACAAATGATTTTTTGTTCATGAACTTCCTACACCTTTATTATATGTAATTATGGTCTTTCTTCAGCAATACAGATAGCTGGATTAGGCTCCCTGCCATGATGTTGAAAGGGACATTTATTTTGTGTGTAATGGTTTGCAGGTTGGTAGTGGTTCATTCCTCATGTATCATAACAAAGGAAATAATCTTAAACAGTGTATATTGGTTTTAAAGTTGAATATTTTGAAGGTCTGTCTAAATCAAGATATTTCATACTTTCTTACGTTTCCTAAGGCTTCCAGTCAGAGCTAAGTAGGGAGAGAATGAAGACTGTAAATATCAATTCTGTATTCACAGGAGGATTTGCTTGGCCATAGCCTAGGGATCCAAGCCAAGAACAGTTTAAAGGAAGCTTATACACCAGAGAATTTATTGGTGTAAAGGCAGGTCATACTTTTAAAAAAATAATACTTTTGAGTGTAAATGATATTGTACTTATGAGTTTGATGTTTCAGCCCTATAATCCGTATTTTGAGCAATGTCAGAACCACTCAGTCCAAGCTGAATAGACAGAAGAAAGGAGGCAAGTAGTGTTTAAAGAATTCTGTACTCTTCTGTCCACCAAAACCTGTGTTGTTGGGTAGTTGCTGCTATAAGTTAGCATGAGATTTGTCTGGTCTGCTTAGCATCACTTCTTGCTGAGCTCTGGACATAGATGTAATTGATTGTGCTCAGGCTGTTGCCATTAGATGTTAAGCTGTCACTGGGTATGACATGTCCGAGAGGCAGTATTCAGTCAGTACCTGCCATTGAAGCCAGCCACGTAATGGATCTGATACTTGGTTAGTGGACACAAAGACAACTGTGAATGAATGTATTGTTCAATACTGTTGTTTAAATACCATACCATTGGCATACAGAACAATTTGAATGACTTTACAATTGTGTTTGATTTTGTTTTGCTATCACTAGGTTCATTTGTATAGAGCCATTTCATCAAGCTATTTCACTAGGTCTCAGGAAGCTAAGTCTTCTATCCTCCCCCCCCACAACTAGGTCAGGGTTGGCCTTTATGTAGTCCTTTTGGTTAGATTTTACTAAGTGACCAAACCAATCCTGAACTTAAATTAATTTCCAAACATGTTGAGACAAATGCCCTTGCCCAGGAGGATTCAAGCAGGAAGTCAAGAAGACTACATAAAATAAAGTAGCTTCTAGGAGCTACATGTATAAGAATGCACCCTCATCCTTCTCATCAGTCATTTGCACTAGTTACAGATGCAAAATGACATGAAGTTCTCCATTCAGAGTAATACTTCTTTTTGTTGATGAAACCTTCTACTTTACAGGAAGACACTAGGTTCTCAATCTCCAGTGCTGGACATGCATCATCATGGACTTGCAGGTACCCATGAGTGCCAGATTTCTAACTCTCTTCTCTGAGAGCAGACTAGATAATCCACTTTGCTGTTTTTTCCCAAGAAGAACATGCACAGCTCAAAACTTGGAGCTTTATATAATGGCCAGGGAAGCACAGTGTCTTCACTGACTATATGGCCCTCTGGGGACCTGACTTGATTCCTTTTGATTATGTATACTGCTACACTGCTTGTCACACCACAAATTAACCTGACTTTTCTGAAAGTCTCCCAACTGTATTTGTTCCTAGATTGGAAAAGAATTCCAGTAAGGATATATATTTTGTAATGCTTGCTTTCTTCCATGCTTCTGAGCTTACTGGCACTTCTTTAAAAGAAGGATCAAGTAGAAGCCCTCAGGCGCATCCTGCCAAGCCTTTAATGCTACTGTCTGTCACAATCTGAAGAGCTTACTGATGTCCCTTTCAAGTGGGCCAGGAAGAGGATCCCACACTTTCTCCCAGTGCTAGTCACTCTTATATAGTGGCATGCTTCCTCCCTGCCAATGGTGGCCGCTGCTAGCATTAAAAATTTACCTGGGACACTTGCTCTGAATATCTGTGGTGGTTTGAACGTGACTTTTGAAGCTTGTTTTACCTCATGACTCAAAAACCAAAGAACATCTCTGTTATTTTGAGATAAAGTGAAAGGTACTTAGCCTGGCTTTTAGCCTGAGTCCAAAGCCAGTCAGTATATAGGTTCTTCTGGGTGTTTTTATTAATGAACTTTTTATTGCATCTCTTCCATCTCTTGAGGACTATTGAGAGACACTCAGGTTGCCAGTTCGCGTGCCTGCAAATAGAAAATATTTGGGTAATGAGCTGCCTACTGTAATTTCACTCTCTGAATGCCACTACTGTTGTTTTCTGTCACATAACACAGTATAGGAGCCTGTGCCCAGGCAGTGGGAATGTCTGGATGGCATGAGGGGTCAAAGTCCTTGCACTTGACTCAACATTATCTGTTGGTGGCATCCTTTAGTCTCAGTTAGGTGATGCGTCATGCCTCAGTTTCTATGTTGGGCCAGATCTCTCACTTGGATAAAAAGTAAATCTTTAACATACAGCTGTAGATTTCAGAATGACCTGAATTAATCTGTGCTTTTGAAAGGGCCATGAGATTTATCATTAGCAATTAATTTATCATATTTATTTCACCAGTCACTGCTCCATTGTGTCCTAATATTCTCTCGTTTTGTGAAAAAACTATCTGTGTATGTGAATATTTGCACACATACTGTGTTCATAGTCATCCAATCCTGTTAGTAATAATTTGTCATGGTGCTGTTCAAGACAATTTTCTGCATTCTTTCTGGACCATTGCAATCAAATACACTCAGGTCTCATACCTGCAAAGGTTATTTCTAATTATTTTTTTCCAGAGCTGATTATAGGGAACCTTGGTTCTCTATTTTAATAGAGATAATTACCTTATTTTGGAGCTTTCCAAATATGCAATACAATACAATAAACCAGGTTGGAAGAGACCTTCAAGATCATCGTGTCTAACCTATCAACCAATCCAACCCACCTAAACAACTAGATCATGGCACCGAGCACCCCATCAAGTCTCCTCCTGAACACCTCCAATATCTATCTATGGAAAATAGTACAAATTAAGATAAGCACAACAAAGTTTGAATCCTGAGAACTCCTCACTCTGTCTTCTGAATGAGGACTGATATGCTTGTGCCTCTTTAAGATTATTGTGAAGAGTATGACTGTAGGAAAAGGATTCACCAGGGCTGCCACTTGTCTCCAGGTTCCTGTAACAGGGAGATGATCTCAATCTGCCTTCACGCTGTTAAAATGATGCATAAACCAACCAATATTCTCAAATGATGGAGTATTATTGCAGCCTCTTAAAAGTTAGGCACTGAGATAATTTGGATGATATTGGAGAAGGAATGTGCCATAACCCCTGTGGCTCAACTTTCATTGAATAAATATGGCATGCTGCTGCTTTTGTTCTCCTTGTGTATGGAAGAACAATAAACATGTCAAAAAAGAAGAATCACAGAATGTTCTGGTTCCTTCCTGCAAAAGTGGAGTTCCACACTGAGCTGTGTTTTTTGAAGTTATTGAGCAAGATTCAGGTTTTTTTCTTTGAACTAGCAGAGTTGGTAAATCATATGTTTCTTATGGAAAGGTACATTACTGAAGTTGGAAGAACTAGTGAATCCCATATTCCTTTAGCACTTGTCATATGTTTTAAAAGTAGGATATATTTTTATTGCTGGATGTAAACAGGATCTGCAATATGACTACAGCATAGAGCTGCAAAAACATGGGGTTTTGTGTAGAGGTAGAAGATGGTTATGATCATACTTTCCTTTTAATTAAATAAAAATAACCTTCATCAATTGTCCACAGTAACTGGTTGTGGGGATTTGTTGATGAGCTGATGATTTCCATTCTTTGGCTGTGGGAGAGGTACTATGAGGATACTAAAACCTTTTTCAGGCTTGATTACAGGTTTACATCTTTCCAGGCTCTTGGTAATTATGACCTTAACTGATACTTTAAAGTAGGAAATTATCCCTTCTTTTTGTGTTTTGTTTGTTTGTTGGTTTGCTTTGGTTGTTTTGGTTTGCTGTTTCTTTTTGGGGGGTGGTGGGGTTTTTTTTTGCTTGCTTGTTCATTTTGTTTTGTTTCCTTGTAGCACTTTATCCTTTATTATTGAGGGAACTTTGCTTTTATGTCCTTGATGGAACTTTGCTTATGTGTCTAGTAGTATTAAAAGCATTATGGTGAGATATTACTACTTTACATTTTCTAGAGAAGTTTGATCTTTCTAGTTCATAATCTGAAATTTGCATGAGAGAAGCTGTAAAGCGCATATAGAATAGGTGTTTCTACTGAAAAACTGTTGCTAATTTTTGGGTGGATCTTTCTGACTGTGGAAGAGATGCTGCATTTCTGACCACAATGTGAAAACTTAATTTCAGTGTAGCCCCAAATCAGCAGAAAGCAACTTTTCTAACCCTTTAAGTAAGGATTCTTTGGATTTTATTCCATGTGAAATAGATACAGATAATATCAAAAGGGTGATTGGAAGCTAAGTGGTAGCTCTGTTTTGGGAGGAAATAGTTTCTGTTGTACCATTTTGAGGAATAACATGAGAGGATGTAGGCATACTGGATAAACATTACTTCATCTTCTTTTAGTCACTGCTTTCTGCATCATGTGCATGGTAGAATTAAAATTCTTCAAAATGCAGTGTTTGGAAATCCTGTGGCCAAACACTGTTGCACCTATCACCCTGGATCCAGATGGATATACTTTAAGGCTGCAGTACAGTGCTTCAGAATAGCTTCATGTTTCTCCTGGATCTTGCTGTGATAATTATTTCTGTAGCTCATAGTGATCACATACTTTTCATTGGCCTGGCAGCTTTTGACAGTCCTGTAGGTTCATGCCACTTGTCCAAACTTACTCTGAAATGTAGCGTGAGAACACCCAGCATGAGAAATGTGCCTCAAAGTGTTGTGCTTTGAAGAGTCATGGCTTTACCTGTTAGGAATATAGATTCCTAAGAGCTTATTCTAAAGTCTCATCACAAATTTCTGCCTCACTGGATCTCTTGACTTACATTTTTCCAACCCTTGATTGCTTGGAAGGCAAATCTTGCAGCTGCTGGCACTGTGATTGGCTTCTAAATATAGGGAAATCTTGTTGCAGAAAATTATGAGACATATGATAAATAGAAAGGTGAGAAACTCCTCTGTGTTATCAGAAAGTGGTAGCTGAAGGTCAGTTTCATGTAGATTTCCATAATTTATCTAGCTGCTATGACTTGGAAGAAAGATTTAATTTACTCTTCTCTGTGCAGATCTCAAGTAATCAGTGTTTGGATGAGGAATTAGAACAGATTTGTAGAGTTAGTATTTATCATTCCACCTTTGATTAAGGTGGGCTGTTAGGTAGCATTGTAATTCCTCCATGATTCAAACTGTAAAGCTAGTGGTGATGCTGTGCCATTTTCCCCATAAATTCTTGCACAGTCACTTGTCACGTAGCACTCACTTTTAGGGTGGGCCGTGTGTCATCTGTTGTTCTTCACAAAGCTTTGACTCTGCGTGAGTCAACTTACAATTTTTGCCTCAGCATGCTTTCCCCTCCTCTGTCAGAGTCCTTGCAGCAAATGTCCATGGGGTTAACATTGCAGAAATGTGATAAACTGACAGTTTGTTGTGGCAGGAGTAAAATCTTCCATGCTAGCCCCAGTGGCTATGTTAGGTCATGTGAAACATGGCCTTCATACTGTGGCTGCTCCTCCATGTTTTGAGGTTTTGTTTTATGAGTGAGACAGGCACCATTGATTCACAAACAATAGACCAGAAATAAATTCAGATGGTTTATGTGTATGAAACCACAGCAATCAGGAGTTGCTTCAGCCATGTCACAGCTTGGAATCTTGATTACAGTTATTCTGTACTTGTCCACAAAACATCATCCCATTATTTTTCTTATATGATGGAAAAATAAACATAGGAGTAACTGAATACAGGAGGACAGAAAAACACATTCAAAATTAAGTGTGAGGGCTAGAATCCACACTTTCCTGGACACAGGAGCTGTGGAAGCAGTATTTCCACAGTTCATGTGCAGATTTTAAAACACAAATATTTTTGAATGAGGTGGCTTGGAGCAGCTTACTCTAGAGGATCAATGCAAATTCACCACTTGCTGGGGAACACAACATAAAGTTTACTTTAAGGGTTTAGATTGTAGGATAGTTTGAATTGGTTCTCAGGACAGTTGTGCTGTGTGTAGCCTTATGAAAGGTACCCTTAATAAGAAAGAGATGTTAATTCTCTGGATGATGTCAGAGATGAGAACAAGGAGATGGAGATGATGATGAGCACTGAGGAGCTGCAGAATATCCAGACCCAGGGTTGGTTTTTGTCTCGAATGTTACAGCTTGAAATTTGCTATCATTTGATTAAAACCCCCAAGTTTTAAAACCTCTAGTACCTGTGATGTATGTGTTGGTAATGAGGAAAAGTAAAGCTGAGTTTTCACCAAAATATTGGAAGGTTTCATGAGACTGATGGAGAATATTCAAATGTGGTCCTTCACTAAATTGTTTGTTTCCTGACATTAGATGTGATTTTCTTTTTGAAGGATAGAGCAATTTATTTCATGCTGTAGCTTAAGTGTTAATTCATCTTCCTTTTTTTCCTCTTTTCTTTATTCTTCATTTGCATGCCTTTTAAAAGTGCTTTCAGCCCCTACTACACTTGTTGGAGAGTAAGGAGCATTCTGTCTAAAAGTATAACCACCTCAGAATTGAAATAATAACAGTGATGCAGACTCATAGAAATGGTGCTATCTGGGAAGTTTTCTGCCACAAATTTCTGTATTTGTCAATATTTTTATTTAAAAAACCCAAACAACCAAAAACCACCCCAAAAACCCACAAACAAAACCAAAACACCTCCAAAAAACCAAAGGCTTCTTGGGTTAAGGAAGAGGAGGATAAATGGCATTTATGGTCTGTGTGACTATAAATACATATACGAAAGACTCGGATAATCCAGTGACAAGAATTGTGAATAACCTTTCAAGTGAAGTTTAAAAACAGTCATGAATGTGGCTGGGTTTAGCACAACCTGCGCTCACAGGTTCCCCTTCCTCCCCTGCCACTGACAAGGAGGAAAATAGGGCCTGGAAGGAAGAGATGTTAGTTGAGATAAGGACAATTTACTACTCTGTTGTAGGGGACGAAAAAGAAAACAGCAGACTGGCAGAACTTAACCCCTACTAGCACTGCAGAATATCCAGACAGAGGGTCTAGATGCAAACCGAAACCAGAAGAAAAGGGCTGAACTCTAGCCCAGAAACTGAGGAAGAAACACAAAACCCATAGAACAGGAAGATTTACAAGCTATAGAGTATATTACAAATCCCATAAGCCCTGGCCAACCCCTTTCCTGTCATACAGTCACCATGAAATCAGCATGGTGTAGAATATACAATTTGGCTTGCTCTGTTGCTCTGTGCCATGGGTGGTGCTGGTAGCCCCATCCTTCCTAGTAGGGCCAGTCAGCTTAAACGTGTAGAGTGTTACTGCTATTCCCTTCACATTGTCTTGGATCTTTTTTATTTTGTGTTTTGTTTGTTTATGGTGGTTTTTTTTTGTTGTTGTTTTTGTTTTGGTTTTTTTTTTTTTTGTTCTCCTCTGCCAGAAAGTCTTGGTACCTAATACCAGATCTTAATACCAGATCTTAGTGATTTATTATTAGATAAAACTCTTTAATGTTAATAATGTTTAACAGTTTGTCATGACGGGGGGGGGGGAAGGAAAAAAAAGGCAGCAACCATCTTTGATTTAGTCACAATTTTGATCTGCTTCCTTTCTGTAAATACTTCCTGAAATGTCATGTAGTCCTTTCTGTGCATTCTTTCACCCCCAGCAGCAAATGTTTCAGTGTTCCTTTTTCTGTTATGAAGATCAATGCCAGAAGCCTGGTGCTCATGAGCAATCCTGTTAGAGCAAACCAGCATTCATATACACTGCAAGAAAACAATTTAGTAAAGTAAGTTTAAAGCTTGCAGAGGATTACTACAAATAGCATAGAAAAATCATTTTTGAAAATAATTACAAGTATCATAGAATTATCCCTTTAAGGTGATTTAAACATGCCTTTGTGTCTAATAAGTATACATTTCATTTTGATGAGCTACTTGCAAATAAATTTACAAATGCTAGCAATGAGGATGCTGTTTTCAGTCACTTGTGCCAATTGCAGGGTAATTGGCTAGTTCTTTAGAGGACTTGTGGGGAAAGCACTGGGGTATTCTCAACATTTGACTATACTTTTTTTATTTCCTTACTGTAAAGTACCCATAATTCAGCATAAGTTGCAGGTGCTAACCACAAAGATTATTTTATGCTAAAGAGCCTCTAAAAGCAAGGTCAAAATGCAGTTGTGCGGACTAGGTAAAAATGTCAGCTACTGTCTGGGTAGAGGCTGAAGAGAGAAAAAAGAAATGTATGCTGAACAGATCATCTTATTGCATGTAGCATGCTCATGTTGATAGAATGAGTGCATTAATCAATGAGGCTATGTGTGTGTATATATATCTGTGAAATAAAGTCAGCAGCATCTTTTGTCTCTAATTGTATTTGTCTGAAACAGACCCTCAGTTATTTTATTATAGTTTTCTGTGGTTGAACACTGTTACAAATGCTAGTTGAAATGTGCTATTATATAGGGTACCCTGGTAGAATTTGGAATGGATGGATTCACTTGAGTACTCAGAAACAACCGTTCTTCCATTCTGAGTTTGAGGAGAATACTGTAAAATAAGGTCTTCACCAGCTCTTAATTAATTTGGGACAAAATAATGCACTTAATATTTAGTAAATGGAACTGAAGGTGTCTCATGCTGATTGATTTTGTTTCATACATTTTTCGCATTGCTCAATCTGTAGCATTTTTGATAGCAGCTAATTAGGTTCATTCAATGTAGATGGACAGCCAAAGTCACGCAGCAGGGCAGAGTTAAATTGCTTCTGTCCATCCTGCTATGCTTGTTAGCAAGTAATGAATATCCTGATATTGTTCTTTTTATTATTTGGTATGTTTTAGTATTTTATTCAGAGAAATTGTGAATCACAAGCAAGAATTAGCTTACAAGAAAGTCATAGATATGTTGAAGGTGACGATCTTTTTCCTTGGAAATGCCCTGTAACCCAGTGTTTTGGAAATGCTTGCCATGTGAAGACCAGTAATATAATTAACTTGCCTTAGAATATATTCTGTATTTCCTCACTGTTTATAAACATTAACTATTACAGAATTGTTAACACTGGAAAAATCCAGAACTGGAACTAGAATCTTTTGGAACCAGGAAAAGGTGTAAAAGCAGAGGAACACACAGGCTTTTTAAACTTTGTGTTGCATTTTTCTTTAGCTTTCATCTAAGGTACTTCTAATATCTTGGTCTTATAGAATCATAGAATTGTCAAGGTTGGAAGGGACCTCAAAGATCATCCAGTTCCTACCCCTTGTCATGGACCAGGACACCTTACGCTAGATCAGGTTGCTCAGAGTCACATCCAGCCTGGCTTTAAAAACTTCCAGGGATGGGATTTCTACCACATCCCTGGGCAACCTGTTCCAGTGTCTCACCACAGTCACGGTGAGGAACTTCTTCACTGAATCACAGAATCAACCAGGTGGGAAGAGACTTCCAAGATCATTAAGTCCAACCAATCACCCAACCCTATTTAATCAACTAGACCATAGCACTAAGTGCCTCATCCAGTCTCTTCTTAAACACCTCCAGGGATGTCGACCTCACCACCTCCCTGGGCAGCATTTCCAATGGTCAGTCTCTCTTTCTGTGAAGAACTTCTAAGATCAAGCCTAAACTTCCCCCTGCACAGCTTGAGACTGTCCTCTTGTTCTGTTGCTGGTTGCCCAGGAGAAGAGACCAACCCCTCACCTGGCTACAACCTCCCTTCAGGTAGTTGTAGACAGCAATAAGGTCTCCCCTGAGCCTCCTCCTCTCCAGGCTGATCAGGTCCCTCAGCCTCTCCTCAAGTCCAGGTTTGGGGGAAGGGAGGGAAGCCTTTTATGACTGCTAACATCCAATCTGAATCTACCCATTTCTAGTTTTGCTCCGTTCCCCCTAGTCCTGTCACTACCTGACACCCCAAAAAAGTCCCTCACCAGCTTTCTTGTAGGCCCCCTTCAGATACTGGAAAGCCACAATGAGGTCACTTCAGAGCCTTCTCTTCTGCAGACTGAATAACCCCAACTCTCACAGTCTGTCTCCATGGCAGAGGTACTCCAGCCCTGTGATCATCCTTGTGGCCCTTTACTGGACACGCTCCAGCACATCTATACCTTTCCTGTAATAGGGGCTCCAGAACTGGATGCAGCACTCCAGGTTGGATCTCAACAGAGTGGTGTAGAGGGGGAGCATCGCCACCCTCAACCTGCTGGCCACACTTCTCTTGATGCAGCCCTGATTGGTCACTAATTGTTCAAGAAGTAGCAGCTGTTCCAAATTAATAGCATTCCAAAAATGTTGCTTTATATTTTATTTGTTTGTGGGCTGTAGCAGCAGCGGTAGACTTCTGACTCCAAATTTCCTGTTCAGTTAGGCAGAGACGTGAGGTTAGCTGGTGCTAAATGAGTAAGCACTGGTCCTCATCATACAGCATCCTGTGAAAATCATACTCTTGCTGATGGGATCTTAGTCTACCAAAGAATTTTTCTTTTGAATTGAAATTACTCGGTTTTTTCAAGTATGAGTCAGTAAATTTTGAAAGCAGCTGTGTATAGTACAGACCTATCTGTTAACCAGCATTTGCATAATGTCTGTATGTTCAAGGCCTACTTGATGATCTCTTAAGATGATGAAGGGTTTTATTTTAAACTAAATATAAAGCCACCTTAAACTCTAAGCATAGAACATTTAATCAGGCTTAGATGCTTGGTATGCTAGATTCCACAGCATAAAACACATTTGCATGGATGCTAGGCTGTGTCCAAAGCTAGTTTTTTAACTGTAGACTTTGAGAATTTCTTTCAGTGAAATGTTAACTATTTCCAGAATCTTAGCTGAAAAGAATCTTACCTTAAAGAGCCCTCAGTTAAAGTCTTTTTAAAACTGTCTCTAGCACACTGGTAGATGCTGTGAGTGCTCATCTGCTTCAAGAACCCCTGAATACATGAAACAGACTCTTTTCCTACAAACTGCTCAGTGTTAATAATCTTAGGCTGTTAAACATCTTGCTTGGGCAGGGGTAGATCTTTCTCCTGTTTTTTTTAAGAAAAGATTGGGCAGAGCAAGAATTGTGCACACGGTTGTAAAGCATGGAAAGCTGTGGACAACATAACTGAGCTGCAGACAGGGAAATCAAAATGGCTGCTCTGCATTTTCCAGGAGTTTGAAAATATCTTTAGTAAATACTGAGCAATATATTTAGGGAATATTAACAGAAAGAGGACAGCAATAATAGTGTAGGGTTTTTCAGTTTATTTATCTCAGCTGCATAAGGAACACTGAGTGTTTCCTCAGAATTTTCTTTGTTCCAGCAGGATTGATGAAATCTGATGAAACATTACTCAGCCAAATTTCAATGACCAGCTTCTCAGTTGCTAAATACCTGATATGAATTCTTCGTTTCCAAAATAGATTAGATAATCTAAGCATTTCGTTCCTTGTGGGCATTGAATTTTTCAGCTGATTTGAATGCTTCTGTAGCAGTGAATAAAGTTGATTAAGCCAAAAATTATTCATATGACCATAAGGATGTGTGAACCTTGGAGGGTTGTAGGTTTTTTTGTAGTAGTTATTGTTGTTTGTTTTGTTTTTAACTAAAACCAAAAATCTACTTGGCTGTATCAGAAATATCTGTTGGAGTTAATGGAGGAAAAATGAAGCTCTACTGCTTATCATATTAATACAGTTTTGGGTTTCCCAAGAGAGAATTTCTCATTTGTCTCAAGGTGATTTTTTTCTCTTGTACTTAAGTTGTCTGAATGATAAATAGTGCCCTAGGTAAGTTGCAGGCTGTATATGTAACACAAAATAATATTACATTTGAAAGTTTTCTGATAAAGTGGAATCTAATTTTGCACTGAAAAGCAAAGATGAATTTTAACCACTTTTTTTCTGAAATTTCATCAATCTGGGTTTATTAGAAATTATTCATTTAAATCTCCAGTGATTATGAAGTGATAAGATGATTTTATTAGAATCACTTTTTTTCAAATAAAGGTAGAAATGATACATTTTTATTTACCCTGGTTTGTAAACATCTGTATTTAAATAAATATCTGTTACAGAAAGATATATACCTAAAGTATATATATGCACACAACAATATACATAATTTTATCTGTATTTCTGCATTGTTTAGCATAAGAAGAACTTGAGATTAATTCTGGAGTCTAATTATTTCTGTCATCATGTTTTTAGGCAACTTTGTTATTTTAACTGGTTTTGTCCTTGTAACAAGGCAGCCTGAGCAGAGCTTTTACTAGTTGTCATGGTTTAACCTCAGCCAGCAACTAAGCAACATGCAACCACTCTCTCACTTCTCTCTGCAGGTGGGGTGGGGAGGAGAATTGTGGAAAAAGAAGTAAAACTCCTGGGTTGAAACAGGAGTGGTTTATTAAGTAAAATGTAAGCAATAATATCATGCTGATGTTTTAGTTGTGGTTAAGGAGGGTGACCCAAACTAGCTAAAGGGATATTCCATATCAGAGGATGTATGTACTCAGTATAGAATCTGGGCAAAGCTGGCTGTGGGGCATGAACAGCTTGCATTGTGCATAATTTGGCTTTTTTTGGCATTTTATTTCTGTTATATTCCTTTTCATTGCTATTATTATATTTTTATACTAATATGGAGTGGATACTACTATTCCATCCCATGTCATTGCCTGCAACTGGAGGGAGGGAAGAGAAAGAACTTGTGCCCCAGATGCTTTCACCAACCATCCCAGGGCCTTGAAGTTTATCTTCATTCCCCTCAGACTATGAGATGCAGCTTCTTCCCCACCTGTCTGGGAGATCAGTAGTGGAGATTAGTCTGATGACCACATCAGACTGGGGAGTTTCCTGGTGACATCCCTGATTTTGGCTCCAGGAAGACTACAGACTTCCGTATGATGAGGGTCAACCTGGCATATTGGGCCCTCTGTTCCATTTAGAAGTGAGTCTCCAATAACGACAATTCTTCTGTTCCTTGTGATAGAGGTTGTCCTATGGCTATTTGAGTATGGTAAGACCTCTGCTATAGGTTGCATCTACAACCCCATCAGACTGGCCACCTTCCAGCAGGGCCTCAGATCTATTGCTCAGAGGCTTGTGGGGAGGTGAGGTGGGCAAGAAGGGCACTCTTCTTTTGCCACAGCCATGACATTGACTCTGCTCACAACTTTCATTTGGGTTTCTGTATTGCACCTGGTGGGCAGCATACACGGCCCCCTTGATCCTGGGTGCTCTCTGGCAGGTGCTCTCGGTTCTGTTACAGGGAGGGTAGAGCCTGACTCAACCAGCCTCAGACATGATAACTTTCTGATCAAACTCAGAGGGTTTAAGGCTTCTAGAGTTAATCAGTATTATTTCCATGTCTCCTTTCACACAAATAGCTTTGGCATTTGTCTCTGTCTCCATTTACTTTTTCCACCTGCTGTTATCACCTGTTTTTTAACTCTTCTGCTTTCAATTTCATACCTCCCTCCCTCCTACATTTCATTCTTTATTAGTTTGCACCATTTCAGAAAAACTCAGGAGAAGTTTCTTATCTCAAACTTGAAACATCTGAATAAGAATATAGGACACACATAATGTGCCACTCTTCAAGGACACACTGTATGAGTGGCTTATTGTAATCTCTTCCTGAGTGCTGAAGTTTTAAAGGGCACAAAGATTTTGGTAGCTGATTTTGTTTCTGTATGTGTGTATTTATATTTCTAGCACATTTGGCAAAGTGCTATTACACAACTGCCTCCTGGCTCTGGTGTTAGGCTTTGTACCAGGATATTTTAATGATTTACAATGGGTTTCTGTAGCAATCTGTATGTGTATTTAAAGGAGGTTCTCTTGCTGCTGTACCAGCTATGTCATCTCCACCTTTGTATCCTCTACCTGTAAGACCCTTCATGTCTGACTCAAGTCTAAAACACTTGTCCTAATTTCTGAAACTTTTCATCTAAACTGTATTTAAAACTTTGCTTTTAGCATCCTCCTCTTTTCTTCTTCCAGTCTTCATCTCATGTCTGACCCACTTAAGTGCCTGTGACTTTTTCCATGCTACCACTTATAATTGAAGCTGTTTACTTTGCTTTGTGCCCAAAATACCCCTGTCTCTTCAGATCTTTTTTCAGACAGCAAGAACCCTTTTACGAGTCAGATTCTCCTATAGAGAACTTGTCATCAATACAGCCTACTGGCCTCACTAAAATCACTCGCATATGATTTTTAACAGCCCAGTTTGTGCTGAAACAGGAGCTCTTTCATGTTCTATGCTTCTGTAAAACCAATGAAAGTTGCCATTCAGTAAGTTTCACAGTGGTAACATGAATTGTTATTAGTAATACCACATCTCTCTGGCACTGCATTTTTTGACTTGATGATCTCAGAGGTCTTTTCCAGCCAGGTACTTCTATTCTATTCTATTTTATTTTTTAAGTTATGCTGCTAAATCTGAAATTATAACCCAGTGCATCTACACTGTGTGATGAAGCTAGGGCCTGTGTTCAGCAGGGCTAGTGAGTATAATTTTGTGCTAATGAACAAACCCTGTAACAGACATTTTTGGTGGGATTTTTTAATATTTTAAAAATATTTTTTATTTTCTTTTATGGCACGTAGAGAAAGGTAGCAGCTGTAGGGCTGGAGGGGAATTTTTACACACCTCTTCCTGTCTTGTTAGTCCATTACTATGTTTTAGCTCTTTCTCCCAGTGGGAAAGTGTGAAGTGTAAGTGCAGGCAACAGAGTTAAGCTGAAATGTCCTGCAGAGATTCACTATCACAAAGGGTAATACTACTTTATCGATCCTTTCCATACCCTCTCCCACAGTTGTGTTAAGCCTGTAGCAAGTACAACCTTTACAAAACAAGATCAAGTGATATGCCTTACCATTTAAGTTGAATACTGGCTTTAAAATAGGATAAAAGGGTGTATCTTAGGCTTGACATATTGTCGGCATTTTCGTATATACATGATAAAAAAATCCACAGAGTAGAAGCTTGCATTTCTTGGAGAAATTTTTTTTTTGATGCTGTATCTGTGCATGCAAGTGATGGAGCCAACTCCAACTTGACTTTATAAAAAGCATAACTTGTTTTAAAGTAATTTCAATTTTGACCGAACAGCTTTTCTAGAGAGTTCAAATTCCCGTTGCTTCCCATTTTCTGTGATACACAGTTATGACTTAGTCATTGTTTTGTTGTTTGTATTATTGGAGTGAAGACTTGTATGACTTAACAAAAGACCATCAGACACCTTTTCATAAACACTTGTGTTATTCCCACTTCTCTGCCATACATAATTGCATTGCTGCAGCAGTTGCAAGAGATGCTTATAACATTTTTCACTAGTGCCTACTTAGAGTGTTAGCACTTAAGCTTCCAAAGAATGCAGAAGGGTTTTCAGTGTAGTAGATTCTTGCCTCAAATGTTGCCTGCATGTATTGAGAAATATATTAGTAAAGAAGATCTTAATTTCAATGTAGAAAATCATGAGAAAAACATCAAGTGCTGTGGATCTGTCTGGATGTTGGTAACTGTTAGTCTGTGCCTTACTGAACAGCACATTATCTTCAGATGATAGAGAAGCATTCAGGTCAGAAAAACACATACTTTGTTCAGGTGCTAATAATGTTTGTCATGTCCTCTCCCTGCAGCCCAAGTGCCTTATCTCTAAAACCAAAGTACATTTGTTCTTTAATGCAATGCACAGGCCTTGCAGCTTTTGCTTGTATGCCACTCTGCAGGCCTTTATGTGTATCGAAGGACCGCTTCTACAGCTGTGCCTTGACTGCTCAGCCAGGCCTAAGCATCTTTTGCCTTAAGATAAACTTGTGTTTATCTTAAAGATCTCCGAGGTCTTTTCCAACCTTATTGATTCTACGATATTTCAGTGACTGACTTGAAGAGAATGATAATTTAGAAAAATAAATTAAAAGAAAACCCAAGCAACAAACCCTGCCAAAACCAACAGTATCAACGTAAAGAAAAATGCCCTTGCAAAACAAACAAAAAATCCCCACCAAATCTCATATTCTAAATACCAGTCTCTCTCTCTTCACTTGCTTGTTACGGCCTGTGGTAGTATTGTTGAGCTAGCAAATAGGCAAAAAAGCATGGTGGGATCTGTATTTTAAGGAAGTTGTGGATTTTCCATATTTATGATGTGGAAGCAAGAATAAAAAGACTGCTGGGAAAATAACAGGGTTGAAAATAAAATTCTGATCACTTCAGTCAGTCCTGTGTCTTGTGATTAAGGTTTCTTGGCCCATAGCTGGTTTGTCCAGATGAGAAATGCAGCAGTCAGTTGAAATGCTTTAGATAGGGGTAATAGGAAACACCTCTCAAGAAACAGTATTCCAAACAGCACTCTCCTACTCTGCTTTTCAGTATGATTCAGTCTTAGACTCTGCTGCCTATAAGTTTTTATAATGAATAACATGAATAGACTTTGAAATCCCTTGTATTCAATTTTAGATGTAATGAAAATGGTGAAGTACATTGATTGTAGTGCAGTGATCCACTGAATACATTGTTTACATAGATTATTGTTCACTAGCAAAGCAATAGGTCTGCAAACAGGTAATTGACTGTCATTGAAGTCAGACTTAACACCGTACTCTGTTCTTGTTTCACATGGTATAGGGGTAGTTTTAGAAATAAAATATTCAAGATTAAATGAGTTGTTATAAAAATCAATTTCGAGCGCAAAACCCAGGTAATCGTATTTTTTTCCATTATTTTGACAGTGAATAGATTAGAAAAGTTCTCTAGTATGCATGTGCCACATGACTGGAATTCACAGAGTTAGAAAATACAGTGTGTGCCATGGAGGATCTGATAAATTAGAGCAGAACTCATTGCTTCTGTTAGTAATTTCAACACAACATTAAAGCAACAGAGAGAAGTGCTTCGCTGTTTGAAAGATTCTTATTCTCTGGTGTTAACAACATGATTGTTAAATCATCACAAAAGCTTCTAGCTAACTCTTATTGTTGTTGTATAGTAGGAAAATAGTAATCTTAGACGTATTTTATTTGTGTTTAATTAAAGACGGTGTGCACCTCAATAAAGCTCTTTTTTGTTTTTCATGTTCTAGATTGTAGGTCTGATAATTTCTAGTATAATTAATTGAAAAATTAGGATGAACCCAGGCCTAAAAGGGTGGACTGAAAAAATACTGCCTTCATATGTCAAATGTAGTTCACAGATAAGTTTCTTGCTAATTTAGATAGTGGAAAGTTCGTAGCATTTGGCTTAGAGCAAAATCAAAGCAGACTACTAGCAAGTGCGGGTACTCACCTGAAGAATGTTTCTGAGAATGTGCTTATTTTCACCAGTGTTTATAAATAATGAATATTGGTTATCTCTTTTTTTAAGTTTGTTTATTTACCAGTGAAATGTTTATGGAGACTAGGGAGCGGGGAAGAAGGGGGATAGGACATCTGGGTTGGTAAATTTCAACTGGAACAGTTGTTGCCTTTGTACTGGTGAATTGAAAAGCTGTGAGTAAAGCAGTTAGTAGGAATTTGCCTGAGAAGTAGAAACAAATGAAAATCCTGGATGCTTTTCAGAGCTACAAATCTATATTGAGACTTTGGATTAAAAGCCATTATCTTTGGATAAAAAGCCCTTTCGTGGTAAATTTAACAAAAAGCATTAAGTCAATGCCACTGCATTTAAAACAGGCACAGAATGTGGCACAGTCGCAATATGGTACACTTCCTCAAGTACAGGAAAACAAGTTTCAGGTATAAAGTTTTACTCTGTAATTCGGTGTGTATTTGGTAATGCACAGTAATGTGTGGTACTTTTCTTGATCTCTTAGAAGCTTTGTCCCAAGATGTTGTTTTTTGGAATAGTGTTAAAGGAGAGCCACACAAGAGTTATTTTGCTAATCCATGGCTGGAAGTTATTCCACCTTAAAGTGCTTGGTGTATGGTATTTGTGTATGCAGAATGTACTGCACATTTCAGTTGCTTTGTGAGGGACAGTAGTTGGGAGTTAATTAGCTGACACCAGAATTTTATCCACCTCATTCACAGGCACATTGTTTCCCAGAGGCTCATTGCCATCCCATGCCAAATTTGTAGAGGAGATGCTATGGTGAAAGATGTCACTTGAGAATGGGCAAATACTAGTGACAGTCTATTATTCTGTACTTCTGAATTTCTATGTCCTGAATAAAAGCTTTCCAAGTCAAGATCATGGTCTAAGATGAATAATTCCAACAGATGGAAGGCAGCATGTGTTCTACAAGTTAAGCACTTCTCTACAGCAGTTGTTGCATAGCCACTGACAGTGCTTCAGCTGTGTATTTAAGAAGTGGTGTGGTTTACATGAAGCTATGTTTAGGGTTTAGGACTTCACTGATCATTAATATTTATAATGTACAAAAGTATTAATGATTATCTGTTAAACTGAGATCTGGCACTCACTGGATGAATGGCATGCTTGTGTTTCAGAGAAGCATTCTGAATAATTATTCAGCTCTGATACTCTGGTTAATTTCAGTTTGGTGTTTTTCCATCTGCATTATTTATAGCTAGCGCAAGGCACATCCTTTTGAGACATTCCAGTCTGCTGTTTATGTATTATGCTTTTCTATATGAAAGGCATGATTACAGTAAGAATCCTTTAAATTTCTGTAGAAGATATTTGGTAGTCATGATATATTGAAATAATATTCTGGGGTTTCTGGTGTAGTGACTTTCAGAGAAGTGTGTGTGCATGTTTGGATGTCAAAGATTGCAGAATACACGTAAGGTAAAAGAACTGATGCATATGTACACTTGAAGCACATCCTCACCCTGAGTCAAACTGCTTTTGAGATTTGGAGGATTAAAAAAAAATGTTCCGTATTATCATTTTTGCACAGCTTTGCTGTTTCATTCCTTAAGGGATTGGAAATGTGGAAATACTATGGAATAGTGGCTGTCAATCTGAGCAAAGCCTACTAGTGGTGGAAATCTCATTAGCCTGTCTATCAGGTGAAATCTAAAACTGAGGTCTTGACCATTTGTGGTCATTATAGAACTTGCTCACTGTTCACAGGAGTAAAGGTGTTAAATGCACTGTCTTGGATAAATTTCAACTTGTGAAATTAGATTTGGTCTAAATTCCTTAGCAGTTTAATTCTTTGCTTTTTGTTCTTAACTACAGTACAATAATGCTTTGAGTTATTAAACAGCTGCTGACTTGTTTCCTAAGCATGTCTGCTTTTCATCAGTAGGAAAAGTTCTTTAACTGTGTGTTTATACCTTAATGAAGTAATATAGAAAAAAAGTTATAGGCAATATTAAGTGGAAAATACTGTGTTAAAGCTTTATCATGCATGAACTTGCTCGTATATTGCAAAAAATGTATGTGCTGTGTTCATTACTAGCTCTTAATTTTAAGCCAAACACCCACGTTGGTGTTAAGCCACCCTAACACTGTAGTAGGATTGATGCACATAATTCAATATTACTCTCCACATGCACCCTTCCAGTTTGTAGCATGTAAAATGCATGATGGAAGGGTCCTTGTAACTCTAGAAGATGTCTATTTTCTGATCAAGTTCATTTCCATATCCTGCATTCTCTCTAGGTCTGCCTACAGTGCCAAACCCTTGAGCACTAGAACTGTGTGCAGCTGGTTACTGTCTATACTCCTTGCTGAAGGGCATCTGTATAAATTCTGTATCTATAGAGATTAAAGATGTATTTGTTCATATATAAATTTCTCTCAAGCAGCAATTTTTTCTATGTTTGTTGTCATTTAGCACAGCATAGGGCTCAGACCCAGCAATACCTAGCCAAGACATCGGGGGCATGTAGGCATTCTCTTTGGGGAGGAGATTGAGGATTTAGCAGCAGATTTTGGTGTCTTGCTGAAAACCCACAGAAGAATGTTTTCAGTTCTTGGAATAAAGCAGTCATAGATTATCTTTTTGCCTCCTTCCAACTCCTTGGTTGGTGGCAGTTAGCTGGAAAGTCCTAATTCTCAGTGAGCAATCTACACTCATTTGTTCACATTTTATCAAGTGTTGAAGGATTTCAGCAGCTTCCATTGTTTAAGTGTTCTCTGCACATATTGATAACTTGGTTTTATTTAAGACATGGAGACTTAGCCTCCCATCTGCCAGGGACCAGGGGAATACAACTATCTTGATTGCAGTTTATTCTGGTTTTTCTTATCACCAGATAAGTTAGATCTATATGAAATACCAGAAGCAACATATAGTGAGATGATGGAAGAATAGAGTTCTTGTGTTCAGAACCAAGGCAGAACTGCCTTTCATCATGTATGCAATCAAAGGAAAGAGCTATGTGTGTTAAGTTTCTCCTTACATTTCATGCCCATGGTGCGCTTTTCCAACATGGGCACATTATCAGGTTATTGCAGAGTAAGTCAGGTGGTTTTCACAATTCATCTGTTCTTCAGGGAGTGACTAATCATGTTCTTAGACTGTGTCAAGTATTTTGTCACTTATGGACAAACTACCTTGTATCTCCATGGAGTACAGGCTATATCAGACTGTTCATGCAGCATGCTTACACCAGAATTCACTTAGTTTGAGTGTTCCTTTCCATTAGTGAGATGTTTATCCTTTTTTTCTTACCCCCATTATCTTGTTTAAAAAAATAACAATAATATCCTAATTTTTCTTATGGTGCCTATTTCCTACATCCATCCAAGTACTCTTCAGTTTGAACTAGTTCTAGCCTCTGAATTATGCATACTCAGCTTGTCATTCAGTGCAGCACTTACAACATTTCAGTAGAAATTACATTTCTAAGCCCTTTCCTCCAAGATGTATTTCTGGAACATTAAAGTGTTCTTCAAAATCCAGTGAGAATACACTATAGAACCAGGAAGGAAGAACAGAGATAAGTAAAAATTTTGTATGGGTGTTTGTTGTTAATAGTAGTAATTTTGCAGTGCTCATAGGAAACTAAGCTGTTGTTTCTCATGTTAGCAAAATTTAGTGTATTTCCTTCATAATCTTTTTCCTTTTAAGATTAAAGGTATGCGTACAAACATATAGTTTGTAGAACATCTAGGTTCTTCAATAGGTTTTTGTTCTCCTCATCTCTTTGTACTTTAATAACATGGTAAAGCAGGTGAAAAATTAACCTGTATTATTAGGTATAGAAATATGTGTGTTTTTTAATGTAATGAAATTTTAAAGTTCATTTGCAATTACTCATATACTGCAGTTATCAAGTGGAAAAAAAGATGTATACATATAACCCTACTCATATGTTGTCTTCCACTGATCAAGGAAGTACAAGGGCTTTTGTACTGTGAATGATAAGCAGTGCCATTTCAGAGAACTACATGTCTGCAGAGTTTTGTCTAAGTCTTTGCGGGGTCAGCACATACATACATCTCTTAATCTCACTGAGGCAGATAACAGTCTGAAAACAACTTATTCAACCTCAAGGATTTTCAAGCCCCATTAGGGAATGCAAAAAAAAACAAACCCCAAAGTCTGTGTTTTTTCAGTACTTAGCTTTTTAGTGGTAACTCAAGTATTTACCAGTGTTGTGATATGGCTTACACTATTTTTTTTGTCTCATTGGTATGTTGTAATGCCTACCTTATGTTGGAATGGAATCATAGAATTGTTTGGGTTGGAAAGGACCTCCAAAGGTCATCTAGTCTAATCCCCCTGTGGTAAGCAGCGACATCCTCCACTGGATCAGGTTGCTCAGAGCTTTGTTGAGCCTGACCTTGAATGTCCCCAGCGATGGGGCTTCAACTACCTCCCTAGGCAAGCTGTTCCAGTGTTCCCACCATCCTCAGGATAAAGAACTTGTGCCTAACATCCAGTCAAAGTCTCCTCTTCTCTAATTTCAAACCATTGGCCTTCATCCTGTCACTCCAGGCCTTTGTAAACAGTACTGCTGCAGTCTTCTGGTAGGCCCCCTTCAGGTACTTGAAGGCTGCTATTAGGTCTCCCAGAGCCTTCTCTAAGCTGAACGGCTCCAGCTCCCTCAGCCTATTGATACAGTCCAGTAGAATGATAAGTGGTTTATTTGGAAAGAAAACCACATAGAACAAAAGCTCGGTTCCTTTTCCTTGGTTTTTCTCCAGCATTTTACAATTGATGGGAATCAAACAGAAACGAATCCAGCAAATGTCTTTATATTAGTACAAATGGAGTGAATTCTGTAAAGGATTTGCATGCCTTTATATGGATGTCAACTTTCATTCCTCTTTTTGCACTGAAGTGTGAATTGCCTTTTAATTTTATTCTTAATTTAATGTTTCAGACAAACGGGAGAATGAAATAGTTTGGCTCCTTGGCATGGGTGAACACTGCATACCATGACAGGTTCTGAGCCAGTTCACTAGTAAAAGTGAGAAGTAATCCCTGCACTTTTATTATACAGCCACCTGGCTACCTGGTATGCATCTCAAAGATTGAAACTAGCAAAACCATCAATTGGGTCTCCCTATGTGCAGTGGGAATTTTCCTTTTCCGAGGGATGAAAAATATGCCCCCAAACCTCTGCCCAGTTAGGCATTGATCATGATGGATCTCCAAGGAGAATTGGTGTCTCCTCTCATAGGATCGGCTCAGACATTGTGTCCATATAAATCCAACATATGTTGTTGGATTTAAAACTGATTCATTGTCAGAAAAAAATATTTTCTTAGACATTCCCTTTTCTATTTGATAAGCAAACCAGCAAATACAGTGTAAGATTGAGGAAGCTGTTGGATATGTAAATAAGTGAAAATATTTTTTGCTCAGGCATCCATTCATGACAGCCATGGCTAGCTGTGCCAGGTTTGTCTGCAACTCAGAAAGCTTTAAATTTAGTAAAGGAGGTTTGGTTCTGTGCTTCCAAGAACTGCACTAATACCACTGATGTAAATCAGTGTCTACAGACAGGCAAATGAAAATGCTTGCACGTAGCATTTTAGGTACTCTGTCCAAAACTAGACTATTTTATTTAATATGTTGTTGATTGATTGGGTTTTAATAACTGTCACCTGATATCTTTTTGTCCAATTATCTGTTGCAAGAACAAATTATTTCTCTCATCTAAAATTCCAAACTATATCCAGAATTTCCTTGCTCGGTAAAACAATCTTAGTTAAGCTGCAGTCTAGCTCATTTGCCATGTACAGGTTGAAATCACATTGCATTCCCTCATTTTATGAATTTGTTGTAGATAATTCACATATGAATTGCCGGCACCTGTAAAATCAGGGAGATACATTGGATGTTTACGGTAAGCTGCATTTCAAGTGAAAATTCCCTCCAAAACATAATAATAAAGTCCTCACTGTTTTTTCACCATGTAAATGCATGAAGATGAGAAACAGCAGTGTTACAAAGTAATAATATTTCCAGTATTTCCAGTACAAAACAATTCAAAGACTTTTTATTAGCTAAAGTAAATTGAATTTAATGTCCAATTTGGGATATAATTGACCACATGTTTTAGACCAAGAGTAGTCCTGCTAACTCAGTTGGGACTATTAATTGATTTAAGTTTCAAGAAATATGTTAATGTTTATGTGATTGCATCCCTAGGCACACATAAGCTAGCTTGGCTAGTTGTCACTTTAAAATGATGTAGGAATTGAATAGCTAAACAAATTTGTGAAAATCTAGGAACTAGCTTGTTAAAAGAAAGGTGAAACCAATGGCAGGCCTTCCTGAGTGTATTCACAGGAGTGTACAGCTGGCAGAATTGGTGGGCTAGAAAACAGAATGGAAAAGAGTTTTCTGGGCACCCTGAGAAGTGAGTTCTGTGAAACACAGCAGAGAAATTGCATTTCTCCTGCCTTCAAACGCATGTTTGAGTGACTAGATACCATGTGTTGATGCTTCCACGTTTGTTCCATGTTTGGATTTAGAGCATGTCTTACTCATGTGAGATGTTATAACACCTTCTCTTTATGTACATCAGGTATCAAAGGAAATATATTGGGATCTATTTTTTTTAAGACTCTATTTTTTACCCTTTTTTTCCAGTAAGGAATATATTGGTTATAAACAGGTTGGATGAACACTTCAGTGAGAGCTGATTACTCATTAAGCTTGAGTCTCTGGAAATTGGGCTTCTGTTTTGCCTTCCTCACAATTATTCTCTAATGTGTGTGTTCTGGGTGCATGTGTCAAATCCAGTTGGTGATCTGTATTGTGCTGCTGCTTGTGCTCTAAACCTGCTCATGGTTCTGCTGTATAGAAAATTCATCATCATTGGTATTCAGTGTGTAGGCAGACTTGTGGTTAAATGCATAATAACATGACAGTGTCTATTGTCTATAAATAGGTAATCCCACTAGATTACCGATATTCTGTGCTAATGGTGTTAGTATTCTTGCAGTGTTTGTATTGCTTTGAGTTGCATGCTTTGCTGTGCACATGTAGTCCATGTTAGCGATTCCTGCTCTGAATGTTCTCTCTGTGAAAAGCGTCACCCAGATAGTACAGGGAGAACAACTCTAAACTCAGACCTTCATTTCTGTTAGCAAATGAAATTTGTTAAGTCCCTAACACTTGATTTGTTTGTCCTGTATAGGAGATGATATTGACTATACTGCTGAAGCTTAGTGGTTTTATTTGACTATAGAACAGTGTAGTCTCAAATCTACTGAAATGAAAGCATTCCATAGTTTTTCCCTGAGGCAGAGATCTCAGAGCTCACGTAACTAGGAGGCTTGGCTAGATCTCCCCACTTCAAGTTTTTATGTGTGCATACAGTCAAGAACAAAGGTTATTTTATTTCACTTCTAGAAATAGTGGAAATTGAAGGATAAAGATTATGGCTTGCTTTTGTCAGCATCAGAGTACTGAATCCCAAATCTTTTCATTTCTTGATTGCACAAATTAGGCATAAAGTAGGCTGACAGAATGATTTTAGCAAGAAGTGCCAGTAATGATAGGTTAATTTAAAACATATTAAATAATGATTAAAATATGGGCATTTCATCGTGCTTGCAATCAATGTTTTCTCATCAAAACCTGAAATGGAAGTTATGTCAGATGGAGCATTCTTGATTGTCAACCTGTAGGACTGTAGCTAGGTTTTTGGACTGCGAATGGATGGACCAAGAAGTGTTTAAATATGGCTCAACTGCAAAACTTCAAGGACCACGTGTGGCATTAAAGGTTAGTGCAGTTGCCTTAGCATGGAGCTGCAGACTGAGGGGTGACCTTATTGCTCTCTACAACTACCTGAAGGAGGTTGTAGCCAGGCAGAGGTTGGCCTCTTCTCCCAGGCATCCAGCACCAGAACAAGAGGACACAGTCTCAGGCTGCGCCAGGGCAGGTTTAGGCTGGATGTTAGGAAGAAGTTCTACACGGAGAGAGTGATTGCCCATTGGAATCGGCTACCCGTGGAGGTGGTGGAGTCACTTTCATTGGAGGTGTTCAGGAGAAGACTTGATGGGGTGCTTGGCTGTATGGTCTAGTTGTTGGGTGGGTTGGATTGGTTGATGGGTTGGACGCGATGATCTTGAAGGTCTCTTCCAACCTGGTGTATTGTATTATTGTATTATTGTATTGTATCCCTATCTTTCTGCTTATTTTCCTGGATACTAAATCATTCCTCCTTCCATGTTTCTTATTTCCTTGCTATTGTCTTCAGGGTGCTGCCTCCTTTACCTAGTAATACTGACTGATATCAAAGCTGTTCTCAACAGCAAACTGACCACATTTTTCCCCCAAGTCTGAGGTCCTTTTTGACCATGTCCTACAGTGGTAGCACTGTTCCATTTGATGATTAATTACTCCATGTTGTGTTTAGTTAAAAAAGTGTGAGTAGACAGCAGAAAAGTAGGCTATATCTTTACATTTTTCTAGGTGCGAAGAGGGAGGAAAAGACCTACCTCTGGAACACCCTCCAGAGGACTAAGTGTGCCTTTTTCCTCTGGCAAAATCAAGCCAACTTGTGTAACAGGAACTTACAGATCAGAGGGCACAGACAGTGTAAATCTGTTTTTTGTATTTGAAACCCCTTGCTCTCTTTGTCATAATACACAGCCTTTCTGGTGTGCTCAGAGAAGCTGGACAAAAATGTGTTTCAGAGTGAAAAGCAGTTTTGATCAGGCTCTTGGGAACTGAGTGGGGGTTACGTCTTCAAGCTGAAAACAACCAGTCAGCAGATGCACTTTCTGCTCATCTGTTGGTCTTTGAGATGCTTGCTACTTTTTTTTATTTTTATATTTTGTTCTCCTATTGCTTACCTGCTCAAAGGGTAGTTCATAAGCCCCATGGCAAACTAAACATACCTCCCACATACTTTTGCTGGCATAATTATAAAGTAGCTGTTGTGGTTGGGTTGGTTTGATTGCAATCACTGAAGTCCTCCATTAAGGCTTGATCCAGGGGCTTAATTTCTCTTCAATCATACATAGTTACACTTGGAATTAGTAAAATAATAGATATAATAATGACTGATAACCACCTATAAAGGAGTGTCGGTGATCATGCAGTGTGGAGGGTGATAGCTGAGCCTTGCCTGTTTGTCAGGCTGTGTGACATCTGTAACTCTCAGAGGTCTTTCTCAAGTTCTTTTAAACCTACCTTTAAATTTCATTAGGGTCAATAAAATACTTAGTGCTTATTATAAAGCTTGTGGTAGGAGGTATGCAGATAGAGGGTGATTTGGTGATTTTCTTACTGTAGGCTTTTGTTTGTTGGTTTTTTGTAATAATGTTCCTTGTACTGTTCTGCCTTGTGATGATTGGAACCAAACTGTGGTGTATCACCATCTGAAATGCCCTGTTTACAGCTCTAGCTTGTATCAGATCACTGTGATGACAATTTTTGTTAGGAAGCATTTTGCTGCAGAAAAGCACAATGATGAATACTGAGTGAGCATTTCCCTCTTTTTTTAAACAAACAAAAAAACCCACTTCTATAAACAAGATGGCTATACAATATAAATTTTAAAGGTAAGAGATATACTTCCCCTTTTCTTGTGAAGTATGTACAGGCAGACATTTAGCCTCGTGTTGAAAAAAGCCCCAGAACATGTCAGAAAGAGTTTAATAGGTGACTGCTGGTGATCAGCTGCCAGTCAAATGTGCAAAACCCAAACCAAACAGGCAGACAAGAAGAGACTCAGTAGTTGTACCTATGTCCTCTTAGATCGCACTGCGTCAAATACTAAATAGGAGATGGAAAAAAAAAGAAGGGGCGGGGTGGAGTAGAACTTCAAAACTAACAGTTACTTGTTTGAGGAAGTTCCTTATTGTTTCCTGTATGTATCTGGATTGTGCAGCAGAGATCAAATCCTCATTCAGGATGCATAGTTAGAATAGAATGTTGATTTTATTTTAACTGGAGTTTTGATGCCTGTGCAGTGAAAGTCCTGAAGGAATTGGCTGATGTAGTCACAAATCAACGCTCCATGATATTTGAAAAGCTATGTCAGTCAGGTGAAGTCCCTGGTGACTGGAGCAGCAGAAAAGAGGACCCCAGAACTACTGACCTGTCAGCCTCATCTCTGTGCCTGGGAAGATGATAGAACAGATCCTTCTAGAAGCTGTGCTAAAGCACATGGAGGGCATGGAGGTGATTCAAGACAGCCAGCATGGCTTCACTAAAGGCAAATACTGCCTGACCAACCTAGTGGCTTTCTGCAATGGAGTGACTACATCAGTGGACAAGTGAAGACCAACAGATGTCATCTATCTGGACTTCTCTAAAGCATTTGACACAGTCCCCAGTGTTCTATCCCATAGTGGATTTCAATCCAAGTATGCCTGTTGACTTTTAAGGGAGGGTTGCATATTGCTGCCTTGGAGGCACAGTGAAATGATGAAAGGAGACAGTGGTCAGGCAAAGAATGGTCATCAATTGATGCCAGATGACATAGGGAAGGTATCTTCAAAAGTCTGAGATTGGTGAGCTACTCCAAAAGAAACTTAAAAGTGCCAGAGTCTGGAAGCTGTAAACTCTGTGCTTTCAATGAGATGCATAAAACATAAAGTAATATTGCTTTGTATCGTCAGTGTTTTACAAGCTACTTTGTCATACCCACCCTGCGCTCCAAGAGAAAGCTTGTGGTCCCAGCTGTCTCATTGATCTTCTGCCACTAGTCGTAGCAGCACACACAATTGAATTGCTTTTCCCTCAGGGAAACAATGTCTCCAGGTGTGCTAATAATAAAATTAATAGCTTAGAGAAACTGCTTGCCACAGCATCCATGGCTCTGCAATGAGAGGATCGATTCCAGTGTTTAACTGTCCTAATTCCATAGTGGATACCCAACTCGGCCACTGCTGAGATACGCTCAGTCTCACAGTTAATCAATACAACCCTGATTTAAAACAAAGAACCAAGATTTGGGATTAGAAGTCTTTCTGAATAAAAGGATGTAGGTTAAAACTGTCACCACCCTTCAACTATTATCTTAACATGAAAGTTAAGAGTGCTGTGGCTAGTATCTCCACAGGAAGTAAACATAATATTACTGTATATATCCTACTCCTTTTATGAAATATTGCCTTGTAAATATTAGACTGTAAAATGGCACTTAAGTCATCTTGATCTGGCATTTGGTTGAGCTTCATGACTTTTGACTATAATTGATATTATTACTTTGGTGTGGATAATGTATGTAGTCACACACTGTAGTTATTACTCTGTCACAGTGCTGCTGTCAGTGACCACACAAGTTTGTCTGCTAGCAATGTGTCTTGAGGGACACATGTGCTTTTTTTATTGGATTTTGAGGAGTTCTTAATACTTCATGTTTGTATATGTCAGGGTTTGGCCTGTGTATGAAAGAAAACACACATTCTTCTAGGATGATAATGGGAAGTGAAAGAGCATTACACATTACTGTGTGGGACACAGAGATGAAAATTCAGCGACAGATTCTTAGTTTCAAGAGAAATGAGAAATCTGTTAGAAATCACACCTTGTTTGCTGAAGGTTGTGTTGTGTTTTTTAACCTACAATTTGGTCTAATTACAGCCATTATTGTTCCTTGTCTTGCTTGTATCCTTAGATGATTACAACTCCAACGCAGCTACTTTCTCAGCTTTGTGCAGTTAGAGAAGGAGGCAGCTGAAAAGGTCTGATACGTGTCTGTCAGCTATTAAGCATGGCAGTTCCCTGCAGAGCAGGGTCTGGAGACCCTGGCCTTTTTTTGCAGTAGTTGTTATGACAGACTGGGGAGAGGCCTGCACTTCTGTTTTTATCGAGTGTGTTTTGGTTCCTTTGCTTCGTAATAAAATTGCTTTCACGTTTTGGTTTCTGAATGAGTGAAACAGCATCCATAGATAAAATGGCTCAGGATAAATAGTTTCAAGAGAGTATCTAGGACCACAACTGGATTACTAATTAGTTGTTTCTTCTTTTCTCCTGTGTGTCCCAGTGTCACACACTTTGTACACAAAGGTGGAGGGCAGGAGGTAACAATAAATTTGTTAAGCAGCAGCAAACTTTTCTTAAATGGGGAGCATGGCCTAGTAATGAGGGCATGCAGAGTCTGAGCATCAGGCTATATGGCACATTTCTGAGACAGTTAACTTTAAATGGTTGCTGGGAGCTATTGGTAGGAACGAAAGCAATCTTTTATGGTTTTGATTGTTTGAATAAGTAAATTTGTTAGGAAAATTGTTCTTTGAGTTGCTCAGATACGCTGCTGGACACAGACTTCCAATTGGGAAGCTCTTAAAGGTGCAAATTAGAGTTTGGTCTGTTGCTTCAATGTATTTGCAAGTGGTAGGGCTGAGAGCCTGAGTAGTGTTAGGAGATCTGTAGGATTGTATTCTGGAAGAAGTCCAAGAAATTGGTTTTATCTGAAGAACAGAGTTCAGATGGAAGATTAAAGAAATCATGCTTCTCCTACCTTATGAAGGTGTTGATCTGAATGAGAAGACTACATGAAAGGAGAAACGGAGAGGTCCCACTCACAGAGCCAATTCTTTGTTTCAGTGGGTGTCATTACAGGTGAAGTTTTACATTTTTCTAGGCAAAAATTTGATTGCATTTCCAGTCTTCTCTTAACCGCTGCAAGCACTCAGTATTTATTTAGTAAAAAGGGGCATTTTCAGGAAACGAGTGTGTGCTGCACTAGTACACCTCATGTCTGTGCTCTGATTTGTGCAGTGAGGCAGGAGTCCTACTGGCCAAACTGAGACATCACGGCATGTCTAGAAGTGTAATGTAAGAAAAGAAATGTCCTCATTCAATATCAGGAGCTACTTTGTCCTTGCTTATTTCCATTTTCATTAGTTCTCTTCAGAACATACGTATTCAGTGAAATGTTCTTTGAAACTTTGTCAGGTAAAGTTTATCCTTACAACATATGACAGCAGGTTGCTTGCTTACTCCAAGCTACATTGATTTTTATTAAACAGTTATATGCCTGTTAAACATCCTAGGTACATGAATGTAGGTTTTGTATCTGAAGTGTTTTAAAAGTGGTGTGGAAGTCACATAGCAGCAGAGCCTACCCATGGTTTTGGTCTGACCATTGTTTGTTGCATCAGAAAATGTCATTGAGGCTTTTTTAGCGGTTGGGGGTTTTTTGTTGGTTTTTGGCTTTATTAAGTATATGCAGCTTTAAGAGAACCACAGAGATGCATCACGAGCTGAATAATAAAGAAACACCATTTAGTTTCCATGAATATTACACTTACTAGATTATAACAATGAATTTTTATTAAACAGACTCATATAAGAAGTCATGTTGATTAAGATGCTGTCTTTTCATGTAATGGATGTTGGTTCCATACAGAGTAACAGATGAAAACTGCCTCTAGAAAAAAAGAATAAAATAAAAATATGTACAGAGAGAGGGGAGCAAAGGCTTTTCTTCATAGCTTGCCAATACTCCCAAACATGATTTAGCAATTCTTTTGTCTGCTTTTCGTTTTACAGAATTAGTAGTTGGCTTAGTTTTGTGATCTATATTTAATTTGTTAAAGCACTTCTTTAGATGTTCTGCTTTATACCTAATCATTATTCTTATGTTTTTTGAAAATAAATGTCAACTAACTAGGGACTTTTTATATTCTTGTGTAGTCTTGAAAGATGCTGCCAGTATGTTTAAAAGCACAGCAAAAAACCTAAAGAGTTGTATTGCTACATCAGGATTGAAAGTGTAAACAGGCAAGGAAAGGGAGAGAGCAGCATGACTGTCAAGACCTGCAGGTCAGACTGAAAAGCAAGAAGGAGCTGCACAAGCAGTTCAAACAGGGACTTGGGAAGAATATAGGGATGGTGCCCAGTTGTTCAGGGATGAGGTCAGGAAGGCCAGGGCACAGCTGGAGCTGAACTTTGAGAGGGCGGCAAAGAATAACAAGAAGGGCTTCTACAGGTGTGTCAACCAAAACAGGAAAGTTGAAGAAAATATACATCCCCTCAACTCCCCAAAGAGCAAGAGTAGCAAGCTAGTAACAGTAGATGAGAAGTCTGAGGTTCTCAAAACTGTTTTCAGCTCAGTCTTCGCTAGCAGCCTCTCTCGTCACACCTCCCAAGTTGAAGAACCATAAGATGGGGACCAGGGTGACAAAAACCCTCCCACTGTAGGTGAAGTCAAGGTTTGTGACTACCTCAGGAATCTGAACACATACACACACACACACACCCCCGTTATGGGACCTGATGAGATGCATCCCAGAGTTCCCATCATAAATTGAAACCTGAATGTTCTTTGCAGTTGAGCTGGACTTAGAATAGCTGGCATGGAAGGTATGTGTGTGAGCCGGACAGCAAGAAGAGTGTAAATGCCAAGTTCAGGAGCTATCTGGAGGGGTCCCTCTAGGTCTCAGTTGCCTCATCGCAGTCTGGAAAGTGCTGCTTTGTGCCTTGAATGGAGTAGGAAGAGAGAGAACATCTGGTGCAGCTGCCAGTGCAAAACTGTGAGTTGAGTACTTATATTTTAAATGTAGAGAAGGCGGCAGCTCTGTGGGAAGCTTTTTCCTACTCCCTCCATCTGTCTCTTTGTACCCCCTCTGCATTCACAGGGTCTTAGCTAGAGTGGCACAGAGGGAACCCATCTCAAGAAAATTCATGCTAAATTGTCATTATTCCTATTGTACTGACATCTTCTGTGTGCAGCCAAGGGAAAGGGGTGGAGAGGGAGAAGCAAAATTCTGTGCTAAAGCTCTACTGAAACTAAATCAACTCTCACAAGGGGAAAAGGCATGTTTTCTTTAACCCTTAGGCTATCTCCTTGATAGATTTCAAAGGTTTGCTGTGAGCAACAGAGGTGTTAGTACTTCCTAAGTAGCTTGTAAAATGTGAGGCTAAGCCTTGAATTAAGATGTTAAGCTTTGTACAATTCTTCTTATCAATCCCTCCTGTAACATCCCAGTATTACCTCCCAAAATGCATAGTTTGTACTTGTGATGGTTATAAGAAGATAGTGCCACACAGGTGCAGAGATTCCTGTTTTCAGTTGTCTTTGATTGATTGATAGATGTGACATAATTTATTTAACAATAATGTAACTGGGTTTTTTGTGGTATGGAAGAACAAGTGTGTGTAATGGAAAAGAGTATTTCCTTTCGTTTACAGACTCAGGCTGTAGTATACAGAAGGTGATTTCAGGGATCAATTATAATCATATTCAAACTCTCATCTTTTAAAAAAATTATTTAATTAGTCCAAGACATGCAATATTTTGAGTAATTTCTGTATATTGTGTCTTTGCGTTACCATTCAAAGTATAAACAGCTATAAGCTACAGTTCTAGAACACAGGCATGGAAAAGAAATATAAATACAGAATTAAACGCTATATAATACATTTTGTGCTGGAATACTTGGAGGGCAAACAGCATTACAGACACAGATCCATGCTGCCGAGTGTTGCTGTGCTGCGTTAGCGGAGACTCTTATTTAGGAAATTTACAAAAAGAGAGGATTAGAAGAGTAATTTTTTGGGGGAAAAGAGAGTGCTATTTATTAGATACTTAATATACAACAGATTAGGTTGACATTTCATTTCATAACTGTGTTCCTAAGACTGTAGAATATCAGCATCTTAGGAAGGGAAAATCATTTATATAAGAGCTTTAGGTCATAAATGTGAAATAAACCCTCTCTGTCATTAATAGCAGGTGATGTCAATCACTTCTCTCATGCAAATAATCACTATAAATAGAGCAATTACTACATAAGCAGTCAATTATAAACTGTTGCATTGTGGAAAATAACCACAGTACACTGGCTTGTCATTTCCAAAAAGGGTTTAACCTTTTACTCAAAAATAAATAAGTGATTTTGATTCAGGGGGAAAGTTCTAGAAAGCTACTAAAAGGGAGGAATAAAATGGTGCTGGTTTTACTTGCCTAGGAGTTAGAAAGTTCAGCATTCCTCAGCTGAGTTAATTTCTTTCTAAGATTGTTTAGATTGAGATACTAGATTGTAATGAAGATCCTCTGTCTTTGCAGGGCCACAGGGACCACAATTACTGTTTGACTAGTGAGAGGAAAAGAGTTTTTTGAGGAAAACGTTCACAGCTGTAGTTTAATTCCTCAAGTATTCATTCAGCAGGGTGGCACAACACCAGGCATTACAGGACTGACTCAGCTCTTCAGCAGATGTGGATTGTTTACAAACTTCCGTTTTTTTCAGAGTTTCTGTTGTTGTTGGGGTTTGTCCGTTAGTAACTTTCCTTGTGTTCCTTAGAAGAATTTGAGCATGCAATAAAGTTAGAGTTAACACAGTTGCATAAATAAGCATTATATATGTAAGTGTTAATATGATACAGCAAAATGAAACCACCCTCTCTATTACTATTTTTGCAGACTCTAATGTTGTTATAGATAGGCAGTGTCATGGTAAGGAGCTCCTGCTGTGTTCCAGTGACACAATTATTTTTTTCACTCTGTTGTAGAATTAGAAAGAGCTGTTGGAGTGAGTCTAGAGGAGGGGCACAGAGATGATTCCAGGGCTGGAACACCTCTGCTATGAGGATAGGCTATGAGCTCGGGTTGTTCAACCTACACAAGAGAAAACTCTGAGGAGACCTTAGAGGTGCCTTCCAATACCTGAAGGAATCCTACATGAAGGCTGGAGAGGGACTTTTCAGATGGCAGCAATAGGACAAGGAGAAATGTTTTTAAGCTGAGGGAGTGTGTTTAGACTGGATCTTAGAAGGAAGTTCTTCAGTATGATGATCGTAAGATGCTGGAACAGGCTGCCCAGGGAGGTTGTGGATGCCTACTCCCTGGAGGCATTAAAGGACAGATTGGAAGAGGCCTTGAGCAGCTGAGTCTAATTGAGAGGCATCCCTGCCCATAGTGGGGAGATTGGGGACGATGATCTCTGAGGTTCCTTCCGACTTAAGCCATTCTATGATATGTTTGGACACCAGAGTCTCCACATTCTACACTAGAAAACCTTGAAATATACAGATTTTTCAAACAATTTAACATGGGGCAATTGTCAAAACTGGAAAGAAAGAGAAAATTCATGTATGAGGAATTATGGTAAGGTCAGTAAGTCAAGGCAAATACGTGAGCTGGCAACGGAAGAAATGAGATCAGATGTGTTTGTAACTAAACTCCAGAACTTTTGGATAAGTTTACTTCAGTTAGCAAGGGAGCAGCCACATGTCCTTGGCTTTCATCTGTAAGTCTCAGTGCTGTTATTTTGAGGCCTGTTAATTGACTACTCTGCTTTTATATTGAGTTGGGACTCTGTACATCTCAGTTAATACTGTGTAATGAATGCAGTAAATGTATGTGCATCATTAGTAAAATCTGGGAAGAGAGATCTGATACTTCTTCGTACATAATCAGTGATTCTCTGGTCCTTAACAGTCTGTTTCACAGTAAAAACAAATATGTTGTTCTTGTATTAATATTACAGGAAGAGCTCCTCTGTATCCCCATTTGGATGTGTGTTTAAATGAGGAAGAAATCCTCACTGTATTATTTACATACACTGCATAATATATTAGCAGTACTCACTGTTGAATAAGCTGCATTTAACTGGCATTGTCTGTTACTGTGATTAGTGGGGTTGTAACAGTGCCGAAACATTTACCAGCAGCTTTCGGTCGTTGGTGCTTTCTGAACAGGCTGTGTTACCTGGCTTGGGAAAGCCTTCTTGAATTATAATTGAGGTGATTGTGTGAACTGAATAGGTTGTCCTTCTCAAAATAAACATTGTGAGTCACATCCCCAAAAGTCAGTATAGAAAAATATGCTAACTCTTGATCTTCTGTGATAGCTAAAAGTTCTTGTAACTACTCTATGGTGAACATGTAACTTGTTAAAGGCAGTAGCATTTAAAGAGATCAAATGATTAGAAGTGAGCTCTTCAATCAAATGCAACTTGAGACTAAAACAGTATTTTGAAGTACATCCCTCAAACAGTAGGTAATTCTGAGATGCAAAGAAAAGCAAGGTCAGAACCTACACAGAAGTTAGACATTGTGTAACACCAAAAAAACGGGTGGAAACAAAAAGTCTGGCTTTTGTTTTGTGAGCAGCTGTTTCAAATAGTGCTGCTGTGCTACGCTAGAACACAGGTTTATGGATAGGAAATTTAATTTTGAGACCTTTTATATATAAAGAATATAGTTCTCAAGAGGCAAAACTAAAGTGGGGGAAATAGAGCAGTTTGTTGTTTCAATTATTATTCAAAATGTTCGAGTTGGTGGTTTTGAAAAATGCCCGAAGTGAATTAGATGGAGGGAAGGAATCTTTGGTGTTTAATTACACAGTACTGCCACCTAGCATCAGCTCCCAGGTTTGTATGTGTGTTTGTAGATCTACAGCTGCATCACTCTGAGGCTTTCATCTACATTTATTTTTCTGTTGAACCTTGTTAGGAGTTGTGTAAGTATAAATGTCTATGCTGGAAAAAGACATTTCTTACATGATAAACCTCAAATATTAATGTGGAAAGCTTTTCAATTCAGACAAATGGAAACAGGAGTAGTAAATGCTTTTTTTTGTTAAACAAATTTAATATTATAGCTAATAGTAATGGTTCCCAAACTTGTTTTGGTAGATGCCATGTTTATAAATATTACTCAGTTTAGGAAAGATGTTGAGTTGTTGGAACGTGTCCAGAGAAGGGCAACAAAGCTGGTGAGGGGTTTGGAGCACAAGTCCCATGAGGAAAGGCTGAGGGAGCTGGGCTTGCTTAGCCTGCAGAAGAGGAGGCTCAGAGGAAACCTTATTGCCATCCACAACTACCTGAAGGGAGGTTGTAGCCAGGTGGGGTTTGGTCTCTTCTCCCAGGCAACCAGCACCAGAACAAGAAAACAGTCTCAAGCTGCACCAGGGAGGTTTAGGCTGGATGTTAGGAAGAAGTTCTTCACAGAAAGAGTGATTTGCCATTGGAATGGGCTGCCCAGGAAGGTGGTGGAGTCACCGTCACTGGAGCTGTTTAGGAAGAGCCTGGATGAGGCACTTGGTGCCATGGTTTAGTTGATTAGATGGTGTTGGGTGGTGGGTTGGACTTGATGATCTTGAAGGTCTTTTCTAACCTGGTTTATTCTATTCTAATCTAGTCTAGTCTAGTCCAGTCTAGCCCACTCCTATTCTATGCTATTCTACTATTTCCACAGCTCTCAAAATAAAATGATGCATTTTTAATCAGTACTGTCCTTCGAAAATAAAGCAGAAGGTAGAAAATGAAGAAGTCTTCTCAGGTTTTTAGTGCACGTACCCCAGGTTCACAGTATCCAGTACATGACTGATTCTGTATGTGGCAACAACTAGATATTTTGTTTGTGGAAATCTGTGAGATTTGTTGAGAAACTTCATGCTGACATCCAAAGGATGTGCAAGCTTTCTTCAGTCCTTTTAGTATAGCAGTGAGAAGTCTTCCATTGTATTAGTCCCAAATGTGGTGTGAAGTTAACACATTCAATCAAAAAGCTGCTTTGCCTTAATAGCCTTGTAGTGCCTTGTTCTCTTTTGTTTCATATTATAGTAAGTAAAAAAATAAAAAATAATAAAAGAATTACCGAAATACTAAGCTTAGATTGATGCCGTATTTAATGAGTCCTTTACAGAATGTAATACCAAGTGTTAATCAATAGACAGGCCAGAATAACTTCCAATACAACCTTGTAGAGTTTTCAAAATTAATTCTTATTAAAATTATTGACTTGTTTTGACTTACTGGTGTTGCAACTAGAGAAGTTTTTCATCCTAATTGGGAGGTTAGGTTCCACTGCTCAAACTGCAGATAATAGTGTAATGATTGTCGTCTGGAAACATAAAAATCAATGTGAGATACTATCCAAATCTGTCAACTGTCACAAATTATGGAAATTATTCAGGGTTTTTAAACCACAGCTAAACAGCGGTTCCTTTTATTCTTTATAACATATTCAAGCACAGCTACTCAAGAAAATGTCTGCTAACATGAAGCAAATACCAAGTGGTGGTCAGATGTCTTATTACCAATGATGTAGTGGGATTATATTGTAGTTAACACTGTTTTCTGGACAGTTTCATTTGTTTATACTATAAAGCAACTGGAATGTGAAGGTAAAGACCATACACACCCCTGTACATTTCCTTCACTAGGAACTTCAGGAGGACTGGAATATTTTAGGTCATTCTATAGATACATATTCCATCTTCTACTGTTTTCACACTGCAATGTCAAGGGGCAAAAATGAGAGGAACAAGAAAAAAAATGTTGGTTGTCACAGGGGCTATGCTTCAGTTACAGGTTATTTATAGTGAGCTTGGGTTTAATATTTGATGTACACAGACCTTTCCATCTCAGTCAGGTGTAAATCTGAAAAACTCTGCCTTTGGAGGTCTCTAGGAGGTTTTAAAGCCTCCCATAGATTCTGAAAATAATCTGAAGAGAGTATTTTCTATCATATTTTCTGTCTATTCAGATTACAAGTCCATCAAATAATACCAGCCTTGAAGGGTTTTTACTGAAACTATCTGGAATCGTTGCTTATAAAATATATGAGTCCAAATGCATGACATGCACAGATACAGAAGTGACCAAGACAGATGCTATTTTATTAGTCCATTATAAACAACTTTTTAGTTTCCCAATCGGGCTGTCCTCTCTATAGAATTTATTCTCCCATCTTCCTGTGTTCCATAATGTAAAAGAACGTTCTGCATTTGAATGTTTGTGTATGTCACATGTAAGGGGAAATAAGGAGCAAACCCACTGGGTTCAAAAGAAAACTAAGCTAAAACTTTTATGTGAATATTCACTAGGTTGCTTCCATGTTGGTGCTTTTCTTCTAGCAAGCACCCTAAGCAACTAATTACTAGTTCTGTAATGATGTACTACAAGTTCTGAGTCTAAATCTTATAATAATAATAATACAATACACCAGGTTGGAAGAGACCTTCAAGATCATCGCGTCCAACCCATCAACCAATCCAACCCACCCAACAACTAGACCATACAGCCAAGCACCCCATCAAGTCTTCTCCTGAACACCTCCAGTGAAGGTGACTCCACCACCTCCACGGGTAGCCGATTCCAATGGGCAATCACTCTCTCCGTGTAGAACTTCTTCCTAACATCCAGCCTAAACCTGCCCTGGCGCAGCCTGAGACTGTGTCCTCTTGTTCTGGTGCTGGCTGCCTGGGAGAAGAGGCCAACCTCTGCCTGGCTACAACCTCCCTTCAGGTAGTTGTAGAGAGCAATAAGGTCACCCCTCAGTCTCCTCTTCTCCAGGCTAAGCAACCCCAGCTCCCTCAGCCTTTCCTCATAGGGCTTGTGTTCCAAACCCCTCACCAGCTTTGTTGTCCTTCTCTGGACACGTTCCAGCAAGTCAACATCCTTCCTAAACTGAGGGGCCCAGAACTGGACACAGAACTCAAGGTGGGGCCTAACCAGTGCAGTGTACAGGGGCACAATGACCTCCCTGCTCCTGCTGGCCACACTGTTCCTGATGCAAGCCAGGATGCCATTGGCCTTCTTGGCTGCCTGGGCACACTGCAGGCTCATGTTCAGCCTACAATCAACCAGTACCCCCAGGTCCCTCTCTGCCTGGCCACTCTCCAGCCACTCTGACCCCAGCCTGTAGCACTGCCTGGGGTTGTTGTGGCCAATGTGCAGAATCCGGCACTTGGATGTGTTAAATCTCATGCCATTGGACTCTGCCCATCTGTCCAGCCTGTCGAGGTCCCTCTAGAAAGCCTCTCTACCCTCCATCAAATCAACTGCTGCCCCCAGCTTGGTGTCATCTGCAAATTTACTGATGATGGACTCAATGCCCTCATCCAGATCATCAATAAAGATGTTGAAGAGCATGGGGCCCAGCACTGATCCTTGGGGCACACCACTAGTGACAGGCCGCCAGCTGGATGTGGTGCCATTCACCACCACTCTCTGGGCTCGGCCCTCCAGCCAGTTCCTAACCCAACGCAGTGTGCTCCTGTCCAAGCCACGGGCTGCCAGCTTGGCCAGGAGTTTGCTGTGGGGAACGGTGTCAAAGGCCTTGCTGAGGTCCAGGTAGACCACATCCACAGGCCTCCCCACATCCACCAGGCGGGTCACCTGATCATAGAAGGAGATCAGGTTGGTCAGGCAGGACCTGCCCCTCCTAAATCCATGCTGGCTAGGCCTGAGCCCCTGGTCATCCTGTAAGTGCTGTGTGTTATGTTTTATTTCCTCTTCATTGTCAGGGAATTGCTGACAGTTCTTCATGATGGTCTTCTTTTAAAAGAACATACGATTCTGGGGATAAAATACACAGAATCACAGAGTGCTTGAGGTTAGAAGAGATCTTTGAAGGTAATTTTTCCAAACCTCCCAGATTATGTAAGACTTCTCCGTTTTCTTCCTTTTTTTTTTTTTATTTTCGGAAGGCTTTCTCTTAAAAACAAAAGCCCTTGTCAGTTTCACACTTTTTCAGTCTTCACATGACCCAGTATGGGTTCCAGTTTGAGTAAAAATGAAGAAAATCAAGTGGTTCTTCATATAGCAGGTGGCCTGGGCTTGTGAGCCTCTATGCCAGTATATACTGTGGCTGCAAAAAATTGACATAAGTTGCAGAAGAGGCTGGAAAGTACTTCAAGTCTGACTTAACTTATGTGACTTGGAGCAAATCCGGAGCCAAAAAGATCCTGACTTTGGACATATTAGACCCATATCCTCCTTCCTTTTCCCTGGATTTCTAGTTACTGTCACAGCTGCAACTACCATGCTGGGTGGGATGGACCCCTTGTCAGAAACACTTCTGTGCCTCCTCAGGTACTTACTGGGAGATGCTAACTGTGGGGAAGAGGAGTAGACCCTGTGTGTGAGAACTGCAGGTTTCAGACCTTGGTAGAATTACCAGCTGCCTGAATTTTAAAATTCTATTCTCTGTGCTCTAGCAGGGTCCCGCAGAGAGAGAATTTGCCAAACTTGCTGATGGTCGATAGCAGCATGATTTTGGTGTGCTTGAACTAAATTTGAAGTTTAAGAAGTAGAGGGGCCTCTTACAGAATTGTAATCTGGGGTGTGATACAGATCTCCTCTTTCCTGAGAAGTATATCTTTTCTTAGATTATTATGTAAGACAGTTCATGACTCTCCACTTTACGAATTTTAAAAGCTGTTGGGGCAAGTCCAGAGGAGAGCCACAAAGATGATCCAAGGGCTGGAACAACTCTGCTATGAGGATAAGATGACGGAGCGGGGTTTTCAGCCTGGAGAACCGAAAACTCTGGGGAGACTTCAGACCTGCCTTCCAATACCTGAAGGGATCCTACAGGAAGGCTGGAAAGGGACTTATCATAAAGTAGAATAGAAAGAATAGAATAGAATAGAATAGAATAGAATAGAATAGAATAGAATAGAATAGAATAGAATAGAATTAACCAGGTTGGAAAAGACCTTTGAGATCGAGTCCAATCTGTCATCCAACACTATCTAATCAACCAAGGCACCAAATGCCCCATCCAGTCTCTTCCTAAACACCTCCAGCGATGGTGACTCCACCACCTCCCTGGGCAGCCCATTCCAATGACCAATGACTCCTTCTATGAAGAACTTTTTCCTAATATCCAGCCTAAACTTCCCCTGATGCAGCTTGAGACTGTGTCCTCTTGTTTTGGTGCTGGTTGCCTGGGACAAGAGACCAACCTCCACCTGGCTACAACCTCTCTTCAGGTAGTTGTAGAGAGCAAGAAGGTCTCCTCTGAGCCGCCTCTTCTCCAGGCTAAGCAAACCCAGCTCTCCCAGCCTCTCCTCATAGGGCTTGTGTTCCAAACCCCTCCCCAGCTTTGTTGACCTTCTCTGGACTTCTGCCTGGCACTGAGGTCAGGCTGACAGGTCTGTAATTCCCTGGCTCATCCAACTAGCCTTTTTTCTGGATGGGCATCACATTAGCCAACTTCCAGTCATTTGGGACCTCTCTGGTGAGCCAGGACCATTGAAAACTGAAGGAGAGCGGCTTGGCCAGCTCATCTGCCAGCTCTCTCAGCACCCTAGGATGATCCCATCCGGTCTCATGGATCCAAGCAGCTAAGCAGGTCTCTAACTACTTTTTCCTGGATCACAGGGGAACTATACTGTTCCTCACTCCATCTGCCAGCTCAGGAGGCCAGTTGTCCTGCAGACAACCTATCCTGCTATTAAAAACTGAGACAAAGAAGGTATTAAGTACCTCTACCTTTTCCTCATCTTTTGTTACTATGTTCCCCTCCATATCCACCAAAGAGTGGAGGTTGTCCTTTCTCCTCCTCTTGCTATTAGTATCTATGTAGAAGGATTTTTTTTTGTTGTCTTTCACAGCAGTGGCCAGTCTAAGCTCTAAATGGGCTTTTGCCTTTCTAATTGTTTTCCTGCATGAAAAGGGTGTCTAGAGACAGGACAAGAGGGAATGGTTTTGATCTGAGGGAGAGTAGGTTTAGACTGGATATTAGGAAGAAGATCTTCAGTATGAGGATGATGATGATGCACTGGAATAGACTGCCCAAGGAGGCAATTCTTGGGATTGCTTGGATGATGGGATAGAATTTGTTGGAAGAAGGCCTCTTGTATAAGCATTAATGCCACATTCCAAAAACTAGGTCTCATTAAATTCATTCTAATACAAGACAAGGAGGATTGTGACTACAGAAATGAAAATCACATTAACTAGCACAGGCTGCTTTTCTCTATTATAGTGTCAAATTCAATCCTTAGTGTGAAAACAAAGCAAAACATAGTTTTAGTTAAATGTTTGTTGAATAAGAAATATTTTCCTTTTGTAGGCTCTTTAGAAACAACTAAGAATTAGCTCTGTCAAACACTGAATTAGAAGTGAATTCAGTTTAAAGTATGCGAACCATATATTATTTGAAATTCCCTGAAAAGATTCATTATAAAACTAATGCCATGAAAAATCTCTGCTTTCCAGACTGCCTGATGCACCTGAATACTTTTGGTAAGTGGCTGCACATGTTTTGAAAACGTTCTAGAAATGCCTAAAAACCATCCAAAGTAGCTTTCAACCAGCAAATTTCATATTCAGCACATCTGTGTTCCTACAAGGCTTGCAGTAATAATCAGATTGGTTAACTATATGTATGTTGGTGTTTTTGAAGACTGATTTTAATGCTTTTATCGATTTGAGGCAGATAAACTTAATTGTGCATGAAATCTTATTTATTTTGGGACGAAAGGGAATTGAGTCTTGGTGGAGAAACTTACCTTCCAGGGAGAAAAAGGCTTTAGACTTCACTTTTTTAAAGGCATGTTCAGCATACTTAAAAATTCATGATTGTGGTCAGCATTTACTTGTCAGATATGGAGTTTGGGCTGTTGGTGCAGTTTGAATACAGGACGATAATTAGAGGTATTACTGAATGATACTGCAGCTACAAGGAGAGTGTATTAGTTTGTTTTATGAACCTGTTTTTCCAAGTGACTTTTACTGGCTAGTAATGATTACTTCAAAGAGTTGCATATAAATACACACAGTAGAAACTCATTAATTTTCAGTCATTTTTGAAATGCACATGAGGAGTAGCTGAATTCTCCAAATCTGTGCTGTTGTCCCATGCTGTACTCACTGGAGATTGTTTCAAACTTCCAGAGGAATTATTTTACCTAGCAAAGTGAGGATTAGCCAAGTTCTGCACAGATAAGTAGACTTATCCTTAGACTTACCTGATATTTGGAATTCTTGGGAAGTATGGACGAGTCTCTCTATATATAGAAATAACATTGAAAAGCATTTTTATTCTTTATTTTAAAGAATCTAATTACCTGGTATGTCAAAATTTCCTGCTGCATTACAGCTTTAAGATCAGAGCCATTTGAAGCACTGATGTGCCCATCTGTCTGGTGATATACTTTTCTTTTAAAATTAATATTAGTGCAGTCTAAATGGAGCCCTGGAAATATGGAGCAATTTGTATTTCCTTCTTATCACTCAAAACTCAATTTCTAAATGGAACATTTCCTAATTCTCTAGCCTTGATTATTGGAAATTATTCCAGTGGCCTCATGGAAGGTTTTTTAATACTGAATATAGAAACATTTTAGATGGCTAAGTGACATTCTTTCACCTCTGCAAAACAGAGGGGGAATTTGCTTGTTCAGGCCAGAATTACTAAGAACTATATTGGTTCTGAAAATCCAACTGGAAGACTGAGGGATTCTGTCAACATATTCTGAGAGCATGTAGCCACCCTGAAAGACATTTATAGGGCATAAGGTAACTACATTTATTTTATGCTTAAGAATTGCTATTTTCAAACAAAAGTTATTCTACCTACATAAATTCAGTTGCAGATTGCTACAGGTTTTTCTTTGGGGGACTTACCTAGGTCTTAGGCTTTGAGATTTCTGTATTAAGGCACGGTGTGAGCGAGCGGTGGGGGAACCGGGGGGCGATAATGTGTGGTGTGCGGAGGAGGCCTTAAGGCCCAGGGTGAGCAGGAGGTCCCAGTCGGTGCAGTTACTGTGAGGCCTGGGGCCTGCCCTGGGGCTCTGTGCCTCCTGCCCTGGGGGTCTTTGGCCTTGGTGGCTGATCCTGGGCTCATCAGCCCAGCTCTGACAGTGGTCACTGCTGCCCCTGCCTGTGGCTCTGCTGGTCCCAGGTGGGCAGCTGGTACCTGAGAGGTGCTAGGAGTGTTTTCAGTATCTGGCCTCTGCTGAGCCCTAGGTAGGGTCACCTGAGGAGCATTGTTGTACAAGAGCAGGTAAATGCCCTCATTTCCCTGTTTCCCTCAGCTGTTGGTGCCTCCCATCGTGCTCCTCAGCTTGATCTTCAGGAAGGCAGCACAGATGTGTTGCAGCACTAGCAGGGCCCAGAGGGAGAATCTCAGGCCCCTTTCAAAGCCCCCAAGGTACTGGCAGTCTTTGTCCATATTGTGAGGGCAAAGCTGGGGCAGCAAGGGCCAGTTCCAAGCAATGTATCTTTTAGTGTGACCCCAGCTGCTTCCTGCTAAAGTGAGGCACTACTTATGGAAATCTCTTTGTTAATTGAGGTCTGTGGTTACAGGTAGGACTCGATGATCTTTGAGGTCTCTTCCAACCTTAGTGATACTGTGATACTGTGAAGGAATCTCTCCTCTGCAGGTCTTCTAATATATAAATGATATAAATGTAACCACCAGTTCTAAACTGCAGACAGCTCTGCAAGCTATTCTTAAGGTTGTGGGGGGTTTTGTTGTTGTCATCCCTTTCATATATATATATATATATATATAAGAATACACTTAACCAGGTTGGAAAAGACCTTCAAGATCATTGAGTCCAACCTATCATCCAACGCTATCTAATCAGCTAAACTGTGGCACCAAGCACCCCAGCCAGTCCCTTCCTAAACACCTCCAGTGATGGTGTCTCCACCACCTCCCTGGGCAGCCCATTCCAATCACTCTTTCTGTGAAAAACTTCTTCCTAACATCTAGCCTAAATCCTCCCCTGGTGCAGCTTGAGACTGTGTCCTCTTGTTCTGGTGGTGGTTTTATATATCTCTCTCTATATATATGTATAAAAATTATTATTTGAGTTTGCGACCATGCTATTACACTACTTAAAAAAAATAAAAATGGAGTTGAGAATAGACTTGTAGCTGAACAGTAAAATTGAATAATTACTAAAAAAATAAACTCAAGGAACAAGGGTTCATGCAGGCTGCTTTGTCCTTGATGATATTTTTACAGCAATGAGGAATGGGACTTACAGCTGAAGTTACTAAGTACCTTGTTTATTTATTTTGATCAATGCCTTATGCAAAAATTCAAGCAAGGAAGTGTAGAAGTTGTGTTTGTACATCAGATCTTGACTGGAACTTAATTTTCAGTCAGAATTGTGGAGTCAGACAGTCTTGTTAAATTGCTGAGGCTCAATTTCTGTTGCTCCTCTTCTCTGCTGTTAACTCTTAGCATGCTTGCTCAGTCTGGTGGTTGTCATTCTTTTAGCTTGCCCTTTAGGAAATGGGGATGAAACAGGGGTTAGCCTAGTGACCTAAATGGAAAACCTTTGTGTTCCGGGTAGCTGAAATAATAAATGATGATATCATTAATGGTATTAGAATTGAAACCAGTTTGGTGGTTTATTCACAGATTCTTGGTTTGTTTGGCTTTTCATCCAATTGCATACGATAGAGCAAATAAATTCCTCTCCCTCTTTTAAATTCTAGATGCTTGTATAAGTACAACACTCTTGTCCACAGAAAGCTGGCTGTATGGTTCAGAGAACAGCTTTTCCTAGAGACAATTACTAGTGCAGGAGGTATTCTTACTGCCTAATACATGATGTTCAGATACAGTCTTCTGTGTCACCTGGTATTCTGTGCTACTGGAAAGGCAGAACTAGGGCTGTCTAGAATCAATCACTCCTGTCTCCATGACATCTTTACAGTAGTGCTCTAAGAGATGTCACTCTGTTTTGTGCCACTTACAGAATACTAAAACGTATACTTTTTAATCTGGTCTTTCTTTTTGGGTAGGATACTCTGGTTCTGGAGAGTATGAGAGGTCCCAGGTTTGTAAGAAGGTATTTAATTCTGAGTTACCTGGAGTTCTTTTGTCAGTACCTGAGTGCTAGTATATTACATGGCCATGGACTGAGCTCAGAGGCCTGGTATCTGTGGGAGTTAGTTGGCAGCCCCAGCCTCAACCACCGCTTGTGCCCGATTTACTTTTGAAGAGTAATGTGTGCATACCACTGCAAATGGCATCAAGGGTGAGATTGCTTTTCTGTCCTTTACCTTTTGCTTTTTTGATTTTTATGTTAGTAATTCATGGAGGATTTCATGCAAGGTAGAAATGACTGAAGTAACTTGAACAACTGATTGAAGTGATAATAGTATAGGGGTCATTTAGCTGTAGGTCATTTGGTGTCTTGTTATTGACCAAAACTTACAATCTGATGGATCTTAATGTGTACGAAAAGATGTCAGATATCTTTCCAGTTCTGCTTCCTGGTAAATTAGGTTAAAACTGTTTATAGTTTATTGATTTCAGTTCAGGATAATAAAGCATTTATAGTATTTGTTTTCAGTTTCCTTCCTGCTCTGAGAAGTAGAGAGATAGGAGACTGTTTTTCCTCTAAGGCACAGCACCTACTTAGAGGTGTGTGCACACTGCCTCTAAGGCACAACAACCTACTGAAGCTGAGGGAAGCTTTGAATACCAGAGAACCTCACTGTCTGTGGTTTCCATTATTAGGACCTTGGCTTCCTCTTCTCTGTAGTCTTTTTAGTGCAGGGAAGCCACTGCTAGGTTCTGCTTAGCCATCACTTCATCAGGTTAAACAAGCCCAGTTGAGATTACATGCTCCAGTTTCTTGAGACACTGGCATCCTTCCCTGGACTCATGCCAATTCATGGACATTGCTGTTGTGTTGGGAGATGGGGGGAGAACTCAGTGCAGTAGTGTTGCCATCAGTAAAGTACTGCTAAAATTAATAGTAGGAAGAAATCACTTACCTAGGTAGAAAATACAGTGTTGGAACAAAGTGCATTTTAAGGATTGTTGGTTATGACTGTAGAGAATTATAGTATCACAATGCAACTTTTGTTCAGGTGTGTTATTTCTTTTTGCTTTCTCTAAATAACATCTTGTCCTTAGTTGAAGAATCAACTAATTGTTAGAGCTGTAGTTCTGTAGTTACTTTTCTGAAAGCAAACCTATAAACTTTATCAATTCCAGTATCTTTAGAGGATAAATAATTTTAATAACATTTTAAAAATACTTTAAATTCCATATACTGTGTTGTATGTAAAAATAGGATGTCTGTGCAATACAGATAAAATAGATGCTTAGTTTAAATCAAATATCCTCATTGAAGTTACAAATTGTATTTTACAAGGGTCAGTGGTACAGCTGAATGTGGCAGGTGAAGCAATGTTTGGTTTAAATTTGTTTTAAATCTTCCTTGCCAGCTTCCTGTAGGTTTGATCTCTACCCTTATCAGAAAGTACTGATGCTTTTGCCTGCAAAGTTTGACCATGGCAGTTGAAGAATGTGGACACCTCTGTTCTGGCTACACAGCAATCTAGGCACCAGATGGCAAAATTGTGGGGGCTGGCTTGAATGCATTGAGCTTATTCAAGAAGAAATTAGACATTGCAGCTTAGTTACTGTTCTTTTTGTGAAATGGCAATGGAAGGAGAGGACAAAATGGATTTTGTAAAGATTCCTTGCTGTTCCAAGACTGTTTTTTAAGTGGTTACTTCCCTGTTGCTGTTCTTGCCACACATTGGGAACAGGAGATATAGCTGTATGTATTTCTCATGCAGTAGCTAAGTAGCTGAGAATATCTTCACGTGAGCTTCTATCTTCTGTGCTGGTACAGCTTAAGACCTTGCTGTCTCCAGGTGCCTTCAGGAACCTCCTGCTAGTGTTGGATGAATATCATATACAGAATTGAGAATAGTGGCAGCTGAGGAGCCTGGATGGACTTGCCTCTGACAGCTCAGCCACGTGAGCAGTGGCTGCTAAGTGACACAGATGAAACCTCTTATCCACCATCAAATACCTGACGTTGGGGGTATCCACAGAGAAAGGACAGTAAGCAAAATGTTGCTGTCCTAGAAGTCTGGCAGAAGGTAGTTGCAGTGTGAGAGTATATGTTGGATTGCCTGTACTATCCTAAATTGCTACATATTGTCTTGAAGTACGTGACCTTTTCCCTAGGCTGATTTTCCTCCACAATGATGAGGCCTTTTTCTTAATGATTTGGAGATGGAACAGAGAATAGTGGTCATGTCTGCAGAGTGACTGTACAATATTATGAGGTATTTGCAGGTTCTTGTAGTCTTGGCCTGGTTTGTTTCCTAGAAGCCTATTTTTCCTGCCCAAGCTTCCTAACAAGATTTACATTAATCAAGTTAACCTAGTTCTCTCCCTGCCAACCTCTTGCTGTGTGGACACTGTGTCTATCTTCCTTAACACACTGGAAATTCACTTTGGAGGTTCTGAGTTACAGCTGGTCATGTTCTATAACAGCTATGTTAGTTTTCCCAGTTAGCAATTCATTTTCCTGCATCTGGGACAAAAATTATAGAACCATAGAATCGCTAAGGCTGGAAAAAACCCCTTTAAAATCATTGAGTCCAGCCGTAATCCAACCTCCATAACCACTAAACCGTCTCCTGAATCACCACATCTACAGCTTCTGGAACCCCCCCAGGGATGGCAACTCCACCACCTCCCTGGGCAGCCTCTTCCAACGCCTCACAACTCTCTCAGTAAAGAATTTTGTCCTACCATCCAATCCAAACGTCCCCTGGCACAAGTTGAATCCATTTCCTCTCATCCCTTTTCTAGTCACTTGGGAGAAGAGACCAATACCAGCCTCACCCCAGCCTCCTTTCAGGAAGTTGCCAGGTTCAGCAAGATCTACCCTCAGCCTCCTCTTTTCCGGATGAAACAACCCCAGTCGCCTCAGTTGCTCCTCATACACCATGCCCTCCATAATCCCTCATCAGCCTCATTGCTCTTCTAAATGTGGACGGTCTGTTTGGTGTAGTAAAGTAACCTCATTTTCCACTGAAAAATCTTTGGATTTTTGGTATTCTTTTTTCTGTTTTTCTCTCCATATCCTGAATTTTCCTTTTAGCTACTCTGCATATTGACCTGAAAAATAGACGTATTTATTATGGCACGTGAAACAGCTATTTCAGAACAGTTTTGATGACTGATTCAAGTTTAAGTACTAGAAGATACACAGTGCTTATAGGCATTCTGTGCTGTGCTTTATTGCAGAGAAAAACAGCTCTTCCCTCCTTTTTTTTTTTTAAATTTCCTTTCAGTAAATAAAAGGAAGTATGTTCAGACTAAGGGCAGTCAAAATTCTAAACACAACAACAAAATCAAACACTGTGCCAAATATTTATATCACATATGTATTTTTATCTACTTAAACATACATATTTTCATTTCAAGACTATCTTCTGAGATTTCTGTACTCCAGGAACTTCTTACAAATCCCAGAACTGTTTAAATCTATTATGAAAATAACATCCCATTAAGAAAATAACATGCCATCGAGAAATGATGAAAAGCCCAGGAGCTAGGGGACAGCTTTCTAACAGTCTTAGTCTCACATCATTCACTTACTGCTAAGGATTAACCCCTTATTTTCCTCTGAGTGTTGGGCAGTGAAGGCTGATACATGTGAGCACGGCCTCTTCTCTGTACTAGCAGGCTTCAGAATCATAGCTGACCAGTTGATACTGAGTTTCTTAGACAAATTCCTAAACATTATCAAATGTGTCTTCTCTTTTGTGAACCTCATGAGCTGGGGATCACCAGCGAATTGGAAACTGTACCAGTAAAATTGTCACGATTAGCTAAGCATCTGCTAGTGTCAGAGGCAGCGTTTAAATCTATTATGAAAATAACATCCCATTAAGAAAATAACATGCCATCGAGAAATGATGAAAAGCCCAGGAGCAGGGGACCAGTTCTTCATTTTCCTCTGAGTTTTCATTTGAGCACGGCCTCTTCTCTGTACTAGCAGGCTTCAGAAAGCTGACCAGTTGATACTTAGACAAATTCCTAAACATTATCAAATGTGTCTTCTCTGAAGAGCTGGGGCGAATTGGAAATACCAGTAAAATTGTGAAAAATAGCAGGCTTCACAAACTGAGAGCATCATGAAAAATGACGTGACAATTGCCAGAGTGGGGAAAAAAACAGTGGCCTTTAAGGCTCCATCACGCAAAACTGATTTAGTGCCTTGATTAGCTCACATGCCATATTTACATGTTATTTCTTGAAAAGCTATTTTAAACTCACTCAAATAATACCTGCATCCTAAATATTTCAACAGCTGGTCATCAAAAGGTACGGCAAGTATCATGTTGATTCCTGTTATAGATGTTACAGCAGGAATTAGACGAAGACTGCATCACACTGACTCAGAAAGATGGCCACGTTTTGTAAGAACTTGTGACATGTAAAGATTTTAACTGCTTTTTCAGAGAAGGGCTTATAAACCAGCCCAAAGAAACTACTAAGCAGAACACTGCTAGTTGTAGAAGTGAGGCTGAAATGATATCTGCTTTTCTTCCTAGATGCACAGAGGTAAAAGAGTAGAAAGAGGGTGAAGGAGAAGTAAAGAAAGTAACCGTAAAAATTTTTGTCTATCCTGGACTATCTCAGTTGTGGGAAATTTTCAAGATTTTCCTTTTGGAGGGTGTTTTTCCTTTACATGTACTTATTAGGCTTTAGGAAAGGCATGAGAGCTAAATCTGTATTGCCCCTACTCTGCAGAGAAAGGTAAACACCAAAAGGCTCAGTGTCCCCCAGAATCACACAATGAGTCTGCTGAGCACTGGGAAGCCCAAATTCCAGTTCTTGGTTTCCTGCTCACAGTATAACTGTGATCTACACGTGTGTATCATTCTATGGAGTCAGATAAAAGAAACAAATCAAATCACCACAGAACAACCCAAGCCAACTTCTCAATTAATACAATTACTTAAAATTAGCATAGCTGAGCAAGCTCACAAAAGGGATTTAAAGATCAGATATGAACTGGCCACTTCAAAAGACTAAGTTTGCTAAAAGTAATTGCTTAAAGAACAGTATTACTCTTCTATTGTCTAGAAAGAACAAACAATACTATTATCTACTACTAAAATGCTAGTAATTTTTAAAGGTGGAACAATTTATCATGGCATGATTAATAGAATGCTGTTAAGCATGCTTTAACGATTCTGTAGAATAGTTTCCTATCACTACAGAATACTTTAAAATCAGGAAATAATTGCTTAAATACTTTTTATTAGGTCTTTGATCAAATTAATCAACTTGTATAGAAGTGGGGTAGATCTAAGTGTCCATGCAATGAATGACAACTTGCTTGATTTAACTGACCATTGGTGATGGTCTTTTTTCTTCCTAATCCTAGGGTAGAATGCTGTCTTTAATTGCAATTAATGGGATTTTTAGCCTTACTAGCAATGGAGCCTAGGCAGCAATCTGGTTGGAGCACGAGTTGTGCTCCAGCCATTCTCCCTATTTTTTTGTGTTTGCTTTCACAAACATTTAGTCACTAGTGTGTTAATTTTTTATAAGCATTTTCCAGTGTTCTGCCCTCTTGTAAGGCTCCTCTGTCTTCTCATTTTCTCAAAAACCCTGTATTTATCCTCATAGTTTCAGGTATGGATTTGAATGCAGACTTCTCTCACACCCAGGCTAATCCATCAGCTGTCTCTGAGAGCTCCTGGGCACTGTGCTGCCATACTACACTCAGAAGTTTCCATTTTAAACTTATGCTTGTGCTATAAAGTAGGAGAAATGTAATTGACATGAAAGGACTTGTACTGTTCTTGCAGTCAAGCAGGTCCAATGCCAAGAATTTTAAGACAGTTCCTTCCCAATTCTTTACATCCTTATGTTCAAACATTCTTTAATTCTGCATCTGTTGGGCACTTTCATTCCTGCTGGCAAAAGCAGAAGCCGTACCACTGGGTAAAAGATCAGCCAGAAAAAAACCTTAAGGAATGCACCATTCAGTTCTTGTTTACCCTTAATAGACAAATACACTGTTAAATGGAAACTTTGACAGAATCTGAATTCAAGCAGAGCTCCTATATATGCCTCATCAGAGGATGCTACTATAGGATCAGTAGCAAAAGAGGTTTCCCAGTGATTTTCAAACCTCTACAAGACTATTCTCAGAACTCACCAATGTAGTAATCATGCAAACATTTGTGAGTTTAGGTATTTATCATATCTGTCAAGAACACCACCTGCTATTGACTCTAAATTTACATCATTTGCTCTCATTCTGTCCAAGAAACACTTCCCTTCTCTCTTTAAAAGCTTCCAATTAATCTCTCTCACTTCATTTTAATATTGTCAACTTTCACATGGAAAAAAAATGAAAGGGGAAAAAGGGCAAAAAAGAGTCCTTTTGTTTGGGTAAACTATTAACCTTACTCTATGGGAGTTCTCTGCCTTTCTAAATACAGAGATTTGATCAGAAGTAAAACTTTCTAAAGTGATCCTTTGTTTTAAAGGTTCAAGGTAAGCTAAGAAAAAAATACAGGGAAAAATGAAAATATAAGGGAAGACAACAGAACATCATGTTAAGGCACACAAAATGGATGACCTCAAATCTCAACAGCTTCCATAAAACTGATTTCTGAAGCATTTTAAACTCTAGAATGCCTCAGACTCTGCATAATGAAGTAAGAAGGTCGCAGTATAAGTCTCTCAGCTAACAACAACAAACCAGGTGCTGTTCCATCCTAGATGCTCGTGACAATTTTACTGGTACAGTTTCCAATTCGCTGGTGATCCCCAGCTCATGAGGTTCACAAAAGAGAAGACACATTTGATAATGTTTAGGAATTTGTCTAAGAAACTCAGTATCAACTGGTCAGCTATGATTCTGAAGCCTGCTAGTACAGAGAAGAGGCCGTGCTCACATGTATCAGCCTTCACTGCCCAACACTCAGAGGAAAATAAGGGGTTAATCCTTAGCAGTAAGTGAATGATGTGAGACTAAGACTGTTAGAAAGCTGTCCCCTAGCTCCTGGGCTTTCCATCATTTCTCGATGGCATGTTATTTTCTTAATGGGATGTTATTTTCATAATAGATTTAAACAGTTCTGGGATTTGTAAGAAGTTCCTGGAGTACAGAAATCTCAGAAGATAGTCTTGAAATGAAAATATGTATGTTTAAGTAGATAAAAATACATATGTGATATAAATATTTGGCACAGTGTTTGATTTTGTTGTTGTGTTTAGAATTTTGACTGCCCTTAGTCTGAACATACTTCCTTTTATTTACTGAAAGGAAATTTAAAAAAAAAAAGGAGGGAAGAGCTGTTTTTCTCTGCAATAAAGCACAGCACAGAATGCCTATAAGCACTGTGTATCTTCTAGTACTTAAACTTGAATCAGTCATCAAAACTGTTCTGAAATAGCTGTTTCACGTGCCATAATAAATACGTCTATTTTTCAGGTCAATATGCAGAGTAGCTAAAAGGAAAATTCAGGATATGGAGAGAAAAACAGAAAAAAGAATACCAAAAATCCAAAGATTTTTCAGTGGAAAATGAGGTTACTTTACTACACCAAACAGACCGTCCACATTTAGAAGAGCAATGAGGCTGATGAGGGATTATGGAGGGCATGGTGTATGAGGAGCAACTGAGGCGACTGGGGTTGTTTCATCCGGAAAAGAGGAGGCTGAGGGTAGATCTTGCTGAACCTGGCAACTTCCTGAAAGGAGGCTGGGGTGAGGCTGGTATTGGTCTCTTCTCCCAAGTGACTAGAAAAGGGATGAGAGGAAATGGATTCAACTTGTGCCAGGGGACGTTTGGATTGGATGGTAGGACAAAATTCTTTACTGAGAGAGTTGTGAGGCGTTGGAAGAGGCTGCCCAGGGAGGTGGTGGAGTTGCCATCCCTGGGGGGGGTTCCAGAAGCTGTAGATGTGGTGATTCAGGAGACGGTTTAGTGGTTATGGAGGTTGGATTACGGCTGGACTCAATGATTTTAAAGGGGTTTTTTCCAGCCTTAGCGATTCTATGGTTCTATAATTTTTGTCCCAGATGCAGGAAAATGAATTGCTAACTGGGAAAACTAACATAGCTGTTATAGAACATGACCAGCTGTAACTCAGAACCTCCAAAGTGAATTTCCAGTGTGTTAAGGAAGATAGACACAGTGTCCACACAGCAAGAGGTTGGCAGGGAGAGAACTAGGTTAACTTGATTAATGTAAATCTTGTTAGGAAGCTTGGGCAGGAAAAATAGGCTTCTAGGAAACAAACCAGGCCAAGACTACAAGAACCTGCAAATACCTCATAATATTGTACAGTCACTCTGCAGACATGACCACTATTCTCTGTTCCATCTCCAAATCATTAAGAAAAAGGCCTCATCATTGTGGAGGAAAATCAGCCTAGGGAAAAGGTCACGTACTTCAAGACAATATGTAGCAATTTAGCGATTCTATGGTTCTATAATTTTTGTCCCAGATCAAAACCAGCATACTTGTCATCAACATTATTTCATCTAACAAGGTGTGTATACTGTAGTAGTGTTTCATTTAAATCTGTAATTTATTAAAAGTGAAGGATATTTTTTCAAAAAGCAGAGGTGATGCAGAAGTAGAGATGTACTTTTTCACTAATATCAAAATCATCCCAAAATACAGCAGATAAATAACCTTTTTACTTATTCCCTGAAAATGTATACTGTGATACAGCTGAAATATTGAATTTTCTCATTTCAAAAATAGTCTTTGCATAAAGTAATGAACAGCATTTGGATCTCTAAATCACAAGCTTATTTCCAATTGTTGATGATGAAAAGAAGTACAGGCTTTTAGTAGATTTGCTTTTTAATGAATGGCCTGGTACATAGTGTGCTCCTAGTTTTTATTAGCCTTTTTCTTTAAGGACTGTTTCTAATATTGTATGCACTATTGTAATGTTTTGAGGTAGTTGTGCTAGGTTATTTAGGGGCACAAAGCAAATGTGAAGTACTTTGTTTTCTCTGGAAATTCCAAGTGATTACTGCATTCTGTCTGTTGAGAGTGGCAGATCTAATGGCCATGTAGGCTGTAAGGGAGAGTAAGGGATCATTAGAAATGCAAGAAACAAGCACACAACTTTAGTAATATCATTGTAAAAATCAACTTAGCCATTAGAATTCTTCTTGAGTCCTCCCTCCAAACCTCCTATTGATTTGAATTTGCTAACACAAAGTGTCATAATTTTTTTAAATCCTCAAAACAAAAAAAGGTTTTCACTTTTCAGTTCCCCAACTTTTTCTTCTTTCTCCCCACTCTCTCTTCCATCTCTCCCTCCCATCTGTCTTTAAGACATTCAGTGTTTTAATGCCCTTGGACCACCCCACAGTTAGCACTTACAGTCTTGTCAGCACTGTTGTAGTGATGTTCAGATAAAATGGCTGCTGAACATGAACATAAGAATTTATCTGTTGAGTGAAGAGTGCATCCAAAGTTCATTAGACTCATGGAACTCAGGGTACATGCCATGTGTGTCTATGTCATCAGCAAATGTATCCTATTTATTGCTTTAGATTTACTCTCTGTGGTAGGCCTGGATCAGCTGAGACTATACACCTCTGAAACTCTATCAACCCTTTTACAGGTCATAAAGATCTTATTCAGAAAGTGAGATGGGAAACTATTAGTGCTTCAGGGATAATTAAAATAATGAAAAACAGATGAAATCAGTTGTTAGTGGTTGTAGTACTCTGTAGTGTAAGTGGGTCAATATGACCAGTCTTAGTGAAATCCTTTGAAACAAAAGACATTATTAAATCAGCTACTATTTAGGTCGATTACTCAAAATAAACCATTTATAGAATGCCCTTAAGAGAGGCAAGTCAAAGAGTATCAGGAATTTTGAACTCAAATTGAATCTCACCATTTTTCTTGCTTAACCAAAGTTATCACATTTTACCTTTCCAGGAATACATTACATAAAGATTTGACTATCTAAGAGGGAAAGCGGATAGGATAGGATAGGATAGGATAGGATAGGATAGGATAGGATAGGATAGGATAGGATAGGATAGACCAGACCAGGTCAGAAGAGACCTTCAAGATCATGATGTCCAACCTATCAACCAATCCAACCCACCTAAACAATTAAACCATGGCACCAAGCACCCCATCAAGTCTCCCCCTAAACACCTCCAATGATGGCGACTCCACCACCTCCCTGGGCAGCCCATTCCAATGGGCAATCACTTTCTCTGTATAGAACTTCTTCCTAACATCCATCCTAAACCTCCCCTGGCACAGTCTGAGACTGTGTCTTCTTGTTCTGGTGCTGGCTGCCTGGGAGAAGAGACCAACCTCTGCCTGTCTACAACCTTCCTTCAGGTAGTTGTAGAGAGCAATAAGGTCACCCCTGAGTCTCCTCTTCTCCAGGCTAAGCAACCCAAACTCCCTCAGCCTCTCCCCGTAGGGCTTGTGTTCCAAACCCCTCGCAGTATTTAATCTATTTTAGTATGAGAAAAATGTGAAACAAGTTTTCTAAGAGCGTGTTACAACTTAGTTTGGTCGTATTTTAAACTGTATATCATGATATGTCTGCATTTTAAGAGCAGGTTGTTGATGATGGTATGGATCTGCTTATTGCCGGTTTTGTTCATAGAAATGCTCAAACAAAAGCGGAGATGAGGAAAAGAGCAGAACCTGTGAGAATGTTGGTTGTTTGGGGTTTTTTTGCATTTAGGCAGATGTTTAATACTAATAGGAAAATCAGGAAAAAAAAACTAAAGTACTGCAATAAATATGCAGCTGTCATTGAGTAAAAGCACCAGTAAGAATGTTTTTCAAATTATCTAGAATGTTTCAAGCATTTCTTAAAATTCAGTAAAGTTAAAGACAGTTTTGAACAGCTGAGTGCTATGAAGATCAATGTATTCACCAAATTGTTATGACATCTGATTTATTTAACAAGGTTTTCCTTACAAAAGATTGAAGTAAACCTTCTGAGACCTACCGTTCCTATTTCTAGATTTATTTCCTGTGATAGTCTATTGAACTTGCATGGTGTTGACAGGGCAGATGTTGTCTTGCATTCTGCACGTGAGCATGACTTAGGAATATGTCTTGGCATTATCAATAGTAGAATGTTGTTTTACTGTTTCCTTTTATTTTAGTATGTGTAGGGTAATTGCATAAAACTCTACCAACCACCCCCATGTTTATTGTGGGAGCAATTTCGAAAAATCTTGTCTGCCTGAGAAGATGCTTTAAAGACACAAATATCATGGAAATACTCAGAAGCTTTATCTGAGTCATAGTAAATCCTTCTTTTAACCATAGTAACAAGGAATTAAATATTCTTGCAGAAACAATAGAAATCAAGGCAAACAGCTTAAAGTTTGGCAGTCATAAAAGCAAAAAGCTGTTTGTTTTTCTGAACTGACAGACAATGCCTTCTTATAGAATAATAGGCTTTTGTATTGAACAGGAGTGTGAAGACATCCAGAGAGTAATTGGCAGGTTTTGCTCAATACTGTACTGTGTTTATCTGTTTACTTGTTTTATAATTGTGATATATTAGTATTTGAATTTGATGAGATAGGATTGAACTGGGATCAAAGAGGCCAGGGATTGTTAACCTAAACTATTGTCTGTCTCCTCAAACTTCAACCAATTGTGCCATCAGTGTCAGAGTGCTTTATAGTTAATGTGGTGTGCAGCTTAAGAAATATTACAGGGCCAAAAAACTGAGCAGAATAATTAAGATATACCAGGCGGTCAGTGAGGTACAAAACAGGAATGTGTACACAGTCTTCCTTTCTCTTTAAAATTCTAAAACTAACCCTGCCAGTTTTAAGTGCTGAATGTCTTCTGATTTTGGTTTTTTGTGTGCATTGTTTTGTGGGTTGTGGTTTTTTTAGCCACTGAAATGTACCATCATAATTAAAAATAAGGAAAACAGGAGGAAAAAATAAGCATGTTTACACTTTTTTATCACTCACAGATTGTGGAGTACCTGTGGGTGGCTTAAAGCTGCTGTTTCTACTGGTTACCTAACTTTCTTCTTTAAAATGCAGAAATAAAGGGGGGGGGGGGGGGGGGAACAACCAAACCATATCCACAAGTCTAAAGTGAAGCCAAGGAACCTTTTCTCAAGTTCACTAGCTCCTCTACCTTTTCTCAAGTTCACTAGCTCCTCTGGCCAAGTGCATTTATTCTCCTTCAAGGACATAATCTATTTCAGGCAAAACCCAATGATTTAGGCAATACTTATGCTAGTGTTTATGACCTCTTCTCCTTCAGGTGCAACCTACAACAATGAAAGACATGACTGACTTCTCTGGTTGTGTCAGCTTTCACTGGAGTTTATTGTTGGCATAAGTGTCTGAAGGATTCATACTCCTGAAATGCTTTGGTAGTTTTAAGTAAAGACTTTGGCCTCAGCCTGGGTGTAGATGGTGTGCAGGCACCATTCCTGTTCTTTTGAGTGGGCTTTTGCATAGACACTTGAACTGAGAGGCGACAGCAGGAAAGAAAGCATCTTCAAATGTCCCATCTAAATTTGTCAAAATTGGTTTTTCACCTCCTTAGCCATGTGTAGAAGAACAGTCTTTGTTCCAATTTTTGCTTGTTAGCAAATCTCTGTAATTTTTATGTGGGAAGATTTCATTTCCAGCAAAAGGCTTTGTCATGAGGATTTCTCAGGTCTAGTACAGACCTGGGCATAAGAGGCTGTGAGAGAAAGACTCGCCTACAAATACCAGCTCAAAATAATTAGTACCCCAGTGGTTAGGGTGTTCATACTTAGTGCCTTTCTTGCTTTATACAGTGTCTTTCGTTTTGCAGCTTATGCATGATAACTGTGCATATATTAAAGTCTATATGCCAGAGTAAGAGTGTTCTAATTAAGAAGACTGTATGAATCTGCCTCTTTCTGGTCCAGTGAGCAAGCTATTTATGCAGTTTTAAAGAATTCCAACTCCTGAGATGGATAAACTGGTCATCTTGAGTGATCTAGTCATGGCACTTGATGCACAAGAGCAGCCAATTCACTGAGATTGTTTAGAGAGTCATAAAAATGCAGAAATGTCAAGGATGGAAAGGACCTATGGAGATAGCTGGTTCAACTTTTTGTTGAGAGTGGAGACTTGGATTGTGTTATCCAGAGGCCATAAAATCAGTTGCTCCAACTTGTGAACTCCTTGTTAAAGGATAATGTACCAGTTTGAGCTATGTTAATGCTGAATAGAAATCATCTCTATGCAACACTCCTGCATGCTTCATTCTTAATTGCACACTGCAGGAAGAACGGAAATCATTAAAGCTGGTTTGAATCTGCTTTTCATGTAATGTTGTATAACAGGAACAAATATTATGCTGTCAGTTCCGTGTTGTTATCAGTGCTTATTCAAAAATCAAAAGATAAGTTTTTGTTTCATCATTATGGGTTTTTTTTACACTCTTCAATGAGGTGGTAATTTAGATTTCTATCTAATGCTCTTACAACACTTGGTTGCCCTGTGCCTAGCCATTCAGGTTAATTATTTAAATTTCTAAGGGTGCATCATGTGGGTTTTCTTTTTCTTCTCAGTCTGTGCCTCATTGTTTTTTAAAAGTCAGAGAAGGTAGAATAAAGCAAAATGTAGCAGCAACATTGCTCACTTTCCTTAACCTTTCCTGTTTCTAGGTGACAGTGACTGATCCCAGATATAAGAGTGACTTGTCCAAAAACGCCCTGCCTAGCTCAGAATAATGGATATAAAAGATAGAAGGCATCGTTCTCTGACAAGGGGCCGGTGTGGGAAGGAATGTCGCTATACAAGTTCTTCACTGGACAGTGAAGACTGCAGAGTTCCAACTCAGAAGTCTTACAGCTCAAGTGAGACACTGAAGGCATATGATCATGACACCAGGATGCACTATGGAAACCGAGTTTCTGACCTGGTTCACAGGGAGTCTGACGAGTTTCCAAGACAAGGTATGTTTAAAGCCACAGCTGGTTTATTTAACCATAACCTTTGGTAGACAATCCCCGTTTCTTGTTAAGGTAGATTAGTAGATATGGAGCTTGAGTGAAAGCTTTTTTTTTCAACTTACTTTTTAATGAAAGCATTATTTCTTTGTGTTCCATCTCCTAGGTTCCTTTTAAAAATAGTAATGGCATATACTGAAGCACTATTATGGTAAAACCACCATATGTATATTCATTATTCATCAGGTGCATTGGAATTCCTTTCCTATTTTTAACTGCTATGTAACTGGAAGGTGGGAATGGGAATACTATTTCCTCTGACTTCATTTTGTCACTGCTTACCCTCACCTCATAAAAACTGGAAGGAGGAAACCCATGTAATTGCTTTTTTATCTAGCTATAGTGCATTATTACAGCATTGAGATCCTAGAACTAATGTTGGAAATAACTTGCCTGTGTGATCATGGAAACAAGGTGATGAAATCTCTTCTTTTATAAAACATTCCTTGCGTCCAGTATCTGTTTTGTCCAATGAATTAAGGAATGGGTGATGGAACAGGCTGCCTAGGGGGCTTGTGAATTATCCCTCTCTGGAGATATTCAAAACCCACCTGGATGCATTCCTGTGTGGTCCGGTATAGGTGATCCTGCTCTGGTAGGGGGTTTAGACTAGATCATCTTTTAAGGTCCCTTCCAACCCCTAACATTCTATATTCTGTGAATTAGCGATCCAAATGTTTTTGGTTAAATACTACGAGGATAACTTTGCCATGTACACATGCAGTGTTTTACTCTCATTCACGTATTTGCTTGTCTCAGTAAATGCTAAGTCCGTGTGTTGAAACCATTAGTGGGCATTGCTTCTTGGTAATAGTGTTTAATCAGCTGATTAACTTCATGTCGTGGTTTAACCCCAGCACCACACAGCCACTTGCTCACTCCTCCCGACTCCCACTGGGATGAAGAATAGAGTCAAGGGAAAAAAAGCAAAACTTATGGGTTGAGATAAGAATATCTTAATAACTAAAATAGAATAAAATAATAACAATAATAACAGCCATAATAAAATATTATAATAGTAATGAGACCAATGCTTCTACAGCAGTTTGCATCACTCCCCAGAGAGGTCCCTCCAGTTTCTATACTGAGCATGGTGTCCTATGGAATGGAATATCCCTTTGGCTAGTTTGGGTCAGCTCTCCTGGCCGTGCCTCTTGAGCACGTCCTCGATGGCAGAGCATGGGAAACTGAAAATCCTTAACTTAGGCTAACTGCTACTTAGCAACAACTAAACTGGCCACGTGTTATCAGTGTTATAATCACACTAAATCCTAGCCACAGAACTGTACCAGCTATGAGGAAGGACGTTAACTCTGTCCAAGCCAAAATAAGGACGCTTGACTAAACAGCCACTTGGTTAAATTGTCACTCAGTCAACAATTAGATATGATTTTAAAGATAAATTACTTCATTCAGTTTCAGTTGAAAAACCAGATATGGTTCACATCAAGCAGTTTTGAGGCATAAATGTATAGGCCTCTGTGCCTATCAGTGGAAGGTCAGTTGTCTAGCAATCTTTAGTTGCTGAAACTCTGCTGTTTTCTACATGTGCTTGGTAATGTTGTATGACAGTTCTGTGCTAAACTTTTGTAATATTGTGATTCAGGAAATGCTAAGTTACTACACCTCTCTGTGGAGATCATTCAATAAAAGGTCATTTTTTAGACTTGATACCATGTCATGCAACTTGTTTAAAGCATTGTGCCAGTAGTCAGTGTCTGTCTTCACCTTTAAATCAAAACATCTATTAATTAGCATTGCTAATTACACCCTTGCCTGATCCTGGTTCGTCTATCAAACCACCACTTGTATTTTCTGAGGTAATGCCTATTCTTGTAGAGTCTTTCTTTGCTAATAGGTTTTTATTTGCCTAAAGGTAATGCTTCAAACTACAGCTAAATCATGCAAGTTCCTAGAGCCACTTTCATTGTGGTTTGTTCAGTCTTTGTGTACAGGAGTCATCTAAATATTACTTTTCCCTATCTGGATGATTGATGCTTCAACTCAAGTGCCTCATTTTAGTTTCCAGGTCATTATTCAGCATTTCATGAGGGTGTTCTTTTTCTCTTGATTACTGATTTGACAACTGTTTATCCTCCTCCTGCTCTTAATGTGTTCCTGTCTGCCCTCTTTATGAGGGGAGTGCAAATTGTTGGTAACCGAATTGAAATGCTCAGATTTCATTCTGGTTGGTTTTTTGTTTGTTTGTTTGTTTATTATTATCATTTTATCCACTACACCCCCACCTCCTGCTAGTCTGTGTTGTTATGTCTGGATGAATAAAGTTTATTTTAAAGAGCCAATAGTGAGTTTTTTTGGAAGTGATATGAGCAGTAACTCCTTATTTTTTGGCTTTTGTTAAGTTTAGAAAGCAAATTTCTTTAGAAAAAAAGTCTGTAAGATGATTGTTTGGCAGGTCATTATATTTCCAATTGTCCAGTTCCTCTGCTAACATGAAATTTGAGACAATGCAGTAAGGAGATCAGGTTAGGACTTGGTACACATTCTCAATTTCTACATTAATATTATATGGATAAAAAGGTGGTTGATACAGGAGGAAATACTGTTCATTACATCCTATGCATGTGGTTTCCAGCTGCAGACATCTAGGAATTTATACATGTAAATTTATTCCAAATTTGAGTGGATGTTTTGATGGGATTAAATTCTGTAGGAAATAAACATGCTTAAAATAAATAGTCTTTAGAGAATTTTTTATTCTTCTATTCCATAAAAGCTTGACATACTTTTTTTTTTTTTTTTAAGCAATTTTAGATATTTCCTTCAATATTTTGTCCTTTCTGCTACTAAAGCTGCATGCATTTGACTTGCTGAAAAAGCATTTGGTTTAACCATGGCAGTGGAACTGCTCAAAGCAGTCGTTTTTAGCTGCTGCCTGGTCTTACAGTTCTCTGTTTTGAAAATCTGTTAAGTGTGAGACCAATTTGTACCTTTTTGTTTATGACAGTTCAACAGTGAAATGCTAATAACAAAAACTAGATTCAAAGCTCAGAACTCTGAAACAAATCTTCCTGGTTTTCTTAGAATTTCATTGTCCTTCTGTTCTGACTTGTCTCATTCCTCATCAAAAATCACATCTCCAAAGTATAAATACCTCTCTAAGCTAGTGTGAATAAAGCATTTGAAAGAAACAATGAATGTACGTTAAAGTTTGGCTCCCAGAGTACAACTTAAAAACTTTATAATCATCTGCATGTTTTAAAATAAAGGGGGGTTTTGTGCTAATTGTTGACAAATGTGCCTACCAAAGAAGGTTCCTCTTTGCCTAAATGCTGCTTTCTAGAGTGATATTTGGAAGACAGTGAAGGTGACAAGCCTGGATAGTACCTGAAGCACCACAGTCTGACTTTACTTCTACTGTGCTTTTCCTACGATATTTACCTGCAATTTTTCTGAGTAATAACATTCCCCTTTTATAGTCTACTTTTAACATATCAGTAATAATACCTGTACAAAGTAGTTCAGAATAGGTTTAGTTTTTTTCTGTTGAACTTCTTTTCCAATCATCTTCAGAACAGGTGTTCAGATTGACTAAAATGACAGGTCCAGTACATACCTGAGCTAATTAATTTGTCTTTGATTTTACCTGCACTGGATACTGGTAAGATCTGAAACATACAGTCTTTATGTGGACCTGAGAAAGCATTCCTACATTACAAGATTTATTTAAAGTTGAGGAGTCCTTTATGAATGCTCTATTTTAAAATCATTAGAATTTTTTGTACTTTCAACTAGGACACATCAAAAGCTTAACAATAGTGCTGACACCTCTGTATATTTGGAATATTTTACAATCTTATGGTAATACTTGAGTTTCTCTCTGTGCCATGTATTTTTCCAACAGAGAGAACTAATTATCAATCTTCACCCTCCCTACCCCCAAGAAAATACCTTCATTGTGATTCCTCTGCTGGTACAGCATGGCGAAGGTAGATGTACTTTAAGGCAAAACCTAAGGATTTTGGAAACCCTTTCTTTAAAGAGGCTGCTTTTGAGAGGCAATTTTGCTTTGAGTATACTTTGTAGACAAATTGGGCCTAGAAGAGCACTCTGCGAAGTTGTTAGAGTTTTAAACTGGGGTTTGAATGGGTGTTTGCAAACCTTGCTATTCCAGAGTTCTTCACTTGGCATTCATAGCTCATGGCCTTTCTCTTTCTCCCTGAGCCAAATGCCAGGCTTCAGCTGATGCAAAATTTATTAGCCAATAGTTACAGTGAGTTGTCTGCTTTCTCATTCTCAGGTCACATCTAGTTTAGCAGTAAATCTCTGCTGTGAAATGTTAGAGCTCGAGTATATGACTGAAGTTACCAAAAATAGGTCTAAAAAAATGTAATCAAAGTGAAACCAGACCAAACAGCCTTCTGAAATACTTAGGGTTTTTTTATCATCATGGCTGAATTCCTTGTATGTGTCACAGCATCTCTTCTTGTATGGCAAGATAATTTCACTAAAGAGCAACACCCAATACCTTTCTGGATGTCAGCTCATATTCCATTTTATTAGTCTTTTTTACTTAAAAACATGCACTTTTTGTATCATGTTTAACACTAGAGGCATGTTAACAGGAGTTTGAGAAAGCTAGTGACAATGATTATAATAAATCCTTTATAATGTCCCTTAAGGTTGTCCAGGATTTTTATTAACTTCAAATAGAAAATCAAGTTATTGCAGTGGAATTCTCAGAGAGGGGCACTTGGGAAGTATAATACACTTGGTTTTCTTTCACATGATATTGTGCTACTATGCAATACTACTCAGATCTTTTTGGGTATTACATACTGCATCTTTTCTCCATATATACTGAATAGATTTCTTGAAGGAAAAAAGAGGACTCTAAAAATATAAGGACAACAGCAACGCAACACAAAATCCAAATGAAACTAAACCAAACCAACAAGCGCACACCACCACGGAAAAGAAAACAAGAAGAACAAAAAAACAATCCCATCTTTGGGAAAATAAGGAATGGATTGGACATTTGTATATTTTTGGATTGTGTGGAAGATGGCTTAAACACCGGAGTGCATGCCCTGCTCCAATGTACAACTCAGGTTTCAGCTTGGATGCATGGGGAACAAGTTTTAGGTGTTTTTTCTGTAGTTGTCTTTTGCACTTTCCTGCTCCACCCCCACCCCTGCCCATGTTCTTTTGAATTACCTTACTGTTGTTGAGGGCTAAATTCTAGGCTCAATGGACAGCTGGTTGGTCTGTGGTGATTATTACTATGTTTATATTTGTTTTCCTGCTCCTGTTTGTTCTTCTAATACCTCAATGGATTATGTGATTTTGAGAAGCTTTTCAAATATTGTGATTGGACTCAAATATACAGTTTACTTAATAAGAAGAACATAAGGAGACTTTGAAACAAACAAATAAACCAAACCACCACCCAAACCTCATTTTCTTCCTTAGAGAATCATGGATGAATTGGAGTTGATTCAAAGTCCTGATGAAAATTCAGTTAAAGCCTATAAATGGGAATCCAAATTAGTAGAAAAGAAAACAAGAAGCAAGTATAATTGGATAAGCAGGGTCCAGCACTTTTTTGTTTGTTCTTCTTGGGTTTTATTATTTCGCTCTACATTTGGAGTTTAAGGTCAGAAAGACTACCAGTTATCTTGTTTGGCCTTCTACCCAGTTGCTTATTAACATTCATCAGATTATTTCTACATTGATTCCAGTAATCTGTCCTTGAATGCAGCACATTCTGGAGTCTTGAAAACATCAACAGGCCGAAAATCCATCGTTTCAACTGATAGGCAGCATCCGTAGGAGGTTAGCCTCCATCTTAAAAGCAGATGCCAGCTTCTCTTTGGATTTTGGAAACTGAGTGCAGTTGTTAGCCATTAGCTCTAGTGATGCCCTTTTCTGTTTTATTGGAATGTCTATAATACCCAACATTTTTTGTTTTCTTTATAGATTCAATTAGATGCTGCAGTTCACTCAGTGTCTTTTCCATGGGTTCTGTCTATCTATGCCCTTCAAGCATCTGCGTGCATAGTAGCATCTTCTGTCATGAATTCATATTAGTTGCTCATTTCCAAACCCAAATGAAGGAAAAATACCGTAGCAATGGCATATTTGCCTCAGTGATGTGGACAAAAACACGTTGAAGGGACAGTGGCATGTATAAAGGCAGGTCTTTCACATGACTTTCATGTCAGTAAACCCAAATTTTAGATGAGCTTTTTCTGGTAGCTGTTAGTTCCTGTTGAACTGCTGGTCCTTTAAGGTTCCTAAATTTTTCTAGTCTGGATAGCTGACGAGACAAAATAGCATGGAGATATTTTTATATATTGCAATTTTTTAATACAAGTGTTTAGCTGGAAGTGTCTTACAGTGAATGTAAAAGTACATGTCTGTGAATGCAGAGCATATTGGAAACAGAGATTTACTGTCCCAAAGTGTAATGCTTACTCAGCCATCTGATGAGATTTGAGCACTGAACAGTTTGAGAGGGATGCATAAAGCTGTTTTATTACAAGATGCTGTTATGAATTGTAGCAGCTTTCCTTATGGTATAATGCTGTTGCCAAACAAGCTGCAGGAATGTAAGTGGTTTTATTTGTAATTACTTGCTTACATTTCCTTTGAATATTTGGGTTATAGCTTTTTGTGATTCCTACTCCTCTGCTGGTGGCAGCCCATACTTCCTCTTGAAATCCAAATAAAAAGGTATCTTTTAAAACTCTGTAGAAAAGCCTCTCTGAAGAATGCTGTTTCTTATACCCAGTGTAGAATGGGTCACAGATGTTTGCATGTGTGTGTGATGGAACCATGTTAAAATGGGCACAGAAAGCTTATACAGGAAAAGTTTAAAAAAACAAAAAAAAGAAGAAAAAAAAAAGGTCTCTGTTCTTAACACAGAGAAAAGTTGAGATTTTGTTGTAGCTGATTTCAAGCAGGACCAGAGAAAGGAGAGAGGAAAGGAGAGAAATGTTATAGAAAGCATACTAAGCTATTTTCTAAACTTTGGTCAAAACCTGGGTGCTACAAACAGGATTTGACACTTGAAGTGTTCTTGACATACCACTTCTCCCCTTGTCTTCCTTATGATTCTGTTCTCTGGGCTGTGTAACTGCCATTGTGTTTGATGATGCTGGTTAGCTCTGCTTTCCTTACAGCAATCAAATGTTTTCACAATTGTTACTTCCACAAAGTACAATACTTATTGAAATAGACTACAGGAGAAGAACAACTTGATTGTTAGTACAGTGTCATTTGTCCAGTGTAATTTTGAAGGTCAAGCCTTGGTGCTTGAGATTAATGCTGCTTCAGATTAATACAAATTTTGCTTGGAAGATCGTGCCAATATCCATCTTGTACTATTCCTTACACTGATTCCTTTATCCAAGATGTCACTCTGGGTATGCTTTGACACTCCCAATATTGTACATGTCTTTCAGCTGTGTGCATGACACTGTCACAATCCTTCTTTTTTGATCAGCTGATGTATCCACTCTTAAGTTCTGAATCTTGGTAGTTGCTGTCACTGTCTTTCTTCTCTTAGCCTATCTTTTCCATGTATTCATAAACCTCATGGAAAGCTTCATGTATGGTGGGGATTATACTGAGAGCTACAAGTGAAAGTTTTTAGTTTGCTAGTTCCACTGGCAGTTGTAAAATGTAAAGAAATGCCTAATATTAAGAAAAATTAAACAAATATTCAACATCAGTAGCATTTTTTTCCTGTATTCCATGTGAAAAAGTGAAAATTATATGCTGGCTGGAAACAAGTCGGAAACAGTAAGTGCTCGATTGCAGGATGACTTAGTTCAGCAAAACTTGGCCTTCTCAAATACATCAAAATCAATTCAGTTTAAGTATGCCCATCATGGAATAATTGGTCTAGCAGAGGATTCTAGCTTTTTTTGATTACTTCAAGCAGAATGCTGTGTTTTAAAGATGGCAGTTTAAGGCAACATATTAGCTGTCATAATATTAATATTTCAAATTATGTAGTTACAGAATTACAAAACCTTTTTATAAGTGATATTCCATTTGATTTTATAGTGATATCCAATTGTGTCTTGGAGTTTTTCTGTCCTTAAGATGGGCATTTGAACAGTATCAAAGCAAAGCTAAAATAGTGCTTAATCTCTGTGGGAAACCATTACCCTTTTAAAAAATGCTCACAGTGTGCTAAAAGTTTAATACACAAAAAGTGATCATCTGGATGACATTCCTCCTTAAATGTAATCTTACCACATGGTTTAAGAGGTGGGGAGGTTACTCTTAGTCAGAAAGCTGCTTCTTTTGGGGGTTTGACATTTTAATGGTTCTGCTAACTTTGGTGTAAATCTGTTTTCTCAGTAATTTTAAAATCAAGACAGTAAATACTGTTTTTGTAGGGATAGTCAACTAAGTGTGTGTTTAAATTCTTACAAACACAAAACCGAAGTGTATAAGACATTATTAGCAATGTCTGCTTCAAGCACTGAGTTCGTAAAGTAGGTTCTTAATAATATGAGGAAAGATATATCACAGCTATAATGCTGTGTCTTCCAAAGTTAATGAACAGTTACAATTTTCATAATGAAAAATTAAAATAAGGTTAGAGTGGTTTGTAAGACTGCCTACAGATGTAACAGCAGTCTCATTAGGAGAAAGAACATTAAATTTGAGGAACTTGGAAATGTATGTTATCTAGTATTGATAGAGGACTAAAATCCTGTACTTGTATTCGAATGTGAATGATTCAACCGGAACACAGCAGAGAAAAATGAAATGTTATTTGCTCTCTGGAATCACTGTGTACACAACAGATTGTGGGTTTAGATGTCCTCAGTACTTGAGTTATGTGAGTCTCTCTTGTTGATTCAGTGCAACAATCTCTCATCTGTGTTTGCCTGGTTCTTTACCATTTCTTAAGTAAAATGAACCTTTGTGCTTATTTTTTACTGTTAACAAACTGTAGTGAAGCATTGGTTACTGTGCCTTGGCTCTTTTGGGCTAATTGCAACAAGTGACAAAGGTGAGGTGCTGGCTTAATGTATTAAGATCTTTTTGAAAGTCTGCTACCCACATCTGTTTGCTTTTGAGAGGCTGTTGCACAAGAAAGGCTTAGCTTGTGCTGTAGAATTGATCCTTAAGAAAAATGTCTAACTGCTATGCGATGGTCAGCTTCAAATGACAAGAAGCTGCTGTGACATGTTCTCCCTGTCCTTGCATTGCCCTGAGTATCAGTGCAGGGGTGGGATGTGTGTTGCACGATTGCAAGCTGTGAAACTGCCTTCTCTTCCCACAAGGGTTTGCCCAGGTAGGTGGTTGGGTAGACTCTGTTGCATGCAGGGAAGCTTTAAGAGGTTGACAGCATCGAAACTGAGATGAGTGCTGTAATGCTGCAGTTCCCTGAACTCGTTTTTTCATTTTGTGTAATCCAGAATGACTGTAATTGAGAGTGTATTTGGAATAAGCAGGCTTTGTGGTTATCAAATATGTCAGCTTTGCTTTTTGTGTTTATATGTCGGCTTTGTAACTCTTATAAGCTGTTATTGCATGACAGACTCCTTCATCTTCAATTCAGTCTCTTAAATTCATCTTCTTCCTTCAGTTTTTGACAGTGTAACAATGTTTTACCTTGATCCGAGTATATCTATCCCACACAGGGGACTTTCTGTGTGGCATTTTCTTTCTGGACATCACTGCAGTAGGCAGAACAGTCCTTGTTAATAAAAGTCCTCTGAAGTGTTGGTTTAGAGTGAATTTTCTGTTATCTGTGTGTTTACTCATTATTTCTATAGCTTGCAAAAATGTAATGGGATAGGATTAATCCAGTTTTTATCTAGTATCTGTTTTACTGCTGAGGATCTTAAAATCCTGTTTAAGAAAATGTGTACCAAAAAGAAAAATAATTCACAAGTGTGGCAATCTATCTTCTTACCATGCAGATGTGATATTTATAAAACAGAAACTTTGGCATTCCAAGCCATGATGATTACTGTAGACCAAGATGGAGTATGTGCGCGTAGAAGCAACTTAGTATAAACAAAACGACTTGGCAATTAAAGAAACCCAAAATTAAGAGGTGATTTTCACAGTTGTAATACTGTGTTGTAAAATATACCAATATGGTTTAATGGTACTGATTCAGTTATCAAATCTAAAGTATGAATTTGCTCAGCTGTGGAATAGTGGATTGGGAGAATAGGAATTTAATTTGGATTCAAATTTGTTTTCCTGAAAATTGTAATTGTCCTAACGTGTAGTGATTTTGAGTGCTGTTCTAAGAACAGGTTATTAGCCCAGCATCACTACTTTTGTGTTGTAGGTTCTCCAGCCCTCTGATCACCTTTGTGGCCTTCCTCTGCACCCGTTCCAGCAGTTCCATGTCCCTTTTATGCTGGGGGCACCAGAGCTGGATGCACTTGGGGTCTCCAGATGGGGTCTCACCAAAACACCTCACACTGTTTTTGATGCAGCCCAGGACATGGTTGCCTTCTGGGCTGCCAGTGGTCATTGTTGGCTCGTGGTGAGCTTTTCCCCAACTAACAGAGAGAGCTCTCAAGCCACTCCTTGCCCAGCCTATATTTGTGCTTGTCCTGATGCAGGTGTGGTACCTTGCACTTGGTGGTGGAGTCACCATCCCAGAAGGTGTTTAAATGGTGTGTGGATCTGGTGGCTAATGAAGTGGCTTAGTGGTGACTGTGCAATGCTTGGCGAAAGGTTGGACTACGTAATCTTGAAGGTCCCCTCCAACCAAAGATATTCTGTGACATATTTGAAAGACCTTTATCACTTCAGCTTTCAAGAAAGAGGGTGAAGCTGAGATAAATCTCTGCATAAACTTTACCTTCCTATAGACTTTTAATAAAATGGTATTTTTCTGTTGTCAGCAGCTGTGAGAAGAGAGTATTGTGGTTTAATTCTGCATATGGTCTTTGGCAGCTATAAACCTCCCCCAAAACCAAAGGAAATCTGTTAGCTGTTGGAGCAGCTGAAGTAATAAGTAGACCCTGTTGCATAGGAGGACAAACTGTGTAACCTTATCTTTTAAATTCCTCCTGTTCCACTTAAAAACATCTCTGCATGGACTATCTTAAATTTCTGATGACACAAGGTTGTCAATTAACATAGAGCAAAATCTGAAATGCAGATGAGGGGAGAGAGGGCACTTGTGGAAAATGGCTTCTTGTCTTACTGTCAAGGAGACTGTTATGCGTGAAGCTCTATATTTCTGCTGGAATCTAGATATTTTTGGATATGCAGGTGGTAGAATGTGTCTGACAAATTTTCTAGTTCTTTTTTCTCTCAAGGAATTCTTTGCAAGTACCTTTAGATTTTTGGAAAAGTATTTTGAATACTTGTGGGGTTTTCTCTTTTTTCTCTGCATTCACCAATAAATTACATGGTTTTGTCACATTGATTGTCCATCCTTAACAGCTCCTAACCTGTGCAGAATGATACTGGTAAATAAATCCCAGGAAAAACAAAATTCTAATGAAGCTAAGTGAAGTGGCAGTACCTTCAGTGTTGAAAAGACCAAGTAAATTTCGAGATGTGAGGATCGATATGGATAAGACAAAGAAGATGAATATGGCTAGGCAGGTGTACTGCTGGAAGAGGGATAAAGAACATATCAGTATGGGCTTTAGGGTGATAACTCTGGATAGAAGCAGCAAGAAAAGAAAGCATTAGCAGAATTTTTTGAGCTAGCTCTTATCTGGAAGGTCTTAGCAATAAAGTGGCCATCCCAGCCATGGAGAGAACTGTAAATATGGCTTTGCAAAATGGCCTGGAAGAGAATGTGAAAGGAAAAGCGTGTGTAGGATAGTATCAATTGACATTGTGCAGCTTGGGAGCATCATCTGCTAGTGATGTTAGCAGACTGGGTTTTGCTTCTTGCCTCCATAGTTGAATTGCTGTGGACAACATCAAAACAGATCTGTGGGGAGCCAATGGCATGACTGTAGATGGAGGCAGTATCCTGAAGCTCATCAGCTTCCATGTACTTTCAGTACCATAGGCAGTTCCTGCTTTAACCTTGCTTACCTTCAGACTCCTGTTGGGTCCTCTTGTTCCATTATCTGCAGTGTGTTTCCATTTTGGGTAGTGGAAGCCAGGAAAACAGTTTGTGTGTTCTACAACCTGGGAAGCATTGTCTGACAGTGTCAGAAAGATGGAAAGAGAAGCTGTGTTCCTCAAGGTTTACATTGACCAAGCCCCGAGAAGTAATGAGCAGCGGTGGCAGCAAATGTTAATGGATGTTCATACTTGTAATTTATTCTTTGCTGTTGTTGCTTAGTGCATATGGTACAGCTGATGCTTAAAGATGGCTGAAATATATGTGGTTGGCTTTATTTATCTGAAAGTGATGTGACTGAACTGCATTTAGCATTCCTTCCTTTATTCTTCAGCTTGTGAGTTTAATTTAAAAAGATCATGAGCTTTTCCAAATAATTTTATTGCCAGCTCTCTTAAATTGCCATTTGACTTTTTGTATTAATTTGGTAAAAATAGTGCAAAATGCCTTTCCTAAAACCTCAAGAAATTTTCTCCTGGCACAGAGCCTTTTTAGTAATTCCTGAGGTCAGTGGTGTAGCCTAGATACTTCTTAAAGGACAAGTATAAATCAAGGCTTGAGGGAAAAAGCCTGTTAAATTCATATTGCCATGTTGTTATTTAATGTTTCAAAACCACAGACTGAAGTGGTGCAACTGTCTTGCTCTGAAATGCAGCAACGGTCATGTCCATATCTATAATATCTATATGGAATTCCTAATGTTCAAGATTTCAAAATAACCTTATGTTACACATACAATTGTCAGAATAAAACATGGATTTTACCATGTCAGGCCTATAAGTGAAAGAGTGCTCTAACAGATAATAGCTAGAGAATGCATTTTATGGGCAAGGAGGGATGCCAATGGCTTGTCCAGAATCTGCAGCCTGTGCAGTGGCATGTTGAGACCAGTTTTGCAGGTGTGAATGTCAGGGTGCCTTGGTGTGGGCTGTGGGACAGGCATCCTGGAAAGCTGTTCCACCTAAGTAGAGCTGAAGAAAAAAAACTTTCCCTATTTAGATTATTCAGAATATAGGAGGAATGTTGAACTTTGAACAGAGTCAAATGTTTTCCTAGCAATGTGTTTTTTCCAGGTTTTGTTAAGCAGCAATATAGAATATTGAGGAATTTAACTACTACAACAGTTTGAAGAAGGTATGATGATTCCACCTTCCAAAGTCACTGTGTGTTTATTTTTGTTGCATAGTCATAACTAGGAGTGCAAGGCTTATAAGTGGCATGCTGAAATGCTTATCTGTGAAAATAGTCTGGATGGCCAAGTAGATCTAAAGTTGCCCACTGGGGCAACATCGGTTTGAAAGCAAGTTTGTTGGTTCTGTAGCCAGATGAAGTTTTGGTACATCCTCCTGAGAGGTGAAAACCCCATGATATTTGTATTATTTGAGGAGTTTCCAGAACAAATCACAGTAAGACTTTTAAAAGCAATTTGGATCAAAAAGTAAGTTGGAGACTGGGGGAAAGACATACATAAAGCAATAGATCACAAACCAATGAACATTCAAAATGCTGTATGTAACTTTACATCAATATTTTCTCAAAGGTTCAGTCTCTTTTAATTCAATTTATGATCTAGAAGCGTGTTGTTCTTTAGCAGGATGAGGATTTCCATGATCACCTTCCATATTTTACAGAGTTTAAGGTTTGTATTTATTGGCTTAATTTCCAAGAGTGTTTAAAATTCAGTGTGAATTTACATATAGTGGTAAAATTAATTTTTATGTTGCCTACGAGAGCACTGCTGGGAGTGGAGAATTGTATGGGTTAGTGGACAAATTTGGATTTTTGTACCCCCAAAAATATAATTTATGAGGAACATGTTTAAGGATATTTTCTGGAGAACTTCTGTTGCAGATCTAAACTAATACAGCACTAAGAACGGAAAAAGTGTTGAGATACCTGAGTTTGAGGCAGTGTCAGTATATGGGTAATTATTAGGTGCTCTTCTTGGGTAGTGCTGAGCTCAACAAGTGACTTATATGGATTTGGAGTTGTTTTTGTAGTGTCATCTTTCCCTGCCTAAATTTTTTTCCCCCACAATCCATATTTTGCATTTTTGTGACTGAACTCAGTGAAAATTCAGAGCTTGAGGTACCCTGCTGCTGCAAGGTCTGTAGCTAAACTGCTGCCTTTTATATATATATATAAAAGTATTTTCTTCATTTAATAACCTTTAATAATCAGATGTGGTATATCTGAGTCAAATTTAAAAAGCAGACATTTTAATTTGTACAGTTTTCATTATTCCATCATTAGTACTTGCTTAGGGTTTTGTGACTGCTTGGACACTGCTGTTTGTCATGTATTTAAATGTTCACTTCATTTTATAGTTCTCCTGTGCTGGGCAACTGAGTGTAGAGCAACTGTCACTTTGCTCATAGGAAGTGAAATTTCACGTCAGCAGTGAAGTCATGTGCTAAGCTTGGTTTAAGTCGTTCTAGACAAATGTAGTATAATATTATCTTAGGTAGTATGCAAACTTATTAATTGAACTTATTAATAATGGAACCGTAAGATGCAGAGAATGTTTTTTGGGTTTCTTATCTGAATTCAGATTCTTACATGCTAAGAGGAATTTTTCATTTACAGGTTCTCAAAGTATTGCATTATAAAGCAACAAAATGCATTCATAGCATAACTTTATTTCTGTAATTGTGTGTTTGCTTTTTACCTTTAGAAAGTAAATAGGATGGTACTTTTCAATAATAAGCATTTATTTATTTAGAATATAAATTTTACTTTCAGTTCTTTGATTGGAAAAGAGAAAAGCAAACCTATTGTTATGAATGATAAAATTATTCAGTGCTCCTTTTATTAAGCAGTAGATAATCCAGGGCACCTTAGTGCAATTCTTTTAACAGGCCCCTAAATGGTAATATCTTGATGCGCATGTTAATCTATAGTGAAAGGTGGTAAATGAGAAGAGTTACTCAAGATTGAAAGTCTAAGGAAAATAACTTGAAATGCATCTACTTCATCTTTTATGGAGCTGAAAGCAATATAGCATGGAAGAAGACAAAGACTCAGCTGAATGCTAAGTGAAAAATGTATACATTTTAACTAATTCATAGGCTTTTTCCTGAAGAGAACAGAAGCTCAGATTATGTGTGTCACTCTGATCTACCAAATCCTATTGAAATAATTATGAGATGGTTGGATGTTGTTGTTTTTTGGTCTTACTCTAACTCACATATTACACTAGTGCAATAAATTATGTTGGTTCATTCCCATTTTACAGACAAAGTGTGTGAAAAAAAGATTAAATGAGTTGCTTAGTGGCATGAATAACATTGTGAACAGAAAAAGGAACAAAAAAAAATTTGCACTTAAATTAGTAATACATATTCATTTATATTACTTAATATTTACACTGTGCTTTTTTTCCTCACTTATCTATTGACTATGTAGCCTGTACTCTTAATTAATCAAAAATTATTTTGATTCCGATTAGTTACTTTGATTCTCTGATCAGTGAAACTTCAAATGATCCCTAAGAAGAGACAATTTCACTTGAGCTAATTCCATGTGTCTTGCCTTCTCCAATTTTCTGGTGTTTCTGGCAAATACTTGCTGCCTTTATCCATTACAGAAATGTAATAAGCACTTAGGAAAATAAAGCTTAGGGTGCTTTATTTGTTGTTACAAAATAGAATTGAAAAATATGAAGGTGAAGTCAAGGACATGCTTTAACTAGGCTTTATTAAGTTATGCTCAAGCAGTTTGACAGCTTTATTCACATAAGGTTTTTTAATAAAGATGCCTGGTGCTGCTGGACTGAGGACAACAAAAGATAGTCAAAGAAAGAGGAAAGGTAGGCTTCAAGAGAGACAACAGCAGAGGCTGAGTGAAGACTATCACACCTTAGAGATGAATGGTAATACTGAAGGTAAAAAATTAAAGGACGAATGTTGTTATATAGGTGTTCAATTCACCCCAAGCACAGCTTCCAGGACAAGATGTAAGCAGGCAAAGAAGTTTATTACATTATATAGCAAAGTTATATAACCTATCAGAAGGCACATGTGTCACTTCTTAATTGGTTATTTTCTACTGCCATGTGTGTAATTAAGGCATACAGTAGGCTAAAAATAACAAAACAACATTTTAACACATTCGGCCAAATTCTGCCTAATTTCTCTCCTTCAGTTACAAGATGTTTACATTCTTTTCTGAGTCAAAGACTAAACATAACCTTCTCTAATTCGAACAAAGGCGAATATTCCCCATAGCCTTCCAAAGCTAACCAAAACCAGCCTTCTCCTACATCTCCCCCTTTTTCTTTTCCTAATAGTGATTGACCTTTCTAAGATGCTTTGCATACATAGAAGCAAGCAAAGCAAAATTAACTGTATAGCAAAAGCAAAAGTTCTGTAACGTAGCGTCTAACAGACTGATGGAATCCATAAAAGATACACTACTCAGAGCTGTACCGATTAGCTCATTCCAACACAACTGTCATAATATATGGTTAAAGATATCCGAAAACTGCCTTCTCCTACAGAAAAAAGAGCTGAATTTTCCAAAAGTTTTAGAAGTTGTCTCATTCTGACTGGTAAGGGGGAATAAGGTCTCAGAAGTCAGTGTTACCCATGTCATGCATCGTGAATCAAAGTTCATTTTTTTCACTGTGTTGACTCTTCAAAAAATGCAAATAGTGCTTTTTTTTTTTAAGACTACTTTCACCTTGATGGATAAACCCAGTATTCACTTTGCAGGATCTTTTTGAGAGATAAGGGGTTTTTTTGCTGCTTCTCAGAGTGGTACTCTAAATTAGAATTGACCACAGTCTCCATTTTTGTAATACTTTCCTATTTATTAATGCCCCGTGGTGTGAGGAGATCTCATAAAGAATCAGTTTTCCATTGGGAAGAACCAGCAGACAAAGTGCAGCCCCTGAACTGACCATGGATGTCCTTGCATCACAAGAAAAAAGACAATGCTTAGCATGGCATGGATGTCACCTCTCACATTTGAAAGCACAAGTATTTCAGTCACTTTCTTGGTCTAAACCTGAGGGATTTTTGTTATTCTAGCAAAATGAGTGCTTTTGTGTTTGATTTTCAGAAGGAAAATTGGATTTTGAGTATGTTGTTGTGGTCACTTGATTCTTTGCAGTACTGTTGCTGATAACAACTGATATTGCTCTTGTGCCAATATAGTTTGCAGTCATGTGCAATATTTAGCATTTATCAAAAAAATGAAGAAGCTAAGGCTTCCAGACTGCCTTATTCAGATTATCCTATCCTTCTAAGTAATGCATTGCATTCATTAAAATTCTGAAACATGGTGAGTTTCTGTTTTCTTGAAATTCCGGGTACATCTTGCTGTCAAAAATAAAGACTACTTTTAGAGAATTATCTAGCCAGACTTTACTTGAACTAGAAAGTTCAAATGCAGGGTTTGAGTAGTTGCTGTTGTAGTTGGCCGATAATATTTCTAACAATTCAAGCAGATGCTGGTTTAAGAGCTCTCTTTTCCTATTTGTAACATGGTGGGTAATGGTATGAGTCCTCTATATGATGTTTCAGTATATTTGCAAAGCATGATGTAGCTTTAATATTGGCAGTTCTAAACAGAAATGTATAGCTTGTATGTGTGGTGGCAACCCTCATCTGTCTATGGAGAACAGGACTTTATTTATCCACCCATTTATATTGTGAAAGGAAGAAAATATGCGTTACCATCTGATAACTGTAAAGTGCATAGTTAATCTGAGTAAAAACTAACCTAATGGACTAGGTGTGGGTTTGATTTGTTGTTGTTGTTGTTGTTTTTATATGCCAAGGTTTATTTTCATTCTAAAGCAGGTGGACAGGTTTGCACAGTACTTGGTAATGTTCCTCCCCAACTTGACAAAGTTGCAGATAAGTGGCAATAGAAATTACTTTAGATTTTGTTTCGGTTTTGTATGAGTGTAATTCACATTGCTAAGTCCCTGTAAACTCCTATTATATTTTGAGGTCTTATTTTATGTAGATACTGATGCACAGACCAATACTAGCCTCTGTCTTTTTTCATAATGGAAAAACGTTTGGGGAGATAAAACCATAAGCTGGAACAGATCAAGCAATGGCAAATGAGGATTTTGTTTCCTAGCTGTTCCACCTCCCTTTCCCCTTCTAAGCCTCATCAATCAGTTAGAGGTGGCTTGAAAGTAGAATATGGTTCATTGATAGGGAGGATTTTGTGGAATTTATGGAGGGAAACTGAAAATGTGCTCCAGTAAGGGAGAAAGAACAAGGGAAGTGAGGGCAGTAGACAGAATTGTAGGAGTAGACATGTCTTTACTTGCAGATTTCAATTCTACTGCACATGAATTAATAGCTCTTTGCCATGTAAACTAGATTCACCAAACAAGCGGGTAACAACCCCAAAGGCAAAAGATCTAATCTGACAGATACACTCTCTGTAGGCATACAGAGAAATATGTGCATTACTGTAAGGAATAGAACTAATTCATGGTCTGCCTTGGTAAGTCAACAGTCTATTGGGGTTAATTTTTGACACTCAAAATGAATGCTGTGCTGTCAGCACTGTTGCTTGTTGTACTGCAGTCACAAGGCTTACTTCCAAATAGAATTCAACTTAAAAATAAGAAAGCCGCTCTTGAGGTCAGCTTAATGAAATAAAGCAGCTATCACGCTCTTGAATTCCATAGTATTACCTATAGCTCTACCAGAAAAAAAAATCTTAGAATCCAAATAATTTCATATTGGTGAAACCTCTACCACTGAAGCTTGACTAGTAAACTCATAGCTTTTCTTTTTTTTTTACCTATGGTGTTCTGGTTGCCTGGCTTTATAGCTAAAGTAAGGCTAGAGTCCAGGTACTCAATATTGACTATAACTGAATCATGCAAATGAGATGAGGGCAATTTACCCCTGTATGCTTGTTCTTTTTAATTATTCTATTAAGAAATTGCATGGTGTATTTTCTCTTCGTGCTTTCTTTTTGCAGAATGTTTTCCCTGTGCTTTTTCATATTTAGAACATGTTTGAGTTTGAAATGGGAGCCTAAAGGTTTTTCTGATGAATTGCTGAGGTCTATTAATTTGTATGGTTGGTAATTTGTATGGTTGGTTTGTGCTTTCCCTAGGAAAGCTGAATGTGCTGGTGCATGCTTTGGTTGTGTTGGAAATGCAGTTATATTTGAAAGTGATACCCAGTCCCTGTAATATTTTTTCTATCTGTGTCAATGTCTTTGGAAGATTGAGTCTCTGTAAGGTTGAAAGGAGTCACTTTAGGAAATAAAAATAAATTGTATGTAAGAAGTTTGCAAGGGGAAGCTTCAGTGGCTGGCAAAGGCTGCTCCAGGAGTACTGAGGGGAGGAGAGGAGCTCTTTAATACTGACTTTTCCTGTAGCCTGTCAATTTATTCATGCAGTGGACCTTGCAAGCCCAATTCACAGATGCTATTTTCTGCTCCTCACTGAATAAAACTCAGTGCTGGGCCCTGAGTGTAAAGATTAATTAGTCAGTGAGTGTTAAAGGTCTGTTAGAGCCATTATGGTGAATGTCCACAGAGACAAATAGGGGCTATAAAACATTGTGTTTGAAACCTAATTTTACATGTGTATTTTTCATTAATAATAATGATGGTAGTAATAACTATAGTCTTTTCATCCTGAGAGCTCTCAAAGGACTAAGTGCACAGTGCAGTGCATACTGTGTAGGAAGGATCGTGCTTTCCATCACTTGAAATGCAGTCTTTTGGAAGGCGTCCTTCAAGTTATGCTGAGCTCAGGCTGTTGCTGGCCATTGCAGAGACAGCTGTGTGCTGCAGGTCATCCAAGCAAGCTTTTTTCATCCAAAAGTAATTATTTCCTGGGTTGAGGGTACCAGAATATATACATGTCACTGCTGAAAATATCAACCAGAGAAGTGTATGTATTTACATATATATTTTAAATTGTTTGGTTTGACTTCACAAATGTATTCTTCCAATTGGTTGCCAGCTTTCAAATAAGGTCTACGTTGCAAGAGTGATGAATTTTCAACTATTTATCAGAATTTTTTAGCTGATTGAATTTTTTTTTGCCTAAATGAGAATTCGTTGTAAATATAAACATATGCCCAGGCTGAAAATACGTTTGCTCCGTTCTCTGTACTGAGCTGCAGCTATTCTGTGTGCACTGAAAATGCATCTCTGCATTACCAGCAGCTTGGAAAGTGATGCTTTTTGCACATTTTACAGACTTCTTTGAGGTTTTGTGGTATTCTTGTGTATGTCTTTTATTGTGTTTTGTGTTTTGAAAACTGGTGAAGCTTAAGCAGGGCGGATAAGTAACTAGCTGACACAGCCTCTTTCTTACTATTCCAGTACATCAGCCTAGCGCAGACTATTACACATGTAAAAGTATTCTTTCTTTTCTTACCACAATTTGTTGTAGATTCATTTACCCTATTATGTCCAGCTACCTGGAACTTGTTTGGTTAACATAAGCTTCACTTACAGAACTTACTAGATAGAATCAAAACTGACTTTGTATATTCTCTATATGGGTGAAAATGAGGGAAAAAAGAACAGAAAAAACACCAATGAAAAGCAATGTAATTGGAAGGGTATTTCCTCTTCTAGGTTGGACACTTGCATTGCCTGGTACTTTAATCACAGTGCCATACTTGGGTTAGAAGATGCCAAGATATAATGTGTCTTAAATATGGAAGAAAAAGATGGTATTTTTTATGTCAAAGCAATGGACTGTCAGGTCACATTCCCAGATATTGATGCCAGAATGCTTTCCAGACTCCTTGTTATGTATTGATATCTTGTGTAATTTGAAATATTTGTTGGTTGTTTCCTGTAGTAGAGGGAAAGGCTTGTATTGTACAGTACTTGCATAAGTCTTCTGGGTTTGTTTTTTTCCTGTTTTAAACTGACTCATCCAATTTTTAATGGATGTCTTGTTCCTTTAGAACAACAGCAAGCTGCTGTTTAAGCTGCTGCATTGATGTTGAACCTGCAAAGGACAGACAAGAAATGGAAAGATGAGTGGCTAACCAGGCTTCCAGTGCAAAGATAACTAAAAAAGAATAGATAGAGGTGGTATTTAGTTTAGTGTCTATGTTAAATGATACCATGGTGCAGTAAGGAAAGGGTATTCTTGCAAGGAAGAGGAAGAAATTGAAATATTTTGTGGCCCTTACCAAATTTCTAACTGCAACTCCTTAATTGTATGAATATTTTTAACTCTATGTATTATGGTTTTGAACTATATATATTATATGAGCTAATTATGTGAATGTTTTGGAGCCCCTGTGAATAGGCATATGAGAGGTTTCAGAAATTTAGCACTGTCTAAAGAAATTAAATTAATTACTCTCTTTAGCAGTGTGTTTAATGTTAGCTAGTGAATGAATGAAGTCAAAGGGCTAAGAGATCTAGTGAGTGAAGCACTTGCTTTTCAGCTGTAGGTCAAGCAGCAACTGCAGATCTCCAAGAAGCACTTGTCCTAGAGACAACTTGGTTTCAGTGTGCTGAAGTGACTGACAGAGCCAAGCATATGACTGACAGCTGTGTTTCTTGGACCCCATCAGAATACCTAATGTTGCTTCAAGCCCTATCATAATATCTCACATCTCACAATGAAAGCAAGAGGTAGAGGTGTAATCTCTTGAAATAACATTAGTTTCTAGAAATACACTTTAATTCTATCAGTTATCATCAAAGAGGATTGTTTATTTTAGGGTCTAGTTCTTTTTTTGAAGTGTCTAATTTTACTCGTGTCTGGTATTAATTAAATTACATGGGAATTGTAAGTGCTGCAGAAGATGTTGTGGAGACCTTTAGTAAACCAGAACATTTCAGATGCCTCATTTGCTTTTCAGTGTGGCAAACTACCAACAGTACACTGGAATAATATGTATGTTAAAATTAATACTTGTGCATGACAGTTTTTTTCAGATCCATGCTGAGATGCACGCCCACAATTTCTCAGTTGTGCGTATGAGAATAATTCCTCGCAAATGTTACAAATAGTTGCAAATGGTTGCAATTTGGGCCAGACATTTTAAATTTACATAGGAATGGCAATCTATGATTTAAAAAAATACAGAATTAGAGAATATCTGTTTATAGTCATAAGCTTGGATTTGGGTTTTTGTTGCAGTTCCTGTATTGAATTTCAATGCAAATATCTGTTGCTTGTTAGTGATTAGAAAAGCCAGTACAGACTAATGTCTCCTAAGATGTGAATGATCATATGCAGTAGAGAAAGAAGAGAACTCGCAATATATAGGGCAGGGTCAAAATGTGTTTGCAGTTCACAAGCAAGAAGTAACAACAGTAAAAGTTTTTGACAATAAATGTGTCAGAGGGAAAAATAATGCCTGAGTTATCTCAGTCACTGAGGACTGAGAAGAGGCAGCAGTGTTCTTTGTAGATGGATGACGATACTACATTGTGGCTTTTTCATCATCATAAGCTTCTAAATCTTCCTTTCAGCTTTTTGCTGCAAAACGAGGCTTGAGTGTTTCATTATTTACATGTAATATGAATTCATTAGTCTTCTCACCATTTCATTGTTTCACTGGATGCATTTTTATAGATAACTAGCCTTTATTTTTAGTGGCAAAAGAAAAGCACTTTGGAGTGCATTTTGAACACCACAAATTAAGCTCTTTTTTTTTTTTTTTTTTTTCAACTGTTGCTTCTTAGTCTTAATGTTGTATGTATGACTGTATAAATGACGTGGATGGCTCACATCTAATGTTAATAGTAGCACTACAAAAGAAAGCAAAGCTATGAGTGATAGATCTTGGATACTTTATATAGTTATTTCACCTGGGGAGTAGAGACTAGTAAGAGCCAGTAACAATGTATAATTTAAAGCATACTGTATGGCCAGCAATTAAAGTGCTAGAAGTTGCATCTCAGGCTGATATTTGCTAGATTCATTCTGTAAACCTGCACAAATACTACAAGTGCAGGTTGTGAATATAACATTTTAAGGTAGCAATTTATTACACCATTATTTTGTTTATGGTGCTACTGATTAGCAGTTTGTGCTGGCTTAAAGCTTGATGGAATAGCAGTAGCCAGCAATTACATGTCTCATAGTTTTTGTCATTTTCGTATGGGTATCTTTTATTAACAGCAATACCTAAATTAGGATTTCAGACGTTTTACAGGCTAGATGATTTTTAACTGCTCCATCTCACATTAAAGTCTTAATCTTTATAGCAGAGACCTGTGAAGTACAGGAAATTACTTTTGGGGGTCTGTACCTGAGCAATATGGCTCCTAATGAGGGTTGTAGCAATGTGCACTTCCTCAGGATGATAGCATCACCTGGCCACCCTCTTTCCCTCCCCCCTTCCTCCCCCTAAGGTGAGACATGTCTAGCAGGTAGAGCAAGGCAGTACAGGGGTCTGTGCAGCAAATGTATGAGATGCAGCTTTGCAGTCAGTAGCTGCTTGTGCAAACATCAGAGGGAACATAGGCAGCTTGGTAGTGAACTAGCCCCAAGCCAAAAAGGCTCACCTGTCTCTTCTTGAAGCTCTGGTAGTCATAGCTGTTTCTGAATGGGTGAGAATGGAGCTCTTGCTCCCCAAGCTGGCAAAGGCGTCAATGTGGGTATGTAGATACCTGCCTACAGCAGCAGGGCACAGTACCCCAGCTCAGCCAGTGCCCTTTCTAGCTCTGAGTCTTCCTTTGTTTGCAACCCAAGGCCTGCCTTGCCATGCCAGTGATATCTCAATACGATGTACATCTTGGCTTTGGTCTCCTTAAAAGGTTTAGATGCTGGGGTCTGTTTGTGGCTTTGGAACCAGTCTTTGATATATGCCACAGTTGTTAAAGTAGGTATTAATATGAAATAATGAATTTGTGTAGCATTCAACTTTTCTGTAGCTGTCTATCACAAAGTTCTGAAGTGGATTTCTTTAAAGACTCCGTGTCTCCTGAGGAAAAGGGGATAAGGCAGTGTGTCCCTGGACAGGATCTATGACTCATTATGTCAATCAAACTCCACTTCAGAGGGGAATAAAGAGATTTGTATCTCAAAGCTGTGCATAACGACTTCTCGGCTTTTCATTTCATATTTATGAGCGGTTTACTTTGAAGTGTTTATCAGGCAATACGCAGAAACATGAGAGAGCATTGCCTGAAACCATGTTCAAGTGTCTAATCTGTTAAATGCTTGCTGAGCAGGCTGGTTCATCAGTGCATGCAATGCAAAAAAGAGAGGAAAAAAAAAATAAACTTTCTGAGTTTTTGAGGGTTTGAAGCAGAATCTTTATATTAACAATATAAAAAGGATTAATAGTGCCAAGCATTTCGAAATAAATGTAATATATGAAACTTACAAAAGTTGGTTATGTTCTGTGTTAAGTAGATAAATAATTTTTTGTTTGAAAGGAAGTTTCACAGTACTTAATACTAAAACTATACAGTGCCACATCTGCTCTTAAGACAGGCGTATACAGTGACCACAAGAGTCTCACTGTTAATTTTGAAGGCTTGAGGCATTCTTTAAAGCAAGCTTCTGTAAGGTTCTTTCTCCCCCACCAAAAGGGCAATTTGCTGATAACAGAAGTGTTAAAAGCTGATAAAAGAATAGCAGTGGCATTATCCTGCAATGGAAACACATTTTTGTCAGTATTTCCCATTTGCGTGTGCTGTTCCTGCAGTGGAGCTCAGAAGAAGCAAGTGTGGTTAAATAGGTCAAAGGTAAAAATGCCAAAACTTTAGGTGAAGTAGAAACAAAATGGCAGTGGTTTTCTCATTTAAATATGACTCTAAGGGGTTAACTAGAAGAGAGCATGCGTCTGATGACCATTGATTCAGTTCCATGGTCACAGATTGCTACCATCTATCTGAAGTCAGGCTTTGCTAATTCTGGCTAGATGTGACTGGTCAAGCCAGTCCTATGAGATGGAGGACATAGAGACTGCCAGGCTAACAAAGGGCTCCAGCTGCAGCCTGCAAAACCACCCTGGGAAATTTTGCTATCTGTGTGGTCAGTGCACAATATTTATTTGGGTGAGTAGTACCTAAGGGTGTGTGCTACATGGTGTCCATGCACTTTGTCTTGCATGTAATGTTAAAAGCAACTCTACTTTATATCTCCTTTTCAAAGGTATTCTGAATAGCCAGGAATTCTTAAAAGACTCAACAGGAATATGATTAGTTCAGTGCTTGATTTTTACCAGGCCATCTTTCATGCCATTTTATGATTTTGTGCAGGTCATTTCTGCTTTTAAAAAAGTAGTCTATCTTCCCCAGCTACAGAGAGCATCTTTGACTCTGAACAGCTTGATTTGTGAGTCCCCAGTCTTGGACTTCTTCCAGTTATCCCTAAAATGACTCAGAGAAACGCAGCCGGCCAGTGCTGTACATGTCTGATTATCTAGCTGTAGATTTCTCTCTTGACTTTCCAGATCAGAAATCCTTGGGAACTTTTGGGTTGTTCACTATTTTGGGTTGAGGGTTCTTTCTTTTGGATTTCCCATTGAAGAGTGAAAAAAGAGTGCCTGCAGTGTGCCCAGGCAGCCAAGAAGGCCAATGGCATCCTGGCTTGCATCAGGAACAGTGTGGCCAGCAGGAGCAGGGAGGTCATTGTGCCCCTGTACACTGCACTGGTTAGGCCACACCTTGAGTCCTGTGTCCAGTTCTGGGCCCCTCAGTTTAGGAAGGATGTTGACTTGCTGGAACATGTCCAGAGAAGGGCAACAAAGCTGGTGAGGGGTTTGGAACACAAGCCCTATGAGGAAAGGCTGAGGGAGCTGGGGTTGCTTAGCCTGGAGAAGAGGAGACTGAGGGGTGACCTTATTGCTCTCTACAACTACCTGAAGGGAGGTTGTAGCCAGGCAGAGGTTGGCCTCTTCTCCCAGGCAGCCAGCACCAGAACAAGAGGACACAGTCTCAGGCTGCGCCAGGGCAGGTTTAGGCTGGATGTTAGGAAGAAGTTCTACACGGAGAGAGTGATTGCCCATTGGAATCGGCTACCCGTGGAGGTGGTGGAGTCACCTTCACTGGAGGTGTTCAGGAGAAGACTTGATGGGGTGCTTGGCTGTATGGTCTAGTTGTTGGGTGGGTTGGATTGTTTGATGGGTTGGACGCGATGATCTTGAAGGTCTCTTCCAACCTGGTGTATTGTATTATTATTGTATTGTATTAAATGGCTTTCTTCTTGGTTATACATCCATGCACATTGTTTACCAAATTCCCAGTTTAAAATACAGAAAAAAGGATGTGAAATGCAGGCTGTGTTGTTCCCCTGACAAAAAAACGTTGTAGGAGAGCTTAAATCAAGGGTAGTTTTCCAATGTGCATGCCTGTTTACTGTCCTGAAGCTGCTGAAGAGATGACTAAGAAGAAAGTAGAGGAACCAAATGCCTTTGAGAACCACAAATTTGAAATTTAAAAAGATGTGCTTGCAAGTTTTAATATACTTAGCTGAATCAGAGGTTTGTCAGTCTGAAAGTGATGGCTAAATCTGTGAAGTATCCAGAGCCTGTCGCAGTAGCTACTGGCTTAGCTCATGTGCTCTATTATGCTGATAATTAAGAAAAGAGTTTGTTTAGATGAGACAGTGACAGAAAGGCCACAGGCAAAAGCTGTACCACACAGTTAGAGTGGTTCTGCCAGCATTCACCTAATGGGACAGAGGCTGGGAGCAGAATGGGCAAGCTCTCTCGTCCATCGTATTTTGCAAGCAGGGGATTTATTTCTGTCTCTGGTCTTCAAGTGCTCTCTGTACCTGCTCTGTACTGCCTTGATTTTAGGGTGAAAACTGCCTATGACTCCCATCTAACCAAAATGGAAATACCTGAACTAACCTACAATGGTTGGTTAAAAAAGGTGTGAATTAGTGTGAGGATTAATTAATAACTCAATCCAGTTTCCCTCATTGATGATACCTGGGTATACTTGATGCTGCTCTCCAACACGTCAGTCCTCAGCCTGTATTGGTTCATGGGGTTGTTCTTTCCCAGATGCAGGACTCTACACTTGTCCCTATTGGATTTAATTCAGTTTCTCCCTGCTCAACTCTGCAGCCTGTCCAGGTCTAGCTGAATGGCAGCAGCCTGAGGGGTTGTCAGCCACTCCTTCCAGTTTGGTCAGCAAGTCTCCTATCAGTGCCCTGTGTTCCCTCCTCCAGGCTGTTGATGAATATATTGAACAGCATTGGTCCCAGTACCAACCTCTGAGGTACTCCAATAGATACAGACCTTCAAGTAGACTCTGTCCTATTGACCACAATTTTTCGTCATCCAGTTCACATCCATCTCAGTACCCACTTCAGACCACAGTTGCTCAGCCTTGCTAGCTGATTATGATATATACCTTTTCTTCAAAATTGTTGTTCTCAAGTGATTTTAATTTCATTATTCTCAGTTTGATATAGAGTTTTGCCCCTTTTTTTAACTCTTATGGTGCTTGATTGAAATGATTTGAAATGAATTTTGGAGGAAAGTCTTCTTTCCATTTTATATTAATTCCTTCTCCAGTCCTCAGAGTCATTCATATTGATCTACTGATTGTTCTAGCAGGATTAGAAATGCAGAGTTAAAGGCTGGAAACTCTGGCATTTCTAAAACCTGGTATGAGCAACATCCTTCAGACTGTAAATACAGAAGTTCTGAGCCAGATAATGGTTTAAACTTCTTTTATTCTGCTGTGCAGGATGCAGTTTACATTACCATGATTTCTGGGGAAACTTCAACACACACCACAGCGACATGATGTTTACAGTGAGGAAGCACCTTGTGACTCAACAGCTGACAGCTTTGTGTATGCCTGGGGACCTTCATAAAATGTAGAATATCCATGTTTCTAACTTGTGAAGCAAGGTATAAAAGAAAGCAAATAAGGTTTTGTCTGTGCTGACAGCTAATTCAGGTTTTTTTTTCAGGAGTTCCCAATTAAACAATTGCAAAAGTATGAAAGCTTATTAGTGTGACTTCTAGTCTTTCTTGAGAACACAGTTTATTTATCAAGTCCGGAACACTGCCTCATTTTTTACTGGTTTTAAAATCTTGATTTCATCGTATAAAAATAAGAAAAGACTTTTTGTGATTCAGTAAATTACCACCAACTAATGTATCCCCTGGTAGTTTCCTACAGATTTTCTTATCAATCTTTCTTAATAATTGAATTCAGGTTTGTGTATGACCAGATTAGTAGCTCTGCAGTGATTTTATCTAAAAGTACTCATATCTATATATTTAAGGTCAACTGAGATGTTGGATTATTTTTTTTCCTGTAGATGAAGATAATTCACTGTTCCTGTCTGGCATAACTAGAATGCTTCTAGATCAGAGGACCAACATCTTGATGATCTTAGACTAGAATGCAAAAGACTCAAAGAATTTTTTTAGTGGTATAAATGTAGATTTAGATTCTGTGGGTGTTTGTGCCAAATGAGCTTAAGTGTGCATTGCAGGCATGAACAGTAAATAAAGATACTAAATGCTAGCTCTCTTATCTTTTGGGATGGCACTTCATTCTCTCATTATATTGTCTTGAAAACTGACTTCTCTTCAAAGTTTACATGTTCCATGGTGTTGTAGTTGGTATTCCTTCACAGGAACATACTGTGCTAGTGTGGCAGGAGATATTACCAGGTGTTGAGCAGGTTGTTTAACACACAAAAAAAAAACCAATTAAAAAAGTAATTTTTTCTATGTTCTTCTATGGTAACTATTGCTTTGTTTATGCAAATGCAGTGTATTTAAAATCTGGTTTTTGTGTTTCTGTGGTGAATTTTATTTAGAAACTCACGATCTCTGAAAGATCAATAGGCGTATAACAATACTTTTCCATAGTTTGAGTCATTTTGGACTAGAAAACATTCACTCTTAACTCCTTTTCATAAGTTTCCATCCTAAAAAAAACCCCACAAACCAAAACCCTATCCATAAACCACAGTGTTTGGACTGGAGCTGGGAAGTTTACAGCAAGAACCTTGTTACTTGCAACATAGCTTTATGTTCTGTTCTTTCTCTTCTACCTGCAAAAGAAAACAATATTAGAAACTGAAATGTAGTCATTAATAGCCACATTCTTGTTGGAGTGTACATAGCTGGCAACTGGTGCAGGTTTTATCCCCAAAAATGCATGGTGTTGCTATCTACACTTTACAGAAGAACAGAACAGAATTTGTGGCTGTCACTGTCAGTTTTTGTAATATGTGAAAGTTAGTTTCTGCTAGTTCCCAGTCCTGCATAACAGCCTGGTTGTTAACTGTACTATTGTGCATGCATTTTGGCATGAGTAATGTTAACGCAAACACTGTCAAAATGCTAAGATGTCCACTGTGATATCTGCAGAAGCATTTCCAGTCTCACTCACATAGGGGAAAAAGTGTATTGCTGTAGTTTTAGATATAAAACATGTCTCATGTTTTCATGCCACTTGAACAAAAATTGCAGAAAATCGGGTTAGAGGTGTTGTAGCTTTTACTGGTCATACTGGTCTCATTGGACACAGTAGCCCTAAAAAGAGCTGACATTTTTCCCTTGTGCAGGAGGTTGCCCAGCAAACCATTATAAATGTGGGATATACTCATGCAGATTCAGGCATGCATTGTGCATATTTTGCTCATAAAACCTTGTGGAGTTTCAGTTTGCTTTGAGAAAGGACGTTCTTATTTGCATGTTAATATGTCACATATAGCTGTACTGCTGTTTTGCTGGAATGTGTCTAGAGAAAAGCAACGAAGCTGCTAAAGGGTCTGGAGAACAAGTCTTATGAGGAGAAGCTGAGGGAACTGGGGTTGTTCAGTCTGGAGAAGAAGAGGTGGAGGGGAGACTTCATTGCCCTCTACAACTACCCAAAAGGAGGTTGGAGTGAGGTAGGGGTTGGTCTCTTCTCTCTAGTATCAAGTGATAGGGCAAGAGGAAACAGCCTTAAATTGTTTAGACTGGATATTAGGAAAAATTTCTTTGCTGAAAGGGTTATCAGGCATTGGAACAGGCTGCCCAGGGAGGAGATGGAATCACCATCCCTGGAGATGTTGAAGAAATGTGTGGACATGGCACTTTGTGACATCATTTAATGGCTGTGGTGGTGTCAGGTTGATGGTTGGACTCTGTGATCATATAAGTCTTTTCCAATCAAAACAAATAAATGATTCTGCATACAAAACTTTGGTAGACTGAACCACTTCAGGTGAACTTTGGCATGAATTCTATCTACTTTGTGTTGATTTGTTTGGAAATCGATGGGGATTGGTTCAGAGAATGATGCTGGAGAAAATACATTATTTTGCATGCAGTGAAAACATCAGGTGACCGTTGTGTTGATTAAACTAAAGTATCTCTATCTTTTGAATCTGAGATGCCAAGTTTGGAAGATCTCTCCCTGCTATCTATCTATGTATCTCCTCTGAAATGTAGTAAAGATACTGCAGCAGGATTGCAGAACCAATGAAAGCCTGCACCTGTTCTGAGGAGCAGCTGGCAACATGCAGGGTCAGGTCTGAGCAGGACTTCCCCATAGCTGTTCTTTCTGCACTGTTGCCCAGCATTGGCAAGAGAACTGAGAATTGAGCCCTGAATTTGCTTTCTGTGGGCACTTAAATCAATGAGGAGAAGAAATGCACCTGGTCAGAACACAGAGGGACAAAGCAGCAGAGAAGATCAGAACTGCACAGGTTTCAGAATGGACAGGTCAGTAGCAATAGTGCATCCCTTTGGAATAAATGAAACTGTTTTCCCTTTCCCATTGCCTGGAGCTTGGAAGAGTTGGAAAGGTTACAATAAATGAAAGACTGCCTAAGAAAGTAAAATGTTAGCCTGAAGAATTGCTTTTAACCTGGGGTGTGTTGGGTAGATAATAAATAATAACCATATTTGCCACTTAACCTTCATCCTCTCATCCTCCCAAATCTGATTTTGTCCTTAATCAAAATCATCATTTGAGGAGAAAACAATAAATTCATACTTTGCCCTAAACCAGCATGTCATTTAAAAGAAGTTAAGGTTATGCTAGAAATACAGTTTTTCGCATGGTACTTGTTCTGCCAGAATTAGTGTGTGCTCTGGAAAGAGGCTGTCCTATTCTCTCCTTCCATAGTTAGAAGCTATAAAATAGGGATGGTCAAAGCTCACCTTGCAAGAAGGTGAATATAAAGAAAGAAGTGTTTGGGATGTTCTCAGAGACTACATTCAGCACAGCCTTAGAAAATGTGTATGAAGTAATTAAAAATACTGTATTCTCTATTTAGTGTGTAAAAAACAAGAGAGAGTAGTTCCACAGGCTCTTCACTGAAGGAGGAAATTGTAGTAAAAAAATAGAATCTGGTCACATAATTGAAGATTATATAATATTGTTGGTTACACTGAAATCTCTTTAGATGTCTGCTTTTAGAAACCTTATTTTTTTAAGTGGAGATGAACCTGCTGTATTAGTACTGTCAACAGATTTACTGTCAAAAACAGAAACATCTGTATTCTGGTATTAGGCTTGGAGATCTCTAAGTCAGAAAGAAGCAAGGCAGAAAGAGGATTAGAAAAAAAAACAATTACAGGATTTTGCTGTCATTGATGAGGGAAGCTAGCTAATACATTTTGCATTCAAAGCATGTGTTGTAATGTGTGTATGGATTTCCATTTGCTGCTTCTAGTCAGTTTGCTACAGAAAGGACCAAGGCTGCTAGAGCTTTGCTTTGAAGAAAACCGTTGTGCTTCTGTTGTATTTTTAAAATTGCTGTCTGCATACTGCTGTGTTAGTGTTTGTTATGAAATCTCATGAGGTTCATGGATATTCTAAGTCATAGTAAGTATTACTGGAGTGGAGTGTGTATGAATGTACCCACACGTTAGCTGGGTGACAGCACATCAGAGGTGAGCATCAAGACCCCTGTGGTGTTCTCATACTTCTCACTAACATTGCTAAAACACACCACATCTGTGCTCTATGAAGCAAGATTTATCATCATTAAACAGTTAAAGTTCACTTTTGCTTACTTACATAGCTTTCCCGACTAGCAATACCTGGGATTTAATAATCTTAAATGAAATGTGTCACCTGCAAATCTTTTTAGTAGGCAACAGCAGAAATGTGTAGGAGGCCCTGCCATTGTTAACTAAAGCTACAGATTTTAAAGCTTGGAAGAAGATAAAGCTTGTTCATTAGTGGTCTTTTCTAATTTCTAAGATATCCAGTATTTTTAGTGTTTCATCAGAGGAAAGCTTGTTATTTTGGAGCTTGCACAGCTGCTTCTAAAGGGGAAAATAGCTAGAGTTAGGAGTTCATGCCAGAATGTTTGTGAACATTACAAAAGGGAGGAAAAGCCATCCCAGATGCCTGTCCTAGGTTGGTGAGTCCTATGGCTAGAGTGGCTACAGTCTTCTCTTTCTTACCTGGCCTGCCAAACCATGGGATGTTCACTCTCCTTGAAGGAATCACAATGAAAGGGTGGCTTGTCTTTTCCTTCTGCTTTTCTTCTTGAATTTGTGCTCTTTTCAGAAATGGAATATTGCAGTCATTGTAATATTAATGATCTTAAGTGAGAGAATCTTCCAAGCATATTTCATGTTAATATGAAGTTTACCACAGAGGCTGCTTATAGTGATTACATAGTTAAAATTCCTGCATATTGCCCAGAAAGATACTTCTGATTTAGGTATATTTAAACCATTAGAAAGGTGCAACATATTGTATAATGGTGCATCAAAGGGGAGAGGGAAGGAGACATTGATAAAAGAAAGGGCTTACATTAATGTAATTTTTTCAAAAATAGTAAACTGTGGTAAACTGTTGGAGTCTCAGTTTGGAGCATCTGATTGTACAGAGTTAGAAACAAAATTGTCAGACGCTTTGTAGAACAGAATCTTTAACCATGGAAAAAGAATAGTATTGAAACAGGTGAAATACAGGAGAGGATTAAAAAGACAGTAGTTGTTTATCAGATAAGGAAGACAAATAGAAAGGGTGAATGTTAAAAATGTGTATGGTAAAATAATGAGATTATAATAATCTCTTCTCCCTGTCATTATAATAAATTAATGCATAAAGAATTGAAGAATTTGTTAAAAAGCATGACCTCTTCATATACCACAGATTGGAGCTAAATAGTGGTGCTTGTGCCAGCAAAAATCATTACAGCTAGGAACAAAAAAAAAAAAAAAAAAAAACAAACAACAACAACAACAAAAAACCACAAACCTTGGGAAAGGATGGAATGTCTTAAAATCTTGATATCCTTACAATTTATTATAGTGGTGAAGAAGGTAAGCAGTATTTATCCTTTTGATTTTAGACCTAGTCCACTTTTGGCCTGCTGATCCAGTGTTGAAGGCAAATTTATCATATCTGTGCATTGCTGGTCTCAGGTATCTTCCTCTGAGGCATCTTGTAGCTATCGCAGCTGGATTAGATTAGTCAGATGGGCAACTCCTGCGATGTGCAATTACCCAAATGAGACTGCTGCCTAGAGGTCAGGTGAGAATAACCTTTGCTTAGGTGGGAATGCTTTCTACTCTTAGATGATATAATGAGTACAATTGTACACTGCTGAATTAAACACACTTTTAGTAAGTATTTATATACTAAAGTAACTTCGGTAGTAAATTTATGTAATAGGAAATGTACTTCAAAATTAATAGAAGTAACGTAACAATGAGAAAGAAGATACTTTTTCTACTTTACTGAGAATCCATTCACAGTGTGTAGATTATAGACAGTGATGATCAATAACTTAACATTCTATTATACTTTAAACTAGTCTAGTTTTGTATGAGAGATTGCAAACACTGTAAGCGAGCAGCTGGTAGTAAGTGCTTTTCTTCAATGACAATGGATTTTTCAGGTGGGGATGAAGGGACTGGGGATGGAGGCCTCTAAATTCTGTTGCATGTGAAAAAGCAAAAAAAACCCCACCTTGAGTCTTTTTTTTTCCTCCTTCTTCTCTGGTGTATTCTTCAGGAGAAATCAGTTTCTTTCTTTTCTACCAAAAAGGATCTGCTGTTACTTATCTCTTTTCATTTAGTATCACCAACAGTGCTGCAAGATGGTACAAGAATGTGGAAGGAAATGTGCAAGAGTGGATTCTGCCTGCACATTTCAGTTCTACTTTGCAATTGAATTTTTAGTAAAAGGCAGTAATATTTTGCAGAAGCAAACACTGAAAACTAATAAATAAAACTAATCCAGAATCTGCCAAAGTAAAACATATTTGTTCTTGAAAGGAAATCTCTAGAATATTTCATGTCTATCACTAGGATGCTTGAGATTGTCTCTTGTAAGACTGTAAGGAGATTTGTGAGAAGGAGCATAGAAAATCCTATCCTAGAGGTTCAGAGGCTGATTTTCTTTGCATCCTTGAGTTGATCTGATCAACTTCTCAATTTATTTATTTTTAATTTGGTCAGTTTTCAAATCTTTTTCTCCATGTTCATGTGAGATACCAGGCTCACAGATAATTTAACTCAAATGGATGAATGATTTTTGTGAATACTCTGTTTTCCTTCCATTATCAGTGCCTTTCCTTGGTCAAAGCAAAGAAGAATTTCTCTGAAGATTTCATTTCTCATCACGTGTTATAGTCAGATTTTTATGTCAATACAGGATGCTAATCAGAGTGAAATCATCTGGGCTTGTAATGCCTGTTAAAATCCACAGAATATCATTAAAATGTTTTACCATGTATGTAAACCTGCCTAATTAAGCTAATATATTCATAATTGCTGTGTATTTGTAGGCATTTGTGCCACCAGCAAACAAAAAAACCTTGAAAAATCTCACTTCCATGATGACGTCAGTATTTTTAATATGTATCTAATGTCAGTATGCACTCTGCCTGTGTAGCTCAGAAAGTATGGGGACAGTAGGCTTCAGTTTGGGATCTTGAAAGAATATCCAGTCCAACACCCTTGCCAGAGCAGGGGCACCTAGAGCAGCTTGCACAGCAATGCATCCAGGAGGGTTTTTTAATGTCTCTAGAGAAGGAGACTCCACAACCTCTCTGGGCTACCTGTTCCAGGGCTCTGTCAACTTCACAGTGAAATATTTTTTCCTTATGTTCCTGAGGAACCTCCTGTGCTCCAGCTTGCACCCATTGCCCTTTGTCCTGTCAGAGGACATCACTGAACAGCATCTAGCTCCATCCTCCTGACACCCTTCACATTTTTATGAACATGAATGTATGGTCACCCCTCAGTCTCCTCCAAGATATAGAGACCCAACTGCCTCAGCCTTTCCTGGTAAGGGAGATGTTCCACTCCCTTCAGCATTTTTGTGGCTCTGTGCTGGACTCTTCCAACATGTAACATTCTGTGGGTTTTGTACACATATTTTGGCTTAATTTTGACCCCTTTTTTTTTTTTTCCCTAATCCCTCTTTTTTTTTTTTTTTTTTTTTTTTGTCTTCAATGACTTTAAGGTTAGTTTGTTCATATGGCTAAACCAAAATAAATCTATCATGCTGGTTTTGTTAAATATCTTCTACTGTAATTTCACATGATTTAGATTTACCTTTTTTTTTTTTTTAAGTGACTTTGTTTCATCTGTGACTATAGACCTATTATTTATTTTAAAGGGGGGGGGGGCAGGGACAGACTGAAGTGTACCTGAGGAGCTGATGTTTAGGACTGTACTTCAGTACTTGGTGGTGTTGGCCATTGCCTTGCTGCCAGCTCGTTTACTGGTTAACCTAGGGGTGAAAGAGAGCATGTCTCTTCCCTCTTGTCCTGCTTAATGTTGCTGTCTGGACATTGCTGGGTGAAGACACACCTTGGTCTTTGAGAAGAAATTGATCACCATACATTAATTGACAAGCTCTAAGAATAAATTTTAAGTTAGGCCTGATTTTATTTTCAATAGATGTATGTACATATCCCATATCCAAATACCACTTAACAGCTGAAGAGGTATATTTTGTATTTGTGTTTTGAAAGAAGTTGCAATAGATAAAAAAAAAACCCAAACATCTGGATAATGTCTACAAATACAAGACACTTAGTTGTTTGTTTTTTTTTCAGGGCATGAACTTCCACTGTATATCTTCATTCTGATAAAGGCATAGAGGAAGGGGAGAAAAGAGAAATTGTTTTTGGACAAACTAAAACAGCCATGTTAGAAGCACAGACCACACATCTAACTTCCCTATGATTTAAGAAATTAATTAAATAATTAGCAGTTACACTGCTAGCAGCTTCAGTCTTTGTTCTTCATTTTTAGCCCAATGTGGTGAAGCTAAAATGTTTTTGTTTTTCAAAAACCTTTGAAAGCCATAGAGACCAATGAATATTTCCCTAGATTTTTTACCTATGTTCATTACTGTAGGAAAGAAATACCTGAACAGAAATCAGCCAGCACATCTGTACTTTCTGATATCCCGGGGGAACTCCTTGTGCTTTAAAAATGTATGAGACTTTGTCCATGGAGTTGTTACTCACTGCTAAAGGTCACATGTTTTGACATTGTTCCTGAAAGTATCACCTTTAAACCAACCTCCTGATTTTGGTGTTGATGCACTTTCTTCTTCAATACAGTGAAAAAAGATAGAAAACAATTACAGTGATGCTGGAATCTATCTGGATTTCTATAGCAGATATTGAACTACCAATCCCACCAAGTGTGAAAGTGCAAAGCTGATGACAAGATTTTCTGTTGCATCACTGATAAGTTAGCATTCTTTCAAGTGATCCTGACCTTTAAAAGCTGTTTTCCCAAATAATTGTTTACTTTCTGTAGAATAAGAAATTATAATACAATTTAAATTCACAATCCTGTCTCTGTGAAAAACTTATGTATGAGAAAAATCAACTTCATAATCAGAAAATTCCTCTTTCCAAGTAATCAAGTGCTCTGTTTCAAAGCCTGCGCTCTGTTTCTACAGATTTAAGGTTAGATACCTAATAAAGCACGTTGTGTCATTAGCATTTGTCAGGAGTTTTATGTTAATCACATACCAAAGTGATTAATTCATTGTGGCTTTGCTATCTTTTGTGTATTTAATGCATTTGAACTACATTCACTGTATTTTAGTTAAGTCTTGCTGAGCACCAGAGATCTCTGTGTATAATTCACTACAAAGGCTTGCTATATAGCTTGGTATATAAGAAGAAGAAATGTAGTAAGTTGGTTTTCAAACTTAATATAAATCCCTTAGTTTTTATATGATTTAATTTTATGGTTTTTTTTCAATTACCCTTTTAGGAACAAACTTCACCCTTGCAGAACTAGGAATCTGTGAGCCCTCTCCCCATCGAAGTGGCTACTGCTCAGATATAGGAATACTGCATCAAGGCTATGCCTTGAGCACCGGCTCTGACGCTGACTCGGACACAGAGGGAGGAATGTCTCCGGAGCATGCCATCAGGCTGTGGGGAAGAGGGATCAAATCCAGGCGAAGTTCCGGTCTGTCGAGTCGTGAAAACTCAGCTCTCACACTTACCGACTCTGACAACGAAAATAAGTCAGATGAGGAAAATGGTAGGCCTTTTTCTCAGTTTATTCTTAATGCACGTGTCGGAGAATGTGATCACATTTAAAGATAAACTCACTCTTTGCAGGGTGGATTTTTCACTTTTGTTTCTCAGTTTGACTAAAGCTGCTTTTGAATGTTGTTTTAATTTTAGCATCAATATTGGGAAACTCTATTACATCTGTACCATAGAATCTGATATATATTGGAGTGTATTTTACAATTTACTTTCCACACCATAATCTTTCAGTGAAGTTTGTGCTTAGAGTACATTAAATTAAACTAAATGAGGAGAGCCAGAAAGGAATTTTGTATGAGAACCCATTTCTCATCTGTGATTTTTTACACACAGCTTGACATAATATTAATAATCTACAGTATGCTTGTAGCTGTGACAATGGTGCTAATTTGTAACAATCAGGTTTAATTCTGTGTGCTTTTTCATGTATTTGAAGTAGTTTAAAAATGCAATTAATTTGCTGTTTGGTTATTGGTGGGTGTTGGGGGACTTTTAGAATACAAACCTGTGCATCGGACTGAAGCAGAGCACTTCTCATTAGTGTAGTTTGCTATGTTCATAGAAATGAGACTTTACAGTGTGCAACAGTCACTGGTGACAGACTCTGAGATGTTGGCTGACCCCCAGAGTAAATTGCATGAAGCCAGCTCTCCTTGCAAATGTGGGTAATCCCAGCTCCTGCTTTTCACATCTATCATTACAAACTTTTACTTGGGGAATTTTCAATACTCACATATTTTTTAATTAAACTAAAGCAGAAAAGTAGTAAAAATGGGTTTGCAGGAGTTTGTCCTTCATCCTGTGAAGAACTGAAGGTGCAAATTCATCGTAGTTCAAATATGAACTAAGGGTTTTGGTACTTGCCGTTCCGAGAAGGTAAAGAGGAATCTCCCTACCTTTACACTCACAGAGCAACTATTCAGGCAGCTGATACTAGCTAATGAATCCAGTTCTTTGCTAGGCATAGTACTTGTAATTAAATTTAATCTGGAACATGTTAGGTGCTTCTCAGAAGAGGATATTTTGCGGATGTTTAATTTAGGCTCCTCCTTATACTTACTGACAGCAGTGTTTGTTTTAACAAAACCCATGTGCCAGGCACTAGAAACACAAGCAACTGCTTGTCAAAGCAAAGAAGGCAAAACTGAATTACAATTTTTATACTGATAGTAAAAAAGTTCAGAAAAGTGCAGCTGATTTTGTTTGTAACAGCAGTCTTTTTATTTATTTATTTATTTACATTGAATCTTCAGGTAATATCTCCTCTCTGTAGGCACAGCAGGATGCATTTCCAAAGAGGAAGTGTATATTTGCTAATAATGGTGTATACAAGGAAGCCAGTATTTTAAAAAGAATCAGTGATTGATTAATTGATTTTTTCCTGTTTCCCCCCCCCAGTACTATTCACAGAAAATATGGCAACTTCTATTGACTACTGTGGCTATTGTGCATTATTTCAGATAAAAGCCCAACTAATGAATTTCTGGCATTATGGAACAATAGGGATTCATTTGTATAGCATGAATTCAGTTCTGTGAAGGAGATTGCTCTGTTTCATTGGAAGCACCGTGCCACACCTTATGTCTGAGAAAATTTAATCTCAGCACCTACTTTCATACATACTGTTGCAGACATTGATAAAAGAATGAATTTGTTTGCTTGTGTTTGCTTGCATTTTCCTCCTTATAATACCTGAATTAAGTAATTGGTAATGCAGTGCAGTGAATCCATTTCGAATAGGTAATTTTTCTAACGGTGATGCTAATAAGAGAAAGAAGGACAGGATCAAAGAGCATTCAAGATACAAACCAGTATGTGGAATTCATTTTAACTTTGAAAGGTTTTCATGATGAGAGTTTCTATGTGTTTGGTTGTTTAAAAAAAAAAAAAAAAAAAAGTCAGGCAAGTATGAAGCAACTGTTATATACACAGAGGTGTTAGCTTCAGGAAACTTTTTAGTCTTACTCTCTCACATATCCTGGTTAGCTGAAAAATCAATGCTGCTTCACATCACTGATTTTATGAAGTTTTGGGATGCATTATCATATAGATTGACAGTTGCCCCACTGGTTCAGCACCACAGTGTGGACACTTACAAAACCATCATTAATTTCTCATGCTTGTGCCCAGCAGTGGTTTCCTACATAATAAACACTGTCCTTCAGAAGCAGATCAATAGCCTGCTAGGTATTCATCTTGAAGAGGAAGTAACAAGGATCTATACTTCAAGAGAAATTTGCTCTCTGATATGGTTTCAGATTTGCAGGATACCAGCATAATACTGGACATTTCCTGGTATGTGATTTTAATCCATTTATGCCTAGCAGTGTTAGAAAGAACTCATGATGCATAGACTACAGAATTTATTTAAAATACCAGTGAAGCTTTTTCCCCTGATACGGTTCAAATGTTGTGGTACAAAACAGTAGTTAAAATGCAAAAGGCTTTTTTTTTTTTTTTTTTTTTGGTTCTTCTTATTTGTTTTGTTTCTTTTTTAATGGTGAGATACTAGCACAATTTACATCATCACACTTAATAAAAGCCCAACTACAAACCAAACTTCTCCCTTTCTTATAACATTAAATCTATTTTGTTAATTTTAGTACATCTCTAAGTAGCATGAAAAAGATTTCATTGCTAAAAAACTGCACTAACAATGTGATTTTGTTCACATAAAAATCCGGTCACAAAGCCTATGACCATTTTCTGCGCTTCTAGATTTAGTGTCTTAATTTTACCATGAATTCGAATTCTGTGAGCCTCAAAATATTAGTAAGTTTGAAATGCTTGTAGGTGAAGTAATGCAAACTCAATTAAATATAGTGTTTTACTTGGTAAATAAAATTCTTCCTAAATAAACACCTTTTTGATGATCTACTTTGAAAAACTACACTTCGATTTTCACATGATTGATAAGGCTCTAAGTCCTTGTAACTCTCAGTTTTTGCTACTGTCTGCATCTGAGCATCTCGTCTTTAGACATGGCAGTGTCTGTAACCACCTCATTATTCATCATAATTTATTGAGTTGTAAGATTTAAGTAAATTACTTTTGTTGTGATACAAAGTTCATTGCTCCTCTGATTTCATGTTCCAACTTTGTCGATAGAATTCTTTGGTGGGTCCCACAGGTACAGAGTATAGGGCATATACCAGAGTTCCTGAATGCTTATTTTTCCTTTCCTTTTATTGAATCCTGTAACTATTTATTCCAAACATCATGGAAGGCTTTTTGAAGGTAATGTTTGCCATCAGTTGTCATGTGTTCTTTCCTAAGCCTACAATATTCCTATTTCCAGAGTAAAGCCTAGGAGCTGATTGTGCTTAGGTAGTGACCTTGAAGCACTTTTTAATATCTTTTTTTAAAGGATACTGGTTGGAGATACTTTGGTTTTTGTTGTGTGGTTTATTGGGTGTTTTTTGTGGTGGTTGTGCTTTGTTGGATTTTTCTGTTAGTGGTGTTTTTTGGTTTTGGTGGGGGGTAGTGGTGTGTGTTTTGTGTTGGTTTGTTGTTGGTTTTGGGGTTTTGTTTGTTGGTTTGCATGTTTGGGTTTTTCAGTTTGAGATGAAACTTATGTTCTTCTCAAAAACATAAAACATGTTTTAAAGTAAAGTAATTTTCACTTCTAAAATCCATGCAAACAGAACAGTCATAATTAAGGAGGATTGTTATAGAGAATGCAATTCCAATGGCTCTTCAATCTTCTTTTTTCCTGGCTTCACTGTTATTGAATGACCAGTTAGAGGCTGTTAGGGAGGTGATTAAATTCAACCAGCATTAGGCAGATGAAAGTGAAAAGCTGAACAAACCAGCAATAAAGAGAAAGCATAATGCTAGGTAGAAGAAAAGAGAAAGCAAAAGTAGCATGTCAGCTCAAAGCAAATCTCAGCAATATTTCAGAGTGCTGAAATTATAGAGCCATATAAATCATAGAACTGTTTCTACAATTCTGTGATTTCAGCACTGTGAAATATTACTGAGATCTGCTTTGGGTTTACAGAACAGAACTAATGAACTACTAGACCCAAAGAGAATCCACAAGGACGTCTTTAAGTTTGGTGTCAATCTAGATGGTGTTAATTCTCCTAAGAGAGAAATAGTGCTGGTGACTTTTTTTTTTTCCCTGTAGAAGGTTTTTACATTGCCACTTCTTATATTAGTACCATTGTTGTGTATAATGGATAATATCACTGGTAGAATGGGTCATAGCATAAAATGTTTATCACGAAATTTCTACTCTGATACTATAATATCAAACACTTGATATGTTTCTGTTTTACATTTGTGTGTCAGAAAAGAAAAAACAGTGTGTCTTGGGAGGGAGGAGAACCTCTGGGGCTGAAACCGAATCATTAAAATAATGTCAGACCAAAAAAAAAGACGACCAAGGAATGCTTTTGTCTTACTAGTAGTGGTTTTGGATTGAACATCAAGACAAAAATAAGTGGGGATGAAATAAAGCTATCTCAAACTTCAACAAAACAAGGGAAATTGTTCAAGGTTGTACTGTAGTAATTCATGTGTGTCTTTTCCTCACTTCATCTCCTTATCCTCCTGGAGAAGTTCTTTCCTACTTCACTGGAGCCAGCCTGTCTGCAGCATCAGGTTTGAAGATTCAGCCCACGTGGAAAGGTGTTGTACAATGCTTCACAGATTCAATATCCATCAATATTTGCTATGCTAGATATATTGGTCACAATAAGTTATATGCTTTTTCCTGCTTTACTTTGGTGATGGTTCTTATTGTAGCAATTAAAAGTTCAAATACCAGACAATACCATATGTGTGTATCACTTATTACGAAAAAATTGAGATTGCCATGCAGTAAAATAAAGTCAGGAAAATTGTAAGAGAAGGTATGAAAAAACTGTATGTAACGTGATTGAATGTCTTGAAAACATTAAGGAGATTTTATTTAGTTTTCTTTTTTGCTCTGTGATGAAGGTTTTGTTGCTGATTTCATATAGTAATTTCTCAAATGCATAGAGAATTTTATGAGCAATATAATCTGGCCTTTTCCTGGCATGTCGTTGAATAACAGACTTCGATTTGCAGTAGAAAAGGTATTACTGCATCAGAGGTGCTTACAAAGAAGCACCAGACGGATGACAGCTGAGGTGTTTATGTTCTTATTTTCACTGCTGTAGTTTTGACATGTTGTTCTCAATATTTTATTACTTTAATTTTTATTCATCTTTCTACTTCACACTTCATAGTTGCAGAAAAGGTTATGGTGAAGCTGTGATTCTACTCATGACAAGAATTTGGTTTTGTTACGTGCATGCTAGTGTCTCTGAGTGGTAAGACAATTTAAAGTAGGTTCTAACATTTCTGGTAACAGAATTCTGTTCAGGTTATAAGACTGGGTGGTTAGGCTTTCTTCTTAAATATTCCTGCTAAGAAATGTTCACGTTTGCCTATGGAATATACTTCCCTTGTTTAAATGGGAATTTTAAACAGTGGTGATACAGGTGGAGCAAATCTATGTAATGTTTAACTGGAGGGAAAGATAATATAGCCTTAGGATTTTGATATAGTGTCAGTGTTAGGAATGAGAAGGTGGGTGGCTGCAGACTACTGTGTAGTGCATAGTGGAGTTCTGCTAGTGCTGTTGGTGCTGTCTGGGAACACTGCACCCATTTTGCTCCAGATCCACCCAGGTAGCTTGGAAACAGCAGGAGGGACAGATATGAAGAGAGGAAGAGCTGCCACAGTTGTACAATCTGTTCATAGCTGAGAAAGCATCCAGATGGTCCCAAGGAAATGAAGAGATTGAAATAAAATGTCATATACTCAGAAAATGGAATTGCATACGTCATACATCAACTAGACTTCTTAAGAAGGAGTGCTAGGGAGGTTAGCTTGTGCAGAGGCATACTTCATCTCTTCTTTAGGAAGGCTTGTAAAGCACTTTGTAAATGACAAATTTAGAAAGTCATTAAGCACTCTATCAAAGCTTGGTTGCTTAAGTGGATCCAATTTTGATGTGCTTTCAAAACCTGAGGGCACTTCTGATAGGAAGTGGTTTCCTAATGAGGGAATTGACTAGCACGAATGACTTTTGAAGACTTAACTAGACATCAACTACAATTTTGTCCCGGGAAATGGCTTAGGCATTCAGTGCAGAAGGAGGCTAGAGGATGGAGTTAAGCACAAAAAATGGGTGTGTAGTACTAGTAGACTTTAAAGCCTTGTGGAAGACAAGATTCTGAAATGACAATATATAAAATCTTAAACATTTTTTGCAAAGTTAATACAACCCAGTAACGGTGTAGGTCAGCAGGCTGATGCAGTGAAATTGGTACTAAAATACAGGTACATTGAAAGAGCTAAATAAATGCTATCTGGAACACATTTTTTGGTGATATTCTGGAGAGTGAGAAAGATGTGGCAAAAGTGACAGCTCTTTTTAGGCTATGGAGCCTTGTCAGCTGTGGCTTTGGTTCATACAGCATCCAAGGATCTGGCTGAAGCTGTACCCCATTTTGTAGTCTCTCATTCAAAGTGACTTTCTTGGGTCACTGTATGAACCAAGACAAGCAGAAACTGAGACCTGGGAAATGGAATCCAGTCTTTAGCCAGGAAACTGAGGAAAACAGAAATAGAGACTGGTAAATAAAGGCTACTTGGAAAATGCTGCAGCAGCTGGTTTCATAAACTGCTGAGGCTTGCTGTGATCTTCCTTTTTCCTGAATTCATTGGGAAGGAGCTCTTGCATGCAGCTGTATCTACATCACTGTGTGAAGGTCATAACATGGAGAGCTTTTTTTTTTTTTTTTTAACAAAAAAAAAAAAATCTCAAAATGGCCATGAGATTTTTTCAATTAATATTTTAATTATGAGCCTTTCCATCTACTAGAAGGAAATGATGACACTATGCCTAACAAGAACTCCATTGTGGTACATCATTCAGTTTGTCAATTATTAGTTTTAGTAAAAACAAACTTAGATGATATAGGTCACTTAAGTAAGCAGGCAGCAGCACCTTTGTTCAAAGTGTAGCTGAGTTAGAATAATGCCTTTTCATACTTTTCTATAGCAGAGATGTGTACCTGATAAAGTTTATCCCGCTTGGTAATAAATGTATTGTGAGTGGCTGATGAGCGATAAAACCTTTGCAGGAAGGTTTGCCTGTATGTGGTGTTTAACAAAATGTATCATGGTGAAATAAAAAAACTAAGCCAGCCTATTTTACATTGTCCTTGTAAACTGGAGCACACGTCACAGGAAACCACACACTGGATTTATTTTCTGTCTTCCGTTTCAAAAGAGTGGGAAATTTTATCAAAAGCCTCCTCTAAATTTGTCAAGGCACATTTGTTCATGTAGCATTTCCCACTATTAGGAATCTTACTGATTACAAAACCTTGCAAGGCCAATGGCCAATGGCATTTTTAAGTGCGCCCAGAAGGAGTGTGGAAATGATTGTAACTCTGTACTGGGCCCTGGTGAGGCCACAGTTGAGTACTGGGTTCAGTTCTGGGTGCCGCAGTATAGGAAAGAAATTGAGGTGCTGGAGTGTGTCCAGAGAAGAGCAACAAGGCTGGTGAGGGTTTTGGAGGGTGTCTTAGAAGGAGTGGCTGAGGGAGAAGAGAAGGCTGAGTGGAGATCTTACTGTATAGTAGTAGTAGTATAGTATTACCAAGGTTGGAAGAGACCTCGAAGATCATTGAGTCCAACCTGTAACCACAAACCTCACGACTAGACCACGGCACCAAGTGCCACATCCAGTCCCCTCTTGAGCGCCTCCAGGGACGGCAACTCAACCACCTCCCCAGGCAGCCCATTCCAATGACGAATCACTCTCTCGGTGAAGAACTTTCTCCTCACCTCGAGCCTAAACTTCCCCTGTTGCAGCTTGAGACTGTGTCCCCTTGTTCTGGTGCTGGCTGCCAGGGAGAAGAGGCCAACCCCTTCCTGGCTACAGGAAGGGGTTGGCTTTCTACAGCTATGTGAAAGGAGGTTGGAGTGAGACTGGTGTTGAAGTAACCAGCATTAGGACGAGATAATGGGCTTAAGTTGTGCCAGGAAACGTTTAGGTTGGAAATTAGGAAAAAATTCTTTTCTGAGAGAATGGTGAGGCACTGGAACAGGCTGCCCAGGAAGGTGGTGGAGTCACCATTGCTGGAGGTATTAAAGAAGCTGTAGATATGAGGCTTCAGGACATGGTTTAGTGGTCATGAGAGTTGAGTTATGGTTGGACTAGATGATCTTAAAGGTCTTTTTCAGCCTTAGAGATTCTATAATTCCATAATTAGGTCAAGGTACATACCGTTTTTTCTAGTTAACCCTTCATTTATGAAGCGTGGCCTGAGTGCGACCAGTGACCTCTGTTTGGTAGTACAGTGCATGCGTAGTGGCCAAATACACATAGAACTGCACATGTGGGGTTGTTTCAATATTAGTAATGTTTCTAAGTATTCTCTTTTATACATTTTGCATTCTGTTCTTTTTCAATTAATCTAGCAGCTCATCCAAGACTATGTACTTGAACTGAGTGTTAGCATGATGTTGAAAAGTAACATTTTATTCAGGGAGAAGAGATGTCATCTTCAGTTAGAAAATGGATAGGAAACTACACCTTTAACTGCCAGTGTTTAATATGTCTATATTAGAGTGAACAGAACTTGCTGAAAGCTAAACAATCCCACTATTACTGAATTTCATGACTATTATTGCTTTACTCTTTCACTAAAAAGCTTTTTTTTTTTTTTTTTTTTTTAGTTCTTAAGTAGTATATTATAAACATCTGCCCTAAGTTCCATTCCTTAGGTCAGAGAAGGTATCTAGTTCATGAGCCCAAGTTCTACTTTTTAACGCATAAAGGTTTTCTTGTGAATTGTTGGAAACCAGATACATTCTTTACTTTTAATTTCAGTGTATTTCACATGGATTAAAGACAGCTTTATGCTTAATTTAAGGTTTTACACAGTCTAGCACATTCTTCTTCCCTGACATTGATAAGGGAAATACTTCTTGGTTGTTTTTTTTTCTCCAGTCTTTCTTTTGAAATCGCTGACCGTCTGACATTGTTGCTTTGAGAAGCTAAGGGGATGACTGGCAAGGCTTCATAAAGGCTGAAGTTCTACCTCTCAGATCAAGTGAAAGATTTCTTGTGAGAACCTGTTTGTCCCTTTCCAAAACATTCCCCTGTTCAGTCTTTGGCTCATGCACCACTCATCAAAATTCTTCAACATCTCAAAAGCTGTTGGTAGTGTTATAGTTGTAGTATTACAGAGGCCGTGATGAAACCTCAACTATATGTGAACATGAAATACTATGATAAAAAAGAGGACCATTTGTTTTCAAATGGTTTAAGAACATCAAATTAAGCCACAGCCCATAAAAAGAAGATAGGATGGTACTGGAGAGATAGAAGTTATTTTTAAGAACTTCCTTGCTATTGAGGACTAATTGTCATTGTTCTTAAAACTAACCCCCTACATTTGCAACTTACTGTAGGCATTCCTTCCTTGTAATAGGCTTAGAAGAAGCAGTAGCTTTAAATGTTTTTTTTTTTCAGGCTGAATAATATATCTCATTATAGTGTGTTACTGTTTGTCACCAGAGGGTGCCATTGCTGTGATCTTCCACATTCTCGTGCTAAAAGCCCACTGAATTTTGGAAGAGGTGCTACTTCTAAATGGTACCTTTTCCTTCAGTTCTGTGAAGCCATGGCAAGAAAAAGCAGCCTTCTGGAGAATAATTTGCACAGCTGGCAGCAGAGCTGTGTGTAGGTTCGATTCTTCAAGTGCCGTTGCTTTCAGGAAATCAAGCAGTAATTGGAGCAACCAAATACTAAAAAAACAAAGTACCCAGAACCTTGTTACCACTTGGGTTTGTTATGTAAAAACATTCAACTAACCTTACTCACACTGTACATGCTACAAACTCTACATCACTCATTTCTTACAGAGAAAATCACCTCAAGTTTTTAGATACTTAGTACTGTGCAGCAGAGCAATGCTGGTGTCAGAAGAAGAAGCAAGTGTATTTGTGAAACAACTGGCAGGGAGAGGTACAGTTACTACAAAAAAAGCTGTTAGTATGCTCTGTGCTTGCTCTTCAAGACCTCTAGTTCAAGATCCCTTTCCTAATATAAAAAATGTGTAAGAGCCTTAGACTTGTAGGTCCTATCTGTCCACCTAGATTTCTAGTTGCACAGTAGTTACCCATGGGTGGTCAGGTGATGGGCTCCAAGAGACAGAATGACACAAGCTGGACTCTTAAGAAACTTAGTTTATTCATTCAGTATTTCACAGGTACGATTTATTCAGCGTGTATTGGACTGTATTTAGATGTAATATGAACTCCTACTTACATATTCTATACTGTGATATTCTCTCTGTGCTCCCAAGTACACAATGCAGTTATCCAGTTAAATGAAATAAAATGTCAAACTTCTTTTCCCAGTGACTAAGATGGAAGAGGAAATTTTGGTAAGCTTTCTAATTTTGACTTGAGAACCATACTGGTGGTGTTGAGGACCTTCAAATAACACCTTTCTGGGACAGATTTTATAGCTGAGCAGCAATTCAGTGGAAAGGATGGCTTTTGTGATTTCTGAAGTTGTTAAAAGTATCTCAGAAGCTGCTGAATGTTCAAGTCATTCTGAGCGTTTCCAGTAGTGTGTGGATGATCTGGAGAGGAAGACCATTCAGCTGATGAAATTGTATTTGTCAGGAAGTTCAAGACACCTATGGAAACTGATACTTCCTTGCCATGTTTGTGCTATTGAAACTGAGATACCATCTTGTAAGAAGGCATAATATCACTGAATTATAACAACATGCCTGTAGGCAAGGCACAATATGTGAGCATCATTTGTTTGCTTACAGCCATGACTGTCATTCAGAAATCCTGAAAGGTAGCAGTTGGGTTTTTTTCACACAAATGGTTAAGGGACTTTTCTCGACATCAAATTGGCATTCAAGAGTGAGAGTATAGCTTCTCTTTCTTCATATTTTGAGCTGTAAGAAGGAATAATAACGATTCCAGGGAGGGGGTATATTTTGTTTCGTTGTGTTTTTTTGTGGGCTGTTTGGTTTGGTTTGTGGTTTGGTTTGGTTTGGTTTGCTGTTTTGTTTTGTTTTTAAATCCTGGAGTGGTACTAAATAAGAAATTAGTTTTATCAGTTTTCCATAAAACACTTCTGTGTAGTAAACTTGAAATAAGATGCATTTCAGTGAAATCGCTCCTCTTTTCAGTTTTCTTTCAAAAGAGGGAAATTATTTTTAAAAAGTTTTATGCTGGTTACCTCCCCCATAATGCTGTGGCTTTAAGCTATATTACAGTTCAAAACAAGAGAATGGATATAATTGCTTAACAGAGTGGAGTTTGAGTTTTGTAGCTTTTTGTTTTGTTTTCCCTTTTCACACTTATTTTTGCTAAGTAAAACACATCATCCCTAACACTTGTACTGAACAGATTTCTACAATGCATAGGAAAAAAGGTGTGGGGTAGGAAGATTCAGTTAAAGGCTGAGACTGTCATCTGCAGTGTGAAAAGATGAGTGTGTGAGGACCAGTAGTGGAACGTGAGGTGTAAAGGTGCAGAGAACTCATCAAATGCTTAGTTTTAGGAAAGGTAATGATACAACATACCCCTCCAAGGAAGTAGTAATCTTCCTTCCTAAAGGTTTTTACTAACTATGGGTGGATGCTGAGGTGATGTAGAGAAAATGGGTTTCATCTGTATGTAAATACTGATGTTCACTTCAGTAACCTCTTTTACTACAGCAAACCTTCTAAGCTGTTGGCCTTGAAGTGTTAGTATGGCAGTGAATGCGACAAGCCTGCGAGGAATTCAATACTTGTATTTGTTGTATAAGTTTGTGAATGAGATACAAATACTTGGAGTTTTATTATCTTTCTCATTTTAGTAATAGATAGTGGAAATAATCAATCTTATCTGCCCAGACCTGTCAATATATCCCTGAGTAGCTGCTCAGACTCCTTGAGTCTTGATCATCCAGATAATTTTTCAGCTTTAATTTTTGGGATAATTACTACATACTTCAAGACCACTTCTATTGTGATACTTAGCCACATTTTATTCTTGAAGGTGCTTTCTTGTATGATTTATAATTTTGCTTCTCAAAAAGTATCCAAAGATGGGTCCCCATGTTCAGTTTAATCCTGAATTTTGAACTAGGATCATACTCCAAGCCTGTCCTCTGTCTTGATCAGCCCTCATTCTCCTCTTCCTGTGGACTCTATTTGTGGACTTGATGTCTTTACCCACAAGTAAGGACATTCTATACTTAATGGAGCACTGTATAGGCTCTCTTAGGTGACAGAATACCAGCTGATCTTTTCAGATGAGCATTTCTGTTAATTTAGAAGTAGAATTTCTCTTCCAATTTAATATTTTGTGATAGTTTGAATTAATTTATTACATTTTGCTGCCATAGATATCAGGACAGATGAAGGCAGCTTGGTGAGATTACAATTACAGTATTTTGTGTGGCACCTTTTTTGGTTTGTTTCTCTGACAAAAAGATAAATCAGAGACCTATGATAAATGTTAGAAGCCTGACCTATAACCACAGCAGGCAGACATAAGTAATCAGTGTTTTCTATCTCATCCTCAGTCCAGCTGTTTCACTAGAGATCCTGAGAAAACATTCCAGGAGCAATCAGTGCTGCAGCACTTCAACATCAAGGTTGCTGTTGGGGAGGTGGAGTTTGAACGTAATTCTGAGGACTTCACAGCATCATTGCGCTTGGTGCCTCAGTTAGGTTGGTTAGATAATGTTGGATGATAGGTTGGACTCGATGATCTCAAAGGTCTCTTCCAACCTGGTTTGTTCTGTTCTGTAATGTTCTGTTCTGTTCTGTGCTGTGCTGCTCTGTTCTGTGCTGTTCTGTTCTAAGAAATAATTGTAGATGGTGAAATGTAAGGGGATAGACCAGGTATCTGTACACTTCCTGGGACTGTGGTTAATCCCCTAGTAATTTATATTAATCTTTTTTTGTTTAGGTATTTCATTTTTCTTACTGGTTGGTTGGTTGGTTTGGTTTGGTTTTCTCGGTTTTCTCCCCCCCCCCCCCCCATTCCATCACTTTCAGTCTTGGTGAAAATATTATGGCATTTGTTGGTCTTTGTCTGCAAGCCCATTTATTCCCATTTTATGCATTTTCTTTTTAATATAACATAGTGCCTTGAGCTTAAGACTTTAATATGGTTCCAGATAATCTCCTAGTTTTGTTTGACACGTGGTGGCTTAAAAGCACTCTCTATAAAGCAGAATATTACTGAGGAAATGTGCAAAGTGAGGCTTTGTGGTTTTTTTTCTCCCTACATATGATGAATTCTCTGTACAGCTTAAAAAAAACCTGGAGGAACAGATCATCTTACAGAAATAATGATCATCTCAGAAAACAGTCTGAAGAAATCAATATTTTTCTTTTCTTTACTTTTGTCCCTCCTTATTTGAGTCTAGTTCACGAAATAACTGCGTGTTAGAAATGGTTCAAAGCACTTCTGCAGTGATAAATTTTGACACTCTTTCAAATATTGGTTTTACGTATTTCCTTTTTGTTTGTCTTCTTGTGCCATATGTATTGCAGCAGTGCTCTCATTTTTCTACACATGAAAGAAATGAGATTTTTAAACAAACAAAAACTTTTCAAACTATTTTCAATGTGAATCGAAACTCTTAAATTCTTACCTGAGCTCTGCTGTTATATCTCTGAGGAGTAGAACATACATGGCAACTTCTCCAGAAAGATCCTCTCAAAAGAACATATTAAAGATGAAATATAAGGATTTTTAGATCAAAAGGATAATGATTTTTTTAAACCTTTACTATGTGATAAATTAATCAGAAGGTATTATAAAGATGCACAAACTTGTACAAGGAGAGAGAAGAGAATGTAGACAGTGACTTTGAAATTAGTTTAGACATAGACCTAAAGAGATACTTTCAGAAGTTTGTTATAAACCACCAGACAAGTACTGCAGTGTAGGCTCTTGTTAGAACCCTGAGCTGTGTCAGGGCAAGTGTGAGGAGAAAAATCATTGATATGAGCTCAAGCACTTTATTTTATCATGTGTTTTATTGCATGTACAGAGATGCCAGAGTGCTCTGACATGGAATAACCAGGAGTAATGCAATGACTGTTCAAGCCCAGCATTAACTTTTGGTGTCACTCAGGGCTTCCAGTGCAGTATAAGCTTTATATCAAGCAGCATGAATAAAATCATACCTTCTTGTTAAATCTTTAAGGAGAAAGTAGAGGAAAAAGAGAAAGGGGAAAAAAAAAGTGATTCCTAAAACTGAAAGTAATTAGTTAACATATATTAGTGTGGATATAAACTGTATATGTCTGACAGCAGAATTTTTTCATCATTAGAAAGTCCAGTCTGTTGGCTATAATACCTGCATGATAAAAGCCCAAATGACTTTCACAGCAATAAGACATACATATCCAAAGGCAGATCCTGGACCAAAACTCCTACTACAACTAATACTTTATTATCACAGTATCACCAAGGTTGGAAGAGACCTTGAAGATCATCAAGTCCAACCTGTCACCACAGATCTCATGACTAGACCATGGCACCGAGTGCCACGTCCAATCCCCTCTTGAACACCTTCAGGGACGGTGACTCCATCACCTCCCTGGGCAGCACATTCCAATGGCAAACGACTCTCTCGGTGAAGAACTTTCTCCTCACCTTCAGCCTAAACTTCCCCTGGTGCAGCTTGAGACTGTGTCCCCTTGTTCTGATGCTGGTTGCCTAAGAGAAGAGACCAACTCCCTCCTGGCTACAATCCCCTTTAAGGTAGTTGTAGACAGCGATGATGTCTCCCCTGAGCCTCCTCTTCTCCAGGCTACACAATCCCATACTTTCTGTTTCATTTTTCTTGCATGAGTCCATAACTCGCTCATGCTTAAAATGCATATGTGAATGGAATTTATCATTTGGCTATGTAAAAATGGTTGCATCAGAACACAAATGTAGTGAACCCCATTCTCACAGATAAGCTGCAACAAAAGCTAGCAGCAGGAAAGGAGAGTTGCTATTGTAGCTTTCTGTAGATAGGCCTTACCTGCCTATCTGCCCAAAAGGAAAGATACACTATAATTAAATTTATAGTCTTCATTGCAATTTATCAATTTTTTTAAGATCTGTTATACTCACTTATGGAAGGCAAAGTAAATTCCACAACTCTGTGAGCTGTTACGATGCTTTTGTAAGCACAATATGTTATAATAAAGCTTGGTAAATCATAACATTCAAAGGAAATTTACAGTAATTAGAAAGAAAAAGCTTGGTTCTCTAAGTTCATTTAAGTTCATATAAATAATGGTAATAGTTTTTTAAGAGGGATTTTTAGAAATAATCAGAGAGTAACTTTATTATCATGATTTATCCATACTAATGAAGGAAGGTTCTGTGCTGCATGCATGTGAATTAATGGCAAGGCAACAAAAGTGTGATGATGATATATGTGGAACCTAGAATAAGCACAGTGTTGGTGTACTAATGCATAGTCAGTGCTCTGTTCATTTGTGCTCAGAAAAAACTAGTTCATCAGCCTGGGAAATGGATGCAAATCTGATCAAAGCATTTGTGTATACTGATGGTCTCCAAATACTGGATGCATCTTCTAAAGAGTTTCTGAATTCTGATTAATTGAAATTACACTGACAATGTTTTTTACACAATTTCTTTCTTGTGCTGTTGAAACATGGAGTTCAGTAAGTGAATTCTGATAAATTTGTGCAAGAGTTTTTATGGAAGATCTGTCTGGAAACCAGGGGCTTATTTTTGAGGTTTTGCCACTTGAGCTTTTCCACCATGCTTTTGACTATCAATAGGATTTCTTTTTGTTCAGTGCGGTAATAGTGTTGGACATAACATGCCCCAGAGTCCCAATTGAAGCTTCATGTGATTTAAATGAACAGTGATATTCACCTTCAAAGCCAGGGCCAAACCATCCCATGCTTCTGCTGTAGCAATGGCTGTGTTACCTTATTGGCCCTGATGACTGATCAGGGGCCAATTTCCCATTGATTGCTGCTCCTGGGCTTTTCTTCCACTTCATGCTGGATTTGAAAGAGACACTTGGTGGCTTAAGAAGTAGACACATAATCTATACATATGTCAGGGGGAATGAGAGGATCGGTTTCATCCAGACACAGGTGAGTTGCTGCTTGTGTCGGCTCCAAGGCTACTAGCAAAAAAGGTTTTCCTATAAAATAACTAGTCAGGAGAAATTAGTTGGATTTTTGAGAATTTGAAGTAAAAAAAAAAAAATGCAAATTGCAAGAATTTGGCCCACTGTCAGTCTTAGACTTTTTCCCTCAATATACAGATTTTGAGTCACCAGCTCAGTCCAGCATCTTATTTGTGATATATTTCTACAATTGCATTTGTAAGTTACTTCCTTTTTTAATGTGAGTATTTTATGACAGAAATTCTAGGTCCGGTTTAGAGTGTTATGCTTTAGACATCTGTCTCCTTAAAACTTGAGTGAAAATACAAGATGCCTATTTGAATAACACAGTGTCACCAGCAGTGCTTGGAAGTGATGCAAGAGGTGGTGGTGCTTGCTTATGGTTCTCTTGTTGCATATCAAGTGGTACATTTGTGCATGCATGTGAGTAGTTCATTGAAGAAGAAGAATAAACCGGTCCGGGATATGATGTCAGTTCTAGTTAATCAGTGGACTAGAAATACATTATCCTAAACTGTGGTTTGGAAAATAGTAATCAAAGTCTTGAGTTTCTTTCTGTTGGAGGAGGGACAGATGGCATCTCTGCTTAACGGCAAATATCCAAAAGATTTTTTTTTAAATCCTATCTTTCAAAACATGGCAATCAGAATCATCTTGGAAAGGAACTATTAAATTTAATAAGCCATATGTTCAGTGAATTTACTTATTTTGCTCTGAGATGTAGACATAAGATTCACCTCTGTGTCCTTTTGTGTAAATTAACTGCCTTGTTCTCTATTACACAATTAAGGTATTTAACAGTGTTCCAAACACGCAGTGTATTATTAGCCAAATGCAGCCACTAGTTTGCACGTTGCTGAAACAAATGCGTTTAGGTGAACAGTTTGCAGTTTACAGGAGTTGCCTCTGTGGAGTTCAGCATGTTTGAAGATCAGATTGACTGACAGCTTCCTTGGTATACATAAAACAGATCTAAAATTATTTCAAATAGAAATTCTCTGAGGATTGTATCATCTTTGCCATTCTGTTGTACTGAAGATGCAGATGTGCCAGACTATTCTGCAGGATTATAAATGCATTAGCGAAACACTAATACACTCTCCAACAAATATATGCAGTGCAAGAGGCTTTCTTAGCCATCTTGTACCCACTCATTTTATTTATTTCATGTAATTGGCATGTTGTTCCGCTTTTATAGCTTGTTAAAATGAGATGTGAAAATGGCTGTAGCTAATGGCTGCTGGAAAATCTTTTCCCTTGGTAGGCAGGAAGAACATTTCAGAAAAAAATACACTGCAGATTTTAAAGCACAGTGCTCTCCCAGTGAGAAGCAGAGATTAGAAAGATGCATGTAATGCAGTCGTATGTGTAGTAGAAGCAAGTTTTAATGACCTTGGGCGTATAAATGAAGTGCTGAGAAAATGTCTCGTTGTTGGTGCAAGGACACTGGTTTAAGCCAAGGCTTCTTTGCACAGTGGTACTAATACTGAAGCATAGAAATAGTGTGAAGAGTCTGGTGGTAGCAGAAGGGGTTTTTGCTTTCCTCCTTCAGAGAAAATGATTAAAAAAAATACCTGTAATGAGGTTTCTTGAGCATCTTTCAGCTCTCCCATTCTGTCCAACAGACCATGTTTTTTGATTGCGTTTTTCCTACCTCTCCTTACTGGATGCAAAGTCTCTGTCACTGGATGTTTCCTTAAAGCTGGTCCTTGTTGCCAGCTGCTGGGCAGGTATGATCTAGGGTGCGGAAGGGTCATTCCTCTTGACTTTTCTAGGCAGTCTGACCTGTATTCCCTTGCTCTGTGAAAGTCACTGTGTTGCTCTGTTTTAGACCTACCCTTTCTTGGAGAGCTTGTTTTCATGGTTTGCCAAGGGCTAAAGTACTCAGTAAAGTTTGTTGTTTAGAAAGAGAATTTTTGTTGTTGTTGCTGCTCTTTTGTTGTGGTCATTTGTTTGGGGCTTTTTCCCCTGCCAGTGTAACAAAATTGGAAACATGCTGTATAATTAGTTGTGGTTTTTTTAATCCTATAAGAGTTTGCTGCCTTTTAATTTCTGCTTGGGTCATTAAAACATGGGCTGTTCGTGTGTCAATGAAACCTACCTGGAAACTTCTTTTCTGAAAGAATCTGAGAGAAATGGACCTTGTAGGTTAATGTTTTTAATAAAGTTATGTTTCCATCTTATGGTCTCTCCCCCTGTTGCCCTCTCTCTCATTTGTGTGTCTCTATGAAATGACTTTTATCTGGATGCTGACTTGAGCTGTTAATATAAAATGAAGTGTTCCTTCAAAGGAAAGTTGTCACAGTCCTCATGAAGCTGTGGGCTTTAGTCAACGAACAAGTTTCAGTTTTTGAGAACCCTTTCCATAAATTACTGTGGCAGTAAACTTGTTCTACTTACCAGATACATTGAATAATAACTTTGCTCATTTAAAATAAGATAATAATTATGCAACACTTCTCTCTTTTTCCCTTCTCTTTAACTATAAATATTTCCCACTGGCCACTGTTAAAATGTAAATCTGTATGTAGTTTGTGTAAAGAAAATCAGGAGTCAGGATTATAGTAAAAAGTGGAAGATAAGAGCATGAATTTTGCTTGCCAGCATGATGTTGTGTAAAATTTTGTCCATGAGGATGATCAGAGGGCTGGAGCACCTCTCCTATGAGGACAGACTGAGTTGGGGCTGTTCAGTCTGGAGAAGAGAAGGCTCCGAGGTGACCTCGTTGTGGTCTTCCAGTATCTGAAGAGGGCCTACAAGAAGGCTGGGGAGGGACTTCTCAGGCTATCAGGTAGTGATAGGACTAGGGGGAATGGAATGAAGCTGGAGGTGGGGAGATTCAGGCTAGATGTGAGGAGAAAGTTCTTCACCATGAGAGTGGTGAAGCCCTGGAATGGGTTGTCCAGGGAGGTGGTTGAGGCCCCATCCCTGGAGGTGTTTAAGACCAGGCTGGATGAGGCTCTGGCCGGCCTGATCTAGTGCAGGGTGTCCCTGCCCATGGCAGGGGATTTGGAACTAGATGATCCTTGTGGTCCCTTCCAACCATGACTGATACTATGATACTATGATCTATACCACATCACTGGAATGCATCCAGGCAGGTCTTGAATATTTCTAGAGAGGAAGAATTCAACCTCTCTGGGCAGCTTGCTCCAGCATTCTGTCACCCTCACAGTGATTTTTTTCCCCCTCATGTTTACATGGAACTTCCTATGTCTGTATTTCACTGTAGGTGCTGTCAGATTGTTTTCTGTGATTTGAATGGCTATCAGGTGAAACACACAATCTGTCTTGTGATTCTTATCCATTTAGTTTTTTTAGCTATGATGACATTAGAAAGATTACAGTGCTGCACACCCTGAAATAGTCTTCTCACTTTTAACATCTCTTAGAAAATTAAAGAGGATTTTAGTTTTAGGATTTCACCTGAGGAAGCAGAAGACAGATGAGCTCTGGTGTGACCGTGGTGTCCTCTGTTCCTAAGAGCATTACACAGTCTCACTGCTGGCTCATCATTTTGGAGATTTGCCAGACTGGGAAAATCTGGTGCTGCTGGTCATTGCAGTGGTATGATGGGCTCTTTTGTACCTGTCTGGGCAATGAGCCACTCACTCCTTGCCCTCAGATGGGATGGGATGAGAGTCAGAGGGGAAATGCAAGGAAACTTATGGACTAACATAAAGACAGTTTAACAGGTAAAGCAAAAGCTGCATGCACAAGCAAATCAAAAGAAGGACGTTGTGCCCCATTTCCCATCGGCAGGCAGGTGGGTGTTCAGCCATCTCCAGGAACACAGGACTCCATCATGCCTACCTGGGACTTGGGAAGACAAATGCCATAACTGCAAACATCTTGTCCTTTGTTCTTCTTCCCCAAGCTGAGCATGATGTCATATGGTATGGAATATCCCCTTTGGTCATTTTGGGTCAGCTGGCTGTGTCCTCTCCCAGCCTCTCATTCACCCCCAGCCTGCTGCTCACTGGTGGGGCAGTGTGTAGAGCAGAAAAGGCCTTGACTCCGTAAGTGCTGCTCAGCAATCTCTAAAACATCCCTGGGTTATCGACATTGTTTAGGCCACAGATCTGGAACGCAGCACCATATGATGTGTTATGAGCAAAATTAACTCCATTCTAGATAAAACCATCACACTGATGAGGGGAAAACCAATTCTTAAATTAATTACAGATGAAAATTATATTGAAATATACTGAATAAGGAGTGACATTACTATGGTATGAAAAAACAAAACAACAAACTATCTAAATGTTGAAGAGAAGCCCTACTTAATGAAGCTAGCTAAAAATCTTTATATTGCTATGTGGTCTGGGAACCTATAGTTTGTTTCATGGCAAGGAATTAAACTGCAGATTTTAAGAGAAAGAAAATACCCTTTTACCTTGCAGAGAACTGAGTGTCTGGCTTCTTGTACAAGAGAAAGTTTGTAGGTGTGTGGAAAAAAATTAAAAAAGGAAAAGTTTTTTTCCGTTACTAAAACATCTTAGAAGTTTCTGCAAAAGGGCTTGGGTTTTATTCTGTGTATCAATTTCAATTTTTAAGAAAAAAAATATAGTGTAGCATTTGATTTTTAGACAACAGCACGGCACCTGCTAGATGTGTTACAAAGAATGATCAACTGTTGTGTGCCTCTTCCAGTGTGAAATATTGGTAAGATGAAGTATATCAAACACATTTATCTGCTGCAAATCAGTTTGTCCCAGAAAAGACTCAGTTAAATTTTATGGAGCCTCATTTTGTTACTGATACACCTTCTGAAATTTATCTGATATACTGTATTTTTTCTTCCCGATAGGTCACATGAATCATCTTTTTCTTTCTCTTCCAGAATGGACAGTAAAAATAAAGCCACCCTATGCCATTTGTGTATAACTGGCATGATTTACTGCATGCCTCAATATAAAATCATAAAACTTACAGGACATGGTTAATACATAACCATCAAAATAACAGAGTGCAATTCTAAATTTATGAGGCTGAACTTAACACTGAATATCAAATAAGAACCACATTGATTTCTGTAGCGCATGGCTTAAAAACACATTAGGTGGCATAACTGCAAGACAGTGCATTGATTTAAGTGTAAAATGCATAGCACTCAATACTTCACCACCTAACGTTTCCCAGTAATGAACAAAGCTGTTGTATATTGATGAAAGGAAAATTATTTGTTTTGTTAGATTATGGTACTCAAGCAGATGCCTTGCTTTTAGACTAGGGAGGCATAATTTGAATCATGCTTAGTAACAAGTGATGTTGGCCACCTTAAAGAGAGAGTACAGGGTGATCTCTGCATAATGTGTGTTAAGAAATATGTATTTAGTGTGGCCTTAATATAAGTCTGAATTCAGGCACCCTCGTTTCAGAGAAAGTGCTCTGGCAGGTACAGAAGATTCATTGCGGTTTGGAGGTCTCTAATCGCTTTTAAAATGTTAAACATTTGCTTTCCTGAATCATGGCCAGAGAGTAAGTCTATAAATCTCTATCACCCTTGCTCACTGAGATTTGCCAAAATTAACTGTTTACATCAGGAAACACACTTTTGCCTTGTTTTAGGCCCCAATACACAAAATGCCTCAGCAAGTGAAGAGATTCATTGACTTTAGTCTGAGCTCCCCAAAAGATTAATTGGATTGACATTGGCAATTCATCTAGGTTTAATCTTAAGTAGAAAATTCTATGTGGGGGTTTAAATCAAGTCTGTTGAGCGTGATTTCCTTACAGTACACCATATCCAGAGTAGCATCCATGTCCTTTTCAACACTCCAACAGTGCAAACAGGACTTGAAGCAGCTCAGTCCATGGCTTCAGGTGAGAGCAGTCCCTGGTCACTACCAGGACTGGGGAACAGCCACCCCTGCAGGTAATGCTATTCCCCATGTGGTCCTGGGTGAGAGCTCTGCTCCTCACCTTGTGAGAACAGCAAAGCAAAACCAGGTGAGTGATGAAAGATGCAGCTGCTTTGAACATATACATATGTGTGCTAGATACACCGCACATGGAGAAGTATCTATGTATCTCTAAATTGCCATATGGAGTATGAAGTGTGCCTGCCTCTGCATTAGCTCTGTGGCATCTTGCAGGATGTATCCCTCAGATTGAGTAGATTTTGCAGCTGGAGTAAGCAAATATCAGATCAGAGTGTTGCATACCCAGAAGTTCCACAGGGTGCTGCTTGAATTGTCAGTTTCAGCAGCAAAAATTGGATGCAGTCTGCATTTCAGTTTTGTCTACATATTTGTTTTCTTGGGAGGGGGTTGTTGTTGATGTTGTTTTATATCATGCAAAGTTTAAGTATTCATCTTTATGACAAGCAAAATGGGATGAGATGTTAGAGAATAATGGTTTTTATCATCATTGACATTTTCAGAGAAGATTAAAACTTAATAAAATTAATTGTCCATTTTTGAATGGTTCACTTTGCACCTTTAGTTTCCACTACAGATATGTATTTCATTCCTGCAGTGTTTTTTTGCCTTGAAACTCGCTTGCAGGAATTATGATCAGTACAATGTAATGACACTAAGTCATGCTTAGTATGAAATGAACTGAATTTTTAATCTTTTTTAAACATCTACAAATATTTTTTTCCTTTTCCTTTTAAAGGAAAATGTCCAATTTACTAGAAGAATATAACTCACTGGGGCTATATATAATGACAAATACAGAATATGCTTCTTTCACTGCTGTGCATCTCTAGTAATATAATTTGAAGTGCTAGGGCCCTTTGCATCCATTTCTGAATCTATTATTAGTTGATTAAATTAACTGGCTGGATCAGTACAGTGAGAAGAGACACAGTAATGATATTACAGAATTAGTATGCTATGATGAATTGTCAAGAAAAGTAACTGTGACAGCCCTGTGGCCATATGCACTTAGCCATGCAATTTATAGTCATTTGAAAAGCCAAGGACTTTTCAGTTTTGGTTAGGAAATTTGTTCCTGCTTTTGACAGAAGTTGAGGGATATGTGTGTATTGAACAAGAGGGGATTTACAGTGCCAACATGAAAAGAAATCAAAGGCTCTCTTCAAGTGCAAGCATTTGGGTGATTTGCAAAGAACAAGTTACAGAAAAGGATGGCTTCTATTGTAGCTATGCCAGTTCTTTTAAATAGATTATGATGTGATAGTGCATAGTATATGATAGTGCCGCTCGTTTACAGTTGTAGAAAATAGTATGGCTTAGGGTAAGAGAAAAGTGAATGCAATCTTGTATCAAAATTTCAGTAGTTACAGAGCACCACAAATGTTGGTACAGCAGCAGGGCCTTTTTAGTAGGACAGTAAATACAGCTGGTTTTTATTCTTACAACTGATATGAGGCTGTTTAAAATGCCTTATTTTTCCTTTATTCAAATAAAAGTAAAATAAAGATTGCCAAACACCATCAGAATCACTGGTAGTTAGAGTAGGCAATCAGCATGTATGAACTGACTCCCAGCCAACGTTGTAGCAATTCCCACTCTTTTTAGCTTGCAGTTCTTAGCTGCTGGACACTTGGAATTTAATATTAAATCTTGCCACTTTAACATTTACCATATTGTGGGTTGGCTCTGTCTGTCATATTTCTAATCATTAAAGGCAATTCTACATGTATTTTCAAAGTAGAAACAGGCAGAGCCTGAATATAAAAGCAAGCAGACTATGCAGAAAGAGGGCAGATTCCAGAGCTGACTCATTCTCTGTGTGAGGCTAATAAATTGTGTATTGGTAGTACCATGGATATATAGTCTTAACATCAGACAAAAATTCTTACAGAGCTTTAGAAAGTGGAATGTTAAGTCATTTTTGTTAATGTTGGTCATGCCAGTTAAAGGAGTTGTACAGAAAAGGAAAAGCATGAAATACTTTCTTATACTTTTACTAGCTATATGATGAGCTGTAAAAGGAACTCTTCATTTTGTAGGTAACCACTGCATACATTTTGATCCCTCCTGGGATCCTTCTGATACATAGTAGGTACATTCTTGAGACTTCCCTATTTGCTGTGTGGTGCCTTGATATCTGAACTGTTTTTGTCCTCGAGTCTACTCCAGCAGATTTAACATCTGAAATAGCTCAAGTACTCATACATTTAAAGGTTAGTTACATGTGTACATGTTTTTGTAGAGTAAATATTTGCCAACCAACGAAGTGAATTCTTAAGGATGTGTGCCTTTTTTAGGACTGACCTGGACAAAATCTTCCTTGAAGTTGTGACTTAATAATGGTTGCTGCTGTGTTTTGTTTCTGTTTTGTGTTTTGCCTTTGTCACAGATATATTAAAAAATACAGTCTGGTAAGCCAGTGTTTCTGTAACTCTTGCATCTATTTAGCTCTTCAGATGCCAATCAGTCTGTGTTTCAATGAGATTTTGGCTTGGTTTTATGCTTTATTCCTGCAGTATTGTGAACTCTGTATTGCTACCTGTGTGCAGTTTAGGTAATGAACACTACAGTCACACAGCAATTTCCTAATCTCCCTGATCTATGTACTGATAACAATTAGTATTAAATTACTTGCATGCTTATTTGCAACAGTAAATTGTGAATGTGTTAAAAAAAAAAAAGCCTAACCAAATAAACAGCAAAAAACCCCTCACACATAAATTATAACTGACAACATAATATTTAATTTCACTTGTTCTTTCTGCCATATTTGTGGCATCACTACTTAAAAAAATTTTTTTTGGTATTACAGTAGAAGTTTCTTCTGAAAACAGATGAACAGAAACCACCTTTGTGAAATAAAGCAAACTTCTGTTGATTTCAGTATTAGTGAGTGTAGGACTAGATCCGACATTTCAGCTAAGAAAAACTGAAGAGATACCCAAGAGAAAATTATTTGCTTTTTTATTTGCCTTGCTGTATGTGGCAGGGGGCTTCCATGATTTGGTTGTTTGATCTGGAGAGATGTTACACTTGGGTGAACTGGAACAATTAAGCTTTGGTTCTGATCTCCGAGTCACCCAATACAAAAGAAGATAAGCATTTAAGACCTTGCTCATAAATTTGTATGTAAAAGTACTTGGTGCCTTTTGTAGCATGCAGTCGGACTTGTGAATATTTGTGTTTGGCAGCAACTTTTCATAGACAGTGATCACCAGCTGGAATAAGCAAAATGTTATTTTGTTTACAAAGAAAACAAAAAAAAGGTCTAGTTGGTCAAAGCTGGTAGGAACTTGGACAGTAAAAAATACAAAGCTGTGGTTCTTTAACAAGCGTCTTTTCCATATTGGTGGATATTTTGTGCCTTGGCCAAGGGAAGTACCTCTCAGCTCTCCATTGCCGGCACCACTATGCTAAATACTCCTCAGAAATAACAGCAAGTCTGAATGATCTGAAAAATATTGCCCAGAATATTTTGTCACCATATTCTCTATTTGGACTCTAAAGAGCACTTAAACCTGGGCAGGATAACGATGGTTGCACTGAAGAGTCCACTCTTGCTACTCGTGGAAATGAATGCCTTTGATGTCCGTTCACTGCAGAGCAACGCAGTAAGCAGCTAAATGCCTTAATGCATTCTGCCACTGAGCGATCTAAAAGCTTCCATGTGCATCGTGGAGCTTGTGCAGTAAGGTTTTCACTGTCAGCAAAAGAAAATGAATGCCTTTAGCTTTAAAGTTTAAATGCCTTGCTCAGCAGGGAGCCCAGAGAGATTTGCTCAGCTGAAATGAGCTTATAATAAGGCTTTCATCCTAAGATAAGTAAGGACAACATTCAGTAGTTCTATACTCCTGCACCAGAAAATACAAATAGCTCTCTCTGTGTGCTATGATGCTGTTATTGTCTTTCATGTGATATGTTGCAATTCATGCTAATAGACATTTTCCTTTGTAGGCAGCAGTAAGGCCGTGTTGTAACTACAGGATATTTAGAAATTCAGGAAAAAAAAAAAAATAGAGTTGCAGATTCCATAATAATTTATTTTACCCCCAAAATATCAACATTAGGATACTGTCTACAGAAAATTTTGTAACAATGATGTATTTTAAACCATTTTATTGTGCTCAAACTTTTACAAAGGTTCAAAATGCATTTAGAGAGAATCATATTAGAAGAAAATCCATCCCTGGCTATTAAACATGAAACACCGCTCCTGGCTTAGCCGCTCCCAGGTCTGCGTATTGCTTGTTCTTGAGAGAGACTGTGGAAGCTATCATTGTGCTTCCTGCTGTTGGGGACAGGAAACTACACTGGATGGACACTTGTCTAACCTGATGTGGCTGTGCTCGTATTCTTACTCCTCTATCTGCTGATTTTCTAGTCCCACCCCAATTATAATTATTTCTTATGGAATCAAGATGCAGGTTTTGACCTGCAGGTTTCAACTGGGATTTTTATAATTGAATTTCTGACTGGAGTCCCTGTCCATTCTGTTGTTTTGTGTGTGGTTTTTGTTGGAGGGTTTCAGAGTTCCTAATAAACTGTTAACAAGCTGTCAATTATAGTGCTCATGCAAATTAGTGAAACAGACAGTGAGGGACTGATGTGTGCAGTATGCTAGCTGAGAGGATGTAAACTAAACCCTTCCAGGTTTCATCATTGTCCTTGCTGATGCTGTTGTCTTAACATCTATAAAGCATTTGTCTTTTCCTTTATATAGCGTTTACAAATTGAATAGAGTATTGGAATATCAATTAGTACAGGTCATATTTTGTGCTAAATACCAGGTGCCTAAAAATAGAACTATGACATTTAGATAAGAGAAAGACCTCAATGAATCTATCTTTGTGGTGGTTTAAATGTTACTTACAAATTTCTGGTTTTCTGTAGTTCACTGGAATAGTCTTGTTTTCATTTCTACCACCCCTCTTTGCATTTTCTATTCATTTGTTTTCAGTGTATCTTATTTTTGCTTGGAAATCCATTATTTCTTGGACTGTCTTTCTGAACTGTTCCCTGAGGGTTGCAATGCAGGTATAAGTCTCCATACACCAGTCATCAAAACTTTTGTGGCTGCTTATTTATTTATTTTTTAAGTAATTCTCAGAAATGAAGTCTCATAGCTTATACTTCTTATCTTTGTCATGGTTCCCTCAGGAGCATGCTATGAACCTAATCTCTTTCAAATTCTCCATCAAAATATCAACATAAATTTATTTGTGTCCCCCTTGGTGTTCATTAACTCTTGGAATACTCACCCAATGTCATTTCATACCCCATGTTACTAGACTTGGCTGCGTAAGCACAGATCATTTTGACCTTACTAGTTCCAGTTAAAATTCAAATGCTGCTTCTTTGTGCTTACCCCTGCAATATTTTTCTCATCTGTTTTGAGGAAGTGGAACAAAGCAGCAATTGGTTGACTTTGCTGTTCGGCCGTTGAAAGTGAAATTACTGATGGAGTAAAAGTATCTCAACACCTGACTGGGGTGTTTAGCAAGATTTCTATTCAGAAAAACGTCTAGGAGGTTTTGAAGGGACTCATGTAGAAGAAAAGCTATTTTCTGTTTAAAGCTAAAATGATCATCAAAAGCGTTTGAACTTATTAGTTTCTCTTAAGTATGTAAACAGTTTTAACTGAGGAGGGGAAACGGTAGGCAACCTGTGATGCAGCTGTGAGCGGGATTAGTCCATTCCTGATTGTTCACATCTTTCTTTACCTTTGAAAAGACAAAACTGATGTCCTGTGCTCAAATCTGTGTTAGCGAAAAACTGAGCATTTTAGGTCGGAAGGAATGGCTGGAGATTATCTAGAATTCACTAGTTCTCATAAAGTGCTTTATTTGTCCTGTCTCGTGTTCCCTCGCATTGTACAGAGTCTGTCCACTCTCTGAAGTGGGGTGATTGCAGGGGAAGGTCCTAGACACTTCACTACGTAGAATGGTCTGATATCCTTGACTCAAGCCTGCCAACAGTTGTAGGATAGCTGGGATCCAAAGGAAGTGATCTTTCACCATGTAATATTTGGCTCTTGAATTTCAAATATTTAAACCCATTTTTACAAGTGCATAGGCATTTATTTAACCAGAGTTAAATATTCTTAACTGAATATTCTGCAGAAATTGAGTGGGTTACGTGCCTACTGACTTGATTCTGCTGCATTAATATCAAGGACTGTTTTTCTTCTGTGAGCTGAATGGAATCAGGATCAAGTGCTGAGTAAAGTTAAACAGGCATTCATATTCATTCAGGAGCAGTACAAAGTATGCATTCAACTTGGTGCCATAATTTTCTTGTGATATCTGGTAAGCTTATTACATAGCAAGAGCTATTAGATGAAGTTAGTCTCACAATTACAAGGAGACCCAATCATGCTTTTGCTTCACAGAGCATGTGTGACTGTAGGAAGCTGATTAGGATATTCGTAGGATATTAGTGGGAGGCTGAGGACTTGTCATTCCTTTTTCTGAAAAGATAGATTTATTCAAAAAGCTAGCTAATTGGATAGATAATTGATTATCTCAGAAATTATATTTTCAACAAAAAGCTTTCACTAGTTCCATAAAAAGCTTGTCATTTCCAGATTTTTTGGAACATAAGATACAAGGACAGATGTCTTCCAGTTATAATTTCCCAGCTGGAATTCTACAAGAAACATGAGAGTTGTAATAGAGCATCATACTGTCAGGTTGTGCTCAAATTTATTTATTTTTTTTTCCTTCTTTTAGTAGTCAACAACAACTGGCTGCAGCATCTGGCATTACTGTACATTTGTAGAAATGGTAATTCTACCAACTTTGGGAATATTGAGTCACATTTACAGACCAGATATTGTTTGATTTTTATGACCCTCTTTAATCCAAGCATTGCCATTGAGATAATGCTTTTGGATTTATTTTTTTTTCCATAAAGCAAAGTGAAGATCAGGCAGAGCAGCTTCAAAGGTAAATAAGTTAAGGTTATTTTAATACCATGTAGGTTAACCACAACACATTATAGAAATAGTATTACAGACTAAAACCAATACAGCTTCTCATTGCTTCTCTTTGTCTTGCAAACTTACTTTGTTTTTATTAGTTCAAAGATGAATGGTACCTTTTGGGGACATTCTGCTTCTCTTTTGAGTAATCCAGTCTCCAGTCTTGCTTATGATGAGTCTGTGGGATGTAGTGCTGCATACTCTTATATCCTGTATTACTGTGTTAGCTGGCTACTTCTTATGCATATTTTCAGACTCAGCTGTCAAATATGTATATAGTTGAAAGGACAAACTAAAAGGCTGGATCTGAAAGGTTTCCTTTTTTTCCCTTTTCCTGTTCAGCCATCACAGGTGATTTAAACTTTCACATATGAAGTCTCATTGCCTTGCTATAAATCAAAAGTAGCAGCATTCACCTGAATGAAATTGTGAATGGGATTTATGGCAAGTAACAGAAATCATTAAGAATATCCTTAAGAAAGTAATATTGCAGGGTCGGCTTCTAATTTTGTGTAGAATTCCACTTATTGATTAACACATGAGAAAAAATGTATATGTAAAGTTAACAAATACATTGGGGAGTTTGCCTGTTTTGTACTTCATGGACATGGACTAAATCAGCTGTGCTAAGCATACTTATTAGTATTGAATTTATTTCTCAGTCTGTCTGAAGACACCATGCAAATATTTGGGCTTCTTATTTTGTTTTGATTTCGTAGTGGAAAATTGTATCCATATAAGTAAGCATGCACTGAAGAGAAATAAATCATCATTTCTCAGATGACCAATATCAGCAGGAATCTCATATACTTCACTGCTGGAGCTGATTTCTAAATTAATTGAATAATTATTGGTGCTGCTTTTTATATGTGACAAACATTCTTCTCTCTCTGATTCTTTTAAGTCTCACAATGATTTTCACACACAATCAAACCCAACATGGAAGGGTTGTAATGTTCAGCATGAGGAAAAAGGAACAACTTACAATATATTGGCAACTTTGTACTATGTAGTTTAAGAAAAGGAAAAAAAAAGTTACTTCAGTTTATTTTAATAGCTTTTAAAATTTTGGAGTTTATCTTGTCAAAATTGCAGATATTTTATTGCAGTGTTAATATTCATGTAATATGAGCTATTTCTGTCATGAAGAATAATGTTGTCAGTTTAGAATTATCATAACAAAAATGCAGAGGAACAGGATAAAGTGCCTATGCTGAATACAAAATTTGGTGAAGCTCCCAAGGTTTTAGCAATAATTATGCAGACAGTACTGATCAGTGGTTGCATGAAATGTTATCTTATGCAGTAGATAACACCAGTTGTATCTGGATTTTGGAGCACAGCAATTGTTTGTGTAGTTTCTGGATCAGGAAAGCAGTCTGGATTCCTGGAGATCTGCTCTAGCCACACAAATTGAGCTGTGTGTCAATGGAATTATGTACACAAAGCAAGCAGATCAAGAGGGAGTGAATGGAGTTTGTGCTGAGAAGGGTCTGAGGGGTATTAATTCACTGTAGTTGAAGTTATTGACACCTGATCAGCACCATTAATGCAACATCAGGCAAAATGATGGGGAAAATTACTGATTCACAACATAAAACTAGAAGGAAAGTTCTTTATAATATTTTTAATAGATATGTTGTATGTGTTAGTTAAAACACCTTTGCTTGTCACAGCAGTACGACAAATTACTGTTTCGTTCATCAAAGGGTTAATTGAAATTTTAAACAAAACTTTATAAATTCTCTAAGCAGCAAGACATTAGTTTGTTAGAGGAGAGAAATCCGTTAATAACTTGAATAGTTCACCACCAAAATTAATCTATTGGGTATTGATTGGCTCCCACCTCAGTTTTAATATCAATTAAATATTACCTCTTCATTTCAACTCCCCTGCTAGCTTTTTGCCTTTTTTCTCCCCTTTTTGTTCTTTTGTTTTCTTTTCTCACATAGAAACTTAGGTAATTGGATTAAATTAATTTTAGAGCTTTAGGATAACATAGGTGCAGTGAGAAATGCCAGTCTGCTTGTGATGACTTTCTTTTTCTTGTTTGTGAAATATCCTTCCCTTCTTAGCCCGTGGCTCATGCCTTCCAACCAGAGATAGAAATTTCCGCTTCTAGAAGCTGCAGCACTTCAAATAGTCCGTATTTTTCCATTTATTTACCATATTACTTTTTGCTAGTATCAAAACCAAATCTTTTGAAACCAAAGCAAAGTTTGATTTTCTCAAAGCTAAAAAAAAAAAAAAAAAAAAAAAAAAAAAAAAAAAAGGTTTGGATATTTCAGACTTTTAAATTGACTTCCATAAACTGAAATGTTCTGGAATTGGTGTCTCATCGGTTCATGTGTCACCCTCCTGAGTGATAAAGCTGAAATGTTTCAGCAAATGCTGGTGCCTGGGTTTTATTATTCCTCACTCAGCAGAACAACCTGTGTTGCTGCAATCACTAGTCTACATGCAACTAATTCATTACATGGCAACTATAAATCTTATTTTATTTCTTGGATTATTTATGGAATTCCAATTTTCTTTGGGAAGAAAGAGAGAAAAGAGAATGTATATACATATGTACCTAGGTAATACATCCACACCAGTGCATACCTGCCAACTTCAGGCCAGTTGTATCAGTTAACAAAGTTGAAACTAACTTACCCATTGTATCTTCCAAAGCAGTAAAACCTATGATGTCAAAAAGGTGAGAATTAGTCTCCAGACCACACAGCTGGTAATCCAGAAACTGTAAACCTTCTCTTGATCTGAGCAATACAAGCATAATGCATCTCAATATTCATGGGGATTGATCTTAATAAGAAATATGATAAACTGGATTGAGGTGAAATTCTGCAGGTTTGGTAAGGCTGGTTAATGATTCTGTCTACTTACAGTACATGTCTTTGCTTCTTCAAACTTTCCTTGTGCAAATGCATCCTCATTGTTTTCACAAGCTTACAAGAAGGCTGCAGAGGGACTGTTTCCAAAGTGATAGGACAGGGGACAATGGTTTGAAATTAGAGAAGAGGAGATGTAGGTTAGATGTTAGTGACAAGTTCTGCACCACGAGAGTGGTGAAACACTGCAACAAGTTGCCCAGGGAGGTAGTTGAGGCTCCATCCCTGGAGATATTCAAGGTCAGGCTCAAAAAGGCTCTGAGCAACCTGATCTAGTGGAGGATTGTGAGAGGCTAAAGCTTATCTCTCCTGGTGACTCAACAAAGATAAAATCACTTGCTGTTTGTCCAGACAATAGCTGATGTGCGTTGGGCAGAGCCACTGGAAGGACTCTTGGAAGGTGCAAAGATAACATTGCTCACGGGACTGCAGCTGGCCTACAACAATGGTCCAAGGGCCCAGCATTCACACCTTCAGGACAAGATCATTTCCAGACATCAGATACCCCAGGAAAGGACAATGGTTCCTGATGTGAAAAGAGTGTGTGGGTAGCTAGATGGAGCAGGAGGAGGCAGAGGCCTTCCCCCCTCCATCCAGTGGCTGCCCAAACTCACCTGAGTACACAGAAAGATTTCCTGGGGAAAGATACCTGGACCTAAAGATGATTTCCCAGAACGATATCTTGGGGAACAACACCTGGACACTTGCCTAAGGGCTAAAAAACTGTATAAAAGACTGGAGCAACTACTGGCTTGAGGAGGAGAAAATTGGAGAAGCAAGATCTAGAAGAAAGCAGACGGCACCACACGTGGGAAACATCACGGAGCAACACCACGGACCAACCCCACGGACCTTGGACTCTGAAAACCCTCTCTCCACCTCTGACCTTTGGTAATATAACCCCTTTCCTATTTTCTCCTTCTTCTCCCTATTCCTTCTCTTTCTCCCTCTCTATTTTTCTTCTCTCTCTCCCTCTGTTTCTAATCCATCCACTGTATTTGTGTAATAAATAGTCTAGCTGTTGATATTTTGGCCTCGTTTGTGCCTCTAATTTCACAACACGGGAATATTCATTAAAAACCTCAATCTCTTTCCCTCTCCGGATCGAGACAAGGATGTCACTGCTTACTGTGGGGAAATGGGACTAGATGAGCTTTGGAGGTCCCTTCCAACACAAACTGTTTTATGATTCTACTTTACTGAAAAGAAGTAAGTTCATCAAAATGGAACTGAGCCTTTTCTTTTCTTCCTCCCCCTCCCCCGTTTATTAAGAAAAGCTGTAATTGTTAAAGCATTAATTGAATCGTACTTTAGATTATTTGCATTTTATGCTCTGTTAGGTTAATAATGACACAAAATGAATGTTGTTTGTTCCTTGAGAATTCAGTATAATGTGAATATAATTTTTTCTGCAGCTGCTCAGACTTCAGGACACACTGTTAGTGTTAGTGGGTGTTTAGAGTGCTTCTGGTACAGGTAAAATAACTCATCAACTTCCTTACTTTAGGAGAGGGAAAGGAGAGCAATGTGACTTAATATTTGTTCTTTTTGTCCATAAGTGATTGAACCTATCACCCTGCCTCAGAGCTGCACTCACTTCAATAGGTGGCTGTGCACAGATAGATGGGTTATTGTTACCAACATCAGCTCGCTGAACCTGCTAAGAAGCTATATGAGGCGGCTAACAAAGTTGAGAGCTAAATAGTCATGATTGAAAGGTTCAGATTTAATGCTGGGCTGTGGTGAACAGCAGTGTTTTACATCTTTAAGTGCTGTCATTCTGGGTGACTGTATTCAACAAAATGTTCTTGCATCTGGATTAGATGTGAAAGGTTAGAACTTCTGGTTCTGAGCACAAAGTTGTTAAACTTTTTATACAGTTATGCAGGAAATTGTTCAAATTCTTCAGCTCTATGTAATGTGTCCGCTTCTGCCCACAGTACATTGGCAACCTCATGCTGTGAGAAACTTCTGTATAATTTTCATTAAGTATAATAAAAATATTAGCAATTCAAATAGCATTACTTTCTACAGTCAATACGTATGCATTTTTTGCTGCTTTTGCCTCCATTTATATGATTCTGCATTTCCATTATACATGTAATCCATTACACCTAAATAAGGCATTGGGAGCTCTGAAATAAAAGGTTGGCATAACTTCCAGCACCCTACAAGGTTCCTTGGTCTGTTTCTACTTCTTCCATTGGCCTCACAGTGGTTCCTAGAAAGCTGTGTTTAGTTGTTTGTTTAGTTTTTGTCAACGAGGGAGTATCTACACTTTCTTTTATGTCATGCAGGCAGATAAACATTTCTGATGGCATTGCTTATTCTCTTTACACACAGCCATACTGCAGACTCTCAGTGTTCCTGGGATGTTCGGGTTTCTGATACTTTTGGAAATAAGTTTGGCAGCATCTCTTCATACATCTTTTCCAGTAACAGCTGCAGTTTCTTTGCCTGTTGTGTTTTCCTTCTGTGATGGGTTGCAGTCAAGTGTAGTTATGGGAGAAGACTGCTTCCTCTTGCAAGTGTGTAAGCCAAGCAAGTTTGGCTAAGTTTAAGTTTTTGCTGCTCTTTCTCTTTCCTTCTCATTCTTTCATCTCTTGTCTTTTTGGCAGTGTGCTGTGGGAGCAATAGCTGTAGCAAAGAGGAAAAGCAGGGGAAAAGGCAGAAGCTACCATTACTGAGTATTACATAGTTAGACATATGTACTCTTGTGTGACAGTAAGTGAGCATTTCAGATGTCAGATCTGTCCTGCAGTTCTAAAAATACTTGTGGGTTTGAATGGATGCTCAGGGTCTTTTTCATATTCTCTGAGGGTAGGACTAGATGCTCCATAGTGGATGCAGAACATAGGACCTGTTGGATTAGTATGTTTTGCAGGCTCCTTTCTTCATCGAGTTCCTCATTCCGTAGAAAGGAGTAACTTTGGCTGTGCTGAAGGGCTGCAGATGTAGCCCAGCTTACCGAAGGATGCTGGTGGGAACAGGGGTTTCCTCAGCCAGAAACCTGTGCTGAATGTCTGAGCTCAGACTGGAGGATGTGAGAGCAGTGACCTTCAGAAGGGTGCAGGGATTTGATGGCTGGGTGGTAGTGTCTGACATTTAGGGCATTGTCAAGGTTGAAGGAAGGCATTGTTGCAGAGGGTGATTTGCAGTCCCTGCTAGAAAGGATGCTTAACTCAAAATTTAATATCTGATGTTTTTAGCTCTGGAGATGAGTAATTCAGCCATGTGTGTAAACCAGCATGATGACCTTCACAAAACCCTAAGCCATTAGTTAATTCAAACAAATGTAAACATTTGACCAGTCATAAATACCACAAAGGTTGAATGGGTGAAGAGGCACAAAAGGAAATTAGAAGCTTTATATATATACACACACACACACACACACACATATATATACACACACCAAGTTGAGAATCTTCATGGTATTTAAATTTACATACAGATGGAAAGGTATTTATTCTTATTCATGATTATAAAGTAACTGAAAAATACCAATTTATACCTGCAGGCACAGGTCTGACAGTCAGTGCCAGGTTCATGGTGTTTATCATTGCTAGATGATGGTTTGATTTTGCCTTTTTTAAATCTAAAATACAAATAATAAAATAATATGTACAGAAGCCTTTATCGGTGACTAACAAGTGTCTTAATGATGCTACAGTTTTTAATTCAAGGATTAAGAAATCCCATTGCATTCTTTTTGTTACTTTCATAGTAAGATAAAAATATATTTAAATATACTGTACCAGAAGATGCAATCAAACCCATCTTCTGGTTCAGATTTAATAGCTTACACCAAGGTAGAATTTTCACAGGACTTAAGTGAGATTTTTACATAACATCAGATGCAGACAAGAATTTTAGACTCCCACTAAAATTGATCTGTTTCCAAAATGAAGATTGCCAAGTCCTGTAGGTGCTTCAGAGTATTTTACCCGGTTCCTTCCCATACTTTAATTGTTCATGCGCAGTGACTTGCTTGAATAAATCATTTTTGGTGAATTGTCCCTTTTCCCAGAAATATCCCTGTTGGAGGGCTGTCTCTTGTCCAGTACCATTACTCCAGAGCAGCTTCTGTCTTTTGTGCATAGCACAAATGGACTGTCTCCCTAAAACATTGCCTCCAAAGCAGTTTGGATCTATATGAGTAGCTCATCTTCCCTGTGTAAGCTTTGCCCTATTTTACCCAGCCCATCAGCAGGACAAAACCAGCAGAGCCCCTTTTTAACTCCTCTGCACACATGCACTCAGCTCCCAGTCTTTCACTAGTGGCAGCTCAACTGAACCAGTAGTTCTGCATCTGACCTGTTGGCAGTGAGCCCTCACACCCAGTGAGCCCTTGAAGCATCAGAATCCTTGACTTGCTTCTTGGTGTGGCATCTCCTCTGAGCTAGTGGATCAGTCAGTGGAAGAGAAGGAGATCCGCACAGAGATCTTCACAGCAAACCTCATAGTATGGGAACTCATAAGGCAGAGTTTTAGAATAATTAATCTTTTCTCAGTGGCATTTGAAGGTGGGCAGATATTACTGTGATCAGTGACTGGGAAAAGGTGGCACAGTTACAGTGACGGTGATGAAAACCTCTGGAAATTTAACACAACAGCCACATTTTACCTGCATTACTCTTGAAGATTCTGGCAGTGTTGATGCTGTGATTAGATAAAGGCTTCTGGAATTATTTTTTTCTAATGCTTGGCTTAGTGTTACAAATGTGTCCCCGATGTTCTCTAGATTCTGTCATTTTTATGCTAGTAATTCAATTAATTAAATAATTTGTGCTTCTTAAAATAATCTTTCACATATTAGCATTCCTCTGCAACTGAATTTTACTAAACATTAAATATTTTCTGACTGTGCAAAGCTATGAGCCCTAGTGATAACAAAATATCTTGAAAAGCCTCATAGTAGTTAGAAGTCCTTACATTTTAGCAAGCTATTTTCACTATAATTTGTAAGCTACATTCTGCCGTTGTTTTACTTTCTCTAAGTACATTGATTTCTCTAGCCTAATTTATATTTAATTAGTAAAGATTTGATTGCAACTAATACTATAGAACTTGTAAAGGACAATAAATTCCAGAGTGTGTTTCATAGATTTTTTTTTTAATTATTATTTTTTTCTACTCCAAATGTTTTAACCACTGAGGAAGGTATAATTTGTCTTCTTGTTAGACTTATGTTCATTTTCATAAATCGTAACTCAGCTTGAATCGAGGTTGAGTGTTGTGTTCACATCTCCCAGAATGCATCCCAACATTGTCCTCTGTCGGTAAACTGTTACATAATTTATAAACTAATTTGTAAGGTGAAAGGTTGTCTTCCCTTGACATTCAGGCTGATACACGGCTCCTAAGACCCTGCATAGTTCAGTTATGTCCAGAAGTTTGGAACGTATAGCTAACGTGACCTTTCCTTGAGCAGAAAGAGAGGAAAACTGCAGAGATACTTGAAAAAATTTGTCCTTTTGATTGATGTTTGAGATGTCACCTACAAAGAGGAGTTTATTCCCAAGTCTAAAGAATGGTCGGAAAAAGAGAAGTGTTGAACTACACTACCCAAGACATCTGTAACTTGCATGGGTGTCCAAGGTCGTGCCATAAGGGCAGCAGGGAAAGTTACTGCTTTGAAGAAGGGACTCCACAGACAGGCTCTGAGACCATTTCAGTGTACAGTGCTTTATTTCTTCAGGAATGGTGGTAGAGAAGTGATGAACCTTTTTCTATCCACACCTGCTTGTTGCAATATGGGTGTAGGTGTTCGATCACCCAGGAGCACACCTTCCAGGCCAAGATGTTAGCAGGCAAAGGTGTTTATTATGTTACACAGCGAAGTTATATACTCTTATCAGAAGGCACATTTGTCACATTTAATTAGTTATTTTCTACTGATGTGCATGTAATTAAGGCATACAATAGGTTAAAATAACAAAACAATATTCTAACACATCCAACCAAATTCTGCCAAGTTTCTCCCTTCAGTTACAAGATGTTTACATTCTTTTCTAAGTCAGAGACCAAACATAGCTGTTCCAAAGCTATCCGAAAATAACCCTTCTCCTACACCTGCTCTCAAATGACCAGGCAAGTGCACCCAAGGCTTACAAGAATACCCTTTCCATGTCTCTGGGACATGTATTGCTGTCCAGCAGAATCTTACTGAGAAAATGAAGCCATCCTGTTCTTCAAGATGCACAGTGATGGGATGAGGTGCAACAGACACAGGTTGAAACACAAGACATTTCAGTTAATGCAGGATCAATTTTGTTCAATATGGTCAAACCCTGAAATAAGGGCCCCAGAGAGGATATCAGGACTTCATGTTTGAAAATATTCAGAACTTAGTTGGGCAATGTCCCGTTGGTCATGTCTTACTAGATCTGCTTTGAACTTGGGATTTGGACTAGTTGAGCCACAGAAGTTTCATCCCATATAAATTATTGTATGAATTTAGGGTAGCTTTTGTACCAACCTACCTGTTTAGCTTAGTTGCAGAACATGGTTTCAGTTACCTTAGTTATCTTTAGTTATGACTATTCCTGCTGTGGTGGATTTAAGAAATATGGGGAGTATGGCAGAGTATAATTTCATAGCATTGTACTGAATTTTCCATTTGGTAATTCACTTGTTTTACCAATAAGATAATGTGTGCCTTGGATTGGTGATTCCCATTGTGCATTGGTTTATAGCTATGTTGATAAAAATGGTATTGATGTAGGCTGAATCCTTCCCTCTTAAATTCTGAAGAAAGGATAACCAAAAGAAAGTTAAATGCCCCTATCTGATAGCCAGAGAGAATCCTAGCCAAAGGAATGTGGAGCTTTGAAAGACGCTGCTTGTAATTTATCATGACTAATTTGGAATTATGGAAAGATGAACAAGTCTAAGCAGAGTGGCTGCACATGGCAAACATACTAGATCAGGTATTGCCAAGTATGGTAGAGGTAGTGAAGAAAAAAGAAAAAGTGGCTTAGAAATTTCCAGTTTCTGTTTATCAACATGAAACATCTGCTTCAGCTGCACCGGCTCTCCATTGACAGTCAGCATTACTGATAGAGTGCAGTTCCTGCTTACATGCAACACAACACCATTATGGTTTCCCTGAGCTGCATTGTAATAATTTCTTATTGTATGCATGCAATGAAGGCACATTGCAGGTTAAAATGTAAATGGTGCCAGTGCACTTGGATGAGCATCACATATGGAAATTAGCATTGGCACAATTAATTTTTGTTTGTTATAGTCTTAATGTTGCTAAGCTACAGAAGGAAATGGATCATGCTGAGGAAATCTACAAGTTGCTGACTGTTTGCACAGAATCTTTTAAAATGTTACACTAATCATGTGCTATAGCTTAGCTTTTATTTAGTGTAAATAAAAGGGATTCTTTCTTTAAAACCACCATCTTAGTTTTCAAGTATTCCTGTCTTGTTATGACAATACTTGTATGTATAAATAGCAAACCAGCTATGCTCAGATTTTCTTCTTTGTCAAAGAAGTTCCTTAGTGAAGCATGTGCAGACGTAAATATTATCAGCTTAACTTATTCCCCCCATGAATTCCCAGGGCAGCCATGGATTATTAGAGCTTGGAATGTAAAAGTTAAGTGCTTATGGTTTCATAGGCGGATGAAATGGCTAACAGCGTTCAAAAGAAGCAAGGTGACCTCAAGATGGAATAGGGTCAATCGAATAAGTTGCAATGCATGTCCAAGAGTAGTAGTAAATGCACCAATTGTGTGAAATATTTTTGTTGTTCATACTTCTAAAACAAGCCAAGATTTGAGCCCCAAAGTATAGTGCTTGTTCTGAAAATCTCTCACCTGTTCTCAGATCAACACTTACAGCTTTCTCACCCTACAGTCACATGTATCTTTGTATTTTCCTGTTGCTTCAGCTTACTTGGCAGTGCATTACTTCAGAGGACAGGGAATGTTTTGGATGTTGACAGACTTTTCACCTTCATTTTCTGAAGGAAAGTTTAGTTCTCTGACAGCTCTAATCTAAGGAGTAAAGTCTAATGAAATAGATACAATTGTGTTAAATTCTACAAAAGTATCATTATCAGACTTTAATTTTATATGTTGTGTAAAATATATGAGTTTCATTTTAGGGTGTATTAGAGGAGATACTTGGTGTCTTCTCCAGATGTAATTAAACTTAAACATTATACTAAAATCATATATTAATTATTTCTAGGCAAGGTACTTTATTCTAAAATGGATGCATTCTTTTGAGCACTGGAAGGCTATTACTCAGCAAATAATGATTTGCAGTAAATGGAGTGTTTATCATACCCAAGTATATACATTATAGTAAAGCCTTATGAATCAATTATTTAAATAGTTGTTGAATTTAAAGTCTATGAATACAGTATCTTCCCAGATGATTTATTTTGCAGATCCTTAAACATGCCATTCAGTATCACATAGGGATTGGACTCAGAAATCAATCTGTGGCTCTTAAATACTAGGTAGTTTTAATTTCCTAGAAGGAATAAGAACCTGTATGTGGTAACAAATGCAAAGGTGAAGCATTCTTGACCCTAAGGACACAAAAAATCAGTACATGGTTAGCACATGAGACAACTCAGTCAGAGCCAGTAATGAACCCACTACACACACCGCATGGTTTCAATTACAGTTTTATATGACTAGACGGCGTGGTGCCAGAAACAAAAGATTGAAGCAATTTAAATGATTCTCCTCTTCATGGTTCAGATACTTGAGCCTCTGGTTTCTGTTCCCTTATTAATGTTCACTTTTATCTGTGCAGAACTCAGACTTGGAAAATAGGAGTTCAGAGCCTGCATATGTAGAATGTCATCTTGTTAAAGGACGCTATAGTATGATCCAGTAATATATCACTTAGCTAATTATTTGGTGTGCAATAGTTGCCTTCGAGGTTTATGTGCTGAAGGTCAAGAACTATTTCTGGAAATTGTCTAATTTGACCCAGTCAAAATTAGAGAAGCTCTTCTAATAGACAGTTAGCAAAATAAAGGTCGTAGTCCCCTCTTCATATAATTACTTAGCAGTTAAATAATTTACACCTCCAGCAGTGTCATCTCTTCACCACGCCACAAAAGGAGAGAGGCAAACACTTGTGTTCATTTGTAGGATACTGTAGTCTCTATTGCTCTTGCTGAAGATGTCTCACCGTCCACTGCCCCTCTGAGAAATGAAATAATCATTGTTTAAGCACGTGGAGATCCACTGACCACTTGTTTCAGGATTCCTTGCTGCTTGCTTACCAGACTGCCAGCCGACACACAGGGTTCAGGTTCACCTTAGTTCAGGTCAGCAGGCAAGTTGCCATGGTGTTCCATTTCAGCTACTCCAGATTACTTTGATGATGACCTTTGGGAAAACCTGGAATTGTACCATTTTTGCAGGCTCTTTACCCTAAACAACTAGCTTTTTCAAGGTTTTACATCGCCTACTTCTGTTGGTGTGAAGGGATACTGAAGTTGCATAGCAACTGATTTTTTGGCATTGATATACACTTTATGAAAGAGGCTGTTTGCAGAGCCATCTGTCCTAGGATGCCCAACAAAGAGGGACATCGTGGCATTCAGAGTATGCAGACCCATCCTAGAGACCTCTTCTATAGAGATTCATTTCTAGTTCAGAGCCAATGGCTGTTGAATGGAAAGAGAATAAATCACCATTAAATGTTTTCTAAAGCCTTTGAGCACACTTCTTTTAAAAGAAGGAATGCTTTCTAATAGCCTCTGATTTTTCTCCTTTTTTTCCTTTTCCCCCCCTTTTTTTAATACAGGCTGTTTAGGCATAATAGATTTCCATTTGTAAGGCTTATTAAAATGGAAGAATAATATAGTCAGGTTTCCAATTGCAAGTGAACTGAATTATTGTTATAATGATTAAGCAAAGTAGGAAATGTTGAGTATTTAGTATTTTTCTTAAAATGAGACCATCTAATGTAATTGTAGGTATGCAGATGTAAGCAGAAGGTATGCCTTGATGTGTAGGTTGCTAGGTTTTGCTTTACATAAAGCTTATTTTCTTTGTACAGTTGGAGCAAATGAATATAAAACGTTGAAGTGTTAATTCCCTCCCTGCCTACCTGTATTAGCATTTTACACCATTTTGCTTTATACAATAAGGTGCATTGATGCTTATTAAAATCCTGTGCTACATATTTGCTTTTTTTAAAAAAAAATATATTAGATTCTGTTCCATCGAACTCTCTTTGTCAGTCACATAGAGGTGCTTTTGTTTAATTGCCACCTTCATAGGGATTGCGTCTTTTAAGGATTTTATAGGAACAAACCAAAAAGGACTTTGTAGGAAACAATGACAAAAAAGACTTAACAGTAAAATCTTGCCACTTCATGTGCAACTTGGAGGCATTGCAAACAGGTTGGGAGAAAGCTATTTCCTATATCTAGTCTGATGTTGCCTTTGTCTAGTGCAGGAAGTAGAGATTTATGCCCTTTAATTTCGTACTGATTTTTTAAAGGAGCTAGAAGTGCTTTGTTATCAGAGCTAAAAACTTCTGAGTAACATTTTTCTTCAAAAAAAAAAACCTTCCAAAGTTCTTTTTCTCTACCTATCAAAAGTTTACCAACTCTTTGCTTTCTTAAAACCATGTGGTTTGTTGGTTTTTTTGTCAGTATTTCCAAAGCCATTCTCAACATACATTCTATTGCTACTCTTGCACTGGATTGTCGTCTTCTCCTCCTGGGTGGTTTGCCAGTCTGCCTAGCATAGCTGTTTGTTATGTTTTTCAGCTAGACCTTTTTGACCAATATGCATCTTAACTCTGTAGAAAATGGTTCTTCTTTGCTCCCAGAAGTCTCTCTTCTTTAAAATACTCCTTTCTTCCCTGCAAACAGGAGTAAAATACCATAAATACCTAGATGCATAAGAGCCTGGGGATTCAGTCCATTGTAAATGTTGATGCTACCAAAAAATAATCTAATCTTTTCAATATCTGATTTCTCTTTGACTAACCTTGCAACAGCCTGCCTTCTCTGCAATAACGTTACCTTTATCATTTTATTTTTCTTTTTGGTAAAATCAGACCATCACCCTACCTAATTTTTTCCAGTATTGGTTTCTTCTTCTATTCAGTCCTTCGGTTACAATTATTTTTCAGTTGCTTGAATTCAAACAATGAGAATTCATTCCTTAAGTTTATTCAGCCTGTTTCTTAAATGGACATCTATCATTTTAAAGTACTCTTAAATTCAATTTTAGATGAATTTTCAGGTCTTGAAATGTGGGATCAGGATGAGAAATCTGGTTCATCTTTGCTAATTTGAACTAGACAAACTGCTTTTTTTCCCCTTGTTCTTGTGTGTTAAACATAAAACAAGCCATTTGATGCTGTGGTTCCTTCCTTTCTGTAAAGTAGTTCTGACTTCTGGAAGAGACTGAGAGTAAAAACATGTAAGGTGAACTGACTGGCAGGTCCTCATGGAATATGAAGGACTTCTGGATTTAAGACTAAAATCTTCATGTCAAACTTATGTCTATACTTTCTACAGTAAGCTTCCTTTAACAGCATTTATCAGTCAGGCAAAAAAAAAAGTTCTACATAAAATACTTAATTCTCAGCTTATCTATAACTCGGGGGGGGAAAGTTACATTTTTTTTAAAACTTTGTAAAATAAATAATCAGTGTAATTTTTACTAGAAATATCACATTGAGATAAAATGGATTCATCTGTACTTCCTAAAACAAAAGAGAAGAAAATAACAGAGAAACAAGTCTCTTTGTTCTGTGTGAAAGAGAATACTTAATCACACATCAGCAGAGAATTAAAAAACATAGCAATACATGAAAGTATTCTTTTTTCCTTCACTGATCAAATTAATTGCCAGTAATGGAAAGAACTACAAAGTACTGTTAAGAAATAAAAAATACATATCTTAAATTTAATAAACAGGAGCTAACACAGCTAAAAGGAAGCTCCAAAAATCAACTCGCAGCTGGCAGTTGGTTTTGGGTCTCATCAGCTTGAAATACATATCAAACAGCTTTCTTACAAAAACCGATTTAAACAGCAATTCTAAATGCATGATTTTCTGAGACAAACTTATCAAAGAAGCCTCTGTGTAAGTGTCAAATGGATACTCTCTCCAGTTCATCTCATAGCTGAACTCTGGCTAGATGTGATGGTCTTAAAGCACCTATTAAAATTCCTCATAATGTTCCTCATGATGCTGTTGTTACGTTTCCATAAAACAGGTAGGAGCAACATTCAGCATTCACCAGAAGCAGTATTTGTCTATTGCTAGATATGCTGGCGTGCAGAAAGGGGATACAGGGAAGAAATTATTACTAAGTGGGTGAGAAGAATGCAGGGTAATTACCTTCTTATCCCCTTATACTGACCTACAATAGAGCAACATGTTGCAGAAAGACAAAGGATATAAGCTTATCTTGCAGCTGGAGGTCTCTGAGAAATTTTAACATTTATGCTGTGTAGTCATGCACTTCTTCCTTTCTGGGGGCACGATGACCTTAAACATAATGCTCAGTCACTGTATGTTATCTGAACAATCACTGAAATTAATTCTGTACTGCAGACAGGTTAATTCAAATCCATTTTTAAAAATACAGTCCTGGGTTTGTTTTCCAAGATTGTCAAAATACCCAAAGCCAAAATGAAGCCAAAAATCATTTTTTCACAAGACTGATCTGAAAAGCCCACCAAGGAAAAAAAAAAAATCCTTCCAAATTTCTGGTGAACATGGTGCTGGTATATACTGAATGCTTCCTGCTTCCTAAAAGGGGGACAGTAATGAGAAAGGAGGTATAGCTGGGGCATGGCTGGCCTCAGAAGCATTGAGTGTATAATAACCCAAGGGAGAAATATTACCAACCCACCCAAGCAGGGAGCTAGTCTGCAATTTATAGGGATAAAAATTAGAGATGAGTATTGAAAAGTTCTAGAATTTATCCTCATTTCTGTGTCTTACTGATTCTATTGAGTTCTCAGTCACATTTGTCTGCTGATTTTATTCAAATGCAGAGAACGTCTTGCAGTAATGTTGCCTTGTAATGTCTGAGATGTGCATAACAAAGAATTTGTGAATTTTCCTTAAAACACAAGAAACAGAGAAATGCAGGTTTTATTAATTGTCTCCTCTTTTGTTGCTTTGTGTGGCTTAAATGCTTCTATCTAACCTGCTACTGGTATTTTTAGCAGCATAGTAGGGAGATTTTTTTACTCATTTTCATACTACACATGGTTCATCAGACTGAAGCAGATCAGAATAGATAGATCTAGCTGCATGACTGAAATTTTGTGCCGACTTAGCCTATCTGAGATGGCAGCTTAATTGTCCTGAACCACCTTATTACTTGAAGATAGTAGTTTATTTAATAAAAAAAAAAAAAAAAAAAAAAAAAAAAAAAAAAGGCAAAATGGAGCTTTGTGTGTTGTTCACAGGCTGGATGACTAATGTGGATTCACCTGAGTATTTTAATCCATTTCTCTTCACTGAGCAACACCCATCTGGTTCCCAAGGTGGGTTTTTGTGGTCTTTTGTCAATATTGTTTATAGTGAATCAAACTTTTGTTGTGTGGTTTAGTTTCAGGTATTTATTTTAAGCCAGGAAGTGGAATGGTTTTGACTTTGACTAGTCAGGGCTGGTAGCAATTGATAACAAACAAACAAACAAAACTATTAGATTACTGCTTCGTGATGACGTCTTCAAAAGCCCTGGAGTGAGTGAGGAAGATAAGTCCCGTGGAAAATCAATGAAACTTGAGGCTCCAAAGACGGTTAGGTGAGTAGAAAATGTTGCTCTAATGGCTTAAATGGTCATTGGCTCTCATACTCTCTCAGTTGCAATATACAAGAGAGTCTGTGTAAATACAATAGTCTGTGTAAAAATACCTCACATCTCTGAACATTTTTAGGCTGTTAAAAATGTGAGGGCTAGATCTTTATCTGATTACTATCTCCTGTTCTTACCTAACTTAGGCAGCAATGAGCCAAAGCATTTCTAATATAGAATGTACCAAAGAAACCCCTAAAAAATCTAAACCAAAATGAAATATACCCCTTTAAAGGAAGTAAAAAAAAAAAAGAAAAAGTCTGTGTTTTAAATCATGCACATTATTAGCTAGTTGTAGTCTTTAAGTTCCTGGGCTTATCATCCCTAAAAGGTTGCTTATTAGTACTGTTGCTCATCTCATGCATGCATGTGATGTTTGTTCACATCATACAAAGATGAAAAGATTTTCTGTTACAAATTGCCAGGCAATACAGATTTCCAATTTCTACGCAGTGGGTTTTAGTTCAATGCCCTTAGTCATTTATGTGATTATTAGGTTGCTATTCTTTGAGCCCTTTAAGGAGATATTGCTCTCCTTTCTGGCCTCTTACATGTCAAGAATGTGTTTGCTGCTACTGGTCCAATGTCACAGCTTTCAATTAATGAGGAAGAGGAAGGAGAAGGAGCTGGACTTCAGAAGCTGGTAATATTTTTCAAGAGAGAAATGATCAGTGATATGTACAAAGCTGGACACAATACAACAGTTGAGTTACCTTGTTGTTTATCTCTGTCCCATGAGGTATTTCTCGAGTGATACTCCTGTGTTACACAAGCGGATCAAAGAATGGCTTAGAGCCTTTTTTCTGCCCTGTTATCAGGTGGTATAGCACAGGAACTGTTGCAGAAGTTGTTCCATGTTCTGCCAATTTCTGGTTGTTTGTTTTTTTCTTTTTTAAGATACTACATTTTTGGATCACGTTGAGTTCCTATCATAACTAGTGGATATTTGAGAGCACATCAGCCAATGACTTACCTGATAGGTGGCTGTGACAGATCTGACACATGAAGGAGAAACTTAGTATCAGAGATGTAGGAACAACAGCTACCCGTTTTAAAGATGCATAATCCTTTTGTTAGCTGGCGTCGGAGCAATTGCTGGGATTCAGTGCTGGAGTCGTTCAGCTGCAGCTCTAACTTTGGTCAGGTTCTGCTTAGGGCAGAAGATGATGGACAGACTGGGGAAGTCTCACAGATCTGATCACTAGAGAAGGGCAACAAGGCTGGTGAGAGGCCTTGAGCACAAGCCCTACAAGGAGAGGCTGAGGGAGCTGGGGTTGTTTAGCCTGGAGAAGAGGAGGCTCAGGGGCGACCTTATTGCTCTCTACAACTACCTGAAGGGTGGTTGTAGCCAGGAAGAGGTTGGCCTCTTCTCCCTAGCAACCAGCACCAGAACAAGGGGACACAGTCTCAAGTTGCAACAGCAGAAGTTTAGGCTGGAGGTGAGGAGAAAGTTCTTCACCGAGAGAGCGATTCACCATTGGAATGTGCTGCCCGGGGAGGTGGTGGAGTCGCCGTCCCTGGAGGCGTTCAAGAGGGGACTGGATGTGGCACTTGGTGCCATGGTCTAGTCATGGGGTCTGTGGTGACAGGTTGGACTTGGTGATCTTCAAGGTCTCTTCCAACCTTAGCGATACTGTGATACTATTCATGTACCTGAGATGCTGTCTTTAACCAAGAGAGATGTGCACACAGTAGCTGCATTTAGTGCAAGTCTGGAGGACATGACATTAGAGAAGAAACTGTTATGTTAAGAAGGCCTTATTTCTGTTCACATCTACCTAATGGAGGAGTGAGAGGGATAAGCATCTTCTTAGAGGTATAAAGTCATAGAACAAGAGATAATAGATGCAAACTGCAACATGGGAAATTGCAGTTCAATACAAGGAAAAGGTTTTTATCATGACTCTGCCCAGAGAGGTACCTCATTATCTATCTTTGAAGAAACTTCACTGGATAGTGTTCTGAGCAACCTGCTGTATTTGGAGTTGCTTTGAGCAGCAGGTTGGATTAGATGACCTCTGAAGTTCTTTTCCAATCTGTAGGATTCTGTGAATCTTTGCTATATCCATGTATTTGAGGAAAGATAAAGTCTAGATTTGCTTAGACTAGGCAGTGTGATCTTTTTTTTGCTTTAGGTTAGATTTTTTTAAGCCTTTATTTGAACTCATACTGTGTACTTTTCTTCTGCTACAATGACACAGGAAAGAAGTGGTGCCTGTACATTGAGTGATAGCCCCCATTGTAGAGTAATTGAATAGCATCAAAATTAATTAATGTAGTTTTTTTTCTGTAGTATCATTTTGATGCTATTATTATGAACACTTGCATCATAGACTGGGGAGAGCAAGAGAATGGGAGATTTGTACAAGTCTGCAGAAGGTTGTCATTGAGCTGGGAAATAAAGCTCGGAGTCTTGAACTCCAGCTGAGGGTACTGCTGCTCAGACTGTCCTCTCTATCCTTGGTTCAGACTGGCTCTGTGACAGAAGGGAACGACTGTTATCTTCTGAGCATGTTTTATGTATTTTTATACTGAACAGTCTCAAATGATGCTTCAAACAACAGAGGAAAGTTTGTGCAGCTACACAGATCAAACTCAAGGGCTTGACGCACAAAAAGTAAACCTTGTATTAATTCTAGCTTGCTTGTCAAGGATGGGTGCTTGAAATAGAATATTCAATGTCTGTTCAGGCAGTGTCTTTTTATATAGCTTTGTCTACCAGTGTCTGGTAGATTGACCTTTTTATCTCTTTTGTTATGAATTCAAATTGAACTGGGTTATGAATTATAGTGAAGATTGCAATGAATTTCAGGATCTTAACAGTAGGAATCCTTCTGTGTCATTACCAAGAGATGAAGCATCATGATTCATCATTTTAATCCATTTTTTGAGTTCTCTTGCTGCTCAAGTACTAACTACAATTAACTTGCTGCTATTGCCTTCTTGCCTTTCTGTAAAGTTTTACATGTGGTTGTAATAAAGATAGAAAACTAGCTACAAAAGTGGGCACAAAGTGGAAGAGAATTTTAGAGTTGTTTTGTTGGGTGTTTTTTTAGGAGAATGCTTGAGACTTTTCTGGGTTCAAATTATATTGTTATCTAAGTCTGTGAGAATAAATTTCTTTGGGGGTAACTGAGGTCTGTTGCTTTAGAAAAGAAGGCAACTCTGGGCAAATACTTCTGAGCGAAGTAGGAATTCTTCTTAAATGAAGAACACCAAAGCTAACATTTGCTGAAATGTAATGATTCGTTTGAATGACCAATTTTCTTAATAGTGTTCTTTTTCTTTTTTTAGCCAAGTTCACAAAATTATTAATAGGTTGATCCAGCCTGCTTTTATATTACATTCTAATGCTGCATTATATATTCTCCAGTGTCAAAGAGTTAAAAGTTCAAATTGGACTCTTTGTCATTATCAAGTTAGAGGTGGGGAACTGTAAATTATTCACCTCCATTGAGGAGACCAGCTTTATAAATCTGTTCTAAGGAAAGTGACGAAAGATTCCTAATGTGCCTTGAAGACCCTAATTTGTATATTAATTTCAGTATGTGGAGTTTACAACCAATAGCTGTTTTCAGATGCAGGCTGGATATCCTTTCATCATTCATATTCTTTTCACTGGCATTAGCAAGAGACTAAATTCTTTCAAAATAAATTCTCTTAAAATGTTTATAACTACTTTTGCTGGAAATATGAAAATCTAGTTAACTTTAATAAGCGAATCAGTATGGATGCTGTGTGTGAGAGAGTACTGAAATCCATTCAGTGGTCCTCTGTAGTTGCATTCCTTACAGTTCTCATATATAATGTTAATAAAGCACCTTTTTTGGGTTTCATGTAGACATAAAAATATGTGCTCTGAAAGTAATATGTGGATGAGCCTTATTTTGGCAGCTCGTAAGTCCTTTTGAGAACACCTGATATGTTTGTGGAAGAGGAGGGATGATTTAAAGCAGTTTGCGTGTGTTGTCCTTCATTTCCCTTGAAACATTTATGCTATGTTTTCATAATTAACATGAGTCAAATGCTCTGTATTCTTGAAAATCAAACGTGTGACATGCAGGTTTGGTTTTCACCATGTATGTTTTCTGACCAGCTTCATTAACAGATTTAAATTGCACTTCATGTTGGATTGAGTTGGAGCTTGTATTCCTACGTAACAGTCAGAGCAGTTAGGCCAGCTTCTGAGTTCATTTTCATAACACTTTGAATAGTTCTGTTGATTGAATGCAGAAGACACTGAGAAAAGCTGGTTAGTTTATTTTAAACCACATGTGGATATTGCAGAATCATCTGAAGCTGTAAGTTCTAAAATAAAAACAAATCAAAAAAGACTTTTTTTTTTTTTCCTGAGGAAAGGTGAGCTATGAATTCATTCTCATATACATGATATTTTAAATACCTGTCTATTCAGCTTTCTGACTCACTTAACTGTTCTGTTCTGGCTTTGAATATCAATAATGACATGTTTCCTGACACCTGGGTTAAGGTGAAGCTATTGTACCTGTCAGTTAACCTCTTTGTCAGCCTGCCAGGATGATAATTATGTGTATGTGTACTCTCTGTCCTTTGGCAGAATGAAAATTTAGATTTCCCATTTGGTATGAAGACTTCTTTATTTTTTACACAAATATCTACACTAGAACACTTCTAAAGTGTAATCAGTATCCCAAGATTTCTGATGGCGGCAGTGCCAGTGTAGATAGCATACTTTTCTTGCAAGTAACATAATTTTTTTAAACTTTATTAGTAAGTATCACAGTATCACCAAGGTTGGAAGAGACCTCAAAGATCATCAAGTCACCACAGATCTCATGACTAGACCATGGCACCAAGTGCCACATCCAATCCCCTCTTGAACACCTTCAGGGACAGTGACTCCACTACCTCCCTGGGCAGCCCATTCCAATGGCAAACGACTCTCTCGGTGAAGAACTTTCTCCTCACCTCCAGCCTAAACTTCCCCTGGTGCAGCTTGAGACTGTGTCCTCTTGTTCTGATGCTAGTTGCCTAAGAGAAGAGAGCAACTCCCTCCTGGCTACAATCCCCCTTAAGGTAGTTGTAGACAGCGATGAGGTCTCCCCTGAGCCTCCTCTTCTCCATGCTAAACAATCCCAGCTCCCTCAGTGTCTCCTTGTAGGGCTTGTGCTCAAGGCCTCTCCCCAGCCTCGTTGCCCTTCTCTGGACACGTTCAAGTGTCTTGATGTCCTTCTTAAACTGAGGAGCCCAGAACTGGACACAGTATTTAAGGTGTGGCCTAACCAGTGCAGAGTACAGGGGCACAATGACTTCCCTGCTCCTGCTGGCCACACTATTCTTGATGCAGGTCAGGATGCTGTTGGCCCTCCTGGACACCTGGGCACGCCTGGGCAACTGCTATTTATTTAGCAGATATTATCTTCCAAAATTCATGACAGTGACAATGTTAATGAGAAGGGAATGCTCTAAGTATGTTGTGAGGTATTTCATAAATATTGAAAATACTTGTGTTGCTGTATATTTGTTTTCAACACATTTCACTTCTTTACAACTCAAATATTAAATTAGTGACACTTGAAGTCCCATAGTTGTCCCATAGCTTGTGGCATCTTGTAAATTACTTTGTTTAAGGTAATTGTGCTTCAGCACAGATTTCTGTTCCAGTCAGGGATTCCAACATTATTGAACTCTACAGTATATGAATGTCTGCAGATGTTCAAAAGGGAGTTTTTGAAGGTGTCTGTGTGTTAAGTTAAGTTTTTGAATTAATAGGAACATCAGAGTTACAGCATCTGGTTCAGAGAAGGACCTCAGCAGAACTTCTGTTGGAAGCCTTTCATTCTTGACCTCCAGGACTGTAATAAACTTTTAAATAATTTTCAAGGGCACTTCAGATACTCTGTCAATTAAACTGCCAGGCAAGCCCTTTTCCTGTTGGCCTGTAGCCATTACTTAGCACAGTCACTACAATGTACTTTTAGGATATACTGTATGGGGCATGAAGTTTTTTTTATCAAATGGCTTTCCCTACAGACAAACAAATAAAACAAAACAACCAATCAAACAACAACAAACAACACAGTCAACTAAAAATTTAGGAGAAGTAAAATATTTATGAAGGAAAAAAAATACTGTGATTGTTTAGAGGAGCATTTTGAGAGAATATACCTCAGCTGTGCTGTGGTTTTGTATTCAGGTGCTTAAGCTGTCAAGGTCAGGTGTGATGAAAGCACGTCACGAGGATGTGTAATACCTAAAGAACCCCAAACCCAAAAAATTAAAAAAACTAATAGTGGATTCTTTTCCAGTTCTGGAGATCTTCTTGTACAGGATGCAATGCCATAGACACAGTCTAAGCTAGGCTTTTTGAAGGCTCAATTATTTTGAGATATATTTCCGATATTATAAAATCAGAATATTGTGTTGAAGCCAGAATTTTCTCTTTTGTTAAAAAAAAACAAAACATTTTTGGAGTCGTGTATGCAGTAGTGAAGGGTATCTGGAAGCATTGTCTTACAGGGTGCTGTTGTGAGCAATGGTGATGCCCAAAGAAGAGGAGGACCTGAGTTCTGTTCCTTTTTTTTGTGATACTGGGAATATTTTTCAGTCTTTTTATTTCATTTTTTCCCTTTCGTGAACTGTAGGATGGCAGTAGTAGCAGTGACATCTACTAGTAATAGCAGCGATGTCTGCTGGCCACGAGAGTGCTTTGAACTGTAAGACATCTGTGTGTAAATCTGTTCCGTGTCCTTAGTGGAGTGTGCTATATATCTGCACAACGTTGTTGTTGGACGTAGCTCGAGGGCTTCAAATGCCATTTGCCAAAGGAGGGTTGATGTGCTGGTTCCATCCATAAACCTGTAGTAGTTCCCTATGATTTTGTAACTAAATCTGCAGTTCACCTTTGTCAGTAGGTAAGATTACTTCATCTTAACTTCAAACATTACTAACACTATCCAAATAAAGAGCTGTGAGCATTTGATAACAGACCAGTAATGGTACTTGCACTCCACTTACAGCAGAAATTGGGTTGAATGAGGCTTCATGTTGCTTGGCCAGATAGCTGTATCTAAACAGTGATAGAGGTTATATGGTCATGAAGAGTGTAAGCGGTAGTATATGACCCACAACTGAAATACATACTTCAGCAGCTCTACCTCTTGGGGGGAAAAAAAAACAAACAGACAGTAAACCAACCAACAACACCCTCCCTGCCAACACTGGCATTGTCTTGCTCAAATTTAGGCTTAATTTCTGGCCACAATTAATTTATATGAATTCATTTATATGAATTGTGCACAAGCTTGCACTCTGCCTTGGGATCTTGATATAGTTCTTCTCTTGAACATAATGTTTATGTGTTTATCAAGGCTACCATCTCTGAACTTTAAAATCAGTAAAGCTACTTCCATTGTTCTGAAATAGCAACAGCTGATATTCTGTATATTTGGGAATGGAAATATTGCCTCCTATTTAGCTTTAATGGAGCTTTAAGGAATTCAAACTCTGAACACAAGTGCGCTGCGCTCCTTAGGCAGGCTTCCAAGTTTAAGCCCCTGCACCCTACACTTCAGTTTATTGTGCAGGATTGCAGAGGATATACAGTCAAAAAACTACATTTTGCATCATATTGTTGTGCTTTGCTTCTTTTATTCTCTTGCTCCATATACACAGAGACTTGGATACTTAGATCCTATCTTCTGGAATAAGTTCAACCTTCAGATATTTGCTACACAACAGAAAACCTGTTTAATGTTGGATACTCCAGAATGCGTTTTTGTCGTTTGTTATTCAGTCACTTAATTGATTTTCAAAGCAAGAATATGAAGTAGTGTCACTTTGTCCATATTTCTATATTTATTACTGCAGGCATTAATATATTGCTTTGTTTAATCTAGTTCACAATAGTCTGTCACTCCATGAAGTTATCTTTCCTTAAGCAATTAGGTTCTGCAATCTGCTGTTTACTGCATCTCAAAAAGCACGATAGAAAACCTTCTTAGGGACATTGTACTCTAGTTAAGGGACTGAGAGGATCATAAAGAAAAGTGAGAGGTACAGCAAAAGAGTTTCCAATCTCTGTAGTACACATAATAGAAGGTTTTATTCTACAATTGTCAGAGAGGATCTCATTAGAGTTCAGTCTTTCCTGTTCCTGAAAAAGTTCTCATGTTGGGTACTATAAAGGAAAGAGTTCACAGAGTTAAGGGCATAGGCTCCCTTCTAATACAGGGAACTGTGTTCACAATGGACTAAAAGTTCATAAGCTGTTTTGAAGACAGTAGTAATATGTACAATTTGCTTTATTCAGAAGCTCCTTCATGATGCAAGTGCACCTGCAGAGCTGCAGAAGGAAAGGAATTTTCCATTCTGTTGTCATCCACTGTCCTCCAAAGGTAGCTGACTAAAAATAATGGACTGCATCAGCTTTAACTGATTGTTATTTTTTTTAATAAGAAACCTATTCAGGGCAGGCTAAGGAACTTAGGAGCACAAAAACTTCCATCTGAGTAACCCAGTTGTGGGGAGTTTTAGTCATTGGTGAGTTAGTTGTTCAGAGCTCGCTGTGAACAACTGTCAACACTCATGTGATCTATGTTACAGCCCCTTGCCCATTGTGCTGGGAATCTCCACTCATCCATATGCCTGCAGCCCCAGAGAAGGCTTCCACAGCCTTCCTCTGCTTTTGGTAACTATGCACCAATAATATTAAATAAAGACATTGTTACATGATTTAGAAAACCAGGAAAAACTAACAGAGAAATCGGAGAAGTCTGCACTTCAATTTCTTGTTCTAATCCTGACAATTGGATAAATTAATTGTCCCTTAGAATCTATCACTTTTGCTTAGGCCCACCTGATGCCCCCACTTGAGGCAGAAATGGAAAGGAAAATGGTGGCTGCTTGCAATCAGTCAAAGGCAGTGCATGCTTAGTGGCTCTCTCTCTTTCCCCTAATTCTTTAGAAATGTTGGGGGAAATTTTCCACTGCATTTTTTTCTTTCCTTCACATTGATGCCAGAGGTACTGGATTCACACTTATGGGTTGATCCACAAAACGATGGAGATCCCTCCTTTCTAAATTTATCACCTGGAATTAGTTCAGATTGTAATGCAGCAAAACACTGCTGAGCAAGTTGTGGAGCTGGAGCTTCTCCTTTAGTTTTGTTCTTCCAAAAAACCCTTTAAAACATCCCTTTTCTCCTAGGAGCCTTTTATCGGCACAGTGTTTATTCTTTTGGAAGCAGAACATAAAAACCCCTCAAAACGTACTTTTCTGATCTGCATTTAAAAAGAAACCTTATCAAATTGCTTATTCATATCCTACACATTTTACCATTGAACTAATTAAACTTTTGTAACAGGTTAAAATGAAGAAAACAAACATACAAGCCAAAACCATGATATGTGGAGAAGCCCAGCTACTGGGGAAATTAGCTTGAGCCTGACATATTGAACACTTAACATATGTTTGATTTTAAGGAACATTTTGATGGCTTCCTAAATGTATTTATTTTAATTCACAGATGGGGATCATTTATAGCCAGTATGAGAATAATCTTTGAAAAAAAAATACAATGTTTTTAAAATTGAATTCTGAATTTGAAATATGCTGAGAAGACATTAGACAGAATTCTGGGAGCTGTTCCTGGTAGATTAGATCATCCTGGCTTAATATGGAAAATACTTTTTCAATTCCTAGTCCGGTGTAGTTTGGGGTAATTATTAGATGCTTCTTAGGCTTATAGTGGTGTATCTGCTTATTTACTTAGAGATCTCTTAGACAGTCTTCCTGACTGCAGGGTGATTGTCTACAAAGCCATTATTTCATTGATTTCTGAAATTCTAAAAGCAAATTTTCACTTTTTTACTCATTTGTTTTGGTTAAAATTACATTTGATAATACAGGAAAACCAACAAAATGCATACTGGAGGAATGAGCTAAGCTTGGGGGTTTTATGGTGATAGGCATAGCTACTGAGGTGATTTTTCCCAACTATGCAGAAAAATTGGAATATGACAAGCTTAACTTGTGCTGGAAAGCAAATAATTGCTTCTACTTTCTAGATGGCATGAAAGATGGAGATTTCACAGTATCACAGAATGCCAAGTTGGAAGGGACTTCAAGGATCCAGCCTTCCTAGGTACTAATATAGTCCAAATGAGCTGGCACAGCACCCTGTCAAGCTGAGTCTTAAAACTGTCCAGCGTAGGGTAATCCACTGCTACCCTTGGGAGATGATTCCAATGTCTGACTGTTTTCATGGAGAAATTTTTTTTTTCTGAAGTCCAACAGGACTTGAGCTGTCCATTTCTAATAAACACATGGGAGTCTAGTAGAATATGTGGCTTGTCTTGATCACAGTTGAGACAAATGGCAGCATAAACTGGGTAGCTTGGAGAGTTTTTCCCTAGGTATGTATGTGTATCTATCATTTACATACAAAGACAGGTAATATAAAGATCTTCCCAGCTCCACATTTTCCAGTACTGCAAATTAATCTTGAGTAAATATATCCTTTTATTTAAAGGAATGAAGTCTCAGAATGCTACTGTAAACACTGTATTGGCCAGCAAGTGTCAAACTCATTGCTATTGGAAATTACTTCTGTTGGTAATTACTAAATACAGAGAGGAGTCTGGACTGAAACCAAGATTGACGTTTGAGCTTAACAATATAATGAGGCTTTAATAAACCAGTAATAGGCAGCCTCACAAAATGAAATGAGCAAAGATTACAAACACACAGATCAGTTTCTTGGATATTAAATACATAAATTGTATTAATCTGTATTGATAAAAAAATTAATTGCTTATTTTATATGGTCCAGATGTAATTATAGATCAAGATAACATTTCTTCATAAGGCAACATAGCCTTTCAAATGTTGAGCCTTATGAGCTATTCAGCCATGACTACAGGAGACCTGGAGCACAAGTTCTATTTGCTTCTTTACTCTGGCTTTTTATTCCTGCCTCTCTCCCTTCTTGTGCAATGCCTATGCCCCTTCTGCTTCCACTCACTTTGTTCTGACTAGTTGTACTCTCTCTGGTGTCATTACTTTTAGGCCTGAGTTTGAAAGTCTCGCTGCGTTGAAGGTTTATGTCACAGTGATGTAATGTCCATCTCAGGTCTCCAGAAACTCTGCTTTTTAAATTTCAGTTTAGTCCAACTGACTTTGCTGGAAGAAGTGAATAAATCTGTGCAGGCTTATGGTTTGAAATCTGCTCTACAGTCTCAAGTTTACTGCAGTCCCATCAAAGACAGTGATATGGGAATCCTCCCACACAACAAATCAATCTGACAGTCTTAAATAGAAACAAAGAAAATAAGAACGTGAAATGTTTGTTGGAATCTACTGATTCTTACCTCTTAATTTCTGAAGGTCATCTGTCAGATTTTATTCATATTCCTTTATCATACTGGTTTTAGTGTGAAAAAAGGTAGGAGAACTATAGTGTGAGGTTTTAATCATTCTTTTTAAATAATGCTTAATTTTTAATGTCCGTGAACCCAGTCTTCCAGTTCAGGTCTTGACTGCTCTTTAGGTTTTGGTTTGTCTGGGTGACCACTGATGGGATTGCAGATAGATTATTGTGCAAGCACAGCTTTTGAAAAAAAGATTTAATTTTTTTAAAAAAAACAGTCCAAAGTTTAAGAATTAGTTTATGCCAAATAGGTCTAAGCAAAACCACAAACAGAAGCCCTACATGGGTTACTGAAGATCCTTTTTCCTCTGTGTTGCTCAGCCTCAATTTTCTGTGAAGTCACTGTTACACTTCTTTTCTGATTGTTGTAATATTTTAAGCTTTCTGCCAAAACAGGTGCTAAAGGTCTCTTGTAGAACAGAATGTGAAAGAAAAACAACACTTAGACATACACTGAAGAAGGAAAAAAAGGATCATAGCCAATACTCTTCCTCGTGTTGGTCTTGAAAAAAACCACCTTTTTTTTAGGTTCACACAACCTCAGTGCTCACAGGCTGTGCAATGCACGTGAGCTGCTATGGGCAGGTGGCATTTTTTATAAGGCTCTGTCTGTGGGGTTTGGCAGGATATATTTTAGATGTAGCACTCTTAAGTTGGTGTGCTTCCTACCTGTGTAAAAGCTATAGCTGAAAAACAACGATATATTCTACACCAAAACAAACAAACCACACCACCCCTCAAAAGCCCACCACCACCACCAAAAAACCCACATGTGAAATTCTTGGTTAATTTAGTTTACAACATATTAGTTCAGAATGAATGTAATAACTACATCTTAGTCACATGTCTATCTGACTGTCTTATTAGGACTTTTCCATTCTGAAAGAGTAAAGATATGTAACAAGTGAAAAGAGGCATTTTGAACATGCCCAGTATTTTTTACATTTGTAGTTATTAAGGTATACTTTTTTTCTTTTTCCTAAAATCTTGTCAGACTTCTCTAACTTCATTAAATAAATTGAGAGCCATGTCCTGGGGAAAAGAAAAGCTTATGAAGAAAAATGTGACTGGACACATGAATTTTACTAGTGAAAGAAGAGCAATTATAAATCTCTGGTTTCAGGGAGGCTTTTTGCTTTTTTTTACTTGCCTATATATATAGTATTTTTTTTGTCAGTGTTGTAACTAGCAGCCTCTAGCATGCTAAAGCTGGTTTGGTGGGTTGGAGGCAAGACTAATGGTAAGATGGACTTATTTTGGAAGCAAAACTAATGGTAAGATGGAGTTATTTTAATGATGCTGGGAATACATAAAACTGAATATATTGTTTGCTCTGGTCACAAGTGCATCTCATTGCTGATTTCCTTACTTTCCTTTGGTTCTGTTGAAAACTCTGCATTGTTTCTTCTCATTAATATCAGATAACTGGAATAAGTTTCATATCACCATTCACCATTCCCACTTGGCTTGACATTTTCATAGTTCAGATGAGTCTTTAATAACCTTTCTGAGCTCTGCTTGTTCTAATGATGTCCATTCAGTGAGATTTGAGGACTGCTGCCATGGTAAATAGTATACTTGTACCTAATTACAAAAAAAACCACAAAAAAAACCAGAAGCTGCCATGAGAAAGAGTATTTAGCATTTTAGAGGAAAAAAAAAAAAAAAACAATCAAAAGTAGTTTTTGTGGTATTTTGGTTTTTTGTGGGTTTTTGGTGTTTGTTTTTTTTACTTTTGGAACTTGATTCTTTTGCCTTACATCCCTATTTGCCCCTTTGTCTTAAAGTCATAGTGATCCAGAAGATTTGCTGATGTTTCCTGTTGAAATTGCCTTTGGCTTCCACAGAAGGAAACGGTGTCAGGAGTTGTTTTGAGGTTTACTCTGGCATAGTTTATAACTGCAGAGCACAGCAGAAAGGATGGTAAGACAGGCTTACATCTGCCAGTTTTACTTGCAGGGACCATAGCTAATGGCATGTGCCAACTCTAAGGGTGTAAGTAGTGAAAAAGGGGAGAGAACCAGAAAGAAATGAAAACTTCCCAGTGGTCAGCTGAGGAAAGGCAGGGTTTCCTGAATGTGTGCTCAGTGTTGCGGCTGGTGCCCCTTCACGTACCTGTCCCACATGGACGGTATGATTCACATCAGCCATCCTTCTGCCCATTCCTGGTTAAGATGCCCTTACTAGTTGCAGGGTGTGGTATGACATGGGCAGGTGGCACACACCATCTGGCTTTCTGTGGGCTTATTATTGGGCCACATTTATTGCCGACTTAGAAGACTATGGCTTACCTTGTTATTCTTTAAGTACTGTTTTCCTCTAAAGAACAAGAAGCTACAAAACAAGGGCTAGGAAAAAGGAGAGGAAAGAAGTAGAGGTTTTCATGCTGTGAGGATCCCTACATAACAACATAAGGATTTACAGCTGCAACACCATGAGAATAACAGGACAGAAAATCAGTGTAGGAGCAGGGGGAAAGCTCTGCCCCACAGCTGAGGGGTCAAGTCACAGAACTGCAGAAGGAAGGCCCTTAGCATTGCACCAGTTAAGAGTCCATCAGGCTCTGTGGAAAAAGAAACTTAAATTTTATAATAGCCATGACAAGCAAAATAGTCTAAAGGAAAATCTAATGGTCCTGCACAATTATTATTTTTTCCTTCTTTTTCAGTAATGTTTATATTTTTGTTTCAATCTTTTTCCACACTTTACTAAGTGATGGCTTGAGGAAGGACAGCAAAGGATACTTTTACTGTACAACACATGGGTGAAGAATCTAAATGGTGAAGAATACTCCTGGAGAGAAAATGAGTGATTAGCTAGTCCATCTGTGAGGCGCATCTTGTTTGCCACAGCACTCTCTTGAGCCTTTTTATTTCTGATCCTCTGCGTTTGTAAGCTGGAAACTTTTTGCAAATTGTTCAGCTGAAGCTAAGAACCCTTTAGCCAATATTTGTTGCCAAGCACTGAAAGCTGGTGGTGAGCATGTGGGTAACCTTTAATGGATCCTGGAAAAGCATAAACTGAGTGTACACTGAGTAGTAAAGACACTGTGTAATGTACTTGAAGTACATAGAATAAGTGTTAAAGCATGAGCTCCACGCAGCTGAGCTGCAAGACACCTACAGTGATAGCGTTTTCTAGTCCTTATGATATTGTTGTAATGAGAGTGAAATGCAGGAAAGCTGTTACTCAGAGTGAGCAGAAGAAACTCCACTGTTGTATAGGAAATGCCCCCGTTGCCCTCTTTGCCAGACTGATGAAAAAGACTTTCACTGTGCATGAGCAGTACGGGGACATGTGCTCAATCCAGCAGACCAGCCACACTATCCTCTGCCTCAGGTTCCTGGTGTGAGACAGTACATTTATATGTTCTGGGAGCCCCAGCAGTTATGGAAAGATGTTCTTATTGTGTTCTCCAAACATACAAAATGTCCACTTACCTGGTGACTTCTAGAGCTGTTTTCTTTCCAGCTTCTCACAACACCGTATTGATCACATGATAACGGAATAGGAGTCCTCCTATCCCTGCAGTCATAACTTCTGTAAATCCTCGGTTTCTTCAGACACAAGATCAGAGAAACCAAAATTCTACTCAAAATTGGGATAAAAAACCCACTAAAGACCACATTCCCTTTCTGACACCTGGCCATATTAGTGAACCACAAATGGAGAGTGAAAACACCTAGCTGGATGTAGGTTTTCTCCATACATGTGGCTGCAAGTGGAGATTTTGCCTCTGATTGGCTCAGTTTACACCTTAGAGGAAGAGTTTGATTATATGTATGCTATGAGTAAACAAACTAGATCTTATGTCATCAGAATCAATGGCAAAGGCTGCTTTAAATGAGAACCTCCAGCCTGAGGAAGAACATCAGTATGTGGAGAGCGTGACCTAGAAACATGCTGGAAATGTTACCCTCTGCTTGACATGGAAACTCTGTGAGTTCTAGGGGTTGAGGGTTTGGGGGAAACTTCAAATCACAAAGATTTGGGTTTTTTTTTGTGGAAATAACTACTGTAGGCATCCTGGAGGGTAAACCCAAACTTGTTACGCTTTCTATCTACAATAGCACTGTGAATTTTAGTCTAATTAATTAATCTGGGGTTGAATGACTGTGTTTGGATAGAATTGGGGTACCAATTGGCATCTAGCTATTAGAGCATCCCTAAAGCTTGAAATGATACATGGTATTTCTTTGCAAAGAGAAAAACTCAGAGGTAATGTATGTGTTTGTTTAAGAGAAAGAATGAGGAATTTTTAACAGAGAGTGAATTAGTATCTTGTTTGGAACACAACTGTTTTTTACATCCTCTGGCCTGGCATGGCAACAGCTTCTTCCACCAATATTTATATGTTAATAAAATAGTGACATAATAAAACAAAGCCAAGAGTGCATTTTTAACTTTTATTGCTCGTTTTAGATCCTGCTTACAGACAGACAATTGTTTTTTTTCCTCCTCCTGCTTTACACAATGAAAAATAGTTGTAACAATAGTAAGAAAGCTTCCTCAAATTTGTTTTCAGTAAGTTACGTTCACCTTTTAAAAATCTACTCTATAATTTGTTAATCTGTTTTCGCTGCCAAAGTGGTTGTCTTATTCAACAATAAATTGAATACAAAGCTTCCCCCAGGCAGAGACACAGAATACCAACCCCTGAAACTCTGGCAGCTTAATTGACATTTGGTGGTAGCCTCAGGCAGAAGTTAATTTCTACCCTGTTTCTATATACACATATACTTTTCATAAAGCATGCAGGCAGCACTGCAGATAAATTAAGACTAATTCATATTGTAGTTCCCAGGTATACACTTGTTGAAATGACATGAAGCCATTTCATTTTATGAGCGAAGGAGTTCCTCACAATTAACCAAATCTGTCAGCCTTGTGGGAACAGTGTGTTTCCAGGCAGCTGCATGAGGCTTCCAGAGCGTTATTTTTATTCAATTGCCATCCAGTGAATACAGCAGTCTCAAGAACTAAAACTGAGGGTTTCAGACCGTATTCCCAGAAGATGTCCCACCTACCTGAATGCTGCTATTCATAACTAACAGTTGCCAGACAGGCTGTTAGGGCAAGTGTAAACTTTATTCATTACAGCAGTGCTGTGTACGCCAAACTCAGGGTTTTACCAAGTGCCAGTCAAGCCTCCTTCATAATGCATGACCCACAACCAGGTAATAACAGAAATATTGTTAAAAGGGAAATGCTTTATTTAAATTATTTCATTTAAATTGCATTTTTAATTGTAATCTACTTCCTTTCTGTACACAGAAGTCAGTGAATGAAGTGCAAGCTCCAGCAGTAAAATTCTGACTTTGTGAAGGAATAAAACCATGCCTTCAGCTCTGTGCCAGCTGTGGAGTTGGTCCATTTCTCTTCTTGTACAAGTCCTTCATATATGTTGTAATGAAAGTTCTGGCTTTGTAAGCTAATCTATTAGAGCTATTTGATTATATCTATCAGTGCCATAGGCAGAGAAAATATTTATGAAACTAACGATCTAAAGTGCAGTGATGTGTGTGATTATAAAAACAGTGCCAGGTAGGGACGGTAGGGGAAAGTCTGTAAATCAAAGCTCTGAGTGGTTTTCTGTAGTCACTGAGACTCTGTATGCCTCTGAGTATGGGAACAATGGGAGGAAAAAAAACCCCAGTAGTTTTTTTTCAAGTACTTCAATGTGCATACCATTGAATATCACATTCCTAAGTGACAAGCAAGCTACTGCTTTGAATTGCCCTAGTTCTTAAAGAGAACTTAGTTTTCCTTTGATTTCACAATACATATTGTCTTGTTTTGAATAAATTCTATGGGAAAAAAACTATTTTGAAGATACAAATCATCAGGTACGATAAAAATCTTTATAATAAAGTCATCATAGTGTTTGGACTTTTTTGAACTGTTCAGGAATGACAAAAGGCAGGTATTACAGGAACTCAGTAGGAGCATTACTTTTACCCAGACACAAGTCATGGACTTAAAATCTGGTTGATGATCAGAGACTCAATAGTGGCAGCTAAATTCTAGCAACTTGCCCATAGGTAGAGTCACAGGAAGTTGAGATATGCTTAAATCGTATTTGGCAGCATTAGGGGCTTGAGAGTCTCCCACTGAAGACAGTTGAATGAGGTGTCATTCCACATGTAGCATCAGGATCTCAGGTACAAAGTGCTAACTGCATCATTACAATAAATCACTACAAGTTCTTCAGTTCTCGCTTTGTTTAACACATACTCTGATTATTACGGGATTTTCCAGCATATATTTGACCAGTCTTGATGAAAGATACAAAAGAAAACCATTCTCTGAAGGTGGCATATGATCAAAAAATATGTTGGGCAGACACCTACAACTGACGTTGTGTATGAGGTCTCACTGTATTTAGCCCCTTTCTACTTATATAAAACAGCGTGGCACAAATAGGTTACTCTACTGACAACATTAACTCAGGAGGTTTTAGTTGCTCATCACTAAAGCTGTTCATCAAGGAAACATGCCAGCAGTGCATATGATAGCATGTCAGATATACAGAGAACTACCGTAGCAAATCACCTGCAGGTAATCTGCAAACCCCTTCTAGTCTCTGTTTCTAAAATTAAGTTTATGGATAATTTATCACCTACTTGTCTCTTGAATAAATTACACATACAAATGAAGACAGAAAAACTGTAACAAGTGTTGCTTTTGGCTCTGGCAAATAGGCATGTGAGAGTCTCTTATCAAATATCTCCCAGACTGTTCTATTTAACAGCTCATGATTGTGAACAAGTGATTCTTTCTTGTAGCTATTGTTTTTGCAGTGCAAACATTAAATAGTCTTTCATTTTCATGACAATTATCTACTACATTTGATATATCAAAGCAACCTTTTATTTATAATGAAAAATAAATCAGAATTTAGTTTCAGTAAAACTGTGGCTGTGCTTATAACTTTCACAGTTATTTTGCTTTCAGATGCTGTCATTTGCAACTTTCCGATGAATCTTTAACATAATGATTTTGTCTTATATTGTAAATATGATGCCTGTTTCCTAGGGTGATTTTCCTCCTTCCCCCCAGTTTTTTCTCAGAGATATATACTTAGGATAGTTTTGTGATCTTTTTCTTGTCACAAATACTGTTGTAGGTTTCTTGAACAGGATTATTGGCTAAGGAACCAAATGGAATGAACCTGGGCAACCATCATTTTAATCAATGCTCCATTGCTTTTGTACTTAACTGCACACATATTGCATTGATCAATAAGATTTTTTTTTTAAAATTTTGCTTTTATAAAAATATCTTACTGGTCCTAGATATTTCTGTCACCCTTAAGACTTTTCTTTAATTCCTTGTCCTAATTCCTGCACTAGGACTATTTTCTATGTTAAAAGGCTAGTCAGAGGATGAGAGACACAAAAGGAAAGCCCATAACCCTGTGATTTTAGAACGAAGATTGGATCCTTTTCTTTAATGAAAACTTGAGATGCTTGTCTTCCATTTTAAGATTGCAATTTATTTATTAATTTTTTTTTTTTTAATGTAACTGCCGTTGGCCGGTTTAGGCATTTGAGCTGGTTTCTCAAGTCGGGCAGGTGGACTGATGCTGCTGCCCCCTGCAGCGCAGCTCCGCAGTTGTGCTCCTTGCTAACCTTGTGCGCTGAGCTACTGACTATTGTAAAGCTCTCAGCGAAGTTAATACAGCTGCTCACATGCACATTAACCCTCCCACTCACTCATTTCATTCCAAAATGTCAGAAATCACAGGGAGCTTTCAAAAAAACCTTAAATATAATGGACTCAGATTCTTGCTGTGACAAATAACACAACGTTAATGATTAGTTTCCACAAATAATTGTACTGTTAATGGAGCAGAGAGAAAAAGCAGCTCATACAACTGGAGCAAATGACCTTACTTTTTAGAATGTTGATGTTCCTGAAGTGCTTCATATACTTATTTTTGGGGTTTTTTTTGAGGGTGGAGAAACCCCCACAACACAGAACCCCACCAACTATTAACCAAATTCAGATATTTGTGATTAACACTTAAGTTTTTAGGCGATTAATTACGTTTTTCTGTATGTGATTTTTGTTTACATTTTGCATTTCACTCTCTTTGACTTTTAAAATAAGATAAATTTGCTTTTTAGTTCTCATCTTTAATTTCCTTGAGCTACCAGAATGATACTACATCTGGGTTTGCAGTAAAGCAAGGGGATCTCACCTAAAGTGATTCTTTGCATTAGGCAAGTAAATATTATCTTTTAGAAACAAACAAACAAACAAGGTTAGAAATTCAAAGAGAGATTCTAATAATTTTCTTCACTCCATAAAACCAGGTTGCTGTAACAAGAGTTTATGTCTTTCCTTTTCCAAACAAGGTCTTCTACACAAGACTTCTCCTTGGATGATTCTGTCTGCCCAGTACCATAATGTAAATATGTTCTGCTGGTGGTTATGAACAACTGTAGCAGCTGCTTCCTTCCCATGATGGTGGTTAGAAGACTGGTCCTGCTTTTTACAAATAATCTTTTTATAGCACTTTAAGCAGACTGTAAAGCTAGGTAAAATTAGAACTGTTTGCATCAGATTTGATGACTCAGTTTTCTGTTAGACAGAAATAGAAAAGTCAGGACATTAATGCTTTAGACAAGCTATTTCATAGAATTCTTTCTAAATTAAAAAGTACATTTTTATTTTGAGTTTGTCATTTTGATACAGATTTTATAATTTAGCTGAATTTACAAGTGGATGAGCAGATAGAATGTAATAAATGGTCATGATTATTCAAAGTAAATATTCTTACCAAAAAGGCATTGCAACATCTGTGAGAACTTTTGTTATATTTCCATGTCTGAGAAATCTAAGATGATAACTTTTTATCATAAACCATATTTAAAAGGAATCTTAAGACACACTTTTCCAAAACTGAGAAAATTTTCTGCAATATTTATACTAGAAACTTTTGTTAGTACCATCTCTGTATTCAAAGTGAAATAATGTAGTCAGATATTCAATACATGATTCTTTTCTAACACAGTCTCAAGTATTGTGAATGTTACAAGACGTACTGAGACAGCAATGTGCCCTTGTGGCTAAGAGGGCCAGCCGCATCAAGAAAAGTGTGTCCAGCAGGTCTAGGGAGGTTCTCCTTCTCCCCTACTCTGCCCTTGTGAGACCACACCTGGAATACTACGTCCGGTTTTAGGCTCCCCAGGTCAAGAGAGACAGGAATCTACTGGAGAGAGTCCAATGGAGGCTACAAGGATGACTGGGGAACATCTCTTCTGTGAAGAGAGGTTGTAGCCGGGTGGGGGTTGGTCTCTTCTCTCAGGCAACCACCAACAGAACAAGAGGGCACAGTCTCAAGCTGCAGCAGGGAGGTTTAGGCTGAATGTTAGGAAGAAGTTCTTCCCAGCAAGAGAGATTGGCCATTGCAATGGGCTGCCCAGGGAGGTGGTGGAGTGTTTAAGAAGAGACTGGATGAGGCACTTGGTGCCAAGGTTTAGTTGATTAGATGGTGTTGGGTGATAGGTTGGACTTGATGATCTCGAAGGTCTTTTCCAACCTGGTTAATTCCATTCCATTCCATTCCATTCCATTCCATTCCATTCCATTCCATTCCATTCCATTCCATTCCATTCTATACTATACTACACTATTCTATAATAAAGACTGAGAGACCTGGGGCTGTTTAGTCTGGAGAAGAGATAGCTGAGAGGGGATCTTATCAATTTCTATAAATATCTGAGGGGTGGATGTCAAGATGAAGGTGCCAGGCTCTTTTTGATGGTGCCCAGTGACAGGACAAGGAACAATGTGTACAAGCTAGAACACAGAAGGTTCCACCTCAACATGAGGAGACACTTCTTTATGGTGAGGGTGACAGCTGTGGAACAGGCTTCCCAGAGAGGTTGTGGAGTGTCCTTCTCTGGAGACTTTCAAAATCCACTTAGATGCATTCGTGTGTGTCTTGCTTTAGGTGATCCTGCTTTGGCAGGGAGGGCAGACTAGGTGGTCTCTGGAGGTCCTTTCCAACCCATGGCATTCTGTCATTCGAGATTCTCTAAATATATACCATTTCTTTTGAGTATTACTAGTAGTTTTTTGAAGCTTTGCTATATAGTATAATTTGCTATATAGTATCCTGTGTGTATTGTAACTTGATAAAGGAACAGGAAAAAGAAGTTTGAAAAATGGAAGATTTTAATAATGACAATTTCTCCATGTGCTCTGCTGAGGAGTGGGGAGGGAAGAGCAGTAGTTTAAAAGAAAATATCCACTTATGTGTCAGTTGTATCATTGCCAATATAACTGCTATGAGTAGGATTTGAAGCTGAGCCCATACAGCATGAAACAGTAAAATTCAGCTAATATATTTATGTGAGAAAAGTATTCAGACAGTTTAAACTGTGCTGACATTGATAATCATAAAGTTTGTAATAAAAGAGGGTTCAGTGTAATAAGATTTCCTGAGCAGGAGCTAGTATAATACTCAGAAGCAAGGATTTGTCTGCTGAGGAGTTCATGAAGCTTCTTCTACAATGTAGCTGTACTTCTCTAAATCGCAGTAATCCACAAGTGTAGAACCATCTTGGATTTTAATAAGAAACGTAATACCAGGATTAAATTTTGCTTAATTCTTCAAGCAATGCATTTTCAAAAGCAATTCAAAGGTAATCACCTGGCAAAAGTACAAGTCAACACAACTGTGAGCTTTAAAACTGAATCTTGGTGTGTTGTGTTGTTTTCTTTTTTTTTTTTTTTTTTTTTTTTTTTCATTGACATTTGAAGGTAACCACCAAAGTAAATTATGTTCTTGTAAGGAGGAGGATTTCTGTTACCATTTATGGGGAAGGTATCCATCCTGTCCCTAAAAAATTTCCTCCCGCAAACCTAGATGGTTTTAGAGCCCTCTGAAGGGCTCTAAGTGCTTTGACTTCCCTTAGGAAGCTTTACAAAATCAGAGAGTCTTATACTAGGTGCAAAAGCTACCTATGAGTTATGCAGTTTAGAGTTAAGAAATCAACCAGGCCAGTGTTGGAGAATTCCAAGCTATGATATTCAGCCTGTAACAGAGGCACCAGGCATACAATTCTGTCGTGCGTATCTCTACAATTTGTTTATCAAGTGTCCACATTTGAGATGGAATCATAAAATGGCTTAGGTTGGAAGGGACCTCAGAGGTCACCTATTCCAACCTCCCTGCCATGAACCACGATGCCTCTCAACTAGACTTGGTTGCCCAAGGCCTCAAATGAAATATTTATGTTGCTTCCTTCTTACTGTTACAGTAGGTATGAAAGCTTTGTGATGTATGTCTCATTTGCTGAGTCTGGTCAAACAAGGCCAAGGATTATGCCCAGTTTTCAGACAAATACACTGAGGCATTCGTCTTGAATCAGTGTGAGGCATGGTATCTCTTTTCTGTATGTACCATTTCTACCCGTCATGGTAACTGGGGGCTGGAGCAGTCTGGGCAAGGCAAAACTATAAATTTTGAACTTGGGTTCTTTGCCTAAAATTCTGTTTTCTCGCTTTTCTTCTTGAATATAGTAAAAACTCCCACTGAAAAGTCTTGAACTGCAGAATGCTTGAGCTGAGATAACTCTTTAGGTAGGAGACACTAGGCTGCATACATTGACATCCTTACTTGCTGTATGTAGACAGTTCTACACTCATAAGCCTCACAACTTCTGCTCAAACTCTTCATGATCTGTGGGCATGAAACCCATTTTCTCTTTAGATTTGCTTAGTATTTTCTTCTTTGTTGAAAAGATTCAGGAAAAGATTTCCCAAAAAAGGCTGGGGAAATGTCTATCCCTGTAGATCCTTAAGAAGTAACGGCAGGAAGCCCTGTGCACCCTGGTCTCTAGTCTGTGTTTAACCTGATCTGAGCAGCACTTCAGAGCAGGTAATCTCTGGAGGACCTTTCTAACGTGAGTAATTCTTTTATTTTGGTTTTGTCAGTGGGAATGGAAGAGAAAGGAGCATTGAATAATCAACAATAAAATAAATCAGAACCCAAATCGACTGGAAACTTTTCAGTTTTTTACATTACCATTATAATATGCTAATTGGCACGTACCTAGTGAGATCTGCTCTGTTCTGTCAATTGTAGTCTAAAGTAATTACTCTTCTAGGTGATTCTCAAACATCTTGAATAATTTTTTTTATCTGTATTTCTGATACTTTTTATGAGGATAGATTTCTTCAGTTCATAGTTTTGTTATGCTTGCAGATACCTTCCTTGTTTTGTACATTTCTTTCTCTCTTTTTTTCCTACACCACAAAGCTTTCTATAGATTGCATAATATTTCTTTGCAATTCCTAGTCATGTGTCCTTATTTTACCTTTTAAAGGCTATTCCAACCCACAAAATAACAATGCTAGGTATTCTTGTAGCCTGCAGTCTGACCTGGGGAGCCATATTGCTAGAGATTCTGGAGTGTCTTCTGACTCTTTAGACTCTACAAAGTCTGAAGAAAATAGATTTGCATGCAACTTAACCCAGTACTCTCTTTTTCCAGTTTGAAAGGAAACTTAATTTCCTTTACCAAAAGAAATCAAAGGAATCTCAAAAGGAAGAGAAGTATGGTCTGCTTTTACTAACAGCTGACTGGGGTTTTGAGTTTTGAGGGTTTTTTTACTTTTGAGTACACCAAGTATGTTTCATCCACTGCAACCATCCGAAAGGCTTTTCCAGTCCCTCTGGCCTGTCCGAGGCCATGCTCTTTTAGGTGGATTCTTTACTGCCCAGGAGGAATCAGGATACTTTAACCACTTGCAGACATGCCTTTGTAACTTAACGTCCTTGGGGTTTTGCCACTCAGGACCCTGATGGAAGCTGATCAGTGTGGGCTCTCATTGAGAAGCACTGAGAGAGCTCAGCCAGCTTTCCTAGGTATCTTACCTCTATTTTGTACAGTTACTCTTCGCATTTGAGTCGCAAACTCTGTGATACTGACTTTGCACGCTGGATGGTGTTACTTACCACATCTTGGTGTGAAATGAATTCATTACAAATCACTTAAGTGTATAAACCATATTATTTGTTTTCTATTCTTGTTATCAGTTCAGGGAAAAAGGACTCAAGCAAAAATGTCACAGAAAATGTGCTATTCTTAATGACATTGCTGTCTACTTAGGGGAAGTGTGGAACCTGGAACATCACTGACACTGGTGAATTTACTTCAGTCTCTTGTGCCTAAGGTCTGAAATGATGTAAGACAGGCATGTTAGAAATGGAACATCAGGCATGCAAGAGTTGTTCTAGAGTTGTTCTTAACAGTTACCATTTTCATGCATCTTGTAACACACTCCCCCATCTCCAAAATAAAGCTAAAATATGGACAAGCAGGAATGGCAATAGGAGGAAAGTGACAGTGAAGGTAAAGGATTTAGAAGACTGGCAGAGAAAACAGTGGTCTGAATTAGGCACAGAACAGAGCTAGGAGATAAGGCAGAAAAGGAACATGGTTATGAGACAGCTCAAGGAAGGATTTATCTCCCCAGAAGCAATGATTTTTGCCAGTCCCTGTATTTGCTAAATCTAATTCAGTATTTATGATGATATATGGAAATAATAGTAGAGGGAAGAGCAATATTTAGAACATGATAGTTTTCCTTTCAGCTGTGTTTATTTAAATGGATGGGAAACCCTGCCATGTGGTAGACTTCTCAGATGAGCTGCTCACAAATTACTTAGTACTCCGTAACTTAGTACTGATTAAGAAATACTTTCTTTAAAAGCAATTATTTGTATGTACGAAAGTGTCAGCAGCTTGTGCTGTACTATAGGCAAATTTAGGGTACCGCTAATAGAAGTTAGCATACTAATTTACTCAGAGCTGGTGTGACCTATTGCTACATTTCGTGTGGGAATTAAAACAGATGAAGAGTTGTAAGAAAAATTTTGACCATGGCATTGCTTTCATAATCAGCTCCCAAGTGTCAGGATAGGGAAAATACCAGCTCATAAAGAAAGAGAACTATAAACAAGATTTGTGTCTGTCACTTGTAACCATAGCTTTCAGGAATAGTTGTTCATATTTAATTTCTGCTTCTCATTTTCAAGAGATTAAGTTGTTGTTAATATGGTGATGTCTGATGCTTTGTTTTACTTCAGTGCTTCAGCTACAAAGTTCATCTCTCGTTCATGGTGTTGTCTAGAGTGAAAGCTATATGTTATGAGACCTTTTTGTTGTGTAATGCATTTCTATGTGGATTCCAGGACAGATGATTGAAAAAGTATCATTTTGCCTACGGTATAGTCTTTCATAGGTGGAAACCAAGGTAATAATTAGCTACAAGCTAAAAATACTGCTACTGTTCTAGTTTCTAAAAGGCGTTGATTTAAGTTGCAGAATTTACTAAAGTGTAGTACTATTGGAGGTTTAGAGATTTTAAAATAAGAAAGGAGCTATAGACAGTGGAATTGTGCAGCAGATTGTATCTTCCTTCTTTTTCTGTAATTTTGTGAAGACTGATTTCTTCCCTTTTCCTGTCGCAGGCTTCAGAGTACTGATTGCTGTAGGTGGAGGTCTGTTGGTGCATCTCTGACAACCTTCACACGTTTCCTGTGCTTGATGGGAGCAGGAAAATAGATTGGGAGAGCAAACTCTTTGGCATTATTATAAGATGTAAATAGAGTTGAAAAACATTTTAAGCATCTCTTAAATTAATCAAGAACACAAAAATAGCTGATGAAAATGCCTTCCAATCTCCACATGTGATTAAATAATCCCTAATGAGAAGTAGGTCCTTCGTTAGACACTGTATCTAGCTAATTGAAGAAATAATTTCTGACGAAACTCCAGAGCACATGAATGAACAAACATGGCCTGTGCATGAAGATGCTTATTACTTACTGATAAAGTTGCTAACTTAATCTTATTTAACTGACTGTGCATGGGCTGAGCAGTGTTATGGTAATGGCGCCGTATAACTTGAGGGGATTCTTTTGCTTCAGCGTAAAATTTGGAAGTTCAATGTGTTCCTTGATATTATTTTCCTGCAGTTCGTTGTTGCCGTGATTAATTCATCACAGCTGCTCAGATATGCAGAATCTAAACATACAGCATTGATTTGTGTTTGTTTGTTTCCTGAATATGAAGCTTTATCTTAAAACCATAGTAGGAAATATCATGTACATCCTGCAAGAGAAAATACTTTTTTTCATCTTGCCACTGTGCAGCAGTTACTCCAATTTGCTCCAGTACAGGATTATAGAAATACTGAAGTTAAACAAATCTTCGAAATGCTGCTCCCCTGTCCCTGCCCTAGTTAAAACTCAGATTTTATTTTTCATCCATCTGCATGCTTTTGGTCAGAAAAAAATTTGCCTTTGGCTTTCCTTTCCCCCTTGGTTGTTTTGTTTAATTGAATTCAGTTTCCTTATTTCTTCTCACAACACATGGTTTGAAAACCCAGTATGTACTGAAGTCTGGGGTTGGGTGTGCTATGGTCATTTCTGTGTTCATGTGGTTGTGGTTTCACCAATAGCCAAACCCCCATGGCTGTGGGGGAGGTAATGACTGGGCCAGCAAATCCTAAGCAAATCATGACATGAGAAAAACATGCTCTCTTCGTTGGACTGCTGTGCTTGTCATTTGACCAGTAGTTTTCACTGGGAAGAGTCTTTAGAGTCCTGATGTGAAAATACAAGGTTAAAGAGCCAAGAGGAAAAAGCAGTTGAGGTTTTCTTATCTCCTGCTTGACCAGTGGCTGGGGAATGCATGCAGAGAGAGATTAATACCCACCTCTGAGTCTGGTGGCTGCCTTGAGTACACTGCTGAACCAAGGAGGCACCAGCTGTTTGTCAGGAAAAAAACCACCTGCCTGGTCTGCTAAGAGTAGCTGGAATGATGATTGAGAGTAATCTGTATATTTCTCAAACCTTACTTACAATTGGTTTATTTTCTGTGTTTCTATTGATCAAGATACTTTTTCTCTTCTGAAATCAAGGAGGAGTGAAGAAGCCCTGAGCCAAGAGACCTATCTGTCACTCTAGGCTTCATGGTGCAGCCCATGTCCTCTCCCCAGCCTTCCCATCCCCAGAGGGGACCTATGTGAAGTGGGTGAGTAAGGATTGAAGAGGCTGTTGCTGACTGCATTTACACAAAGATCTGCAACATAGAAGTGCCTCAGCACTGTAACCTGAGCATGGGCACCTTCATCACATACTTTCAGCATCATGAAGGAAGGAGTGGAGCTGAGTGACTCGTCTACAAGCTCTTCTGTAAGAAATGATGGGATCTCAGCACACCTGACTATCATCTCCCATCTACTTCAATGTGCTTTATACAGAGCCAGTGGTTTCTGACTAGCAGTCTGTGCAAGGTGAATTCCTCACACCAAAGTTTTGAGGGATGGGTCAATTGTTGAGACCATTGCAGATTCCACATGCAGAACACTTGCAGATACAGTTAATAATAAATTAAGATGTATTGGGAAAACTATCACAAAGTAAAAGTCATGACTACCACAGGCAGGCTGCAATTCCCCCTGTTGAAAAAACCAATGCAGAGATGAGGTTGAGAGTTTAATCTCATACAAGCAGAGGTTAAACCAAGATGCTTATTAAAATAGAATATAATTAACCTGCTGCAACAATGCTAGTATCTAGCCTTATTGAAAAGCAAACCACTGTACCACAAAACAATGCAAAATGAGAAAAACAAGCCCTTGTTTATCCACGGAAATGAAGTGACTGTGTTTGCTCACACAGGGAAATTGGGTGGTGTAAGCATTTTGCTTTTCTTCATGAGCGATTGGTACTAGAGGTCACATTCAAGAGTAGTGCCTGCATGGGGATGAGGAGCAGAGCAATGAGCAGCCTCACCTGCTTGCTGCTCCTTTCCCTGGCCTGGAGGGGAATAAGCAGCTGGTGTTAATAATCTATTAATGTGAAAAGATTCTTCATAGAAGGGAGAATTGCTAGGCCAGGGTGACACCTTCTTGCTTCCATTTGTCATGCAGCATGAGGAACCCTCCTTATCTGAAGCAGCTGAGAAGGTGTCCAAACCAGGGAGCTTTTGCCATTGAAGGACTATTTCTGAGGTTTTGAAGGGGGCTCTCTCTGCCCTGCAGCTAATTGACTGTCAGTTCTAGCTGGCTCCTTTCCTGCCCTCATTATCTTGGCTTCCTTCTAGCCTTGCCTTGGTCTCTTAATGCTGCTACTTTTCAGAGCTTCTCTCCTTTGACTTTTCATGGCTATTTCCCTCTTAAGTAAACCTCTGCCCTTTGCCAAAAAAAAGAGGTCAGAGCAGAGCATGGAGACCAGTGCTGTGTCTTGCTCTATCTTTTCTCATGTACTGTGCTTCTTCCTCCAGCAGTAACGTGACTCCAGAAGTGCTGTGATGGACATTTTGGGGTCCTGTTACAGGGAGGCTGCTTGTTATGCTGCTTTTTAATTTAGTTTCTGCATGTACAAATGTTGGGTGCTCTTCTGCAGTGAGTATCTTTTAGCAAAGAAGATGGTTATTTACTTTTTCATGTTGTTCGTCCTGTGTACAGCCAGTGGGTCTTGATGTTACTGGGTCTTAAGAAAATATCCTGGTGAGCATCAATACCATTTGAAACAACTGGTAATGTACTAACTTTTTGGTAGTTGTATTGTCTGTGATTCCTCTCATCCACAGACTCTACCTGCAGATTCAAGGTACCATTTTTCCATCACTCAAACACATGAGAGTATAAGCATGCACAAAGCTTTGTGAGTGTGTGGAAATATTTCCTTTCTGAGATCACAGATTAATAGGGGCAGTCAGTGTTTCCCACTCTTTATCTGAATGAAGTTTCTGAAAGTGTATTATTTTGGAAAGTCCTTGCTGATGTCATGGAATTAAACATGGACCCTCTGACCAGGTTTTTCTGGTGCTGGTTGCTCAGATCACTAAGAATAAACCTGACACTTTACATCAACTGAGGATTAGAAGAAGCTTGAACCAACTAGTTGTAATTTCACAAATAAGCTGTTTTCAAATCTGAAGTGTTTTGGAAAATACTAATTTAGTTTGGAAAATAAATAAACAAAAATAATCAAGCAAATGATTTTCTGATACCAGGATTGCTTCATATAACAAGAGTCAAGGATTCTCTTGAATACAAGGGATTTTAATAGTGCCTGGCTTGGTATTAAGATAAGTGTTTATATTTGAAAGCAAAAAGAAGAGTTGCTCTCAAAGCTGCCAGTTTAACTGTTTCATCTAATTGAATTCTTGTTTAGTTCTTAGGAGGAGGAAGTGGCTGGCTTAGGTTAATTCAGAAATCGTGCAAAATGTTACTCTTTGAATGCATTTTAAGGCTTTATTTCAACATGTCTAATTAGCATTTTGAAAGTTATACATGCTCTTGATTGTGAATTAGGTAAAATAATGCCAAGTTAAATTTAAGTTTGGGCCTGCACCTGTTTAATCATTCAGTCAGAGGATGTTTACAGTTTTTGTTACATTTAAAATCACTACTTTTAAATAGTGTAAATAATGTTATTAAAACATAGGACTCTCCTAGTTTTGACTTAACTGGTTGCTTTGTTCCACATTAGGTGGGGGAAGGAGGGCACAGCCCCATTCCCACCCCTCCTAGTGGGGTCAGTCAGCTTAAACCAATACAAGCACATTGCTAGAGGCCCTTTCAAAAGGTATTATTGGATCTTTTAAAAAATGGGATAAGTAATAGGTGTGAGGATTGTGCTCTGCTCATGTCATTTCAGTGTAGTGAAGCCTGATACTGCTTTCAAGTAGGAAAATTGCTACTCATCTTTGTAAAAGTTTCTGATACTATGGGAAGATCAGTTGTGATAATGTTCCACTATCTACAATTTCTACTACAGTGCCAAGCACGAGGGAAGGACAGTAAGGTGGTGATTTTGATTATCTGTATAAATTAAACTGTTTGCTAGAGTCCTGTGATTGAAAGTCCTTGCTCTATTGTTTGATTATGAGTTTAAACCCAGTTAATTAGAAAGGATGACTTGATCAATGGTCACAATCTGAGAATTTCAGAAGGGAAAGAACCTGTCAAGCAGTTCAAGATGATCTTTTTTGGCTGTGCTTTTTGTGTGTGTGTCCAAAACATACTACTGGATTAAAACTTTGCAGCAGGAAAAAGGAATTCTGTGTTGCATGGGATGTAATGTGATGAAACCTTCAAGCAAGTAGACGGTCTCATTTTGTTTCTGTCTGCATGGAATTGTGCTGTGTGTTTTCTTATGAGTTTGGCTATGACCTTCCTGAATGGGTACAAATAATGAGTCATCTGGGATACTTCCTACTGGTCAACATCAGGCCTTTCTGTAGCAGAGGAGCAGGAAGCTCTGACACACACCTGTATCTTATACCCAGTAGGACTGGCCAGCCCATTCTTAGATATTTTGTGTTGGTTGTTTTGGGGTGGGGTTTTTTGTTTGTTTGGTTGTTCTTTTGGTTTTGTTTTTCCTTTTCTTATTTTTTTGTTTTGTTTGTTTGATTGTTTAAATATAAGGGCTACAGAGTGGCGCTGGCTTTGCTATTGGCATATTCCATAAACCACTACTGAACAGGTTCCCCTGGCTCCAGGGGCATGTTACACATTGGTAAGGATGTACATGGTTTTTAAGTACTATTAAAAAAACCTACAGAGCTGCTTCTGCAAAGCAAAGCCATAAACCAGCCTGTTAACCCTAACAATCTGTGGCAGTGTAGTCCCTTCTTCAGCTGGGAAGCGTTTCACAAATTTCAGTTGCCTAAGGAAATAATCTGTCTGTCATTGCTGCCCAGCATGGTAGTTTCACTGTAAGCATGAAGAAGTCATTTATTTGTAGGGTACAGTTTGAGAACTGTTGTGAGGTCCTTGTTTGTGTATGGTTGTGCTGTGGATAAATTGCCTGCTATATATGACTTTGTAGATATGATATGGGATTTCAAACAGAGTGAGCACCTTGTCTCCCTTCTTTCTCAAAGCTGTGTCTTTGCTGACACCAAACTTTTGGCTCATTGGTGTTTAGCATTAAGGCTGGTGGAGAATCATTTAAGAACAAAACAAACCAAATCTGATTAATTTATTAAATCCACTTCTAGTCTCCTGCTGGAGGCTAGTGCCAGTCCTTGTTATGGTTGTAAATGTGTTTTGACCACAGATTTCCTTCTTTTTAAAGTGTTCATAATATGTGGCTGCACTCAGGGTTCAGTTCATATGGTGTTCATCTGAAAGTTATGCCTTTATTAATATGTGATGTCCACATTTAAACTTTGTGTCAACTCGGAATACTGATCAAAAGAACATGCAGAAAACTTCTCTAGTTTTAGCACCCCAACAGTAACTGAAAAACACGATTTGCCACTCTCCCAAATAACTTCAATACACCAAGCAGATGTTCTGCATGTGATATTAATTTGTAGTGTCTTGGACAATGTATTTATTTACCTGCAAAATAAGTAGTTCAAAAAATGAACTCCAAATACTTCTAGAACTAAGAAGTACTTGTTTGTTTATGAAAACTGTTAGGTTAAATGTTTTTTCCAGTCTGCAAACTTTCACACAACTTTTTTTTCTTTCCCAATCATAAGATCTCTGCTTCCTCGGTGGGTTCATTTCTAGGTCTCATCATCTGAAGTAATTCCATTTCAGCAGGATTTTAGAATATGCACTTATCCCAAACTTATGGGCAGGTTTGCAAATATCATCTCAGTCATATTCTAAACCCTCTCTGTTACCCACTGCATATTTAAAGGAATTAATTTCCCCTATGTGGATCTGTTCATTTGAGGTAGAGTTGGATATGTAGTTAGAAGAAGTGGTTTCTAGAAATGACAGGAATTCATAGCACCAGGGAACCATAAATAGCTCACTTCTGCTATTATACATCCAAGAAACCTGAGAAAGAAACTAATGTTGTCAGTGCAAGTCCTGTTTATGGCATTGCAGGGATGACGGCAATAATAGCAGCAAAGAAAAATATTAGAACCTATCGTAGTAGTAAAACAGTTGCAGCACGAGTGACAGTAACGTGTGCAAGGTGATACTTTTGTGAACATAGCATCAAGTTTCAGTTTGATTTTTAAGATTGTGACTGATGTTAATAGAAGCTAGTTTCAAGGAAAAGACTGTGTCAACAAATCTGTTACCCTGAAAACATTTATATTCTTCAGTAGACTTGCTTAGCTCCACTAAGTGTAGTCAAATACAAGTGTTGTTTACAGTAGGGTTGCCAGATGTTCAATAATCAGGCCTCAAGTCTAGTAAGAAATTAAGCATATTTTATTCAAGTGTTTCTACTGTCCCTTCATAGTCCATTGTACATATTAAAGCTGAAGAACATTAGTTTTCATGATAAAGTTTACACCTCTTTGGGGATAGTTACCTTAGCTACTGTTTCGTTTGCCCTGGCATAAGAAAAGATTGGTGCATGATTTTTGTTTGAGAATGGCATCTTGTTGCTAAAGCCATTCCAGAAAAGCACGTACTAGGTTTTTTTTTGTTTGGGTGTGTTAGCCATCTGAAGAGCAAGTTTAGGTTTGTCCTGCATATTTTGGTGGAAATATGAAGTAGGACGCATTTGACATTTAGCAGAAGAAAATAAAATCTGAACTTTTAAATGCTAGCATCCATTGAGAAAAGGCAGAGCTGATCTCTCTGTAAATAATTTGAAAACATTGTAATATTTAAAAAGTATTACTTTGAGTTTCTTCCTGCATGCTGCTTTTCTGAGCTTTATAGGGCTGAGAAATTGTACATTCAAAGTCAATAGATGGAGCACGTGCTCGTGTATGCCCTACAGACCTTGTAGAGCTTTTGTAACCCAAGTGAGAACTCGGGGTTGTCACTAAATACACAGCGTGCTCTAATTAATGTGCTGCAAAGTCACTTACTTTCTCAATTGACAGTTTTCCAGGAGAAAGGATAGAAGGTAAAGAGAGGCCCATTTTTCCTAGATATTAGTTGCACAGAGCAGTCACAGATAAGTCCTGACTCTACCCATTGCATTCTTGATTCTCCTCTTTTACATTCTTGCAGTATTATTTTCATTATTCTTTTGTGCATACTTTTCAGAGTGCTGAAAAATAATGAAGTTGTTCCTAATTTCTTTGCTGTGTGAGTGCTCTGTGTAATCATGAAGTTGGTCCATCTTAATCTCAATTCTAAAGAGGCTTTTCTTTTTAACAGCTTCCCAAGGAAGATCTACATACAATCTGTTGGAAGCTTTCACATCGTTCCATTGCTTCATGAAGAATTTATTAATTTTATAAAGTGTGTCTAAGCAATGCATCAGTAATTTATGAAGCTTCCATCATCATTTTTGTAGACTTAGGGCATGTGGGAAATATCATTTGTGCCACTGGAATGATGCTCAGAAACAAAAATTAATATATCTAACAGGCAGTGTGATAGCTGTTTCCTGCAGTACCATTTTTTGGCTGTACTTCAAATATGGAAATCCTCTGAAAGTTATTTGTGCTTGTAAAAAAAAAAATCTCTGGGTGTTTTTTGCATCTTACTGTATATGTTCCTTCATTTTAGGGCAAAGTCTGCACATCATTTAGTGCATTCGTCACTGGAATAGGGAACTTTGTATGTTTACTGGTCTGCAGCCACTGTTACATCTTTTGTCTTAGCCTCTTTTTTCTAACTCATTGAAATCAAGCCCTACATGGCCAGGTGATGCAGTCATGTGCCTCTCTGTGCTCCCAAGGGAGATGGGTGGTATTTCTCTTTCCCAGCTGAAGGGTACAGCTCCCTCCTGCAGCAGGGCTAGAAGGAAATTCTTTTATGTGAATGAAAGAAGGACAGTCAGTGCTGACATGAATTGTAAAATTATCTCTCTGTATTTCACAAGACCAGCAACTGTTACATTCGATATTGGAAGCTAGGTGTGTATTTGTGCTATTTTTTATTTTTATCATAGTGAGGAAGGAAAGAAAAGCTGCTGATTCCTTTGGCATTTTTAAACACTTCTGTTTAGTTAGGATTTATAGACATGCTCATGCATGGTTATATCCAAGGAATCAACTTGGAAACAAACAAACAAGAATACAGATTAGAAATCAAATTTATATAGTCCTTTTGCTTTGATTCTTCTTTTGCATGCTATGGAAGACATTACAGAATGAAACGGAAATGCTATAACAAGATTATTTTCCTTGAAGATCTGAGCTTTCTGAACTGAATTAGGGAATAGTGCAAACTGTTCCTCATGCATTTTAATTGTAAAGGGCCATTGCACTGGTATTGTTATTTAAATATTTGAAATGTTTTATTCCCAAACCTAGCAGGCCAACTTTCAGCTACTGATTATTAGGTGTTTACTATAAAAAACCCTGTAACTTACCTACAATAATGCAAGGCGTTGCTCTCCAACTGAAAATTTAGGCACTGAGTTTTCAGTTATGGGCATTTCTTTAGCAACACTGTCAAACTTCTCCTACCTGTTCTCTGTGGGCAACTGCTTAATATGCAATGGTTACAATAGAGTTATTTTGAAATGTGGCTTGAATGGTATCTGTGCCACACTGAAGCTAAAACTTTAGAACATTTACTTGCTCCAAGCCTGGACATTACTGCTGGGGACATTTTTTTTTTTTTTAACTTTTTTTATTTTTTAACTCTTTTTTTTTTCCTTTTTTTCCCCCTGAAATCTGTAAAAAATGCCATCATAGAATCCCAGAGTGATCTGGGTTGGAAAGGACCTTAAAGACCATTGAGTTCCAACTTCCCTGCCATGACCAGGTTGCTCAAGGCCTCATCCAATCTGGCCTTGAACCAGGGCCTCCCTGGGCAACTTGTTCCAGTGTCTCACCACCCTTACTGTAAAGAATCAAGTAGCCATTTTCCATTAGGCTGGTGTTAGGACTTCCTTACTGGCAGTGGCCCCACGCTTTAGCTGGATTATACCAACAGAGATTTGGAGAGAACAGGGAGTTAGGTGAAGAAGGTCTGGAAGCAGATGTTTATTCTTTTAAAGAGAGGTTCTAAAATTTCCATTTTCATAAATCATTTTACAACTTGAAATAAAAGATACTAGTGAAAACTAAAGGTTGAGGTAGAAAAATATCTATGCAGCTTCTTTTATTTTATTAAAAATAAGGTGAAGTACTAGTGGTTATGTTTTTGGTTTGGGTGCTTATAAATAGATGCCTTGAAAATATCCAGTATCCACAGGAATATCCAGATACGAGCTGATGCTGAGATGCCCAAAATGTCCTTTCAGGCTGTGATTTAGTTTTTGAGCAAATTGATAACCCAGAAATATGATAAAATATGGATATGGTTTATTAAATATAAAAAAATATTTTTCCAAGCCAATTTGATTTAAGGTCATTTGCCCGCTCAATGCTAGGTTAATTACATACAATAGGAAGCTAATAAACAGTGGAATAACAGTCTAGAAAAATCAGAACTTGGAATACAGAGAAACAAACTGGAAATTTCGTGTGCGACACAAACAGCAATGCTGCCCGGGTGGCGAGACGGACCACCTCGGGTTCACAATGGAGCTAACCAACAGGTAAACAAGCTATAAACCTTAGAAATAACCAGCTAAATTAGCATAAGTTACTCACAAACTGCTGAGCTGTTAACTTCCAAAACCTTTGCTGCATGAAGCCATGGTCTGAGTTTGTATTCATAATCGAAAGGGCAGGAATAATCCAAAATGTAGTATCCAAAATTAGAGGAAGAGAGAGAGAGGGAGACAGCTGCTGTGGTGGAGACCTAAACACTTTGCTGCTAGGACAAAAGAAGCTAATTGCCCTGAACACAGGAGCAAGTAGGTGCTTGTCGCTGCCTTGAATCTCATTAACAAACAGGGGGAGAAGACAGGAGATAAGAGAGAAAAAGAACAAGACGTGCTCTGAAATCTTCCCCTATAAATTCCCTCTTGAAAACTGAACGGCCGAACGGCACATTAGCTATTCACATCTCGCCAATCAGTTCAAAATGTTGTCTGGTGGGCAAAACTGCACACGCCTTCTCCAATGGCCTCTGACACGTGCAGTTGCCTTTCTGAAACGTGAGGCGCAGGGTCCAGCTTCCACCCCCTCCAGGCAGCCTTAATGGTGCCTGCCTATTGGCTCCCCTACCTCAAACCTGGACCCTGCAAATGGGGAGGGAGGAGAAAGGGCAGTGGCTCAAACAGGTTTAGCTGGCTTGTTGATGCCTCTTCCAGGACAGGCCATTCTTTAATCTTTTTTGAAGATTGAAAAGAGCTAACAAATATTCACTTGGTGCTCAAATCTCTAACTATACATTAAAAATCTTCTTAAGAGAAAGATTCTGTAAAGTGCTTAGAGAGGATCTTGTGTTCATGGCTGAATGAATATCCTTGGCACCACTGATCTTCAGTTGCCTAAAGGGGAAAATCGGGAGCTAAAGAATCAGCTAAATGTGCTTGGCAGTTTATAGATTGGATACTTGTGATACAGATGTACCCACTGTATGTGTTGTATTGTTCATGAGAATCGAAAATAGGTCATATGAATTGTATTTTTAGTGCAGCAAGTGTGTTCAGGTCACAGGTTTTCTGCATCATGAATTATTTTGAATGTGATTGGAAGAGGTGGGTGTGTGGATTAATTTAGAGGTATTCATCCTGATGTGTTCTTGTTTTTCCAGTTGCTGTGTTGGCTTTTTTCTTTTGAAGAAAGACCAGGGACAAGGAAAATGAAACTCATAGTCACCTTTCACACCACCTACATGTGTGCTTTAAGCTATAATAATAGAGGTACTTTATGTGTGGGCTTGCACTTCAGTACAAGTTGGTGTAGTTTCTTTCTAATTGTACCTACTAAGGCATTGGTGCATACATATTAGTTGTAGGCCCTTCCTCTGCTTACTTAGGAGACAACCCAGAATTTCAGTGTACATTCTCTTTCATTTTCTTTCTTTCATACACTTTTTTCAGCTTCAGAATGTTCTTAATTTGGCTTTACCAGGTTGTTTTTTTGCTGTTGTTTTTGTTTTGTTTGTTTGTTATGTGTTGGGTTGGTTTTTTGGGTTTGTTTGTTTTTTTTTTTTTTTTTTTTTTGGGGGGGGGGGGGTATGGGCAGCTTTTTTTGTGGTGTAGAGTTTGTTTGTTGTTGTCGTTTTGTGTTTCTGTTCCAAAGCTATAATAGCAAGCAGAATAGAATAGAATTAACCAGGTTGGAAGAAGAATGAATGAGAATAAGAAACATCCTCAAAGTTTTTGTAGGATTATCTTTATATTGGGCAATTTAATTTGACATTGTTCTAAAATATATATAAATCTATCCAGCAGAACAACAGAACTAAAACAACTGCGACAGAAAATAACACCAAATATACAGTTTAAAGGTTGAAGGCTTAATGAAAGGATTAAACCATTCCTAGGAGTATTCTGTTTGCACCTGCCCTGTGATTTATGAGTTCTGCTCTTGAGATGGCACTCCAGGTTTCCCTTGCTAAAGGATATTTTGTATTGAGCTGGTATTTACATATCCATAGGATACATACTCTCACAGACATAGAATATATGTTCTCACACAGATACAAATGTACACACACACACACACGCTCTTAGATACATCCATATAGCCACAAAGACACCAGAAGAGCACAGTTGTCTGTACCCCTCTTTCCCCTCCTCCATCCCCCTACTCCCCCTCTCCAATAACATCTGACCACATTTTCTAAGCAACTTCTGACATTTTGAATTTGAAACCTTCTTCTGGCATTCTGGATTTTTACACTTTCTAAATCTCTTGAAGGTGACAGCCAGCCAAGGCACTAAAGCTGGCAGCAGGCTGGCAGCCTGCTTTTCCCAGGCTTTCCTCTTATTCAGGCTTCCTGAAATTTCTCACATGGATTTTCCGTTCCTTTTCCGAGATATTCCTATTGCGTGGCCATTTTACCTTCTCTGCTTCAGGAAAACAGTCAAAACTTTGTTCCTCTCTACTGAAAAATAGTACACCCCGGCTGACTGGACTCTTCTGCATTTGTGTTCAAGGCTGTGTATCCTCGTTACAGGTCATGCCTCCAGTGTCATCCAAAATGATTGTCCACAGGTGTTGTAATGAACTTTTTCCCCCTGTTCTGGCTTCTGTACCTGGGTTGGTATTTTTGTTTGTTTTCTGAGTATAGGTCTTGCAATAATGAATAGCTCCCTCCCTCTGCTGTTAATGCAATGTCATTTTTCATTAGCTTCTGACGTCGGAAACCAAAGTGAATGCTGCTTCTAAGGCTGAGCTAAAGAAATCCTCTCTGTGTAAAAGTAATTTTCTATGCTCACTTTTTGGAGTTTAAAAAGTAAACAGCATATGTCCAAGAGTGTGTGGGAGGCAAAAAATGCATACACTTAACAACGTGGGTGCTTCACAAAGCATGTGCTAGATAGCTGCAGAAACACAGTACTGCTACTGATAGTATGTGCTTGACAGAAATTTGTGGGGAGAGAATAATCTTAACAAAGTGTGTGCTTAATTAACAGTCTAATGGAATTAGACTAACATAGATAATTCATGTAAAGTGGATGTCATATTTTTGCTCAAAATATTTTTTCTCTATCCTTTGCTCGCAGATTTGGATCTGATTCAGTCCTTACTGTTCCATTCATGCTTTGAGCTCAGAGACAGCACAACAAAGTATATTTACCAATGCTCATTTAAACTCTGTCCAGAGATGCTTTTTAATTTTTTTTCCTTCCTTTTCTTTAGTTTAACAACAACATCAATAAAACTATCTAGAAGCCACTTGGTATGGAGTCAGTTTGAAAGCCCACTTTCATTCACACCCACCCAGATGTACTCATTTTACTCTAGCCCAGGTTTGATTTTCAGGCAGCAATTTTGTTACTGGTCAGAAAAAGCTTTCCTGAGATATCAGGCTTGCAGGAATTATTTAAGTTTTCAAAATTGCTTTATTCCTAAATGCCAATCACAGAATGTCTTTGTTCATAATCTTTTAAAACTGTTGGAGAGACTCTGTGTGAATGCAATGATAGGAGTGATTTGAATGGTTATCAGATGTGATAAGGATTATTTTAGCTCTTGTTTTGGGAAGGTCTCAGAGTTAGCGTCAGCATGCCCACACAGAGGCTCTGTGCCATCTGCTGCTGGTACAGGAGAAAATGGAGAATGGAGGCTGGAGTAGATGCTCAGTGAAGATGTTTCTGCTGTTGTTGCTCTAACATCAGAGTGGATCGTCATATAGCCGAGCAAATCATTAAGAAATTTGCATGTGTTAGCAGCAGGAGTAGGACGGACCAAAGGCGAAGAAGATAAATCCCCCTTTAAACCAGTCAACCCCGCCTCCGAGGGGTTTGTCCGGAGCATCTGACTCTTCCACCGCAGACCTTGCAGTAATCAGCTCCACCAGCACCTTACAAAACCTGACTTAATGACTTTCTAGATCACATTCACTCAGTGCACGTTAATGAGGATTTTTTAGTTGTGTGCCTGCTATTTGTCTCTTTTAAGAATACTTCCAGTGTTTTAGCATCATGTTCAAAAGGCTAGTCAGACTTATGTGCTCGCAGCCTCATTAAAATTCTGTTCTGCACATCCTCTGACTCACACTTTATAATCTATCAGAACACCTGTTTTCTTTACAATGGCCACAAGGCAGCTCAAAACACTGTGGTATTTAGCATTTAATAATGAGCACAAGATATGTATTTTTTGACACTTAAAATTTCCTTTAGAAAAGTGTATGGTAAAAATCCAGTTTTGAATGAATTATCTGAATCCTCTCGTTTCAGTATCTGAGTTTTTACAAAACTCAATAATTTTGTAGCAAATGGTGAAATCCTGCATAGTATTAGGCAATGGTCATGACTTGAACTGCAGTAGAATCCACATAGCAATCGCTTTACCCACAGTATTAGCAGTTTTCGAATGTGTTAGGGCAGGAAGTGATTGAGATTTGTATCTACATTTAAATAAGAGCCCTTCACAAGCAGTTCATTGTAACTCTACCCCTATGAGCATGCTTGGAAGCTTAAGTATATTGTTAATTTCTGTCTCTTTATCATTCCATTACTTAAATCAATAGTGGGCATTACGTAGGATTTTTCTTTTAGTTGAGCTCTCTTAGAATTCTAGTATTTAGCTTAATGTTAGCCATTTGATACAGAAGCAGTTTGAGGACTCAGCATGGGGTGAAAAATGTGATCTCAGAGGGTGAATGGCTGTCAGTGTTATGTAAGGGAAGAATCGTTTCCCGGTGGATATGAAATGCCATATCTTTAGTGCCCTAATAGAGGACATACTGCAAGTTGATTATTGTAATCCTACAGTGTTATCTCATCAGTGAGTGGATTAAGGGAGTTCTTTCTGCTGAGGGGTCAGAATAAACATTTTCATTTACTCCCTGCTGTGTCCCAGACAAATAGAGGTGTTATCTAAGAAGGTTTTACAACACATGGTAAACAAAACTCTAGTAATGTACCAGTGTATCTGCCAGCTTTCCACTGTGTTTCATATGACAACACATGCTGAAACTAAAATCAAGAAATTGTCACTAAAAGGGAAAAAAATAATTATTCTACTTAATGAAGAAGCTTGCATTTATCTCTAATGAAATTATCTCTCCTTGTTTCAGGTTAGTAAAGTTTCAGGTGCAGGATATTGCATGCCATTTCTAATGGGGAAAAGAGTTTGCTGTCTGAGTTGATGCAAGGCTCAGGGAGGTCATAAAGTATTTCAAAGATAAGTTGAAAAGATAAGGAAATAAATGTGCAAATGGAGGAGATATGAAACAGACTTCACATTCTGTCTATTGGAGAAAAAAAAAAAATTCCAAGGAATTCTGTGCATACAAAAGCATTGTGCTGTAGTTGCTTAGCCCATATACTCTTCAAGGGAATTTTTGTCAAACAGCATAAAGGCACAGCAATATTTCTTTTCCTGCTAAATGTTATTATTTTTGAACACTGATGCTCCCAGGATGACACCTCCTTCTCTGAATGAAGTGATTCCAGGGCACATTTTATTACAAGAACTGTTCTTGGTAAGCCAGCAGCCAAATCGTGTGTGGCATCAGAGCACTGGGAGGATCAAGGGTGGCAGCAAATGCAAAAGGAGATTCAGTATCACATTAAAGCAAAAGACCTGAAGATGCCTAATGCCGAGGGCTCCTGCGTCTTGCAAAACAGGTGTCAGCTTAGCTCTGTGGGCTGAATCACTCGGTAGAGACTGCAGGGGCTTTACAAAGGGAAGAACCTTTCTCTTAGATGACTATGGAGATGGTAAGTTCTGATAATTCTTAGAATATATTTAATTCCTACATGGTGTATAGGTCTAATAGTTATTTTACAAATAAATGTGTAGTATTACATAGGGGGAAATTATCAAAATGCAAAATTGCCGTGGAATATTTCACAAATTCGGTAGTCTGCAGTGCACATCCATGTTTCTTCAAACACAATATAAAAGAATGGATGGATGCCCTGATATGTACTGAACAAAATGTATAAAGGAAAGGGAGCTCAAAGTGGAAATTGTCTTGCTATAAAGGAAGAAATCTTTCGCATAATTATCTTCTTTGGGAAATGTACTGGATCATGACCTTTCACTTCTAAGATGCGTGTTGTCCCCCATCATCTTCCTGCCCTCCAGGCAGAGGTCTACACTAATGATCTCTTCCAGCAAGGCTGATTTAAGAAGCACCTGCCTGGTTTCTGCTCAGCTTCCTACTCCTGCCCTCTGACAGTTCCTGTAGTTGTGCAGGTGAAATTGCACAGGTGAAATTTCCAGATCAGTTTATAAATGACATTTGGTTTGGGAGTTTTGTGGGGGTTTTGGTTGGTTTTTGTTTGGTTGCTTTGGGGCTTTTTTTTTGAGGATAGAGCAGTTAGTCTAAATTAGATCCTCTGCTAAGAATGTTTGCAGTTGTCTCCCCTTCTCCTGCCACTTCCATCGGCATAAATAGCTGAGCATGCCAAGCGGGGAGAGCTGGTAGGATGGGCAGAGATGAGTGAGTGCAAGAGGAGGAGGGCAGATCTGTTTACACTGGGTTCACTAGCAGCAAAAATTACAGCATGAATCTGCACTCTCAGCAGACAATTTGATTGCTGAGGCAGTGCTCCAAACACATGATTTATCCATGTAGCTTCAAAACAAATATGAAGAGAGCCAGTGTGCTAATGCAAAGTAAGAGTTTCAAACAGGTTAATCAGATGTGACAAAATAGAATAAAACATAGACAGAATTAAACAGGAACCTTAGTCTCTTGAAGCAAGGGAGCAGAACTGGAGGGAAGAGGACACTCCACTCAAGAGAGATCTCTTATGCCATCTGAAGACACACAAATCCATGGGCCCTGATAGGGTGCATCCATAAGTGCTGAGAGATGTGGCTGATACTGTTGCTGAACCTTTCTCCATCATCTTTGAAAAGTCATGGAGAACAGGAGAGGTGTGTGATGACTGGAAGAAAGCAGTCTTCAGAAAAAAAGGCAAGGAGGAGGACCCAGGAAACTGCCGACCAGTCAGTCTCACCTCCATTCCTGGAAAGATGATGGAGCAGCTCATCCTGGAGGTCATCTCTAACCACATGGAAGAAAAGAAGGTTATTAGGAGTAGCCGACATGAATTTACCAAGGGGAGATCCTACCTGGCTTATCTGATAGTCTTCTGTGAAACCATGACCAAATGGGTAGATGAGGGAAGAGCAGTGGATGTCATACACCTTGACTTCAATAAGGCTTTTGATACTGTCTCCCATAGTATCCTCATAGAAAAGCTCAAGAAAAGCTGTTCAGTGAGGTGGATTGAAAACTAGCTTGACAACATGGTTCAGAGGGTTGTCATCAGTGGCGGAGTCAGCTTGGAGGCCTGTGGCCAGTGGTGGCCCAGAGATTGGTATTGGGTCCAGTTTTGTTCAGTATCTTTATCAACAACATGGCTGAGGGTACACTCAATCCCCTCAGCCAAGTTTGCTGATGATACAAAACTGGGGGCGGGGGCGGGGTTGGCTGGCACCTGTCAGGTTGTGCTGCCTTCCAACAAGATCTGGACAGAGTGGAGAGCAGGGTGCAGGCAAACCACATGGAGTTCAATAAGGACAAGTTCAGGGTCCTGCATTTGGGGAGGAACAACGGCAGGCACCAGTACAGGTTAGCATCTGCCCTGCTGGAAAGCAGCTCCATGGAGAAAGGCCTTGGAGTCCTGGTGGACAACAAGTGCACAGAGAAGGACCTTGGAGTTCTAGTGGACAGGAAGTTCTCCACAGGACAACAATGTGCCCTTGTGGCCAAGAAAGCCAATGGTATTCTGAGATGCATCAAGAAAAGCATGTCCAGCAGATCTAGGGAGGTTATTCTCCCCCTCTACCCTGGTGAGACCACACCTGCAATAATGTGTCCAGTTTTGGGCTCCCCAGTTCAAGAGACGGGGACCTGCTGGAGAGAATCCAATGGAGAGCTTCAAGGATTATTAGGGGACTTGAGCACCTCCCCTGTGAAGAGAGACTGAGACGCCTGGGGCTGTTTTAGTCTTGCGAAGAGAAGACTGAGAGGGGATCTGATCAATGTCTATCAGTATCTGAGGGGTGGGTGTCAAGTGGAGGGGGGCAATCTCTTTTTGATGCTGTGCAATAAGTAGCCAAGAAGTGATGGGTGCAATCTTGAACACAGAAGCTTTCACCTCAACATGAGGAGAGACTTCTTTACAGTGAGGGTGACAGAGCACTGGAACAGGCTGCCCAGAGAGGTTGTGGAGTCTCCTTTGGACACTTTCAAAACCCATCTGGAAGCATTCCTGTGCAGACTACCCTAGGTGATCCTGCTTTGGCAGGGGTTGGACCTGATGATCTCTGGAGGTTCCTTCCAACTTATATTGTACTGTGATAAAATGCTAGTTACATGACATACTGAGATCTGTTTGAATGTGGCTTCCCACATGACAGGTTTCATTATATCATTCGTTTGACAAAAACAAGTTTTCTCCAGAGCCTAGAAGCAGAAGTATTACCAAGGTCAATGTGTATTAGATTTGCTGGTGCAGCAGAGCATAGCCATGACTGCTCAGGCTGTTGAAGCTCTCAGGACATCACACCCAAGTTACTAGGTGAGTGCTGAGGCTCCAGCAACAACTGGCACAATAGTTTGCTGGGTAGCTTCCATATCGGATGTAGGAATCAGAACTGCACCTAAGCTGATCTAGCTGCCAGCTCTTGGTCTTCCCAGTTCCCATCAGAGCAATGCTTATGGAGTACTTGTGTTGGCATAAAACAAACCTTGTCAAGATATCTCTGTGTGAGATTTATGCAGAGTGAAATAAAAGTGTGACATGGACACCTGATGCGTGAGTCTTCTGTATGAAGCATGACATTTGGCAACAAAGCCAGTGCTGAGCTCTGCAGACCTGCCAATTCGCACTCATTTGGAGTGACTCAGTCATTTTTTCCTGTTGGTTCTGCACAAATATCTAGCTAAATAGCTCCTGAAGTTGGGGGAGTTTATGCAATGAAACACTTTTCTGAAGTATTTTTTAACAGTGCTTCTTTAGACATATGTTTTCCTTCTGTTCTTTAATCACACTGTTAGCCTTTCAAATCAAAATCTATATGGATTTTGAACATGAATAAGGAAAAGAATACACTCTGCTTTTGTTGCCTTCTCTTAGAGAAGCATAAGATGGTTTTTATCTCCTGTTTTTATTGAAGCTCACTGTTCCACTGGAGAACTGTGGTTCTAGCCTTACCTGCACATTAGCTCCTTATTTTTATCACCCAAGTCTTTGTTACGGGCAAAAAGGAATCTCAGCCCTATGTAAAGTCAAGAATTTATTGTTAATGTAATTGAAATCATAGCAGGCTAACCAAAAAATACTGTTAGGCCAGATGTAGCTATTACAGAAAACTAAGGAAAGGGCGAAGAGAGAAAGCTGTTACAGGAAAAATCTCAATAAAAAGCCATTACATAATACAATTCTCAATAATAGTAGAATATAAAATGTGGTGCATGCTACCTAGGCTCTGCCCCTTCCTTTCTCACATTTTGCTACATTCCATTGCCCCTGGGGGCCTCGGCTGTGGATTTCACTGCAAGAGGTTTTGGTGAGTCACTCCTATGGCAGGAGGGTATGACACTGCTGGTGGGGAGTTCATCTTTCTCTTCTGCTGGGAAGAGCAAGATGTTGGTGTCAGTGGTTTTTTTGTGCTCCACACTCTAGGGAACACTTGAGGCTCCTGTTAATGTTCTGACATGCTTTTGCATTTTGCTCCTTTGCAGCTTTGTGTAACTTCTGAATTTACTGTATTTGCAGCGTCTCTTGTGTGGTGTAGACTTGTTCATTGTTCTCTTTGTTACTCTGAAAAGCAACTTTCCTCACCTTCCAGGCCTGTTTTGCTTTAACTGCCCCCTGGAGTGGTTCCCCATGTCACCTGTGCCCATGTCTTTGCAGTCATGCTTGTGCTGCATTCGCACAGTCAGCATGCTAGGGTCAGAAGTACTAAATGCTGCCTTGGCTAACCACCTGTCATTACAATTACTTTAAAATTATGGTTATCTCACACAAGCAGACAAAGCTAAGGAAAAGTAAAACAAATCAAACACTAGCTACTTGCTTATTAAAACCTCTGTAGTTAGAGCTCAAAGCAAAAATTCAGCAAGGCCAGGACAAGTCCAAACAAAGGCTGGCATGACCAGAGCCTGTGCTGTTGGGTAGCATAAACCCTGGTGCCTTTATTGGCCTCTTCTACTGGCATCCACCAGGACACTATTAAACAAGTCAGCGAGAGCTCTGCTGTCTGATTCTGACAGGACTGTCTATGGCTTCTGTCTTGCCTACAAACATTTATTTATATGGGTGATATCATCAATGTTGGTATGAATAATAACAATGCAGTAAGACTATTTCTCACAGATTTTTTATGGAGATGGGAAGTGAATGTATGTATTTTCTGAAATTGAAATAATTTGTGAAAGGAGACATATTAAGCCTTTGGGTGTAGTGAATATAAAAACAGTTTTTAAAAGTTTGAAATGGCAAAAACCACCATTGAGAAGTGCTATTGATCATCTGTGTGGCTCTTTTTAGATCTGGCATGTTGAAGTTGCAAAATGAAAATCAGTCATGTTACATGAAGTATTATGCCAATATGGTTGTGTTTTACAAACCTAGTGCTGACACAACTCCTTTGCACCATTTGTAGTTAGTATCATAGCCATGCTTACACAGCTGGTTTAGGTCTTTGACAACTTATTACCATGGGAATTTGACTGTTGGGTTAGGAGTTTGGTGCAACCAGTCAAGCTTCTGTTTCTACTGCATGAAAGCAATGATGTCATAGTGATGTTTAACATACTCCTGTATGTATATGGGAACTATAAATATGTTAGTTATTAAATGGAAAAATGTAATCCTTAGCAAGGGATTGGTGGTAGCCTGAGAATTTATGCAGTTTAACAATTTTATTCTTTGTAATATGATTGTGATTATGTTGTTGTGTGGTGTTTCCATACCAGATGTATGTCAGTGTTCAGGTATTTTACCTTGGTGCTAGTGTGGCAGCAAGTTCCACGGGGTAACAGAACAGTAATTTTAGTTGTTCAGCACCTACCTGACAGTTTATTTAAACGTCCTGGTTTCCTGGGCTGGGTAAATGTGCAAGCAGGAGCGTGCAGCTGAGCTCTCCATCTCCTTTGCCGTTGCATTTCCTGTTAGTAAGTACTGAACTGGGCACCCTGGCAGCACATCTACACAGTGAGTTGTATGGGACCCACGTACACTGCTACCCCCTCTTCCTCCCCAGGAGTTCAGTCTCCCTCTAGCAAATATTACTGTGTATAAAAGGATAACCAAAGACCAGAAAAAGTGAAAATAAATATGAAAGCCATGAGTCCTATATGTACTTTAAGACTCTATTTAATAAACCTTCTGGACTCCTTACATCAATAACTATTTTTAATGAATTACAATTGGAATGTTTAAGCATTTTTATGCTCTGTGAACTCATGTGTATAATGCATGAATGCATGAGATTTTTATTTAGTTTCTCTTTCCCCAGAGCAGTTCTTGCTATTGACCTTCCATGAAACATCTACAAGTATGATAGAAATTTCACAGTGTCAGAGAGTTAAACTGGTTGAGATCAGTCTTTGAAACAATTGTGGTCATAATGGGGACACAGACATTTAATTTCCTGAACCTTTTTGCTACTAACTTTTAGGACTGGTGGAAGAGTGAATGTGGATATTAGCTCTGTGGGGTTCGGTGATGATAGTACCACAGCTCTTATCTGTCATTTGTGGAATGTTTTGTATTTGGTTGGGTTTTTTTGTTTGTTCTGTGAGACACTCCCCATTTCATCCATTAGGAGGAACATTAAAGCATAATGTTTGGCTCATTAAGTTTCAGTCATGCAGGACTTTCATTCTTGGAATAAAAGCTCATGCACTTGGAAATATTTGTGGGGAAAAAAGAGGAGAATGTAGTAACTTGAACAGTTCCAAAGTACGATGGAATTGTGTGAAATACCTAAATTAATCTGATAAAAGATAGCAGGTTCCATGTGCCAGGAAACATTAGGAGAGTGTGCAAATGTAGTTGGGTTTTCTACAGCAAGGTGTAGAAGGATCCGCAGCTACATGAATTCAAGGCAATTAAATGCTTTTAATACCTACTAAGAATGTGTTCCTGTATAAACACTTTTAACAACTGTACAAAATCAGTCTTGTGACAAATTCTTCTTCTGTGTTTTTTGTTTAGATAAAAAGTTCAATAATTAAACTTTGCCATTGAAAGTAAAATTTTGTTACTGAGAAAATGCAGAAACAATCATTTATTACATGATATAATACCATTTCATTTTCACAGAAAGTGAGTTTCATTATCTTGAAACTTAAGCTATTACTCTTTTTCTAGACAATTACATGAATAAATGGTTGGTCATAACAGAAATACTTTCAGATTTTTTTCTTTTATTTTAAGTAAAGGGTGGATTTTTTTTTCCTGCTCTGACTTTATCTGTATGCTTTAGGAAAAAAATCCCCTGATAGAGAAGTGAACCATAAGAAATTGGCCTTTCTGGAGATTCAGTTAATTCTGTATTTCACAAAGAAATGGCAGACGTGGCATAGGAAGCGTTGAGCTGCTGTGAGTTACTGGGCAAGCATCTTCCTAAACATTTAGATGATGTTTAGGAAAAAGCAAAATAAGTCCTATCCTAGTGGATTTTTTTTAAAAGCCACGTAGTGAAGGTGATTAGCTCTACACTGCAATCACATATATTTGTGTTGCAGGATTGTCAAGAAAGCAGTTGAAATTAAAACAATTAGATATGGAATATTAAATATGTTTAATATAGTAATGATAGATCTTTAATAGGTTGATGCAGATATTTAGTGTTCTACATATCAATGATGTAGATTTTCTTTGACACTACCGTAGGTGAATTTTAGCAGTGAGTTTATGATCAGATGTTTTAGGACACTATACCAGAAATAGCAATTCCTGCTTACTTCAGATTTCACACTTTTTGACTTCAGTTCTCATTGAGGCAGCTGCATAACCCACCTGGGCTCTACAAATATTGGTAAAACTTTCATCAAAAATGTGCTAGAACAGACTTTTTTCTATTATTTAATAATACTTCAGAATACTCAGGGATTCCTTTCACTCTTGCAAGTGGTGTGCCTGAACCCAAATCAGTTTCTCCATTTCACTGGCAGATATCCTCATTGTCTCCAGAGCAGTGAAAGATCAGATTATAGGTGTGCTTGGTATCAGTTTGTAGTTCCCCGAACACTGAAACTTGGCTTTTATAGCCAATATCAGGTCTTCCTCAGCCACACAAGTCTTCGATCTAGAAGTAACTAATAGACCTTGTGTTTATTGGCAAAGGTACTCAATGGTCTTCTCAGCGGAGTTGCCTTTAGTGACTTCTGTCATGGACTTGGAGAATGATTCCTAAGGCAAAGTTGAGAAAGGTTTGATGTGTATAACTGTTTATGGGAGTATGTAATAGGAACCTGGAAACTCTTGAGTTTGGTGTACCAAAATGCAAAACCAAAACAACCAACCCAAAGAAAACCATTCAGATGTGTTGTATCATGTCATATACATCTGTCTCAATTGGTTCTTCCTCAGCTGTAATCACAGAAAAAGTAGTCATGTATCTTAGACATTTGTCCACCTCAGTGTACCTGTCTCTCTGGGCGTAAGCAGAACTATATTGTTTCCTTTGTATCTCTTTCACTGTCTGTTACAGTCTTTAGGGGTGGAAATGGCAAACTATTTCAGTAGGTTCTAGAAGATGATCCATAGTGTCTGTTAAAAAAGGAACTGTATTTAAGGATAGAAAGCAGAGCTATTGTAGTGCACATTAATACATTTTTGTTGTTAAGCAAACAAATTAAGTGAAGTCAGGATTTGCCCTGAATATCAGCGTGAGGAATGTTGTGATGTTTCAATTATGAAAGTTAGATAGAAGTATCAAAATAATAGGAGGTATAAATTACTTTCTCAGGACAAATATATGTTGAAGAATGTAGACTAGATGAAAAATGCAAAGCACATTGCACTAGTAGAAGAGTCAGTATCTATTTCAGAAACTCCTTTGGAACTAATGAACAGCCTAACTTCTACCTGAAATGAAGAAATGTCATTGAAAAAGTGTAATGCAAAACTGTAGCTTCACTTGCCATATATTACCTTGCCTGTGTCTGTATTATTCTGCTTCTTAGAACTTGCCTTTTATTATCATTTTAATCATCTTGATTGGTATTATTATAATCACAAAATGTCAGCCTGAGGAAAGTGATAATCTAGTGATTATTATGTTTCAATGTCACCTTTGTCAATTCATACTTAGCTACTTAAATTTTGGGTATCAATCCTGTGATTAGATATCATTTGTGATACGGCCAGTATTTACAGGTGAGGAGTTAAAGCAGCACTTCAGTACTCCTCTTTGGAATTAACTTCCTCATCTGAAGTTATTCATATCAGGTTAATGATTTTATTTTTTTTCTTTGAAACCCATTCTTGGTTATAAATATTAATATTCTGATAGATAAATAGTTTTGTATCATTAAATGCTGCTGGTAACTCACTCTGGTAGTTTGGAACAATGTTCTGTGCATGATCAAAGATCAGTATTGTTCAAACATCTGTAGCATGAATGTCTAGGTAACTTTTTGAGACACAATGCATTTTAACTATTGTAAAATTCCAAAACCCTTTCTGGAAATGACAAGCAGAGATGCTAATTCAATTTTCTCAGCATCTGCTTAAGAGAAAAATAATTTCATCATTTATATTTTGTTCCAGATACATTTGAAATGAGATACATTTAGCAAGATTATTCAGAAATGTAAAGGATTAGTCAATACTGTTTGCATTATTAGTTTCAGCGCAACAGAGATAAACTCTTAAAAAGAGGGATCAGTTAATGCAGGACAAAAATGATGCATGAAATGTGACATCTAACATTGAGAGAAAACACTTCCCTCCATTGAGTGCTTTACACCAAATGCAAAATATTGACACAGCCCTATTATACCAAACAATAGACTTCTTTCAGAACGATAATTTTAGAGAAGGGGTAGTATCATGTGATCTCATTAATATTTATGAAATATGATAACAGAAAAAAGGGAATTGGGATAGTGCTGCTATCTTTCTAGACCCTATCCATTTCGGCTTCAAAATGTTTTTCATTTCACACATCAGACACTAATTAGCAAATATCTAATTAGTGTTAGAAGAGTAATCGCTCATGGGAGTTGTTGAGGCTTTGAGCTTTCATGCATGCAGAAGTAGTGCCACTTTAGGTGCATTTGTTAAGGTACAGTAACTCTAACTTTTATTTTTCTCTGAACCCTATGAATTAAAACAAAAAACAAAATTAACTTTCAATAATTGGGGGTGAGAAAATGGCTGTATTGATAAAGAGCAAAGCAAGCTCCAGAAAACTTATATGTACCTTGAAAATTCTGCAGATGTTGGTAAATTCATGAAACGGAAGAGTTCTGGGCCCCTCAGTTTAAGAAGGATATTGAGACACTTGAATGTGTCCAGAGAAGGGCAACAAGGATGGTGAGAGGTCTCGAGCACAAGCCCCATGAGGAGAGGCTGAGGGAGCTGGGGTTGTTTAGCCTAGAGAAGAGGAGGCTCAGGGGAGATCTTATTGCTGTCTGCAACTACCTGAAGGAAGGTTGTAGCCAGGTGGGGGTTGGTCTCTTCTCCCAGGCAACCACCACTGGAACAAGAGGACGCAGTCTCTAGCTGCACCAGGGGAGATTTAGGCTGGAGGTGAGGAGAAAGCTCTTCACAGAAAGAGTTATTGGCCAACATGATGCCCATCCACAAGAAGACCAAGCTGTCAGCCTGTGGCTTGGACAGCAGCCGTCTGCACTGCGTTAGGAACTGGCTGGGGGGCCAAGCCCAGAGAGTAGTGGTGAATGGTGCCACATCCAGCTGGCAGCCAGTCGTTGGTGGTGTCCCCCAGGGATCAGAGCTGGGCCCAGTCCTATTCAATATCTTCATTGATGATCTGGATGAGGGGATTGAGTCCATCATCAGTAAGTTTGCAGATGACACCGAGTCTACAGCTACCTAAAAAGAAGTTGTAGCCAGGTGGTGTTTGGTCTCTTCTCCAGGCAACCAGCACCAGAACAAGAGGACACAGTCTCAAGCTGTGGCAGGGGAGGTTTAGGCTGGATGTTAGGAAGAAGTTCTTCATAGAAAGAGTAATTTGCCATTGGAATGGGCTGCCCAGGGAGATGGTGGAGTCACCATCACTGGACGTGTTCAAGGAAGACTTGACAGGGTGCTTGGTGCCATGGTTTAGTTGATTAGATGGTGTTGGATGATAGGTTGGACTCAATTATCTCAAAGGACTCTTCCAACCTGGTCTATTCTATTCTATTCTATTCTATTCTATTCTATTCTATTCTATTCTATTCTATTCTATTCTATTCTATTCTATTCTAATTTTGTCACACAGCAGATTGGATGCATTTTGACTAGAAACATAGGTAGTGCTCAGTGTATAGCATTTTGCTTCTGTCAGCATCAAAATTACAAATGTGAAGGAGGAAATAAAACCAGCTATTTGTCATTCCTGGATTTGGCAACACTTCCAAGTTCACTCTAAAATAGTATACAAAGGAGCTTGATTTTGAAAATAACCATGCTGTAGGAAATGTATGAGAGTAATGTTAACAATACAATACTTGTATACTGTTGAAATATGCAACAAAATCTTATAAAGTGCGGAGGACTGAACAATTAGTCTGTTTTGTGGCTACTTTGTGGCTACTGAATTTGATAATGCAACCCTTTTTGTTCAACTTTCTGGAAAGGAAATGTCTATTGAATTAAGCTGCCTTCTAATTCATATTCATAAACATTTTTCAATAACTGTTTGTTATCAGTTTAATTCTAAAGATAATGTCATTCAAAATGTAACTTTAGGATGGATAGTCAAAAAAGCAATTCATCTGTGATCTCCACTAAACTGATTTCTCTTTCAGTGGAAATGGCTTGTACCCAATTTTCAACTGTCCACAGCGGAATGTTTCTCCAAATGAGGCAATATTTGCCCAGTATCAACTTGTCATACTGTCCAGAATCTGGCTTCTAAATATAACGGAAATTGAGTAGTGTGTCTAGTTGGAGGAACTGAACAGAAAGCAGATATAAATAAATAGCATTAGGTATGCTTAATGTTTGAGGTTTTTTCCTGTTCAGGTATTCAGATCTGCAGAGGGTTTGTACCTATATCCCAGGTTTATTAATAAACCCTTCAATAGGTCAAACTCATCTGCCGTAGAGCGGGAGAACTGAGTATCAAGTGCTTGATCAAGTGTCCGCTTCTTAAATATCCTATCTGTTAGACTGCTGAGAAAAGCATTTATTCCCCATAGCCAGTCCCAGTGAACTCTTAATTTCAAGGGTTTATTTTCTCTTGCTTTCTGCCTGAGCCTCTTTCTAAACCCACTGCATACTCCTAAATTGTGGGTCTCTGTGTACAGCTGAAATTTTTAAACACATAGACGAAAATAAAATTGTGAAAAACAGCACTTAGATTGTAAAGACTCTGTGAGGACTTAATTAAAATGTTGGGGAAAAAATGAAAGTGTAGAAGGAGCCTTCTGTAAAATGAAGCCTGTTTAGGAGATGGTATTTCTCTGCATTCAATCTGTGAAAATGGAAAAATGAATGTGTTTTAGGGAAGGTTGCATGCATGGCTTAACAGCATTATTGGAAATAGACTGATTTACAGTGGTATGGTCTGCTGATGTTCTTTAGAACTTAGGGGGCATATCAGCACATCTTTTTCATCATCAAAATGCTGCACAAACAGTTTGCATAATGGAAGTTTTCCATATATTGTGACTTTTCTAATTTCAACTACTGTTTACAATGATGATACTTAGCTATTGCATGCAGCTTGTAATCAGTCAGTTGCAAAGTGTTTCTATAGAAAAGGTTACTGTCATTATCTCCATTTACAGATGAGAACATTGGGGAAGAAGGAGGCAAATGACCTGAAGCAAATTTCAGAGTATGACTTGCTTTTCCTAACGCCAGTTTGTTTCTCTAGTCACTTGGCCTCAGAACTGTATTATCTGTACTAGAAATGAGAGTTTCTAAACCTCACTAAAATATTCAAGTGGGATTTAGGTAAACAGTCTTGCTTTGCAGGTTTTACCTTGCTTTTAAGGCTGTAATTGGTCAGTAATTGCTGCACAACAGAATACAAAATGCATTTTAACATTTTGAACTTTTGGGGTTTAATATAAGTGTATTTAGTTTAAATTCAGTAGATGTACAGAAAAAATCAACACAGGAGAGTTTTCTTGTGTTCAATAATACTTTTTGGTTTGGTTTGTGTTTGTTTAAACTTGGATGGAGTCTTTTAGTTCTCTTGAATTCCTAATGTTTGTCAGAGCAGGACACTTCTGTCAGGACAAGAAGTTTGTCATACTTTTGCAGAATGTCTTAAAACACCATTCAGAGGTGAAAAAAGAATCCGTTGATAGAGGGTATTCTATAGAACTCTATCTTTCTTCCTTCCTCAAAAACTGAGCTAATCTCTTTGTCAACTCAAGTGTCCTAATTTATAACTCAGCACCCTTAGGCTTTTTTCCTGCTCCCCTTCCAAGTAATTGACATGTCAATGAAAATGCAAGAGCAACCCCCCCATGGGTAATACGGTTACCAAGACACTGCTGTTATCTTCTCTTCAAAGAATCTCTAGAAATGCCTTCAATTGATCCACTCCTGTATGCCAGCTTTTCATATGTGTCAGTCCAGGAGCAAGCAGGGTTGCTTTAATTTAAACCCAATTTCTTTTTGTGATCAGGATGAGATTTATACAAAGATTTATTGTTCTGTATTTATTTTATGTGGTAGAATAATATGCAAAATTAAGATAGTCAGTATTAATGAATAATTACACCAGTCAAACCAAGAATAATACTAAAGAATACCTTCATTAGTAAGGGTTTTCGCTATTTGTGAGAAGATTTCTCTTAAGTTAAGCAGATGGAACCAAGCTTGTAAGCATCAGCTTACAGTAGGTTTTGCAGGTGTTTGGCATCTGTCTCAAACATATGATGGTTCTTCCACACAGCCTCATTAGCAAGGTCAGATGGGTATAAAAACAACCAAGATCACATCGTAAGGGTGAATCATAAACAGATTCTCAATATCCCATGATGATTTACTACTTGTAAAAAACTTAATCTCCACATTTAATTTCATTTTTTTCTCCTTCACATTGTAAAGGTACAAAGATAAACTGAAAAACACAAAGAAAAGAAAAAGTAAAAGGGTATTTTGTGCTTGGTATAGTGACTTAGCATATTTAAGACATGTAGGCAAAAAACCCTTCTTTTGGATTCTTTATTTAGTGTAGTTTCTACTTTTATGCTTATAACCTCCTGGGTTTAATCTTTCTCTGTTGTAAAAAGTTGACTCTGGAAAATCATCTACATCAATTTCAAAACTTTTTTCTTAAGTCACTCTGGGCTGTAGCTTCACTAGAGGAAGAAACGTTATTCCTTTAACTCAACTTTTTAGGTTTGATTCTTGAGAAAGTTGATTTTGAATAATCAGAGAGTACTTAGAATTTTTCTACTCAATTTTCATAAAAACATTAAAATCTTAGATTCTTTTGTCTCCCAGAATTCTTTGGGGTTGTCATTAATGTTATTCAGCTTGTAGGTGTGTTGCCATGTTATTTCTTAATTAAAAAATAAAAGAAAAAAATACTTATATAAGAAAAAAATGAAAAGATCCAACCCAAACCATTCCTTAAGAGTTAAAATTGAATCAGGGTTATGAAGTAACAGGTTTCTACTTAGTATAGGGTGAAAAACTTGATAAGGAATCTGGAGCAGCTGAATGTTGTTCTTGAGGAAGCAGGTTTTCCATTTTCAAAACCGCAGATTTTAAGTCTGGGTTCAATTTCAGTAATATATTGGCTTGTCACAACATGTAGACCATGACTAGAATAGGTAAATGCAATTCATATAAGCATGTAAACCAGAGAGTGTAATTTTTAAGTATCCTTTCATGAATTAGAATTGTCTCATAGTATTCCTGTTAAGCAGGTAAATATCGTTGATCCTCATTATTTAGAGATCAGGCAGCCCTAGTGAACACACATATTTCAGGAACAGATTTTCCAGATTGTGGGTTGAAAGCTAGGATCGTTTCTAAATCAGTAGTAAGTAGTTCCTCATCTCCCATGTAATGTAATCTTTTTGTTTCTGTTGCCTTTTCTGTAAAATGGGAACAACAATACTATATGCAAATCCAAAAGAAAAATGCACAGAACAGTTTTTATACCATCGGGGAGACCCAAAATAGTTCCAGACAACTGTGTTGTACTGGTTTTAGGAAATCATCTCACTGTTGCAAATTTATTTTGTGCAGTATAACTCTCTGAAGCCATGAAACCATCAAAATGGGCTTTTTGATAATGATTGAATCCCAAAGCTTCCCCAAACTGTAGGTAACTGTGCTAGCAACAGCAGCTGTAGTAAAGTGATAGTTCAGTTTCTTCTACAACAAATACAAACCCAGAATTTAACTTTTCTGCAGGAGAACAAAAAAACCAAGTCCTACGTCCATGTCTATCCATATGATAATTAGATTTGCAGGAGTCTGTATGGGGTTTAGGATACCATCTAATTTCTTCCTCTCATGTAAATTAATGCTTTTAACATATAGTCTCAAATAATGTTCTTTTGTTCCGGACTGCCGTGTGAATGATAGTGTATCAGTTTTATTATCCCTGGATGTGTTTACTTGCTTGATCAGAAGTACAACCAGGTGGTACCATCTTCTCACAACAATTTTACTTCCCTTTGAATGAGAATGGCTCATTTGAAGTTTGTGAAAGGCATATCCGTATGGAATTCATAGGATTTCATGTTGTGATACAGCAAGAAGACTTGCTGGAAATTGCCTGTTTCAGGCTGATGATGCAAAACTAGACATCTGCTAAATTAACATCTATCTAACATTTTTGCCTTTCAGTCAAATGTATTCAAAAAAATTAAATCTTTTTTAGCTGTCAAAACAATCTGTCACAAGATATTTATTTTTTGGTATAATGGGTTACTTAAGGAAAGCAGCATATGGCTAAGTGAGTTGCACCTATGCTGCAGCTTTCCCTGATCTGGACTACCTGTGAACTACTGGAAGATGTGAATACCTAAATGACTACTTCTGAAAATTTACATAAATTAAATAGGACTCGAGAATTTTTAACCTGTTGGATATCTTTCTAAGTTGTGTTTCTAACAAAAAAGCAACAACGATGGCCCAAGGGCTGGAACACCTCTGCTAAGAGGATAGGCTGAGGGAGCTGGGGTTGTTCAGCCTATAGAAGAGAAGATTTGGGGGGGTGGAACCTTAGAGCTGCCTTCCAATACCTGAAGGAATCCTGTAGGAAGGCTGAAGAGGGACTTTTAATAGGGGTGTCTAGCAATTGGACAAGGGGGATGGTTTTAAGTTGAGGGAGAGTTAGGTTTAGACTGGATCTTAGGAAGAAGTTCTTCAGTATGAACGTGGTGGGACTCTTGGAATAGATTGCCCAGGGAGGTTGTGGATGCTTCCTCCATGGGGGTGTTCAAAGCCGGGTTGGATGAGAGGCATCCCTGTCCATGGCAGGGAGGTTGGAGTAGATGATCTCTAAGGTCCCTTCTAACTAAGGCCCCTTCTAACTAAGGCATTCTATGTTCTAACTAAGGCATTCTAATGTTGGTAAAAAAAGCGTAGAAAATGCTACCCTGCCTTTTTGTCCTGAAACAGTCCATAGAATGATAAATACTTCTCTGTGATAAATCACAACCTGCACAAGCCTGCATTCACCTACAAGTTTGTTTCCTTGCTTAATTAAGGACATTCATTACACTCACATAAAGGAGGATATAATAACATATTATCAATTACAATTATGTATAATTTTAATAAAAACCTGTAATAATCCTAATCATGACTACAGCCAAAAAAAAGCAAGCCTTCAATGAAGTATATAGCACTACGTTGTGCTGGATTCTCATTCCTTCAAAATATGGCTTGTGTGTCTTGGTGACATAGTCAGTATGCTTCTGTGCATCCCTTTCAATCATGTAGCAGACTGCCCTGCCCTGCCCTGCCCTGTCCTATAAGAATACTGCTGTGATTTTCCCAGATTAAATTCACAGTGAAATCCTGGCCTCATTAAAGTCAATGGGCCTGCTGCCTCCCAAGCCAGTGAAACCCAAATTGACTGCTTGCCTCACTGTATTTTCTGATAGATAGACACACTAGAAGCCTGATGTTAGAGCTGCCTAAATTATTTCTTTCAGATGGATTTATTTGTGTATGTTTCTTCGACTTTTAGGTTTTGATTTATGTGTGCTTGAAAAATGGGGGTTTGGTTTGCTTTGCTTTTGTTAGTCCCATAGCACATAAAAAGCATGTGTGAATATGAGATATTTTGCTCTGGGAATAGTCAGTAGCTTTGCAGACGGGTGAGATTGGAAATACTGAGGATGTGACATACTTCACCTCTGGGGAGACAAGAGATATATCACCCACACCACTGAGCCCTTCAGGGAGCATCTTATGTTGCTCATAGTGTAGTTTTGGATTTAGTTTCAAAGCAGGAAGAGCACTGTATAAACATATTTCAATAAATCACTATATTTCGTTAGTTATTAATAGAAAACTTTTAAGTGCCCCGGAAGGAATCTCTGTGGGCTTCAATGTCAGTGTGATAGTATCAGAGAGACAGCATTTGAACATTGAGAACATATGGCGATGCAGACTATGGAAATAATTCACTTAAATGTCACTTTTATCTTAGATTTGTTGTCTAATTTTAATATGTTGTATGCCATGAATATGTTTAATTGTAGTTTGCTTTTCAGTAAGTTGTATTTCTTACTGTTGACTTCAGCCAGAATACAGGCATCTTAATTTTTTTTTTTTTTTTTTTTAAAGCTACTTTATTTTTACTTTGAGAAATATGTTATAACAGGCTGCAGAAACTAGTTTAGGGGTTTGAGTAGAGTTTAAAAATAATTTACTTTAGTAAAGACTTAGTTACAGCCAGATAAATCACAGAATCACAGAATATGTCTGGTTGGAAGAGATCTCCAAGATCATCCAGTCCACCCTTAAACCCAGCCCTGAAGGGTCAACAGTAAACCATGTCCCTAAGTGTCAGGTCCATACACCAAGCAGTGTGTGTGGACACCTCCTGGAATTATGACTCCACCACTGCTCTAGGTAGATCATTCCAGTGCTTGGTAACACTTTCAGTGAAGGCGTATTTCCAAATATCCAGACTAAACCCTCCCTGGTGCAGCTTGTAACCATTTTCTCTAGTCCTGTCACTTGTCATCAAGAAGAAGAGGCTGGTTCCCTCCTTGTTCCAACCACCCTTCAGGCAGTTGTAGAGAATGATAAGGTCTCTCCTCAGCCTCCTCTTCTCTAGACTGAACAACAAGGGTGCTAGTATGAGAGAAAGAAAAATGAAAACTTTCCAGATCAAGTTGTAAACCAATGCACATTGCTACAGCCCACTTCACTTTAGCAAAGCATTTAGCATTTTAGGATTTTAGCACATAATGAACAAACAAACCCAAACCAACCCAAATCTGAGATTACCACACTGCAGTTCTTGCCATCCCCCTGCACCCCTTTCCAGTAGTTTTCCTTTCCCACCCTCCTTCTCTTGCCCAGTCTGCTGGCAGAATGCAGGCAGGGGCTTCAGTTAGGAGGAGGTTGTGTTCAGGTTTGTACATGTGTGCCCATGTACCAGGTCTGATAGAACAGGCAACACTTGGATAATGTCAGAAATCTTCTGTCAGCAGGGACAACTTTGGTGCTTGTTCTGTAACTTGAGGAATTTCAGATGCACACAAATTTGTGTGTACCTTCCTAACTCTGTATTTCAAGGGAGAACTGACAGAGAAGCGGATTTTCTCAGGGAGAGAAAGTAAAAATGTAGTGTTAATGTTTGATTTCTGAAGCTATTGGTTGTCATTACAGAAACTAGAATTTCCTTTTTCCTCTTTTTTATTGCTCCTGTGTCTATTTTTTTAGAGCCACAAAATACTTTGAATGTATGATAATTTTGAAGAGCTGATATTCCTAGGTGCAGTAGACTGACAAGCTGAAGCATGAGCTGTATATTTTCTAGGCAGAGGTAGATTGGCAATAATCTTCAGTAAAGGTGACAATAATTGCTATAGCCTCAGGGCTATACTGAAAGTCCAGTTTAGGAGCAGGAAGTGTAGCTATTAACAGCTTTTTTTCTACATTACTTGATAAAACAAAACCTGTTCTTTTGTTTGATATGCTAATAGCAATCTATTTTTGTTTGTTAGGGAAATCCTTAATATGTTGAAACCATAAGCTAATCAGGAATGTTGATCCTAATATCCTATGATGCAAGCACTTCCAGTCAGTCCCTGTAAGAGTGAAAGCCACTGAAACCTCCATCTTACCCATGCTCCTACCCTGGTGTGCTGCTGCCATCCTGTCTTTCTGTTACCCTTCCTTCATAAGCTTCCTGTCTCTAGTTTCCTTTTCACATTCCTCCCACCTTTGCAGAAGGTACTGCTGGCCAGAGGCAGATAGCTGCCTTTTCTGGAGACTCCTCCGGGAAACGGATGGTGTGGGGTTTTGCCAACTTGAAACCGAGAACATATCACTCCTAACTGCAGCTGAACGCTTATTGTTACCTACAGGTGGAATTACATGTGTTCTGAAGCAGTCAGCTGCACCTAAGAGGGTTTTTGTTGGGGCTTTTTTTGTTATGGTTGGTTACCCGTAAGCACCAGGGCAGACCATAAAGGATGTGTTGACCTTTAGCCACTGGAAGGGCAAACAATGCAAATTTTTTTTTTGCTGACTACAAAATTGTTCTGGCCGTGTTATGAACTGCTCTTTCAGTTTGGGTAATAAACATGCAAACAGTAAAACCCACGAACCTCCAGCATTTACAAGTGTGGGCACTGTACCTCCAGGCATAGGTACAAAAACTTGGAAAAGTCAGGAGTTATTTTAAAGTGGTTTTATCCTTAAAATGGATTCTTGGCTTGCGCGCTTTTTTTTGCCCCTTTTTTCTTTCTTTCTTTCTTAAATGAATACAGTTCTGAAGAAGCAGATTTCAGGAGCATTGTACTGGGAACAAAAGGATTCTTTCAACAACTTGTTGCTCAGTCTTGTTTACAGGATTTTTCTTTTCCCAGAGCCTTCCAAAGTCTTCTTAATTATTCGCTTCCCTGATGTATTCATGTTTGCTAGAATAGAACCTTGCTCTATTTCAAGGACTGTACCAAGTGCAGTGGTTCCCAGTCTTTTCTGGGTGAAACATTACCTGAGAAAACTGGCAATGGCATTTCTTTCCTTAGATCTCTCTCTGTGCCCCCTTATTCTCATCAGGACTCCTGCTACTTCCCCACTTCTTCCTCTTTCTCAGGACTGCTGGTGCTGTTTCTGTGGTTGCCCGTGATGGGACTCCTTTTTCTTGACCTCACCAGCTCTGTTGCTGGCCACAGCAGAGACAGTAACTCACTAAATCTGAATGATTCAGACTGACTCTAAATGGGGTTTTTTACGGCATTTCACAGGGTAGTTGCTAGCATATTTTCCTTTCAAGTATTTCCTCTTCAAGTATAGTTTCTATGCAGGATGACTTTCAGAGTGCTGTGCTACACCTTTGCTGTCAGGTACCCCTAATGTCCTACAAACATCATGCCTTGGCTGGGGAGGAACAGTTGCACTTGTGCATGTGGCATTAATAATAATAATCATCCTAATAATCTTTGGGAATACATTAATATTGTTTTCTTACATATGTATTAGATTAACACTTAGCTAAATAATCCATTCACAAGAAGGGCCGGTTGGATGAGCCAGGGAATTACAGGCCTGTCAGCCTGACCTCAGTGCCAGGCAAGATTATGGAACAGGTCATCCTGAGTGCAATCACACAGCACTTACAGGATGAGCAAGGGATCAGGCCCAGCCAGCATGGATTTAGGAAGGTCAGGTCCTGCCTCACCAACCTGATCTCCTATGATCAGGTGATGTGGGGAAGGCTGTGGATGTAGTCTACCTGGACTTCAGCAACGCCTTTGATACCATCCCCCACAGCAAACTCCTGACCAAGCTGTCAGCTCATGGCTTGGACAGCAGCACTCTGCACTGGGTTAGGAACTGGCTGGAGGGCCAAGCCCAGAGAGTGGTGGTGAATGGTGCCACATCCAGCTGGCAGCCAGTCACTAGTGGTGTCCCCCAGGGATCAGTGCTGGGCCCCATGCTTTTTAATATCTTTATCAATGATCTGGATGAGGGCATTGAGTCCATCATCAGTAAGTTTGTAGATGACACCAAGTTGGGGGCAGGTGTTGATATGTTAGAGGGTGGGAGAGCTTTGCAGAGGGACCTTCCCAGATGGGCAGAGTCCAACAGCATGAGATTTAACACATCCAAGTGCCGGGTTCTGCACATTGGCCACAATAACCCCATGCAGCACTACAGGCTGGGGTCAGAGTGGCTGGAGAGCGGCCAGGCAGAAAGGGACCTGGGGGTACTGGTTGATATCAGCCTGAACATGAGCCAGCATTGTGCCCAGGTGGCCAAGAAGGCCAATGATATCCTGGCCTGTATCAGGAACAGTGTGGCCAGCAGGAGCAGGGAAGTCCTTGTGCCCCTGTACTCAGCACTGGTTAGGCCACAGTTTAGGAAAGATGTTGACTTGCTGGAACGTGTCCAGAGAAGGGAACAAAGCTGGTGAGGGGTTTGGAGCACAAGCCCTATGAGGAAAGGCTGAGGGAGCTGGGGTTGCTTAGCCTGGAGAAGAGGAGGCTCAAAGACCTTACTGCTCTCTACAACTACCTGAAGGGAGGTTGTAGCCAGGTGGGGTTTGGTCTCTTGTCCCAGGCAACCAGCACCAGAACAAGAGGACACAGTCTCAAGCTGTACCAGGGAGGTTTAGGCTGGATGTTAGGAAGTTCTTCATAGAAAGAGTGATTGGTCATTGGAATGGGCTGCCCAGGGAGGTGGTGGAGTCACCATCACTGGAGGTGTTTAAGAAGAGACTTGATAGGGTACTTGGTGACATGGTTTAGTTGATTAGATAGTGTTGGACGATCGGTTGGACTCGATCTCAAAGGTCTCTTCCAACTTGGTTAATTCTATTCTATTCTATTCTATTCTATTCTATTCTATTCTATTCTATTCTATTCTGTTCTATTCTATTCTATTCTATTCTATTCTATTCTTATCAACTTGAAAATTTTGTGTGCACATTAGTTATTAAACCCTTAAATGAGTCCTATGAGGTATCATTACCACCATTATATAAACATAAAAAATTGACCACATCAAAGATAATTGTCTTTCCCAAGTTCCAGCCCTGAATCACAAACAGAGATGTGATTTGTTCTCCAAAGCTCTTTTTCAGTCATGGATTTTGCATGCTTTAACACACTGACTCCCAGGAGTTCAATGTAACTTGTCTGAACAACAAAAATATTACTGTTTACGTTCCATTTTCTAGTCATCACAGAAGAAATAAGTTGTCAGTGTTAGCCCAGTGGTTTGGGGGAATTTCCTATTGGAATTTTTTTTTCCTTGTCTTTGGGCTGACTTCTATAACTGTATTAGTAATTGTGACCTTAGGTGTTGTTTTCTACTTTGAAATAAAATTACTGGAGCAAGGTATTACCTGAAAAATGAAAAGCTGTGTTAGAATGCCGTTGAAAGTTAACCCAAATGGCACAGAAATGTCATACATAGTTGATTATAATCACGCTTCTGTGTAGAATGTTATTTTTATATATTGCTCTGGCCTGTTTATAACCATTAAGAAGGGAATTATGCATAGTTATGTGTCTAGATTCCAAGGAAGTTATTTGGCCTGTACACTATAATTTTTACTTGTTGTTTGGCTGCAGGACAGCATATGGAGTCATTATCCACTTAATAAATGAAATAGATGCAACCTCCCTTTCTGCCCGGTGAGTGTTGGTGTGGGAGTAGGCAGCATCTGTCACCTGTGCAGACAGACTGAGAGGTGGAAGTTCACACAGGGTGCTCATTTCTGCCTTTTGCAAGAAGGGTTGTTTGGTTGTTTCAGTTTGGTTTGGTTTTAATTTTTAATTTCACTACTTAGGATAACAGTCCTTCCCAAGGAACGTGTAGGTGATGCAATGGCAGTGTCTCTTTGCACTGGTATAGACAGCACTCTCCTGTGCCTTACAGCCCCTATACCAAAGACTCAGCAGCAGCCAATGCATGGGATGTAGCATGTTTAGAACCGGGGAAATGCACATGTGAAAGTATCTAAGATATAAACAAGGAGGTGAGTTCAGGGTGCTTTGGAGCCATAAGGGAACTAGCTGAGGTAAGATTCGAAGTGGTTGCTTTGCTTAAAGAAACAAATAGTCAATTATTGAGTGAGGTCTTTGTAGCTAGAGAAGAAACATTTCCATGTTTGCATACTGCTCTTTGGAATATGTACCAATTCTGTGTGTCCCTGTCTCCCTCTGTTGTTCAATTTCCTGCCTTTTTTTTTTTTTTAACTCTATCTATTTTGATTTTTATCTTGCTAAATTGTAATTAAGTGGCTAACAGGAAACTAAATTTGAATAAGGTTATATTTGATGGCAACTTAATGTAAACCTTTCAGTTCTGATCGGACTCGTGCAAAAAAATATTTATTTTCATTCAGCAGTGATGTAGTTAAAAATTCACCAGATTCCTATGTTTAAAATTGTTAATATAAAGTGAAAACTATACTCTTTAATTTTTCACATTACTAGCAGCTGTCATCAGTTGTGCTAATTCTGGTCTTTATGCAAAAGCAGAGCCCATAGTCTATACCTGGCTCTGGAAGAAAATGAAAGATCTGTTCCTTCAGGCACCCACAGCATCAGCCTTGTCATGCTGAAGGCTGTGTCGAGACAGAACTGCCATTAGTGTTGTCCCTTTGGCATCTCTTTTTGATCAGTGAGCCCAGCTGAGCTGTTCAGGTATTCATCACACATCACAGCCTCAACTGGTGTCCAAAGGATCTCTCTGCTTTCTTCTTCCTGGAGCTCTTTCTCCGTTCAGACGTTGTCAGTTCTGGTTTGTATCAAATACTGTTCTCTTCTCTCCTGACCTTTCCTCAGAAGGGCCGCCCTCCGAGGTGCACACACTGCCACTGTTTTTCAGGCCCAACACCAAGCATTTGCCGGTGCCCAAACTTGAGTTCATCTGACTAACTGCTGCGCAGGAGCCTCGGCGCTAGACCCCCTTCAGGTGCGTGCAGACCGGGGGACAGCACCCTGTGACACCTGCCGCGTGCCAGCCTGGCTTTCCCCGCACCTGTCCGGTGAGTGCCATCGCCGCGCGGCGCTCCGCAGGTGTCCTCTCTCAGGAGGCTTTTGGCGGTCGCCGCCCCTCCGCGCGCGCACCCACCCGCTGCTGCTCCGGCCTCGAGCCGGCTGCGGAGCGCGACAGCCGCTGCCCAGCGCAGAGGAGAGCGACGCCAGCAGCGGCAGCAGCAGCAGCACCAGCACCACCGCACGGCGGGCTCCCGCCCCGTCCGCATGTTTTTGCCCCTGCCGAAGGTGAGCGCGGCGGGCCCGTCCTCGAGTCGGGTAGGGCTCAGCGTGGCTGGAGAGCTGATTTAAAGCAGCTTCAGTCTGGCAGATTCATCCATTCTGTTACTTGTCTCTAGAGGTAGGTCACTGCATTTCGTCTATCAGTGTAACTCATCTGAGTGAGAAGTGGTTGCTCAGCGTGACATCGCAGAGCACTTCGCTGTTTGTGGAATTTGGTGAACTCCAAATGAAACCTTAGGGCATGGAGCTCTGTGTAGTTCTGCCCCCAGAGCAGAGTACTGCCAGGCCAGCACAGGTGGCACTTGCAGAGCAGGGTGGGTGATGGTTCCGTGAGCAGGTGTCCCTGCAATTGAGGCGGGTGATAGCTCTGGCTCGAGACAGTTTTCTCCCACAGCTGAGGGAAGGAAGGTTGTTAGTGGGCTGGTGTTGCTCGACTGCTCACGAAGCCTGTAGTCTAGGTTTCACCAGTGATGCTTTGTGCAACCTGAACGTGGGTAGGTCATGGCATTTAGAGCTACCTGAGGGTGGCACTTAGCTCCATAAATGCAGGGTTGCAAATAGATTTTGTGTGGATGTTATTTCAATAGCGTATGTAAGAGAAATGCATATGTGTCTTTAGTGTGAAGTGGCTTATCCTGGACAAGCATTCTCTTCCTGGTACCTTTTGGGTAAACTTTATTTTGTCTTGTGAGCTTTAAACATTAGCAAATGTCAAAAGTATTTTGATAACACTTTGTATGCTCTTAAAGGATTTCTTGACAAGCATAAAGAAACATTTCTATTCTGGTGAATACCAGAAACTACTTAGACTTTGAATCAGGCATTTCCTATGGTGATAGAATGGGTTTGACTAATTCTGATCAAACTGAGAAGCGTTTTTAAAATTGAGTTCACAGTACTATATCTTTATTCACACTTCCCCTCCCCTCCATTGTCATGAACCTTTATCAGCTGATGTCAACTAAAACTGTGAATTTGGTTAAAAAAAAAAAAAGTTGAATTTCAAGCAAAACCTAGGTGATATGAAAGAGATAAGCTGTGCAACAGAATGCTTAAAACATCCTTTATGATTTATGAATTGCATGGCTGCAGTCATGTCCTTTATACTCAAAAAAATCATAACAGCATACTATTACTTTACATTATTATAGTAACTTTGAAACCTCAATAAACAGAAGATCTGCCAGGACTAAAGAGTAAGGTTATATAAAGTTCCATTAGGGATCCAAATGCTTTCCCTCTGAGGTCAGCAAGCACAGTTTTAATGGAGATAAACAGTTACTTTGGGAAGAAAATATAAAACAGAAAAAAAAAGTGACAAACAACCCCACCACCACCACCAAACGGAAAAAAAAAGCACAAACAAAACCTCCCACAACAGTAGAGAAAGTGTATTTTTAAAAGTTCAGGGAAAGAGAAAATGGAGGTTATTGGATGATTTGAGCATGGATAAGAGAGTTTCTTTGGGATTTTTGCAAGATTGGGCCCTTTAAATATCATGCTTTTGGTATTGTGTATTAAGGCAAGCACTTTCCAAGAAGTGTGTGCAGTGATTCTGTGGTATTGTGTAGCGTAGCTCATACCTATTCCTGGTGGCTTCCAGACAGGTTTTAAGGTATTCAGCATCTGAAATTGTACTGGTTTATTCCAGATTTCATAAGGATTGGATTATTGTAAAAGAGAGGCTTGAACAACCTGGTGTCCCTGGTGAGGAGGTTCGAACTAGATGATCTCTAAGGTCCCTTCCAACCTAAACCATTCCTTTGATTCTACGAGAGTTGGCTGATAAGTAAAGTTTTTTATTGCTACTGTGAAGAGAGAGTGTCAAAAAATGATGGCTGTAGTAAACTGGTTGGCTGAAAAGTATTAAAAGCAAAGATAGTTAACACTTCTTTTTCGTTAGCTACTTTTTCACTTTGTCAGAACTGTTTTCTAGAAAGCTTTTGCTCTAATGTCACTCTGACTTCGTAAGGTTGAAGAACATTTCAAATGACAGCCAAATAGTTCTCCAGTGCTTTTAGTCAGCTGAGTGGAAGAAACAACACAGTTTTGGTTGAGTTTCCATAGAATCCAAACCTGTATATTCTAAAAAATAATAATAAAAAAAAAGTTAAAAATTATTATTTCTCCTTATTTTAAAATACAGTGAGTTACTTATGGATATGCTTAAGAGAATGAACACACCTAAAAGCTACATCTTGCTATTTAAAATATGATCTGGTTGCATTTCAGAGCCGAGAAACGGTTGTCTTAAAACCAAAGCTGAAATGTGCATTTAAATAACTTTTTATGTTTTAATCATTTCTAATGTAATGCCATCTTTGCTTTTTATAGAACTTTTTAATGTACATATGCTTTTTTAAATATTTTTTGTCACTTTTTCAGAATTCACTTAAAGTGCTATATCTTAAAGTTCTCAAGAGTCAATCACATCTCAAGTTCTTGCTGTTCTAAACATTCCAATCAGCCCTCTACATTTACCGTTTTTTTGCAGCCTTTTGCTTCACTGTGTTCTGTGCTAGTGGTTTGACAGGGATAAAGACAGGAACAGCTGTTCTGGTTTATACCAAAGGTTCATCAGAACCAATATCCTGTGTGTGATGAGAGCCGATGGCATGCCAAGGAAAGTGCTTTGAGGGTGCTTTTGTACGCCATGTTAAGCCTTCTTGGTGGAATTTTACTCTATTGTGAACTGCAGCAGAAAACAAAGTAGATCAGACTGTCTTGAGAGTACCACCCTTTTTCATACCTACCCATTTGCTTGAGTCATAGTATAGATACAGCACAAAACTGTGTCTAAAAACCCTATTGACTCATGTAAGTAGAACTCTGCACATACGCAGGCGGCAAGTAGGGGTTGTACAGCTGTTTTTACATCCTGCTGTTATGGCATTGCTTATAGAGCAGCCTCTTAGATCATTGCTACTGTGGTAACTGTTGGTGTAAAGTTCATTAGGAGTCTGTTATAAAATGTGCTGAAATGGAAGTCTTTGGAATGGGATCTTTCAACTGACCTGGTAGACTGAGAGGGCTTTACAAATGTGTTTCATGAGATACATGGAATTGTACATGTCCTATTATAGTATATGATTATTCCACTAGATCATTACGTGAGTTTGAAGTATTTAGTGAATTGTCAAGATGGTACTAGTAGAGTAGGGCCTGATTCTGTAAGACCTTTGTACTACAAACTTGAAAACTGCTGTTTTGATGGAAAAATTGCAAATCAGGACACAAGTAAACAGGAGCAAGTGTTAAAAAGGAAGACATTTGTCCCTGTTTTCCATTTCCTTTAACGTGCATTATATGAGGAATGGAAAGCTGTCTGACTTTGTTTTGAAACTTTGTTCTGTAATAACTTCCCCCCCCCCGCCCTTCACTTTTTAGTCATCTCTTGCAGGCTTATTTTCCCTTTTTAGGCAAGCCTTCCCCATCTGAAAGCATTTTAGGCATCCTTGGCACATGGCACAGATCAAGCTCAGCTCCAGGCAAGTCAGCAGGTCTTTGGACTCTGGCATAACAACAAATAATTTAAGGAGCTTTCTAGATTTCATTCTGTGCTTCCACATTATCAGGGCAATACACTTGTGCCAAGATCAGCTCACAAAAAAGCATGAGTTTTGATGAGCCATGGTTATGAGGGAAAGACAGCAGTGTTCTTTTAATCTGTTGACGTCCTCCTGCTTTTTGGGATCTCTGTCACAGGTATAGCAAAGCAGTGTATTTGGCGTCTGGAATTGAATTCACAGTAGAAATAATCTCAGAATAGAAGTCAGCCTGAATATAGGTCAAGTTAATGCATAGGAAACCAACGTATCTTCAAAGCTGTGGCTCAGAGAAGTACTAAATGCTCAAGGGTATACTTAAGGCATGAATGCTGTATGTTAATTCAGAGGACTGGGCAGTAAAACTAGGCTTTATTCAGTTTTTAAGTGTGTTGCCCAATACTCTAAAATAAATTGTATGCTGTGAAGCCCTGTACTCTTACTGACAGGGTAGGTTTTTACTTCATGTAGAGAACTTAAATTACCTCGTAGTGAAGAAAATCCTTTACAAGCCTTACAGCACTCTCCTGGTAGCTGGTCTTTGTCTTTGCAAGCAGAACATATCTTATGCAGTGTGAAGGAGCTTTCAGCCTATTTTATAGGAAGAAATCATGGCAGGCAAACCTGTACCTTGTAGGTAAGTTGTTCCTTCCATCCCTGATGTTAGTTTGAGGCACAGGAGGTTCACATGAACTGGCTGCTATTTAGGCACTGATGAGGATAATCAGTTTAATGATGTTATAAAAAATGTACACTTCTGTGGGAGGTACTTAAGGAATTATTGTTTGATGTACTGATGACAGTCTTAAATGCCTCAGCTTCTGTGACTGTATTCAGTCACTGGAACAAAAATTCTAAGGAAGATTGTGCCAAGCAGTCAGTAGTGCAAGTTGGTGCCACACAAGTTTTAATTCTGAAGCGTCATTTTAATGCATATTCCTCTTACGATTTTACAAGTAAAAATTGGGAGGGGGGAGGGAAGGGAAAAGGGAGAAGGAATTACATATACTTGGAAATCAGTATTCCCAAATAACTGGGGATAGACTGATTACCTCCTATTTCAGTTCTGTCAAGCACAATTTAAAAAAACATACTGATTTAATTTATTAAATGACTGCTTTTATAACCTGTTAACATTTATTTTATGAAATACATAAAACTAAAAATTAACTATATACACAAATAGGTATTAGTTATCATCACTTACTGAGTTGACAATGATAAGAATCAAAGATTATTTTCAGTAGCTGTTAAGAAATCCGTATGAGTCAGAGCCAAATTGCAAGCTGCTTCTACTAAAGAAGCTTCTGCTGGTGTTTTCTTTTTGTTGCCTTTGCATGATGCTTGGCTATTTTTTCTGTCGTCTAACACCAGCAGCCATAGATAAATTTGCTTAACCATGCATGTAGTGAGTAAAGTAGTGTTTGGAACAAATAGAGGTCATAAGCAATTTTTAATTTATAATGATGCTATCACATGTATTAGTTATGCTTAAAAAGCAGTATTTAGGTAGTTCTATAATGCATGCCAGCAATGGCATTGGATGTTTTCCTTCAACCTGCCAGGATGTTACATGTAGCTCATACTTGGGCAAGGTCTTAAACTTTTTGCCTCTCGCCAATACAATTATGTCTGATTGTGACACATCTTTTACCACACCCATTTCATTTCTTGTTTTCAGCTGGGCACTAGGAAGGTAAATATAGACAACATAAGACTGTATGCTCTGCCTCTATTCATGTGCTACTTGTGCTACTCTTGTATTTCCTCTGAGCAATGAACAGGTCACAGTGCAGGGAATGGTGGCTGGGGAGGGATGAAGGGCCTTACAGTGCCATTCTACTTTTAGAGTGGTTGTGGTGTAAGAGAGAGATTCAAAGGTGGTATTGAAACAAGGTTTGGGGGGGAAAGGATGGCATATTTTATTAAACAGATCAATATAACTGAAAAAAGATGCTTTCAGACACAGCCTTTCTTAAGGTCTGAAACGGGAGAAACAAAACCACAGTGCTGGGAAAATTAGCTCTGTATTCATGCCATCCAACTGGATAATTGGCAAAGGTCTTTGCTAGATGGTAAATACAGAAGGATATTGGTAAGATAAAGCGATCATTAGCTGTTTTGCATAACTAGAGGCTTTAATTTATCTCCAAAGGATATGTAATCAATGAGTATTTCTGGTCAGTGTTCCCTTTGATAGGCATGAGTACTTCTGTAGTCAATGGCCACTTGGTTTCTCCATAATTTGCTGTCCTGACACTCCACAATCTAGATGAGCGCTGATGTGTTTTCTGGGCAGGGATTGTTGGGATGGGGGATTTAGCATCATTAAAACAGTGCAATGATGAAATGTGTTGAATGTTATTCACTGTTCTATTACTAATGTAACTTTTAAGTCCGAGTCATACAATATGTGGTTGCACACAGGCAGAAGAATGATCCAGGTTTCTAGTAGAGAAGTAAGGAATCAAGAGGTTTTCTATGATTAAACTTGGCTTCCTCAGGTAAGACTGAGGAAAAGCTCTGATTGGTTGTTTTCTCTGTAATGATGACAGGGTAAAAAAATGGGCTGGAAACGAGTTATTTATATCTCTGCACAAAATGACATTACTAGTACATTTCCTTGTGTAGTTACTTTATGTTCTATGGTGTGGTTCCTGTGTGCAGCTGGAGTACTGTTTGAGGAAGCTGAAGTGGGAGCACACTTTCTGCATTCATGTTACTCAAAGGCCTAGCCTGTCTTACGGAAATGTGGCTAAATCATAGAGAGCAACTTCCATAGGAGAATAACTTGCTTTGGACTCTGGAGTTGTCAGGACTCAAGCAGTTCACTATCCAAACACTTCTTAGTTCACTTCCCTGGGCTGCCTGTTCCAGAGCTTGATGAGCCTTTCAGTGAAGAAGTTTTCCTAATACCCAATCTAAGCCTTCCCCAGTATGACTTAAGGCCATTTCCTCTTGTCCTGTCTCTTGTTACTAGGCAGATGAGATTAACCGCCACCTCTCTACAACCTCCTTTTAGGCAGTTGTAGAGTGAGGAGCTCTCCCCTGATCTTCCTTCAGGCTAAACAACTCAGTTCCCTCAACTGCTCCTCACAAGACCTATGCTCTAGACCCTTCATCAGGTGTGTTGCCCTTCTCTGGACACACCCCAGCACCTCAATACCCTTCTTGGAGAGAGAGTTCCAAAACTGAACCCAGTATTTGAGGGGTCACCTCAGCATACAGGGAGATGATCCTGTCCTGCTCCATCTGGCCGCACTATTCCTGAGGCAGGCCAGGATGATGATGGCCTTCTTGGCCTAGTCACATTCAGCCAACTGTCAACCAGCACCTCCAGGTCCTTTTCTTCTAAGCATCTTTCCAGCCACTCTTCCCCATGCCTTTAGCATTGTAGGGAGTTGCTGTGACCCAAGTCCTACCTTGTCTATCCCTTCTGGAGAATTTAGAGCCACTTCAGTTGGGCTATTGATCCCACCACTTTTTTGGAAGGAGATGTCTGAATTCATATGTCACCATTCTCAGGTGCTTCCATGGTTTCTAACACATCAAAAACCCTTGTGTCTGCTGTCCAACACCTACCTCCATCAAGATGGTAGCCCACAGGACCTCACTAACACATAGTCTCTCAAACATCGGTGTGCCACCTCCAGGCTTATGTCTTGCAAACCTCATTTTATGCCTTTCCCCCTTCAAATCGAGTTTAAAGTTCTTTCAGTGAGCTCTCCGAACTCCTGTTCAAAGTTCCCTGAAGCCAGGCTGGATGTGGTTCTGAGCAACCTGATCTAGTCTGATGGGTCTCTGCCCATGGCAGGGGGGTTGGAACTAGATGGAACTTGAGGTCCCTTCCAACCCTAACGATTCTATCATTCTAAGTCTCTCTTGGTTGCCCTGAAATTTGTTGTTGCAACTTCATTATTGCCTACCTGTTGTACCATGGTACGAAGTTCTCTCTTCATACTTTTAACCTGGGCCCAGGGAGATAGCTGTCTTCCCTAAAGAGTGGGTCTGGTCTGCATATCTGGGCCTTCTGTTTGCTTCAGAAGGGAGTCTCTTATGACAGTGACCCATCTTAATTTCTTTGTGGAAACAGTTTTGATGCAGAGTGTGGACTGGCAACCTTGGTGACACCACCAGGCTAGATGAACCATTGTGCTTGTTATTGTTCAGTTCCACTTGCAGATTCCCATACCTGTTGTGCAAGGGCACCTGGGGCAGCATGGCAGTCACACAGAGCACATGCCTGCCGTTCCATGCAGGAACTTGCTGCCACCACTTGCATCATTTCAATCACTTCATCTGACCAGGCAGAGAGGGAACAGAGAATCAGGGAAGGTAGGGTGTGATTCCAGTCATCTGTCTTTCTCTCTCTACTCCCACTCACCTCCTCTTGGAGCTCTCTCACTAAGCAGTTCAAGCACAAGGTCAGTATATAAACTTAAGCTTAGTTTTAGCCACACAATCTTATGTCTTCCATGAAAACAAACAAACTGCATGCATGTTTTCGAGTGTTTTCTTGACCTTGGCTGTAAACACAAGGTTTTGATTGATTTGTGAACTCGTAGTTAAGCCTGTGAGAATGAATAAGTACTTCCAGGACTATATATATTTGTATGGGTTTGTGTGTTTTGAAAATTGTAAGATATGTGGAAACTCCTTACCAAGTCTTCCATGGGAACAGCAATTTACCAGAAGAGTGAGAAAATAGAGAATGAGATGGGAAATACCAGGAAAAGTGTCTTCCTTAATTGTTACTGTTACTCATTTTAAGTAATGCATAGCAGAGTAAGCTTCTTATAGGAACTTGGGACTTCCTTTTGTTTTTTCTCCTTTTTAAAAGGTAGCTAGATACTTCCATTAGAGTATTTATTAGTAATGCTCTGGAAAGTTTGCAGTAGCTGAACACATGGATTGCTATTTCTTCTTCTGTCCTCCTGAATCTTCAGATGCTGTTTATTTCCTTCATGTCTGGAAGAGAAAACAGGAGGCCTTTAAAGCAGCTACACTGCTTCAATTCCACCAACAGAGTAAGGAGAAATACTTTGTGTAAGCCATCACACAAAATGCTCTGTTGCCAGGTCAGGCTAATGCTGTATTGATACACATATCGAGAGAGGTTTAAAAGCCCAATATTCTTTGTAATATTTTTCTCCTCATGGTAAATTTTACTCAAAGCTCAAGTGATTACAGTTGCTCAAAAAGATGAGCGTGAATCTGATTTTAATGGATCCGTATTTATGTAAGAATTGCCAATCCTTTCAGGGAGATGAAAAATAAGAGGTGAAACACATCTTCATGTCACAAATTTAGCAGTAGGCCTGCAGTCTGGGTCAGCTTGGAAGCTTAAAGAATTGTTTTTCAGCTTTTACTTTAAAAATATTAAAACTGGATTCCATCTGCCCAGAGCTTAATATGGCAGCTTGTGGTGAGATTATGGAGGTTAACATTGATAGAAAAACATCAGTTCTTGTGAAATGTGCGGTACAATAATGATATTTAAGTATTCAGAGCTGAAATTCACCGCTGATTCCCTGATAATAAGTTGTAAACTCTTCTTCATAGCCTCCTTCCTGTACTTGGGAATTGTTACCAAAGAAGATGCCAATTTGTGTAGAGCTGTTAAAATGTTTTTTTCAAACTAGCTGGGTACCTGAAGAGACAGATGACTGGATGTAGCACTATGTGACTTGCAGAAGCTAGCACAGAAGTATGCTGTACAGTTGAGATCTAGATTCAGATTTCCAGAATCCTTTCACTGACATAGTCCTTCCTTTTACCTAATAGAATTGAGATGTAGGATCCTTAGGGAGGCCCGAGTAGGATGCTGCAGCAAAGGCAAAAATGCTATGTTCTTGTCTAGGTTTGTTTACATTTTGGCTGCCCTCTTAACCTTGCATCCCCATAGCCAGGTGTGACTCTGGACTTGTTTTGGTTCTGCTGAGAAGTGGTATGCCTTTTGGCCACTTGGCTAAAAGCTTATTTGCTTTTACCTTAAACAGGTAAAAGGTATAAACAAATCAAATTACAGACCTGTCCTAATGTTGCAAATGGTATATATAGCTAGGGAAAAAAAACCCACTGACCAAACAACTCCAACACACACCCCACCCTCATCTGGCATGAAAATGAACTTTATTTGTGTGAGAGCTTAGTGTGGACCTTTCCTAAAACAGTAGGAATTCATAATTAAAAATCTAGTTTTTAGGTCATAATCTTTTTTTTTTTTTTTCATTAATTTGAAATCTGATCATTTGTCTGATTAATTCTTTTTAGAAAAATAACAACGTAGTTCTACATCACATTTTTTCTACTACTACTGTTTAGTGCAACTTCATATAGAAACAAGACAAATAGAAGACTAAGTGTCAGTAATACCTCTTTTTTTAAATAGATTTATCAATGCTAATATATTTTGTTGCTACGAAAGCTCAGTTATCAACATTAAACATTTGTTCAGTCCTTTGTTTATCAGTCACAGTTTGTTAGTAGTTATAAGTAGAATTCCATCTGCCAGTTAAAGTATATTGTAAATTGAAATAGAAATTAGCAGCTCCTGGGTTTTGGGGGTGGGGGGAGGTGTTTTTCCTAATGAATATATGAACTTAATTGCATGTAAATGCATCTTTAGAAGATGTTTGAGGGGAATCTCAGGTGTACTGCACACAAGTATGCCAGTCAGGCAAAAACAGGCACACATTGTGATTATCTCAGTTTTCAAACCTGGAAGAGACAAGAATGTGTTGCTAAATGAGAGAGGCAGTATGTCATGCTCACTGAGATGAAAACAGAAGCTGCCAGACACTTTGGCTTTATTCTGCAAATTCTTTGCTTCAGAACTCTCCTATCTTTTCTTCATGCTTATTCTCCCTCACATTCTCATTCTTTCTCTTTCTCTCCTTGCTGCCTCGATCTCTCTCGTATTGTTCTCTCCCTCTTTTCTTTTCTTTGATGCACATACGTTGTCACATTTCATTGACTCTCCCCTCTTCTCTGTTCTTACACTTACGCCTAGTGGTGCTTTAGCCAGAGCTTGCAGCCTCTCAGGCGAGTTTTAGTCATGTGTGAAGCTCAGTTTGATCGAGCGCTCCTTTTCTGCCTTTTCACTCTTGCAAAAGATTAAAAGGTGGCGTCACATCGCTCCCCTGCTCTTTCCCGCAGGACGGACTTAAAAGGGACAACAAAAACTAATCACTTTCAATAAGCGGGTGTTTTTTTTTTTTTTTTTTTTTTGCAAAAAAAGGACTTAGCTGTGCAATTTGAGGCTGGTGGTGAGGATTGGGAAGGCTAGAGGATGCTTCATACTGCTAACAAGGGAAGGAAGCCTTCAACTGAGGCAGGTAAGAAGTGCCTGATTCCGAATGTTTTATGGAGTGGCTTGGGCAGAGCAGTAGATTTTCAGCGTTTTGTAACTGAGGCAAGCAACTGCAGCAAGAGGCAGCATCGGTAGTGTATCAGATTCCTTTTGTTTAACATGTAAAGTATGTGCTATAAATTGAATTGGAAATGGGTTTGTGAATGTGCTGTATTCACACTGAATGGTTGCTTCCCCCCCCCCCCTTTCTGTATGTATCAAAATAAATCAGAGAAGCAGCTTTTGTTAAAGCTGGACTTTGCTTAAGGTTAAATTTGGTGCATAAATCTCGGTACAAGAAAAGCTTCTGAGTCTTACAATTGGCATTCTGCAATTTTGATTGCTACAGCTAAAATTTAATTGTACTTATTTATTATTTGTTTAGTAAGGTAAAATCTAGCATTGAGTTCAGGTCTAGGTGAATCTCGTCTGTTTGCCTGGAATTTCATCAGATGAATAGCTGTACCCTTTTAGACATACTGTAGAACCTATTTCATGTTTATGTTTTGTAAATTGAGATTAACTAGCATCCTGAATGAAATACGTGACTAAAACTCATAAACTGCATCTGTATTTAGTAAGGCATTCACCAAATTAGAATAATGGATTTATGTCAGTTGTCAAATGGAGTTAACTCTGAAAGTGCTGTCCACAAGTGCACTTGGATTACAATAAAGGGCTTTCTGTTTAACAGTTATTGAGAGAAGCCAATTTATCAGGCAGAGCCTATGAGCTTAAGTCTTGTCATAATAGGAAATCTTATAGCTGAAACTGTTTGTGGGTTTTGGGAAACGTGTGCTCTTATGCTCTACAAAAATACATTGAAGCTCTATAGAGATTCCAAATGCAAGAATAATTTCAATTACTTTAAAAATGTTGCATGCTGATAAGTGCCTTTTATTCACAACTGGAATGTGTAGCTGTTGGGACTTCTGGTTTTGGTCTTCACTGTCTTTGGTGCCTTTTTTTTTTTTTTTTTTTTTTTTCCCCTTCCCTATGTTTCTGCACTTATATTTTACATTTGCTCTCTCTGAGCAAACTAAGACTCCAAATTGAAGGAAGGGATTCTGAGCAGTGGTGGTGTTCTGAATTTCATTGTCATATTGAAAAGTGAGCACGCAGTTAAGGATACTTAGACCATTACTGAGGATTTAAAAGATAACAAATAATATTGCAGTGATCAGAGTTATTTGTAAAAGTAGAGTACTAATTAACTGACTGAGAGCAGAACTGTGAAAAGCTAGCTCGAGAAGCTGTCATAGAGTAAATGCTGATGGGTAGATTTTAGTGTTGCAGACCTCCAAATGAGCATACTGCAGATAGAAATTAATATGTTTACTTGAGAACTTTTGTCTTTATGCAAGTTTGCCCTAATGACTCACTCCCGCCTGCAGACCTACAAATGCGCAGTGCTCTGTACCCGGCAAAATTCAGTGGCAGTGCTTTCTGTGTACACTTTGCAGGAGCTGATTTTACAAGATAGGCAGTGACAAGCCACCACACAGTTGAATGGGATCAAGTCCCCAGGGAAGCCTGGTCTCCCATCAGTGCAGAGGGACTTCACAGGTTCTTATTTTGTCTTCAGTTGTAGTTATTACGCTTATTCATTCTCATGAAGGGGTAGGATTTTTTCATCTGAGGAGTTAAACAAAAGAACTTGCAACATTTCACTGATCTGTAGTACACATTTTTAATTTCAGCTATAGTTTTGCTGAACTTGTTTATTATTTTTGCATGGAATTGCCACTATACCTCTCTTTACCCTTTCAAAATGTTTCTATACATTCTTTCAAGGTCTTTTTACATCTCAGGTCTGTTTAAGCACATGTGGAATGAAACTGAAATTAACTTGTCTGACAAAAATGGAAGTCCCTGGATATAATGTGGTATTTTAAATGATATTTTGTGACTTAAATAAAGTGCATCTACGTGTAGCTAGTAGATGACTTTTGATATGTATTAGTCATAAGGAATTTGTTCCTTATGAAATGGCAGAAAACGAGAAGGCTGAAGACAAGCTAACTTGATCTGCTTGAGCCCTGAGTGAGGGTCTGAATTGCAGATAATTTGTCTCCTTTTGGCATTTGCTAACTCTGCCCTGCTAGATGTTAAATGGGTGATTAATAGCAATAGCAGCATTTTACTGATATTCCAGTAGATGTTGCTGGAGAGCAAAGTAAAGATTGCTTCACAGAGAAAAAGAAATGCAGTGAGATTACAAAAGCCAAAGAAAAATCTCAAGGCAAATGGTTGTACAGGCTGTTAGTAGTGTAATAATATGAGAAGAATTTTTTTACATCATCATCAACCAAGGTTCTATTCAATCTGAAAATACAGTGAGGTGTATGTGTGAAAATGAGGTACATGCAGAGGCAACTGTTCTCTTACAAGGTTTTCATGTTTTTAATTTGCCACTTTTAATGTTTTATCAGTAGTATTAAGATGGTTTCACATGCATGTTTTTGTAGAGGAAAGGCTGAAAGAGTATCCTTAGAAGTTTGTGGGCTTTTTAAAAACACATTTATGAAATGCAAATGCTTGATTGTAAATTAAGAAATGAAATGCATGCAACCTCAAAATTAGAATTCCAGTGTATTGAAGTTGCTTTCTTTTGAGAACAGTAAGAGCTTAGCTAGTCAAGGCATAACATAATTTTAGAAGTAAAAAAAGCCCACACCTTCTTTCTTAATTTGTATGTTTGAGATTTTTTATATTTCTACATTCTTATTCTTTTTTTTGTTTTGTTTTAGCTGCAAACAATTGTGAGTTACCATCTTCTTATGCACTTCAATTCTGAGAGGAATCCTGTGATAAGTCTCAAATCAGTAAATTGTGAAGTAACTAATGGGAAATGTGTGAATGGTGAACTATGATGTCCTGTGCTAAACCTGCAATTTTATTAATTAATCTGATAAAATAATAAAGCAGTCCCAAAGGAGTGGAGGATTCTAGTATACAGGTGCTAACTGATGCAATTTCAGGCAACCACTGACCTCTATCTGTGGGAATATTTATTTTTGGAGGTGATCAACCCTAACTGATTTCAAATTCAAAGCATTAATGTCTGTGTTGGGTTTTTTTCTTGATTGTAGCTTTTCATGACAAGTAGGATAAATATGCAAAACTTTGGCTAGTCAGAATAGAAATGTGATCTCTCTGTACTTAGCTGGTTTGTACCTAATATGTCTTAAATAAAACCTGAAAAACATTAATTATTATTATTCGGAGATCTTTTTTAGAGAAGAGGTTTCAGTTATCAGAATTCTGACAACTGTTTCACTGAACTTTATAATACATAGTAGTGTAGCTTTATTTACTTTGCTACTTAACTGCACAAGAAAATTTCAGCTTTTGTTTATAATTGGGGGAAAATATACCGATAGAAGAATGTGTGGCAGCTCCCATGTCATTTGTGTTGTAGCGGGTTTATTGTAGGTTCAGTTTAGTTATTATGGGTTTTTGCAGATGTGTGCTCCAAAAATTCTTTCATCTGACAGGGTGATGGTTTTTTATCGTGCAGGTTTGCTATCATCAGGAGGGTGTTTCTGTACTGTTCTGCTTCTTTAATTTATTGTTGAATTTGGGCATGCATACAACTGTGTACATACTAAGGTCATTCCTAACCCTTCAGAAAACAGTTGCTTACTTGATACCTGGAAGAATTGAAATCTTGTGTTTCATGAACGTGGTTTAGGAAACATCAGTGCTATGTGTATTTATTAAATAGTCAGGTGTAGTTTTTTGAAGGTTTTTCTGCTCTAACTTAGGAGTTCCTAGGGCTGCAGAGACAATTAGTGACTGGCATTGAACATTGTGCATCTGAACTGGGCATGGTCAGAAGCTCATGAACACTTTCACGTTTTTACAGTTGTGTCATTCAGAAAAAGAAGCCTGACTGCTACCAGTTAGATAATATTACCAGAGCTATGTTCTTGTACCTTCCCTACTTCAGTTTACTTTCAGACTTGTCAGTTCAAGGCAATAGTACATAATTTAGTTTAAAAGATCGTAATATGTCATCAGCTTCTAAAGAGAATTCCCTGTTGAAAACATTGGCAAATTCAGTTTAAAGGCTTATGACACAATATAGCCCTAAGGAATAAACTTTTATCTTTGTATTTCTCAGTTCTCAAAGTCATGAAGAGAAAAGCAAGCCCACTTGTATAGTGGGACTCTATTTATGAGTACAATATGAAAAGCTCAAGAGTGTCTGAGCAGGGTAAATAATTCTGGTCACAATTGAGTCTAGTGCCACGTTTCTCAGTCGCAACAATATAGCATTATTAGGTTTGTCTGTGCATGCTCATGTAGGTATAAACAAACATACAAATCAGATTCTTTGTGTTTTAATTTAAGCCCATTTCAAATTTAAAAATATATCCCTAATCTCATGTTATTGGAATACAGCAGGAATGGATGCCTAGGTGTTTGCAGTAAGTTATTGAAATATAAAGCCACAGTGTGTACATAGGAAAATGTACTGCCACTAACAGTAATTTAATGACTTATTTGGGAAGCTTGCTTCAAATGCAGCTGTGTAATTTGTTTCATCACTGTGGTACTTTTCATTGAAGTTTTATATAAGGTGAATAAAAATAATTTAAAGGAAAAGATGCAGGATTTGGTGATGAAGTTACAGTAAGGAAGTTATTTCTAAAGGAAAAGACGTGGATGTATGTCTTTTCCTCATTTGTGCTGAAGTAACTCTTGAGTAACTTGAAGTAGAGGATGTAAGTCCTTTCAGCTATACTGTGTAAAATATATTTAGCTAATGCAGTTCTTACTCTGTCTTCATTCATGCAATTTTTTTAAAAGATAGACTTCAGTTGCTATCTGTAGCTTATATTGATTTCATAAAATTCAACCTGTAGCTCATAGCTGATTCCAAATCAAGTGTTTATTCTGTTACCCTGTGCAATATGATTATAGCAGTGTAAAATGCGGCATTAAAAAGCTTTATCTTCCCAGTCCTCAAAGTAAACAAAATATAAAACAAAAAAGTTGTTTTGCTAAAGGTTTTTGTAGCATGACATTTTTTCCCCCAAATTATTCTCCTCAACTTACCTTTGTCTGAGATGCCAGGGGATAAAGTCATTATGGATATATCTTCTCTATAAAACATGAGCAGTATATTTTGTCTTTTTACTGGGCATTTTGATATGAAACTTGGTGCACCATATTTTAAGTTTGAAAGTATGCCTTTGAAATTTCACTTGTTAATATCGTTGTGGTCATGTTTTTACTGTACTTGCCCATGCAGTATTCCTTAATGATGGCTCCTAACCACATCAGTTATACTAACATTATTACAAAGGAATATAATAGTTTCTGTTCCTCTCGTTTCTCTTTATCATTGGATTAATGTCTATTTTGAATTGGGTTAGTTGACAAACTCAACTCCTTCAGCCCTTTCTGTTTCGTCTAAATGTCAAACCCAGCACAGGGTTTTATACATTTTTTTTTTTTCCTGGCAGCAAAATGGAGACAAGGAAGCTGCTGCAAGATGCTATCATTTAGTGGGGGGCAGAAGAGTCGATTCTAAGTTCTACATGCGCATTTTACAATAACTGGGAGCTTCCCTTGTGGCACTCCCTCCTCGGTGGTTATTTATGCTTAATTGAAACCTGGATTATCTCAATATTTATATTGATATTTGTACTTGCACTTTAATTCTGTGCAGAACAGATAAAGAAGGCTGTGGTGTGTTTGGGTTGGAAGGGCACAGAGAGCAAAAGGAAAACAAAAACTAGCAAGGATTCTTCATGCCTAGAAAACCCAGGGAAGAAAATGCTTTGAAGAACAATTTGTGATTGGAGTAAAAACTGCAACATCAAATGCTGCATACAGATTTCTCTAAACTCAATCTATTGTGACATTTTTGTAGGATGTGTACATGCACATATACATTATTTATGTGCTATACATATATACATACAGTCTCTAGAGGTCAGTAGAATGTAAGGAATGGGCAGATGTTCAGTTTTCTAATAGGAGACTTTGAGATTCAGCATATCAGTTGTTGCTACCTAGAAAAGATGAATATGTTTCTAATGAAATTTGGAAATGAAGTAATTAATCAGAGTTAACAAAGGGCTGAATGAAAGAGAATCATGTCTGTCTTGTTGCGGAAATGAGTGTAAATTAGTTTTTTGGGGCAAATTCTTGATAAATGCTCATTTATGTTCTAAGAAATTTGACAGAAATCCAAACCATGATTATTGTATTATAACTCATTATGTTGCATCTCCTGCCTACCTTTTTTGGGGGGAGTATTTTTCCCAGTGGCTGAAATAAAAATTCAAATGATCCTTTGAGACAGCGTATGTTAAATGCTAAGCAAATCAGGACTGCAGTGCCGGCAACACATTGCTTTTCATGTTTCCCCAGTTAGCCTTGGCCAGCCTTAACAAATTAATTGTTTTATCTTTGTTCAGCACCTTCTAAAAATGAAATCTTTTGAATGAACTGGTCACTTGTGGTAGAATGTTCTATTTTATTTTTAAAACCTCTTTTTGATATTTTCTTATTACAGGCTTCAAGTTTGGTGTGCTGTGGGGGTTTTCGGGCTTTGGGGGAGTTGCTCGTTGGTTTAATATTCCATGGCTTAGTTTTGTTTTCTGGGAAACTACCCAGATGTAGAGCTTTTATTCCTGAAGGAGTTGATTCAAATTCTACATTATTCTGTAAGGGAAAATAAATGTTATATTTCTAGTAGTGTTTTACAGACCTACCATCAAAATTTAAAACAGCTATAATTCTGTGCTAAAGAATAGTTGAGAAAGGTTGGAAAGTGTCTTGCAGATGAAGTGTGAGTTAATACTGATATGATCCTTTCAAGGATATCTGCATTAGAGCAGGCAAGCAGGGTATGTAAAGATTTTCATTTACTCTGAGTCACAATTATTGTGGTTTGGGTGCAGAATTTCAAAGTACATATTGAAAAAAATGCCAACTTAGACTGTTCCGAACCAAATGTATGTGAGTTAGCTGAGTGAAAAAGTAGATATTTTCATAGCTTTACTGATTCTGAAACACAGATACACTGGCTTATACTTCCATCCTTTCTGCAGGAGAATGATAAACTGATTCATTAAATTTATGGAACTAATTTTTTCAGTGAGTGTTAGACCAAAATTATACTGGAGACTAAGTCTGCTGTAGTCAACACAGAAATAATAAGCTTTATTAATCTGATGGTGTTGTGCTGGCACTACTCAGTTTTGTGTTGATTCATAGAGATGATTCCACGATGGCATGTGCTGGGCATGTTTGGTTTCAGTAACAGCCGGAAGCATGGGGTTTCTTTCTCTGTTTTTACTAAGATCGTATTTTCCCTCTTCTTTGTAAGAAACCTCAGTAAAGTGAATAGAACACTTGTAAACCTTACTCACGCTCACCACCAGTGTTTTCCAACTTCAGTCCGAAAAGGATACAAAATAGTTCTTAAAAAGTAGAACTGGGTAGCATGTATCCACAGCACACAAGTTACTATTCATCTGGGTAAATGATTGTGCTGTACCATGGGCCATTTTAAGGCATACTGGCATGGGAAAATGTACTAATGTAGCTTTCTGATTCTTTACACCACTGTGGCTAGACATGGCTTGTAATATCTTTGAAGCTGCTTGCACCTGCTGCCTAACCACACCACCTAAACTCAAGAGCCTGATTCTGTAGTCAGGCTATTAATGTGACACTCAGGTGATGTTGCATAGACAGCATAGTTAGGTTGTTAAATGTATCCATATATACAGGTCTTCAGAAATTAATTGTTTGTATTCTCTATTTTTCTCCTTGAGGAAGCTATTTGTGTGGTGTTTGATGTCTTTCTTCTCTTCATGCTGTGCCTGTGTTTTGTATTGTCAAATACTTAACAGGACAATTCTTGTCCTAGAGCTACTTAGGTCATCATTTCCCTTTTTGCTTGGCTTCTAGTTATTTCTGTTAGTTTGCCTGGAAGCTATGCTTCAAAAATCTCTGTGATGTCCCTAGATACTCTGGAAGGCATCTTTCAAAGTAGTGTATGGAATCTTTTTTAGTAGTGAGCTAAACAGAGTTAATTGCTGCAGAAATCAGTATGGTTTTCTTCCCCACTGCTCTTTGAGTGGACTGAAAACTTTCTTTAAGTATTAAATGTGGCAAAGCAAAGAAGATGTGGAAGTGGAGCTCAAAGTTGTCTATTTTTGGAGGAGAGGAAGCATGTATCAACTCTAAATTTTCATTAAATGTATGCTTTCAACATAAACTGTGGAGGCATGCTATTGGAGAATGGCAGGCTCCTTTGAATCCACAATGTTGTAGACAACCATTTATGGGTAATCATAATAATTTGTCTGTGTGATTATCTATGATTGTGGAAAACTTAATTTCATTACTTAATTGGTCTCTTGTAGTTCTGTGTTCACTATTTTATTTCTTTGTGACAGGGTGTATGCTTAGAAAATAGGAGAGCAGTGCTCACCTGTTAAAGCAAACGATGCAGAGCTCTGAGACAATTGTGTGCAAACTTGAGTAACCAGGACACTTGGATGTAAAGAAATCTGAGATGACAGTAATAACCAGTATCACTGTGAAATAACAAATTATTTCAGTTTAAGTGGTTTCATTTTCCTACTGACTTCATCTTGAATGTCTTGACAGTTGTTGTGGATTTGTTAATACTAAATCAGTAATTGTTGGCTTTGAAGAGGAATCCAGCATCTTCAGCAAAGGCTTATTAAAGTATAAAATATGGATTGTCTTTACCCTAATGGCCTCTGAATCCTATTACCATCCCATTAGAGAATGTGGGATTTTAGTAATTCTGTTGTTGTTTCCAGTGGGCAGCAAGTACAATGGGAAGGGCAGGGTTAATGCAATTCATCTCCTGTAATAGTGTAACAGTGAGTGCTTTATCATTCAATGGAAGTCTTTTCCTTAATACAAGGAGAGTGGCTTCAGATAAAACTACCCCCATCTCCCCCAAAACACCAAAAAGCTCTTGAGATTTCTTCCCCTTGATAAACAGAACAGAAATTAATAAGTTGATAAATAAGCAAGTGCCAAGTATGCTGCATTCTAGAAGGGTTTTAAACTTCTATCATTATGCCAAGGGGTATATTGGAATACCTCTTAAGTCAAGTTCATAATATTTTTAATTATTTAATTGTGTTGATACCGTAATATTCTGATTGGTGTAGAAGGCCATTTGATTTGCACCAGATGTGGCTGGGCAACCAGTTAAAAAGGGACTTCTCAAACAATATTTGGGAGGCTTCCTGTGTTGTACCCGAGCACTGCAGGTGGATGAGTTGTGGCTGAGCAACTAGCTGAGAAAGGTCTTGTGGTTTTCAATGCCTGATGAGCAGGTGTAAAGGTGCTAGGTCATAGACTCGGAGAAGTGTCTTGTGTGTTGTGACCCCCAAAATAGCCCTCTTGGCACTCTGAACCTGCACCAAACTGGACTGTGCCCACCCCCACCGACACCACTCCCACCACGCATATGCAGGAAGTTTCTAGGAACTGGGTGGAGATTTTGGGACTCAGACGGTTTGAAAATGGTACCATCAGGAGCTAGAAAAGAAGAATCCTCCCTGTGGAACTCTCTCCCACCACGAAGTCATCAGGAGCAATGGAGGAGGACCCCCTCCCCACACAATATAGAAGGACCTTTTTACACCACCCCATTGGAAATGCTGGGCCCACAAGGCACTGTTGCACACTCCATGGTGGTAACTTTTCTTGCAATCTGTAAAGATATCTTCACTTATATTTCTAGACCTATTCTGTCATTCCTCCTTTCCTGTCTTGTTACTCTCTTTCATAGTAATAAACAGTTGGACGGCATTTGACTCATTTGTGTCTTAATCTCACTGCACGTGAAACACGACCACCCCTCCAAGCAAATCAGAAGGGTACAACTGATTTCCAGAACCAGGGAAGCACCTTACTCTTTTCCTCATAAATGTACAGTCTGACAAGTGTAAACAAAAATGTTAAGCAAACAAGAGGAAAACAAAAGGTGCAAGTGGTAAGAGTGAAACATTTGTACATAGAATGTTGGTTGTTTATTTTGATCTGCATGAATTATCTCCAGTGGTAACACACCTTAGGAGAGGAATGATTTCTTAAAACTTCACGTCAGAAAGGAATATGAAGGATTAATAGTTATCAGCTGGTGGTAGAAAAAGTCACATATAGAGGTTCTGTTGCCTTCAGCAGTGAATGAGGCCAGTATGTAACTTTTTTCAGCACCTGTTATGATTATTTTTTTTTCAAGTGTTTCATGGAGATTTGACAGCTACATTCCAAATGCTCGAGGCAACTTGCTTCTGATTTCAGAGCAGGATCAAAAAGGGGAAGATTTCAAACAGATATTGCAAGATACGTTGAGAGTTACTTGTCAGTGTAACTTTTCAGATAAACAAGATCTGAAATACCAATGTGCACACCATATTGAGTTGGGATTAGTTTGATTCATGAAGTGTTTCTAGCTACTACTTTCCTTTTTAAATAAAGACAAAAGGGGTTATTATTCAAGGCAGTTACTTTACCATTATTTATTTTTAAAATGAGAAAAGGATTGGAGTCATCATAACTGATAATACTTTGTTTTCTTCAGTATTTGTATTTGATTCTACTATAGCATTTCCTATAAATACAACTGTTTCACTGTGAGTAGCGAAGATCATGTGTGTGAGTAATGAGAAGGGCTAGAAAAGGCAGTGACTGAAATGGACGGCTACTTCTTAAGGCACAATCGTTAATGGTCATGTAGTAACTTCTTAACTTCCTACTTGTATTTATTTAGCCACCTGTGTGTTTGATAACAGAACCTCAGCAAGAGATACCTTTACAGAAGCACTATTAATTAACTTATCTTTGCAGTATTCCCATGGTTAAGTCTGTGGGGTCTTGCAGTTGTTACAGACACATGCTTGTTCACATGTGGACAGACACTTAGCTCTGTTTTCTGTCACTTGGAGACTCCTCCTTTTCATGCATCCATTACTTCCCAGAAGGGAATATCACAATTGCTTATCCTTTCTATGAATGTTGGGAAGAGAAAGCCTGAATACAAATCCTATCAGAATTCCACCTAGACAATCTACTGCCTTAAAATGTAAAATCAGGAACCAGGAACCTAGTTTCTGCATTGTGGAGTGGATAGACTGTCTTCTCTTTTACAAATAGTAGTGAATTTTAAATGCCTTACAGTATCTTATAGAAGTAGGTCAGTGTTATAGCTGGAATCAAATCAAATGATGTGTCAGCAAACTCTTCTCTGCTGAAACGGCACTGTTCTTGATTTACTTTGGACAGAGTCTGTGTGTCTTACTTGATCAAAGTCTAGTTGTATTAAGTGCTGAACAAATGTGTAGGAAGGTATGATCCATGCATTGTTGAGTTAAAATATTTAGACACTACCATTTTATGTAAGTAGGCTATAATTAGATTAAGGTTTTCCTTCTTGTTTGTGAGCAATCTGAAGGGGATACTAATGTGCTTTAGAAAAGTTCTGATAAATCTCAGAATCTTCATTCTAATCAGCAGGACCTAGATGATAATGGTAGAATGAAGGAGTATAGAATATTCCATTCCTTCATTGTAGTTTTGTATTAGTATCAGAATTTTGCTCCATGCTTTCAGAGAATACATAATAGAACAAAAATTCAGTCAGTAGCAGTACTGGTACAGTTCCTAATTGATTTGGATGCGCTCAAGTAAACAAATGATAGCAGTCAGGAAACAAGGTGTGGCAATACAGGTGTTGCAAAAAAAAAAATAAAATCACAGAACTGTAGCAATGGGCAACATGTTACAGGACTTTTGCTCACACTTTCTGTGTGAAGATGTGCACGTGACCATCACAGGAGTAAGGAGGGTTGATTCTGCATTGTGTAGGTACAAAGCATAATGCACGTACAAGAGAGTAAGTAGAGCACAATGTGACCATATGAAAGCTAAAGCTTTTTAGGGAGCTAATGATCAGTAAATACACGAATTTCCTAACTGCTGTTATTTTGGGACCCTTTAGCCTTACTCCTTTTGGTTAATGCTGTTTTGTGTGGTTTGGTCACCATGCTCACTTGTAATGATTCCAGTTTGGTTACTTCCTATGGTACAACAAAATTTTAAAACTCTTATTTCATACTGGATTATATTTTGTAGAGCTACAGTTTGTTAGGAATATAACTAGCAGAAGGACTTTTACAGAAGACTTGTCATTACAACTTTTCTCTTGCTTCAGACCTACACTCTTTTTGTTTATGTGCTTCTAAACTGCTGGTTTAGAGTGCACTGTCATCTGGAAAGCGATGGCATAGATTTCAGCTTCTGGGGTTTTGTTTATTTTGTGCAGTTTTTTGTCTTTAATGTGATTTTTAGTTTAAATAGATTGTGATTAAACTATTAAAAAAAAAAAACAACAACAAAAAAAAAAAACTTTAACACAATGACATTTCCTCAGCTCACTTCATGCATTGGAGAGCTGACCTTGGATATTAAATACTAACATTAATCTACCATCAAGATCATGCTTTTTGAAACATTTGATATGTGTCAGAGAGGTTGTGGGGGAAACAAGAAGTAAATAAAACATTTGTGACAAAGAGCTGCATTTTACATTGACAAACAGCATTGGTCTCTGAGCCCAAATGTAGTTACAGGATAGATGAACCTAATAAAGCATGCAGTATTTTCATTTTAAACTGTAAAACAAAAATGCAGTGTTTAAGGGAAACACTCAGGCAAGCTGGAAGTAGCTAGACATCGAGGTAAAGAATTGCATAGTCATGAATGTACATGTAGTGGCCAGTTGTTAAATCCTGAGCCTGCTGATTTCAACTTAGGAGAAAGGTTGCAGTAAAATAGTTTGTCTGAATACTGAATATGATTGAGTCCACACTGTAATTGTTCTTTTCAAGTAAAACTTGATCCAATTTGGACTCAGTAGCACTTCTATTTCACTTGAATTTGGCCCAACAAGATTGAAGTATTAAAAAAAGTAGTCTGGCCCCTTCAAACCAAAATGCATTTTGACTACTGGAATGAGCCTTTCTACAGCTAACAGTTCCCCCCTTCAATGTCCCCCCATTCTCCTGTTACTGAACAGTTGCTTGTTTTGCATGGGGAAAATACATCTTTCCAAATATGGTTATAGGTGTGCAGGCTTGAATGAAGAACTAAGAATTAAAATGTATGAATTCTGTGCCTAGAGGACTGTAACCTGCAGCATCCTGGTATATTTAGAGAGGCAGATTATATACTTCTGTGGGTCCTTGGTTATCACATTTTGTCTGCATAGGACATGCAAGGTAGGCAAGATGATCTATTCTTGTTTGGGTCACAGGTTTTGTCTAGGTCACATCTGAAATAACTTCCTTAGAAAAACTAATTTGGGAAGAAGAGAGCCTTGATACAGGAAGGCAAGCAACTTCAAAGGTCGAGCTTAAGATCTAAAAATAACTGTAAATTAATTCATTTTTTCTTGCGATTTTCTGCTACTAGCAGACCACATGGGGGAAAAGGCAAGAAGCTAATTGAGTCAGGATTAACTTTGTTCTAACTGTAATCCAGCAGATACTTCTGTTATTTGTCAGAAAACGTCTGCTAAGCAAATGTCAGGAGGCCTAGCAGTTTGAAAGGTGTCTTTTTCCTCCTATCTCCCACCCACCACTGTATCAAACATCAGGAACAGCAGTTCCCAACTGATCACTTGAAAAGTCCATCTTGAAAAGTTCAAGAGAGATCTTTTTCCAGGGATGCTTATTGGAAAGGCCTACCTAAAAAAAAATCTATTATTAAATAAGAAGTAGTGAGTACTTATTTCTGTGTGCTGGTGTCTGGCTCAGCATCCTTTCATAATGATGTGCAAGTTGTAGGCCTGCTGATTTCAAATTAGTTCAATGGTACCTTTTAGATCATGAAGGCTGGCATGTCAAAGGGCAACTGGCTCTGTTCCTGTTTCTTCCCTGTCAGCCTCCACTAATTTTTACCATAATATCACATTTTTCATTATGGAACTGTAGCACTGGTACCTTTACTAGCCATACTTACCTCAAGTGCAACTTGCTGTGTTTCTTGCTAAAATGTTCACTGGTATTTGTGAGAGACACAAGTGACACTGGTTGAAGCAACCATTGTTTTGACCCTGTAAAAGACAGACGTTGCACGTGGTTTTGATATGCTTTGTGGCAATGTTCTAACCACCAGAATGCAGGAAGTGGAAGAGTCACACTGTTGGTTCCCCCACTCCCCTCTAGAATCTTTTTCCTTACTCCTCCAAAATCCCTTAAGCAGTATTGCTGTAATGAATGCATCATTGTAAAACAATATTGTAATATGTTCCATTTATTTCCTTAACAAAAATGTCAGCACTTTATATTAACCACTTGCAAAATGATTCTATGTGTATATGGGGAGAGTGGTACATGCAGATTAGAAACCAGATTTATAAAATGAGAATTGAGGGAAGTGACATTTCTTTTCACACTGAAGTCTGCTAATTCAGAGTGATTATCCCACTCAACATTGTATAGAGTCAAATCTTTCATGTTAGTGTTTGCAATATAGTGTTTTCATTCTTCGTTGACATTTCAAATGAGTCTTTCAGATAGTACAGAATTAGTTTGTCTTTTATGTGTATAGGCTTTGGGATGATAGATAGTCTATCTTCCCTCTGTGTCCTGTTTGCTGACTACAACAGAACATAATGTATCAGTGGCTGGTTTGACACTATGAAAAAGAAAGCCTGCAGTTTTATGGGCACTAAGGTCAATTTGAAGGGAAGATGCTTTTTGTATCTTGACCTACATGGCTGGGTAGTAGTTTCTTCTGGTATATGTTGTCACTGCTGTCCATATGGTACTTGGTCTTCAGGAGATAGTCCCATGTTGCACTAGCTCCTTACAGAAAGTCTAGATTGAAAGTTCAGAGCAATACAGTAGTCACTGCAGTACATTTCCTTTGTATGGCTACCTGTTTTTGTATGCTTGCCTTGTGTATTAGATTACTGATATAATCCTGGTAGTGTCCCTTTTCTCCTGGACAGAGCTGGGGGTGGGGAAGGAAAAAGAGCAAGCATGTAAACCCCAAGCATGGGCACTATTAGACTAGACAGCAGAGCTGTGGATTTCTGTGTTGTGGTCATACAGAAAAGCTTTGTCACATGCCTGAAGCCTGAATCTAAAAGGATTTGAAGAACTCCAGAATTTTTTTTTTTCTCTCTGACTTTTCTGTGAGCTGTCTGTGTGTTCACCAATGAGTTGAGAATGCTTTCACATGTATCCAGCTGCTAACTGTAGGACATTGTGTTTGTCATATAATTAAAGTAGATTTCACCTTGAGGTATTCAACTCGGTTGCTTTTTTATTTGCCTATTTACAAAATTGGATGCCTCGAAGATTTTGTTGTGGGTTTGTTTCTTTTTTATTCAACTTCATTAACAAGAAATTAAAAAAAAAGAAAAGCTATTAAAATCGTTAGAGTTCCTGCTTTTACGTGAGCTCAATTTTCTCCTGTGTTAAGTCTCCTGAGATCTGTAGACAGTCAGTGCCAAGATAACATTGGCACCGTTTTCTTATTGCCATGGTGATCTTCAGCTCTGCTGAATACTCAAGGGAGACTATGGTATTTTAAAGCAAGTAGAATTTTGGTAATTAAAAAGGCTGGAAGGAATAATCTTTCTAAATTTTTGCCAGCTTGGGTAAATAAGGATAATGAATTATGTCAGAATAGGAAAGTTATTAGACTGCTTTACTCGATTAGTATGGAATAACAGTCATCCAAAAAGACACTGAGAGTCAAGGTGGGGGAGGGGGCAGGTGGTATCTCCAATGTACCATCAACAGTCAGAGCCTCTGAACTGAGATCTTCAGAAATTTTCCCCACAAGAGCAGCGGGGAGCAGCTGTGGCTACCTGCACAGAAACAAGGTTGACCAGAGGGCTGCCGCCCCGCTTCTCTGGTCTGTTCCCTGCATCGGGACCTAGCAGAGGGAATACGTTCCAGAAGATTTTCCAATTAAGGCTATTACTTGCAAGTTGGACTCTTTCTTTGTATGCTGTTTTATCAAATACAAATTTCTCACCTTACTGAAGGCAGTGAAGTTTTCAGGCTTTCCATCGCGTTCTCTGCGGTGGCCTAGTTTTCAGCTTTGTATGGTTACAGCGTGAGTCAGCACTTCAGGTGGGTTTCTGATATTCTCAGATAGTGCCCCCGCTCTTTTCTTTGTCCTTTCTCTTTTATGGCTTTTTCAAGCACACCAATCAGTGCACAAAGGCAGTGAAAAGCATGCTGACAGGAAGGATAGTGAGACACCTGCTATGCTAATGTGTGGGGTGAAAAAGAAAAAGTTACGGAATCTTTGTGCTGACATGATTTCAGCCTGGTATTTCAGGCCAAAATGAGCCCGTCAACCATAATAGCTGTGTATTGTCTTCACTGTTTGTGTAAAATATGCTTTTGACAAGCGTTAAACTTTGGACTTTTGGACAAAAATATCTAATGATCGTGTCAGTTCCTTTGAACTGCATTTATCCATATGTCTTTGTTCATTCTTATCTGTCATAAGTTAGCTGTTAATATTTCTTGCAATTGGGCAGGGGGCATTTTCAAATACTTTGCTCACAATATCTGAAATTAGAGTTTGTTACATTGCAAAGTTGAAAAAGAAAGTGAAATTCTCCCTCGGTGTACACTTAATCATGTCACATGTGAAATACTCCTGTTATGCTTATTAAGTGTTAAAAGAGGTTTGGTTTATTTTGTGTATTAAAATCCAGTTTCCTGATCAACCCTGGTTTTAAGGCTTGCTGAAGTAGAGCTCCCACTGCCAAGGTGGCTTTAGGAACATACAACTGTGATTACTTCAAAATGGGGTCAGAGTGCATATCACTTTTCATAGTAGTTTAAAAACTTGAGGTGATCCTAACTGGAGTGGTACACACTGACTCCCTATAAGGATTTGAGCATGTGGAACAGGGAACAGAGAGACATATGAGCACATCATTGCTGGGAACACTCTTTGAGACAACACTTGTGTCTCCCCTCCCTTCAGTTCAATATTGATATTGTGAGGTAGATGGTGAAGAAAACAGATTTCATAGAATGTCTTGAGTTGGAAAAGACCTTAAAGATCAACTAGTTCTAATGTCCCTGCCATGGGCAGGGACACCTCCTAGATTTGGTATTAAACAGGAAACTTGTGTTTGGTGTTAGATTGGCACATATTTGCTGGTTTCCTTTTCTGTATCTGTTGATAAAAGTAGAGAGAGAGACTATTACTTCCTTCATTGATCTGCTGATTGGATCTATGGAATGAATGGCATTGCTACTGTGGAAGCAAAGGTTTGGCAGCTTTGCACACTCTCCAGCACAGTCAGCTAATGAAGAAAAATATTGCCTTTCTCTGGGGGAATACAAAGCAGGTGTTAGTCATGTGTACATACACCCACCCTTTATCCCCCAGTTCATCTGTAAACCTCCTGATTTGCATTGGATGCTTTTGCTTCATCTTATTCTGTGCCAGTATGTGTAACAACACAATTTCACTTTTGGAGAGGTAGGTGGATTTGGACAGCTCTGTATCAATTCCTGAGGACACAGAGTAACTTTCCCCAAATGGTTCAGTCTCTAATTAGTGGGCACACAGCCTTGCCAAGAAATGTATTTCTGGCAGAGCTCCACTTTCACTGGGTGTATCAGGATTTTCCTGATTAGTATTGCTGTACTTGATATGTGATTGATTTTGTTCAGCTGAATGTAATCCTTTATTTTGCTGCTTGTTTTTTGTTGTTGTTTTGGGTTTTGTTTATTTTATTAGTGTAAGTAAAATTAATCTCTGGTGGGGTAATCTTTTCTGATTATTTTTTTTTCCTTTGGTAGATTTTTTGGGGGATTTTTGGTTTGTGGTTTTCTTCTGTTGTTTTAAGGTATTGCAAAATGGTTTAATGAAAGCATCCATTTAGGTAGATTAGAAGCATGCTATCTCTTTTGGTTATTTGTATCAGTTTTTAATTATTTAAAGACTGTAGTCTAACTATGCTCTCAATTTACCTTCCTTATAGAAGCATAAACCTGTTACTTACCTGGCTCTGAGCAAGGATTAGAGTAAATAAATAAGCCAAAGTCTCTGTCTAGTTATTTTTAGCTTAACTATACTTCTATTCTTCTTATTTCAGTTGAAGATGAGAGCTGCAAATAGCCTAAATTACTCTGTAGCATTTATATCTTGTTAGGTTTCCTGCTTTGGAAAATGATTATACATGGTATTCATCTAGAGGATGATGAGTTTGTTATAATTATGAAGGTAGATGTAATGAGATGAAAACATCTCTTTCTTTAGGCTCTCTGAGGAATTCCTTCTCTCCATGCTGCTGTTTGGTTAACTGTTTTCTAACCAAAGAGTTCTTCAGCATTCACTGATATTTTGGGGAGTCTCCATTACTCTGTAGGAAATTGATTGGCAGCTCTGGTATTAGCATTTATAGGTGATAACTAATTAAATTCTACAGACACATGAGTGAATAATAAAGACCCCTTTTCATCTCATTTATTAAGATAAATCTCCAGTGTAATTAGCATTTTACCGTTATTTATTGCGGTTAATAACTCTTCCTTGTCTAAGTAGTTTTCTAGTTCCTTCTAAAATATATATAATGTCACTGTAAGAGCAGATTAGAAGTTATTGTGGGATTTTAGTTTGTTTGATTTTTTTTGTGTTGTCATATTTCTTTTTTTTTTTAAACTCTCCTGTTCTTTATTCAGTGTAATTAGGTTTTAATTTTGCTGACTGAAGTTGTACGCATCCATGAATCTTGCATTATATTAGGATTGCTCCCAAGTACAGTTTCAGTTTAATTTTTAGACCTTGAATCACTGCTTTTCTGTTTACAAAGACCTCCTTCCACAGATGATTCTATCTGTGTTTTCTTCCCTGTGTATTTATGTATGTGTCTTAAAAAATGTATGTTTATATGCAACTGTCCAAATGTAATCTGTGCAAATGCTTATGTTTGAAAACTGGTTATGATACCCTTCTTTTGGTGTGAGAAGAGATCTGGACAGTTTAGACTGAGACTTGAAAAAGCTTTCTATCATGGCAATTGATCAACTTGAAACATTTTTTTATGGTAGGATTTGCATATATATATTTCTAAACAAGTCTTTTCATTTAAACTAAGATGCTTGCTCTATTTTTTCTGAGCAGCCACAATGTAAAGTACAGCTGAAGAGGTATTCTTCCTTTCTGGACCTTGCCTGTCGTTACTGTAGTTTCACAAAGGTTGGGCTGATTTTTATGTGATGACACCAGTTTCTAAAGGAACGCTAACTTTGGGTATATCTTTCTGCTGTTCTTTACTGTACCTGTTGAAGTGCTAATTTTTGGAATCTCAGACTGTTTTGGTATGAACTTCTGTAACAGAAGCAGTTCCACCCACAGCTGCAGGATGACTCTCTCTTTGTCTAGTGTGGAGGCATTCAAGATTTCAGTAGAAGAAACAGCACGAGTTCCTCCTCCGCAAGAAATTGTGTTTTCTCTTAACTGTAATCCTAGATGCTGCTGTCATGTTTTTCTGAAGCTTCCCAGAAATTTGACCTACAATAGGGTGGTTTTGACAGTCTTAACTATATAGATATTTAGTCATTATTTACATTCTATGCTTACAGTAATGCTGAGCCACAGCCTGCAGCCAAATAGAAGCCTTCTGTCTAAGAAAGTTATGTTCAGATTTTTCACAGCAAGTTAATCACTACCTGATCCAATTGTTTATTAAAGAAATGGTCAGAAGAAAAGCAGGAGACCTTTAAAGAGAGTCTAGTCAAATATCCTATTAGGTTTTTAACATGTTTTATTGCAAAGGGCCATTCTTACATCAGTTTTGTTTAGAAACATAAGCAATGTCTACCTTTATGTTGTTGTTATTGTTTCCTGACTTTCCAACACCCCTTTTCCTTAATTCTTGAATCTCACTCTGTGAAGTGATGAAAGGCCTTAGAAAAAGGGCAAGCGTAGTTTTTCAGTGATCCCTGAAACACTGAACATGTATTTGCTTTTAAGTCATGAATGAATGTCCACTCAAGTTAGAGACTGCAAAAGCATTGTATGTGAAGGTTTTTCAAACAACTCGGCACTGCTTGGAGTTTAGGATGTGAGTAGGAGTGCTGAGAGTGACTTCAGTAGCAGAGCTTTTTCTCAGCTGTTGCCAGTTCATCTGGGGCTCTGGAGGAATCCACAGCAGAAAATGATGTAGCATCAATGTTTGTGAACTACTCTCTTTTGCTCTTTTATCTTTGCAACCCCTGAAAACAAAAAATAATTGATTGAGGCGGCTGTAGCTGTGAGTGTAACTGTGCAGGGCTGCCCACACCATTCAGGGGTTCATAATAGGTGAAAGATTAGTGTGGTTTGATTTATCTAATTTTCTGCTATTACAGCAACTTTCTTCTGATGTATCTGATGACTTTTTACTTTGAACGATATTTTCTTACAGGTTTTGGGTTTTGTCCATAAATATTTGGGATTAAGGATGGAGTTGTAGGCAAGTGTGTGTGCTGATTTATATCCTGCTTCATGGATAAGCTTGCAATATTTTCATAGAATAGAATCAGTCAGGGTTGGAAGGGACCACAAGGATCATCTAGTTCCAACCCCCCTGCCATGGGCAGGGACACCCTACACTAGATCACGCTGGCCAGAGCCTCGTCCAGCCTGGTCTTAAACACCTCCAGGGACTGGGCCTCAACCACCTCCCTGGACAACCCATTCCAGGGCTTCACCACTCTCATGGTAAAGAACTTCTTCCTCACATCCAGCCTGAATCTCCCCATTTCCAGCTTCATTCCATTCCCCCTAGTCCTGTCACTACCTGAGATCCTGAGAAGTCCCTCCCCAGCCTTCCTGTAGGCCCCCTTCAGATACTGGAAAGCCACAATGAGGTCACCTCGGAGCCTTCTCTTCTCCAGACTGAACAGCCCCAACTCCTTCAGTCTGTCCTCATAGGAGAGGTGCTCCAGCCCTCTGATCATCCTCGTGGCCCTTCTCTGGACACGCTCCAGCACGTCCACATCTCTCCTGTAATATGGGCTCCAGAACTGGACGCAGTACTCCAGGTGGGGTCTCACCAGAGCTGAGTAGAGGGGGAGAAGCACCTCCCTTGACCTGCTGGTCACACTTCTCCTGATGCAGCCCAGGATCTGATTGGCTTTCCGGGCTGCAAGCGCCCATTGAGAGCTCATGTCGAGCTTCTCGTCCACCAGCACCCCCAAGTCTCTCTCCTCAGGGCTGCTCTCCAGCCAGTCACTGCCCAGCCTGTATTTGTGCCTGGGATTGCCTCGACCCAGATGCAGGACCCTGCACTTGGTCTTGTTGAAGCTCATGAGGTTGGCTTGTGCCCACCTCTCCAGCCTGTCCAGGTCCCTCTGGATGGCATCCCTTCCCTCCAGGGTGTCCACTGCACCACACAGCTTGGTGTCATCAGCAAACTTGCTGAGGGTGCACTCGATGCCACTGTCCATGTCACCCACAAAGATGTTGAACAAGACAGGTCCCAGGACTGATCCCTGAGGGACTCCGCTTGTCACTGGCCTCCACTGGGACATGGACCCGTTGACAGCCACTCTTTGGGTGCGGCCATCAAGCCAATTCTTTATCCATCTAGTGGTCCAATATGTTGCTTGCATTGATAGGACTGATATGACTTACCTGTTGCATTCCGGGTTCATCTGTTGAAGACCTTTTTTGCAAAAGATGCCTTTGGTATAACTCTCCTCTCATGTTTTGCATTGAGATCCCCTGCTAATTTCTTTAAGTTACTTAGTTGACGAGGACTATGTTTTTATTTATGTGACTGAAGGTCTAGATAACGCTGTAAAATGCATAAACATCTAAACATTATTGGTGTGCGTGTGTGTGTTTTTCAGTGGTGGCCTAAAAAATGGGGAGGGGAAAGCATTTATTTAAAAAGCATGCTTAAGAACTGGAGGCAGCAAAAAAGCTTGTAATATGCTCCTGGATTCCTAGATGACAATCAGTGCAGGAACAGTCATATACTCTTTGCATTTTATATAGCAGAGATTAAAGGTTCTACTTTTCTCTGGTTTACTATAGCTCTTCTTTTTTTTTTTTTTTTTTTTTTCCCAAAGACTCCAGTTTTCTCAAAACTTCATGGTGGTGCACACACATTTTGTTGACTTCTTATTTTAATCTTTTAATTATTGTTCCGTGATGTGTTCTTTTCATTTTAAGGTGGTCTGGTGGCAGAAGTCCTTAAATTGTTGGATGATTCTTAAATTTGTATAGTGAGAATGCAACAAGCGTGGATTTACAATAAGTCTGCATTTCTGAAACTCCAAATTTGTGTTGTCAGCCAGCTGTGCAACTTTCGCTTCAATGTACTGTTATTTTCGTATTTTGAATTATTTGATAACAAGGATGTTTTTGCAAGGGCTTCTAAAGACTGCTTAAACTAAACACCATGAAGATCAAGCCATTTGCATAGCCAGTAAAGATGAAAATTTCGTTGGAGAGTTCTCCTGTCCCTGCCAAAGTGACCTTGGTTGGTGGAAAGATGACAGAGTGCTTTCCTGGCTGTGCCTGACAGCAGCACGATAGCAGCACATTTGACAAATCGCTCACATTAAAATGGGGGGCACTTTCGGCAGCACTGGCGTCCCTATCCATCAGTCCTGATTACTACACAAACGTCAGCCGTGGCACAGAGCACATTTGTCAGAGGGAGTAAAAAGCAGTTGTTAGTAAGAGCACTACCTGTCATACTAATGGACTAAAGCTTGCTACATTCTGACTTGCAGGAGCCAGCAGATTTGCAAAATGGCTTGACCGGGACTTTGAGAAAACACTTGCTGTTTGCAGAGTGCCATGGGATAATTAAACAGGGAGAATTGCGAACTTTGGATATGGATGACTGAAAAGTTTCTTGAGTGTTTTCCTGAAGCATATTTGAGGGTCTGTATTCTATAGAATGCTTCATGAAGTATGGAATTCATGCATACCATAAAAATGAGTGAAAATGTCTAGTTGGGTGATTTGCGCAGTTTGGTTTTTGTTTGTATGTTTTGTTTTTTTCTTGATAATTGAGAAACTATCAAATATTAATTAATTCACAAATATGAGTAATTGGACGATTTGGATGGATACTTTCAGTCATAACTACTTATTGTTGGATCTTTCACTCATGTTTCTTGATGGTTGTATCTCTACCTCCAACCATTTCAATATTAGAAACTTTATCACAAAAAACAGATTTGTTTTTCATAAAAGATGAAGTATATATAGAGCTGATTTATTTCATTGGAAAATAGGTGTTCCTTAACTTACAGTGCCTCTTTAATTTTGTCAAGAAAAATGTTTTGAATACTTGCTTACATAATTCAGCTTCAGATGTGAGTCTGTCTGCAGTCTTCTTCAAAACCAAAATTACTCTTCCTCAATGCAAGTAGAATAATTCTTAGCAAAAATGAGTGCATGTACAGCTGAACGCCATCCAGTATAGTGAATACATCAAACTTTAGATGCAGATTGAGAGAGTTTGTGAATCCATTTTTGTCTGTAAGACAGTGCAAGCATGAGTGAACAATGATTGACTTGTCTGATTGACTTGTCTTGACTATGAAGCTGCCCATAATCCATAAGTAGATTTATGAATGCCTTTAGACCAGATGTGCAGTGTAGTGATTTCTTTGTGTCTTGGTCATGTGCATAGTTCTTAGTCTGAGAAACAGAGTAGGAAAACATTCACTGAAAATTTCTTCTATCATACTAAGTAGAAAAGATTTTGTGGGGGTTGATGTGACTGTTTTTTGCATTTATTGGTTTTTACTGTTCTGTATGATGCAGAAAAGATAAAGCATGTGAAGATTTCTGTGTCATACTTAAGGAATTCTACAGAAATATAATTTTCCAGTATATTAAATCCCTGTAAATAGTAGTTTCTGTGCAGACCAGTGGATTTCATCCTTACTGAAGAGAGTAGGACTACCCCATAAAGAAACAGCAGAACTTGGGTACGACTTCTGTGTTATAAAACTGCTATTCCGAAGTGCTCATTAGAAACAGAAGCTTTTCACTCACTCATTAGTCAGTATTCACTGGTTAATAGATTTAATAAGCCTCTAAATAATTATGCTAGAAAGAGTGAGTCATTTAAGTTCAAATGTGCTCACATTGGAACTGTTTGGGAGGGCTGGGGGAATGAGTACTTTATATTTTTGGTAATGCTAATGCTGGTTTTGTCACAGGTTGGTTGTTTTTTTTTTCCTGTAGAATTTATGCTTCATATTCTAAACCTTTTGTCTTGACAAAAGAATGCAAAATGCATGATAGAATACCTCACAGTGAATGACTAAAGTAATACTGCAACTAAGAAATCTTCAAAGCTATCAATTTCTAATTTATTTGCCCACATGAGGTTCTTTGTGATCTCCTTTCCCCCCCCCCCCAGAAGTTTCACCTCATAGTTGTCCTGCCCTAATTATTACCAATTTAAACAGCAAAGCCTTTTTCCAACTACTGGAGATGGTAACAAAAAGGTAGCCTGCAGGAAAGCTGCATTTGATTTTGCAGTTGCACATAAATTTTTGTGGGGGAAATTTTCTTGGGTATTAGTTTACGTTTTGTGGCTCGTTAAACTTGCATTCATCAGAAAAGAATAGAGGAGACTCCTCGCAAGTGGGAAAGAGATTAATATTTCCGTGTTTCTCCTTGAGATACTTTTGACTTTGTGGTATGGCTTAGAAGCTCAGTATACTGAAGTCATTATTTACATCAGTCTAGCCAACTGATGTCTTCAAATGAATAGTCGCACATAATTGACTGTTGTGAGTGTTATTTATGTTGAGTTTAAACTTCTGCTAAACAGTTTCTTACATGACACAATAAACTGGGAGATTTCTCACCCCTCCTCCACACAAACTAATTACATTCAGAGCATTTGAAGTAGCACAGCATTTGCAAACGAGTTGTAACAGCAGAAGAGTTAGAAATGTGGGCATTATTCTTTGGGATCTATGTTTTCAGAAAAAAACAGAATCAAAACACCTCCTGGATTATTAGTAAATGTATCAGGTCTATTCCCTGGACACATCAGTCTTATTTCTTTATAATCTTCCTGCTTTGGGAAGTGTTAGCATGTTTGTTTTCACTGTCCTAATGAAATTAAGGATGGATTACTAAAATCAAATCTTTTCTTGCAAAAGGTCATTGTACTGTTTCCAAACATAATGCTAACTCTGGTTTTATTTACAGAAATTCCATTAACACACAGTGTTGTAAGCCATTCTTAAAGCTACATATGGTAGTAGCTAGGTACCAAAACTTCCTGCTTTACTATAGAGATCCTCTTAAAATTAGATCTAACTGGTAGAAGTGACTACCAAAGTTAATTTTGAACCTATGAAATTAACAGATGTGATATATTTATCACTTTATTGTATCCTGCTATGCATGAAAATGTCAGTTTCTTTACATCTGTATTGATGAAGCAGTGGCTTGAGGAGATAAACATTCCTTCCATTCTCATGGCTTTATTGCTCTGTCATTCTTTTTTTTTCTTCTGAGCAGATGTAATCAGTTCTGTCCATATTTCCATTAACAAATTTGGGTCCTCTTTAGTTCACCAACCCTGATAAAGAATTTCTCTAAATGTTACTGATTATTGGAATTTGCACAGAACCAAGAGCTCAGGACATGGAATGGTCACTGAGCTAATCAAAACGTGCGGTTAGCTCTTTGAACTTGATCTACATGCAACACAAAATGAAAAGTCAGGTTGTTTTTAAGTTTTCTGGAAAAATGGAAATTTCCGTAACATTTTTCAGCCCAAAACACGCTACTTTGGGTAAGAAGTTAAATTCTCACTGGTTTCAAGACTACTCAGCATGAGCTCTGAGCCGTCTGTCAGGTTCTCAGATCAGCTGGTGCCTTAGGAAGCTAAGGTGGAGTTTGCAACCTGTAGGCATTTTCTGAGTTTTTCTCTCTTAAGTCAGTGTGGAACAATTTGTAAGGCAAATTCTGGCAGGCTGTCATGGAATCTGTTGAAAATAATGAACTGCGACAGCTGGGTTCTCCAACTAACTCTCAACTTCACCACTGAACTCCTCTAACAGTATTTTTACTGAATTCCAAGGCATACATACAATTCCAGGGATGTCTGAGGAATGGCTAGCTTAATGATTGTAATGTGGACCATTCAAGACGCCCTGAGGTTTATCCATGATAGCATTGGTATGTCTCAGAATCAGTAAGGGCAAGGTGTGGTCAGTAAGCCATTGAGAGGCTTTCGAAGTAAGTTCAGGATGCAGCTAAGAGACAGTATGATAGTCTGCAGTTTGAGTTTTGCTGATGTATCAGGAGAGCACTAGTGAACTGCTAAAGAGGAATGCTGTGTGAAATAGATACTTAGAACTTCCTGCTGTAGTAGAGAGAGGAATCTCCAGGTACAAACCTGTGTCTTAATGAAGTTGTACTTCAGCTTATTTATTTATTTTCTTATTTATTTATTTTTCTTTATACATACTTTAAGGATATTTTTTTCTTGCATACTTTATCCCAGTTTTGCACATGCTTTACATATCTGGATACTCTTTGGAACACAAATAGGATCATCCATTTGGACATGGTTTATATGCACATATATATATCCTTTCATTAGAATTGTCTCAGGCACAACCAGTGATAGTGTTCTTTAACATGGCAGACTACATTTATTCAAATGTCCAAGCTGGAGAATTAGGCTTTAGCTGCCCTTCCTTACTCTAAATCCATACATGTGTCTGCTTTTTCAGACTTTTCCATTTATATTGAAATTTCAGGGAGACAAGAAGATATTGAATGTGTCAGAGTTCATTGCTAAAAATCGATATTTTTGTAGAGGACAAGGCCTTTTTTCGACAGACTGCTTTCAACAAACACTAGCAGAATCATAAAAATTTGCACACTTCTGTTTGTAAATAACTTTGTTGTACCCTTGAAAGGAAGGTCTCTTTCATGGAGGTCTCACTGTTTAGTTTAATCCTTTACCTTGCTGGTATACTTCTCTTTTTAAAAATAGTCATCCTGTCACTCTAGCTGTCCCTGTAACACTTCAAGTCCTCTCTAGGTTTTGATGAAAAATACTGCTTGCTTGCGTAGAGTTTCATGTTGCATTCACAATATTCCATAAAGGATTAGTGAAACAGATAAATACCATGAGACATTCCAACCAATGAGTATATTCCCTAAACTATTTACATATTTGTCCTTAGTCATATTACATTAGTTTGGCATTTCTTACAGGTCTAAGTTTATGCTTTATGGACATGATGAGTTAAGGAAGCTGACAACACCTTTTTCTTGTACAGGTTGACCCACCTGATTAGAGAATAGCAAGGTATTACTTCAAGGGGATAAAACAATAAATGTTTTCTTTATTTTAAAATGTATGTGTGTGAAGGATTTTTCCAATAAATTTAGGAGCCAGTGCCAATTTTTTTCTATGTTATACTGTTCTCATTCAAGCTTTATAGACCATTTTGTTCAAGGGTAGGGGAGGCGCAAAGAAATCTTCAAATGTGACAATTGCCTCAAGTGGTGTTTGCAGTGATGGAAAAGACAGCAGTTCCCCAAGGAAGGAAAAACAGCCTAGCAGTTATTTTATTCTCTGTATGTACACCTGTGATCAGCTGGAGAGGAACTTGGGTTGGGAATCATCACTTTTGTTGATGGTTGTTTTGTATTTTATTTATTTCTGTCTGTATTTTGAAGCTGCTGCTAATTTGCCAATATTTTCTTAGTTCATTGGTTGGGTGTTTTTTTTTTTGAGATAGCAATTTATTTTCACATGGTAAAAAAAATATTATGGACAATGTGAAATTAAATTTCATTTGAATACTGACTTCTTAAATATTTTGAATTATTATTTTTTTTCCATCATTCCTCTGATGTGACTTTGGACTTTCAGAAATTTGATCAGATGTATACTGCTGTGCTGAGATACTGCCAGCTACTGTATCTTTAACACTTGTCCTTCCTGAATTTCTGCTGAAAAAAAATTGGGAGATTCTTTTCAGCTATTCAGAAATAAGTTTCCAGCAACAATTCTTTCTGCATAATGGGAAGATGGAAAAAAAAACAACCTTACCACCCACCCAAAACTATTTCCTCCTCCTTTCTGCTCAGTTTTTTGGTTTGGTTTGTTTTTTTCTGCTGTGATGTTTTTTTTTTCTCACAAGTGCTTCTATTCTAGTGAAACTAAATGCATTTATCCATCACAAAGACCCCATATTTGTATTTTGGTCTGTCTAGTTTATCTTTATTCTGCAGATAAATATTGTTTTCTGAAAGCAGTAAGGAAATAAAATGTGATTGTATGCCAAATAGAGTAATACTCTGTTAAGGCTGCAGAACTACCTCTATGCTGGTTTCTCTTCCCTTCTTTATATGGGTTCTTTTCCTGATTGTGTTTTAAGTGACATGTGTAAAAATTCAAACAAACACACACCTATAATATTTCTCACTGCTAGAGGTGCATAGCAGTAGTAGTCCTCAGTCACAGAGCTTTCTGAGTCTGTTCAATAAGATGAGGAATCTGGTGGGTGAGGTCAGTTTTCGACTTAATTACATTACAGACTTTTCCTTCAGCAATTGAGAACTTTGCACTTTTTCAGGTTAGTTATCATCCTCCAGGTCTACACTCAAAATAATTTCTTGCTGGCAAATTCTCTTAGCTGCTGTTTGCATTTGGCAGAGAGTGCTTGTAATGGAAAGGTGCTGGCGTGCAATGTGGAGTAATGGAAGAGCCTGGAAATGTGGCCAAAAATGGGAGGGTTTTTTGCAAAGTTCGTTGTAGCCCTTCCTGCTGCACATACCTGCTCTGGAGATTGCTCCAACAGAATCTCTTGCTCCTGCCTTACCTGGAATAGCAAATGTCATTCTGAGCAAGAAATCCTGCTTGAGTTAAAGGAGTCTTTGCATCTGGATGAGCAAACTATGACCAAAAGACTGCTTACACTAAATATATTTTTCCGCTGTCCCTCTCCTCCGCTGTCCCTCTCCTCCGCTGTCCCTCTCCTCCGCTGTCCCTCTCCTCCGCTGTCCCTCTCCTCCGCTGTCCCTCTCCTCCGCTGTCCCTCTCCTCCGCTGTCCCTCTCCTCCGCTGTCCCTCTCCTCCGCTGTCCCTCTCCTCCGCTGTCCCTCTCCTCCGCTGTCCCTCTCCTCCGCTGTCCCTCTCCTCCGCTGTCCCTCTCCTCCGCTGTCCCTCTCCTCCGCTGTCCCTCTCCTCCGCTGTCCCTCTCCTCCGCTGTCCCTCTCCTCCTCTGAATTTCACCAAATTACATCTCAAGAAATGGCAGATACTTCAACTGAAAGTGAGGGAATTGATTTGCTTTAGTTTTGTTTTACATTTGGTGAACTAATAAGAAACGAGGACTAAGGAATGAAGTAGTTCAGCACGAGTGTCTGCATGAGGATTAACAATGCAGTGACAGAAATTTTTGCAGAGGCAGAGAATTTTGTTGGGTTAACAAGCAAATATCTGTAACAATATAAAAAGTATTTTTTTCTGAACTCTACTGAAAACTGCAATGTCTAATCTGAATATCAAATAGATGATATTTTACTACTAAAATATTGTGGTGCCAGATTTAAAAATGAGCATTCAAGGTTTAACTTTGGCCACAGCACACAGTGGAAGCTACCAGCAAGGGTGACTTTGCCTAAGGTCTTGGAATGGGGCAAGAAGACTTCAGATTGACTCGTCTGAGACTCTAGATGCTGAAATGACACACTTAATCCCTATGGATAGGGTACTTGGCAGTGCAGTTTACATACTCTCTCCTAGTAATCTGAAAAGTAGCCATGACATTGGCTCCAGAGGGAGTTGCTTGGCAGCTTTCCCTCTGTGTGTGTGTGTATGAGAGAGAGAAGGTGCTGTGATTAGTGACAATAGAACATGGAGCAGGAATGCAGACAAAAAGGCTGAACTTTATTACATTAAATGTTTTCATCAGTAGCTATTGGTGAAGCAACAAACCACATGTAACACTGTGAATTATGGAAAATATTTGTTCTGCTGCAGCATGCTTGCTATGTAAATACCACAACAACAGGGGAGAGAGTACTATGTTATGTATGATTCTGCTGTGAGATCAAGGTAGATGAAAACAAGATATTGTTCAGTATATTTATCTCCTCAAGACTTTCCCTTTCTCTTTGAAAGGGAGAAAATAAGGTTGAGGCTCTTGGCATTTTGAGCATGCACATGACAGATAGTTGCTCTGTATACTAGATATGTAAGTGATAAAAGGCATTTGGGTTTGGGGTTTTTTGGGTTGTTTTGTTTTGGAATCTTTTGGGTTTTCTTTTATTTTACTTTAGGCATGCTAAACAGTACATAAGTGTTTGTAAATAAAGCTTCCACCTGACAGAAGTCCTAAAACCAGTGTAATTGATGACAAAGGCTGGCAACGATTTTCAAGCTAATTTAGCTCTTAAATACATTTGAGATTTGAGGACTATCAAAGCTGTGGTAGTGATGTTATTGCATGTATACTCAAATAGTCTTCATCTCTTTTTTCTGATTTTTAAATACAGAGTTCATTTTGTAAAAGTAACATCTGCACGGCAGGCCCTGTATTTTTATGATGATTATTTCACTTCCCAGGCTATGTAATGCTACCCAAAGGCATGCTGGGCTAACCTAGAAATTCACTTTTTATGTCTTGCGGTTTCTGAATTACTAGATGAACTAATAATAGCCTCTAAGTATATCAAAAGTGTGCTTAGGTTGAGCTAGTAGTGGTATCTCTATTTTGCTTGAAAATTTTAATCTGCGAATTAAGCAAATAAATAATAGCTAGGCTGTTTTCTAGCAGGAATTATGCAAGCTTCTAATGTGCATCTGGGTGCACGGCACAGTAGGAGAAAGGTGCTTTACATCTGCTAGCGATTTTCCCAGTGCAATAAAGAAACAGGGTTCTCATCCTTCAATGAAAGTGTCAGGTCTTTATCTTTGAAAATAACTCTCAAATTAGGCTTCTGTAGGGGAAAAATAAGTATCATTAAGTACCTAATTGTTTTTTAGTGTGTGTTCTGAGATAAGAAAACATTACTTGCCCGGTGCTACACTGCAAATGGAGACGGACACACTTCTGCATGTCCAGAAGATCACATAATCATCGAATGCACTGAGTTGGAAGGGACCTCTAGAGGTCATCTACTTCAACGTTCTTGCAGTCAGCAGGGACACACCCAACTAGGTTGGGCTGCTCAGAGCCCCATCAAACCTGATCTTGAATGTCTCCAGGGATGGGGTCTCAGATATCTCCCTGGGCAACCTGTTCTACTGTTCCACCACCCTCATAGTAAAGAACTTCTTCCTAATGCTCAATCTATATCTACTCTTCTCTTGGTTAAAACCACTGCTCCTTGTCCTGTTGCTGCATGCACTCAGAAACAGTCCATCCCCAGCTTTCTTGTAAGTCCCTTAACAAAAAGCCAACTTATGGTAAACACCACTGTGTGTTTAAAGCCTAGACTGGGCTTTGTGAAGACAGGGCTTGCAACAACTGCATGATATCGCTGCTTTGCCTGTTGAGAATTGGCTTACTTTACAGACAGTCGCTTCATCCCTTCCTGAGAAAGCGGAGAAGGTGTAAAGCATGTGGAACATCTGAGTGGCTCCGTTCTGACGGTTTGGTTTCTGGGATCTCCCATCCAGGCCAAACTTTACCATCACAACAAGGTCTCCCCAGATTTGTGAACAATTAGTATAATACAAAATAAATCCTCAATACTGCTCTCTGAGTGTACTTGGAGATGTGAAGGGAAGCTTCTTTCACAAATTCCTGCTTGCTGTCTGTGGCTGTTGGGAGGATGTATCCCTCTTCACCTGGTCTGTTTGATAACAATTGGAAAAAAACCATAGCACGTCATCTGTTTCGCTGTCACTTCAAAATAAGTTTGAGAGATATGGGTGAGTGGGGATTGCTTTCCTATTACGGCTTCTCTAGCAAGACTCCTTTTTCTTTATGATTTCCTGAAACAGTTTTCTCCTTTTCACTTGAAAATCCCTACTTTAAAAAACTGTCATAAATAATATTTACATCATAATCTTTTTAAAGGCTGTGTGTTTGCAGTATGCATGATTGAAATGTACATCTGGATTTTATTCCATTTCTTTGAGTTGGGTCAGATGTTTATGTGTTAATTTACTGAGCAATTTCTGAAAGACTTACTGTCAACTGTCAATTTATTTCAACCTACAAAATGTACGTACTGCAGTCTCTTAGTATACCCAGCTCTAAAGTTTGTGGTCCTTAAGGATTAGAAACACTCTGCAGTATCTTTCAGGAGTGACTTGTTAGTCCTTCCTTTGTCCAGGTATATTTTCACTGAGAAGATAAAATTGCTGTGAAACACAGCAGATGATACACTATGTTGAAATTCTTTTCAAAAGGACCACATCACTTTTAGCTGAAGAAACACATTTGAATTGGTTCTTAATTGACTCCTAACAAATCTGTGTTGACTATCCTTATCTTCATATAACTCTTGTTTAGCAATTGGTTCCATATCATTTGATATCAGAGTTAAGCCAACAGGTCTATTAATTTCTTTTCCCTCACTTTCCAAAGGCAGATATTGCTTTCTGTTCCTCTGGGACACTTCATCCTTTCTGACTGTTCTGAGATGATCGCTAATTGGTTAGAGATTTCTTCTTATCATGTATTTCACTGAAAACTGTAGGCTCAGCTCTTGTTATTCTTTATGTGAATATGTCTGAGATACTGAAATACTCTAACTCGTCAGTTAAAAAAAATAAATATTGTGTACAGTGTTTATTTTGTTTTAGTCATAATGCATTCCTTTTTGGAAAATAAAAGCTAAATTAGTGGTTAATAATCCATCTAGTTTTAGTGTAACTTTGCTTCTCATATTTAAGGTTGGTTTTTCCTCTCCCTTGCAGTTTCTGGCTCATGTTGTGGTTTCCATTTCAAATTATCAGGAATGAAAGTACAATGTATACTTTTACACTGCTATTAACAGAAACAGCACACAAAACCCAAAGAAATCCAGTACAAATTAATATATAACTTGTCAAGATTGAAAAGAGGTTCCAATAATTAGAGTTCATAATGCACAGCATGAATGTATCAATTGTTCTGTTATGGCAGCTGACTTTATTTGATGTCTATACAATTAAAACCCTGGAAAAAAAAATTAAACATTCTTTACATTTGTAGACTACTGTGCTATCCACAGAGCTTTTGTTTATACTCTCTACAAACTCTCTTTTGCAGTAAGAATAACTTTAATAGAATATAAGCCAGAAAATTGTGTCTATAAATTATGGGAGGTTTAGCCAAGTACAGGACATGGACATTGAATTCCCTTGTGATTAAAACATTAAAACATGCACTTGTCTTTGAGTATTCTCTGAAATGAAGCTTCTTATGCTTGAAACCATTAGCGAGACCATAGAAAGAAGAGATTTTGTCCATTGTTACCTACATAGAACTGTCAGCTCTGTTGAAATGAATATCCATGAAATATCTTCAAATTTATGTCCTTCTTTCTCCCATTTCTGAAATTTAAAGTATTTTAACAAAGGTAAAGCTCTCTGCAGCCTTTAGAGTAAAGCAAAAGAAAAGCAGCTTCTCATCATAAATATGATTACTTCGACTGTATTTTCCCATCCAGTTAGGTATGACATAATGTGCCCTTGTGGCCAAGAAGGCAAATGGTATCCTGGGGTGAATTAAGAAGAGTGTGTCCAGCAAGTCAAGGGAGGTTCTTCCTGCCCCCTATACTTTGCCCTGGTGAGACCACATCAGGAGTACTGTGTCCAATTCTGGGCTCTCCAGTTCAAGAGAGACAGGAAAATACTAAAGGGATTCCAATTGAGGGCCTGAGGATAATTATGGGACTGGAACATTTCTCATATGAGGAAAGGCTGTGAGCCCTGGGGCTGTTTTACTCTGGAGAAGACTGAGAGGGGACCTTATCAATGTTTATAAATATCTGAGAGGTGGATGTTGAGAAGGGGCCAGTCTCTCACAGTGCCTTGTAATAGGATGAGGGGGAAATGGGCACCAACTAAAATACAAGAAGTTCCACCTCAACGCCATGAAAATATTTTCTCTTCGAAGAGTGATGGAGCACTGGAACAAGCTACCCAGAAAGGCTGCGGAGTCGCCTTCTCTAGAGACTTTCAAAAACTGCTTAGATGTGTTCCTGTCTGGCCTGCCCTATGTGATCCTGCTTTGGCAATGGTGGTCCACAGGTCCCTACCAACAGCTACAATTCTATGATTCTACAATATAGCTCATGCAGAGGAGCAGAAGTAAAAATAACCCCACACTTGGTCTGTTGTGCTAGCCGCATGATAGTAGTTTTAAGGTCATATCTACTCACTGTTTTTAAAAATACTACGTTTTTATAATAAGCTTTGCATGCAGTTGCAGTGAGATGTTGCCTGGGTCAGTTGTCTTTCATACTGGATCTAGTACCAGTTGAGAGTTTTGAGCTTTCTTTACCTTTTTTGTAAGAGTATTGACACTGTGTTGTTTAAAAATATTTTCAGTAGTGCTCAAATACTCATTGAGTGCCAGCTAGGCTTTAAAACAGGAGATTTGTTACCTATAAGTAACATAATTATAAATGGCCATCAGGTCTTATCAGAAAAATATGTAACCTTCATTCTGTACCTAATCTTTCAGAATATTTACAGGGGAAGTGTCAATCACTTGTGCTCATTTCTGGCTGACTGACTAGGCTTGTTTTTTTTAAATCGGTTCACTTGGAAATGTTTTGGATTAAGTTTTTAAGTGTTTCTAAGTGTTTCAATCCATGTGCAAGCTTATAAAAGCACTCTTCTGCAGTAACTTGACACAGTCTGAATCTGTCAGTAATTCCTCTGTGAATTTCCCCTTAGTTTTTTTGTTGTTGTCATTAGTCATATTTATAATAATTAGTAAGGGTCTTGAAATATCAGTGGCAAGAGCAGACTCTGAGTAGATTAAACTAGCATTTTATCACCTGCATTCCTGCAACTCCTTAAGCCATGCTTTGAAAGTTTCTGTTCTCACCCTATTTTACTTTCTTAGGAAGTCTAAAGTTTTACCTCAGCCATACCAACAACACTGCACCTAGCCACACTGTAAAGCTGAAGGACTCAACTGTTGATTTCTATAGCTCTTTGCTAATATTGGCTGGATGGTGGCTTCATAATAACCATTTAATTATGTGAGGTAGGCAAGAGATCTTAGCACTAATTTGAAAATGTTACTCCTGTGCCAAAAAGTTGTTTCATAACTTTTTAAGAAATTGACATATGTTTAAATATGCAACAAAGATACCTAGAGAATAAGATTTTTGTGCTTACTTTCCTTGTCTGCTACATGTGCCTGTAACAGCTCTGCATCACGGTGGATTTTTCAGTATACTGAGGCTCACAAGCAGCAGAAGCAGCAATGGATTCAGTTTACACCACTTCATTTCCTACATAAGATTGGACTAACAGTGATGGTGTGGGCAAGAGAGCAGAGTTTAGTCTATATGCCATTCATGCACCAGATTTCTTCTGGAAACATACTCCAAGAGATGACAATATATAGCCAATAATATCACTGTTAGAAACCTTTCCAGCAACTTGTGGCTAATAGTTCATCCCATGTTCCTATCCAAAGCTTTCCATGTTTTCCATGATAGTTTTGATTAGGGAAGCAGACAATCTATGGAGGTCTTTTCCAGCACAAGCCATTCTGTGGCTGGCTGTTTGAATTGAGATTCTTCTATTGTCATTCACATCTTGTTTCTGTCAGCAAAGCATGAGGAACTTTGTCAGGAAACTGCAGAGCAAGAAAAATAACTTCACTCTCTTAAAACACAGTTCCTCCCTTATATTTGGGTGTCAACGGTAGGAAATTCTTACACACCCAGCAAGAATCACCTCTGTGAAAGAAGAGCTCCATTGTTGCCATAAGATTTTAATTCCAGGTGATAACATCATAAATGATACACAATTCAGGCCCATACAGAAATGACCACAAAGTTGTATAGACTTCTGTATATCCTGTTAGTTTTTCATGGCCATGACAGATGTTCAGTCGGGAAGTCACTTGTCACGCCTGCTGAATTTCAGAATCAGGGTGTCATTTGGAAGAGCTCAAATGTCATTGTAAGGAAATAAACAGGAAGATGTACTACAGAGGAGCAATATCAAATGAAAATTGGCTAAGAGGATATAAATGTAATTAGCGAAACACATTTTCATGACTAGTAAAATTAGCACCCATTTATACATGTTATACACTTGAACCCTTGTTGACACCTGAGGCTGGGAAAATATATCTGCTAATCAAAACATGTAATTATATCCTATGAAGCTGAAGTAACGCAGTGAATCCTGGCTCTTCATGGTGTTAATGATTTGAGAAACTCATTTACCCGATCACCTCAGTTTGTCCTTTCTTGCTGTATTTCTGTTCCCAAAAATAGTAAGGTCAGGGACGTGTGAAAGTGATTAAAAATCAGATCTGTGGAAGAGTGAACATCACATAGATTGTTAGATGGTATTGATATCATTAAAGAAGATGCTCTCACCAGCAGGGGAAAAAAAAAATCCCCCTAGCTGTAAAATAAGCATAGCAAGATAAATGAAGTATTAACTTGCTGGAGAATTAAAATTCCTACAGACCTTTAGTAAGTTGGGGAGTTGATAACTTGTAGTTTCACACCGGCTTGGCTTTAAGCAGCTCTTTTCAGAGTCCATATCTACATATAATTTAAAAAGGTGATGGTCTGACACACAAAAAAGCATTAAGGGGGAGGAGGAATATAAATTACTGGTTTTGTAGGGGTTTGGGCCTATACAGGAGAATAACCCAGGAAAACTGGGATATAAAAATACTTACTAAGCTTAATGATACAAGAACAGATTTATTTTGGTTTACAGCCCAGTTCTAAAGTAGCATTCTGGAGATGTGTGAGATGAATAATCCTAATGTAGAAAAACAATGATTTAGTCTGCAAATAGTAAAGTATGTCACTGTCAGTGCAAGGCTTGCTGCCACAGCTATCAATACAGTTCTCTCAGCTTTTGTTTTGTGTGTGCAGTTAGTAGAAACTAGTTGGGGAGGGGGCAAGGAAGGTTGTAGATATAATTGTTTGAGGATGAAAAGTAGAACTAGAAAATAACTCATTCACAGCAATATTAAAATAACTTTTATCATAGCCCTTTCAGTCCAACAGACTCTTCAGGCTGGCTAAATTGTGCAGGTTATTGTACAAAGGAGAGATGCTTCTGCAGCAAGATAGATGTTACCCATCTTGATGTGCAACTCTGGCAGGTACATCTGAATAACCAGTTGCGAATACTCTTTTTCACTGTCTTTTTTATATATCTACCTTTCTTAGATGAACCAAGCAAAAGAAAGTGAGGAGAGTTTAACAATGCTACTTTTCCATCACTCGCTTGTATAATTTCTGAACTAAGTGACATTCAATGAGAACATTTTCTTTTTCTGAAAGCCAAGGTAATTAAAATTTAAAACCCAATAAACATAGTATACCTAATGCTTATTAGCCACAAAGGCCTGGGAAGAACACTGTAGTACAAAAATGCATTTATTACAGATACATTGACATAATTAGTATTAAGATGATTCCTGAAAGGCTGGAAATGAGCAGAAAATTTACACCTACTAATATTTGAAGGTAAGTTAATACAATATCTCATCATTCCGTTGATATAATCTGCCTTTGTACCCTAATTTCATGTAAGGGAGACCATGACAATATTTACATAGTGTGTAATATAGTTACTGTCCTGAATTTCCCACTTAGATCCACTAATCTCAGATTTTTAGGTGACGATTCATGGAACATCATTGATGGTCTGGTAAAATCCATAACGTAGATCCTCAATAATTATGTTAAAAACTTCCTGTGTGTACCTTGAAATAAAATTGGGCAGCCTAAGGTGATAATATGTAATACTGCACTGGATCTGTATATATGCATAAGTAGTCTAGCACATGAATGTTCTGTCACTTCCTACTATTTATCTGCTGATGTTGTATTAGGTGGTAAATCCTGTAAATTGTCACAATGACTCAAAAAATCAGTGTTATTTCATTATCAACATTCCATTTCTCCATTAGAGAGGCATTAGGTATGAATATAAAATTTTGTAGCATTTTATATGCTTGTTTCCTTAAAGTGGTGAATTGTTCTGCAGTAACAATGCTTGTGCAATGAGTGGACTATCTTGGGCATTCAGAATCCAGGAACAAAACTATAGGAATTTGGTGAAAAGTAGTGGGAGTGGCTCTCTAGATTCTTCTGACAGTAGAAATGTACACTCAGTCAAGGCCTTGAGTTCTTTTCACAGTGAATTGTTGCCTGGGCTGAACAACTCGCACCTTAATGCAGCCACAAATTGTTCATGCTTAGTGACATTTAAATTTAACATTTTTCCTTGCTGTATCAATTTATATTACCCAGTCATGCAAGAACATGGTTCTTAGCAAGGCTGGTTTTACAGTCTGTTCTGCAGATTAAAAGAACAAAGTGTCCAAAGCATAAGTTTAATCCACATAATTCTGAGCATAGCTTGTGCTTAATGAAGCAAGTTTGCAGCTAAAGCACTTGGTTTCCTTATAGAATCAGTAGAGAATGGTAGATGGTTTTGGATGTTTGCCAGAGGAAGACAAGTCAGATCTTTCTGAACATGTTTCTAGAGCACTTATTTCTCTCCACCTGCTGTAGAGAATAGAAAGTTTGGCTTCTGTCTAAGAAATTTGGCATGGTCTGGATTGGGTAAACAGATATCTACCCAGATTTTTTATTTTTTTTTTTTTTTTTTTTTTAGTAATGCATGTGGGAGATACTGACCAGTAACAGCTTAAAAGGGTTTTGCCAGTATCCATTTGTAAAAAGAGAGATAAATTTTGACAATTTGATTTTGAAAAGTCTACTTCAGCTGTGGCGTTACTTCTGAAAAGTGCAAGCAAGCAATGTGTTCCACTCTGTACTTGTACCTGTTATGAAGCACTGCTATTATAGGTGTGATTTTCCTGATGATCTCTATGTATCCACCTATTATCTAGGATCTGTTATTACTGAAAAATAGGTTTGGCAATTTGGAAACCTAATTAGTTGTAAATGCTTGTAATGAAATAATGACCAAGTCTAAAAAACAGCTAAGGCAAAGAAGACCTTTCAGTGATGAAAGACTCGTTAAAACGTCTGGGTGTCATTGGTTGGTTCATCAATCCATATATGAATTGTATCATGCTGTATTACTTTGTAAAATTTTTATGTCCAGAAGTAAATTAGTATATTTGCAACTTCCTCTGTAAAGCACAGATTCTGCTCTGTCATCATTGCCACCTTCTGTTCACTCCCTATTTTGGAAGAGTGCTGGTTTTACAGCTGTCAGTTTCTCTGTTTTGGCACACAGTCAGCAGCTGTATAGACTTTATGGATGATGAACATCATTGCACACAGGTAAGGCTTAGGTTTAAGTCCTGTTTTCTAATATATACCTTTACTCCCAGATAACCAAATACCAAAGGTACCACACAACAGCCCAACTTGTTTTAGAGCTCATGGGCCACAAGTGATTGGTGAAATATTTAATATCCCAGTTTAGATGACTGATCAGTCTCTAGCTAGAAACAGCAGAGGTATTGTGGTAAAAGAAGTGGAAAAAATGACAATTGGGGAGTAGTACTGGGCTGAAGCACTGCTGAGAAAACAGGTTTCTAGGGTCCTGTTCACTCATTTGAATTGTCTTCCATCTGTGTACTTGTATCTCCATGCAGCCTTCTAGGAAGTCTGGAATACATTTCTATTAGCTTTCTCTTATCTTTCTTTCAAAGCTAAAAAGGAATTAGTGGTCAGCTTGCTGGCAGTGCTTAAATAACTTTTCTCTTTGGAAGAGTCCTGTTACTGCATCTTTTCATTCTGCTTTCTTGACAATTATAGAAGAATGTCTCTCATGCTGTCCACATTGATCCCTTTGTTAATTTTATTGCACCATAGCCAGAAAATACATTGTATTTTTTAGTATCTTTTCTTATTTGGGAGATATCGCAGACATTGAATGCTGAAAATTATTTTATTAGAGCAACCCTTCCTTTTTTTCAGACTGATTTAAATTGGTCCCATAGCTAGGACTTAAAATCTTATTAAAAAATTACTGGCATGTGGAAGTTTGTGGGGTTTTTAATGATGTTCTTATACTTATCTCTTGGTATATTGTTACATTAGCTGTTGAATTAGAAGTTCCTAGAGTATTTTTCCCCTAAAGTAGGCTTTCTGTCCTAATGCACTCTTTGGATCCACTGAAAAATAGTGCCATGTTACGTATTTGTGCCCAGTACGAAAAGTAGGTAGAAGCTTACTCTGAGCCTTGTGCTGAGAGTGCTGTGCCAGCAGCCTCATGGAGAGGAAATCCAGCCTCTGCATGGGGCCAGCCCCTTCCTCTGTCTCATTCTAAATAGAGTCTTAAGTGCTTGGATGGTGTCTCATTCTTTATTTGAAAGAATGTCTGAGGTGGTAAGTTTATTTGCCTTGGAAGAATAAAATGCTCAGCCCCACCTAGTACAATCTGAACATAGTTTTTCAGGACAGTCATCTGACTGACTCTTGGTCCTTGGGACTTTTGAGTTCTTGGTTTTGTAGATCTAACAGAATCGTGACTGGTTATGTTGCATGTTTCTTTTCTTACCTACATAGCTGTGTTTTCAAGTAGGCTGACTCTTACTCCAATTCTTTCTGCAGTTTGTTTGTTTGTTTGTTTTTAGTTTAGTGCTTCTTTAGTTGTCAGCATAGAGAGTGCAGTGAACAGGCAAAAACTGCCTATGTAGTTTCTTTAGTAGCAGTCTTTAACCAGGAAAACTATCTGTGAACATGAGGTACAGTTTTTCTATGAACATCTAAACTAGTGTATGTATAGGGTAAAAAGGAAACAAGAAACAGGAACTATCCTTGAAGGTTCTGCTGAAGTTCTGTCAGTCACTTGGATGGCTAAAGGACTAAAATATTTAAATTAAACAAACTGAACCCTGTTTTTTGCATTCAGTCCTAGAAACAGAGGTGGAAGGGATATGCTGGCTCAGATCCAAGAAAGAATTTGTATACACATGCTGTGCTGTGTGCTGTTTCTATTATTCTTTGTTTCTGGAGTAGGATTTGCAACCTTGAGTAAAGTGATTAAATTCCTCATGCAGTGGCCAAACAACAGTCAGAAGATTAGAAAGTTTTGCAGATCACTGTCCTGACCAACAATTTGTTCAACATTTAGAATAACTTGGGACTTAGGTTTGTGTTTACACCTGAGGTCATCCCCATGTATATTTGTTGGTTGGGTTTTCTCTCATGGTTTTTAGGCCACTCATCCTCCATCTTATGAATGGCTCTACTTCAGATATTTCCCTGACCTAATCTTAAAATTATTCAGTCACATTGACTGCTTCTTTGCAGCCCTCATTTTAGTCTTTCAGTAAGGTTAGCTACCATCATTTTGCCTTCAGACTTTCACAGTTCTGGGAATAACCTGTTACATTATGATCTCTGAATATCATCTGCGTTATGTTCATAGACATCTAAATTCTTACTGCAGTTATGTGATGGAATGAAGTGCACCATGTAATAGGTGGAAGAGATTCCTTTTCAAATAGCAAAAGCTTCTACTCACCTGTTCCATTATTTCTATCCAAGCTAGATCATAAAATCAGTAAGGTTGGAAAAGACCTCAAAGATCACAAAGTCCAGCCTGTCACCCAAGACCTCATGACTACTAAACTATGGCTTCAAGTGCCACATCCAATGCCTTTTTTAACACCTCCCTGGGCAGCCCATTCCAATGGCTAACAACGGCTAACAACTCTCTCTGTGAAGAACTTTCTTCTCACCTTCAAGCCTACACTTTCCCTGGCACAGCTAGAGACTGCGTCCTCTTGTTCTGGTGCTGATTGCCTGGGAGAAGAGACCAACCCCCACCTGGCTACAACCTCCCCTTTGGTAGTTGTAAAGAGCAATAAGGTCTCCCCTGAGCCTTCTCTTCTCCTCATAGGGCTTATGCTCGAGACCTCTGACCAGCCTTGTTGCCCTTCTCTGGACGTATTCAAGTGTCTCAATATCCCCCTTAAATTAAAGGGCCCAGAACTGGAGGTGTGGCCTGACCAGTGCTGAGTACAGGGGCACAATGACTTCCCTGCTCCTGAATATAGAATATAGATGAGAATATTTGGTATAAAGGGAGGAAATTTATGCTTCATGGATACCAAATATCCTCAACTTGCTTTATGGTTTCCTTTATGTGGGACTTCAAGAATACAAAAATATCTGCTCAAAGAGAGAGTTTGGGAGTGTTGTGAAGATGCAAGAGCGTACCTCTTATTTCAGTTTGTCACAAAACCAATTGACGGTACTATGACGCAACACCAGACCAGCTATTCCCACACTACTCACTGATGCATTTGCAAGCTGGGATCTTATCTCTGACATATTCTTGCAGTCTTATTCCCACCTCTAGCTCTGTTTCTTACCTTCTCTCATGCTAAAGTTGACAAGGAGGCATTGTTTTAAGGTACTTTCACATTCCCTGTTCATATCCTAACAATTTTTTCCCTTAATTTTGAAACTACTATTGCCCATTCATTGCTTTATCCCTTTCTATATGCTATAAATGGGCAATGATGGATATTTAAAAGGTGGACAATAATTGAAAATTTTGTAAGAAGTTCATATAATTTCTGTTTTAAAATGCCAACCTGTTTCAAATACATTTTTTGTTACCATCACCCTGTGCAAGACATACTCAGCACTTCTAAAATTGAAGTCATTACTTCACGTTTTTCCTCTCTAATAAAGACTGAAATTTGTTCATTCTGTTCTCTTTTCACAAAAGCAGAAGAGTTTGATGTAAATTAACACTGGATCTAATTTTCAAACTCCCTTTTTCAACCCACAGCAGACTGTGTATAGGATCAGCTGAAGTATTTGGACAAAGATTTCTATGTACTGTCTTACGATGATGACAATGCCATGATGATAACTGAGAAGGAAGGGGAAAACCAGTCATGACTTGTCATTCTAAGTGAATGTTCTTCTTTAATGCTAAAAGGCTAGCTTGGCATAATCCCAATTCTGTCTTTATGACATACCATTTGTAACATTTATGCAGCGTAAGATGCCACAAAGTTGATAATTGCCAGGATTTGTAAGGAGAGACTTCAGTAAGCACTGATCTTTCACTGTCTACAAAACCAGTCATGGACTCTGTCATCATTTGAGTGTGTATATCAGTGGCCTGAATTTTGTCAGAAATATTTTGTGGGGAATGTGGTGGTGCTGTGTTGTAGTACTGTCTTCTAGTATGGTTTAGATGGCTTTTACCTATTCACTAGAGGCTGTTTCATGATAAATTGACAACCTGAAGTATATCTTTTTTACTCAATCACTTCTATGTACAGAGAGACAGTAGTATTTTCAGAGTAGCACTTATGATAAGGAAAAAGCAGGCATAAATGGGCAGCTGAGGATTTATTGGTACTCCTAGTTCTGTTGATCAGGAGCTTTGCCAACATAGTGACTCAACTGCCTCTTCAATGAACAGGTAGAGCCTTTTCTAGCCAGACTGTTTCTCCTCCTCAGGGCTAAAAATAGGAGTTGGTTACTTAAGGATAGAATGAACAGGAGTTAAGACAGCTTGTCATTGCCAAGTCTTGTCCTGACAGCTGCCTTAGCAGAATGCATTTCATAAACTGTGATTGAGAAAATACTTGAAAACTGCAGCTTAAAACTGAATTTGTGGAGCATGCAAAAGTAGGCAAGGATAAAGTAAGAATAGTCTTAGGAGCACACAGAGCTGTCAATGTGCACATAGCTCTCTTTAAATTTGAAAAATAGAGAGCTGTAGGGAAACCTTGACTGTCCTAATATAATGATCAAGAGCATTACTGTAATTATGCAATATTTTGTGCTTGCTTATTATACAAAAGCTAATGTTGTAAGTTAATTCAGTAGTAGAGAAGAGGCAAAGCAAAAAAAAAAAAGGCAGCTTCTAAGTGCTGTGAACACTTAAGAGTCTGTACACAAACTTGAAGTTTCATGGTCCATTTTGATACTTAAAAAAACCCAAATTGTCAACAGTGGACCTCGTTTCAGTGACTTTACATTTTTGGTTTGAGAACAATTAGAAGTTCCTACTTATTGAAAATTAAGCTCAGAAATTCTAAAAAATGCATCCTCTGCATGATGGGAGTCACTAACAGGGCTTTTTTTCTTAGGTGGATTGTCTTGTCTTATTTCAATCAATATGGTCTCCTTAATTGCCTGCATAAAATGTTATATGCCTTTCCAAAAGGTCATGAAAATGAATTTTACTACTTTTATATAAACGCTGGGATGAGTTTCAAGACTAAGATATTCAAAGCACAGTGAGTATTGCCAATTTTAGCATGCTGTGGCAGTAAGCAGAGAGAATAGTATTCTTTCTTTTGTTGATTGTAGGCATTAGACTGCACTACCAGCTGATGCATTTGATGTTCATTGTATTTTACATTTGCGTTTCAATTCCTGTGAAGCAAAGATAAGATAGAGGTAAACAAATGATGGTTATTTGCTCTTCAATTGAGGTCCTGTTAGAGGTATGACTTTAAAAGAGAGAGAACACTGGGGAGAATGCCTAGGCATTCTTTGCAAAGCATTCTATGTCCATTCAGTTTCCAGCGGACTTCAAAGGGACATACCCCTGAGGTTTTAATGAAAACATAGATCAACAAGTAATAACTAAAAGTACTCTTAAAATAAAAACTGGGTCATTCATCACATTACTCGGTATTTGTAGCATTGATAGAATATATTGCAGTGCTTTTCACATCATAAATACCTCTCTGGTACACGTAGAACATACTTTCTGTGTTTATTTACTCTATGGTGTTATCCCACTTGACTCATTGTGTCTAATGCTTTCCCTAAACAGTGCACGCCATGAACTTGTGATGTGTTTGTGTATGTATGTCCTGTCCAGACAATTCTTCTGGCTGTTCCATAAACTGCTTGGTTTGTGGAAACTTGGCAGAGTCCTTCAGGCTAGGTTCTGTCCATCAGAACACAGATGAGCATTTTTACTGCTAGTCTGTGTTGTATGCAGACAGACGCACCTACCATGATGTGTAAGGTAAATGCACATTGTTGCATAAAAGAGATGAATTTTGAGTGTTACACTCATGTTTTTCCATTCATGAGGCAAATTTAATTTTGTTGTTGTTGGGTTTGTTTGGGGTTTTTTGTTGGTTTTGTTTTTCATTTGTTTTGTTTGGGTTTTGGGTTGGTTGGTTGGTTTGTTTGGTTTTGTTAATGAGCCATGAAATCATATGTGCTAAGGTGATCATTCAGTTTGCCAAGTGTTACCCAGGGTAGCTAAGACAGTGAATAATTTCCTGAAGAATCTACTAATGCTGAATGGGTGGGAGAGAAAACAGCAGAAGAAATCTGTAATTGTTGAGGAAATATGATGGGCTCTGAATTATCTGTTATTATTCAGGAAAGTTATGTTAGTGTGACAGTGGAAAATCCTGTGAAAGGATATCCATATGATATTAGAGTAGTGCAAACAGACCCTTGCTAAAAACAAACAAGGAACCAGTGAAAACTATGTAAATAACAAAGCAGAAAATATTGATACTGCCATTGAATAAAGATGTGGGATTGTCTATACAATATGTTCTCATTCTTCCATTCAAAGCCTGATATACTGAATCTGCAGAATGTAAGAACCGGTGAGATTGGTTGCCCGAAATATGCCATTGTTTCTTTGTAAAGAATGACTCAAAAGTTCATTAGTGTAAAAAGCCACAGTGACTGGTGACTTGGAGCCTGTGCAGTTGTGAGTGACAGAGTGTGAATTAGGAATGATTTTTCGCTGCTTCTTTCCCATATGAGAACTATACAACATCAAATCAGTAAATGGTAGATCTAAAATGGGGAAAAGTCTGCATCATGTAGCATTCAGGGAAGTTGTTGGTCATCTTGACCCTGGACTTTGTAAATACTAACAATTTATACTAGCTCAAAGTCAGATGTGAGAAACTGATTGAAGGCAAATCCAACCATGGCTGCTAAATAAAAATCTTAGGATATCTGACAAAGTCCTGGAGTTTCAGTGGCTATTCTGAAGGATTATCAGCCCATGTTTAGTTTTATATTTTTCCTTAGGATAGAGATTCTATAAAAGATCTTTGAGCTGACTTGCTACATGTTGTACTTGCATTTTTTGTCAAAGAGTACTGAGAACAATGTTGTTTCAAAGCTATAGGTGATCTCATTATAAAGGCTGAAGAGATAGCTGGCAAAATTGAAGACTGAAATCTTGTCCTTTGTAATTTCTTTCTCCAGCAAATAACACAGTAAGACAGTATGTTTGTCTGCTTGTCTTTGTGTGAATTGTCTGTCAGTTCTTAGTTCTTCAAAAGTGTTTATAAGCACAGATGACAAATCTGATTTTAACAACTAAATTACTTGAAAACTGTAATTTGATTATTCTTTTTCGCTAATAGAACTTGCTGTAGAAAGAGAAAAGAGATCAGTAAGTAAAAGGAGGTCTAAATGTGGTTGAAGCTCATCAATCAATTAACTTGCCATAACAATTTAAAAACAAACAATATTTCTTAACAGCAGAGAACATAACTGTATAATGAGGAAGTCAGATTCTGAAGTTATTAAGACTTACTTTGTTTTGTTTTGCAAGGCATTATTATTGCCAGAACATTGATCTCAATTAGCAGCTCCATAGGGACATTGTTTTAATGTTTCTTTATCATTTTAGAGGCTTGCTTGATTTTGAATGAGCAATGCTAAAAGCATAGAGGATGTTGTAAGGACTCAGGAGGTCATTAAAAGAAATTACCTGTATGTCAGTAGGAGGAGCATTGTACCTTTGTCCTTCTGTTACGATCTGCTATCCCAAGCCAACCCTGGGCAGTGGGGAACACCATGCTAAGACTCAAAAACTCCCTTGTAGTAACCAACACCAAAAAAGCTGCTGATTTTGTTTTGTTGGAGCCTGTGTAAATGCTTGGTAATGGACTGCAAATGGGGATAAAAACAGAGAAAAAAAAAAAGAAGAGTGAGTTAAGAAAATTGAGTGAAAAAGAAAGATATCAACACTCCTTGGATCCCGCGAGGATTTCAGAGGAATAGTCCAAGTTCTTGGTGGTGTGTGTACATTCCAATAGAGTCTTCTATAGTAAAGAGGATGTATCGCCTTTGGAAAGGGGGAAGGCAACTTGTGATATGTATAAGGATGTTGTTAGATCATGTAGGAGAAAAATTAGAGAGGCATAAGCCCAGTTAGAACTTAAGCTGGCCATTTCTGTGAAAGACCATAAGAAGCATTTTTATAAATATATTAATGCTAAAAAGAGGGACAAGAAGAACCTCCACTCTTCATTGGACTTGGAAGAGAACATTGTAACTAAAAATGAGGAAAAGGCTGAGGTACTACATACCTTCTTTGCCTCCATTTTCAACAGTAAGGCAGGATAACTGGCCTCCTGAACTGGTAGATGGGGTCAGGGAGCAGTGTAGTATCCCTAAAATCCATGAGGAATTAGTTTGGGACTTGCTGAGCCACCTGGATCCCCACAAGTCCATGGAACCAGATGGGATCTATCCTAGGATGCTGAGAGAGCTGGTAGATGAGCTCACCAAGCCACTCTTCATCATTTACCACCAGTCCTGGCTCACCAGAGAGGTCCCAGATGACTGGAAACTGGCCAGTGTGATGCCCATCCACAAGAAGGGCTGGATGGATAAACCAGAGAGTGGTGGTGAATGGTGCCCCATCCAACTGGCAGCCAGTCACTAGTGGTGCTCCCCAGGGATCAGTGTTCGGCCCTATCCCATTCAGTATCTTTATGATGATCTGGATGAGTGGATTGTGTCCACCATTAGTAAGTTTGCAGATGACACCAAGTTTGGAGCAGGTCTTGGTCTGTTAGAAGAAAAGAGGGCTCTCCAGAGGGACCTTGACAGGCTGGACAGATGGGTGGAGTCCAACATGATGGCATTCAGCAAGCCCAAGTGCTGGGTGCTGCACTTTGGCCACAACAACCCCATGCAGAGCTACAGGCTGGGGTCAGAGTGGCTGGAGAGCGGCCAGGCAGAAAGGGACCTAGGAGGAGTGGTTGACAGCTGGCTGAACATGAGCCAGCAGTGTGCCCAGGTGGCCAAGAAGGCAAATTATATCCTGGCCTGCATCAGGAACAGTGTGGCCAGCAGGAGCAGGGAAGTCATTGTGCCCCTGTACTCAGCACTGGTCAGGCCACACCTCCAGTTCTGGGCCCTTTAATTTAAGAGGGTTATTGAGACGCTTGAATACGTCCAGAGAAGGGCAACGAGGCTGGTCAGAGGTCTCGAGCATAAGCCCTATGAGGAGAGGCTGAGGGAGCTGGGATTGTTCAGCCTGGAGAAGAGGAGGCTCAGGGGAGGCCTTACTGCTCTCTACAACTACTTTAAATGCGGTTGTCGCCAGGTGGCAGTTGGTCTCTTCTCCCAGGCAACCAGCACCAGAACAAGAGGACACAGTCTTAAGCTGTGCCAGGGGAAGTTTAGGCTTGAGGTGAGGAGAAAGTTCTTCACAGAAAGAGTTATTGGCCAGTGAATGTGCTGCCCAAGGAGGTGGTGGAGTCACCGTCCCAGGAAGTGTTCAAAAGGGGATTGGATGTGGCACTTGAAGCCATGGTTTAGTTAGTCATGAGGTGCTGGGTGATAGGTTGTACTTGATGATATCTGAGGTTTTTTCCAACCTGGTTAATTCTGTGATTCTATGAAATGCAACAGGTGGTATGTCACATCTTGTTTGAGACGTTACAGTCATTAGGGACTATCAGCCCTGCCCTGCCCTACACATTGTTTTGAGGTAAGAGAGGATTGGGCTATCATACCTTCTTACCTTTAGTTGTCCATATGTCTTAGCTTTACAGTGTGCTTTTCAGAGAAGAAATCATGTTTTGATCATTCTCGTTTCTACTCATTTTGGAAAAGGTATAGGGTGACATAATGCACAATGCGGTTGTAATCTATTGCTATTAGAATTGCCTCCTTGAACTGGAAAGCCTTCTTTACATTGTTTTGTGAATCCCTTAATGTTTATTTCACGGCTGTCACAGTGCTCCATTGCGCTGATGCCAGCTGATAAATTAAAACAAGTGCTGTCTTATCAAGAGCAGTTCACTTTGCTGCTGCTTTTATGAGTAAAGGACTAAACCAAAGTAGAACATGACAATTTTTAGTATATGGCAGATCATTTTTGCTGTAGCATTTTGTTTGACTTTTTCTATCTTTACACTGCAAAGATGAAAAAGTACAGAGTATGAACATGTATCTCACAATAAGGAAAATAATTCCTTTTGAGAAATCCTTTTTAGCATTTATATTCTGTTTAGGCTTCTCTATCCAGTTTTTATTTATGCAGGGGTTTTGTGCTGCCCAAAGTGACAGGGTGCTACAGTGCATATAGTCCCATCTAAATATAAACCTTTTACCTGACCATATTTGTTGTGAAACTTGGATAATGTTAATTTTGTTGCCATATTTATGTTAAGGTACTGGGTTTAGTGGGGTTTTTTAGTGGTTTTTTTATTGTTTGTTTGTTTTTCCAAACAAGTAGGATTTTAAAAGTAATACTTTCACCAGGGATTGTCTAGGTTGTACTTAATTCATTTACATTTTCCCCATTGCATTAATAATTCAGATACTGATCTTTCTTGGCATTGCATTTTTGATCTAAAAATGCAGTCATTAGAACAGAGGCTGGTAAAATTTTATTTGAGATACCACAGAACAGTTACTTAACAAAAAGAAAGCAGCCTGTACCTGCAGTTGCTGTTTGAGACTGAAGATTTTTGTGGTCTCTAGTAAATCGCTCCCACGATAACTGTGGCTCATGACTTTGTAAGTTACTGAGACATTCCCCTATAGCTGAGGCACTGATCTGTATGGGCACACTAAGCCATTCCAGACAGCATCAAGTAATAGTTGTCAAATTGACCCTTACTAGAAAAAGCAAAGCAAGGCATGAGGAAGAGAAAAACTGATGAACTCAGAAGTTTTTATCTTATGGAATCAGTGGTCATGTTGGGGTAAGTGGCAATTATGAATATTATCAGAGTTAGGTCTTGAAAGTTCAGGGGCATTTGACATTCATTTGAATCACCAGTGATTCAGTGACATAATTTTATTTAAAGTAGTAATGTGAAATGGATGGAAACTTCTATGTAGAAATATTGATCTGAGCTTAAAAAGACTTGTATTATTAGTAGAAATTATTTAATTTCACTTAAATAAATCCACATGAAATTTAGCTTCAGTTCTCCTTAAGTTCAGAAGTGTGGACAGACTTCTGGACAAAGATAGACACATCCATGCACTCTACTAGTTGTTGATCTGAATCATGGATGCCCCTGTGGTTCTTACAGAACTAGTACATCCTAATGCTTTTATTAGTCCACAGGAAATAAAAAATGCACAATGAATGTATTTGTCGTTTGAAGTCTGTAGTGTTGGCTCTAATGTAGCTAATCAGTTAGTTGATTCTGAATGAAAGACATGGGCAATGCCCTTGGAAAATCCAGTTCTTGGTACAGTAGGTCATGGTTGGTACAGCTGGTCATGTTTGGTAATATCTAGCAACATGAGTCAAAAATTCTTCTGATTCCCATTTTATAACCTTACCTTTGGTAGACAGAGGAGAGAGAAAATCATGTATTTGCTGTTGAATTCACTGACCTCTAAGTTTCCAAATGTACTTGACTTAATATTAGAGCATTTTCTTTGTAGTGTTCATCTTTCTTACATGAATATTTGGTGGTGTGTTAACATGCTTAAATGTATACCTTCGAAATAAGAAATATATCTTGTGGATATTTTGCATTGGAGAATAGTTTTGCTTTAGAACTGTCATTATACTCTGAAGGTAAAGCTTTTGTAAGTTTAATGGGCTTGGTGAATGTGCCTCAGAGAAGAGAAAATTGAATACAACTTTTGTAAAAGATCAAAGAAAGCATATGGTATAAAATGGGGAAGAGACAGCAAATAGCAATTCCATCAAGACAATATAGCAAAAGAAAAAAGGTGTGGCTGTTCTCTTGCAGAACACTTCGTATTCCCACACTCTTGTGTATGATTTTTGTGTTACTGACTTTATTCTAACTTCTTCATAATCTTTGCTCACCTCCAGAAATCGTATCTCTATAGTTTGGGTGCTCCAATTTCTGCTGCAGGGAGGGCAGAGCCTGACTCCTCCACTCTATGTCCCTCTCACACTCCTTTATAGTCCTCAGCCTTTTGACCACCTCTTTCAGCTCATCCGCTATTGCAAGTGCAAGGCCCTGGACACCTACCTGTTTATGTGACACCACTGTCTGGGTCACAACATTTCTTCTGCTAACAGCTCTTGCGCCCAGGTTGCAACCATCTCTGTTCCTGCCCGTGTGTCAGATTGAACCATTCAGGAGGAATAAAACAGCTGGTGATGTTGGGGGTGGATAAAGAGAGAAGAGATAGGAGTGGTACTTGTTGCTGTGTAGGTAACAATTACAAGTTATTGTTAGGCCAGCCCAAAAGAAAAGATGGGAAAGATGTCTGTGGCCTAAGAATGCTCTGCAAGTGGGATCCTGATGAGCAGGAGTGTGTGGTATTCAGAGGAGCTTCCTGATTGCTTGTTCCATGGCAGAGCAATAGAGAGGGAGTGAAAATAGGGAGAGTAATTACAACCTTCCGTGTTGACCTTTCTGTTGGACAGCAAGAAGACATCGTGTAGGTCTCATCACGGTGCTAGGCCTCGTGGGAGACTGTTGGGGTATGAGGGAAATGAGATAAATGTTAAAAAATAATGGAATGATGGAAATAGAGTGTCGGTTTCTGAAGAAGCTGCTGTGAGGAAAGGAGAAGAAAATTTGAATAATGTGCAGAAGACAGGCAGCTAGTCTGAACACTGTACACCTCACAGGAGAGCAGTTTGGGGATTGCAGTATTTGCTTTCTCAATTTTCAGAAAGTGTTGCTGATATTTATACCATTGTTTAAAATTAGCTGTATCAGCATTGATTTTTAACTGAGACTGAGACTTGAGACAGCAAGCTCAAAACTGTTACTCTCTGCCAGTTACTGTAGGAGCAAATGGACCTGTGGGCACTGGCGGGTTGTGCTTTTGAGGAATATATAAGACAAAAGAATAGTAAATGCACACAGGTTTCACTTTTTTTCAGCTGTGAAGTGTAATGTCCAATGGGGACTAAACTTAATGATCTAAAGATTTACTTACAAAAGATTTATTTTTTTTCCCTAATTTTTGGTAAGGCCAAAGATTGTAGGTCACAGTCTATTCTTTCCTGTCTGCTAATTGCAAAATCCATTAGTACCCCTTTGAGATATTTTTGAATAAAAGCCTAATAAGTAGATTAGTTAGAACAATAGTCCTCATGAGGATGTTTGATTCTGAGTGTAGCTGCTAGAGATAACCCTAAATGCAATTAGGTTTAACTCCCTGTGAGTGTCAAAGGAAGGTAATACCCATGGAGACTTCCCTTCAGATGACACTATTTTTAAAGTGTCTTAACATTTAAATTATTCTTTCCTTCAGGCTTTGGCAACAAACTTTTTTTCCCCCTTTCTTTCTGTTAAATTGTCAGGGAAACAGAGCTTGGGAACTTATGTTTTAGCCATTAGTTTTAGATGTTTCACATCAAAAAGAGGGATGGCTCAGCTTCCTTGGGGAAACAGTTTGTTCAGTTCTCTACCCTTTGTAATTGTAAGAAGGAAATGTCCCAAGGTGGCCGCAGACAGGTAAAATAGAGAAAACATCAGATTCAGTAACATACACAAGCTTAAAGAGTAATGTGATAAAATGCCAATAGATAAACTACTGATAGATTAAATCTGGGTGTTCTGTTGTGTTGGATTTGTGGGAGTTTGTTTGGTTTTTTTTTAAGTAAACTATCTGTTTTTATTGTTCCTAAAAGTGTAACTTGCAATTAAAATTACTTTTTAACCCCAATGACAACAGTGTAAAACTTAGAAGCTGTAAATTCTTTCACCTTATTTCTGTGGCATGCATTTTAGCTCCAATATATTTGTGCTTCTATGAAACAGCTGAATTGTTGTGTCTGCCTTTGGCAAGCAAAGTGGTTTATTTTCTGTTGTTCTGGTCAGCTGTTTTTCTCTTTAAAGGTCAGTGTGCTGGCTTTTTTTTTTTTTTTTTTTTTTTCATGTGATAAATGACTGTGGTATACAGAAAACATTTTCATTGCTGATTTTGGTGATTAATTATTATCTTTTAAAAATTATTAAAGAATTGAAGCTGAGATGTACCAAGCAGAGTAATTGCCCAGTGAATCCTTAAAGACAGTGAAGGACAAGATTTGAAATGACCATCCAGAAATTATGCTTCTTGTCTTTGTGGTTTGTGCAAGGAAATTAATGAAAATGATTTTTTAAAAACTGCATGTTTTGTGTTTCCTGTTTACTGTATCTGAAAACTCACCTGTTGCTGCTACACAATTCATTTAAGAAAATCAAAATTATTTTGTGCTTTTCAAACATAAGAGGACTTCCTAATTACTTCATTTCAGAATCCAGGTATATTTGAATTAGCTGTACTATTTAAAAAAAAAAAAAAAGTCAACCTCTTTTCTTTTTAGTCAAAGGGAAGGGGAATATTAGTGGGGTATATGTTAAAATCTGTCCTCCTTCATTGCCATCTTTGGAACGGTGCAGTTTCATGGCTCATGTGTCACTGAGATGCGGCCTGGTTATGCTGATAGTAAACGTGAACGTCGTCATGCTGTTGCAATAAACATGTGAGAAGTGATTTATTGCAGCTGGAAGTGTCCATTATCCAAATGCATCTTAAAAGTCTGGGTTTTGATAATAAAAATTATCTTTTAGGAAGATGAAAAGATACATAGTTAGCTATAGAAGTAATGGATAATACACCAAAAATAAGTTAGTATGATCTTAAACACCTACTGTAGGGGAACTCATGGACTTCAGGTTAAATCCTAATGTGTGCCAGATGTTAATGTACTCTGTCCTTTTGGTGGTTGATACCAAGAGATGGTATACGTACCTCCTGCAAAGCAAGATTCCACTGCTACTCAATGTGCCCTTTTGTGTGCAACTGATAACAAAAGTATTTTCTAATGCTATATAATAACTTTTTTTAACAATTCAGGCAAGCTTAGGGTGGGAGGTGGTGAAACATTCTGTTGGCTGTTTTATGCCAAAAGTGAATGGAATGGAAGAAAAGAAGGAAAAGAGCCGTCTCTAAAATTTATTTGTTTTGTTTCATTTAGATTTTCACACACACCTTTCTGAGAAATTGAAAGACAGACAGACAAGCTGGCAGCAGCTGGCTGAGGCAAAGAACTCTCTAATACGTAAGGTTTTTATCTTGCTTAAAATGTAATACTTGTAGACTTAGAACCTAGTTTAGAATTCGTGTGTTTTGCAATGATTAATCTAGTTCTGTTTATTACTTATTCTGTTTGTTATTTATTATTTGGTTTTCCTCCTAGTTTTGATATCGTGTTGAATAAACCTGATTTTTCTTTACTATTCATATCTATTTCCTGATGTGGTGGAACTAAGTAAGGGTGGGGCTTTTACTGTGAGTCTTCACTGGGTGGTGAGGCAGCTGCATGTTCTGTGAGCTGATGTTGCTCCGCAGAATGGGGCTCATTAGCTGGAAAGAGAGATTACACATGTAAGAGATGCCAGATCTGAGTACACACTGGCATAGTTTAAAAACTATCTGTTGCCTGTGTCTAGCAGTAATTTCACAAAGGCAATGACACCTGGTTTATCCCGTTTTTTTAAAGCCTGCATGTGATACAAATTTCTTTAGCTGTTCTTAAATCTGACTTTCTGAAGACTTAGTGATCATTCCATTCACCTTTAAACTTGGTTTGATCTACTCTTTTGAGTTACAGAATCAGTCACACATCAAGGAAATTTTATATCATAGGGGCTGTACAAAACTATGAGGGGGCTTTATTTTGCTTTGTTTTGTAGACAATCTCATTGATAGACTTTTTTTAAAAAATAATTTTCCAAGTGCCACTTCTCACACAGACACCCCCAAACACACCCCTGATCTTCTGTTTCCCTGACAGCAATTCTCATTTGGGAGGAGGAGGATGTTTGGAAAAAAGTATACAATGCACTTTTTTAGCAAAAGGGAGCCGTAACAAGATGTAGTAACATAAGTCCAAAGGCATGTTAAGGAATTAGAGTACAAAGATAAATGATTCAGTGACATCTTCCTCTTGACGTGGAACTGGTTTTCATTCCTTGTATGTATAATTATACTGACTATAGTATCAATATGCACCCAAACTAATTTAGCAGGAGCCTTATTTTGTGATGTTGTGTCCTTTTCACTGCAATTTTTGCCTTGTATTTGACTGCCTAATGAGGTGAAACAAATATATTGGTGTTTCATTCTCTTCTCCCATTGCAGCAATGACCTAGTACAAACATGAAGATGCCTTTCCATTAGGGCTTTTCATTTAAGGACTTAAGTAAATGCTTTGCAAAATTAGGAACCTAACCAGGAATAATATTCTGCTTGCTTAATATTTTAATGATATATAAACCAAGGTTTTCATATTATTCTAGATTTGCTTTTCTAATATGCTTCTTTCCATAATAGCTTGACTGTTGGTAAAAACTAGTGAATGACATTATGCTTTGAATCTCCAACAGTGGCTGAGCAAATACTATGGGACAGTTTCTTAAATTAAACTCTGGCAAGTACTGTGCATCTGTGACCATTTCATAGTTAATGCAGCCCAAGAATGGTCAATGTGTTTTCAACCTGGAGATAAGGATTCTTCCTTGTGTTTACATGCTGCTTTGAAGAGTGGGAGCCAGAACAATTAATTTCCATAACACTGGTATATAATACTAAATATTGCCCCAGGTGGCATGTGTGTGGTTGGTAACAAAGATGAAATTAATGAAGAACTGAAATGATCTTGCATATATGTCTGCATTGCTGAAGCAATCATGATAATTGCTGTTACAGAAGGGATTTTGGCACAGGTAAAATGAATGGGTTATGTTATTTGGACTATCCTGAATCTCAAAGAATAATAGTTGGGTGTGTTTCCCAGGGTCACAGAAAGGTTTTGCCCAACACATTACATCAATCCAAACACTGTCTTTTCTCATTTCAAGCTTTGAGGCTTTGCATCAAATATTGTTTCTCTTTGGTTTATTTTTATTTCCCTGACAACCTGATATCTTTCCCAATTGAAAAAAATGATAGTATTTTTATGTTGCTTTTAATTTTTTGTATTGTGTTTGTCCAAGGCTCTAGAAATCCTGAACAACATGAGAATGTATTAATAGCTATATAGCAAATAAAAATATTTTATGGTGGTATTAATTCTCATATCTGGCTTGAAAGTAGCATGCATTTAAGAAAAACAAATTAACTGAGACAAGCAATAGAAAAAATAAGTACTTTTTAAGACTTCTACCAGTCTAATTACTCAGACATACTAAATCAGATATGCTTAGTAAAATAGTTCATTGCATGCTTTAAATGTGGTAAGAAAGGTGGCGTGAACTTATAAATACAGATGTGCTGACTGGCATCGGTGTCAGCCAAATCCATTATGTTAAAAATTCAAGGGAATTGACCAACTCTAAGCTTTACCTCTCTGCCATTTAAAAATTGCCATAGGACTTTTTATATCAATCTGAATGCTGCCAAAACCAGACAGATGGTACTAACCTTGGTTTAAAGCCTCAGCTGGCTGAGAATGCATCCAAATAGTGTTGTAAAGCTTTCAGTGTGCATGTTGTGTCAACAGAAGAGGACTCTGTATCGCCGTAAGTAGAGCCCTCAGACTTTTCATTTTAAAGGTACACAGTTATTGAATGTGCTCATTTAGTGGGTACATTGCTTTACTGTGTTTTAGTAAAATGTTAGGTTTCTTGAAGTATTCAGCCTTTGGTTTGCTACTGAGACAGATTCCACTGGTGCAGACCAAAAGATAATGGGGGGAAAGGAGGTTAAGTGCTGAATGGGGGTATTGTAATGGCCAGTGCTTCAGAAGTGCGGGCAGAGAGACTGTTGTCAGATCCATGTTCAGAGCACAGGAAGAAAAAGAATAAAAGCCTCTTATAGGAAAATATCTCCCTTATCTAGTGTGTGGAGTAGTCCTAAATCTCTCCTTTTCTGACTTCTGGTTTTCTAGGAGAATTCTTAATGGATTGAAAAACCATAAACAATACCACCCCCCCCCCCCCCCCCCCGAAGAAAAATAAGCAGAGAATGCAAAACAAAACAAAAAGTGTGATAAAATACTGAGAACGAAGTAAATACTGAGGGGGAAGTCAAACTCTCTTGCATGTTGTGTCCTGAAAGCCAACTAGTTGACAGTTCTACCAGGTGCTTCTCCTAGGAGCAAACTTAACATTTATTACAGAATTTGTCTTGAACACACTGGTATTTGAACTAAAGAATTAGCAAATTTGCTTGAGAAACAAAACAGATTGTGTGTTGAAAAACTGAGCAGCTAGCAAAATACTTGATCATGTCAGATTTATACAAACCAATCTCCTGTGTATTGCACCATGTCCTAGAAAACTGGAAACCATGAATACAAGAACTTAGTTTAAGGAATTTTGTGACAGCTTATAAAAAATAGCTTTTCCAGATTTTATGTGACGCTTCTACCTTAAAGAAACTGATTACATAGGTGGTAATTTTTAACACAAGCAGTGACAAAATAAACACCATCTGCTAGTAGTGACTTATTCCATGGTATTCTCATGCTGGGTGATTTTATTTCACTATTTTTTTGTGGGTTTTTTTCCAGAAATGGTTAATGACACATCTGCTGTGTGGTGAAAGTGCATTTTTTTTGTGATTAAATGTGGACATAAGTTTAGGGAAAACAACTATGAAAGTATGAAGGAAATACTAAACTACTAAAAGTAACTTACAAAATACATAGCTATGTTGGTGCCTTTTTGTATTTTGAGCCAATTGATTATTGGCTAGGGAAACATTAACAGAAATGTAGTTAAGAATAAACATCTGTAGTACTACTTATTTTAATGTGTTTTGTCAAATTTAGTTCAATTTATTCTTTTAGTAATGAATGTGTAGAGAAGCAGTGCCTGTGGACTAATATCAATGTTAATTGTTCCGGTAAAACAAAAAAAGAGCAGTCTGACTTAGAGGAGTTTTGTCTTTACAGACTGCATAGTAATTAAAAATTGGAATGAGAATTCATGTGAATTGCACCAAATGTGCGTATATTAGATAGTGAGCATCTGAAGTCATCCCCTGTTCCTTAGCAGTGATAAACAGATTTACATAAGTTAAATACTTTTATTACAAACCTTTTGACTTGACCTGATCTGTGTAAACATTGCATTTATGAATTATCAACCATCTCTGAAAGACAGCCGTATGTATGTGCAGTACCAGTTATGTTAATCTGACATGTTTCTCAAGCTGCTGTGCATGGAGTTAGGGTGAAGAGTCCCTTACTTATTCATGCCCATATGTATGCTGTGAAACTTGAATGAGGAGGGAGACAAAGAAAAGGGATTTTTAAAACAAAATAAATTATATCCTTTGTTTTTCATACTAAGTGCCATAATTCTCTAGTTAAGGTTTACTTAGATCCACTTTTAGGGTAAAAGTGGAGGGAGTCTGACTAGTGCTTTCTCTGTGAATCTCTGTAGTTTGCTTTTACTGTGCCTCAAATCCCACATGGCTTGAACTACCTGGTCCTTATAAATTAAAATATTGAATGTGGTTTGTAATGCCAGGAGGCCCCCAAAAGGACTTATTGAAACTTACTCACATAATGTTGTTGGGGTTTTTTAATAAAGCATTAATTTTATTTGATTAAATAGGATATGGAAGTGGGAGACTGAGTGCAGTTTGGAAATCTAAATGATCTGCAAGTAGGGAAAAAAGAATCAGATGGCCTCTTTCTATTTAGATGCCAGAGATCTTCATCTCCTACCTATCTAGCTTGAAATGTTTTCACCCTTTTTTTGCATGCTGTGATATATTAATTGTTAGGGCAGAATTGGACTTCTGCCCTCCCTTGTCTTCCCACTCAAAGAACACTTAGCAATGCTCAGGAGAAGTTGATGTTGCCCCTGAATTTTGATTCTGAAATTTGACTGTCATGTTGTAATATCATCTGAGGGAACATATATTAGTACTTCTTTTCAGTAGTAAAACCAGCTTGTGCAACCTTCCTGGCAGCTTCTGACACTGCATTGACTGAACAACCACGTGTTCTGATTTACCAAGTGCCTGCTTTTATCTCTAGAATTGGCATATTCAGAGTAGTAAAAGGCATCTCTTCCCTTAGCCACTGTCAGGCCTCATTCTCTTTATGGGAAGATTTGTCAGAAGTAACAGAACAGCACTTGCAGTCAAACTTGTCGTTGTCTTCTACTCCCACTACTGAAGTTTGTATCATTCATTGCATAGGTCAAACTCAAAATTAACTTTGTGGTAGGTAGGCTTCTGAACATTGACTGAATAACAGTTAGTTTTGTAAGAAATTGAGCTTCACATCCTAAAGGCAGTATTCACTGCACTTGCACTTTGTAGCTCAAATCTCTTGAATACAATAAAAACTAAAACTACATCAGGACTAGAGCTGCCATGACTGTGCAATGCAGTTACATGGAATAAAGGCTAAAGCATTCGATTCCTGCAAACAGAAGCAGAACTGAAATAAGGAAAGTATGTTTCGGCCAGATTTAGGTAAATCTAAGGAAGATAAAGAGGACTGACATATATTGTATTGATTTCTTCATTTTCTGAGCCACTTCTGTGGTATGCATTATTGCCATTCCTTATAAGGTGGCTCAGAGTTGATCAAAGCTGCAGTGTTAGGAAGCAATGTCATTACAGGCATGTGTATTGGCAGTGTGATTAATACTGCTAGTTAAAGTATTATTAATATGAGAGAAGTACTGCAAATATTAGTAATTTAAGAATTTTAAATGTACTTGCCTTCCCCTACTGTGCTTTTTCAGATGTCCTAAATCTGTGGTGGTAGCAGAAGTCAAGTGATCTCAAAGTTAAATGTGAAGTAATGAGAAAGGGCAGAAAGATCTCTTTGTGAGTATGGAGAGATAGTAAATACCTATGGAGATTTATACAGACAAAAGGCAACACCATTAAAACCTAAGCACTTGAGCTGCTTTATGTGGATTAAGAAATGTCTTTAAAAATAATTACAGGAGTGTGTGTATTTGTAATGTGTCAGGAAGATGACGTGAGTAGCTGTGGTTTTGTGGAATACATATAAATGTATCTTTGAATTCTATTTCTACCCAAATTTGGGAATACAGTGGAATGACATCTCTGTGTCCCTAAACTCTGTGGCACAGTTCCTGTTGCCTTCTGCCACACCATCCATTCAGCTGGTGTCTGTGGAAGGTGACTTTGGAGCAGTATTTCATAGCTGCCTTGCAGGACAGAGCTCAGAGGTACTTGTGAAGCAAAACTTAAGGCACAGTCAAGAGGCTTCTAACAAATGATACTCAGTTGCTTATTGTGTAGTAGACAAAAGGATGTCTTTAAACCTTTCTGTCTGTGTGCTGCTTAAATCTCCAGCCATTACTAAGCTACAGGAACATAGCATATCAATGTTTTGTGTGGTTGAAAGATTAGAGATCATGTAAATACAGAAGACAAAGGTTATTGAAATGCAAAATGTAATAATTATAATTAGCATTCAGTAAAATGAATCTTTTCAGAGTAGCATCTAGATCCATTAATTTTCTTAAAAGTCATATACAGAGGAGCTTTTTGTCTTGCTTACTGTAATGTACAGGACTTGAACAGCCCTATGTCCTTTTCTTAATCTCCATCTCTCATCTATTGCACTCTTTCTGAGCTGCCTTTACATTCACAGTGAAGTCAGATTGCAAGAACAGCATAGCATAAGTTGTGGTTTGTGGTTTTTTAAACACTTGTCTAGCTGGTATTCAGATGTGCTGCGTGGATCTGTGGCTAGAAAAACTTCTTGTCGTACCTGCTTAGAGTAGAAAATGCAGTGACTACTGTTGAAGTGGTATCACTTAATCAGTGTGACAGATGACTGCTCATTTCAGTTGTGTAATATAATTTTAACTTTGTTTTATAGATTCACATACAGTGAGTTCCTTTCTTCTATTATTTTTGCTAGAAAACATACAGAAGTTAACTTTCTGAATTCCTAGAATGATTCCTAGAACTTCTGAGCTCAGCTTTTTCTTTTTATTCCAAAGTAACAGTTTCTCTCTTTTTCCTCTGTGTCTCATATGTGGCAACAATTACTGTCTGTGACATAAGGTAATTAAGTTGCATTTCATTTTGAGGGATATTGTCTAAAATGAAATACAGTTTGGTTTCATAATCCATGTCTTGGTAAACTCCACTTGTCAAGTAGTCTTGCAGTTGGCTGTTCCCTTACAAAACTTGCCTGTCTACTCTTCTGCAGGTTGCGCATCTCACAAGCAATCACTGCCTTGTGTCAGCAAGCACATTTCTGTGGCTCACTGCATGACCAATTCTTAATCATTAATTTGTTGAAGTGATGTTTGAACCTCTCAGTTTAAAGGTGAACCGCTTCTTAAGTATGTTCTTTCAGGAAGTGTAATTAAAGAGGCAGTAAAACTATAAATTGGTTTTACACTCTTGTTTCTTTATAACTTAAAGCTACAAACCCAAAGTTTTTCTTTTGTTATGGAAAAAGGTTACATGTGCAGAAACTGAAGGGAAATAACACTGGGGAGTGTTACCCTGTAGCAATAGGCTAGATGGGCATGCTTTGCATATATCTGTCCATCTTCTATGTGATACTGATGGACAGCTGGCTACTGAGAACCTAGGGAGCAACACAAGCTGAACATGCTTCCAAATGAGGACAGAGCAGTTAAAACAGCTTTTCAGGATCTTAACATTCCTGATGTGTTCTTTGAGTCCTTTAGTGAAGATTATAAAAGTGTAGTTTTCAAGTAAACTGTGCTGTTCAACAGGTACTTTGTTGGAGGCTGGAGCAGGACAAAATCTGTGGGAAGATCGTGCCACCCTATCTTTAATAGATTGTCTGTCATATGTGGGCACTTTTTTGTTAGTTGAAAACCTACATCAACTTAGTATCCATAAGAGTGTAAAACAGTATCCAAAAGAGTGTAAAACACACTGAAAAGTAAATGCTATTAAAGGAAAACTTAGATTTTCTTCTAGCTAATTTATATTTTTAAATAATAAAGATGTGCATGTACTTTATGAATTGTTTATGTATACCTCACAAAATCCGCTGCCTTCACTGTGTTTTGTTGTTGGTTCAGATGATACTGAAGTTCCTGAGTGGTAGCGTAAGCAGATATTTACTGTTCCAAAGTACACATGCAAGTGAAGACAAAGGAGTGTAACTCTGGACTGCAACACAAGTTGTGCTTCCCTGAGTGACCATGCTAAGAGGCATAGTGTATAATTAATCTGTGCTAAACAGGCACAACACGCACAAGACGTAGATGAGTAAACTAAGTGCTAAACATACTCTAGCAGCTGTTTCAACATCATTTCTCTTTCAATAAACTGAAGAATTTATTGAAAAGGAGTCCAGGGTGCACTTTGTATTGGATTCTAATCAGCCAGTTAAGAGACTCAGCAATTAGTACAATAGAGGTGAAAATTAATCAGTAGCTTATAGAAGTGTGTTGAAAGAAAACAGTTCGTACATTGAATGAAACAGTGCTTTGGGTTTGTTTTGTTTTTCATTTTAGCTGTGAATATGATATGTATGGTTCTTTTAGTTCAGTGTAAAAGCAAAGGACATAAATCAGCAGGGTTCTCCTGGATGCATTTACAGATAGCATCTGCCCTTCCTGTAGAATGCTGCCTAATATAGTTTTATCTGCACTGTTTTTCTGCTGTTCAGAACCCTCTGAAGCATGTGATATTTGGTTCCCATGAGTCTTAACTGTCTGCCAGATCATAAGTTATCCCAAGGTGTCTTTGTTTCTACAGCTGGGTCAGAGTATGGTTTTCCTTGGCAGAATGTTGTTGTTGGGTTTGTTGTGTTGTTTTGTTTTGGGTGTTGGTTTGTTGGGTTTTTTTTTTTGGGGGGGGGGGAGGTTGTTTGTTTGTTCTTATTAAATTTTGTTAGTCACTTAAGCCTTGACAGCTGGAGACATCTTTAAAATAAATTTAAGTGTATCTTTGTAAGGCATGAAAATTGTTTAATCAATGGTTAAAAGCTTCAAGGTACTTAATTACAAGTATTTTATATGGTCAGAGGATATCATGTTTGCTTAATTAAAAGCAAACTCTGAATTTAAGACCTGCATTTCCTAATGGTAAGAATTCAGGAGGTTTACTTGTTGAAGTGAGTTGTTTTATTTTTCTCACTGTTTGAAATTTTTTCCACAAGAGGCTTAAGCCTAGTCAGTGTGATCATAAACTGTAACAGTTTGATCAGGTTTATTTTGGGAGAGGTCCCAGTTGTGTCATAGCAGGTACATGCAGAGGACAACACAGTGATGCTTTTGAAATTCTCTTGTTTGTGATGTAAGTTCATTTGACTTAGTCCTTGGATTAAAGTATTCTTATATACAGCATAACCTTTGCTTTTCTTATACATCTGGAATAAATGCTGTGGAAGATTCAATAAATGAGATTTTGTGCATGTGTATGACATGACACTAATTATATTTGAGTTTAGAGTTTTAATCTAACATCTTTATCTTAAATTTATCTCCGACATTAGTTTGTACTTCTTCAAACTGTTGATTTGCTCACAGCTGGGATTTCCTATGGAGCACTGAAATAATTATACACTAGTTATGTTGGTGATTTTGTGTGCCATACTTTGAGCTTTTGCATATCCTAGGGCAGTATTTTGAATAATCTCGTACTAGGATGGTGCTATTGAAAAAAATCCTATGAGGTTGTTCAGTTGGCTTTTGCCAGGTTAATATGCCCTATGCAATCACAGAATCACCAAGTTCGGAAGAGACCTCAAAGATCATCAAGTCTGACCTGTCACCACAGACTTCATTACTAAATCATGGCACCAAGTGCCACGTCCAATCCCCTCTTGAACACCTCCAGGGACGGTGACTCCACCACCTCCCTGGGCAGCCCATTCCAGTGGCGAACGACTCTCTCTGTGAAGAACTTTCTCCTCACCTCGCGCCTAAACTTCCCCTGGCACAGCTTGAGACTGTGTCCCCTTGTTCTGGTGCTGGTTGCTAGGGAGAAGAGACCAACCACCTCCTGGCTACAACCACCCTTCAGGTAGCTGTAGACAGCAATGAGGTCTCCCCTGAGCCTTCTCTTCTCCAGGCTAAACAATCCCAGCTCCCTCAGCCTCTCCTCGTAGGGCTTGTGCTCAAGGCCTCTCCCTAGTCTCATTGCCCTTCTTTGGACATGTTCAAGTGTCTCAATGTCCTTCTTAAACTGAGGGTCCCAGAACTGGACACAGTATTCAAGGTGTGGCCTAACCAGTGCAGAGTACAGGGGCACAATGACTTCCCTGCTCCTGCTGGCCACACTATTCTTGATGCAGGCCAGGATGCCATCGGCCTTCCTGGCCACCTGGGCACACTGCTGGCTCATATTTAGGCAGCTGTCAATCAGCACCCCCAGGTCCCTTTCTGTTTGGCAGATCTCCAGCCACTCTGACCCCAGCCTGTAGTGTTGCATAGGGTTGTTGTGGCCAAAGTGCAGCACCCAGCTGTATCATCATCATCATCTTTCTTCTAAATGTGTCTGTACTTAAACATCTGCAACCCTGGTGTTCTGTAGCTTGGTAGGGCCGTTCAATTCCACTTTCAGTTTTCATCTTGATATATTATACATTTTACCTTGCAAGTAATAGCAGGAGGGAGCACTTTATGCAGCAGTGCACCTGCTGATCTGTGTTGGTGTAAGTCACTTTTAGTCAAGTGATGTGAGAAATTAGTTTATTACTGTTTCATCAATTCTTTCTAAAGAATTAAAAAAACCTGACCTCTTATGTAACTTGCTATTCATAAATCACCTTGAAAAACACAAGACTTGCATATAGATATCAATAAAAAATTGAAGGCAGAATATTAGTTAACATATAAGAGTTGCTGAAAACATAAGAAATGGAGAAGAGTGCTTCTTATTTTAAATTTTAGGTTTTGAAGTTATTTTATTCTCTGAAAATGATAACTTTCTTTAATATATTCTCATATTCATATACATTCACATTTCTTCCTCATTCCCTCACCCATCTGTATCATAAGTAGATTGGGAGAGCCAGCATTACTAGCAGATTTCTTGTTAATGAAAAGTGGTGACACTTGCTTTATTGTTCATTGAAGGCTTTCTTCTGACAGAGATAAATGACATGCTTGGGGTTACCGGGAAAATGTGATTTCATCATTGAATAGGGGAGCTTTGAAGCAGCCTTTTCGCTTTACAAGTAAGTTATGACTGTGCCAGATCTGACAAAGAGAAACATTTATTCTAATGCCTAAAGCTCTGACACTGGAACCATTTGAACATTGTGTCTTGCTGTCATCTGTTTTATATAGATTTCGGTAAATAGCTAAGTTTTAAGGTCTAGATATAATCTCCATTATGCATATTGCATAATTCTTCTAAACATAGAAACATAGTGCACGCAGTCAAGAGGAGACTGCTTTTTGGTTAAGTTAAATTGCGTGAGAATGCCAGATGATAAACAATTGCTTCTTCCTAGGCTTGCAGACTGCAAAGGCAGGCCTGTCATGGGGCGCTGTTGTTAGTAACCAAAAGTTCATTGCCTCATAACCTGATGTTGGTTCCGTACTTAAATAAGAATTGAAATGCTAGAAATTACCCTGTAAGTAATTAACAAGTTCTAAATCCTCCTGTACCTCCCATGTTGTAGTTGAGAATATTGGCTGATCTTTTCCTGTGTGGCATATATTTAGTAACTGTACAAGGTGGGAGGGAAGGTCAGCAGTAACAATTGCTTTACACACTGGCAGACTGCCTGCACTGGGTACACATTTTAGTCTCAGAATGTTCTGAGTAAATTTGCAGTGGGGAGTCTGGTGCTGTGCTAGGTTTCACAAGACAGTAACAAACTGTTTTCTTCATTCCCTTCACATTAAGTTCTCTACAAGAGATGTTACTTTGCATACTTCAGTGTAACAGGATTATGACAGACAATTGCACATTTCTTGTTATTCATCAGACAACAATGCACAGCTGGTAAATTCTTCTGCTTGTGTCCTACCCAAAAGTGTCAAAATGGATACCTGCATGTATTTTTGGAATGTGTTACTGGAGAGGTAAATATGTCCATTGAAAATCAAAGCAAAAACTGGCTGTTTTGCCCATTCTTAATGTTTTCTTTCCTTTTAGGATTTGGTATGGCTCTTTGTAATGTGTTTTATCATTTCATTGTTATTCATTGCTATTCCTTTTCATCTCCATTGTAACAAGTAGCTATGGTAACTGTATGGCTACTGCAGTCCCATGCAGTGAGGTTCCAAGGGGTTTTAATTGTTGTGTGATGTATGTTTTCAGATTCTGGTAAGAATTCTTCAGCTTCCAGCCCTAACTATTATTTCATGGGAGAACAAAATGTGATCATAGAAGTTTCTGCCTGAAACAAGGGAGTATGGTAAAAGGTGATGTTTGAATAATGACGTTAAGCCTTTTGAGAAGCATGTATTCTTATTGTCAAAGGAATAGAATATGGAGAGAGAAACTTTTGTAGTGAATTCTGCCACAGTTGCAGGTTACTGTGAAAAATTGAAAACTTGGTGGAGGTTGATACTGTAGTGGTTAGACTACAAAGGGGCAGCATGTTTGGGAGAGCCCAGATGGTACCTGAAGGGGAAAGAGAAAACTGAAGTAGAAACACCCATGAGACATTTCTCAGTGCTGGATGAGTTTACTAGAGATTCACCAAGATAAAACTAAAGAGAAATTTTTGGACATACATTCACCATGATGTAAAGCAAATCAACTGTTCTGCATACTATATGCAGAGGGCTCGGGATACTTTGTGTGAGCTTCTTTACCTGTTGTTTACAGAGCTACAAGATATATTTTTAAAGAAAATCACGAATATTACTTAAACCACAAGGGTTCCTCAGCATTGCTTTGTGAGCCTTATGACATTGGATATTTCCATAATGAGTCAGGTTCTCCCATGGTGAGTGTCAGGCTACCATTCTGCGCCACACCATTGTATGCTTCTGTTGCTTCTGACATAAGGTGGCATGGCATGGAAACACAAGGTTTGTCTGAGGCTTGACAATGTTGTGTTGGAGTCTGCCAGAGCAACTTGTTTGAGCCACGGGAGTCTACATTTAAATCAAGAAAAGTCATTAAGCTACTTCACATTAGAAGAGGAGCTAAAGTAAAATTTCAGCTAAAGTAATTTCAGTGAGTTTTATATTTTCACACTGTGCTTGTATGCTCATACAAAACTCTCATTAATTCAGTCACTCTTATGTTATTTTTATACTCCTGATTTTTATTGAGAAAACAACCTGAGTAACTGGTATACATAATTTTGTGTTTATTTGATCAGTAGCTAAAAAGTAGCAAAAGTAGACAGAGATTAACATTGTTCTTTCAGGTAATGGCTATTTTTTTTAATGTACTCGGTCTGGAGAGAGAGGCTCAGTTCTTTTGTATATTCCTGTGTTATGAAATTAGAGGCACAAACAAGGCCAAAATATCAACAGCGAGGCTTTTTATTAACAGAAAAAAAATGGACAAAACAGGGGGAAAAATAGAGAAAGAGAGGGAGAAGAGGGAGAGAGAAGAGGAAAGGAATTGTATTATCGCATCCCCCACCTCCCAAGACAGTTTGAGTCTGTGGAGGAGAGGGTGCTGCCACTTTGGAGATGTTATCCTTATTGGCTGTGGTGTCCTCCGCTGGAGGAGGGGAAGGAGAGATCCCAAAGTCCAAGTCCTCTGAGCAGCCTCTTCAGCTCCATGAGTTGCAGCAGGCAGAACTTAGGACACAGAGAGCGGGTTCCTCCTGGTCTGCTGCTTCCAGGCTGCATGGCGATGTCTTTTCTCCTGTGTCTGTCCTTTTCTCTCCTTGTATTTTCTTCTCCGTTTTTCTCCTCCTGAGCAGGCATTGTTCTGGTCTTGTATACAGTTTTTTAGGTATGTCCAGGTGGTGAATCCATTGTCCTTTTCACCATCCTTCCCTTCCGGGCTAGCTGATGGGTGGAGATGATCTTGTCTGCGCACATTCCAGAGAGTTGTTATCCAGTGGCATCTTCCTAATACACATCAGCTATTGTCTGGGCAAGGGGCAAAGGTGATTTTATCTTTGTTGATTCACATCAAGAAAGGCAAGATTTAGTCTCTTATATATTGATAATCAGCAAATCACATATTTTAAAGTATAATTGTTGATGAATTAGCCTACCTTTGATACATCAGTTCAGGCAGGCTGCCTGATCAGTGCCTTCCTGCACATTCTGGGTTTGTTTGGTTTTTTTTTAAACACATGCAATACAATGAGAAAGTAAAAAAAACTGAGGAAAGGAGATACACATACTGAAGAGACATAAATAAGCTTGAGTTCATGGGAGGGATCACTATTCAGAAGCAGAATATGTTGAATGTGAGGCATTTTATCAAAGGTAGTGGTTACAGCAGCTATTGAAAAGAACACAAAATTTGCTACAAAACCAGTGTTTTTATAGTGTTAGAAAATCTTCCTCTTACTGAACACAGTATGCAGGAGCAAAAATATGGATTGGTTTCATTAAGAACAAAGACAGCTGTTTGAGGTGAACCTTAAAGGGAAGAAGAGAAGTGGCATTTCAGTTCTGGGAAGACAAAAGAGTAATGGGGTTAAATTAGGGTAACATCATATGATCACACTGGTGGGGTTTAGGCAAAGACTGAGTACAGTAGTCAGGCTTGCTTTATGTGGAAACAACAAAAGGATTGAGTCTGATAGAGGCACAATAAAGTTTTGCTTGGTTTTTACTGTTTTGGTGTTAGAGAGCTCTTTCTAGTTTGTTCTGTGGTATAGTTCTGGGCAGTTTTAACAGTGTTGGTTCCATGGACATGGCTGTCACAGCATATCCAGAAGAAACCCTCAGCACAGAGTATAATGTACCTTTTGCTTTCCTATGTATTTGCTTTTCCTTTGTTGAACATAATGGTTGCTAAAACGTTTAGATAACCTTTGGTCCTGATTCCTCAAGCTGAATGCCTAGATTTTAATTGATGGACTTCAGGCATTCAGCTGTCTTGCTTGCTCTGCTTTTTAGTTACAATAGCTTAGAGATGTTGGTAACCTCTATGCTGAAATGTATCAACTGTTCTTGTTCAAACTCATATTGCTGTCCTTGATTGATGGCACTTCACTATACAGTACATGTACTTCCTGTGTCAGGGACATGATTGCCTGGAGCATTCTTTAAATGGTACCTTGAACATAAGGCACAGAAAAGCCCATTTACAGGTTAGCATCTGAATTTCTCCTGATGCTAGCTCTGTACTAATTATCTGGAAGTAAGCAAATGAAACAGGGAGACGGAATTATAAAGTGAGAGTACTTAAGAAGTTTCTGTGGCATCTTTCTGTCTCCTTCAACAGGTCTGTGAATGCTGTTAGATATTTGTAGGGGCACAGCAAGGCAGATTTGCTAAATCTGTAAGACAGAATTTCCCAGACAGGTAGGCTTGTGTTTTTCACATTGATCCCTAAATCAGGCAGACAGGTACTCTTCATCATCATCTGGTTAAAGTAAATAAATTGGTCACAGCCTTTTCTTCACCATGCTTTTGAGCTCCCTTGTCAACAAGTCTGGTCATCTTGTTCTCTGTGTTCCTTTTGTTTTGTTGAATCTACTAGCCCACTTCTATTCTTTCTCTCCCACTACTCCACAGTTGTATGCCCGTGCGTGTTAAATAGTTCATTTGAGAAGTAGCAGACTTCTAGAGGAATTTTGTTATGATCTCCCATTATGGAGATTTCAATCTGTTACATAACCGTGATTAAATCTGTTAGCTAGAGAAGAGTTGAAGACGTTTCTTAAGCTTTACGAACTTTGTAACAAAATGAAGCAATTTAATCTGCAGTTAACAATACAGTATAATATTGACAGTGCTGTTTTCATAAAAATGCAGTTACATGCCAAGGAAAGATATTACAAAAACTGAGAAAGATAAAGGACCCGAAGATAAAACTTATAAATTGCAAAAAATCAGTTATATCTAAGGCACGTATTTCTTACAAGGCTTAATATTAAAAAGAAGGAATAGGAGAAGAGAAATCCATTTTTTTTAGCTACTGAGAATCCTGTGATGTGCAATATCACTTTTCTGTGGGTGTGATATCTGTTGTAAATTTATACTGCCAAGTGCTGCAGTATCATGCTGCATGCAGTATGACTGGACTGTGCAAAATTAGGCTAAAATGACAGCTGTACACAAGTATTTATACCACTAACATAGACTCTAATACCTGCCCTGACATTACATTATGGCCATTAGAAACAACAAAACCAGTTTAAAAATAAATAAATTCTTAATTACAAAAGAATTTTGGTTTTTGATGTAAGTACAGTAGGAGACTAATAAAGTCAGATTTTAGCAAAAAGGTCTCTTTTCATTTTATGCATGTAGAATACAGTTCACATAATGATAGTATGTGAATGTCTTCAGTGTGTTGTTTAACATTTGATATCTTAACAGTTAATTGGTTATATGTTTACATAGTCCCTATCACATGGGAACAATCATGTATTTAGATAAATAAATTTTATTAACCTTGTCTCAGAGTCAGGGGCATTCACAGTCAGAGCCTGAAACAGTCAGATTTCAAAGTTTTGTTTAAAATTGTAAGCCAGGTTAAAGCAGAATATATTTCTGATGAAAGCAGGGACAGAATATATCCCTAATGAAGGCCAAGTTCTATATGTAGCCAAGAGTAATGGATGGAGTTGAGCTTGTGGAGTGATAGTCTAGAAGGTGTGCAGTTCAGAACAGGGTAGATCCTGATGGGGGAATAAAGGAGCTCCACTCTTGAAGTGCATGTCCTCAATGTAGGACATGAGCACAAGGCCAGTCTGAAGTTACTCTGTCCTCTCTCATGTTGCCCTCACCACTATATTTGTCTGTTGTGTCTGGCATAATGAAATGAGCCTTTGCAGTGGTTTATTGGAGAATTTTGTCTTTACAAAAACTACACAGAGAATTGTAAGAAGATGCAGGGAAGCATCGAATGCCAAATTTGGGGAATAAATACACATTTTTTGGCCAGTTGAAGAAGGTATGGTTTCAGATGAGTTGTAATGCTCTGATGCTTTCAATGTATTTCAGCAAATTACATGACATAGCTATCTTGTGTCTAAATATGTCAAAGTTCATTTTCCCAAGTTTGCTCTGTACCTGCAACCGTTTTCCTGCACCAGAGGTAGGGTCTTTCTGCATAAGGGCATCAGGCTTGATTACCTTTTGCTAAGTAAAATGATAAGCTTCATTTTCCTTTGTTGATTCATGAGAGATATTTTGAAATATTGTGATTTCAGATGGAGTGAAAAATATTATGATGACACTGTTTGCCTTATAACTGTCAGGATATATTGTGAGTTGGAAGGAAAATTGAGTAGTTGTGGCTAGGTCAGGTAGCAGGAATTTACAGCAAACTCTGTGTTCTGTGTTGCATCTAGCAGGGTCTGTCTTCCTTTTGATATGGGATTGATCTCTCTTGCTGAATTCCATGGAAGTTCAAAACCCTCCACTTTTTCTTGAAATCTATTTTTATCACGATCAGAGGTGGCTATAGTTTAAAAAGTGCAAGACTGTGACAGTGGAGAAAGTTAAAAATGCTTTTACTCGGCGGTACTAAGATTCTGTAGCAGAGTTTAAAATGTCTCTATTTTTTTGGGCTTCATCATTTTTGTGGTGTGCAGCACGTTACTGAAGAATGCCTAATTATTCAATTCAATATCTGATAGAAATTATAGTAATTTATGAATCTCACTGCAAAATCATAAAGTTCAATTAGCATCAGTGACTGTTACTGTCATTGGCAGTACTATTAGAGAAGATCAGGAGAAAATATTTCAGATGTGATTTCAAAAGCATATATAAAACATAAAAATAAATGTGTAAATGTATAGAAGTGTGCTATGATTATTTTAGAGGAAGGCAGATGTCCAACCAAAGGTCTTTTTCAATGACTTGAAGTCACTTTTTATGTTCCACATTTTAAAGTTGAGGCCTGACTGACTGTCCAGAGGCATCTTAGAAGTCCTGAGAAAAATTAATATAATGTCCATCATGTATAACGCCATAAAGCTTTTTGGCTGGTGTGCACAGAATCTGTTAGGTACAGTTGTAGTACTGCACTTCTGCAAATATTACATGTTTTTCCCTAAGAAAAATGATTGTAATGACAATCACAAAAAGAAGTGATGCACCAATTCTGTGTCTATTCCAGATTCCTCTTCAGTTTGTAAAAGGTCTCTACTAGGAATTTGCACTTTTATGGGGACAAAATAGAAATAGGGAAGAAATTGCTTTGACACTTGAAAATTTTGCAGATTTTCCCAAGGTCTCCTACTGCAAAGAATAACAACATGAAAGAAGGTAGGGTGTTATAACATTTTCATTGCTGCCCCTGTTAAATCTGTCAATCATGTTGATTCTTTTCAGTTTTTAACTGTTGTGTTGTATATGAAGGAGGTAGTATTTGCACATTTTTACCATCCGTCAACTGAAATGGACCCATCGATTCCAAAGAGGTATTTGACCCTCAAAAAGCAATTCTACTTAAATCAAAAGACAAACATGGAGGTGTCTCCATGAGTAAAATAACACTTTAAAACATTATAAAGTGGAGATAGGAAGGCAGCAATAAACACACATTTTAGAAGACATATATTTTTAAGCACTTGTCAGAAACGCTAACCTGGTGAGATGTGGAAATGTCAGACACATTACATGTGCAGGACGTGCATTTGGCATTTTGCTGTCAGCAGGGGAGTTCTTCTACAACTAATTCCTCAGGAACCACACGCTGAGTCTGTCTGCAGGGTGGAAGAAGGGCTAGGGGTAGAAGCATATATTGTTTATTTTGTGGAGGTGTATCACAGGATTTTTTTTCTCTTTAAGGGAAGACCTTGAGTTATGTCAGTCATGCTGTATGAATATTTTCTGGGGTTGGAATAAAATCTGGTTTATGCAAGACGTGAATCAAACTGTGCAGCTCACTAGTCTTACAAGTACAAAGGGGCAAATACTAGTATGCTATATATTAAATTGCTTAAAAATCTCTTCTCTTGCAAACCAGATGTGTATAATAAATTTTATCTGCTGCTGAGTTATGACAGTTGTAGGAGTTTTATTGGACTCCCTTTACAGGCATAAAAACAGAAGGGGAGGATTGATTCCCTGATTTAGCCATATTAGTTACTTTGCCTCCTCTCCCCTCACTTCTGGTAGATAATAAAAACTCCTATTTGTTGTACTATTGAATTTAAATGGAAATGTTGGCCTCTGTAACATGCACTATCCCAGCAGTACTGTCGATGATGTTACAGCTGCTTATTTCAGCTGAGTATGTTTCATTTGACACTTGATTTAGTAAGCAGATTAAAGAGCATGGTAGGGAAATAGAATTTACGTATCACTGTAAGCTCAGAACCAAATCTTCCTCAGGATGGTATCATGTAAAATCAATATATTAATGAATACACAGAATATAGTGGGTAGTTATAATTTTCCAGCAATATTTCCCATAGAGAGCTTCATAGATACACCATAAACACAAAGAGTTATGATTTTTAACTTCTTTTAGTGTATAAACTCTAAACATTGGAATCAATACTATCCAAATGTAACATTATTAAGGAGAGGAGCAACACTGACTAGAAAGTCAGATTCATAGCAAATAGTTTCCTCTCCCTATTGCATTTATTTTTCAAACGTTTTTAATGTTTATTATGGTTATTTGATACAGCCTTGGTTTCCACTTCAATATCACATGGTCAGCTCTAAGGTCCCTCCAGAGTGTTGTCTTCTCTAGGCTGAACAACCCCAGCTCCCTCAGCCTATCCTTCAGCCCTTGTATTATCTTTGTGGCCCTCCTCTAGACCACTCCAACAGCTCTGTGTCCTTCTTGTGATGGTGACACCAGAACTGGGTGCAGTGTCCAAGGTGGGGTCTCACAAGAGCAGAGTAAATGGGCAGAATCACCTCTTTTGCCCTGCTGGCCACGCTCCTCTTGATGTAGCCTAGGATACAATTTGCCTTCTGTGAGGACTAACTGCTGTCACTCACCCTGAAGGAAAATTAACTTTTTACTATGTGAATAGGAAAAGTATATTTAATATCAGTGTTATTAAGTGAAAACAAACCTAATTTTCTATATAATGCAATAATTATTTGTAGCCTTACTGATGAAATAGAATTTAATTAACAGAATAGCTTGAAAAATATCAGAAATGTCCTTTGGCTTATTCTTAACGTTTTCTTAAATGGCAAACAGTAATAACTGTTAATACCTCTCATTGTTTTGTGACATGGAGATGTTATGTGATTCAAGCGCACTCGTGTAAACACTGGATTAAATGTAAAGCTAAAGATTTGACTCATTTTTTTTCACTGCCTTTGAGCGGAGAATGATATCCAATGAGATGTGAGAGGATGTGGGGAAAAGATCTGGTAATCCCATTTGATTTGTAAAATTGTGGTTTCATGCATACATTTTTATTTTTAGAAAGAGACCCTGAAGCTGTACAATTTTACTTTGGGTTTCAGTCTTTCTCCAATGACACCTAAGCACAACTGTTACTAGTGTGCTTATCAAGGAAAAAAAATTCAACAGCTGTAGTTCTTCAGTGTGCTTGGGGCTAGCCTGAGGACCTTCTGTTCTTCTGAACCATACTTTGATTCCCACCCTGTCTGTTGGCTTGGGAAATGAAAGTCGTTTTGACCATTTAAACTTCGGGATAGAGGAAAGTCTTTATTCTTCGGTGTTGTAAAAAAAAAAAAAAAAAAAAAAAAAAAAAAAAAAAAAAAAGGTGAGTGTTGGATAGCTTTGGGATGCTTGCGGAGAATTTCTGTGACTCCCCTAGATCCTTTCATCATTTTAATCTTGGTGTTGAAATTTTTCATTGTAATCTTAGTATTTGTTATAATGTGTAAATATACTTCCAAGTTATGTTAATTAACAAATGGTAATGGGTAGGACTCCACTACTTTTCCAGTCATTAGTTCTAGTTGCTTTGGTTTCTTGTATTTGAGAAAAATCTCTAGCACTCCATTTGAAGGCAAAAGGCTGTTCCAGCTTGTAGATTGGGTGGCTTGGAGGTGTGTTTTGCCTATGAGCACATTTAGTAGATGATTTAGTAGATGTCTGCTGCTTCTGCTCCTTTTATATTTTCCTCATCACAAATATTTCAACATTCCTGATGGAACTTGATGCCTCTGTGGTACCAGGGGTATCTGCATTAAGTTTTTGCTTTGACTGAAGTTTGAAACATCCGATAATGATGGTTAATACAACATCGGTGATACTTTCTGGCAGTCCATATATTTCATGTTCATTAACAAGTGATTTATTAGACCACTGTAAAGCCCTTGTCATTCTCTTTAAAGAACCATTACCATACATGGGCAAAGTTATGGAATGTTACAACTTCTGTTCAAACTCACTATGATAAAAGCTCACAGTTTTATATGATTCTATTGGTTTTCCTTCCGCAAGGAATTATTCAAATATCTTGGCTTAAGAAGACAATTAATTCCACTTTAGGCTTTTTCCTCTTCTGTAGTCTGATTAACAGAATGTTAGCCCCAAAACTGGAATCGGGCGTATCCTAGAAAGCTATGCAAAACCTCTGAAGTTCCTTATTGCCATTTCCGAACTCCCATGCTGACGGTGTAAGTGCTGAAATGTACCCATGGCTACATGCTAGTAATGGAAACTGAACACCACTGAGCAGAAGAGACAAATGGAAAAGTGTTTTGAATCCTTTAATGTTTTAAAATAATGTCATTCCCATGCAGCTTTCTGTAGCTGTTTCCGACTGATGGTCTGAGTCAGTGTTAATGGGATTTGGAGATGTGATTCCATGGTGCTCTAATTCTTTTAATCCTGATTTTCAGACGATGTTTTATTAATGGCATTGTGTTAAAAGCCCGGTAAGTTACTCTTAAGTGTGGCAGGAAGAGGGCCCTAATTAAAGTAAGAGAAGGAGAATGATTGTTTACGCTGAGAATTTCATGGAGGTTTTTTAAGTGGGAAACATTACCATGTAAGACTTTCAGTGAGTGCTTGATCCTTCACTTTCTCATGTTTACATGTAGACTCGTCTCAAGTCAGTTAATAGAACACTAGCCTGGCTTCGCTGTTCCATCAGCCTCATGGTGCTGGTAATTATTTTTTCCTTCCTTAGCTTTGTCTTTCTGCAATGTGGAATTTTCAGTGTTCAGTTTACCAGATGATCAGTAAATGTCAAACAAATCAAAGTGTTGCTGCCGGCAGAGCTGTTGAAGTGATGCATTCTGAGTGTGACTTTGATTCCTGAGAGGTCGAAGTAGAAAGTGCCGGTGCATTAGTATCAGGGATTCATAGCAACAGGACCTGAGCATTCCAGGTCTTATTCCCCATGTACTTATCTGTGCCCTCCTTACTATGTGTGAGCACTTGCTTATGCTCATGTATATAAAATTGCTCTGGGAGCCATTACCATGTAATCTGAGTTTTGCTGAGAATTAGCTTATTTTACACCTGGAAAGACATTTCAGGAAAGCATATCCTAAAACTGAGGAGACATATTTTCTTCCTCTTTTCAATATGTGTGTGTGGTTTTGATAGGCCAACTGTCAAGTAGGTACTATTGAACGTAGTGATGCTTGTGTGCTCCAGCCAACAAATGGCAAACACAGTCCCATCAGCTATGCCTAGATGAGAGACTTGTAGTGTGGGTCAACCTGCTCTGCTTTCCAGTTCTGTGAAATGTGACGTCATTATGACTCAACAGAGAAACAGGGAGAAGAAAAGGTAGCACTTACTATTCTTTCCATATAATGTCCATTGAATTAATCGTAAATGGCTTCTTGGTTTCTTTCTGGACTCATTTCAAGATTTAATTCATTTTCCTCTCCCCTGACCCTCTCAATTCTTTTTTCTCTTTCAGTTTGCATGTAATTTTGCTTTCCCCATGATCATAACCATACTAGCTCTAGAAAGCCTTAGTATAAAGAGGGTTTTACCCACCTTGCAAAACATAATTTATATGCTTTACATCTCCACTTTGCCAACCTCTCTGTAGAGTAACAGATGAACAGCTTCCTTACTAAAAAGTTGGTCAAATCACTTTAAGTTAAAATACAACTTTCACTACTATACTGTGCTGTTTCCTACTCTGATTTATCAGAATAGTTGCATTTACATGTCAGATGCAGAAAGAAGATGATCCCCAAAATCAGGCTTGCTCATCTGTATAATCATTTTTGAGCATTTTCTAATCAGAGATGCCTTCTGCATTAGCATTGATGATTTTCAGTGGCACTGGTATGTTTGTTCTGTATTTGTGATTAATAAGCTACTTGGAATATTTTTCCACTTGACTGTGTGAATATGTGTTCACCTGTACAAATCCAGCATTTTTACAGAGGTTCCAGAGAATGTCCTGCCTTTGTCTGATCTTAGTGATTTCAAGTTCCTGGAAAATACTTGGAAACCATGGGTTTCCGAGGGTCTGTTTCACTCCTCTTTTCTATTCTGGTCTCCAGCATGCATACTGGCATGGAAGAATGTTGTCAGAATGCATATTTATGATCGCTGGATAAATGTTCATGCTCGGTGTGTCAATCGAAAGCTCTACCAATCCTATTCTCTTCTATTTTTTTTTCTGCAGCTGACTGATATGCACATGCAAATAGGTATGTAGATGAACTCTTCAGCTCTCACAGTAAACATCCACAGTGAGTTTATCTAGTACAGACATAGAATGATAAAGCTTTGGAAGAGACATTTTACCCACAGCCTGAGATTAACATCTTGGCATTCACGCAATATCGTGTATATGCCCAAACTCTAAAGGGGATGATGAAAGAATCTGGTTTCCTATTTGCTGTTAGCTGTTCCATCCTTCCATACGTCCACAATGTATTCAGTACCGCAGCAAAGTGAAGCAAGTGAATGGGATTGTGTCTTGCACACACAGGAAAGAAATTGAATGAAAAAAATTACCTAAAAATATCCTGTAAAGTCACTAATATGATATTATACTAGCAAGGAAGTTACTGGGGAGAAACATCTTTCAATGTATAATACTAGTTACCATGCAAATGAGATGTTGATGTTTTGTCTAGATGATTATGTGGATGTCATCTTCCTATCAAAAAGGTTAAAATGTATGTATAGTTAAATAACAGGTCTAAAAATAAGGAGAATTTCAAAGTGCAGATTATGAAATAAGTCTTGACAATATTATGAGCTTGTTTTCTACAAATGGGAGGGCTTTTTAAGGTCTTCTTATTTTAAATCATTAGGCTACACCCACATCCTTTTTCAAAAAAGTATTTTCCTTGAAGCTAGGAGGATTGTACTGCTGAGACTTCCAAATAATCATCTTCTCCTAGGAGTGAGAGCTTGAAGCAAAATACAAATAAGGAGGTTCTTCACCTTTATCAGAATATATGTCTCAGTAGTCATAAAGAGCATCAAATTCAGCAGGGTAATAGAGCAGCATATGCTAATATGCTAGAGATTAAAGGGAGGTGGCTAAAGTGACATGCTAAGGCAAATTACATTGTTCTGTCATTCTTTAGGCCCCAAATCACCTCTGACCTGTGGGCTCAAGATTGTCACTACTTGAGAATAAAATACAGAGTTAATCTTGTCTAAATTGTGCTAATATAAAATTCTGCCACTCAGCTCTGGTGAGACCTCACCTGGAGTACTGTGTCCAGCTCTGGACAGCACAGGAAGGATGTGGACCTGATGTAGCGGGTCCAGAGGAGAGCCACAAAGATGATCAGATGGCTGAAGTACCTCTCATATGAGGATAGGCTGAGGGAGCCAGGGTTATTCAGCCTGGAGAAGAGAAGGCTCTGGGAAACCTAATAGCAGCCTTCCACTACCTGGAGGGGCAGTACAAGAAGGTTGCAGAGGGACTGTTTTCAAAGGGGCAATGGTTTGAAATTAGAGAAGATTTCAATTATGAGTGTGGTAGAACCTTTCAACAGGTTAGCCCTGGGGTCATAGCTGAGGCCGTATTCCTGGAGATATTCAAGGTCAGGCTCAAACAAGGCTCTGAGCAAGCTGATCTAGTGGAGGATGTCCCTGCTGACTGCAGGGGGATTGAACTAGATCACCTTTAGAGGTCCCTTCCAACCCAAACCATTCTATGATTTCCAACTGCTGCTCTGGAGTGCTTTAGAACATACAAGACTTATATCCTTGGGAATTAAGTTTTGAAAGTCCAAAGGAGAAATTGTATTTTATCTGAAAATCTGTCATTGCTGAAGAGTCTGAAATAATTCCTTGCAGTTCAATAAAAAAGAAATATCTCTGTGTTATAAACTTACTTCAGGGTTTTTTTGTTTGGTTTCTTTTTCCTGAACATTCACTTTGAAGCTTACCACTTGATAGATTAGCCCAGTGCAAAATAAAATGCCCTTTTTTATGTGTAGAACCTTGGTAAATGCTGCAAAAAGATTCGTAGTGGCTCATAATATACATATAATCAGATTAGTTTTGAATTCTCTCTCAGCTGAGAATGTAGGAGTAATCCAATTCATAATTGTTTACCTCTGCTTTTTCTGATGCCTCAAAGGGTGCAAGCAAGGCCACATCAGTAAGGATGGCAGCTAGTTTTGTATTGCAGAGAAGTAGATTTAAGCCTCTGTGATGGGTTGAATTTATGCCCCCCAATTAATTTGGAGAAAGTACCCCCAAAATAAATGGAAGCAAATGAAGCTATATTTATAAGCAAACTAAAATCTAGAAATATGAAATGCAGTGAATGTGTACAAAATATACGATATGTGTACAATATATTGTTCACATATGCATGTGTACAGTATATTGTGCAATTTATAAACAACACAGAAACTCCTTAGACCCCTCTGGATGGATCCAGGGGACACATTCTCCTCCCCTACTCACTCCCTTCTTTCCATTACCTCACACAATAATTGAAACAGAGATACCCCATCAAGCCCACAAGAGAGAGAGAGGAAAGTTGTGAGCAGAAGTGACAGAAGAGACAAAGAATTGTTTATGCCTCTGCTCTATATTCCCATTAGAACTCCAATGAATTATATAGACCTTAACATTACTTTTCTTTTACATCCAATGGTAATTTATTTTCAGTCTTTGCAGTCAGGGACTCAGCTAAATTTCCCCCTTCAAACTGTTACAGCTTCTCAAGAAGACATGTTTGAAACTATTGAGACTAATCAGTGATTTTGGTTATATACTACTTAAAACTCAAAAGCCTGGTCGTTCAATTAAACTCTTGAGTCTGATAGTGAGAACGCTTTTCTGAAGCTGTTAAGTGTATGGCTATCTCTGATGCTTCAATAAATTCCGTAATGTAGGACTTCTAAACGCTGCTCTTCAAGACAACTGTCATGCAGCTGAAGAGTGTGCATTTCAAAGACACTTAATGAGAGATTAAGCTACTGGAGTTTCTGGACATTGCATATAATACAGAAGCTTGGGCAAAGACTAAAACCACAGGTTCTCTGGGACTTTGAGTAACGCTTTTTTCTTCTACTTTTACATTACATGGAATGACATTTGAGGGAACTCAAAGGTCAGTTACAGCTTTTCAAGTATTTTATTCTCCAGCTTCTTCAGATGAGTCCCAGAGTTCATTGTAGCTGAAACAATTTAATGATTCTTTTTTGAGTCATTCTCTCACACCTTGTCCAAGCAGTCTTTCATTGTGTTTTTTACTGCGTCAGCTTCATCTGCTGTAGCACAATGGGAAAGCTGATTGGATCAGTTGATGATCTTTAAATTGAATTATGTTTAGAGCATACCTATAAAATGGCTGAGTGATACTGTGTAAGTATAATAGATCCACATTCATTTAATATTCTAAGTATCTTGGAATTTTTCTGCCTTCAGTAATAATCAGATATATTTATTAATTGTAGTATGTGTGAATTAGTGTGTGTTACTACATATAGACAGTAATGTTTAATACCTTTTGAAACTTAACATATTGGGAATCCATTTCCCCAAGGAATATATTTATAAACTTTAGTTGTCTTTGTAACTTTTAATAATACAGTTACTAAAAGAAGAGCTCTCTTCTTCTCAGTCTGTAATGTGACATCATCTGCTTGAGATGGGTTATATTGTCCTGTCCACAAACTGAGTACAGGTGTATACATACAAAGCTTGGAATACATGATCTGAAAGATTATTTAGAAAAGCAAATATTTTCATGTTCATTGTATTATATCTATTTGTTAAAGTGCCAACAGGTCTTTTATTTCTAAGCTTTACCTATAAACTGTGAAGGTTTTTATTTTTTTCTTGAAGGATGTTTGAAAGCATGTAAGATTTGTGTTGCTACCAAGTGTTTTGCAGTGTAGAACATAAAATCACCAAAGAAACCACCCAGAATTAAAATGTCATGGTAAAGATCTACCTCTCTGTGTTTAGTGTTCATTATGAGATCAAAGAGGTGTTGTTCATAAAGGTAAAGGGATTGTTTCCATTTTCTTGTTATGTCAACAAAAAGAAGTCAGGAGATACTTAAAACATTCTTTATAATGCATTGGGAGGGAGGATGTGTTTTCTGTAGCAGAGATCTCATTTTGAAGGTTAGTTAGACTGCTTGGATAATTTAAAGTTCTTTAAATTGCATTTTAAAAAATACAGAAATTGGTGTTCTGCCTCCTTGGACTATATTTTAAAGTTACTGGCACTTCAAAGAAATTACTGAAAGGAACTAATCTGTACTGAGCCTAGCAAAATTAGTTCAAGCTATCCTGGGGTAATGCAAAATTAAAATGGTGTTTGTGGTGTCAGAGCTCACGCAAATAACATTAGTGTGTTCTTCCTCTGTCAGAATGGAAGGAAAGATGTAAAGGTATTTTCTCATGCGTGGGAAGATGACTGTAAACAGTGCAACTTGGCAAATATTTTGTTAGGATACTTGGTGGAAAATCCCTTCTCCTCACTGTCTAAAGGCATACTCTGGCTTTTCAGTCTGCTGTAATTGCTGTGTCTGGCGGGGGGGGGGGAGAGGAGTCTTAGTCCAATATCTCTTTCCTTACTGCAGGATAAATTAGATCTTGGAAACAGTGATATGGGAAGCATTTTGAGGTGACAGGGGAGGAATAAGATTTTGTGGTGTTTTTTTTTTTTTTTTTAATGAAGCCAGAGAGATGGAGTGATCTGCTTGATAATAAAGCTTAACTTCAATGCCAGCTCCATGCTGTTACAGCATATTACTAAACAGCAAGAAATGTGGCACAGATGTTGTGGCAGCCATATTTTACACCCTCCAAAAGGTCATGTCGCTTGTTATTACATTCAGAATCAATATTAAGTGAGCGTTCCAAATTTCAGCTGTCAGTTGAATTTATTGCTGCAAACCAAGGCTGAAAGGTTTTCAACTGTGATTCAAGCGAGTTAACAAATTAATAACGCACAAGTGTGCATGGTGGAGCAGGTGATCCATGTTCCAATGGAAAAGGAAGTTAAACTGAAAATCACAGAAATCAGAGCTGGGGTGTTTAGTCCATTCCCTCTACCATGGTGGAGGCCTTGAGCACAAGCCCTATGAGGAGAGGCTGAGGGAGCTGGGGTTGTGTAGCCTAGAGAAGAGGAGGCTCAGGGGCGACCTCATTGCTCTCTACAACTGCCTGAAGGGTGGTTGTAGCCAGGAGCGGGTTGGCCTCTTCTCTCTAGCAACCAGCACCAGAACAAGGGGACACAGTCTCAAGCTGCGCCAGGGGAAGTTTAGGCTCGAGGTGAGGATAAAGTTCTTCACAGAGAGAGTCATTCGCCACTGGAATGGGCTGCCCGGGAGGTGGTGTAGTCACCGTCCCTGGAGGTGTTCAAGAGGGGATTGGACGTGGGCACTTGGTGCCATGGTCTAGTCATGGGGTCTGTGGTGACAGGTTGGACTCGATGATCTTTGAGGTCTCTTCCAACCTTTGTGATACTGTGACTTGTAGAGTCTGCAAGAGTGCATTGTAGTGGTCACTGCTAGGGAAGGTTTGCACGCATTAGATTGTCTGCAGTACAGCCAGGTACTAAATATGTGTTTGTGGTTATTCTGAGTGTGTATTTTGTAAACTATTCAGATCTCTGATATTCAAAAGATATTTACAAATCTGACATTCTGTCCACGTGTGACAGTTCTGCTTTTTTGATATTGTGGTACCTTTTTTGCTTTCTCCAGGGTAAAGATGAACTGCAACATCAAAACAGGTTTTGGAACAAGAAAAGTTAGTGTAGTTCTAGGAAGTGGCCTTGTGTTTTTCAGTAGCCACAGTTCAAATATTTCTAGTTTTGGAAGGTGTGGGAATTTCTCAAAGTGTCTAGGTGTTTGTGTTTTTGATTACGGTTACACCATCAGGTCACTGAGAATGAAGGAAAACCCTTGCGGTTTGGAATTTGTTTTGTTTTCAGTAGGTATTAAAGTGACTTTAGCTAGATGAAAAGCATGGTTTAAAGTCTGAGCTGTATATCTCGTTTTGTTCTTTCTTCCCTAGATCCAGATAGTTTTTCTGCCAGATTTGCATTTGCTTAAAGGCTTTTCCACAACAACTGCAGTATCTTTGTGGCATGCTTTGTTGCTTTTCCTCCTTATGCTCCAGAAATGGTGGGTTTTGCTTCTGATATTTTTGTGAAGGAATTTCTTCCATATCAGAGTGAGCTGATCAAAATTTCAGCTAATCTGTGGAACTTCTCTGATTCTTTTTAGGTTTTGCTTAAATTTGACATTTTTCATCCTATTTAATGTAAATTTTTCAGATAGACATTTCTGGCTCTTGATGCTTAAACATGAAAATAAAGAGAAATTACAAAAGAGCATTCAAACAGAAATGAGAGCAAGAACCATAAATTGGCTTAGGTTGCAGGGCACCTTAGAGATCATCTACTTCACCCCCAACCCTGCCATGGTCAGTGGTGCCTCTCAACCAGACTCATGTCTCCACATCTGTCTTTTGTGTACTTTTTACTTAGGTTGTGGGTTGGATTTTTTTCAGATCTCAATTTTACACTACCTTCTTCTCATTTGTGCTAGCACCAAGAGAAAAGCAACAATGCCAAAGTGTAAATCCTGTTGTACCCTCCTGGTTTCAGTGAACAACCAACTGACAAAAATATAATAAAATATCCTTTCCTTAAAAACTGTTGACAGGTATAGGGAAAGTGTAATGTCAGTTTATTCAACAGAGATTTTAAAGAAATAAGGGGTTAATATGAAGGGGATTAAAGATTAAATGACAGAGAAAGGGAGTGACTGTATTAATATGCCAAAGGTATTTTGCTGCACCACTGTGTACTACTTCTGGATAAAGCATAAATCATGGTTGTTTAATATAGACTATGAGGTTTATAGAGGTGATTGAAATTATCCTCAGTCTACCACATGACTTATTATTGCAGAACAGTGCTAGATTCCAGTTTTCCTGCTGCAAGGAAAATAATTTCTGTCACTTATCTTGTTTCTTGTCCTCACCTACTACCATTCTTATTCTTCTCATTGTGTCTGTTTCCTCAGTAACATCTAAAGCTATTTGCATTTGCAATGGTCTTTTGAGACTACAAGCCCTGAAAAGATCAGACGTTTGTATGTAGTTTCAGTCTTAGTGAAATGGCATTTTCAAGGCCATTGTAAAACTGGTTTATTCTAAAATACAGAAAGGAAGCCATGGAGACATCAAGACAATCCATACTTTTTTTTTTTTTTCATGAGAACATCTCTATACGGATGAGAAATTTACTTCAGTGCCTACATTTAAATGGCCAAGCTGTAGCATAAACTGATTTTATCTAGTGCTGCCAACTAAATCTAGATAAAAACTTCTTATATCCTTTTTTCTTTCTGTGTACCTCAGTGAAGTAATTGCTTTAGGTTGCATGGCAGCCAAAATCTGGCACATAACAATTTACAGATGGTAAAAGGCATGTCTTTTCATCTGCCAATGTGTGATTCAGATAGCACAAGCAGACTTCAATCCACTTGACCTCAATAGAGCTGGCACAGCCTTCTTTTCCACTCTATTCCCAGGCTTATTTGATAAAGCAAAGGCAGTGGTGCTTCTGTGTAAAGAGGGAATGTAGTTTTTAGATCTAAGGTAATTAAAAAGTACTTACAAAAGATTTATAGAAAACGTTAAATTTTTGTGTATATGAAATTGAATTCTGAGGATGCGAGGAAGTGTGTGTTGACTAGTTTGAAGCACTCTTAGAAGACAATGCTAATGTCAGAATTGCAGAACTAAATCTGTAATGATACTGAATTATTTAATTTGTGTTACCAGGTTATAGGAAGTATATTTAACCCTAGAAGAGTAAGCAGACTCCTGTGACATCCTATTATGAAGCTACAAAAAGAGAAATTTCTGACAGGATTTTTTTTCTTGTCTTTCTGTAAAGAAATTATTTTGATAGCAGTTTACTGGCAAACTTTTACTTTGTTGGTGGCGAAGGACATGGGGCTGTTTGTATGCTTTGAAAAAAGTGCTCTTAAGTGGCAGAGGGTAAGCAGATTATTGTAATTTCAAGGACTCTGCATGCTGTAATACATTCATCATAGAATCATAGAAGGACTTATCTTGGAAGGGACCTCACAGATCATCTATTCCAACCTCCCCACCATGGGCAGGGACACCATTCAACTAGGCTCAGCTGCTCAAGACCTCATCCAACCTGGCCTTGAACATCCGCACCAAGGAGGCATCCACAACCACCCTGGACAACCCAGTGCAGAATCTCACAACCCTCGTACTGCAGAAATTCTTCCTAAGATCCAGTCTAAATCTGCTCTCTCTAAGCTTAAAACCATTCCTCCTTGTCCTATTGCTAGACACCCTTATGAAAAGTCTCTCTCCAGCCTTCCTGTAGGATCCTTTCAGGTATTGGAAGGCAGTTCTATGGTCTCCTAGAGTCCTCTCTAGGCTGAACAACCCCAGCTCCCTCAGCCTGTCGTCATAGCAGAGGTGTTCCAGACCTTGGATTATCTTTGTGGCCATCCTTTGGACTCACTCCAACAGTCCTGTGTCCTTCTTATGATGGGAATACTAGAGCTAGACACAGTATTCAAGGCCTTGAGTTCTTTGACAGAGGGAAATTCTTCATCCAGCAACACAAATCACTCTCTGTAGTCTGACATTCAGATCTGTGTCAAAGAATTGAGATTTCTACAATGTGGATTTTTATTTGGTGGAGCCCAATAGGGTGCTTATATCATGTAGAGCTGTAGTTCTTAAAATTTAAGAATCAGCATGCCACATCAAAAATTCAGGAGTATTTATTATACTGCCAGTAAGATTTTGATTACTTTAATTATAAATCTTTCATGTTCTGATTCTTACTAACTTGCACACAGCCTGATTGCAGCTCACCAGCAGTGTGTGTGCTACACTAATATATTGTACTCCAGAATTTGACAACCACTTTTGCCAAACGATCTGTCTGCCTGTGACAGCTGTGGACTGAGCTCACAATGAATTTACCCCAAGGGAGTAAATGAACACACTCACATGGAATTGGAGGTTAAATAGAAATTCTATTTACAAAAGCAAGCCAAATACAAAAGGTACAAAGGCAAAAGGATAGGTAGGGGATGGTCTGGTTTTGAGCAGCTTTGAAGAGGTTATGTGCTGTCCTCAAGTTAGGAATGTACACCTGTCAGGAGCTGAGGAAGACCAGACAGGGTTTGGCTTTGGCTGCACATGTTGCTAGCATTGTTGGTTAGCATTAGCCAATGGCATGCCTTGCTTGAGCGCGTGTCAGTAGAAAGATAACCAGTTGGAGTGTGACAGCACTGCATTGGGTTTGTGTAGGGACATGTATAAGTTAAGTGTGTAACACAAGAAACGTCTTCTTCTGGAGCTGTGGTGCAGAGGCCATGCCTGTGGCGCCCCAAGGATGGATGGACACACAAGTAACATCATCCCAGGCCCAGGTCTCTGGCTGAGTCCACCAGGCTTCAACCAGGCCAAGGCATATCCCACAACACTAGGCCTCAGTAGGCCAAACTGTCCCCCTCTGAGACAAGACTGACAGACCTCACTGCCCCCCACACTAGCTGGCACACTAGGCCCAGCTAGGCGTCAAGAAAGTAGCCTGCCCCCGAGGCTGCACAACCCCCAAACTACAGAGGTCACAGCAGCCACACAGGCCAGCAGCAGAGAGGAGGCAGAAAGAGAGAAAAGGCTGTGAGGTCTGCTTATATAGGGACGGCAGGATTATAGGATGGAATAACAAAATTGCACTTTCCTACGCTGTCCAGACCCTTGGACCCTATCTCTGTGGTAGGTCAGCTGGTCTCTAACCTACAACATTGTGCTTTGCACAATTACACATGTTGCTTTTGCTGTTTCTTTTCTCATTGGTACTTAAGTATCTCTGCAATAACAATGCTACTTTACTAGCTCCTGAGATGTACTGAAGTGGTAGTAGGATCGTGAGTGGGGAATCTCGAAAAAATGAGACTAAAGTGAAATTCAAAGACAAATGACAAGAGGACTGTCATGTCCACAGTCTTGGTCATGTTGAATCTAGGAGCAGGGACCAGAGATCAGGTTGCTTCCTCCATTTGTAGAAGTTCTGAGGCAAAAGTTTACTCCTTCCTTATGCCAACCAGCATCTGCCTTCGTGCATCTTGTCTTATTGCAGATCTTTTTTTATTAATCATTCCCTCTGTGCTTTCTATGCTAAGCACTTTTTTCCACATAGTCCAGAGGCCAGTAACTCTACTTTTCATAACAGGGTTTCACAGAGGTTAGTCTGTGCTTTAGTCAAACCATTCTGGCACAGGATGGAGTAAACACTGCTAAGACTGAAGTAGTGTCATTTTAATAGTAGGTGGGCTTCAGTCAGGAATTGTGCATCAACACTTGGTTGTTCTGTTGTTTTGTTGCCTTTCTCTTTAAAGAAAAGTTTGAAGAGGGAAGAATCGACTACAGCTTGCAGCTGAGCTGTTCAGGTATATTCTAGATGCAGTTTCTGGGTTTAGAGGTTTTTCTGAGAGCTAAGACTTTTAACACAGGAGCCTGTTGTTCACAATAGCACAGACAGCATTTTGTTGTTGTTGGTTTTTGTGTCATTATTAGAGTAGGTGGTTAAGAGAGATCATAAATACATGTGAACTTGTGAACTTTCTGAATTATCCTGTAGTTGATACATGTGAACGAGATAAAAAACTTTAACTGGAATTTGGGAAGAAGGGATGGCAGGAGTGGTGGTGAAGTAGAGGGCACCACAAAAAGTTCCATTCTTGCAGCAGCATATATATGAATTTCCATGATTTCCTCTCTTCCATAAGCCATGTGATTTCTGACATTGTTCAAATTCCTTCTGCTGGTATGCTTTTCTTTCCCCTTCTGACTACAAAAGTGTGTCATAACTACTTGAAGAAGTTTCATTTGGTGAATACTACAAGAATTTTAAGGGGAATTCTAAGTATATACTTGTCTTATTGCTAGTACTATTTTGTAGGTGTATTTGTTGCTGTAGAGGACGAGATACAGTGTGGTGATGTAGTGTCCTGGAAGTTCCTGTCTTTCTGTTTTCCTGTGCTAATTTTGAATATTCTGTGAGGGTTTTGTTTTGGTTTCTGTTTTCTCAAATTCACTTTTCTCAACTACATGACACAAACTATCTGATTTTGATAATTCAGCGCTAGACTTTCACCTCACTTGTTGAGGTGTTCTTAAGTGACATTCAAAGCTAAGCCTCTAGCAGTCTGTTCTGGCGGTAGCAGCTTCATTGCAAAAGAAATTCACCACTATCCAGAGATTGCTCATGATTCCATGTCTCTAGGAAAGCCAAAGTTCAAATAACACCAAGAGGTTTTGGAAGGAGAAAGGAAAGTAAATGTCCCTTTTCCAATTGTAATTTCACAAAACAGGGTGGTAAGCAAGAGAGAAAAGACAGGGTTTTTTACTAGAAACAAGAAACTGATGGAAAATATAGTTGTCTTTTCATAAGGGACATAAATCTAGTGATGGCTACATGGAAAATGGTCATTGCCTATTGGCTGCAATTAAACAGAAAATCTAATAGTGTGGTGGCAAAAATATACAGGAAGAAGGGAAGGAAATCTATCAAAACCTCTAAGAAATGTCTGGGGCAAAAAGGAAAAAAAAAAAAAAAAAAAGTCAAGCTTACTGCCAGTAATGTTATTATTCAGAGATGGTCTAAAATTCTTTCTGTCCCCAGATTACATTAAAGGACTCATAAAAGCAATTAATATGTAGACCGTTTTTTCTAAGTCACTAGAAGTTTCAGCATCTAATTATCCATTATGTGATAGTTGTAAGCCAACACATAAACTGCAAATTGTTGATGCCCTAGGATAATTTAAAATACTTCAATAGTAGCTGTGTTTCACATAAAATACATTTTTTTTTAAAGTTTTAAAAATATATGGACATCCCTTTAACATAGATGTGTTCACTTCAAATGATATAGTCTCAAACTGAACATAAATGATTCAGCTAACCATGGTGCTATTGTTGGGTTTTTTAAAAAATTCTGGTAAATTAGAACTAATTCAAAGACAAAATGGACAGCTTCTAGAAAAGAAACAGGAGGGGAAAAGTGAGTTGGTTAAACTGATATCAATAACTGCATTTTATCAGTTTCTGTTTAGTTGGGTAAAAATGAATTCTGTCCAGTGCAATCTCTTTGCTACCTGAAACAAGGTAACAGATTTGAGTAGTGTTGGTCCTTGTTTAAATTTTAGATCAGTTGTCACTATTACATGGTAGGCTTAAACTCTCTACAGACTGAGAAGAGAAAGAATTGATCTAGTGGGAAACACTAAATGAAAGGGTAACTAAAATGATGACATTAATTTTTGTATTTTTAAAAAATATATTCATAGTCCCATTTTCATAGAATCAATAAGGTTGGAAAAGACCTCAGAGATCATCATGGGCTTTAAACTAGATTTGAAGGGGAAGGGGCTGAAACCAGTCCCCCCAGACAGGAGTCTGAGGGTGGTAAGCTGGAGTCAGGGGTGAAACCAGCAGCCCAGCTAAAGTGCATGTACACTAATGCATGCAGTATGGATAACAAATGAGAGGAGCTGGAAGCCTTGTTACAGCAGGAAAGTTATGATGTAGTTGCCATCACAGAAACGTGGTGGGATGACTCACATGACTGGAGCACTCTAATTGATGGCTACAGGCTCTTCAGGAGAGGGAGAAGGGGTGGAGGGGTGGCCCTGTACATCAGGGAGGCTCTAGATGCCATGGAACTAGAGGTTAAGGATGATCAAGTTGAGTGCCTGTGGGTGAGAATTACAGGGAAGGCCAACAGGGCTGACAACCTGTTTGGAGTCTGTTATAGACCACCCAACCAGGATGAAGAGGTTGATGAATTATTTTATAGGCAGCTAGAGGCTGTCTCAAGATTGCCAGACCTTGTTCTTATGGGCTTGATATCTGCTGGGAGCTTAACACAGCAGAGAGGAGGCAGTCTAGAAGGTTCTTAGAGTATGTGGAGGACAGCTTCTTATCCCAGCTGCTGAGTGAGCCTACCAGTGGTAAGGCTTTGCTTGATCTTTTTATAAACAGAGAAGGGCTGGTGGGAGATGCGGTGGTTGGAGGCTGTCTGGGGTCCAGTGACCATGAAATAATTGAGTTTTCAATATGCAGTCAAACTAAGAGGGGCATCAACAACACCTCCACTCTGGACATCTGGAGGGCGGACTTCAGGTTATTTAAGGAACTAAATCACAAGGTACCTTGGGAAACAGCCCTTAAAAACGAAGGGGTCCAGGAGGTCTGGACCTTCTTCAAGAAAGAAATATTGAAGGCACAGGAAAAGGTTGTGCCCATGTGCCAGGAGATGAGCCATCGGCATAGACAGCCAGCCTGAATAGGCAGTGAAATTCTGAATGGATTAAAGGGAAAAAGAGGGTCTATCATCTTTGGAAGGAAGGAGAGGTTATCCATTGTTATAATGTAGATGGTAGATTCACCTTCAGCAATTCTTCCAGGACAAGATGTAAGCAGGCAAAGACCTTTCTTACATTATACAGAAAAGTTATATACTCTATCAGAAAACACATGTCACATCTTAATTAGTCATTTTCTACTGGCATGCATGTAATTAAGGCATACAATAGGTCAAAACAATATTTTAACACATCCAACCAAATTCTGCCTAATTATGACCCTAACCCTAACACCTCATTACTAACTAAACCACGGCTTCAAGTGCCATGTCCAGTCCCCTCTTGAACACCTCCAGGGATGGTGACTCCACTGCCTTCCTGGGAAGCACATTCCAATGGCCAATAACTCTCTGTGAAGACCTTTCTCCTTACCTCAAGCCTAAACCTCCCCTGGTGCAGCTTGAGACTTTGTCCTCTTGTTCTGGTGCTGGTTGCCTGGGAGTAAAGACCAACCCCCACTTTTCTACAACCTCGTTTCAAGTAGTAGTAGAGAGCAATAAGGTCTCCCCTGATCCTCCTCCAGGCTAAGCAACCGCAGCTCCCTCAGCCTCTCCTCATAGGGCTTGTGCTCAAGACTTTTCACCAGCCTCGTTGCCCTTGTCTGGAGGTGTTCAAGGAAAGGAATAGAATAGAATAGAATAGAATAGAATAGAATAGAATAGAATAGAATAGAATAGAATAGACCAGACCAGACCAGACCAGGTTGGAAAAGACCTTCAAGATCATCAAGTCCAACCTATCACCCAACACCATCTAATCACCAAGTGCTTCATCCAATCTTCTTTTAAACACTTCCAGTGATGGTGACTCCACCACCTCCCTGAGCAGCCTATTCCAATGGCAAATCACTCTTTCTGTGAAGAACTTCTTCCTAACATCCAGCTTAAACCTCCCCTGGTGCAGCTTGAGACTGTGTCCTCTTGTTCTATTGGTGGTTTCCAGGTCTCAATGTCCATCTGAAATTGAGGGGCCCAGAACTGGACACAGTACTCAAGGTGTGGCCTTACCAGTGTTGAGTACGGGGGCACAATGACTTCCCTGCTCCTACTGGCCACACTATTCCTGATACAGGCCAGGATGCCATTGGCCTTCTTGGCCACCTGGCCACGCTGCTGGCTCATGTCCAGCCTACTGTCAACCCGTACCCCCAGGTCCTTTTCTGCCTGGCCGCTCTCCAGCCACTCTGTCCCCAGCCTGTAGCTCTTCATGGGGTTATTGTCGCCAATGTGCAGAACCCGGTACTTAGATGTATTAAATCTCATGCTGTTGGACTCTGCCCATCTGTCCAGCCTGGCAAGGTCACTCTGTAGAGCTCTCCTACCCTCTAACAGATCAACACCTACCCCCAGCTTGGTGTCATCTGCAAACTTACTAATGGTATATTCAATGCCCTCTTCCAGATCATCAGTAAAGGTATTGAATAGGATGAGGTCCAGCACTGATCCCTGGGGGACACCACTAGTGACTGGCTGCCAGCTGGAAGTGGCACCATTCAGTACTACTCTCTGGGCTCGGCCCTCCAGCCAGTTCCTAACCCAGGGCAAAGTCCTGCTGTCCAAGCTGCATCCAAGCTTTCTTTAGCAGCTGTCCAAGCCATGTTCAAGCTTTCCTTAGCATACATTTGTTATGAAACTACTACTCTCCTTATTAGATGAAACAGCATTTTGTTAATTGAATTCTAAAGAACGAGAAGAGGAGGCTCAGGGGAGACCTTATTGCTGTCTACAACTATCTGAAGGGTGGTTGTATCCAGGAGGGGGTTGGTCTCTTCTCCCAGGCAACCAGCGCCAAAACAAGAGGACACAGTCTCAAGTTGCACCAGGGGAAGTTTAGGCTCAAGGTGAGGAGACAGTTCTTCATTGAGAGAGTTGTTAGCCATTGGAATGGGCTGCCCAGGGAGGTGGTGGAGTCACCATCCCTGGAGGTGTTCAAGAGGGGATTGGATGTGGATCTTGGTGCCATGGTTTGGTCATGAGGTCTGTGATGGCAGGTTGGGCATGATGATCTTTGAGGTCTCTTCCAACCTTGGTGATTCTGTGATATCGGTGCTTGCAAATGTTATTTTTGCAACTGCCTGTAGGTTATGTTATATTTTCATTTCTGCCATTGCTGCCATCATTAACTGAAATATTCAAACATAATTCAAACACATTTTAAAAGTTTAGCAACTGTTCATGTTTTGGCTAGACATGATTGAATGCTACACTTGCTGATGAATTTAATACTTAAGAATGAAAGAACTCCTCCCAAACTCAAAAGAACTGAGCTCTATTACCTTTCTTTGTTTGTCCTTCTATGTTTTGGGTTTTTTTAACTTTTAGCCTTCTTTTTTTTTTTTTTTTTTTTTTTTTTTTTGGGGGGGGGGGGAGAGGCTTGGATTGTATACTGTAGGTCAGTTCATTAAATCAGTTGATTACTTTCTGCTTCTTATTTTTCATGCATCTTCACATGATTGAACTTCCAAATGGCAGACTGCTGATGGAAAATTCCCACTTAGCTTTCTAAAATGTGTATCGTCTTACATGTCTGATAGCATATGAAAAAGAGATCCAGAAATCTTGCTTCCTTAGGTATTAAAGACTGTCTTCAACTTTCCTAAACTAAGTATGTATTGATTTACTTGTCAGTCCTGTGATGTGCTCATGGCAGTTGTGCAGAACAGTACAAGCATACTACTTCTGCTGAGAAATACAGCATGAAGTAGACACTTACTAGAAGGAAAAAGTAGTTGGGGAATGAGGTATATTTGTGAAGTAGCTCAGAAAGGTTTAAATGAATCATGGAATCATTACAGTTTCAAGAGCTAAGGGGTAGGAATTAGTGTAAATATTGTTTGTTTTTTTTTTTAATAATTATTATTTGGTTTATTTTTAAATTCTATTTTTGAAAACTACTCCTGGAAGTTGTCCATAGTTGCACACCTTCCACCTTGCCTCGCTGTTATTTCATCATCTCTACTTCATAAGAGCAAGATACAAGTTCATGTTAATGTTCCCAGCAATGTCTTGTTTTCACCTTATGACCTTGAGAGTTGTTGCATTATTTATTCATCATCTATAAAGTATTAAGTGCTTTTTAGTGGTTGATCCTTGTCCTGATGGGCTTGTGGGCTAGGTTAGACAGGGGAACAGCAAGGAAGAGGACAGGTTTCCTAACCACCGAGGAGCATATATAATTCATTATCAATTTCGTAACAGATTGATCAAAGGAGTTGTTTAATTTGTTTCTCCAGTTCTTTTCTGAAACAGTCGTCTTAATGTCTAGAATAGAATTCAGGAGCAAAGGTTTAAAAGAAAATATTTTCCTCTTGCCACTGTATGTGGCTTGTTTATTTCATAAAGGTGCAGGATTTTTTTTTCTACCTCAGTGCTGTTCAGCAGCATACAACATGAGTTATGCATACTAAATTCCGTACAAACTAGACAGTCTCACATGGCACCTACCAAACAAATGTCTGAACAGTGTAAACAAGCCAGTGTTCCAAACATGAGGAATAACTTGTTTTCAGTGGGAGCAGAAATGGAAGAACAAAGTGAAAGATCATTAAAAAAAAAAAAAAAAACACAAAACAAACCCACACCCAACAACAACAACAAAACCCACAAAACCCAAAAACAGTGGTTGCAAATCATTAAGATCTAATGGAAAAAATTACTTCAGTCTTCTGCCAAAGCATGAATCTGTGAAGCAGGGTAATACCAGGTTTTTTTAAGCTAAACTGCAGTTACAATATTGACAAAGTGGAGCCATGCTCCTCATTTGAAACATTCTGTTATGAATATTGTAATAGTTCCAACACTGTAATGTTGAACTGCTTGAGCTGGACTGCTTCAAAGTTATTGTGATGGTTTGTGTTTTCAGGGGTTGAGAGCAGCAGATGAATTCAGCTTAGCATTTGCTACTGACAGTAAGTTCCAAATAAGATTTCATTGGTACTAAAATAAAATTATATCCTAATTACTAAATTTTAAGCCTAGAACAGTAAGCTTTATTTAATTAGCAGTCAAAACAGAGATTCAATAAATCCTGGTATTTGAAATACAGGAGTATAGCCAACTGCCAACATAACGCCGTTGTCCTGTACCTTCCCAGGGCTGCATGGCACTAGTATAGGTCAGTATATCTTAGTCACACACCTTCATACAGACTGTGATGTTATGCTCAAAGGTGTGCACATAAAAGCAATCTGTGACCTGTTCAGGGAATAGGATGCTACTCTTAGCCAAAAATAAAATAACATAAAATTACTAGAGCAAGAAACATGTAAGGAGAAGTTTGAGACTAAAGTTTGCATTGGTTGCAATATGGAGGCAGAAAACTTTCTCAGACATAAGATGAGAAATATGGAAAAGAACAGAATAAGTCTCTAGAAGCGAAGCAAAATGCGTATTTGAGAAGGCCAGTAACTACTCCTTTAGTTATACTGAGGGCTACATTGACGAGTTCCTTTTCTATATGTGAGGAGTGGATGAAGGCATGCAGATCAGATGTCTGGCAGACAGCGACTCTCAGAAGCCCAGGAATCCTCTGTCACTCTTCCCTAAACACTATTGTTCATCTAAACCAAAATGGTACTAAACTACATACTGCTGGCATTAAAAATATAAAGATTATCAAAAGATCTTAAGCTAAAGACTGTAAAAGATTGACAAGTGCAAAAGCACACATCATTCAGGATTCATTCCTCCAGGTGTTCAATCATAAACTGTATGCTATTAAAAGAATGACACATAATCCTATGAACATGGATCAACAAAACCAATGAACCCCAAATTACAAAAGTACACACATATGAATAGTGAGATCAGCATTTCACACACACATAGCCCTTAGTAATTTTTGAAGCCTTCTTATGCACGGCATGAGAAAGCACTGCTTAGGTCAGCAGAGCAGCAACCTCATTGGTGGTGTGAATCTGAGTAATTGCTGGATGTGTTTATAAAACCTGTTTCTGTTTGCAGGTCTTCTGGCAGATATTTATTGGCCTTTTTACATTTTGACTATTAAAATGGCAGGTAAATTACAGTTAATGAGAAAAGTAGAAACAATATGGAAATAATAATACCAAAAGAAGTGTTGTAGTATAGTTCTATTAGTGCTATTGTATAGCGTCCTTGAACCATAAATCAGCACCACAGAAAGCAGATCTGACATATATGACTTTGAGTTGCCAAATAGAAGGGCAACAAAGTTGGTGAGGGGTTTGGAACACAAGCCCTATGAGGAAAGGCTGAGGGAGCTGGGGTTGCTTAGCCTAGAGAAGAGGAGACTCAGGGGTGACCTTATTGCTCTCTACAACTACCTGAATGGAGGTTGTAGCCAGGCAGAGGTTGGTCTTTTCTCCCAGGCAGCCAGTACCAGAACAAGAGGACATAGTCTCAGGCTGTGCCAGGGCAGGTTTAGGCTGGATGTTAGGAAGAAGTTCTATACAGAGAGAGTGATTGCCCATTGGAATAGGCTACCCATGGAGGTGGTGGAGTCACCTTCATCGGAGGTGTTCAGGAGGAGACTTGATGGGGTTCTTGGAGCCATGGTTTAGTTGTTTAGGTGGGTTGGATTGGTTGATGGGTTGGACGCAATGATCTTGAAGGTCTTTTTCAACCTGGTGTATTGTATTGTATCTTCCAACACATACTTGCCTTTCAAATATTTGTGTTTTACATTTCTTTGTGCTTTCTGGCTCATGGAAAAGAAGGCAGTATATATAGGTGTGATGTAGAAAGGTATCCATATGACTCTCTTCAGTTTAGATGGGAGATGCATGGAAAAAGGAAGAAAAGAATAAATCAAGCTCTGTTTTTCCTGTTACAATGAGAGTGGAATAGCGGTGAAACTAACTCAGCATTCTTCCTTCAATTGAAATAACATGTTTGTAGGATAGAGCTACTCTGGCCTTGAGGTGAGAAGGAATTCCCTGGTGTCCTATGTTGTGTATGGAGTCCACTGCCATTTTGGGTAGGAATCATAATGAGAATTGTGCCTCATATCTATACTTTTTGATGAAAGATAAAATGTAATGTAAATGTTTCTTCAAAGGGCATATCAAGCTTTGTTGCTTTCAGGAAGGAAAAACAGTGGCTTTGAATCTAATGTACCTTACTTTTGAAATCATGGCAGTGTAACTGGGGAGATTTTTTTTTTTTAAATAATTTTAATTGGAAAAATGCCTCTGATGTGCAGAATTCTGAAAATTGATATTGCTGAGACTTGCAGCAGGTGGCTCCTGCATCTCCTGCTGAACCTGGCTAGATCGTGCTGTCAGTTGGGGTGTGTTTTCTATTTGATATGCTCTTTAGTGCTTACCCCTCTCTCCATGGTGGTCTGGCATTCTCTAAATTCATGTAAGATCAGGTGAATGTATTTTCTGGGATAAGTCAGGAAGGCAGTGCAACCAGACTTAAGTCAGAAGTTGCATCATAAATTTATGTCTCGCAGACAAGCTGTGTTTCAGTGCAGTCCATCTTGGAAAAATATGCCTAGACTTTCCAGTCATTCCTGCCTTACTGATACAGACAGAGGATGCTTTTATTACACAGAAAAACTACACATGATATCCTGAAATGGAAGCTTATTGTAAAGGTTAACTGTAAGTTATTGAGGTGAGGGCAACAGCCGACACCAAAGTAAGGTAGTGTATGGATTCACAGTCTTTTCTTGCCTAGTCATGCCATTAGTCTTGGATTTTTGAGTGGCATTAGCAAGATTCTAAGTTATGCAGACACCACAGCAATCAGCTTAAAAACCACTTTAAAAAAAAAAAAAAATTTTTTTGTGAAATAGTTTGGGTTTTTTTTCTTTCTTGAAGACCAGGTTTGAGGCCTTCTTTATGAGAATGGCTATTGTTATGTCTGCATTCCCCTTGCAAAGTACAGGAGAAATTTTGGGTGAGCAAAGTGCAGTCATTGTGGTATAACTTTAATTTGCTGCAGTCAGCCTTACAGATATAGAATGAGATATCTAAGTCTCAGGGGTTGTAAATAGCTGCAGAAATGTTGCAAAGATAATTTATTGTTGTATCTTAATTAAAATTATAATTAACAAATAAACATTTTGCTAATAACATGCTAACAAATTTTCTGAAACATAATATAATCAGAGACTTGATTCTTATTTTTCCTACCCTTTACAGTGATGTTTTTCCATTGACACAGATGAAAAACCTTGTAGGTTTAGGGGTTTTAATAGATTATCATAGTTGGAACCAGGACCAGAATTTTTAATTAGATATTTGAAAGTTAGTTTCTTGGTTTATAGATTTGTTTTATAGAATACAGTTAGTTTCTTTGTTTATAGATTTGCTTTATAGAATACAGTCTTTTAATCTTTTAACAGAAATAAAAGGTCAAAATATCTGTCCTGTGCTAGTAACAGTAAACTATTTCAAGGTGGCTTAGTCAACTGGCAGGTAGGCATTAGCAGTTCTTACTAAAATCACTAAGGTGATTTTAAAAATATTTTTACTTTTATTATGCTTTGTAACTACTGAAGACTTTGTGACTATGATGAATTTGTATGGCTGCTGCAGACACAAATTGTTAACGCAGATTTTCTCACAGATTTCTGATTTTCACAGGTATTTGGGGCTAAAAATACTATTGTTCAATGAAACCTCTTCTAGGTGTTTATTTTTAATATCTTTTACACTTGTGAATTTCATACCTGGAGCACTGAGTGCAGGTTTGGTCCCCACTGTAGAAAAACAAAAGCTGTGAACAGACTGGAAACTGTCCAGACAAGGGTCATGAGAGTGATCTGAGGACTGGAAGCCCTACCATGTAAGGAAAGGCTGACAGAACTGGGATTGTTCAGCCTGTAGATGAGAAGACTTAGGGTAGATATTATTGATGTGGACCAGTCCACAAAGGCTGGCTACCAGGAGGATGGAGAATCCCTTTTTATAAAGCGTCCCATGGAAAAGACAAGGGGTAATAGGGACAAGTTACTGCTGGGGAGATTCCCATTGGACTAGAACATGTTTCCCCATGTGAACAGTGAGACATTAGAATCATCTCGCAAGGGAAGTGGGGACATCCCCTACACTGGATGTTTTTAAGACTCAGCTTGACAGGGTGCTGGGCCACCTCATTTCAATTCTACCATTACCTTGAAAGGTTGGACCAGATGATCCTTGTGGTCCCTTCCAACCTGGCATTCTGTGCTTCTGTGAAATTGCTTTGTGATTCTCAGCAAATTGGAGTTTTGGGAGTGCAAACCATGTTTATTAAGTGGTTTTGCCTGCAAAATGGGTTTTTGTTTTTGTTTTTTCCTAAAGACTTTGTTCACCACAACATTCTGAAAATACATACCAATGAAGAGCATCATCCTCTGACTGCATGCAGCTAAGTTCTTTAGCAGAGGAAGCGACCTGCAAGAATTAGAAGTAGTGATAGAAGGACATATTTTGGCTGGCAAAGTCAGAACTTCATGTTTAATTTAAAAAAGAACATTAAACTTTTCATGTTTAATTTAAGGAAACAGTAGAATGTTGGGATTTATGATCCTAATGATGCTGTGTCAGTGCTACATGATGTTAGTCTCATGCCTGCTGTACAGGCTGCAGATATATAGAAACACTTTACAAAAAATGTCTTTCCTTTTGTTATTGAGAGAAAAAGGAGAAAACAGCTAAGGCAGCAATGACAAAAACAAGACATTAGGCATGCACCGCTAGTCTAGCTAATTCTAGGGGTGCTATTAGCAGACATTTAGGCAAATCCATTAACATTTAGCATCAGCACAAATGCAATTGCATTCCTACCTTTCATGTTTCTGGCAAAATATGCAAGGCCATTCAAGGGAGGAAAAGGACGTTGAAGCCATTTGTTAGGTAGTACAGCCTAAATGGGGAAAGACTTTTTAGGGAAATTGTTACATTTGAAAAAAACCCAACTTGATCCAAAAATGTTATTTTAAAAGGGGGCCTGATTTCTTAAAGAATAATACTGATCAAATGTTTGGTTGACATTTTCTGTGCATCACTACTGATTTTAAAGGCTTAAAACACTTTTCTGTTTAACTCTTTTCTTAGAATCTGGGAATACCATTTCAAAAAGGTATATCAGAGAGTCTTTTTGAAGTGCATCCATTGTGCAGACAAGTCAAAAAATACCAGACAACTCTACAACAGAACAGGTTGAAGAGGTAGCTACAGTAATTGTCTTGGTTTTGACAGTGACAAAGGGCAAATGCTTTATTATAGGTCTTAAAATATCAATAGTGTACACCCATTGTAATGTGATGCTGTAAAAGGGAGAATTCTCCATAATTCTAGCCTAGGTTTACTTTGGTTTGACGGACACCATAAATTACACAATAGAAAATTCCTCTTCAACTTCACAATTGAAGTAAAATATTTGGGGGTGGGGGTGGAAAACTGCCATAGATTCAAATTATTATGATTATTTTTTAAAGCACTGAAGTTTATTGTGTGCTTTTTACTCAAGAGCTCAACATTTTTTACATGTCTAACTGTATATTCTTTATAAGTTTACCATCACTGATATTACAGGCATTCTCTGTTTAAGAAAAGAAAACAAACAAATCAACATTGTGCAGCTGTTTCTACTTTTGAAAATTTCAGTTTATATTTTATTGATCATCTTGGTTTTTCAGCTACCCACTTTGCAATGTGATATCAAGTAGGAGAATTTATGAACCAAAAAAGGAGTCCCTGTGTGTACTTAATTGTTATAGATAGTTCTGTTACTTGCTTTGCCTGATCCTCTCCCCAGTTCCTCTAAATGGTGTAAATTTATTGTGGTCTGTTGGTCCTTCGGAGCTCCCAGAGGGATTCACAATGCTTGTTGCCCATTCAGGCTCTTCTGTTATCTGACTGTGGGAAGCTGTGTGGAGAAAAGATTCCTGACAAAATGTGGCATTAATCATTTTTCTATATTGAGAGTTGTCTGTATTAACTTTTACTCTCTTGTCTCCTACAGCAGTGGGTAGGCCTGACTTTGGTCTCGATTTCAGTACTGTATATTGTGTTTAATCATACTGAAGCAATGGAATTATGGCAAATTAAATACTAAGTCTTCTCTGGGGTTTTCATTATGTTGGTTTGGAAACTCCAGGGTTATGCCGTTAGAATGTCCAAGATCTATTACAGTAGAAAATCAAGGGGGTTGACTGATTTTACAACTCCAGCTTTTGGTCTGTCCTTTTCAACTTTACCGCTGTGTTTTGCACGTCATTCCCAGCCCCCCCCCCCCCCCCCCCCCGTGCCCCTTGTGCCCTTCTATCCACTTGTTTTATAATTCAAGATAAACTAATTTTCAAGAGCTCTTACCTGGAATGGTGCATGGCCAGGATATGGGGGAAGCCTGTTTGCCTCTCTGTCTCCACAATAAGCTCTGGCACTTGGGCACTTTCTCACACCTGTGGGGTGTCAGCTTAAGGGTCTGGCTGTGGGGGAAGAGGTGACACCTGATATGGGGAATATGCAGAAACTCAAAGGTGTGCTTGTGAGCCCTGGTGGGCCTTCTTCCCTAGAGGCACTGAAGGATACAGGGTTGTGGACAACCACAGGAAGAGATGAAGAATAGGAGTTTTGGAACTGAAGTGATGGGCCATGCATACCTTGCACCTTCTTTCATCAGGAACTACTCCAGATAAGCACCTTCTTTAGGTGTGTTTATTCACCTCTTTTAAGCTTTCTTCTTTCCTACTGAAATTCTGTCGAGCTTCCAGGCTGAAAATTTCTGTAGGCATTCTAGTATTCTTTTTCTGTAAATATACTGCACTTGTTTGTTTAGTTACTTAATTCCTCAAGCAGTTGCTTTGTTTTCTGCTGCTAGTTGGTTTTTTTAAAAATTTTAATGATTTTTTCTCTTTCAACGAGAAGGGCGAGAATCCCATTTGTGTAAACTGGATACTTTGTTATGCTAACACATGTTTTGTGCTTCACATGTACAGATTTGAGTGATTATTTATATAAAATGTGTGAGAATAAATTCTTCCTCTACTTGTCTGTAGAGACTTTAAATTCAAGATTCTGACTTTTTCTACATGCAGCAGCTAATGATTTAATTTGTATTGGTGGCAGCTTTAATCCTGTCACTTCTCATGGCATTGACTGCTGCTACAAAAATACCCAACCATTAAATAAATCACAGATTGTTATTTAAAAGCAAAAAAAAGTGTACCATATTTAAATACTTCATTTCTCAATTAGATATTAATCTTGTAAAGAGAACTGCTTAAATATAAGAGTAAATAAACTATTCTTCCAGAATCCTTCAGTCTATCTCTCAAAACTTAAATTTCTCCTGTAACTCTAAGGTTACATTTGAGGGTTTCAGAGGAGTTGGGTCCTTTTGACCTGGCTTTTAAAATTTTTCTTCCCTCTTTTGGCATGTTTTAGGAAGACATAATGAAGTTCTGTTCAAGGAAGCAGAAGTATTCAGCAGTATCAAGGATGATGCCAGAGTGAATGCAAGGTTTTTAAGTGCTCATGATAAAAGTTGATCTATAAGCCCCCTACTTTTTTAAATAATTTTTTTCCTGTTGCATATTTCATATAGGAGCTGGTTTTCTTCCAGCACATCATAATGCATTTCAAGGCTACTGCTGTCAGCATGATAGGGACCCTCCAACATTGAAACCCACCTTAGAGCATGACACTGTGGTGGTTGCTAATCTTTTATAAACCATGAGAAGATTCTTTGAGGAAAAACAGTGATTATAATGAGAACCCAATCCATGCAGTTTTCATCATACTGCTGAATCACAGCACCCAGTTGAACCTCTGCACGTGGGTTAATTGTTGACAGAGGGAGCAGCAATTTGAATTATCACAATGTCATAATGACTTTCAGCTTCTTGCCTGAACCTGATTGTTGTCTACAGGCAATTTAAAAAAATGTTCAAACAGTAATTTTCCTTTATGGGAACTCAATGTATAAAAATGTAACCACACAGATAGTTTGAAATGCCAACTCGATTGTGTTTTTAGATCACTTGGGATCTGGGCAGACACAAAGGTGGTGGTGTTACTCAGTGTTGGAGCTGCGTTGTTTACTGTGAAGGTTGTCAGGCCCAGGAACAGGCTTCCTGGAGGGGTGGCCCCAATCCTGTCGGTGTGGAAGAGGCACTTAGACAACACCCTTAACAACGTGCTTGAGCTCAGTCAGACTGGATTGCTTAGTGGTTGTACTGGGTGATAACTGTAGGTCCTTTCCAGCTGACATGATCCATTGTATTCGTTTTAAACAAAAACGCAAACTTTGTGATAAATTCTCCAAAAGCCTGTTCTTTTATCATTATCCTGAAAACTCTGGGTCTAAGAAGAGGGAACTATAATCTCCATATAATAACACGGATGAAAAATTCATTGTTAAGTTAAAATGTTGAATTTGTGGAGCACGGTGATAATTTCTGCTAAGACTGAGGTTTGGGTTTTTGAAAGCAGATCTGAGTTTTAACAGAGTCAGTAGCATGCATATCAACATACCAACAGAGCAGATAGCCAGTGTCCCTGCATGTCCAGAGGGCAAAGCATAGCAAAGCTGAAAGCTTTGCTCAGCCTGTGTAATGGGTCACTCAGCAGTGTCTTTGAAACAGATGGAGTGTGCCTTCATTTTGGGTCGCACTCCGAACAGTGACAGAACAATGTATGCTATGTTTAGTGCATAATGCTGTAAATAACTGTCAAGGCTAATGCAGAAAAGACATTCCTTCATTACTTTTAACTTTCAGAAAAAGCTGTAAATGGGCTTGTTCCAGAAAAGATTGTCAGTTTTCACTTATGTTTTAATGTTGATTTGTTAGAGGCCGTTCAAGTTGATGAAACAAACTAAGATTTGACTTAAATTACAGAGGAAAACTCTTGCCTATTTTTATCAATCTAAATATTCTAATATGTGTGACAACTCATGTCAGCTTCTCCTCAGTGATGTACCTGTAGTATTGAACGTATTTTAATGACTTAGCCTCTTTTCTACTTGTTATCTTTGATCTAGCTGCTGCATTGACTTAAGTCTGTGGTAGTGGCAGAAGATAAACATGAATGGATAATTTCTGTTAATACTGGGCAAAGAATGGAATGGACATTATAGGCATTTTCAGTCCTTGTAATTTCCATAGGAAGGATAAACCAATTCATATAGCTGCTCATTAGTTTGGGGTTTTTTAACCATTCTCAGGGGTATCGTTACTCTAACAAAATTTTAATCAAGTTTTTCAGTGGCAATATTGAATTTTAAAAGTTAGTAGTTACTGGTTACAGTATGACTTCGTTAGTATATGGGGAAAGTAATTCTGTGGTGATTAACATCTATTTGCGTCTTGGAATGCATTATGGGCTCTAAATTATCATAGAAATTAATGCAATCTTCTTAAAAGGTCTTAAAATATGGTAATAGATACAGCAAACTAGCACCTGCAGCTCTAGGTACTAAAGTTATTAAAGTTGGATATAATTATGTTTATTTTGCAAGCATCTAAATGAGGGGGAGAATGAGAAACAAAGTTTAACAAAAACTAAAAAGACAGGCACTCAATTTGAAGTCAATTTAGATTTTTAAAGTTTTCTTTTATTTAACAAGTATATTGCTAATTCTCCTGCATATGAAATAGTTTGTCCATGTTACAGTTCAAAACCTGTGGCAGCATTGTGACACTGACTTCATAATAGTGACTTCAGTCAATTGGATGCTTGTGATTTACATCAGTAAACCAAGGACAGAAATTTGTTACACAAGTTTAGTTTTTCAAGGCTGCTGCTTCTTACATTGTGCTGTGTTTGTGTATTAATTTTTTTTTTAAGGGTCACTTGCTGATTAATTTTCCAGTAGTCTAACAGAACAAGAAGTACAAAAGCCAAAATAGAGTGGCTGCTTGCAACTGAGTTTCTGGTTGACATTCATGCAGGTATCCATGCAGGAATAGTCTCACAGAGAGCAAATCGCCATACCTGAAAATGAGCAGGTACCATTCATCTGGGGTTGATGTACCCCTGTGCTTTCCCTCATTTAGATATATCATCCACTGATAAATAACTGATCTGAACTTGACTGCAGCTCCCATCCTGCAATTAAATTAATGGAGCTAGCCAACAAACAAGTGCTTTTTCTGTAATAGGTTATGATTATTTCCCCAGTGGAAGCAAATATCTCCTTATTCCTTATCTTCTTATTCTGTACATATGTCATTGAATAAATCCCTGCCTATCTTTAAGGTAACAAGAAGACATGCTGGTGTTTGGTGTGAGTGTTCATTGTGCAGAAAGGAAGCATGTACAGCACATTAAGTGCAGAGTTGGAATGCCAAGGGAGATTTACAGATAACAGAAATTAGCAGAAAATGCTTCTTATTATCGGTAGAGAAAAGCTGTATTTTAAGTGACAGCCAGATGCTTGTTTACTATGATTATAATGTTAATGGTAATATTCTGTTCACAGTTCGGTGCGCATAGCAGCAATGGGGGTCATTGGGAATTCTGGGAGAATTCAACCTCTACCTTATTTCATCTCTTTTCTTTTCCCTTTTCCCTTTCCTCCCTTTTCCCTTTCCTCCCTTTTCCCTTTCCTCCCTTTTCCCTTTCCTCCCTTTTCCCCTTTCCTCCCTTTTCCCCTTTCCTCCCTTTTCCCCTTTCCTCCCTTTTCCCCTTTCCTCCCTTTTCCCCTTTCCTCCCTTTTCCCCTTTCCTCCCTTTTCCCCTTTCCTCCCTTTTCCCTTTTCCTCCCTTTTCCCCTTTCCTCCCTTTTCCCCTTTCCTCCCTTTTCCCTTTCCTCCCTTTTCCCCTTTCCTCCCTTTTCCCCTTTCCTCCCTTTTCCCCCCTTTCCTCCCTTTTCCCCTTTCCTCCCTTTTCCCCTTTCCTCCCTTTTCCCTTTCCTCCCTTTTCCCCTTTCCTCCCTTTTCCCCTTTCCTCCCTTTTCCCTTTCCTCCCTTTTCCCCTTTCCTCCCTTTTCCCCCTTTCCTCCCTTTTCCCCTTTCCTCCCTTTTCCCCTTTCCTCCCTTTTCCCCTTTCCTCCCTTTTCCCCTTTCCTCCCTTTTCCCCTTTCCTCCCTTTTCCCCTTTCCTCCCTTTTCCCCTTTCCTCCCTTTTCCCCTTTCCTCCCTTTCCCCCTTTCCTCCCTTTTCCCCTTTCCTCCCTTTTCCCCTTTCCCTCCCCCTTTTCCCCTTTCCTCCCTTTTCCCCTTTCCTCCCTTTTCCCCTTTCCTCCCTTTTCCCCTTTCCTCCCTTTTCCCCTTTCCTCCCTTTTCCCCTTTCCTCCCTTTTCCCCTTTCCTCCCTTTTCCCCTTTCCTCCCTTTTCCCCTTTCCTCCCTTTTCCCCTTTCCTCCCTTTTCCCCTTTCCTCCCTTTTCCCCTTTCCTCCCTTTTCCCCTTTCCTCCCTTTTCCCCTTTCCTCCCTTTTCCCCTTTCCTCCCTTTTCCCCTTTCCTCCCTTTTCCCCTTTCCTCCCTTTTCCCCTTTCCTCCCTTTTCCCCTTTCCTCCCTTTTCCCCTTTCCTCCCTTTTCCCCTTTCCTCCCTTTTCCCCTTTCCTCCCTTTTCCCCTTTCCTCCCTTTTCCCCTTTCCTCCCTTTTCCCCTTTCCTCCCTTTTCCCCTTTCCTCCCTTTTCCCCTTTCCTCCCTTTTCCCCTTTCCTCCCTTTTCCCCCCTTTCCTCCCTTTTCCCCCTTTCCTCCCTTTTCCCCTTTCCTCCCTTTTCCCCCTTTCCTCCCCTTTCCCCCCTTTCCTCCCTTTTTTCCCCCTTTCCTCCTTTTCCCCCTTTCCTCCCTTTTTCCCCTTTCCTCCCTTTTCCCCCCTTTCCTCCCTTTTTTCCCCTTCCTCCCTTTTTTCCCCTTCCTCCCTTTTCCCCCCCTTCCTCCCTTTTTTCCCCCTTTCCTTTTTTTTTTCCCCCCTTTTTTTTCCTCCCTTTTTTTCCCCTTCCTCCCTTTTTTTTTTCCCCTTCCTCCCTTTTTTTTCCCCTTCCTCCTTTTTTTTCCCCTTCCTCCCTTTTTTTTCCCCTTCCTCCCTTTTTTTTCCCCTTCCTCCCTTTTTTTCCCCTTCCTCCCTTTTTTTCCCTTTCCTCCCTTTTTTTCCCTTTCCTCCCTTTTTTTCCCTTTCCTCCCTTTTTTTTCCCTTTCCTCCCTTTTTTTCCCTTTCCTCCCTTTTTTTCCCTTTCCTCCCTTTTTTTCCCTTTCCTCCCTTTTTTTTCCCTTTCCTCCCTTTTTTTTTCCCTTTCCTCCCTTTTTTTTCCCTTTCCTCCCTTTTTTTCCCTTTCCTCCTTTTTTTTTTCCCTTTCCTCCCTTTTTTTCCCTTTCCTCCCCTTTTTTTCCCTTTCCTCCCTTTTTTCCCTTTCCTCCTTTTTCCCTTCCTGTAAAATGATGATTGCAGCTCACAGTGCCAAACAGCATGAAGCAGCTTCAAGATGGTGACTGTTTCATGTAGATTTTTTTGTTTGGCTTTAGGGGTATTCTGCATGTGTGTTAGGTTCTGTGTGTGTGTTTTGCTAGATGTGGTATAGGGAAGCGAAATCTTTGCAGTATCATTAGATTATCATTCAGTACTTCTGTTTCAATTTTCTCAACAGTTCCTTCATCATTAGATGCTTTTAAGCATCTGTTGGTATTGTATGATGATCTTAATGAGATAGAAATTCAAGTTCTTACTGCAGAGGAATGAGTTCAGAATCTTTTAGTCCCATTTGGAATGAAGTTACAATTACATACGTAGTTCTTGTGTAGATGTTCTTATCCAGCTGTAGCATTTGAGATTTACTTTAGCTTTTAGAGTAAAAGTAAGTAGTGAAGGAGAAAACAGAATACAAATAAAGGGTTTAAACAGAATACCAACACAGCACACACCCCCCAAGAAAACAGAAAACCCCAAGCAAAATCAGTAAGCAGTCTAATTAATAAGTCGCTCAGAAACGGGAGCAATGGTTTTCTAAAGTGACATGACAAAATCCAGTAATAAAAATAATTGTATTTGTATCTCTTTTAATTGGCTTTAACCTTTCCCTTTCTATGGAACTATTAAAAAATTAAAGAGGAAAGTATTTAGAGAGACAGATTTATGTTAGCTCATGGTTTGCACCATTTTAATGAGGTCAAAGCAATAAAGACTCTCAACAGATCCTAAGATCTGGATGATGAATGACTGTCTTCCACTGCTGATTCACAGTGTTGTGTTCAAGTCTTCAAGTTCCTGTTTAAATAGGAAAATATAAACTTCTATGGTTAAGAATAATTCTTGAATGATTTACTTACTCTTTCTCCGACATATGTATGCAAATGTATTTGAATAAAAATGAAAGGAACTGTCTTGGCAGGAGGAAAATTGAAGTGGTTGGATAAGAGAAAATGTTCTTAAGGTGCAACCAGTTTTTTTGAAATAGATAAATAAAATACACATGCACATATGTGTGTTTAAATATGTCTGCCTAGGGGATTCAGGCAAGTCTCCAGTGCACTGATCGTTAATCATATGTAGGAAAGTTTAAAATGTGAACTTAGCAATTGGTAAAGGTGCCAGTTTCCTAATGCACAGTTAGACAAGTGGTGGATAAGTAAGTGGGAGTTTTAGTAGAAGTGTAGTTAGTAATTACTGCTTATTGATCTTTTCTTAAGAGCTTTATTTATTAAAGGGGTTTGTTTTCTTTGGTTTGGTGGAAATACACAATGCATCAATCTTATAACTGAAAGATGATCCTTAGGATTTCTTACTCTCATATTAAGTCTTAATTTTTCCACTTTTGCTTTTGGTATCGGAAGTTAAAATCTGAGGGTAGGCAAGCAACATGTCTCCTGGTTGATATCCACATATTCATTAACATTTATGTAATGAGCTGCAGTATCTAAAACCAGAGTTGGTAAAGACATGCATCATTGCTGACTGTATCACTAAGGGAAACTGAAGTTGCTTAAGAAAGAAGTACAGTTCCTCTTCCACCTAGGAGCACTGTGAGAAATAAATCCCATACCGTCACCTGTCTTTCATTAGCAATGTCTTCACGTATCATTCATGAGTGAAAAACCACTACAGAAATAAACCAGGTCTTACTTTCTGTGACAAACAGCCACACTGTTGGTCTGAAAGTTTTATTAACAGCTCACATTTATATATTTTTATGATACTTTTAAAATAGTGAATTATGAACAATTGAAAATACCCTCCAGCTTAATTGAGAACCATTATGTCTAGTAATTGCCAGTGATTTCAGAAACAGCCGTTGTTCTCTGGCCTATTAACATAATTTGAATTTTTTATTGTACTTCATAATTATCTGTTGGAGTTAACAAACAGGCCATTTACTGAAGCATTTAAGAACAAAAGCCCCAAATGGACTGGATTGTGATGGATTATTTCTATTAACCGACCTTACTGGAACAGTTTTGTACATTAGTTTTTGATGGGATCATGACTTCTGATAGAAGAGGAGTGTAGATTTTCTAGTTTTCATTTCATTAAGTGTAGGCAAAATCGCATCTTTTAAAACTGTCTTTGACTCTCTCTTATGTATCTACTCCATTTACTCCTCAGTACCACTTTAACAAGATCTGCATGATAGCTAGAGAGAGACAGTATTTCAGCCTTATATATTTAACAAAGTTCATCTGTTCACCATAGCATGTTAGCAAAAAAAAAAAAAAAAAACCAACAGAAAAAAACTTGCCCCCTGCTTAGATTATAATATTTTTAGGTTAAGACTCCTTTCTAGTTCTGTGATTTGTGTTGAATAAAGCTCTTTATCTATCACTTAGATTTCTATGTACTGCAATAAAAGTGATCACTGACACTCACTGTGTTATTATTACTGGTTTTCCCAGCACATGATCACATACAGTGTGCTGTCATTTGAAATATAAAAGCCTCCAGTGACAGAAAGATCTCCTAGTTAAGTTCCTATTTCTGTCATTCTTCTTTGTAGGAATCGTTTTAAACAGACTGGTTGTTTTGGTTTTTTTTACCCTTGAGAATTTAGACCCTGAGCCTTCAGGTATTCTTCTCAATTAGTCCCTGGGGCTGTAGAGAGGAAGGGAAGTGCAATTCTCTTAGCAGCTGAAATTGCAGGTTTAGGTTAAAATTAAGGTTTTAAGCCATCTGTGGTGGGGGTAGGGGAAAGAAAGAGGATAGGAACAAATGGAAATCCTGGACTTTTGGCTAATGGTGAAGATAGTGAAACATGATCAACTTTTCAGAGAGAATTGTAACTAACTCTTCCTTTGTAATCCTCTGGCAGGTCAGATGTCAGACTCTGTGCGCAGCTTCTCTGTATCGATCCACTCTGTCCTACTAACTTTGTCTGCATTCCCCTAAAATCCATCAAATCTTGTGTTCAGTCACTGTAGGGCTCTAATGGAAAGTCTGAGAAGATTTAGGGGACCGAGGATCTAGGTGGGGTTGAGCAGGAAAGACAGTCTTTGAATCATTCTGACCTAAGCCAATTGCTTGTTTAGAACTTTCAGCTTTGAAATAACTTCACCCATCATTTATGACTTCTTTCTGTGGCAGGAACATTTTACATATCCTTTTGCATTCATAATCAGAAAGTATATATCAATGAAATGGTGGAATTGCTAGGGAAAATATGTCAGTGCTGAAAAGACAGTCTCTGCTGTGAGCAAAGAGAAATGGCTCCCAATCAAGTGTGGGGTTTGTTGTTTGCTGTGTTGTTTTTATTTTGGAGGAACTGCCTTTCCAATTAACTGTCAGGGCTCAGCTGTAAACTTACATTCCAGAAATGAGCTTTCTGAAAGCTCTGAGTTGAAAGTACTGTAAAAAATACCATGCATGCCTTGACCAGTGGCAGAGTTTAGATTTGAATAGGCCCAGACCATTCTGAGGATTAAAATGGTGCTTTTGTTTTGTTTTTCTCTTTTTTTCTTCAGGCATATTTTAGATATGTGAGGTGGAATGAATGGAAAATTTCTTAATATGGAAGTGTTTGCCTTTCATTGCAAATGATAAAATCAGTGTGACATAACTGTGATTCTTTGTGATTTAGTGTAGCAGACATTGTTCTGAAGACTAGGCAAGGAAATCACTTGATTTCTTTTGTCATTAGGGGAGCCTAACTGGGAATCTGAAATTGTTACACTACCTCTATGAGAACTTTTCCTGTGGGCCAATGGCTGTCATTACTTCATCATAGACTTCCAACATACTTCCCTGAATCAGGGTAACTGATTTGGCCACACCTTACTCTCATATAATATGTGGAGATTTTTTTACCTATTACTTCCAGCAGTGTAAAGGAACTTAAACTTGAGACTGCCTCAGCAGGGTTACCTGCAGTAACCCCCCTTAGTAAGGGTATAGGACAGGAGGGTTTTGCTTCTTTATGTGACTAGTGTTCTATGATGTTTAACATTCTCCATACACTCTAAGAACCTCCTAGACTACCTCTGCTGTGTTGGGTTCCCAGCAGATATCAGGCAGGTTAAAATCACCCATGAGAATATGGTGACATAGTTTCTGTAATATATATATATAGTCTAGAAAACAATACATATTACAAATGTGATATATATATATGCCTTTGATCTTGGAAGGGAGGAGAGCGTGATACCTTTATGTCATTTAAAATTAAAAAAGGGAGGAATAGATAATCTTGTTTATAAGAACAGTAACATATCTCCTTTCTTTGTGTCCATTTTTGAAAGAATATGTCCTCTGTACTCTTACAAGACTGTTACTTGTGAGGTCTTTGAGATTGATCTAATTTTAATTTTCTTTTATTCCGTGTTGTAGGTTATTGGATCAATTTTTTAGCTGAGAGACCTGATCTTCTTCATACTTGTATTTGTGACATGCAGCTATGAATGCAGTGGTTAGTCATCTCCTTACCTTATAATTGCTATGTAAATGAGTATTTGAAATTAATATTCTGAATATAGTTCAGACAAGTCAGAAGTTGCTTTATGTTTTGGACACCTGACTTCAAGCAAGAGTGAAAAAGAAATAATCCCAGATTACTTAAGTACTTTTTAATGTTCTCTCTCTCCACTGATAGACCAAATGTGTGACAGTTGTACAGTTATATTCAGTTCATCTTCCCTGGCTGTTTTCTCCTTAAGTCTTTGGCTGAGTTTAGTTATGACTTAGAGCTTGAACATGGCATTTGGGAAAAGCAGAAAAAGTAGTATAAATGTAAATGTGAAAAGCTACAGCTCATTCTGTTTTTGAAATTGTTGGTGTGAAAAGAACTCAACAGTGTTTTATTTAAACAAGGTCTGCTTCAACCTTGATTGACTTGCAGTAAATTGCCTTGTACAAGAGGCAAAAGGAAGTGGATAGAAAAATGGCAATCAGTACCAAATGTTTCACATATTGATTGACAAGCACCAGAGATGTGCTAGAGTAAGATAAATTGGCTAACAGAACCCATCTTGACAGCTCCTGAGATGGGAAAATTGTTCCTGTTAATTTGCTGCTAGGACCTTGTCATTTATGGGGATATATATTTGAGTGCCTTCTAATGGTGTAAACAAACTTTGGATTCCTAAATAGCATATTTCAGCTTCAGTTGCTTTAATTCTTCTCCATCCATGTTCTGAGCTGTACTTACAAAGCGTTTGAAGATTGAAAAGATGGGAGAAACTGTCATTGTTTTAAAGATACAGTTCATGCTGAAATACACATTGGTTCAAGCTATCCTATAGCCTGCAGGAGTTTTAGGTAGGATAGTAGGAAAAAGTTCTTTACTGAGTGGATGCTCAGGCATTGGAACAGGCTGCCCAGGAAGATAGTGGAGTCAGTAATCCTGGAGGTGTTCAAAAAATATGTAGACATAGCACTTTAGGACATGATGTAGTGGGCGTGGTGCTGTTGAGTTGACAGATGGACTCAATACTCTGAGAAGTCTTTTCCAACCTTAATGATTCTATGATTTTTTTCAGTGAGGTTTTTACTTTACTAAAAGTAGTGGAACAGAACCCATTTGTTTTAGAGGGAGAAGAAGTGCCTTTATTCCTTCATTCTGGCAACTTAAACTGTAACTATAATGAAAAGATTTCTTACCTTTTTAACATATCTAATTTTGTGCTTTCAAATGCCCTTTAATCAGGTTATAAGTTTTCTTAGTACTGCAGAGTGAAGCTTCCTTTCCCATCTAATAGTCTTTTATGTCTGTGACTTCTTTTCATTAAAAGGAAATTTTATCTTTTTAATTTCCTGAGCTGCTCTCCCAGAGTGCCATTAATTATAGTGATGTGCAGCAATGGTGAAATAGTTAATGGTCTGATAGCTGTTATGTTGCAATCTGCCACTCAGAAAGGTTTTATTTTGGCTAAATCTTTTCACATAAAGTGAAATTTGATGTAAACCTTCTCAATAAATCAATTTTTTAGCTTTCATGTAAGCAGAATCCATTATTCATGTAAGGTGTGGTCCACAAGCAATGAATGCTATTTTCCTTTCTTTCATAATTTATATTATTTATTTGACTCTACTTTATAGATTCTGAACTGGAAATCAGCTTTACAAAGACACAATATTTCAAACTTTATTTGATACTGGAGGTGAATAAAATTTTATCTACACTTGAATCTCTTATTGGTGGTTTGATAGGTTGTCTGTAGTCTTGTATTTTGATACTTCCTGCATTCCATGTCTTCTTCAGGGAGTAGTCAGCTCTACCAGAAGATGCCATAGAGATTTTTCAAGGGCTAAATGGGCCTGCTCTTTATTAGTGATGGTATTTTGTGTTCCCCTTGGATTTGGAACTGCAGTTTAGCTCCAAGCTGTATTCCTAGATCTGAGTGCAGTGGACCATCCTGAATTGAATGTGCAGCAGCAGCCTGGTATTTCAGTCAGGAAAAGACTGCTCTTGGGAGAACTTTTCTCCATGCAAAAGCTTTTTAGTACTCCAGAGTGAAATCCTGTCTCTGGCGAAGTCAAAAGCAGAATTTGTATTGACTTGGAGCTGAGCTTATGCTGTGGTTTGCTGTTAAAAAGTGGATTGAACATTCTTGACACAGGATCTGTTATGGGGCATGGTAATTTCCTGTCAGGGCACACAAATGTTAAATATCATAACAGTCTTCAGCATGTGTAGCATCCAGTTAAATGTTTAAGAAGAAGAAAAGATGCTGTCTGAAGACGCAGTAAGACACCAGAAAGTTAAGTGCTTACATGATTTTCTGCTTTGGAAAATCACACCAGTGACATAAGTGACTGAAAGTCAAGCCGTTGGTTTCCATGTACACCCAAAACTTCTGCTAATGTCAGAACAGGTTGTGTTAGAAATGCAAGGCTGGATCTTGAGAGAAGAAACCAGATAAAACAGAAAAATGTAAATGTCAAGATAATATCATGTAAATGTAAGTATTGGTATCAAGTGTAATGGAAGATTAATTCCCATCATACTGATACTTTTCTTACTACACCTTAGAGTTTCCCAGCACTAAAATAAAAATATCTCTAGAGTATATCATGGCAGATGTTTAGCACTAGTTCTGAAGTGCATTCTGCACACATTTAGAAAACAAATAGCAGCACCATATTCTAACTCTAGGTGTAACTAAGAGGAGGAGATTTTAATAGGCTAAAGCACAACTTGACAGAACATAGCACTGGCACTGCACTATATGATCAGATTCTAAGCATATAATTTATTTATCCATTTATGTAATACTCGTGTTCATTTCCCATTTGCTTATCAGAAATTACAGCTACTTTCTTTTTAGTAGGTTGCAAAGAGTTAACACAAACTTTCTAATCACTATTCAACTCCCACCAGTTAGTACTGTCTCTGTTTGACTTTCACAGTTTGTTAAATAATTACAGGTCGGAGTTTTCTCATGTTTGTTCAAGATAGCGTTATTTTTCCCACCTATTAGTGACTCTTGGCTCTTGAATCACTAAAGTTTGCAGTGTTCCTGGAAATAAATTTCTCTAATAGAAATAAAGCCAACATCATTCAGGAGGATGTGTTGTGGAGACAGCATGAGTGGTTGTTTAACAGTATTTTAATAAAATAAGGTGAAGGTAAACAGGAGGTGTTTGAACAGTGAAAACGAGTTTGTAGCACAGCATAGCCTGAACTGTCTGTGTCACTAGGCGGGGCGGGGGGAGATTGAATCAAGTACTTGTAAGGGGTAGATTTCATAGGGTATCTGGTAGTTACCTACCCAGGGCCTTATGTTAGTGGAATTTCCTGGCATGAATGCTTAGCTGATAAAACTGATAATTAGAGGATTTTTATATTCTCAATTTTTAAAAGCTGCACAGATTAAGTTACTAAAAAGTGGAAGGTTAGTCACATATGTTGATGGTTGTGAATCTTCCTGTAGGTTTCTTCTAAACCCAACATGTTGGTTTTGTCCCACAAAGAAGAGGCAATTGTTGAGTTGTTATAATTTTTATGTTACAGTTCGATCAGTACAACCTGTTTCAGGGATGCTAAGTTAGTTCAAGTTCATATGAATTGCGCTTGTGTGGATTTGTCTGTGTCTTCCTGCTTTGGTTTTACTGGCTAAATCAGAGGTACAGTAAGAGTAGAAAAGACATTTTGGCTTTGTGAGTGATGGAAAAAATCACTGAAACAAATTGCTGTTTTCCAGCTATGAAGGTATCAAACATATGCCAAGTAATCAGCTTGCCAGTGTAATAGGTTCATGAAAGAAAAGAGTTTTCTAATCTTATTCACTGATGTTTTTCCCAAGACAGCAACAGCTTTTATAAAATGAGGCTTATAACTTCTCATTACAGAATCTAATCTGCCCAAAAGACATTGAACAGCTGCAAAACCCTAACATCTTCTAGCTGTAAATTGTTTTTATTATTTATCTTTGTTTAACTAAAAGAGAAAGGGGCATCAAATGATTTAACAAGACAAGAATTAAGTGACATTAGCTTTTGACAGCAGCAAATTATTCCTTTACATACTGAATTGGTTCAGATAATTTTTAAGTCACGACTGTCTACTTATTTTTAACACCCAAATTCCATAAAACTGATATATTTTGTAGATGGATTGCTTGGGAAAATTAATTTAACTTTATCACTGAGAGTCAGAAGAGAAGTGATTGATTTCCAAGTTAGTCTTATTCTTCTGCAGAGATTTTTGTAATGATACTATCTTTCATTGCTACAGTGATTTTCATATTCTAGAATTACACGTGCGCGGTACTTCAGGAAATAATAACCGCATACTGAGGTCAGATGGTTTAAGGAAGATAACAAAACATGAACAAACTTACACAATGCATCTGTAATAAAAAATAGAGAGCAGGACTTGCTGGTGGTTCTTCATTCATCTGTTTTCTATTATCTGCCTTTCTCAAACTGTATTCCTAGATGAGCGGCAAATGGTTCTACTTCAGAGGACAGGGAAGAGAAACATATTAAATATGAATATATTTTTGCACTTTTTTAAAATATTTTTTTTTCTAACAGAAACTGGTTGCCTTTTTCCCCCCTTCTATCACATATAATGCCTTTGTCTGATGACAAAATCTAACTATAACTACAGCACTGCTAAGCCAAAGAGACTTTATGCATTACTATCACAAGGAATGTGGGATTATTTTGTTTTATTCAGAATTTTCTTAATTTATCCCTGCATCCACCCCTAGTAGGATTGCTTGGAAATGGAAAGATGAATTATAAGATGTACCTAAGAGGAAATATCCTTGAGTTTTAGGATAATGTTATTTAAATCAACATTTTAATGTCTGGACTATGAAAATGCTGTACCTACACGGAGGAGATCATGCTTTCTAAACAAATGCACTGTTTTGCTTGTACCACGTGAATTCAAAAAGCTTTCAAATCTGTATTTTATGCTGCAACAGATCATCTTATGTTATTGGTTTTCTATTCGCATAAAGGAGGTAGAGGTTTTGGCAAGTATCTGTTAATTTCTTCAGTGCCCTTTTCCTGAGTGCTTTTGGTCCCCTTAGAGTTGATTTTGCATTTTGAAGAAAGGGTCTAAGAAACCTGGGTGGGGTTGAGAGAAGAGGTAGTTTCACTACCTGCTTGAGGGGAGAGGGAATGAGTATTTCTTATACTGTTTGACTTCAGTGTTGTCTTTGAGATTTTGCCAACAGAAATGCTTTCAGTCCCTGAATGCAACTGAAGTTGATGTGCTGATGATGTGATGGAGCTGTGTCTTGGCAGCACTGATGCTAGCTCCTCCTCCTAACACACCAAAAACCAAATGACCAAACAAACATGCACCAAAAGAGTGGGCTTCAAAGGCCCAAGTGAAGTTCTGATACAACATAGCTCCAGGTAGCCTCATGGATCAGAGTAGACAGTACCCAAGCCATCATACTTGCAGTCTACAAGGACATAGTTGCAGGCATAGTGAGTGCACTCCACAAACAGCTGCACCATTTCTTCCTTGGTGGAGCAGAATCTACAGTGTGTTGGTGAAAACAGTGTCCCTGGGCTCTGTAGCCCTGCTCCCCGAGATGCTATGGACAAAAGGTACAAGTCTGTCTTTGCACAATGATAGAAATTGCCTTTCAGAGCATATTCTTGCCTCTGCTGCAGTTACATAATTGTTTTGGTGTTTTTTTATAGTCTTCATGCTGTTCTTGAATGTTCTGCTATTTTTACAGAATGGAAGTTTTGAGAAAAACTGAAGTGGGGCAGGTAGGGTGTTCTTAATTTTGTAAAATGGGAGACACAAACCTGTAGCACTGATTTGTCTTCCCTGGTTCGTTGTTATGGAAGTCAGAGGTGACGACTTACTGTGTCTAGATCTCTTTTGTGGTGATTATTTTTTAATTGTTTTAAAGCCACCTTCTCCTTCCCTGGTATGATAGGATGGTATCAGCTTCATCCTTAGTTGCCCTGACTGTCTGTTTTGATGCAGAGAAATAGCTAAAACCATCAATAAACAGATATGTGCAGGAATGTCAGCCCCATGCTTTTAGGAAGACCTTATTTTCTCCTTCAGCTCTTGTGAAATAGCCTCTGTGAAAACCTTTTTCTTAGCTTGGCTGGTTTTGTTCATTTGTTGCTTTCAGGGAGATAGGAGCTTCAGAAGCACTGGAAGTAACCTTTCCTCAGTGATAACTCTCTGTCATCCAAATCCTGATTTATATCTTTTTTTTTTTTTTTTTTTTTCCTCCTCCCTGTTTTGAACCTTGTTTGCCTTAGAGGAAAAAATGCAGCAGGAGTTTAGGCGAAAGAAAGGAACTTGCTGCTGAAGAAAATTACCACAGATGGTTAGATTTCTTTCCCTCTTTTGTGTATTTCATTTGAGGCTTTTTGTCTTGTCAGCTTGAAGTGTAGTCTGATGAATAAAGGGTTAACTGAGGCCTCTCTACAAATAGCTCAGCATTACCGCTTGCTGCATGAGGTAACTGTTCAGTGGTCTGTCTTGTCTTTCCCCTGAGAGCAGCCAGCACAGGCTGCTTAGCTCTGGGGGAAAATGACTTTGTCCCCTGAGAAAAGCTTTGTCTGCTGGGGCTTCACACTGGCCTTCAGGGTGCTGAAGTACAAATACTATTGCAGCTACAAAAATAATAGATGCTGTTACTGTACAGAAAATGGATGATTTTTCCTCTTGTCAAGTTAACTGCAGTCATTTCATCAAATACAAAATATTTCTATGCCAGTTATGACAATATATATTTGATGTATTAAATAGGACTCTGCTTGAGAGTGCCCAGCCCACTGGCAGGACATGCTTTGCACAAGTATTTGAAGGACAGAGTTTTTGCCATGCAGAAAACAATTATTCTGGGGAGGAACATGAGACTGCTGAATGTGCTGTACCACAGGAATGTTTCCTCATCATCAGCTGCCTGCTTTATTTATGGTGCTGTGCACTGCAAATACATGCATCTTATATTATCTAGTTGTTTCCCTACATACTTAGCAACATTTCTCACTCTTTAAAGAGAACATTGCTGACATTGTGGGTGCTGCAGTTAGGCTGACTTGGAAATGCAGTGAGAACATGCCCATGCTGGAAGAGGAGGGTGGTGGGTGTGCTACCCTTGAGTGCCTATGTCCCTTGCTTTGCCTCTGTTGGCTGTCCAGATCCATTTTCTGAACTAACAGACAAAAGGAAGGGAACATCTGACCAGCTCTTTTGTCATCTCTGGGTCATGTCCAGCCAAAGCCATTACTAGACAACCTGCTCCGTGTATGGCAACAGCATTTACTATATAATTAAGTAATATAATAGTTTAACATGTGTTAAGTAAAGGGCAGTAGACAGGGTTTATTGTGGAGTAGCTTGAACCAGGGGCTCAGGCCTAGCCAGCATGGATTTAGGAGGGGCAGGTCCTGCCTGACCAACCTGATCTCCTTCTATGATCAGGTGACCCGCCTGGTGGATGTGGGGACGCCTGTGGATGTGGTCTACCTGGACCTCAGCAAGGCCTTTGACACAGTCCCCCACAGCAAACTCCTGGCCAAGCTGGCAGCCCATGGCTTGGACAGGAGCATACTGCGTTGGGTTAGGAACTGGCTGGAGGGCCGAGCCCAGAGAGTGGTGGTGAATGGCGCCACATCCAGCAGGCGGCCTGTCACTAGTGGTGTGCCCCAAGGATCAGTGCTGGGCCCCATGCTCTTCAACATCTTTATTGATGATCTGGATGAGGGCATTGAGTCCATCATCAGTAAATTTGCGGATGACACCAAGCTGGGGGCAGGAGTTGATCTGCTGGAGGGCAGAGAGGCTCTGCAGAGGGACCTCGACAGGCTGGACAGATGGGCAGAATCCAAGGGCATGAGATTTAACACATCCAAGTGCCGGGTTCTGCACGTTGGCCACAACAACCCCAGGCAGCGCTACAGGCTGGGGTCAGAGTGGCTGGAGAGCGGCCAGGCTGAGAGGGACCTGGGGGTGCTGGTTGATGGGAAGCTGAACATGAGCCTGCAGTGTGCCCAGGCAGCCAAGAGGGCCAACCGCATCCTGGCCTGCATTAGGAATAGTATAGCCAGCAGGAGCAGGGAGGTCATTGTGCCCCTGTACTCTGCTTTGGTCAGGCCGCACCTTGAGTACTGTGTCCAGTTCTGGGCCCCTCAGTTTAAGAAGGACATCGAGACACTTGAACGTGTCCAGAGGAGGGCAACAAGGCTGGTGAGAGGCCTTGAGCACAAGCCCTATGAGGAGAGGCTGAGGGAGCTGGGGCTGTTTAGCCTGGAGAAGAGGAGGCTCAGGGGCGACCTCATTGCTCTCTACAACTACCTGAAGGGTGGTTGTAACCAGGAAGGGTTGGCCTCTTCTCCCTAGCAACCAGCACCAGAACAAGGGGACACAGTCTCAAGCTGCACCAGGGGAAGTTTAGGCTCGAGGTGAGGAGAAAGTTCTTCACCAAGAGAGTGATTCGTCACTGGAATGGGCTGCCCGGGGAGGTGGTTGAGTCTGTCCCTGGAGGCGTTCAAGAGGGGACTGGATGTGGCACTTGGTGCCATGGTCTAGTTGTGAGGTTGTGGTTACAGGTTGGATTCTATTCTATTCTATTCTATTCTATTCTATTCTATTCTATTCTATTCTATTCTATTCTATTCTTCTATTTCTGTCCTATGATAATTTGGTCATGTAGTCTATCAGTGTATCTAGTGCTAAAAATAAAAGATAAGCATAGCAGTATTTATTTTATTTTAGACTTTTGGAAGGTTACAAAGTAGTTCATGTTTAGTACCATGAAGTGAAAGATTATTATTTCTTTTTAGTATCTATGGTTACCTTTTGTTGATTGCTGCTCCCTAAGCATAAATTATGTTGATGGCCAGATTTTTTTTTTTCCTTGATATTTTTTTCCCCTCCAGAATTTGATATGTGAGTCTAGAAGATTATCTAAAAGATTATGGTACAATATTCAGTGTAATTCATCTAAACTGTGGTGTTCTTGATACCAAAACCAAAGCTGTAACTAAGGAGAAAGCCAGCTCTGCTACTGTTTCTTTAAGAATGACAGAAATCAGGATGTACTATTTTATGTAGTTTTGCTGCATTTAAACATTTGTTGCTAGCATGCAGCAGATCTCTCCTTGCCTCACAGACTTTGGCAGTATCACAGAGGTCATATTTTCCTATGTATAAATTATTCATGAACAATTTCTCCAATGCACTAGATAAACTTGCAGAGACCAGAATGTATGTTTCTTTTCTTCTCATCCCTATAACTGGTCATATTCTAATAGACAGTGTCAAAAAAAAAAAACCCCAAACCTGTTTTCATCTGTGTGCATTTGATGGAATGGGTTGATAAAAAGTTAGGAGAGGAAAGTTCACAAAAGCAAAGAATAAATATAAGCATTTTATTGAGTGGAGACCATTAGTTTCATTGACCAAAAATATGTTGTTACAGTGGGCTGAGGTATATGGTACTCATTAAGGACTGGGTTTCAGAGTTAAAATTAATATATCTGGTGAGCTAGGCAGGAAATTCTGCCTTTATAACGCCAGTGCAGAAAGAAATCAAAGGGCAGGAAAGCTTAGAGTTTCCAACCCGTATTCCAGCTTAGCCTATCTCTACTAATGGAATTAATTCCCTTTCAGTCCTGCCACCTCCTATGCTTCCTGTCACATTTGTCAGTGGCTTGTGGAAAGACCTACAACACAGGGAGACCATTAGTCTACAGATAACCTTCATCTGGTCCTTGTTACATGCCCCAAATAGATTCCTGGACTCGAGCAATTTCCCTGGTAAAAAAATAAATCTGAACGCATCATTGTTTAAACAGGTTATTACAGACTTGTAATACCAAGAATCAACTCATTATAATCTCCTTTTTCACAGATCTCATTTAGGAAAAAAAAAAATCTGTGAAAATTATTTTGGTGAAATGTGTAGCTGATGTGCTTGCATTTTGCAACATCTGGCCATGCAGCTTGGGTCCTGTCAGCATTTGGCTGCTGTGTGTGATGCCCACGCAGAACAGGCTGCTTCTGATCCAGAGGTGGGCAGCTGCTCTCATTCACCCAGCGTCTGTTCACCTGATGAGTTACAAGCTGATGCTGTGAAGAGATTTTTGGAATGAGTCCACAACATAGCTGCTCACAATGCCTTGAATATGATACAAAGGGACAAGTTTGCACCCGCATAGAGATTGTGTGGCTCTGCACAGCAGCAATCATGTGTAACGATGGACACTTACAGTGCAATTACTTGACTGTTTGGATTTTTTTCATTACATTCATTACTGATCTTTGATCCCTGTGTCCTCTTTCCCAGGTCGTCCCATTCCACCTACATCCTCGTCTAGCCTTCTCCCATCTGCTCAGCTGCCCAGTTCTCATAATCCTCCACCAGTTAGCTGCCAGATGCCATTGCTAGACAGCAATACGTCCCATCAAATCATGGACACCAATCCTGATGAGGAGTTCTCTCCTAATTCATATCTGCTAAGAGCGTGTTCAGGGCCACAGCAGGCTTCCAGCAGTGGTAAGAAAATTGCAAACATATGGAGTTTGTTTGTGACGTGTTTGTGCCAGTTTGATGCCTTTTTCTTGCAAATGTGTTCTTGCGTCACTGCTAAGTTGAGAGCATCAATGGAAATGAGGCAAACAAAACCCGACAGCTTTATTTGATGGAAACCTTTCTGGAAACACCATGCCTCATATATGCTTTTCCTTCATTTTACTATAGAGAGCTTTTTAGTTTCAGTAATGTTATAAGCAGTGAAAAAAGTATGACTGAATTCTTGTCATCAGAGGGATTTCTCTTTCAGAGGTGACTTTCTCCTCCTCTGTGCATCTTGTAAAAGAGATGCCTGCACGCAGTGGTTCTTTGTTCTGTACGCACCAGTCCAGTATCTCGTGTAGGTGATGGGGGTTTGTATCTAAAATGTGTGTTGCTTCTGTCATTCCGTGTCTGTTCTTGTTTCAGAAGCTGTCTGCTTCTCTACTCCCAATGTCACTTTTAACTAAGATACTGCTATTTTTCAGCAAATTAGTTCCTGTCTTTTGGGCCCCTGTTTTAAAACATTTGCAGCTCTGCTATCAGTCATATAATCTATAGTGGTTAGGGTTTGTTTTGTTGGGTGTTGGTTTTTTATTAACAGATACTGACTTTTCATTTTGACAGACAGAAATGGAGGAACAAAGATGCAATCTGCTTGTAGAAATACAGGCAAAACAAAAGAAGGCTTCTGATTTTTTTGCCTTTTCTTTGTTTGAACATAAATACCTGTTGTGCAGTTCCTGTCTATTTATCTAAGCACTGTAGGTTTGTATCTTACATGCAGTTTGTGATCTGCTCAAGGTCGCTGTTTCCTCTAACAATGCAGACCTGAACAGTATTGCAAATGCTACGTGGTGTTGAACTTCTGGCCTTTGTGGGTACACATGCTACACTTGGACCATGCCCTTTAACAGAGACCAGGGATGCGTGGTGGGAGGATGAAACCATGAACAGAAGTTGAAACACAAAAAATATTCAGAGTGGATATAAGGTAAAACTTTTCCCCTAAGCCTTGGATTGGAGCAAGTTGCCCCGAGACCCTCTGCAATCTCTATCCTTGGAGCTTTTCAAGAGCAGGTTGATTAAAATTATGAACTACTTGATCTGGCCTCAGAGCTGCCCTTGCTTCACAGGAAGCCTGGGGACCTCCTGGGGTTCCTTTCATCCTGAATTATCCTTTAACCCTATGATCCATTCAGATATGTTAAAACATAATTACACAAAGAAATAATAATTCAGAGATTGACCATGCTTCCTTGCTACGTAAGGTATGAAGTTAGCAAATGTTACCAGTTTTGAGTGAGGGTTGTTTTTTTTAAGAGGTTTGGGGAGCTGCAGACCTCAATATCTGTAAAGGGCAACTGAGTAGAAATCATAGAAATGGGGGAGAGGTCTGTTTTTGACAAGTCACTTTAGTTTGTGTAAAGGGTTAGACCTGCCATAGAAACATTGAAGAGTTCTTTGAGAGAGTCAACCATTTCTGATTAAGGATGATCTAGTTGGTGATGGATATTTGTACTTTTGCTGCAGAATCTATTACTATGTGCTTTTAAGGGAACTAACATAGGGTGAGAGGGAAGGCCCTTGTATGATAAGCAATTATTTAAAAGATAAGTAGAAGCTGGAGTTCACTACAGAGTTTTCCTGCACATGAAGATACTTGGAGGAGATGATGAGTTGTGGGATAAGAAAGGCAGATGACAGCAGGGTGCTAAGGACAAGACTGTACTATGAAGAGTCACAGAAAGACCTTGTGAGACCAGGCAATAGGGCAATAAAACAGGAGAGGAAATTCAGGGAAGATAAATGTAAAGTAATGTTCATGGAAAAACCAGCCCTGGTTCAACAGTTACTAATAGACCATTGCCAGTCAGGAGTGAATTGCTTGAGGCATGCATGTTGGAGCTGAGGAACAAGTGAATGTTGACAGCTGAAGAAAGGAACAAAGAACAAAAGAAAGACTATTGTCTAAAGTATGTAGTGGATCAGACATTTTACAAGAGGAATGGGAAAAATAAATGGGATAGAGATGGAGGGAGGGTTGCTAAGTAGAAGAAAGTCAAAGCTAGGGAATATGAACAAAAGAAACTTGGAGGATACTTGAATACTTGGTGCATGGTATTTATAGCTGCTGAGGGAACCAGCATGGCTTTTCTTGTGAGGCCAAATGAAGGCAGTTGCACTAAAACAACATCTGAAAATTTGATGGAAGAGTTCTTTATGTTTAATTTTCAATAATAATTCTCTCTGCATATCCTTAAAGCTTAGTGTTTCACATTTATTTACTACAGACTGACCCAAGGAACCTTTTGGCATGCTCAGATGTGCTTTGATTTGTTTGTGAATGTCTGTTTTGTTCATTCTGTGTTTGAACATTTTTTTTCCCCAAAATATCCCATTTCTCTCATAAACTGTGATAGAATGTTGATTTTTCTTTTTGGTTTTGTGGTTTGGTTGTTTGTTTGTTTTTCTTGACTATAGAAACAGGCATAGTTGTTTGATCACCAGTAAGAGTGTGATATTATAGCATTAGCTCTTCTGGACTTAATATATCCTCTGGAAATGAATAAGCATTTTCTAGCCATGACATTCTTCTCTCTATTCTCACAATATTCCCTTTGGAGAGTTTATAAGAAAATAGAACAGATAATGAAACATACCTTACACTTGAAAGCATCACCTTATTTTTGTGATTCTGGAAAGATGGTCAGAGCAGCTTTTACTATCTGTATATAGGTGCTGTATATCTGCTTTGTTTTGTTTTTTTTTTTTTTAAATACTTTTTTACTTTAAGAAATAGTTTTTAAAATATGTTGTAGCTCTTATGGAAACTTAACATAGATTCGGGCATTCAGGAGAGAGTAAATAAATTTGAATATTTTATTTAAATTTGAGGTTGGGTTAAAAAGGGTGATTTGAAGATACTTAGATTCCAGACAACCTTTGATCATTAGAAATTATTTGTTAGCGTTTTCTAGGTTCTTCTTTAAACATTACTATCAAGGTCTTCTAAGCACTGGCTGAAGATGAAATATTTGCAAAAGTCTCATGCTGATTACATTATAGAAGTTTCCTCTTGTTTGTCTGATTGTACACTTACACTTGCTTCAACCTCTACAATTACAGAGTAGCTCCCCAACAAGTTTAAGATGAGTCTTCTTGTCTGTGAGGTTATAGTCATCCACATATACTACCTTGTGCCCTTCACAATAGCTGTTCTTGATATATCTGAAAAATCATTTGCCTAAAAAAATTACCTAATCAAATCTTCCATCAAATGAGCAATCTATTGTTGATATTATGAAGGTCTTTAATCTACAATAAATCTTTGTTAGAACTCATCAGAGCTTCCAGTTTGAGAGAAATGTGATTATAGCACTCTTAAAATGACATTACATCATTGGGGTGATTGGTTTATCATTTGGAGAAGCGACATCAATCATAACTAGCGTAACCACACAGTAAATGAATTCAACCTTTCTGCTGCAGAACAATGACACAATAATTGCTCAAAATCAGACTTAAAATGAAATCAGAAAATGCACTTTCTTTAAATATGATGTTAACCTAATGGAATATATTATTAAAAATCATGTTTGAGGAAATTCTGTGTAATTAAAAACATGTGAAAATGTATTCCTTTTTTCTCTCATTAGAACCTGATTTCAGCTGCAGAATCATTTTCTATGCAACAGATATTATGCTGTTTTTAATTGAACTCCCATCACTTACATTCTGCTGCTTGTATTTCTTAATATTATATGCAGCACAATTATACATGATGAAGGACAAGAGGTTTTTTCAAATCTGGTGCACCTGCTGGTAGTATTTTGAAATCCACAAATATTGTAGAAGGAAATGAGATCTTTTATCCATGAGAAGTTAGTGATTTTTTTTTTTTGCCCCCCCATTTTAAGGGAAGGTCAGTTTCTGTCACAGAGTTTTCTGTTTCTTACAGCTAGCAGTAGGAATAGGTTTACTTCTTCATCCTGTATATGTTGTACACATTTCCTTACTGGCAGTATAAGCTGGCTCACTTTAGTGCTTTAATCATAATACAATGCAACAGGCTGTTACTCAATCCTATATGAGAAAAAAGATATAGGGGCTTTGTTGCCAGCACCTTTGCCTTTACTTTTTAATACAGGATTTATTCCTATTAAACCAAGTTTTGAGATCTCAACATAAAAACTATTTTTCAACCTAAGTAAACACTTAGGACAATAGATTTTGGTGTAATGGGTCCATAATTGGATCTACAATCATTCTAACAAAGAAAAAGTAGATGCAGAATTATTTTTTGAAGGTTTGGATTTGGGGAAAATTCTAAACTGTGAGTTAGATGTTGTCCTGATTCCTAAAGTAGTTACTGAAGCTTAATTGGAAGAGGGGGTCATGCCTGATTTCTCAGTGTTAACATGTCTTTTTTGGCGGAGAGACAGTAGTAAAAGCATTTGGCTCAGTGCAACCATTTGCCCACACAGAACACAGGGGTTTGCTTAGAGTTCTTTAGTTATTGGCAGGAAGGAAAGAGAAATTAAATTAAATCATTCTTGTTGTTTGATGTTTTTTGTGAGGTAGAGCTGAAATAAAGAATGGGTCCTTGTGCTTATGTCTTATGGTAATTATCTAGTAATGTTATGTCAAATATCTGTATTTAGTATATTCAGTCTAAAAGGATCTCCTGTGTTCATCAGCTGTTGCCTGTCCCTAGGACCTCATTATTATTCATGCATAGGTACCACCACCTCCTTGTAGTTAATCCAGGGAGACAGGCTCTTCTCAGTGGTGTCCTCTGACAGAACAAGAGACAATGGACTGAAGTTAAAAAAAAAAAAAAAGAAAAAAAGAAAAAAAAGAAAAAGGCAGTTTAAATATAAGGAGATTTTTTTTTTTTTTTTTTTTTTTTTACTGTGAAGGAGATCAAGCTTTGGAACAGTTTGCCCCCAGAGTCTGCATCCTTGGAAATACTCAAAACCACTTAGTGGCTTTTAGGGGTGCGGAAGACCTCCAGATTCTTCATATACAAGGCTGGCCAGGACTTAATGAGTAGGTTCGTGTTAAATACATGTGCAGCCTCAACAGAAGGTACAGATCACTCGATTACACACTCTGCACTCTCAGACACTTTGTAGTTTCCCAGTGTTGACTATTAAAATAGTGAGATTTAATTCTGCTCATAGTAAAAACTGCTTTCTCAGGATGCTTTCTCAAAATCCACTCGCGTTCTTTCTCAATGCTCTCATTATGGTGCAATCAAACTTGTCTTGCTCATGTGCTGTCATTGCAAGTAGTAGAGGTCTTGCCCCCACACTTGCACAGAAAATAAGCACACAATTCTTCATCAATATTTATTTTTCATTTTGCAGAAAGATTATTTCCCCCCCCAATTTGGAAATCCTCATTCTAAACCACTTCACTGGAATTGAAACCTTCCCGTCCTTGTCCGTATTACACTCGGGGTGGGGAGAAAAAGTGTTCCATTTTAGTGTTTGTTGTTTGTTCCTGTCTTTGTTTAGGTTGGCAGTTCTTTATTTAGGTCTCTGTGCATGGTTTTTGAGGTCATGTTGGGAGGAACAGCAGTCAGAAAGAAGAGCTTTGGCCCTCTTCAACCTTCACTTTTCTGTCCCAACTGCTGTATGTGTTTGTTAAGATTCCAGTGGCATCTCTTTCTGAAATCTTTCTTAGGCTTTGCTAAGTTACACTTAGAGAAGCAACATTTAAAATCAGTTATGGTTCCAGAGTTTTTTTTGTTTTGTTTTGTTTTTTCTTAATTACTTTATATGCTTTCCAGTATCTGCCTCTGAGCAGCAGCCCTGGAGTACATCTGGCTGTAAAATTCCCTGAATTCAATATATCCACAGGGAAATACTATAAGCAACTTTGTTTTTCTGGTGACATTTTACAACAATGAAAAAAGAGAGTTGCAAATTGATCATTTTAATTTCTATTTCCAAAGTAAGAGTAAATTATGTATGTTTATTTGAGTCCATTTTTTTTTCTTCTTACTGAGCATTTCAGTGCTACAGGCTTTTTGTCCTTTGGCACCCATCCCTTTTAAGCACTGCCCCAGAAGTAGAAGAAAGTAATACTGATTTGAAGAGCATAAACCACCCCATATTTCCTAAAGACCTCTCTTCAGCAAAGAGAATGTGCCCAGTAGTTTCTGCTGTTACAATAGATAAGATTGAAGACCCATTGATTTTCATGAAACCTGGCCTAGTTTGAGATTTTAAGCAATAGTCTCTTTCTGCATTGTTTTAAACAATGCATGTCTTTAGCAATCTGTTTTTAATACTTAAGTTCTCTAAATCTGTAATGGCCAGTCCAAGGTGACCCTGCTTTGTGGACCAGGTGACCTTCAGAGGTCCCCTCCAACACCTCCCATTCTGTAATTCTAATTCTGATGCATGTTTTGAGCACTCGGTCTAATTTTAGAGCTTTGGGGTGGGATTAGAAATGGAGGGAACAGTGTTAATAATGTTTTCCCATTGAAAATGAATGGTGTGCTTTTTCTTAAGTATTAGCTCCATGTTGTTACAACTGTTACTGAAATTATTGCTGCTGCTAATCTGTGTAGCATATGTTGATGATGCCAGCAGATGCCTGAATTTCAGCCAGAAGATGTGATTCTTAAAATTAAGACATTGCAGAACCATTGTATTTATTAATTTATGAATTCATAATCATAACAGACAAACAAATGTCAAACAGAAGGTTCTGTGGTAATAAAAATCATAATACATTATAAAAAGCTGTAGAATTAAAAATGGATTCTCATTCTCTTGCTTCTCTTTTTCTTAAGCTCACCATAGTTTTGAGAGGTGGAGAGATTTTTTGTGGCTATTTTTCTATCATTTTAGCTTAGGCTTGTAAATGTGTTGAACTGAAAGCCTCTGTAGCAATGACAGCAGTGGAGAAAAGCAGCTGCACTACTAGTATCGGGAGATTTCATTTCTCCAGCTGCTGTTATGCTGAGGTTTTCTGATATCTACCATCACGGTTGGGAAACAACCTAGTTACTATGGCCAGGCAGACCTTGTTTTTTCTCCTTACTTATCCTTATTTTTTCCCTTCTAGCAGCTAGCTGGAGATCCCAAATAAATGTCATGCTTATGAAACTTAAAGACTAAATATTATCACTCTGTGCTGTTGTGCCAAGAAAAAGGAAGATTCCTAGACTTGGTACCTTGCTTGAAAATTGGAAGACACTGGGGGATATTATAAGCAGAATTCATTATTATTTTTTTTTCATACGCTGAGACCATATGCTGATTGTCTGCTCTTTGTGCATAGGAAGGCCTAAAACTGGTCTTGCAAAGGCTCTTTCCTGTGAGTTGCGCTGCATGGAAAGAATTTTTCAGTCTTCCTATTAATTTTGTCTTTTGATACAGAGTTTTTAATCTTCTGAAATATATCTCCTTTTTTGTTGTCACTGACACAGTCTTCACGCTTTCCATAGTGGATTCTGCTGCCGTTTATATGAAAAAGGCAACATTTAGAAAATATTCTATGTTTTTTAACTGTTACAAATACAATTTGGTAGCTGATTCAAAGTGAAGAGTCAAGCATATGTAAGCCACATGCACTTCACAGACTATAAAACTGAGAACAAAAAGTTTAGACTGTAAGTGTTTTTCCTAATTCTTTGCTGTATTTGTATACAAGAGGTTGTGTGGGTTGATAGTTTAGTTTGTAATACCAGAGAGCTTAATAACTTCATTCTTCCTTTTGATAAATACAAATAAGTGCTGTTACAAACACTTGTAGGCGAGGACACCCTTTTCATCTGAGTCAATATCATGTCTTATGGATTTCCTGATTTTGATAAAACCAAAGCCATAGATTTCTGCTGTATTTAAATGATAAATTATGCATTATGTTGCTTATTATTCCTGGTTATAGATTTCCTTAAATTATTTACAGTTCTATAACACCTATTTCTAATATGCTTGTAAATATTAGGATCTTATCAGGCTGATCCGTAAATATATCATCTATTGATCACACTAACATCTCTAAAAACTGTTTATCTTCTTATAAAGCATGTTTCAATCAGTAGAAATCAGGACTTCTTTTTTTTTTTTTTTTTCCTTCAGAAGACGTTAAATCTTATACTAAAAAATACAGGAGATGGAGGACTCACCATATTGCTGGAGAAACTGCTCAGTGGTTATTAATGCTTCTCACTCATGCCTGACTCTTTGCCTGACAGTTCTGCCACGAATGTATTTTATATCCCTGTCATTTTACTCTGAGTATTTTTCCCATCGAGTTACCTGCAACAGGCCCGTTGCCCCCTGGGACTATGTAAACTAAAAAGGTTTGCACTTTCTGATGAAACCCTCCCCTGAAAGTACAGCTCATCCAACCAAAATGTGCACTCCCGTTACTTTGTGACTTTCTAATCCAATTCCTCAACTGTGTTAAACCGTATTGTAAAGAGGACTCCTTTGCTTGCATCACTGCATCTTCTGCTGGGTTTTGCTGATGCAAAAATCTTGTAGACCAAGATTTTTTTTTCTTTCTCACAACTTCAGCTTTAGCAGCTGCTTTGCACAGGCACTGTTACGGTGGAAACGTGATAAATGTGGTTCCTCCGTTAACCAGCTGCTTTACTACAATGCAGATTTATGGATGTTTCCTGTTGAATGGACATGATGGAGGGTGCACACCATGGGCTGTATGTTGAAAAGCTGAGCAAATGTTGAGGGGCTTTGATGTCATGGAGTTCATTCTGAGCTGAGCATGGCATTTCAGCTTGGACTGTGGTGGTGATCTGTATTTGAGCCATGTCTGCCCTGCTGTCTGGGTATGGCTGACACTAATCATTCCATAAACATTTGGGAACTGAAGGAGTTTGAGTGCAGTTCCTGAGCTGGCCAGTTCCTTTGTTGTTTGCAATAATTACATACTAAAACTATAGCCGAGGGGTTGTTTGTCTCATGTAAACTAAAAATGTTTCCTTCTTTACTACATTACAAATTTATGTAATTTATTTTTCTGGCAGATTCTTACACAGAAAAGCTCAGGACTTTGAATGTTTATAAAAGTTATTTAATTGCTCTGAGTAAATACTTTTTTCAGAAACTTTGACATCATGGCTGTTGCATTTTGTGAGCTCCCCAGATGTTCCACAGCCAAGTCTGTGACATTCGCATGTGAATGAGACCATGTCTCTCATTCTGTTCTGTTTGTTTGGATTTTGTATTTTCTTAAAGTGTGTAGCAGTGCCGCACTTGCTTCCAGTTCCCTAGGTTGCTTTTATGGCGGTGACCTTTTCCATCTACATGGGGTGCTATTTGTCATTCAGCTCTCCTTCAGTCCCTGCCTCACCTTATCAAGGTATTGCCTCACAAGTCACTCCATTACAATAGCTCCTTAATGCATGTGTGTTGGATATTGTAGGGCTGTAGCAGTGTGATTTTCAGTAACTGAGCTCTTCATTCTTTTTATTCCAGTCAGGCCTGATGAAAGGTCTCTGTGAAATAAATACATAAATAAATACATGCAAAAAGAAACAGAACAAATCCTTATGATTGTAGTGATAGCTGTTACTTACTTTGCTTAGCTGGGATCTTAAAAAAAAAAAAAAAAACAAAACAAAACATGATGTTTCCACATTTTTCACATCTCTTCTCTTCTGCTCTCCTATGTTTCCCCGCTAAAAATTAATTAGATATTCATGAATTGTTTGTCTTTTTGTGATGCGTGGCAGGCACCAGGCAGAAATAAGATAAACTGTTTATTCCAAAACCCATGAATTTGGTAGATGTGGTAAGGTTTGTGAGTGCTCGGTGCACCTGGGCAAGGGGGCACAGAGGAAACCAAACTGCCTCGAAAAAAAGGAAGAATTTCCAAGACCCTGTATTTGCAATTTGAGGCTGTGACTTGAAAGCATGATGAGATTATGGAGACTGATGTGTCTGGACAGACTGAGAGCTGGTGGTTTTGGTAATGCAGAAAGACTGGTCAGAGACTGCACTTATAAAACTAATCTGAGGAAAAGGCACAGGAGTATGTCTAGAAACCGCACGTTTAAAAGCAAACTGTCAGCAGCTAAAGCCCTGGCCATCTACACAGGGTACACAGCAGTTTCTTCCAAATCACTTACAGAAAGATGTCATGGAATACAAATCACTGGAAATCAGTATTCAAAAGTACATAGATGGCCACAAAACTTATTTCTTCACTTGTGTTTCCAACCACATACCAGTTTCCCTAAATACTTTCTTGTTCATTCTTTCCTCTTTTTTTATTTGTCGTCAGCTGGAAAAATTCCACATTCTTCAGTTCCTCTGAGATCATGCCAAAAATGGAAATAACATTATATATCTTATTTCGTTTTCTTTTTTTCTTTTCTTTTTGGGGAACAATTTCCATTAATATCCTGCTGTCACAAAGCAACTGGTACTGTTTCACAGTTCTTTATTATGGCAGTTTTATTCTGGGGAGCCACATCAAATTGCTCCTGGAGACCCAGAACCCCAGCAGTGTAGCTGACTCTTCTGGCTAGTGTGGAAGTTAGACTGTTCAGTCAAGGTTAGTTCAGATAATACCAGCTTCTTAATGTTTAGCATTTAGATTTCTTTGAGGAAATCAATACTGGTGGATCCTGCTGTTGCTTTGCAGGCAACAGTTTCTTCATAGATTGGTTTACAGAACAGTGTTTTTATTACAGGATAGGCAGATTGAATTAAAATTTCCAAATGGCCCAAATACAGCTTCTGGATAGCTAGTTTGATGTCTGTTTTTTCTAGGTGGCTGGGTTTTGTTTGGTTTGGGGAAGAAGGTAGGATGCATATAGTTTGGGGTTTGGTTGGTTTTACCTAGAAGTTTATATATATATTAAATTGATATATGTCGCAGTAGGGTTCAGGGCGGCACCACAGCGATGGGGATGGAATTCAAGCAGGGGGCTAGGGAGCACCCAGGTCAAGCGCTCCTGCCCGTGGCAGCAAGCCCATGGGACTGTCAACTGCCTTCATTGCAGCTCACATTCGTTGCTCTTCTCTTGGTGTGACTTCAGGGGAATGGTCAACCACCTGTCTGCATGGGATTGGTTAATCGACCTCCTCTTCTTACTGGCTGGTGATACTTATTAGGGTAGCGCAGCTGACTCTTATCTCGTCTATTGGAGTTACTTGTTAAGCCATCAACAGGTGGTTCCCATTTCATCTCTCCTTGCAGTTTCTCATCTTGCAATCATTCAGTCTGGGGGACACAGTCCCCCACAGATATATATGTTAAATTGAACTGGTTTTTAATAACCTATCTCTTAGGTTCAGTTGATTAACAAAAAAATTCATTGCAGTAGCTTGTTTTTAGGATTTAATGCTCTGTTATCCTGATTTATATTAAAAGGATTGACAGAAATATCACCAGGTTTCAGTCTGTGCAAAAATTCTGCAATTAAATTATTTCTAATTCCCTGAAAATGCTCTCAGGTGGTTTTATGAGAACTCATTTTAAAAGTTTGAGAAAAGTGTAGTGAAATTGCATAATTTCAGTGTTTGGTTTAAGTATAGTGTTGTCAAAGAACAGGGAAAGAATTTTTTTTTTTTTTTTAAAGGGTGGGGGAAGGGAAAAAAAGTCAGTTTTCCTCTCTATAGGTGGTAGGTTTTTTTGTTCTTGTGTGTTTCCCAAAACCAAAACTCTCTGTGTCTTCTCCCACCATTTTTCACCCTGAGCAACTTTTCAAATTCTCTTCTGTTCTCAAATTCTGAGAGACCTAGGGCTGTTTAATCTGGAGAAGAGAAGGCTGAGAGGGGATCTTATCAATATCTATAAATATCTGATGAGCGAGTGTCAAGATGAAGGTGCCAGGCTCTTTTTGGTGGTGCCCAGTGATAGGACACAGAACAATGGGTATAAGCTAGAACACAGGAGGTTCCACCTCAACATGAGGAAATGCTTCTTTACAGTGATGGGGACAGAGCCCTGGAACAGGCTGCCCAGAGAGGTTATGGAGTCTCCTTCTCTGGAGACTTTCAAAGCCCTCCTGGATGCATTCCTGTGTGGCCTGTCCTGGGTGATCCTGCTTGGGCAGGGGGCTTGGGCTCGGGCTCGATGATCTCTGAAGGTCCCTTCCAACCCCTAACATTCTGTGGTTGTCATTGCTAAGCAATTTGAAGTGAGAATATTAAATGTAAAAATAGTTTACAAGTGATCCATTATCAGAATACACATAGTTTTTATGTTGTCTATTTGCAAACCTTAGGATTTTTGCAGAAACTTTAATGCCAAGATTATTCAGCTGAAAGTGTTAAAAAGCTTATTTACAGGATTTAAAAGCAATAATAGATAATCAAACTTAAAATTGTAGTGACTTGTTGGTTGGTCCACTGCAAACATTATATATTTAGTCAAGACACAGAGGCGGCAGTGTGAAGGAGTTTTTTACTTTAGAATCAGACTTCAGGTTCCTGCTCTTCCATTTATCTCAGTTGACTCCTTTTTATGAGATATTTGAGATTTACTCTTGATAAACATTAAATCAGTAAATAAAAAAATAAATTGAATTTTCACAAAGACAAGTAGAAAATACAATGCTATTGTTTTTAATCATAATAAAGTCAGGTTTTGGTTTTCTGAGTACTGGAAGAGCTCCAAAAAAAGCCATTGGTGCTCATTTTGGAAGTACTTTAATATCAGTGGCTTGGACTGCTATATAGCTTTGTTCTGTCATTATAAAGGATTGTTATGCTTCACATAGGCATCATTAGGCTAATCAATTCATTGGGAATTTGCACAGAATTAAAAATGCATAGTCAAGGTTTCAGGAAATAAAATTGCTAATCCATTTATTAACACAATGCACATCTGATTAAAAAAAACCCTCCCTAATGAAGCAACCTAAAATAGCAGTGGATTTCTAAATTAATTTGGAATATCCAAATTTCTTACACAATAATGGAATTTCACAAGTAAAATTTACACACATGTTATGATGGCACCGTGCTGAAATATTAGATTCTCCAAGGTGTCACATGATGAACTGTGCATTTTGTATCCTCTGCAGATCTTAATGGAGTATTCTGGCAGCTGTCAGTAAAGCAAATATTCTTGTCCAATGGAAAAAGTGATCATTATGAAGAGCAGGGTAATTAACACCTATGCTTACACGCTTCACTGCTCCAGAAAATTGATCCAATAGACATGATACATATGCAGGGGATGAGCTAGCAATTAAATAGATGCATGTAAATACCATCTTTGTTTTATAAATCTTTAAACTCATGTAGTCCTTACTTTGTAAGGTGATAGAACAAATGTCCAGAAAAACTGGACAGGATTATTCTGTAGGGGGAAAAAAAAAAAATAAAAATTAAGGTGCCATGTAAAATGGTTACGGTGTTAAAATGTTTTTACTGCTGAATTTGCCAGTTAAGGATATTATGAGGAATCTTTGAAGATTAATTCATTCTCAGACATGATGGACTGGTAGCTGCCTTCCAGTATCTGAAGGCTGGAGAGGGACTTTTCATAAGAGCATCTAGCAATAGGACAAGCAGGAATTGCTGTAAGCTGAGGGAGAATAGGTTTACACTGGATCTTAGAAGGAAGTTCTTCAGTACGAGAGTGGTGGGACTCTGGAATAGGCTGCCCAGGGGGGTTGTGGATGCCTCCTCCCTGGGGTCCTCAAGGCCAGGCTGGGTAAGGCCTTGAGCAGCTGAGTCTAGTTCAGAGGTATTCCTGCCTGCAGCAGGGTGGTTGGAGTAGATGATCTCTGAGGTCCCTTCCAACATCCTATCATTCTGTGACTTTATAGTACTGATCTTACATGTGACCATTATCTTAGGGGGAGAAAAATCTATTTATGTGAAATGTTTACTATTTTTTTCATGAGGGAAACAATTCAATTTGGGATTTTAAACCACTAACTGCTATTTCTAACCCTACTGTTAAACTGTTTCAAGGCTATTACAGTACTTTGCTATTAGTCATATTTTAGCAGATTATATTTAGTAGGTATTCATATTGATAGATGTGTTTGGTTATTAGCCATATGCAGTCTGGAGACCTATATAATTTGTAGGTGATTTCCATATTGAACATGCACACATCATACATGCATATAGCTCCCATGTGTCATGCCCTGTTCCCATTTGTACAGGTGCTTAAATGGTGTTACCCAGAGTGGGAGAAGTACACTCTACTGCTCTGTTCACTTGTCCAGCATTTTGTCAGTGCTCAGCAGATGGTGGGAGACTGTACATCTAAGTGATCAGAAACAGAAATTGCCTGAAAAACACCATGGCCAGAAAAGTCAAGTTATATAAACTAAAAAAAAAAAAAAGTATATAAAAAGCAGCTAATACAAGCCAAGAAATGATGGAAAGGTGGGTGATGCTACGACATCAGTGATGGCGGGACTTAAAAACTGTATTCTGTGCCAGATTTCTCAGGACTTCCAGCTGTCATTTAATCACTCAAATCAGCTTTTAGAGTTTCACTGGGTCAGAAGGGATAAGAGTTGCAGTTCATTTCTGAAAATGTGCTCATTGTTCAGATTACTCTTAAAAAACCTTACTCCACAATATTGAATAAGCTGAGATGTGCAGTTTTCAGATTTCTGCCTGAAATGATCTTTGGTGGAGTTCTGATTTAATCTTTTATTGTTCTGTATCAAGGGGAATAAGGAGTCACATAAACTCACTGCTAGATTTTTTCATGCCAGAAACGATCTGACATCTTGTACACATTTTGTTTCTGTTGTCTGATGTTGGCTAGAGATTATATCTTACGCTTGATAATATAACCTTGAAATTCATTAGGCTGGTAGCTGGGAAATGTACAGATGGCGGGGTTTGGCAAGCCAGTGTTTTTGGTAAAGGTCTTCTCTGTTTGAAGTCAGTGATTTGATCATTGATTTATTTATCACTGGTTTATTGTAATTTAAATAAAAACTTAATTAAGCAAGCTTTGATTAAAATTCCATATGACAAACATAAATGTTGGTACATGGTAATTGCTCTCTGAATTGCTGAAGTATTAAAAACTTTTAAAATGTCTATTATTACCTATCTGGCTGCTTTATTATAGCAGTTCCTTTCTGAGCCCTTCCCTGCATTTCTGAGGGTGGACTGCTGTGTAATGGTGTTTTGTCTTACCAGGTTATACAATGCCTTAATTAGCAACAGCCTCTTCAATAGCTGGGGGTGAACAGCAAAATTTAGCAATTACATAGATTAGTTCTTAGAAACTTCCATCGGTGTTTATCAAGTGCCTGAGATTGTTCAGTATCAATAAACATAGAATCAGGGTTGTGAATCTGGACAGCAGTGGTGGGGGGAGGGCATGATGTTTAGGTTTAATAATGGAAAGGAGAGCTAGTGGCTTAAGGAAAGAGTTTATTGAAGAGGAAGACTGAGCAGCAATAAGGAAATGTGTAGAGTGTAGTGATTATGGAATGGGTCATCTGGAGTGGAGTGCAATCACACAGCACTTACAGAATGGCCAAGGGATCAGGCCTAGCCAGCATGGATTTAGGAAGGGCAGGTCCTGCCTCACCAACCTGATCTCCTTCTGTGATCAGGTGACCCGCCTGGTGGATGTGGGGACGCCTGTGGATGTAGTCTACCTGGGCCTCAGCAAGGCCTTTGACACCGTCCCCCACAGCAAACTCCTGGCCAAGCTACCAGCCCATGGCTTGGACAGGAGCACAGTGCATTGGGTTAGGAACTGGCTGGAGGGCCGAGCCCAGAGAGTGGTGGTGAATGGTGCCACATCCAGCTGGCGGCCAGTCACTAGTGGTGTGCCCCAAGGATCAGTGCTGGGCCAAATGCTCTTCAACATCTTTATTGATGATCTGGATGAGGGCATTGAGTCCATCATCAGTAAATTTGCAGACAACACCAAGCTGGGGCAGGAGTTGATCTGCTGGAGGGAAGAGAGGCTCTGCAGAGGGACCTCGACAGGCTGGACAGATGGGCAGAGTCCAGTGGCATGAGTTTTAACACATCCAAGTGCCAGGTTCTGCACATTGGCCACAACAACCCCAGGCAGCGCTACAGGCTGGGGTCAGAGTGGCTGGAGAGCGGCCAGGCAGAGGGGGACCTGGGGGTGCTGGTTGATGGTAGACTGAACATGAGCCTGCAGTGTGCCCAGGCAGCCAAGAGGGCCAATGGCATCCTGGCCTACATCAGGAACAGTGTGGCCAGCAGGAGCAGGGAGGTCATTGTGCCCCTGTACACTGCACTGTTTAGGCCACACCTCGAGTACCGTGTCCAGTTCTGGGCCCCTCAGTTTAGGAAGGATGTTGTCTTGCTGGAATGTGTCCAGAGAAGGGCAACAAAGTTGGTGAGGGGTTTGGAACACAAGCCCTATGAGGAAAGGCTGAGGGAGCTGGGGTTGCTTAGCCTGGAGAAGAGGAGACTGAGGGGTGACCTTATTGCTCTCTACAACTACCTGAAGGGAGGTAGTAGACAGGCAGAGGTAGGTCTCTTCTCCCAGGCAGCCAGTACCAGAACAAGAGGACACAGTCTCAGGCTGCACCAGGGCAGCTTTAGGCTGGATGTTAGGAAGAAGTTCTATACAGAGAGAGTGATTGCCCATTGGAATCGGCTGCCCGTGGAGGTGGTGGAGTCACCTTCATTGGAGGTGTTCAGGAGAAGACTTGATGGGGTGCTTGGTGCCATGGTTTAGTTGTTTAGGTGGGTTGGATTGGTTGATGGGTTGGACGTAATGATCTTGAAGGTCTTTTTCAACCTGGTGTATTGTATTGTATTGTGCTTTTGTAATGCATTTGAAATCAGCTCCAAGGATCAGTCCATGAGTAAAATTCTTACACAGTACAACTTTTTGGGTGGGTTTTTTATAGCTATCATTGACTGAACCGGCATCAACTACACATTGTCTCTGTATATGTTGATGTACTTATCCACACGTGTCCATGCTCACATCTGTTATAAATCTATGGCATGCAGCACCCGTAAACATGTTATATATATGTATAAAGAAAAATGAAGGTGGGGAAATGGGTTAGTTGTGTTGTGTTTTTTTTTAAATTAGGAGGACTCTGGGTAGTTGAGAAATTCTTCTGGACAAAAGCAAGGAAAAGGGCATTATCTGTAATTAGAAATAATAATGTATAATTGGTTCATTTGCCATATTTCTACAGTTCTGATTTAGTTGAACAATGTGATCATTATGCCACCAGTTTTCGATAGAGGTGTCACAATGAAAAATAATTGCAATATTCCACAATATTAACTGTACCCTAATTGCAAAAGTTTTGAAATATAATTACCATGAAAGCTAATGCGACAGGGAACATTAAGCATAATTAGTGTATTTTAAAGAAGGGGAAAACTGTTAGAAGCTTGTTATTGTCTCGTAAGGTAGCTTCAAATTATGTGGATGCAGAGCACTTTCATCTAGCTTTTCTGTAATTTTTGTTATTAGCACAGACTGCAATAAATTTATTTGACATAGCCTACACCTGCTAACCCTGCAGGAAAGAGAATTTCCAATGTGCACCGGTCCCAGGTTTCTCACAGAATCTGTCACAGTTTCCTGGGAGACAGCAGTGGGGAAGATGTAGGTGTGGGTTCGTTGGGGTGATATTTTGGTTTTGGTTTTTTAAATGGTCAGTCATGCTGCTTTGCTCAAATTGCACTGTGCTTTAATAAAGATACACAAAAAATCGTATTAGCAAGCACTGCAAAGCATTCATTAAACATAACCGTGCTCTGAAAAACACACATTCTTTATTTTCTTTGCAGAACAACTTCATACTTTCACATGGAGCTTGGAATTTCACCCATATGATCAGGATTTTTCTGTAGTGAAAAATGTATCACACCACTTATGTGTTTCTGATCCCATATAGCAGGGGATAGGATTCAAGGCAGAAAAGGAGTTCTGATTTCCTATACAATCAATTTTTCAGGAAGAAACATCCAAGAGATTTTTCTGTGACTTTTTTTTTTTCCTGGTGATGCTTTGCAAATAGAAAGTAGTATTTTCTGCCTTTGCCTTGTTCCAAAATTAGAATTTGGAATAAGCTAGATCCAATCATAAATATACAGAGGAACACCATTAGTTTGAGTATCATGAGTGGGCAGAGTTTTAAGGAAAGATTCTATTGCTTGGTCTTAAATTGCTAACCCTATTTTCAATAAATTTGTATTTTGCAAGGGATGAATCAAGTTTTTAAAATCCCATTAAGCTGTTGACCTGGGAATGTCTTCATATAATCTTTCCGGGTACTTATGTTTTGAAGTGCTACAGTAATCTGAAATACCTGCAGATATTTCTGATCAGCCATTGGTATCTGTGTTCTAGAGGCTATCACATCTTACTAGCATACTTCCAGTTATGAAAAAGCACTGCAGAGCCATTGAGTTATGGGGATATAGGATGCAAGCAAGATGTGGGAGTGTGTGATGTAACCCTCCAAACCAATGGCTAGCACAAAGGAAAATGAAGTAAGATAATGTTAGGAATCATACAGTGTTCTCACTTCTGTCCATGACACTTGATGAACAGTCTGTAATCTGTTCTCTTTATCTATTTTATTTTAAAAAATCAGCCAATCTGATTGTTAACTTAGTGACAGACAGCAAAAAGCATTACACCTGAGGTACAGAAGTTATCTGAAGTGAAGAACGTGAGCTCTTATGTGTAGGTCTGAATCCCTTTATTCCTTCATTTAATTGGATATATTCCTGGTTTATTTTATTAGTGTGGCCCTTACACTGTTTCCTTTAGCATGCAGAAATACAAATCTCATTCAAAGGGTAGGTCTGCACAGTTCCTGCCACTCTGCTCTGCCCCTCTTCCTGCCTGACCAGGAGCTGTGGGCTGCAGCATGAAGATGCATTCAGGTTAATCAGCATTACTGACAAGCTTCTCTCAGTGCAGCAAGCCTCAGACCCAGGCCCTTGTTTTCTGTAATGATGCCAGTATTGAGAGCCTTTTCTTTTGATTATTCACCAGTGCTGAGACTTATGGGCAAAATACTGCCTTCATTTGGCAGCATAAGTCAGCTCTGGTCTTGGCTCAAACTGAGCTGATTGCTATGAACAGCTACAGCTGAACATACAGAGCTGAACTTCCCTGCCCATCTAGAACAGGAGCTGACTGATGTCACTTCTGCAGCAGATTGACACCTTTTTCTTAAAATGCATCAGTGTTTCTGAAGTACCTCATTTTCATCCAAGTGATGTACAGCTTCACGGCATCGTAAGTGCAGCCTGCCTGTGTCTCCTGTTTAAGTGCAGTACAGCGCTGGCCAAATAACCTCTTTGGTAAAGTTAAGAGAGTCTTTAGAATGACTTGAAGAGAGTGCTGTAGTCACAGCACACAGCACTTTTCACAGCTGTAGCTGTGAAAGAGTTCACTTATAGAGGTTATTTCAGTCATAGTTTATTGCCTTAACAAAACCACACATTATTATCCAACTCTTTTGCGACTAAAATGGTAGTTCACAGGTGACATAAATTTTGGTTATCAAAATAGGGATTCATCTACATAGTGAAATAAAGTCTAATATTAAATCAGAACTAAAATTTGATCTTTTTTAGCAAGCTAAATTACTCAGGAATAAGTAAAACTACTCTGAGTGTGTGCACACATGCATGTGTCTGCATATACTATTGTGCCACAGTTTTTTTACCTGCTGGTAGAAATGCCTTATGTCACTGGAGTGACATATGTAGATTATATCTTCAGTCATGAGACTGCTGGCAATATCTTTGTCCTTCAAAATGTGTTAAATACATATATGTAATTTTTATTAGAATACTTTTTTCTTCCCTCATTTCTCTTTAACTATGATGAAGATCACTCATAGTGGTCTTTGGTGGGATGCAGACAAGATTTTTATTTTTGGCTAATGATTTTCGTAAAGCCTAGGTCTTCTGTAAATAGTGCTTAATAGAGCCAAGTGAAGTAACTGCACATGTAATGAGTTCTGCAGAACCTCTCGCACTAAGTGCTTCTCCACACACCTCTGAGTGGCCCAAGGGCTCCTTACTTGGTTTCCTCTGGCTTTGGCAAGGTGTCAGGAGGTGCTTTGAGAGCACATGCTTCCTAGTGGGCTGTTCATTCCTGTTGCAATCCCCACCTTGTCTCATCACCAGACTTCCCATGAAAGGGCTGACCCTTCTAGCTAGTAGGGAAATTAATCTCACCCTCAGGGAAATAATCAGTGCTTAGTGCACAAGCTGGTAGCTCCTGGCATCATGTTTCCCCGCAGTTACACATGCATTAAGTATGGTGCAGGAGAGGATAGAGTTTGGTAACAATCCAAAGTTAATCAGCTATTGGCCAGGGAATCCCATTGCTGATCCGTACGTTGGGGTACATTTTCATCATTGGTTTCCAACAGCTAAAGACTGTGCTGCTGTCAAAAGCCTCAACCCTGTTTTTCCCAGCCTCTGCCTTCATGACACTGCTGCTGCTCTCCCTTCCTTTATGCCAATTCTGGAAACTTCCTGGTTAGTTGGATCATCAAAGTGGTCTGACTGGCAGCTCGGCCAGTCTGGGTAGCAAGATTTGTTTTCAGCTGGATTACCAGGTTGGTTTGACTCAAAGCATGCTGATGGAACCATTTGCCAGCAGAAAGGAAAGAGCCTGGGACCAAATGGTCTTTTTTGGCAGTAGTCTGGACTTTGTCAAAACCAGCTGGAAAGCTGCGCTCTTACAGATATTTGTGCAGAGATGAGCTCATAATTATCTCTGCTTTAAGTCCTCTGTCAATGACTCCTCTGGAGTATGTCCTACCATGATGAAAGGTGCTGCTCCTTGTTTGTCTTTTCGTCTGTGAGTCTAAAATGTTTCTCATTGCTAAGCGCTCTGTACCATGTGTCAGAAACATGCCATACCTTTTACTAGTTCTTTCTCTGATATAGGACTCTCTATTTTATTCTGTCTTTTCTGGTTTATGCTTTTCTGTGCTGGATTTGGTTTTCTCTTTCTTCTTGTGTTCTATTATTTTTCCTTCTAGTTATCAGTAAATAGTTCAGTTTCTCCTTATTGCCAGCAGGTACAAAACAGGGGTGATCACCTTCCTTGAGCAACTGTGGGTTCTGCTTCATTTTAAAAACTTATATGTATCTGTTGTTTTGCAAACAACTTGAAGCTATGTGCTTTGCAAGACTTGCACTGATTCATTATATAACAGTTACTGTTAAATGTAGGGCTTAATTCTCCTGTTATTTATTATATGGAACATTATTTTATTAACTAGATTGAAATAGATGGGAGTGGAGATCAGAGCTCTGACAGGCAAATTTAAATTTGTGTTCAATATCAAAAAAATTAAGCTTTAGATTTTCAGGAATTAATCTCCATTTGGGCTCCTGTATGAAAAAGAAGGATTTCTTTCTTTTTTTCCTTCATTCTTAAACATGTATGCAGCTACTCAGGCATACTAAAAAGCAAGTTAACACTGAAAAGTGTAGATTTCCCTTTTTTAATAGAGTGTATCTAGCATAGAAATTGTGCCTCTCGTTACCACCATGCCAAATATTTTTTCTTACTGTTGTTTAGCATGTCTAGAAATGAGACTTGCATGTTCTTGCCTATTGAAGTTGTCTCTGAAAGTGAACATTACCAGTTGTGGTGCTAAGAGCTTGTATTTGCAAGAAGATTGCTTTGGTAGGAGCAGCAGCCCTGATGGATGCAGTGCCTGCAGAAATGCTCATAGCACTCTTGCTGCTTTCTCACATTCTCTGTTGGTCACACTTCTGGACAAAGTGAAAAAAATGCTCAAATGTATGTTTTGTTCTTGATATATTGGGGAGAGAGGTGTGGTTTTTAAACTCGGCTTTCTCAATGGTTTGAAACAAAAGAACAGGCTGGGGGGAAATCAGCGCATTAGATCCGAGTCAGTCACCTACAACTGATGTTCCCCACAAAACCCCGGTCACTGAAATTATCAATGCATAGGGGTGTTTTGTCTTCAGTTCCTCGCTGAACTAGTTGTGTTCCTACTGCTTACAGCAAACCAAAAATTAGACCTCCAAATCTTCAGTCTCCCCCTTCTTTTGTCCCTTTGCTGCATAGTTTACATTGAGAGGATACTGAATTAAGATGCCAAGCCCAGCTTGCTTCCCTCACTTTGCTAAACAAAACGCCTTTCTTAGGTACCTTTGTTAATTAACATGAAAATTGATTTAGTCATAGTAACCCATATAATTCAGAGATCTCTTTGCCCATAAAATATATAGATACAAGGGGATGTATCAGTATCTAATTTGTGTTCTGTGCTTCACAGCATCTAGGAATGTGTGTTCCTCTTCTCATTAAGACTTTATTTTTCATGTATGTTTAAAGTCAGAGGTTTCCTGTTGGGATTTACTGCTGTAAATAGCTGTCCATTTTTCATTCCCACCAGCTGTGTGTTTGAGTAGCACACAGCAAAGTTCATGAATCACTTCTCCTTGACAGACCGTAACAACCGCAATATTCTGCCACACAGCCAACAGCAGCAAGTGAATGATATTAGCACTTAACTCTCCAGAAAACTCTGTTCAGTAATTAAACATTACACCTCTGACGCCAATCATCATTCAGTGCCAAGACCCTTTACAATACAGGTTTGCTACATTCAGGTAACAATATTAGAAATGATAATTTATTCTGGAAATGTATCTCTCTGAGAAGAAAGAATTTATTGAAATCAGAATTTCATTTATGAGCTGGCTTTTCAGGACTTTTCTCCTAATTCCAACTTTCACCATGCAGGAATATTTATTTATTTAAAAAGTCCTCTAAATGTAGGATAATTGACAAAGAGTGTGGGAAAAAATCCCAATGTTTAAAACCAGGGCAGCAGTAGCAGTGTGTAATATAATGCAGAAATCTGCCTTCATTCAATAACGACAAATGATCCAGCAGCACTTGAAGCTTTGCGCATCGCTTCCAAGTTCATCTGCTCTGCTTTGGTGTCAGCGTAAAATTGAGATCGACTCACTAGTTAACAAAGAAGCTCAGGAAACTTCAAATAACAATTCAAACTTATAACAATTATAGCAATGCTGACAGAAACCACGAAGTCTGTTTTCCATCAGTGTATATACACAGCTTATTGAATATTATTATGATGGGGAATAATAAGGATGACCCTCAAATAAATTAATAGCTGCATGATATTTGGTAGCAGCTGCAGCTCCTGCTCACTGTTGAAGCTATTGCGCTCTATTCACTAATGTTTTGTTTTACAGCAACATGGCCAAAGAAGGGTAAAACATACAGAACCTTAAAAGATCTCAAGCTTGAAGTTGTGAAATCAAGCATGTAGAAGGTTGCTAATTCTCAGAAGTAAGGCTGTCTGCTCAGTCTGAAATTGCTCAGTTACACTGCTCAGGGTACAGAAAGCTGGAGCATCATTATGGTCCCCTCAACCATGGCAGCTTTGTCGCCAGCCCCAGTGTCACACCCCAGAGGAGCAGGATACTCTTCCCACCAGTCTCATGGTGATCTTTTCCCAGCTCTTCTATTCATTTAGCTCAGAGTCTGATTGTCTATCTAGTCCTAGTTCTCATTTCTCTTGCTCATCTACTAGTGTTTCTTTCGATCCTTGTCTGGCTTCATTGGGGGTTTTCCCAGGTTGAGGCAGATCCTCCCTTGCCTCCCACCGGGGGGGCAGGAAAAAAATGAGACTTGGACAAACGTATTGCAGAAGTGATGGAAAGTTTAAATGGAAAAGCAGTAAAGTGTTTTACAGAGAGCTACAAGCACAGTGACAAAGGAGATACCAAAGCATACCCAGAAGCCTCCCAGCACTCCCCTTCTCCCTACCTGAGGGTACACCCAAAACCCCCAGGGCTCTTTCTTTCCCACCCCTCCACTGTTAGGCTAATCTCAGCTGGCCAGATCTGAGATTGCCCTTCTCCCTTCTCCTCATGGCATTAGGCCTTAGCCAGGCCCAAGAGGCCTTGAGATAACTCCCTTCCATTACCAGATAGGGAGCATCTCCCAGGGGAGCTGTGAGGAAAGAAAGAGGAAGTGTGAGACCTTGTTCATAGATTTATAGGGAGCAGGACATTATGGGTGTGAAATTCGCAGCTTCCCGTGTCCACCCACTGGGCTGGACACCCGGGGCACCAGAGGTGCACCCCGTATGGCAGCAGCAGGAGGCACCCAGCTCAAACTGCCACAGGGGTATTTGTTTGTTTTGCTTTGTTGTTTGTTGGTTGGTTTGGTTTTGGTTTTCTTTTCTCCTCTTTTCCCCATAGCTATGAATTCCTCTTTTCTTTACTGGGATCTTCCCAGGTGTCTCTCTTTGCTAGGTATGTCTTTCTGTCTTACTTCTCCCAGCACCTAAATGTGATGTTTTCTTGTTGCCCCCTATCACCCTCACTGACACCTTTCCCTTTACCAACTCCTCATCCCACTTAATCTTTTCTAGCACTCAGTCCTAGGCTTCCTGTTCTCTGACTAATCAGTCACGGACAAGTCCCACCCCTGAGTGGGCTAATTTCAGTGTCCTGTCCCACAGTCTGGCATCCCTTGGTGGCTTCCTTTGCAGGTCTGGTTCTCAGCTCTGTATTGAATTGATCAGTAGTATCCCTTGTCTCTGCCCTCAAAAAGTGCTTTAGATAGTGCACAGTGTGCAACATCATCTTCTGCAGGAAACGTTCTGCATCACCATGATACCATTGGACAGGGGCTTATCGTGCGTCAAGGCCCTCTTCTCTTACTCTCCTTTCCATAATCCCCAGTCCTCCCCATCTGCTCTGTAGGTGGAAGTGCAGCAGCACTTGAATACAGGGAGCTTCTCCCCATGGTGGAGACTGCAGTGTAAGATAGAAGTGGGAAGCACTCATGTCACCACTCTGAGATGGGCTTGTCTCTACCCCAGCACCACACTCAAGATCCTCAGATTGAACACATTCAGGTACCTCTACTGGCTACAGCTGTTGCCTGGAGAAGAAGGAGTGCTGCTCTTCAAGCAAGTGACAGGAAAGGGTTAGCTGTGTCTTGTCCCTATATGTGCCATCACTGCTGCAGAGATGCTTTGCTGGTAATTTCATCACCAGCCTGTGTGAGCAGAGACACTTGAAGTCAAGACAGTGCAGAGGAGGGTATGAGGCTGCCACCAGTTCCTAATAATTTTGGTGGCCTTTATTGTCACATACATTGAAAAATGTGATATCAGTATGATGCTGTTGTATCACCTGTCATAAATGCCTGGTGTGCAGTAGCCTGCAGCCCCAGTTGCAGGGGGAAGAGGAAAAGCCTTTCTTTGATCCAGGCGGGCAACTGACTGCAGGCAAAGGCTTTGAAAAAATGACATTTTTAAGTGAAAAAAAACCCAAAAACTCTTGTGTACCTGGACAGAGGGATGGCAGGAAGCGTTTCCCTGACACAGAGTCACTGCATTTCCACATGCCTTATCTCTACTGCAGAAAACAGGGTGTTCTAGCTGTTAAAAAAACCCCTTCCTTGGATTGCTTTAATACAGGCAAAATATTCCTGTTGTTTGTTGTCCAGAAAAAGTGACCAATATATTTTTTGTGGAACAATGACCAGGCAGTTTAGGGCTGCTATGAGGAAGAAAACCAGAATATTCAGGTCAAGATTGGTTGGTGGAGTTTATAGTGCATAGGATATATGTACAGATAGGAAACTGTCAGAAATGTTGAGGACATGTGAACTTATGTATTGCCTTTTTATCATTGAAATTCTTGTATCAGTTTTATTAATCTTGGCATATGAGCAGCTGCATTGGAATTAATCTTTAAGAATAAGATAAATATTAAAAAACCACTGTGCAGAAAATGACAGAATGTTTGCAAAATAAATATCAATTTTTGCCTGGAATAACAATGAATAGATGCGGTATTTGAAACAGCTGTATCGCATATTGAGATTTCCTTTTAATGTATTTGTAGGATACAGTCAAAATTAAACTACTGAAAATGCAAAGTATCAGTGCTGTTTGGTTGTAAACAAAAGGAAGCTTGCATTAATAGAATACAGAGTAGTTGTGATTGGAAACCTTATCCTGTTAGGCAGATTGAGCAGAAGCTCATATTTCTAAAAAAGAACATTTGAAAGAAAAATATTGCATCTTTTATAATGTGATATTATTGCAGGTCCTTCTTAATAACCAAAAGTGAGTGTGGCTTTTAAGGTGCTAGGTAATAGAATTTCTTAATAGCTGAATTTTGAAACACAGTAGCTTAACTAGTTTTGAGAGCCTTCTGAAGGACTCAAATGCAACAGCAGTAACATTATAATATATTATACAATCATAGAATGGTTTGGGTTGGAAGGACCTCAAAAGGTCATCTAGTCCAAACCCCACCTACAGTGAAGCATGGACATCCTCCACTAGATCAGGTTACTCAGAGGCTTGTCAAGCCTGACCCAGAATATTTAGAGACTATGTTTCAAAAAGGAATTGCATTTCCAACTTGGAGAAAAGAGCGTGTGTTTTCATTCTTTTCCACTTCCTCTCATCTTTACACATTTGAAGGCAAGAGTCTGAAATGTTAAACTATGGAGAGTTGAGTAAAGAAAGAACTGTAAAGAGATGGCCACTGTTATCCTTTGGTATTGCAGTGTGCAGCATGGCACTACTGCCAGGCACCTGGAATGGTGATTATTTAAATGCACAGCTCAATCTAGCGGCAATTCTTGTGCAGCTATCATGTGTAATTACTCTGGCTGAATGCGTTTGTGTGGAGTTGCATATGTCTATATATGCACATTTTTTGCTTAATTTGGTTTACTGTGGATGTTTGTTCACATCAAAAAATTGATCTTGACAGCTCAATGTGTGTCTGCAGACAACCTCAACCACAGGTCAAATTCATACATGGGATGTTTCCCGGTCTGGTGGCACTGCAGCAACTTTTGTTGCAGTACTGTGCTTTAGAAAGTGATTATTAATGTGCAGCATTTAATAATTTCATTTGTATGTATGAACTTTTTTTGTATTTAGTTACATTTAGCCTTCTTAGGTGTCTTATGTTTTCATAACAAAAGAAAGTTTTTGGATCATCCAACAGCATCAGGTGGAATGTAGCAATATTACTACCAAGAATGATTGTGGTAAGTGAATTTTGGGTAGGTGTTTTGTGTGACTGCTTGTTAGGCCATAGTCTGGATGAAACTATATTATTTTTTGCTAAGGCTAGAGTAAGCATAAGGTTATTAAAATGAGCTTCAAAACCTTAATTCATCTGGCAACCTGCTATAGAGTCCTAGAAACTGTTAAGGGGAAGAGGGGAGGAAATTGTGAAAGCAATTAGAGAAACCTTTTGACAGCTCTTTTCAGCAGATAAAAAGCCAGCTTCTTGTGAGGAAGAATCTCCTGGCATTGGTTTCTGTGTCTTGTGGACATCAATATGCAAATGCAGGAGGTAGGGGAAGGCACACTGAGGTACATGTAGATTATTCAAAACTAAAACAAAATTATCAAGAGCATGAATAAGATTTTCCCCTTCAAATATAGCAGTCACAATTTTTTGCAATTGTTCTGTAATTTACTTGGAAATATAGTTTTGTGAGTAATCCATCCTGTGATCAGAATTTTTCCATATGCATATTCATGTGTGTGTTTACATATTTGTTTGTTTATTGCATCTGGTACTTCAGTAATGTGTAATTTCTATTTCTTCCTTTTGTCTGGAGGCCTCTCATATTACATTTAGATTGTATCCTTTATCATCGCAAATTGACATTTATGCTTTTACTGCTATTGTTTGCCTAGCTCCTCTCTGGTATGGATCAACAATTTGTTTTAATCTCTGTCACTTCTCTTATCTCCCTCTACACAGAGATGCAGTCATTCTGCACTCTCATCCGCCTACAGAGATTGTGTTAGCAACAGCGTGCTGCTGCCCCCTCCCCTCTCCCGAGCGCCACCGAATCTTAATTGCTTTTCCAGTTCATTTATAAGAATGCAGAAACAACAGAGTGAGACCAGTTTTGACAAAAGCAATGGTATGCCAATGCCTCTGAATGAATAAATCCCATTTACATAGAGGCGCACTGTGGCAAAAGAAAGGAAGTCACAGAATGGAAGCAGATGATGGCTTAAAGACATTATTCCTTGTTCTTAGCAGGGGGCTGGTAATGTCCAGAGTGCTGCAGAACCGAGGCTGCTTTACAGGTGTGGTTTGGTTTTGCAAACAGTATTTTTTGTTTTAGTTTTGTCAAATTACTTGCTTGAAATCTCAAAGGCTTAAATGAGAATTAAACAAGAAATGTTTGCATTTCCAGAGGCCTCAGAAAGCTGTTGTGCTTCCTGTGAATTTTTTGCTTTATAATAATCATTCTAACAGTTTGTGTTCAATTCCTTCCATAAATCTGTTTGGTTAAAAGCTGACATGTGAAATAGTTCAGTAAGTAGGAAATACCAGTATCATCTGTGTGTAGTGACACATTTGGAGCTATAAGCAAAGGATTGAACCAGTCTGATTTATGTACTGAGTAATGAATATTTCTCTGTTGGAAAGAAGGAATAATGAGAGCAATCAGATCAGCCTAGAAGAGAGCAGACATGGAAAAAGTGTTCTACAATAGTCAATCAGTTTAGGCATGATGGCTGATAATGGAACCCAATTAAATAATCAGAGGTGAGCAGGGATATAGGAGCAAGATAGCTAAGGCATGTGCCTGCTCCATTTTCTTGTCTACAGATTTACACCCATGACCCACTATAGATCCTTCAAGTGCCTCTGTGACCCTTCTGTTTTGCTTGGGGTAAATTTCATGCACCATGAGTTCACCATTAGTTACATACTACAATGGTGGCACACAAAGCCTCATTGGGAGGAAAACATGCTGCACCGTACTGTGGAACATGACCTGGAAGGGAAAGGTGGTTTGCATTTGTGTAGAGCCTGGGATAAATACCAACTGATTTGTAGTTGATAATCACCAGCTCGATAGGAAACAGTACTGCTGAACATGTTTAGGAAAGAAAGCCTCTGTGTCAAAATTTGATAGATAGGAATGTGGTAAGGAAGTGTAATGTGCATTTAAACTGTTTATTACTTGGTAATAGCAACAATATATATGTATCTACATATATATATAAAGACAAACAAAGATAGTGTTCACCTGCCTCATTCAAGGCTGGAAGCTCTACCTCTATGAAACATCTAAGTGAATACATTTTGTGCATTTCCCCCAGCAGCATCCTTGTCAGCGACAGCATTTAACACTTCTAATTATTTATTTTTCTTTTTAATTTTTATTTATTTTCTTCTGTCATGGAACAGTTATTGTTGGGCTTACTTCAAGAAAGTAATCCAATGTTGGAAAGTACATGATGTTTAGAAAGGAAAAAAGAAAAGGAAAACAGATTTTCTTTTTCAGAGGTCTCCAGTTCTGTGGGATGGGAGTGAAAGCAGCCCTGCAGTATGCCTGCACAAGCCTGACAAGTGACAGTGCCAGATAGATAATTCAGAGACCACAAATAAAGATTGAGCTATTTCTAGCTTTTATGAATCGTGAGATACTTTTTTTCCCCCACATCCCCCATAACATTGAGGCAGACAACACGCCTGTCTCTTACAGTCTTATCAAATGTTAATAAACAAAGCCTGCAGCATTGTAGCTCTTTAATTTATGGTCTTGAGAAGCATTATTCTGCTTTTGCTATGCTACAGCTCCTTGACCAGCAGCTTTGTTTGCAGTTGCACTGGATTTCTAATTGCTTGGAGGTAGGAAATCAGAGGTGTAACCTAATAATATCTAAAGAACAAATGTATTATAGCTGCATCTGAGCTGGTTAGTATGAGTCTTGTGAATTATTGAAAAATGAGAGCAGAAGAGGATTGCCTCTTTCATTGAAGAATTATGAAATGTTAGAAAATTGAAGACAATGTATTATTGTGTATCACTTATGGCACTAATAGAAGTACTTAGCCTGTGCCTAAGCAATGCCTTTGTCTTTACTTTGCTCAGTTGATGCTCCAGTTCATTTCAGCAATATATACCAATGAATGGCTTGATTTGCAAGTGAAAAGAATAGTATATACACATATACATACACACACACACACATATATATGTATAAAAAAGATGTAAAGGAACAGGAAGTTCTAACTTCATTTGTGCAGTTTAAGTCCAGCCATAAATTGTGCGTATAATATGAACACAGGAGTTCTCCATTTGCTGTTGGGGATGCATCAGTCCCTTTGACAAGTTAGGGCTGTTTTGTGGTGAACTGGAGGGACACTGAACTGCCAGATGTCTGCCTCTCAGAGCTCGGCATGCCCCAGCTTGGCCTCTGACCTCCCACTGGGCGCTGGATCTTGTTATTACTGCCCACACTGGAAAAGCGATGAGGCATAGGTGCTGCACAGCCATGCCTTCCAAGATACGGTACTCCTGAGGCATGTGTAGAGATAATTCAGTTCAACAATATCCAGCCAGGAACCCACACAGATGGTTATGCAACCTGTTTTAATCAGCTCTGCATGTTTATGAAGCTGGGCATGATCTAACTGCTACTGTAACCTGGTATTTGAGTTTCCCACATAACCGATTCATATATGTCAGTAGAGATATACCTTGTTGCATCTGTTTGGGCAGTGTAGGTGATCTCTCCACAGAAATTGTCAGCCAAAGAATGCCTGTCCTTTGCAATAGCAGGATGCGTGATGGTCACGTCTGAAACTGTGATTGCATTCATGGCTTCCTGCTATATCCAGGAGTCAATTGCAAGCCACCTTTTGGCTATCTGAGCCTTTGGGTAAGCGCCTTTCCTTTATTAGTCCAAGACATAGCGCTTCACCAAGCCAAATCCTGTGCTTGTCACCTGAGGGTGACATTACAGTAGGTGCCTGTTCTCAGCCACCGTATTTGGATGTACACACACATCACATTAAAGTACTAATGTAAAACTCACTGGAAGAGATTACTGACTGGCTTTTAAATACTGGCTTCACTCAGCTAAGACTGAAGTGTCAAAAATAGGCATCTGTGCACTTTGTAGCATTTCCAAATCTTAGGTAAGAAATCCCACAGATTCTGTAAGAGAACTAAGTCCACACTATATAAATAGAACAAACTTTCTAGGGACATAGCCTGTAAATAAATGATGGGTTTGTGTTCAGTAGTACACAGATGCAAATGCAGAGAGCTTGAGGAGACTGTTGGAACCCATTTGGCACTGTGACTGCAGATACCAGCATCCTGTTTGCCAGTCAGGGGAATGCATTAGGGTCCTTAGTATTCCTGAGTTCCCTCCGCTCCCAGTGCCCAGTGCACATGGATCAGCTCTGTCTGCAGCAGAGAATGCTGGAGGCGAGGGTTGGGGGGAGGGTGTTGTTGTCACATTCCAAATGTGAATCTAATTTTACAGAGAACAATTTTGGTAAATAGACTTTTTGAATCTTTTTTTTTTCTTTCTGTTCACAATGCTCAGCATGACTGAGGCAGGCTTGTTGTAGAATAACACATAACACCTTCCATGCTGCGTGAGCATTCTGTTTCCTAACTTGGCATATTGGTGCAGGCTACCACAATGTATGTTGTAAGTCACCTGTGATGGTCTTTCACTTCCATAACAAGGGCGCAGCATGTAGCCAACTGATGTCAGAGCTCAGAAAACACACTGCATTCTGATTTTCTTCCATTGTTATGCATTTACAATTTTATCCTGAAATGTCTGTTGTAGTACAGTTGTTTTCATTGGTCTGTTTACAAAAATTCAGCCCTCCACACCTCTTTCTTCTTGGAGTTCACTTAGGTAGCTTATAATCAATAGAAGAAATTCAAATTGGTCTTGCATTTGTTAACAAAGAATTGAATCTCCTGTCCCACCACTTGTTACATACCTTTACTTCCCTTTGAAGGACAGCCTAGTGTATTGTTGTTTTTTTTTTTTTTTTTTTAAACAAAATATGATAGCTTTTAGACTTAGAAAGATTGCTCCCTATATCTATTCTCAGTTTTCAAGTAAGTACTCGCTACCAGAATTTTTCTACTCCACAAACGTTTTCCAAATAGTGAAAATACTTAACTCTCTGCCCAATTACCTTTTTTCTAACAACTATCTATTGCTATCATAAATTCCTGATTTACGCATTTAAATCTAATTTTAGTTGGCATTACAACTCCTATTTTGATAGAAGAGCTCCTTGATCTCCAAAATTCCCACTTTATCTTTTTTTATATGCTAATGGATGGGGTATCACAGTATCACCGAGGTTGGAAGAGATCTCAAAGATCATCAAGTCCAACTCGTCACCACAGACCTCATGTCTAGACCATGGCACCAAGTGCCACGTCCAATCCCCTCTTGAACACCTCCAGGGACGGCGACTCCACCACCTCCCCAGGCAGCCTATTCCAATGGCTAACGACTCTTTCTGTGAAGAACTTTCTCCACACCTCCAGGCTAAACTTCCCGTGGTGCAGCTTGAGACTGTGTCCCCTTGTTCTGGTGCTGGTTGCTTGAGAGAAGAGACCAACTCCCTCCTGCCTACAACCACCCTTCAGGTAGTTGTAGAGAGCAATGAGGTCTCCCTGAGCCTCCTCTTCTCCAGGCTAAACAATCCCAGCTCCCTCAGCCTCTCCTCATAGGGCTGTGCTCAAGGCCTCTCCCCAGCCTTGTTGCCCTTCTCTGGACACGTTCAAGTGTCTCGATGTCCTTCTTGAACTGAGGGGCCCAGAACTGGACACAGTATATCTCTGCCCTGTGATACTATAGCTGATTTTAATTAAGCAGTCCTTAATTCTTATGCTTTGAGCAGCTTAAACACTTTGTTCTCAGACTTGCTCAATATTCTCAGGTTTAAGACTGTGTAGTCCCTTTGATGTGCCTCTCAAATTGTTGGTGGTGTGTACTGTAGTTTCATTTCTAATGTATCTTAAATTTCTGACTTCTGTTGAGTGTTAATAAAAAAAATATATAAAAATTTAAAAGGTTGCTGAATTCTGAATCTTAGCATTTAGGAATTAATGTAACACCTAATGTTTTCTGAAAGTGTTAGCAGTGAGAGTGCATATCAATAACTGCAGCTAGTGGCTTTCTTGCTTCCCTGTTAGTAGGCTTTGAGAAGTAGGCTTTGGGGAGAAGTAACATTTGAGCAAGTCATTGAAGTTAGTGAATGCAACTTGCATTACGTGATCACCATATTGTTTCTTTATGATTATATCTATTAGCTTGCTCGTGTCTGTCAAGTATATAAATTTGCAAACCTTGTATTGCTTGGCTTTTTAATACAAAACCTGATTTGGAACCTGGAGTTCCTGCTAGATTTATTCTCCATAATATTTAACCTGATTTATTTGTCATCTGGAACAATCTCGTGGTGTTCCTTGCAAGCTTGACCTGCCATTTAGAACTGCTGTATCACCAGCACAAACAAAATCTGCTATTAACTCAGACCATGAAATATTTCTGTTGTTCCAGTCTACAATTTCTTCTCATAATGAAACAATGGCAGTGACAAACAAGAGAAGAGATTGCATTCTCAGTTTGACACCAGCAGCTGTATTAGATTCTTTGCTTAAGTTTGCATTTCATTTAACTGTAGAAACCCTACCTTGAAATACAGTTTGGTAAACTTAATTATTTTTGCTTGCTTCGTGTAATATTTCAAGATATGTGAAAATGAATCACAATGGGGGTTTTCATATGCTTTCCTAAAAGCTGTGAAGTTTATAATAGGTAGATATTGCTTTGCTGCATTACACCATTTATTATCCCCTGTTTGTGCCATAAGTCCTTTTATTTCTTTCATTTTGATTTTAAGAGCTCTGCCTACTTCCAATTACTTTATTTAAACCTTAATTTGTTTCCTTCATCAGAATTATAATTGATCTTTCAGTTTGTTGAGGACTTTGGATTATATGCAGCTTCATGCCACCCATTTTGGGGATACAGGAACACACAGCTGAAATAAAACCTCATATAGGGAATCCCCTTTGTTGTTCAGTACAGCTCAGAAAGCTGAAATGGCAATAAAACTCTGCTGACAGCCATGCTTTCACCAATGCACACTTTCACACTGAGTTTTGCTTTCAAACCAGTGCTTCTTCCTCCCCAACCTGCCTGTCCCTTGTTACATGCACCATTCACAGAGCAGCAGCTGTCTCAGACCACCCTTTGAGACGGGGGCTCTCCCTTCTGGGGGGAAAAGGGTCAATTTCTGACCACTTCCCACTTTTCCTTGCAACAGAGCCTGAGCCCATCCCCACTCAGCAGCCACAGAAGGGCTGGAGACTCCAGTCAGAAAAGAAAGAATGGGGTAGCGAATGCTGCTGGAAAGGAAAAGTTGGGGATAAGGGATGGAGTCATGAAATGGTGGATTTGCAGCATACAGCAGTAAGACAGTCATTCCAAATGGTCCCGATAGTTACCGTGAACTTCATGGGAAATAATGTTCAAATGTATTTAAGTCAAATTAGAAGATCTGTATGTGCAACTTATATGGGTATGTAGCTTCTGGAGACAAGAACAGGGAAGGAGAAATATGCTTTTACAATAGAAAATTATTTGTTTATAATGTCATAAAATCTGGAAGGAATCTTTGAGCCTACAGAGTGGAGTTCTCCCTGGTGGGAACACAGGGAGGGAACACAGATTGTGCACCGGGAAAGGAGGAAACCAAGATGATGATGTTAATTTTCATGCAGTCATGACCAAGTAAACTATTACAGGCCTATATGGTATTCATAGTTTGTCCCTTCAATGCAGTTTTTGCATTCAGCCCTCAAGAAAATTTCTTTTACTATCCAATTAGGTTTTATTTTATTTCTAGTGAAGATTCATAATATTAATTACCAACATAAAAACAAAGATGCAGTGCACGGAAATAAATGGATGCATTTTTATGCTTAGATTAAAACATTACTTGTAATTGTTTACAGTGAAATCTCCTTGCTGTCACAGTGGTCTTAACAGGGTTATAAACTTTCAAGTTCCTAAAAGGAAACAAAACAGTATATTATCTTCTAGCTATCATGTAATCTACCATTAGTTACCCAAATATTGCTGCTTTTACACTGTATCATGTACTTATCAAACATCTACATGACTCCTTGACTATTTCCAAAACAAAAGAGTCATTATTTACCCACTGTGAAAATAGCCTTGTGCTAGTGGTATTAGAAGTCATTAGCTCTATTAAGTCTGTTATCAGCTATGCTAGCAGCTGGAAATATCCTGCAGCTCAGGAGGGCTCCAAAATGTTCCCCAGTCATTATATTCTAGATCACTTTGTTTTCTTGCACGGTGAAAACAGATTATAATCACATTCAGCCACAGGCAAAAATAGTAGCTGACAACACTGGTAGAAAAAAAGATTTATGAAACTTTTCATTGCTTGGGGCAGTATTTTGTAACAAGATAAAAGTGTTGTCCCTCAGATAGGAGCATGAGTGAACATCGCAGTTATGTCTTTCTATCATCATGGCACACCGTGTGTCAAAATGATAGTTATCACACCATAAATACAGCCCAAAGCATTACAGATGCTTATAAGCAGGATCCATATTAATGGTTAATGCATAGGGAAGAGGCAGATCTCTTCATGTTAGTTTAGAGAATAACAATCTCATTTTTTCAGGAGTATAGAACATATAGGAGGAGCATCAGTTTTGCCTTGTGGTTGCTTGCTTTGATTAGGACTGGCTCTAAAGATGGTGTCTTGAAGTGTAGGGGTTAAAGTAGTTCCTTTGTCATCATTGTTCTGGGTGAGGTTGACCCTTCAAACAGTATTGCCTAAGTGGGAGGACTAAAATAGTTTCTTTAACATGGATTAAGATGATGGTTGTTTAGGTGTTGGGTTGTGGGGGTTTGTTGGGGTTTTGTTGGTGGTGGTTTTGTTTGTGGGGTTTTGTTTTGTTTGTGATTTTTTGTTGTTTGTTTGGTTTGGGATTTAGTGGGTTGGGTTTTTTTGTTTTGCCTTAGCAGAAGCATTTTTTGCAAAACCTGCACTTTCTGGAGAAATAAAAATAAATTAGTTTTCCCAAAGCTACAGTGTTGAAAGAATAATGATCTATCCATGAAAGTATCATTTTAATTTATGCTCTATAGCTGTATAGCTATTGGCTCACTATTTTTTAAACCCTCTGGTATAGTACTGAGGTTTAAGAACTGTAGGACTGCCCAGAAATGTCTCTGAATTTGTAAATGAAATAATATTGCTAGGATTAAGAGAAAAGGTATGAATCCATTACACAAATTGATGCACCTCTGTAGCACTGATAAAAAAAGATGAGTGTGTATTTATAAGTAATTACAGGTATAGCCGTGTCTGCAGTGTGTGATATAGCTCAGCATGATACAGCTATAGAGATACACCTTCAGTGTACACTTTACCCTACTCAGTGCTGCTTTCCTCCCTTTTCCTGTCCTTGACAGCTCTCCTGGTTGTGTCCCTTTACTTTCATTCACCCTGCATCTTGCCTGAGGAGAAATGCAAACTGTCTTGGAGGAGCTTTTCCTTTCCCTTTCCCTTTTTTGACAACCTCCTTGCTCTGCTCTCCTGGTCCTGTCTCCTTGTAGCTCCCACTTACCTGAGCAAAGTGCAGCCATCAGCACCTCAGCAATACAGCTCCTTCACTGCCTTTGCTACCCCCCCTTCTCTCCTCTCCTCTCCTCTCCTCTCCTCTCCCCTCCTCCCCTCCCCTCCTTGCAACTCCTGCCAACTCCCTCTTTCTCCCTCTTTGCTTCTGGGCTCTGGGTCTTTGGGGTGTAGTCCAGGTGTTTGTGCCTGTCCCAGCAGCACAGTTGCTGCAGCACAGCATCACAGCTCTGCCAGGAGCTGGCTCAGGACCAGCAGGATTGGGTTGCTTCCCCTGCTCAGCCATGGTACCAGGGTAGTGAGACCACTGCTGTGTAGCAGAGATCCTTTGTGTTGGCATGTTGTCCTGTGTACTCCAGTGCCTGTATAAGCCCAGATCATTCTGTGTACCTGATAAATTGTTAACATGGTATGCATAAATTCCATCACTTCACAAATTCTACTTTGTGTATGCCTCCTTTTTCTTTGATCAACTCAGGTAAATTAGCATAGAACAATCCAACTGAATCTGTAACTCTTCTTGTGCATGTGCTGAGCTGAAATCTCCATCACCTGAATACCTGTCTACAGCATCATCTGAAGTATTTATAACTAAGGCCCTAAAACCATAGCAAATGTAGTAACATGCCATTTCTTTCTATGCAAAACCCACTTTTGTATGACAGATCTGGAGCAGTAGGAAAGGCTGAAGTGTGTATTTTGCCAGCTGACCCAAGTGAATGGATACTGAAAGACTGGAGTGGAAATTGTTAGATTTCATATGATGAATCAGGTTTGGAAAGAGGCTGAGACTAATTTGGTGCTATGTAGGGATGTCAGAATTCCTGCCAGTTAGGCAAGATGTTTAAATCTTAGGTGACAATTGGAGTCACAATTTTAAGCAGAATTATTTGATTAGGAAAAAAAATTGTGTGGTGTTTCTACTTCCATCTGTAAAGATACTCCACATGCATAGAGTAATATGGGAAAGAAGACGATGACATTCTTAGCAGTATTTTATCTAAATAAGAAGTAAAATTTTGGGAAATTAAGATGAAGTATCTAATTTTGCATTTCTGTGTCACCAAAAAATTTAATTATGGACCCTTATGTTATTTAAAAAGGTTTCTCAACTATGTAGAACAAAGTGCATGGCATTGAATGGGAATTTTATGGGCGGTACATCAATTGATTTATTTATTTTGCTCTAGTCATGTTTAAGGATACTGTCTTTAACATAAATCACACTTGTCACTAATTATATATTTTGGCAAGGGAGTTGCACAAATTAGTAAGTCCTTTGTGGTGCTGTGAGTGATTGTTGTTTGGTTGTTTGTTGGTTTGTTGGTTTTTTTTACTAAGAGTCTCACATGGATTATGGATAAATGGATAAATTGTAAGCAATGACGAGCCAAGGGATAAATCTTCTGAGCTTGTAGAAATGGCAAGATGGGAAAATAAATAAAATCCACAAAAGGAAGGTGTGAAAAACACTCTACAAGCTAAAGATAGTAGATAACAGTAAAAGAGGATGAGAAGGAAAGGAGCGGTGGTTCTGGCTCTATGAACCAGGCTAGAGCTGGATGGATCTGTATTTGTGTGTGCTGCTTCACTCGGTAAAAGACACTGCACCAAAGTTCTTCTATTTTGTTAGGGTAGAATCCTAGGCCAGCCATAGACTGCCAGACTTCAGCAGTTTAGAATCAGCCAGGAGCTTAATTAAGCTGGGAGGGGCAAAAGCCAGGGCAGCTGACCTGAGCTGGCTCGCAGGTGGATCCCAGACCATAATCTTCGGACTCACTCTAATGGTGCCAGCTTGCTGAGGACACAGGCTTCTTCTCTTCCTGTTTCTCCCTATCCTGCTCCCAAGGACTGCTCTCCTGTTTGTTGTGACCACTGTAAGTTCACTGGACTAAATATAACTTTATATACTTTATGTTGTGTTCCGCTAAATCCATTTTTGTTTCAGCCCATGAATCTTCTCTCCTTTTCTCAATTCTCCTTCTCAGCTGGGGAGGGTTCCTCGGGTGATAGAACAGCTGCTATGATTTACCCTCAGATATTGGCTGAATATAGACACCTTTCTTATTCCTTTTCATTCCCTTTTCCACCTCTGAAAGGCTTTCAGTGACATCTGACATCATACAGTTCCTTTTTCTTTCCAGTAGCACCTCCACTGCAGCATTGCAAATCTATAATATTCTTACCTGACCGTGGCTGGACAGTGCTTTTATCTTGTATGTATGTGGTGCCAGCTTCTGAGAAGACCTTGGACTGCTCATGAAACTTTACTGTATCTACCAATCCACTACCCTGTCTTGTATTTGTATGTGCATGCATGTCCTGGGGACTGCAGTGTGCTTTTCTGTTTGATAAATAAGGAGTCTGAGGCAGGGGTACAGGGTCATGCAGTGACTGAGGCACCGTCCTTGCTGCTAGATTCTGTGCTCAGATAAGGGCTTATTCAGTACAAATAACATTGTCATGCATTTTAAGGTAATTTCCTTGTAGTTTGGCACAGCAGCACAAAGCTGCCCAGTGGCTGAGGCAGCTGCCTTCTCATCTTGTGGCTCCAAAGTGCAATAAAGTCAGGGCACCGTTTTGCCAAAAGTGGGGCTTATGCAGCTTGCACCAGCCACACAGTGATAGCAGAGTATACTCATCTCACTTCTCACATGAGTCTTTGTCAGTTGCTCCTAAATTTGACTCTAAGGCTGTTTTAGCAGCAGGTTCCCTCTGTTCAGAGGCTATTTTGCTGCCAAAATGCACTTCTAATGAGAGGACCAGCTGTTTTCCCTCAGGACCAAGATTCCACTTGGTCCTCAGTTTGCTTCTTAATTGTCTTATCACTGATTAATTATTTAATAATTTTTTTCTTGTGTATTTTATAAATCTAGAGTTTGGTGGAGTCTCAATTAATAAAAAGAGACACCATACAGCTTCAGAGAACACTCTGTTCATGGCACAGCTTGCCATATTTCCCTGAGCTTGTATCAAACAATATGCAAGTAAATTGAAATAGTGACACCATATCAAAATGTCTATCAGCATCCTACACAGATGTGTAGTTTGGGTTTAATTCCAGACTCCTCCTTTTATGATGCAGAAAATACACATGTAACAGTCTTTAAGCTTTAACAATTATTGACTTGCATGCCCTGTAGAAGATAGCTTGTGCTCTTACATTTCTTTCCAAATGTGCTAATTAAGCATTAGCTTAAAAGTGTAATCCTCTCCAACAGCTAGGACTTGTGTGATGTATCATGTGGAAAATCTGTGATTAGGTGTGGGAGTTTTGGTGTGGGTTTCTTTGTTGTTTTTTTAATAGCTAACTAAACAGACTGATTCTAGATCTTTATCCAATGTGGAAGTTGCTCCATTTGTTTCTTCTTGCTGAAATACAGACAACAAAAAAAAAAAACCTGTTGGAAATTATGATTAACCCTAAACGTGGGGTACTTCTTGTTAGTGCCCACTGGAATTAGTTTTTATGTGTTTTAATTTGTTGTGACTGAAGCAACCTGTGCCAGATAAGGAAGGCCTTGTAAGAGGAAAAAGACCAGCATGAAACCAGGGTTCAGCCACTGGGTTTCTGTTTATATGCCTATGGAATTCTGCTGACATCTTCCCTTGTGAGGCTTAATTTGTAAAAGTGCTCTAAAAAGAACACATAGCCAGTATTTTAGAGAATACTAAGTATTGTCATTGTTATTACATCATGGTTGTTGGTATTGATTAATTCAGCATGTGTAACATTGACTGTAAGTAGTTTTGACAGATAAAACTTCACAGTCTACATTACCAGAGTGTGTTTTATGGGTTTTCTGATCCCTGTCTATACCATGGCTTACTCTTCAGTTTTACATCTCTTCTGCCATCCTACATTTATAAACATTTTCTCCAAAACCACTTATTTCAAATAAAATCTTTGCTATATGGGCATCCCTATGCCTTTGTGACTCAGAATGGCATAGGTTGGAAGAGCTCTTAGAGATCATCTACTCCAACCTCCCCACCATGGGCAGGAACACCTCTCAACTAGTTTCAGCTGTTCAAGGCTTCATTCAACCTAGCCTTGAACACACCCAGGGAGGAGGCATCTGCAGCCTCCCTGGGCAGCCTATTACAGAGTCCCACCACTCAAGTATTGAATAACTTCTTCCTAAGATCCAGTCTAAACCTGCTCTCCCTCAGCTTCAAACAATTCCCCCTCATCCTATTGCTGGACACCCTTATGAAAAGTCCCTCTCCAGCCTTCCTGTAGGATCCTTTCAGGTATTGGAAGGAAGCTTTAAGGTTGTCCCAGAGTCATCTCTTTTCTAGGCTGAACAACCCCAGCTCCATCAGCCTATTCTCATAAGAGAGGGGTTGCAGCACTTGGATCATCTTTGTGGCCCTTTGATGAAACACTTAATTGTAGTTATTCCTGATCCAGGTGCCATTAGGATGTATCCAATTGTGAAAACTTCCAAAGATGCATTTGGTTTATTTTTTATTTTTTTTATTTTTATTTTTGTTAGCAGAATAAGTGTCTTCATTACTGAAGTTTTCTCGGTTGATAAATGAGTGTAAATGAAAACTCTTCACGTATACCAGTAGCAAGAAAATCACTAAAAATGAATTGATATCTTTACATACATATATATATGTGTGTGTGTGTGTATATATATAGTAGGACAGCCATTATTGGCATGGAGAGGCACAGCTACTTAACAGCAACATGTCAACTAGGTAAGGTCTATTTTTAAAAGCGATTTCATTTTGGTTCATTCCATATTAAGTAGGGACACTTAAGTATCCTAATCCCTAATACAACAGATAACTGTAATTTACAGGTAATATAATGTCAGTAAGTTTCACCTAAAATACTAGAATGCTTAGGAAAAAACTGTCCTCTTGACTTAAAAGTTTCTTAAGCTTGACTTCTGTGTTTCTGAAAGTTCCTTGGAAAACGTGGTTGATAAAAAGTCCTTTCAGAAAAGTCTTTGTGTCTTGAGCGTGTCTCTATAATACCTATGAAGACTTAGCACTGATTTTTCTTGCATGTTAGAGACAGAAAGGTTGCGTGTTGTCATTCTGTGTCCTAGTCGTGGCATCAAACCAAACTACTCTTACTGGATTTTTCAAGTACAGAATTGCAACTTAATATCTGCTAAATTATTACTATTTTGTTGAATTGATGCAAATGGATTCCTTCTTTTAGAGAGGGTATGAGGTGGAAACAGTGACTGATACATGAGACTGCTTCAGAGTACACTGGTGTTGGGGAGTCTTGATCCATTCCAGGTTTACTGCCCTGCAATATCCAAACCACATATACTGTAGAAGAGAGGGAACCTGGGGCCTTCTGCTGTGATCTACCAGTCTTTATGCTGTGCCAAGTTACTTTCTGATCTCTGTATAATCTATGCAATCAATGCATTCATAAAGAAGCTTCCTTTCTGTGTCATGCCGCTTTAAGAGCTTGTAGGACATACCTATTTAGGTTTTCCCTTGGTACCTGCTGACTTTCCTTGCCCCCCATGTCTCAAAGAAGCAGAATTCTTTGACATCAGAATCCTCTTCATCTTCTTTTCTTGTCTGTCATGATTTCATAAGTTTGCTTCAGTGTCAAAAGTTTTGCCCCTTGGTCTGGGGATTTTCTGAAATTCATCTATCACATTATGGTTTTAACTGCCCTGAACTTTTTCTGTCCAAAGGATTCCAGTGGCCCACATAAATTTTAAAGCAGAGATTTCAAACATGAGTTTTGATTATTTCTCCTCATTACAAAAAGTTGTTAGCAGTTTTTGCAAGGTAGATGTTTATCCAGAGGTTTCAGCCAAACTGCAATCTTGGTATTTAACTCCCTAGTTTCTGATTAATTTTGTTGGATGAATACGCCATTTTAAAGTTCTTCTTCAATATTGGAACTATCACTATTGCATATGCAGTGTTTCACCTGAGAGCTGTTTTCTCTCTCTTCTTTTCACAGTACTAACCTCCATTTAGTACTGTGATGGTCTCAGACATTCTAGAGGATTATTCACTAATCATAGTTACTTTTATGCCGTAAATACAAAATGTAATCTGTTCATTCATTGTTCCATTCTTACCGTGTTTCTATGGCTCTTTACCTGAGTGTCTTTGCATTGATGGTCTTCTCAATAAAATCATGGCCTTGAGACAAAGAAGGACAGGTAAAGAGGATGTTGATCTGAATACCTGGGGTGAAGCTGAGTTGTCAAAAATGTATGCCCCATAGAAAGTGGTAGGACTGTGTTATTCGTTCTCCCCTTGACACTGGAAACAAGAAGCATTGACACTGGGAACAAGCAGCATTGCCAAAAGACTTTACAGTTCCCTGTGTTCTGTTTGTTCTGGTAATGTGAAAGCACTCCAGAGTTTGGTGTCTGCCAGGATGATTACACAGTCTCTTCAGGTTGTAAATTCAATTGCCTTCTCCATGCTGGAAAAGTAAGAACGATGCATAATTAAAGTGGCAGCCAAAAGCTTATGGTTACATTGCAGATATGGTATCAGAGGCAAGCTGGGTGAACTGAGCAGAGGATGTCAGGTAAGCAAGCAGCAGTCTCAGGGGATGAGTAGTGATGGTCTTTACTTTTTCACTGATTTTAAGTGATTTTTTTTTTTTTTTTAAAGCCCTTGTTCTGAAAACCTCTTCAAGCTCACATAATAGCATTGCACTGAGCTTTAATGTCTCAATGAGACAAGTTTCTGCATTTGGTAATGTTGTTTAGGTAAGGCAACACTTGGTCTTCTCCAGCTGGTCAAAGTTTTCAGTGGGATGCTTTATTTCCTCTTTACTAGAGAGAGTTTTTCTAACTTGCAGTGAATTGGTTCATGCAGCAGTGAAATATTTGTTGTGGTCCTACTGGGAGGATTGCTGGGCAGCATAAGCTCTGTGAGTGCCTCATCGTGGGAGCGTTAGGCAGTCCGATTTCCTGGTCTCTGAGCAGGTGGAAAGCCAGTTGCCATCTGAAAGCTGTTCCTGTACGGGCATGGAGCTGTGCCCAGAGCAGCACAACTTACCCCTCCAGCACTAGTGGAACACAGTGTAGGTTCAGTGCAGGGAGTGGATCCCAGACCAGTGCTGATATTCGCCATACTGGGCTGGCCTTGGCTTGGCTGTGCTGGTGACTGTTCTGCTACACACTCAAGTCCTTGGATCACTGGGCAATGCCTGCTGGCTTCCACTGCGGCTTGGCTGTCCCTTGAGTTTGCCACATTACGGGTCAAGGACAATTGTTTGCTAGGCACCTACAGCACCAAACTGTAGGTGATGGGGACTGTGATCAGTGCCTGAAAGCCAGTCACAGCAGACATTATTTTGAGAAATTCTAGCCCAGCTTCATCACCCAGTGTCAAAGGCTCGTTATTTTCATAGCTGAAATTCTCCTGTACTTACTTTTCTGTTTTATCACATATGACTGTTAGAGTACGGTTGGGATTTTTTTTTTCCCTTCTTTCACACACAGAAAACTGTAATAAAAAACTCAGGGACACCTCCCACTGGACCAAGTTGCACAAGGCCTCTTCCAGCCTGGCCTTGAACACGTCCAGGGTGGGGGCATCCATAACCTCCCTGTACAACCTGTCCCAGTGTCTCACCAGCCTCACTGTAAATAATTTTTTCCTGATTTCTAGCCTAAATAACCTCTCCTCAAGCTTCAAGCCATTCCCTCTCATCCTATCACTCCAAGCCTTTGCAAAAAGTCCTTTCCCAGCTTTCTTGTAGGCCCACTTCAGGTACTGGAAGACTGGTATAAGGTCTCCCCAGAGCCTTCTTTTCTCAAAGCTAATCAGCCCCAACGCTCTCAGCCTGTCCCCATAAGAGAGGTTCTGCAGCCCTTTGGTTATCTTTGTGGCCTCCTCTGGACCTCGTCCAGCAGTTCCATGTCTTTCTTGCACTGGGGATACCAGAACTGGATGCAGCACTCCAGGTGGGGTCCAGTAATAAAATCCCAGATATAATCCTCGTGAAGGGTTCTACTTCTTTGCCTTCACTTGCTTGCATATTCACACTCCTTTTTTACAACCAAACCACCCATCCAGCACTGAGACCAAATCTGCTATTTCTTTGGCTCCTGCAGTGTTGAGAGCAAGGTAATGTTCCAAGCAAGCTCATTACCTCTAGACGAACTTGGATGTCAGCATCTCAGTACCTCTGTTTTTGGGAGTGTGATGGAGCAGCAGTTGTGCTGTCTGTGCATGGCAACAGCTCGAGTCTGACAGAATTAATTCAGTTGCTTCTGCTTCCCATGTGCTGAACTCCTGGCCTGCAGGCTGGGAGTTGCAGACACAAAGCATTTGACAGTCTCTGCTGCAGCAGTATCTGATTGCCTTGAAAGTGGGAAGGTAATTTACCTTCAGCTGTCCTGCAAAGTATAGGGCTAAGGACACTTACAGGTAAGTGGTTTGTCCGTGATCGCTCGAGGGTTGGCTCAGAGTAGGATACAGAAACTGTGACAAAGTCTCAGACTTAATCCAGTAAATCACCTTTCCCCTTTCCTGTAATTATCTGGATATTGTGGGTAAGCAATGGTGAAGGGGTTTTGTTTGGTTGGTTTTTTGGTGGTGTTTTTTATGCTACAACAACATTTAATTTTCTGCTTTAATATTGTGCTGAGGAGATGGCTGCGGTACACTGGCAGCAACTGATAAGTGACTTACAATTTTTGTACCCCATGTTTACTGAATTTTCAGTTTGAAAGGTACAGTCTGGGATGACAGTCAGTCATTCAACCTATTCTTGCCTCAAACACTGTACAAACACACAGACGAAAGAAGGAACACCTGGCAAATGTTTTGAGGTTACAAGGGAGAGAGTTAGTGATATCCATGGTTATGAGTGAGATAACGTGCTGCTTTACAGCATCTGCTGAAAATGTTTTCACAACGTTTAAATTCCATTGCACTATAGCCTTGTGCAAAATAATGTGAGAGAATTGAAGCAAACCATCAAAAGAACTGAGGCAGATGCAGCATAAAGCAGAGTCGATATTGCTGCAAAGGAACCCACGTCCCACCCCACCAAACTCAAACGAAGGCTGAAATCCCAGGGTGACAGCTGGCCATGGAGGCGGCTGCTCCTTGTGATACTGGACTGTATTCCTGAGTGTTTCAGTGTTTTCTTTTCTTTCTGACTGAGTAATGGGATCTGCCTTTGATGATAAATTTAACTTGGAAGGTGGCCCTGTGGTTCTGTGAAAACCTGTTACTCATTGTGATAGCAGATGATGTGGTTTCCTTGAGAAACCAGCGTGGTAGAGTTATTTGAATAAAGCACTAGGAATACCGAAGATTTGGTTTCTTATTCTAGCTAACAAGACTTTTCTGTGGATTTACTTAATTCATTTTTTCTTTCAATGCATCAGCTTTTTTATTTCTGCTCAGTATTTGTATTGTTTAGAAGCATAAGGAAACAGCTGCATCATTGCTCGTTTCAGGAAAATAATAGATGTTCGGTTTTGTTTGTTTTTTCTTGTAGCTGTTTTGTGAAGATGGTTGGTGAGGAGGTGTTTACATCTCTAGCATTTAATCATGGCACAAAGGATAATTCAGCACAACTAAGATACAATCTATATTACTTTTTCAAGGTGGGATTGATGAAGAACTGGGATGCAGAGAAGCGATTGCTTTGCTTAGATCAGGGATGATACTGGTTCTGCTTTGAATTTAGTCTCTGAGGTGGGAGATTAATTTGTTCTCCTCAGATCGCTGTGCTTGGGTTTAGTTCATGTGGTAAGTGAAAGTACCAAAGCCTTGGGAGAACTTTGAAAAATAATTTGACTATGTTAAATCAGATCTGAACTTTCATGCTGTGAACTGCAAAACCAGCTGAGAAGTGTACTTGAGAGCACACAGCCATCACTGTTGTACCTGTACTGGTGTGAGATCCAGTGGCTCTCCCTGATCCCTGAGGTTGCCTGGCTCACGCCAAAATGAGACTGTAAGGATGCAGCTGCACAGGCTCCCGAAGGACCTGCAGTGGCTGCCCAGCCCTCCCCCTGACACTTCTGCTTTCACCCTGCGCTGTGCACAGCAGGGCCATCGCCCTGGGGTTGTGCTTCGGGCTGCAGATCCATTACTCTCTGCTGGATGCAGAAGGGAAGATCATAGTGACAGAGTTTTGCTCAGAGTTGAGATTTTTGGTGTTTGTTTTAGTTTGAAGGAGACGAGTGCTATTTTGCATCTTGTTTTAGCTAAATGTTACCTCTGTACTAGCATGATCAGTTTAATTGTTTCACCAGATAAAAGGATGAACTGAGCAAAACATTGGTTTTCACTTTTTTTTTAACATATTGGTTCTGATTACATCCAAATAAGTCAATTGGATAGCTTATGATTACTGATCAAAGATATGTAGATCAGACTTTGTATTCTCATATTACTTAATTAGAACACAATTTATCCTCACTCAGCTTCTAATTTGAAATGAGTGCTACTGATAGTCTTGACCGCAGCAAGATCTCTTGGAGAATTGGCTGCTGGTTATATGGTTATCAGGCCCTGATTTTTCAGAAGCACAATCAGCGTGTTCTAAAATTAATTAGAACTATGTATGTTTATCTATTTGTGAATTTAAATCAGAAATGGGAAGGGGAAAAAAAAAAAAAAAGACCAAAATGAGGAGGGCACCAGTATTTCAGATTCCCAGTTCTCTGGTTTTCATTGCAGTTTTAAAAGACTTCTCCCTAAATCTTAAATGTTTGAGATGTTCTAGTGCATTCTTGTGAATTCCTTAATAATTGACAGAAGATGTCATTTCCTCAGTATTTTTCCCCAAACTAGTACTGGTCACTGCTATATCAAAACCAGAATCTCCTTCCTGATGTAAAAAGCCGGGTCTACTCCATCAAGACACTTAACTGTGTTAAGCTTCCAAACAATAAAGCAATTTGCAAGAGGCTGCAGAGCGTGTCATGTTGTAAGGAATGTTGTGCCAGTCCTTTAGGCTGCTGATCTTTTATTACAAGACAAGTGATTTACCTCTCTGAACTTAAGAGCTCAGCAGATTTGCAGGTACTGCTGTTGAAGTTTTAATTTAGGCAAAGATGCTCATAAAGAAGTGCTCAGATGTTCAGATGTGAATCCAATTTTATATCCCTGGCAAGTTCAATAGTGTTCAGGTTCTGCTTTTGATTCATTTAAACAGGTTTATGAAGCAGCAGCATATTAAGCTCCTATCTCATATACACACAAATGTGTGTGCATGCTCCCTAGTCAGTACTGCTAATATATATGTACACATTTTTATATGTTTTAATATAAATGCTATACTGTCTATATAATGTTGATATTGGTGTTTAGTTTATTACTCTGTATTAAAAGTGACATTCATCTTATGCCAGGTTTCTGAGGCTTTGCAGTTGCAGTATATGTTCAGTTGCTTCTGCACAGCTTATATTGCACGCTACATTTTATTTACTGTGCGGTAACTGAGTCTTGAGGCAGATTAAATTAATTTGTGGTAACTTGAATTCAGTTCTTGCTTCCTTAATCTTACAGAAATTCTATTCATCCTTATTGATGTGTAGTTGGCTCACTTATAAGAATAGCTTCTATGATTTTGTGGTTGCAAGATTCAGAGTCTTTATTTAGCTGGCACTACTGTATCTCCCAGAGCAAAACTTTTTGGTTTTGTGGGTATGATTTTTCCATACTTACCTTCCAGAAGGAAAAGCTGCATCCAAGGTTGAGAAAATATGCAGCACGTGAATCTTCTGAAATAATTTTTAACATGAGGGCACTCATGTATTTTATCACCCATAAATATCCACTTATTAAAATCCCAAAATGCTTTGTTTAAAGCCAAAACACAGGCTAGGAGGTAATTCCACTTAAGCTACTGTGCATGTGGAGAGTGTCCAAACACATTTTCTTCCTGCTGTGTCTTACTCCACATGCTGTTGGGGAATGGCACAGGGCTGGTGTAGATTAGATATTTGATGTTCTGGAAGGGCTGCAGGAAGGATTCAAACATAACACTTTCTGGGCTAAACAGTCTCTTTCAAGGTTAGGTAACATATAGCTGAGGCAAGGCTAGTAAGGAGAGCAGCATATGTAATTGCCTTAAAATTTAGGACGCCTTCATGGCAGGTGACTTTATATATAAAGCAGTTGACGCTGCCATAGGGTCAGCATTCAGGCAACAGACATTCAAATAAGATAAAGAATCTGCACAGAAGTTTAGCAGCATGTAGAGGATGCAGAATTCCTTATTATTTACTTGTATTTCCTAGTCACCGGACACTTTCTACTAGTCTTTCTGTGCAAGTCCCAGTAAACCTGTCTCTTCCCAGGCCCACACAGATGCTTAGGAGAATTAATGATCTCTCTCCAAAAAGCTTATTTTTCTCTCTCTTCTGGTGGTATTACTGCTAGGGGTAGGTGTTCTCATTGCTTTTCCCTGGGGCACACAGTTGTCTTAGCAGTGCTAGAGAGGAAGGAGAGGAAGATCCCTCAGAGAGGAACTGATCCCTCAGAGAGGAACTGATCCCTCAGAGAGGAACTCAGAGAGGAACTGATCCCTCAGAGAGGAACTGATCCCTCAGAGAGGAACTGATCCCTCAGAGAGGAACTGAGAGGAACTGATCCCTCAGAGAGGAACTGATCCCAGGGCTGTTGCACAGAATCACAAAAACTTTTAGGAAAAGACCCTTAAGATCAGTGAGTCCAACGATTAACCCAGCACTGTGAAGTCCACCGCTAAACCTTATTCCTCAGCACCACGTGTACACATGTAGGGAGAGCCCAGGCAGGCACCCAGGACCAGGCAGGACATCGTCACCACTAGAGTTTGGCATGCTGTGCCACTTTGCCCCTCAGGTTGCCAGGGCTGCAGCTGCAGTATCGTGTGGGTTTCCCCATACAAAAGAAATGAGACCAGTTACTTATCTCCTGGACAGGTTACTGTGTGTGCTTTAGTCAGATCTGCAGCATCCAACAGCCTGAAATGATGCACCAGTTTCAGTTTCTGGCCTGGCTTCAGCTGGCATTAACCCCCACCTTGAATGGTTTGGTGTTTTGAGGGTTGTTTTGAGGGGCTTTTTTGGGGGTTGTTTTTTATATATATAGATTTGCCTTAATTAACTTAATCAGTTCATCAGTTTTTCTGTACTTCATTGTTTCATGTAAAAATAAATCAGTCTAGCTGCAAATGTTTTGCCTTGTGATGTTTGCTTTTATTGATTCTTTAAGTATAAAATGTGCTTCATTTTCTAAAAACAAATATTCATCATTATAACTATCATTTTGCTAATATTACTTTTTTTCTGATTATTATTTACTAGAAAACTGCAACTTGATAATGTCAAAAGCATGCAGTTCCTGGCAGTCTCTGTTTTCTTTGTCACTGTTTTTGAGAAGTAAATAATTGCAATATGTGGAATTGCACTTAAACTTATTTACCATTCTGCATTTATGTTTAGAAAAGTGACTGCTAGAATGACACTTGCTTATTCTATTTACTCTTCATGTGCTTTTTTATTTTAATCCACTTGCTGTATTGATTAGAAAAACCTATTTCCATTATCCATGCAAATGTGTCAGCACTAAAAGAATGAGAGATGTTTAGATCCTTACTTATCTCTAAAAAACATCATCTGTCATTTTCAATGGAAGATGCTGTGAAAGAGTAGCACAATGTTCAGATCCTAGTGTATGCTTGTGGCATTGCTAAATAAAAAAAGGACAGACCAAATCCTGATCACAGGGAAGAGTGAGAGAGACCACCAGTGCAGCATTGCTCTCTTTTTATGTGTGGAGAACAAACAGGTTTGAAGCTGATAGGTAAAATAAGAGTGACTGAAAGCATATGGAGATCTGTGATTAAGTTTTATAGAATCTTAAAGACCATATTCACAAAAGGTGGTTTTAATCCATCAAGGTTCTTCTCCTGAAAGCCCCTCGTAGAAATAAGGAGGGAAAAGTTCCTCTTGGCCAGTGTACAGAATGGTCAGACTAGTCTGCTGACCTGGCTTCTCCACAGAGGAACCTTTCTCCAGGGAGAATCCATAAAGTATTTTAAAATCTGAAAATAGTCTTCATGAATATCCCAATTGCGCAACCTCAAAACACTGCTTTATATCTCTCTTCTCTAATGATCACTGATCTGACTTCAACCATTTTGTAATGCCTGCAGGTCCAAAAGGCACGCAGACTTAGTTTTCTGTTGTAGGGTTTGGCTTTTTTCCAGGTCCCCTGAAAATCCCGAGGAGAATAGTATCATCAACACACATTTGTGATTGATTTTTCTTTTCTGTTTTAGGCCCTTCAAATCATCACAGCCAGTCAACACTGAGACCACCTCTCCCTCCTCCTCACAACCATTCACTGTCCCATCATCATTCTTCCGCCAACTCCCTCAACAGGAACTCGCTCACAAATCGCCGGAACCAGATCCACGCTCCCCCTCCTGCGCCCAACGACCTGGCCACCACTCCCGAGTCCGTGCAGCTCCAGGACAGCTGGGTGCTCAACAGCAACGTCCCACTCGAAACCAGGTGGGTCTAGTGAAGGGGCACCCTGGGGAGATGCCACTGCATGGTTCTCTGAAGTGCACAGAGGAAACTGTTTGGCTCATTAGGAGATGGGCTTTAGTTCACCTTGTGTCAGTAATGGATTTGGCTGACGCAGCACTGGGAGTCAGTGGCATTAGAATGTCCACCAGTGTCTCCTTTGTTTTGTATTAGAAGGTAGACAGGTGAACATCTCCCTCTTTATGTGTCTTGTTTTAAAGCCTTTTGCTATGATTCATCTGGACCATCCCTGCCTGCACACCTCATAGTATTAGTACAGGATATTTTACTCACAGGCTTAGGGATAATTCACTTACAATTCATATTGAATATGTTGTGGGAAAATTAGACATTTTGCCTTTCATAAAGCAACAAACGGAGGCTCATTTGAAATTATGCATTTTGGGAGACCTTGAGAAACAATCCCAGATTCAAAACTGACAGTGCTATAATTTTAATTTATGTTTCATCCAGCTTGCAAGCTCATTTTAATCTCTTCTGTACGTGTTAACAGCTTGATGCCCCTGGGGCAAACAGCTGCATATAAATGAAAAGGTGCAGCACTTAGGCATGCCAGATAAATAAATAAATAAACCCCTGACATGCTGCTGTTCTAAATATTCTGGTTTGTTGTCGTTTGGGGTGTGGAATGTCAAACATATTTAACTTGCACTTAAAATAGCAGAGCTGGCACAGCTGATCTCTTAGAATTTAAAATTAGCCACTGTGGTGCAGAAGAAAAGTGGCTGGGCTAGTAGGGTGTTCTTGCTTGCCCAGATAGCTATAAACAGCATACAGGTGGAGGGGCAGGAGTGCTTGTGACACCTTGGTTCCAGCTGCTGGATTGATGAAGTTTCTGAAATGTTACATTTGGTTTATGTCCTCTTGGGAGTGTAATGCCACTCTGCTGCATTACACCTGGAGTAGCTAAGTATGGTATAGTTAAGGTCACCATGCAGTCTCAGCCCAATCCCTCTTAGAGTCTGAATAAAGAGTGACTTCAGGTTTGGAGCTCTGGGAGGAGTTGATATAGATGGATTGAGCCTTGTAACACCTAGACCATTGTTATTGTGCTGTTAATCAGTGGTTGTAGCACTGTGACATGTGACTGAAAAGAGCAGGGAATTGGTGCCTGGTCTGTGCTCCTTTGCTGTTCAGGAACACTCACAAGGGGTTTCATTCACACTGCCCTGCTTTGCTAAAATGGTTGCAGGGGTGCCATGAACAAATGGGGGGAGCTGAAAGGGAAATGCAATGAGTTCCTTATTTAGTGAAAGTTTGGAGTTAACTTTGACACACCTTCCCCCCCCCCCCAAAAAAAAAAAAACACAACCAAACCAAAAAAAAAAAAACCAACAAAACAACCACCGCAAAAAATCACCACCACACAAAAACCCAATTAAGAGTATAGGTCAGCTCTTAATTGCTGCTTCTGTGAGAATATCTGCCACTATTTAGACCTTGGCATCCCGAACTTGGTGATTATTGCTCCTATTCAGGCAGGGCGAGTTGTTGCTGTGTGGTTTATTGCCCAGGACTGTAACATACTTTTAATTCTAGTGTAGAGTGAACCCCCTATGGTTCCTTTTCTATCTGTTTTCATATGACATTGTTCTTGTACCAGAAATATGTCATTTCTGATAGCTTAAGATGCTCCTTATATGGAGGGAATTCCTTGAGCTATTCACAAAAGGATTTTTGTCTTAATGCTGTCATCCCTGAGAAGCATAGGTGGGCATTTTATCTGTCTGTTTTTCTTTTACTGTCTGATTTTTATGCCTATTCCCTGTCAGTGGAGACTATAAATTCCACTTTGGTGGAGGGTTTTTCTGGGGTGTTTGAGTTTTTTGTGGTTTTGGTTGTTTTGTTCTTTTTTTTTTTTTCCTCACGAAAGCTCTGGGAATGTGTGTGCATTTGTTGATGACAAAAGGTTACCTCGTGAATACTGTGATTTTTGGGGAGTTGCAGGATACCCAGCAGTTAATCGGAGCTTTTCTGTGGATAGGTTTGTCATAGGCAAGCATTAAGATATTAGAAAACATCCTGGCAGGATTGCTGTGTTCTAAGACTATTCCAGAGTTGCTTCAGGATCGATTTTTCTTCTTTTCTCAAATTACACACCTGACAGGACTTGATGACTAGTTTCATCACAAGAATATTAACTCGGAGGATGATGCTAGGGTTTTCTCTTCTGTTTCACAGTGATGTTTGCTGACATTGATGCCTGCAGAATCATTGGAGATGTTCAGAATCAGCTTGTAATTCTTTCACTTTAAAACTGGTGTCTCATCTACTTTCATACCATTAGCCACAACAACAAAACTCCACCTTTGTTGGTAACTGTTTTGTTCACCTTTTACTTCATGGCTTTAGCTTGTTGTGAAACACTGACTTCTCTTATACAGACTCTTCATAGTGCACTACTCTATTTTTTTTTCCCCTTCTGTCAGTTTATTAATCTCAGTAGTGCAGTGCGTAGGAGGCAGAGCCAGCACTGATGGCACCTGCTTTATCAGGAAAATGTTTCACAACTTTTTGTTTTCAACCTTTTAGTTACCATTAGTAAATTCTGCTCTCAATTGGAGATCATGTGCAAGTGTACTGAGTATGAAAGAAGCAGGAGTATCCAAGGTGGCTGACGGGGATGCTTTATGGCAGCACTAGAAAACTCAGCTTACATTTTGGATCCCAGATCTAACAGTGCTGAAATCACTGAATAATACAACCTGTGCCTGTGTGTTGATTTTGGTTCTTTGTTTTGGCTTGTGTTCATTTTTTTCTGGTAAGAATGTTTTTCCTTCTTGTCTTTGCTCTCAGGCAGTTTGGGCTACGTTCAGACTGTTTGGAAAAAGGATACACTTGGAAAATGTGCTTTCTCCACCTCCTGATTTAATAATTTTATTTGTGGTGTAAAGTAAACTACTGCTTGCACATGTTTTTGTGTACCCTCTTTAGGCAACTACACCCCATGTACCCTGTGTGCTTCTGTGGGTTTTACATAATTACGCTGAGCTGTATTGCAGTAGCTTGTTGCTCTTAGAGGAGTGAGGAGGTTGCAAGATGTACAGATTTGCTAATTATGGTGTTTTGGGGTTTTTTTTAAATCACAGAATCATAGAGTGGTTTGGGTTGGAAAGGAACTTTAGAGATCACCTAGTTGTGAACCCTGCTGCCGTGGGCTGGGACTTTTTTCCCTAGATTGAGCTGCTCAAAGCCCTGACCAGCTTGGCCTTGAACACTTCCAGTGACATGTGTTTGATGTTGGTGTGCTTGTTTCTGCTTCAAGGCAAACAAATATGGACTGATTCTTCCCTAGACTGCCCCTGCTTTATGGCTGCGACACACCCCCAGGCTGGCAATGTGATTGTTCTGTTTTCTTTGAAATAAGGGTCTGTAATAGAAAGCTTGAAATCTCTTTAACTAAGGATGCAGTAATGCATTGCCCTAGCATTTTTATGGTGCTATTTTTATGGTTCATTTCTGCGGTACTTAGCTGCTTTACCTTTAGGCTCGGAGCTGCTGTTTAATGCTCTTTAACTTTTATTGTCCTCTTGCAGCCTGTTTCAAACCATCTCCTCCTCCTCCTTTCCAAAGTGCTGGTTTCTACGATTTCCAGTTAGGAGGTGTTCCTTTATTGCTTCCTTAATCATTGCTTTCGAAGAGGATGAATGATGAAAATACTGCCTTTGAACATCCCAGTGTGGGTCTCATTACTTCGAAACAGCTAGAGAGGCAGTGCTCTGCTTTAAAGTTTGAAATGCTTTTAAAGCACAGGGTGAGAAGTATGGCTTTGCAAGGAAAGTCTGCATCACTCTTTGCACTGTCAGAATCCTCAATGGTGTGAGAACCTCACACAGGGCCATCTGCAGGAGCTGGTCAAAGACTGAATGACTCATAAGTGAGGATAAGAGAACAGCTCTCATGGATGGATGGATGACTTAGATTGCCCAATGGACTCTGCCTATTTTGGTACTTTATCTTGCTATCATTACAATTAGTAGTATTTAATTCAGGAGGAAAAAAAATCACAAAATTGAATAGAAATTAGTCTTATTCTTTAGTCTCATAATTTAAAATATTTTCGGTCCAAGTCTTTAGTTATAGCACAGTTTTGTCTGTATATCTATTATTTCATTGGGTTTGTTCCCAAGGAAGAGTGTAAAATGCTGATGTTACTCCCAGATTTCAGGAGAAAGGATGATGGCCACTCTGCTGATGATTACAAAATCAATTTCTTAAGGTCTTGTGGGCTGTAATATAAGGGCAGTAGTCCAAATTTGTGGCCATTTAGCCAAAGTTTGACAAGACAAAGGGTAATGGGCTTTAAGTAAAGGAGGGGGAGATTTAGACTAGATGCAAGAAATTTATTTTTTTTTTTCACACTGAGGGTGAGAGTGGCAGGTAGAAGCCTCCTCCTGGAAACACTCAAGATCAGGTTGGTAGGGGCTCAGAGCAGCCTGCTCTACTTGAAGATGTCCCTGCTGACCACAGTGGGTTTGGACTGCATGACCTTTAACAGTCCCTTCTAACCTAAGTCATTCTGTGGTTCTGTGAAAGTTTGGTTTAAATCTTGAGCAATCTGAAAATTAGCCTGAAAAGAAATCCCCATGTTGCTCTTCAAAATTTCTGCCTGTTCTTGGGGTCAGAGCTATATTTCTTTCTTGGCCAGTCACTCTGGGTGAGCCAGAGAAAGGGCTGGAACAAAAGTGGGAGATTAATGGATGGAGTAACAGTGTGAATGATATTCTGGCCTACACCAATGAGGGCATGAGCTCCAAATCCTGGGTGACCATAGCAGGGAAACATCTCTGCTCAGCATTTGTGTAGCTGCAGCCTTCCAGGCAGTGAGTGACTGGCAATGAAGAGTAGGATTTAGTGCTGAGGAGGTTGGTTTGCTGATTATGGGTTTAAATGTATGTATTTTTTTTAAAGAAAGCAGTTGTATATCTGCAATATTGTTGATACTGTGTTTGGATGCTCTATCATAGCAGGTGTCAAGATGAGTTGTAAAACTTATGAAATGAATATGTAAACTGGAAGTTTCTGCATTGGTAGAAGTTCCAAGTTAAGCCACTCCCCACAATTATCTACCTGTTTTCAGTGATGTCTCAGTATTTTGATATCCGTATACACAGAATCATAGAATGGTTTAAGTTAGAAGGGACATCCAAAGGTCATCTAGTCCAACCCCCCAGCAGTCAGCAGGGACATCCTCCACTAGATCAGGTTGCTCAGGGCCTTCTCAAGCCTGACCTTGAATATCTCTAGGGATGGAGCCTCAGCTACTTCCCTGGACAACATGTTACCATGTTCCACCACCCTCACAGTAAAAAACTTCTTCCTACCATCCAATCTAAACCTCCTCTTCACTCGTTTAAAACCATTGGCCCTCATCCTATTGCTTCAGGCCTTTGGAAAATCCCTCTGCAGCCTTCTTGTAGCCCCTTCAGACACTGGAAGGCTGCTATTAGGTCTCCCCAGAGCCTTCTCTTCTTGAGGCTGAACAACTCCAGTTCTCTCAGTCTGTCCTCACAGCAGAGGTGTTCCGGCCCCCTGGTCATTTTTATGACCCTTCTCTGGACCCTCTCCATCAGCTCCATGATGCAAAATGTTCCAGAACAGAACAGTAAAAAGAAATTTCCTTTCCTTTTGTTATTGTAAATTTCTAGGATATATGTCACATAATAAACAGCTGCTTGGAACAGTGAATGAACTCCTCACTCCAATTTTGCTTTGTCTTATGAGGCTTTCTTCTGTGCTTTAAACGGTACACTTCAGCACTTTAGTCCTCTGAGTTTGAGGGCAGGGGCAGGAAACAACTCCTCCATTCTCTTGTTCATGCATTTGAAGGTTACAGGAAGGTTGGATGGAGTTCCCAAATAAATCAGATCTGCCTAGGCAGATTCTGGATGTATCTGAAAGTCAAAAGCATTTAAAGAGTTGAATAAAGCACAGTCAAAACCATCTCCAAGGACTGCATGCAAATTTAGGCTGTGTACTTGATTGGAGGAGTTTCAAAACCATGGTAGAATGATCATTTTTTTGCAGGCTACTGCAGTATTCTTTTCATAACAAATGTAGACTGTGACCAGAGAGTAAAAAGGGTGAAGGAAAGCAGGTTATGTAATGCTGAATCAGAAAATCAGTCCAGATGTAGTCCCACTCACATGTAAGCTCAGAAGTTTGTTTTCGGTTATGTGTTTTCATGATCTCGCTGGTTTGCATTTTAAGTTTTGGGTTGTGCAATGAGTACAGCAAGAGGCAGGAACTTTTAAGGTACCTCAAATTGCACCTTAAGTGATGTGAGTTAGGTTTCTGGTTTTGTAAGTGTAGATGTAGACCAACAACAAAATTATTTTAGTGATTGGAGTTTATTATTCTAATCTGTTACTTATAGACTTGAAATAGCACTGTTATTACTTTTTGTTGAGTCGTTGAATTAAGAGATAGTGAAGAGCTTCCATGCATGCTGTTTAAAATAGGCATGTTTTGAAATGATGTTCATTAATTGATATAGTAAGCTAAAAATGAGTGGACCTATTGAAATGCAAAATACCGCTGTCATTATCATCAACATTACTGAAATAACAAATGTAGGCATTATTGGATTTCACTATGCAGTATATTACTCAGAACTTTCTAGCAGAAAAGACACTTTTTTCCACTTCAGAAGGGAAAGGTCCTGTAGTTTGAGCTGATTCAGAGCTTCCTAAATCTTCCTGTATCTGCATTATTGATCCTGCTCCCATTTAATGGAAGTACGTAAGCAAAGTAACTGATTTTGTGTGTGTGTTTGCAGCTATTCCTGTTACTCTCTACTAGGTGTTGAGCAGCTTCATTGCTGTATTCCTGGAGAATAAAGAATAGTGCAAGACAGATATGCATGCATTTCAAGGGTGAAGCACTTCTTTACTGGCTAACTGGGATGTAAGCTGGCAGGCAAAGGCATTGTAGTCACCGCCCATTACAGGGTAGCCAGAATCAATTTTGGCTGCACAAACACCAGTCAGGAAGGCAAGGGCTCCCTGGAGCTCCTGGGCAATGCTCAGCTGTCATGTGCCACCAGCTCCATCAACACCAGCCATTCAACTCAGTACATCCTTGCTAGCCGTCCTGAATTTTCCCTGTTCGGGTTTTATGCCTTTTTATGTTCGTGGTCCCTTGAAATTCTTGAGCTGCCGATGATCCTGTCTCAGTAGTCCTTCCTCTCTCCATAATTTTCACCTTACCTTTCTGCATTGTCTCAGCTCTTTGTCATGACTTGGCAGGTTTGTGAGGAGCCTGAGCCCAGGTTATGGCACAGGGGAAGTACCAGAGCCAGGCCTGGTGTGCAGCAGCAAGAGCCCCAGGAGAGTATTCCAGGGAAGAGAGAAGGATATCTATCAAAGTTTATTCATCTTCTAGATGAAAAGCATATCTGGTACAGAGTTAATGCTGCAGCTGTGGTATGTTACAGATGTTTTGGCTTTTCTTAGCTACTCTCTTTTCAGTTGCAGCTTTATGGACACTCCCTGTTTGTTGTTGTTTAATAATATGGCAGATCAGGGTGCCCCAACACTGGCACCTGCCTTTTTGTACAACATCCTACCTCCCTGTCAGGCAGCTTTCAATTACTGTGCTTTGGTGTGTGTGGCTGTGTCTTTTTAAGAGTGGGGAGAGGGTAGTGACGAGCTAGTCTGGTACTTAAGGCAACATCAGTGACATTCTGCTTAATATTCTGCATTTTTTAGAAGACTTTGCCTGGGGATGTGAAGAACCCAGCTTCTACGGAGTCATGAAGCTTTCAGGAGCTGGAAAGGTATTTTTAGAGCTGTGCTGGAAGCTGTGTGGCTACTGCCAGGTTCAGGTTTATGTTACAGTGGGTAGAAGTGTCCCGTTGCTATTGATGTGTTCATTCTGAATTACGGTTTCTGTGCCTAATAGTGTCCTTTGTTCCTGCACCATGCACAGTTAGTTACAAATTGATTATCTGCAGCATGCCGAAAACCACTTGACTAGTGTGTTGTCAAGAAGGCTGTTCCCTGTTTGCACCAGGCATTTGAGTGTGAGGGTGCACATAAACACCCTTGGGTAAAAAGGCTGGTTCATTTGCCTAAGTGCATTAGAAATAGCGTTTCTCTGAAAAACCTGTCTTACTGAGCATAGTCAGCAGATCCTTTGCAACTGAGCCAATTTCTTGTAATTACATAATTTTAAACCTTTATTGCTACCTTTAGTGCAGTTGAGGAATACCCAAGTCCCAGTGTCCTAGATGCTAAAAAGGGTAGAAACTTCTGTACTCGAAGAGCCTGAAAGATGTGTAAACCTGGCTGATAACCCCATGTTTCTTTGCAAGAACTTGAGAACAAGAACATGCAATTAAATCTCCCTTGGGGAAAGCCTGAGAGATCCCTACACAGGTAACAAAGGCATGCACCAGTCTAACAACTGGAGTTCATTTTAGTATAAAAGACATGAGAACAGTTTGCAGTTTTCTTCAGTCTTGGATTCTTTCCATGTGGAAGTTAGAAAATTGCTATAAAACTTCTGAATTTGGCAACCACTTTGAGGCATCCACTGACATAAAGTGACTCATGGCTGTTTTTTTGGAGGACTTCAACTACAGAATTTTTTTAATAGTTTTTTTTTCCCTCCAGTAAAAGCCAGCTTTTTGCAGTCTATATTTCATTGGGATTTTTTCCTGCTAAGAATAAATGTCTGATAAAATTGAGAGCAGCCCTGCAGAAAAGGCCTCGGGGGTGCTGGTGGATGAGAAGCTGGACATAAGCAGAGTGTGTGCACTTGCAGCCTAGAAGGTCAGTGGCATCCTGGGCTGTATTAAAAGAAGCGTGGCCCAAGGGTTGAAAGAGGTGATTCTGTCCGCCTTACTCTGCTCTTATAAGACCTCACCTACAACAGTACGTTGAACTCTGGAGCACTCAGCACAGGAAGGACATGGACCTGATGGAGCAGGTCGAGGAGGGCCCTGAAAATGATCAGGGGGCTGGAATACCTCTGCTATGAGGACAGGCTGAGAGAACTGGGGTTGTTCAGCCTCAAGAAGAGAAAGCTCTGGGAAGACCTAAAAGCAGCCTTGCAGTATCTGAAGGGGGCTACAAGAGTGCTGCAGAGAGACTATTTCCAAAGCCCTGGAGTGATAGGATGAGGGCCAATGGTTTCAAATGAGAGAAGAGGATAATTACATTGCATGTTAGGAACAGGTTCTTTACAATGAGGGAGGTGGAACACTGTAGCGGTTTCCCAGGGACGTAGCTGAGGCTCCATCCCTAGAGATATTCAAAGTCAGACTTGAGAAGGCTCTGAGCAACCTGATCTAGTGGAGGATGTCCCTGCTGGCTGCTGGGGGCTTGGACTAGATGACCTTTGGAGGTTCCTTCCAATCCAAACCATTTTATGATTATAGACAGATGTGATTTTACCACAGCTTGAACATATTTTTAATGTTTTGGAATCAGTAAATTGAGTTGTTACTACTTGCTTGGTATGCATCTTTTCTAGTTGTTAATTGCTATTACAAACTTTCAGAAACAATTATTTTTTTTAAACAAGACAAATTGAGCATTTCAGCTGTTGTATTTCTTTTTTCATACAGAATAAGCATAGGATAATATGAGGAGGCAAAGAAGCAATTTGTGTTAGAAAGTATCATTTTCTTCCTTTCTATTACAGTTTTTCATCACAAAACCTAGTATTTTTTTTCTCAACTGATTTGTTCAATGAGCTGCTGTGACAATCTGGCCAGAAAGGAGGGGGTAGAAGGGAATTGTTCTTTCAAAGACTATGAAGTTAATACAGTGTCTGTCAGGCCACAATTCCCTGAGCACCCGAGGTCCTTTTGACCTGTGGGAAAATAAATGTTATAGAGAGCTCTGAATAAATGAATAAAGCAAAATAAAGCTTTTACCATTTACCATTAGTCCACAGAAGTGTGAACAAGTGTCTCTTTGCTCAACTTTCATAGACATCACCTGTCTTCTGGCATCGGAGATGAGGTCCCTATCTGTGATCCAGCACATCGGCAGCCCACACGGCTTAAAACAAAGGGAGGGGCATTGTAAAGCTCCAAAAGCTACAGAGCACTGAGCGAGCTCCAGGATTAACTTGCTGTCTGTGAGCAGCATGCAGGCTCCTTCCATGGGCACTTACATTATTAGATCTTTGTATGCTGACAGTCATATTTCATAGTGTTCTTATATGGGAATGTCTTCATGATGCACAGGAATTAAGGAGACTGGGCTAGGACTCAGCAAATGTGCCCTTGTGTTTTCCAAATATATTTAGCCCACATCTAAATCAGATTATTAATGCTAGTTGGAAGGTAGAAAATGTGGTTTCCTTAATAGTCTGTGATAAGTGAACAGATAAGACAGAAAGTATACATTTTTTAAAAAGTTTTTATATGGGTGGTATTTCAAATTAAGTGAAGGGGTACAAATAAGATCATTTCTTTTCATAAACTGTCTTTGTACAATCCCTCCTAGTCGTACCGCTGAGACTGTAATTAATGTTGATAAATGCTGGTGTTCTCTCCGTGCAGCTTGGGCCCACAGACAATTGGTTGTACCAGAGCATGTCAAATCCCACATATAGATATAGTTATAGATCATTGGGTTTAGGGATAGAGTTGAGACAAGTCAATTTATTTCCATTAGTAGCTGAATCTCAACTTGAAACTCCGGGGGTCCAAGTATTCTGTCCATTATGTTCTCAGTCTTTGTGATGTGCTTTGCTGTAACTTGAGGTATTTCTGCTAATCCAGGCTCCAGCTTCTGAATGCAGTGCCTGTTTTCCAAAACGGCTTGGTGGAGATTTAATATATCTTCAGCAAAATGTTGTTTTTAAACATTTGAAGGCAGAATTTCTGTACTTAAAGATAAGGTGGCATCTTTTAATCATTACCACCTTGTCAGAAAACCTTCCATGGAGACAATAAACTTTCAGCATACATGGGATAAACCTTCAGCATACATGGGTAAGAATCACTGGGGTGACAAAATTAAGTTTGCCCAATGATATTTTTAATTTCTTTCCTTTTTTTTTTTTTTCCCTCTGAGACTGGCACCATTCCATGTATCAATCAATCTTAATGGGAGAAGAATTTCATTACATATCTGAGTTTACTTTAACAAGGCTCTATATTAAAATTTCTGTTGGTACTGCAGCCGCATTCTCAGCTAGAGAGGACATCAAGTTCCCGGGTTTAAAAAGCTTGACTTTTCAGATAAAGACACTTCCTAGACTGCAGTTTCCAGTTTGATTCTGTGAGCTCTGCTTTTGGGCAGGAAGAAGGGAAGAACTGTAAGAACTGTCTGCTGTATGCCCTTAGGGCCAAACCTGAAAGGACTGCTCATGCCATGAGGATTTAGGAGGAGATTAGTATCCTGGACTGAGGCAGATGCAGAGTCAGCCTGAATGAGAGAGGCCTTCCTACATGCCTTTGTCTTACCAGATCTCTCTTTCTTCCTCCTGTCCTTCTGTCCTTCCTTTCTCATGCTCTAAGTCACTTCAATCCCTAGTGCCTGTCACAGTATTGTATTCCTCAAACTCAAGAGCATGTAGAAAGGACTAAAGCTGCTCCTGCAAACAAGCATTAATTAGGTTTTAACCAGACAAAAGGAACAGAAGTGTTAATAGATCTATACTAACACAACCAGCCTGATAACATCATCTTTTCCAACAGTTTAATTCCAAGTATTGCAAAGTAAAGAAAGATATAAAATGAAATGTTCATAAAATCAGGCTTTCATTATGTTGTGCTGTCTTGCAACTGGAAGGTGTGTTTTTTAATTTAAGGAGCTAGGTAATTTGAGGAAGAAACCCTTTTAGCATTTGCCTTTACTATGTTTTCTCATAGTGTGCAGAAAAGAAGCAGTTCTAACATCTGAGGAGCCACAATCATAAGGAAAAAAAGAAGGGCTACTAAAAAAAATTACAGAATGTTTCTATTAAGTAGCTGGTTAGAATACTCCCTTTGAATTCTATTTCATTTTTTGTTTATTACATTTTTAAAAATCCACCCCAAAACACAGAATTATCTGTCTGAGATAGGCTCTGAAAGCTACTTCTGATTATATGCTTGTCACAGATTCACAGAGTATTACAGTTTGGAAGGGACCTCCAGAGACCACAGCAGTGTCATCTAGGGCAGGTCACACAGGAACACATTCAGGTGGGTTTTGAAAGTCTCCAGAGGAGAAGATTCCACAGCCTCTCTGGGCAGCCTGTTCCAGGGCTGTTGTCATAAAGGAGGTATCTGCTTGTGTTGAGATGGAACCTTCTCTGTACTAGCTTGTACCTGTTGTTCCTTGTCCCGTCACTGAGCACCACCAAAAAGAGACTGGCACCTTCATCTTGACACCCACCCCTCAGATATTTGTAGACATTAATAAGATCTCCCCTCCCAGCCTTCTCTTAAGACTAAACAGCCCCAGGTCTCTCAGTCTTTCGTCATAGGAGAATTTCCTCATGCCTCTGAAGGTCTTTCTTTAGTGTCTCTAAAGCACAAAGGAAAAGTTTCAACAGTCAGTGCTAACTGAAATATTTTCTGAAAGAAACTCAGTTTCAATCTCTATTGTAAGTGATGTACAAGGTCATTTGGGGTTTCAAAAAAACCCTGACAAAACAAGGGCACCATCAAACTAATTGATTTTTCATGTTCATTAAAAGAGCTCATTAATTACTGCATTTAAAAAGACCACGTTTTCAGAAACCGTCTTGAAATATGAATGCTTAATCAAAAAACTGGAAGCCTATCCAGCCTACCTTTTACTGTCTTCTACCAGCAGGCAAATTCTGTGCAGTTTATTATGCTCTGGGTTTAATTTCAAAACAAATGCTGCTTTAATGCTCTTTAAAATCACTTCAGTTCATCGGTATAATAAGTATATAGTAAACTGTGCTTGCACGTATGCACATGCATGATGATGGCTTGGGAATGGTACTTGAACACATTTCAGTTTCAAACTTCCAAATCATTGTTGTAATAAACAGTGACTGAAATAGATTTTTAGAGTTCTAACAGGTGGTTTCAGAGCAGCATGCTGGATTCTGATCTGAATACAAATGTTAAACATTGTTACATTTGAAGTAAGACTTGGGTTATTTTAAGATGTGGGTTTTTTTTTTTGGTTTGTTTTTTTTTTTTTTTTTAAGATAACAGTGTTTTCATTCTCATCAGGTGCAAGAAGAACTTGTTTTTCAGAGCTGTGAAGGGATAGGGTATGGAGCAAATCTTCAAACTTGTTTCAAAAGAAGTGATCTTTTTCAAGACCACTGCCTTCATTCTTTGTTTCTCTTTTTTATCATCTACTGGGAATGTGCTTGTAGTCAGTTCTCCCCTTCCCCCTCCCCCCCCAATGTGAGAAGTTAATCTAGAGAGGCCAGTCTCTAGTTTATTTTCTCCATTGCTTATCTGGAATGTGTTGGCAGCATTTTCAGAGGTTTTGTTGGGTAATATATTTTGTCCCTTATTTTCTTCTTTAAAAATGTATGGAAGTTGGAGTCCTCTTTTCTTCTGCCAAGTCATATGCTTTTGGCGATTATCTTACTTGTCTTAGTTGTCCAGACCAAACCTGTGCACCATTAAGATAATAAAATGGCTAATTCTAATCCTGGCAAGTTTTTTTGTTTTTCTTGCAGGACTATGGGTTTTGCTCAATATGTTCTTAATGACTTTTGCTGGCAGCTTTTGCCTGGATGGTTAATGAGACTCATAATTGGGTTTTGTCTTAGAATATTTATTGAGTAGGGGGATTCATAGGGAAATAATGTACATCTGTGAATTTGGGATGTTTTCTCATGAGTTAAGTGTTCTGTCATCCTAACAAAAGTTACCGTGGTTTTGTAGCAAAATTAGTAGCTGTGTCCTAATTAAAGTCACCCAAAAGGAACCGATAGTGATGTCAATTCTTCACATGAGCTTTGTTGTTATGAGACTGCTCACACTTTCAAGGTGCAGTCTCAACTGGTACCCAAAAGACACTTCATTGGTCATGCTGGTGTTTTGGTCTGGTATCTGGTCAAGTTGCATCTAATCACAGAAAGGATTAAGCAGATGTGCTGACACAGTGTTTTAGTGACAGTTGCTAAGGTCTTACAGGGAAAAAAATACAGGATTTTTCATCTCCCTTTTTCTTCATACAAAATCCCTTTTCATATTCAGTTTAATTTAATACATTATGGCAGCTGGAATGGAATAGGAAGAGGAGATATCCTTTCTTAACTACAGGACTTGCCATTTTCAATTATGTTCCATTTTATATTTTTCAGGCATTTCTTGTTTAAGACATCTTCTGGAACTACTCCGTTGTTCAGTAGTTCTTCCCCTGGTTACCCGTTGACCTCAGGAACAGTTTATACTCCACCTCCCAGACTGTTACCTAGAAATACATTCTCCAGGAATGCGTTCAAGCTGAAAAAACCCTCCAAGTATTGCAGCTGGAAATGCGCTGCTTTATCTGCAATTGCTGCTGCAGTCCTGCTTGCCATCCTGCTAGCATATTTCATAGGTAAGGCTGTGTTTTCTCTTGTCAAATCACATGGCTGTGTTAGCAAATGACAATTCAGACAGTCTGTTTCACAAATTTGTGTTCTTAACAAGCAGAGAAAATAATTGTTTTTTCTATCCTGATTAATGAGAACAAAACACAAGGTTCAAATCCTAATCACTGCCATGTAAGAGCAGTGTAAGGAAGAAATCAGTTCAGGATTCTCGGTGTACAGTGCTTCAGATGATGGATATGCATCTCTCCTAGATAGTGATGTATTGGGTTCTCGCTGGACTACCTTATGTTTAAGAAATTCGGAAAAAAATGATGGTAGGTGTTGAATCACGTACTGCTCTTACATGCTGGCTTTAGATTAAAAAAAACCACAAAACCAATTTGATAAGACTCAGTCTGTATTTGCATCTGCCAGTGCCCCTCATTCCTGATGGTGTTCATCTGCATAGTTAGATCCTTTTTCTGTATTCCACACATAACTAGTATTTTGTAAGTGAATGCATTCTGGCCTGCGTTAGGAATGGTGTGGCCAGCAGGAGCAGGGAGGTCATTGTGTCCCTGTACTCTTCTTTGGTTAGACCGCACCTTGAGTACTGTGTCCAGTTCTGGGCCCCTCAGTTTAAGAAGGACATCAAGACACTTGAACGTTTCCAGAGAAGGGCAACAAGGCTGGGGAGAGGCCTTGAGCACAAGCCCTATGAGGAGAGGCTGAGGGAGCTGGGGTTGTTTAGCCTGGAGAAGAGGAGGCTCAGGGGCGACCTCATTGCTCTCTACAACTACCTGAAGGGTGGTTGTAGCCAGGAATGGGTTGGCCTCTTCTTCCTGGCAATCAGCACCAGAACAAGGGGACACAGTCTCAAGCTGCACCAGGGGAAGTTTAGGCTTGAAGTGAGGAGAAAGTTCTTCACCGAGAGAGTGATTCGTCACTGGAATGGGCTGCCCGGGGAGGTGGTTGAGTCGCCGTCCCTGGAGGCGTTCAAGAGGGGACTGGACGTGGCACTTGATACCATGGTCTAGTCATGGGGTCTGTGGTGACAGGTTGGACTCGATGATCTTCGAGGTCTCTTCCAACCTTAGCGATACTGTGATACTGTGTAATGAAACTACCCAGTGATGGGATGAGGGGCAAGGGACAAAAACTCAATCACAGGAAGTTCCATCTTAACATGAGAAAAAACTTATTCACTGTGAGGGTGACAGAGCACTGGGGCAGGCTGGCTGGAGAAGTGGTGGATTCTCCTTCTCTAGAGATCTTCAAAACCCACTTAGACATGTTGTTATGTGACCTGCTCTAGGTGCTCCTGCTTTTCAGGGAGGTTGGACTTGATCTCTGGAGGTCCATTCCAACCCATAGAATTCTACGATTGTATGAAACTACATATTGGGCTAATTTCCTGTGATGAATATATTATCAATGAGCACACCATGTGCAAATGCTTTCTGCTGATATTAATATCTTTTGAGATTATTAACATTCTTCTATTATTTTGTCTTCTTAATTCATATCTGATATTTTCTCCTCATTGTCTATTTATTTGTTGGGTTTTTTTGTCCTAAGGGTCTACATCAACTCGCTGTGCACTTTTACAGTGCTTTTAACAATGTACTGATGACAATGATATGCTGCACAAATTCTCTGAGTAAACAGCAAAATTATCGTAGTTTGTCAATGTTTTCAGTTAATACTTTCCAGACTATTCTGTGTGGGTTTACATTCATCTCTGAAACTATTCTCATATATAGTGCTTAAAAGACAGATACAATATATACCGAATTTCCTCCCTATTATGTCCATTATTTTTGAGGGGGTGCCATATAATCTGACTCAACAGCACAGACATTATCTAAGGAAACCCCATTTTTCATACTAATGAGCTTCCATATGTAATTAATACATACAATAATAAGAGAGAGCTGACTAGCTATTGCTGCTGTCTCTTTAGGCCAGGCCTACATCCCAGCATGCTCAATTCTACAGAGCTACCCATCTTTCTATATTTCTGCAGGAAACCTCAAAAGAATTACAGGCTTAGTTTGATATATAAATAAAAAGATTGGAAAGCACATGGTTTATTGAACTTGACATTTATACAGCAGCTCTCTGTTTGAGTGATTATGCACATGGGAAGTGAAGTCGAATATTTTAATCATGTGCATAACTTTGAAGTGATGGATTATCAAATGTATTTTTCCTTGGTATTTAGGTTATTGTAATCTGAAGCAAAGCATTTCAAACATGGTTATTGCTTTATATACTTTCAAACACTGTCTCAGATGAGAGAATGTGAGGTTATGCATTGACTCTTAAGAATAGATAAATAATCTATCACTTCAGGTAACAACGTAAGTGATCTGTTTTGACAGAAGTTTTTGAGGTCATCTTTCCTGACTAAAGCATGAGTGCAGTAGGGTTGTCTAGTGAACACAGGTTTTAGAGAGTGTTTGAGGGGCTTCATGCCATACCCAGTAAAGTATAATGAATTGTAGCTGTTCTAAAAACCAGAAAATAGCTGATGTTAATCCTGTAAATAAATTTGATAGATCCACTGTGATCATAATTTAAAATAATGGTGAAGAGGGAAAAGAAAACTAAGCAAAGGAAGGTGCATTGCTCTAGGTGCACACAAACAACAGAAAAGTAAAATTTGCTGTAGTTAGACTTTTGGTTAATTTGACACCGTCTCAGTGAAGCTCATTATGATTCATTCTGTGTGATTAAGAGCAAGCACAAGACCATCAGCTATAAGCATCAGATTGCTTAGCTTTGCTGTCATCCAATAGCATGACTTAAGGTGCTCGGTACTTAAGGTGCTAAATCATCTCCTTACTTAAAAACCCCAACCTTAAGGACAGAACCTTGTTCTGCAGTTCTCTGGAGGATTAACTTCTCCTCAGTATGTGCAGAACTTGAGTCCTTAGAGAACTAAACATCCTTTTTCTTGAGAAAAGAGCAGCAATGTGACACATGAGCTGTCCAGCTCTTTTGGAGCTCCTAACCTACTAATCCCTGAACTGCTGTGAACACAAAATAACTGTCTCATTTTTATCAGTAGGAAAAATGTTTTTTCTGTTTTCAAAACGGGTGACCAGAATCGTGTTCAGATCAGATCAAAACCCCACTTCTGTTCTAATCAACTGAGACAGTGGGAAAGGAAGAGCTGTTAATCTACCAGGAGAGCTGGCAGTCTTGAGATGAGGAAATATGTTGAGTTCTCCAAGAAATGCAGGAGGAAGGGCAGTATTCTGCATTGCAGTAACTCCTCTTGATGCACCTTGCTATCAGAACTTTAAGCTTTGAAGTTGCTGATAAATTTTTTGCCATATATGTCCACAAAGACAATTTCTTGCTCTCTGCCGTAGCAGAGGTTATATCACTGGGGTTACATTAGCTAAAAGTAATAGTTATGGAAAATGTCATCAAAATGTGCAGCAGATGGTTCTGCTGCTGAGGTTTGTCAATATAGCTAGGCTGTGTGAAGATGATCGTATCAATGCTAATCAAGACCATTGCAGGACTAAATGAAAAAGGCAGAGCTGGCAAATATGAGGTAAATGATATTGAAAGAATACTTTGAAGTTCTCATATTCTTCAGGATTTCTAAATGAATTGTCCTATAAAAGAAGAAATCAGGGAATTGATATAGGTAGATCATTGAAAAGATGCTGCCTACATGTTTAAATTTGGGACTTCCAGAGGATTGCCAAAGATCATAGGTGGCATCGAAAAATTTCTACTGAGGAGTGATTCAAAGCAATAAGCAAAACAACAACAACAAAAGAAAGGAAAACACACACACCAAAAAACCCCAATCACAATTATAAAGGATCAAATACTACAATAATTATTTAGGCATTCCTATTGCCTTTCTGATAACACACAACTAAAAATGCAAAGAATGAAATGGCAATATGTTTAGAGCTTTAAAAATAAATTCATAGTGCATAATAATAACCTTTGGAACTTTTTACGACACTACATAATTGATATCAAATAAAGATACTACTGAGATTTGCTCCAGCCAGCACTTTACTTTTGAAGCTGGCATTGATGGCATCATGGTATTGAATATCAGCAGCAGATTCAACTCAACAGAAAGAAAATGCATGGTTTCTTTTCTCTTTGAAGATACAGATAGGCCAATGATTAAAATCATAAAATGCCATTTTGATAGACTCTATAAGGCAGTCATTGCCATCATTATCTGATTTTTCCTAAATCTTCCTCTGAAACATCCTGACTGCCTGGGACAAAAATCCCTGCAAATCTCTATGACACTGGTCTATTGTGATACAGGATGTCTTTGTGCAAAATGTGTTTGGGTTTGCAGACACAGAGCTTGCCATCTTCGACATACTGTTCTGTACGTGAATTTCTGCAGAAATGCACTTCAGATTCATCAAGTTGCAAATAAATCAAGCAGCCCTTGGGGAAGATGGGGGAGTGAGTATTAAAGGAATAGGCAGAAGCAAAAAAATATCAGATTGCTTACACACACACACACAAAAAAAAAAAAAGTTATAGGATGTTTCTATGGATGAGTGGTTTACTGTTTTAATAGCAGAGAATAGGAAAAATTTGCTTCACTTTTTCCTTACATGGTATAAAAATTGTCCTGTTTAAAGCCAGGTTTATCACTTCTCCCTGGCTCTTCTGTAGTCAGATATAAATTAAATGCAGAGTGGAAGTTGGTCATGTTGTACAATGTTTTGGTGAATTCCAGCATGAAATATGTAAGTAAAGTTGTCCTACAATTGAGACATTTCACAAAGCCCAGGAGTTATTCCTATTATCCTGGGGTGACAGATGAAGAATGTGGAACCAGTCACTCATATTAGGACATCCTGAAGATATTGGCCTGGTGGTAAAACCCAGTTACAAGAAAGTAATTTATACAGTGTCAAAAGGAAAGCATATACCACACATATTGTCTTTGTCAGAGTGTTCACTTCAGAGGTTAAGGGAGTGATGAAAGCATTTGTCACATTAAATTAGTGTTTAGCTCTTCAGATTTATGCCAAACTTGGAGGGGGAAAAAAAAAACCACAAAAAAAACAACCCACAACAACATAAAGAAAGTAGGAGAGGAAAAAGAAAGTCACCTTGTGTTTTTCACAAAGTTGTTGCTGCCAAACATAAATACCAGATTTTTGTAAGCCCCTGCACTGCTCTGGTTTCTGCCAATCTAACTTTGAGCATCAAAGAACATCTGACCATCAACATGTCAGTACATTAAAATGTGGTAATTTAAAGTAACTACACTTTCCTTTGCTGGGGGAGGAAACTAACTCACAAAAACTTTCCTGTGGAAATTCAAAGCCTTTCCCATATATTACTGTTAGGTCTGGTGTCTTATAAAACTAGCCACGATCAAAGCCCTGTCTGTAGCACCAGTTTTGGGGTCATTTATTTACTGACTGGATCCTTGTATTCTATCTGATGTCATTGCCTGCAATTGGAAGAAGGGAAGAGAAAAGATCTAGCACCCCAGACTCTTTCACCAACTGTCCCAAGGCCTTGAAATCTCTCTTCTTTCCCCTCAGAATGCAGCCTCCTCCCCACCTGTCTGAAAGGTCAGTAGTGGAGAGTAGTCTGATGACCACAACAGGTTGGGAAGTTTCCTGGTGACATCCCTTATTCGAGCTCCAGGAAGGCTGCAAACTTCCCTGTGATGAGAGTCAACTTGGCATATTGAGTCCTCTGTTCCCTTTAGAAGTGAGTCTCCACAACAACAGCTCTTCCTTGTGGCAGAGATTGTTCTGTGTTTGGCAAGCCTATCTGAGCATGGTAAGACCTCTGCTGTAGGTTGCTTGTTGTCCACACCCCCATCAGCCTGGCTGCCTTCCAGCAGGACCTCAGATCTATTGCTCAGATGCACCTGAGGAGATGAAGTGGGCAAGGAGGGCCATGAAGTTCCCTCTCCTCACCCCTTTCATTTGGGCTTCTGTTTTACACCTGACAGGGGTGGAATACAGGGGCCCGTTGATTCTGGGTGCTCTCTGGCAGGTGCTGCCATTTCTGTTGCAGGGAGGGCAGAGCCTGACTCCACCCTTTGACATTCCCTTACAGTCCTCAGCCTTTCAACCTCCTCTTGCAGCCTAGCCACCAGGCTGAGTAGATCATTTCCCTGCTCACTGCCAACACTGTCTCTGCAGTCCACCATTGCGAGTGTGAGGCTTTGGCATTTCCTGCAGCCAGGGGCCTGGAGACCTACCTGTTTACCTGGCACCACTGTCTGGGTCACCATATTTCTTTTGCTAACAGCTTTTGCCTGGGTTGCAGCCACCCCTGTTCCTGCCCATGTGCCTGACCCCACAAACTGTTGCAGCATGCCTGGAAGAATCCCCATGGCCCCTTCTGTCAAACCTTGTTCCTGAGGTTTTATTTGGGCTTAAAACACGAGGTTTAAGAAAATATAGAAGGGGCTGAATTGCCAAAGACTCTGGCAGCTAATTAAGCAAAGGGAACTATCTTTTTTATAATTCCGTGTATGAGCCTGAAAAATAGCTATGCATAGAGCAAACTTTGGTAAATTTCTTGCTATTAGAAAGCATTGGAACAGGTATTTTAATGATAAAAGACATATAGGCAGATAAATGGTTTATTTGATTATCCCTCTTGTATTCAAAAAGTATTCATTTGTTTCTGTGACACACAACATTTGAGGGGTTCCTGAAAAGAATTAGACTTGGAAGTAGATGTCTCATTCTGCGCCAGATAGGTGTGCATACCGCAGTTTGCATTAAAAGGTATTCTGCAAGTGTTGATATCAACTTGAATTATTTTCTTCCCACAAATAAGTATTTGCTAATGTATGTGCTTGTGTAGAGTTTCTGGTTCATCCATATTTGTATTTCTTCCACCCAAGTCCAATTATCTTTTTGACCCTGATTCCACAGCTCAGGATTCATCAGGTTTGCTCAAGTGCTATCTTGTGTATCAATCGATTATATTTTTTTTGTCTTTCTCAGCTGTTTTTTGACAAATGTCAGCTTATGTTTCATTTGATTTCTTATGCTGCATTTGTTGGTTTTCACTTGTAGAGTCAAAACACTACTGACTTTGTCTTGTCCAGACTATACTGAAATTAAGCATGCTAGACATTTTGGATACTAAGACTGAAAAATGAGAAAGTCATCCAAAGATGGAGCCTCTGAGAGGCAGAGGTCGTCTGGCTGCCAATCACTGCTATCAGATTCAATAGAAATCAATGTAAACCAAGGGAGCTCTGCATCTTGCAAGATTAGCTGATGACAGAAGGTTCTGTTCTTAAATTTGCATTGAAAATAGATGTCAGTTAAGGGGCAATAATTAAATTTTAGAATATGCCTGTCATATTCTAAATGTCACACATTCAGTGATTGTTATTGACTGATATCAGTCAGTCTGAGACACAAAAGAGTAGTAGTAGTGCTGTAAGCTTGTCTGATGCTACCTGTGAGAAGAGAGATTTCTGAGCTTTTCAGGGAAAAAGCATCTGGCCCCATTCCATATGAAAAATATGCAGGGAATCATGGAGCTTGGCTATAGGAACTTTATGTATGACTTTCCAGCTTAGAAAGGCCTCTATTTCACAGTCCAAAGGTGAGAGAGATTCATTAGGTGAAGGAGATTGTTTTCCTAGAGACAAAATGCTCCAGCTGCTGTCTCTGTCTAATGCCACAAGGATTTTAATGTGAAATTATTCGGGCATAGTTTACCTGTGCTTTTCTTGAGTCAAAAATAAAAGCTTGATCTACAGATTTGTTCCAAGAAAAGCCAACATAGCTATTGTTTTGCCTAGCAGAGATCTCAGAGATAATGGAAACAGCTACCTTTCAGTGTGAAGGGGCATTCTTATCAGCCTGTTCAATTCTCTTTGTCTTTGTTGAGGATTTTCATATAGTAAACCTTAGGACTTGAAACTAGAGTGAGACTAATGTTTCCGTAACTCACAAAATGCCATCACATGCTTAGCACTTGAAATTGAAAACCATTTGTGCTTAGCTACCGAGTGGAACAAGCACACTCTGAAACCATGGCAAGGAACAGGCAGACTAAAAGGATGTTTTCTTTTGTGTGTTACTGGGGTTGTGATTTGGGGACATGTTTTTGTTTGGCTTTTAATGCATATTGCACAGGACTATCTAGGATGGGGATGAGAAAACATTTTTCACAGATGCTGGTAGTGCTGCCCAGAAGCTGTTAGAACATGCTGCTGTAAACTGTTGGCTTAGCAGATGCCAACTGTATTAGCTGATGCTGCACTGCTCAAAACTTGGTGTGGTAGAAGTTAGTAGCACAAAAATGAGCAAAGTGATGTAATGGGATAGCAACAGCTGACCTAGGCATTTTAATAAGATAGTATTTTGAACTAGCAGGTTTTAGTAGTATTGCTAGAGTACAAGTTTGGTCTTTTTTGTAATTAAAGCTGCAAGAATGCACTTTCTCAGAGATAGTTGCTTGTTTTCTTTGGTTTGTTTTTCCGTTGTGAAGTGCATGCTGTGCTTCGTATACGCTGTTGTTGCCCTACCATGCACAAACTAGAAAATATCCTGGATTTCCTGATGGCAATGTAACAGACCGTGTTCTTTCTTTCATCAGTGAAAATGCTGAGTATTATGATATTTATTTTTTGGTTGGTTGTGGTGTTGTTGTGTTTTTATTCAGTTTGGTTGTTTTGTTTTTTGGTGGGGTGTGCAGGGATAGGGTTTGCTTGGCGGGGGTGGGGGTGTTTGTTTTTTTGTAGTCTAGGATTTAATTCCAGAATCACAGGTACAAATTCTTGTCAGGGCAAAGTGATAGCAGAGATAAGTAGATGCAAAAGAAGTATTGCAGAGTCAGGGAAAAATGATGAAGCATCTTCAAGGTATTTCAGTAAGCCATGCTTTTTAACCTAGCCAAACATACTTCCCCTTTTTTCAGGGGAAGGGTGAAGATAAGGGATTTAATATAATGCCAAGTCAGACACACCTGTCAAATAAACCTGTGGTCATTCTCTCTGAAAAGTCGATGCTCAATACCAGTGTAAAATGTCTCATTTCTCCCTGAGGAAACATTGCTCTCTTAGCAGCTGTTTATATTGAGATCACCAGTTGATATTTTATGGTTTAGTTTTTATTGATTATTTGTTGCTGTGCTTCTCTGTTATAACTCATGTTGTTCTGCACTTAGTGTACTTACAGATTTAATTCATTTAAGTGTAGAGGTCCATGTTTGCTTTTAGGAATAGAACAGTAGGGTAACAGATCTAATGACGTGGTGTGGTTTTATTTGTGTGGCTTGCATAGACCTTGCAACGCTCTTATGAAAGCCATGAAAAACAAACACAAACAATACTGTAGTGTACTAAAAAGACAAGAGAATACTCAAGGAATATTCAAGGAACTTGCAGTAAGACAAAATATAGAAATAGAATTTAACTTTAAGTTGCAAAAATAATAAGACAAGATAACAGACTATGGAAATTATGGAGCAAAAAGAGTTGAACAGTGAGAAAAGAAATGACACATTGCTATGAAATGACAGAAAATGTTACTCACCAGATAATGTGGTGAAATTAGCTCTTTTCAGTAATATAAAAAAACTGTTGAAGAAAAAGTGTTCTGGCTTGTTTCAGCTTTTGCTTATTCAGGGCTTAATTCTGTGTAGTCTTGCAGCGTCATACTTTGAGCTGCCTTCTCACCTCACTACTCAGATACAGAAAGAAGCGCCAGCCATATTATATGTTCTATATGTTCATAATGAAGTCATTGGCTTGCCATGGTCATTGAGTTTGATTACCTAACACGTTATGGTGTGCCTAGTTATTAGTTCTCTATATGATTGCATTATAATCTGGAAAAATAGCATCTTCTATCACAACCTGTCTCATTTTTCACTTCAGATTTAGGTTTATCAAGGTTATGGAATAATTCAGATTGGAAGGGGCCTGTGGAAGTCTCTGCTGCAATCCTTCCGCTCAAACCTGCGTCATCGCTCAAGTCCAGTCTAGTCTTCGAGATCTCCAAGGACAGATAGTACACCACCTTCCAGGGCAACCTGTTTCACTGCCTGACTGTCCTCACAGGAGGAAAAGTAGTTCCTTCTATCCAGCTTGGACTGTGATTCAATGTATTTACCCTTTGTGTCTCATCCTCCTGCCACAAACCAGTGTGAAGAGCCTGGCTTTCTCCTCTTGATGACCAGGATGCTTTTAAGCCCCTGTAGCCATCTCTGCCCCATGATAGATAAACACAACTTCTTCACCCCCTCTTCCCAGGGCAAGTGCTCCAGCCTCAAATATTCACTTGATGTCTTTTAGACTTGCTCTGGTTTATTGATGTCTTTGTCGTACTGGAAAGCCTCAAACTGGATGCAGTTACCTAGGAAGCAGATTGATGAGTTCAGAGCAGATGGGGATAATCATCTCCCCCAGTCTCCTGGCTGTGCTTTTGTTCCCACAGCCCAGATACTGCTGGCTTTCTTTCCATGATGCTCGCTCATTTCCAGGCTCTGTTCAGTGTGGCCCCAGAGCCTTTCATGTAGATCTGCTCCTCAGCCAGTCAGTCCCCACTTTGCACCAGTGCTTGTAGTTATCCCCTTTTCTAGTGATTTGAAGCATTTCTGCCTGATAAGTGCTAAATTTTTCAGACATGTTGTCCTTTCACTGAGTAGGACTGACTGAATATTTGTTTTGCACAACAGAATTTGACCGTGATGGGTCTAGTTAAGCCAAAGGCTATTTTATTTAATAGAGTAAGGGATGTAGGGAGGAGAGGCTCCTTTTTTGAATCATGCATCTGTACTTTCTTAATATTCAGGGAACCCTTTCCTGCCTTATTTCTCATGATCATGTCTGACATCAGAAGCTTGAATTACAATGCCAAAGTGAAGAATGTAGATAGTTCGAAAAATTGTGGTTTGACTTATGTTGAGCAGATTGGATAATGACAGAATCACTCTTAAGCCCCACTGTGTGATTATTAGACACTATTAATGTCTTTATCTTGGCTGTTCCAAAATAATTATTAGAAAAGCATTTGTATTAATATAGTTCCTGAATGGAAAAACAATTTTGTTCTCTTCTGTTCATCTTACAGAACCTTACCTAAAACTTTAGGTATGCTCTGGGTTTGGTTTGTTTTCTTCCCTGGGGTGTCCAGATTGATCCCCCTGTGTTGTGTTGAATTTTTAAAAGGTAATATACATAATGCATAGCAGCACTGCAGTTAATTGAATTTTAAGCTTTTATTAATTTGCTGGTTGGTTGATCAGCTGATTTCTAGCCCACTTTTTTCTTACAAAATGCTTTCTGAGAAAAGGCAGAGAATGGAAGATGTGTTCACGTACTCATAGCAGCACAGCACCCTATCTGCTGGATGAGAAGCGTGCTCTGTTTCTGTGGTCCTTCATTGGCCATGACCTGGATTAGACAAGGTTCTTGGAAAGGTCAGTCGCTCTGCTGTACACGTGCTGCTTTGTACCTGTGTTTAAATCTGAGTGTGGTGCACTATTCTTTTGGCTACATTTAATATTTTGTATATTTGCATCTTCTTTCAGTTTTCTCCTTTCTCCTGCAGCTTTTGTGAACTGCATAGGACTAATGTAGTAATCAGCGGCTCAAGAATTCTGAGCAAGGCAGGAGTTTATCAGAAAGCCCTGTCCATGCGTGCTTCATTCAGCAGGAGGCATGAACTGCTGCTTCTCTGTGTCCCAGTTTGGCTGCATAATGCAACTTCAGTGGAATTGTACCAACAGCAAGCGTGAAGCCAACCTGCTACTATCAAAAGTTTTGGCAACATACCTGAAATAATTCTGAGCAGTCAGAAGAACAAAATTACAAATTTTCAGTTTTAATTTAGGAACTTTGTGCTATGCTTATGCTTCCTAAATCTGGAAGCAAAGAAACCTCTGTGTAATTCTAGGGAAGCTGGTTTGAGCCAAGGCATGTGGTTTATCAGCAAACTCAGGTTTTGCTCCTGACAGTTGAAATCTTAATTGAATTGGAGTTGTGAGGGTACAGTGTTTTCTTGTGCAGTAAAAAGGAGAGGCTTCTGTAAGAATGGACTGCTGCTAGAGGATTTCTGTGATTAGTTATAAAAAGCCTTTAAAAGAGAGGAAAATAGGGTTCATATGCTGAGAAAATTAATAGATGCTGGGAAAATGTCAGAAGTGAATAGCAAATATCCCAAGGTAAATAAGCATAGATATGAACTTGTGAGATCTTTGCTGGTCTGTGACAAATGCAAAATACTGTAAAGTGAAGTGAAACAGTTTCACGGCAGACAAAGTCAGAGTGACCAGAGAAAGGCAGTGTAACATCATAGTCCCATTTACTTCCCCGTAATGGCTTGCCATGCCTATATCACATAAGGTATTTCTGGGGAGAGAACTGTGCATTTTTATAAGAATATGAGTGCAGAGCTGGGACCTAAAAATAGAGAATTGGGTTAAAACTGGCCACAAGGCAGCAGAAAGCATAAAGGGAAAAGGGATGCAATTTATGCCTGTAAGATTTATTGAGCCAAAAGTTTATTTCACCTGTTGTTTCTTTTCTTCATATATATCTCTCGATGCACCTTGAGACTCCATTAATCACTGAAATGTAAACCACATGAGAAAAGAGAAAGAGGAGCCTTTAATGGAGTCTGATCATTAAAAAAAAAAAAGCTCAGGGATCTGATCAGTCTTATTCTTGCATTAGTCTTACTCTTGCATGGGCAGGTTTAACTTGGGGTTTTTTTTTTTTTTTTTTAACATTTTAATGTCATTTCAACTCTTAAAATAATGTTATTGTCTTTATAGTTAGAATTTATTTTGACCCTTAAAAACATCAAAGTTGTTTCAAATGGGTCAGGGATTTGGGGCTTGATTCATTAACAGCATTAGGGTCGTCTTCAACCAGAAGAATTTTTCTGCACCTCTAGAGGCTTTCTGAAAATCCTAAAATAAATAATAGAAAAATAGTGATTTAAAACCTAATTTCTAATACAAACCAGACCCGGCTGTCTAGATGAAGAATAAGCTTCAATAAATGGAAGACAGATGCAAGCCTCTTCAGTATGAAGAGTAGCGAGGATGCAGAAATAGAAATAGGTTTTTCATTACATGAGGGATTATGCTTGGGCCAGAAATGCCAAATATTCTGTGGACCGCAGCTGCACTTTCTGTCTGCTCTTGTATTAGCTGGTAATAGTAAAACAATGATGTGATAGTAGAGACAGCTATTTTGTTCTCAGAAATACAGAAAAGCTGTTTTCCTTTCCTGTGCTCGGATTGCCATATTGTACTCCATGGCATATCTTAAACTTCTGTCCTTCTGCAGAAAATGGGCTACAAATTAAAATCTAAATTCTCCTTGAGCATCACCTGAGGATGCACATACAGCTGCCGAGGTGCTCCCTTAGCCAATTTTTTCTTCTGTCATTCTGACACTCCTTAGTCAATTCAGGGCCTCGTTATTTGCTTGCACAACCTGGGTCATTGCAATTGCTGAAGCAGCCATGGGCAAGTGCTGCCAATTAGGCCTGTAGCTAAGGAAGGATGTTTCTGTTACTGGAACCAGTGAACTTCGAAACATTTGAGGAAACAGCAAGATGCATCTTGCTACTTGATGGGTTTTCTGTCACTATTCCCCAGTCTCATATTAACAGAGAAACTGGAAATAGTATTGGTTTTCAGGATTCAGTTTGGTGGAGGGTTTCACTCAATCTCATCCTAGAATATTTATAAAGGGAAAATACTGAAGTTGAAAAACTGATTTTAATCCCTTGTATTTTTAACTTAGCAAGTTTTATCTCCGGTTTTAGGACCCAAAAAAAGGTTTGACAATATCAAAGACACACAGTTCTTGTCATCTTCATATTCTTTCTTCTTTTTTCCTGTCAAAAATCTATGCATGTTCTTTTTATAAATATCACTGTGAAAACAGTCTGCTTAACTCTATTTTACTGTGCTGTGAAGTATGGGTTTAATATGTTGTTTGACTTTTTAAAGAGGGTGTTCATAAATCTCTCCCATTTTTTCCCATATTTACCGCTAGAAAACTGTAAGCAGCTAGAACAGGGGGAAAAAAAAACCAACTTTTAAAGACAGGGCAATTTGCCTAACATTGCTTAGAAACTTCTGGATTGCAAACACATGACAAGTAAACCGAAAGAGTGTGATTTCCATACTTGAGGAACACATATTTGATGTGTAATTCACTGCTTTGGAATTCCAGGATACCAGTTTCAAAGCTATCTCCATGCCAACCTGCATTTCAACCTGAGTCTGAAGTACAAATTCACATATTACATTGGGTTAGAAGGAACACTCGAAGGTCATCCTGTCCAACTGCCCTGCAGTCAGCAGGAACACCTCCAGCTTCATCAGGCTGTCCAGGGCCCCATCAAATCTGATATTGAATGATTCCAGGAACCAGGCCTCAACCACATGTCTGGACATCCTGTTCCTGTATTTCACTGCTCTCATTGCGGAGCCCTTCCTCCTAACGTCCAACCTAAATCTACCCTGCTCCAGTTCAAAAGAATTGCCCCTCATCCTACCGCTACAAGTTCTTCTCAGCAGTCCCTCCCCAGCCTTCCTCTTGGTCCCCTTCAGATACTGAAATGTAGTTTTATGAGGTCTCCCTGGAGCCTTTTCTTCTTCAGGCTGAACAGCCCCAGTTCTTTCAGCCTGTCTTCAAAGTCGAGTTTTACTCATGAATATTCCCCAGGACAGCACAGTGGAGTGGTTTAAGTCACTGGGCAGGTGTAGCCCACTAGAACAACCCATGCGGTCCCTGGGCTCGTTCTGGCACTCTTTCAAGGGCCCCAGACAAACAGGGAAAAAAGTGAACTGCAGGTGATGAATTGTGCTACAGGTCCTCCCTGGCAAGCACTGGCAGCTCTATGGCCAGGACCTTGGACTGTCAGTTCACGTGGAGGATGCCATGTCCTCTACCTGGCACTAATGTGCGCTCAGTCATTTCCAGGGATTGGCAGCACATGGCCTTGGCCTCACTTGATGAGGCCCATCCTATTTTTTTTATCTTCCCAAGAGAGAGCCTCATCTGGAGCACAGATCTCAGCTTTTCCTAATAAAAATGTCCACGTCAAAGATGGAAGACCAAAGCCTAGGAATTCTAGTTCTCTAAAGTCCTAGAGGATTTTTTTTTTTTCCAATTGTCAGCTATCCCTTGCAGCAGATTTTGTTTTAAATGCTCAATTAACATCATCTGCTTGCATCTCTATACTCTGGCAATCCCAGAGCAGTTTGCAGATGACATCATAGTTGCATATACTGCATACATTGCTTTTTTCTTTGGCATAGTCATGACTCCAGAGCTATATCTTATTTTTACAGTTGTACAAAGTGGTTTCCCAAATTTACTGTTCAGGGGTTTGACACAAGAGTAAATTACTGAGCACAGCAGATCACCAGGAAGTTTTTGTGTGGATCCTTTTAGCCAAAATATGTGAGTTTTCTTAATGTTACTGTGTCACCCCAAATCTTTCTGTTTTCAGACACAAAAAGCTTGTTTTGTGGGTTTGGAGGTGGCAGTAATTCAGCCTTTTATTTCGCTCTGTAAGGTTTCTCATTAAAATCTTCAGATGAAAGATTTACTGGTTTGATCAGAAAGCAGGAGGAAGGCTTGGAAAGTAAGCTGATTCTTTTAAGCAGTCACTGTTTAGGTAGTCTCAACATAATGGTTGGGCACGCGAGTATGTACAGATAAAGGTGAAGGCATACAATTGTGTTGAAGATAACAGGAAATCTTTGTTTCTCTTGGATGGAAATGTAAACACAATCATGTCCTTTCTTGGCTGAAGGAAAATACAACATTCTAGGAGCTTTCTCATCACTTAAAGGCTCTGAAGGGCTGTGGGGCTGCTTCTTACCTTCTTTCATTGGGAAATCTTGTGTTAAATATGACTTATGTCAATACACGTGCACTGTGCAACCTCTGTTCAGTCTTTCATATGTCATGTTATTTCTCAGTGCCTGCTGTGGGCCAGAGGAGACCTTTGAAACTCATTATGTGTCACTTTCATGAAAATATTCCTGTTGTCAGTTCTGGTAATCCAGAAACTGGAAATCCTGCAGTCGGTATCCTGCTTTTATCAGTAATAGAGATCCCCTGCATGCCATTTACAAATCGAGACAGTATTGCTTAATATAAAATGCTGTTTCATTTTGAGCTCTCTAACTAGTCTGGTAAGATAAAGGTAATATTATTCAGTGATAGTTTTACATTTTAGGGTTTTTTCTAAATATAAGGAGTGTTTTCCCCTAAAACCTTTTTGTGGAAGTCAAGACTGAAATGGCAAGCTTAAAATTATATAATACAGTTTGGGCTGCAGATAAGGAGAAGGCCAAATTTGTAGTGGGCAGAATTATATTATACATGTGTCTAGTTTGCTTATTGTTTGTGTATAAATATCTCTAAATTCAGCTCATTTCTATATATACATTATACTGGTTTTTTTTCACTGCTTTTTGCTGTGTGTTGCTAGATGCACTGAAGTAATAGGTAGCTCATTTTCTGTGCTATATAACAAGTAGTTAACATTACTGTAAATTGACAGAAATGATGAAACTATTTCTTCAATTTTTAACTTGTTTATTTTATGTATGTCAGAATTTTACCCTAGGTCCACTCTTGAGAATATTCCATGGTTGATTAAAAATGCACAGTTACATACTGTTAGGGGTTGGAAGGGACATCAAAAGATCACTGAGTCCAACCCCCCTGCCAGATCAGGATCACCTAGAGCAGGTCACACAGGAATGCATTCAGGCAGGTTTTGCATGTCTCCAGAGGAGAACTCCACAACCTCTCTGGGCAGCCTGTTCCAGAGCTCTGTCATGCTCCAAGTGAAAGAGTTTTTCTTCATGTTCATGTGGCACCTCCTATGCTCCAGCTTGCACCTATTGCCGCTTGTCCTGTTACTGGACATCAATGAGCAGAGCCTGGCTCTCTCTTCCCAAGAGTCGCCCTTCACATCTTTGTAAACATGAATGAGGTCATCCCATCAGTCTCATTTTCTCCAAGCCAAAGATACCCGTATCCCTCAGCCTTTCCTCATAAGGCAGATGCTCCACTCCCTTCAGCATCTTTGTGGCTCTGCACTGGACTCTCTCAAGCAGTTTCCCAAAGTACTTCTTGAACAAGGGGCTCAGAAGTCAGGAATGAGCAAATAAATCATAGTTTGTTTAGGCTTTTCTGTAGCAGGGGAGAAGTTCACAATAATAGCTGAAACTCCCAGTATCCTGAAGTCTTTAATCTTTTGGAATTACCTAGTACATATTGGCCCCCAGTACTTACCGGTAATGAATTATAGAATTGTAGTATTATAATGAGAAATGTAACTTAGACCCAACGATGGTTGGCTGACGTTTCCGTGTAAAGTTTTGTGTTACTTTTAGCATAGCATACAAAAAATTTGCTGAACGCTAAATGTAGATTCTGACAGTTTTACATACAGATCAGCTGGGTTTGCAGAAAATTGACAAATCTTTATGCAGAAGCCCTTTAGGACAAAGCAGTTTATCCCAGTTACAAAGTTGGAGAAAATTGTCCTAACTCTAATTTTTGACAGGATGGATTTAAAACCAGCCTATAGCTGGGCAAAACTGGAGCTGAAAGTATTCTTGGGCACCTCTAAAGCTTTAAAGCAAAGTTTTCTCCCTCTTTTATGGGCTGAAGGTTAGATGCAGTCTCCTGTGAGCATGGTGGGAGAAGAGGACAGCACAGATTTTTCACTTCCTCCTCTCTTAATGTAAGATCATCTGGATTTGGCCATCCGTTTCTTTTCTGCCCTTGGCAGTGGTGCGGGCACCACTTCACAGTGTCTCTCTGGCACCATCAATCTGTTGTATGAGCTTGCAAGTCAGAAATGAGCTGGGATGCCATGCTAGGAAAACAAATAGCACTGGTGTCCTAGCCAAGGACTAACAGATGGGGCTAAGTTCTGCTATCCTCCTAGTAAATGTAGCTAGAAAATTGATAACTAGCTTTTTCAACTTAAACTGAAATAAAGTCTCAGGTTTACTAAAGGAATTCCATGTACAACCCTATGGTATTTGCTTCTGTGGTTGAAGTTAGAGTTGATAGATGTCTTTTAATCATAACTTCCTTCCCACCTTCCTCCTTCCCCCTCCCACCCCCCCACCCCCAAGTTGTATTTGCTTATGGGCATTTTGATTCTTGACATCTGGATATATGCTGAATGACCCAGATATTGCAGGTGCCTTTTAGGAAGATACAGATTCAAATATGTGCATAGGTTTTATTAAGGGAAAACACATTTTATGTGGGGCTCTCATTATTTAAATTAAAAAAAAAACAGTTGAAGTCAATATTGTAAATATTATTTTCCTTCAGAAAAAAAGCAAGTATCATATGCAGGAGCAATAAAATTTTTGTAAGTTTTATTTATTTGTAAAACAATAGCTGCTCTGATTGAAATTAAACATGGAATCATGCTGTTTCTGATTAATTCTATCATAGAGAAGCCAAAAAAAGGGACTTGATTTTTCTGTAAGTAGGCTAAATTAGCTTCTGCTAAATAATGTTACTTGGAGGGATCAAAAAGAAAGGCAAAAGTTTTATTTTCTGCTCAATGAAATTACCTATTTAAAAATAATGCTTGAAATTAAGGCTATGATTCACTGTTTTGTAGAATTGTGATTAATAATAGTTAATGCTAATATAGCTTATAAGCACTTTACTGTTGGGGAAAAGTAAATGTTGTTATTCCTGCATTCCAGACAACTAAATTGAGTTTCAGTTATGTGTATATTTTACATTACTGTAAAAAATGGATCTTAGATCTGCTGGGTTTGAGTGTCTGTTTTGACTAGCATGAGGCCTTATATTCTGGTATTTGAAAATAGTGAAAAAACTACATCTAATGAAGAGCGTCGGGTTTCAGAAGGACATCATAGCACGAGGTGGTAAAGCCTGATAGTCAGTTAATGCCTTAGTAGGCATTAACTTAATTAACTTATATCTTAATAGAGAGCAAAGCATGACAGAGAGTTCATGCCTGTTTTTCAGGTAGTTCAGGAAGAGATCTCCATCTGTGTGAATGTTTGTGTCTGCTGATAATGAAGCATCTTTTTCATCAAGTGTTGGAATGATAACGTGAGATTCACTTTCCAGAGAATCCTAGATGTTCACATCAGTCTTCATCACACCTTTACAGTGAGGGTGGTGAGACACTCAAACAGGTTGCCTGGGGAGGTTTGTGTATGCCCCCACTGTGGAGACCTGGCTCAAGGCCAGGTTGGATGAAGCCTTGAGCAACCTGGTGTAGTGGAAGGTGCCCTTGCCCACAATAGGGAGTTGGAACTAGATGATCTTTAAGTTCCCTTCCAATCTAAACCATTCTGTGAATCTGTGAATCACATCTGAAGCAATATTTTAACATTGTTTTCCATTACAGTAGGCAAAATTATTTGCCGTAGCTAATGTGTCAACACTTTTGTTTGTAACTAACATTTTGCTGGTTCTGATACTCTGTTAAAACTTAATGCAAGGGTCAGATGAGCCTTGGGTATCTGTCCATCTGAATATTTTTCACTGTCATGTGCCACCTAACCAGTTCCTCCCGTAGTGTGATTTTTCCTGGCTAACTCTATGTAAGGAGAGGGCTGTAGCCTTGGGTGCTACCAAAGTGATTGAAATCTTCCTCTGGTCTTTCAGGATGAAGCATGTGCTTTTCCAGCACAACCTTATCTATATGTTGTTCAGTTTTAGACACCAAATTACTGTCCCTGTGAAGCAACGTATTGCTTTTCAGGCAACAGAAATTGCTGGGGATATTCTGCTTTTGGGGGAGTGCAGCTATTTCTGCACTTTTTTTCCCCTTCTGTAAGCTGAGCAGAAGGACAGTAGAAATCAGCACTGCCCAGCTCTCAGAAGGCTCTATAGAGGGGAACCAGCCCTTATTGAGTTATGTGAATGCACTGGCTGTTGGCAGGATCTCAGATACGACAGCCGTTGCTCACACTCAGTGTTATGTCAGCGTTTACCTTTATTTTATCTGAGCTATATTATTTTTCCAAACTAGACAACAATAATGAAGCCATTTCTTCAGAGTAGGAGTGAAGCTGGACCATTTGGGGAATCATTCAGTGCTGCTCCTATTCTGAGAATAAATGGCAAATACTGGGTTCTGGGGATATCAGTTTAAAGGTTTATATTAACAGTATATTCATGGTAAAAAATAAAATGAGGTAAAGTACAATCTAATGTGGTGGAAGCTGTAGCAACAATAATTAAGTATTTTACACTCATGCTTTCTTCTGAAGGGAAAAAGATAAGTTTTCTATTTCCCATGCAATGGGATGAAAAAGAGCTGTACTAAACAAGGCAAAAGAGCAGCATGTTATTTTTGCTTTCTGGTTGATTTTCGTTTGGAGGGAGCAGATCCCACTCCCTAGTGAATTACTTTGCTTGCACAATAATCTGTCTTTTCCCACCTCTGATTTACTCATCCATCTTCTAATGCTGATACTACACACTCATTTCAGTGCTGTTACATGTAGAAGTAGTTCTGGTTTGTTTCTGTTGCTGTTAGTGGTGATAGTGTGTTTTCTCATTTAAGAATCTGCAGGAATGTTGAGTTTGATTCCAAGGACAGTAATTTATATGTTATTACTAAAAGAAAATTATAAGGCCTTGCAAAAGGAAGATAAAATATAAGATGTGAATGTTTGCAGTACTTGTTTGTTTGGAATGTTGACAACTGTTTGACAACTTTCACAAATTGCTTTTAAAATTTTTAATAGTTCTTTTGTGGAGAAGACAGGGAATATTTTCATCCTGACAGTAAGTTCATGATTTCATCCAAATGATGTGATAGAGATTAATTAGCGGAGATGTTGCAAAGCTGCTTTAAATCATTTGTCTTTCAATTATAGATTAGTAAAACGAGATTTATTGTTCTTTATTGTTTAAATTTGATTCTGCAGTATTTTGGTGTGTTTCTTGGATAGCTTTTTGTGCTTCAATTTCCCTGTGTAATCAGTATAGAGAAGTGCAAGTTTTCTTGTTGATGTATATGAACTGAAACAGTCAGGTATGTCTTATTTTACTGCTTTGAAGATGGTTCTTTAAGTGCTTATATTCTGGTGTAACAGCAATAGTATGCTGTGTGTTGTGCTGCTAGAAAGTGCAATAGCTTCAATCTGCAGCCTTCATATGTCACTGCCTGAGTGTTTCTGTCAATAGCTCACATGTGCAGAGACAGTCAGACTTCCTTCTTCCTGTCTTTTCCTCGTTCTCTCCTCATGTTTCATATATTTTTGTCAGTTATCACCACAGCAGGTGTCTTACATCAGACAGAGGCAAAAAAATGTGAATTAAGTAGCACGTAATTTAGAGATTGCTTTACAAAGCAGACTCTGAAGGGAAAAGTGCTTCACCCTGTTCTCAGTGGGCAAGAACATGAATGCACAGCACAGTCATCCACAAGGAAATTTTAAGGTAAACTAAACTAAGCAGCATGCTGTGGCTAGCAGCTGAAAGTTGTCAAAGAGGGGTGACCACCAGAGCCTGTCTCTGTGGTGGAGTCAGTCCCGGTGGACTGAGTCAAGGACTGCATGCCTCTTTCCCGGCAGCTCCCAGGCAGGCCTACGCAAGTTGGTTTTGCGTCCCTGTCACAGCTAGTTGTCTTTTGCCATGTTTATGGCAAGAAAACATTTTAGTAATGATAAATTTGTCTTCTAGAAAAAAAGGAGGAAAAGCAACAATATTATGCTTTATCATCCAACTTTTGCCAGCTCAGTCTTCAGGATGCCAGTGCACATTCGTCCCTCCAGCTGACTGTGGGGCCTGCTACTGAAATCAGTGGAAACCATAAAACATGTGACAAGTGGCCATGAACCACTTCAGCTGTTTAGAGATACTTTTATCAATATTATACAATATACTATATATACAATTTATAAACAACACAGAAACTCCTCAGAACCCCCTGGACAGATCCAGGGTACCCATTCACTTCCTCCCCAACTCCCTCCCTCCTTCCCATTACCTCACACAGTAGTCAAAACAAAGATACCCTGGCAAGGCCACAGGAGAGAGGGAAAAGTTGTAAGCAGAAGCAACAGAAGAAGAGGAAGAACTGTTTATGCCTCTGCTATATATTCCCAATAGCAATCCAATGAAATATATAGACCTTATCATTATTTTCCTTTTGCATCCAGTGATAATTTATTTTACTTCTTTGCTGTCAGGGACTAGGCTAAAGTTCCCCCTTCAAACCGTAATGTGCAAAATCTTCTTGCTTAATCATGGCTATCAGTGCTAGCAGAGCTGTTCTCAAAAGTAAAGTATGCATTTGTAGGTAAGATTTTGGATGCTTGCTTCCAGTGTTCTGATACTTTAGGGGTTGCTAAGATACAGATAGAAAAGGCACGTTTATTTAATACACTTTATTGAATACATTTGATAAAATATTTCTGTGGTCTGTGGTTCAGTAGGTTTTATCTAAGGCTTTGCTGAAGTAGAATTGTCATGAAAAGCAGTATGGGCTTGATTCATGACTGCATTATTCCTTTTTCACACTGATACAGCTACATTGAAAATAATTGTCTTCCACCAATGGGGCATGAAGAAGATGCAGGGGTGAATATGACTCTGTGTCTTGATGTATGTGCCATTTTCTATTCATCATTTGCTGTACCTTAAGGAAAACCATAAAAAAGCCCAGCACAATTTCTTGTTCTGTGTGGTAGAACTCATTTGAAACATTTATGTGTTCAGAATTTTCTCAAAAGCACACTTTTTTCTTGTCCTGTATTTAAAAATTTATAACCAAGGGGAAAAGACTGTTGAGTTATGGAAACAGGGATTGGTGCTTGTGTTGTGGGGTTTGGGTGTTTTTTTTTTTTTCCTTTCTTGTAATTGTGTCACCTACTGGTAAAACATAATTGAACTTAAGGTTTGCATTTGCAAATGACTTTGACTAAAGTTTTGCTATTTGAAGAATTCATTTAATAACTTAGACTATCTGGAACACCAGAACCAGTTTGTGGCCTACCTATCTCCCACTGAGGACCTTATATTTGGCAAAGACGAAAAGTAACTCTTTCTGCCTCTTTTGGGATGATTTTAGGCTCTGTTTACAAAGAAAATCAGTGTGAGGCAGCAGTTCAGAGTGAAGCTAAATGATCTTATGAGTCTTGTTCTTGCCTATGGCTCAAAAGAACCAGCTTGTAAACTCTCCAGAGGTACCTGGCTTGACAGTCTCCTGGAACCAGTAGCCCTTTATTGGCCTCAGCTTTGGGAATAATGCCTACTCCATTGCTTTCTGCACATGGAGGCAGGTTTATGTCACAAGGATAACATTCCTGGGTTGTACTTGATGCATCTTCCAAGCACTGAAATAGTTCTTCCAAGGGCAAAGATGACTGTAGCATGTGTGCTTGGTGGATGTAATTCCCTGGCTCACACTGCTATGCTATATTGGTTATGGAAAGAGTAAATAATGTATTTCTGTCTGTCAGTGCCCTTTGCTCACTCCTCTCTTCTTCCTCCCCCAGGGGAGCCTGCAAGCTCAGGTTTTTAACTTGTTTCAAGTTTTCATACTTTATCAGATATTTCTGAGTGCAAGAGAAGGGAAAAGAACAAAAGAATGATTACATTCCTTTCAGTGCCTGAAGATGAAAATCCTCAGTCTTAATTTGTCACCTTTAAGCCACTATTCATTTTCTTCTTGGGTAAATACTTCCCCAAAAGTGTTTGTGACAAAAGCAGTTGTCTGCATGGATGTCCCCCTTGTAAGCAGGTTTTAGGTTTGATCCCAGTGGTGCTTACCCAGATCTGCATCACGTGCACTTTAAAGACTGGTAGTTCATCACAGATGTGAAATATAGCTACAAATTGATTGGAGTATATGTTGTTCTTTCCAGCAAATTCTTTTTCTTGAGGGATCTTTTAAAAGGCATAAGGCTAATTGCTAGTCAGAGTAAGCTCCCCAGTTGTATCTGATGATCCCCTTCTTCAGGTTCTCCGTTTCTGCTTCTAGCTCCCTCACCAAGCTGTGTCCGAGGTGTCACAGTATGGGTAAAATCCTGATGTCTGCCTGCTGTTACTGCAACTATTTGGCAAAATTAACATTTGTCTCTCTTTTCCAGTGCCCCAGTAAGGACTTACACTGACACAGGTTCAAAAAGTTAATCAAATTGTTTCATTTATTCTGGTGGCAGATACAACAGTTTGGGGATTGCTAGTGATAAATGTACTAACCACAAGATGATCTCAGTTTAATAAATCCTGTGTAACATCTGAGGAAGTCAGAGATGCAAACCTCTGTAGTAGCTCAAATATACAATAAAAATGGAGAAAAAGTTAAGCCATATATAGAAGGTGTAATTTTTTACCAAGAAGGGTGTCCCTGTCTTGGGTGAAGGAAAAGCACAGCCTGTCACCATCCCTGTCTCTGTCATTGTATCCCAGCTACTAATTCTGGTGGTGGTGCTGGTCAGCTGTTCAACCTCTAAACTGTACAGGTGCATTGTGTTATTCCTCCAGGTGCAGGACACTCCACTTATTGTTGTTGAACCTCATTAGGTTCCCCTTTTCCCAGCTCTCCAATTCGTCTAGGTCTTGCTGAACAACCTTCTGATGTATCAGCCAGGGTGTGGACAACTGCTAGATAGGAAATTTAATCCTTTGCCTCTGCTTGCTCAAAGAAGAATTGGATGGTATTATGAGTAGATAAACATTAGTGATTTCCTGGCTAGCAGATCTGGCTTACGGTGGGAGTGAAGAATCTGTAGGAGACTCAGCTCAGTGTAATTCCACATCTCCCTGGCATCAAGGTATCTCTCTCTCTTTGAAAAAAAAAAAAAAAAAAAATTAAAAACCCCTGACCTTTCTGGATGTTTACAGTTCTGTTGTTATGTAAAAGCAGAGTTCTAAGCAAGGGATGTGGTAAAATCTAGTATGTATTTACTGTAGTCTTGCTGTTAGTCTTTGTGTCCCTGCAGGATTTAAACAATACCATGTATGCATAGACTTCAGCTTCATCTGGCGTGTTTAAAGTTATTAAATATGATTAAGCAATGAACATTATTAAAAACATTACTTGAAGGGCAGGATGGTATAATCATACCTTTGGATTTCCTCCTTTAGGGTAGCCCATGTTTTAATAACCTCATTGGACTTTGATGAACTTGAAAGAAGTCTAAAGCTGCCAGCTGTTAGTTTGTGGATTTCCTAGTACACCCTTTTGTTAAGAGTTTCTGTTCACGGTACTCTGCTCTTTATCTCCACTCATAAAGATGCTTTAAAATAGATGAAACTCAGTGATCAAATAAATGCTTCTTTTTTAACCTGGAAAAATATACATGATTTAAAAAGTAATTTCAAATGGAACTTCCCTTTATTACTAGTGCTATTGTGAGAACTGGGCTGCATGCCATACAGTTCCTTCCTTGCCAAAACTGGGCACAACCAAGTTTGTTTAGCAGGCTTTTCATGAGTGTCAGTCCTTACATTGAAAGCTCCTATCCTGTCACCTGTTTTTAAATGCTTCAAATTTAGGAAGCTGCAGATGGTATCAGGAATTTTACTGATCTGAGGCCTTGGGCAAATTCATTTGGATTGCTTTGAAACCGCATATTCAAAATTCAATAAAATAAGAGGGTCTGATGGTGCAGCTGCAGCATATCCCCTCCAGCTGGGTAAGCTGAGATGTTTCAAGGCTCTGGACTAGCAAAGCCTGGGTGTGATGTACAGATTATACAGAGAGCTGCCAGGGAAGAGGTTTTGGCAGACTGGGTGCAGCAATACCCCCTGCCAGCAGACTTGGGAGTAACAGTGGCTTTCATGCTACATGCCATCTTTTGCTGGCTTTCCTAGACAGAAATTTGTTGGTGCAATAGTGGCGGCAGGCCAGTGGGAGGGGATTGCCTCAAGGGTAAGGGGATGGAATGTAGGAAAAACAATAAAATCAAAATGCTCCAGTTGTTTTGAAAGTGATTGGCTACCCTGAACGCCTTGGTAGGGATCCAAAATGATCTGCTCCATGGGTGGGTTTCGTTAAATTGTATTCAGAAATCATATTTGCCCTTGGGCAAATACTCTTGCTTTTATGCATACTAGGCAAGTCACGTGCACCAAAATAGAATTTATATGGTGCTGTAGTCAAAAAGCTAATGTCAGTCATCGTACCCTTTATGCATATCCAGTCCCTTGGTTCTTTATGCCCATTTAAGTATGCAGAAGTGCTTTTTATCATTACCTTGCCTGTAAAGGACTGATATATGTATAGGCCATGAAATTTATTGCAGTATAGACCCTTCTCTGCATATGTATTCAGCACTTACAAATATAAATTAAAATCTTGAAGCATACAATATTTTGGTGGTTGGGTTATGATGTTCTGAGATTTCTGCTGTTAAGCTGTAGAGGTAATTCCTTTGTGCCATGCGTCCGTGCTTTCCAAAGAACTACTTCAGTAACAGTATAGAGCTTATCTTTGTAGCATTGTAGAGCCTTGCATCCTTGTGAGCTCCACAGTCTGGCACCACCAGCACAGTGCCTAAAGGTGAGATAATCAGAGAATACATGCAGGGACATTATTTGAGCACCATATCATTGGGCTGCACAGTATGTCCCTAGTTACTGACAGGGCTACCATGAAATTTAATTTAGAATTTTACAGACACATTTTGAATTGGAAATCTCTGTAATAACTTTCCCTTTGCTCAGCCTTTTAACTGTGAAATTCAATTGGGGAGTTTTGAAGCAGCAGGTAGTGTCGCAGCACTCTAGAGGGATTTTGCCAGAATTCAGCTAAAGTGCTTGCAAGTGTCATTTCCATATTTAACTAATTTCAGTTTTTAATTAGCTCCGTGTGAAAAATGAGAGTTCCCGCTGAGCTAAGCTGTCAGCATAGAGTCTTGTTTCCTTTCTAGCCTCTCAGGACAATTATTGCAGCATCCTCTGTTTTTTTCAATAAGAGTGCTTAGCCAGTGCACACCAGTCCCTCCCATTGTTCCATTACAGGAGTCTGGGAGTGTGTTGTGTCTGGCTTGCTAAAATGGTGAAGATAAGTTCTGAAAATATTTCAAACACAAAACTGGCTTAGTAAAGGTTCAAAAGAACTTCACAGGTCTGATCCAGGAATTCGGAGCAGAACATAATGCTTTCCTTCCTCAGACCTCACTGGTACTGTGCAGTCAGTTACGTTGCTCTGAACAGTAGCTGATCATTTCAGCTTCATTACTTACTGGATTGGGTAATATTATGTTTTTGAAAGCACAGTGTGAAAGCAGGTTGGTTTGTTGGTTTCTTTTTCCTGGCACTTTCTGCAACCCGAGTGCTAACAATGCAATGCTCCAGAGACCCTTTCATCCCAAAGGCCTGTGGTCCTCTCTAAAAAGAGAACTGCTTTTGCATAAAATTCCGCAATGTAGCATAGGGTTGGAAATTTGTTAATCCTGCATCTGAACTGAAAATTTTCCTCTGAGGATGTGAATGTAAATGTTAAAATATTTTTCAAGAATGAAAGGAGAGCTGCAGTTGATGTAAAATCTGCAAAGACATGGGATGTGAGCAGATTTCCAAAATCATTTTATGAACCGATAGCAATCCTAAGTTACATTTACATGACAGTCATATAATGCCATTGTTATTTTTGAAAGAATGCAGTCATTAAATTGTCAAAAGCACATTTAAATGGAAAATTGGTGAAATAACTCTGTAGGTGTTATCACAGAGCTTTGGTTTTTTTAAACCTGTCCTAAAAGGTGAGCTTTATAAAGATTCATTAATAGGTTTGGCAGTGTCTTCATTTTAATTCCTGTTCATATCCTAGTAAAATAAAAGTTGTGTTTATTGTATTTCTCATTAATTGGTTTGGACAGCCACTTCCAGTAGACAGAAGCAGCTTTTCTTTATTAGACCATAAAAATCAGATGCATCTTTTTTTCAAATTAATATGGATGGAGTAAAAAATCTCAGATGTAGCACTTTCTTGGCACTCAAACGTTACTGATGTTGTGAGAGAAGGAGGTAAATACATTGCAGAAGCTTGTCAGATACAGTGACAATGAGGAGTTTGTAGTAATTTTTCTTTTAAGTTATCAAGGAGCAGCTTTGATACCCGCTTCCAAGATGAAGTAAATTCTTGGAAGAGAAGGGGAGGAGTGGGGAAAAGGAAAATAAGTTCCATAGTGAAGGGTGAGGCTGCAATGCTAGATGGATTTTCAGTATAGTTTAGGGGCTTTTTGTTTTGATTTCAAATACTGTGTTTAGTCTTTATCCATCAAAGACATAAGATGTATAATTCTAGTTTGGTTGCTGGTCAAACAATGTTGCAGACATGAAGAAACAGTACTTGAATGTTACCTCTGAAATACTAATGTGTAGTTTAGCTACAATAGATTGCTTTTTGCCACTTACAGTGCTAGCTGTCTTCTCTTTGAAGGCTAACTCCTGGTTATTTTAATAGTAGTATTAAGTAACATTGCTACATGTGTTAAATTTATTGTGTTAATCATTTAATGTAATTCAGTTGTGCCTTATGAATTGTATGTAATTGAAGACAAAGGTTTTTGAGGGTATGTAATCTACCTCATATTTTATTTTGATTCATTAATTAATTGTGTACAGTGATGCATTGTGCCCCTGTACTCTGCATTGGTTAAGCCACACCTTGAGTATTGTGTCCAGTTCTGGGCCCCTCAGTTTAAGAAGGACATCAAGACACTTGAACGTGTCCAGAGAAGGGCAGCAAGGCTGGTGAGAGGCCTTGAGCACAGCCCTATGAGGAGAGGCTGAGGGAGCTGGGATTGTTTAGCCTGGAGAAGAGGAGGCTCAGGGGCGACCTCATTGCTCTCTACAACTACCTGAAGGGTGGTTGTAGCCAGGAAGGGGTTGGCCTCTTCTCTCAAGCAACCAGCACCAGAACAAGGGGACACAGTCTCAAGCTGCGCCAGGGGAAGTTTAGGCACGAGGTGAGGAGAAGGTTCTTCACCGAGAGAGTCGTTTGCCATTGGAGTGGGCTGCCCCGGGGAGGTGGTTGAGTCGCTGTCCCTGGAGGTGTTCAAGAGGGGATTGGGCGTGGCACTTGATGATCTTTGAGATCTCTTCCAACCTTTGTGATACTGTGATGCATATGCCAATGCATTACCGCTCATAGCCAATTCACCCTGCAGTTTAAACTGGTGACTTTGGAGGATAAAGTGTTTTATGGGTTGCATTGCTATTGTTTGTAGAAAACTATCCTTTTGGGCACTGTTATGATATTCAGAGTCTCAAGTACTTAACATAAATAGACAAGTTCTGAAGTGAAGCTTGCTCCACTGAAGTGAGACAAGTTTGACCTTGATTACAGTGGGCCTTGATTTTAAACAGGTCTAAACTGAGAGGTGTTGAGCATGTTGCATTGCTGACCTCAGACAGTGGAACTGGCTTCTGTGCCACTTTTTATGCAAGATGGAAAGTTTCATTTAAACGGTCAGGTATCAGATGCCCTGTACAGTAAGATGGCTCCATTTTGCTGTTGTGGAGAGCAGTTTCATCTGTAACAGTGATTTCTACTGTCTCTTCTGTGGATTTTGTAATATTAAGATGGTCAAACCTGTGTTATAAAAGGCATTTTAAGACATTATATATAAAGTAATGCAAATATTAGTGTTTGATTAAGTGTATATTATGATGTTCCTTAGATGAATTGGTATGTAGGTACCCAAATTAAATATTATTGTCTTCCACTGTACACGGTGCACAGGGCTTGAAATGCTCTTGCGTACACCGCTGTGCTATCATGATGTTTCCTGGGAATTCAAATGCAAGCTTTTCTTCATTCCTGTAGTGGCAGTTAAACTTCTAATCATACGTGAGCACACACACAAAAAAATTCCTTGCAACATATATATTGCTGCAGTCTGAAAACTTGCAGCTCTGACACTTTGAAATAAAGCAGTGGTCTGAAACTGAAATCCTGGCAACCATGTAAACCCTTCATTGATTTCTCTGCTTGCTGATGTTATTCCCTATTGGTGTGATCACACTGAAATCATGTCTTCACTTGCAGCTTGCATTTCTTTACCTGCTCTGGAATCCTAGATGGGAAGATGAGAAGGCATGGTTGTAGGAGGGCAAGCTCTCATTTCAGTCCCTGCTTCGTTAGAAAACTTACTTTTCCTGTGTAGGCAAAATAAGCAAACTTCAAACTTAGAAACATACTAAGGATAAGATAAGTATGAGGTTAGAAGCATACTATAGAAGGTTTTGGGTTGGAAGGGACCTCCACAGTCATCTAGTCCAACACCCCTGCAGTGAGTAGGGACATCATCCACTAGATCAGGTTGCTCAGAGCCTTGTTGGGCCTGACCTTGAATATCTCTAACTCAAATAATTACTTTGTGTTAAGAGTAAAATGATATGGTTTTCATTCATGCAAGGTTTTACAGTGAGGTGATTAGTCTGCATAATTTCTATTAAAAGAAGAGTATAGTCTGTGATTAGAAATTACAAAATTACACTTTTTTTTTTAACCGTGGACAGAAATTGGACCATTCCTAGTCTTGCAGTTCTTCATTTAGTGCATGCAAGGAAGTAATAAAAGAAAAAAAAATTCTTATCAATATGGTTAACAATTAGAGTTGGTCAAGGTCTGAAGGCTTTGGAACTGTTAGGTTATGGAAAGTTTTTTCAACTTGTTTGTAGAGATTAGGGCAGTTACAGGTTCAGAAGATGAATGTAGTCAAATAAGTGTTTGACATGATATCTCTTAGGGTTTTGATCAGTGTTAAAAGTAAAGCAATTATGCTAAGTCTTGTAAGTTCAGGCATCAGTAATTTAAGAGAGGTGACCTTATTGCTGTCTGCAACTACCTGAAGGGAGGTTGTAGCTAGGTGGGGGTTGGTCTCTTCTCCCAGGCAACCATCAACAGAAGAAGAGGACACAGTCTCAAGCTGCACCAGGGGAGGTTTAGGTTGGATGTTAGGAAGAAGTTCTTCACAGAAAGAGTGATTTGCCATCGGAATGGGCTGCCCAGGGAGGTGGTGAAGTCACCATCACTAGAGGTGTTTAGGAAGAGACTGGATGAGGCATTTGGTGCCATGGTTTAGTTGATTAGATGGTGTTGGTTGATAGGTTGGACTTGCTGACCTTGAAGGTCTTTTTCCATCTCTGCTCCATCTCTTCTCCGTCTACATTCCTTGAAATGCCAGTTTCAAGTCTTCTGCTAGGTTCTTCCTCCTCTTGGAAACAAAATAAAGACAAGCTGAGTACTTTGTTCATGGTAATGATGTCTTTTAGGTATGAAATTAAAATTGGACTCAATTTGTTTTGTATTAACATTAAATGCTGATAATTTTGTGCCCGTGCCCTGCCCCAAACACTCCCCCACCCCCCTACCCCCATTTTAGTCAGGAATGTTTCTTTCTGCTATTCTAAGCCTATTTTTAAAGTGGCAGTATTTTGGTAAGGCTGGTAAAGCAGTTATCTTGCAATGTGCAGGCTGAAAGATGCTGTATTAGGTAAATAAAAGTATAAACACTCTTCTTATTAGTACAACCTCTAGTTCAAATGCAAGAGCAGAATGATTGCAGCCTCAACTCTTAAACTTGCTGGAAGAAGTGAGTTCATTTTCTACAGTCTCAGGAACTGATTGATCCTGTGCCACTTTTCTATGCTCTGTACAATCTAGGGCCTGTCATGAGAATAAATGGATAGTGCACTGTATTCTGCTTCTCTTTTAAGGTCTTTGTCATGAGATTCCATATTCTGCAGCTAGCATGCAATGCTGTAACCCTTCCTGTGAGAAAAGATTGCTCAAAGTGTCACAAAATGAAAACATTTCAATAAAGAGCACTGAAAGAAGATAAGTCTAAAAACCAGGTGTGGTGAGTTGAAGTTCCGCCCCCCCCCGCCCCAACATTAACTTTGCCAGACCAACTCAGAAGCAAATGAAGCTGTATTTACAAGCAAAATCTACACTCTACAATGGACTGCAATGAATATATACAAAATATACAGTATTTACAATATTTACAGGTATTTACAATTAATAAACAGCACAAGGACCCCCTGACCAAGGACCAGGAGAAGCTACTAGTTTCTCCCTCCCTCCATCCCCCTTCCTCCCCCCCCCCGGTACAAAAGGGACAAGAGAAAGGTGCAGAGAAGTTAGACTTAGCTAAGGCCAGCCAAAACCACGTTATCTCTCCCAAGCAAAGCAACAACAGCCAGAGATCAGAAGGGAAGAGAAAAAGGAAGAATTGTTATGGTACAGATCCTCTAATTCCTAGATATTTACCCAATGAATTTGTTTAGAATAATCTTTTGTTTTCCTTTTTTACACCCAGTAGTGATTTACTTCTATTTTTCTACTTTTCTGCTCAAAACCTGTAACTAATTTTAAAGGCATAGCCTAAAACCACCAGACCAGGGATTCTTTCCCTGTCCCAGTCAAGATGCTGTCTTGGGGGCTGACAACCACCCAAGGTACCACTCTTGTTCCTCAAAGCTGAAGCTCTGCTTCACTGTTATCTGTGGAGATGGAAGCCAGGTTTTCACATCCTCCAGTTTTCCACACCCGCAAAGTAACTGCAGGTGTGTAAGCTTTTCAAGTATATTTGAAAGTAGAAAGATGGGAATTAGACTTTGAGGAACAGACTTGAAAAGCATTGCATGGCAGATAAGCACACAAATCACATTACTGCTAATGGGATTTGTGGGTATATCTTTCATGCTGTGTTTTGAAATTTCATTCCATTCAGTTATTGACATGCAGAGGGAAAGAAATCAGTCAGATTGGAGGGGGGAGTGTGACCAGTTTAAAAATTAAAATTAAAATTAATGCTTTTCTTGGCTTCTCTTATTTCTTCTGTATGAACACAGTGACGACCATCTCGCAGTTCTCCTCATATCTCCTTTTTCATCCTTAGTAACATTTATTTTAAAAAAAATTAAATTAATAACCCCCAGCAGAAGTTTTGCTGCTGACTATAACAATACACTCATTTATATGTCCTCAATGGTATTTCCATTAAATGCCTTTTTTTTTTGGGTGGCGGGGGGATGGGGAGAGCTGGATGCTTTAAAGGCAAAGCCCTGATCGAAGCAGTATATTGTCTTAAAATAGTTCATATACCCAGGTTGAAATTATGGCTAATCCTGTCTTTTGGACATGCTCAGGAAGATTCTGTCATCCTTCTCCCAGTCATTAGGTAATCCAGAGTAGAAAGTTCTAGCAGTTAGTCCTGAATTTTAGGAGTGACATCATTGTTTTTCCAGCAAGGAAAAGTGTTACTTGTTCACACAGTTTAAGACTGCCTTTTTAATTGAGACGACTCTCATTCTTTGGTAATGATTTTCTAAGCACTCAAATTAGAGGAATCAGAGATTAGAACTTCCTTAAGATACTGTCCCTTTCTGCCAGTAAGAATGTGAAGGGGCATTAGTATAATTGTGAGGCCAGGTCCTTGGATGCAGCAGCTTTCTTTGAGACAACTGTATCAGCCATAGCATGAGACAAGAAGTCACATATCCCAGTCTAGCTGCATACTGACAGTGCCTGTATTTCTTCTGCAGCTGAAGGCCAGCTAACAAAATTATCACGTAAAGGATGGTGTCATCTTCTGTAAAACATTTATGACTTCCTGAAATCTGACTTTGTCAGGTCAAGTCCAAATTCTGTGGCAGAGGACATGTAATGAATGTCTCCAGTGATAAAAAGGATAAAGAAACTTGCAAAGTTGTCCCTCTAACAAGCCTGGCTGTCCACTACATTGTTTCTGCTAATTGTGAGACATGGGAGCAAAATGGAGATCTCAACCAAGGTGTAGCTCAGGAAATTCTGATTGTGTGTGTTTGAACTGCCTGGTAACCTTTCCAGTTCTGAGAGGAGCTAGGGAAGGTGTCTTACTTTTCTTATAGCTACCCAATAATCCATGCTCCTCAGCCAGAGAAGAGACCCAAGAGCAGTTCTTAGAATCAAGTGAAGTACTTTCAGGCACCATGCAAGTTTTTCTGTGGCATTCCTCCACTGCTCTTTTCTGGCTTTCAGACCCCTGTCTCAGGCATCTCTTGGGAAGAAGTTGTCAGTTGTGATAAATTGTGCGTTCATTTTATAACAGGGGCAAGTAATCACTAGGGAATGGGCCTAACACACTCATTGCACTTGTGACTTGGGTTGAACTTGAACCTGTTTCTCCAGAGGAATGGTAGTAGAATGTTAAACTACTATGTTTCTAGTCTTTTAAGTAACTGTTATTTTATGAATAACAATTGAGGTGAATGAGATAAATATTTGGTATTCCTGAAAGTTACCCGGGAGCATCAAAGGCTAAACTACATGCAAACATTGCTTCATGCAAACCTTGTGGTGCATTAAACCAATGTAAAGACCATATGAAATTTAAAAATAAATATGGATGTGCAGATAGTTCTCTAACTATGTACACTATAAAATCACATGCTACTAAGATTTATTAGGTACCTTTTGTTTCCTTATGTCTGTGATTCATTGGGTCTGATTTGGATACCATGCTGATGTTGCTCAAGACTAAGTATATAGGAATACAAGACTCACATCATTGTTCATCTTATGAGCAGACGGAAAGGAAAATTCTAGTGTTTCCTTTCCCCTATAATAGAATAGTCTACATATAGCAAATGTACTTTTAGTGTTTAGTTGCTAATGTTCATCGTATAATGGAGCCATTTCTTTTACACATGGAAAGAGATTGGTCTGCTACAGTTAAATATAACATGACTAGTTATATCCTGATAAAGTGAGATCATAGTTTGATGAGTTAATTTTGGATGAGAGTATTTTAGGGCTTAGTAAGCATGACAACTTGGAAAACTAATACATGGAAACATTCTCGTTTCTGTTCACTTTTATCATCTCCTCATCTTTCTAAATTGCTTAGGGAGTACTGAGCTTTCTAATGAACAAGTGGCACATATCATCCAGACCTCAACAGGTAAGACGCAGTAGGAATGGGGAAACTGGTGAATCATTAATCTTTCTATTTTTCCCTTTAAAAGAGAATACCACAAAGTACAGGATTAAGGGCAAAACTCTACTGCCCTGCCTACAGGCAGGCACAGAGTTGTACTACAGGGAGATCGCTAACACATGAAGACGTCAGAGGTCTTTCATTTAAAAAACAGGTGGTCAAGAGTAACAGGAGAGCACAAAGGGAATACAAGGAGCTTCCTGAGCTTGGAAATCATGGTACATTTAAACTCTGAAATGAGGGAGCACTAGGTTTATGTCCAGAGCAAGAGGAGACTGAGTGAACCACTCAGTCTTAGAGAATGTTCAAGAAAGTTTTGCATGCAAGTTCTGTCAATTTTCTGTGGATTTGTATACCTTTGGGGATTTCTTAAAATAATATGTGATTCACTCTAGCAAACTTTATCTTATGTAAGTCAGCTTATGTCAGCTCTACCACCTGGAGTGATGAACTAGTTCTCTGATTTTGTTCTTGATGGGCGTGTAGGTTCAGCTTCCATGTGCTTTCACTTTGTGTGTGTGGTGTTAGGGTGGGAGTGAGAGGTTGCTTATTACTTTTTATCTAACCTCAAAGGTTTTACTTCAAAATTTATATATTCTCTCTTTTTTTTTTAGAAGCTATAAATACACAATTTGTTATCCTGTGTTACTAGATCTTAGTGTTACATGAACCAAATAAATGTTTGAAAACCAGATGCCAGAGAAAAGAAAACGTGCTTGCATGTGGAGGGGAAAAAGAGGAAACAAACCTAAATATTACTACAAAATATACAGGAGTGCCTGTAAAATACAATTTATGAATACATCATACATGTAACAGATAAAACAACACTTTTTTCTGTTTTTGACCTTCAGAGATGTGTTTGTCCCTGAAGGTTTAGTCTACAAACCAAATGTGGGGCTGTGGAAAAGCATTTGAGTAAATGGAGTGTTCTGGAGAATCAGTGTTCATCTCAATGATGAGCTTTGGATCTCGCTGGGTATCTCATCTCAGCTGTCTGGTGAATATCATTTGAAGGCAATGTGGCAAGTAGTGTAATACCTGGTGGAAGTGTGTTGTTGGGTAAGAAGGCAAAATCAGAGCACCGCAGCTTATTTAGTTGTAATTTATAAAAAGCAAAATAGGAAAAAAATAGGAAACGGGCACAAATTCACTACCCCAAATGTCTCTTCTGACACATATGCATTTAACTGCTGAATTTCTAATTAAATGGGCTTCTACTTATTCCATTGCTGGAGGCATTTTTTGTTTGATTAACAGAACAAAAGGTTAATCATAGAAATTTGCTATCTCATAGTCTTCACAAGCAGGCGAGAATAGGTAGCTCCATGTTCTCCCTGCTGGTTGCCAGTCAGGTTTACTGAATGTAATGCAAACACAGTTTTCCCCTCTGGTCCCTCTGACACACTTCTCTTGATATATTTTTGCTGGAATGTGAACACTCCTCATGTCTGTGACTTCAGCTGTCTTTGTGGAAGTTTGTAGATCACATAGTGGATACATAAGCTGTGCAGGAGATTGTAATTTTTTTTTTTCTCTGTAAGGGACTATAGCAGATGTGCAAATCCCTGCCCCGTTAGGAAGGAGCTCTAATTGCTCCTATCTAATGTGCATCTATGATTAAAACACAGAGCAGTGGAGTTATTAATGAATTCATGCTATCCTTGGAAGCAGATGGATCAAAGTTTTTCTTCATACCATGTTAATAAAATCTTTTATAATTCCTTGTCTGAATTTACCTGGTAATTATAAGGTAGCAACTATAATTCTTGTGGACAGACTATTAGTTATGATTTCCCTATCTCTTTGTTGTAAGGAATGGTTCACACTTGAAGCAGCAGACTTTCATCTCTGCAAGTGACCTACATTTATGGTTACGCTTGCAATAAAAAGGGGAAAAAAACACCACCAACAACAAAAAACCTACAACTTTGAATAGATGCTGGGAGTATAAAACACAAAAGTCTAATTCTCCTCTATGCCTTCTTTTCCTTTTGGGGCTCTGAGATTCACTTAATCTTTATACACTGTTTATGGAGGTGGTCCAGCTGAACTCTGTCTTTGGATTTGTGGTGTGTGGGCATCAAGTGGGAAGTGCTGACAGCACAAACACACCACAAGCTGCTCTGCTGCCAGTGTCCCCTGGCCCTCTCACATCTCCAGCAGAGATGATGTCTCTCACTCGACAGGGAGAGTCTGTATAAGCTAACAACCTGTTTGCTGTTTGAGATTTATGAGTCATTTTTCAGTTTCCTTGCCATACTGAAATGTAGTTTCTGGAGATTAGACTGAAAAGCCTTTTAAAATGTTCATTTTGGCAAAACAACAAAATTGCATTTGAATAAAACATTGGATCCCACAGAAAAATTTTCTATATTTTCTGGGAATTCTAAAATGGTTTTTAGAAACAGATATTGAGTATTTTTTCAGCAAAACATCATTGTCAGATTCATACTTGGTATTTTGTAAAACACCAGATGCTTGAATGTAATTTCAGGTTTTTTTCCCTAATAATTAAAACTTTGCAAATTCAGCATGAATGCAAAATCTGGCACTGGCCCTCTTCACACAACGTCTCCTGATGTTAGTTACTGTTTTTAGGCAGCTGCTTGGTCTGTAGGTATGTCTAGGGGAAGATGATGTTATGAAAGCGATCTTGCTTCTTAGCTGCTTTTGTCAGAAACAGGGAGGTTAAACCCTGCAGACATTGTGTGCTGAGATTTCCAGGAGCTGGGACAGACCTAATTGTGACCTTCCAGTATCTGAAGGGGGCCTATAAGAAGGCTGGGGAGGGACTTCTCAGGATATCAGGTAGTGATAGGACTAGGGGGAATGGAATGAAGCTGGAGGTAGGGAGAGTCAGGCTGGATGTGAGGAGGAAGTTCTTCATCAATGAGAGTGGTGGAGCCCTGGAATGGGTTGTCCAGGGAGGTGGTTGAGGCCCCGTCCCTGGAGGTGTTTAAGCCCAGGCTGGATGAGGCTCTGGCCAGCCTGATCTAGTGTGGGGTGTCCCTGCCCATGGCAGGGGGGTTGGAACTAGATGATCTTTGTGGTCCCTTCCAACCCTGACTGTTGCTACGATACCATGATCCTATGAGTGTGGGGTGTGCTTTTGTTTCTTGGGGTTTAGAAATATGTGTGTGAGTAGGTCACATCTAAATGGCTACCCTGTATTCAGAGATTATCTAAGTGATGCCTCATGCACTGTAAATAGCGGCTTCTGTGAGAAGTCTTTTGCTCTATCTATCCGTGATGTATCTCTGAACACTTGGCTGTGTGGCCACTTCTGGTCCATTTGGGAGCACATCACTTCTTCTGCATTGCTTGTCACTGGATGACAAGGATCTGCAAACCTTACATGGATCTGCAAACCTTACATGGATCTGCAAACCTTACATGGATCTGCAAACCTTACATGGATCTGCAAACCTTACATGGATCTGCTACTGCAGAATTGAACAGTTATGAGGGGACCTGTAGTTAAATGTATTTTTCTGCTTCCAAACTGGCAGTGATTGCTCTCAAACACCATCATAGTCTATAATTGAAAAGTTTGTTCTGTGTGGTGGGTAGGTTTGCATACATCTTGTGTAGACAGAAAGAGTGCTGATGGTGAGCATACAGAAAATTAATAAAACCAGCTTTGTGGGTTTGCTATCCCTCACTATTCCTCTACAGTGGGAGGAAGCCACAGGCGTAGTATGATGTAAGTGTGGAGATGTGTTCAGGTAGTTTCTGTTTATACAAGGTGAAGATGCACATAAATCCACTAGGAGAACGATTCAAACTTGTCAAGGCTCCTGCAATATCATAGAAACATAGAATGCATTGGGTTGGAAGAGACCTTTATGTGTCCTCTAACCCTTGACATGGAAGGCAGCACCGGAGCCTGGGCAGGTTGTCTCCGGCTGGACACGGTGGTTTGTGGCTCGCTTTTGTGTGTCGGTAATGCAGATGATGTGGTAACAATGTATGCGAGTCACCAGGGCTTTGCCTTTTCTTTTGCGTATTACCACTCCTCGGAGACAAGTCTCTTATACCGTGTTTTCCAAAAGCTGTTTCAGTGAGCCGAGCCTCCGCCAAGGTTCTCACCGTCTCGCTTTGTGTCTCCCCCGGCAGCGATGCACCTCCTGGGGCTGAACTGGCAGCTGCGCCCGGCCGACGGACACACCTTCAGCAACGGGCTGCGGCCCGCGCTGCCCGCCCAGGACGGGCCGCCTGCGACCCCTGGTGGTAGAGGTGAGGCCTTCCGGGCAGCGCGCTGGGCTGGGCTGGGCTGGGGGCGCGGCGTTGCCAGCGGGTGGTCAGCGAGGCGGCTGTCTGCTGCCCTCTGCTGCCTTGGCCGCTGCGCTGCCCCTGCTTACTCTGCACAACATCGTGGCACCTCACCTGTTAATCAGCAATAGTGTAACCAGCAGCATCAGGGCGGGGATTGTCACTCTGTACTCATCAGTGGTGACGGCACACATTGAGGTACTGGGTTCTGTCTTGATGCCCTCAATACAAGAAGGACACTGAGATGCTGGAACGGAGGAGGGCAATGAAGCTGCTAAAGGGTCTAGTAAACAAGTCTTTGAAAGAAAAAGCTGAGAGAGCTGGGGTTCTTTAGCCTGGAGGAGGGGAGGCTGAGTGAAGGCTTTCTTCCTCTCTCTACCTACCTGAAGATCATAGAATAGAATCAATAAGGTTGGGAAAGACCTCATAGATCATCAAGTCCAACCTGTCACCCAACACCTCACGACTACTAAACCGTGGCTTCACGTGCCACATCTAGTCCCTTTTTGAACAGCTCCAGGGATGGTGACTCCACCACCTCCCTGGGCAGCACATTCCAATGGCAAATAACTCTCTGTGAATAACTTTCTCCCCACCTCCAGCCTAAATACAGTTGAAGTGAGGTGGGGGTCTGTCTCATCTCCCTAGTAACAAGTCTAGGATGAGAGGAAATAGTCTCAAGTTGCCGCAGGAGAGATTTAGATTAGATTGCATCTTACGAAGAAACTTCTTCACCAAAAGGGGTCTCACACACTGGCCACGCTCCCCAGGGAGGTCATTGAATCCCCATCTCTAAAAGTGTTTGAAAGATATAGAGATGTGGTGCTAAGGGCAATGGTTTAGCACCATACTTGGTAGACTTAGATAATGGTTGGACTTGATGATCTTAGATCCAGCCATGGTGATTCTGTGAAGAAGTGCTTGGTCATAAAAAAATGTGTGTTTGACTGACTATATGTCTTGTTTCCAGGTATAGGTCAGATATCTCAGAGAAAAATCTTGACTTTAGTAGAAGTATATTGGACTACTTGAGAGAAGCCAAGAACTTTGGCTTCTTGCCAGGACAGAATCCCTGGTTTCGTTCTTCTTTTTTAGACAAGAATTACTTCTAATAATAGAAAGCATCAAGGACAGCAGAATTTGACCTATAGTAAATAATCTGTTCTGTGGTATTTGTATGAGCAATGTCTTCCAGTGGAGAATGAGAGAGGGCAACAAAAAGACTGGGCAAAAAATCTAGAAAGATAAATATTTTCTGAAATGGACAAAATATATGATAAAAATACAGAAAAATTACATGTTGTGAAAAGAATTGTAGTACTTCAAATGGGATGCTTTTACAGGTGAGGTTCAGGTGTTTTCTTTGCTACATCATGATAAAGCTTTCCCTGGTTGTTACAAAAATGGTGGTAAGACAACAAAACACTGTTTCAAGTAGTCAAAGCACCTCATAGGCTTTAGTGTGTACTGTGAAGGTGGGATGGAATAATGGAAATGGTTCAGAGCTGAACTTAACCTCACTCTCAGGACCTGTGGCTCTCATTAAACATACTGATTGCCAAAGCAAGAGTTAGAAACAAATGTTAATGCAAGATACTTGTGTTGGATATATTGGGGGATGTGGGGGGGGAGGAATCTTTAATATGGAGCTGGGAAAGGAAGCTCAGTTGTTCTTTGGTGTGTTTGGTCATTCCTTGATTTTTCTTGTGTTTTCAATAAATCATGCTGCTGTACCTCAGCTTCTTCATGTCTTCCATGGAGGAACTAATTTTGGCTTCCTCCTTTTCAAGAAATCCTGCATCCTAGTTTTATTGGCTTGGCTTTCATTTCTGACTCACTGTAGGTCAAACTGGACGAACAGCACATCCCTAAGTACAAGGCAGAATGTTTATATTCTGCTGAACTTCTTCCAGATTGTGCACAGGTGAGAGACCCTATGGTTTCAGTCAGAAACCTGAAGAGCTCAGGTCTGCAATTATGGTCACTTAGCAGACAACTGCAGTGTTTAACACGTTTCCAAATTCCCTCCCCTGCAGCTTTTTGTTGCCATCTATGTGCAAATACGGGGCAGCAGGATTGCTGAATTGGAATGTGCTCATCTGCCTGGGGCACTTCAGTGCAAATTCTGGCAGTTTATCCCAGCCCCACTCTAATTAGCTTTGCACATTTGAAGGGACTGAGATGCCGGCTGTTTGGGGAGTGGTAACCTCCTGTAGAGGAGACAAGGAGACAGAACTGCTAGTTATGCCTTAAATTGCTGCAAGTTTAGCTTTCCTCGGAGCGTGTTGGAAAAGTTTAGTTGTTCTTCTGACATTTTCTAGAAGGTTGCTGAGATGTTGATAATCTGGGGGAAGAGGAGAGAACAACATTTAGACAAGTAATGTTCCACAGAGGAATAATATGAGTGACAGGTTTGGATGAATGCAAGGAATATCTAAAACACAGTTCTTACAACAAGGAAGGGTGAAAAGTTTTTCCATCTCACCTTTCCTTTTATTATGTTCAAGTTAATATTGCTGTTCCAGCAGTTTTTAGGAAAGCCTCTGACAGCTTTTAACACAACAACTATTTCAGGGCTCAGGGCTCTGGCTGTGGAGAGTGACCTTTCTATAATTGACACAACTCAGGATGAAGCCATTCTTTTCAAAACATGGGTCTCCCAAAGAAACCTTTAACCCCTAGACTGAGAACGGCCACTTAAACACAAGCTGTGCCTACTCAGCAAGCAAGGCATTTGAAAGTAGAGCAATTTGAAAGGGGGGGGGGGGGGGGGGGGGGGAAGGAGGCAAGTATTTCAATTTGATCTGCTTGTTCCTTATTAAGAGGCTAAATTCTGCTATGAAATAATAAAACTGCAGTTTAAGAGGAATGTAAATTACTTTATTATTGCATTTTCCTATCTGAATGAAAACAAAATTCACTATTAAGATAACACAGTTGCAGGGGTTTTGTAATTACACAGTACATCTCACTAATACTGGGGCTGTCTGAAAGGAGTAGGCAAGTGAAATGGGTAGAAAATTCCTCAGTGCTGCTGTAAAACTGCAAGTGAAGCCAACCATACCTTGGCAAGAAGTAATTTTTTGCTTTTGGTCTCTGGAAGTTTTACTGTACTAGGAATTTAGATTATGAGTCAAAAGTAAAGAAAAATTCTGTTCTTAATACAAATGATAAGGTAGTACCCCTTCATAGTATGTTAAAACCAAAAAGCTGACACAGCCATGGCACTGTGGACTTGCTAAAGGGAGGAGGTATATAGTGATGGCATTCAAGAAACCTTTCTGAGGGTGAAACTCACTTGTGTGGGCATGAGGTGCATGAGGATAATGTACCTAGATTCTGTCAATCTATGCAAAAAATATACATTTAATATTGTGTAGTAGGCTAGACACACATATACATAAAATATGTGACTGTCAGTGTGCTGTTTCCTTTCTAATTCACAGCTACACTATAAAAGTCAACTTTAATAATTTCAGAGGGCAGCTAAGATTAAACTACCATTTATGTAGAAATATCAAAAATATCTCCAGTTGCAGATCTGAGTAAAGAATGCTTCAGTGTAGAGTTTCTCATTTATGATATATTGCCTTTGGAGTGCTCACATTTTAGCAGATTTCATACTCGTTGAAATTGACATATTTTTGATCTTATTTAGTATAGTAAGGTTCAATAAAGCTGAAAACCACAGTAAAAGATTCTGATGTCTGATCCTGGGAAGCCCCCATTTTAAAAGAAACCAAAGATAATTAACAGGCAAGGATTGTAGGATTGTAGAGCTGGAAGATCAGTTCCATTACTCTTAAATATACTGACTAATTGGAAAAGGTATCTTTGAATTTGTGTTCTCATAGTCACATAATCCAACGTTTGTCTGTCTTTGGATCAACCAGCTTGATCCAGTTTCATGCTCAATTTTTGAGATACTTCACTAAGGCTACCACAATCTGTGGATTTCAAAAAGACAATTACAGTCAATTAAATGGTAAACTATTGAAGTGTCATGAAAAATACTTGTCTCCAGTTCTCAAAATCAGCTTGTTTCTAGTTCTCAGAATCAGCATTGTAATTATTCAGCAACAATGAAATTAAGTAAATTAAATTTGCTATTAAATTTGACACCATCTTAGTTGCTTGAGATGAGAGAGGGGCTAAACACATTTCTACTAATCTAGCAGCAAGTTGACTTGAACAGATGTGTAAAGCTAAACTCAGCAGTCATTGTGAAGCTGTATTGGTTGTCTTCATCTCTCTCCAAATGATGTCGAGACCTCTGCCAGATGCTGCAGCTCTGAGTCGTGTTTTGATGGACACGCAGAAATGACTATTTTCTAATAGTCAAGATGCAATGCAGCAATGCAGCAGACAGGCAGCATGAAAGAAATAAACAAAACTATTAAATGGGAATATTTTTCACCCTTGCATATTGATAAATTATTGTTCATATGCAGATAGAGCAGGCCCTGATTTGACTGCCTGAGACACTGGTTCCTAAGTTCCTACGAAAGCCTAATGCTACTCACCAGACTGTATAAGGGGTAGGGAACAACTGAAGGCATCTCTTTGTTATGTTGCAAAAAGATAAAATATGGAAACCTCATACCTCATTAACAATGTAAACGGCATAAATCTTTGGGTTTCTACTACTTCCTTTCAGGCAGTTTGAAACAGATGATCAGAATGTAATAACAATCAATGTATCTTAAATGTCACTTCCGTTCCCTTCCTTCAATTTAATCAAGACACACCATCATTTTCCAGGTGGATTAATCTTATTAAGTAGTTATGTGGGTAATGTAATGTAAATCTTAATTAACACATTAGGAAGCAGAAGCATTAATATGGACACTCTGATGGCTTGCAGATGTGGTCTTCTGAAAATATACTAAGCTCTAGGGCTGCTTTAGCAGAAGCAAAGTATTTGACTAAGTTCAACAATCTTGTGATTGTGTTGATGGTGATAGTATGAGCTCCTGTGAAGTTAGCTGATGAAGTGTGTTGTACATAGAGGTGACTGTTATGTTGATGGAGAAATTCAAGCTAGCATGTTTTTGTTCTTTGTGAAACTGCAGTGAACAGATCTTACTTTCATTTCAGTGATAATTTGGTTTTGTTTCTGCAAACAGTGAATCTTGTGAAACCATGCTCACAGGAATGTGAAGATATATCTGAGTTTTAATGTGTATCAGGGTATTAAGGCATGTTTCTTAATTCCACCTGTCGGGACAGACTGACTGCTGCTGAGCCAGAGCAGTGATCTTTAACAGACACTCTGCATAATTTCTCTCCTTCTACCACAACAAAAATATGGGGTACTGACCAGAATCTTCCTTCCTCTTCACTTGACAAAGCAGAACTCATTAGTACCTCAGGATCTCCAGCATAACTCAAGTTCAAGAATGTATCATAGCAGCTTCTCCAGGCAAAGTCTCATTTCCTGGCTTTTGACTTTATTGTAGTTGTGGGCATTTGTTTTGCAACACCAGTCAGTCTGTTGTACACATAGAATCTCTTTTCACCTAGGGCACTTAGATACTAGGAGTAGCTGTTTCTGAAGTAGAAGTTCATATGGGAAGTGATTGGCCTGGAAAGAGTGCATAGCACTGATTTTTTTTTTTTTTCCATGGAAGAAATCTGTACAGAAAAGACATTTTCTACTTCTTGTGTTTTGGTTGGTTTTGTTGTGGGTTTTTGTTTGTTCGTTTCTGACACAGTAACAAGTGTTTGGACATATAGGTAGCAGGTGACCTGAGGGAAAAATCAAGCTGTCACTGAAAACCATAGTAATTCCTATCCAGTCTCTTTTAGCAAAAATAAATAAATCAGTGGCATGTATTTTTAGATTGATTGGTTTCCTTTACACAGCTGTCCCATAAATTTCTTTGGAATTCTGAGTGATCTCCTAAAAATCCCTAACTAAATAACAAACAAGAAGTTTTATAAAAGGTAAGGAAAGCCATGTCTGCAGCAGTGATGTGTAATCAGACGAGGCTCAGGGGCAACCTCATTGCTCTCTACAACTACCTGAAAGGTGGTTGTAGCCAGGAAGGGGTTGGCCTCTTCTCTCTAGCAACCAGCACCAAAACAAGGGGACACAGTCTCAAGCTGCGCCAGGGGAAGTTTAGGCTCGAGGTGAGGAGAAAGTTCTTCACCAAGAGAGTGATTCGCCATTGGAATGTGCTGCCCAGGGAGGTGGTGGAGTCGCCGTCCCTGGAGGTGTTCAGGAGGGGATTGGACGTGGCACTTGGTGCCATGGTCTAGTCATGGGGTCTGTGGTGACGGGTTGGACTCGATGATCTTTGAGGTCTCTTCTAACCTTTGTGATACTGTGATGCATATGCCAATGCATTACCGCTCATAGCCAATTCACCCTGCAGTTTAAACTGGTGACTTTGGAGGATAAAGTGTTTTATGGGTTGCATTGCTGTTGTTTGTAGAAAACTCTCCTTTTGGGCACTGTTATGATATTCAGAGTCTCAAGTACTTAACATAAATAGACAAGTTCTGAAGTGAAGCTTGCTCCACTGAAGTGAGACAAGTTTGACCTTGATTACAGTGGGCCTTGATTTTAAACAGGTCTAAACTGAGAGGTGTTGAGCATGTTGCATTGCTGACCTCAGACAGTGGAGATGGGGTCTGTGGTGACAGGTTGGACTCGATGATCTTCGAGGTCTCTTCTAACCTTAGTGATACTGTGATGAATGCAGAGGTACAACAAGAGAAGTGAATGAGGATTCTCTTTAACCAACGTTGGCGATATTTATTCCTTGTATTTAATTTGAAATTCTTCAGATTGCCTTGGTAGTTCATTATGGATCTGTTGCAATGGTTACTCTGCTAGATATTTTTCAAGAGTTATCAAGATGTAATTTACAGTCATCAGTGTTATAGAGGCACACAGTCAAAGCACTGGAGTTAATTGCTATTTAAATGCGATGTCTGTAGCGTGACACGGCTGGTAGACAAATTTCATTTTTCTTTTTTTAATTTTAACTGCAGTACAGGAGGAGGTGTAATAAATAGTCTACTTTCAGTGTAGTTACAGTTCTGCCTCTGTAGCTGACGCTGCTTGACATCAGTTAAATTAAAGGCCTACTGGGCATGTCCTATCAGCTGCCACTTTGCAACTGACCTCCAGCTCAAAGATGAGGCCTGCTGACAAGTTAGCAGGAGGAGTTTGCATTGCTGTTGTCACGTATTGCCTATTTGATATCTTCAAAGGCAAATATGCATGAGTGTTAAAACAGTCTTTTCAAATGTATATGCCAAAATAGTAATTCAACTGGGTAAATAACACAGCAGTTTAAATGAATAAGTGTTATTTAGTTTAAAAATATATGTTTGGCTGAGTGATTGAAACGGCTCCCCTGGGTAAGATGAAGAAATATGCTTTTAAAACTCTCTTTACTTGTTTATATAGAGGAAATCACAGGAGAAAAAAAAAAAAAAAACAAGTATCCATGGGGTTATGACATAAACAGACTAAAAGAGTGTCACCCACAGCAGCGATATGATGGGATTTATCTGTTCACAGTAGTCTAAGTTGTTTGTGTTAGTCTGTTTTCCCAGATTTGTCAGTGTGTCATGTGTGTAACTTTACTTAAATGCAGTTGATGTTCTTTGAATGCGATCTGCAGTGGTCCATTACAAAAGAAAAGCTTCTAAAAATAGCTGGAGGGGAGTGAGTCAGCCAGCAAGATACATTCTCTTAACAGTGAAGGTGAAGACTGAAGGGAGCTATAAGAAAAAGTGAGTCTCTAGAGACAGAATTTATAAGTGAAGCTGTTAGTACAGGAAAAGACATTGCAAATAAAAAGCTAGAACAACGTTCTGCTTTTCAGGTTAAAAAAATAATAGAATTCAGCCTGTTAACTAAGAAAAGAGATTCAGTGGTCATATCTACTTTGCATTTTGTTTCTATATTTGTAACTTGAGGAGGAAGGAACATGAGGAGGCTAATACTGAGCCATCTCCTGTAGTATTTTTATGTGACTGCTCTGCATTACTCATCTTCAAGGTGAGAATTTTTAATAGGTTTTTGTTAGTATTTCTGCTTTTCAAGTAGTCATCCTAGAATGTTAAGATCATGACCAACTCAGATGCGTTGGCTGTGTCAAAGCAAGGAGCTGAGCCAAATTCTGGCACTATTTTTTTCGTCTCATACCAACAAGAGTAACTCAGCAGGAATTTATGAGAACATGATTCAATTTGGCATAATCAGTAGAGGTCTAAAAGCTTGGTGGACTTAGAACTTTATAATTTATTACTTGAATTTGCACATATAAAAATTATATTTTAGTGTAGCTTCAATTATTTCTCCAGTGTGTGATTTCAGCATTGTAACGCAGAGCCATAAAAACGGAAGGTTGTATATTAAATACTTGAAAGGAAACATAAGGATCTATTTCAGCGTGCTGAAGGTGAGGCAACAGCAGTTTCTCCCACACGTGGGTCAGGCTGTATATAGAGAAGAAACACTGCATGCTCAAGAAACAAAGACTTGAAAATAAGGGATCATCCATCTGTGCTATTCTTTGTTGTAGGTTATGTCTTGATCACTGGTGTTAGTTGCTTACCTGACCTGCCTTTAAAATCCTCTGCTGTGTTGAACCCACACAACTATCACAGTTCTATCAGTAGGTGCAATTTCCTGGGCCAGGGAAATGTTCCAGGAGTGGTTTGGAGAATTAGAAACCAGGTCATTAATGTTGTGGGGCTGATACAGAGTATCTATGAGGAATGAGGTGCTTCCAAAGATAATGCCAAACTGAACCAAATCATTTCAGTATTACAAACCTGGATAGTGTCTCTAGGCTGTTTGATAATTACAAATTCAACTGTCCTATCTGCAGTTTTCACCAATTTTTATGCTAACAAGTTCAAAATTTCCACAAGTTATTTAAAGGAATGGTCTTTTTCTAATGACTTCTTGTTGGGAAGGTGTGATATCCAATGCTTTTGATTTAATTTTTTATTCCCCCTGTATGGTGCATGATGAAGTACTGGGCATGTAACTTTGGTTCTCCTGAAGTCTGGAATATTCTCTTTTTAGTTTAATTGATGTATTTGAGGAATCTTGACTCATGAAGAAATGTCCTTTCCCAGATAGAAATACAAACCAGAATTTTTGAAAACTAAAGTAGGCTTATTTTTAAGCTAAGTGGAACATTTGATTTGTGCTCTAATACAAGTCATATCTCTGAATATACATGACCATTGCTCCACTCAATTCTATGTATGTACTGTATTAAGAACTATAAAGATAAAACTTTGCTTACAAAGAAGATAAACTAAAAGATTCCAACATTAGGAAGGCTATAACTCCAGATTCTTACTCATTTTACACACAGATTTCAGAAATAGATTGCACTTACTTACTATTCTTTATGCCAAAGATATGCACTAAATTCCATGGTCTGGAGAAGTTTTGCTATAGCCAGGAAACTAAGCAAACAAAAAAAACCATATAATACAGATAATTAATTGAGTACTGTCCTGGTTTTAACTCAGCTGACAGCTGAGTACCAGCAGTCCAGTTATAACAGAGGTTTTCTTCTTCCCTCCTCCTACTCTCTGGGTGGGTAAGGGGGAAAGGAACCAGGAAAGTCAAAATGTCAGTTGAGAAAAGGACAATTCAGTTCTCTATTGCAGGGATGTCAAATTACACAGAGAAAGATAAAAAGAAGAAAAGCAAACAAACAGGAGAAAAGGTAGCAACTTCCACAGCAGATGAAACCATGAAAACCACCAAACCAGAATCAGAACAAAAAAAAAGGCAAACCCCAGGCCAGAAACCAGGGAAGATACACACAAAGAAGGAAACAAGCAAAAACCCCAAACAACAACAACAATAACAATAAACCACACAGAACAGGAACCTTTAAAAACTATAGAATATATTACAAGTCCCATAAACCTTGACAAAATCCTTTCCTGTCATACAGTGAGCATAATGTCAGCATGGTGTAGAATATATGATCCAGCTTGCTCTGTTGCTCTCTGCCACTCTCCCCTGTGCCTCCTAGTAGGGCCAGTCAGCTTAAACCAATACAAGTATAATGAGTCTGGACAGAGAATACTGGAAGAGCCAGTGGCCTGTTAATCATCCTGCCTTTATTACTTTTATCATCATCATAATAATGCCTACTGTAATACTGTCTGCAAATAGATTTTTCTTTGTTTCACTTTGGCTATGGATATATTGATGGTGAAGAACAAAGTTCTTCAGAGTATGTCAAGGAGTCTGCTCTTAGATTAGATACAGCTGATGTCCATTTAAGTATTCAGTCTGCTTCCAAAGAAGTAATCTACAGCACACCATTTTAAGAATGGTGAAAAAAATTCATCACTTATTCCATAATTCAAGTTGTGAAGTGAGTGTTGTACTCAAAGGAGATCAAGGAGCCCTCAGTCTTCCTAGCTCTACCAGTGATCCTAGTATAGCCAAGAACAGATGATTTTATGTGCTCTGTACTTGGTTTTCCTATCCACGTGGGTAAGGACTGATTTAAATTCTAGTGAGATGTTACTGGGCCCCACTGAGATAGGAACTTTGAGATATTCTCTGCTGCAGTAATACATTAGAAGTGAAATCATGTTTTTATGAAACATTGCATGTTCTCAAGCTGCACCGGGGGAGGTTTAGGCTGGATGTTAGGAAGTTCTTCACAGAATGAGTGATTTGCCATTGGAACAGGCTGCCCAGGGAGGTGGTAGAGTCACCATCACTGGAGGTGACTGGATGAGGTACATGGTGCCATGGTTTAGTTGATAAGATGGTGTTGGATGATGGGTTGGACTTGATGATCTCAGAGGTGTTTTCCAACCTGGTTAGTTCTAGTCTAGTCTATTCTATTCTACTCTGTTCTAAAAAGATGTTTGAATCTTGTTGCTATCTGTGTTCTTGGGCAACTCTAAAGGTGCACTACTTGACATTCTCAGCCACTTTTCCTGTCTTTGCATCCTGTCTGCATATTCTTCTGGTTTCTGCTTTGCTTAGTGCTGTGCTGTTATTGTAGGCCCATTAACATAGGGGAAAAAAAAAAAAAAAACAACCCAAGTTGCCAAAAACTGAATAGCAGTTGGTATTCAGAACATTCTTTTACCATTTCAAAACACTGCCAACATAATATCTGTTTCATTATGTACAAGTGTAAGTGCTGCTAACATAGATAATTTGGAATCTGTAATTGAAACCATGCTATTGCAGCTCTCTCAATTAAAGATAGTCAAGACAGAAAAGCTGTTATGTACTTACCTGCTGGAATTATATGTCATTCTCTGCCATCCTGTTACATTCCTACAGTACTGGAATATATTTTAAAAATAACTTGCCACTTACTGACAATACCATTGCATCATAAAAAAAAAAACCAAACCAAAAAAACCATTGAGCTTTTAACAAATACTGTTAGGTTCTGTTGGAGGTATCTCTGCCATCCAGCTTTTGTTAATAATGATATTAAGGATACCTTTAAATTTCTGTGATTGTTAACAGACATCTTCTGTGTTGGTTTTGGTCTTTATAGTGTCTGTTGGAATAATTTTTAAATGGATTTCTCACCATGTTGTTTGAGAATATGGAGCACAGAACTGCACAATGCTGCATACTGTAGCTTGAAAGCCCTGCTGACTCTTCACGTACTGCATTCCATGTTTAAAATATGTGTAGCTTCAGAACCATCTTGTTCAGCTGAGAACAGGAGGGATTGCACAGTGTTTTAAAGGTTGACTATTGCATGGGCTGGAAGCCAGAGCACTCAACCAGAAAGGTCTTGTATCTTGTCTTTGGTAATGCATACTGAAGAACCACCAGATGATGGATTTTAACTAAGCATAGCATGAGGGAAAAGATTTACAGACAGTCCCTGCTTCAGGCAGCATGAACTTAAAAGGCAACTAACTTTCTTTGAAGGAGATGATGCATGTTAGAATGCAGAAACTGTCCTCTAAACACTTTTTCTGCATTTCATTTGTTCCATCAATTCTCTTGTCTATGACCGGGAGTTTGTTGCCCTGCTTTACATCAGTTCATTTAGACTGGAGTTAACCCTTAAGTTTAACTTTCTGATACTTTTTTTAATACCCTGGCTGTGTACAAGAGGCAAGTGAAAAGAGCACAGGGAGATTCATATGTACTTAATTGACTCTCTATTACTACCATATTTGATCAGTAAAGAGCAATTTCAGAATTAATGGAATGGAGGAATTAGAGTATTGCAGATGCTTCACACAGAAAAGGTTCACAGCCTTTCTGCTTCAAACATAGGGACCAAATTCTCACATACTAGTTGAAACCCCAGGCAGATTTCATCAGAATAAGAAAGGGAAGTTACAGTATGATTGAAAAGGTGGAATTGCCATAGATATTCATCTCGAATGAATAAAAACCTCTGTATAAAACCCAGTTACCTAATTTGATTTATATTTGCTTTTGTTTTCTAGGACCATGGGTCACCAGGAATAGCAGCATAGACAGTGGAGAAACAGAAGTCGGCCGCAGAGTTACCCAGGAAGTGCCTCCCGGAGTTTTTTGGCGGTCTCAGATCCATGTCAGCCAGCCACAGTTCCTGAAATTCAACATATCCTTAGGGAAGGATGCTCTTTTTGGTGTTTATATAAGAAGAGGACTCCCACCATCACATGCACAGGTACTTTATCAATGTATTTGTTGGCTTTAAATGTCAGAATGCATAAATTTAGAAAATCTATGTTAGATTTATGTTGGAGCTTATAGACCTTAAGCATAGGGTTTCCTGGAAATTAATTTGTGATATTTGACTAACACCTTGATATTAAGATTTCTAGGTTATTATATACACCTCAGCAGCACATTGATAAAAGATCTAATCAATAATGGTCTTGTCATTCAGGTTTTTAAAATAACTTGCAGTTTAGTACTAAAGTTTTTAAATCCCAGACAAAATCTTGGTACCATTTGTGATAAACTTATCCAGTTATTCACCAGTCAGAGATGATGAGTGGTGTTGGTCAAACTCACAGTACTGAAATATAGACTGCATGCACAATTAGATGTTTTAGAATAGAATAGAATAGAATAGAATAGAATAGAATAGAATAGAATAGAATAGAATAGAATAGAATTACCAAGGTTGGAAGAGACCTTTAAGATCATCGAGTCCAACCTGTAACCACAACCTCACAACTAGACCATGGCACCAAGTGCCACATCCAGTCCCCTCCTGAACGCCTCCAGGGACGGAGACTCAACCACCTCCCCGGGCAGCCCATTCCAATGACGAATCACTCTCTCGGTGAAGAACTTTCTCCTCACCTCCAGCCTAAACTTCCCCTGGTGCAGCTTGAGACTGTGTCCCCTTGTTCTGGTGCTGGTTGCTAGGGAGAAGAGGCCAACCCCTTCCTGGCTACAACCACCCTTCAGGTAGTTGTAGAGAGCAATGAGGTCGCCCCTGAGCCTCCTCCTCTCCAGGCTAAACAGCCCCAGCTCCCTCAGCCTCTCCTCATAGGGCTTGTGCTCAAGGCCTCTCACCAGCCTTGTTGCCCTTCTCTGGACACGTTCAAGTGTCTCAATGTCCTTCTTAAACTGAGGGGCCCAGAACTGGACACAGTACTCAAGGTGCGGCCTAACCAAAGCAGAGTACAGGGGCACAATGACCTCCCTGCTCCTGCTGGCCATACTATTCCTAATGCAGGCCAGGATGCGGTTGGCCCTCTTGGCTGCCTGGGCACACTGCTGGCTCATGTTCAGCTTCCTATCAACCAGCACCCCCAGGTCCCTCTCTGCCTGGCCGCTCTCCAGCCACTCTGACCCCAGCCTGTAGCGCTGCCTGGGGTTGTTATGGCCAGTGTGCAGAACCCGGCACTTGGATGTGTTAAATCTCATGCCCTTGGACTCTGCCCATCTGTCCAGCCTGTCGAGGTCTCTCTGCAAAGCCTCTCTGCCCTCCAGCAGATCAACTCCTGCCCCCAGCTTGGTGTCATCTGCAAATTTACTGATGATGGACTCAATGCCCTCATCCAGATCATCAATAAAGATGTTGAAAAGCATGGGGCCCAGCACTGATCCCTGGGGCACACCACTAGTGACAGGCCGCCAGCTGGATGTGGCACCATTCACCACCACTCTCTGGGCTCGGCCCTCCAGCCAGTTCCTAACCCAACGCAGTGTGCTCCTGTCCAAGCCATGGGCTGCCAGCTTGGCCAGGAGTTTGCTGTGGGGGACGGTGTCAAAGGCCTTGCTGAGGTCCAGGTAGACCACATCCACAGGCCTTCCCACGTCCACCAGGCGGGTCACCTGATCATAGAAGGAGATCAGGTTGGTGAGGCAGGACCTGCCCCTCCTAAATCCATGCTGGCTAGGCCTGAGCCCCTGGTCATCCTGTAAGTGCTGTGTGGTCGCACTCGAGATGACCCGTTCCATAATCTTGCCTGGCACTGAGGTCAGGATGACAGGCCTATAATTCCCTGGCTCTTCCAACTGGCCCTTCTTATGGATGGGCACCACGCTGGCCAGCTTCCAGTCTTCTGGGACCTCTCCAGTGAGCCAGGACTGCTGAAAAATGATGGAGAGCGGCCTGGACAGCTCATCCGCCAGTTTTAACTTCACTCCTTTTGGAGTGGTGTCACTTTGGTATGCAGCAGAGTTTGACATCACTGCTACCCAGACATACTAGAGAACATAAAGCAGCGATCATGTGTCTGAGAGCTTTAACTTTACTCTTTTTCCCCTCAAGGACAGTATTTAGGTTTAATACCTGGCTCAGACATAGGGCAAGTTGTGCAGCTGGGAAACCAAATTCTTCTTGATTTCTAACCAGCCTCAGAGGTGAAAACTTGGTAACACTGTATTTTGACAGTGACCCTATAGTACAGAGGAGAGGGCTGTAGGTAAAGGTAGTTTTGAAGTTAATGAGACCAAATTTAAGTATGTCTCTCTTCTAGGTTGTGTAGTGGGTGTTTTAATTTCTCTGCAGCGAGAAGCTGTAGCTATTTTTTCTGTAACAGAGAGAAATGTTTTTATAATATTGAAACCTCTTTAATGTGAATGGAAGGATTCCCATTTACTTAGATTAGAACTGTAATGAGAAATAATATATTTGCAGTTACCCATACTAAAAGGAAAGAGCCTCTATTCTTTAGAGCACAAGGGAAGCAGAAATAGCAACTATCTTTTGAAAAGGACCCCTTCCTTCAGGCATATCCTTGCTCATAAAAATCAGTTCTTCATTCATAAATTATCACTTAAGCTTAAAATGCTTTATTTAGTATATGATTTCAAAAAAGCAAATGCAGAAGTCCCTGATCTCATTTAACACTTCCAGATGCCTTGCACTGATTTACAAAGAATTGTTACTATTTTTTTTTTTTTTTTCTTTTGTCAAGCAAACTGCATTTACATAAATAGGTGAAATGCATGATCTAACCTAAGAGCCCAGAGACTTGAACCAAATGCAACTGCTATATGTTGCCATGGAGGGAAAGTAAATTCATATTGCCTGCAAGAAGGTATCTAGCCTGAGTTAACTGTATCCATGTGCATGCACAAACTCATGCTATAGACAGTGAAGCAATTAATTTAAAATCTTTAAACAGAGTTGGGAAGAAAGGATAAATGAGTTTTACATGAGTTTATGACATCTGCTTTTGTGAATTTGTGAACAAGGAGCTTTGACTATCCATCAGCTTCCTGTAGTACACTGTTCTAAAATGCTCTGTGAGTTATTGAATGTTTGAATGGATATATTTGAATGGCAAGAAGTAAGGACCAACAGTCTCTAACCTAAGGAGGGCAGGACAAGTGGTCAGTTTTTTTATATAATGAGAAGTGGGCATACAGCATCCTGAAATTCTGTATGAAGACTTGTTAAATTGAGGAAAGTTTAGATGTTGACTAATTTTCAGCCATTTCCAGGCATCCATGCAGCCCAGAATACCCCCACAGAGAATATTAGACTATGTTTCAGGGTGGGAGCCCTTCTTAAGAGTGTTTTGATTTGGGCTGTAATATATCAGTATGTTGTCTTGAGGGCAAAATTTCCACTGTGGATCTTTGTTGCAGTGATGTAATGGCATCATTCGTTGAGCACATCTTATATATTTCAGAATTTTGGCACTTGCTTCCCCTATTATTCCATCATGAAAAACAAACTATCAGAACAACCAACCAACCAAAAAAACCCCACCCAGCTGAAGAAAACAAACAGAAGTATAAATCATGAAGTGAAAACTACTTAGGGCAACAAAAGCTCTTAAGCAATCAAAAAGGTTCTCTGTAAATAATTATAATTGCCTGGTTGTGACACGATGGAGGTGTGCCTGTATCTTTTAGAAGAAAACCAGTTGGATGAAACTGGTGATATAAAATATTTTTTTAATTCAAGCTGAACTTTAATTTCTATTTCACTGTGATCAAATGTATTTGTTCTAGGTTTCATTATGATGTTCTCATCTAGGAAGGCTATGATCAGGCCAAGTTTCTCTTTCTTTCACTGCACCTTACGTGGATAGGATATAAATTCCATGACCTTTCTGTTAAATTAAATAATGAGAAAGATCAACTGTGTTTCCTATTGAGCTGGATTCCTCCTCAGAGAACCTGTTTTCTAGCCTTCAGAGGAAGCAATTCCAACTGTCTTCTGTAACTGGAGTTAATGAAATTCATCAGTAAAATCTGTAGAATTATTTTCCCATATTCTTGCAGGGTCCTGGTGCTTGTCAACAGAGTGATACAGCAGAAGATTGCTTGGCATTTTTGCCCAGCAATCAAAATTCAGCCAAGCTGCTACCTCAAGAAATAATTTTAGAAAAAGAAAGGCAAGCTGTTACAGACCTGGGTTAGTGAAAAGAAGCCTTGTTCTGACAGAAAGGAGCAGAATGGGTTTGTATTAACGAAAACAGTCTGAAGTTGACACCAGAGAGTATTTTAACATTGAAATTTAAAATCCTTGTTTCTGCAGGTTAGGGACATGAACTGTAAAGCAGTGAACAGCTACACTTGACAGTTCATCACTAATCAATGCTGATATGTCAAACCAAGTAAAATCCTTTGTGGGAGCAAGTCAATAATCAGCAAATTAGATACATGATTAACCTGAGACAACAAAATGCAGTTCCTGTCTGAGAGCCCTGCTGAGATTTAACCTTCACAGTATTACTGTTTAGCAAATATTCCAAATGCCTGGTTTAGTCAGTCAAACTGATCTAGCTGTAAACTTGCCTCAAAGCATCCTCATGTACCAGGTACATAGGGAAAGGAGGTTTAGAGAAGGGGTAAAAATGCAGTTTTGAGTGGCAAGCAGACTCCAAGCAGGAATGTATTGCTTTCAAGCCAAATTCTTCCAGCCTGTGTAGGTTGGACTAAGAATAATAGAAATAACAAAGTGAACACTGCAGGCTTGAATGATCAATAGGAAATTAGTAGAAGGCATTCATATTAATGCCAATTGGTAATGTATAGAAAATGAACTGTAGATGTCAAATAATGCATGAAGCCACTCTACAGAGATTACAGCAATTAGGATATTGCTACACCTTGGTAGAACATTCCAAATGACGCGTGAAATAAGGTAGCCTTATAGAAACATCACTGCAATCTTAGCTGAGAGCAGTGCATGGAGTTGTCTTGTTTTCATTTCCAGCAGAGTGTTTCATACTCAGAAACTTTTCGTGTCAAAATGAAAACTGTTTTCATTTAGAACAGAAGCTGGCTTTATTTGAAACAGGGGGAATAGCTGGGAAACTTCAGTGTTGCCTTGGCTTTTAGTCAGTGCTAAAAACATTCAAACATGTAGTGATTTTGTGGAGGCATGCAAAGAGTTTCAAATCTATGAGAAACCTAATGTGTTTACATTTAGAGCTGTGTCCACTTTAAAGTTATCAGGTGGCAGCTGTGCTGTTAGCCGAATGCTGTGCGCATTGTAGTGGTTGCGTTGGGTCACATTCAGATGCTGAAACAAACTGGTTGGCCATCGCTATGGGTATCAGATGTTTCATGGGTGTATTTTAATGAATAATTACTGACTGGATTTTAGGAAGAACTAATTTTAAAGCACTTTGCAAACAAGTTACCCTGACATATGTTTTCTTGATGGCTTAGGTCTTTAGAGAGCTTTGGCATACAGATGAATGCTAGCCACAATGCCAAATGTGGGTTCTTTCCCCTTTTGCCCCCTCTCCATTAGGACAAGAGCTCTCAGACAAGAGCTCTAAGGAAGCTTTCTTTTCAGTTCCTGATTTCAGACACTCAGGGATTTTGTGGAGGCATGCAAATAGTTTCAAATCTAAGAAAAAAACAAAAGCCAAAGACTGATCAGGCTCTCTGTGTTTTCAATCATGACCCTCGCAAGCTAAGCTCTCTTTCATTTGCTGTGCTTACATAACCACTTCCTGTATGCAACTAGGCTCAGCTGATCTGTGCTATATGGATGGCACTGTGCAGAGCAGTCACTACCACAGAGAAGTCCCCGAACTGTTTTGCTAGTTCTCCGTGGTTACTGGACAAAGAATGTTCTTACTAGCCTATGAATAAAATGCATCAGAGGCTAGAAAGCACTGAATGGAGAAATTATGAAACCAAATTGCTCAGAAAGAACTTCATATGAGATTTAGGTTTGCAAATAAAAGGATGCAGTAGTGTTTTGGAGTCCTGTGTAGTAAAAATAAACAAACTCACTGAGAATGTGAATTTGGAATTTATTTAGAGAAGTAGGCTGGCAAATTCCTCAGATATATGGAGCTTTAATCATAGTAAGTATTCTCCCTGAAAAATTTAACTGTGAAGATGTAGTCATTTGGGGTGTCTGAGATGCTTTTTGCCATTTTTGTGTAACTTTCAATATGAAAAAAATCAATTAAACTTCCAAATTTCTTCAGAGATTTGGTTTTGTTTGGCAAAACACGTGACAGATCTAAGTCTTCCTTAGCAGTTCTGTGTTAGATGAGAAATTTCACAGTTGCTTCTTGATGATCCTGAAAGTACATCTGTCCTTTTCCTAGATGGGTCTTGTAATCTATGCATATTTGTCAGTAAGTAGCTTTGAAGTAAGAGGAACATCTTAAGCATAACATGCTAGAAAAATAGTCATGTGGTAGGCAGAAAATCAACACAGCCACAAGAAGCAAAATTCTGGCAACCACATGAAGAAATCTTCTCTGGCTATGAATTCACAGTACCATCTTGGTGACCCTTCAGTCAGGGATTTCAGTTTCTGGACATGTGAAGTTTTGTACACCCAGGGAACCATCAGCAGATATATGTTTTCCTTCTTTTTACCTCAATTCTGAGGAATCCAGAGATAAAAATGCATTGTTCTGTGTCAGTTTACACCAATACTTCATAGTTCATAAGTCCATTTGCTTTTGCCTGAGCTTGGAATAGTTCTTCATAGCTTGATTAAAGAAGGGCAATGCTAATCTTAAGTTAGTTAGAACTGTAGCCTTATGGGCTACGCCAAGGGACCTGCTCTCACTAGGTCACACTCCATCATTGTGAGACAAGATTCTGCAGCTAAAACTACTTCAAGCAGTTTCAGCCTGAATACTCTTCCCCTTCGATCTTGCCAACTGCTGAGCCTTCTCTACTGTATGAGGTAGAATCAGCATCAAACAGAGGGGAGGCAGAGGAACCTGCCAGCACAAGCAGAGATGAACAGCATGCTGCCAGTGAGAAATGTCAGCTTTTATTGCTACTTCCTTAGTTGACCCTTTGTGAATGATTGTTCTGAAGAGCAAGATTTCTTTTTCCCAAGATGTTGCCCGAGTAATAACATTTCCCAAGGAGGTGATGAGTCTCTCCTTAACCTCTGACTGTTAGACGATAGGTTTTAGCAATATTTCCAAATGTCATTGATTTGAGAGATAGACGTATGTGTGCTTGTCACCTCTGATACCCTCAAAGTTACTGACGTGCCAGAACTCTCTACATCTCTGGTGTGCATTGGCTTAAATGTACTAATTTACCTGATTCAGGTTCTCCTGCAAAAATCCAGTGTAAAAAAAAAAAAGGCTCAGGTGGATGGCAATCTGATATTAACAGTACAGTGACAATTTTTATTCCCTTTCTACTACTCTTTCTCATGATTAAAGGCATAGGAAAGAGTGGATAATGGACTTACTGTGACAGTAGCTTTTAACATTAGTAGACCTGGGCTTGAGTTCCTACCCTACCATGGATTTCCTTTGTGGCTGCATATCATTGTCAGTTCCATGTGTTTAACAGGAAGGGAATAGTGCTTCCATAGTTTTCACTTTGTTGTAATGCAAAGTGTTATCAAGGACTCTATATTACTCCTGTACAACTGTTAAAAAATTTCAAATAGTAAGGTCACCTTTTACACCCTAGTTTTAGGCAGATGTGTAGCATGGCACTGAAGTGTTAAATCAGTTCACAGGATCACAGAACGTTTCAGGTTGTAAGGGACCCCGAAAGATCATTGAGCCAAATCCCCCTGCCAGAGCAGAATCACCTAGAGCAGGTCACACAGGAATGCATCCAGAGTTTTGAATGTCTCCAGAGAAGGAGATTCCACAACCTCTTGGACAGGCTGCTCCAGGGCTCTGACACCCTAACAGTGAAAAGGTTTCTCCTTGTGTTCCTGTGGAACCTCTTACGCTCCAGCTTGCACCCATTGCCCCTTGTCCAATCATTGGACATCACTGAGAAAAGCCTAGCTCCATCCTCCTGACACTCACCAGTCACATCTTTAGAAACATGAGTGGTGTCTCTCCTTAGTCTCCTCTTGCCCAAGCTAAAGAGTCCCAGCTGCCTCAGCCTTTCCTCATAAGGGAGATGTTCCACTCCATCGTCTTAGTGGCTCTGCGCTGGATTCTTTCAAGCAGCAACTCTGTCGCTTCTGCTAGAAGGGAAAATTGCATATTGTGTATTACTTGCTAGAACTCAGTTAAGGAGTGGGATACAGTGTGCAAGACAGCCCTGTGGGGATGTTTACTCTGTTCAGGATGCAAGATTACAGTTTTCTATTGAAACCCAAAGCAAGGGAAGGTGTGTGTTTCCTCATAGCTGCTGCAAGTACAAACTGTATGTGCTAGAAAGAACAGAGGGAAGCGCAATGAAACTCCTGGCAAGCAAGCACAAACTGTTACAGTGTATTATTGAACACATATATCTTTCTTTAGACATGTCTATCTATCTCTGTCTACTCCTATGTAGGTAAGTGTGTCTAAAACAAGATGTGTTTTCAGAGGGGACTTGTTATACAACTATCAAAAGATTGGATATATTATTTTTGTTGTTTCTTAAGGGCTTCCCTTAGACAGGGACTGAGAGCTAGTAAGCTGGACAAAACAGCAGCTTGAGAGCTCCAGAATCACAGACGTTAAAGACAGAAAAATAGCCTACTAGGGACAGTTAGTCCAGCTGCTTTGTTATGCAGAGTTATTCCCTGTTGTAGATTAACCAATATTTCTTGCAGTCCTGTTTAATTGTGTGATGAAGTGGCATCTCCATTGGGAGGCTATTACTGAGCTTAATAGATGGGAAGCTTATCTGACATTCATCTTAAATTTCATTCTTCCTTTTTTTAGTTTCATGCCATTAATGGTGCCATCCCTCTTACACTCTAAATAATCACTTGCTCTGTTTGATCCCTTTTCCAAAGATTAATGTAATGTCCTACCTTACTTGGAAACCATCCAACCAGAAATTTTCACTTTTCCTTAATAGAAGTTCAATTCTTTCAGCCACTTGATTTGTGTTATTCCTTTCCATGCTTCCTCTGGGTTTTGTTTCCTACTTGCCTTTGATTGTTCCACATACAAACCCAGGTAAGCAACTCTGATGTAAAACTTGTATATTTTTCTCAGATGCTGATTTACCTAACATTAAACACTTTTCCTGTTTGTGCTGTTCCTGTTTGTATTCACATTCTGGGGGCTTCCATTCAATTCTATATGCTTGGAGCTACATCTGAGATTTATTTTGCTCCTGCAGCAAGAATTTTTTGTAGGGTATTTTACAGAACTACTTGTGTCTCTCACAGGGTGAGGTTTTCAGCTTAGCTGTGTAGGAACCTAAATTTTGATGGGTTGAGTCATTGATTTCAACTATTTTCTCAAACCTAGCCTGTCAAGAAATACCATTTGTACATTTTTTCATCCCCTATACTGACCAAAGATGCATAATTCTATGTCATTGTTTAATGAAGGATAAGTGTCACAGAATCTCTCTGTGTTCCATGGGTGACTAGTAAATATTAGTTTCACATTGACATATCTTCCTGAAATACAATTTTATGACAAAGTAGAAGAGAAAATAGTGTCAGTTTTTGAGTTGAAATACCATTCTGTATTCAGGTCTGTTTGGGATTTTGTTTGTGTTCTTTTTTTGTTTTTTTTTTTTTTGTTTGTTGGTCTGGGTTTTTTTCCCCCTTGTTTTTTAACCCTGCAGTATGATTTTATGGAACGCTTGGATGGGAAAGAGAAATGGAGTGTGGTGGAGTCCCCACGGGAACGTCGAAGTATTCAGACTCTTGTTCAGAATGAGGCTGTGTTTGTTCAATACTTGGATGTGGGTTTGTGGCACCTGGCATTTTACAATGATGGCAAGGACAAAGAGCTGGTCTCTTTCACTACAGTTATCTTGGGTAAGTATCTCCAAAAAGTGAGCTTCCCCCGCCCCTTTATGCCTCCCTCTAATTAATGTCATGGAATCATAGAATTAAAGCCATAATTCTTTCTTGCAGTCTTCAGTATTCAGCATGTTTTCCTTTTGTGGCTTGGTTGGTTGGTTGGTTGGTTGGTTTTTGGCACTGCTCTGTCAGAATATCTGTAATAGGGTACTCATTTTAAGGTGATGATTTTTCTTTTAAGATTTTAGCATTCCCATACATCTTGAGTTCAGTGCAAGGTCCTGCATCTGAGTCTGGCCAATACCAAGCACAAATCTGGGCCAGGGGCCGAGTGGGCTGAGAATAGCTCTGAAGAAAGGGACCTGGGTGTATTGACTGATGAGAAACTCCCCATGAGCCGTTAGTACATTCATGCAGCCCAGAGAGCAATCATGTGCTGGGCCCCACTAAGTAGAGTGTGGCCAGCAGGGCACAAGAGGGGATTTTCTCCCTTTACTCTGCTCTGGTGAGACCCCATCTCGAATATGCATCCAGTTCTGATGTCCCCATCATAAGAAGGACACAGAGCTGTTGGAGAGAGTTGAGAGGAGGGCCACAAATATGATCTTCTGCTATGAGGATAGTGTAAGGAAGCTGGAGTTGTTCATCCTAGAGAAGAGAATACTCCAGGGAGGACCTTAGATCTGCCTTTCAATACCTGAAAGGATCCTGCAGGAAGGCTGGAGAGGGGCTTTTCATAATGGTGCCTAGCAATAGGACAAAGGGGAATTGTTTGAGGCTGAGGGAGAGTAGATTTAGACTGGATCATAGGAATCAGTTCTTCAGTTTGAAGGTGGTGAGACTGGAATAGGCTGCCCAGGGAGGCTGTGAATGCCTCTTTCATGTGAGTGTTCAAGGCCAGGTTGGGTGAGGCCTTGAGGAGCTGAGTCTAGTTGAGAGGCATCCCTGGATGTGGTGTAGATGATGTCTGAGGTCCCTTCCAGCCTAAGCCATTCTATGATATGTATTTGCTATTACCCCATAAGAATTCCTTTTCTGCTTCTCCAAAACCAAGAACGTTTGTGCTTGTATCTTGTTATGCGGGGATTGTGCTTAGAAAACCTTCAGATATTATAAACTGTCTTTGAAAGATTGCCTGGTCTAGCTTAGAGCTTTCAGGAGCATCAGAAGTCTAATAGTCAGGTAGGCTACTTGATAGTGCAAAAATAGTAATTGGACTGAAACACGGAGAAAAATACAGTGTTTTATCCAGTTCAGAGGTTCCTCTACACACACCTAGTATCAGATGTTTCATATCGAAGGATCTGAGACAGCTGAAAGTTTCTCTGATGTGGAAAAGGAGAAAGAATAACAGAAATTATGTTAACTCCCAGACAATACTAAATTTGCCATGATTTTGAATACACAGAAAATGCTTTTGGTTGCCATGAAGCAAAATAATGAAAAAATCTATAGACAATCTTCTTCATGAGACAAATTCATACCTTTGAGTATCATGTTTCAATTTTTCTTTCATTGTTTACATGAAACATTTCAGGAGGTCAAACTAATGACAATTCTGCAACAATTTGCTTTAGAGGTTTTTTATTTAGTGTCCTGCAACTGTGAAATTAGATTTAAAGTTGTGCTTCAATCTTTTTCCTTTTCTTTGGTTTAATATGATAGAAAAGTACTCTGTAGGGTTCTGCTAGTTCTAAATCCAAAATTAATTTTCTGTGTTGCAAAGCTGCTATTTGGTTGTTGTTGTTTGTTGAGCCATTAAGTTTGAAACCTCAGGTCCCACAACAACTGGGATTAATAGCAGAGAGTAACAACATTTCAATTAGATTTTTTTCCCCCTATAATTCTGTGTTGAAAATATGTTCCACTGAAATCCAACATCTTTAAAATGGAAGCCGTTTTAAGAATGAATTTCAGATTTGGGATGTTATTCCTAGGCTGTTACTATGCAAAATAGTGTGTAAATTATCATGCAGCCCAGAAGGGAAATCGTGTGCTGGGCTGCATCAAGAGGAGTGTAGCCGGCAGGTCAAGAGAGGTGATTCTGCCCCTTTACACTGCTCTTGTGAGACCCCCACCCTGTGTCCCCATCATAAGGACACAGAGCTGTTGGAGCGAGTCCATAGGAGGGACATGCTTCTGCTCTGTGGATAGGGTGAGGAAGCTGGGATTCAGCCTAGAGAAGACAAGACTCCAGGGGGACCTTAGAGCTGCCTTCCAATACTTGAAGGGATCCTCCAGGAAGGCTGGAGTGGGACTTTTCACAAGGGTGTCTAGCAACAGGATGAGGGGGAATTGTTTGAGGCTGAGGGAGAGTAGACTTAGGAAGAAGTCCTTCAGTGTGAGTGTGGTGACACTCTGGAATAGGTTGCACAGGGAGGTTGTGGATGCGTCTTCAGTGAGGATGCTCAAGGCCAGGCTGGATGAGGTCTTGAGCAACCAAGTCTGGTTGAGAGATGTCCCTGCCCATGGTGGGGAGGTTGGAGTAGATGATCCCTGAGTCTCTTCCAACCTAAGCCCTTCTGTCATTCTGTGATGATCCAAGTAATAACAGAAATTGTGAAAAATAAGTATTTTGGTACAGCTGAAATGTTATCATTGGGCTGGTATGCTTACTGTTCTCAGATTATCAAAGTCATCAACACTTCAGTCAGTCACTTAAACTCTGGTGTTAAACCTCATCCTCTGTTTTCACAGACCTCTTTTCATCCTCTTACATAGCTGCTTGCACCTTTCTTGTTAGATTTTTTTTTTCCTTTGGTATAAAGATTATTTGCTTGAGCAGATGAGCTCCTTTTTGTCTTGTTCAGCACATATTTCTGTCAGCTTAATTAATGAGTCTTTACATGTCTATAAAAGTAAAAGAAATTACAGTCCTTATGATACTCAGTTTTACATGGAAGAGACCTTGTATAAGATCAAATGCTCATTGCAAAAGGGATATTGGCAATTTTCCTGATGAAGCATTACGTCTCCTGCATAATATGAGTTCAAATATAGCTGTAAAGGTCTTAAGAGGCAGTCCTGTCTACTTGTTGAGGTAGAGGACTTGAGCGCTGTCAAAAGACCTTAAGTTGTAATGGTGTCGTTTCTACACTTACCCATTCTGCTTCACCTTAACATTGTAGTGTTAATATCATCAGGGATTGCTCTTCCATGTATTGAAGACAAAGCAAATTGAATGAAAATTCAGCAAAGAATTTGTAACTTAAGTAGAAACCAGCTAATGTGCCTGTGATGTGCCTTGTATTTCAGATTCAGTGCAAGACTGCCCACGTAATTGCCATGGGAATGGCGAGTGTGTATCAGGTGTTTGCCACTGTTTTCCAGGATTCCATGGAGCAGATTGTGCTAAAGGTATCATTTTCCCTATGTTTACAAATAACCCCAGTGTGTGTTTGTGATGTACGGATCTACAGTGCCTGCTAGTTAGCATGGGTCCAAGCTAGATTCAAATAAATCAATATGAGTGGTTTTTTTTTTCTTAGATCTCTTAGTTGAATACAATGAAGTGGAAGTACTGCTACATTAGCTATGAGCATGCATAACTACATCTTTTTGTGTGTCAAAGGTAGTAGGCAGAAATGGCAGAAAATATTTATTTTCTATAAAAGTGGATGAAATGTCAATAATGCTTTGTGATTAACTGGTCTGCAACAGAAGACTAATTATCTTCATCAACAGCATGTAATGTATATTCTGGCTCAGCTGAGCCTTGCTTCTAGTACATAGCATCTTTCTTGTATGTACAATTACTCTTTGACCAAAGGAAACATGCCTTTTTATTTTTAGGAAAAGCAGCAGAACATGCTGATGTCTTACACTAACCCTTTTCTTACATGTTGAGTGTAAATTTCAGCAACTCAAGCTGGGAAGTGCATGATTATCAATTAAACAACAATCTAAAAGATGTCTATGGATTGACAGTATGAGTTTACAAAGCTTTTCTGAGGGTTTGGGATAATGGGAAAAGATTCATAAAGGAGGACCTCTTCAGTGTATACAGCTAGTAGCACATATAATGTCTAAAATCAGTGACCTCCTTATATTCTCTGCTGTTCCTGAGCAGTCATAACATTCTAGTTACTTCTTTCTCAGTTTGTGTGAGGTTTAGGCACACTGTCTGTATCCTAGGTTTACAATTTTGGGTTGTTAACTGTTCAAAGGAGGAAAGCCTGATGTTTGAAAGCTTTTTGAAATGCCTTTAAGGGGTTCAGAAATGTGCTCATTTCTTTTAGACTCCTGATGCAGGCCTGAGGACAGTTTGTGCTCCACCTTTCACTGGTGTAGCAGGGTGGCAGCCAGCATACCCATGCATGTCTATGAAATACTCCTTGAATAACAGTTACAGTTGTACTAGAGTGCATAATTGCCATTTTGTGTCTCCATATTTGGCTCTTCAAGGTGCCCCAGAACAGTAACAACAACAATAAAAAATGACCCCAGTGGCCTTCAAAAGCTAATGATATTATTTCAGCTGTAGCCCTACTCATTTGAAAGAATACTTCAAATACAGCATGCATGTTGTTTGATTACCTGAGAAATTAAGACACTTCACAAATACACAGAGGAGTTATCTGTATATTACCAAGTAAATAGTGTGATAATGTGTGCTATAAACCCACATTGACAGTTGTATGCATTTCTGTGGTGTTAACCTGTGAAAGTATGCATGCAGTGACCATGTGCTTCACTGCCACTCTTCACACATACACAGCCATTAAATCAACTCATTTTCATTTGGAGTTGTGGAGCAATGCTGCATTTTGTACTGAACCTCTGTGTAACACTGCAGTCTGTGTTAATGCTAGAAAACACTATGTTTGGGCTATGTCAGGTAAAGAGCTTTTTTTATAGGGTACTTGTCAAACTCTGTCAGGCTTCTCCTGTCTGTCAGTACATTCCTTTTGCTTCCTGCTTTGTCCTTTCTGTGTTGTCTCTTCCCTCTCAAAAGCAGAAATGGTTTCTCAGAAGCTTCTTTCAACTCTCTTACTGTTTTCTTGTCACACATCGTGGTATTTCTAAAGAACAGAGCAGCTTGAAAAACGACCTAAAATGACAAAATGGGTGTATTTACAGAATTCTCATGTTTCTGTACGAGCACAGAGCTGCACATTTTTATGCTCTGACACAGACCCAGAAGTGTTGCGCTGGGTTAGGGTGTAAGGAGTGTATGCCTCGCCTGTTGCACAGGCATTGGGAGATGCCTCTTCTCATGTCCACAGATTTTTCTGCTTACTTGAATACTGATTATATGTGAGAGCAGTTTCAGAAGATAGAAAACAAATTTGGGATTGTATGCATGGTGAAAAAGAGTAAAATGAGAGAGAGAGTTAAATCTTTTTGAGCATATATGTATGGACACATGTTTAATATACATATAGTGTAATTTTAAATTTGCATTTAAGTGTGGAAATAGAATTATTTTCTTTCTATGTGATTAAAAAAATTATTTCCCTAGCAACACATCTTTCAATGTCTCAGTTCTCTACTATAAAATAAATTGAGGCAAGACTCAAACAGAGAATTGTGGAAAAAATGTGGACAAGCTCCTCCAATGGCTTTTGGAGTTTGATTCATGGAATAACATGGAAGTCTAAGAGCTTCACATTGACTGAAATGCAAGTTTGATAGATATGAGGTATGCTCCTTTATAGCAAGCCTGATCTTGAGGGCATCAGAAACAATGGATCTTGAGAGGAGTGATCTACGCCATCCACAGACTTCTAAAAGATAAAAATGAAGGAAAATCTATGAGAGGTGACAGATATTTGACTTCAGATCCCATTACCTCCAGGAAAATACTGTGAAAATTATTAGAGACAAGCTGTTGTCCCAACCCATAGCCTTAAATACACTTTCATGGCCTGATTGAAGTGGAGGAAATTTCACCCTGTAAAACTTTTGCAAAAAAACTGGTGGGGGAAGGGGGAAAGTGGGGGTGTTATTTCTATTTCTCAACTGTATCTACTCAAATAACTTAGGTAGCCAGTATCAACAGATTTAATCCATCCTTGGTCAAGCAAAATTCCATTTTCAGTTTAACCTGATTAAGAATTCCATCTAACACACAATAAAGGTAATGGTACAGTTTAATCTCAAGTGGATAAAGTCTGTATCCTGATAAAGAAAATGTGTATAGTAAAAGGCAGTGGAAGAATTGCTGTAAATTGAACTGCACTGTGAGGTGCTTTCTGTCCACAGTTATCTGTAGGAATTATTGGAAAGAAGTGATGCTATGGCCAAGGATCAGTTAAAGAATCAAACATGCAGCTGTGATTGTTATTTTGGTGTGTTGTCACTTTTTTATATTCATCTCTATTTTTCTGTAACTCTGTGACATGACCACCCAAGTATATCAAGATGTCCTTCTTACTTAGTGTTCCCACTGTTAATGTCTGATAATAGTTTGGTCTTTCAGCTGCCGCGTTCTGTGGTAAATCTGCAAGGAGGCATCCTTCATCGTGTTCTGCTTTTCACCCTTTGTAGAGTTCAGTGTTGCAATGAGCTGAGTTCCTAGAAAAGACTGAGATTTTTCTATAAATTTGTTGAGTCTCATAATATATTTCAAGGGCACGCAGGTCTTCCACTTGTTTAAAAGAAATACTCCTGAAGACACTGTCATGCACTGTTTTGCAAATGTGCTTAGAGCCTCCTTTAATTTTGTGTGTTACAACACTGGGATTCGCCTCAGAAGCATATTCAGTTATTCTGAAAAGTTGAAGTGAGGTACCATCACGTGGGATTTCTGCTGGTGTGATGAGAAAAGCCCATAAAGAGATAATGTCCAGTTTGCAAAAGAAGGAAAAAAATCGTGTCAGATAGCCCATGTTGGCTGCCATCATGTTGCCATTTAGCAGATACCTGTAGCTGATTGTTCAATGTATTAGAAACATGTTAATATTTTAGCGTAAATGATTTGAAGGCTTTGGGATTTTTTCAAACCAAAAATTTGTACCATGTTTGATCAGTTAATTTTTTTTAATATGATTTTAAGAACTCTAATAATTCAGATTTATGTTGTTGGCAATTTCTTTTGCTGTTCTCCTTGTGCGGGTTTTTCATTATTTTATTTTCATTCTGTTTGTTTTTGGCTTACTGGCAAAGGACGGCGCCACTTTAATAAGTATAAAAAGAAGGGTAGGTTTTTTTAAAACTTCTTTTCATTTCTTTTGCAAAACCTATTTAGTTTAAAACAGTTACTAAGATGTAAGGTGTAGCCTATCTCTTTTGAAATTGATTCTAATGGATTTGCTGTTTCTGATGATTGCCTGCACCTCAATGAGTTCCTGCCACTGCCATTTTCTTTGTTATGTGTGTGCTGTTAATCTCTGCATAAAAATGTAAAAAGCTGTCACTTATTAGGTAAGTAAGGTATAATTGCTAGGAGTAGCAACTCCTGCTTTTTCTCAGATGTTATTCAAATCTCAGCTGTTTGGAACTCTTCTTGCTCTGAGGTTATTCAGAGGCTTATTGCTTGGGCAATAGTGCACAAAGAAGCGGGGCTTTGTCCCTTGAATGCCCTGCTTGAAACTATTCTCTTAGTGCCATGTGGAGGATGCTCCCAGTGGCATAAGAGGTTCTGGGGGTGATTGCAGTGGGGAAAACATGAGTTTTGGAATGCATCTTGCTGAATAACTCAATACTCGGGTTCATCACTGCAGAGCACATGGCCCACATGAATGTACGGTGTGCAGCTGGCCATGTATAGGAGTTAGTATTTCCTCTCTCTGTAAGGAAAACATTTACCTTCATAACTGTGCTTCAAATGTTAGGAATTCAAAGTAGCATGAATTTAATGGAGATAAATGGGGGAAATATGATAGGCAGTGTTACAAAGACACTAGCAGTGTGGCTGTTGTCAGTTTAGGGTAACACAGTAGTAAAAGAAAGTTTTGGAAAGGATCAGATAGGTGACATCAAGTGGACAACAGAGGACAAATAGGGCTTCCAAAGAAGACAGAGCATGGGAAAGAGCTAAAAATACTCTTCTAAATTTTTTACTTTTTTAAAAAAGCAATATAAGTCCCAGAGAGATCGAAGTCAGAATTCTAGCAGTGAGCAGTCTAGGGTTAAGTGGTCTGCAAAAGTTCATGTTCCATGTGGTAAGAGGAAGGGTCCTGAAACAGGACTGGGAAAGAAGAGCAACAGTGCTGAAGTGGGGTTATGAGGTTAACAACATGATTTTTGTATCACTATTGCATGCTGACATGACTGAAGAAGACTGAATTTATCAATACTGGAGGTAAAGGTGTTGATTTCATGTAGATTTTATTTGCTGAAACCTAGGGTAAGAATTCTGACAGAGAGATGTAATGCATAACAAATCTGAGTCCAGGAAATGCATGAGTCAAAAATAACATCCAATTCTGAACATTAATGACAGATTGTACGATGGTATTGTCCACTGTGATAGAGCAAGAATGGAGGGGAGAGTTGAGAAGTAGCAGGCTAGGGAGAAAAAAAAAACTTTGTTGGCAAATATTTAATGAATTCATAATCCTAGCATGTCTCATCACTTACATCATACTCATAAGAAAGTTAAAAATAAAAAATTAGGAGGTGTTCCTTTCTTTGGAAGTGCTGCATTCATGACTTGTCACCCACACATGTGTCACTTCCTTTCTTGCAGTTCACAAAATTTATCATGTACAGTTTCTCTCTAAGTATCTCTTCCTGGGTGAGTTTGGTTTTGGGGTTTGTGTGTTTATAGGTGTATGTGTGCCAACTTATCTATGTGCTGCCGCAGCAGCACAGCCCTGCCTTGTCACTCAGATCTTTCACAGTGGGTGGAAGCATCATTTTGATACTTGAACAGACAAGGCAGTCTTTGGCAGTGTTCCTCTCCAGCAGCTCTCACCTCTCTAACTCAGTACCTTAAAATGCCTTTGTTATAAATGTTCTCATTTTCCAACTCTCATCTTTTATTGCAGACTTTTTGCATTTCTGACAAACTGATCACGTCCTCACTTGCCTTCCAAGGAGTTCTGTGTACAGGGCAGTGCTTTGCTGTCTGCCCTCAGTTTTCTTAGTTTTACAGAACTTCACTGCAATCTCACAATGGTTTTGTGCTATCCACTGTGCCTAAATAATTGCAGAATAAATAAATGGACATGAAACCTATTTTGCCTATGGTTGAGAGTTATTACCATCTCTCAAGCTGCTACCTTGCCTGCATGAAATGAGGTAGTAGCTTTGATCTAGCGTCAGGTAGACAAGTAAAGGCAACACAAAATCCGCCACTCTTAGCTCTTTCTAATTGGCAATTTAAACAGGAGCCAAGAACTGAAAGGGTCACAAGCTGAATTCTTTGTGATTGTTAGTGGTCGTGGCTACAAAACAGGTTCAAGGTGTGCAGTCAGTGGTGTGCAAAGGAATTTAATTCAGGAACCATTGTTTCTAGTCTGCAGCTTTCCTCATCAATCCTCATGAACTCTGTTGGAGGTTAGAGGTAAAAAATAGCACTGGAGAGTCTGGATTCCAGAATTCTACAACAGATACTTTGTTAAATTTCTTTTACAACACAAGTCATTTAGCATCCTAGCATTTCATTAGTCTTTAAAACTATGAACCTCTCCCTGTAGTACATTGTTGATTAAATGTGAGGATTAGCAGATGTTGGCAAGATGTGCTATTAATAACAGGATGGTGACGTCAGAGTATTAAGGTTACTCCCTAGCCTGTGCTAGTCTAGAATTGGAGCTTCAGGTCTTCTGTGTTCATTGTAAACAATGTTGACAAAGTTGAAATGGGATGCAGGAGCTACTTTTAGCACTGTAAATATTTGGGAAAACAATCTTTAAAATGTGGCTTTCAACAAGCAAGCTAGTAACTTCTCATTGTTCTTAGAGATCTTAATGGTTTCTGCTGATTCCAGTGTTGAATTGAGGGTTATAGAGAAATTATCTGCATAAGAGCTTATCCTGAATAATTTCAAGCGGAGATGCTCCTGTTGTTTAAAAGCACATCTTGCTTTCTGTTTGTTGTAATAGTGCCTTTACAGGCCAGCAAAGAAAGCTTTACATTTTTAAAAGGTATTTATTTGTTGTTGTTAAATGTGCTCAATACTTGCACATAGTATAGCAATTTAATTAGCTTTTGTTTCCTATATTAAGCTGCCAGTAAGCATACAGCTAAATTTGTGCCTATGGGTTGCATTGCCCTCTCTCATGTTTCTAAATTCATGTTGCAGCCTATGAACTTGAAATTATATATGACTCCTTTTCCCAAATTGCTTGCAGGATAGTGGTACAGCTTGAAGGTGGACTTGTTTCTGTAGGAGAAAATGTCTTAGACAAAGCTAAGAGGATTAAGAAACAAATGGGGAATGCTGAGGAATTCAGTAATGAAGGAAGTGACTCACTGAGACAAGTTGCCAATGCCACTGTTGGACAAAATGCTAGGTAAAAAGAAAAGAGGGCATGTAATAATTGTGATTCCCCAATGCAGTGAACAGTGGTGCATCTTGATCTGATCACTTATTACCCAGCCTGGGGAAATTCCACAGGCAAAGCCACAGGCAGTATGGCTGCTGAGGCCTACAAACTGCAACCAAGTTTTACTTGCTTTGTATGATGAAGTTTGCTTTGCTTATGTCCAAGATGAAAAGCATATGGAAGAACAGTAAAATCGTATTAATGGATTTTTCTTCAAGAGCAGTATAGTAGTGTTTTCATACTTCATAAAAGCTGAGCACATTCACTTGATCTGTCACAGCTGCTTTTTCATTTTATCTCCCATTCTTACACATGTGCAACAGCAACACATCTATTGCCACAAATATTTTGTGTTTCAATGGGATTCCAACAAATTAGATATTTCAAAAGGTTCCCAGTGCAGCAAGGAGATAGACATGCATACAAATACATGCACAACACAAAGTGTTGTGCAGCTTACTTTCTGGCTGGCCAAAAATCTCATCTTACAGTGCTTCCAGTGGTGGTGGCTAAGAATCGCTCCACTCTGTACTCTGCTGAGCTGAATTGTGCTTGCAGTGATGCATGCTTTGTATTTGTTTTTGTATTTAATTGGTTAGCTTATTTAATTGTGTTGCAATCTATATTTTGTTGTTAGATTGCATTGTCTCTACGGACTTCTACTGGCATTTGTTTATTTCATTATGAGTTTGTCTTTGCAGTAGTGTTGGGATCATCTTGGAGTCCTTGCGATGATGGCAAATGTCATTGAAGCAACTAATATTAAGTAGTATTGTTAATCATTTTGTACAAATGCAGCTGTTAAGAGATCCTTCGACATTTGCCATCCCTGAATAACAAAAACAGCTTTAAATCACAGCTTCAGCTTTCAGCATGCAGTGCTATTTTCATATCCGCATTATATCTAGATTTGAACCTGTAATTTAGATCTTCTCTTGTATTTAGACCCTAGTTGGGTGATATTAAATTCAGTTAGCTGTCATCCCCCCTTACTTTCTCAAACAGAAAGATTTCTAATTCAAATGTAGAAAATGTTTAACTATCTGTAGCTAATGTGTAAATGTGCAATTAATCATGTTGTGATTTAAATATTTTCTGATAAATTTAACAAGGCAAATAGTATTAACTAAAATGAGACCAAAGCAGCCTGTAGGTGCAATCCTACACCTACTGCATTGCTATTTAGCTAGACACAAACTATTAACAGAGAAGTAACAGTTTCTACCTCATTCCCTGGGAATGGTGCAAAAGCTTTCCAAAAATATTTGAAGAAATATTTCATATTTTCATTTCTTTTTCTAGATGAAGAAATGACTCATGCTGTTAGTGCTTCCCTGTTGTGAATCACAACACATATGTTGGGGAGGATAATTCTGGTATTTGGTTTTTGTGAACTTGAAGCTTCGTGTCTTTGATTTCTCCCTGGCTCTCTTCACGGAGGTAGCTACTGAAACCTCTAAAATGACTGAGTTTTCCCTTCTTTCTCAGTTTTGCTAGTGATGAAGTTATCAAGACATACAAATAAAGATCTACTTGCTGGTCTATGACAGTAGTCGATTTCACCATCCATTTATTTCCATCCTATCTGTTGGTTGAAAGGAAAATTTATTTCTCAGCATGTTCTTGTAGTTGTACCAACTCCACTACTTATATCTAAAGCAGGAATTTCACAGATCTGATTCCATGTTACTGCTTCCCACAGAAAAAGAGTTTTAGATTGCAAGGAATTGTTTTCCGGACATTTATATCCACCATCTACATTTTCTTCCAATCTCATGTATCATGCGGAGAATTGAAAAGAATTTTTCCCTCCCTTATTTACCCCTGTTTTCAAAAGCATAAATATGTGGCAAACTGATCAGTCACATTCTCCTGTGGGAAACTAGGATCGGTGCAGGGTAGCTTCCATTTCCTTGAGTACGTTGATGCATATGAAAAAGAAACTGAAGTGTGCTGCTCTTTAATGATGTGGTAGATAGGAAGGATTGCTATAATTGGACTGACTGTAAATCTACTATCTGCAAACCATCTTCATGTACCACATGGAGGACCGTAGTCTTTAATTTAGGTAGTGATATTTAGGGAGTTACTGCAGTAGTGGAGGGGGAACGAACAGGCTGGTGAAGTTTTGAATCCAGAATGTACTGACAAGAGAAAGACCTCAAGACATTTCAACCCTGGCACCGTTGGCTGGTTTTACAAGTGTCTAGCTCAACTCATCCAATCTTTAGTTTGTTTTATACCACTTGAAAAATCTATTTTATGTTCTGCTGTGGCTCTTCCAGGGGAACAGGGACACATTCATCTTTCTTCCTTAGGTATTTTTGGTAGTAGTTTTAAGCAAAGCACTTGTCTAATGGCAATGCATGCTTTGTAGAACAGTAAAGGAGGGAACAGTGAGTGTGGTGTTACTGAGAGATAAGGTCACACTGAAGGTAAGGATAAAAGCTATGAGCTTTTTGATAAATTTTGGCTAGAGCAAAAGTTTGCTGAGTGTTCAGAAGGATGTAAATATTCATTGTGCAATTAATGATGTTCAGTCACTTCTATAAAAATCCTGCCATTTTTTTTCTGTAGAACAGCTTAAGTACTTATTGATTGAGAACTTCTGTAACTCCCAAAATGGAGGCATCCCCATATCTCTACAGGTATTTTAAATGAATTGAATTAATCATAGGCTTAAAAGTCTCTAGTGATCTCCGTTAACTTTCCTGGGTTTAATTAAAACATCTGTGCGCTTTTAATTTATCGATTCATCCAACTCATATGTCATGTTTTTAACACACCCCAGCATGCTCTGCATCATTTTTAACCCAATTTCCACTTAACTAAAGCAATTAAATTCACCCCGGATTAATTAAAGCATCCATACTTTAGTGCTTAAGTCAGCGTGTGCTGCTTTCCCCAAATGGTTTCTGAATGTCAGAGATTTGACACACCTGATGGGTTTTTTGTCCTTCTAGAAATTCTTCTGTGAATCTCTTTCTTGCTTACTAATGTGCAGTTTGACAGAGCTAGACAAGGGAGCTTGTCAAGGCTCAGGTTGGGCAACTGAAGTAAGGGTTGCAGAGCGTGAGTACTAAGGATTGCAGGGCATGAGTCCTGTAAAGGGCTGTACACTTCATCTTAGCACTAACTTGGTGCTCGCAAGCATAGAATAACACTGCTATTAAATCATTTAAATTATTTGCATACTCTTTAGTCAAAGTCAACAATTTCATGAAGTAACTAATAAAGCATATAATGCCAGTACCAGCTAGTCACACTTGACATTCTTCTGCTACTACATGGATTTCTACGAGATGGTTTCTGCTTGAAGAGCATGAGGTCTTCAGTATTCCAGAGTTTCCTGTTCTTGACAACATTTCATCCTCATGGAAGTTAGTGATCTTGAAGAGCAGGCAGTCTAGCCAAACGGCTTTCTTCCCACCCTTGCAAATATCTGTTTGTGAAACATAAAGAACAAACGAGTGAAGATGTTCCTTGATTCATTCACTCTCCCATGCCAAAATTATTTTCTTGGGGCAAAGTTTGATTAGGAGTGGGGCAACTTCTTACCAGGAAAGTAGCATAAAAGCAGCATATGCAAGTAAAAGTGAAGCAGCATAAGCTATGGAGTGGTCTTAGAAGTAATTTCAGATTTTCATATATCCATAAAAGACCTGCAGTTACTAGACATGCAGATAATAAGTGAAAGTTGCATCCGACTGATTAAAATAGGTTTAAACAGCAAACATGAAGGAAAGTGTTGTCAGACAAAACAATCGCTTTGTTAAACTACAAATGAAACACTCATATGTTTCATGTCTCCTAATGTTTTGAAATATGGGCTAACACTTGATGTAGCAAGGGATGTGATAATATGTTAGGTTTCAGTACTTTTTTTTTTTTTCCAGATAATAATAATGTAAAGCCTGGAGTCAACATTTTGGATCAGGTTGTCAGCAATTTCTTAAATAACTGGGATGAGTTTCTAAAATGCATGTTTGCAATTCCTGTAGTTTTAGTGGGTTTGTAGAGTTAAGATTGTTTATATGTAAATAGATTTAAGTTCACTTTAGGAAGTTCTAGGCAAGAACTTGGCTTTTGGAGTTAATCTAAAATTATTCATGGCTTTGGTATACCATTGCAGTAGAATTCAGCTCTAGCATCAGTAAAATGCATCTTCACTTGCTTACGTATTGATCTAATTTATCCATTGAAGAGAAATTAGCATTTATAGACTAAATGCTACATATATGTCACCAGGATAAAGGCATCAAAGAGAAAAATACAAGTACAATGCAAACCTATTTGTATTTTTTAGGTATTCAGAACTAGGTGGTTGTAGATGACATTGGGTTTGGATCTTCCCTTTATTTCTGCTTCAGTTTGGAGCTGACCTAGAATGCATTTATTTGCTTTAGATTAGACTGTCATAAGCAGTAATCCATCTTCTTTATATACTGGCAAAATCATGCATAATCCCTCAGCAATAGCCACTTAATCTCTGCTAAATGGAACTCCAAGTGTGAGCCATTATAGAGTCTCAATTAATTATCCTCTAGAGGAACCACACCCAGAAGGTTCACCAGTAAGGTGCTTCGGTAAGAAATTTGACCTCTGTCTGTCTTCAGTCGCGTTCCCAGTCGTCGGTGAAACAAAGAGTGGCTTGATTTCTACTATGCTGCTGTGTGTATTTCAGTTTTTTATATAACTAAGACTTTGTGCAAGTCTGTCCAAAGAGAATATTCAAATTGCCCAGTCTGTAGGCCTAGATGACTTTTGAGATACATCTGTTGCATGTTGATATGGTTGTATTGAACACTCGAAAAATATTTACTCTGTTTGGTGATACATAATCACTTCCCCCAAACTTAGAGACATTGGGATGAGTATAGGGAAGAATTCTTGGGGCAAAACCAGACTAAAAAAAAAAAAAAAAAAAAAAAAAGAAATTCTTCTTGATGAGAAGACTCAAACTGTCCCCATATGCTTGGAAGCAGAGCCAAATTTTTGTCTAGCTCCAAGCAAATTTTGACTCAACCTCAACAGGTGCTATGCATGCTAATATTAATTAATATCCTCCACTGTTGGGTCGTAATAGTTACACTGGACCAGTATGTGACCACACAGAGAGGTGATCCTTCTGCAATTTTGAAAGTGCATATGCTGTCAGGCACACTTCTTTTCATCTGTGAGATTCAGCAAAAGTTTCAGGACTGAAACTCGCTCCTCCTAAACAGGAACATCTGCTGATAAAAATAGTCTTTATTTCTCTTAGGTCTGACAAAGCTCTGTACAGTTCAAAAAGGGCTGAACATACCTTACATAGGAGTATAAATAGTGTTTCTTCAGAATGGTTTCTTTTTCTGAACATGTTTGTACAAAGGTTGTATTACAGAAGTAAAGCTCTAATGGCTCAGACTATAATTCCATTTTACCCAGCATTTCAGATCTAATGGTGTCATACAACAGATAGATGAGCAAGACTAATAAATTCTACCTGTCTTTGATGCTTCTTCAGTGAATTCTTTTAGTTCTAGAGATAACTTGTGTTAGAGCTTCCTACAGCAGATGGTGTCTCTTTTTGTATAGTAGCCTTTGTAGATTTTCATTCAATGGATTTGTCTAACTATGTGCTCAGTCAGAGAATGTTCTTCTAGGATTTTTAAGTTTTCAGATTGTCTTGTTAAAATCGGTTGATGGAACAGTTAGTAGCGCATAGGGTGTAAGGGCACTTTAGATGGTGTCTAAGTGCTCTATTACTGCAGCCTTTAACTTGCACTTCAACGTGTGGTCCTAATTTTCCTTACTGCTTACACTGTGGAGAAGCCACCGAGTGGTAGTAAGATGAGGGCGTACAAGCATGATGGATACAACTGTGCTGGTCCTTACTCAAGCAATACCCATCAGGCTTGATGCAGTTTTCTTCATCTAGAGCAGTGACTTCCCATACTAACCTGCCTCCAGCATCTCACCACAAAATTCTGTGGGAATATTTTTCTGTTGAAAAATGATGTCTTGATGTGGAGTGCCTCTTGACAGCTTCCCTGAGCTCTGAATAAGCCTGTAAATGGCATGCCCCATTGGAAGATTTACATTTGGACGCAAAACTGAGCTGCCTGCAAAATAAGGCAATATAAGGACAGGGAAGCTTTGAGATGTGAGTTCAAAAACCTTTCAAGTCTGCATATTTTTATGCCTGGAAAGTCAAATAGCATTCAAGAGAGGTACACCATCTTTTGTTTTATGAGGACAAACTGAAAAAAGTCTGCACTAGAGAAATGACAGTCCAGGTTCTAGTGGTATAGGACCCTCTCTGCACGAGGAACTAAGACAGAAATCTGCCTTCAAATCCTGTTTGGAACTTCGAGTAGCGGGAGAAGGCCTCTCAACCAAGCAACTGTGTAATTAAACCAAGTTCTGCAACAGCCTCCGAGAGTTTGACTCCTCAGATACCCTTTAATGGTTTCTTGCTATGCTGTAGAAGCATGTACACACCTCTGGTGAGTATGTCCATGTGAATACCATAAGGGTGGGTGAAAGGCATGTGTACATGGACTGTAGCTGGGACACCTATGTGTTAATTGTCACTGGACAAAACAATGGCTTTTAATGTCACACCATTTGGGCATTACCTGTTACCATCTCCTTCCTAGTCCATGTGTAGCAAGCTGTTTATCAAATGGTCTTTCCTCATGCATCAAGGAAAGTTAACATTACTCCAAAATACCTATCCAAAGATAACCTTTATAGAGACAACTCATAGTGGGATGTTTGGCCAGTCTTTCATGCTCAATTAATGCTTTTAAATGTGTGCAGCCTACAAGACTCAAAGGTCTGTAATATCCATTGAGTAGCCAGCCCCATGTTAAGAATTTTGCTTGGTTTTGTTCAAATGAGGAGAAAGTTCTTCACAGAGAGAGTTGTTAGCCATTGGAATAGGCTGCCCAGGGAGGTGGTGGAGTCACCGTCCCTGGAGGTGTTCACAGTGACTTGGGAAAACATGTGAACGTCAGCCCAAACAAGACTTTTACATGCAGTGGAATGGAGAATTATGGACAAAGGAATTGTTCCTGTCCTCATACCTCATATCCAAAGGGTGGAAGTGGTCCTACTTTGATCCCTTTCTTTATGGCTCACCTGTATGAGTTGCAGCAGCAGCAGTTCCCTTATTTAGGCAGCGAACAGCAGTGTGTGCCAAGAAACTGAGACAGATCCTGCGGTGCAGCTCGTTCAGAAAAAGGAATAGTCATATAGCATTTCAGGTGCTCTAGTTCAGTGTGTTGTATATTATAGGAGGACATGTGATGATGATGTGCAAAAAGACGTAGAACAGATTGTCCCAGAGTGCAGTGTGGGCATAGTGAATATTTGTCGGGTTTGTAAGTCAGTCTTATGGTTCAGTAATGCTAATTCTGAAACCAGCTGCAAAAAGCAAAACAGGTAGCACTTGAGCATAAACTTTTTCCCTGAACTCAGTAAAGCACTTGTGAACGTCTATCACATAAGAAATTAGAAAGTTGCTGTAGTATTAATTGAAATCATTCTCAGCACTCTAAATTTTAGCTACCGTATCAGGTTACAAATCTGAGTGTGTTTTTTCTGATCTTTTCTTTTTCTTATTTCAACTAAGAAAAGTCTTGGGAAAAGTCTATCCTGAAATGTGGTTTTGCAGCAGATCAATGGGACAGCTAAGATTAATAAGGGTTACAGGACTGAGCAGTGAAGAAGTTGTATAACTGGACAATTACACATTTCTTTTTAAGAAATCAATTACTTGAGTTCTTCTTGATCATTCGGGTTAAAGGGGTAATAGAAGCAAGAAGACATTAGGACCTTTTTGTGATTAATAGTGGCTTTTGAGTATATTTTTGGCAGTGTAAAACTAGCTGTTAGTTTCTAATTACTTTGAGGGGTGAAAAGAGAGGGAAACCCTTTTCTGTCTTTATCAAACTTTGCCAGTGAAAGAGCACCTTTTTCAAAGATCCACTTCATTACTCTCATTTTCTGTTATTCCTCTGTTATTTTTTCCATTTCTCTGACTGATGACCACACACTCAGTCTTTGGCAGGCTTGTAAGCTCACAGATTGCTGTGTTCACGTGAGAGATACGGGCATACAGGAATGTGAATATGCCTTAGTGTAACATTTATATGCAGCTGGCTTTTAAAAAACTCCTTGTTTCTTTCCATCGCTGTGCATATAGACAGCATCCTATTCCTGGCATCTAAGACAGGCTGACTACCTTTATTATTCACAGTCCTCACTTCATTTGCATAAATGAATATATGCTCAGAATGTGTCTTACCTCCTTAATACTACAAGAGTGAGGGATAAGGGTTAATGGCGCATTCTTGCCAACGCACACAGGGTAATAGTAGTCACTCTGGGATCTGGGAAAACAAGGTTCAACAGAGATATTGGTGGCAAGGTGCATTTGTTGTAGATGAAAGCTTGTGTTATTCCTGTGTTAAACATTCTTACATTGAAATAAATAAGTCAAAGGGCTTAAAAACTTTGGGGGGTATTACATTAAATTATTATGAAAGAAGAAAGATGCTATATAATAAAATGTTCTGAGGACTGAACGTTTTTGTGTTCTGAAAATTGTGTTACCTAGTTAGAAGAAAGCAGAGTAATGTCAGACTCAAAACTGTTCATGTTACTTCATTAGTTATCCCAAACATCATCAACAGTCTGTGGAGAGTAACGGTTGTGTTCAGAATGCCCAACAATCCTTGTTTAATTAAATAACCAAGTTATTTATTTGGGAAATGAAGAGTTGTACTACAAGTTATCTTAGATCTTTTTCCCCTCGAAAATTAACTGTTTAAATACATGTATCAATATTCGGTAGTGGATTTTTAATGCCCTTGTAGATAAATACATGTATGACCCTGCTTGTTTTTCTTTCATTGAATTTTCCAGCCGCCTGCCCAGTTCTGTGCAGTGGCAACGGTCAGTACTCTAAAGGCACCTGCTTATGCTACAGTGGCTGGAAAGGTCCAGAATGTGATGTACCCATCAGCCAGTGTATCGATCCCTCATGTGGAGGTCATGGTTCCTGCATTGAAGGGAACTGTGTCTGCTCTGTTGGCTATAAAGGAGAAAACTGCGAAGAAGGTAGGACTTTTTTTCTGTGTTGTGAGTTTGGTGTCTGGATTTTGGAGTTATTTAATGGATAGGGGAGCAGGGAAAGAAAGAACAGAAGAAAAATTTAAATGTAAAAGTGCTGTATCAGATAATTGTAAAGTGGGGTCAAAATGTAGTCCATTGCGGTTTTACTAACAGCACAGTTTGGACAAAATTTGTGGTCTTCTGTATGCATTGTTGTGCGGTATGAAGAGTAAACCTGAATAGTGCCTTTGTTGAAGAGTGAAAATAAGTCTTTTCTTATGGATTGTATTTATTGAACAATTTGGATGTGAAATACAGAGGATAAAGGAGTAGTGGTAGACAAAGTTGTGTAGCTACAGTTTCACACAAAGCAAACATATCACTCACTATTAAGACAGAGGTTGATGAAACAAATTTGAAAGACTTAGGTATCCATGTTACTTACAGACAATGCTGGGCAAATTACTCCTGTTAGCTGCAATCATATGGGATTAAAGAAGGGTAGATGGTACACACAAACAATAACTTTCCTTGGGATGCAGAAAAGCTCTTCATGCTGAAAGCATCCAATTCCTTGTGTATGCAGGATGAGCAAATTTAACAAAATAACCTATGCAAAATGTGGTCACGGATTAAGCTCAATATTGGTTTTATTCAGTGTTTTCTCTTAGCATGCATAAGATAAATTAAACTGCTGCTCTTTTAGAATATATTAGTATGGTTAAAAAAGGGAATTTAACTCTCCCTCCAAATCATTGCTAGATAGACAATTCAGCATACTTTGCACATCCTCAGAGTAGTAAAAATTCAAGCTACTTTATGATGACATTCCAGAGCCTATTAGTCCTCCAAAGGTAGAAGTAGTTTGAGGACTAAAGTGCTGGGACTGGAGCTTCGTGGGTTTAGGACTAAAGAGTCTCTATGCAGTATTCTGAGTGAGATGCAGAGCTGTCCACCACACATACCAGTTTTTATCTTACCCTGCAGCAAACAGCTGTTTCTCCCATCAGAGAACAAAGGGAAGAAAACTACAGGGGCGTAGACCACTAAGGGGTTTATTTTTCTGGCATGAAGTGCAGTCATTGCCTTTAGATCAAGATTTTGCAGCAGTCTGAGTGAACTTATTTACTAAAATTAAAAACAAACAAACAAGGATTCTTGCTAGTGGGTCTGCCAACACTACAACTATTTGTTCAATTTGTCCCTGTCATCTCCTTCCAAGAAAATTTCACAGCACTGGTTATTGAAGCTCTAATCTAGAGTTCAGTTGAAGTCAGTCAAAGTTTTCCATTGGTTTTAAACAGGTTACATTATAAGCAATACTCACAAAATTCTGTAATGTCCTTTTTGTTTGCCCGAATTGATAGGTCTCAGTTCACCCTGAGTGAATGATTACAGGAAATGTGCAAAAATTATCTGAAATGCTTTGCTAGCATTCTCACTGAAATCACAGAAGGGAAAAAAATGTCCTTAATGTACTCTACAACATCCAGTCTGTTCCCCAGGACTGCAGACAGATCTCTTTCTGGTACTAACCACAATAATTTTCTTGGTCTTACTGAGTTCTGTGAATTCCATGATGTTTTGTGTTGTAGAAATGCTCCTGTTTTCAGACTGTAGTAGATGGCCAAAAATGGGGTTTCTTTCATTTGATTCTATAAATTTTAGACAGTAAGTGTTCCTCCCTCATCTTAATTGTAATTTCCAGCTACTTGCAAGGAACTCTCTACTATCAGTTGATTAGAATGGTGCAGTGTATCGGGGCTAGACATCTGGAACTCTCTAGCACTCCTATAAGGGAAATGGGCTCTTGGGGTGCTTAATTCAGCTTAATGTAAGGAGAATGTTTGAAATGGGTGAAACAAACACATCACTAACTCCAGAGTAGTTGACAGAACAAGCTAGTGCGTATATTTTTGCAGACATGTTCATGTTAATACCATTCAGGATTGGAAACACTACAAAATGCTGTCAGTCAACAAAGCTTTGGGGGAGGTGAATTACTATATGTGGTGAAAGAACATATGTTATTTAATCATCATTGTGCTTGAAAGGATAGGTTTTGTCTTAAAAAGATAAGCAGATTAAAAAGACAGGAGATATTGACTGCCAATAACATGACAAGAAAGGTTAAAATGACCTTTTCCATACATCATTGGGCAACCAAGAAATCAATAAATTAATATACAAGTAAGTTTCAAAAACAAACATCGTGTTCCAACTCTAAAATTCCATTTCTTCTGTACATATTTTTCACATTCATTTAAGAGCTGCAGGAGAAAGGGTATAACATGAAGTGGTGTCTCTCCAGTTGAAGGTAATCATCTGATCGTATCTAAAGTTTTTGCACTAATTCAGATTCTGCCATTCTGATGGTAGAATGATGCAAATAAATCTACCTGTATTTATATATAACATATGAAATCTCCTCTAGTGATTTAAGCATCCAAAAGGAATGGCAAAGGTTGATTCATTTGCCATTTCCCAACTAGGCTGTTGAACTGGAGCAAGTGGGTCAGCAATTTTTTGGTTTCCTTTGGCTTATTATTTCTAATATTTGTCATGGCCATATTGTTCAATTTACCTGAAATGAAAGTGGCATCAAAATCAATATTTGTGATTCACAATTTTTGCAGCATAAACATTGTTCTATTAACAAATTTGCACACAAGATGAAGTGGCATATTTGTCAGGTTTCATTCAATCTAGTTTGGGGAGAGACAAGTGAAATTGCCGAATTAGGTTAAGTTAAGGGTGGTTTTCTTGTCAGCTTCGTGGTCGAGTCATTTTTCAATGGCATTTAGCTTCATAAGTGTAATTCATGGCTCTTTGGGGGCTTTATGATACATATTGTTCAGAAAACTCCTTGACCTCCTTTTTTGTCCTTAGGGATATAAATTGCTTTCAGTGCCTTTTTTATCAAATCTACAGAGAGCCCAATACTAAATGAGCTCTAATGATCTGAGCTGCCGAGGGGCTGTGAGTTCTAAGTCTGGTGTACTAGCTTGCTAAGGTGCATTTGCCTTTGTTTAAACACCAAAGCAGGTCTGTTTATAAATCCTTATTAAATACCATTGTAAACCCTTACAAAGTCCTGGGACCAGAACCTTGGCAGCCTAAGTCAGTGCAGTTCTATTGCAGGCAATCATGTTACACTAATTTTAGCAGCTGATGATCAGGCCCAAGATGATAACTCTTAAGAGCATATGTTAAAATAGACAAGATTTGAGTTCAAAATAAAAGCTCTCTTCAAATTAAACTCTGAAAGTCATTACTTACCCATAAGATAGAACAAAACAGCTATAAAGTATATTTGTCTAGAATAAAGGAGAAAGTTGGTTAGTGTGTTACTCTACACAGCAAGGGAGAATGAGGGCTAAAAGGTATCAGTAGGCTTATTCTGTAGAAATAGGTCTCAGATGCATGAATACTGTAATTCAGGATAGAGGAAAGACAGTTTATATAGCAGAAGGTGGTGCTTTTCATATGCTCTACATTGCTTTCATTGCACTGGAGAAGAAAGATGGTACATTTCTGACATGGAGAGTGTGTTAGGACTCATCAATATCACCCAAAGTTAGCAACCCTGCCACATACAATGTGTTTATTGAGTTCAACAGAAATAGTAAGAAAGACATATTCTAAACTTTGGACATTTTCTAATTTTGTTACACACCAAGAAGGCATAACAGGACAGGACGAGCGTTCTGGCTAGTTTAAAACCAATTATGAATTTATCAAATCTTAACTGAACTGAACCACAAAACAGTCTTGCTTTATCTATAGATATAATCTTGGTTTACCTGTACATTTGAAATTGCACTGTAATAGTTTCATGTCCAATTAACTAAGCATTGAATCTTACTGGAAAGAAAAAAAAAGAAAGAAAAAGGAAAACCCTATGGCCAGTAATAATGAAAATGAAAGCCTTATAAGAAATTTCACACTCATTTATTCCTATAGCCTGAACTAAGATCAAAACTAGTCTGATAACTCATGGTATTGCATCTCTAAATAGGCCTGCCTCAATCATCTCTGTTGTATCTAATCTTTATACTTTAAATGTTCTGCAACTACCTATAATAATTTGACAAGACTCCCTGTTTATAGAAAAGTTGGGATTTGAAAGATCAAGTATTGTTCACGTGAGGTAGAGTGAAAATGTCTCTACCTTATTTTAGAAGGATCAATTTAGAATAGATGAGAGACAAATCACTTTCATTATACGCTCAGATCTTCCTGGAGCTGCAGGAGAGAATGCCAATCATTCTTGGTCCTTTGTCTTGAGCTAATATATACCAGGCATGAGATGAATTCATTTTATTTGACCTTGACCCTCAATTCCACAGCAAAAGGCAGTAGGTAGAAGCTCTATGATAGTATTTGAGGCAGAGCATAGTATACTTAAAACAAATTTGTGATAGGAGATGAAAATTTGGAAAATGGTAATGCTACTGAGAGTTTATTTGAAAGATAGCTGATAACATTCCTTTGTTTATTAGGACTGAAATAACAATGGGAGTTTCAATGCAGGATTTTCCATCACAACTGTTTTCAATTTCTTATTGTGGTTCAGGATTGAGAAAAGATGAAATCCACCTCTATGCTTTTTTTAAACTGATTTCTCTAAGAGAAATTATGTAGTGGTTAGAAGAGGGTTTGAAGTAACTAGGAGGCTGTTTCATAACTCGGTTACTAGTGGGCCATGAATCCAGTGTTCGGAAGTGCCTGAATAATTTAGGAGTCTAAACAAATCTGAAAGCCACTGATATTTTGACTTCTAGGCACTTAGAGTGGATTTCCTAATGTTATTCTCACAATGTTCCAGCATTTGAGCAGTAATAACAGCAGTGTTGATGAAGATATTCCATATAAAATAGCCATTTAAAAGTGCAATTTATTCAGATTCTTCTTATTTGTTTATTTAAATATAGTACAGGAGTCACTGAAACTTCAGCGAATTTCAGAAGAAATGTTCCCAGGTGTAGGCTTATGTGTGGAATTCTTATTTTATACATATCTCTAAGTATTAAATAAGTCTTTGTATTTCTGCACTACAGCATTCCTGCAGTAAGCTCTCGTTGTTCAGTCACACCCTGCTTTATGTAGGGCTAACATAAAGCACAAAACACTTCACACTTTCTTGTTCTTGGACTAGATGTTAATGTGTTTTGAAGAACTACATCAATTAGCTTTATGCAGCACAGTGATACAAACTTTTCAGAGCGTGCACCTACCTGTTTTCCAAACATCCTATTGTGTGTAATGACCTTTTCCCACATTGGTTTTGTTTTCTTCTGTAGTTGATTGCTTAGATCCCACATGTTCCAACCATGGAGTCTGTGTGAATGGAGAATGTCTCTGCAGCCCAGGTTGGGGTGGAATAAACTGTGAGCTTCCCAGAGCCCAGTGTCCAGACCAGTGTAGTGGGCATGGTACCTACCTGTCAGACACAGGTCTTTGTAGCTGTGATCCCAACTGGATGGGTCCTGACTGCTCCGTTGGTAAGAAAAATATTTTTTCTTGATTTTACAATAAGGTTCCTATTTTGTTAAAATGGAAACATCTGAGGCAAGTTTGAAATGAAAATTGTTTAGAAAACTCTTTGGAATGTGTTTTGTCCTGTGTAGTCATTCTGGGAAGGCATCTGTATATATCTTAGATACTATTTTTTGTGATATTCATTATGTGGGGGACTAGGAGAGTGCAGTTAGGAGTTTTTATTTCATTCTAAAACTGACCCTCATTTGGACTGAGAAAGTAACTTGAGTGCTTCACATCTGCTTCCCTACTGTAAATGAAAACTTTCATAATTTGTAAATATCTTTCTAACATTTGAGGAATGGAAAACACTACAACTGAGTACATTTGGGGGCTTGCTTTACTGCACATCAAGAAACTGCTCGTTTATGAAGAACAACACAAGACAGAAAAATCTCTGTGCAAATAGAGTATTTTTCCCTTTCCAGTTGTACTTGGACTATTAAAAAAAAAAAAAGCAGAAGACATTGAAAAACAGGCACATACTTGATCATTCTAACAGAAGGAGCCAAAGAAGGGGGAAAAACAGTTTTGACAAGACAGCAAATGTTCAATTTCTGGGAAAAAATACCGGGAATTTTGCATTTTAACGTAAGCTGAAACTTGAGATGGAGCTGCAGGCCATAAGCAAGTCTCTCAAAATAATCTTTACAGTTTTCACATTTATTCAGTTATTTCTTTAATGACTTAGAATACCCCACCAGTGAAGCTGTGTATCAGGATAGGTTTATTCTGCTTAATGCATCAGCAGCCAGGAAAATTCATGAATGAGTTTCACTGTCAGTCTCTTTGATAATGTACAAGGCAAGACCCCTCTGCTTTTCTACAACTTCCACTGGCAGAGAGCTGTAGAAGAATTTTTGGACTGAGACACTGGATAACTGACCATGTTGGTAATAGGATTCCAAAATCTCTCTCTTGAAAGTGTCTTTTAACTGCCATTCCTAGACTTTAAGTGACCCTGAATTGTCACCATTCTCTGCTGAATGAGTTTTAGGTGAGTTTTTGTCTCATTTTTAGCAAATCGGTGTCCGTATCAAAATCACATGGGGTCCAGATTTGAGCTGCTTGTTCTCCTTCTTCACTGCTGACTGGTGTTGAGGAAGCTCTCTCTAAAACTTGTTCGTAGCTGCATGGAGGATGCAGGTCTACAGCAGTCTGTCCAGCCTACATTAGCAGGTTTTTTAAACAACTTCTTAATATAGTTTTGTTTGGTTTTAAGCCAAAATTAGAGGCTTGGCTTAGTCAGAATAGGCACAGGCCAACTTTTGGCAGCATATAATTTTCAGCCATAGCATACCTGTTCTGCTCACTTTTCCCTTCATGATACGGTTGCTGCTTCTGCCCTCTGCCATAAGCTAGTTGTGACCTTTCTTGTTTTCTTCTTCTAGAAGTGTGCTCTGTAGACTGTGGCACTCACGGGGTATGCATTGGCGGAGCGTGTCGCTGTGAAGAAGGGTGGACAGGAGTGGCCTGTGACCAGCGTGTGTGTGTCACCCCGTTGTACGGAGCACGGAACTTGTAAAGATGGGAAATGTGAATGCAGAGAGGGCTGGAATGGGGAGCACTGCACCATTGGTAGGCAAACGACAGGCACCGAAACAGGCACATATTGCTTTCTTTTCATAAATCGTAGAAACATAGTTATTGTTGTGTATTGCAATAGGCTGTTCCTTTAAGGACCCAGTGCCTCCAACCATTTCTGACTCCAGATATCTTGGGGGAAATGCAGATGAGATCTTAGAATTATTTTAAATCACTAACGAACTGGTTTGGAGAGGGGAAAACAAACAAACAGACAATAACAAATTCTGCAGCAAATGAACATTAGTAAGTAAAGATGTAACAAATGGTCCATCACGGTATCATCTGAGCCAGGGAATTCAAACTTAACTAAACATTCCTTTGTGTGAATGGCATCTTTTTTAATTTCCTGGTCTGATGCATCAGTGCCCTCCTGCTATTATACATCACATCTGCAACACATCACCACCATCACCACACAGAGCAGGGGTCAAGTTGTGGAGAAATAAGTGCTCCTGGTGTTACAGAAATAGCTCCCTAGCATTCTGCTGTGTTGTGCTGTGACAGTGGGCATGGTGTTTGCATATAGACAATCCCAGCATGGGAGGGCCCTGCCAGCAGTGCGGCATGCTGCTGTACCCTTTCCTAATAGCCTGCTGCTCAGTACAGCATTGGCACCATGCAGAGTGCCCTGACTAACACGATTGCATCTCAGCTGTGATGTGTCAGCCTGGGAAGTTCAAAAAGGTTATCCTTACACAAAGCAATGATGTTCTATCCTCTCAGTTACCATGCATGGAAATATATTGTGAAGAGGAATTAATTGTTCCTAAATGAAGCTCGCTCTTTAAGCCGTCAGGTACTGGAAACAAAGATAAATGTTATTTTCCCTATGCTGTAATTAAAAATGGGAAATTCTGAGTGATCACATCTCTTCTGAGAAGCCTGAGCAAAATTATCAGGAACAAGAATGTGAGATTTAGGCAAGTGCGCTGTTCTCCAAAGGATTTTTGGAGGACTGCAAGGATACCTTGAAAGAAACCCGAGTCCAAACCCAAGGTCCTGTGGTTTTAATTATCTTAAAGCAATAAATTTAACCAAAACAAAAAAAAAAAAAAAAAAAAAAAAAAGGCATAGGTCAATTGGGACTTTCATGGCAATCAGGGACCCTAATGGGACAGTCCTATTACAAGTGAATTGTTATTTCTTTACTCAAAAGTATGGTGAGATTCTTGCATCCCTCAAGATGGCGTTTTGGTTTTGTTGTTGTTTTTTTTTTTTTTTTCATTCCTCTCTGATTTCTTCTTGGATATACAAACCACTTCCAATACACACATAAGGTGGAAACTAGAAGTACACTTATATTGGAAAGAAGAAAAGAAAAAGATTTAGGGATGTATCTTGTGATGTTGTGGTACTGCATGCTTCCACCACAATATGCTAATATGATTTAAATCAAAGCTTTATGACACTTTGTGATCAGAGTGGTTTTTTCACAGTTTCTTTCTGACTTCCATCCTATCAAGCTCTCTCTGCTACATGAATCCAGGCATTTTGTTTTCATATTAAATACTTCCCAGATCTCTACAAAATGCCTAGTATGTAATTTTATTTTTACTTTTGTTTTGTTTTGTTTTGTTTTTTGTTTGGGGTTTTGGTTGGTTTGTTTGTTTGTTTCATTTAATTGTGTACTAATTGCTTATTTTGAAAGTTTCTGCTTTGTGCAAAAATTGGTTTGCTTTACAGTCTTTTTAGTAATATGCCTGTTTAGAGGTAATTAGTGTATTTAAAGGCTTTGTTACTGTGCAGACAAAAAGGTGCTTTGTACTGATATCTTGAACTCTGAAAATTACAACTGAGCTAGTGAACTCTGACATGAGATTGCAGTCTAATTTTCAGAGTTGTCGAAGTAAGTATTTTCCCTATTATTGATAGGTATAATCAGTTCTTTTAGGAGTATGCGTGATTCTGCTGAAGTGATTAAATACAGCAGGATTTTTTGTTTTGCATGCTTTAGAAAGTTTTCCTTGAAGTTTACTGTGGTTCTGCCTGTGGCAAAGATGAAAATAGGTGGGGGGAGGGGGAAAAAGTTTGTGTTTCTAGTTACCATAGATTAAATTTGTGTAGTTCTAAGTTGTCTGTTCTATGCAGCTGGGTATATTCTTGTGACAGGCCTGTATGAGTTCTCATGTGCTTGTACCATGAAAGCCATTTACAAAAGCATGATGCCAGAAATGGAGTCCAGCTCAGAGTGACAGCTCAGCTTGATCACACAGGTTCATGTTACCTGGGGCAGAAAGATAGAGAGTTTGGAGGTTAAGGATGGGTGAACTAGTTTTCGTCAGTATTTGTGGGGGAAAAAAGTTGGTCTAATGCTGACTTAGAACAAATTAATCTTTTATGTGAGCAAAAGCACCCACAAACAGCTATAAAATCAAAACACATTTCCTTTTGCATGTCTTAACCGTTTTCATGTGCTGTATTCACATGGCAGTAGAAAAGAAACCATTACAGCAACCTGCAGATATCCAGGTTCATTCAGGATAATTGATTCTATTTAATATCAAATTAAGCCTTTATAGACAGTTGACAGAATGCACACTTTCTTGCATTTTGGTATTGAGCAGCTGAGCAGAAGAAATTTAAGAAAATTGAGGTTTCTCTCGGCATTTTAAGAAAAGCACTCTAAAAAGTCTCCCAGAATACCACTGTTAGCTCAGTGTTAACAACCTGTTCATGTAAAGCAGCTTTTACCTGTGTGCAGCAATAGCAGAACAGATAAAAACCTGCAAATTCAAATCTCAAGTTCCACAGATTTTTATAAATCTCTATCCAAACAATGTACAAATGAAATGAGTGGTGTCTGGGCTTGCTTAAAAGCTGTGTGTAGCAGAGCAGAACTCTACACCAGGCACTACATTTCGCTTTACTGCTTCAGGTAGGAAGAAAAATTGCTTACTGGAGTGATGATAAAGAAAATTAATCTTTTCCCAGTGCAAAAATAGACACGTCAGGATATGTTTATTAAGTGATTACTATTCATTGATTGCAATTATGGAGGAAGTTATAACTAAATAATAGAGGGTAATCTAGATCAGGAAAAAAATATTGGAAAACTAATAATAAGATGAAAGACCAAGCTGCTAAATCTTGAACCAATTGCATGCCAGAATTTTAAGATGGAGGATTTAGCTTTTCCTTGAATCATCAGTGTTGTTGAAGTGTGCTGTTATAAAATAGATCTGTTACTTTCACTGAAAATAATCGTTTTTCAACTGTTGTGGAGGGTGCTCTTCGTGTAAACTGTCAGGGGAGTGTTCTAAGGACAGTGTGATAGATACAGCAATCTTAACAGTCAAAGATATAATGTAAAAAGTGTAATTCCATCTGTAATTCATATCCTTGCAGCATGAAATACAACTGCTAAGTCACTGGTAAAAATTTCACTCTGAGACTGCTGAAACCAAGATTTAATTCAAAATATTTACAAGCAAAATTTAAAAGTCTGCAACTGTGCCTTGTAGGGTGAGCTCTCGACAGGTTGTCTGTCATATTCCCAAAGCCTTGCTCTTACCTGCCTGTGTCCTACATTAGATGTAGGTTAAGCACTCCTGCCTTCAGACAGAAAGTGGCAAGAGATTGTAGTCAAGGTGATTTGATAATACAGATACTCTACTGTAGATTAAGATCAAGACTATTCTTATCTCTTTTGTTCCTTTTTTAATTTTTCCGTGCAAATGAGCTGTACACCTTTGACAGCCATAGAAGCTAAACCTCCAACTATCCATCTGCTAGGCAAAACACAAGTGAGGGCAATGTGTGCCTCTTTGCATGTCTGCTTAGAATCACTTAGACTGAAAAAAGACCCCAACGATTGAGTCCAGCCATAAATGTAACATTGCTTCCTGTGTCCTTGGTATTGCTTTTGGGAATCTTAACTCCAGAGGTGGATCTCTTTTCCCCACTGAATCCTTGTCCTCTGTACTGAAAATGCCAAATGGTGGGGCATGTTCCTTAGTAAATAAGGAATCTGTGTTAGTCCTAGACTTTGTCTTCTATGTTTCCAGGGCCTTAAATAAGAAAGATATTAACCTATGTGGTGGGAAATAACCTAAAATTTTCAGACACACAAAGAGTATTCTTATTTTCCTGCACATCTTCATGCCCAGGGTGATGAAGTAAACTGAGGTAGACGAAGGAAGTTGTGGAATCCTCATTAGTGGAGGTTTTAACAATTTAAACAAATGTCTGTCAGGAACAGCAGAAAGGTAGTTCATCCTGCCATGGAGCAGCAATCTGACTAGAAAGTCATTGAACTGCATGAGCTCTCTTCCAGTCTTGATTTTTTAAATGAGCTTCAAAGGAAGCATTCCTTCAAAGTGCTTTGTTTCATAATGGCCTATGTTAAGATTTGTACTGTCATAATCTCCTTTAAGAATCTGATGCTCTTAGATGTGGAATTGATCATTTATCCAACCAAAGAGACTATTCTGTGTGTTCTATATTTACAGGACAATGGTTTGTCAATTTATATACTGAGCCACTCTGAAACATCCAAACAAAGAGCAAATACTAATCCAGTAGATAAATAATTCAGATCCTTTCCCTTTGGAGCTCTGAGACTCATCCAAGTGAACACTACATGGATAGTGTATTCCTTCTGGTTTTGCTTTCAGAAATGTTTACTGAAATTTTCTTTCTACTGAGTGTTTGGGGATGACCATGCCCTTTCCAGCTTTTAGACGCATTTATGGGTTTTGTTGACCAGAAGGAAAGACACATAAAACAGTAAAGATTTAGACTTTTACCTTACCATGAAGTCAATAATCAAGAGAAACATTAATAATGCAGCGTTGTGTTATCTTTGGGTACAGCAGGATATTTTTGTCCCATGATAATGCTCTCTGTGTCAAAGAGTTTTTTGGGTTTTTTTCTTCTACTACTGATTTTTCTGGTTGTAATTACAATGGTAATGATTCAAAGATGAGGCAATTTTCAGGAGAGATGGAAAGTGTGTGGGAGGAGACAGTGGAAAGCCATCATATCTGACAAAGAGCAATTTAGAAGGAGCTAGATATATTAGACTTCTCCAATGCACTTCTAACTTAAAATTAATCTGTAACAATTTATAACCTATCAAGGCATAAAAAATCCTCTAATGATGATGACAGAAATTTAGATTGCTTGCTTGGTAGAGGGGGGAGCACATTTTTTCATTTCATTTGAAAAATGAGTAGAATATTTGGGTCATGACCACTTTTCATTACTGATGATCTAGAAATATGTTGGTAATATATATGATGACATGACCAGAAATGTTAGACTGGCTGCTTCTGTATCTGTAGACTCGGGTTCATCACCTGTGTGATAGTTATCCTATTGCCTTTACACCTGGGAGTAGGTTTCTTGATAAGCACATCAGTGATGCAGTCTTTTAGATATGTGGTGTCAAGCTTTCATTTGGAGTGTGATAGAGTAGTTTCCCCACAACAGGTCTCTTCAGCAAAACTGGAGAGTAGCGGATACCTCATGAAATTATCTGAGAGGCTCTCAACCATTTCTGTCATTTTCTGCGTGTAATTTACATGGATTTTGGTTGTTTTGTTTTGTTTGTCTGATTGGTGACTTTGTAAATGTCTTCTGATTTGTAAATTTCTCTCCCGATAACTAAATTATGCTGTGAGCAAGCCTTCTAAACACTTCCTCTAGCACTAAGGAATTCAGAAATGCCATGTGTCCTTTTTCTTTATAGCTGAGCAAGATAGCTGATTATATGTATTTGGAAGGAAAAATTCTATGTAGAGATTTGTATACAGTGAGAGGAGTTTGACTTTCTAAACAGGAGTTTAGAAACAGAATTACTTTTGATTTGCAGCATTTACACAGGGCAGCTGGGGATCTTTTTTGGCTGAAAGGCAAGATCATTCATGAGGAAGAACTTTCCTGTTTGTGTTCTTTGCTGAGGGCTTCCTGTAAATGATTGAAATATGTCATAGTGCAGTGTCAGAACACTCAAGTGGCTTTTTTCTTCTTCTTCTTTATATAGAATATTTGCAGAACATGACCTTATTTCTCTTTCTAGCCAAAAAAAATTTAATGAGTGTGTTTTCAGCAAAGCTTCCTGCATTTTGTCTGGTGCTTCAAAGATGCACCCAGCAGATACTGGTGAATAGTTTCCCAAACTAAAATCACATTTCTTTTCTTCTCTTTTTGGAGGGGCTTCTCCATGAGTTATATTGTATATTTTCTGGCCAATTGTTGAACCCTTGAAAGACCACAAAACAGGGGGAGGGGAATCAATCAGGCAGCTGATCTAACTTTTGAAAGGGCAGAGTTGATTTTGCTGTTCAGAGTATTCCTAGCATCAGGCAATCTTCTTCATTCCACAGATAATGTTTACTGTGTTATTTCGTACCCTGTGGTGTCAAGCAAGTGACTGAATTACATGGTGTTGCTGTATACAGAACAACAAAGACACGGAAATGCTTGTGAGAGCTCCGTGGCATGGTGCCACAACTCAAGAAACATGTATGTATAGCCATACAGGTAGTACTTACACTTAGACACCAATACAAAAGAGAACAGTGTCTGCCCATCCTTTTGAGAACCTTTTCCTTACTCACTTGCATCCTGACTTACACATTCTCGAGGTGTAATTCTTGCATCTTCGATATCAGTTTCACATAATCTTTCATGCTTGAAGATGCAAATAAAGCCTAATGTGTTTTGCCTGACTGCTGCAAACTCTATGGAATAACAATTCAGGCTTTACCTTTTCAGCTTCTTGTTAATTTACTATCAGATCAACAGTAGGATACATTGGGAATTAAAGGCTTGTCTTCCAAAGGTATTTGAAGTTTTTGAAATTCTCTACTTAATGTTTTCTTAGTTTAATGTATATTAAAAATAGTAATGTCAGGAAGAAAAGGGGGAAAATGGTCTCTGTAGCATCTCTGAAGTGTCAGCTCAGGATTTTGCTTTGTGATGTATTTAGGGCATTGGGGGAAAAAATGAAACTATTGAAAGGTTTCTCTTTAAACTGTCAGTTATCTACTCACTGAGGATGAAATAGAGAGTGATGTTGAATATTGATATGTCCTTCTTTCACTGAAAGCCCTTACTTAGGCAATTTTTAAAAGATCTTAAGGACTGAATATGGGGACTTGTTCAGGGTACCAGATGTGAGGGATCTTGAGCCATTTTTACTGAACACAGCTTTTACAAAATTTGTTATTCAGCTCTTTTCTCTTATTCTTTCTTTTCATTCCTATTCTGACCTGCTTACAAAAAGCTAGGATAACCTCACTTCTGGAGATGATCCCTCTAGGTAGCATCAGTTCATTTCCTTTTAGTTTTTCTATACATATAAAAAGAAGCCAAGTTTTCTGTCCATCAGAAATTATCATGTAATGTACTGTATCTCATTTGCCCAAAGACTTACAAACATCATTTAGGTAACTGAAATGTAGGAGCTCAATATAAATTTGAGTGTTCTTGATGGTATTCAGCTTTGAGGTTATTGTCTGTGTTCATCTCTGTATGTTGAAAGTGCAGATAGTTGGAATAATATTTGAGTCATTATTACCTGATTTAAAGCTGCCATAAAACGTGTAACTGTGTAGCTTTCTACAACATCCAGCACATACTCCTGTGGTGTTTTCAATGACAGAGTATTGACTGACATAGGACTGTCCATCTTACTCTGTCAGTTGTATTCAAAGCACATCTATTTTGGAATAGAGATAAAACAATACTGGAGAGGCAAAGCAGTACTGGTGTCTCATTAATTTAGCAGCAGTTCACAGTCATAGTACTAAAAGCTGAAAGTGAAGTGGGCCATGAGAAATTAATGTGACATGGATCATAGCATTACCCCCAGTGCAATTTTTGGTAGAATAGGCATGGCTGTCTGCTTACCCATGTAAAGCTTTTCTCCCTCTCATTGTACAAAACTTAAAAGTATTTTTACTCCCACCTTAATGTAATCTGCTAGTTCTGTGGCCCATGACTGATACCCAACATTTGGGATTTGTTGCGCTTCTGGTGCTGTCTCGTTGGTTCTTGGGAGCTGTGCAGCAAGTCCCAGATGTTCACGTGTGAAGTGTCTCAAACATGGTTTGCACAATGTCACCCAAGTCCTACCCAACTCATTTGTGTTTTCATTCTTCTACTAAGCCTTTTAAAAGGCTGTAGGTTTCCTGCATTCTGTAAACTTAGAGCCATAGTTTTGACAATCTGCCAGTCAATGTCAGGGTCTATTTTTTTTTATTTTTCCTAATCCCACTCTATTTTTAGTTTCTGTTCACAGTTTTTAACAGTCCAGTGCAGAGCAGGGTGATCAAGTTGGCAACTGTAAAATAAGATACCATTAAAAATAGCTGCAAGGAAAGCTTCTTAAGTGTTCTGGAGTGATTAGGGTAGACAACAAGAGCTGATAGTTAATCTTTCATGTAATTGAAAAGTATATACAGTTTTAACATATTAGTATAATTTTATAGCAGCCCATATAAAGATGAATCTCTTCTGTATTCATTTCAGTTCATTATAAAATTGCAGATGAGAATTTTTTTAGGTAGATGTCGAAAGACTGAAGTTATTCATGAGTGTGACAAAAGAGTAAGATTCATACTGCATCTAGACCACATATGTCTTAATTTGCCTTCAAATAGTTTTTCAGAGCACTGAACAATTGAACTAAAGTGTGCATCAAGATGCAGTCCCTGTTCTGAAGAGGAGTAGCAGTGATAACAGCTTTATTATCTAATAAATAAACACAATGGTATAATCGTGATTAAAACCCATTGTTTTTAATTAATAGCTAAATCAGTTTGTAGTGAAAAATATTACAGGGTTGTGATTTTTAGGTGAGAAATGAGACTAAGAGGGCAACTATCCAAAAGAATAAATTACAAAGCAAAAAAGATAATTTTAGGAATAGCATGTTTACCCAGAGCACAGTCATTTATTGACCTTGAAAGCAGTACTGCTTCAAATACTGTAATGTTCCAGTCATTAGGAATCTAAAGGGATTGCTGAGCTTCTTCTGGGATGAGCTCCTCAAAAATAGCACTAAAGTTATTTTTGTAAGTTCAGTGTGCACAAACACAAATCCTTGAATGTCCCAGAAGATGCAGATTCTCCTCAAACCAGAGACACATTAGTACAGATGAGAGAACGCTTTTCATTTTAACCACTGGGAATACCAGAGTAGAACTCAGTTCCTAATGCACCATGTTGCCATCCTTTTTCAGCACATATTAAATACAAACTGATCTGACCTCTTTGCTTTCCATTTAACAAAGCGAGGCAAAATGTGTATATACTGGGTTACAGATCACTTTGCTCAGAAATTAATAGAGGAATGACATTATAGCAGACAGTTTTCCAATGGAAGATAATGTGCCCAGAATTAATCAGATAAAGATGGGTATATCTCCTTCTCTTCCCTGTTTTCTTTTGATTTGAAATTGCAGAATCACTTGCAATTGAACAAGAAAAGTATCACTGAAAGTAAGAAGCCATGGATCATTATTAACTGCTGAAAAGTTTCAGCACTGTATGAATCTGTTAAAATGTTAACAGATTCTGATTAATTCTACTCCTTACGGGTTTTTTTTTTTTGTGTGTTCAATTTGATAACAGTACAGAAAAAAATAGTGGCAATGTGCCTTTTCTTATTTCCATATATATATATATATAAAGGGTGTTTTAGACTTGAGACAGAAAATCGCTGCATAGGAGTTTGTTAGGAATATGAAATGATGGTTGACACATCTCACCATGCAGCGTTGATAATAGAAGTTGAATTTTAGGGGGTGGAAAGTGTAGAGACTAATTTTTTGATCAAATTTGTCTTTTTGTTGGCTTCTTTGGAAACTAGGGATAAAATTGCTTTTCATTATTGCCTCCCTTGGATCATTATTACTTGATTTTTTATCATGAAACCAATCCATATATCTTCATTGTGTCCTGGGAGTGTTTGAAACATCAGGGGTTTTGTGGTGTTTTTGGTGTTTTGTTCCCCCCACACCCCCACCCCTTGTCAGAAATATTGATTTAGAAAGGAGAAAGCCTTCCATATTTAGAGAACAGGTTGTTAGAGTCAAGGTTACTTTGTTTGTGAAAGCTGAGAGGGCAGCAGTTGCTTGAAGGAAATAGTAGGTGAGTGTTACACCGTAGAAAGTGTTGGCTTGTGTAAACAGGTCTGCAGTCACTATTTCTGCATTATTCCTCTGCAGAGATGGTTCAGAATCAGAAGCCAAATCTGTATACTGTGTTACTCTTGCTTGTGTAGCTAGATGGCTGAAGGGGAAATGAAAGAATGTAGATTCCTAAGCTTTAGCTTGCAGTTGCAGCTTACCTTAATTCAGATCCATGGGTGCCTGTGGAGGTTATCAGATTTATGATTTTTGATTGGAATCTTTTGTTATATACTCTATAACAATTTTGCTTATATGCAGAAGGAAAAAAGTGAAGCAAAATTGGTCAGGACCCCTTAATTTCAGACAGTAGTTCTTATACTTTATTAAAAGACCTTGATAAAGTCTTTGATAAATATCACTCAGCAAACTTTTTGGGTACACAGAAGTGTCTCCTGAAATTGTTAATAAGTTCGTGCCACATGAAATTTTGTTAAAATAAAGAGAATGCTTGTTACAACCCAACAATTTCCCCATTCCTTTCAATCTTTAAATCTTCCACACACAGAGAATTTAGTAAGCAAAGTCTTATCTTCTTTGACCAGTATTTGTATTTCTATTTACTATGAAATTCCTAAAATCCTTATTATCTGCTTTAAAAGTGTTACTACACAGAAGGTCTAAATAAGAGATGCTTTGTAAAGAGGAATCATTATTCAGCAGAATTGGAGTAATTTAACATATTTACCTTCCTTTTAAGACCACATCTGTTTATTCAGCCTTTATACTTTCTTTTCCCCCTATTATACTAAGGATTTTTGTCAGCATTTCTGAGCTAAAACCCCATCTTTTAAAAACTTTCCAGCAAGGTTTATATGATGCATCTCATTTTTTAAGATTAATGTTTCTATTGCTATTAAATGGGTCGAGTGGATGATTCTGGAAGTCCTCTGCACTTAGGGCAGTACTTACAGAATCATAGAACAGTTTGGGTTGGAAAGGACCTCCAAAGGTCATCTAGTCCTTCCCCCAGCAGTCAGCAGGGACATCCTCCACTAGATCAGGTTGCTCAGAGTCTTCTGGAGCCTGACCTTGAATATCTCCGGGGATGGAGCCTCAACTACCTCACTGCACAATCTATTCCAGTGTTCCACTACACCCATGGTAAAGAACTTCTTCCTAACATGCAATCTAAATATTCTCTACTCTAATTTCAAACCATTGCCCTTCATCCTATCACTCCAGGCCTTTGGAAACAGTCCCTCTGCAGCCTTCTTGTAGGCCCCCTTCTATACAGGTATGCCTCTATTAGGTCTCCCCAAGGGCCTTCTGTGCTTCAGGCTGAGTAACCTCAGCTCCCTCAGCCCGTCCCTATAGCAGAGGTGCTCCATCCCCTTGATCGTCTTCATGGCCCACCTCTGGATCCACTCCATCAGGTCCATGTCCTCACTTTCTCACTTTCTGCTCTGAACTGATGAAATATTGCTATGCAGTGGGAAAAGGTTGCTAGATACTGCTTGGTTTCACAGCTCTGAACAGATTGCTATTTTCTATGTTTCTAACATGTTCCTTAGAACCTGGTAACAGTTCCGCTGTGTATAAGAACTGGAAATGATACTTCACCCCATTGAAAATATGGGAAACAGGCAAAGTAGAATAACTGAAGTTATAGTTTTAGTTGAACACTGAGGGTAAATAAATAATGTCAGTCTTCAGAGTGACCTTACCTTTTGGTAATCTTCCCTTGATCTTTTCTAATGTAGTTAATAACCTAGGCAGAAAACAGAAAAGTGACCTTTTTTTGGCATCATTTGATGTATCTAGAGATAGTATTAGCAAGTTTAGCTGTATTTTCAGTGTTGCAAAGGCAGAGCAAAGTGCATAGAACGGCAGCAAATTGTCCTTTAGATGTCCTGTGAATGGTGCTTATGTTTACTGTTTGTTTTGTTACTGGAAATTCCTTCTGGATGGTTTTTGTTTCTAATAGCGTTGTCTGCTTTTCCATGTTTGTTTTATATTTAAACTAATGCAAATATCAAGGCACTAGATAGTTGTGCACCTTTTTTACCTTACTGGAATCAGTGACTAAAGTGTATTAATCCAACATATTGATCATACAATCCAATTGCAGCCAGGGTGGAGTGATCTCTGGATTTCTTGGCTGCACCTCCAACTCGCTTAGATACTGTGTTTGTCTTCCTGAGAGAAGTGGTCCCAGCAAACAGTCCCATTTATAACTAATAACATCCCGACTGTCCCAGCATGGCTTAAAAAACTGTCAAATACAGATGTAAGGCAACCAAGTAAGCCTAGCTGGTGTTTCTGATGGCTTCAGCAGTGAAATGGAAAAGAAATACTCTGTAAGCAGAAAATCTTAAGCATGTTTTCCAGAGAGTGAAGGCGCTTGTAGTGAGGCTCAGGCAGGAGCAGAGCTATCATTTGCCTGATAGTAAATATTTAAATGTGAGGAAAGCAGAGCTTACTTTCAGATTACTTCCAAGTGCAGATTAAATACTCTTGGCTTTCTTGGGGGTTAAATGGTGAAGATGATCTCCCTAGCAGATCAAAATCGGTTTCCTTGATTTATTTACTGCTTAAATATCAAGACAACTGGCTATTTTGAAAGAATTACAAGGTGATTGTTTGGTTTTTTCTGCTTTTCCACTTTGGCAGGTGAAGAGAATAAAGAGAGAGCTATCTTATGCTTTGTCTGTGCGTTCAGGATTAAACCCAGCTTGTTTGTGAATGTGGCATTTTTATTTCTTTGGCTTTTATTAGTTGGTAGATATAAAAATTGGAAAAATGCATGATATTCATGAGGCTTATGTATATTGCAGAGGGATGCAGAATGGATGCCTAGCACTTTAGAATTAAAGGCATGTTTATAAAATATACTTTGTGTAGTGAAATATTCATCTTCTGTCCTATATCTGCCAAACAAGTCAGCCTACACAAATACTCACATAACTCAGAGTGCATTGTTTATGTATTTTAATTTGTTTTGCAAACAATGCCTGTGTGGCAGAATACTGCTCCTATGTCGTGGGAATTATCCTTTACATTTCTTTATATTTAAACTCCATAAATTCTAGCTTTAACTAACATGTGAGATATATTTATTTCAATAATCAAATATCCTTTCTTTATTGTCATTTCTAATCATATTGCACTGTTATGAAAATTTAGGATTACTGCAAGCCAGAAGAGGTATCAAGGCTTTTAAAATTCTGAGCTATCCCACAATGCTGCTGAAGAACTTCTCTTTTATTTTCTACAGCGTTTCCTTTTGATGTTCCTTTGGGACAGCTGAAATATTTGGACTCTGTAGTCTGAAGCCACACAGTGTGCAGCCATTTATTGGAATCCGTGTAATTAATACTTTAAGAAGATTAGCTGCAAAATATAATACATCTGTCTATGTTGCACTTTTCGTCCTGAAGAGATTCCAGAGTTCTGTACCAAATTTCAGGAATAGGTGATCACAAAGCATGCTAATCTCTTACACAGTAGTGGAGGGAAATGTGTACTTGGGTTAAGGCTCATATTTATTCTACTGCTACAGATAACCTGCACACTTATACGGGATCTGCATTTGCATGCTTGCAAGTTAATTGCTAAATTATAAATTCTATGCAGGCATTAATATCTGATGAATAGCAAGTAATTATTTTTTAATAATGCCAGAGAAAACTGGGATTCCCTGCCCTGAGAATTATAAAGCTCTAAAACTAACAGGATCATAGATAATTCCGTTTGGAAGGGGTGTCAGGAGGTCATCTAGTCCAACCTCTTCCTCAAAGCAGGGCTAGTTATGAGGCCACACATTGGACTCAGGCCCACAGTTTTTAAGGCAGACTTTCTACAACCCTCTTTATTGTATGTTGGACAGGCTGTTACTCACCGCTTGGTGTCCTAGCTAAGGATCCTGTATAGCATGTAAAACCACAGAAGTACTGTGTGATGTCTGCACCACAATGTATGTGTACTTGTGTCTGTCTCTCTCTCTCTGTGCACACATTCCACTCCTTACATGAGGATTAGAAATTCTTGTAAGCTTTTGTTAAATAGCTCTGATATGAGGGAAACAGTTCTGTCAGGTCACTGTAAAAAATGCTGGCTTCGCTTACTAGAACAAATATCCCTTTGCCAGATACAGATACCAGTTAATATAAGAACTACATTGTGATTTTTCCTCATTGTTTAACCTATGACACAAAGAGGGTAGAAGGGGTAAGAAGTATGGAAATGTGACACAACTTTGTGCATCAGTGTATATGAGATTCTTGAAGCTTTGTACTTAATAAGTACATTAATTCAAAACAGTTCAAATGCATATTTTTTAAAAGCTGTGATTGCCACATTCCACATAATAAAAAAGCAGATTGCATTGTGTGCAAGGAGCTTCAATAACAATTATCATGCACATCCTAAGTTTTATGAACAAATAACTGAAATTGTCTGCCATAACACTGTGGCTAATGTAAGGATTTTTAGTTATTACCTTGTAATTAGGTTATATGTTCTTTTAACCATGAGGTCAGTGTTTTGCTTGTTGCTCTGCAACTGACTGAATTTACACAACCTATCTGCTAGGTCACTTTATCATTGCAGTGTCACTAAACTATTTATGTAGACATTAGTCTAGAGATAAAACCAACTTGAGAAGGCTTCTCTCTCAGAATTATATTGCATATTACAAAGGGTGATGCCAGTACTTGTTTCCCGTATTGGAAACATTAATACAAGAAAAGATTGTGGCTGTGGTACTGGTTTATGGATGCAATTTCACCCAGAATTGTGTCCTAAATGGATTTTATTACAGTAAGATTAATTTGAAAGAACCAAGTATCTTAAATACAAATTTTACTGCATCTTTCATGTTTCTTTTCATTGGGTCTATGAATATGAGGTGAATGAGAGTCTTGTTGGAGAAGAATGCACTGTGTAATTTGAATGTGCTGCAAGGGTCAAATTTTAGCTTTTGCTTAAAATCTCAGTAAATAATCTGCTTAGCCTATAGGAGAAAGTGTAGGTGTACTGTAGTTTTCGGGCTGCAGTAGTGTCACTGCTTCTGTCCATCTGTTTCATGTAACTACTTTATTTACAAGGCTACACATCCGAAATGATGGCCACCCGATCACTGATAAAGGCACTGTGCTCAGATTTGGATTCTGTACAGGACATGATGTGTCCTCATGTTAGGATTAGCTGTTACCTAATCAACTGTCAGCTGCCTGCACACCACACTTGGTCCACCTCTTACCCCTGCTTGCAGTCTGAGAATGATAGTGGGATTGAGTGGACATCCCACATCAGTAGGACTGGATATCGCCCCCTAGCTACAAAATAGCACATGATCTCTTAGCATCACAGAAGCTTCTCAGTCTTATGACTAATATTCACATCAATGCAGTCTCCCTTCCTTCTTGAAGCTATCTTTTATATATAAATGCAAATATAAACAGCCCAAATTCTTGTGCTTGAAGCCTTTGTGTAGCAGGCATGGATTTGTTGATTATTGATCTGCTTGGTTTGCTCAAGTCTTTGGACAGTGTAGCACAAATTGTCACCCTCTTTTCCCTGCCCAGCTGTTGACAGCTTGAAGGGAGGTGACACTAAAATCTGCTGATAGCTAGAAAACACTGTTGCGTGTGTACAAGAGGGAGACCTTGAGGATATCTTCCCCCCAGAAGGAGAATGGGGAGTCCATCTGTATGAGTCGTTTCAAATGAAGTTGGATAGAATGGAATGCACTGCTGGGAACAGTCCCTTGTAAATGAGGTCTGATGCTCTGACAGCCACGGGAGAGTGTTGCAGTCTCAGATCTGTATTGCAACTTGAGTTTTCCTCCTTTTCTTTTTTTTTTTCCTTTTTCCCTCAGAAAGATGAAGTGACCTTCTTGAGAATTCTTTTTTAACAACAGCAGTTCCCCTTTGTGTGAGGCTTCCTTCTCTTCTAAAGACATGCACAATTTCTTACATTTTCCTGTTTTGTTTGGAAAGCTGGGTGCTCTCTGAGTTCCTCTCTTTACATGTGAAAGACAGAACTTGCATAGATAGAATTTAAAAGGAAATTCTGTTGTGACATGCATATCGCAGACGACTTAAGGAACCTTACTTTACATTCATAATTGTGTGCCTGCCCAGAAGGTATTAGAGTGGAGGAATTCAGGATTCTTAACACTTACTCCTCAACCTTTCCATTTTTTCCCAGCCTGTTCATAGAATGAAATTGTAGTAGGTCATTCTTTAGTTGAAACTCGAGCACACATTCACCTCCCCTCATGCATCTGCAAATAGTTATTTCTTTCATACATTCCTCTGCTTGATGTATAGCTTAAAAAAAAATATTTAGGATGTTGCATGATTTAAAAAAAAAAAATATTCTAAATTACAGAGAGGGGCTGGGGGGAAGGAAAAAAAAAAAAAAACAAAACAGGAAGCCGGTCATAGCATTTTGGTGATACATGCCTCAGTGCTGCAGAGAAGTTCCCGCTCTGTGTGAGCACTCCTGGAAACACAAGCAGCACAGCTGTAGTAGTTGAGCAGTGAAATTGGGCTTTATTACACTGAAAGGCTGGGTTAATTCTTATCAATTTGTCAATCTGTGTAACTATCCTGCTTTGACAGCCTGAGCTAGTGCTTCTGCATGGCTTCTCAGCCTGTTCTGGAGCTGTCCTCTCACTCAGAATCGCAGAATCAACCAGGTTGGAAGAGACCTCCAAGATCATCAAGTCCAACCAATACCAGATTGCTCTGACATATAATTAGTTATATATTTTGGATTTGGGTTTATTTGAGTTGAAATATTACTGTGTAGAAAATAGCTTGTGTGTGCCTACTTTAATACTGTGTGTTATTTTTATTTGTGTGCCCTTTCTTTGGCTTTAACTAAGCCCTGCAGGCTTTGGAATTGAAGGATTAAAAAAATAACAATAGTAAATAAAAAGCATAATTTTATTTTCAGTGTTGCTAGGTACCTCATTCCATGTACCTCATCTATTATTTACTGGATAGCCGTAGGCATAGCAGCAGCTCACTGAAGGAATGAACACAAAATATGAAAGCAGTGTTTGTCCTCTAAAATCCAAATTAAACATGTTGTTATCATTACTACTTTTATTCTATGTCTCTGTATTCTGTAGGTACTGTCCTTTCCCAGACTATTTTTATTTGCCACAGTTCCGTAGTTAAGAGCTGTAATGAGAAAAGAAGGATTTAAATATAATTTCAGTGTTGCCCTTGAAACTCATTTGTGTCCTGTGAGCGAAAAAAACACAGCACTGTGGAACATGCTCCATACTGCAGGGGATCTTCACTCGTAGGACTACCTGGTCCAACGTCAATTCAAGTCAATGAAAAAAACTCCACTGACTCCCAGCAGGCTTTGGATGAGGATGTGTCAAATGAGGTCAGGCATAAAGAGATACATTCCAGACTATAGCTGCACTACATGTGCATGAAAGGGGGAGAGGTGCGGGGAATTCATTCTGTCTTCTTGAAGATACTGTTTGGAGGATAGGTATAGCTTTGGATCAGAAGGACTCCTATATAACCTCTTGATTTACATCTAATTTTCCGAGTACAGACTGAGTAGAGGCTAAAAATGTCTGCTCCTCTAAGTGGTAGCAAGACAACACCTGGAGAGAGTGATTGCCCATTGGAATCGGCTACCCATGGAGGTGGTGGAGTCACCTTCATTGGAGGTGTTCAGGAGAAGACTTGATGGGGTGTTTGGCTGTATGGTTTAGTTGTTGGGTGGGTTGGATTGGTTGATGGGTTGGACGCGATGATCTTGAAGGTCTCTTCCAACCTGGTGTATTGTATTGTATTGTATTGTATTGTATTGTATTGTATTGTATTGTATTGTATTTTTTTTCACCCATCTATTCTCTTCCCCTTTGTCCTTTCGTTACCCTAAAAGGCTACCCACACCTTCAAAGTTTGAAAACTTAAAAAAAAATTCAAGTCTGTGAACTTCTCTTTCTCTAGCTACCCTTCCTCTTCCTTCCTTTCCAGAATAATTTGCCCATACATGGAATTTCTGATGAGTGTTAAGGTTTAGAGTGAAATCATAAATTCATTAGACAGCATATAGTTATATTTTGATTCATATAAAATGTTTGATTTGGAATTTTGAAGTCATTTATGCAAAGGAAATCTCCATATATGCCTGAGTAGCTGGGTATTTGTGTATTTGTGTATCTGGAGTTTGTGACTATAAGTCAAATGAAAAGGAGCTCTGTGCAGAATTTACCCAAAAATTGGATTAGAATTTTTGATGTGCTGCCCAGATACTAGCAATTAATTTACTGAGTTCAAAAATTAATTTATTGTATTGCAGTTTAGTCTCAGAACACTTTGATGGTAGATGAAACCTACAAGTATTCTCCCATAACTCTATCCAGAGCTATCACTTTCTTAGAAAGAAGCACACTGCATACTGATCTTGTTTACTATTTCTGATGATTCTGCAGACTTTCTTTTTAAATTTAGCTTTTCATAAATCTCTTACAAGTTTTTTAAATGATTATGAAAGATTCTATAGGCCTGGAGGAAGCAGTAGACAATTTTGCTCACAATGACCTCAGTAACTGCAGTGTTTGTTGTTTTCAAGGCTATTTATTTTTCTATTCTTGCTATGGAGAGCACTTTAATTGATATTGCCATGGCATCTTCTAGACCCTGTCATGGACTGTGGCAATAGTGCAGCTCTACAAGCAAATAACAAAATCAAGTATTTTAAACTCATTTTGCCTTTTGGATTTTAAGCCTTTACAAGTCAGTTCCTTTAAAGTAAGGAACTTCGGGTTTTTTTTTTGTTTCTAACCAAAGGTCTCAAACCTTGTTGGTTCCTTTTCTTCATGAATATTAATAATGTGAAATAAGATTAATGTCAGAAGTGTGTGTGTGTGTGTGTGTATATATATACATGTATATTATAGAATGTCTTAGGTTGGAAGGGACCTCAGAGATTATCTACTCCAACCTCCCTGCCATGGGCAGAGACGCCTCTCCACTGCTCAAGGCCTCATCCAACCTGGCCTTGAACACCCCCAGGGAGGAAACATCCACAATTGAATGATGGGCATTTTGTCTGTCTGTGGTATAGAGAGGAATGAATTCAAGCATTTTGATTTTGAAACTCCCTCTGACTCATGATCTCTCTCACAATGTTAGTCACAGATTCCTGACAGTACATTGCAAAAAGTACTGCTCTCTGCCTTGCTGTGTTAATTGTAAATGCCTATGTACCTGTATTAAAGCTCTCAGTTACCAGCCCCACTGGCACGTTGGAGGCTGCAGAAGGGAGGCTGCATTAGTGTTTCACCTCTAGCAGCAGCAGCCTGTGCAGAGACATTGCTAGAAAAGTGTGAGACACTTGAACTGCTGTTGCCCGTACCCTGCCCGTTCTGTGAATAGATAGGTTGTCAATCCAGCACTTTAAGCAAGCACTTTCTTCTTTTTTAACCCAGCTTTTTGTCATTTTCCATTAAGTATAGTGTAATAGAAAAGATGAATGGAATTTCCCTACACACCAGGAACAGCAACCTGTCTGCTTAGCATGAAAGGCCCTTTTCTCTCCTGTGACTGAGCGCTTCATACCACGGTGAATTACTTCTTGAGGCTAGATGTTGATAGGCCTTCTTTCTGTGACTACCTTTCTCTCTCTTTGACTTCCTCACTTTGTGAAGGAATTCATAAGACAGCCAGGGGGTAACACACTGCTTGGTGTGAACTAGGAGAGTGGAATGAAAGCCGTTTGAACACAGCATTTAGTGTGACGATCTGCTTTATACAGTGTTTCCAGCAAAGACCTTGTGTCCAGCTGTGAGCACTGCTCATTTGCTGAGATTCAGGAGGCTTCTCAAGTTAGCCACTTTGTGACCTTGTCCTCTGTCAAAACCCATTGAAGGGCATCAAAGGTCCACTAGCCACATGCTAATGCTGCAAGTGCAGGGAGTGTTCACCAGTACTAATAATTGTGCACATATAGGAAGATTGAAACAGATATTTGGCACACGCTAAATATAAACTCTTTTAGAAGAGAACTTGTTACTAATAGATGATAATGGATCTCTGGTGTGTGTCCAGCTGGTCAACAGGCTGTCAGGAAGAATGCTATGTAACTATTTGCTTGAAGAAAAACAAGCATACATGGACAACACATGTATGGAAGTACATAGGCGTGCAAAATATCTAAATAGTTGTCCATTACTTAAAGCTGTTTTGAAAGCTAATACATCAGTAATTTAATCTTCCAATGAGGTCATTATTGTCCAAGCACTTGGAGCTTACCGGAGTTTACTGATGGTTGTTCTGTTTCCTTCTCATATTTGTTTTTGGAACGCAAAGTCTGTCTTTGGAAGGCCACTGGAAAATAAACTCTATACAGGTAGCATAGCATTTCCTAGCAACATCATGTCTGTACCAGTGACGCTTACTTCTCTCTTTAAGCCAAATACAAAGTCATGTCCATTAATCTCCAGCTGCACATAAAACTTCTCAAAGACTTTGCTAGCTCCCTACTGTTCATGTTTTCATCTTGCTCAGATGCTGCAAAGCAAACTGCTTCAGTGATTTAATTCTCTCTGGTGCCTCAGTATAAGGCCAACTCTGTGTGTATATTCACAATTACTATTTGTTTTTCATTTAAAACAAATAACTTGTCCTACAGTATGATGTCTCCCCTCAAATGTTATCATTGTGGTTATTCAAAAGACCTAACCAGTGAAAGAGATAAAATAAATGCCTGGGAAATATATCGTAGGTGCTGCAAAAGTAAGTGCAATTCTTTTAATTACTGTTTCATATAAGTGAAAGGAGCACTGTATTTTTTTTAATACACAGCAGCATCAAACTTAAAGTTCTAGGACTTGATTCTCTCTGCTGATGGATTTCTGTGTAAAATGGGTGGTCTTGGCCATTCACAGAGATCTGGTGTCTTACTCCCCAGGGTGTTGGCGGAGATCAATCTGCTGTGTCAATGCTAGAAATTATGCAGGTTTAGGCACTTTTGTAGGACAAACCACAAACACTTTGGTTGCTAGTATCTATAAAGAACCTTTTCTTTGGGACAGCTGAGGTCTCAGCCCACCACCTTCCCACCAGCCCTGCATTCATCTTAAAAAAAAAAAAAAACAAAAACAAAAACAAAAAAACCCCAAACTTTCAGAATCACATTGAAAATTTCTGTGGCTGTGGACTACTTTGTCCTATTAAAATTTAATTAATCACTGTCAATATATCAGGCAATAACCTGATGAGGAAAAGTAAAAGAGATTGTGAAACCAGTTGTGTGAGTATCTGGATGCAAAGCAGCTCTCTTTCCCACATGGGAAACTTGTGCAGCTGTGTGGAAAACCACTGTGGGGTCAGAGGAGCTTCTCTCTAGCATCACCTGGATACAGCAAAGACAGGTGGGAGGAATAGGAAGAGACACACACTCAGAGATGTGGCTGGCTGACAGGTTTATAGAAACACACAGGCAGTCTAAATTGGTGATTTCTAGAAGACTGTTCAACCTTTCAGCACTAGCAGGAAAAGCTGTTCTAGTTTGACAGCTGCTCCTATTCCTGGTCACCTGCAGAGGCCAAGAGGCACAAAGGTGGTGTGCTGTCATTTTAGTCTTGTGCTGCACATCTGGAGTGATGCTGCTCAGACAAAGAAAAGACGCTTGCTTTCAGAATGTTTCCCGCTGCTGCCTTCCTCACTCATAACTGGTGAAAGGAGTATCCACGTTCTGGTGGAGTGCCCATTAGTTCTTTGGAGCTCTTCAAATTCCTGGGGAAGGGAGTGGAGTGCTTTCTTAGTAGTCACATCTTGGGTTCATGGTGACAAATGCAAAGGACTTAACCCATCCACTCAGTGAGACCTGAGAGGGCTGCAGCAGGTTCCTGCATATCTTGATGCCAACAGTGATCCATCACTGCTGGTGGAGGGAAAAATGAGAAAGCACAAAGCTTTATGAGCTGTTTGAAGATTAAACAGCAATGAGATTAACTATTCCATGTTCTCTGGTGGTTGTGGTGATGGCAGAATTAGGCTGTGTTTCCAACCCAAACGAGAGAGCTTGTGAACTGTTGGGATCCAGTGTCTGTTGTCAGTATGGCAACAAAGCCTTCTGCTCCTGCTCAGACTAATGAAGTGTGTTATGAGATGTCTGCTGCAGGACTCCCAGATCTTCTGCCCCCTCCACAGACAAATACACATGCTAGTTTGGATTGGGTGTTGATGGGTGTATATACAGAGGCTGAGATTTAGTTTCCCAACCCTCTTTCATAATGAATATTCAGTAAGATACAGTAGTGCCTCCCGAGACTCATTTAGTTTCCAGAAGTAGCCAAAGTTTTCCATTATCTATGGACATTTTGTTAGAACATATAAGCACCTTAGCTAATTAATATTTTTGTTCCAAATTAAACTCTCATTATACAAGAAGTCACATCATATCCATAGTCGATTCAAAACATACATCTTTTGTGGGATATCTCTTCTAAGGTGTCTTTCAGAAGACATAAAATGCTGCATCATTATATAAGTAAGATTAGCATTAAACTTTTTAAATGACTGTTAAAGAAGGAAAATATCTTCAAAACTATTTATTTAAACATTTTCTTTAGGGAAGCTCTGGAGAATTATGCAATGCATGTCATAAAGGGTGCTCTAAACATTGATGTGCTTGTTGAAGAAGACATTCTCCCTCAGATGTAGGTACATGTGTGTACAGTGGGAATAATAAGAGGCTGTGATTTTCTGTCAGCAGCCTGTAATTTCTATCAACTCATGATCTGAACGTTTACAGGGTTCTTTGGAATGTGGTAGGGCTGATGGTAGGACTCCTCCTGCCTTTTGGTTTGAGTTAAATCCCCCATTTCTCTGAGGTGTTGCACTTCTGTACCCTCTTTCTGTCCCTCAGAGCTGTGTGGCTCTGGGCCAGAAGAGCTTTTGTCCCACCTGCAGGAACAAGCCTTTTTGTCTGCGCAGTAATACTGTCAGCAGTCTGAGTGGCAGTGTGAATGAGTGTGTCTTGTATTTACCTTCTCCATTTCTTCAACCAGATGGCTGCCCTGATTTGTGCAATGGCAACGGGAGATGCACACTGGGTCAGAACAGCTGGCAGTGTGTCTGCCAGACCGGCTGGAGGGGGCCTGGATGCAACGTTGCCATGGAAACCGCCTGTGCTGATAACAAGGATAATGAGGGAGGTGAGCACAAGTCTTTCAATTCCCAGTCCCTGAAGAACAAAGGGTTATACACACTTTCTTCGTGAGTCCTCTTCCTTCAGAAAGACTTTGGCTGTCATTGTTATCAAGTGTTGCTGTTACGTTTCTTTTGAAACGTATGAGTCTAGTGAGCTGTGGCCTTTTGGGGAGATGTGGTGACCCACAACACCCATACCAGGAGCAGACAGGCAGGCTCAGTCCCACCCCCATCCCACTGAAGCCCATAGTGGAAAGCATGGCCCAGTAGTCCAGAACTTTCTCTTGTGGCGTCTTGGCCCATGTGAATCGTGAAGCAAGTTACAGTGCTTGTGTGGACAAGCACAGCAGCTGATTGAGCAGAATCCTTAGCAGCAGTTACTGAGGTCTGTGATAGAGGCCAGGGTCATGCACATAACCTGTGTAAGTGGTTGTAGCTTGCTGTCACAATGCACAGCAAACATCCTAGACTTCAAAGGGCTGAGTGAGGTGTGTGGAGCAGTCCTATATGGAAAGGCTCTGGCATTCCTGTTCAATTTCTCCTCTTCTTTGTAAGGTATATTCCTATTAAATAGAGATTTTGTGTTCTGCATTTACTTTCAAAGATTACTTCAGTTTTGTAGAACCTTCCATGGTGTATTAGACTAAGGTAGGCTGGAAGCAGTTCTGAGAAGGTGTGCTGTCTAAACAAGATTTATTAAACTCCTTCATTGGAATTGGGTCTTTTATTCCCTTCACTGCAGTGTCTTCAGTAAGTCATGTAGACTCATTCACACTCATTCATTTTCACATGCTTCATGAAAAATCAAACGTCAGACACAGGTTTCTTCTTTGAGACAGCTTTGCTTTGTTCTGGCCAGTAATTAATCTGAAGACCAGATCTGTTGTTTGTGGGGTATTAGGAGCTTTACAGTAGTTCCTAAGGCTGGCTTATTTGAATGGCTACTTCTAAGGTAAAACTGTCACTAAAATGAGTGCTTCAAGTTTATATAAGATTTTGGAGTGTAGAAACTGTAAATTCTTAAATGAGCAAGAGGTATATTAGAGTTTGGCTACATTATCAACCACACTTCAGTATTATCTGTTAATTTTAACGTGTAAATCCTCTGTTAAGTCTTTGGTTCTGCATGTGATCAGTTCTTACAGAAATATTTTTGAAGCGTGAGAGCTGATTCAATTTCAGGAAACTGGAACTTGCTTTAGAGCTGTTACTGAATTGTAAAGAGCAGAATTTAACTGCCAAATTACATGAGCTGGCATTTAACTGTACAACAAAACCCGCTAAATTTGTGTTAACGTGCAGTGTGAGAAACTAAAAGGTGAACTGCGTAGGTTTGCAAGTTTTACAGCCTTTGAAAAACTTGAGGAAGGTTTGAAAATGGATGTGTCATCAATTTTTCCTCAAAACAAGGGATAAGTTTGGAAAACATTATTTGGAAATATGGAAATAAGATGTTCACTTACCTATGCAAGACCCTGCTCTGCACTTGGAAAACAGACAGCCAAATGGGGAGGAGATCACCACTGAGACAATTCAGTTGTTCATCACAATTTCAAACTGCAGAATTACAAAACTTAGCTTATAGAAGACAAGTAATAGATCATCAGAGGCAAAGAATTCAGGAAATAAATACGCTATGCAATAGGCAATGTTCATCAGCATTGCCAGGCAAAATGCATGATTTCTGCTTTGCCATACTTGAACCTCAAAGAGAATAGTTTGATCTGGATGAAGGCTAGAAAGCTTCAGGGGAGAACTCTTCAGATGTGCTCAACACTTGTAGGTTGAAGTCTTTTTTCTGGACGCTTATTGCTTCTTCTAGGAGTGGAAACAGTTGAAAAACTATGCCTGTTCCAAGGTCCAAACAACCTGAAAACTTGATTTGAACCACACAGTTTCACATGAGGATTTTGTGATAAAGGCAGAAATTAATCTCTCATCTTCTGACCATTAGCTCAGGACCTTAATCCAGTGAACATCCCTGTTCTCCAACAGTTGTATCCATATTACATTTCTGTAGAGTTTCTCTGTAGGGCAGCTTAGGTGATGTTCATAGCGTTCTCTCCAGGTAACTGCAAGGTAAACTTGAAACACCAAGCAGATAAAACCTTTGTTTCAGTCACGCTATGCTCTATGCACAGGGCAGGTGGTGCAGGCACCCACAGCAAGGGTTACTGCTGTTAAGCATTTCAGTTTGTTTGATTATATTCTGAGTTTCAGATGTCTTTCTGCTTCGTGGACTTCTTTCCAATACATGCCATAAGGACAGAGTTATTGTCATTCCCGTCAGTTCGTCAAATTGTCTGTCACAAGACCCAGGAAAATATCCAAAACTGATTATAAAGATAACCATTCAATGCTTAGTATCTTCAAGTGTAGTTCTGTCTTGCCTTAAGCTGTACTACTTTTTGTATGTCTTCACTACACATCTTGTTGGAAACACATCCTATAACCTTTGTGTTTATTAATGCTAACACAGAGGAAACCACAGGAGTCTGCAAGATGGGAGAGGGAGATGTGTGCTCTGTGTTTCAAGCGGATTGCAACTGTGTATAGTAATTGTGACTGTGTATTTACGGGACAGATAAAATTCAGTTTTCTCACTAGACAAAGCTGGAAACTGTCCTGTGGCAATCACTGTTAGATTCAGCTAGTTACTGGAGCCCCAAGTTTCACATAAAGTGCAAGATTATTGGAAGTTAAACTGTCCCTCCTCCCAGTCACTCTTTTCATTTGAAAGTTAACAGTTCATTTCCAGCAAAGTGTTGAACTCATCAACTGCTCCATCATCAACACTGCTCTGTTAACAAAAGCAAGTACTTTTGGAGCAGTACCTAAGGTGCAGGCAGTTCTTTCAAAAGGCAGTAGGGTAGCTAAAGATACAGTCTTTCACCTCAATGATATCCTTATCTGGACAGCTGAACCTCCTTTTTTTCCATCCATCTATTCATGTTGTTAAAGTACAGTTCCTTCACTGAGATGGAACTATCATTATCTGTCTGCCTTCCTTCCCTGTGGCAACAGGTTTAGCATATTTTGGAGCTCTTCCACTGCTCAGCCGTTCTTACTGCAATTGTATCTCACAATCAGATTCAAAGGCCTTGGGCCAAGTCTTCATTTCATGGATGTCAAGAAGAGCATTGCCACTGACTCCAAAGAGATTCCCATTTGTCCTGTTTTGTCTTATTATCTGTCACAATGCAAGCTCTATACCATAGTTCAAAAAGAGAAAAATGAAAGATTATACTTAATATTTTCTTTCCATTTTAGATTAATGTCCTTTAGTTGGTTTATTCCTAGAAGCAGCAGATGTGTCCCTGTCTCACTGAGACTTACAAATCTTCATTTCAAATGAGATGTCAGTGTGTATTACTCACAAAAATAAAAGGAGATTCCAGAGTAGAGAAAGGAGAGTCCAGGTGTTTTCTCCCTCAGAGATGTTCAGGTAGAGCTGTGCATGATCCAAGACAGCACTTGGAAATTGGCCTGTATTTGTCCTTACAAGCACATGTCAAATCTAGGCCTAGGTTTAACTGGATCTTCATTATGAGCCTGGGTGGGGTCACTACATTCAGTAGGCGACTGGTGAAAAGAACTTTAAAGGCTCTTATTTATCTGTTTGTTTCTCTTTATGGAGGAAGCCTAACTGAAAGGTATGGGGTTCCTGGCATTGACTCACTTATAAAATATTTTAGAACTGGAAAATGTTTGTTTTCCAAAACATATCGGGATTGCATAATTTACTTATTGTGGCCACTTCTAAATCTAATCCCTTTCCTTAATCAGTCCCTCTAATAGTTATTAAGCATCTTTTGGAGGGATTAGAAATAGCTTTATTTTAAGACCTAGAATTGTGATTACAATGTCTAATCCCCCAATAGACATGTATAACCCATTTAATTCATCGTGGATTTAGTTTAGGAAATTAAGGTATTAGAAATGATATTTTGAGAATGGGAGAAGGAAGGTTACTTCTTAGGTTCATATTTCTTTTGACGTATTCCATAAGGAAATCACTACAGTGCCTGTTCATACCCATCTTTTTATAAGAAATATTTTATAGTAATTTGCTGGTTCCTAAACTGATTTATTTTTTTTAAATATCTTAGAGCAGTCTTCATAAATTGTTTATCATAGAATCCTAGAATGACTCAGGTTGGAAGGAACCTTCGAGATCATCTGCTCCAACCTCCCCACCATGGGCAGGGTCACCTCTCAAATAGACTCAGCTGCTCAAGGCCTCATCCAGCCTGGCCTTCCACACCACCAGGGTGGAGGCATCCACAACCTCCCTGGGCAACCTATTGCAGAGTCTCACAACCCTTGTACTGAAGAACTTCTTCCTAAGATCCAGTCTAAACCTACTTTCTCTAAGCTTAAAACCCTTTCTCCTTGTGCTATTGCTAAACACCCTTATGAAAAGTCTCTCTCCAGCCTTCTTGTAGGATCCTTTCAGGTATTGGAAGGCAGGTCCACACAGTCTTCTCTTCTCCAGGCTGAACCCCCCCAGCTCCCTATCCTCATAGCAGAGATGCTCCAGCCTTTGGGTCATCTTTGTGGCCCTCCTCTGGACTTGCTTCAACAGCTCTGTGTCCTCCTTATGAGTGGGACTCCAGAATTGGATGAATATTCAAGATGGGGTCTCACAAGAGCAGAGAAATGGGGCAGAATTCCCTCTCTTGCCCTTCTGGTCACAGTCCTCTTGACGCAGCCTAGGTCATGGTTTGACTTCTGGGCTTCATGAGCTCGCTACTGGATCATGGTGAGATTCTCATCAATCAGTGCACCCAAGTCTCTTTCTTCAGAGCTATTCTGAATTCTGCACCTAGCCTGGATCTGTGTCTGGGACTGGCCTGAGTCAGATGCTGGACCTTACACTTGTACTTGTTGAACCTCATGCAGTTGGCCCTGGCACTCTTCTCAAGTCTGTATGTCTAACTAGATTTCATCTTAGACTTTGCAGTATCTCCCACACAAAATGTACAATGTCATGCCTAGCAAAAGTCTTTTGTTGTTTTCTGAAGTATAGTTTCACTACATGCTGAATGCAGTTGATACCAGGAGTTCATGTTTGAGGTGCCTCTGTCCTGAACTCAATGGATGATTTGGGAGGGATAATTAAGAACTCTCACCTCTGCAGCCCTGCCAGGGGCTCATGTTGCCCACTGGGGTTGCTCATTTTAGTTTGTTTTTTTCTGTTCTATCTCTTCTCTCACCTTTTGCATCCATTCAACATTACACATTTTTAATTTTTCTTGTCAAGACAGTTAAATTATGTAATCTTGGGTGACAGAAACCCCAAACACATAGTAATCCAATTTTTGTTCAACTGGTTTGTTTCAGACTTCAACAGGGTGGAAAGGACAGGTGCAGGCATGTTACATAAAAGAATAAGAAGCTTAAATGCAGCCGCTGCTTATATCACTGTACAGATCACATTTTCCTCTGGAAATGTAATTTTTTTCTGGGGTAAAATTGGGAAGGAAAGGAAGCAATCCGTAGCAGTATAGCTATTGAGCTCAACAGAGTGAGGAATTCCTTGTTTGTTATGCAAAGTGGGATATTCTTTTTTAAATGTATTTTAATTTATTTCCACTTGGCTTTCCGAAGAGAGTTGTATATCTCTCAGAAGGCAAATTTTGCCTTTCAGTTTGTTACAATATTGCTGTAACCCCAGCAAGAAGTACAGTTGGTGGTAATTCTGTTTGGCACAATACATTAAAGATAATGAATGAGAGAAAGCCAGCTATCCAGGCTGAATTCTCTTCAGTTCACAAGAAAAATAATATTTCTAGAGAAGTTCCCTGTCAGGACAGTGCACCTGACTGATTGAAGGGCTGTTTATTTTGAGTTGTCTTAGAAAACTCATCTCTGAAATTAGACAGAAAGAAAATAGAAAGAAAAGAGAAGTGTCTTCCTGCAATAAACATTTAGAAAAAAATTGCTTTTAGAAAATTACAAATTCTGTGACTTGATACTGCATCAGGTTTGTGACATTTAAGATAATACAAGTATTTCACAGCACAAAAGCAAATCGTGTAATTTAGCTTGCCTCAACAAGCATTGCCTCAGCAGGGGTCTCTAATTCAGCACAGACAAAAGATTTTATGAAGTTCTCAATATAAATACCCAGAATTCTCTTGGCGCAGAAAATACCTTCCCGGAGCCCGCACAATAGTCAGCTTTAGAACATTGAATGTAATGAGCACTTGAAATCTGTTGTGGATGGGGCCCAGAATGTATCATGAAGGCAGGAGTATAAAATCTATATGAAAAGTAGAGGCTGTGTAAGTTTGACAGGAGCTAATGAGTGTGCTTGTGTGCGGTGTGGTTAAAACCTCATGTCAGGCTTTAATCGCCTTGCTGCACATGAGCCAGCTTATCCTGGCACCATCCCTCACGGGATGTGTCACTGCAATAACGTGCTCTTACAACCCATGGAGAAGCAAGAGTACTGAATTTAGTGACTGCACATTCCATGATTTGGGAAGCTCTGGTTCCTGCTTAGTTATCCATATGTACACAGGAACTGAGTGAAAATATTTTGATGATCCAAGGGCTGGAGCACCTCTGCAGTGAGGACAGGCTGAGGGAGCTGGGGGTGTTCATCCTAGAGAAGAGAAGACTCAGAGAGGACCTTAGACCTGCCTTCCAATACCTGAAAGGATCCTGCAGGAAGGCTGGAGAGAGACTTTTCATAAGGGTGTCCAGTGACAGGACAAAGGGAATGGCTTTAAGCTGGGGGAGAGTAGGTTTAGACTGGATCTTAGGAAGAAGTTCTTCAATACAAGGGCAGTGAGACTCTGGCACAGGCTGCCCAGGGAGGCTGTGGATGCCTCCTCCCTGGTGGTGTGGAAGGCCAGGCTGGATGAGGCCTTGAGCAGCTGAGTCTATTTGGGAGGCATCCCTGCCCATGGTGGAGAGGTTGGAGTAAATGATCTCTGAGGTCTCTTCCAAATGAAGCCATTCTAGGATTCTGTGTTTTTTTTTTCAAGCTTATTTTAATCTTGGAACTCTCTTGGTCAGCTCAAAGCAATGTGTGGTTTGATACTGGAGCATCAGTAATCCACCAGTATTCACAGGTTCTGAAGGACCACCAAGCGCTGAGTGCATATCTTGAGCTACACCTGCTGCAGTTTCTTCCAGCTGGTGCTTTTAGGGATGAGGGTTTATTCAACTGCCAGAACTCTGGGCAGCACAGGGATCCTGAGTGGACAGGGAAAGCAGGGCCATTGTTCTCCCAAAGTCCTATTCCAGGCCACGTTAAAACCTTCTTTGGAATTTTGGGCAGGGCAGTCAAACGCACATGCATCTTACGTTGATGCCAGGTTTATTCTACCTCACCTTATCTTGGGATTTACAATCCGGCTATATCTGAAAGGTAGTTTGGGTTTAGCTTTACAGTTCTGAAAGCACTCTGGTCCTCAGAAGTTGTTATAAAAGCCAGTAGAGTAATGGATATCCTGACACCTTGCAGAGAGGCTATCCAGTTTGACTAATTGAGGAACAGGTCTAGAAACGGATTAGAAGCATTTCCTTGCTTATTATCACCAGGAACTTCTGAGGAATTATTTTGAATGATATATGCCAATATAGCTAACAGTAATTAGACTGAGCTACAGAAGTGAAAATTTGGGTTTAATACTAGATACACTTTCCTGGTAATCAGATATCCTGGGCTGTGGACTAGCCTGTCTATGGGAACACTCCTGTGTGCACTTTTAGAGTTCAATTGAAATATTTATGTGTTGGCAGAGAGAAGGCTTACTCTTTTGATAATCTGGTAGAGCATCTCTAATTCTTTCACTTTGGGTATATTAATACTACACATAATTAAAATCGAATCATGATAAATTAACTAATTTGCCCTTAGAGTGATCAAAGGCCCTTTTGCCCTCAGGGTTCATAGTAGCTGCTCTTCCCTCCCTCCTCACCTCCATTTTAATCATCAGACTGAAATGTTTATTGGAAAAAGAAAAATTTCCAGGAATTACACTCAGAAAGCCACCAGCTCCTGAAGCTAGTGAAGTGTAAGGATGCCCTCTACTGAGCATGTGCTCAGAAGCTTGGCTTTGGAAACAAAATTGTCCCCTGCTGGGTACAGAAAGCATTTTCTCAAGTAGCTGGATGTCAGGCCAAAGTTGACTCATTTTCACATTCATCATGACTTGAACCTGAAGCATAATATGAAAGTATCAGATGTAGAGATGACTAATGATAGTGCAAGAGCTTGAAATGCCCACAATAGCTCAAGTGTCAACTTTCCAAAGAAAGGTGTGGCACAATTCTGAAATCCAGACACCTGTGTCTGATGAGAGGGAAAACTGGTGATGAGAGGTTCTAAATACAATAGCAGTAAAATGTATCACTGTTTCTACAGAGAGCTTTTTAGGCCTTACAGTGATGTTCAAGAGGAGCACAATTGTAAGGTCATCTTAAAACATGACATGCACAAGTAGGTTATTCTACTTCTGTGCAGTATTTTATCATTTTCTTCAGCTGTGTAGTTAATTCTACCATAAAGTTTGTGATGCAGTTCACATAAAGTCAGGAAATGTGCGTATCCAGTAGCAGAAGTGAAGACTTCGAGAGGAATGCCATGTCACTTGCTTTGTTTCTGAAAAAAACTGGGGCTGCAGAACAACTATGAGCAGCAGTGGATAGCTAATCCTGTGCTGCCGGTTTAAATCAGGTCAAAATTTCCTACTTTGTTCTTTTCAATGAAGGCCAAGCCAGGACTTCTTTTGGTCTCAAATTGTTGAAGGAGGTTTAAGCACCATCTTAGCTCCCTCTACAGTTTCTTCCCTTTAGCACACAGTAGCTAGCTGGCTACTTTAAAGTCAGATGTGTATGCTATGAAAAGTAGCACAGTCTTGGTCAGGCTAATGGTGAGGGTTTTGTCATTGAATTAACCGTATAAATAATTCAGTGTGCCTGAGGAAATCTGGAAGATGACAAGCTCTGAAATATATATTAAAAAACAAAGTACTGAATTCTAATTAAAATTCATGCTTATGGCAGAGTTTTCTCTTACAGAAGGTTCATTTTCTCTAGCCCTTGTTTTAATCAACTGAGTGTAATGCAACTAAATGATTCTGTAACAATTTACTTCATATGTAATGGCACAATGTGGCTGGAGAAATGGGCTGATAGGAACCTCATGAAGTGCAAAGTCCTGCATCTGGGGAGGAACAGCCCCAGGCAGAAATGTACCCTGGGAAATACATTTTAATGGTGAGGGTGACTGAACCCTTGAGCAGATTGCCCAGAGAGATTTTGGAACATCCATCTATGGAGATATTCAAAAGCTGTGTGGTGGGCATGGTCCTGGGCAGCCACTCTTGGTAGTCTTGTTTGAGCAGGGAGGTTAGACCAAATGATCTCCAGAGGTCTCTGTTAATCTCAGCCATTTCATGATAATGCATCCAGATAGCACATCAGTCAAACGTGACCCAGAAACAAATACTTTCTGACAGTAATCAATGCTCTTTTATACATAGAGTCAGGGATTGCAGAGTTAACAAAGTAAATATAGCAGCATTGCAACTGAATGCAAGCAGCGCAGTGGTATATGAGCCTTGGACACCAAGCAGTGCCCAGGTTCTGGCTCATGTCCTGAAGAGATCCATACCTCAGTCCTGCCATTGCAACTAGATGGATCAGCTAGTTGGCATAAGGTAAAAATATATTAACTCCCAAATCCTGCCATCTGGGAATAAATTAGTATGGGGGAATATAGCCATATATTTTAAGTACTAATGTTCCAAACAAGTGAATCCTGTGTATATTCATGTCAGGGTTATATTCCTGTCTTTTCTAACTGTTCTTGCAAGCCCCTCTGAATATTTAAGTCAGAATTCACAAAACTGCATAAAAATCTTCCTACATGAAAGGAATCATATACAGGTTTCTTCTTGATATTGAATGGAGATGTTTCTAGCCTCCCAGGTCCTGAACTGGCAATTCAGAGCAGTTTGATTGCCTGCTCGATTGTTTGTGAGATAAGGGTGAGATTGGCAGTGACAGGGTAATTTACTGAAGATTGCAATGTCAGACTATATCCAGGGGGCCTGTGAGCATCGAGATGTGAATTGCATGACTGACAGGAGGCTGAGAGAGTGATATGCCAATTGAAAGTTCATGGTGTCATCAGAAGTGTTGGGTCACAGTATCCCATAATCTGCTGCATGATGAGGTCATTACAGGCATAACATCTGCTTACCTCTAATAACAGGTATAGCAAAAATATGATGCAGCTTAAACAGGTAAATGTAAATTTTTCCAAAGGCATCATTTATATCTTGTGTTTTACTTCTGTTATTTCTAATTTGTTGAAAGGACTCTCGTGACTGAGCTGAACAGACTAAACAGTGGCATCTGTAAGCTCATAGTTGTAGAGGTGTCATGAACCGAGAAAGAATGCAGGACGCTCAGAAAAAGTTCTCAGAGTGTAACAGGATAGCTGCTTTGAGTTATAATCTGAAGCTAATGTCCTTACCATGATTATATAAAGTGAGCTGAAAATGGACCATAGCAAAAAAAACCAGACAATTCCTTCCTCCACGTTGGAGAGGATTTCAAGATGAATGGAGCTCTTAATGCGACTAGGCGACTGACCTTAAAGCAATGTATAGCTCTCACAACAAGGTAGTTTGTCTAACTTAAATTTCCTTAGAGGGCTGAATGAAACATTGTCATCATACCTTGGCAATTTTGGTTTTAAATCAGAAACATTAATTTCAGACACACCTAATCCATTTAAAGTAGAAGGCTAATTGAAAGGTCACAAGTGTGGGTTGGGTTTTCTTTTGCTTTTATTTGTTGTTTTTCCAGTTATCACTGCATAGGGTGATGCTGGTCTGTTGTGCATTTGAAAATCTTGAAAATACACGAGTCAGGATCTTACTCAAAGGTGCTTTTGTCACCTAACCTACTGGAATGTTCTTTCTTGTGTATGATGTTCAGTATGTGCCCAGGCCATATTTGCATCAGATGAATATGCTTTGGGGAGTCTCTGAACATTTACAGACCTAATTAACGATTCTTGCCAAAGCAGATGAACAAATGTTTCTAAATTGTTAAAGGTGATAATATTTCATAGTATCATAGTATCAGTCAAGGTTGGAAGGCACCACAAGGATCATCTAGTTCCAACCCCCTGCCATGGGCAGGGACACCCTGCACTAGATCAGGCTGGCCAGAGCCTCATCCAGCCTGGTCTTAAACACTTCCAGGGACGAGGCCTCAACCACCTCCCTGGATAACCCATTCCAGGGCTTCACCACTCTCATGGTGAAGAACTTCCTCCTCACATCTAGCCTGAATCTCCCTACCTCCAGCTTCATTCCATTCCCCCTAGTCCTGTCACTACCTGATATCCTGAGAAGTCCCTCCCCAGCCTTCCTGTAGGCCCCCTTCAGATACTGGAAGGCCACAATGAGGTCACCTCAGAGCCTTCTCTTCTCTTCTCCAGACTGAACAGCCCCAACTCCTTCAGTCTGTCCTCATAGGAGAGGTGCTCCAGCCCTCTGATCATCCTCGTGGCCCTTCTCTGGACATGCTCCAGCACCTCCAGATCCCTCTTGTAATAGGGGCTCCAGAACTGGACACAGTACTCCAGGTGGGGTCTCACCAGGGCTGAGTAGAGGGGGAGAATCACTTCCCTTGACCTGCTGGCCACACTTCTCTTGATGCAGCCCAGAATCTGATTGGCTTTCCAGGCTGCAAGCGCACACTGAGAGCTCATGTTGAGCTTCTCGTCCACCAGCACCCCCAAGTCTCTCTCCTCAGGGCTGCTTTCCGGCCAGTCACTGCCCATTTTAAGTAAATGGTTATTAATTTCTCAATTGCAGTAGAACTCCATTGAGAGAACACATTTCAGTTAAATGATAGTACTGAAGGAAAGGATGATACTAAAAGTTTTTACTCTATGTACTAAAATAGTCCATTGTGGTTTATCTAATTATACAGATCGATCTCCCCATTGAGGAGTTTAATTCCTGGTGTTTAAATTCTAATTTTTCTTTTAAATGCTTCTTAAGAAATACTCTTGTTGGACAACCTAATATGTAATATGATGACTGAACCCAGCGACTCTTTTTCCTTATCCAAGCATGCAAATAAGTCCTGATTCAGGTATCTGCAGGAGGTGGGAGTTCCAGCAGCACTTCCCTATGAATTGCCAAAATGGGTACAATGTAATTTTTATTATACTTAAGTAATAACTTCCTTTGTCACCCCCATCTCCTTCCCTCATCTCCCCAGATGGAACAAATTAAATGAAACAGCATAATTCTCAGATTTTTACAGCCCAGCCAGGAAATCTAAAAGATTTGTGAAACAAACAGTTGGAAAGATTTAGGGGGAATAAAAAACCCAACCAAACAAAAAAGCCTAAACAAAATGTCCTGTACTCCTTCCACTACTCCTTCTTCTAGTTTCAACCCCTAAACATTTAATTCTGGATTGTTTCTCATCTAACAGTGGTTTAAATGAATTGTAGCAGTAATGCTGTTTAACCAGTGCACTTCAGAAAGTCTCATCCTCATTGCATTATTGGTTCAATTACTGATTTTATGGTGTAGAGATGTTATAGCATTAATGGTTTTTCCCAGTGCCTTATGATTTCCATTAGATGTTATTGCTTGATAGTACTGTGCAGCCGGCTGCATCTTGATGATTCTTCCCTTTCAGATGGCTTGGTTGACTGCCTAGATCCAGACTGCTGCCTCCAGACTACTTGTCAAAACAGCCTGCTGTGCCGGGGTTCACGTGATCCTCTTGACATCATACAGCAGAGTCATTCTGGTTCACCAGCTGTGAAGTCATTCTATGATCGAATCAAGCTCTTAGTGGGGAAGGACAGCACTCATATCATCCCAGGAGAAAATCCCTTCAACAGCAGGTAGCAGCTATAAATATGATGCTGTATCTGTGCAGTTGCATTGTATGGGGAAAATTCTCCCAGAGATTTTATTCATGTTTTAACATGAGATGCTTCTCTCAAGTGCTTCACGTATTTGAATCACAGCCATCAGTCTCACTGGGGGCACTCTCTTGCAGTTTATGATGCAGCCTTTATTATGTACCACTGAGTTTTATTAGTATTTTAACTTACTGCAACACTGAGAATAATGTTCCTTCCACTGAGCAGGAGCTTCTGAGGTTTATATTTGATGAAGAACAAAGGAAAATGAAAACTAGTTTCCAGTTACAAAGATACTGGATTCTATTTAGTGTCATTAACACAGATTTCAATAATGGAAAACCATTTCTCTTTCAAAGACAAATTAACATGAAGTCTATTGTTAAGTTTATTATTTAATCCTTACATCAAAACTGATTTACTTGCTAGTTTGTTTGCATTGTCAATACATCTAACTAGGTTTTCTTTTTTTCTTAGTTTTCATTCTCTGTCTCTGTTCTTCCTGTAGTTGTTAATTATATATTTCTAAGGAATCTAAAAGCCAGCACCTCATTAAGTAATATTTGATGCCATTGTATACTTACAGGAAGAGTGGTGTTCCTATTTATCAATATTATTTAAATGTGTCTCCATGGAAATATGCTTAGAAATTGATGCAAATGTTAATTATGTTCATATTGCCAAAGTTAAAACTTAAGAACTTAATTTCAAATAACAGCCAAAAGATTGGATCTCATTACAGGAAAGTCTTTTCAGTCAGGATTTCATTATATGCTACTAGGTTATGTAGAAAGTCAATAAATATTTGTCTGTAAAAAAGGATCATATGTTTGGGATACACAAGGCAGGTCTCCATTGTATTCATCCCTATGAAGCTCCAGGAGCCCAGTGATTTTACAAGTTCACAGATTACATTGGATTGAAAGGGACCCTCAAAGGTTGTCTTGTCCAACCCCACTGCAGTCAGCAGGGACACCTCCAACTAGACCAAGTTGCTCAGGGCCACATCAAGTCTCACCTTGAATGTCTCCAGGGACAAAGCCTCAACCACACCCCTGAACAACCCATTCCAGTATTTTACTATTCTCACCATAAAGAACTTCCTCCTGCTGTCCAACCTACATCTACCCTGCTCCAGTTCAAAACCATTTCTGGATTCCAGTCTTTATAAAATACTGTGTGTGTACACACATGGAGTTAGTTGGAAAATGTGGGAAAATTGTTCTGCTTTCATCTAAATTTGCTGTGGTTTTTTTTCCCCATCAGCTCCCTAAAAATAAAATGGGGGAATTCTTGTAGTTTTCTGCAGTGTTGCAGGAAAAGGAAAATAAGAGAGAAGCTTACTAATTCATGAGGCTGAGTAATTTGTCCATAAAGGATTAAAGACTACAGCATAAAAAGCACATAGTCCACAGGCTGGTTGGTACATGCCGCTTTATAGATATGCTACAGATAGCAGAATTTTCTTGAGTAAAGAGAAGCAGGCAGTTTCCTGTTACATATTCTAAGTACACCAGTCCTTGAGCTGCTCCTTTATTAGGCCACTCAGGACAAAAACTAGTGTATTCCCTGTTTCTGTATTTCGCTATTAGCTGATAAAGTTTTGTTGTTACTAACAACTAACCTGGCCTTGAAAACCCCCTGGGGAGGAGGTATCCACAACCTCCCTCAGCAGCCTTTTCTAGTGTCTCACTACCCTCATGCTGAAGAACTTCTTCCTAAGACCCAGTCTAAACCTACTTTCCCTCAGCTTAAAACCGTTCCCCCTTGTGCTATTGCTGGACAGGTTTATGAAAAGTCCCTCTCCAACCCAATCAAGCTGTTCATGTATATGTATGGTTGGTTTGCAGTCTTCAAAACAGCTCAAGAAGTACAGCTCTAGACTAAGTGGGAGCTGGGTACCTCAATCCTGCAGCTCCTTTGAAAAGTCTCTTTTGAAATTTTTGTGGGGTTTTTGTGTTTTAAAATATATTTTCTAGGGTTCCTAGTGGCAGCAGTCTTAGGTCTGTTTTATTCATCTGAAGTACGTCAATGCATTTTAACATACCTTTGCAAATGGCATATTAATGACATTGTAAAATTGGCCTTAGCCTCTAAGTTGTGAAGGTGCTTTTGAGAACTCTACAGCTCAGCTGTTATTTTTGGTACCAATTTAGGCAAATCTAATGTATACTGTCAAACTGGGAGTTTTAAAAGTATGCTTTTAGACTTTTAAAAAGTGCCACAGGGTTAAACTCCAAGTTTCACATATCCTGAAGCTGCCACACTCTTGAGAAGTAGCTCCATGAAATGTAATGACTTCCTAATGAGAACTCAACCTCTCCATTGAAAGAGAGAAAGAAGTGGGACAAAATAATGGCTATGATTTTTTTCCAGAGCTATCATAAAAACAAAGCAAAACAAAACCAGAAGTTGTTTTCTACCTTGGTAAAGCAATAAATAACAAAATATATTGATTGCAAAATTATTTCAGTCTCACTGATCATTACTAAGATTAAATGTTTTCAGAAAAAAAAAAAAAAAAAGCTACATGTTTTTACACATTTAACTTCCATCTAAAAAAAGGCCTAAGGTATCCAATTCATTTGTCAGATACAGTATTAAAAGATTACCAAAGAAAAGGTTCTCCTACGTGTCAAGATATGCCTTATATAGATTTTAGCTACAATGTTTAAAATCCATTGCCTTCCATATTTTGGCATTTTAGAAATAAAAAGGAAGGCTATTGTCCAAAGCATTCTTATTCAGATGATTTCCTTAAATGTTAAAATTGAAGGTAGAACTAATTGGCCATGAACATCAACAGCTCTGTTATAAGGCTGGGCGACAGCCTTGAGAATTGGGCCAGTGCCAGATTCACGAGGTTCAAGAAGTCCAAGTGCAAGGTCCTGCATCTGGGTCTGGCCAATACCAGGCACAAATCCAAGCTTGGTGTAGAGTGAATTGAAAGTGGCTCTGGAGAAAGTGACTTGGGTGCATTGATTGATGAGAAGCTCACTGTAAGCTGGCAGTCAGCTCACGCAGCCCAGAAGGCAAATTGTGTGCTAGGCTGCATCAAGAGGAGTGTGGCCAGCAGGGCAAGAGAGGGAATTCTGCCCCATTTCTCTGCTCTGGTGAAACCCTACCTCAAATACTGCATCTAGCTCTGGTGTCTCCATCATAAGAAGGACACAGAGCTGTTGGAGTGAGTCCAGAGGTGGGCCACAAAGATAATCCAAGGTCTGGCATACCTTTGCTATGAGGATAGGCTAAGGGAGCTGGGGTTATTCAGCCTGGAGAAGAGAAGACTCTGTGCAGACCTTAGAGCTACCTTCTAATACCTGAAAGATGCTACAGGAAGGACTTCTCATAATGATGTGTAGTGACAGGACAAGGGGGAATGGTTTAAAGCTGAGGGAGAGTAGGTTTAGACTGGATCTTAGGAAGAAGTTCTTCAGTATGAACATGGTAGACCCTGAAATATGTTGCCCAGGGAGGTTGTGAATGCCTCTTCAGTGCAGTGTCTCATGTTAGATGAGGCCTTGAGCAGCCAAGTCCTGTTGTGAAGTATCCCTGCCTATGGCAGGGAGGTTAGAGTAGATGATGTTTAATGTCCCTTCCAACCTAAGCCATTCTATGATTCTAAATCTGCTTTCTGTACTGTTCCTTTATAGAAGCTTGATTGCCTACCTTCCAGCACTATTTCTGTGTGTTTCTAACACAAAATCATTCAAGCAAAATGGGTAATACCAAGATGATTCTCTTGGTCCAATTTGTTCCCAAGCAGATTTTCCCAACACATACCAATTACTATTAAATTCTATGTTCTGTTAAAAAATGTTTATTTCACAAATTAAAACTTGACCTAGAGGGTCAAGAAATTATTGAAATTTCTAAAAGAAAAACAACAGAAATGGCTCATTTTCATTGACAAGTTTCATTGATAAGCTTCTTTTATGTGATAGTGAAAAAAATAATACACCTTGTTTGGAATAAAATTCTGGGGAAGTAGTTGTTTAATAGCCAGTATCATACAGTTAGAAATCTACATCAGAGCACCTAAAGCATTTCAGAGTTAAACACCTGAAAACAGTCCCTGATGCCAGTAATGAAAATAGATGGGGTTTGCTGTGGGGATGATACAAGTGTTTAGCTGTCCCACGATTCAACTGTGTTTTGTCCGTTTTCAGCAAAACACAGCTCAGTTTAATCCCCTTGTCCTGCAGCTCAGAGTGAGTCCAGAAATCTGTGGTGTCAGGACACTGTGCCTGTTGATGTGCCCAAAGCCTGCTGAGGTTCAGGGCTAGCTCCAGTCCTGCCAGCACAGAGCCAGTTCAGAAAAAGAGCTTCTCATTTTCTATCTCTGTAGCTGCAGATGAGAGTCAGTGGCTCATGCTGAAAACATGTAGTGCTGAAATAGACATCTTTTCACCTAGGACTCCAGCAACACGCAATCCTTGAGATTATGGGTTGCAGCAGGATTTAACTCTCCCTGTTTCCCAGTACTGCCTTCTCCTTTTTTCATGTTTGCAGTGTAGAGATGGAATCTTCAAGGAGCTTCTCACTTTCCATCTCCCTGTTACTACGTAGCTTCCCCCACTCACTAGTCTACCTCTCTCAAGGTACAGGGAAGGTGGAAGGGAAAGGAGCCAAGGGACGGAGAGAAGGGCAGGAACAACCTGGACATGCCAAAGAGCAGAGCAGCAGGGAGAAAGTGGGTTTTGATGCTTCCAGTGCTCTGGAGTCTGAGAACACAGCCAGCCAGGCAGCAGCAGCTTAGCACCAGCAAAGCACTCCCCAAGTCCCTGACAGGAATAGCCCATCTTCATCTCCTTTGGGTTAGGCAAAGTTGCTTGCCTGTGCATAAAGCTGGTTTTAAAGCCAAATCCTTTCTCCTTTTGACCAAGTGAAAAGCAATGCTTGCAAATCGGGACCAACTGCAATGTACAAATATCAGTCACTGCAGGAGATGGAGGAACGTGAGCCTTAATTTGGAAAATTGCTTGTGTGAAAAAGATGTATGGCATTACACCACAATTTTCAAGTGTAAGGCATGCATAGCCTCACTGTGGGACTCAGGGAGACTTTTGAGAAGTGCCCAATCATTGTTTCAGCAGCGCTTCAGGGTCACAGTTCTGCCTGGGCTGAATGTGAGGTAGCTTTCTACTCTGCATAGCCTTGTTGGACAATAAGACAAAACCATGTTAGACAAGGAAGGCACTAACTGCCATTCTATGTACCCAGATCTCACTGTATAGATCAGCATTTTCTTCCTGTAAGTAGTAGAGGAGCTGGGCAATGTTGCGCTATCTTCAGTAGTTTAAAAGTCTGTGTATTTAAATTGGATTTAGAGTAAATGAGGCACAGGTGTTCCACTACTCAGTTTATAAACAACATAACTTTGCTTTTGTAACTTTAATACATTTAATTATCTTTCTTTTTCAGTCTTGTATCTCTCATAAGAGGCCAAGTGGTGACTACAGATGGAACTCCTCTAGTTGGGGTCAATGTGTCATTTGTCAAGTATCCAAAGTATGGCTATACCATCACTCGTCAGGATGGCACGTGAGTGTGCTTGCTTCATTGATTCCCTATTTTGTGTGTAGTGTCTTTGCTGATCAACAGATGGTGAGATCTAATAGAACCATGTGGTATTCCTCCCAGGGCAAAGAGCTATTAAGTAAACACAGAAGTAATTTTTCACGTGGCATTTTGAATACTAACTGCAAGTAAATATGAAAAGGCTGACTTCTGATAATAACGTGTTAGCAGGCAGACTCCTTTCAAATAAATTGCTCTATTTCTATGAAAATATTTGTGGACTACAGTAGTATCCAGCTGAGATCAGAAATATTTTATTTTAAAATGCAAGGCAGGCTAACACTGCTAGAAAAACCCCAAAGTGTCATTACAGAGTAGTCTATTTTGTTAAAAGTTACCTTCTGCCTCTCTCTCTTTTTGAAGATCCACTGTCTTTGGAGTTTCTTCAGGGTAGAATGTAATCAAAATATTTTAATTGAATATATTTAGACAATCTCCTGCTGTGCAAGGAGAAAAAAAGTGCTTTTCCCCCCTTGTATCAGCTGATTTGAAATGCACACAAATTCAGATAAACAAAAATCAATGTGTCAGGATTTCTCTGGTTTGCTTGTTGTAGTAGCTAAACTAGTGTATCTGTGACACATGCATTGTAAACATTTGCCATTTTATCTCCATCTTGCATGCAAACAATTGAATTGAAATAATTAATACGAGTCAGCTCAACTATAGGGAGTATTTAATTTCCCTGTTTCCCAGATTATTACTCTGTTGTAATAAAAGTATAATGTCATTGGATTAATAAAACAGTAAATGGTGAGCTGAACTATATTTGAATCTGCACAGATTACTGGAATCATGAAGTAATTTGTTACATTGCCAGCACTTACATGAAACAACTGATGCCTGCTTCTGTTGTCAGAACAACCTGGAAGTGTTGTACTCATTGGGGACAGATTTCATAATGCCTGTGCAGCTCCATGTTACTGCTATGATGATTTGATGTAGGAGGCTAGGAGTAAATACCTAATCCCTCTGAAAAATGATAGACCAATTGTCCTGGGGACAGGAATCCTTACTTGATTTGTAGAACATAGAGTAAAACTTTTCCTTCCTATTCTCTTATTGTCACATGTCCCATTCTGTGCTGGATGGAGAGCATCTTTTAGGAAAGGGATAATTCAGTGTCCAGCTCACAATGAACTTGGCTTCTCTGCTTGTTCTGTACATAAAGGTGACTTGTAATACTAAATGTGGAGGGGTATTTTTTAAATTATTTAATGCATATTTTATAATATATAGCAATGAGGTTTGTCTGGGTGACTTCAGATAATTGCTTGTCTTGGCTGGATGTCAGTAGTTTAGCTGCCAGAAGTTCATATCCCATTTGAAGCATGACACTTAAAATATACCTATTGCTTTAGGCATACCTGTATACCTTTTTCATTAGCTAGGAATGTTATTACTGGAATTATTCAGTCTTGTTGCTTCTGAAGCCCACATTTTTCTAGGTTTGACTTGGTTGCAAATGGTGGAGCATCCCTAACCTTGCACTTTGAACGGGCCCCATTTATGAGTCAGGAGAGGACAGTATGGTTGCCGTGGAATAGCTTCTACGCCATGGACACACTTATGATGAAGACAGAGGAGAACTCCATTCCCAGCTGTGACCTAAGTGGTTTTGTCCGTCCTGACCCAGTTATCATTTCATCACCACTTTCAACTTTCTTCAGTGATGCTCCTGGCCAGAATCCCATTGTACCAGAAACCCAGGTAAGAACAGTGTGAGCAAGAAGGATCTACACATCAGTGGTCAGACACTAGTGCTGTCTGGAGTCACCATTTGTCCCCTGGAATTGCTGTAACAAATGCCTCTGTAGAGCTGCATTCATTCTGACAAATACCAAGGTTTCTAATGAGGTCTGCAGGAGATATCCTAGGTGTAAGTCACCCAGACACATTTATCTTTGACTACCTTGCACCTTCTCATTATCATACAATATATCAAGTGTATCTGTGTATCTCAGTTGACAGCTTAGGTGTTTCAAGACAGTTTTGCAAAAGCTTGGCATGTGGTGCTAACCACAGGGTGTTTTCTTGTGTGCTATTTAGGACAAAGGAAAACTCTGCTGGTGCCATTCTTTCATTATTTGGTTAGTCTTTATACTATTAGTGGAAGCTGCAGGTTTCTGTGAGTGTATTTCTTAGGATCTCCTTGCATATAACTTGCAGTACAACTAGCTGTACTCCTTACAGCAGTGGCCTCTTAAAAATAAGATAGTTAGATAATTTTTTGTCCAGAAATGTCAACTGAACTGCATCACTGCACTCATTTGAGGATAACCACTTCAGTAGTGGAAAGTAGTAAGTTCATTAGAACATGCAAGGTGTGGGCTTTGTTCTAAAAAATAACAACGCACTATTATGAAATGCTTGATCTTTTTCCTATTCAGGTTCTTCACGAAGAAATCGAGATCCCTGGCTCTAGTATAAAGCTCAGCTACCTGAGTTCCCGTGCTCCTGGATACAAATCCTTACTTAAGATCACCATGACCCAGTCACTTGTGCCTCTGAATCTAATCAAAGTTCATTTGATGGTAGCAGTAGAAGGACATTTGTTTCAAAAATCATTTCAGGCATCTCCCAACTTGGCATATACATTTATCTGGGACAAAACAGATGCATATGGGCAGAAGGTTTATGGGTTGTCAGATGCTGTAGGTAAGTCATCATTATAGCTCTAAAGCTTTCCAAGTAACACTTGCAATTTATAGTAAGAAAACTGGAAAGGTTTCTTATGGAGAAGCAAATACAGATGAAACCATTCTTGTGTTCCAGACACAATTTATCTTTGTATTATGTTTCTATTACACATGAAAGATCGCATTCACGTGGTGAAAGCTCCCTCAACGTGCCTGTGGTTCCTGACTGGTAGCTGATTTCGAAGGTTAGGACCAGACAACAGGAAAAACTGGCTATAGGAACTTAGATGAAAGCTAGTCCATCACTGTGTTCTTATTTTGTTTCAGTTAACAAATGAATCTCATCCTGGGCTGGCTGGCGTTCTTCAGTGCACTTAGATTTTCATGCATGCTTTTGTTATAGCCTCTTGTGGCATAATGGTGTTTTTCTGACACTGTTCAGTTTTGTAGTTCTATAGTTATTTTTGGTTCACTTGATTCTAGTGGTGGGAAGAAGAGTGATGATCAAAATATTTTTAAGTTTTCATTTTGATTTGAGTATCAGAATAATTTTGGTACAACACTGCTGAAAATGGGCGTCAGAGCTGTCACAATGTGGGGAAAAAAGACTTTTAAAAAAAAATCTTATGTATTTTCTAAAATCTTCTTTGCTGTAGCTTTTCTTTCTTACGTTGTTGCATAGAATATTGCTTTCCTGAGTAATGCTTAGAGAGCATCTGTGCTTAAAGGCACATAAAGCTTGCACTGCTGCTTGGTATGTGGTATATAAACTGAACACACTAAATAAATGCTGTGAGCATCTGGCAAATTAAGATTTTGATCTTGTCTTGTTATCTGATAGAATAATTCTATTTTTTAAATAGCCTTTCTCAAATCTCACCAATGCAGTCACTTCCCAACACCAGCTATTTAAAGAATCATAGAATGACTTAGATTGGAAGGGACCTCAGAGATTATGTACTCCAACCTCCCTTCCATAGGCAGGATGCCTGATGACTAGACTCAGCTGCTCAAGGCCTCATACAGCCTGGCCTTCAACACCCCTAGGGAGAAGGCATCCACAACCTCCCTGGGCAACCTATTCTGGAGTCTCTCCACCCTTGTACTGAAGAACTTCTTCTGAAGACCCAATCTAAACCTGCTCTCCCTCAGCATCAAATCATTGCCCTTTGTCCTATTGTTAGACACCCGTATGAAAAGTCCCTCTCCAGCCTTCCTGTAGGATCTCTTCAGGTGTTGGAAGGCAGTCATAAGGTCCCGCCAGAGTCTTCTCTTCTCTAGGCTGAACAGCCCCAGCTCCCTTAGCCTGATCCCTGCAGAGTTGTGTTTAGTCAAAGATCAGACTTTAATATTGTAGAATAAATGAGAGGAACATAATCACTCCATCTTCTGGAGGGGGCTGCAGAACTGGAATGCTGTATAATTTGAATGTGTTCTGGACATTTAATTTAGTGTTTGTTCAGCAAGTATATTGGATTTTATTTTATTTCAGTTTCTGTGGGTTTTGAATATGAAACTTGCCCCAGTCTCATTTTATGGGAGAAGAGGACAGCACTGCTGCAAGGATTTGAACTAGAACCTTCAAATTTAGGAGGATGGTCTTTGGATAAACATCATGTACTTAACGTCAAGAGTGGTGAGTTAATTCCCTGTGTTTTCTGTGCTGTGTGGTGTCTTGTCTGTGAACACTTACACACATAATAGTTACACTTTTTTAAAAAATGCAGTTTCCCCACTCTGTGTTTCATCTTTATCTCACTAAAGTATGGAATGTTTCAGATATCAGAAATTTTTGGCAGAATTTCATCAAGTTTTGTCTCTTCTGCACAGCATGACATTCTTAAAGTCCTAATCTGTATTCTCTGCTCTGCTGTTTCTTTCCCTTTAATGTCTCTGTCTTCCTTTTCTGTATTGCTGACATTTCTCACACTTGTTCCCACTTCCTTTTGTCTGCCCTTTTTCCTCTCTAATCTGGGGTGGGGCTAAAAAGGAGGTATGGGTCTGTGACAAGACACCAAGTTTCATTTCTCTCCTCCTTGTGTCACCTGTTTGTTTTTCCTCACTTCTCTTTGTCTTTACAAATCCTAAGCCAAATGGTCCTGCTCTTCGTATTCTACCAGACTCAGAGAGAGCCCAAAGCTTAGCCTATCTTTCATTTGATCCCTGTAAGTTGTGTTCTACAGCTTTGCACTGTGATCCCCAAATTAACAAAGCGCAAAGTATATTGTTGCTCAAGAAATCTAAAATCATGGTCACAATAGGCAAGATCAATCTATTGAAACACACTTGAATTGCTGTGCAGCCGATCAAAGGCGACCAAGATGGCCACTTGTACAGTGAATGATAGTCGCTGTTGCCACTAAGGTGGAGGTAGTTACATTAGGGTCATACACCTGTTTTTCCAAAAGAACATGAGGCTAAAAGTTTCCAGATGGCTTTCTACAATCTTTGATGACACTGAATATGGTCACTCTGTTAGAGAATCCACTTCCTTCCTGGAGCACTGGTCTTCTCTTCAAACAAATATCTTGGAATGAAGTCCTATCTTAAAGATATTTCTTGAAGCCTAATAAACATCCTTACTACTAGCTTCCCTCTTGTCTTTTTATCCCTGTCCTATTAGGAGTTTCATATTTCTCCTGTATTTTCAGTTTCTGTGCTATTGTCTTCTCTGGCATCTTCTTTCCTCATTTTTCATTTTACATGAAAATATTATGAAAGACTGAGAGGTAGAAAGAGAACAGTAAGATTAGCACAAAAGTCCAAACAAAGCATGGCATAGTAAACTGGAGAAGAGGACTGAGGGGCACAAAAAGGGAACACATCTCCTCTGCTGTTTGTCTTCTCACTTCCCACTTAGTAAAACAGTCTAAACTGTTGTGCCAGGCAACCCAGTTGTATAGTATTGGTTTCTTTCATAATGAGTACCAGAGGACTCTGAGGTCAGGTTTGGGTCTGTGATTGTGTATACATGTGATTTTCCACAGAAAACCTTCATTACACCTTCTATTTTCACTACTGCAAAGCTTTCTTTTTGCCCCATTGAAGAACCAAATGCTGGAGTCATTTCAGTGTAGAGTCCTTAACAGCAGCTGTTGAAAAGGGAACCACCTGTAGTCCCCTGCAATGAATGATGGTAATAACCACTTCTTGTCCTCTTTGTTATTAGGTATATTGCACAAAGGCAATGGAGAAAATCAGTTTCTAACTCAGCAGCCAGCTGTGATAACCAGCATCATGGGGAATGGGCGCCGAAGAAGCATATCCTGTCCTAGCTGCAATGGTCTGGCAGAAGGAAATAAGCTTTTGGCCCCTGTAGCACTGGCAGTGGGTATTGATGGAAGTCTCTTTGTTGGGGATTTTAACTACATTCGGCGTATCTTCCCATCCAGGAATGTCACTAGTATACTGGAGCTGAGGTAAGGTGTTCATTTTAGCACTTCATTTCTGTAGCCTGTGCTCAAATCAGCCTTTGCCATTACTTTTTATAATTTTCTAAAACATTGTCACTTTCAACCTATTTAAATTCCAGTGGAGAAATGGGGCACAGAAATGCATAGTTCAAAGTCTGTAGCTTACCAAAACAATGACTACAGAGAAGGTTAAAGCGTACAAACCAACTAGCACAAAAAGCACAAGCCATCTTCTTTTGTCTTGTCAGTGATCATCTGATGCAATCTCTTCTCAGTACTGTACATCATTTAGTTTTGTTTGAAATCTACACACTGCCTGCCCTTACGTACTGAGCCACAGCAATAGACAAAGGTATAAGTAACAGTTGTAGGAGGCTAGAAGGAAAGTTTTCCTTCTTCTTTCCCATACTCATAGGTCTGTTTCTGTTTTCAAGTGCAGTTAAGATCAACATGCAGAGTCACTTTGCATCATCAGAACTCTTTTGAGCTCGTACCTCTGTTCCCCTGTCCCACATCCCCTGCCCCAAACATTTATATTTGGTCACTTACTAGGGAAAGCATGAGTGTAGAGTGTACCACTTCACCCATTTCTGTTCCATCTCCTTCTTTCATTCTTCTAGGAGAGAGGAGAGCTGTTGCTTCAAACTGTAACTCATGTAACTGGACCTCATAGTTACAGTACCACTGAGTAGAAAAATGAGGAAAAATGGCTTGTCTTGGCTGTCTTCTGAGACTTCTGCAGCCCACTCAGCCATTAGTGGTAGTGCTCTTGGAAATTGGATATAGCTGCTAAGTACAGAGACTGAATTTAGGTCATTAGCCTTTTTTTAATGATATGGCTGATAACCAGTTCCTCTGCTTCCACTGTAGTTTTAGCTTTTAATTAATGGGGGAAAGTGCAAAATGCTTGCACTATTTGAGAATAGGAGTCCTGGCTCTCTTTTACACCTCTCTTTTGTTCGTGTCATTCTGTTGATGTCACTATTGTGGATTCTAATTTTACATAAAAGAAATTAGGTCCAATTCAGGCCAATTCTAGTCTGAAATCACTCTCTGACACTTTCCTCAGTATATTAAAAAAGAAAAAGAAAAGAAAAAAAAAAAGAAAAAGAAAAGAAAAAAGAAGAAGAAGAAGCTATAGACCAGGATTTTAAAAAGTTGTCTCCAAGTTTACAACAGTGTTAGTCTCATTACTTTGCTTTCTCTTGACACAAGACAGAATTTGGGCTTTTCAGCACGTGTGAGGGAAAATGGGAAAGGACATTAGCAGTGAAACAGAAGATGGACTTCTTAAGGTGCCTTTGTCTGCTTTTTTGACAACTAGTTTTCCATAGCATAGTTTCTTTAGCTTCTGCTGTAACTATTAGCAGTGAACAATAAAGCTATTGTATTTTGAGTGCTGGTGGACAGCTGAAAATCATTTGGCACACAGATTTTTAGGATTTGCAGTGATGTCTTTTGCCCCATGTGTGAGGGGAAGTAAGGTCCATTCCAGCAAACATCATCAACAGCAGTAATTATGATTTGGTGGTCGTCTTAAAATCTGTAGGAGCTACACAGGTAGAAGTTTGAAGATTTGAGCCATGTAAGTGTGGATAAGAGCAGTCTTCAGCTAGTATCAAGCAGCTTGACTAATGTTACAAATAGTATGTCCCATAAGTATTCCAAACCAAACACATCGCTTTATTTAGATTTCACAGCAGATGTAATTTTGGTTTTACATAAGCCAATATAAATCTCCAGTAACTTTATAAGTCAGAATATCCCAGTGTGCATATTTGCTTTACACTGGCCTTCACGAAGGTGCCTGAGCTACGTGACTTGTAGGAATTTTGACTCAAGTGCTGCATGTCATACTTAATGGTGGGATTGCAAGTTTGGGGCTGTGTATTGAGTGCTGCAGCTTGGAAGTCATGCACCTGTTCATTTCACTCAGTGAATATCCCTAAATGAAAATTGCATAAACAAAATGTATCCCTGTGATATGGAGAATAGAGTCATTTACTTCTGGGAAGTAAAGGACACTTCTTCTTTTGACTTTGGGTCTAGACAGTAAAGTAGGGGCCAATTATTTTTATTAATTCTATTATTATTACATTTCTCAATGTACAGTATCTAACAGATCCCTTAGAAAGATTTTTTTCACCCTGAGATTTGCTTCAGTAAGCTTAAATATATAACAGATAGCATCCAAATTTACTTTAAGCAATTATTTTAGAGAACAGGAGGAGAGGAAAATGAACTGTCTAGCAGAAATTTGTTATAAATTCTAGAAATAGCCTGTTGGAAAACTATTTTGATTAAAGAGTTTGCCTCCAGCTGGCAGACAGTATCCTAAGCCCTGTGCTTCCACTTTCCCAGTTCTGTATTCAGAAAACTGTCAGTTTCTCTCTCTCCTAGCCCACAAGCTACACATATTTCCATGTGGAAACTCTTTCAATAGCCCAGAAATTTTCCTGTCAAAATATATGGGGGTTGGGGGCTGGGGGCAGGGGTATCCTCCTAGGGAACTACCTAGCAAATCTATCACTCCCAGTCGTTCTTCATCTGTAAAACAAGCTAAGGCTAGTGCTGAAAAGAGATATATCTTCTCCTGTGTCCTTTTGTAAAATAAAACAAATACTATGTTTGCTTTACCATCTATTCTTCAGCTAACTGTTTGTTCTTTTTTTCCTTCTGTTCCCTTTCTATAAAGAAATAAAGAGTTTAAACATAGGTAAGACACGAGCTCTTTCCCATATAATTTGATATGGTTTGTTTGCTTCATTGTGTTTGCTTTTTGTGTTGTGCTTCTTGTGTACTGTTATGTTCTTCATGTACCATATATAGAAACATTTTTATGTGCTAATTGTGTGTTATGAATATGATGAGCGTTAGCAATTATGATATGCAGTCAAAAAGCAACCAAATAAGTTCTGACAGTAATTAGAAATTTCTAGTAGAATGCAAGTATAATGAACCCCAAACTAACTTCTATATAAACACTTCTATAATTGGTCTAAATGGTTGAGGTAAACTACAGCCGTAGTGTCATGAATGCCAGGAAGGTTCACAAAAGTACTAATGACTACAAATAGGTCAAAACTTAATTTTCCAGTCATTAATGATTTTCTGAACCCTCTGTCCTTTTCCATAATTCAGTTTCTATTTTCTTTCATCAAATACATTTAACGGTCAGTCAACCTGTGGGGCTGGTTTGCACCCACTAGATGCAGTCACTGTGAGATTCATGAGGGAGGCATAACCCTTCCAGACATTAGGAGAACAGATTTCTCATCATCTCACCTGAGCAGTAGGCCTTCTGCGTGGCAGCAGCATAGGAAATGCTTCTACTTTCTTCCATGCCACACCTGGGACAGGGAGGATGTTCACCCTGGAGAATATCAAGGGCAAAAACAAGAAGAGCTGTAGTAAACAATTCAATAGTGTCCTGTGCATCACCCTTCTGAAACTATACTTTCCATTTCTGCAATACAAGTCAGACGCAATAGATGGTCTGGACTGAACCATGTGATTCCCCTTTGTGACATATTTTGGTACAGCAAATGTAACAGTCTAGATTTTCTTATCTAGATGAATTCCTTCACAATTTGGTGATGCTGGAGGCTCCTCATTTGCATTAACAAAGCTCATAATTTTTCAGGTTTTTAAGGGACTTACTCTGGCCTTCTTAGGCTTTTGGTTACATTTAAGGCAAAGCTATTGTTACGCTGTTGTGAGTTTGCTGCACAACTGAGAGGAATAGGGAGAAGAAGCTGATCCTGCCTGCACTGGCTGTTGGGCACCAGGCTCCCTCACAGACCAGAGAAAGGCTTCTCTAGGTGGTACCTGCTCCATTCACCAGGGAAGGCTTAAGGTAGGGATGTTAGCAGAAACCTCTGAGCAATACTAAATGTTATGGGAAATCTTTTAAAACAAGGTATACTTCTTGGCTTAAAAGAGTGCAATGGCACTGATGAGAGAGGCAGAGCCCATTAGTTGCTCAGATGCCAGTTTGAAAAAATATTTACAACTCATTTATAAAATACATCCCTGTTTGAGGTGATAATCTCATAGTTACTTTGGGGACACCATGAGTGCCTGTCACCTTATACCAGTTGCTTTCTGCCAAAGTCTCACAGCTATTTTACATGAAGAGTCTTCCTCTATCTGTTCCCTTACTGAGTTCAGGAAGGAGCAAAGGGGTGTGCAGCAATACTGCAGCTCCAGGGAGCCTGGAACAAAAGCTCATCACTGACTCCCTTGGAAAACTGCCCTGAGGGAGATTCCAGGAACAGAGGGCAAGGGTGAGCTTCACAGACACACCAATGACTGCAGGTGAAGAGGGGGAATTAGCCCATGTCTTGCTAAGTCTCTTTACCTTGATTCATATCTTATCCCATCTTGTAACAGTGGGACACCCCTGAGGTTAGGTGTGGGCAGAAAGGAAGCAGTGATGTGCTTCTTTCCTTAGAGGGTTGCAGAGCACTGGAACACATTACCCAGAGAGGTTGTGGTGTCGCCTTCTCTGGAGAGATTCCAAACCCACCTGGACATTGCACTGCCTGTCCCCTGGGCAACTTTTCCAGAGGTGCCTTCCAACCCCCACTATACTGTGATTTGGTACTCACTCAGGAAGGTAGGCACAAGCTGGCAAAATCATGTCTGAAAAGACAAGAGACCTTTCCAGTGTCACAGAGTGGCTGCTGTTCCCTGTCAGGGGGTAGCTCCCCTAGGCACTGCTATGAGCAGCTCCCACCACTGAGACCAATTTAAGTACCTGCACCTGGCAGCAAGCAGCCATGTCTGTGCCCAGCTCTGGTTTGTACCTGCTTCAGGTTCTTCTTGTTTGACCAAGATGGGAATGCCACATGTTTGAAAAGAACTAGGCTTTTAAAAGACGCTCTGGGCTGGAGTCAGCAGCAGCAGCAAGCCTGCAGCTGCACCACTCAGTTGTTGGCTCATCCCCTGCTGTTGCAAAGCCCTGAGCTGAGTTTGGGTGTATTTGTGAAATGTGGCACAACACTAGTGTCACAGCAAAGTTGGTTTGGCAGTGTAAGGGGAAAGCATGGTGGAAGTAGAGAGCAGAACTTCAAAATAATGACAAATGTGCAGGTGTGTGTATGGCTCAGGTATTCAAGAAACAGGAGAAATCTTTTAAGTGAAAAGAAATCTGTGTGGCAAAGAATATTAGGCTTTGTATTGGAGGGATAAGAAGGAATGTGATAAGGGCCTAGTGAAGAGGTGCAGTCTGCTGCTAAAGATAAGACAAGGAACTTGGGAAATCAAGATTGTGCTCTACTCTCAAGCATGTCACTAGTCTCCCTACATAACTTTGTCTATACCACTTAACCTCTCTGTGCCTCAGTTTCCTCCTCTGTAAAATGGGTGTAATACCCATCTTTTTAAAGTACTTTGAGATCCATGCATGAAATAAACCTGCCAAGTATTTTTTTGTTTATTGTATTTTTTCATCTCTAATTTCTACACTCCTAGACTTCAGCGGATGGTATTATCTCTGCCTAGTGAATTCTGATCAAACCGATGTCCTTCCTACTTTCTGCAGTTTTAGAACAAACCATTATTGGCCTAAAATCATGACATGTCAAAGACTAGCATAGAGGAAGATAACTGTAGAAAGTGATATTTTGAGGCCTTCTCATTCCTCCAAATCTGGTCATGGCCACATGAAGGCAGTCGTATTTGCACTGCCAATAATCCATCTGCCAAAAGTGGCCTTATTATAGCTTCAGCAAGCTTGATCAAGAAATGGCTTTTGTCCATCATAACTTGACCTCTGTGTATCCTCACTCTTGGAGATGGGCACTTTTGCCACATGAAACTAGGAGTGTGGATATTTGGAGTGCAAATATCTCTGGTTACTGGTAAGTAACCTTCATTTTTTTTCTTCCTGTCTTCATTTGTCTTTTATGCTTTCAAACCACCATTGACCTTATTTACACTCACCCATAGGCTCCAAAGGCTGGAAAATTCACATCGTGCTTAAAATCCAACTAAACTGAGTTAAAGTAGCCAGGCAGAATTTGAAAATATTTCTGCACTGCAACTTTGTATGTGTGAATGTATATATATATATATATATATATATATATATATATATATATATATATATCGTAAAGAGTGACATTTCTCAATTTGCAGATGATTTGCTAAAGTAGTTCCAAAATGTGACAAGCTGTCAAAAACCATATATTACAGAAGAGAAGCAACTTTGCATACGAGCACCCATTCTAATCTCAAACTGAGGACCAGTTTTTCAATAACAGAAGGTTTGGAGTTAAAGTCAGACACTTGGGGTCTCTGGTTTTAGTTCTATAACCAACTTCATCTGCTGTAAATGAGATTCTTGATAAGAATGAATGAGAGCAAATTTGCTTGAGGAATACATTCATTATGCCTCTGCCTCCTATTTATACAAGACCTCACAAATCTTGTGGCATAATACAACTCAAAAGCTGATTCTTTGATCTTACTCCTGTGACTTCTGCTTTCAAAGGAAGTTAAACAAGGTGTCGTGGAGGAGGGGCAACACGTAGAGAGTGGTAAGCCAAAGAGAATTGACCTGGAGCAGATCTAAGGGCTAAAGAGATCAAGAGAAAAGTCTGCCGTGCAGCTTTGGCTTATTGGGCTCTGCTGTGCAAGGTTTAGTGTAGTAGGATGAATGAGATTTGAAATGACAATCCTGAAAGACTGACCAGACCCTAATCACATTAGACGCTCAGATAGTAGTCCTTTAAGACCCCATAACTGTATGAAGGTGTCAGACTTTCTTTCCAGATCTCTCTGTGCCTGATGAGTATCCAAGCTCTGAAAGCCTGTGAAGTTTCTAGACTGCTCAGCTGTTTCTATTTTATGCTTTCTTTTTCTCTAAAGCAACAATCCTGCTCATAAATACTATCTGGCCGTGGACCCTGTTTCAGGCTCTCTGTATGTATCGGACACCAATAGCCGGCGGATATACAAAGTCAAGTCCCTCACTGGCACAAAAGACCTAGCTGGTAACTCTGAAGTGGTAGCAGGGACTGGAGAGCAATGCCTGCCCTTTGATGAAGCAAGATGTGGGGATGGAGGGAAGGCAGTGGATGCAACCCTAATGAGCCCTCGAGGTAAAGTAGGAAAAGAAGCTGGAGAAAATGACTGTGTGAGGCTAAGCTGGATGTGGAAATAATTATCTAGCAATTAAATCACTCCTTGCTCAGTAATTTTTATTCTGGGCTTTAATTACAGTGGATTGGCAAGTGTTCGTGCTTTGTTTAGTTAAAGCAAACTTTATTACCCCAACACTGAACACTGCAAAAGGAGAACAGAACACAAATTAGCAGGATACCACTCACTCTGAGAAGCAAGCATGTAAACTGGGAAACAAATTACTGTTTGAGATGCTGTCTTAGGGGAGAAAAACTGCCTGCTGTGGCTTTTTTCTCAGTTTTTATTCTATGTATCCCCTTTTTCTTCAGAGGCAGAGGAAAAATGAAAGGATTTTTGTCCTTTCCAGTTTCTGATTTTTAACAAAATGTTTTCAAGACAATGGTAGGTATTTTGGGATGTGTTTCTTTTCAAGATTAGGTTTTTTCCATTGTTTCATCTTAATTGTAAGGATTAATTAATCAGGTGTATTGCCACGTGTTTCAACATCTTTGGATTTTGTTTCAGTGTTGAAAGTAACTAGATGATAGTAAAAGCATATACAGAGTATGTTAACAGGACAGAGCTGTTTGTGTGTTTCAAGCCTCTACACAGAAGTTAGGAAGGTGAAGTTGTATCTACTCTCACTGCCCAATAGCAAGAGCACTGCAACCATTGGAAGACAGAATTTTTAGATCAATATTTTATTTTCAGCCCGAGAAACAGACAAGGCAGTGTGCCAAATCAAAGCAGGAAAGGCAAGTGAGAAGAAGCCTGCCCCTCCTCACAACAGGCAGCAGCATCGTTCTGTTCCTCCAAGGGAGGATCCTTTCATTCTGTGTCTTTCCCCTCTAAGGACTCCCAGTGTGAGAGACATTGAACCTTTCATTTTTTTCTAGGCTGGAAACCCTTGTCTCTTCATCTGGAAACACCAGATGTTCTTCCCATGTTCCTTGATTCAACAGGTCAAAGAATTAAAAAACATCCTGAAAGAATGTGATGGCCTTCTAATGATTCAAAATTTTTAAAGCCACTTGAAAAGATTTCTAAAAATTCTTCATGAGATTCTTCGGATAAATATGTTTGTGTGTATATGGTTTATGCAGTGTCTTATACAGAGGTTGAATTTGGAAAAATGTAGAAATAAGCTGATGCATTCTGTTGGGTTTTTTCAGATTTTGGTGGGTTTCTTTTCATTAAAGCCCCCAAAAAAAGAAATCTGCCTGATGCTATTTATTGAGCAGAACTGCAGGCATTTTGAGGGTTCCGGGACCTGTGCTCAGGTCGGAAGGGAAGAAAGAACAGGGCAAGTAAATAAATGTCTCCATCTTGTAAACTTGTTAATAAGCTGAAGCATGCCTGGAAGCTAGGAGCCTCTCTGATGCCTGGGGCTTATGTTTGCAGGAATTGCAGTGGATAAGTATGGACTCATGTATTTTGTTGATGCCACAATGATTAGAAAAGTGGATCAGAATGGAATCATATCAACCCTGCTGGGCTCCAATGACCTAACTGCTGTGCGACCTCTCAGCTGTGATTCCAGCATGGATGTCACCCAGGTAGAATCTTACTGCATTTCTTTTCTTCTCTTCTCTACCTTAGAAAAATTAGGCATCTGTTTTGGATGACTGCCTGGCCACTTAAGAAATGCATTATGCAGCGCAAGATGATAGCATATTTGATTCATTACTGAAATGAGCGAACCATCCTTTTACTGTGGCTAACAGGTTATTTATGCAACTGTAGAGAAATAAGGTTGCGCTAATGGGAGTTATTGTCTTAATTGCCTGTTTTTCTGTAATTATTGTAGAGCTTACACAATATAGCATTCATTCTTTGCACAGAAACACAATTAGCCAAAGTTACCACTGCGCATAGCTTTAATATCTCCAAAAAACAAAGTCATTGTTTGAACTAGTTGCCATTCATGGCTCGGTTTCATGATTTATGCTGATAAACCCCTCACTAATTTGCTGTTGTTACACATGGAATTTTAAACACTAGAAGTGTTCTTTTCAGTTATGAGTTTTACAGTAACAATTTGTGCAACTCATAGGTACGGCTGGAGTGGCCTACTGATCTCGCTGTCAATCCCATGGACAACTCACTTTATGTCCTAGAGAACAATGTTATTTTACGGATCACAGAAAATCATCAAGTTAGCATTATTGCTGGACGCCCCATGCACTGCCAGGTTCCTGGTATAGACTACTCTCTTAGCAAACTGGCTATTCATTCTGCACTTGAATCAGCCAGTGCCATTGCCATCTCACACACAGGAGTTCTTTACATCAGTGAGACAGATGAAAAAAAAATTAATCGGCTACGCCAGGTAACTACCAATGGAGAAATATGCCTTCTTGCAGGGGCAGCTTCAGACTGTGATTGCAAAAATGATGTCAACTGTAATTGCTATTCTGGGGATGATGGGTATGCCACTGATGCCATCTTAAATTCACCATCTTCCTTAGCTGTGGCCCCAGATGGTACCATCTACATAGCTGATCTTGGAAATATCCGCATTAGGGCTGTCAGTAAAAACAGGCCCATTCTTAATTCTTTTAACCAATATGAAGCTGCATCTCCAAGAGAACAGGAGCTGTATGTCTTCAATGCTGATGGGATTCACCAGTACACTCTCAGCCTCGTTACTGGGGAGTACTTGTACAATTTCACCTATAGCAGCGATAACGATGTCACAGAGGTGATGGACAACAATGGCAACTCCTTGAAGGTCCGTCGGGATGCCAGTGGGATGCCCCGCCACTTACTGATGCCGGATAATCAGATTGTCACGCTGGCTGTTGGCACTAATGGTGGACTCAAGCTAGTCTCAACACAGACCCTGGAGCTTGGATTAATGACATATAATGGAAACAGTGGTCTCTTAGCAACGAAGAGTGATGAAACAGGATGGACAACATTTTATGAGTAAGAATGTTTTTGGATATATTAAGCATATATTTATTTTTCAAGTGGTAGTGAGTAGGCCCTAAACTGACCCTGCTGAAATTTGTTGTAGGCTTTTCACTGATACTGCGTAAGGCCATTATGTCTCAGTCTAGTGTGATACTGGAAATGATTAAGTGGCTTCTTGGTTTCAGCAGTTTTGCTGCATCCTTTGGTTGGCTACTGAACTACCTTAAGTCCCACCTGCAGTGTGAGGCCAGTGGGGAACCTCACCCCCCTCCAGCACAAAGGACCATGTACCACACTGAGACACCCATATTTGATTTCCCAGATTGAGCCCCTGCTCTTAGCTGTCAGCAAGGCTGTAGGTGACTCATATCCAGACCAGCCCCCAGCAACCAATGGCTCTTACTGAGCTGCTTCTCTCTAGGAACCCTAATGCTGCACTTTCTTTTGGAATTCAAATTGTAGGTCTTTCTATTCAGACTCATGTGTTACTCATAGTTGTTAAAATGTTGATTAACTTCACTGATTGTTCATTCTTTAGACAGTGAGGAAATTAGATCCCTGGCTAGGCTGTCAGACCCTTGATGTCACTTCCGTTATTTATAGATAACCCAAAAGCACATTGCTGTTCTTGAGCATATAGATTAAAAAAGACAGAACTACTTCTTTAAATGAAAGCTACAAAATTCACAAATATATTAAAAATCTATAAGTAGCAGCTAGATTTTTACTAATAGTTATCCTATTCTTAGTGGTCTTATTGCCATTTATTGATCAAAACAATCTTTAAAATGGAAGCTAAACAATAGATTGAAAAATATATTTTGTTTTGAATAATTAATGATTGCTAAATACCATTTCTAAAATGAGTGGGTAGAAAGAATGGGTAAAGCTTTCTGTTTAATTTTAAATGGTAGCCTTATTAAGGTTATAACAAACAATGACACATACTTCTTTTAGCTGCTGAATGCGTTCAGCTTGGCCATCACTTCCTTTCTCTTTAGAGATAGCATAAGCAATGCGGGAATAAAAAGGGCTGTGCTCAGTCTGCTCAAAAGGTTACTTAAATCAGCATCGCATATCGGTGTTTTGTCCACTGTGTGCTTTGTTTCCGTAAAAAGGAAAGCAGTGCCCTCTCGTGGTCACTTTCAGATGTGGCCCTGGAAATCGAACGGCTGCACTTTTTCATCTAGGTTATAGGTAGCGATGTGGAGAGTTGTGGGGTTTTTTGCTTCCCTCGTATTTTGGCAAGATTATTTCTTTAGCACACATTAGTTACAAAAATAATCCAATTATGTGAATTCGTGGAGGTATTACACGATCAAATAAAAGCTTACTGTACTAGACGGTAGTAAAATCTCACATTGCTGATGAGAGGTGAATGCCCTTCTAGGTAGGCTTTTTGTTGTTTTCCCCGCAATAGCTAGCTCAAGATTAAGATAAGAATCCATATAAAATAGCTATTTCTCAAAACACAAGTAAGTAATTGTAGAAAATTAAATGGCAAAGTAATTTTAAACTCTACATGAGTAATCTAATTGCTCATTACTCAATTGAGTAATTTCAGTAATTTAAAACTTTACATACTAATTACAAAATACCAGAAAAATAAAGGCATCTCCTTTAGTTTTATCCTAAGCAGCTGACTTGCAGTAACTCCTTAATATGTCTTGTCATCTCATGCACCCCCCACAGTTCAGGGATTTATTAATAAGATTATAAGGATAATTTAAATCAAACGTACAAACCTAAGAAATCACAGTCCATAAGTCTCTCAACACTGGTTTCTGGTTCCTATTCATTCTTTAAAGCAGTTCTAACTGGAGCAGTATTCATCGTTATGCAGTTTATTTTGCTAGCTATAAGTTAATATCAACTGAAGATTAAATAAATACCTAGCCCAAAAAAATGGTACATTTCTGTACCATTACATTCATACAGAGATATTCAATACCCCAAACTGTTAATACGGCAGAACTAGAAAAGAACAAGTATCTTTGAAGTAGTAGAATACTACATGAAATAGAGTTCTTATGAAAAATGTATTGCAGTGCATTTTTATCAACCAGGTGTTAAAGTGCTATGCTAGCTTACTGGGTCTGTTCCTTTCTTTTGTCTGAAACTGTGCCCTGGAATTGCTCACGCAATTAACTTGGTGCAGTACACCCAGGCACACATGTGTTTGCAGAGAAATGCATGCACAAACTCTTCTTCTGTGTGGGTGTGGATATACACTCCATAGGTATATTTGTTATATACTGTTTGTATCCACACGCAGTTTATTTGCAGCAGAAATAGGCTTAAGTAATGTAACAACTACCAGCAGGCTCACATAGGGTAATTTAAGCTTGGTTTTGGGCATGAAGCACAGATCTTTGAAGTGGCCCTCAGTGGTATTCCACTTGGTCTTGGGAGCATCCTAAGAGAATGCTGCAGTTCTTCTTGAATTTGCTTGGTTTTTATAAGGCTGAGAAAATAGGGATATATGTGAATGTCTGCACTGTGCCCTGCTCTGTGATAAGCCAAAAGCTGCTGTTGCCCCTTCTTGCAGTACTGTACATGACACATGCCTCAAACCTCAAAGGTGACTGGGGTGCTAATAATAAAAACTGCATCATAGAATCATAGAGTTGTCAGGGTTGGAAGACATCTCAAGAATCACCTAGTTCCAACCCCTGCCACAGGCAGGGACACCTCACACTGGATCAGGTTGCTCAGAGCCATATCCAGCCTGGCCTTAAAAAATTCCAGGGATGGGGCTTCCGTCACCTCCTTGGGCAACCTGTTCCAGTGCCTCACCACCCTCACCTGCTTTGGTGATACCTTCTCAAGTGATACAAGCAGATGAAGAGGTGCCATAATACTGATTACAGGAGTGCAGCCTTGTACAAGCCCTCTAAAGGCCTGCACAAGCCAGACATTTGTAGCTATCTGGGAAGATGACAGATAAGTGCTCAGCTGTGTCTTATGGTCGAGCTACTGTAGCTGCATTTGATGGCCCAGCACATGCAAGCTGGCTGTGGTGGGGTCAGCGTCACTGGGCTGTCAGGCCCCATCTCCAGGCTGCAGGCAGAACCAGCCCACAGCTTTTGTCTACTGGTGGCTGGCGTTATCCAGAGGTGTCCTGGCAATCACAGCCTTGGAAACCATTACCTGCTTGGCAGACTTGGTCCCAATTAGCAATATGTTAGTGAGTTAGTGGGCACAATTTTACACTGGGTTTTTTTTAAGGTACTAGGATTAAGAAAGGATCTCTCCCCTTCTAATTTTATTAGTAGAAAAGCCTGTGACAGAGGCTTAATATAACTAAAGTCAGTAACCAAAGCTCAGAAATTTCAGTGTATCCAAAACCCACCTCAGCTGAAGATCTGAAGACTGGCTTATCAGATCTGACCCCTCTAGCCTGTTGCTGTGTCACAGACTGTGACATGTCCTTCTGAAGGACATCAGGCTGTCCCTGGTCAATCAATTTATTTTCCATTGCAATTTTTTTTTTTTTTTTTTTTTTTTCACTTCACTAGACCTGAATCCATGTCATGAAGAACAAAGGTATAACCATTTAATTCCTATATGGCTTTATTCCTTTTATTCAGATCAGTGTCTAGGTGGTGTGTTCTTCTAAGCAATTGCTCACAAGCAATTGCATAATGCTTACATTTTTTAGAAGTAAATCCCTTCAATAATGTGTCACTTCTACATTTTCTAGTGCATAAAACTTTTTACTAATTTTACTTCTTTTGCTGTCAAGGTACTTTTTAAAATAGGATAATATTGATGCAACAGATAAAGTAGAAATGGCAGGTTTATGCATTTGCATTGCAGTGTGTATAGCCGTCTTTTTATATGTCTAGCTAAATGATCTGCAGATCTTCAGTGTACTTTGGTACATGTCACTTTAAGTGTGTCTTTCCTTTGCTTATAAACCCTTTCAATTCTCTGCCATTGCTGATTTCAGAAATTGTTCCCAGCACTGGGATATAGGCTCCTTGGAGGAGGGCAAAACACCAATTTGTAGACATATCATTAGAATACTTTCTTTTTTCTGTTACAGCCTCTATGTCCTCATCCATATTTACTTTTCAAACTGCCCTTGCGCTGTGAACAGAGATTTTCAGTGAGTAGCCCACAGCAATCCCCAGGAATTTTTTCTGCATTAATTAAAACCCCAGAAATGTGGATGAAGAGTTTAAATTAATGTCTCATTTGCATTGCCTAAAATATATTTGCTGATGGGGCATTTCTCCACCCATTTCTCTTGTATGTTCACCAGGCCCTGCATAGTCATGCTAAAGCCACTCATGGACTTTGCTAGTTTCTCCTAAATAACGTTGTCTCTTCTGTAATATTTGACAGCTACATATTCTCTTAATCACTCTGCTAATGGCAAAATGTACCAAAGTAGTCCACATATAGACATTGGTGACCTTGAGATTTTTGAAACTGTCCATTTTTTGGACTTTTTTTTTTTTTTTTTTTTTTTTGCTTTGCTAGATGGATGCTTGACCTGATCAAATGCTTCCCTCATCTCTGCTTTACAAGTGCTTTGTGGTATTTTTTTGTGAAGACTTTTCATATAGACTTAACCAATCCCTTTTCATAGATTATCTCAACACATTTTCTTTTATCCAGTATCTTGTCAATATGGTTAATATATGGATGAATTTTATATCTGTGTGTGTTTGTGAGCCTTTTATTAGGAAAAATCATGCTCCTTAATCTTCATTTGATCATGACTTGCTTAAAAGAACAGATATTACTGACTCCTTTAAATAATACATTTTACAATCCTTACACTATATTGTTGCTTCCATCATGCTTTGTGTTAATGGTTTGCTATTTGCCTAATATTCTCTTGGGTCTGGTATGACTTGGTGCTCCACAGGTGATATTTTTTCTTTTTCTTTTCTTTTTTGTTTTCCTTCCTCTTAAATATTCAGTTGAATAGGTGCAACAATTTGCAACGGATTTCAAAGTTATATTTCGCATTTGTATTCACTGAGGAGACAATCTGTGTATTAATTTTGGAGATGTGTTGTACAGTTCAAGTCACCTACTTTAAGGTTTCTAAATGATTTCATTGTAAAAAGTCATGTTGAAAGCATTGATTATTTTTTTTTCATCTTTACAGCTAACCACAACATACAAAGAACTCAGCTAGCTCCGTGATACTAAATGTGCTCCTCTTCTCTTCTGTTACTCTCAGGCAGTGCAATGGATTTACCAGTTCTCTTCCAGGCTTCCCGCTCCCTGGATTTCTTCATTCAAAGGATGACCAGTTGGTTTCAATCTCTACCTAAACTTTTTACTTTATCTACACAGGACATTTTTTCTTGCCTTTCTGCTGTTTAGAAGTATGTGCACTTTGGTAGCGGCTGGGTGAGAGACTCTTGCACAAGCAGAGAATTGCAGCAAGCAGAGTGTCAGACTGGAATACTGATTTTGTTTCAGGTCCACATTTCTTGCCCTTAAGATCCAAGAGATTGCTTCTTTAGCATACATATGTAGCATACTAAAGGAAAGGGAGGAACAGTATCATTTGATTTCAGGCAGCTTTTTTCTTTCCTTCTCTCCCCACCCCCAACTCCCCCTTTATACCTCTAAATAAATTTAACTCAATAAAGTCGTGGAGACCCCTTTTTCTTCTTTTCCTTTTTTTTTTGGTTTGTTTGTTAAATTGGTTTAGGTTGGTTGGGGTTTTTTGGGTTGGGTTGGGTTGGGTTTGGTTTTGGGGTTTTTTGTGTGTGTTTGGTTTTGTGGTGGTTTTGTTTGTTTGTTTGTTTTGTGTGGGTGGGTTTTTTTTTTCCTTTTTTTTGCATCTTCTAAGGTATATACTGAGTGCTGACTGCTGCCCTTTGTGCAACTCCAACCTATCCTGTGCTTTGACCTCTCATGATTCATCTTTCTGAGCCAAAAGACTGACCCCAAAATACAGTTCAATACAACAGATAAGATCTAAATGAAACGATTATGGTGTCAAGCTGATGTCTTTTTTAATCTCTTATGGCAAGTTTGCTCCTTGATATGTCACTTAAGACCATACTTAATAGTTTCCACTAAGTAATCAGTTGCAAGTGTGCCATGTATGCAGTTGTGTAAGTCCACCTCCTTAGAGTGAAAGGCAACTACTGAAATACAGATTAATTTAGAAATTGTAATTGCTTGAGCCAAATATCAGTCTGTATAACTGTAATAATTCAATTAATTTCATAATTTAAAATCTGCTGGCCTAGATTTACACTCGTGTAGTTGAGATCAGTATCTCTAAAAATTATTATTTCATCATTAGAGACTCTTTCAAGAACAGAGAAATAGGTATGGCCAGGATGTTCTTGAAAATCTGTTTCACTTGGGGTTTTTTTTGCACAAATTTGGTGCATTATTAATATATTGGGTATTGAACATATATCCTCATGCTTTTTTTGCTCTCACTAACTTTTCCGTTAGCTATGATCATGAAGGGCGTCTGACCAATGTAACACGTCCCACTGGAGTGGTAACTAGCCTTCATCGAGAGATGGAAAAGTCTATTACCATCGACATTGAGAATTCTAATCGGGATGACGATGTCACAGTCATCACAAATCTCTCCTCTGTGGAGGCTTCCTATACAGTCGTTCAAGGTACCAAAGCACACTTCTCAGCACATCTCCTAACCACACACACACAACTTGAGAAATCAATTTACAAAATATTTGTGTCATTAGTACACTCACGAGCAGGGGAAAAAATTGTAAGTTTTGCAAGAAAGACTCCCATAAAGCCCTAAAATGACAGGTCTTCAGGACAGGTAAGAGTCACGCTTTGTGTCAAATATGTCATTATCTGCTGGTCTAAGTTAGTCCTGCTGCTACCTCTTGAATCAGTTTTGCTTTACCCACTGGCATAGTTTGTGTACTTCACTGAAAAATTGGTTCTGACTTCAGTGCCGCAGAGATGCAGTCTGATTGCTGAATGTTGGCTGCTTGGGTAGAGATCCTTCTAGAGAGAGGCTTAGCAGCCCTTCTACCTTTAGAAAGGAAATCTTTCAAATTTGAATAAAACATAGAACAATCAGGGCAGTGGATGATCCTGCACCATAGCTGACACTTCCAAGAACAGTGTTACAGCCCAAGAAATGCAGGAGTGATCAGCAACAAAGTGGTTAAATGTTTATAGAGAGCTTTCCAGCACCACCCAGGCATTGTGTCTGATGAAATGGAAACAGTTATCAAAGACAGACTGAAAGAAATTTGGTGAGTGATGGGGTTTTTCAGCTAAGATACATTGTCACTAGAATAAGAATATCATCATCGACCAATAGGCTCCTCCTGACATAAATGTCAGCATTTATAGACTATTGTACCATGACACGTCTGTTTATAAAGGCTTTATTTCTCTTATACCAGATGATTAATTAGGTAGATGCTGTCCTTCTGTCAGACAAATATTGATGCTTTGGTGACAGTTGCACACTGTAGCTCTCCATCTTGGCAGAGAATGGGCTTGGCTGTGTCAAGCAGCTGGTGAACTATATAGACATAAACTGCTTGGGATTACTTTGGTAACTCTGACAGCCAAGAGGTTCGGTGTGCACGTCAGGCCAGTGCACTTCTGGTGGGGTGGGAGAAAGGTAAGCAGCTGTGGGTGCCACCTTGTGTTGCTGGAGTTTCACACCTTGGGGTTTTTTTAAAGCCAAACAGCAATTCTGTACAAAGCCTCTGCATGGAGATAGGTTTTAAACAGAGGAAAGTAACACAAAGAGGTGCTTACTTCTTCCCAGCCCCTGGAGTCCAGCAGTGTTTGGTTTTGGTTTTTTATCCTGAAGTTGAGTACTTTGTTGTTCACCCAGCAATTCTGTTTTCAGGAGTTTTTATTCATTTTAGAAAGAAATTATGTGGTTGAACACGTATCACTGTGCATTTTGATTCACAATTAAGGCTGAGGGGGAAACACAATGAAATAAACACAGTATCTCTATGCAGGCTTACTGTTACACTACTATTCTTTACGTGAATCAGTAACATCTGTAATTTCCACCATAGTACCACATAAGTGGTAATTGCAGGGTGACTTCATTTAACATCAACAGGAGTGCAATAAAAACCCAATCAAATTAAGCTATATGTTTTCTTTATGACAGGAGCAGCTAAGTTATTTTCTTTTCATTATTGCTGTAGATCAAGTGAGGAACAGCTACCAGCTCTGTAATAATGGTACTCTGAGAGTGATGTATGCCAATGGCATGAGCATTAGCTTTCACAGCGAACCTCATGTCCTGGCTGGGACTGTGACTCCCACCATAGGACGATGTAATATTTCTCTACCAATGGAAAATGGTTTAAACTCAATTGAATGGCGTCTGAGGAAGGAACAGATTAAAGGCAAAGTGACTGTGTTTGGAAGAAAGCTCAGGGTAAGTAGGCTCTGATCTTTTCTTCTGTGGACAGAAAATTAATTTTCCCTTTTAAATGGCATATATTTCCTTACTTTGGGTTGTTAAAAATGTACAACTCTGGGATTGTCTTTGATATGGCAGTCTTTCCTTTATTTGAGAGGTCAGTTAAGTGCATGGGATCATCTGCTGCAATCAGTTATAGAAGCTTCATTATTAAAACTATTCTAAAAGAGGCTGGTAAAAATACCGAGAATATTGCTGCATGTCACTCTGCTTCTGAAGGTGAGGGGAAAAAAATATATCTGACCACTCACTATTTGTAAAAATGCTATGGCACACTTCCCACAGCTAGTCCCAGGGAGCAAACACAATTACAGCTTGCACAGTTACATTCTGCTTCTGTAAAATCCCCCTACAGATTCATTGAGATGGGCATATTGTGTTTATTCCCTTTCCCAAATGGCACCATTGGAAAATAATTGCCATAATTACAAAGTCATAAGCATAGGATAAGAAAGACACTCAGGTCATGTAATCCATCCCCTGCCAAATTAAAGATCTGCTGCAGCCAGATTAATCCCATTCTGCTTAGTTGGCCTGGTTTTCACCCCTTAAGTATCTAAAGTTTCACTGATGCTTCAGTGTGCACGGGTTTGGAAGGGCTTTGAGATACTGAGCAGAAAGCAAAGGTAGCACTGAGCCAGACCTAGGTCTTTAAATGATTCTTTCAGCATCACTGGACATAAGCTACAGTTCTCTGTGCTAAAGATTGTATGTTAAATGCAATATATGTAAACAATTATGTAGTAATTTAAAAAAAAAAAAAAAAAAAAAAAGTAAGATTCAAGATGTTAAATGCTGGCATTTTCCTATTGCTTAACATCTAATTCACAATGCCGAATTAACAAGCCTTTCATTTTTCTCACAAATGCTTAGGATGCACCTGCTGGGAAGAGGGGGAAGGTTGGACAAGAAATGGAATGAGATTAGCAGCTAATCCTTAATGACTGAATTTCATGGATGTATAATTGATTTTTGATGTGTTGACCTGCAGAACTTGATTAGAAGTAGAAAATAGATCAGCACTGTGTTTTGACTGGATGTTCAAAATGAAAATAAATAGGGTCCTGAAATGAAATTGCTGAAATCCTAACTCTCACTACTATAAATTTAATAGAGGTACTTGTGGTAATTAGCTGAAGTTAAACACGTCTTAGAACTGAAGCCTTGCCTGGGATGGGTTTTCTTGCATCATGTTTATGCAAATCAAAACACTGCTTTATCTAGCAACACCTCAACATTTAATTGTCTGGTGCTAGTTCCTGTAACAATAATCACATATCCATTTAGCTCTTTTAAATGAAAATCACTAAGAGATTATAACAGGTTGAGTGGACTGGAAATGAAATTTGAAAATGAGGGAGAAAACAGAGAATTTATTTGCATCTCATTTATTCTAATTCATCTTTATAAATTGTTTAGTGAATGAAATAGAGCAAGAGTGTTGGAACATTGTGGGGAGCAGGTGGCAGGCAGGGTGGGTGTGGCAGCTGGGACTCACCTCTTACAAGTACTTACTGGAGCCCAGAGCCCTTTTCTTCAGGACTAAAAGCATACTTGTAAGAAAGATGGGGGCAGATATTTTAGTAGGGCATGTAGTGATAGGACAAGGGGTGATAGTTTTAAACTAAAAGAGGGAGATTTAGACTAAATAGAAGGAAGACATTTTTTACAGTGAGGGTGGTGACACACTGGCACAGGTTGCCCAGGGAAGTGGTAGGTGGCCCATCCCTGGAAATATTCCAGGTCAGGTTGTTTGAGGCTCTGAGCAACCTGCTGTAGTTGCAGATGTCCCTGCCCACTGCAGGGTGGTCAAACTTTTAAAGGCCCCTTCCAGCACAAACCATAGGTAGCGCTGCTACCCATGGCCCCCACTTCTGCTTATTCATGATGTAGGCGCATCACAGCAGTATCTGCTAATCTCTGCACACGTACCTGGGCAGACTTCATCAATCTGAGAAAGGAAGACCTGCACTTCACCTATGTATTGTCTGTTGCTATTTTATGTACCACACACTCAGTGTCTTGTGGTGGTTTCATGTATAAAGTCTTGATAGCATTCTCTTCTGAAGAGTTTTTGTTGCAGTGCAACATCACATTAAGTTGCAAGACCTTTACTCAAGGCACAAAGGGCTTGTTCCAATGGCCACATGTTCAGCAGCAGCCAAGGAAAAACCAGATGCATATGTAGGTAGCAGAACAAAGACAGACCTTTTTAGGTAGTCTTCAGTCATAATACTTGTAATAGTGTTCATAGTATTCCCAGGAAGAGTGGGAGTTACTCATCTGCTTGGATTTCTATATCATTAATGTGACACTAAATTACACTGTCTGGTTTTGCTTATTTTACAAATGAAAATGAAGTTATTGATTTATCTAAGCAGATGCTTCTTTATCTCCAGGTGAGATGTTTGTGTGCCTGTGCAGCTCTTGTCTCTTTAGGCATGAGAAGAACACTAGTACTTTGCTATGGCAAGAAGACTGATAAAACCTTTACCATGCTTTTGAGAAAAGGGAGGATACCTGGACCTCCAGTATGCAGATTACAGCAGCAGCTGCTGTAATGGAGGCTAAAATTCAGTTTGTAATCTTTCTGAAGTTGTTTTTTTTTCTTTCTAGAAAATCTGTGTGTCCTTAAGAAATTAAGATCTTTCAGCTGTACAGCAACCCTTTAATGTCATAGCTAAATGTTTTTGAGAAGTGAAAGATCTCTTCTGCTTCGTCAAGAGCTCTGTGAAGGAAAGGGTTCTGATACCTTTCTGTTACCAGGACTGATCCTACTAGAGTAGGACCTAGAGTAACCAGTTGCGAAAGTACTGCTGTGAAGTTTGGCTTCCCTGGCTTTGTTTCCTTTACAACAGGGGACAGAATATTATTTATTTTGCCAATGTGTTCTAAAAAACAAACAAACAAACTGTCTTTCCTTTGAATCATAGGAGATGGTGTTGCTGGGTTGACCTTTGGGAAAACTACAGAAAAGAGCTTTTTCTAATAATTTCTCACTGAGGAAATACAAACAATTAAAAAGCTAAATTTTATTAATGGGGGGAAAATAGGATCATGAGAGATAATTTGAAATAATCTTTTTTTTTTTGCAAACACAAAATCATATTAATTGAAAATTTGCTTTCTGTATAACTGAATTCCTAGAGAGTTGGTTGGGATGGGAATTTGGTCTACCCCTGCCAGTGAAAATATCTCAGAATAACTTTTATGTCCTGAAAAAAGGCTCAGGGTTAATTTACATGTTGTTTGATGTGCAGTTTAATTTTGGATAAGAGAAAACATTTCTTTATCAAAGTGACTCTAAAATATAAGCTGAAGACCAAGTTTCCAGAAACTGATGAATACTTTTTAAGTAGTCATTGCTCTCAAATTATATCTAATTTAAAGACTTCTACTTTATTAATGATACATCTACAATTAAATTACTTAAGAAGCTTAACAGATTACAGCATTAGCCTGAATTCTGTGGCTTAGCCTCCAGTGAATGTATTTATGCATCTCTCATTATAGCACTCTCACTAGAAGCCTCTCCATTTAGCATTCTTAATGCTCCTCTGTTTTTGTTTTGCTCTTTTATTAAAAATAAAAATCTAGGACTGAAACACTTCATGCTGTACTTTCATTTGAAAACTATAACTGAAAAATGGGGGGGTGGAGAAAAGGAAAAAAAACCCACCAATTATTTAACACTTTTGTTTCTCAAAACGAAAAGTCCAACTTTCCCACCCTGTATGATCAGGATTTTCAGTCAGAAGAAATAAAATCTATCTCAAGTGATCAGATTGCTGAGGGAGCTATTGAATATTTGTAAAGTAAATTAAGAAAACATTACATGAGTTCATTCATAAGCAAAGTGTTGCAGCTACAGAACCTAAGTGGCTAAATCTCAATGAAGGCACAACATTGTAGTATCTTCTGTTGTTCTTGGAGTCACTGTAGGGAAAAAGGCTAAGAACGGCTGATGGCAGCAATGGAAAAAATCCTTCTATGCCAAATAATTAATTTCTTTGCTAATAACTCATTTCTCTGCTAAGTGCCAATGCTTGGCACTTTAAGACCTAGGTGTACAGTATGTCTGTCTATTCTGACACAAGGGGAGGCTTTCTCTGTTAGATGCATCCTTGCTGCAGGGAAATGGGATATAGCCCAATGAAATACTCCAGGTTACATATTTGAATATACAGATAAGCAGAAAGCAAAAGACAGTTAATAGGAAGACATCCTGTGGGGAGATTGAGTTCTCTTTTGTGCATGCTCTTTTCACACTGAAAATCCACAGAGGTAGTGCCCACTGCTCACTGAGTACAGCCTTTTTTCATTCCATAGGTGCATGGAAGAAATTTACTGTCCATTGATTATGACCGGAACATACGCACAGAAAAAATCTATGATGATCACCGGAAATTTACACTGAGGATAATTTACGACCAGCTAGGACGACCTTTCCTTTGGCTACCTAGCAGTGGCCTGGCTGCTGTCAACGTCTCTTATTTCTTCAACGGGCGCCTGGCTGGGCTGCAGCGTGGTGCCATGAGCGAAAGGACAGATATCGATAAGCAGGGCAGGATCATATCACGCATGTTTGCAGATGGCAAAGTCTGGAGCTACACCTATCTAGAAAAAGTAGGTGGTGTTCTGACAATAGCTACAAAGAGGCAAAGTACTATTTGGCTTTTTTCAGCTCTGTACGTGACAGACACACACAACTATCTACAATGTGACATATTCCAGCTGTTAAGAATCCCTCTGTCCTTGGTATCAGACTTCCTTATTTTGCAATTAGTCAACTAAATTTGACTAATTTCTAATGGGAAATACTTCATTCATGTTTGTGTCTTTTGGTATTTTCCTGAAAGTGGTAATGCTGACATATAATGGCATAAACTAACACAATGAATTGTGCTTAATTAAGACTAAAAATGCATGAGTAAACCTGACAGAAGGTTCATGTAGAAACAGGTAATTCATCTCTAATTATTATTAAATGAAAGTATTGTAATGCATTTTCATTTAGCCTAATTAAGACACCTTAATCATGACATTGTCTTTAATAATTTAAAACTGCATATTGTTTTCCCTTTCCCTTCTTTGAATCTGTTGTTTTAAGCGAACCAGAGCTGATGTTCTCTGCTTAGTTGCTTGCATGTTTCACAGTAACAGTTGTGAATCACAACTGCTAGCAGAAAGATAAATCATGTCATTTATCTAACACTGCATCTCTCAGAGAAAAAAAAAATCCTGCTAAAGGGAGGGTAGATAACAGGTTTTGAACTTTCACTGTCTCTGGAGTGACAGCATATTGATTTCCAAGAAGCAGATCCCAACATCTGGCAACCTGACAATATTCCTGAGCAGTTTTGTGTCCCCAACTCACGTATTTAATTCTCTTTTTATTCAGTTAGAATTAGAGCCTCTTCAGTAAACTTTTCTGTTCTTTCATGCCCTCTGAGAGCTCGCATGCTGAAAACTAGTAACTGTGTATTAAATGTCTTCCCTATAGTCAATGGTGCTGCTGCTTCAGAGTCAACGCCAGTACATCTTTGAGTATGATTCTTCAGACCGCCTTCACGCTGTCACCATGCCCAGCGTTGCTCGGCACAGCATGTCAACTCACACCTCTGTTGGCTACATCAGGAACATTTATAACCCTCCTGAAAGCAATGCCTCCATCATTTTCGATTACAGTGATGATGGGAGGATTTTGAAAACATTGTTTTTAGGTACTGGCCGGCAAGTCTTCTACAAGTATGGGAAACTATCTAAATTGTCTGAAATAGTTTATGACAGCACTGCTGTTACTTTTGGATATGATGAAACTGCTGGTGTTCTCAAAATGGTGAACTTGCAAAGTGGAGGGTTTTCTTGTACAATTCGCTATCGTAAAATTGGTCCTCTTGTGGACAAACAAATCTACAGGTTCTCTGAAGAAGGTATGGTCAATGCAAGGTTTGACTATACCTATCATGATAACAGCTTTCGAATCGCAAGCATCAAACCCATAATAAGTGAGACACCTCTGCCAGTTGATCTTTACCGTTATGATGAGATTTCTGGCAAAGTAGAGCATTTTGGCAAATTTGGAGTTATTTATTATGATATAAATCAAATTATAACTACAGCAGTTATGACACTGAGCAAACACTTTGATACCCATGGACGCATTAAGGAGGTTCAGTATGAAATGTTCAGATCCCTGATGTACTGGATGACTGTACAATATGACAGCATGGGAAGGGTCACTAAAAGAGAACTGAAACTTGGTCCATATGCCAACACAACCAAGTACACCTATGACTACGATGGAGATGGGCAGCTGCAAAGTGTAGCAGTAAATGATAGGCCAACCTGGCGTTACAGTTATGATCTGAATGGAAACCTTCATCTCCTGAATCCTGGAAACAGTGTCCGGCTGATGCCTCTGCGCTATGACCTGAGAGACAGGATTACACGCCTAGGTGACATACCCTACAAAATTGATGATGATGGATTCCTGTGTCAGAGAGGGTCAGATGTGTTCGAGTACAACTCCAAAGGACTCTTAACAAGAGCTTACAACAAAGCAAATGGGTGGAGTGTTCAATACCGTTACGATGGACTCGGACGAAGGGCTTCCTGTAAGACTAACCTGGGGCATCATTTACAATACTTTTACGCCGATCTTCACAATCCAACAAGGGTAACTCATGTCTACAATCATTCCAATTCAGAAATTACCTCTTTGTACTATGATCTGCAAGGCCACCTCTTTGCAATGGAGAGTAGCAGCGGAGAAGAATATTATGTGGCCTCGGATAACACCGGCACTCCATTAGCTGTCTTTAGCATTAATGGCCTCATGATCAAACAGCTTCAGTACACAGCATATGGGGAGATTTATTATGACTCTAACCCTGATTTCCAGCTGGTTATTGGTTTCCACGGAGGGCTGTATGATCCTTTAACCAAACTCGTCCATTTCACTCAAAGGGACTATGATGTCCTAGCTGGACGCTGGACATCTCCTGATTACACCATGTGGAAAAACATTGGCAAAGAACCTGCTCCTTTCAATCTCTACATGTTCAAGAGTAACAACCCTCTCAGCAATGAACTGGATCTAAAGAATTATGTGACAGGTGAGACTTTGTTACATGTCTTACAAATAGCACTACAGTTTTGGAAGCTGATTTGGGAGAGAAATCAGACTTCCTTCCTTACCTACCCATCTGCTGAGCCTCCCATAAAGGCTGGGCCTTTTTCCTTTTTGAGCTATGAAGAGGGCTGGCCAGCCCTGCTTCTTTGATACTGCTCCTTCCTGAGTGAAGGGCACCAAATGAGAAGACACAGTAAGTCATGGAGGAAAAAAAAAAAACAAACAAACAAATGCCCAACTATTTATTCTCAGCACTGCCTTAGTGCTGCTATGCTAATTGAACTAATGCAGTACAAATAACTGCTCGCTCCAACTCTGTGTAAAGAAAAGTGAAGTCACCTACAAGAATCACTGGCAGGTTAGTTGCAAAAGTAGGAACCAGAACTGCTCAGCATCCCTTACCTTCATGGCTACTTTAAAAATAAACTGCTGATTGAACCCACAGGAACACTATGAATTAGCACAAAGAATGGATCTAATTTTCCCATTTAACTTTTAATATGCAAATAATCTTTAGTCTTTAAAACAGAAGTCTTCATTCTTTAAAAATTATTTCCTTTTTAAAGACTATGGAATGTTAGAGCTGAGAAAGAAAACCAATAATGAGGTTTTGATCACATAGGTTGGAATTGGGTAAATCTTAGTAACCTTCATAATTAGTAATAACTTTTCACTTAGATCACACAGTGCTTGAACTAGCCGCTGGCAATTTCTAAAAAGAAAAGTAATTAATGTCTTCAGGAAAAGCTTCCCCCCCAAACCCCCGAATTGAATATGCAGTGTACAATCATTAGAGCAGGGATATAATTTTTTTAAAGGAGCTGTCTTAATTTTAGGGTTCCTTTGAATATCAAGAAAAGTGTGTGTTTCTTCCAAGGAAAATCATGGCCAGCTTCATAAGAAAATAGGGATCTAACTATATGTAGAACACACCATAGGTTTTACTCTAGCTACTTTGCAACTGGAAGATTGTATATGACTTGTATATGATAGTGTGAAAATTCTGAAATTACCTTGGGTTAAAATTCTGTTGCCCTAAATTAAAAAAAACAACGTATTTTTATCCACAACTGTTGGATTTAGATTTTCAGTGTCATCTTACGATATTTTGCTATGTTCTGAAATTGTGTTAATTTAATTTACTTAGCCATTGAATGAAATCTAGGGAGATATATTGCATTTTATTGTAACACACACATTCTAGTCTATAAAAATATTTCATTGGTGATGAAAATATTTGTTGGTGTATGGACTAAACAGGCTGCCTTGCAGAAGAAGTGATTATGGTGCCACCTTACGTGTCACAGTTTAAAACAAACCCACACAGGAAACCAAAATACATTTCCCCAGACCATTCTTACTGTTAGCCCCTGGGTTTTGCTGAAAGAGGATTTCTGTAGCAAGTGCAGTGCTGCAAAGCAAAATATTAATTTCTTTGTATATAAGTCCTCCTCTTTTGTGTTGTTTTTTATTGGTTGGTTGGTTTGGGGGTGGGTTTTTTTGTTGTTGTTGTGGTGGGGATTTTTTTGGTCACTGGGGGTTTTATATTTATTTATTTACTTGGTTGGTTTGGGGGTATTTTGTGGAATTAAGGCAGCTGAAGTGAGTTGTTCAGGAGATTCCTTATATTTAACTGAAGCCTTAAAAATGAGCAGTTACCCTGTTCTGCCCAAAGCTAGAGGAAAATATGGTAGGCACTGTGTGGTGGGAGGTACATTCACATACTTTCATAGAAGCAGAGCATTTTACTACTTACTTAGTGTCAGTACAAGTAAGAAAGGATAACTTCTGCAGCCAAATGACTACAGGATGTAACATCACCTGGGCTAAAAATTGTGATCGAAGAGGCTTTGCAAGAGCAAGCAGGTGCCATGCTGTGGCTGAGCACACCCCAGAGGCCTGTATACACAGGCATGTGCTCTGCATGTGGGTGGGCAGCAAGCAGAGACCACTGGGCACCTACCTGCTGCAGATGTCATGCTTGGAGCAGTCTACATTCAGCCAGTACCCCTTGCATCAAGAGTGCCTTGCCACAGTCATGCCTCTTCAAACATGGAGTTTGGCCTTATATAAAAGAGTGGTAGTAGCAGCATCAGAAGCCACTGTAGGCCAGTGAGGAGAGTAGGCCATTGGGAAAGACAGGAGAGAGATTTTTAAACAAAAATTACCATGAGTGTGGGTGCAAATCAAATGAGAAGTGCCCATGCTACCACACTGCTTCTTATCTCCATGACAGCCAGAGAAGAGAAGCAGCAGGAAACAGAAATGTAAAACAGATTCATGGAGATTTTTTTTTTTGTGTTAAAAACATTATTTTGATAACTAAAATACATAATTAGCTCTTAATACCTGCTGAGTGAGAATTACTGTTATTAATTTAGTTACTTCGTTTTTTCATCTGTATAGGAAGATGAGATTTCACTGGTTGAGCCCAGAGCTGGAAATTCCCGAGAGTCACCCCCAAGCTGAACTGTAACCTTCCCATGCAGCTTCAGAAAAGTACTGTACTGGGCCTGGAGGGATGAGGTGGATGTTCATAGTGCCTAAATTTAGACATCTGAATTACAAGTCTAGCTTCTCACTGTGTTTAACAGAGCCTCCCGAGACCTTGCGACAGCTAATAGAAGTAGGGCATAGAAGAGGAGCCATGTGTCCCCCAAAGGAGTTTGCAGATGTTTTAAGGAGTGCTAGACTACTAGACCAGCATTTTACAGTACATGTCATAGGTTACAGCAGCCAGTAAAATGCTTGGGTAATCCTTGTGGTGTAATGGAAAAAGAATGACAGAGGTAGTATATCTGTGATGAACTATTTAGGGTACATTTAAAGCACTACTTCCAGCACCCATTCATGGTGAGTTGCTACAATTCTGTGAAGTGCCACAGAAATTACAAGTTCCATTGCTACTTGAATTTAAGGAGTTCAAAGGGTGGAGTTCCTAAATTCTTGTATTCATTACACATATTCATTTCTTGTTTGTCTGCTTACAGATGTCAAAAGCTGGTTGGTGATGTTTGGATTTCAGCTAAGCAACATTATTCCTGGTTTCCCTAGAGCAAAAATGTACTTTGTGTCACCACCATACGAGTTGTCTGAGAGTCAAGCATGTGAAAATGGACAGGTAGGCAGAAATATTAAATGAGTTTTCTCAACAAATTTGCCTCTCTCTGTGAACAGAACTGCTGGCTTTTCTGTAGTTCCAGAAGGTGGCCAAGTATTTATTTCAGTGTAAAATGAAGCGAGTATAGCTAGATTTTATACTAATGAACATATGTCTTTCTTGCCAGCCTTCGTTGTTATCATAATTACAATGTCATTAGTTTGTCTTTTATTGAGTTCTTCCTTGGTTTACAAGTTGTAACTCGATTAACTTGATTAGCAATGACAAAGGGAGACTTTGTCAGGGTAATTTATCATCTGTTGTACCTTGGGTAAAACCATCCTAATAACATATGTATTGCAATAAACTTGGGTCTGTACCTGCAGCAGTGCTAAGAAATGCTCCTCTCACCCTCTAACAGGATTTCTCATCATGTTTTGACTGACACTTTTCATAGATAGTGTTGGTCTCTGAAATTAGTATTTGAAGATCTATATCATCTTTGGTGTTTTCTTGTTTTGTTTTTCTTTCACCAGCTAATTACAGGAGTTCAGCAAACAACTGAAAGACACAACCAAGCTTTCATGGCTCTGGAGGGACAGGTGATATCTAAAAGATTACATGCGAGTATTAGAGAAAAAGCAGGTCACTGGTTTGCAACAACCACTCCTATCATTGGGAAAGGAATCATGTTTGCTGTGAAGGAAGGCCGTGTAACCACTGGCATTTCCAGCATAGCCACAGACGATAGCAGAAAGATTGCCTCTGTCCTTAACAGTGCTCACTATCTGGAAAAAATGCACTACAGCATCGAGGGGAAGGATACCCACTACTTTGTCAAGATAGGCTCGGCTGACAGTGACCTTGTCACCCTCGCCATGACCAGTGGGCGGAAGGTCCTGGACAGCGGAGTCAACGTCACTGTCTCGCAGCCCACTCTCCTGGTCAATGGGAGGACTCGAAGGTTTACGAATATTGAGTTTCAGTATTCCACCCTGCTGATCAACATCCGCTACGGACTGACCCCCGAGACGCTGGATGAGGAGAAGGCGAGAGTGTTAGACCAGGCTCGGCAGCGAGCCCTGGGATCAGCCTGGGCCAAAGAGCAGCAGAAGGCACGGGATGGCCGGGAAGGCAGCCGTGTATGGACAGACGGAGAGAAGCAGCAGCTTCTGAACACGGGAAGGGTTCAAGGTTATGAGGGATATTATGTCCTGCCTGTGGAGCAGTACCCAGAGCTAGCAGACAGTAGCAGCAACATCCAGTTTTTAAGACAGAATGAAATGGGAAAGAGGTAACAAATTAACCTGCTGTCATCCTTTGCTGGATGAATCAGTAGTCATAACTGTTATCTCCTCTCCTAAGGAGATGAAGACCTAAATGGGGGCACTAGGCTGAGCTACTCTGGGATAGTAAGTGGCAAAAAAGCTCATATTTTTTGAGTTAGATGCTACTGTTCAAGTGATTAAAAACCACATCCTGAAGTGGACTAAAGCCAGACTGAAAACTCTAAACATACAAATTAAAAAGTACCCCTGAAATATTACCCACTTGTTCTGGGTCTAAAGGAAAACAAAAAGGAGGCCTCGTATTGTATTACCTCACTCCATTCACACGTGAGCAAACTAAGAAATCCAAGTGGGCCACTTTCACTAACCAGCTGATGAAACACAGATGATTCAGACTGCTTGTTTGATAAATATCCAAGAGGTTTTCATTTAAAGCAAAATACAGGTGCATTTAAAACATGACTTTGGGGTGATTTGTGTGCAGCAACTGGAGGACAATGAGAATGCAAGTGAGAGCGCACTGGAAATAGTAAAGAAAAAATATATTTAAAAGTAACAAAACCACACTTGCACTCTGACCCTCCACTTGTCTGGCCTGAGGCTTAACTTATTCAAAGAGGGCAGAGTGTAAAGTTACATTCAAAATGGTGGCTATAAATCACTACAAATAAATCTCATACTCTGTTTGTCTTTGAAGATTTCCATTGTGGACAGTATAACACAGTTACAGGGTGTAGTCTGTTTAGATTCAGTAGTTTGTTGGTATCAGTTCCAGTAGAGCTGTGGGCATTGTGTTACACTATTGCAAATGGGCACCACGTCAGATCACCCTGTACATACATCAGCCAGAAGGCACAATCACTGTTTCAGATTTAAGAATTATTAGTGTGTTTGTTTGGTCGAGAAACTGAGACAATCACATTACAGTCACCACAAAAAAAAAAAAAAAAAAAAAGAAAAAAGGAAAAAAAAAGTCTAATAAGAACTTTGGTACAAGAACTTTTTGTAATATACATGTATGAATTGTTCATTGAGTTTTTATATTAATTTTAATTTGCTGCTAAGCAAAGACTAGAGACAGGCAAAGATAATTTATGGCAAAGTGTTTAAATTGTTTATACATAAATAAAGTCTCTAAAACTCCTGTGAATGACTTGTCTTCCATTGTGAAATCTTTTAACAATGAAAAACTCTTAGTGTCTCACTGTCATAGCATCTTATGCAGTATTTGTTGCTGCAGTACCGTGGATTATACAGAAGACTGGTCCTTTGATCTCTAAGTGAGCAAAGTCCTACATATACATGACCCAAAACTCTGTTTAGAACACAGCAGAAAGCTGATAAATGCTTTAGAAAGTCCCTCCCTGCACCTCCTGAGTAGCAACTCTCAAACTGATGGGTTTTAATCTTGGAATTAGTTTAGTTGCACTAAAGCAACATCCAAACAGTTGGAAAATGCAGTAACATGATATTAACTGGCACATGGAAGGTTGTGCTGTGAGCTAGGAAGTCTCCATGAGATCTGTCTTCTTTGGGAGATTGCTTATTTCTACCACATTTAAAAGTTGGAGGTAAGATCAAAGAGCCTCTCTTAAGCAAACACTCTTGATGATGTTAAAAGGGAACCATCCATCAACCAGAGTCCTGCTGCTTTTATCTCATTTAAGTATGTAGCTAGGGAGCTCCACTTAATTTTGAGAACAATTTTGCTTTTGGGGTTACAAATGAGGGTTTTAATGATTCATGATATCGACAGAGATGCTTGAGTTGATTATGGGCATTAATTCACTCTCAGACATTTTTAAAGCAGAACAGTTCAGTGCCTGTGTTGTGTAACACCTCTAGCACTCAGAAAGTGCATCACATTTTTGCTGTGCAAATGGTCCTGTTCTGACCCGAGGCTTAGAACTTTGTTTCCCTATGCAGCACACACACTGGAACGCCAAGCCCTGTTTCTTATCCTGGGTACATTTTCAGTTGAAGTCCTATATGGCCATCACTGTAGATGTTTTTCTGTGCTGCTGGACTTGAAGTGTTGTTTGTTATCAGACTCTTCTGTACAAGCAAAACCTCTTAAAGAAGTGTTGTTACTTTTTTTTTAATAGAGGTATAAAACATGAAATCACAAGGCAGAGATATTTTTCATTAGCACAGCTTCTCTGGATTGCCATCACACTGTACTGGAAAGCTTCTTAGGTCATTTTTTGGAATGGATTTTTTTCATGCAGTTGAAAGTGTTGAAACATTGTACAGACCCTGATGTCCCTTATTCTGTTATCATTCTCGTAAAGCTGAAACTCTTTAGAATCAGTGATTCTGCTACTTGAAAAGGAAGCTTAGTTAAATGAGAAGCAAAGCTCCCTTTTTAATGTAAATTACTATGGGAGGAGGTTTTGCAAGGGATGAACTCCATACCTGGCTTCTTCCCAGATAACATATGAATCCTCAGGATGTTCTTAAATGCATCTTTTGAAAGTGGTCCAGCTAGACACTCAGAAGACCATTTATCCAAGGCCAGCTATGGTTCCCAAAGTCTGTGTGCAACTCTATCCCAGGGAATGCCCCAGCCATACACACAAGCTCTTAGATTCAATCAGATATTGGGCTGGACCTGACCAAGGTCATTCCCAGCCTCTACTCTGCTGTGCTACTTTGTGTATCCATACCGATTCCTTGCTGCATTTAGCAGTTTTATCTACATGGACATGCTCGTAGCCCTGTCCCTTTGGCACAGAAACCATAGCACCCCCAGTTAGCTATAAAGCCCTTGGAAGACTTACTGTGTTTTGTAATTATGACAAAGGGCTAGATCCTCTTGTGCCTGGAAAAAACAGCTACCTGTTAGATGCTATACTAAAGAGCTTTTCACTTAACAAGTGATTGCTATAACTGGACTGATGTAGCCGTGCCCATGTCCAACTACTTAATGACTCCTCTGTAGTCCCATCTGAGTTCCCCCTGTTTCTTGCGGTATCTTTTTTCTCATTTTTCCTTTCTGCAGCCCTCCCTTTTCTCACTCAAACTGCTATCTCTTGTTCCTCTCAAAGCTCTTGTTTTCCTTGCTCCTCTTTGCTACACTTTTCCATATGGACTAGGTGATTAACCTAAAGAAATGTCAAGGAGACATGAACTGGGATCCTTCTTATGGGAGAGTAGTTAGAGGCTTTTATAGTGGCACTGTGGCTGTGTCCCCAACAGCACTGTGACCAGGACAGTCTGAGGGCAGCCATGCAAGGACCTGGCCTGAGAAGCACTTCTCATTGTGGGAAGGTGCAGTGCATGAGGAGCCTGGGTCAGCCCAGGAGCTTCAAATGTAGGTTTGCCTTTCTAACTCAAACACAAGCTGTGGTGTCTGCAAAGCAAATGCAAATCCAAAACCAGGCTTCCTTTTGAAGCTAAAACCAGATGGAGGATCAGCTTTAGAGTACTTTTCTTTTTTTTCCTATTGGATAGCTTTAACTAAAGGAATTTGATAATTATAACTCTGTACTTCACCTTGAAAATACTGGTTTGCTTCCTGACTTAGTCCAAAGCTTAGGTAGGACTTGGCTGTCAGCATAGCACACATGTCTCAGCACACCTCACCACTGGTGGTTTGCCTCTCGAGGTTGCACACCATGGCATTTTGGCCACATGATGGCTTCACAGGCCTCTTCACAGTGCCCTGTCCATGCCAGTCCCCCACCAATGCTGTGTTAGCCCTCCTTAGTGGCCTTATGTGTTCCAAATAAAGGCACCAACAAAAGCTTCTCCTGAAGCTGGGCCAGGCCAAAGGATCCACAATACCCTCACGAGAATAAATGTGGGCAACAAAACATTTAGGAGGTGGTTTTGTGGTGGGGGTTTTTTTTTGGTTGTTTTTTTTTTAATTTGCTACATGGAGTTCAAGGCCTGACACAAGCATACACACTGGGCTCTGAGAATGCTCAAAGCCAGTCTGAAACCTGCATAGGAGTCTGGCTTTGGTAGTGTTAGTTTTCATCTCACATCCCTTGGGTAATGCAGTCTCAAAGTAATTTCCTGCCAGAAATTAATGTACCAACAGCATTCTGCTTCTGTAATATTACCCTGTAAGCTCCTGATCTTCATGTAGCCCAGGCTCATTGTTTCTGCAAGAGCAGAAGAGCTAGCTACCCCTCATCTGCCCCAGACATGATTGTAGCACCTCCTACCAAGGTTCTCTCATGTTTGTTGGTCAGAAGTTTCCTCAGCAAACAAGTATCAGCCTTCCCTGAGCATCCAAGAAAACCACATCAGACCTGAGTGCATTAACTGCTTTGTGTTGTGACTTCTGTTAGGATGGCCCTTTTGCCAATAGTCTTGCAAACATTTCTAAAGCACCCAGTGATGGTCAAACACAGGAATGTGTTTGCCCTTCAGCTTTGAGCTTATAGCCCCAGGAAAATCAAAAGATAAAGCTTCTGTCACCCTATCTTAGTGTCCTGTGTTCATCTGGTGATCTTGCATGAGAATAATATGTTAATGGTGCCATTTCACTGTGCATCTGTTCAAAGGCAAGAACAAACTAAAGCAGGGTGCCTACACCATCTGAATGTTAAGCAAAAGGCCCTTAATCTCAGTAAATACGGATCTGAGCTAAAAGACAAGACCTTCTATAGCTATCTCTTTTTTTTTTTTCTCCAAAGAGAACTGAGTAGACATCCCCTGGCAATTTTGAATGTGGGAATGGCGCTTTACTAGACAGCTGTAGAGTGTAACAGCTTTCTGGCTTTAGCTAAGTGAGGTGATGAAGAGGTACCAGGACACATCTGCCTCCAAGCTTTTCTGCAAACAAGAAAAGTTCTTCACAAGCTCTTCAGGTACAGCCTGCAGCATAAAGGTTTCTTATTTACAAGATTATTTAGTTTAAACCTTACTCACTGCATTTGAAATCTGTCACTCCTCTGCAATCAGACTCACTTGTCCACCTCAGTGGCACCAAGTGCTGAGGGCTGCATGCTCACAGAAGAGTTTAAGACACCATGTGCCATGGTACAGTTGCTGAGGCAGCTGCAAAAGACATTTTACTCTCCAGACCTCTGAATCAGCAGAGAGAACTTAGAGCCTTACAATTACTTTCAGTCCATGGAAAAGAATGACGGTGTGCTGGCTCTAGCAGGTGGCTCCATTGAGACCAAGTTGTCACAAGAGGCTCCTGGTGCTGGCAGGTCTCAGTAATACATCTAATAATATATGCTGTCAGTGCTTGTTTAGGTGCATAATATCCAAATAATTCTCTCTCCCTTGCCATGTATGTCTGTCATCACCCTAATAAGCATATATGTATGCAAAGCTTCAACAGGACCAAGATATCTAGAGGCAAATACTACTGCACAAACTCTCCTGTATTGATAAAGCCTTTTCTGCATTTGCCTAACCCAACACAGTGGTGCTGGGCAGTTGCAGTCACAAACCATGTGTATCTACAGCAGTATCAACAGCCATGGGTGTTTACCTCAGCTACAAGGCATAGCAAGTGGTATTTAACAAGCAGCCCAGACTGGGTCACATGACAATCATCACAACATGCTTTGCAGGCCCTCACAGCTGGACCTATCACACTAATGGGCTAGGCTGGTAATTTTAATCGCAGCCTCACCACCATCATGAAAAATAAATAACCAAGAAGTGGAAACACTACTGTGACATGCTCAGGGACCTGTGTTAGGCATTCAGCCAGATGACCCAAGCAAGGAAACCGCCTGGCACAAAAGGCAAGGACTCAACCCTGCCAGCCTCTCCCACGCATTGTTTGGGTGGCTGTCTGTGAGCACTCTGTGTGCTGCATGCCAGTCAGCCTCTGCAACAACTAGCCCCAAGAGCCACTTCTTAACCTGAGGAATGTGAAGTTTGCATCAAGGCAAGAGTCAGAGCCCCAGCAGATGCCTTGCACCTACTGACATGCAGCTCAGCAGGTGCCACCAACCCTTCCCAGACTTCCCCACACCTCTTGTGGCAGGAGTAGGGTATTCCTTTTCCCCAGAAGTTCTGCAGTATCTCTTCAAAATAAATATCTAATGCAACAGGTTAGGCTTGCTCTTATTTTCTTGTTTGTGAAAGTATCTGTGGTATGTCTTAGCCTCTACTGAGGATTTAATGGTTCTGGGGTTACAGTCAGGCTACGTCTGTGGTACTTCTGAGCCAAGGTGGAGAAAAAAAAAAAAAAAAAAAAAAAAAAAAGGACAGAATGAAAAAAGCAAGTAATACAGCAAAATGTGGTAAAAAACCACCATGGGAGAGAGCTGTGTGCCAGCTTTCCAAGAGAAGCAAGTGAATGCAGCCAATTTATAAATCCTTAACAAATAGGATTTACAATGGAAGTGGCAGTTAAAAGCCACCATGAGTACAGAAGGTGGCAGACGGTACACTGTGGAGCTGTCTGTGCTGAGCTACAGCAGCTCAACAGCATTACTATTGGAGAAATTATATTTACAGAAGTTTTACATCCTTAGATGACAGCTTCTGGCAGGCTTTAGACTAATTTTGTGGCTGTGTATACAAAGTTGCCAGCAGAGTTGTGTTGGCTGTATTACTGATTATTCTGCCTAAGCCCAGGCCTTGTGACTGGTTCAAATACCTCTCCCTTCCCAAACTTTATTAACTGAAGCAATCAGGTAAATAAAATATGAAGAAACAGTGGTATAAGTCAGTAATCCAACTATCTTCATTTTTAGTGATCAGCAATACTTATGACTTAATAGTCTCTTCTTCATGAGCCAGACTTACTCATCTGTCACAAGTTCTTCCTAGAGATAAAAAACAGGTTCTTGTTTCTGTACTGATATTTTTGAAGAAATCCTTATCTTCATGCTTTGGTAGGCATGCTGGGTGGGCAAGGCAAGCCATTAAACAGCCTCTCACAAAGCATCCGAGACAAGTTTTCACATGTGACACAGCACAGGGCCCTTATTAAAAAGCAAGCAGCCCCTTTCTCCAGAGTGTGTCCCTGGACAGCAGAAGACACTCTGGCTTATCAGCCACTCTGACCAGAAACTCCCTCAGTTGCCATGACCCCTGAACGACGGCCTGGTAGTGCCATCTGCCAGGTCCCTCAGCTATTCTGCGGGCTCAGCCATATCCCATCTGCTGCTCTCTTACCTCATCCTTCTCCACCGAGGGTGAGTCCTCCCTGCTCCCTGGGCAAGCTGAAGGCAGATCCTACCACGAAAGAGCAGAGGCCATGAAGGCATTGAGTATCTCAGCCTCTTCTGTGTCACCAAGTCCCCCGTGCAGCTGGACAGGGAGTTCTCACACCGCACTGATCTTTACAGAAACACCAAATGTCTGTTGTGCTGCCCTGTGCTGAGCCCCACAGAAAATTAGACAAAGTAGTTTCAGCTGTGTGGGTGGGCAGGGCCCCTCCCCCCCCAATCAGCATCCCTGTGCTCAGCACCTGTGTGCTCAGACCACCTGCAGCCTTCTCTGCTCCCAGACGGGCTCAGAACAGAGGTCTCAAGCACTGCCAGACAGCACTGAGCACCATCAGACACTGCCAGGCAGCACTGGACACAGCTGCACAAGATGGCCGCTGCAGCTTGCCCCTTCCTGGTCAGCAGGACACCAGGCTGCTGCACTGCTGTGCTCTCCTCAGCCCCAGTACTCTTCACAAGGTTTCACACAGGTAAAGGAAAACAATTCTTCTTGTCCACTTCAATGTTGGGTATGCCACTGCAGAACTGCTGACAATGTAAGGTGTCTGACTGTATGCCCAAGTATTTGGCCTAATTTGTCAGGTTTGCAGTTTGTGCCTCCAGCTCCCTCCCACCCACTGCTCCCACCAGCCCTGGCAGCAGATATTCCTACTGCTTCACCCAGGACCGGGTCTGAGATGTGAGAGGTACAGGAGATAAATGCTGCTGCCCCTGTGGTCACAGGCCTCACCTGTGCAATGCTACCAGGTCTCCGAGAGGAAAGCTGAATGGCAGCCACTCCACCAGTACAGCTCCATGATGCCTTTAGTTGGATGAGGCTGAGAAGCAGCTACAGACCAGCGTTTGGATTACTAAATCCTGGAATAACTGGTCTTTAGAGTTCTAGCCCCTTGTTTAGTGTTTTCTAAGTGACACTAGGCTCCTTTAAGTGGACAGTTGTTTCTTCAGTGTCTGATTCATGTAGTGAAGTAACTATGTGGGGTTTGTTGGATGTTTTTCATTCTTTCTTTCTTTGCTGCTGAACTGTGAGGCTGATGCATGCTGGACAGGAATATACTTCTGACTGCAGCAGGGCTGCAGACTCTCATTCATCCAGCAGCACCATTGCTGCAGCTCTGCCATGCAGCCATTCAGACTGTCACCCGTGCCCTGTGTAGTACAGGGGATAATTCCAAGCTGCAAGTACCAGCACCATCTCACCTGCCTCTGATTGTCATTGACCAAAATGGTGTGCTGCTGAGCAAATGAGATGCATGTAGGTAGGAAGGGAAAGCATTGAAGAACGTGCTTCTGCCCTCATGGTACTTTGCCTTTCACTGGTACATGTGGTCTTGTCCCCTCTGGGACCTGCCACGTCACAGACAGCAATGGCACTTCATGGCAAGCACATCCCTGTGCTGTTCCTGCACTTGACAGTTGCAGACATGCTGCTGGACAGACTGACAAGGCAGAAGGACACACTGCTGAGCTTCTTGGCTCTCGTCCCACTCCTGCCTTGATGAGCAGCAGCTGGCTAATGAGAACAGCCTTGGTGTCCCTTGCCCAGCTGAATCCTACTTGGAGAGACTATGGCACCTGTCCCTTCACCATGCACTGCTATGAGCTGCTGCCCCCAACTCCTCTGAAACTGTTTGTTAAGGCTAATGGAAGACAGAGGTTTTGCACAGCACCTCATGCTAGACACAGAAATCCCACCTGCAGTGCTCTGCTGTTGCCGTCCTAGTGTCAAATTAACCCCAACAGAAAAATCTAATCTGGAGATTAGAAACATAGTGCATGTCGGCAAAACTAAATATTTTTTGCTCCCCATGCCGTGGATGTTCCCATCCCAGTAGTTCTTGGTTAGCTCATTTTGATGTGGCATGATGATGGCACTGTGGTGTTCTTACAGCTCAAGAATGATTACTGGTATTGGTTCACATGGACAAGTTTCCTTTTATAAGCCTGTGCACATGCAGATTTGTCCTTCCTTGTGCACAGTGGAAGGCACATGCCACACTTGATAAGGACAAGCTCTAGTCTTGTGTCCTATGCACATCCCACCACGCCACTACCATGGGACACTCACATAAGATTAGGTGACTGGGTTTGGGAGTCACAAGCCATGCTGGCAGTAACGCAGAAGATCATATCTTCAGGTCAGAGAGGTCGAGTGCTGTGGCAGCTCTGTGGCTGGTGGACTGACACATGATCAAGAGAAATATGCTTATGAGAGGAGGTCTCTCTAACCTTTGAAAAAAAATAATAGGCTGGTCAAAATAGCAATTGGTACCAAACCAGTTGATTTTTCTGTCATATATGTATGACAGGTTGATTGAAATTTAAAAACTTTTTATTAACTAAGAGTGACTATTTGCCTTACTAATTCCCACCGACAGCTCCAGAGCTAGCTGCTGAGGGCAGACCTGCTTCCATCTTGGCTGAAGGACCTGAGCACTGGTGCCATGGCCTTGGCTCCCACTAAGTTCAGCAAAGCCCCATGCTGAGTGGCTGGATGGGCAGATGGGTAGCAGCTCCAAGAGCTGCTGATGCCCCACAGAGACAGCCAAGGACCTGGGGATTGGCACAGGAGCGCATGCTGAGAGAATAGAATAGAATAGAATAGAATAGAATAGAATAGAATAGAATAGAATAGAATAGAATAGAATAGAATAGAATAGAATAGAATAGAATAGACCAGATCAGGTTGGAAGAGACCTTCAAGATCTTCGTGTCCAACCTATCATCCAACACCACCTAATCAACTAAACCATGCAACCAAGCACCCTATCAAGTCTCCTTCTGAACACATCCAGTGATGGTGACTCCACTACCTCCTCAGGTAGCTCATTCCAATGGGCAATCACTCTCTCTGTGTAGAACTTCCTCCTAACCTCCAGCCTAAACCTCCCCTGGCACAGCTTGAGACTGTCCTCTTGTTCTGGTGCTGGTTGCCTGGGAGAAGAGACCAACCTCTGCCTGTCTACCACCTCCCTTAAGGTACTGTAGAGAGCAATAAGGTCTCCCTGAGCCTCCTCTTCTCCAGGCTAATCAACCCCAGTTCCCTCAGTCTCTCCTCATAGGGCTTGTGTTCCAAGCCCCCCACCAACCTTGTTGCCCTTCTCTTGACACGTTCCAGCAAGTCAACATCCTTCCTAAACTGAGGGGCCCAGAACTGGACACAGGACTCAAGGTGGGGCCTAACCAGTGCAGTGTACAGGGGCACAATGACCTCCCTGCTCCTGCTGGCCACACTGTTCTGGATGCAGGCCAGGATGCCATTGGCCTTCTTGGCTGCCTGGGCACACTGCAGCCTCATGTTCAGCCTCCCATCAACCAGCACCCCCAGGTCCCTCTCTGCCTGGCCGCTCTCCAGCCACTCTGACCCCAGCCTGTAGCACTGCCTGGGGTTGTTGTGGCCAATGTGCAGAACCCGGCACTTGGATGTGTTAAATCTCATGCCATTGGACTCTGCCCATCTGTCCAGCCTGTCGAGGTCCCGCTGCAAAGCCTCTCTGCCCTCCAGCAAATCAACTGCTGCCCCCAGCTTGGTGTCATCTGCAAATTTACTGATGATGGACTCAATGCCCTCATCCAGATCATCAATAAAGATATTGAATAGGATGAGGTCCAGCACTGATCCTTGGGGCACACCACTAGTGACTGGCCACCCGCTGGATGTGGCACCATTCACCACCACTCTCTGGGCTCGGCCCTCCAGCCAGTTCCTAACCCAACGCAGTGTGCTCCTGTCCAAGCCATGGCCTGACAGCTTGGCCAGGAATTTGCTGTGGGGGACGGTGTCAAAGGCCTTGCTGAAGTCCAGGTAGACTACATCCACAAGCCTCTCCACATCCACCAGGCGGGTCACCTGATCATAGAACGAGATCAGGTTGGTGAGGCAGGACCTGCCCTTCCTAAATCCATGCTGGCTGGGCCTGATCCCTTGGCCATCCTGTAAGTGCTGCGTCATTGCACTCAAGATGACTCAAGATGACCTGGAGACTCTCACCACTGAGCTGCAGGTTCACTGAGGTGGTCTTCCATTTAGGTTAAGAAGCTCCCAATTATTGCAAGGTAGAAAACACATATTCAGCTCCTAGTATACATTACAAAGGATGTCCACACACTCAGAGAACACAGAGACCCAGCAATGTCAAGGGAAAATTGCAGTACAGTTCTTCCAGTGTGCACACAAGAGTCTAATAAAACAAAAGAGATAAAAGTTGTTTAGGAAAAAAAAAATCCTGGTTTGTTTGTAGGTCAAAAAAGTCTCAGCACACTCAAAGGTCACAGGTAGGAATTTATTCCCTTGCTGCAGGTTTGTTTGCTGAAAGATAAACATAATTGGTGCAAGCGTACAAAGTGCCAGGGACAGGAAAAGCAACACAGAGTAAATCTGTGGCTCAGTGAAGTGCTAGTGGTAGTCCCAGACAGCCCCAGCAATCTCGAGGTGTGTCCCTGTCACAAGTGCCCTACAGTATATCCCATTGTTCCCAGTCAGAGCTCAGCTGACAGGTTTTCCTGCCTTTGGTGTTAACAATGCTGCTACATTAGAGGCAGCCTTGCCTGTGGCAGTGGATGGCCTGAACATCCGTGCTGGTGTAAATATTGACCCTGATTCAGCAGTGGATGGGGACTGTCCTAAGCCCACAGTATCTCACTCTGTTTCATAAACAGCCCTGTGTAATTACCCCCTCCACACACACTCTCAGCAAGCTACTTCTGAACAGTCACTGAAAAAAAATATTCCACAGAACAAAGGACTAGAAAAAGATTATTTCACACCTGGCAAGTTGTTCAAGTGTGCAGTCATGAACGCTAGCTCAAAGAACATCTGCTCGGGGAAGCCTGAGAACTCCTGTGTCCTCCTGTGTCATATGAGGCAGTCACAGTGTGAAGGTTGGGGAGGGGTCAATTTGGACAGAGGCCGGCAGACTTCGTGCTGAAAATACACTTGTATTTGCACAAGGCTTGCAGTGGCTGAGGCTTCTTAAGGCTATAGCCTCCAGACTCAGCCTTAGGTCTCTTGCCTTTAATTTTGTTCTTATTTTAGCTGCTTTGTGACATATTCTTCACTTTTCCCTTAGATATACAATTTCATCCTATGAGCTTACAAAAGCAAGTAATGTATTTGCCGCTTAATAAATAAATGTGCAGTATTCTGCTAGGTGTTTTTCAGTGCTTGGGGCAGTGTAAAGAACTGCAGTATATTTACTAATGTTGTTCATGAAAAACAGAGTGACAAAGGTAGCTTGAAATGTAACAGTTTTCTGCTGTCGTTACAGGCACCTAAGAATGTATGAAACAAATCAGGAAAAAGAAATATTAGTTACAAAAAAGTGGGTTTGGTTTTAACACAGCAGGATGGATATATGCTGTCCCAAAACACTTTGGGAGACTACTGAAATCCCAATTTTGCTCCTTAATAATGTGAAGTGGGAAACAGGAGAAAAAAAGAAAAAGAAAAAAAAAACCCATCAGTGTATCCCAATGGGGCAAAACATCCCAGAGCTTTGTTTTCCACACAACAAAGAGTTAAGAAGCCATGTGCTCCTGTAGCAAACCTGACCAGAGCAACATTTCCCTGCATAGACAGACTTTGTGGGAAGTGATCAGCACATTTCCTACAGAGCAAGTCCCGGGTGAAATTATTAGTTCCACACAGTGCCCAGTCAAGGCATAGTTAAACAGGGACATGGTGGTGAACTAGGCAGCACTGGGTTAAAGGTCGGACTTTATGATCTTAGTCTTTTCAACCTAGCCGGTTCTATGATTCCACGGCATGTTATTTCACAAACTAGTCAGGGACCTCTTATGACCCTCTTGTGAGAGGCCAAAATGCAGCAAAAGTCTGCCCAGAAGACTTTCCAGGGTAGTGAGAAATCCAGCTTGCTGCATGGGTCCTATTTAATAGTTCCCTTGCCAGAGGAACCTGAAACTTTTACCATTCTTTGCATCTCACCTAGGCTACACAACATGGTGTGTGAGGAAGGATTGTACCAAACACAGCATGCATACAGAATGAAACAACAGCTGCTTCCTCTGGAACAAGGGATGCAGAGATATGGGCAAGATGCAGCCAATACCTGCCAGAGCAACTGGACAGCTTTGCAGATGGCAGCTACTTTATTTTTCTTGAAGGCCTCCAGCAATGGGTCTTTTAAGGAGAATGAAAGAAAATAATGAAACAGCTTTGCCAATGTTTACAGAAAGTTCCTTTCATGTTGGGACTGGACAGTACACCAGGTTGTGTGAGTTCTTTGTGGCATCTCTGCTGTTCCCACTGGACTGGAAATGGCTTCTGAAAGTAGGAAGGCTTTGGATTACTTCCAGAATTAGATGTTCCATTTTTCCAAACATAGGTCTTGACTTAAACAACAACAACAACAACAAAACCAACCACACCAAAGTACCAATTGGAATCTGAAAAAAATTGACATACATTTTGGGGGTAGGCAGAGTGGAGAAGAGTCTTTCTAAAAGGATAAGGTAACCTTCCACAGAAACAATATGACTCCTTCAAGTTGGAAAATGATGGAGGTTTTAACTAGTATGTGGTATTTCAAAATGTAATTGCTCTCTGGCAGTTTAATTTAAACCAAATTTTCCTCCTATTTCAGGTCAGACACCTGAAGATACTGGCTAAGAGATCAATATTGTGCACTAGTAGCTTTTTACATTTGTGGTGGTGTTATTCACAGTCAGTTAAGAATAGAGCTTTAAGTGCTGAGTACAAAAACACAGACTGCTTTTCTTGGGAAAAAAAAACAGTCCTGAGCAGCAGGCAACTAGCTTCTCTGAAACAGGAATCACCAACAGAAAATGGCTGCTCTTGTTACTGAATAATTTGTGAATTCTACAAAGCTGAATGTGTCTGTGGTGTGCAGCACATAAGGCTGTGCTGGAGACATTGACCCCAGGGCAAAAAAAAACAAAACAAACCAACAGCCAGAAGAGGTTTCTGCAGACTTTGTTCTCTGTTCTGTTTTTCCTTTTCACATAGGTAAGAGCTTACCTAGGAACCAAACCTTCCCTTTCTTTGCTCATGAGAAAACAATCACCTCTTTGTTTATTGCTTTAAAGTTCAAACAGACTCTGATAACGCTGAATTCTTTTGTTGTGAGTGTAAGTGGTAACAGGGAGTAAGTTACCATATGCACATTCCTGATTACATTCATGAATTCATATGGTTCAATGAGAGTGTTTGGGTTTACTTTTTCTTGAGGTAAAAAATAAAGAGGAGAATTAAAATATGATCTTTTGACTTGAGTCAGAACTACCTGCAAATATTTTCTGAAGTATTTATTTAAAAACAAATTATCTTAAAAAACCCAACAAACAAACCACAACAAAACAAACAAACAAAAAAAAAACCAAACCCACAACTACTTTCTTCCTAATCACAGCCGGTATCATCTGGAAAAGGAAAGGTATTTGGTCAGTTTCTTCATGTACAGCCTTTTTCTGTATGATCTACACATGCTCTGGAAGCTTGAAAAATTGCTTTAAAATGAAACATGTCTTTTGGAAGTATCTCTGTGCTTAAACATAAGACAAGAATATGAAAACACATTAATTTATCTCTTTGTTATTCACATCTTCACTTGAAATATTTCAAAACATTAGTTGTTGATTTCTTTTTCCTGTTATTACAGTTCTCCCTTTTAAATATCTTAAGTACTTTGCTGAGTGTTTTACAAAGAGAAAAACACCATTATACACGACATTAAAAGCAGTAAAGAGAAATCAAGGGCCACAGCAACTAGCCCAGTGCCCCACAGAAATCCTCTGCACACCACTGGCATCAGCCCAGACTCCCGGCGGTCCTGGTGTCTGCTCGCTGGAGCGGCACTGCTCCCTGTACTCCAAGCCTTTGCTTCCAAAAGAAACCATAAGCTTAGTTTAGAGTTGTGGACAGATACAGTGCTTATTCTACTATTGCTTTATTAATAATTTAAAAGCCTTGTGTATGGCCTTGGTCATAAAAGAAACATGTTTAGTATCCCACTCCAAGTTTGGCTTCAGACAAAATGGGGTTAAATCAGGCTATTTTCCAAATGCCTCACTTTCAGTGTTACTTGTCTTCATTTTCTTCTCTGCTCAACCACTTCATCGGCCAACTGCTACTGCATTCTGCTTTGGCCTCCAGTGAATTAGCAGTTCTGCCTCCCAGCAGGTTGTCAGAAAACCTGAAAGAAGTTATCTTACCCTCAAAATCTGGCATAAAAATGAGATGTTATTTCTCATTGTCTTTCTTGCTTTTACTTTTCCTCTCCAGTGCTTCAGGGCTCCCCTCTTCCCATCCTCCAGTTTCCTTTTCCACCCTTGTGCTTGGCAGGAATCCCTGCACCATTCTGCCGTTTCAATAGCTGGAGCTATACAAAAACCTTTTGGTTTTCCCCCACTCTTGACAGCAGGAAACAAGTCAGCTGGTGCTCCCTGGGGAAAATGCTACCTCATGCAAAACTCCATCACCATGCTGTGCAGGGCACCCATATTAGCTCATGCCCTAATCACACACTGTTATATGAGCTTTTATTGTGACAGTTTGTTGTGGGCAGTCTGTTCAAGTCTAAATTACTGAAATGTGGGGACAAAAGACTGGGGAGTGTATGTCTTCATAGCTCCTTCCATACTTTGCTGCAGCTATGCCAGAGCTCTGCTCAGGTACTGGTCACAGCCATGGCGGCAGCTGCTCTGGGAAGTGTAATGAGCCGTGCAGCGTGGACGGCATCACTACCCTTCTGGCTTACAGCTTGTACCTGGGACTTGTTTGTACTACCATTACTTATTTTTATAATCCTGCCTTCTGGTAATGGTCTTACTGTACGTACACACCCAGCTGCAAAGGGCTTACATTCTTCACGCTGCATAAATGCAAAAGTCACCGATGTCACCCCGTGGAGACCTCGGCCTCGTAACCTCGCCCCCTCTCCGGGCTCCCCGCGCCGGGCCAGCCACCCCTCGCCGCACGCCCCCGCAGGTGCCCTATCCTCCCTGCCGGCAGGGGGCGCTCTGGTGCACGCGGCGGCGGGGCGGGGCGAGCGGAGCCTTCAGGAACCGGCATCCCCGGGCCCGGGGCGGAGTCGCGGCGGGACTTGTCGGGCCGCCGTCGGAGCAGGAAATGGAGGCGTGAGGGGCTGACCCCGCTGGGCTTCCCGCGCCGCAAAGCTGACCGAGGGCTCGACAGCTGCCCTTCTCGGCCCGCCCTCCGCAGCGACGTGGGGCCGCGCGCCTCGGACCGGCCCGCCTCAGCCGGCTCCGCGCTCCGCCCCCGCCCCCGTCGTGGGGCCGGCATGTGAGGCTGCCCGGCGGCGCTGCCTCCCTGCGCGGCTGGGCCGGCGCGGCCCCAGCACCGCTCCTCGCTGCCCGCGGGAGGGGAGGCCCGGCCCGGCCCTGCCCCGGGGCCGGCCTCCGTTGCCGCTGCCGCCGCCCTGAGAGGAGCGGTGAATGGGGCAGCGCGGCCGGCGGTGGGAGCGATGCCGCGGAAGGAGCTGCCGCTGCCCGAGGGCTGGGAGGAGGCGCGGGACTACGACGGGAAGGTGTACTACATCGATCACGGCAGCCGTACCACTAGCTGGGTCGACCCCGCGACAGGTGGGCGGTGGTAGCGTCGGGACTGGGCGGCAGGCAGGGTGGGGAGCTCCGCTCCAGGGTCCCCTTTTCCTTTCTCGGATCGGGGAGCAGCTGCGGTCAGAGGTGTGCAGCCCCGGCACGGCATCCCGGCGCGTCCTCGTCTCGCTCCCGCTTTGCCCGGTCGGTGATGGCTGCTGTCCCCAGCTCCAGCCTGGTTCCGCAGGAGGGGAGGGCAGGACGGTCATTTCTGTACCCGCAATCCTAGTAGGGCTCTGGGCGCCAGCAGAGAGTTTTGTTGTTGCTGCTTTTTCGTCTCCTTTTCCTACCCACCTGCTCTCCCCTCTCGGACGTCTTGCATACCCGCACTGCACGCTGCCCGTCGCCGCGCCTATGCGTGCCGCAGCGGGCACCAGCGCTGCCATCAGAGCCGTGGCGGGACTGGGCAGAGCCTCTTCACCCCACGACGGCAGCCGTGGCTCTCGTGGAGAGGCCAGCAAGGGAGGGACAGAGAGGTGGCCGTGGGTCGTATCCTGCCTCGTGGTCCACCTCTGCAGGCAGCTCTGCGGCCGTGGTGAGCGTGGTTATGACGGAGGTCGCTGACTTCAGGGTATGTTTCTGATCGCCCCTGTCTGGCTCAGGCTTTCCAGCAGTCACCTCTTGCTCCTGCTTGTTCTGATGAGCTCTCTCCCTATATTGCTCACTTGATAAAGTAAAAGAAACAGAAACAGTTGTACAGTTCAAGACCCAGGTCATTTTCTAAGCAGTGCTGTGTCTTAGCATCGTCCAGTTCCGTCCTCAAGGCTGTTATGGTGAGGCAACGAGTAGTAGTTTGAACATACAGGGAGCTCAACTACTGGATCGCTGTTGAATCCAGAAGTTCCTAAATTCCACGTGTAGTGCTCTGTTAGTTGAACTTCCCTGACACAGCAACTCAAAAATCCCATCTTGATAAGATGGAAATTCTGACAGTCTGGAACTGTGGTTTGATAAATTTTACATGCTTCCCCCATCTGACAGTGAGTGTTCCCCTTGTTACAGGGCAGCTGGTGTAATTCCTGAATTTTGTTTTAATTTCTTCCCCTTGTCCCAGCAGTCCGTTCTTGAAGGGGCTTCCATTGTTGGTGGGATATCAGTACTTTGCCTTCTTTACAGTTCAACTTAGATGCTGGGTTTTTTTGTCAAGCATGGTTGTGAACGATTGTCCAGTTTTACAAGAGTTCAAGGAGTGTTCTGCATTCCAGGAATAATCCTTTTGTGTACTGTACATAAATGTAACCTTCTGCCAGCCAGGGGTTTGAAATTTGTTTTGGAGCTTCTGTTTCAGTAATGTGGTTGAGAAAACCTAGTTACACAGTTGTTTCAAGGTGTATTTTTGAAACTTCATAAAAGTCAATACAAGCTTAAGTGAGGAATGCTTTCCTGGCATCTTCATTTTCTTACAGAGGATGAAGACCAGTGAGGAATCTAATAGGTCTAATACCAGCTTATAAACATTTTTAATGCCCTGGATTAGTGATTCAAAATGGCAGAAAGGACTAAATAGGTGCCTTATTTACACACATACTGAGCTGCTGCAGAACCATTACCTAGTCACCACTGTTAACAGAGAACATTCAAACACCTCCTGATAACTCCTATCACATGACATATTTGTTGTGCACATAGAAATACACCTGAACACACAGGGCCCTGACGAGCTTTGCATCTGAGTCATCTTCCAGTAGTACTACCAAGAAACTTAAATTGGACACTCCCCCTGTAAATCCTTATGGCTTTGAAGAGTTTATTGGTCCAATGCTGGAATAACTGTGATAGGTAACTTACCCATCACCTCGTATGACTTGAAACCCTGCTCTGACATACAGGAAGGAAATTTCTCTTCCAACAAATGGCCACTGTCTGTGAAAACTAGCTGGTAGGCAATCTCTGATCAGTTTAAGTCATAACTACTCCTTTCAGCAGTGGTGTTGGATTTACACACTGATCATTGAACATTTATTAGTGCATTTTAAGTTTAAATATTTGTAAGCCTAGCCTTTTACAAGTAGTCTTGAAAACTGCTGCAGCTGAAAGGCTGATTTGTGTATTTGCTGCAGTGCTGTCTGTATGCTGTGCTTACACATCGTGCCTTTTACCCAGCAAAAAGCAAGAGATACTAGGAAACATGGCTGTAAAGCTGCGAGTCAAATGGATGTGGAGGAAGATGTATGTGTTAGGGCTCATTCTGAACCCAGCTGCTTGTCAGTTGGACTAGACCTTTATTCAGGGAGCAACAACTGGTAGCTAAAGATAGGGGACAGGTTTTTAAACCTTCCCTAAATCTTTCGTTATGGCTTAATTTAATGGAACTAAATATGAGCAGGGATACTGACTGAGGCACTTAGTGCAATGGTCTAGTTGATTGGATAGGGCTGGGTGGTAGGACTGGATGATCTTGGAGGTCTCTTCCAACCTGATTGATCCTATGATCTAGCTTCAGGGCATGAGCTCACCCATTGTCTTTGTCACAACAGTTGGTATAAGGTTCGTAGTCCTGCTATCCAAGGTTGGTTTCATAGGCTGATAGGGAAGCAGGCCTGGCTGTGGGTATATAGCAGGGTGAGTGTCAGCAGCAGGGAAGGGGAGGCAGGAGGGGTAACGTAGGGCCTCACCTGCCTTTGGTGAAATCAAAAGTTGGGCTGGTGATTTTCCAGCTCTTATGTAATGCAAGATTTTTGCCAGTAGAAAGTCACTGGAACCTGGTGGCGTTCCACTGTTCTGTAACGCTATGTTGTGTGATGCTCAGATACCTGAAGTCCTGAAGCAGCTGCTTTTCAGAACACTTCTACCATATACCTTTTGTGAGCATACTAGATTTCAAGGCAGTCCTTGGAAGCCTGTAGATGTTAGAGCATTCTGGGAAATCATCTAAGAACTTTGTGACCCAACCATTACTCTATCTGTGTTGAGGTGTATCAGAGAAGAATGAAGGTACTTTGTAACAAGTTTCAGGGTAAAAAGCTATAAGGCAGTTCTAGGGACTAGGTGGGGAAAACCCCAAACCCTGCTGTGTCCTTCCTTGTGTCAAAGGAGGCTTACATAGATTTGTTTGAAGTTAGATTATTCAGGACTTGGATACAGTGTAATGGGATATCAAAACTTAGTGAGCTAGGGGAAGAAATTTGTCATTCTTAGTTTGAAAATCAGGCATGTGTCTTTTAAGTATGCACCAGTACATAATGTTTGGGAACACGTGCCAGGGAGCTATCCCACTTGCTTTCTCAGCACAGAGAGTACATCTGCAGTGTAAGCTGCTGTGCTGATGGGCAAACAGAGAAGAAGAATGGTGCCTCCAAATGTTAGCGCTAGATGCTGCTTGTTCTTAAATTTCAGTGTGAATCAGGAATTGCAGCAAGTGTCCCAGAGGAGACTTCTGCTCTCATCAGATGTGAGGGTTAGAGGTGGATGTCTGAGTTCTGGTGTGTGTGCTGTCCTTGGGTTCTTTACAGTCAGTTTAGGAGAACCTCTACTCTCCCTCGAACTGTCTTGGAAGAGGAGAGGATTTTTTTTTTTTTTTACTTCTCCTTGCCTTTCAACCCAAAAGATATGGAAATGCCTGATAACCTGTCCCACTCCCCAGTATTTGTGGTTTTGTGTTCTTCCTTCTGGCATAGTGTTGTAAGCAGGCTTTTTTCGAGGTTGTTTTAGGTGGAATTCACTGAATTTATTGTACCCTAGTCACTGAACTCCTGTTGAGAGTGAAAGCTAGTGAAATAGGAGCACTTCTACCTTGAATCTGAAGCTAAGAGCAGCAAGTGTTTGCAGTTTTTGGAAGCAGTAATACCTCACCTTATGGCCCTTCATTGCTTGAAGGTTCTTATTGATATAATGGGTTGGAGATGTTTATTAAATGAAAGCCCAGATTCTGCAGTTGCTCACTGAAATCCCTTCCTATGTCATATCATAGTTTTTCCAGTCTGAAACTCTAAAGTAGAGCTGTGGGAAAGAGAATTAGGGAAGAGACTTGCCAAGATTCAGGGCCAGTATGTACCAATGTGTGCTGTCACATATAGAACATCGTGTGCATTCAAAATAGTTAGGGCCACCTATTTTCTGAGGAAGATTTGGGTTTGCTGAGCCTGAGAATCCTCCTAGAAGAAAAGCTAGGAATGCTGTGCAGAAAGCACAACCGCCTAGCCTTGCCCCTTCAGATCTGCCTCCTAGGCTTCATGTGAAAGCTTGCAGAATATTTTGTCTCCCCTGTATTATTCTGATCTTGAAGCTTTTCATCCCATGCTTCTCTCCACACTTTGTCTCTGAACTTCCTGTATTAAAGGTATGGAAATGTGAGCATCATGCTGAAATTTCATATGTAAGTGTCCACTACTTGGATTATTTGCCTATAGCATAACTAGAATTACTGGAATAAAGCTAAATATAGCCAAGAAATGTTGGAGTTAAATAATAAAAAGACTTGAAGAAAGGAGGGCAATGAAAAGGAGCAAGAACAAAAGGAGCTGTGTCTTTCTGTAGATGAAAATCAGTAAGCATAAAGAGAAGAGAGAAAAGTTCCCAAAGATAGAACATTTATCTTCCCTAGGTTTGTTTTGTCACTGGCAACAGCGTAGAGCATGCAGCTGAAGGCTGCTAGTTTGATGCTTGCTGTTGCCGTTCTTTACTGATAGCTAGCCAAACACCCTGTCATGTGTGTGTGAATTTGCTGCTTCTTCATGCTTACATTCCCCAAAATAGCTGATTATTGTATAAAGAACAGGCAGTTCAGTGTGTGCCCATGGATGCCATTGATAACTGTTTTCCAGGAGTACAGAAGTGAGTGACAGAACTGCAGTCTTCATAGTCATCTCAGTGCCATCTCTGGGAACAGTTGTCTTGATGTGTAGGACTTGTGCTATTCTTACCATTTCTCTTCCACAGTACATGAAAATTAATTGGTTTATGTAAGTGCTAACCTATAGGGAGACAAGGATGGCAAGCTGGATTATTGTGACACTTGAAATGTTTTAAACTTACTAATATCAAAAGTCTTCCAAGATGAATTAACACAGGCTGAACATGTAATTGGAAAAATTGAATTTGAGCTGAAATAAGACTTCTTGAGCTTTGAAAATTCTAACTTTGTTCTGTTGTGTTTAGTTGGTTTGTTGTTCTGTTGTTTTTTTTTTCCTTCTGAGACTCTCCCCAACAAACCCTGATGTAGCAAGTGTTGATCTCTTTGGAGGCTGCAGGGACTGCCTTCGTGGTCAGTGTGCTCCCTCATGTGTGTAAACTTGCTTCAAACTGGGGAGGGTAACTGGAAAGAACAGGTATGATGCCTTTTAACAAGGGCATCACTGCTAAGTGGTGTGGTATGCACACATGTATAGTGACAGAGGATGCTGGCAGTGACTGTAATTTCTCTACAGAAGATGGGGAAAAAGTGTGAAGCTTTGTTCACCTCAACAACTTTTGAATGCACCTTGGTGAATTCTGCGCCCTAAAAGATCAGAATTGCTTTTGAAGAAATCTCTGTAAATCACTTTTAGAAATATGTAGGTTGAGCTTCATTTTCTGCTCTGGCAAGGTCATCTAGCTCACAGGATCAGTCTTTAATTTTGCTTCAAAGACTAGTGGTTTGTAAAGTCAATGACGCTGCTGTGGACTGGAAACTATTTTGCAAGAGGATCAACACATTCATCCCTATGTAGGTCATGTATTTTCATATCAAAGTAGCTGTCTTTGTCTCCATCCCCTGGAATGGCAGAAAATTGGCTGGTAGATCCCTGAAGATGTGGGTATGGCAGTTGAGAAGTGACGTCTGTGTTGGCTGCCCAGGGTGGGTGCTTGGTGGTGCTGCTGATGGGACACCTTAAGCCGCCGCTGCTGCTGCTGGAGTAAAATTCTGTATCGGTGCAGGGAGTGAGGTCCAGAAGCTGGTCTAGCAGAAAAATGTTTGGTTGTTTTTTGTTTGTTTGTTTGTTTGTTTTACTGTTGGGTTTATTTTATGGAAACAACTGATCCAGGTTGTGTGTGCTTGTGCAGGAGCTTGTGCTGGTGCAGCTGGGGCTGAGCGGGAGGCTGGGAAGTGGAGTGGCATTTGCTCTGGTGGCAACCCAGGAATGCTGCTGAGGGTGCACTTCTGAAACTATCTCTAGGCACTTGACCTGGTTGGGCCCTTGGCCAGCCAAACCAAGGAGGTGTTCCCAGAGCTGGAGGTGCTTAACTTTAGCCTGTGATTTCTGACTGAGTTTTATGGGCAGAGTGGCTTTTCACTTGCTGGAGCCCAGATGAAACCTGTGGTTGGACAGGGCATCTCCCAAAGCTGTAATTTGCACTGGTGCCTTCATAGCTAGCACAGTTATGGGAAGTTGAGTTTGCAGAAAACCTTTCTGTGTCTGAATCTGATAAAAATTCCTCTAGCTTATGCTGAAAATTTATTGGAAAACACAGGAAGACTTGTCCAAAAAAAGGTTTAATCAAATAACTTGTACATTAAAAAATGATGTGTGCTAGGTGGCTGATTCCTCTCACTGACCTGCCACACTACCTTTCCAGACTGGTCTCTTATCTCAGTTACTGGAGGAATCTATTAGTAAATGATTGATTACTATTCTGTGCTCCTGAAGGTGACTGTGTGCTGCGAAGACTAACCTTGCCCTCTGCTCAGCATGCCAAGGAGCATTGCCACCCCAAACACATTCCTGCAAGTGTTATAGAGGCTGCTGATCTCACCATCTGAAATGTTCTGGGCTTGATGCTCAGATGTGTCAAGTATGGGAGAACTTCAAGGCGTTCTTAAAGAAAGGGAGAGATCATACAGCTGGCTTAGGAAAGCCTTGCTGATGATGTCCCTGTGCAGGACCTGGTTGCCAGAACTTGGTGACTTTGGGTGCCCCATCAGCAGGGCAAATGCTAGCTGAAAAGATAAATGAATAAAGGGTGATGGCAGCAGTTAGGCAAGGTCAGGTGGAGTATGTAGACTAGTGCTAATAAATACACATACAAGAGCTGCGTAGATCAGCCACTTCCTTGGAGAGAAATGCTTTTCACATTGGCTGGTTGCCATTCATGGCACCCCTTTAGTAAGGTTCTGTGCTTTGCTTGTGGTAATGAAGACTTAGCTTTAACTGCTCAAATAAAACCCAAAGTTCTTGTTCACAGAGCCTAAGGTTACTGCTCCCCCTCTCTTTTAAACTACATGCATAAATAATTGGCTGAACAAACAACAGACAGAACTGCTCCCAGTAGAATAATAGCTGCTTTTCACTGCTACTCGTCAAGTGACATCTGGAAGACTCTCTGGATAGTCACAGGAGGTTTGGTGTGTAACAGGAAGATGCAAAGAAGCCAAGTCCTACAGCTGTCAGTGTTCTCTGGTTTTTCATGCTTTTGGATGGGTACTGCTGGCTTGGTTTATTCTCTGTTTAGGCTGGTACTTACAGCTTCCACCCCAGACATGATGTTATGCAGCATAAATACCCAACACACTTAAAAAGCAGAGGAATTACTTTCTTAGTCTTATCGAGGTGTCGTGAGAGATTAATTAGTTGTGACAAAGTGCTTTCTGGCTGGGATGTCAAGGTGATGTGTTAGGACTGATGATATTGTTCAGAGAAACTGTTATAGAAGAATTTAGGCTGTGGGGCAAGCTTTATTGATTTAAAGCATGCAATAAACAGTATTGATTTTCAAGAGGCAACCGTTCACATCTGCTGTATGCAGAGTAGAGATGTAAAGTAGTCACATAAGTATTCTGAAATAAAATATAAGTGAAGCTATTGCTCAAATGACCCTGCAACAACTTTCAGGTTTCTCATACATGCCTTAGTAGCCTTGTACTGGGAACAAGGACAGTCCTCTGCTCAGGAGAAGGCTCTCTGCTATTTTATCCCTCACAACTCTACCACAGGGTGATGGCCTGCAGAGAGAGAGCAATGGCCAAAATAATCATCTGGACCCTTTGAGCAGCACAGGAGATTGTAGGTAGTCCCAGAACTGCTCTTACATAGCTGTGTTGTGGGTAACTTTGCAGTTTATTTCGCTTGTGTCAGGCACAGCTTTGGATTCCACATGGCAATTAAGCCTCTGCAGCTGCTAGAAGGCATGCTGGTGGCCCAGCAGTGCAGGCTGCTCTTTTGCTTGTGCAGCCTCCAAGCCACCCAGTGCACAAATCCTGATGGTGTGGGACATCCTTTGAGGGGGTCAGGAAGGTTGGCACCACGGGTTGACAGTAGCTACCTGTTGGACCATGACATTTAACTCCTGTGTGAATGAAAAGAATTTTCTCCCTGACAGCTTCCTACTGAACACTTGATGTTCTCATAGGTGGACTGTTTCAAAGATTGAGTATGTCCTTGAGCTGCTTATCCAAATGATCTCAAAGGGAATTTGGGTGGGGATGATAATTGAGAGTATTTGACTGGCTCATGTGATGCAGCTCTGCAAATTATCCAGTCTGTTTCCTGTGAAATATCTTGGGTTGGTGGCCTGTTTTGGGTGTTGCTGGGTCAATCAGCGTGGTGCTTGCTACAGTGAAGCTTGTAACTTCTTTGTGAGGTGGGGTTTATCATACTAATTTGGTAGAACTGGCTTGCTCCGCAGCTGCTGAAATGCAAGGAGGAGGTGTTATGGGTGTGAATGGGGAAGCAGGCAGCACCCCAGGAATGGGGCAGGTCTTGTCTTGAGCTGGCAGGGACTTTGACAGTCAGGTGAGAGTGGGCTGCTTGCTGATCTTGTTACAGTAGCTTACCTGGGTGTTCCACGGTGCTGTGGAGCTGACACCTCTGCTCACCCAGTGCTGCATTTCCTGAGGAGAAACCTTCAGCCTGTATGCTCCACTATCTGTTCACTAGGGGTTTATTTGGGTTTCTGAGGCAGCATGTGTGTACTGTGCTGCTGCAACTTATGTCGCTGATCTAGGAGATGTGACAGTTTTGCTGCAACAGTGTGCACAGGATGAGGTCCATGCCCCATTAGTGATGCCGCTATAGTTTTTAACAGCTGTTAGATTGTTGCAGTGCTCTTTCGACAGGGTTTTGCTGCTCTGACCCAACCTTTGTTCGTAGTGGTTCCTGCTGGTGCTGTTCCTCAGCATCTGATGTGACTCTGGTTCAGTATTCCGGTTCCTTCTTATGACTTCTGCAGCTTTGGTGGGACAAGAGGGGCTCAGCTAGCCAGAGAACTTCCCTTTTGGAAGGTCTTTGCTGCTGCTGCAGCTTCCGTGCTCTTAGGATTTACCAGGTGCTCCCTATGACTAGTGGAGTGTTGCTAATGGTGCAGCTTCATTGATTGCTGGTGCTCTGGATGAATTCCTGTACAGCAGGAATGGAAACGTTTCTTAAGGGAGAACTTTGTATGGAGAGGAAGTATTTTTAAGATAAAACTGTCCGGCTTATCTAAATTGGGATGACCTGTACTGTATATAGTGTTTGAGATGAGCTTTTCATATTGAATTGTGTTTTAAAATACATTTTAAAATATTATAAAAATATTACTCATGTTACAGATTTATTCTTTTTTACTACTACAGGGTTTTGGCATGGCAGAACTTGAAATCAACTCAGCAATTTGAACAGACTTTTTTGTTGGAGCATGTATATGGTGATGCTTGGGTGTATTTGAGTAGTGTGTATTAACCTTGCAGAGAATAAGGAGATTAAACTTCTCTGTTCAGTATATTATTCAACATTCCTCAACATCTGAACCCTGTCTGCTTCAGTTGTCAGTTCACCCACTTGTTTTTCTGAATTCCTTGAAGTTATCCCTACATTCAGTTAACCTAAACAGCTTGTCAGCTAGCAAGGCGGTGAGCCAGACTTGCAGTTTGTCTTTTCTTATGTCACTACTAAGTATTTCACATGAAGATGTAAGCATCAAAGTTCAACAGTCTCTAGCCTTGGTGGGGCACTGGCTGTTTCATTCTTACACAGATACATACATAGAAGGCTTTAGGCCATTTAGCAGCTAGTGCTTAATATTGGGAATCTTTTTATAGATGCAGGCGGACTTGTCTGGTAAAGAGATGTCCTTGCAGTCCTCACTGTTAGTCTTTTGTGTTTTAACCCATATATGCAGGAAAGTGAAATGTCATGGCTGCTACCATGTCTGATGGCTTTCTATGGCACAAGGTTTTGCAAGATATTTTAGACTTCCTTACTGCATTTTGTTTTCGTTTTAAATTTGAATGTAGAAGCTTCCAGACGTATCTTAAATCCCATCTAAAATAGCAATGTGACATCTTTCCACTTGAACTGGTCTGTAATTCTGAATAAAGGTAGAGATGTTGTCATATGTCATCTGTTAATTATTCATAGACTGTTGTATGGCATTGTTAGTTTCTCATGCAACTGGCTCACTTGTGATTCAATTTAGAGGGTACCTGCCATTGTAATCTTTGGCTGATCCAAAGGGAAGCATAACCTCAATGAAAATGCTTTCTTAAAGCACATGTTTTTGCTTGCTTGAGCTCTTACACTCCTTGGACACTACTCCTCACTTACTTCTTAAGATTTCTTTTAAGGAGAAGAATGTGTGGGTGGAGGTGGTGGGATATGTGGCTGAGGACCCTGGCTTGCTCATTTTCCAAAGGGCTGCATGGATAAAAATCTCAGTTTGCAAAGATGAATTTGCAACTGGTCACACAGACCTCCACTCAGGCTTGTTTTCATGCATCATTTGATAATGCCACTCTTATCCCTAAAGCAAATGTTCTGTGTTGCATTTTCTCATCTTTCTTCTCTGTTTGTCCAGCAGTCTGTACCTAATGCCCCATAGTGCTTCCTAGTTTATTTTCTATCTGCCTCCCAGCCATAGGTTCCTGCAATTTTGCATGGTAGTTCTGATGAGTTGTGTTGCATCTTCCGGAATGTAGAAGGGCTTGTGGCCCTTACTAGTGTGGTCTCACTATAGATTTCTATAGATTTTTTGGTCAGGTGTTTCTTTCTTCCCACCAGGAAAGATCCCTCAGTTATTGGAGGAAGACATGACTGCAGCTCATAGCCTGGTGTTGATGCATGAGCAAGTGGTAACTGTTTGGGGGTAGGACGACTTGGTCTTGTGTCAGACTATTTCTCATCGTGTGTCTGTGGCTGTTGTCACAGCCCGTGGGCTCTCTACTGTGAAGCAGCAAGGTGGAGAATGGGACTCAATGCCTGCTCCTGTTTTCTGAACAGAGCCAGTTGATACCACATTTTGGAAAGGGGAAGGCAACTGGTGCAGTTAACTTCTTGGTGTTTAAAGTTTTGCTGTGTAGTAAAAAACTGAGAATGGTCCAAGTGGTAATTCACACCTGTAAATGTTCTACTTGGAAATCTGCTGGTGACACTTGCCTCTGATGGAATGCTGCATGTTGGTCGGTTTCTCCATAATGGTGTTTATTGCAGGATAGATTTGCAGTGAAATAGCCTAAATTAAATAATTTTAACAATGACCTTTAAAGGCATTCTTGTTCGAATTACTTCCCTGGAGTAGCTGAACAGATGTGTGGCAACACCTTCCTGACTGACAGTAGTGCCTCTTGCCAAATAGGGTGTTGAAGACATGCTGAAGTGCTACTGTGATCCAGCTGCTTCCTGACCAGTCTAGATACCTGGTGAAAGGTGTAGGGAATAATGGAGTCAACATGAATTCAGGATTTTATAGTAAAGGTCTTTTTTTAATTTAGGTTGCTTCCTACATGCTTGTGGAGAGTTTACTTCCCCCTAGCTAGTGTCTTTGCAGTTGAAGGTAAGCTGTTGACCTGTCATTTCGTGCCTGTGTTTCCTCTGATGCTCTGGGCACTCCTTGTTGCAGCAATTGTTGCTTCTGCTTTCTCTCACAAACTGTATAACACTGTCATTTAGTTCTCTTATGGCCATGCTTACAGAGTCTTTTAAGCCTTTCATAGAGTAAGCATTTTGCTTGATGGGAGAAGGAGGTTTATAGAGTTAAAAAAAAAAGTAATAAATACACTGTAGATAATAGATTCCAAAAATGCAAATTTGTTTAAGCAACTCCTTAAAAGAAGGGAGGGAGGAAGGAATTGAAGATTAAACCCAGTGTTTATATACATGTAGAAGCTGGAGGCAAAGCAACCCATTCATAAATATACAATAGGATTTATGTCATGGTGAGAAGTGCTACATGCATATTCATGTGTAAATTGCAAATCCTTTAGTGATTAAATACTTCACTCCAAACTCTAGAACTAAATAACCTTCTTGTTGAAATGAGATATCCAAAGGCTCTAATGCTTCTGTGGTGGAGGGGAAAGGCTGGGTGGTGTAATAGATCTGATACTCTAATTTCACTCTATTAAAAGATTTTTGGTGTGCTGTAGGCATTATTTTATGAGGATGATCAGTAAGTCTTGAACAAAATAGGTGAAGCAGGGACTTGTAAGAAGTACTGTAAAGCTTATCATGCTAATAAAGCACAAAGACTTGGAAACTTGTAAGGATGTTTTTCTCAATGGATTTTCATGTCAAATACCTTTGTCTAAACTTTTGACCCTGCAGGTAAGGAACAAGGCAGATGAGTGACAGAGCTTGGAGTGTCTGTGTCTGAATGAAGTAGTCTTTAGCACGTAACTTGTGTTACGTGCTTCCTGCCTGCCCTGGTGTCCCTGGGATCCTTTTGCAGCTAGAAGCAGCAGGTCAGTGTCCCCTCTAGAATCACCAGCTGCTTGGCTGGCACAACAGGCATTGGATTTCTGTGATGACAGTTGTTCAAGTATTGCTGTGATCAGTTAAGAAGGACCATATTTTCCTGGGATTAAAGTTCTGCTCAGTTCTTAAAACTGGATCTATGCAGATTCAGTTACATCAGCATAAATCTTCAGTTTGCCCTTTGTGAAAGCTGTGGTTTGTATCTGGACTGTCACAAAATGTTGCTTGCTGTCCTCTCTTCTGGTATTCCTGATGGCTTATTTTGAAATTGCTCCTTTTTGTTGCTATGTGAGGTCTTTATCCTTTGTGCATCGGTTTTGCACTGGGAAGAATATGGAGTGCATCCATGCTGGATGGGAAAAGCCAGCAAAGTTATTGTGTTCCTTCCTTCCCCCTTTGGTTAGTCCCCCTTGGAAAACTGCGTTGTCTGATTTAGTTTTGCTGCTCCTGTTTTGTAACAGCCCATTTATGGGATGCTTTGATTCAACTGAACAAGAGAACAGGGCAATGCACTCAATTCACTGAGGACTAGATATGCATTTTTCAGCTGGCACAAGTGTAAAAAATTGCCCTTTTAGTCCTGTTTACTTGCTTTTCTCATTGGGTCACATGTAGGTTCTGTTCCTTGGTGATCAGAGAAGAGCCTTGGATTCCCTATTGCTGTCTTGTGTTGTGATCAGGGAAACATGTGGCAGAGGTGATGTCCCTTTGGTGCTCTGGGGCTCTGCTGTTCAAAGCTGTACTTGGGTTGATTTGAAAGAATGTTTCCAGGTAACCAAAAAGTTGCTGCTTTTACAATCAGCTCTGAGAATTTGTTATTGTCTGCCATGTCAGAGCATCAGTGTGTCTAGCCTGCTGGCTAGTCACATAAGGGGATGAAAATGCAGCACTGGGTACTTGAAGAATATGAATTGGTTTTGTTATGTAGAATAGACAAAACTTGGGCAAATAAACCCAGTCCTTAAAATGAAACCTAAGTGGGTGACTTCTTGGCTTTGTATGGTGGACACTGCCCTTCAAGCAGTTCATGTGCAGACAGGGGAATGGCTGATGTATGAGACATGATATTTCTATTACTGTTAGGCTGTGTGACTTGGGTTTATAGCAATATTTTGCAGCATATGTTAACAAGGAAAAGTGGAAGGGATTAATTTATTAACAAACCTCACCTTTGAAATAACTGCTGTTCAGGCAGAGGCTGGATAGGATGTGAATTTGATTCTGTCCTGTTTTCCCCCATTTCAGCTACCATAAGTGATTGCCTCTTTCTTCATTTCTGAAGAGTGCAGGGACCCCTTGCCTCCAATATTATAACCACTTGTACATTTGCTGGTGGAAAAGGCAAAAAGCTTTGCCCTAGAGCTTGGTTGCGACTGGAGTGCATTGTTTAATCTTGCCCTCTCATGCTGCTGGCAGTCTGTCTTTGGGCCTGAGCACAGGCTCCATAGCAGTCCTGGAGCAGGCTGAGAAGCAACTAAGGGAGGCTGTTCCTTCAGCCCTGAGGTACATCCACCTCCTCACTTAAATAACTGGCACACAAAAAACTGCTCCCTCTTTTTCTAGGCACAATTTTTGTTGCTGCAGTAAGTTGAAGTGGCCCAAGGACTTGTGCAGCAGTAACCTGCTGGGTGAGAGTGACCTTCCTGCAAAATGTGGTTTCCCCAGCAGCCATGGCTTGCTCCTGAGCCTCAGGTGATGCAGTTGTGCTGTGCTCACTTGGCACTGCGGGTGGTGAGCACGAGTTAAGTGAGGCAGCCTTGTCACTTATAGTTTGTCTTTCAAAGCAGACAGCTTAAATATCAGATTGCTGCTTTCTTAGTGCTGCACCGTGGGCTGTAATTCCATCTGCTGCGACACTGTGAAGGTGACACCTAAAAAGGTATGTGCCTCTTTCTGGATGTTCTCCCTGTATCTTCTGCATGCATAGCTGCAGGCACCATTATATCTGCATCTTGGCTTTGCTCAGCTTGTGGTTGCTCAGGAGCCTACCAAAACACTCAATGTTTTTTCTCTGAAGTGTTATTAAAGAGAAATACCATGTCATAATTTCATTCATCCCAAGCTTTTCAGCTTCTGCAGTAGTGCTGTCCTTTGTCTTCCCTGGTCTGGAACAGTGAAAGCATCTGTTTATGCCATTAATTTGGCAATTCTTAGAAGGACATTGAATAAAGGACATTATTAATGGAAAGGAGGAGTGTTCAAAGACCTCTGCCAGTAAGATCTGTGGTTTTTAATAGTTATGTGGATTGATCAGAAATTTTGGAACTTGGTAGCAGGTTGGTTCTCTCGCTCAGTCTATAGGCTACCTTCAAGATACTGGACAAGAGTATTTTGTTCACCAGAGGATTTCAGCTTGATCTTTGCAGATGAGCTGAGCTGTGGCAAAAGATTTATTCAGCTGAGCTGATAGGAGGAACTTATTATACAGGTTGGGAATTCTGCAGTGATGGTGTGGATCAGTGTGTGGGTAGAAATAAATAAAATAGATAATGCAGTAAAATTATTACCTGAAAAAAAATTACTAGCATGGGAGTTCGAGTGCTGATGGTGAAGTGGTAGTCAGTAAAGTAGCAAATCTTAAACCTGTAAGCTCTTGTGATGTCTTGCTTAAGACCAAATGTACAATGCTATAAGGCACAATGTCAGAGCCATTAAACACAGCTTTGACTTAAAGGGAAGGATGAAAATGAGTAGCTGAGATATTTTAGGTAATTGCCTTGAGCAGCAGCGATGGTTGTACTCTAACAGCTTCAGTAAGTTATAAACTAGCTACAGCTGAGTCTAGATCAGGCAACTGATAATCTGCAGTGCCTGGCATACTTTCATTGGAGAGCAGCACACATGGTGTACACAGGCTGTACTCCTTGGTGTCTGCCCTGAGCTCCCTTACAGGAGATGGGTGTACCCACAGAGGTCTGGTTCTGGCAACACTTCCCACCTCCCCAGCTGCTTCAGCTTTACCGCCATCATCTTTTCTTGGTTATATCCCTTATATTACAAAGTGAAAATACCCTGTTAAAGATGAGCAGGTGCTGGGGCTTGGTATGGCATAAAGAAAGATGTGATTTCCTACTGTACATTGCTAGAGTTGTGTGATCTCTGCTAGATTTTAGGAGCTTATTTTGACTTATATTCTCCAAGACAAACTTGAAAATCTTACAGAGTTAATGCCTTCTGTTACTTCCCCTAACATGCATGGAAGAGAAATGTGTGAAAATGGAGGTGGTTTGGCTTGACTTGTTATGAAGCTTCTAAATAATATTTTGTGCCTTATGCACCAAATGCTTTGAATTCTTCTATTTTAGAGTACCTGTTAAATAATCAGGCTAAATGGCAATACATAAGAGGGAAAAATGGAAAATCTGGTGTGGAGTGCATCCCTTTGAAAGTACAGCATAAGTTATATGATTCCTTAGGGTAGGGTTTTCCATAGGATGGAGCTTTGCTATGGGGATGAAGCCAATTGAATCAGGGGAACAGAGCTCACATGCAGGTAATGTTGGATAATTTGGAGATCTGGGAAGCCAAAGTGAAATACTCAGTAGAATGAATTCCTTTAAAAATCAGAAATGCCAGAAATAGCATATAACAAATGAGAAACATAGCTGGTTTTCTCCACTCCATATTTTTTTAAAATTATTATTACATAAGAAGTGCCCAAAGGCTTTGTTAATGGGAAGAGGAATAAAAGGAGCAGCTAAGAGAAGCACAAAACACAGACAGACAGTGGTTTTGTGCTGTACCACTCATTGCTGGCCGTGCCAGCCACTGCTGTGTGTGGACATGTGGAAGGGCTGGAGGGGAGCTGTAGCCCTGGGGTGCTGGGTGCTCGCCCAGGGTGCTCTGAGAGAGATGGTCTACCAGAAATCAGTGGGAGCAAAACTGGGCACTAGTAAATGAAGAAAAAAGGGCTAAAAGGAAGAGACAGCATCTCTGATGTGCCATGGTGTTATCTGTCTGGCAGACACCTAGGACAGAGATCTCTATCTGGTGTGGGTTGGGCTGTGGAGGAGTGGCTGCTGCCATAGGAACTGAGGTCACTGCATGCCAGAGTGCCAGGGCCCTTCTGCCCCAATAAAACCCAGGATGGCTGCATTGAGGCAAGCAGAGCTGCTGGGTCCAATGCTGAGCTCTGTCTTTGCAACCCGTCACCTGCACTGACACTTTTTCCTCACCAATATCTTTCTTACAGCTTCAGAATACAGCTTAAACATTATGCTGTACTCTGCTTTCAGATGCTCAGAGTGGTAAAAAAAGGCATAGAGATTTTAAACATGATTAGGGGAGCAGTATGTGCAACTGGGGTCACACACAGGCAGTCACTCTGGCAGGCTCAGCTTTGTATTCAGATGCGCTGGCCAGCGAGCCGCAGACATTCCAGATACTTGTGTTCGTTTTGGCTGTATCCAGGCACGCACTCACAAAGAGCAAGATGCGTGCAGTGAAGTATAAATCCCGTCCTCTAATGACTCAAGGCACTGTTGTGTGCACATACATGCTTAACAGATTGAATAATTAGCTGGCTTTGTAAGCAGGCAGCATGTATGATACTTCAGTTGCGATCTAGAAATCTTATGTGGGGTGAGGAGTGTCTGAAGGTCTTTAAGCTTGTTGTATCTGTGCAGCAATGGCTGCTGGGCAGAGGAGAGGGGGCTGCATCCGGTGTCCAGAGAAGGGCTTCTCAGGCCCAGCACCATCGCCACTGCCTTTTCCCTGAGCCTGGGGTCGGCAGGCAGTGCTTCTCTCTTGGCTGGGCTGGTTTGGCTGGCTGCTCTGTGGATGTGGGGACAGGGTGACAGGAGCTGTCCCAAATGGCAGCCTCCCTGCCGTGCCCTTGAAGGTAGCTCACCAGATGATGTAGCCACGTGTGTTAATGTGTGCAATGCAAGCCGTTCTCTTGACCCATGAGCTTGATACAGGCTTTGGCCCAGGCTGCATCCTGATTTTATATGAAATACTTAATTCAGAAATATTAATCCTGGAGGTCACAAGTCTCATTGTTAAGTTATGCTGGCCCTGCAGCACAGGAATGGTGGGGCTGCTGGCAAGGCAGCTGCTGCTGCAGTGCTGTGCCTGCTTGCTCTTGAGGAGAGGGGAGCTGCTAACCCCAGGGAGCTGGCTGTGAGCAAGCCGGAAGGCTTGAGGTTTGCTGCCGCAGAGGAATGCGACAGGTTGTGCTGGTGTCCAGGAGACGTGGAGGGTGGGAACGCGCACCAGGGCCCAGGGCTGCGTGCTTGGGATTGCACTGGAGCTGGGGAGGAGCCGGCAGGGAAGTGAACATGACCTTGAAAATCGTTCTCGAGATGAAAAGGTGCAGTCAGGGAGCACATTCCTTCGCCAGCCATGCTGCACACAGTGTGCTGCCCGGCCGGCCTGACAGTGGGTGCTGTGGCTGCACAGCTCCAACAAGCAGCTCCTTGGACATCTTCAGCAGATCCCTTTCCACAGACACGGCCTCGCAGCAGGGCCGGCCTGATCGGGGTGCACATCAGTCTAAGAGAGCAGCCTCTACAGCTGACCGTTTCTGTGCTCTTCATTTATAAGTAATGCTGAGTCTGAAGGCAGTAGCAAGGCAGTCTGGCTGCTCCAGAGGACTGTGTCTAATTACGATTCCATGGCAGATGCAGTTCATCTACGAGTTTGCTGCCCAGAAATCTGGTGAGCAGCCAGGCAGCTCATCACAACCGGCAAGGAGGGTTGTGGCTTTCCCCAGTGCCGCCTCTGTTCCTGACACTCTGTCACTGGCATGCTATCAACTGCTGAGTCCCACTAACCCAACTGTAAATGCCCTCAGCAGGAAAGTCTCAGTACTCTGCTGCGGTGTTACTGAATGGAAGCAGTTTGTGGGAGGGCTTACTGGGAAGAGAAGCAAGGAAAGGGTGCATAGGGCAGAAGGTGAGAGGAGATGCTTTTTGTGGAAGTGAGAAACCATTGGGCTGGCTCAGTTGCTGGTGCATTTGTGCTGTGGATCTGACAGAATTCTCTCTCCCTTCTCTGTCCTTGCACAGTCACATGCTGATTCAGGGTAAGAAACTGCACTGCCTAGAAGTTGATCCTTTTTAAAAAAAATAAAAATTGAGTGCATTTAATCCTGGAGCACACTCCAGGAAAGTGTCATGATAGCAGAAAAACACTTGTAGTGCAACAAAGAAATCAACACTAACTACTGCGGCTCTGAAGATGTACTGCAAAATTCTAGCTGCTTCATTCCTGAAGAAATCTGAGTGCCATTACTGACCAACTCTGCCTGTGGCATTTCTATTGCCGAGACTGCACTACAGCTTTGGGAGCAGCTGCTTAAAATTCATTGTTTCTCTTGGCAAGGATAGAATAAAAACTTCTCTCTCCACAGCTATATGAACTTACTGTTGTGTGCTGTATAGTTTTTGTTAAAGGAATTCAGGTGTTTGCCAGTGTCTTTCTAAATATTTAGTTTGGAGTGTTTAAGCAAAATTCTTGTCTCACTTACCAAATTTTTATCTTTTTTTTTTTTTAGTTGTAGAGGCTCTAGGTGTATTAGGAGTTTGGATGCATGCTAAATGATCTGGGGAAGACTGGTTTTAGCTACTGTGAATGGTGTGGCTTTTGCTTGGAGAGATGGAGCTGGACTAGGGGCACTCCATTTGCTCTAGTATGTGAAGACTTGTGAAGAATGAGCTGAATTGACTTGCTGAGAAGTGCAATGAGTAGTCTTGCTATCACCTCTGCTCATGTGGAAGAGTATTTGTTCTTACTGAATGACAGAGCTGTCAGGGTCAGTAGGCTGTATGTGCTATATCTAGTTTGGTTACAGACATGCTGCATGCCCATAGCCTGCTCCTGGGCAGGAAATGAAATTATGTAAACACCATTTCTCTCACAACTGGTGGACTTGCCAGTCAGCTTCATTGTTGGTCTGAGCACGATTCCATAACCCCAGCTTTCATATGCTATGAAAATTGAGTGGATTGTTAAATGCTGACCCACCCTGCAGAGTTTGGTACCTGGCTTTCTGGGGAGTGAACTACCTACAGGACCACCAGATTGCTTTCAGCTTAGCAGAATGCTGATTGTTTTCTCATAAGGACCTGTATCTCAGTCACTTAACATGGGCATAGGAGGTCAAGTCTAGTCTCATTAGCTCTGTGACTTCTGGTGGTGAGTGGCCAGTACTGTGGCAGTGATCACACTGATGCCAGTAATGTCATAATCAAACCCAGAATTCAGTCTTCAGGGCCTGCTCTGATTTAATTTTATTTTCTTAAAAGCATTCTTTCCTGAGAGGGAGTGCTGTAAATCCAGCCTTTTATTAAAATCTGGAAGAACAAGAAACTGACTATGGCAAAAGATGAATATGATAATGGTGCAAAGAAGCTTCAGCACACCAAAGCAAAGATGCTGAGACCATTGACAATTGATTTCTTTTGTGCAGAGTATTTGTCGTACGAGAAATGTTCCAAGGAATGTTCTGTTGCTTCCAAAGAGAGTTAGAGTAGTTGATTTACCTTTACTGTCCAGAGTTTATCATCTTTCAAGGTCTAAAGGAGTTTTGCACATCTGTTGTCTGAGGAACAAGTAAGGATGGGAGAAGCAGGAATACAGTGATGTTAAAAAGACAGTCTAAGGTGTTTTTAGTTGCCTTCAGAGTACTCTGGAAAACAGAAGTTTATTCCATTTTCAAGGAGGTTTCTGTGCTCTTTTCTCAAACGCTGAAGTTTTATATAGTAGCTAAATATTAAGACTATGTAAGGTGTGTCTTTGACATGTACCTAGACTGTAATGTGTGAGCAGTGGTGATGAAGCAGTACCTATGCTGAGTCTTTGCTTAGTGGAAAGAAATGCTTTGTATTAAGAGCTGAGGAACAACTAAATGCTTTTGATACCTGGTGCTTCTTTAAAGGTCTGTTGGACACTTAAATGAAAAAAAATATATACACCACATTAGTTAGAAACTAATGATTAACTGCTTCAGGCCAAAATATACAGGAGTCTTTCCTCACAAAATAACTGTCAGTGACCCCCTGGCTAAAGATGACACCTTCACGCACATGCATATTCATGTTTTACAATGCTACCTTGCTTTTTTGTCAAGCAGTCATAATTTATGATCAGAATATCATTTATTGCTTGTACTTAAACTGTTGAGCCCTTGTACTTACATCTTCTTTGAACACTTGATATCGATTGCATCCATGAGCATGTGTTCACAGAGATCCTCAGATAATATTCCCTGCAATAATATTTGAGTTGCAAACAGTCTTGGGAAATGAATGTTTCATAATGAGTTTTCCCTTGATTTCTGGAAAATTACATAGTAGTTCTGGGATTTGTCTAATTTTTTTGAATTTTGAGTAAGACTAGAATATTTTTCCTGGTCAGGAGACAATGCAAATCAGCATGATGACACTTGTGCTGAATTTAACAGTTACTGTTCCCTTTCTCAGTCTCATACACCAATTTAAGATGCTTTAGGCAAAGTTGTTTGTTTTTCCTGGAGTGTTGTAAATTCTGTGGAAAGAAGAGCAAGGCAGCCTCCCTTGAGCATTGTGTCCATGGCCATGTGCTGGTGTTTTGAGGGGGAAGGGGCAGCTCTCCTGGTGTCACCCACAAGCTATGGAGACTCCCTGTGCACAAGGATCCCCTTGGGAATTGCAAGGGGTACTACCAGCAGTATCCTAGTTGCAAGATACTATGGTGCTGATATGTTTGACTTTGCTTCTGATGAAGTGAGTGTCCTGAATCTGCAGAAGGTTTTCACCTTAGTGGCATTCTTCCATGTTCTTGGAAGTAGCAGTACCAGAACTGTAATCCTTCTCCCAGTTTGATCTGCACTGTGAGACCTGAGTATCTGGCCTGCATCCCTCTGCAGGTGGACTTTTCTCTCCCTTCCTGAGCTGAATGTAGGGCATGAAGATTTTCAGCAGGCTGCTTGCGCCACTCCATAGCTGGCAGGAGGACTACAAATGGGCTTTAAGCTGTGCGAGATAGGTGGGGAGGAGGAATGCAAAGAGCAAGTGTTGTCATAACTTCTGTGTTAACACAAATTTAGTCTGTTGACAAAACATATTGATAGTGGGTCATTCAAAATAAATGATCTTTGTAAATGTAAATCAATTAAACTCACTTGGTGATGCAAATCTCATTTTTGCTGTCCTCAAATGAATGAAGAAACTTCAATAGTTCTTGATTTGTATTGACTCCCTTCCAATGTGTGACATACTGAGCTGTATTTTGTTCTATGTACAATTCTGGCTATAGAAGCAGGGTTTTTTTGTGGCTTAACTACGTAATACATCAAGGCTTTGTTATCTTGGATTAAAAAATTGTACTAAACCTATTAGTTTTTATCATATGCTTCTATCTCTGCACATCTCCTAAAGAACAATCCTGGGATTGTTCTGGACATCTGTTCTTGTTTTGACATTTCTGTTTACTTTTATACAGAATGAGTTTTCAGGATCCGAGAAGGCATTGCATCGTCACTATTAGAAACAGCAAGAGACAGTAGTTAGGGCTCTTTTGGGGTTCACTTGACTTGGTAGCTTCCTATGTGTAGATGGTTTTAGCTCTACCTGGACAAGATTTCCAGCTGACAGGCCGCTGTCAGTTCAGAGTGGCGAATGTTTCTAGAACTGATCTAGACCTCACACAAAAGCGAAGTGGCTGCAGCTTCTATGTTTTAAGGCAGAGAACAAAGGATGTGATGATGCCCTGCTGCTTGCCGAGACTCTGTTTTGCGAGTAATGCAGGGCAAAGAGCCTGCTAAAGTAGCTGTTTGGGATCAGGATTATCAAATACCTCTGTAACTCAGGAATTACATTTAGAATGCAGAAACAGCAAGCAGGCAGTCATATTAAGGGTGCAGTAATATGCATTGCTTCTCAAAAAAGTCTGGGGTTTATTCCCCGTACATAAAGCATAAATTCAGTAACCAGTGAAGTCTGTCTGTGGGGTGACCCCCAAATCTGTTCCCCTTGATAGACATCTAGTCAGCCCAGAGCTGATTTTGCTGTCACTACCTGTCTTTGCATGCTGTGGCTCATGGGATAGCAGGTTCCTGAACACTGAGGTACCGCAAATGTTCAGTACTTACCTTGTTGCCCAAATCTCAAATATTTGTCTATTTCTGACAGTAGTTATTGGTTCCCTGCTCTAGGAGCTGGATTGCAGGGGAGGAGTCTGTCCTATACACCTCTTTATCTTGAGGCATCTTGCCAATGTAAACTACTGCCACCCACACTATAGTCAGCCTTTCAGAGAAGTAGGAGTGCAGGCTGTAAGAACATAGACAAGCCTTCCAGTTCATAATCTTCCAAATATGTCAAGAAACTAGTCTGACTGCTCTGGATGTTTGGTAGACAATTTATCCCTTCTTATGTAGTGACCAGTCCTTTTCTTCAAGAACAGTGAAGCCTCAGAGTGAAAAGAGAGCTGACTTGGTTTTAGTCTGTTCAGGATATGCAGGTGGCAAGGCTGCTTTTCTCTTTCTAGAAGAACCGAAGGCAAACTTAAACCCAAAAAAAACAAACCCTGACTTCAATAATTTAAAACTAAAGGTGTTTGAATTACTTGCATGGGTAAATTCCAACTCTTGCATGCTTTTTAGCTCAGTAGTATGGCACTGTTCTCATGAAGTTGTACCTTACTCTTTATATCTTTTCTGCTTAATCAATTCAGGAGAGTATGCAGGATATGCAGGCTAACAGGCAAGTTAATGTAGTGAGAAGCCTCAACTCCCATTTCCTGACTTTTTAACCTTGAACTATCCCAGGAATTTTACATTTGAGTGATTAAGAAGGTATGACTGACCTCCTGCCTCTCTCCTGCTAGCAGAACCAGTTTGTTAATCTCTGGGAATGATCTAAAATCTGTACGTGGTTTTTGATAGTCTTTTCCTTGAAAACAACTTAGTAGTTCTTTGCTTCCAGGAGTAAATGATCTGTAGTGAAAAGAAATACACAGGCAAACCAACTGTCAGTGTATGCAAAGTAGAGTTTGTGAGCATGCAAGCCTTTTCAGAAGTGGATAGAACAAGCAAGGAGCTGTTAGCCTGAGAGTTACTAGGCATGCTCTTTGTGGCTGATGGAGATGTAAATTGTGTATTATATAGCTCAATGCTTCCATGAATCTGAGTATTAGAAAAGTATTAATATTAAAGGTATTAAATTTATTTGTCTCTGGAATGCTCAAAGTACAGGCTATTTCCTGACTTCAGGTGTCCTTGTTGTCTTCTGATCCATTTTGTGTAGAACCCGCTTGAAGAGAAAAAAAAAAAAAATTGTGATGTTACCTGCTCATGCAAAAGTAGTAGAGGGTCTGAATTGGCAAATTACATAAAAGTCAAGATGTCCTGGCCAAAGAGCAGTAGAGGGCATCTCTGTCTTCATTAAGACTGTTTAGAATTACCATAGTTTGGAAAGTCAGCACTGAGGATAGATGCTGGGCCTGCTTATTGTAGAGATGGCCCAATACATGAAGCATCAGGGGCCAGGAGGAGAGGCAAGATGAGAGATGATTGGGAGACTGCAAAGATTCTTAATAACCATGGCAACAAAGGAAAAGAGAACTGCTCTGCAGTCTGGGTTTCTTGAGATGTGTTGGGGTTTTAGGGTGTTGCTGTTGATGATGTTATGCTGCACTTTAAGCAGATCTGTGGTTCACAGCAGCAACTTCAAATAAGCTGTTTTTCTTAGTCTTGACCCCATTTTTTTCTAAGGGGTAGAATTCTGTTGTTATCCTTTATCACAGCAATACCAGGTCCAGGCTGTAATGCTGTACATGCTGGCAGTCTTTGAAATGGCATCTCTTTGGTAACTAGAAGCTTATGGTGCCTGCACCTTTGTGTGAGTCTTGAAGTATTGTCTGGTTTCCAAAACTTTCAAATGTCGTATTTCATCTCTCATCAGACTCCTTGCAGCTTAGTCAAGAACCTTCTCAAATTTATGATTACTTCTTAAAGGTTACTTCTTGTTATCTGGGAAGCACTTTGCTGTTCATAGTTCATACCTGATTATTGGGTTCTGAATTCCTCCTTTTGATCCCCTCGTTGTGGAGGTCGCCTCTTCTAGACCCCATTGTAGCTGTTGAGGTTTTGGTGCTATTGAGGGTGCCATTTGACCCAAAGCTGCCTGTTGTGTCACTGCTGAGGACACTGGCTGTTAGGGATGAGCTATTCTCATTGCCTTTCCCCTAAATCGCAGTTGGAGTGGGAATACAAGGGAGTGTTTCATTGTGCCCAGGTGTATGGTGACAGGGTGAGGAAAGCTTTGCCAGCAAGATGGTAAAGCAGGGCCTCTTTGCTGCCACACCTCCACCCTCCAAAGGCAATTCTTCCTGCAGCCAGAGAAGATGCTCCAAGGGAAAACAGTTACTATAGTGACAAATAGCCCTGGTGTGTTTGAGGGCTGGATCATCAACTTGAGTAATAAATGTGTAGGAGTCTATTTTTAAAAGCTTTTGTGAGGAGAGAGAAGATTGCTGTAGCCCTAGAAAATAAGTCTGCAAAGTGAGAGGTTTTTCTATGCTGAAGTTTAAAAATAATCGGCATCTGTCTTGAGAATGGGAATGACCTCATTAAAAACAAAGAAGCTTGTATGTCATTGTGTCGGGCCTCCTGGCAGAGATTCTTGCAGCAACCTTCAGACTTACAGTAGGAGCTCTTCTCATTAACAGGTTGCTCAGAACTCAGATCCACAGGAATCTTGAGTACAGCTACCCAATGTCACAGCTGGAATTGAGGTGCTTATAGCCTGTTCTCTGTCCTGGTCTGTTTAGCACATCCTGGCACATAATAAGCAGTAAGTTGGATTCAAATGAGAAATTAATTCAAACAAACAAAGACAAAACAAACAAGCCCCAAACAATGCAGTAGAAGACATTAAAAATAAAACCTGACTCTAGGCTTCTTTCACAAAAGGCTAGGTCTCAAAACTATTTGGTTTTGTAAGAGAAATGGTATAAGTGGAGGTATCTGCTAGAACTTATAATAATATTTTAATTATTATTTTAAATAATTTAAACCCATTATTAAATAATAATAATTTAAGTAATGTGTAGCTGCCTTCCAGTTCCTGAAGGGATCTTACAGGAAGGCTAGAGAGGGACTTTTTCATAAGGGTGTATAGCAATAGAACAGGGGGCAGTGGTTTGAAGCTGAAGGAAAAGTAGATTTAGACTGGATTGTTGGAAGAAGTTCTTCAGTACAAGGGTGGTGAGGCTCTGCCCAGGCAGGTTGTGGATGCTTCCTCCCTGGAGGGGTTCCAGGCCAAGTTGAATGAGGCCTTGAGCAGCTGAGTCTGCCCATGGTGGGGAGGTTGGAGCAGATGATCTCTAAGGTCCCTCCCACCCTAAGCCATTCTATGATTTGGTTATCTTGCTTTACATCTTTCCCACAAAACCTGTATGCCTCATACCCTCACTATGTGCCTGTGAGTACAAGAGGGTAGTGGAGAAACAGAAGGAACTGTTGAGCTGTCAGAGGTTAGCTCTAAGAGAATCTGACAGTTGAAGGCCCTGAGTGATCCAGGTGCCACCTTTCTTTCTTGTGCAATGAGCTGTTGCTGTCAGTACAGTAAACGGTAGGAAATTCCCTGGTCTGTAGTTTCACCCATATAGAGTCATGAAGGCTTTTGTGTAAGGCCATGTGATCTCTACTGAACTGATTAAAATAAGGCTCTACTGTTTAAATGGCTTTGCTGTGTTATGTGGGTTTGAGGAACCCTGCAAACACAGGGATTAGGTGGGTTTATGTACAGCACAAACTTGGCAATCCCCTGGTGGTTTCTAAATGTTCCCCCTTGCAGTGAGCCAAGCACACGGCATGTGCTCTACACATACACGCACACGTACCCAGCCACCAGCCTACCTAAAAAGCTGCATGGGACTTTCCTCAGTTGCTGTAGGTCACCAATCGACACTGAAATCAAGAAATTACAAAAAGAACATTTCCTGCTTCAAGAAGTTTAGAATTTATTTCTGTTACCTGTGTTGTATTAACTCCAGATTTGTAAGTGGCAATTCATCCATCTCCTTCTCCTGTCAGGAACCTCTATGATCTTACAGCCATGTTTAACAAACCTTCTGTCAATCAAAAACTTGTTATACAAGGATTATTTGCCTTGAGTTTCTCATGTAATGAGTGTTTTGATTGACAACAGTAGAGCCAAAGACTATAGAAAGAAACTTGCCCATCAGATTCAGAAAGCCTATTTAATAATGTTTGTGGATGATAACACTAGTTTTCAGTTTTCTCTGGAAGAAGCTGAAGGCGATAGATCAAAAATAAGGAAAGTAGAAACACTCTTCATTTAAAACTGTGACTTATAAACTAGAGCTAGGAAACGGACTTTCTATTTCTAGCTGTGGGAGCAGGATTCAAACCTCATTGGCTGTACAAATACTCAAGCTACTTGGGGCACACATTTTGTAAAACGCCTCACTGGCACTGGCCAGTGGACAATGGCTTTCCCCTCAGCCTATGCCTGTTACAGGTAGGATGAAGGTGAGAATCAGGCGAGTTGATATGTGATGAATGTGTAGGTGCCTTTTTGCTGAGCTAAAATGCCCTTTAGGCTGTGATTTACAAATATCTTCTGTAGCTCAGGCTGGTTTCTCTTGTAGGAATCCCACACCAAGTTTAGCCTGCAGCTTAGAACCAGATGAAGTGCTTCAGGAGTAATTCTGGTCTAACTGATGCTCTAAAGGGCATTAGAGCTAAGTGAGCGTGACTGGAAGATGCAGACAAAGTCATGTGTCTGAAAATGTCATCTCTTTTAACTGGACTAGTTGGGGTTTAATAAAAAAATGCTATACATACGAACTTGGAAGTTTTTCCCTTAGTTCCCTCTTTGTGACTAGAGATCAGAAGTCAAAGTCACAAAAGTCAGGGCTTTCTGAACTTCTAGATGCACTGCTTTCTTTTGAAAACTGGGTGAATATACCTGGAGGGTAAGGAATGCATAGATGGTTTTGTGGGTTTCCTTCCTTCTAAAGCACAGTGGGTGAAAGGAGTCCATTTTTCTAGATGTCTGCTTTGAGCCTAGCTACAGAGAGAACCTATTATATGGTAATGTGGTTTGACCAAGTTGATGAGATTTTTCCAAGGCTGCTAGGAAGCTTTGTGAATTACAAAGGAGATGTTTCAAAGGAAATAGTTCTGCAGATGTGCCCTAGCTTTAACTTCCCAAATGCAGAAACAGTCCTGTTTTATGCAGAAATAATACACTAACTGAATCATGTCATGCTGTGAGAAAGAGGCTTTACCTTTTGCTCATTTCATCAGTCATGCTGCATTGTCAGCGTGCTTAAGGAGATGCTTGATTTTGGACTCCTTTTAGAAAATTGGTTTATTTCAGTCTCCTAACAATCTCTAAAATCATATCTTTAAACAAAGAATTTTTTTTTTTTTATGCTTTATTAATGGTCTGACTACACAACATATTGTGTCTTTCATCTGTAATTGTAGCACTGCTGCTTTGCTTTGTGCCAGTTTTTTTTTCTCCCACAACAGCAAGGAAAAGGAGTTTAGAAAAGCAAGTAATTTGGTTATGAAGCTGCAGTTATTTGGGGAAACAGCTATATGACATATGTTGTCTGTAATAAATGGAATTACTCTCTTAATTCTAAAACTAATTAGTCTTCTGTTTGCTGTTTGAATGACAGATTTCTCCTTTAATGAATACTTGCCCCTCAGTGCAAATGGGATAATTGCAAGCTTGCAGTCAGCCAGGGAGGACAGCACTAGTCTGTGCTTGGTGGTGGATGCTCCTTGTGAGATATGCTGAAAATAGGAATCTCAAAGGTGAAATTATTGTCTGTTTCTGAGCCCTAGTAACTGGCAAGTCTCCAGCTGGCTTGTGTCATTGCTACAGCACACTGATCCTGCCTTGCCTTTTCCCCTCTCTTTTTCTAAAACTCCAGCTGAAAGAGCTGATTGGATGTATGTACTTCATGCATTGCACTTCATATGGAAAACAGGAATAAGCAACCTTCAGTTGCTTGGTTCTGGCTTCCTGTGCAGTCTGGCAGTTCCTGAGCATATCTAGAAGAAATTCAGCTGCTTCTAGCAAAGTAGGAATGGATAAAAGCTAAGCAGAAGCTTTGAGTTTGGTATTAAACTTTGGAGTATTGAAGTTGACACTACAGTGCCTGATGAAAATAGTCTTAAGTCCTGGGGCTGATGGTGCAGCTCAAGCCTGGAGGGTTTGGTCTTGAGCAGAATTCTACTGCAGAAAATTCCACTCAGTGTGTAATACAAATTAAGCTATCAAGGTGTGTTTCATATGTACAGCACACCCTCACCTGTACAAGTTTAATTACTGCTACCCCATGGCTGCTTTTTGACCCAATTCCTCTTAGTATTCACATTGTAAGTGCTAGATAGGGGCTGTGGTGTTGTATGGTGTGTTCTGTGCTTTCTGCCCAAGGGCTCTTCTGGCAAGTCAGACTCACAGACCCTCCTTCCACATGTGCCATGTGGGCTTATGATGAATCTGTGGGCCAGTGGCATGTTGTGCTTTTGCAAGCTGGGTACATGAGATATCTGCAAGCTTAGTTCTTCCTGCCTTGTGTCTCACTGCAGTGGTATCTTTGGTTAGTAGTTTGGGTTTTTTTGGTGTAAGCTGAACTTCAGTATCTCAGTCAAAGTGGAAGGAGCTTGTTTTTAGTGACTAATATCTGTGGGATCACTCTAGGAGTGGGTTCTCCATGCTTTGTTTTTAGCCATTGAAGCCTTCAGGCTGTTGCTGAATGTAGTTTCTAATAGAAAAACTTCTCTGAGCAATACTGTGGAAATACTTCCTCATTTGGACAGAGTGGATTACACATTTTTGTGATACTGAGAAACTAATCTAGTTTGTCATTAATGAAACTGAACATATTGCAATGCAAATGAGTGGAGTTGCATGACAAGTGGTCCCACAGTCTTCAGCACTTGCTATTGATTGTGCAGTCTTAATTATTCATGCTATGCAAATTACATTTCTCATCTTGCTCTTTCTTGTCTACATACTTATGATACAGGACTTGCCTGCAAACAGCCTTGTTTCACTTAAGAAACAGGGATTGTTTCTGGCAAAGTTCTTAATGTTCCTCTGCTGAGCGAGTGCTGGCTGAGCTGAGCAAGGCTCAGGAGCTCTGTCAGAATGAAGTCATTGTGTTGCAACTTCAGATGAAGAAAGGGAAGAGTTCATGCAGTATTAAAAGCCTAAAATATTTTTCAACTTACTGTTGGTTTCTATACTGAAGCTCTTGTGGTACTTTTCTGTTCAGTTGTTTGGAGCAGACATGTGGAATTGTTCTTTTATTAATCCAAAATATTATTTTACGTTTCAGGTACACTAAACCACTAACCTTTGCAGACTGCATTAGTGATGAATTGCCATTAGGATGGGAAGAAGCATATGACCCTCAGGTTGGCGTTTATTACATAGACCACAACACCAGTAAGTGACACCTTTTTTTGCTATACTGCACAATATTTTACTATACTGAACACACACACCCCACACACACACCCAAAAAAAAAAAAAAAAAAAGCTAACAGCATGTTTTGGAGCAGATGAAATCTGCAGCTTGTGAAATCAAATCCTGTCCTTCTCCATTGTACAAGTTAACTGCCCTCTCTAAAACAGGAATTTGAGACCTTTTGCTTCATGGTCTTCAAATCAGCAGTCACATTCAAGCTGATATTATGGACACACCTGTAAGATTTGGCTCTAGTGAGGAGTCTGACTAGGTAGTAGTGATCTGGAGTTTGTTCTTAGCCTGGAATTTGTCCTTGTGGCAAGACCATTGGAAACAGTGCGAAGGTCTCATGTTGATTCCCAGGCAGGGCTAAACTCAATGATTCCCTGAGCTCCCTTTCCTGCAGGTGCTACCTGTATGGGAGAGGAAAGGTTCACATAGGCTTGGGATGTCCTGAGAGTTGTGCAAGCTGGAAAAGAGTTCAATTCAGGCTTGCGGCATGTTTATTCTGTGTCTATCCTCAAATTAAGCTAATGCTTATTGTCTTTGCTAGATTCTTTGATAGACCAGAAGTGTTAAGCTGTAAAAGCTCATTTGAATTATAAGAAAATACAGAATTTGATATATCCTTACAGGCATCATTGGGAAATGTGTATTGGGTTTTGATAGAACAACTGCCCTGAAAAAAGTAATAAAATCAATCAGTGACTTTGGTTCTCTTTACAGAACAGGTCCTATTGCAGTCCAGAAGTTCACAGGAGAACCATGCCTAGGCCCTTTTGCAGGTGCTTGTAAATCATGCAAAGAAGAAAAACTTTTAAAAGACAAAAGTGCCTTGAAGTTGTGTTGGGTTTTGTGTTTGTGTGTTGTTTGGTGGTTTGTTTGTTTGTTTGCTTTTTAAAATCTTCTAGGACTCAACTGAGAACTTCAACTTTTTATCAACAAGTTACAAAATCCTCTTTTAACTAAAAATGCAGAAGTCAGGGGGTGTTTAGTTGTTTTTCCTTTTTCTTGGTTTTCTTCGCTCTCTTCCGTGACCCAGAAAAGTCACATTTTCACTTGGCTCCCCCAGGTTTTGGGAACTTCTCTCGGATATTAAAGATGCAGAATGAAAAAAACCCTATTCTCAAAAAGTCCAAACTGGCCTTTGTAATGCAAAGCTTAAATGTCTCTAGATGTGGTGACATATAATTAGGCTAAAGCCATGGAAATACTGTAATAATGGGATGATAAAAGCTCTAAATAAAAGTATTTTTAAGGCAGGGGATGTTGATTTATTTTCCTTCTACAAGAAAGGATAGTGGGGGAGAAAGGTAGACAAGCCTACAGGGTCATATACCCATTTACAGGAGATCTGCGGGGAGAGGGCTGGGTGAGCTTTGCTTGAGAAGCTGCTAAATTGAAAGATATAAATTGCAATCCCCTATAGGTCTGAGACGCCTACATCTTGTGTCCATTGCAGTTCCACGAGGAAATCACTCTGCAGAGTTAAGGATGAGATTGCTTTTTAAAGACAGTTTGAATCTTAATGCTTTTTCTGGTCTCACTCGGGTTTGGGTTATTCATGTAATGACCACAGGAGGAGTAAGAGCTGAGTTTAGAATTCTGGTTAAGACTTCTTTTTACTTCCTTGTGAATGATTTAATGTTTTCATGACTGTGTGCAGCCAGGAAGAGAGAAGAGTCTGGGCAAGGTCTCCAGAGGAGTAAAAAATGTGGTTAGACTTATATTCTCTTGTAGTTGGAGGTTCACTTTATCAGGTGCTGGCATGTCAGAGATGCCTACCAGGGTGCTCCAGACCCCAAGCAGCCCAGAGACAGGGAAATGCTACCTTCCAGTGATGCTGAAGAGCTTTGCTGTGTTTAGACAGCAGTGTTGGATTAAGAGGGTCCTGCCAATTCAGTTTTACCTGTACAGCGCTTTTGGGCAAGGGTATTTATTCCTCTTCCTTACCAGTGAAACATCAGTGGGGCTGTGGGTTTTTCCCTTTGGGTCGGTTCCATCCGTTGGTATATCAGGCAGTGACAGGGACTGTTGGAGTAGATGTAGGCCTCTGCAGGTTCTGTGGCAACTGGCATTGCTCTGAAAGAAATCATATTCAGCACGCTTCTGATGTGAACATCAGGGTAGCTTCTGACCACAGGGAAAAGCTTGGCTCAATTTAAATGAGAGGATGTTTCCAAGTCTTTTTCCTTGTCTCCTCTCAATTTTCTTTCCGATTTGAGATGTATTTTTTTATCTTTTCATCGGTCTTCCTCTCCTATCTATACACCACGGGAACCTGAGTGCTGCTTGTCACAGTGGCCCACCCTAGCCAAAACTTCCTCCTCAGTGTTTGCCAAGGATGGCTAGCTGTAGTCTTGGGGGCATGCAGTTCAGGTACAGGAAAGTTACCTTGATCTGAAGCCTGCTGTGGGATGTGAAAGGTTGTCAGACTTCTTGAGTGTTTCAGCTAGCAGAAACTGCAGCATCTAGGTGGGACAAACAAAACATCATCTTAACTATATATTTGAGCTTGATCTTAACTATACATTTGAGCTTGCCCCAGGGTGAATGAACAAGGATCTGGTTGCAGGTCTGAGCCGTTTGTGGTCCAGTTAGCCCTGACCAGTGCCACTCAAAAGCACCACAGGCTTCAAGAGCATGCAGAGAAAGGTTCAAACCATGCTGATACTGACAGTTTCACTTCTATGTGATGCCAGAAGCTACAAGACTTGACATAGGATTTCAATTAAAAGGTTAAAAAGAAACAAAATCATAATGCTGTTTCTTATGCCAGCTCTAATGCAAATTATGATGAAGAAAACCATATCCACTTACTTTCAGCTAATCAAGAGGTTCATCTTTGTGGGTTTTGTTGAAGTATCCTCTGGAGAGTGTCCAAAACCTCCTTCCTCTCCAAGGTCTCTTGCAAATTCCCTGTGCAGGAAGGAACTGTCATCAGAGGGTGTGAAGGGGTTGGAGGCATGTTGGTTCTTGCTGCACACTAATTATCAGAAAAAAGCCCAAGGACAGACCTAAATTAAATCTAAAGCCAGGAGCCATTAAGAAAAAAATAAGATGGAGAGCATTTCTAACCTTCTCTCTGAGGCAAAATAAATACAATTGAATTTGAATGTCCTAGTACAGTATTAATGCATAGACCTGAGTGTCTGTTTCTGGGAGAACTTCTTTGGAATTTGATTTGCAGAAAGAAGTGATGACTTTTCTTGCCAGATGCTGATGCAAGCATAGTAAGGCTACATTCTTCAATCATGAAACAATCAGATTTATTTGACAAGCTCAACATTCAATTAAAAATTCACAAGACAACAAAGGATGTGATAGCCTGCATTTCTGTAGTCCTTTTCATCTAACTTTTGAATGTTTTTTGCATTTCTCAGTATTTGGGGCAGATCAAGAGCCCTTAGCTGACATTGTCATTGATTGTTATTACATGTTTGAAAATCAAAACTCAAAGCTGCAATCAGGGAGACGGAGTTAGTGGTGTGATTACTGAAAGGATTGGGGTGAATAGCTAGAAAAATGAGACCAAAATAGTTTTGGTATATAAGTGTGTTTCTCCTCCAAGAGCTGTCTGCTAAATGTTCTCTTTGTTACCTGGTGTGTGTGTTTGGGGCAGTGTCAATGTTTCAGCACTTCATAGAGGTGTTCAGGGTTTAGATTTTCATAATGCTTCTCCTGGTTGCTTATAATAGAGGGATTTCCCTGCAGCAGCTTCCCCTGCCCTTCTTGGGATTATGGGGAAAATAGGCTGCTAGTTTAAAGGAAGACTGGAATAACCAAGCTTGAGGAAGCCATAGCTACAGGTACATTTAGGACCCAGTGTCCTGAACGAGGACTAGCAGGACCTATAAAGGACTTTTTGTTAAAATGCTTCTGCAAACTTTACTGTTGGTGTCTTAATTTATTTTTTTTTTATTATCTTTTGAAGTTTCTCTAAAGTTTTGTTATGTAACTTGAAATGCCATGTGTTCTTTCAAGTCTTGAGACTGTTAAAACAAGTTATTGCTGGAGTATCTTGTTAATTTTCTCCTCAGCATGATCATGGACAGCTTGTGAAAATGGTTGAGTGTCTATCCCTTGTGTAAAATCATTTATTTCTAGTTTGACTCCTAGGATTATTATCAAGCTGTTCTCTTCCCTCCATCCTGTGTATTGCAGTGTTAGTCTTATGCCTGACTCGCTTAAGAGCTGCTCATACCTTCCACTGTGGCAGCTTTTACTAAATATTTAAAGAGGCTCTTAAGAAATGCAGATTAGATTCCCACTGATAGTTTCAAACAGCTCCTTTTTATTAATTATTCATTGTGTGGTAACTAGGGATCCTTATTCAAGCATGCTAGTTTAGACAGTTTAGAGCACTTAGTCAACTGAATATTGGAACCTGTTCCAAGCAAGAACATAGAATAGCCTTACAAAAAAAAATTTAAAAAAAAAAAAAATATTTTGGACACTTTTTCACAAAACTGAGGAAAATACTGACAATAAATGTGCCTAATTAGTATTAGGACTAGCGGCATGTCTGTGACCTTATGCCTTTTTCATGATTAGAAACCTGGAAAGCTACATATTGGTTGTGCTGGGGTGAGGGAGATGAAAATGGTGTAAATGCTCCTCACTCTGTTGCCTATGTTACCAAAAAATATTTTTCTTACACTCCACCTCCTGTATTCTGCAGTGACTTGCTGCTGTGTCTGCTTTCAGTGAAGGAAGTGTTTACTCCCCTTCTGAGATGCTGTTTATCTAATGGCATTGTAGATGTTTTCATGAATACACTCTGTGACTTAATGAGATTTTATTTTTACTTACCTATGGAATCTGAGTGAAAAGATTCCTTCCCCTTTTTAATAAAAGCCACTTGGCAGCCAAAGAGGATGGGCAGAATTATAATTGCTTTCATGTTGTCAGATGCAGTATAATGCAGTCACATGGCAATGATGTTTTCTGAAAGTTGTTTTTTTATCAGTGAAATAGAAGTACTTTATTAGTAATGTTATAAAGCAGTTGCAATAAAGATAAGTTGTAACAGTCAGTGCCAGTATCTTAGAGCTTGTGTGTGCATGCATTTGTGTAGATGTTTTAAGAGGCCAAATGGCTTCAGCAGCAGAGGAGTTGGAGAGCTGTAAAATGATTTCACCATGAGTTCTTCTATACAGCGATTCAGCCTAGCAGAGCTAATTGGAGTTCATTGTGGAGCAATGGTCACCTCCTAAGGAAAAAAGGAAGATGGCCATATTCCACTTTTTTATTATGGGATGGTATTAAGGGGCTGTAAAAAGTGGAGCTTCTCGAGGCAGCAGCCCAAAGATTGCAACCATTTGATCTTGTCTCCTTATCTTTTCTCTCTAAGAAACAACACAGATAGAAGACCCTCGTGTGCAATGGAGGCGGGAGCAGGAGCATATGCTGAAAGACTACCTTGTCCTGGCCCAGGAGGCAATTGCTGCACAGAAGGAGATCTATCAAGTGAAACAGCAGAGGCTTGAGTTAGCCCAGCAAGAATACCGGCAGCTGCATGATGTTTGGGAGCACAAACTAGGCTCTCAGACCAGCTGTGAGTAGACAGTGAATTCTTATCCAGTGTCCATTAGTCATGGATCTAATAGGGCAGTAGAATGCTTGAAGCTAGTCCTCTGATTAGAGTGCTGGGATATGTGATGCTGTGTCACCCTCCACATCTGCCCACTTTGTCTCGAAAGCAATAGCTGCCTCTTTGGTAGAGACATTTACTAGGAAACACCACTGCAGTTGGCTCAGTCCCTGGAGTCAGTGTGCAGACTTTCAGCATGAGCTTCAATAAAGGTGAAAGGATGTGGTCATTGGCTCAGCAGGAAAACAGTAAGTTATGTAGTACTATCCTTAATTCCCCTGTCCAAAGAAACAAGGCAAGGAGGGCCATTTCAAATGTCATTCCCAAGGCCTGTTGGAGTTTGATATCCCAGGTAGCTGAGTGACTGTCTCAGGGAGCTAAGGGTCTGTGCTTTCTGCCATGTAAATATAACATTGGATTGTCTCTCTGTGTGTGAAGAACATTTTTTTGTGCTCCATATTCTTTGTCACACAGAAAGCATCAATATCAATATTGAGGCAATATCATCAATATCGAGGCAATCCCAGGCACAAATACAGGCTGGGCTGTGACTGGCTGGAGAGCAGCCCTGAGGAGAAGGACTTGGGGGTGCTGGTGGACGAGAAGCTCAACATGAGCTCTCAATGTGCGCTTGCAGCCCGGAAAGCCAATCAGATCCTGGGCTGCATCAGGAGATGTGTGACCAGCAGGTCAAGGGAGGTGCTTCTCCCCCTCTACTCAGTTCTGCTGAGACCCCACCTGGAGTACTGCGTCCAGTTCTGGAGCCCCTATTACAGGAGGGATGTGGACGTGCTGGAGCGTGTCCAGAGAAGGGCCACGAGGATGATCAGAGGGCTGGAGCACCTCTCCTATGAGGACAGACTGAAGGAGTTGGGGCTGTTCAGTCTGGAGAAGAGAAGGCTCCGAGGTGACCTCATTGTGGCCTTCCAGTATCTGAAGGGGGCCTACAGGAAGGCTGGGGAGGGACTTCTCAGGATCTCAGGTAGTGATAGGACTAGGGGGAACGGAATGAAGCTGGAAATGGGGAGATTCAGGCTGGAGGTGAGGAAGAAGTTCTTCACCGTGAGAGTGGTGAAGCCCTGGAATGGGTTATCCAGGGAGGTGGTTGAGGCCCCGTCCCTGGAGGTGTTTAAGACCAGGCTGGATGAGGCTCTGGCCAGCCTGATCTAGTGTGGGGTGTCCCTGCCCATGGCAGGGGGGTTGGAACTAGATGATCCTTGTGGTCCCTTCCAACCCTGACTGATTCTATGATTCTATGATCAGTTGCTTCAAAAGTTGGTGTTTGTAGAAGGCCAAATTTCTTCCTTATTGTTACTGGTTATGAGCTGGAAAATCTGCAGAGAAGGACTCACTTCCTGCAAGTCTTCCAAAATATTTTTTGTTTTCTAATGCTTCATGCTGCAGACTTTTAACGTTCTTACTGTAGCCATATCAGTGGGCTGACCTCCCTCACTTCAGTCTTGCTGAGTTATGTCATATGGTGGTGAATTCCACTGGCTAATCCTGTACCTGATGATAAAGGCATTTAAGTTATTTTCTGTCAACTTACTTGACTAGTCCCTGAAGTACAGGTTTTGGTCTTTCCTTAAGTGCCTAAGTCCTGGTATACCAGAGCAGTGCACTAAGAACACCATGAACGTAAATTACGGTGGTGTGATGTGATCTGTCTTTAGAAGCACAACCAGACAGAAAGAAGTAGAAATGCTTTCCTATGTTTTATAGGGCATAAACTGATGGCTGCAAGGATCAAAGTATCTCCTTTGCTTACAGCTACCTCTTAACAACATTGCACATTGGGGAGCTTCTGTACCTTTTGAAGCAGAAGGGTTTTAACTGCTGAAAATTCTGCTCGTAATGTGACGGTGATTTAATCCAGTGTGACATGTAATATGATTGGTCATGTCCTCAAGGCTGTGAGAAGGCTTGCATGATATTTTTTCAGTTTCTTCTTCTTTGAATGTTTAGAAACAAAGAAAATCACTGGATTGTTTACTCAACAAGAAAGTCTAAAGAGAAAGAAAGTAAACCGTTATGCAATGCCTGTCCCTTCATTTCTGTTAAATGCCTTTGGAAATGCAGGAAGTGGTACTGTTGAATGCAGTGAACATATCTGGGAGTTTTGAGTTAAGTGTGTTAACCTGGAAGCAAGGCTTTGGAGATGAAGGACATGCTCTGGCCTCTTTAGTGTACACTAAAGAGGTGAAAATCTTTTAAGTTGTGAAATCTGGCAAATAATCAAAAGGCCTATACTAGCAATGTGTGGAGAGCGGGGTGTGCTGTAGTGATGGGACATCTTAATTTGTGATGAGGCTGGTGGAAGAGCAGGAAGGAAGTTAAAGCTCCTAAACTGAGTGTTGTCTTTGTTCTAGTGCTCTCTGGCTCATCGTCAAGTTCCAAGTATGACCCCGAGATCCTCAAAGCAGAGATTGCCACTACAAAATCCAGGGTAAGTACGAATGGACCTTTGCTTGCCACAGGTAATCTGCAGATATTTCCAAGCCTCTTGGCACATACTGAAAGGAGATGCCAAAGCAGTTGAAAAAGCTAACGCTGCTATTCCTAATCTACAAGATAATTTATCGGAATTCTCAAATGTTGCCTTCTTAAGGACTTGAAACACATTTTTTTCCTTTAGACTTTAGACTTCCTTGGAAGCTGGCAGCACATCCTGCCACAGAGATACGCTGTGGGGTGTTGAGCAGCATGCTGGGTCGCTGGTGTCCTGCAGCACTGGAGAGCTGCAAGTTCTCTCCAGAGACTGGCAGCTGTTTTGTCCTGGGCTTAGTGTGGGTTGTTAGCAGCGGCAGTGTACGCTCTCATGCAGAGCTCGGTTTGGGAAGAAGAAAGGACTAAAGTAAAGTAGGTCAGTCTGGCCTCTGTGGAGGAATATAAAACAGCAAGCTGTAGGGTCAGTGGATTTACAATATGTATTATCATCCTGCTGTGTTACTCATGCAGTGGAGCCTTTTAGTTTGGTATCTTGAAGGATGGTTTCTGTCTCTGCCTTGTAACTTCTGTACTGATGCTTAATGTTTGTTTTAATGACTGGAAAGGTTTAAATGTTTCTGTGTCAAACTGACATGTGATTTGTTCCTGTCTCTCTTGATTTTTTTTCTCAGCTTTTCCACTTACAAGGTTGGACCTTCCCATGAGCCTTTTATGAGCTGATGTAGTAATCTATGTACTGGGTAATGCCCCAGTGGTAATGTTCTGATGAGGAGGCAGTCAGGGCTGTTAGCTGCTGTTGAGATGAACTGATTATCTGGAAATCTTGTTTAGAGTGCTGTTTACACTGAATAACTTTTGAATGGGTAGTGCTGTACTTAAATATTCATATTAAAGATCATTTTAAAAACACCTTGTTTTGCTGCAGGTTAATAAACTCAAGAGAGAAGTAGCTCACATGAAGCAAGAGCTTCAGTACAAAGAGCATGGATTTCAAACACTGAAGAAGTATGTTTGTTCTCAAGATCTTATTTTCAGTGTAGAATATCTCTGGCTTGTAGTCCACCCCCTTCTACATTTATAAATAGCTGCCTAAATGCAAGCTGAAATATGTTGCTGCTGCTATCTTTAGGCATATGCAACTGAAAGCAATACACAGCCATGGGGGTAGTTCTCTCAAATCAGTGCCTGTATGCAATTGACCACATCAGAGCTGACTTCATGGCAAAAAGATTTTGAACCAGAATCTTGTCAATTAAATGGTACTCTCTTTTACTCAATATTGCTCAATGCAAATGGCACAGTACAGCCTCTTGTCTTAATTACTAGAGCCATTGTTTTAGGGCACTGATAAAAAATATGGGGTGGAGTGGAAGGGGAGGAAAGTTTCAGGTGCTTATCTTTGTATGATTAGACATCTGTCATATTTTAAATAATTTCACTGGTTAAGATCTCATTTATTATAAACACCAACTGTAGCAGAATTCCTTCAGGAAGAGGAGGGATGAGGCAGCTTGTAATTAGGTCGTGCAAGCAAGTACATCCATGCATGGCAGGTCTGCCTGGTTTTTGAAATTATGACTGGAAACAAGGGAATTCTCATAGATGGCAACATTGATTCTCTTTAGAAACAGGATAACCAGCAGCAGTCTGCCCAAACCTACTGTTCTGGGTGTTCTGCATGAGCCTTTGTGCTCCCAAAGGAGCCGAAGAAGAATGCATGGCTAAAATCAGAGCTCTGAAGATTAATGTACTTCCGAGTGGAGAAACTTAGCTAGTGTGGGGGTGGGGTTCCTTGTTCCTTCTGTTGTCATTGTTACACTTGAAAGTGTGTTCTTAAAAATTAAGGTCAAGATGCATGTATGTAGGATGATGAAATTAACTAGACTTTATAAATTGTTAGCTTACTACATTTTTTATTTGTTTTTTTAAACTTCCATACAGAATCGACATGAAAATGTCTGATACTCAAGGTGGCTACAAGCTTGATGAGGCACAAGCCATTTTAAGTGAAATGAAAGCTCTCAAGAAGGCCATCACATCAGGAGAGAGGGAAAAACAAGACCTCATACAAGTATTGTAAAAGGATGACTTTATAGTGTTATGTGTCACCATAACTATCAGATTGAATTTCTGAGAAGTAATTTAAGTACTTTGTATTTCAGATATGTAAGTGAGAATTTCATTAACATAAATTAGTTCTGTATTTTGGTTGGATGGCAGCCTTTTTCTTCCTCAGATCCTGGAAATGAGGAAATGTAAAATAGAGGAACTAATGTTAGCAAGCACTTTCTTAGTGATGAGTGTTTGTCTCAGGGTTTATAAGTGAAGAATGAACCAGTGTGACAGTGCTGTCCCAAAGCAGGCCTGGAGAAGCTGTGGAAGCACTGTGACCTGCTTGGTCTGCTGTCTCTGGCAGAGAACCTGTCTGTGCAGGCCAGACAGTGTGCTAATGCCTGTGGGCTCCTCTGTCCCATGGAAGGTGCAGCCCAGCCGTGGCCCCACATTTGCAGAGTCTGAGTGCACACAGCAAACATGGTCGGATCTTAAGGCTAAAGCTATGAAACTGCTGAGATACTTTGTGCAGAAGTGAGCTCACCTTATGATTTTTTACGGTTTTAGAGCTTAGCCAAGTTAAAAGAAAGCTTTGTGAAGGACAGAGGATCCCAGTCAGACCTGTGGGCCAGCAGCATGTCTGTGGAAAGCTCCAGCCCTTTGTTACCCCGACAGTACCTGGATGTCAGCTCCCAAACTGATGTTTCAGGAAATGTGAGTAATGTATGAGAAACCAAGTGCATGTGGAGCCATTCCTCTGAACTGCGTGTAGTGCCTTTGTACAAACTTCCAAGCATGTGCAGGAAATGATAGCTTCTCCTGGTTTGAACTTCTGTGTAGCATCATTTTTGTGTTAATGTGTCTCTAAAGGCAAGCTGCTGTTTCCCTACACTATTAAAACAGCTCAGGCGGGGATAAAAAGGAAGTAAGTTTTATTTTGCCTGTAGGTATAGCTTCTTGTGATACAAATATTCCCTCAGCTCTTCATAGCAATGATATGCTACTAGACAAGAAATATTCAGCAGCTATATATGGGCTCAGCTCTAATGAGGATTCTTCCTTTAAGAGCATGTTTGGCTTTTAGTGTGTTATGAGTGGGAATGATGACATATGTTCTAATATTTTGATGCCATCAAACACACTCATAAACCACTTGTGTAAGAAGATTATAGCTGTCAGGCTGGAGCCAGTCACAGCGAGGACTCAGTCAATGCTGTGCGTACATCCTGTGTCTCACAGGACATCACAGACGCCTCTCCTGTGAACGTAAAACATTTGCAGCCCCTTTTGGTGAGGGCCACACATGTGACTAAAGAACTTCAGAACTAGGCACGATGGGATGTTCCTTGCCTTTAAGGCTTTACAACCAAAGCAAGATGTCATGCAAAACAAAATGCAAGGCATCATGTAAAGATTGCAAATGTCGTGCAAGAAGAAAAATTACAAAGCTATTTGTATGTGCATAAAAATAGAAGCTTGAGATAGATGTGGTACATTTTCTGGTAAACTAAGCCAAAAGGAGCTTCCAAATCCTGTAGGTTTTTAAATATTCAAAGTAGTAATTTTTTTAAATTATCAGATGTCATATTTTCCTGTTCTGTGACTGGTTTAACAAATAGACTTGTTCCTGTCAAGCTCGTTTAACTTCTAACATTATCAGTTGCAATGGGGAATATCAAAAGAGCAGTGGTTACAAAGTTGCTGATTTTATATATTTTTTCTGTTTCAGTTTATTACCAGCAGCAATAACCAGTTGGCTGAGAAAGTGAGATTACGCCTTCAATATGAAGAAGCAAAGAGAAGGTAATTCTTCAAGCTGTTGTGAGCTTTAGCTGTCACACAGCTTATTATGAAGCTGTGTTTCACTAGGTCATGTGTCACTCAGATTGAAGTCCAGCATTACTGATAAACATGGTAATTTTTGAGCCAGTGAGGCTGCAGGCTTTTTGGGCTAGTACTATCATTCAAGAAATAAATAGCCATCCTAGAAATTACTAAGGAGTGACTGATACATGAAGAATTCCATCTGACCACACCTGTGGGGACATAGGTGGTTTTGAAACCTGCTGCCAACACTTCCCCATTCCTAATGAGGACACTGAATTGCAAGGCATTTCCTTACCTTCTTCAAAATGAACTGAATGTTTGCATGCCTTTAAGTCTGATAAGAAGAAATGTATATTGTGTTAACACCTATCGTGGTGTGGTCAGTGGCTACAGTTCCAGAATTTATCTGCCTATCAGTAAGAATGTGAGTGTTCACCCTTGTTCTCTTATCTCAGATGAATGAAGAACAGATTTTAAAATTTTGTAGCTACTTAACAGGCCAATTTAGAAAAAATTTTCTCTATTTTAATAGATAACAGCTAAATCAGTTATTTGAAGGAAAAAACACCAGGCGTTATTATTTGGACATTGACTGGCCTGGTCCTTGTTCAAGGACATAACCATCAATGGCAGTGACTTCAATTTTAACTGCTCTAAAGAAACTGCAATTCTGGAATAACAAACTTCAGATGTATGCTGCAAGCTGCACTTGAGGTATAGGAGAAGAGAAGGATTTTTCTCCAGTCTCTGCTTAGAGGTAGGATGGCTTAAGGTGGAAGGAACCTCAGAGATAATCTACTCCAACCTCCCTGCCACAAGCAGGGAAGCCTCACAACAAGACTTGGCTGCTCAAGGCCTCATCCAACCTGGCTTTGAACACCCATAGGAAGGAGGCATCCACAACCTTCTTAGGCAACCTGTTCCAGAGCCTTACCAGCCTCATACTGAAGAATTTCTTTGTAAGATTCAGTTGAAACCCACACTCCCTCAGCTTCAAACCATTCCCCCTTGTCCTGTTGCTAGAAACCCTTATGAAAAGTTCCTCTCCAGCCTTCCTGTAGGATCTCTTCAGGTACTGGAAGGCAGCTCTAAGGTCCCCCTGGAGTCTTCTCTAGGCTGAACAACCCCAGCTCCCTCAGCCTATCCTTATAGCTGAGCTGTTTCAGCCTTCTGATCATCTTTGTGACACTCCTCTGGACTTGCTTCAACAGCTCTGTGCCCTTCTTACGATGGGTGCAGCAGAACTGGACGCAGTTTTCAAGGTGGGGTCTCAGGAGAGCAGAGTGAAGGATTGTCTATTTTATCAATTAGAGATTTACCAAACTATCTTGACATTCAAATAGTTCTGTGGCTTTTAAAAATAAAATTATTAATCTTCCAGATACAGTAGTTAATTTTTCAGAGTAAAAATTACTTGTCACTTCTAAGCTTTGCTGAAGACTGCAATTTAATTCTGACTGACTTTATATCTTCAAACTGAAGTGGAACACTTTTACTTTAGCCTGTAGCTTTTCCAAGGAGGAGTGAGTGAATAATGACAAACCTGAGAAGATAATTAATATACTCTTTGAAATGAGACAGAACTCTATAAAGGCAGCACAGTACTTCAAATGAAGTAAAGGTAAAGGGCATACAACACAATCTTGCAGCTAAAGAAGGTTTGATATTTCATATCTGTCTTAGATTATCTATAGATTTTCTTAAGAGCTTATGTAACATTATCATGGTGAAAGATGGATCTGAATGGGCATGGATAATTGATGCTAAAATGAAAAGTTCTTGCACTATCAGAGCACTGTGGTTTGGTGTGGTCTTCAGCAGGAGCTGCAGAAGCAAATACCTTGACTTGTTTTAAGCTGGAACAATAATATAGATATAGTGATGCACAAGGAACCTTCTGGTCCTGTAAAAAGTGCTCCTTGCAGTGTTAGAAGTGGTTCCTATCCCTACAGCATCATATTAGTAAGTTCCAGAAGCACAATAGAATAGCAAGTACTTTGCCCATGCACATACTATGAAGGGAGGCATATTGTCAAAATACATCTTGCTAGCTCTGCATTATCTGGAAAGGTAAAAGGCCTGAAATCAAGGTAATCCTATATTAATGACTAGGTTTATAAGAGGCTGATGATGTTGAAAGTGGATGGTAGCAGATAGGATTTGCATCATTGTTGTGACCACACTAAAGGCATAGATGTAGGTGATTGTCTTGCTGAATTCAGCACACCGGATCTGTCAGGGTACAATTCTGTGTATTCCCTTACCCACCACTCCCTTTAGCTTCATTGCATTGGAAACTGGTAAGTGGACACATGTCAAAAGATGTCACTGCCGCATCTCACACGGTAATGACTTCTGCAGCATTCAGAGATGCAACTAAATTAAGCTGTACCATTTTAGTCATACAGCGATACCTCAGTTATGTGGCACTTGCACTCTGTGCGCTGGTTTAGTTACTTCCCTCTTGGGTTTTGTGTGACTTCAGGGATTGTAAAAGCAGGTTTTATAATCTCTTAAAATGGAATATATAACTGTCGCATTCATCAACATTGAAACAATGGTGGGTATTTGGTCAGGGTTTAGATCACACCTCCCACTTTTATTATTTTTGGTTCTGAAGAACAGAGGCTGATCTGATATAGGATTATTAATTCCTGGTTGTGGATACAAACCTTAATGTACAGTTTTGTGGAGATGCATGTATTCTGAACCATCTCCAAAGAGACTACACATTTTCATATTATGCCTGTGTCACAGGTATGTACCACCTGTCCCTCATGAATAAAAGACCTGCTATGACAATACCTAAATCACCCTACTGCCTTTTCTAGATTAAAAGAAAACAGTTCAATAAAGCTTGAGCTTCCTGTTCTATATTTTGTTCAGTCTTGCAAACTAGTGGCCATTCAAAAGGACAGCATGATCAGAGCCCAGTATTGCTGGTTTCTTTGCAGTGCAAACCCAGCGTGGCTCAGCAGTGATGTAGTTCAGGCTCTGGCAGTGAATGCTGAAGGGCTGGAGTTTTCAGCCAAATACCAGGCAGTCTGCAAAGCATTTCTTTTGTAACGGTGCTGTTTTATTTGAAAAATAAATCTCCTTTTAACTGAGAAGAGGGAAAACAGTGGTCATTCATGAAGTGTAGAACTCGAGGTTAGTTCAACAAAGCTGTTGGACTCGGAAATGCATAGAGAACAAATTCCAGTGGAAAAGCCATATCCATGCAAATGTATGCCAAAAATGATCAAATTAATGCCAACCAATCCTCTTAAACTCATATCCCTTCAAAATGCACAGAGGAATTCTTGGATTATGAATTAATTCCGCTGTTAATTCTTCTTTGGAGCACAGTATTGCACTTAATCAAGTACTCAAAAACAAAACCGCTCCTAAGAAGACCTAAAAATAGTTGAGCTGAATATCTATCAAATATGGGTTAACAGAAAGTGAGCCTTCTCCTCAGAAAGGTGATCTCTAGTCTTACCTCCTGTGATGTGGGAGGCAGGTCAGTCTGTGTGAGCCTTCACAGGCTCTTGGGGCTTGAGTTCCTGTTGGCCTCCAGAGCTTGGAAGACAAAGCTTTATTCTTCAGGGCCATTCTGCAGCTGTGTAGCTGCTGCTGCCCAGATCTGCATCTTATTACGTGCTTTACACACTTTGATTTTGCTAGTTGGTGTTGAATTTGCTGTGTGCCTGTGTATGTGGTGGTTTTCTGGAGGAGTTTGCAGCATCCTGTGCACTTCTATAGCATAAAACAGGTTCTAGAAAGGGATGAATCCAGATTAATAGCTGTAACTATTTGTTGTGCCCAATTTAAGCCCAGTAATTCTGCCATCAGATCACAAAGCCCTTTTCAAAGGGAGATGAATATTGGACTCATTTTACACATGCAGCATTTCACTTCTATTTCTTATGTACTTACTACACCTGAGTGAGCAATTAACCTGAGGTATAATACAATACAATACACCAGGTTGAAAGAGACTTTCAAGATCATCGCATCCAACCCACCTAAACAACTAAACCATGCAACCAAGCACCCCGTCAAGGCTCCTCCTGAGCACCTCCAATGAAGGTGACTCCACCACCTCCACGGGTAGCCGATTCCAATGGGCAATCACTCTCTCTGTATAGAACTTCTTCCTCACATCCAGGAATCATGTTAAGGGGCTTGTGTGCCTTGACTCTCTGGTCTTCAGTCAGATGAATTATTTTTGCAAATACCTTGCCTTATACTGCAAGTTACTGCCTTTTCGCCTTCTAAGATGTTGTAATTTCTCCACCCCAGCACATTCTGCCCTCCCAATTCCCTGCTCCCTTCTTAACCATTTTTGATATGAGTTCCAGAAGTGCAAGTCCTTGGTAACTCTTACTAAACTTTATCTGTGCAATTGATCAGTACTATTATTGTCCTGGCCTGCTGCTGGCTTTTTTGATCCCCTCTGTATGTTGCATTGCAAAGCTGACCATTTGTGAAGCTGACAGAGCAGCTCAGATAGTTGGGAAATTGGGAATGGGCAGATAGTTGGCATGAGCAGCCTCCTTACCTGCTGTGAGCTGTGTCCTGCTGTCAGTCAAAGCTCTTGCTAAATTCTAGATCTCTGTTGCTGTTGCTTTCAGTAATCATCTTTCCTTCCTGAGATAATGTGTTATGGTGTTGAAGAATTAGTGATACAGATTTGAAATCTGGAATGATGCCTTTAATGAAAGCAGACTTTCATGCAAATAAGCAGCTCTGGATTTAGGTAGGATCGTGTTGCCTCTTTGACTGTGTGCATCCTCGGATGCATGCTGCACCGATAGCCGCGTAGCTCTGTAGTGTGTCCAAAAGGCTTTGTGTTGAGTCAATAGTTGGGTTCTTTCAGTAGCAGTATGCATATAATTATCTACCTCACTGTAAAGGCAAATCTAGTTACTTTGAGTAACCACTGGTCTCTCAGCTTATCTGAATCATATACGAACAGTATCCATTTTTTTCCATAAAAATGATTAAAGATCAAATATTTAACACATGATATTCTCCACACCAAGTACTGTGAGGGGTATGGAACTCCTTAGATTCTATCTGACAGCTTCTTTAGAGATCCAGAATTTCTGTTACACTGTTTCCTGACTGGTAGACACTGCAGGTTAGCTAGAGACTTGACCGATGTTCAAATCTCTTTTTACATCTCAACCTCCCATCAGTGCCGTCACTTGAAAGTGCCCTGGTAAACAGGGCATGAGACTGAGGGTAATTGTCCCAAAGCTGAGAGCCCTCTTCAGGGCAAGGTATTTTTGGTCCTGGTGCACCTTTGTGTGTCTGGATCAGTAACTCAGACACTCCTCGTGGAATAAGTGCTTTTTCTTGGTTTTTTGGGGTTTTTTTGCAGAATAGCAAACCTGAAAATACAACTGGCAAAGCTCGACAGTGAGGCCTGGCCTGGCGTGCTGGACTCTGAGCGAGATCGTCTGATACTAATTAACGAGAAGGAGGAGCTCTTAAAAGAAATGCGATTTATTAGTCCTAGAAAATGGACTCGAGGAGAGGTGGAAAAACTGGAGACGGAGAGAAGGCGCCTGGAGGAAGATCTTCAGGCTGCTAGAGACACTCAGAGCAAAGCTCTAACTGAGAGGTAGGTTACTGGGGGTAGGATAGGTCTTGCTTCTTGGGCAAGAGCTAATCAAGAGCAAGCAGCAGCATCCCCTGACTGAATGTTGGTAGCAGTGTGCTCTCAGATTTCAGGACACTTTCTCCTTATAAGGCTTCTGAAATCATGTCTTAAAGAAACCACCTGCAAGTCTTACTCCCCACGTGAGAAAGGCTGCTATCCTACAAATGGATCTTCTATGAGAATGGAATAAATGCTCCAAATAGCTCAGTGTCATGTTAGTATACTATACTGTTTCTGTATGCAGCCAGCACCTTGCAGCAGCTCCTACAGTTCCTGTGCAGTCTGGAGCTTGGTAAATGTCAACAGATGGAATTTTAAATTTTTAAAATTTGTTTGTTCTGAACGTCCTTGTATGTGATTCCTGTAGGAACTGGTATTTGACAGGGCTGTGGGAGTTGCATCGCATATCCTGTGAATCTAAACTATCTGCAGAAATGCCAACTATCCTCCCTAATTTCAGTTGTGTAGCAGGGGATGATCTCACGGGAATGTACCGTGAGGATGAATACAGCATTAGGCATTGCCTGCAAGTGCTTTACAATCTGGATGGATTGGCGTGGGTGGCTATGGCAGTACTGCTTTTAGCTGCAGTCTCTTTAATATGTATGGAATAGGCATGTTGCATTCACTCGCTCGTTGTCTGCATATTTTCATTTCTTCTCTGTGCTTGGTGTCTGGAGCACGGATTTTTCAGCTTTCTCATGCTGGGCAAAAAACCCATAGAATCACTAAGGTTGGAAAAGGCTTTTAAGATTGAGTCCAACTGTAATCCAACTACCCTGGCCACTAAACTATGTCCTAAAGCACCATCTACATGTTTCTTGAATACCTCCAAGGACAGTGATTCCACCACCTCCCTGGGCAGCCCGTTCCAACACCTCACCACTCTCTTAGTAAAGAAGGTTTTTCTAATGTCCAATCTGAACCTCCCCTGGCACAACTTAAACCCATTTTCTCTCATCCTATTACTTGTTACTTGGGGGAAGAGACCTCACTCTAACTTCCTTTTGAGTAGCTGTAGAGAGCAATAAGATCTCCCCTTAGCCTTCTCTTCTCCAGCTCCCTCAGCCATTCCTCACAGGACACACCCTCCAAACCATTCAGTGGCATCTCAGGTGTTTCAACTGAAGGACTTTTACTGGCCTTAAAAAATCTGTGGTTCAACAAAAGTTTCTGGTCTCACACGTTCGTATGTGATTTTTAGGAATGTGTGCCTGTTCTAGTATGCCAAAGAAATGCTTGGCTGTGGCAAAGGATTTCTTGTCCAGAGGCTTGTTAAATTAGGGTATGAGTACCCAAGTGCACTTGTTTCTGTCTCAAATTAGTTCAGGTGTGAAATAAAACAGATGTTGCTGAAGTCCACAATTCATGTAAAGATGTAGCAAGATAGTTAGTAACTAAATCATGTAAACCTTGGTCATCCTTAGACCTTACTGAAAGCAAATGAAAGCATTTATGCTTAATAGCACAGTAGTAAAAGAATGCAATAATGTATAGTGAGCAAAATCTGCTGGGCATTTTTGAGGCCTGATCCTAGAAACATTAACTTTTGTAGTACTAGCTGCAATTATTTTCCTTTTTGTGAACGTTAGTTCCATGTTTTAAAAGTATTGGACGTTGGTAAACACCTACACGTCTTGACTAAATTCTGTCCTATTGTGTATTCTTCCTAACTTTTGTCGGATTTCTTAGGGGGGAAAAAAAAGCACCTTTCCTCTACTTCTGTTTTTACATAGTAAATGCTGCTTTAGCTCATCTTTTTCTTCTGCCTTCTCTTAGATTGAAGTTGAGTAGCAAAAGAAATCAGTTAGTCCAAGAACTGGAAGAAACAACACGATTAGTTGCCATGCTGCACACCCAGCTGAAAAGGTAAGTGTCCTTTGACAGAAGTCATAGGTGCTTTAACTGCGGAATGGGTAACTGCCTTTCTCTGGTAACAATTTCATCTGCCAGCTGGGAGGTTTGAAAGTCTTCTCAGTAAGTGACCTAAGTCTCAAAAATTACATCCCACCTTGTGGTGGTGCTTCTATCTGGGAGGAATTTGTACAATCCCTTCTATTTGTGACATGAAACATTTAGATGACTAAGGATATCTGAGATACTTTTTGGGTTTTTTTGTTAACCTACTAATATTTGAAATACTGAAGTATTCTATTAAAATATGTTAAAGACAGCTTACCACACACAAGCAAGTGAAATGAATCTTAGTAATGCAACTACATGTTAATGTATGTCATGACACTGCTTCTCTAAATTAATTTCAAGTGTGCTGTTGGTTGCAATGTAGACAATATATTGAGATATCCCTGAATCTCCTCTAGTTTGTTGAGTATATAAAAATGTTTCTGCAGTCATAATGTTGTCTGGTTGTTTGGACTGCAGTTTTGGGAGAGCATAGGATTACTGTTTGCAGACAAATGCATGACTGCAGGCAGTAATGCCAGATAATCATTCTGGTTTTATCTTTTTGATTAGGAAGAGAGTTTGGTGGGAGTTTTGTTTGGTTGAGGTTTCTCCTGTCAGTGTGTACTGAATTTACTCTGTTTGTAGCCTCTGCTGCACTTGGATTCTGTTTCATTTTGTGAAGATGACACCGAAAAGACTGGAAAGAAACCATAGTGCAAGACTGACATGTAAATAAGCCACCGTGGAGAATAGCTATCTGTGATGCTCTTTTGCGATGGAAATGCATCATATTTTCATGTCATCTAGCTGATTAGGGATATTCTGAGGTGACCAAGAAGCATGTGAAACTAATTTCTTCCTGACTATGTGCCCAGTGTCCTTGGCATGCTCCTTCAAAAGAATAAGCATTTGTTAATAACCCCGTAATGCAAAATGTCTGGCATTCAAAGGTATGCACAAAATGAAGTTGAGGCCAGTTTGCTGACAGGGAAAGGATTAATTAACACACACGCACACACTCGCACCCCTTTCATAGTGAAATACACAGAAAAGTTGTAAATTTATTAGTCCTTGCCAAAAAAAATAATGTATTAATGTGATACAGTCCACATCTGTCATAAAAATTCTGAAGATGTTTTGTGCCCAAAATTCTACTAAATTCTGCATATTTGCCTTTTTCTCATAAGGTCATAGGCATATTATGCAAATGCAGCTTCTAAGTTTTACTCCATAAATAATAAGGGATTATTAGGCATAGTGACATCCTCACTGTTTTTCAGTGGGGCAACTTAAACCACTTTATGCACGTGCAGAAATTTTTCAGTGGCTAATCCATATCTGAAGTGAGGGACAAGGGTCTTGAAACAGTCAGTAAGGAGCAAGTTATTAAATATCTGGAGCAGGAGTGTTGGGTTAAATGGAACTTTTGGGAATGGTCTGTGTCGCAGTCAGTAATGGAGTATTTGCTGCATCTTAGTTTGTGACCATAAAACAGTGTGATGTGGTATCTGGGCTTTCTCATCTGGACAGACTTCTGTTCAGCACTGCTGTCAGTTATATTCTAAACCCAGACCTCTAGGGATAAAGAATTTGTGTAAAATGTATTCACAGCCCAGCCCCAACTCTTTCCTGTGTTCTGCTGGCCCTGAATTCCATGTCACAGTCTTTCACATAGGTAAATCCTGCCAGTTTCCTGGTAACTACTAGCTGTTGTGATCTCTGACGGCCAGTTCCAGGCAGCTATGATCTTGTCTTTTGGCTGCAGGTCTGAGATTGAGGCAAATGGAAGAAAATTTCCATATGGTCAGACAATTCAATGCAATAACTTCATTGTCTTGCATGAGCCTTGCTAGTTTTGTGGTCTGCTTTGGAAATTAACAGGGCCCACTGAAAATTTTTTTTCCAGATAGATGTGAGAGGAGAATGCTGTAATTAATTTATTTGAAACTATTCATTAGAGTTGTTTTGGACTAAATAAGGACTCTTACTAGGCTGACATGGTGAGTGGAAAAAAAAGTAGTACAGGAACTGTTAAATTTGATTGAAAAGTGACCCAACTGTTCCACTGGTTAGACTGTGGTTCTGGATTGTTGTGGAGACTAACGCATATGGCCTGAGCTAACAAAGCAAAAAGTACTGCATGGGCTTAGACATCTGTTGATGTTGCAGCATTTTGCTGAGAATTAGGAGATACAGTATGATGATTTTCTGACTTGTTTCCTCAGTCTCTCCACCAGCATGCTTTCCCTCTCCTCGAGCAGCAGCCCTGGTTCTCTTGCATCTAGCAGAGGATCTCTTGCCACCTCCAGCCAGGATTCATCCACCTCAGCCAGTTTCACTGATCTCTACTATGAGCAGTTGGAGCAGTTGGACTCAGACTACCAAAATAAGCTGGACTTGCTCTTAGAAGGAGCCACAGGATTTCGACCCTCAGGCTGTATCACCACTATTCACGAAAACGAAGTGACAAAAACACACAAAGCAGATACCACCAGTCGTGTACAGGCTCTGAGATCTTTCTCTGGTACTCCAAAATCCATGACATCGCTCTCTCCAAGGTCATCTCTCTCTTCTCCATCTCCACCATGCTCTCCACTGGTGATAGACCCACTCCTAACTGGTGATGCCTTTTCAAGCCATATGGATTTTGATGATGCAGAGATAAGTACAAATCTCTCAGAACTCACCCTAAACAGTGGGAGTGGCAACAGTAGACTGGAAGAGCATAGAGCAGGAGATAAACGTCTAGGTCAAGGTATGATAACAAGCTATTTGCATGCACATGCATGCATTTATTTTTAATGTTTTATAAACAACATTGCAAAGGGAATATTTCAAAAGCTGTCTGTTATCTTGATGCCTTTGTGTTGAAAAGTGTGTTCAACTGTGTTCCATCTTGCTTGGGACAAAGGGGTTTAATTTGTACATGAAAATCCTGCTGAGCTGATGAGACTTGCAGGGGACAGGACCTGGGTGTGTTTTTAGTCTACTTATGTGCATGTATACACAAACTACAGGGATTTCATGTGCAAATACAAATGGTTGTGGTGGGAGTCCTGGTTTAATTTAGCACTAAAATATTCTGAATGTGAACTAGTGTTTTGGGTCTGGAAGGCACATATTGACACAAACTTTTTGGGCATGCATTTGAAGAAAGCTGGGGAAGCCATTTAGCTTAACAGTTAACAAATGGTAATAAAACCCCTTCCCCATCACTTCAGGAAGCACAATGACCTGCTCTGGTTCCCAGTAAATCAGTAGCAATGAATTTATTAACTTCAGTTGAGCAGCCATGTCAAGGCTGTCTTGAATTTCTGCTGGTTTGAGGGGGATGGTCTCTTAGCAACAAAAACGTGTTTAGATTGTGAGCATGATAAAGTAAGACATTTGGAGATAGTGGATGTTCTCATACGTGCATATGGCTTAGTGGTGGGTGGGAAGGGTTCATCCTTTGTTAGGACAATGGCTGGGCTGAGGTGGATGGGAAGCAGCAGACAGCAGTCAGGGCACTTGTGCTAGGGCCTGCCTGAAGCACTTGTGACAGTAGTTGGGTTAAATCCAATAGAGATGAGTGAAATGCCTGGCTTTGTAATTGCACTGAAGAAAGAGCTTTAGAGGCAGTATAAACGTGCACAAGCAATGCAGTTTGGTTTTCATCGGATTATAAACCAGCCTATGTGAATACAGGGAACTAGCACCATGTTATCACTTCTGCCTTAAGGAAGCTAGCACTATTTGAAATACAATCAAAGATACAAATATAGATCTTCCCTCTTGAGCCCCCATTTTTCTATAAGCAAGAGGTTATTATACATTTGAGTAGGAAACACTAATTATTCCTATTAGAACTGGGCACTAATTAGTTTTAACCTTTTTAGCTCTTTGAGATTTGTCAAGGCCATTAAAGTGAAAGCTCAGGTGTTAAGTAGATTAAGTGATTATTGCTGTTAGCCAGTCAGGAGACAAAGTAATCACTATAAGTAGTTTATTTCAGGGCAATAATGTGATGAGATTTTACTCCTCAGGCATTCTGGGGGAGTTGATGTAACACCCAAAACACAGTGACTGGATCTGGGTGGTCAATACTTGGCCTCATGGGCAAAGCATGCTCACATGTTCCTGTAAGTAGAGCTGAATAACATACATCTGAGGGATTTGGGGGTTGTTTCCTCTTAGAACAGAACCTCAGCTACCTTTGAGGCTGAAATAAGGTTTCCTCCCCCACCCAAATGATGCCTGAATGATTTAGGTGAAACTAAGCAAAACCTGGAATCCGGCTGTTTCTGAGGAAGTGGTGTGGATGTAAAAACAGTGCATGAGGTGGCTCTCCACATCCAGGTCATGGTGTGTCTAGGAGAGGCCATGGGAGGCAGGATGGCAGGAAGTGAAGAGCAAACGTTAGGAATGGAATGGAATAGGAGTTTTTGATATGAGTGGGAAAAATGGTGAAAAAACTTACGAAGTGTTATCTGCACTACTTGGAAATACAGAAGAGAGTTGAGTTGGTTCTGAACTTTTCCATAAAGTTTCTTTTTAGTCTGGTACCTCTTTAGAAACTTTAGGCTTCAAACAGAAAATCCAAATGTTGTGTTAATTAGCCAGATTCAGTGAGTGTGAGACTCACGGGGCTGAGCTTCCAAATCTTTTGCAAAAGGAAATCAGGAACGTGATTGCTGCACAGTGAACCTTTTCAGGGAACCATTACTCTTCATTTGAGTTTGCACTCCAGCGTTCTGCTATATGAACTGATACCCACTTAACTGCTGGGGTTTGTGCACCCTCTGTATTTGCCTCACTTGGCTGCAAGGTGCTCAGGTGAAGGGGCCCAAAATGAAAGCTTTCTGGGTTGAAACGACAAGATGGCATTGGTAATCAAACGATGAAAAGAGGTTACACATGTGGAAACCAACCAGTGGTGTCCTTCCCAGTAAGCAAACCTCATGCAAATTAATTCCTGGAGTGGCATTTCTGGGACTGGTGAGTAAAACTCAAACGACATGATCTGGAAATCCAACCAGCAGGGAAGAAATTAGTTTTGTATTAAAACCATGGAAATAGGAGGTACAAGCAGCACTGAGGGAAGGAGAAACATAGCTTTGGCACATACCTCCAGCACAGGCTGTGATCAGGAATGCAGCAGGGGCCAGGCCTTTGCACATGTCAGGAGGGAGGATGGATTAAACTGTGAGTGCCATGTTAAATGGAGCCATTTATTTTAGTTAATGACTGATATACTGCCTTGGAAATGCTAACTTTTATTCATCTGGTTTGGTCTATGGGGAAAAGGTCTGGACGTTTATTTCTACCATAGGAACACCAAGAGGAAAACCACCATTCAATGGTAGTGTCAAAAATCAAATGGACATGTGCACTGAATAAATTGGTGCTACCTGGAGCACCCTCTACTGTTGATTGTAGAACAAGTCCTTACATTATTCCCTGGCTGGAGCTTGCACGCATTTTGCACCAATTCTTTTTCAAAGCTGTTTTTACTTCTTCAAATGGCTTTGGAGACATGCTTTCCTAAAGGTACAGGAAAGATGAAAGGGCCTTGGGAAGGAACACGTTGCCTCATTTCTGCTATGGGGTTACAGCTGCTCCCAGTGTGACAAAGTGGCACCTCCTCACTCTTGGAGCATGTCTCCCAAAGCCCTGACAGTGAGGGAGAACTAAGAGCTGAGTACACCCCTCTGTCATTAGCTACCTTGGCAGACGGTTCTGCCGACTCTTGGCTGAAGCTTATCTCAGCACAAACATGATGGTTCAAGTGAAAAGGTGCAGAATTTGCAGAAGTTTCCTGGGCGTATCTTTGGTTTGTAGCACAAGACATCTACATGAGATAACACCTCTGGGCAAAACACCTTGCTTTAGCTTCCTTGCTTTCTCTTCATTATCTCCTTTTCATTGCATTCCTTCATGTGGCCTGCTATTCTCAGTCCTAGAGTCTCTTTTTTCTCCATGTTGAACTAGTTAACCTGGTCTTCCTGAACCTGTCTTCTACATGCTAACCTTCTGGGTTTAGGGGTAGACAGATGGTGGGATTTTGCTATTCTGCCTCTTATATCCAGGCAGGATATACCCATCCACATAATCCATACTTGACCAGAGCTTGGTCAGAAGCATTTGCCCAGTTGCTGCTCTCTGGATAGCAAAGACCAGAAAGTCTATTGCCTGCTTAAGGGTGACTTCCAGTAGGAGCTGTTTTATTGGTTTGTATTTATAATTTCACTAGAACTTCTGTTTCTGTGCACTTTTCTTCCTGTCCTGGATCCTTCCCTGCCTTTCTAAAATTCACGTTGCCTGTGAGTGACCTGTCCCCATGGATGTACCAGGGGTAGCCAGCTGCAATGCACTTGATGCAACCAATGCACAGCCTCAGACTGTGGTTACTGCAGGACCCAAATATGAAATGGGCATTGACTGTGCAATGAAGCCTTGCTCTCACTAGCACCACATAGGCTGTTCCTCTGGTTGTCCAGGGGCTTGGTGTTCTCTAGGGTAAGTGGGCACTTGTTGAGCTCAGCTCTCCCTATCACGGTCCTCTCCATTTTCAGAAATGTGCTATATGATTGGGGCAAAAGGGTGGGGGGAAAAGTACAGTTTGAGGGCAGGATAAGAAAAAAAAGCTGCTCCTGATCCAGACACTTTCTTTTCATTAACACTTGTTTTTTTATTTTCCTCTGTGCTTCTCTGATAGGTTTAAATACAGCTGGAGGGACAGCACTGAAGGTGGCGTGTGTGTCGGCTGCAGTGTCTGATGAATCTGTCGCTGGAGATAGCGGGGTGTACGAGGCATCTGTGCAAAGGTAGACATCAGATCTCTTTCTAGGAAAAAGCCAGTGACTCAGCTTGACACAAGAGTCAGCTGGAATACTGCTGGTTATGATCTTTTTTGTAATTTGATATCTCCAGTTCTCAGTCCCAGATTTTGTAATACTTCTGAACGTACTGTGAGCAGGTTGAACTTGGTTATCAAAATGACCCATGCTTCCCATAAGAGTAGCAGCTGAAAGCAAGCTCCCAGAGAACTAGTTGATCAGCTGTTTTGTTTGTGAAGATGTTGGTAAGCTGTGATTGCTGCCTTGACAGGAGTAACAGAGCCATCCGGCAGGTGTAAAGTTCTCCTTTTGTCAGTCAGCCCTTCTGGTGACAATGACAGCTCTCAGACAGCCTGAGAGGACTTTGGGGCATTTAAGGAAGATAGCAGAAGCACCTTGAGCTGCCTCATGGATGTGTATGTGCTGCGATGCACTTCCTGAGCTCTTGGATTCAGGATGCGGTGATTTCTGCAGGAGTCTCCCTTTAAGTGCTTATAGCCTGAGCTGAGTGTCATGGCTATTCAGTTTCTTGACCTTTTATATTGCTTGGTAAAGCTGTCTGGAGTGGTTTGACACAAGTTTCACTGTAAGATATTGATCATCTTGATACCTGCTTTGGCTGCATCTAACATGGGTTTTCCCTACTGTTTTTTATTGGTTCTAAGACGAATTATGGGGTCATTTGTTGCAAGACATGACTGTAGAGGTGAAAAATTGCTCATCTTATATTTCTCATTGATTGATTATCTTCATTAATTCTCTGGATAAATGAGGAATTTTTTTGTTGTTTACAGCACAATTTGCCAAGACAAAAAAATGGAATTAGACACAGTGGGTTCAAGCCAGGCAGACAACTGGGTATCTTGGGGCCCCTGTGTCTCCCCAGCAGGGCAGGAGGGACAATGACAGGAGACATCCCCTGCCCACTTATGTGACTGATGTCACTCAATGTTGTTTGTATTGTTGACTTACCCACCTTTGTAATGACTGCAGTATCATTTTGATGCCTGTAATAAATGGTGAGGGCAGGGTGAGCAACAGATTTGTCCTTTGTATCTGAAATCTAACAACATGCAAGAGAGTGCTAAGTAATGTGGAAAATACTTAAGAAGAATGCCGATCCTGTTTTTGTGTGCTAGAGCATAGTTTGAGTTAAACAATGAATGTAGTTTTGGAGACTTGCAGTGCATAAGATTTTGGAGGAGTACACTAGGGAAATGATTCAGGTAGCTCTTTCAAGAAAGACCAGTCAGTGTGCTCTGTCACTTTTAATGTGCTTTGGGAGCTTTTATTTCATAAAGAAACAAAGGAAAGACTTAAATCTAATCAAACTTGAGGTTTTTTTGCTGTCACGAAGCAGGACAGGATTGTAGTTCTTAAGACTTATTTCTGTTGCTGGGCAGTCAGTTGTCTTTGCTAAAATCCAGTCAAGGGAACCCTTTAAAAATCCCCTACTGCCTTATTTTTGCAGTCTTTTGTGTGGCTTTTTTGGCAGTGAAGGGGAAAGGCATATGACTTTCTGCTGATAAGCACTGTAATGCATACCTCTAAGGATGATTGCACTTACTTCTTAAATGGGCTTTCTTTTAGCTGCTAATTGTACAAAATCCATACACCCAGGCCCTGAATGGAAGGGAAAAGATCCTGTATCACTGAAATGCTAGCACTTCAGTGAGAGGGGAATCATGCCCTTAACTGTCTCTGATTTCTTTCAGACCATGTGTGTCAGAAGTGATGGTGTCTGACAATGATGATACAGAAGCAGTCGGGACAGCTAAAGTGCAAATTGCAATGAGGTAAGTGCTACACACTTTTATTGGATTTACCTTCCAATGGGAAGAATGATACCTGGGGTTTAAAATACAGTGCTTTCTTTTCTGCTTTCTTATCCTGTTATCCTCTTCTGTTAGTACTAACTAATGACTGCCCTCTTCTTAGTGTGATTTGAGAACCACCCTTCACTCCATGAGGTCCTTCACCCAGTTATCCTCTTTCATGTCAGTGGGAATCAGCTGGTGATAGTGTGGTATGAGAATGTAAGCCAGAAGTGGGAGCACCGACAGTCCTGGGCTAGAGAAAGACTTGCTGCCTGGCAGTGTCCTTTAGTGTGGGGGGAACTGCTGAGAGTAAATGGCAGTCATAATCTCTGACCACACTTGAGTCCCACAAGTAATGGGTAAGGCTTCGCTGTTCTTCAAGTATTTCTGCTTGTAACTTTTTTTAGATTACGTAAGGCCTTCCAAAAGGTTTCAGTTACAACAGAGCAATTTAGCTAGACCCCAGGAAAAGACATGTGTGTCAGGTCAAATCTGTAGTCCATTGTATCTGAATCTTTAAGCTCTGGATGTTCTGGACTCATCTAAATTCTGGATGTTCTGGTAACAAAACTTAATGTAATATGAAGCTAGTTTTGTTCAGAACTGTAGGTGAGCCATGGTTGCATTAGTTATACCTGTTTGTAAATTTTTTATGTTGTTTGGGTTAGTGAAACAAGTGGAATATTCATTCATAGAGTCCAAGGCAGACTTCTCTAACAATAATGGGGTTTTGTGTCTTTCCAATTCAGATATGATGACAAAACCAAACAATTTGCTATACTGGTCATCCAGCTGAGTAATGTTCCAGCACTGCTGTTACAAGAAGATCAAAAAGTGTAAGTGGGTGAAATAAACACACTTGAAGTATTTGGATTGAATTCCAGTGGGAATTAAACAGATGTTGGAGTCTGGTTTTTCACACTCTTAAAAGCTTATCCTTTCTGCAACACTTTGCTATGTCTAGCAACATGTATGAACTAATAAACACTCAAACTGAAATTAGGTGCTGGTTTTATCTCAAAGGTCTCTAACTGCTAGGAAAATGCCTACTTGGAATTAGAACTAGCCAGAAAGGTTCTTAACTGTAGCAGTTAGGTTGTAACTCCTTAGTTGTGACTGTGTCAAGTGGAGGGGGGTAATATTCTGCTGTGGAACTCATCTTTGGACACCTGCACAGGTACATGGGTGGGAAGTGCACAGTTTCTACTGCACTTGTTCTAGGCACAGGTGTTTTAAATTCAGCTATGTGGTGAATGAATAAGCTGACAAAAATGATTCATCTTTGCACAGCTGTTTCTGCCCACAAAAGGGTACACTAGCAGTGTGACAAGTTGCACAGACACAAACAGCCATGTAAAACAATGTCATGATGCTCAATTACAAGATTCGGAAGGATGGTGAAGTCTGTGACAGCTCATGCCACTTCATGTCTCTAATGTTGTGATGAGATGTTCCTTTCCCCTCAGCTGACTGATATGCCAAAGAATAGGACAGGGTAGTAATGTCCACAGTGTTTAGGATGAGTTTCACTTACAGATTTATGAAGCTGTTGCAACAGAGGGAGCTGGAAAACTGGGGGTAGCACTGATCGTCATGTTTTTCCCACAGGAACATTCGTGTGGCTGTCCTGCCCTGTTCAGAAAGCACAAGCTGCTTGTTTCGCACAAGACCAGTGGACGCTTCGGACAATCTTGTGTACAATGAAGTGTTTTGGGTTTCTATCTCTTACCCAGCTCTACGTCAGAAGACATTAAGAGTTGATGTTTGCACTGTAGATAAGTCACACCTTGAAGAATGCTTGGTCAGTATTAATCTCTATTTTAATATCTTTGTGTCCTCTTTTGAATTAGACAAGATTTTAAACTCTGAAGTATTGCAATTCCCATGAAAGTGTTCTTAATAACCCTTAGCTATGTGATATCTTCCAGACAGTGTTCTTTGCAATAGCAATTTTGATCAGAATATTGCAATTCCCATGAAAGTGTTCTTAATAACCCTTAGCTATGTGATCTCTCCCAGATAGTGTTCTTTGCAACAGCAATTTTGATCAGAAATTTGTGTACTAAATTTAGTACCCAATCTGTGTACTAAATGTTTGGTTACATAATTGTTAGTGACTCTGTCAGACCAGTGGATTCCTCTTCTCGTGTGATTTTATATGAAGCCCTACCTGTTTTTATTACTTTTGGAAACAATTGTTGTCATGTAATTGGGAATGGACTTACAGGAATTTGCCACTGTACAATAAAGGTATCTAAAGGAGTTGTTGAAAACCGCTATTAATCTACCTTATTAAAATCCATATGAGGGTAGGTTTTTTTTCAGTGCTAGCATTGCCATAGTGCCCTCCTATTATTAGAAGGCCTTTTTTGCTGTTCAGTATTACCTGAACAAGTTGACTTCAATAGAACTGTTTCAGGAGTATTGTATTCCAGAGCATGAGTAAGGTGTTTTGAGCTAGGACATAAGCAATTGTAAAGTTACAGAAAAGCTGATGTGTTCCATTCCCTTGATGGGAGAGGTACATGAGCTGTCAGGGCACTCATGCAGCCCAGAAGGCAAACCCTGACCTAGGCTGCATCAAGAGGAGTGTGGCCAACAGGACAAGAGAGGTGATTCTGCCCCTTCACTCTGCTCTTTTGAGACCCCGCCTTGAATACTGTGTCCAGTCCCAGTGTCCCCATCATAAGAAGGACATGCAGCTGTTGGAATGAGTCCAGAGGAGGGCCACAAAGATGATCCAAGCCCTGGAACACCACTGCTGTGAGGATAAACTGAAGGCACTGGCTGGGGTTGTTCAATCCAGAGAAGAGAAGACTTCAGGGGGACCTTAGAGCTGCCTTCTAATACCTGAAGGGAACCTACAGGAAGGCTGGAGAGGTGTCTGAGGGTGTCTAGCAACAGGACAAGGGGGAATGGTTTGAAGTTGAGAGAGAATAAGTTTATATTGGATCTTAGGAAGAAGTTTTTCAGTACGAGGGTTGTGAGACTCTGAATAGGCCACCCAGGGAGGTTATTCAAGGCCAGGTTGGATGAGGCCTTGAGCAGCCAAGTCTAGTTAAGAGGCATCCCTGCTCATGGTGGAGAGGTTGGAGTATATGATCTCTGAGGTCCCTTCCAACCTAAGCCATTCTGTGATTCTGTGTTTTATGGTGCTTCTGCGTTTCTTCCTCTACTTGCTTCACAAAGCAGACTGGTTCAGGAAAGGATCTGTTTTCCAAAGGGGTTTTTCATTCCTTATAGTGTGTACAGTCCTACAGTAGCTGAGCTCCAGGTGGGACCGTGCTAGCTTGTAGGAGGCCTGCTCAGTTTGTGGTCTGTTGGACTGGGCAGGTATGGTGGAGTCCACTTGGATTTGGATTACAGAAACCACAAATCAGGTTTACTTGGGTTTTATATGTGTCAGGCTGGGTACTAAATGTAACACAGTAAAAAAAATAAGGCAGAGGAATGGAATACACAAAGCTAAAGCATCGTGGTCTGAGGCAGCGATTTCTGTAAGCCCTACAAATTTCATGAATGGGAGTTCTCCTCTCCTGCTCCTTCCTCTTTCATGGAATCTCTGGCTGCAATTTATCCTGGCTACAGTAGCACTGTTCACACTTCTGGATTCTTGTACACAGAAGCTGTAGGGAAATGCTTGCTGCTTGGATTGGAAGCCAAAGATAATGCTTTATGTTGAATTATTTTTAAGATTGCTAGTGCTGTTGAAATAGGGATAAACAATCCAATTTTGCTTTTTGTACAGAAGTGCTGAAATCAAGTAGTCCTGGATTTTCAGTGTCTTTTCTTCTTTCTGATATGGTAGTTGTTCATTTTAGTATTAACACTAAGACTGTGTTTTTGCTCTCAATAGGGTGGAGCACAAATTAGCCTTGCTGAAATATGTAGATCCGGAGAGAAATCAACTCGTTGGTACAACCTGCTTAGTTATAAGTATCTGCAGAAGCAAAACAGGAAAAGTAAACAAGGAAACATTCACTCTGAAGTACCCTGCACTGAAAAAACAGTAAGAACAACAGCTTAAATCAAAGAAATCTCTTCTACACAGTAATAATGAGAGGGTTTATATGGCTGAAGGACTATTAGAATAGAGAAATGAAGGCTGGTGTGTTTATATTTAGAACTTGGAAATGTAAAGTGCAGCAAAATAATTACCATGTCAGTTACAGATATGCCCTTGTCCTAGGCTAAATACTTACTGAAATCTGCTCCTCCTGAACCTGAGAGATGTGGTATGTGTGAGATGATGTGTGAGATCTTAGGTTTCTTCCCACTAGACAGTTCACCTTGCTGTGATCAACTTGCTGAACGAGTCAAGACAGGGACTTAGTTTGCATACGCACAGCATGCAGTGCACTCAGCCTGTAGCTGCACGTGTGCATAAGCTGGTGTAACTGGGGGAAGTGGGTCTGCTGTATTCACACAGGCTGCACTGAGCATTGTACCTGCAACAGGCTGCTTGAACACACCGGTCTAGATGCCACCACTCCCTCTTGCCTCCAGAGGAAAGCTGGTTGGGGCTGTCCTGACCAGAAAGGCTGGGTACCTTGCAGTTTGAGAGTCACATCTTCACAAGAAGCCTCTTGCTCTCCTTAGGACTCTGTCTCAGCTCTCTTAGAGCAGACAGCTGTTGAACTGGAAGCTGTGGAGAAGAAGCTGGAGGAAAGCAGAAGCACTTTAACTACTGGAGAGAGCTGGTAGGTAGCATCCCCCCATCTTAGCATTGTGATTGGTGTATTTGAGGATTCATGTGCAAATTAAAAACCAGATGATTACAGAGCTGGGGGATGCTGCTTCTGTCTCTTTCTGTTTTGGTGGAAAATTCTGTTTCTTCTGTTCTGGAGGTTGTGCTTGAGAAATGGAGATCAAAGCTGATAACTATTGGAAATAGTGAATAGCATTATGCTAATGTTGTTATTTCTACAATGTTCTATGGATGTCCTTGAAAGCTCCACTGTATGGTGCAAGGCTTTGCTTTAGTACTAATTTTGGCTGTTGTTTATGTGGTTCAGAATCAGATTTTAATGAACCTCAACATTTAAAATGAAGGGGAAACCTGACCAGTAAGTTTGATGGAGAAGCCAGCTGTGAGTTCAAAAGAGCTGAAAAGGATATTAAAACAATGCTTCAATTTTGTCTAGCATCACTTTTTAGGCTAAGATTAATGGCATTCTGAGAGCTCTGGTTGAGGTGCGCCCACCTTAAGCTCAGACCACATGGCTGAACCCTCAGCTTGCCTCTTATGAAGCAAGATCAGTACAAAGTTCATGGCTGTAATGGTTGCCTACTAGTGCAGCTCAGCTCTGGCTTTAGTTATTCCTTTAAAAGCCTGTTTGTGTAATCTCAGTGGCTACAGGACCTGCCAGGTACAACTTGGCTGCCTTGGGGACATGTTCCTGTCCAGCAGCTTACAGGAGATAACTCCTGCTGCAGCACGGGAGTGGTGTGCACAATAACATCATTGTTCAATAACAAAGCTGTTCTTAAAAGGCAAGACGAAGAAGTCCCTGATCAGGAAGAACAGGATGAGATCAGTGAAAATGAAGCAGAGGAGGAGGAGGAGGAAGAATTCTGTGCTGGAAAATCGCTGTGGGAAACAGAAGAAAATCTGAATTCTCAGCTGCACATGGAAATAGCAGTGAAGGTAAAGTCAAAGGCCTTTTGAACAGAAAGAAAAGTTAAGCTTCCCACTGCTCAGCTGAGAAAAGCTACAGAAGTTTTTTTGAAGGTTTATCATTGATGTTTAAATGTTTATCTGCCTGAAATCTTTTAAAATAACTCCACATGGCCATTTTTGTGCCACATTTAAGAAAGCATTGTTTCATGCCTTCTTTTTGCTGCTTGTGAAAACCGTTTCCAATAATGTGACAGTGGCTTTGACCTTGTTTAATTCAGAACATAGCAGCAGTCTATCAAACGTGTGCTGCACACGTGTTCTCTGTGCATGTACATACAGGGATTTGGATCTTTGCTGCAGATGCACAACAAGTAAGGGAACAGTCTTTAAAATCATAGCTCTGTCTGTGTGGAACTGCCAGGTCACACAGGCAAAGCTCGTTGGAATCAATTGTGTTGTACAGCAATCAATGGATGTGGAGCCCTTAGGGAGCGATACAGTTAATGTAGCAGCTCCCGAGTTCAAAGAGTGAAATGTCAAGATGCCCTGCATGAAAAGGGCTAAAGAATATCTGCTTTTGAATGCAGTGCCTCTGGGACTGGAAGGGGAGATGTATCACAGGTGGCTGTCAGACAGCCCTGGATACGTGTCATCGGTAAGATGGCAAGCTGGCATTTACACAGCAGTATCTGTCTTTCAGGTGGATAAAGAGACAAACACAGAGAGCCTCGCACAGGCTTCCACTGTAGTTCGTCCGAAAGACAAGAGAGCAGCAAATCCACCCCAAGCCCAGTTTGTCAGGGGCAGCACCATCATCCGCTCAAAAACCTTTTCACCAGGACCACAAAGTCAGTACGTGTGTCGGGTAAGGAAAATGAAGCCCTGAGGTTATAGAGGCTGGATTTTATTAATGACTACATGATATCAATGTTCACTTGGTCTGAACATTTTACAGAGACCTAACACTGCTGTCTTCTCTCCTACTTGACTTGAGAAGTTGCTCAAGACAGTATCTTTCCTCAGAGCTAATAGTGTTAAACACAAAATTGTACATGTGCACTTACTTTGCGATATGTGCAGCCAACTACCCTGGAAGGGCTGCTGTAAGACAGTGATGAAGAAGCCACATATCAAACCCATTCCTGTGTTAACTAGAACTGAGTTAGCTGTGTTCACCTGCCATTAGATAAGGTGAATGTGAAAGTTTCATAGATACGGAAAAGGTAAGTACCTGATAATGTTATCAAGAAACCTGGGAGCTTGAAAGTCCTCAGTGTGCCTTGTCTAAAGGTTGCTCAATGGGCCAAGTACCAGGACAGGATGTCACTTTCAGTGCTTTGAAATGTTCATTCACAATTACGTCCTTGATTGAGGGTCAGCCTAAACTATAAAGAATTCATCTTTGAAATTGAATTGGTAACCGAGCATGCACTGTGTTCTGTGCCCACTCAGGACAGGTCATGGATGATACTCCTAAAACAGCTGAGCCAGATTTGATGTGCAGGTTTTCTCTAATTCAGCAGCAGATGCTTCTGTACAAGCAAAGTTTGTTTAATTTGCAGCAGTGGCCTCTGCTCGGGTGGAAGAGGCACTGTGCCCAGCACGTGCAGAATCCACACACCTGTCCACTCTCCGCCCTCAGCTTTGAGAGGAAATGTGAGAAGGATATTAAACCCTACTTGAGTTGAGCTCTTCTGAAGGGTCTAGAGACAATGACAAAAGAAGGCAGGCTGTATGTGTGTAACATGACAACTCTTAAGTTGAAAAACCCAAAGGGATATCTTGCAGGTAAACCTACCTCTTGCGGCACTAGCTTAAAGTACTGGTGACTGGAGAAAAGAGAAGGCTCCAATAAAATAGTCCCATATTTTACAGATGCTAGAAGAGTGACTTGTTTGGAGGTTTTGGGGTTGGTTTTTTTAACTTACTTTTCTAGGCTATTTTGCCTGGTCTAGTTACCTGCACAGGAGAAGGGTAGTCTCATATTATACCCTAACTTAGTGGCTCTCTTTTCTGTGCAACTTGTTCCCAAAAAGGGAACAAGTTCAAGACTTGTGGCCATGCCAAATGGATTGTATGTTGTGCACTCAGCTGGGGATGCCAGCTGTCCATTGTGGCCTTACACAAAGCTTTGTAGTTCTGCTTACATCATTGCCTATAGTCACTTACAGAACCCTCTGATCTTGCTAATAATGTGTGTATGCACTGTTTGTATTTTGTTCATGAAAAAGATGTGGTTTTCATTTTCAGCTGAACCGCAGTGACAGTGACAGTTCAACGCTATCCAAAAAGCCTCCCTTTGTTCGCAATGCAATGGAGAGACGAAGTGTCAGAGTGAAACGGGTAAAAACATTACCACCTTTTTTTTTTCCCTGCACACAGACACTTGCAAAATCCAGGAAACTGTTTTAAAGGAAGAATTTGCAAACATAAATCAGTTGCCATGTGTTTTCATTCACAACCTTTTCTTTGTGTGTGAGAAGTCTCTCAGGGCTGCTTTCATATGTCAGAATATGACAGGAGTGTTTCAGCTGCAAGTCATTTAGAACAATCAGTTTAGGAAGATGCTTCCTTGTATTTTCCATCTTGTCAGAGAAGCAACACAAACAGTTTTGTTGTGTATATTGTTGTGAGAGTCTTACAATGAAGGTGAGGACTTGGGAAGAGGACAGTAAGGAAAATGATGTCTCAGATGCATAGGTGCCCATCATGATGGCAATCACTGAAATTCCCCTGGGATACTGATGCTGAGCTCCTAACAAGGTGTTTTCCTTGTGTTTGAAACTAGTTTGAAACTGGAAAAAGCAAACACAGTTTTTTCTGCAACATCATGAACTCATCTGAAGATGAGACATTAAACTTAGGGGCAGGGTGTGCAAACAAGACTGGTTTGGTTGGAAGAAACTGCCTAGGAAGAAGTTTAGTGGAAACAGTGAAATGAAAAAGCTCATCTGTAAGACTTGCTTGCATTGGTGATTTCTATCTTGAGATGGATTGGGAAGCAGGATCAGCAGAGATGCTTTGTGTGGGGAATATGGGTCTTACCATGTATGTGGCCTTTCATGGGTCAGTGGTTGGGACTGCTGTCATCACTGTGTTCATACATGCCTTCTATTCTAGCCTTCAGTCAAGTCTTGTGGTCCAGAGCGCCTCATCCGCACTTCATTAGACCTGGAGCTGGACCTGCAAGCTTCGAAAACCTGGCACGATCGGCTGGTTCAGGAGATCTCGGTGCTGAGGGAATTGAAGGAACAGCTGGAACAAGCTCAAAGTCAGGGTGAAAAAGAGTTACCACAGTGGGTGAAGGAGGATGAGAGATTTCGACTGCTGCTGAGGCTAGTGGAAAAACGAGTGAGTAATACCTGCCCTTGCATTTTATGCAACATGTTTAAGAAGTGGAATTTGAGAAACAGGGGTCTTTAAACAGCTAGGAAATGAAGCCTGAGCACTACAGCCACTTCTGTCTTCCTGTCATGGCTCCATTGAGTAAGCAGTAATGGAAGCTGCAGCCCTTGAGTGTCTGGCTGTTCTCAGGTGTGGTATTTATAGTATCACAGAATGGTTTGGGTTGGAAAGGACCTTTAAAAGTCATCTAGTCCAATCCCCCAGATCAGGCTGCTCACCACCCTCAGTGTAAAAAACTCTTTTTCTACCTACTCTGTCTCCCCTCTTTTAGCTTTAAATCTTCATCCCTTGTCCTGTCACAACAGGCCCTGCTAAAAAGGCCTTCTTAAAGTATTGAAAGGCCCCAATAAGTTGTCCCCCCGAGCCTTCTCTTCTCCAGGGATAAACAACCCCAGCTCTCACAGCCTGCCCAACACAGCACAGGAATTCCAGCCCTCACATCATTTTTGTGGCCTGCTTTGGACCCATTCCAAATTGCAGTCTGTGTCTGCCAGATACAAGGGTTGGGAAGGTGGCAGTTGTCTTTTGCCTCTTTTAAGAGAAATAATGGCTGCATAGAACTTGTGCATGGATGACACTTGGCTTTAGAATAGGATCCTTATGCATATGAAGTGGAAAGTCAGATGGTAGCAGACTTTCTGACTTTAAGAGCTTAATGGCATCTGTCTTTCTGCTTACGAAGGGTGGGCTGCAGGGCAGTGATGGAGGGGAGCTAGAACTGATTACTAAGAATGTCAACCAACAGTTTGTTAAACAATTCTGTTTGCTTCTATGAAATTTGTCTTTCATCGCACTGTCACTTTCCTGGAGAGGGTTGGAATAAAAATCATTAGCTTCAAAAGGAATGTATTTATAGGAAAGGTAGGTGAAGCTTCAGAAATGTCTGAACAAGGCTGGATAGGTGATGCACCAAGTGGGCAGCCTTGTCACGTTTGGGGGTTTTGTCACTGGGTTTGTTTTGTTTTAAGGTATTATTCCATAGGTGATTATCTTCATCTCTTAGATGCTTGATTTTTTTTTTTTTTGTTGTTTTGTTATTTTTGGTTTGTTCTTCACTGAAGTTAGTCCTAACTTCCGTAGAGTTCTGTTAGTCCCAAACCTGTGCATTTTTCAGCACAAAGATTCCCTGCCTTAGCACAGACACAAATAGGAGAAGCCAAATGTGGTCTCCCAGTCCGTAGTAGGTGTCGTGTGCCATGGTTAGCACTCACCTTGCTCCGTCTACATCATGACCTCCCTTCTGTACAAGGCTCCTTCTCAACCTCTGATTTATTGGGGCACCTCCACTGACATGAGGCAGGAACTACGTTCTGACGGCACCAGGTGGAGCAATGAGTTGCTACAAGGTGCTCTATGGGGCACAGATGGAACATGGCTTGCCACATTCCTGTGTGTGCTGATATGCTGGCGGGAAAGTGCAGAGTGCACCCGTCATTCTTAACAAAGGGCTGGAAAAAGACCTTACAAAAAGCTCTCTCCATTACATGGTTAGCTGACAAGCCTTCAGGTTAGCTTCTTTAGCTCACGATTTCCAGAGCTGACAGCTTCCAAACCCCTTAGATTTGCATCTGCAATACTGCTGTATTTGGAGATGAGTTGAGATAAAATGATTCCTTCTGGAAACACAAACAGATCTTTTTCATTATTTGTCTAGGTGGAAAAAACAGAACACAAGTGTGAGCTTAAGGCTGATAAAATGATGAGAGCCGCTGCCAAGGATGTCCACAGGCTGCGAGGGCAGAGCCGGAAGGAACCTTTGGAAGTACAGTCATTCAGGTAACTACAAGTCACTGGTAAGGAGAGGAGAAATTGACTGCCACCTTGATGTATCTGTGGATGACCAAGATGCTGATGAAGAAAGTTAATCTTTGTAGAAGTAGTTTTGCTTAAACAAAGATCTGTATTTTTTTGTGTAAGGTCTGAGAGGGAAAATAGCTGCAGCACTGCACACAACCTCAAAGCAATCAGCAGTACTCCTGATCATTCCCCTGCCTCCCAAGAGCTTCGCAAATCCTTTGTTTTGCACAGAATCAGCCATTTGCTTCCCTAAGTAACATGCCCAAAAAAACCTTTCTGAATTGGCTTTTTGATAGGGTCAGTGTGGTGAGTTTCACGGGAAGGATGCCCCGTGTCTGATGTTTAACTAAGAGATGTAGGTTGTGGGAGGACATGCTGCTGCTCCTTGTGGTGACAGCTGGTGGGATAAATTCTAATGTGGGTGATGGATGTTTCTGGCAAGACTTCTGCTGCATTAACAACTGATCCTCTTTTTTTAGAGAGAAAATGGCATTTTTCACACGGCCAAGGATCAACATTCCAACGCTCTCTGCGGACGATGTGTGATCACCATAAAGTATTTGCTTTCTGGACAATGCTACGAATGCAGTTTGGGTTTTGAAGTTATTTATGTGGTATTATGAAGGTACCGAGGCATTTGTATATTAGAGCTTTTGTCAGTATGTGGATGTTTTGAAGATTTTTAGGTTAAAGTTATATCACCACAGAAACCAGCATTAAAGTGACAAGATTGTATAGTTTGTATATTTAGGAATGTATTTTTGGGAAATAGAATTTTAAATAAGAACAAATGCAGCAGAAGGTGCTGTTATTCTTAAATAATGCTGTTTAGACTTTTTGTACAGCTCTACCTTTTAGAGGTTTTACTGCAATAAAATTTAAAAAAAATTGAAGGAACCTCACCCCTACCTTCTATGATGTTCTGCATCAGACTCTGCTCTGAGTGGTGTATGTTGTACCCTGTGGGGAATGCAGGGAGCCATTCTCGACTCCCACGTGCTGTGAACAAATTCTCTGTGAGCTGTGAAGCGTTTGTGTTTCCTGCCAGGTCATAAAAGTGGGTGTGAAGTTCGCAATACTTGCACTTTTAACATTTGTACTGCAGCTCATGTCTGTAATGGGTCTGTTAAGGTAACGTGGGGAGCCCATTGAAACCACTGCTGTGGAAGGAGGGCTGCAGGTTTTAAGTCCATTTTAGGTTTTTCCAATAAAGTGACCTTTCTGGACAAACCTGTCCTCTTGCTTCTTGTGTTATGTGAATCCTCATCAACTGGCATCTAATTTGTTGTTCAGTTGTTTGGGTTTTTGGGTCTTTTTCTGTCACTTCGCTGAGAGTATATAGCTTTTGCTCTATGTCCTTCATACCAGGCATTTTTGAGAGGAAGCGGTGAATATACACTAGAGTAATCTTGGTGCTCCTGGAGGTTTACCCCTTTCTTCCAAATACAGATTTTTGTTAAAGGTGATAGAGATGTAACTCACCCCCTCCCTAATTTGGTACAGAAAAAAATGTTATTTTGCACAGAGTTGGGTAAGAACTACTTAATTGCTAACCCCAGCCCCAGCATCTTTGTGCCAAGCTTCTCGCTGTGCTTGGGCTGCTCACAAGGAACATCACTCACCACCATCACCTGAAGTGCAAGGTCTGTGTCTCATGAGACACTGTAATTGACAGAATTAGTCTTTGGTTTTCCTCCCTGCCTCTGTACATTTACTGCCTTTTCCTAGGTGTTCACTTAGGAAAACTCGAATCACAGAATCCTAGGTTGGAAGGGACCTCAAAGACTATCTGGTTCAACCTTTTGTTGACAAGCACGCTCTACATAAGGTGGTCCATAAGGTGAATCTTAAGTGTTCGGTGCTGGGGCGGTTACAGCTTCCCTGGGGAGATTATTGCAGTGGCTGGTTCTCATGAAGACTTTTTCTCATGTCCAGTCAGACTTTCCCCAGGAGTAACTACCCATGTAATGGTGGTGGTTACTGTGCTTTGGGCCTCTATTAAGTGGGTGCCCTGTTGCTCTGAGAAGGCGGGGGCAGCCCTCACGGTGGAGACACTGGGCTGCTGTAATGTAGTCATAGAACTAGAATGTTTTGGGGTGGGGAGGGAGCTTTGAAAACTATCCCTCTAGTCAGCAGGGACATTAAATAAATGGGGCTGTGCAGAGTCCTGTCCAGCCTGACCTGGAAGTGTTTCTGAGAATGGGCCATCTACCACCCCTCTGGGCAACACCCCTCAGCATAAAAAATGCCTGCCTTTTATCGGGTTTAAATCTTATGTGTGTTTTGCCTTTGAAACTTCCAATTGCTCACACCTAGAAGTTGAGTTTTAGTTAGTTTTTTTGAAGGCAAAACTCACACAAATTGTAATGAAGCACAAAACTGCTTCTGCCTTCTTCGCTTAGAATTGAGCAAGCACCGACTGGCACCGTTAAACCACCACGATGTTCAGTAAAGGATTTCTGAGGCTGCTGGAGGCAGCCTTCTAGTCCCACGGCCCCGGCGCACGCCATGCCCGCTGGGGAGGAGGTGACGCCAGCCGCAGGGCGCTGCCCGGGCCCTCCCTGCCGCCCGGGGGCGCTGAGAGCGTTGCCCGACCCCCGCGCTTTCCGCTTCCGCTTTCCCCACGTCCGCTTCCGGCCGCTCGAGGATGGAGGCGCGGGTGGCGCAGTCCGCAGCTCGGCTGGCGCGGCAGGTGCGGGTGGGGCCGGGACCAGGGCCGAAGCGGGGCGGGCCAAGGGTGCGCGGCACAGTCTGGGACAGCCCGGGGTCGGGTCTTGCCCCGCTGTCTCGTTGGCGGGACCGGCTCCGTGCAGGCCGCCCAGGGACAGAATGGGGCCCTGGCGGCGTGTCTCGGAGGCCTCCGTCGGGGAGAGTGGCGAAGGTCTGAGGGGCGTAGGCGGTGGGCAAGCCCGCGGGCACGAGAGTGCCGGTGGAAGGCTCCCCTGCCTCCCGCCGCGGGGAAGCTTCGGCAGCATATGGAGCCCGGGGTGCCTTCTGGGTCCTGCTGTGCTGTCAGGGTTGCGGGGAAGGCGAAGGACTGGTCTCGGACGGAAAGGCAGCAAGCTGGCGGGGGCTGAGGCACCTTCCTCAGCTTCTTTCATTCATCTTGAGACAGAAGAGTAGAGTAAAAGCAGTGCGGGTCTTGCTGCAGAGACCCTCTGTCGTTAGGTTAGAGCACACGGTTCAGCTCATGGCACTTCCCAGCGAGGGTGACGGTTTAAGATTAAATTCTGACAAGAACTTCGAAAAAGCGACCGGAAGCTGTGAAACGCGGTTTCTGTTACCGCCCTCCTCTTTTGTGCTGTTAGTTTGGCTGTCCTCTGGCAGTGGTAGCCATGCAAGGCTCGCCCTGCTGCCAGGCGAGGTGATGGGTAGGAAGGTGTCTTGCTCTCAGGAGGGGTAGCACCGGGGCTGCTGGCTCCTAGGAGCCCATAGCAGCCAGAGAAGCACTTTCAGAGGACCTGCTGGAGAGCAAGTATGCTAGAGGCAGTCCTGCCTTTCAAACAGGATTATTCCTGCCATAAGGTGCTTTCTGTTGGGAAAAGAAGACAGTGATGGCTCTTTTGCTTTCCAGTAGATGTTTTGCTTGCCATACGCACGTTCTTGAGCAACTTTTCAGCATGTTCAGTAAGCACTGCCATAAAATACTGAGGTAGTAAGTCTGACCGTTGAATCTCTCCATCTCCTTATTGACATTGTTTTTGCAGTTCTCCTTTATAGCTGCTAGGAGAGGAATGGCATCTTGGGTGTTCTGGCAAGGTGATTCTTCCTTTGCCATCACTGCTAACTGGTCTTTAGTCCATAAACAAATGCCAGTCACTCAGGCAAAACAACAAGGACTGTGTTCAGTTCTTTAACTCTAGGAAGCTGAAGGAAGCCACATGGAATTACTAAGCCAGAATCTACCTGCTGTCTCACTCCCAGCTATGTGCTTCCTGCAGCAGAGAACAAACAGGGTATCTCAAGTTACTGCACTGAGCCAGCTCACCAAAGGCAGAGTAGGAATAGAGATAAAACTCTGCAGGCCAGTAGGAAAGAAAGGAGAAGAGGTGATCTGCTCCCTTCACCACACTTTCTCAGACCATTTTCTCTTTTCTGATGGTTTGTTTTGGTTTTTAATGTAGTAGAGAAAAACTCCATCACATTAAAGCCCAGATACAGAAGCCCATGCAAGTTTAGTATTAACTCGGTGGGGTCTTTGGAAGACATTATTACCATGTGCTAAGGGAAGATGTAAGGATGATTTTGGTCCTATTGAAAAAGCTGTAGTTCTTTTGTATTCACAGGTGAGGGGAAGATTTCTAATACTCAGCTGACCAAAGAGCCCTTGGAGATGTCAGCAAGGCCTCATGTAATTGCCGCAGCTTCTCATGAGGTGGTCATCAGGTATGACCGTTTACTGACAAGTTGTGATATGTTCAGGGCTGTGCAGGGAGAATGACCAAGGAGTGAGTCTTCATGTCTTGAACAGCAGCTTTTGCCTGCCTTTTCTCAATCACATGTTTTGAAGATCAGAGGTGTGTTGGCATTATCACCTTTCCCCATTTGGATGGGACTATGAGAGAGGAGTTTAAAGAGTATTTGTAGTTTAATGTAGTAATTTGTTTAGAAAGAGTGTAGAATTTATACTATCTCTTTAGTAACATCTAATGTTCATAGATGGTTTGCTAGAGAATTAGCATTATAACAGGTTGCTGTGATACAGAGAACATGTGAACTTCTAAAGACCTTTTTCCAGGTGAGCTTGGCAACACAGTTATGGGTGCATGGGTCATAGAATCATAGCATATCTCAAGTTGAAGGGGATCCATAAAGATCATCAGGTCCAATTCCCTGCTTCCTGCAGGAGTACCTAAAACTAAACCATACGACTGAGCGTGTCGTGCAGATGCGTCTTGGACTTGACAGACTTGGTGCCATGACCACTTCCTTGGGAACCTGCTCCAGTGACTCGCCATCCTCTCAGTCAGAAGCCTTTTCCTAATGTCCAGTCTGAACTTGCCCTGTTGCAGCTTCATCCTTTGTTCTCATGTCTTGCTGCTGGTTACCAGAGAGAGGAGGGTCATGAGTCGCATTCTCTTCCTGACTGGCCCATGAATGAGGATTCCTTTGTTGATGTTTTAGGAGTTGTTAGCTGTGCCCAGCTGTGCAGCTGCACCATCCCAGCTGTTGTGATCTTAACCCCATTAATTCTGGAGCTCAGTGGAGTTCAGCTTTTTCTGCTGGGATATTTGAAATAAAAAGTTCATTTCATCACCAGTCTTAGCTGTTGGTGTGCACAAAAAAGGACGACATGCATGGCAGCAGCAGTTTTGGGGTAGACAACTAGGGTACCGCTGCTTCTAGGCTCAGCTATGTAGTCATTTTAATTTCAGAAGCAGAATGTAAATTTTTGGATCTGAGCAATATTTGTCCTCGGTGCAGAACTCTCCTAAGGGTCTTGCTGACTGATCCTGATTCTGTGACTTTGCTAGGGAGTGGGTAATACTGAGTGGACACAGAATGTACAGGTGCTGCAAGAAGAAGCTATTCCTGTGTGCTTTTTCTTAAAGCACATTCTTGGATTGAGGGGGGATAAGTTCTATGTGTCACTGCTCTGCTGTTGCTGTGAGTCATGTTGTAGCAACGATGTTTTCTTAAGCTTGCAGTGAAAGCCTGTAAAGCAATGCAATGAAATCTCTTACGCTATTTTAACATGAAGCTCAGTTTGAAATACTTTCAAATAGGTTTGTAAGTTGTATGCAATGCCAGCAGTTCCGAACAGTAAGAAAAAATCAAATGTAAACTCCTCCTGGTTTCTGTGGGTTATATGGGAGAAGGTTTATGTATGTATGTGAGAGAAAAAACTGAGCTGGGGGGTGCTGCCTTGGTTTAAAACAAGAAGCAAGAGCCTCCAAAAGTAAAAGCTGCAATGGACTATTGAATTGAGTTATTTTTGAGGTACAGCTGTGCTGTTCATACTTTTTAGTTGGCTAAATGCCAAATCAGAGATTTTTTAATAACTTGTTTTTCCCCTCATAGTGCTATTTCTTCACATCTGAGTCCGCAGGAAGCATGCTGTTCTGTAGGAGAGGAGACCTTGAGGCTGTAAAAGAAGTGCTGGAAGCTGAGGCACAAATGCAGAATGACCTCAAGAGTACAGATTTTCAGTTTGCTCCACAAATAGGCCAATCTTAAGATTGTTTTGACTCAGTTTTGGTTTTCTTAGCATCTGTGGTTTGCTATAGTGACATTTGTGGGAGCTGTTGTTCAGATGAACACATAAGACGAGAACATTTGATGGTTTTCCTTAATTAAATATTCTAATTGTTTCAAAAGCAACGAAGTAACCGAACCATTTTTTATAAGGTTTGGTGGCCTGTTTGACTACAGTAGTATCCTGAGTTGCCTCCCACTGTGGGAGTTCTGGTAGAGGAGAAGCTGAAGGAGTCAGATGAGGGACTGGTGAGCTGAGGTGGGAAGTTCTTGCACCTTTTAGCTGCCTTTTCCTCAGCAGTGGCACCAAGTCACTTAAATTTTCAGTAGCCTTCAGACTTCTATTTGTGAGCCAGGTTTGTGGCTGATGGGCACAAAGCTTGTTACGGGGAAGGACAAGAGATGGACAGCAGGGCAGATGTTTCAGTTACTTGGTTTCTTTAGGGGATGAGGTGAGGACAGCTACATTGCTGCTTGCAGCAGCTTCCAACCATTGAGCTGAGACTGCCTTCTGAAGCATTTGCCTGTGTCCTGGGCTGTGAAAACTGAAGGGGGATGAGGAATCATAGAGAAGTTTGCTTATTTGGGAGCATAGAGGTCCACCTCAAATTCCTGATTGCTCTGGAGTGACTTTTGTCAGGTTTAAGGGAGAAGCCATGCTGGAGCTAGGGAAGGAAAGGTGTTGTGGTGAGGTGGCAGTGAATGCATGCTGCAGAGGTGGCCCTATGAATTCCCCTGTGAAGCGGCACACTGTACTGTCTTCAGCTGGTGTTTGATCTTTCTGGGGTTTTGTGAATAATTGTAGTTTTAACCTCTGTAATAGAAACTGTGAGGTGGTGAAACTGGCCAAAGGCTTTAGGGAATTTCAAGTCAAATAATTTGACATTTTACTAGACTAAAAAAAGTGGAAAAACTGTTTATTTTTTGAGTATGCTCTATCAGCATGAGCTGTTCTGGCACTTCTGTCATGATGTTAAGGAGCTGATTGTCTCACTGACTCGTTTTGGCCCAAAGGGAAACCAGCTTTAAACATAAACTGATTGGAATTACACAACTTCCTTATCATTGCCTTTATGAGGCAAAACTAGATCTGTATCTGAGATCTTGCAGCTCCTCACCCTCTGTCCCCCCACTCCAAGAATTGCTGTGTCACAGCTTAATTTGCTTTTCAGGAAAACGAGATCAAGTTGCTAACTGCAGAAATCGAGCGTCTGAAGAACTTTGGATGCTTGGGAGTCTCCCCAAGTTTGGAAGGGCTGCGAGACGAAAACGCAAAGCTTAAGTATCGCTTAAACTTCCTTCGAAAGGTAGGGGAATGGAGAATTCATGCTGTCGCCTGTGGGCTTTTTTTCTCATTAAGACAAGCTAAATAAATGATGTCAGTTTGTTACAGCTAGTGATGTGTGACAGCATGCTCAGTCAGCATTCTGATGCCTTAATTGTTGGTGGCACATCAGATATTTCCTGGTTCCTTTAACAGAAACCTACTTGATGAAAAATGTCAGTAGATGAGTAAGTGTACACCATACAGTCTTGGCTGTTCAGCTGAGCTCTCTGCCAGCACCACTGACAAAGGTGTGAGAAGTAATGTAGCCCTGCGTTCAGGGGGGAGGTTGAAAGGCAGAAGCAGCGCTTGAATATGTGATTTTTTATGTTGTATGTGTTGCTGCTGTGCCTGGAAGTGTCAGCCAAATCTGTCAGCTATGCTTTGCCAGACAGCCAAGGAAAAATGTGGGATGTAATGGCTCCTCAAATGTAGTGAATTTAGCCTTCTGGATTTTGATTTTTTTCAGAGCCTTCAAGAGGAAAGAAGCAAAACAGCCAAAAGCATGATTAATATCAACAGCTGTCTTCAGGAGATCTTTGGAGCTGCTATTCAGGCTGCCTACCCAGATTTAGAAAACCCTCCACTAGTGGTGACACCAAGTCAGCAGCCCAAATTTGGGGATTACCAGTGTAACAGCGCCATGGGCATAACACAGGTAAATCTGAACCATCTTACAGAGAAGAAAAAATGTGCATGTTGTCTGTTGGAAGCTGAGGGACAGACAGCACAGTGAGAGGTTGCAGTACTGGACCTGTTGGAGGCCTCTGGCCTGAGAATTCAGTGAGTATCTTAACAGCATTTTAGGGGAAGCACCATCGGCCTTCAGAGAGATCTTTAAACCCATTGAAATGACTGGTATGAAAGATTTCTACGTTTCACAGGAAAGCTGTTCAGTTCATGGGATCTAAATCATATCAGGATTTAAGTGCTGCATTGATTTACTAAACAATAAATCACAATTCTGAACAGTTACAAACTGTTAATAAGCACCTAATAAGGTCTAAATGCTCAGGTGTAACACCAGGAAAGTACAGTGTCCCCCACATGTTTGCAGATTTCTGTGCACACAGTCCCCTTCTCAAAGGGCAGGTGGGTTACAAACATTCTAGCCCTTGTTGCACACATCTTCTGGTGTGACAGCTGAGCTTTCTACTGGCCACCCAACACCTGCAGCAGTGAGGAAGGGCCTAGGCACTGCCTTGTGTGCCTGGGTGGGTTATGGGTCCCTGTATGCCCCATCCTGAACCGCTCTTCACGAGCACAGGCCATTTAAGGCACCTGCTGGTGCGGGTCATTGCTGGGCCTGCTCACAGGCTGTGGTAGCTGTGAAGCACCTTCTAACAATGTCCAGTCAGGTATAGACTATTGCTCAGGAACTGACCTTCAGCTCAGTCCTTGGTTTCAAAAGCCTTTCTTTAATTCCCAGGTTACAGCTGAATTTGGCTGATGATTTTGTATCCCTTTAAGCATTTTCAGTTTTGTGACAAACACTCTTTCAGATGGATGTGTGTACACTTGTATGTGATTGGTAGCGTCTAGATTTCTTTTAATAGAGCAAAAGGCAGGAAACTTGGAGGGATTGTTGTGATATTCTCATCTCAGAGCTTTTCAGGCAACAGTAAGAATGGTTCCACTTTCCAGAACACCTGTTAAGCCTGTCCAAAGGAAGGAGTGGGCTTTTTTCAGCTGTTGGCTGGTATCAGCAGTTACTTTGGAAATTATGGCATTGATGCTTCCTGGAAGATATTTGGCCAAAGAGGACCCAAACAGAATAGGAGACATTTCATGAGTTGCTCAGTGGACCAGGACTGTGCTTAAGGAAATGCCAAAGGTGGGGGAGAAGGAAGGTGGTGCATTCTAGCTTAGGTGCTGAAGCACCCAAACTTCCAGTGCATTAATGCCTCTGAATGAATAGGCAGACTTCTTGTGATTGCAGATCTTTTATTTTACAGTCAACAACAGAAGCAACATTTTTACATGTTCTGCTGCCATTTCACCTTTAGTGATCTATTGGACTTGTAATTTTGACATTGAACTTGCCCAACCCTCATGGAATTCTGCTGTCCCAGGTTGTCATCTGCAATGCCTGTTGTCCTCCTGCAATGTGTTGGACTCCCCAGGCAGCACTGATACGTGCCAGCCAGCAGGCTCCTGCCCTGGAGCGCCAAGGCGGAAGCGGCCCTCAAATACGTGTCGTCCTGCCTTGGTCTTGTTAGCACATTGTGGCTGGGCTCCAGCCAGAGGAGCACCCTGGGTGACTGCACTGGCATGGCCTCTCAGGGCTTTGCCATCTTCCTGACCGCTGCGTCACCCCAATTAAGTCACTGTTGGATTCTCCAGCAGTTCTGGCTTCGCACCATCAACGTCGTTCACATAACTCTGTCTCAACCGTCCCTTTCAAGCCAGGGTTTCAAGTTCCAGGCTATCAGGTGTACTGGTGAACAGGGGTTCCTGACATTGGGCAGGCTATAGAGTTTATTCCCTGGGAAGACGTGCTGTGTGAGCTGGGCCCAAGCTTGGCAGTACTGACACATGCAGCACACTCAGAGCATGCCAACACAGCAGGTAGGGGATGGAGTGCAGTCACTTCCCTCTGAGAGCAGCAGGTTATGGATTTTCCATTAACTTAAGTTTTTGGGACTTGGCTGTGATGCACATCTCCTCAGCGTGTGCCCTGCACAGAGCTGGACACCAGTCATAGTGGCTGCCAAGGAGCAGGAGATGCCCTGACTTGGGCAGCAGTAGTACGTGCCAGGCAGCAGCCTCTCCCTGCAGTGCACTGATGTGGAAGCAGCCCTCACAAATGCATATTGTTTTCCCGGGAGCTCGTTAGCATATTAATGCCTGGGGTTTGAGCCAGGACCTCTGCTTGCTCTTTGGAGTAATGGAGTATGGTGACTGTTTTCTGGAGTGATTCCAGCAATATGCTTTTAAACTGGTGTGCAGTGCCCCTAATCTGGTTTTGCAGTTATTTTTCCTGTGGTTTGGCTTTCACTAAAAGCTACAGAGTTTTGCTTTTCTTACCTATTCTAAACTTTTACTCTTAGAAGGATCTTGTTTCAATCAGCTGTGTGACAGGTTAAACAGGCAGCTGAAACCTTGGTAGAAGTCACCTTTTGCAGCAGACTGCGAGGCAGCAAATAGAAGCAGTAGTGAGTGTAAATGCTGAGTTAACATGCACCTTGTGGCCCTGATGGTAGTGAGGGGATAGATTATTTCAAACACATCAGAGTAAGAATGGAAAACGGTCCTCAGAAACAAAGAGTTGTGGGAATCTTATAGTGGGAGTGTTGTGTTTTGCAAGGATGGGTTGGTCTAGCTCACAGAATCCTCCTAAAAGGTGATTTTGTGACACCTACAAAAAGCAATGTGAGAAGATGCTCTTGAGAAATTGTGGAGTTGGACTAGATCTTTGAAGGTCCCTTCCAACCCAAACCATACCCTTGCTGACATTGTATGTTAGTGTTGCTTGAGCTCCTCAATGGGGCACTTAGGTCTGGATGGAAAAGAAGAACTAGACTACAGCATTTTTTTCCGATGCCCTTTGAAGAAAATTGGCCAGTGTTAGGATTATTGTTTGCTTGGGTTGTTGGGCTTTATCTATTCATTTATTGATTGCTTGAGTCTAAGGTAGGACTCGGGGCAGTTTGCTTTAGCTTCTTTTAATCAAAAATCAGGAGACTTGCTCTGAAACCACACTTGGCATCAAAACTTCCAATGTGAATGATGGCAGAGCTGAAGATATCCATGAGCACGAGGAACAGGAGTGGGAAGCCATGTGCCAGCTATCTTGAGTTTCAAAGAGCTTGTCCCTATTTCCTGACTTACAGAGGTACACATTTTCCAAACCACTTAATGGATGATGAACAATAGCCTGGAAGATTTTCTTCTAATGTGGGGACTACCCTTCAGTTATCCTTAGCAGAAGGGGATGAATGTGTTTGGTCTAGTTAGATTTATACTGAGCAGAGAGAGATGGTCTAACCCATAAAATTTGCTAGAAGTGTTTTCCCTTTGTGTGGCTCTCTATTATGAAGCTAAAGAATTATGAGCATCTTTCAGTGAGCAGTGTCTGTGCTTTCTCTTTCACTCCGTGGAATGGTTTGTAGGATTGAATTCTCCTTGATCTTCTTGTGTTTCAGATTCTGCTCAAAACCAAAGAGCAGAAGGTTAGCCCAAGAGAAATTGCAGAGAAAATATCAAAAAACATTCCTGCCAACGAATGCATTGAGAAGGTTGAAATTGCCGGTCCTGGTAAGATGGATTCATGTTACACACTGTGTATGTTCTAAAGCAGATAGGGAGATTTTATACTGGATGGTGAGCTGGGAAGATAAGTTCAACTGTTTTGTGATTTTAAACTGCAGTTACAGGGTGGATTACCTTCTGTTTTAGTGAGCTTTTGTAGCCCTCAGACTTGTGCAGCATCAGAAAATCTACCTCTGTATTAGAACCTGCAAGTGCAACCCTGAGCTCTTTAATTAGCATTTTTTTTCACTGATCCTTAAGGGATCAGCTTTTCACCTTCAAATATTGGTGATGGGTATCGGGCCACAGTCATGAAATCACAGCAAAAATCAATATGCCCTTCTGGCTGACGCTTGCATGGTGAGGAGACCTTGTCCTCTCAGGCCTGAGATGCTGGAGTAGCATGGAGGTTATTAATTGCTGTGTCTGTTTTGTCCTTGTGACCCAGGAATAAACTCAAGGGCTGATATTCCTTAGGGCTCCAACATGAACCCAACAATACATGGCACAGCCCTTGGAGTGCTTGGGCAGAAGGTTGTGCATTAGCTCTGTGAAGCTGGATAAATAAACTAGTGACACCCCACAAGCCTGGATTATCCCAGGTGAAGATGTTTGTTTGAAGATATGAATTTTTAAAAAGGAGACAAAACAGGGTTTGGCTTTGCATTCCACAAACCCTGGCATTAGAAATGTCTTTATAAATTCAGCTTTGAGTGACAGTATGCAAGGAGTTATGTCAGAGGAGTAGCTTGCAGCATGTAACTCCTGCACTAAAGGCTATAGTGGTGTGAAACAGATGCTTGTAATCTGGGAACAGAAATTGTCTTCTAGTGACAGCTTTGTCCTGTTGCTGGAAAATTCTGTTTTCTCAGGCTGGCTTCATATGCTTTTGTCCTCGATGCAAGGAAGCAGAAATCCAGGGGAGGGAATCAAAAATTGGTTTGAGGCACTTTTGCAGCCCCAGCACTCAATGCTGGTTTTCTCCTCTAAAGGTTTTATCAATGTCCACCTGAGAAAGGATTTTGTGTCAAAGCAGCTGAGCAGTTTATTGATGAATGGAGTTCAGCCACCAGCTGTTGGCAAAAGGAAAAAGGTATGGCAGGAAGGGTCATCCTGTCCCCATAGGGATGAAATGGGCTGCAGGGAGCTCTACAGTTCCCCCTGAAGGGATTCACTGAGCAGATGGCCATGTCAGCTGGTTGTTACATCAGAGAAATGGGCTGTGACTCTAGGGGCTGGGGACTGCTGAGTAGGCCATGTGTACCTGGTGTGGTCTCTGGTGGGTAAGGGACAGGACTCCCTGAGGACTGCATGTTCTGTTGCGATCAGTCTGAGAGCGGTCTCTGACGCTGTACTGGGTGGGTGCGGCCGAACCTCAGGCTGGGAGCCTGCTCTGATCTCCCCTTGTCTTTTGCTGTGTGCTGCTGGCAGCGAAGGATGTGAGGGGCAGCAGAGGTGAGCCTCTTTCCTCCCATTCCACCTGCCAACAAAACCCAGATGAAACACATAGGGTATGGTAATGACTGCTGGGTTTTATTATGCTTTTTACCTTTGATACTGTCTAAGGTGGTGGTGGATTTCTCATCCCCTAACATTGCAAAGGAGATGCATGTTGGCCACCTGCGCTCTACTATCATTGGAGAAAGTATGTGCCGGCTGTTCGAATTTGCAGGTTATGATGTTTTGAGGTGAGTCAATTTCTGGGTGTGGTGTCCTTGTTGGGCTAATCTATGCAATACCCGTTTCTGTGCTTTGGTCTTTATGAGCATATAACAAATAATCCTTTATGTGTTGTAACGTACTACACATAAGCTGAACAAGTGTAGCAGGGTTAGGAGTCAAGGTGGGCAGCAGGCTAATTGCAGCAAAACTGGGGAGGCTTGCATGGTTTTGGTTTCTGATATTATGTGTATTTCTTCTTCTAGAACATGTATTTTTTTAAACACATGTATTTTAAAACATATGTTTGAGAAATCATTATTATTGTCCTCTTTGATTGCTTCAAGGTTAAACCATTTAGGAGATTGGGGCACCCAGTTTGGAATGCTCATTGCTCACCTCCAAGACAAATTTCCAGATTACCTAACTGTTTCTCCTCCCATTGGGGATCTCCAGGCTTTTTACAAGGTATCTCTCACAAAAAAGGGTGTGATATTTATGTCAGCATCTGAAAAGCAGATTGAGGAACTTTACAAATTGCAGCATTGTTTTGGGGACTGAAGAATTGAATCACTGTTAAAAGACTATTGCAGTGACCTGCCACTGGGTAATGAATTGTGGTATCTGGTGTTGAGTTGTCCATGTGGGGCATGACTAGAGGAATTTGTAAGGATGCTGCCTCCCTCCTTTTTGAGATGACTGCTTGGAGAGCTTGTTAATGAATGTTAGGTTGGTTGAGGGCAGAGAGCAGTGCTTTTCATGTGGTGTGTTCTATTCCAGGAATCCAAGAGGAGGTTTGACACAGAAGAGGAGTTCAAGAAACGTGCATACCAATGTGTGGTGCTGCTGCAGAGCAAAAACCCAGACTTCATTAAGGCGTGGGAACTGATCTGTGACGTGTCGCGGAAAGGTGACTTGCCCAGATTCAGGAACATATCTCAGCAGTACGACAGTGTTGCTTTCCTCACCTTTATGTCTGAGTCCGTCCTCTAGTTTCTTTTGAAAATCACTGCTGTACTGCTGTGAGAAGCTTAGAGTAAATGACCAGTACAGCCAAAGTACTATACTGTCTGTGGAGGTTTTCGGCCAAATCTTCTGTCTCTAGAATCTAGTCTCAGTCCTAGTCTGATGGAACTTGCTGTCTGCCTCTTGGTAAATGTATGCCACTGCTCCCTGTTGCATACACTTAATGGAAGCATTTTGTTCTGTTTCCTTCCTCAAGAGTTCCAGAAAATCTACAAGTGCTTGGACATCACACTCATAGAGAGAGGAGAATCATTCTACCATGACATGATGAAAGACATTGTGAAAGAATTTGAAGATAAAGGTGAGGCTTTTGGTCTTAGTCTGAAGTTCTGCAGCAGTCACAGTGAGTGAGATAACCTCACCCCTGTCCAGTGAGGCTTAGGACTGAAGTTTTTGAAGCTGTGTGTTCCCTACCCTTGTTCTTTTCCTCATGCCCTACTCTTGTTCTTTTTCTCATTGCCTCCCTTTGTTCTTTTTTCTCATTCCCTCCCTTTGTTCCTTTTCTTAGCCATATTTCCTAAGTGGATCTTTGGTGGCTTTTCCTCACAGAGAAGCATTAGCAGAATTTATTCTTAGATATATTTCATTCCGTAAAGCTTGAATCTTTCTTGCTGATGCCAAAAGCAGTTCATCTGTGATATTTGCAGGCTATAGCATGAGGTAGTACTGTAATTTTTTGTATCCTTAGTAAATAGTGAAGGAGCAATATGACAGACTTCCTGATCTTAGTGTTGTGACTGTATGAGAACTTGGAGACAGCTCTGTGAAGACAGTGGCATTTTTGGATCGTGTTGACTTTGAGCCTGGCAAGAAGCTTAGGGGAGCATAACAGGTCTCTGGTTTTATATGTTCCTGTCTGTATTTGGTAGTTCTTTAGTCTCAACATCTGAAGTGTTCGGATGTTGAGTTGCTAGAACATGTCCAGAGAAGGGCAACAAAGCTTGTGAGGGGTTTGCAGCACAAGCCCTATGAGGAGAGGCTGAAGGAACTGGGGTTGCTTAGCCTGGAGAAGAGAAGGCTCAGAGGAAACCTTATTGCCATCCACAACTACCTGAAGGGAGGTTGTAGCCGGGTGGGGGTTGGTCTTTTCTCCCAGGCAACCACCAACAGAACAAGAGGATACAGTTTCAAGCTGCACCAGGGAAGGTTTAGGCTGGATGTTAGGACGTTCTTCACAGAAAGAGTTATTTGCCATTGGAATGTGCTGCCCAGGGAGATGGTGGAGTCACAATCACTTTTTAAAAAGAGACTGCATGAGGCACTTAGTACCAAGATTTAGTTGATTAGATTGTGTTGGGTGATAGGTTGGACTTGATGATCTCGAAGGTCTTTTCCAACCTGGTTAATTCTATATTTTGTATTCTATTATGTATATCTGAAATGTTGACTAGGCTTGTCTCTGAAAAACTTGGTACTCAGTTCTCATGGCACCTCCACAGAGTTTCTGTTGCCTTTCATTCCATACTTCATGATGCTCTTTTTGTGGGCTAAAGGTGGATCTGGATGCTGGTGACAGGACACCAATTAGGTCTTTTCTGATAAGGCCAGCTCTGTACAGATTCACTTCCTTATGCATGCTCTTGAGTTCTGGAAGTACAATTCAGAATATGGCAAGGGAATTCTCATTGAGGTTTTCTATATTTGGAGCCGTGAATTACTTGATAACATGAGTGCATGGCCTTTTCTTGCAGGTAGCATCTGGAAAGGGGAATATTTATGCCTGTGCTGCCCCTTCCTCCCCCTGCCCGCCCCTGCCCCGTGCAGTCCAACACAGGATGTTTTCCATTGCTCTTCCAGGATTTGTCCAGGTTGATGACGGCCGGAAGATCGTCTTTGTCCCAGGCTTCCCTGTGCCATTGACAATCATGAAGTCAGATGGAGGTTACACATATGACACATCTGACTTGGCTGCTCTTAAACACAGGCTGTATGAAGAGAAGGCTGACATTCTTATTTACGTTGTTGACAGTGGCCAGGTGAGCATGCCAAGCTCTGCTGCCACTGCTGCCACAGAGCATCAGAAAGTCTGATAACCAGTGAGTGCAACAGTAACGTAGGTTGGGGTTTAGTGTGGTTGGTATGTTTACTTATGCCCTTGATGATGTAACAGGGAATCTAGTTTGGGGACTGGCAGTCTTCCTAAGAGCCCCTTAAACTGATTGATTAGAGAGAGGCCTAATTACCACTGGAGCTGGATGAAGCCTAAATCTCAGTAGATGAATCTGGAGTAAGTATTGGGTTTCTCCTTATGTAAGGAAATGCAAAATTGTCAGCTCTGTATCTGAGCAGTGATGGGAATTTGCCAGGTTGAAGTGGAATTTGTCTGGGGACATTTTAACTCTCATTGTGAAGGCAGTAAAGCTGGGAAGAAAACTGTACATGGAGGAGTAGATTGAGAACCAGTTGTTGGTATTTGTTCCTGGCAGTCGGTGCATTTACAAACAGTGTTTGCAGCTGGACAGATGATTGGCTGGTATGATCCCAAAGTAACCAGAGTGGCCCATGCTGCCTTTGGAGTGGTGCTGGGAGAAGACAAGTAAGTCTTTGGATATAGTTTTTCCTCTGGATGTGCTCTGGAAGATGTTTGAGTGAATGGAGAAGACTTGTTGTTTGTAACTGTGACATTTCATTGTGTCATGGTCCTTGATCTACATAGTCACTGGTCCTGTGGTCAGGCTCACTCTTGGGCCTAGCTTCTGCTGCCTGGCATTTGGGGAGGTGCACTAGGAATGGCTGGTGGAAGTGCAATGCAAGCTAATGTGAAAATATGTCAAAGCAAAGGCCTCATGGTAAAGTTGGTAAAAGAACCTCTTGTGTCCTAGTCTGCAGGGCAGGCCCATGTGCTCCCGGGTTGTTCCTGTGACAGCTACACATCTTGAAGTTGTGGCTAGATCAGTGCACTCTGACAGTCGCCTGTCATTGCAGACTGGGTGTGCGTGCTGTGGGTCTGTTACAAAATGAAAGGTGTCTTGCTGGTCTGGGCAAGAGTCTGGGACAATTCTGACTGTTGGAGCCTTCCTGGTCACCCCTCTGGGCCACTCCATAGTGTTTTCTCAGAACTGTAGCTCTGTGTGAAGTCACTTTCTTTAATACGAGAGGATTTGTGGCCATGTGCCTTTTTAAGAAGACAGAAGGAATGAGCGGTGGAAATTCCTGCAAGAAGTTCTGATGTATATTCTAGGTCTGCTTGGGCACACATAGTGCCTAGACAGGGAGTGGAAGTGTTTTGCCTCTTAGCTGGTGGTAATTTTGGCTGTGTGCTTTCAGGAAGAAGTTCAAAACTCGCTCAGGGGATACGGTGCGTCTCATAGACCTGCTGGAAGAAGGGCTGAAACGAGCTATGGACAAGCTGAAGGACAAGGAACGGGACAAGGTAGCTGTGAAAAACTGCTTCTCTTTCCGGAGGACTTTACAGATCTGTTCAGACTTGTGGATCCCACACTCTGGGTGTGAGCTGAGAATACGGATGCCCAGGAGATGTTGTAGGTGGTGTACAGTCGGTGTGATTGTTTGGTAGCAGTTTGGGCAGGGAGCTGTCATGGGAAAAGAAGCACATGTGAGCTGCAGGCAGCACACTGGCCTCTGGCTGGTACTGCAGAGCTTTCTGAGGGTGGGAGAGGAGGGCTGTACCTGGCAGGTGGTCACAGAATGTAAAGTTACAACTTTGGCCTGCTGGGCTAGCAGGGACTTCTAGTGATGGATGGTTAGGGATCTGCAGGAAGCAGAGCACAGAGTAAGTGTCCAGCATGTATAGCAGACAGTATGTGATGGGGCACAGAGCTCCTGGGGGCCTTCAGAGGGACTCAGCCTTAATCTGGGCAGGGCTATAGTGCTGTTTGATTGCAGGAGGAAGGAGGACTGAATGTGGGGTTGTCTGATGCCCTGAGGTGGAGAGGTGGGTGTGACCCTTTCACCTGGGTAAAATCCCCTCAGCAGCATGGGTTCCCTTGTGAGCCATGCTGAGTGGCCAAGGCTGCCTTGTGGTTTGTGATGCCAACACAGCATTCTTCCTCTTGACTGTGGCCTGCTTTGGAATGGCAACAGGTCCTCACAGCAGACGAGCTGAAGGCTGCCCAGACATCAGTCGCTTTTGGGTGCATTAAATATGCAGACCTGTCCCACAACAGATTGAACGACTACGTCTTCTCCTTCGACAAGATGCTGGACGACCGAGGAAACACAGCTGCATACTTGCTGTATGCCTTCACACGGATCAGGTAGGTGCAGTGTGCAGGGAGCTGCCTGCAGGTCGTCTCTGATGCTCTGCATCATTATCACTAAGGAGGGTGTGGGGAAAGAGGTGACTTAGTTATGTCAGTGGTGTTGGGGCAGTTGGTAAGAGAAGCCAGCTACATCTGGTATGTGCCACAGGCAAGATTTTATTTGTCATCAGAAATGGTGTTCTCTGCTATTTGAGACAGGGCTCCTCTGTGTAGTGTGTTCTGGGCTTTTAGCTGGAAGGGAGGGGAGCTCTTGCTCATTCCATCAGAGCATTGAGGTGCTTGGAAAAGCATGAGCTATTCCAGCAGACGCTCACCTCAGGTGTCACTGTTCCCCCCAGCTTTTCTGGCACCCTGAGCCCTGGTATGCTTGTCATCAGCAGCTGTACTTGTCAGTGCCTGTGCCCAGAGTACAACTCTCCCTGCTCCCCTACAGTGCCCTGCTGGGTTGCTTGGATGGCAGCACCTCCCTGTACCTTCCAAGGGCTCACTGCTATCTTTGGGCCTGGAAACCCAGGGCTGGGTGAAGGAGGAGATCAGCAGGGGGCCAGTGCTAGCCCAGCAACAGACCAGACAGGTGATGAGCTGCAGGCTGGCCCTGTGGCAGGTGGAGCAGTGGGGCCCCTCCCAAGCAGGCTGTGTTCTGGACCGTTTCAGGGCTATTGCTCGCCTGGCCAATGTTGATGAGCAAATGCTGCGGAAAGCAGCCAGGGAGGAGGTGCTCATCCTTGACCACGAGAAGGAATGGAAACTGGGCAAGTGCATCCTGAGGTTCCCTGAGATTCTGCAGAAGATCCTGGAGGACTTGTTATTGCACACACTCTGTGACTACCTTTATGAGCTGGCTACCACCTTCACCGAGTTCTATGACAACTGCTACTGCGTTGAGAAGGACAGGCAGAGTGGTGAGTGCTGGCCTAGGGGTGCTCTGTGTGCCTGTGTCACATACCATGGTACAGGAAACTTGTGGGGTGTTTCCCTGTGCTGCCAAGGCTGTTGTCACTCTACCTGCTGCTGCAGAGCAAGAACTGTCCATGTGGGAGGACTGACAGTGGCTGGAGCAGCCTGTGAGCAGGAAGATTGAGTACAGAATTGTGAGCAGCCAGGAACCTAGAAAAACGAAGGCTGGCCAAGTCTGCCTGGCTGAGGGAGAACAGGAGGGGGTTGATTTGCCCAGCCAAGGCTGTGGGCGAAGGGGGTTGCCCTGGGGAAGGCAGTACTGGCTGTTCTGAGCCACTGTTCTAGCTCCTGTGTTGGTGTTTTGCAGGTCAGATCGTGAAGGTGAACATGTGGAGGCTGCTGCTGTGCGAAGCCACTGCCACCGTCATGGCCAAAGGATTCGACATCCTGGGTATTAAACCTGTGCAGAGGATGTAACTGTGCCCTGTGGGGTGACAATAAAGGGACTAAACAGCTGGAGGTATCTGTGTCTGTGGGGTGGGGAAGATGCGCTAAGGGAGCAGCACCCCTTAGAGAAAGAAGGGAAAGAATGAAAGGCAAGAAGGAAGAATGAAAGGAAGGAGGGGGAAGTGAATAAGGAAGGAAAGTAAGAGAGGGCCATGGTCACAGCTCAGAGCAATTCTCTGTGCAGGAGTCAAGCTCCACAAGCACATGCTTGGGGCTACTCTGCTTCAGTCTGCAGAGTTAAAGGACTAAGAACTTAGAATGCCCAAGTTACCTCCTCAAAACCTTCCAAGCACAGTGACAGTCACCCACAGTCCCAGAGCTGCCTTTCTGTAATAACCCCAGCCATCCTCACATGCCAGGTGTGAGCAGCTCAGCCAGCTTTTGGTGTCATCTCTGGCATCCCCCAGCAGAGCACTCAGCTCTCAAGAGAGCCAGGTGGTCTTATCCCGGCCCTCAGTGTGAGGCCCTGGTGCTCAGAATGTTTGTCTCATGGAAGCTGTGAGCTGACCAAGGCAGCACTCATGTACCTGCAGAAGAGATCAAACGTGACAGTCAGGACTGAAATTTAACATAACACACAAGGGAGGTGTGAAACAACACACAGCAGGCAAACACACATCACTGCCCTGTGCAGATGGCCAGTACCAGCCCTCCCTCAGATAAGGGATGGTGGCTTCCTGAGTGCCTCTGAGGACAGCACTGTTAGGTTGCACACTGTGGGAGCTGCACCACCAGCTGCCAGCAGTACTGGTGCAGGCAGGCAGGCAACTGTTTCACTTGGAGGAGCAGGAGGCCCATGGGAGGATCAGATGGATTAACTAGATTCCCTCAGAGGATGACACAGGGGAATTTTCTTTCCCCACACAGTGATGTTTTGAATCCCTGCAGAGTCAGCAAACCTCTGCTGGGTGCATTTTGATCACTGGTAACCACAAGGCCAACTGCAAGGCAGAGGGCCATGGCTCCTGCCTTTGCCTTGGGATTTGTTGGAAGCTCTGCTGTGTGCAGTAAAGCAGCACCAACCTGAGGCTTTGCTACCTATAAAGCGTAGGTGTGGCATTTGATTTAGGTGCTCACTGGTGTGTGTGTGTGTGTACACATATCTCTGTACAGATCAGTATTTAGATACAAAGCAAGCTGTATCATCTACCTGATGGCCCAGGGTGTCTCTCTATGTAGGCAGTTGTGGGAAAGGGCTCAGCTGTGGCAGCTAGACAGGGCCTGGCACCTCATGTGCACAGGTCTGGCACTTAAGCCAGCACACAGCTCTGAAAACACACATTCCTGATGGCTGGCTGAGTAATGCCCACAAACCAGAGCTTGCTCTGGTGCCATGCTGGCAGCAGTGCAACAGCCATATGTGCTGGGGGCTTCACCAGCTGCCCAAGCTGTTGTGCTCCCTGGCCATCTCCTGTTCACAAACCCCTACTCCTGCCATAGCCATGCTCGTCCTCCTCCCAGGGCTAGGCTGGGCACAGGCAGGAGTCCAAGCCCTTCTGGAACGCCCACTATGGAGTCTGGCAGCCCCAGCATTGCTGGCTGCTTGGGGGACCAAGGTGCTGAGCAGAGTACCATGGGGTAGGACTGAGCAGCACCTCACCAGTCAGTACCCTGTCCCAACACACCTGAGGGAGATGTGCAACGGGCCTGGGGACGGCAGTGGGGAGCAGCTGACTCCTGGTTGCAGGTGCAGTGCATCCATCAGTGCTGAGGACAAGCCAGGCAGTCAGGTTCGGTGGTGGTGGCAGCATCAGCTGCAGTCCAGCAACGACCAAATAGCTGAGCATCAGGATCAAGGTTCAGGGCAGCAGGTGCATGTCCAGGCACAGGCATGGCTGAGGCTGCCCTGTGCCGCTGCCTGCAGGCTCTCCTCGAGGTCATCAGCAGAAGGGGACATCTCCCTCCAGACAGTTTCTGGGTGCTGGCACCAAACCTCTCCCTGTCAGGGCAGAGGCACACCAGCAGCTCCCTGTCACCGCTCAGCAGCTCCACAGCTCACAGGCCTGGTGTCCTTGGTCATGGCAGGAGCTTGCTGGATGTCTGTGGGTCCAAGGGCAGCTCAGAGTCCCTTCAGGGCCATTTTGGGGAGCCATGCAGCCAAGGATGAAGCCAGCTCCCATGTCACTGGGGCTGACTGTAGGGTGCAGGGCAGGCAGCAGGTGTCAGAGCATCCCAGGCGGCATCAGGGCTAGGAAGAGGGATTGAGGCCACCACGGAGAAACTGAGACCCATGATTTGGCTGGGGACAGAGGGGAACACTTAGGAGCCTTGGCCTGGTTGGGGACCATTATGGAGAGACTGGACCCCAGGCTGGGCTAGGGAGGAGTAGGTGCCACTCCGAAGCCAGGAGCTGGTTGTGGGGGAATCAGTGCTGGGGTAGGAACCCTAGGATGGGGCCATGTCTCATTTCAGGGGCACCATGGAGCATCAGCTCCTGCCCAGTTGTGCTGGAGCAGAGCACAAGGAAGCCCAAGCTGTCAGCGTGCACCACAAGGGATGGTGGACCCCCAAGGGGAATGAGCCAGGAGTCAAGTGGGATAACAGGGTTGGCAGGGCAGCTGCCAGGTCCCACAGTACCTGAGCCAGGCCAGAGGTGGCAACCAAGGTCAGCCAAGAGTCTAGCTCTTCAGGCACATCCATGGTGATGAGGTCCAAGGGTGAGCCAGGAACGTGAGTTAGCAAGGGATGTCAGGATCAGGTCCAGTGACAACAGCCTAGTGATCACCAGGCAAGTCCATATGGATGTGGAAAGGCCAAGGTCAAGCCGGGAAGTCAGTCTGTGGGTCAATGTCCAGGTCCAGATTACTGGGGTTCACAGCCAGGCACAGGCATGGCTCTTGCTCTGGCCAAGCCCCAGCAGCAAAACCTCAGCTTCCACCCACTCCCACAAAAAGGGATGGTTGGCCTTGGCCGGGGCCTCCCTCCAAGAGCCTATGGCAGCCTCTGCCCCACAGGTACTCTCTAAACTGACCCTAAGCTCAGGGAGTCAAAGAACAGTCGTAGATGGATGATGGAGGAGGAAGTGGAGTAATGTTCTCACAGCCCTCACTAACAGTTGTGGGTAAATCTGCACTGACATATTTTCTGTTCCATGGAGTCAGCAGGACTCACACCTGCCACAGGCTGAGAGAAGCAGCTGGGCTGGCAAGGGACCTCTGTGGGGCTCTGGCCCAGACAGCTGCTCGAAGCAGGCCACCCACATCAGGCTGCTTAGGGCTTTTGCTTTGCTCCAGCAAGTGACATACCTGGAACAGTCTGTTGCACTCCATTATCATGTGGGCCAAGCCCTGCGTTGCTGCCAGGTTCTCACTCAGCTCCCTCTGGTCTGGCTTCCCCAGGCTGCATTTCCTCTGACTAGATCTGTGGAGAGGAGAAGGTGAAAAGAAGGCTGTGTGAGCAATATGTGTGACCCACAAGCACCATATGCCTACTCAGGCTGGTTTCCAGCCTCAGGACTGAAGTGGTAATGTATGCCCAAGAAAGGCAAATCAGGGCTTTTTATTCCCCAAATACCATCACACTCTCGGCCAAAGACAGCACTGACTTCAAGCTGGTTTGTGTGTAACCTTCAAGTATCAAGCCCCTTTGATACCCTGCAAAACCCATGTAGAACCTGTTAAATCCTTTGGCCCAAACCAAACACCAAACATAATCATTACATGACATCGTTAATCTTGGAATCTCATGCTCTTACCTATGTGCATTCCTGCCAAATGGCTTGAAAATTGGGTGGAAGATGAGTCCTCAGTGCTGCTCCTCAAAGTCAAACCTGTCAGCTTCTACCTTTTGAAGCCAAAACCCCACACTATGGCATTAATGCCTAGTTACAAAAAAAGCCAAAGCTTCAAAGCATCACAGCTGCTAAAGAGAGACAACAAAGAGGAAACACTTCTCCAGTTTGGGGTCCTAATATTCCAGAGTAATGTTCATGCAAACTAAGGAGGCACAACTCCTAGGAGCTCAAACTCAACCACAATCCAGGAAGAACCTGCTGCCACTGCACTGCCCACTCCATCACATCCCTAGCCACCCTCACAATGACTACACAGCTCCCATGTGCCAGCTCAGCCCAGGGAGGGCAGGGCAGCCCCAGGCTCTGGCCATGCTTTGACATGCTCAGATGTCATGTACCACGTGAAAGAAAAGCTCTTAGTGTATTCTTCCCCCTCTGGTGTCCAGAGCCTGTTGTTAGCCTGAAGGATGCCACTTGCACAGCTGACAGCTTGTGCTTTGAATAGAACAGAATTGGCATAGCACAGCATAGCGTAGCGTAGAGCAGAACAGGTTGGAAAAGACCTTCAAGATTGTCAAGTCCAACCTATCACCCAACACCATCTAGTCAACTAAACCATGGCACCAAGTGCCTCATCCAGTCTCCTCTTAAACATTTCCAGTGATGGTGACTCCACCACCTCCCTGGGCAGCCCATTCCAATGGCCAATCACTCTTTCTGTAAAGAACTTCTTCCTAACATCCAGCCTAAACCTCCCCTGGCACAGCTTGAGACTGTGTCCTCTTGTTCTGTTGGGGGTTGCCTGGGAGAAGAACCAGTCCTCATCTTCAGCTTCCCAAGTGAGGTGATTAGCTTGCTCTGTCGATGGGTGCACAATGTTTCTATCCAAGTCAACTGTTATCTCCTGCCCTGATATGTGTCTGTCTGTACACAGGAGCATGGAGCAAAGCAAACAGCCCTGCTCAAGAGGCCAGATAAGGCATGAAAGCTCCCAGAGATTATTATTTGTCTACTTTGGCCCAAGGGCACCTTCCTCTCTGTACGTACTAACAGGGGATGTTATGCAACTCAGATACTTTTACTTATTAAGATAATTTTACAGAATCCCTGTGGCTTGGTTTGGCAGGAATGACCCACTTATCACCCAGCAGAACCAGTGCCAGCAACTGCTACCATCTGCCAGGTATCTGCAGGGCCTTAGAGCTGCACATGAGCTTAGATTGCTAATGCAGAGGATACATTTTCACACAGCAAACAGTGGCCATATGCTGGATTCCTGGGCAGCTGCAAAGAGCACAGCAGCCATGAAGAAGGCAGGCTAGGAGCCTGAAAATGGTGCCTTACCACTGCTGTGGTCAGCTCCTGCTAGACCTGAACAACTATGTTTGAGACAAACCCCAAGACACAAACACTATTTCCCCTTAAAAAGCAGACACTGATCCTAGGATAGCTATGGACAGCAGTGTTCCAGGCAAGACACTATGGACAGCACTGGGATGCTAATACCTGGTAGAGGAGGAGGAACTGTCCCGTCTGAGGGTGTTGAGGTGAAACAAAGAAGGTGCAAGGCAGACAGCAATGTTGGTTGGGGTCATCTGGTTTTCCTCAACAAAAGCAACCACATCTCGCAGGAAGAACAGGAGTATTTTCAAAGCTTCTCGGTTTTCCTTTGGGAGAAGGAGAATAGCAGCCTGGACAGCCTGAAACTGCTGATCCTTGGGCACATCTGAAAACAGAAACAACGATGAAAATCACACATGACTTGCAGAGGAAGCATCCATCAAAAGAGATCCAAGCAGGGCACTGAACCTGCAGGTTCATCCATTTTTCTGCCACTCTAGGTCACAGCAGACAAGGAAAAGGCCATTACCAGGGTCACATCAACAAGTACAGTTTTCTCCTATTGCCTGTCAAGAGGCACATTTACACACAGTGATGCTGGCGCTTGACTTCCAATTTATCTTGCAGGCTATGCTAATGATCTTCTGAGCAGGCTTCAGTTACACTCCAAATAAGGGCTTGTCTCCCCATAAAATATTGCTCTGGAATGATACTTTGGAGCAGATGGCTACTCTACTGTCTTTTCCTTTCAGCTTCAGGCATGAAGATAACAGATGGTCTCAGTTAACTCAAGTGAGAGATCAGTGGCTTTGCCAACAGTTTTTAATTCACACTGAAAGCCAGTGAGACTGTGCCCAAACAGCTCCTGCAGGAGAGCAGGTATGATTCATCTTGCCATGCATGAGGAGGTCTCCAACTTACAGCACTACAAAGGGCAGAAGGTCACTCCTCTTTCCCTTCAGGTATATGCACAAATGCAGACCACACAAAACATGCTTAGTGAAAACACCACAGTAATTTAATCTGCATGCTTGCTCAAGTCACGTGTGGCACAAGACGGGTGAGTTCAGTCATTTGCTGTTTCTATCCCAAAACAAGAGATGGGAGGTGGACAGTAGTAAGATTACAACAAATAGAAGAAGAAAATTATTCCATATCCATTGAACATGGGAATTGTGGACTTCCCTACCTAAAGGTTATGTGGATGCAAGAAGAAAACTTGCTTCAAGCAAACAAATCAACCAACCATTTCCAGACAAAACTGTAGAATTCTGACAGGTTAAAAAAGCAAAACCTACATCATACACAGGACAGCAGCAGCCCATGTACTCATGTCAATAAAAGTCACTACAAAAAGGCTGGAAAACAGCTCAGAAATCTCTGATTTTCAAAACCTTTTATCAAAAGAAGAAGAATCTTCCTGTACCAACATCATCATGAGTCCCTCCATCAAGTTCCATCCCCTGCCCAGCAGCTTTTTGAAAGGTCATTGCTTGAGGGTAAAGTACTGGAGACGGAACCTGCTTAAAACTGTGTTCAATGCTAGATTGCAGCTTCACATTTCACACAGTATCACAGTATCGCTAAGGCTGGAAGAGACCTTGAAGATCATCAAGTCCAACCTGTCACCACAGACCCCATGACTAGACCATGGCACCTTTTTCAGGCTGAGTCTCTAGGATGGAAACAGTGAAAGCATAGGCAGAAAGTATCTAGGGTTTCCAGGCAAAGATGCTGTTTCACAGCAGCTATGCTTGGTCACTTTATTAAAGATATTTCATCAGTATGACTTCTGCACAAGGAACTGCTTCATGCTGTGAACAAGGGGACTAATTTCTTTCTTAATTTTGTATAAGGAAATGACTGTTTAAAACCATAGTTTAAGAGGGCTGCTGCAGCATCTGTTCTTCTAAGACCAGAAAAGACACTTTAGAAAACAACTAATGTGAGGCTCTTAAGTCTAGAGCCACACTGAACCCATCTTTTCAGACACATCCTGTTCTGACTACAAGGGCACATGGTACTAGTCCCAGTCTGCCACTGCCTTGTACAGCCAAATACAAAGATATTCAAGTAACTGGAAAACCATAGCTTTTGATACCCACATTGGTAGATGTGCAGGAAGGATTCACAGAGCCTGCTGGTAAATATAGGCTCGGGAAGGTCTCGGAAATACTGCTTCACCATGTCTGCCACATCAAAGGCTGACTGCCCTTCGTAACATACATTGTCTGGGTTGGTTTCGTTCATTTCTCTCAAAGACAGAATCCTGGATTTAACACCAGATTTTCTGAACAGGCCGACCTGCAGGTAAAAGAAAATATTAAAGGCAAAGAGAGGAGTCATCAGGGATCAAATCTCTGACAAATAATTGATCCTTTACTTTTGATAGCAAAGCCCCCGTGGCAGTGGGATCTAACACCAAACTGCTTGTGTGTCATTAGAAACAGCACAGATATTCCTTCCAGGCAACCACCTTGTTCCTTTGCTTGCTTTTTATTGAATGCAAAACTACTCTTTTTTTCACTTTTAAAATCATTACTACTATCACATCACAGAATCACAGAATCACAGTTTGCTTGAACAGACTGTGTTCACACATTAGAACTGCAAATTTCCAGGGCACTAGTGTGTGCCCCCAAAAGCAGATGTACACTGATGCCCCCACTGGAGCAAACAATCTCAGACTGCGAGGTCCATGAGGCTCAGATTTAACATCTGATATATCTAATAGGTCTACAGGTTGGCAAAGGGCAAATTGTTATTCTAAGAGAAACTATGACTTTATTTTTAACATGAATGTCGGTCCAGTTTCAGACAAAACTAGATTTATGTGTTTCCCATGAATTTCACTTCACCAAAGCCTTGCTGAATGTTTCATTGTGTGCCACTGAGACAGTATTTACATTCATAGGATGTCAGGGATTGGAAGGAACCTTTAAAGATCATCAAGTCCAACCCCCACGGAACACCAGGACCTCAAAATGGAACACACTGCCTGCCTGCACTCCAGTATGTGCCTCCAAACTGCAGTGGAACTTCACAGCATGCACACACTTCTGTACTTCAGCATGATATTGCACACCCAGACAACTGCCAAGCACAGAAAAAAACCAAACCAAACCAAACCAAACCAAAACAAAAAAACTTTCTTTGACTCCTATGTCTCATGGCACAGGCCTCTGTTTCCTATAGAAATAGCCCATGGAACACCCATTTTCACCACCGTGCACACATCTCCACTTAGAGGATAAATACAGATTTAAGAATCAGAAAAAGATGTTACAGGCACTGCTCTAACATGTTTTATCTCTGCTTAGTGGCACATTTCAGCCGAAATGAGATTAACTGTGACATTAGCTCTGGCACTAACAGCAGGACAGAGGCAGGAGTGACATTGTACAGTAGCCTTGTGTCCTAAGGGAGCAAGAGACAATGCTACCTCAGCAGAAGACAGATTGAGTGCCTGCACCAAGAGTATTGCTGCAGATGATGTCAGTGTGGCAAGGCACAGACACACAATACAGGACTAAAGGTATATTCCCACATAACAGCATTGGTAACTCCTTGCCAGCCACTGCTCAGCCCTACACCTTTCTACTATTCAGAGCCTTGGGAGGCATGCAAGTAAAGTACAAAAGCTGGAATCAGATACTGGTTCCCTGGAAGAGATCTGTTCAAGGCACAGAGCTGATCTGGACTTCTTCAAGTTCATACCTGGTCAAGAAAATGGCTTCTTAAATAGTCCAGGGCTTGCAGTATGCCATTGGGCAGTGGATGGCTTGTTCGCTGGACATTCAGAAGGAGAGGAACCCCAAACACATTTTTGTCCTTGTAGTCAGAGGCTTTTACTTTTTAATGAACTTGGGTATAGTCCTGAAAACAAAAAGCAGTGCGTGCAACTCATTAGCTCTCCAGCACAATTCTGCCTGCCACTTCCATTACCTGCATGGGTTACACTTGCCACGCCCCCACATCCTGCCGCATACCTCTACACACAGCATCATGAGAGAGAACCATGAAGGGCAATCACCAGGATGAATTCCTCATTTCACACCTGAAACTAGCTTTAATAAAGCACTCTCATGTAAAATATGTTCCATCCCTTTAGGACACTGCAGGCTTTTCTCACTTCATTCTATATTCAAGTATCAGATCCCTATCCTAAGATGCTAACTGATATTTCTAAGTCTTCTGAGTGACAGACTTTATTGTTTTCGTTCAAACAGGGACTTGATGCTGAAGAGATGGATTCTCAGCCCAGCCAGCTCTCACCTCAGGTCCTTCAGTTTTTGTGAAGGACCTCACAGAAAGACCTGAAAATAGGCAGATTTAAAGAGGTAACTGTTACATGCTTTAAAATCAGCAACAAACATGACCACATGACCAGTGGGGAGCAAAAGTCCATTCCATAGCAGAGGAAATCCTGGAGCCATTGAAATAACCATGAAATTGCCAATGATTTAACAAGTGATATTCCTCATCTTGAATAAGACAAAAGGCAATGGCTCAAGCTGTGCCAGGGGAGGTTTAGTTTGCATATTAGGAAAAACTTCTTCTCCATGAAGTATTGGAACAGTCTGCCCAGGGAAGTGGTCAAGTCCCCATGTCCTGTAGATGTAGTGCTTGAGGGATGTGGTTTAGTGGTGGACCTGCCAGTGCTAGGTGAAGATCCTCCAGGATCTTAAAGGTCTCTTCCAACAAAAAACAATTCTGTGATTCTATGAACACACGTAACCTAGGCAGACACAGGAATTCACCTGCTTACTTCAAGCCCTCTTTCCAACACAAATTGCTTTATTATTGGACAACTTACCAGTTCCAGCCGTGCTTACTGGAAGGGGAGTATCTGTCCATCAAAGCAGTGAGCTTCAACAAAGCCATCTTTTGTGTCCGGGCCAGCTGGGCAGCTGTCTGGCTATCACTCTGGATGGAAAGGCTTTCCAAGCTCATGCTCTCTTCCACAGACCACTGTTGCTTCTCATGCCTACAGGAGAAATATTAAGCTTAGGACTGCTCCCACTGTCCCTGTAAGTTTTCTGCCTGCATCTGTGAGGCACCTACAGGTCTAAATGACCTGCAGCTCCCAGACACCACATGGTTAGCTCCATTTAGACAAGGCACTTCTCATCCAGGAGGTACTCTGGCAATACAAAATGTCCAATGAGAAATCCTGCAGCTAGCCACAACATCTGATTCCAAATGTCTAAGTGCTTGTGCAGATTATGACTGACCTACTTGCAAGAGAGGTCAGAGCAGGCATAGATACCCGAGTGCCTACAGACCAATGGTACCTGCCACAAGTGGTGCAGGCCCTGATATCCAGAACAGACTTACTTAAGAATACTTTGTTCTGGAGAAGCAATTACACTTTGAGGGGGAGAACCAATGAAGAAAGGTTCCTAAGGAGCAGTCTACCAGGGAAACCCAAGGATGGCTGACCTGTTGGTGTTTTTAGAGTTTGTTATGTGTGCCAAGTCTGCAGAACTGATCTTGCTGAGCTCACAGCTGCTTTGTCCCTCAGTGGATGGGAGGTCTGCTGTCTTATCTTCTGAGCCCTCTGTTTCAAGACAGATTTCTTTAGGTGAGGATGGATATAAAGAGGTCAAGTCACTGGCAAAATCCAAATCCCCATCATCTGAGAACTTCTCTGTCCACTGATCAACCAACTTTTTGAGACCATTGACATCTTCTATAACATTGTTCAGTTCTGAAAACACATCATCATCACCAACCTGTGCTGCCTCCAAATGATCAAGTTCAATACTGGGCATGTTGTCATAGATACTTAGTCTGTTATCTGTGCATGAAAGTGGACTTCTGGGGGCTTTGGAGTCCTTGGAACTACTTCTGTTTCTGTTCCTCCTGCACCCATGAAAACTCCCAGTTCTCCAGCTGATGGAAGAGTTTTCTGCTGGAGACAGGGAGCTGTTTGTAAGCACTATAGGGAAAGTGCCAGGTTTATGGCCTTGTGGTATGTGAAACATCTGGGTCATTTGTAACTCCATGTCATTTTTCAGATTTTGCTGAGATAGATCATTCCACAGAAAGAGCTTGTTAGAATCCAAGTCCTCTGCATATATGACCCTTCCTTCATCATGGCTTTGGGGTTTCATAGCAGGACTTGGAGTGCTGCTTGTGCCATTGTTTTCAGACTGGTTGCTGCTATTGTAACTCTGGGGACAAAAGGAAGAACTGTTCTTTGTTTGGATGCCTGAGAGGTCAGAAATATTTACACAGTTCAGCATCTTCATCTTTTCTTCATTAAGTCCTTCCAGAAGAACAGGTTCACTTATTATGGGTTTGGCCTTTGACTGACCACTCCTTAAGCTGCAGCTCCTTAAGTGCAACTTCTCCATTTTCTTTAGAAGGCTATTCCTCTTTTTGTATGGTGACTTATCCACAAGCTTCTCCTCGTTGGTAATATTTAAAAATTCCCTGGGAGGAGGAGAGCAACTAAAAGCAGAGTCCAATGAAGTCACCTTAACTGAGGAACACCTTGAAGAATTCGTGCTGGTTATCACATCCTCAAAAGGTTTTGGGAAGCTAACAGTGTCACTGTCACCACTGCTAGTGCTGTGAATTGAGGACACATCATGTTTCTCTCCATGATCCAGAAAGACAGCATCCTTGTTGCTGATGCTCTTCAGTATTGGACTGCCTGGGAGTGATGTACCAGCACCTTCCTCTCCTGGGAAAACTTCCAGGCTCTCAATACGAGACCATCTCTGACTACACCTCTCATAAGCCCATTTGTTACTTATTGCACAAGGTTCATCATCTTCAGATTCATCACTCTTAGAAGGGAGGGGAAAAAAAAAGAAAGAAAGAAAAGTACAGGTCAAGAGCAGTTTGGCAAACTTATAATTACCAAAAAATGTAACAAAAAGGAAGACAAATTTTTTGCCTACCTCTAATCCCCCAAGACAAACATATGGATATGTAACCATTCAGTTACTGAAGGTCTGCCCTGAGCTCTGTTCTGTTAGCTGAAAAACCTGCTGACAAATTACTCCCAAGCACACAGACCAATCTGGTAAGTTTATCACAGGAAAAGGTGACAGCTTTGATCTGAGGAGGAAAAATTCTGATCTCTGGCAAATCCAAAGGTTTTGAAAGTTAACTGCATTCAGTTTGCATGGCCTTCCCTTAAGCCAAACAAATCAAACACTCTTTCACTATTCTCTGACCAAAACTCGTCCATTTTGCAGCAAAGAATCATTCGGCTGTGGGACTGTGGTAACATCAGTGTCTGGCATGCCCATTGGAGACCTCAGCCTCACTGTCTGTTTGTGCCAGGTGCTCCATTGGCTAGCTATCTGGTCCCCATGCCACATGAGCACCTGGCTAGCAAACTGTTAGAGAGACAGGAATTACCTGTCTCTTCTCTGTGGACCCTCTCTTGCCCTATTCTTCCTGAAGGCAGAGTGGAACTTTCCAAAAACCAGACATTTTCCCCAAAGATATTTTCTTGCTAGTCCTGCAGTTAATCCATGGTACCTAAGAGGCTTTACAATCCTGGTTGAGCATCCAAGATGTGGCTAACTGTTTTAGCTACAGTACATTTTTTACAAGAGAGACAACTACAGCAAGGCTAACACATATCCAGCTTGCACTGGCTGGGCATTTGGCAGTGGCTGACACTGTGTGGATTATCCATTTTGGTTTTTTTTAATAATTTGTTTAGTCAAGAAGAGTTAAATTTCACTTTCAGGTTCTTAAATAAGACATGAAACTACTTAGGAAAGCAATAAAACACATGCTGAGGTGGGGCCCTGGTGCAAGTACTGGACAATAATGTGTGTCAAATCACTTTCACAAACCACTTCAAAACCTGCCCTTAACCTACTTTACCGAGTTACAAACTGAACATTACATAACTTCAACCTCCATCACTATGTTTTTCAGTGGAAAATGCAAAGGTAGCAGCTTTGCACAATGGAATTGGGACAGCAACAAGTTCAGAATAGCTAATCCTTCATATACCTTTTAAAAACACAGGCTTTTTTTATAAATGTATATCATAGTATAGAAAGACATCTTTCTTTTTAATGAGAAAACTAACTACATTTAACAAGCAGACCTGTTTCCTCTGACGGCTTATTTCCACTTTCATTGACGCACACTTGTTCAATGCGTTCAACCGTCTAGAGTGTAAGAAAAAAAGACAGAAGTTTTAAACTATTTTATTTCTTGAATGCAAACATGCTCCTAAGTAGCTGTGAATGTCTGCCACAGAGTCCTCGTCACTGGGGTCAAAGGCTGACAGGCTTGGGGGTTCCACATACATTTTGCCAAAACCAACTAACCACCCCACGATGTTCCCAGTTCCAGTTCTGCCATCTTAAAATTAGAGAAAAGGAGGATAAATAATTAGTTATTTAAAAATCACATGATGAGCTTTAACAGTTGTGACAAACTGTATATACTGAGCTAAGATTTTGAAAATGAAAGAAGCTTGCAAGGTGGCTTCTTAAAAGAAAAAAACCAAAGAGACATTAACATGTATCTTCATAAGGACTTTATTATGTGGCATTTTAATGACAATTTATGGAATCAATGAGGCCCCAAACTACTCAGACACTTAACTGTCAAACAAATGTGTGGCATCAACAGGGAGGCACACTGGGAGTAGACAGGAGACACTCAGGACAGATGTCATATCAAGAAACAAAATATATGCAAAGTTCTTTAATATCTGCTGTATGTTATTGATGTAGATGCTTCCAGCTCCTGTTGGTGTTCTTAGTACAAACAGAGTTTGGATTCAGGTGACCTCACAACACAGAAAAGGAACAAACTGCTTTGCTGGAAGTGAAACTTTACAGTCCTGTAGGAGGTCTTATTGCATCCCTTGGATTGGCCCAGTGGAATGGTATGGATAGTCTGGAGTTCACTCCACCTCCTAAACCATCTCATAATGGGAAGGCTTCAAAAACTGCAGTAAATAGTAAAGAAGAACACCTCTACGCCACACTGACATTCTTAGATGGGGAAACAGTTTGTGCACTGATGCAATTTCACTTCTGTGCTGCAAACAGCTATTGCAGCTTTTGCTGTTTATCTGATGGAACAGCTCTGGGGAATCTCACAGTCTGAGGAAATCCCTGGGCTCTCTAATAGACATTTCTAAAGAGCACACTGTCATGCTACCATGTGCTTGCAGGGAATTGATTATACTTCCTCAGCCTGCAGACATTTCACATTAGAACAAAGACAGATGTGATGCTTAGGATAATGTCACCGAGACCTTGGATGAAGATTTACACATACATGCTCACTCTACCTTTAAATTCTTAAAACACCAGCTTCAGCAGTATTAAAATACATGCCTAAGTGATTTCCTTCAGTCACAGCATTGGTGAATGAATGATAAATAACTTTGGAGCTTGGCGGTATTAAGGATGAATTATAATTAATATTTACCTGAACAGTGATTCAATTGCATCTCCATCTAAAAATTCATGATCTTTCCTCACAGTTTTTAGATCAATAGGAAACTGCCTATCTGTGAATGAAAAAGGTGAATCTGAAATACGAGTTGTAACTGCAAAGACTTTGAATCATGCAACGTATTTATCATAGGTGAGATAGATCTACATCTTTTTCTATAGCTATATATTCACACAAATATATAGAGAGCAAGAGGGACAACACATCAGTCTCTGCTTGCTGCCATTGGTTACAGATACACAAGCATTTGCTGCATTTCTAGGAGCCTGAAGTGACTAAGTATTACACCTAGAAATACAGGAAATAAAGCTTTGCTTTGGTTAGGTTCTCTGCACTTCTGCCTCCAAGCACAGTATAATGCCAGGAGTTTTTCCATAGGCTTTTGCTGATGGTGAGGTATCATGCAGCACATGACAGATGCTCTTTGAGGCACAGCGACCCTGAGAAATCATGCTCTGCTTGAAGACAATCAATACACCAGCTGAAGACTTCAGTGTTTCAGCTGAAATGCAGCCTTGCAGATGATGGAACCAGCAAGATCCGTATCTTGGCTTACTTTTTAAATTTAATTCACCTAGTCAGGTCAGGACACAGCATGAACAGCAAGGTAACACAGGGGACTCATGATCCAGAAGCAAGACAATGTATACTGTATCTAAGCTATTTTAACTAACAGATTAGATAATAAAATCTGCTTTAGTCAAACAGGAAGCATTTCCATGAAATACCATGTTTCACAGCACAGAGCTTCCACATTTGGCTATATTGCCTGACTTTCAGGTTTTGATTTTGCGGTGAACAGGGGGAGTGGGAATGAGAGCAGGCAGAGGTCACTCTTCGGTATTTTAATTGTTGTGCTTCAATAAAATCTCTCTCAAAAATAATTAGCTTTTGTTACATTCAGTGTTCATAACCATAGACATATTTTAAAGAACATTTTTAAGGTACAAGCACAAGTTTTGCCTGAAAATTATACAAGTTCTCAACAAACCCCTATCTCCCCCACAATTAACAAGCACTCTTTGCAGCTTTAACAGCATGAAAACATACTGAAAAAGTGTTTGGTTGGTTGGTTGGTTTTTACGGTGGCTGGCTGCTACTCAGCATGCTTTAAAAAACTTGTGACTTCTAGAGGACTCTTCCAACATTCTTTTTTTAAATAAAACAGTCTTGCTCAAGACCACAGGCTGAAGAGCCTTATATGAGTTTTGGTTGCAATCAGTGAGTTGGAAAAAAACCTCAACACTCCAAGGAAAAGAGCCTGAGAAAAATTCAAGCCACTAAAAATTACAAAAGCAGAAGCATGACTGACTTGCAGTCTAATAATAACCAGGAAAGATTTGGTCCTCTACAGAATTCTCCTTAGTCCATGGTAACCTACTGAGGATATCACTTCTTCCAGACAGCACACTAGGTTGTTGGTTTTTTGCAGGTCTGCATTAAGACATTACAGACATTACAGAACTTGGAAGTGCTTCCATCAAATGTTTCAGGTTCTGAAAGATTATTTATGTAAACAACTCTGCCTGAATTGAGTGTCAGCTGCTTGACAAGTCCTTAGTATCATACCTTCAAAGAGCTGAGCATACTGGGGAAACCCAGCAGCTCTCAGCCAGTTGCAGGCTTCTCTGGCTTCAATTTCTGCAATGAGAACATAAAACTGTTCACTTAACAGCACTCACAAGAGTTAGTGCTTTCATAATACAGGCAACCTTGTTTTATCATCTAGTGGATTCTTGTATATGAATGTTTTGTTAGTATATTACTAAACCCCCCATAAGTTCTTGCATCAGATGCATTTACATGTACATAACTCTGGAGTAGTCATTCCAACATGGGATAGACATCAAACATACAAGGGTCTAGATATGAGCACATACCTGAGATGATTCTATGTCATGCATCCATTCACATCAACTACCCCTGAGATTTGTGCAGTGAAGCATCTTTTGTATGTTGCAATGAATCAACAGAGAAGGCTATGTGATACACATGTCTATGCCTTTGCACAGCAAAGCCCATTTATGCATTCCAGTTCTGGGAGATGGTGATAAGACACAAACAAATCCTATAAATAAACTTCAAATGCTATCACAACATTAGCAACACTGGACACAGCACAAGTATTCCCAGAACAAGAGTTCTCAGGAGTACCTGTTGCTAGGATCTATCAATATTTATCTCCTTGCCAACTACCCACACATCTTGGCAGTCACTTCAGCACAGCAGATGTCAAGAATTAACTGCTCATTCTGTGACAACTCATAAAGCCCTATGGCCAGCACTGTAACATTCCCACAGGAGCAGGAACAGCAAATAACTTCACAGAATCACAGAACACTCACCCAATGCCTCAAAAACATAAACATATTTAGCATGAGTGTAGATGCCAGCAGGCTCTGAACTCTGTAAGTACCAGGAATGAGTGGGTTTATTGAGGAGAGGATTCCCTTTCCCTCTTTGTATGGCCATGGGTACTCCAGCACATTACAATATACACCAACCAAAAGGAAAAGATTGCTTTGAAAGAAGTGTTCTAAAAGTTCCTGAAAATCAAACATGTTCAGCTGAGAGATTTTTAAAGCACCTTAAAATGTAGCATGCTAGCCTAAAGAAACAGCCTTATTTCTTTAAAGTATTCCCTTTACATCTACACTAAAAGCTGAGGATTCCAAGGTACTTCACATACACACCTATTCAAATTCATTGCTTGCTTTGCTCTAACTTCTCAGTTTTAAGTCATCAGTGCAACAGGCTAGAAAAAAAAAAATAAAAAACTTTACAGAATTTCCATTATTTTATTATTCTGCATCCACACTTCAAATTATTTCCATTATCATTTGATTCATTTGGACAATTCCATCCATGACAATGGCTTTCCTGCACAAAACTCTATGGCTTTTTCATCTGAGAATAGTGCTACCACAGGATGAGAAAGGTATTTCTATATACAACAGATTCATGATTTTTTTTTTTCCAAGCTGCAGAGCAGAAGGTAATTTATTCCACAATATCCTATATACACTTTGCCTACACTTATTACTATGCTCAGTGCCATAATTGATCATAAACTTTATCACAGCATTTACTGAATATGAAGGCAAGGGACTGATAAAAATAGCATTGTACTCAGAACAAAACAGGAAAGAAAAAACATCTCTAGAAAAGAGCCAGGAAGATGACCAGTTGAACACTGAGCCTTCACAAAGACAAAGGCATTTTCTCTTCGGAAAATACAGTAGACTCAACCAGCTCAGATGTGGAGAAACTATAGCTGTCCTCATTTCGGGCCTGTGCACAGCGCTGCTGAGCTCAGAAGAGTGAAGGTGGAGGGGCTGAAGCTTGTGCCAGGATGTTGAAAGTACAGCTCTATCTTTAGAGCGAACCAAGCCATAAGCAGTGATGCAAATAAGAACAATCTCGAAAATATTTTGCAGCTGGTGAGGACATTTTCAATGCCTGAAATACAGTGGCACACTCACACTTAGAGATGGCCTCTTCTGTAAGACAAGGACACAGGAGCTGAGGGAATTTCCTTTGCTGATGTAACTCTTCAGACCTTTTAACACACCTTGCATGGTCCCACATTGCAATGCCACTGATCCATTAGAATCATAGAATCAGTCAGGGTTGGAAGGGACCACAAGGATCATCTAGTTCCAACCCCCTGCCATGGGCAGGGACACCTCACACTAGATCAGGCTGGCCAGAGCCTCATCCAGCCTGGTATTAAACACCTCCAGGGATGGGGCCTCAACCACCTCCCTGGACAACCCATTCCAGGGCTTCACCACTCTCACGGTGAAGAACTTCTTCCTCATGTCCAGTCTGAACTAGGAGTCTGAATTAGGAGACACCAAACAAAACACTAACAAGTTCTTGCCTTGCATGTCTACAATTACCCATCATTAGACATGCTGTGATTATTTCACTGTTCAAACAACTACCCAAAGGGTTCTACTGATAGCTCTGTATTTCAGCCTCCCCCAGTGCTACTGGAAACTGAATTCGTAAATGGACAATGAATGCCTAGGATTTCTATTCTGGTGGAAGGACATTCCCAGATGAGCCTGTGTTACTATGAAAATGATCAATATAAGAGAAGAAAATAAAAAGGAAATAAGAAATGGCTGCTCAAAAGGAAGTAACTGCTTCCCATAGGGTTGCACTCAATACTGACACGCAAGGCTGCTTTGCTTTTATGGCACTTGCAGCCTGGAGGACAAGTGAAAATTCATTGTTAATGGCAGAACACAGATGAAGCACTCCAACAGTGCCCTCCATCAGGAACCCTGGAGAGTTCTTAAACTCCCGGAGTAAAAGTCAGAGAGATTTGTAAAAAGAGCAATGATCATGGGTGGTAATAATGGCTAACACTAACATACCCACCTTGGGCAGCAGCTGTTAACAAATGTGCAACAGATACTTAATAACACTGCCCCAAAGGAGGTGCTAAAGCAACGATCACAGTCTCAGCAACTTGAATCATGCTTTATACCTGCCAAAGTTCAGTTTTCTATGTCAGCTCTCTTCATGAAAAGCAGAGATAATATTCTTGAAGACTCTTTGGGCTATTGAAAGGACTCTCATACTATTTTTCACCAAGACAAATAGTACAGATGTGACATTTGTGCAGGAGATCCATTTTTGGCTTCTAGTCCTAGTTTGGCTTCACAGCCTTTTGACTCTACCTCACCTTTATGACATGAATCCCAGCCAGCTCACAGCTGCTACAAAAGTGTGTGGGGGGCCATTTCCTACAAAACTGAATTCTACCTTAGACTGGAGACTGCCAGCAAAATTTCTGTGCTAGGCTGTTTCCCCATGGGCTATGGAGATGTGTTACTAACAGATAGTTATGAGAAACAATACACAAGTACCTGACCTGTGCCATCCTTTGGCTGTCCTATGTTACAAAGGTCCATTTTGTGATGACGATGATTCAGTTTAGTCTCACTGAAAAGAGTACTCCAAATGATGGCTGTGCCACAGCCTGCCTGTCCCAACCACCCCAGCAAACTCCTGCCCTCCATGGCTGCTGCCCCTCTTTCCCCAGTGTGATGACATTGTGTGCTCCACTGCGTCCTTCTCTTCAGAGCCCCAGTATCTACATCAGATTGCGTGACTCTTCCTCTCCTCCATCCAGTTTGGCTTAAGACCTGAAAAACTGCATTGCCTCAGCTGAGCATGGTTCTCTTTGTGGACTGGAGGGCAAACTCGGACTCATCAGGTACTTACAAATAAGGTGCTACATGTATTAAGCCCTTATCAGAATGAGTATCGATGTTAACGGGAAGGCTTGTAAAGACATCTGTGCTGAGATTTAGGATTTCTAGGAGATATTTTCCCCACATGAAGAAGCAGTTTTCTAACAAGGGAGAGGCAGCAACTGAAACCACTGAGAAGATGTATATGAAACAGGCTAATCTCACTACAAGATGATCACAAACTTCAGCTTAAGAAGAATGTCAAATTTTACCTCACATTTTCAGAAATACCTATTCTAAATAAAATGAGAGGATACAAGTTTCTGTGTGAAAGTATAAAAGTACAACAAACCTTATTCTCAGGATGCAGCATGACTTTCCAGTTGCACAGATTTGCTTCCAAAGCCAGAGTCCTGTTTCTCTCCTCTCCAATGAATGCATGTTCCTACCCCACCCACTGACACCCTGCAGCCTGTGAGAGCAGGTCTGGCCACCAAATGGGCAGGGAATTATTCACTTTGCTTGGCAAGATCAGATTTGTAGTGGTTTAGCTTTCTGAGCTACCACACATTCAATGAACATGAGTGACAAGGTGAGGGTAGTGGTGGGCATATGCAGGAGAGGCATGGGGAAGTGCAACTGCCCACCAGTGCCCAGCAGCCTAACTTGGAGCAGCTGAGTCAGGTATGGAACCTCAGCCTGTGTATTGTTTTTCACAGAGGTCTCATTGCAGCTCTCCAATTTAAAAGTTTGGGGGTGTTTTTTAGTATTTAAAAAAACCCTGGTAGATGTATTCCTCTTTCATCTATTTTCATACAAAATAGTTTTTCAGTAAGAACCATTTGGTGATCAGGTGTTAATGAGTTAAGGAGATTTGTGCTCAGACCTGAACATCTTCCAAAACCATGCCAGTAAGCAGTTTGACAGGTTTTCTTGCTGTTTGCAGCACCTCTACACATTATGTACTCCAGGACCTACCACTCCACTTTTCTGTAGCACACAAGGGCAGTGATTCCCAAAAGGAACAGGCTTCTTCAATAAGGAGGCACTCACATGGCCTCTCCTCTCCATGCCATATGAGTACAGACAGGAGAACAGAAAAGAGGGTAGAAGTGACTCTGACTTTCTTTGAATACATATTACACCTATCTGAAAGGTAATTAGAAAAGAATCCAAAGAATTTTATTCTTTCCCAATCTCTCATTATATACGAAAACTTTTTTCTCCACATGGCCGTAATCCTCCTAAAACAGCAGACACCCAGAGCCTCAAAACCTGCTTGATCTGGCACAGCACAGACAACTGCTCGAGCACAGTGAGATACTGCTGCCTCCTCTCCTCACCAACAATCCCAAAGTGGCATCCCTCTCAGACTCCTCCAGAACTAATGTCAACAAGCATTGAGGACACTTGGCAGCCACGTGTCACACTCTGCAATGCATTCTTCCTACAGTTCATGAGCTATTAGCTGTAAGCTGCCAGGTCCTTTATGCAGTGACTTAGATGCTGTCACTTTTGGTTGTGCTGGCAGTGGTAGAAGCAACAGGGCTTTGTCAGGATCCATTTGAAGACAAAATTATGAGCTTCCCATCACATCTTACAGATCTGTTTTTCTTCCTAGAGCTATAAAAATTAGTATTACTTCCCTATGAGTTAGAGCTGCTAATAAAATATTCCATTTTATGTGTTTGCAGCACTAGAACCATGATTTCCTGAGGATGCTCAAGACTGCATTATACCTATGGCAGAATTTTTAAGAATATTTTTTTCCTTATCTTCTTTTAACTTAGAGTCTGAACATGTTGACTACTCAGTGCTGAAGGCTCTAATATGATGCTTCCAAAGGAGGGTGTTTGTGCTGACCAGGGTAAGCAGTAAGGGACTTGTAAAACAGTCACTCCCCACAAGCTGAGATGGATCATAAATAAGTGGAAATGTTTATTCTGTTGTCCCTTGTGTAATGCAATATAGCAAAGCCTAATTGTACTTTACTAACCCACTTGAGGAAGAGGAAAGTAAAGACTTATTGCTTGGAATTTTGCCAGGATAATTTAGGATCTATGCAGATAGTGAATATAAATGTCTGGAAAATGAAAAGGCCAAGATATTTGTCCTCTCATTCCTTCTTTACTACCATGCTGGTGTTTTGGAACCGCAGCCAACACTTCAGTTATCACAGCTGGGAACTGCAATGTATCCCAGTACTTTGTGGCAAACTTAATTGCATCTTTATCCAGCTCTTTGGCATTAGCTTCCCAAGCCGATTACTAGGACTCCCAGGCTGATGTTAGGATCTTTACTCAGGTCCTTGTCATTAGCCTCCAGTGTCAGTGACTGGGACCTACACAAGTTTAAAGGCATTTTGTCTGCAGACCACGTTAATTAGCTTGTCAGTGCTGGATGACCTTTTAATTGCTTCAATTTAACTTGGAGAAGGTGGTGTCTGCTCTACATGAATTTCAAAGTGCTCAGGGAAATTAGGTGTCTAACTCCTACAGACTTTAGGAGAAATAAGAGTGTAACTCCCTAATTTCCAAATCCACACTAGAAAACTCTTGTCCAGGTAATTGGGGTAAGAGAGAGGGGATTAATTTCCCTGCAGTCTAATCCTAGATACATTGCTTCTCTGTGCTTTGGTCCTGCTGGCTGTAAAGCAAGAACGGCTGTATTTCTCTGCTCCTTATGGCTCTTATTCTCCAGGACCCTTGTATGTGACTGAGGAACATTTGAGGTAAAAGTCTGTGAAGGAACCATAACAGGGAGGGTAACTGCTTATTTCAGTAAACCTATAGCAAAGTAGCAAACCCCCAAACCGGTGCAGTGTCCTTGCTCTTTCGTCACATAGCACTAACTTTTCCGTAATTCTACAAAATGCCGATAATGCCTCTGCATGTGATGCAGGCTCAGCCCACATGTTAGGAACTATTTAACCCATTCGAAGCTGGCCAGTGAGTAAATTATATTCAGAAGAAAACTAGTGCAAGAGCCTGCTGCAGGTACGAACTGAGCCTGCTAGCAGCTGCCTAGTTCAGGTCAATGGACAGCCCTTTACTTGCTCAATATGTCTGCTTGATAGTCAAAAATACTCAGCACTATCAGAAAATGCGCTAAGCATTCCCTGAACGCATTCAGCTATGAAGCAGAAGCAGCAGCTGCTAGAAGAGCACAGTTAAAGTGCGGACCGCCCGTGTGCGAGGGCAGCGTGGCCGCGGCAGGCTGGGAGAGCAGCAGCAGAAAGAGCAGAGGAGGGCGGGAGGTCCCGCAGCACCCACCTGGCCTCTCACCCAGGGATGTCATGTCGCCGCACGGCTGCCCGAGCCACCGTGGGCCGCTCCTCTGGGCGCAGGACGGCTTCGCCGCGACTTCCCTTGCAGAGCACCGCCGCCACCCCGGCTTCCTCCGCTCCGCTCCGGGCCGCGCCTGCCTGGGGCCACGCCCTGCCCTGCCCTGCCCCGCCCCGCTCCGATGCCCCGTTGCCCCGCTGCCCCGCCGTCGCGTTGCCCCGCGGCCCCGCTGTCCCGACCCGCGGGGCCCGAAGCGATGGCTGGTGCGGTGCTTCGGGCCCGGTAGCACCTTCCGTGCTGCGCCCCGCGTACACCGCTGCCCTGCCTGTGCTGCATCGCGCTGCCTTGTTTATGCCACGCTGTCTGTGCTGCAGGACAGACGGACCACAGAGTCTCCCCAGACAGGATACGTGGCTGTACAGAATCTCAGCACGGTGGGAGTTGGATGGGACCTCTGCGGATCATGAAGTCCGACACCCCTGCTAAAGAATGGACACCTACAGCAGGCTGCCCAGGATCACAATGTCCAGGTGGATTTGGAATCTCTCCAGAGGAAGCTCCACAACCTCCACGGGCAGACTGAGCCAGAGCTCCTGCACCCTGTAAGAGTGGGATGCTGGGTTCATTTACAGAGGTCAAAATATAATTCAAACTCTATGAGCCACTCCAGATAAACAGATCAGGCTCTACCTTTCTGTAGACAACTTCTTGTGATGTTTAGACTCTTAAAATGTGGAGATTAACACACTTGTTTGTTCATTCCATTTACTCCAGTTTCTTTTAGGATCATTATACCCTAATGAGGATGCAATTTATGGGTGTGTTTCGTTGTCATTAGATCTGTTTTGAGTATGACAAACAAATGAAAAATTTACACAGTTCTGATTACTTTTTTCATGTATTTAGTTTCTAAACTGGCAGTTTTCATGGCACAATAGAAAAGATGTTTGATCTTTGCTCTCACTGAGCTGCACAATACAAAAGAAATTACAGTGGTGTGATATCACAGCATCACCAAGGTTGGAAGAGACCTCAAAGATCATCAAGTCCAAAATACAGCATCTAGCTCTGATTAGCTAAGAAAATGCTTTTTGCCAGACCCACCCAAGCAATATAAAAAAAGTACACACCCTGCACTGATTAAATTCTTAGCTATGTGCTTGGGTTAGGGAGACAGAATGTGTAATATAAATCTTGGGATAACATCAGGGGAGTACTTCCATATGATAGAAAGGCTCAAATGCTCCAATGCTCCAGCTGTCTCACTCTTCTTTTGTTTTTGTTTCTTTTTGGGGGCATTTGCCATAAGGTGACAATGCATAGCCCTACAATGCTGCTTTTGTCTCTCTTTCAAAAACTTATGACAACCTTCCTAGTGTTGTATGGGTAAGTGATCAAGAAAGACCCTACAGAAAGTCTTAGGGAGAACTACTGCAGTACAACATAGCAAGAAATGAGGAATTTCTGAAGGCTCGCATTCCCCTCTCTTGATCATTTTGTGCCCTCTGTAGTACAATAAACCCGGGGGAACCTTGCATCAGTCCCTGACTAGAGGAGGTTCAGCCCACATAGTAAGTTTGCACTCTACAGGAGCTGGCACTTAGCACCTACATCTGAAATAGGAACTACTGTTTTCAGAAGGGTGTCTGGAAAAATGATGTCTCAGCTTCCGAAGAGGCATTTGGGTATTTTCGCAGTGTGTCAAACCCTCAGTGCGCAGCTGCCTAGCAGTGGATTTGTCATCTTTCCCTCTGGCATGGGAACCTCCATTAGCAGCCCCACAAGAAAATCTACCTCCTGCTCATCTGGGATTTTCTCTCCTCAGCTCTGCAGCAAACCAAGGACCACCCAATAGCATTACTAAAAGGCTAAAGCTTATGCCATTGTTTGGGACCAGAGCCTGGAAAATGGGATCTTTTTCCCAAATTGTCATTAGTACTTGATTTCCTCTCTTCTGAAACCACTTACACTCACTGGAGACTCTCCAGAGTCTGTCTGAAGGATTGTGTTCCAAGCTGACTTGACCCAAACCCCAGCCATCAGCCCACTGTAGGTCAGCACACGTAGGCATTCTGCACACCATCCAATTACATTCCACCTTGCTCAAATATAGAGGAAGGCAACTCCAGAGTGGGTCATTTTAAACAACTTCAAAAAATACTTCATGAACAAAATTAATCATTTTTATTAACTGCCACTTCTAAATCCCTTACTCATACATAACCAAAACTGTATGAAAGCCCCAAGTTATTGAAATTGTTTGACAGGCACTGTGCCAAGAAATGGAATCACAGTTCATTAAAGCCAAGCTTCTCACATATTTTCATTCTGATGTCACTGGAATATTTCCCATGCAAATAAATTTAGCAGAGATCACTTCTCACTTCTCTTTTTTTCTCCGTCACTCCTTTTCACTGCCTTCTCCCACAACACACACTGCTGAGGAATCAGAGCTGAATGGAATTCCATTTCTAACTTCCTCTTAGCAAAATCCCAAAGTAATTTTTTCCATTTTTTCTTGCTTGATGATCTGGAGTTAATAGAAGAGATCAAGAAATCTAACTTCAGCATCTAGTAGGCATCAAGAAAAATATTTCTATGGCAACAAGTTGTTCAGAGAAAAGCTGTGTGATTAATTAAGGAGCTAGACCAATTGGGAGGAAAAATACAGAACAAAATATAGGCAATATATTAACATGGAGTTAAAAGGGATGAATATTAAAAGTAGCAGGGAAGAATTGTCAGTTAGAAAGATGAAAATTAATAAGCTCAACAGGAAAGGACTTAAAATAGGAAATATCAGATAAAATGAAGGGGAAAAAAACTGAAGCACAACCTTCCCTACAGGGAAAACCATTGACTGAAAAGTGTTTTCTGAAGGACAAACACTGAAACTTTATCACTTATGAGGTAAGGCAGATCAGACAAAGTGCTGGTATGTGTATTCCAGGCAGCAAGATGGATGAGTGAAAGCCTGGACTGCATGGTTCTTTTCCTTCTCTTGTGCAAGAGCAAGTTGAATAAAGTCTTTAACCTTGCTTACAAGAGTATAAGAATATTGTTAAAAATACACTAAAGTGATGTTGAGGCAAAGACAAAACACTAACCCATCATACTGTAAAAGCAGCATCAAGTTATCATTCTGACCTTCCTGTCAGAAAGCATCTGTGAGAACAGAAGTGGGAGAAAACAAGCACATTCAATGGCTCTCTGTAATTAACAGCAGATTATTCCCCTGAAAATCAAGATAAAATGGTGTGGCTCCAAATCATATCCTCATGGTTTTTCCAGGCTGTAGTCATTCTAAACCACTCAGGCCTCATTTTCACAGCCTGCACCATCTAAATCTTATTACACAATAGAAATATTTTAAAGCGTTTTCCTTGTACTTTCTCTGTCTCCCCATGAACTTTGCTGGGATCTTCTAGTGAAACCTGAAACAGATAAAGCTCTCCTATTTTCCAAGCTCACCCTGGAAACACAGACCTGAAATCTAGAAACAGTCCTGCTATGGATTTTGGTCCATGACAGGGTCAGGTAATCATTAATTCTTTTTATGTCTCCTTTTGAAACTCAGCCTTCGACAATTTGGTCATAACTACCCACAATGGTAGGAAATTTACTTCTTACCTCTTCTAGAAATCCCTGCAAAATAAAAACCAGGGAGCATTCCCCTTCTAGTACCAGGTACCAGGACTTAGAATAAAACACAGCCCCTTTTTTAAAGGGAAGGGTAAAGCATCCTTGATATTCCCATATTCCTTAGAAGTTGGTCCTTCATATATGGCTGTTTACCTGCTGCTACAATACCCACAACTACCCTGTGTTGTTATGAAGGCAAATATTGTGGAATTGCTGATCCTGGAAAACAGCATGGAGTATTGCCTTGTTCAGCAGGTGATAATGACTTTGTTTGATCTTCACTCCTTTAAATCTCTGTAACCCTGCTTCCATTAAAATTGTGCAATCTGCCTCTCTTCAGAGCAGGTCAAATCTCAATCTGGAACTTAGCTTTTGTCTACTGGTGTTAGAAAGTCAAGCAGTTTTAAAGAGGAAAACACTATCACAATGAATTCCAGGGATTTTCTCAAGGAACTTTTATGGTCAGACTAAACAAATTAAAGAATTCTTCCAGAACCAGTAAAGTTCCTAAAATGCAAGGGAGATGACGTAGCAACAAAGAATGTAATATCTTGTTTTGAAGATTCACCAAGAACATTTACCTTGGAAAAGCTCAGAAGAGGCATGTGGAGTTCCCTGAGGTGTCTCCCCTCCAGGAATATATATCCCTGTCAAACCTTCCTGCCTAGGAACAGTGAATAGAAGAGTTTAACTGCTTGATGCAGAGAACAGGGAACCCCAGAGCAAACTCACAGCTCTGACCTGCTGCCAATGGAGAAAAATGAGCAAAGTAAACACTGATTTCTCAATCACTTATCTTTTTCTCCTATCTCAAGAGTCAATCACAAAGGCAAAGTTGACAGTAAAGGCAAAGCCACTAGCTCTTCTGAAGTCTACATAAAAGCATTCACACAATGCTTGAGGGACACAGCTCTATAGAATCTGTCTTCGCAGACAGAAGTATCTGAGGAAAGAAAGCACTTAGCTACCTGGTAACACATCCTTGAAGGATTAACTTCAGTCCTTTCCACTATAATGTAGTTGATGTTTTGGATAAATAGAACTGGTTCCAAAGCACTCTGAATTCATATGAACAAGCTGTTGAACCTTTAAAATAAAATAATAATTTTGCATAGGTTGCAGGGGGGAAAATGGGGTTTGCTGCAATTTCTTACTTTTCCTACTTGCTGTCAAGTATCCTCTCTGAAAGGTTTTGCCATCTCTGTTATTAAAAGGCATTTCTAGAACCATAAGCATACTTGTGCTTGGTTTATTTATGCTCCAGCTAGGGGAGCCTCTGCATAGGGGTATGAATAAGCTGCTGATATGGTCCTGAGGAAGCTTTTAGATCACATATAGATATTTGGACCTGAGATATTTGGGAACAGATGACTCAGCTCTTTTCACACGTACCAGACATGGGCCCTTACAGATTCATTCTCATTAATGCATGTTTTTTTATGCAGAGCAGTATTATTTCACACATGACAAAATGTTTTTCCCAGCAAAGGGACCAGGCTGCTGTCTGCTACTCTCCAGCATGAACTTTTGAAGCCGTAATATGTTCCCTAGAAGGGAAACCCAGAGGGGTTTCAAGTGAGAAACAAATCTCATGGCACAAGCTTGGAGCTGTGGGCCAGGTCCTGCTCCCGTGTTAACCAACACAGTGTCCTGCCTTGGACAGTGGTGATCACTGCCAAAGACTACATAAAATGGAGGAGCCAGATGATCCCATGGAATGAAATAAAACATTGTGAAGCAACTCTATTTAATATGTGTGGAACAATTCCCTCACAAAAGGCCAACAGATAATTGTAATTAGCCTTGATTCCCAAAGTCTTCTTTCACAACTAGCCTGCCCACCACTAACCACTTCCTTGGATGCAGCATCTGCCTCTGGCAGGTAAGCCTAGTAGGACTCTGGCATGGCAATGGTAAGGAGTGATTTGCCAGATACCTGGGCATGCCAGATCTGAACAGAGATGGGGATTGTTTTATTTCCCTGGCATGACTGCTCAGTTGTCAATGTGATGTCCCACTGCTTGTGAAAATTTGGTGTGTTGGTTATGAGTGAGTCCACCAGGCACTAGTTCAAAAAAATAAGATGGGAGGAAGAAAAATCAGAAAATGCAGCAGCAAGGTCATTCCCGCCTAGATTACCTAATTCACTTTGATTACCTAATATATACACACTGCTGCAAATGGTACTTACCTGAGAAGGGGGAATAATAAAGCAAATCAGAGCTTCTGGTGCACTAGACTGCTGTTCAAAACAGCAGTCATCTGCCACTGTTCAAGGTATGAATCTTACATGAGGGAAGCAGTTGGGCAAAGAAGCAGATCACCTTTGTCTTGTCTCTGAGGTGCAGCCTATACTCTGCAATGTTCCATGTCTTCTGAAGTGATACTGAAATGTACCCTCCCACCAGCACTTCCCAGGAGCACCCAGCCATCAACCCTGTTCTTTTTCAGAGTGGAGTGACTGTCAGTTCAGCAGCACACAGAGAGAACAGACTCACCAGGGCATTTTCAAGTATTTAAATAAATAAAACCAATCTGCCTGCTCTGTCTTACCAACATGCCTCCAAAATGGCTGAGACTCCATCATGAAGAGGATCTATTCAAGAAATGACACCTTTGGTATAAAATAGTCAACAAGGATCACTTCCATGCTGTAATGTCCTGCTGCCAGATAGACCAAGCCTGAAGGTGTAAAGTTGTTGGTGAGTCCATTTTAGCCTGTTCTTTGCCCATGCTAGAAGCAGTGGAAGCTGCATGCCTCCATCATGATGCCACATTGACACTGACCCTTCAGATGGCAGCACAGCCGCTGCACTGGGCTTTGAGGTTGGTACATAGGAAACTATGTCACAGGTGGGAATTCTTCAGGGTATTGCAGCATGCCACTGTCCTGTGTTAAGCTGGTGATGTAACGTGCAGACTGACAGACAACCAAGACTTTCCCTCTGGAGTTCAGATGTTGCTGTGAGCCAAGACTAGGTTAAATAGGACCTATATCCAAAGTCTGGATCATCTTTCAGTCATAGTTCTTGAAAAACAACTGTTTCTTGCTGACTACAAAAGCAGGAAGAAAGCTTATTTTTCATCCTATCTTCATTATATCTCAGATGTTGAACAAAGAAGCTGGACAGAGGATTCTTTAAAGATCCAGAGGATGCTTGTTCCAGCAACAAAACAAAGCAGCTGGACAGGTCAATCTTTGCCAATCAGCCAAAGCCAGTACCTCCTAATTTTAGCAGAATGATGTTACACATGAAAAAACAGTTGCTGATTCTAACAATATTCTAACAAGCTAAGGAAGTGGCAATAATCAAGTGCCAGACTAGATCAAAGACTATCCCAAGCTTATCTATGCATGAGGTCAGATCTGCTTGGTTGGAAATCTCAGAGAACAGGTTTGTTTGTGAGATCTCCAGGAACTTTTTGCTTTTGAGCTAAATAAAAGGCACAGAATTAAAGAATTTCAGGGAGAAGTAGAAAAGTGTGGTGGTTAGTTTGAACCAAACCTATTATTAAAGATTATGGACTGGTTTTCAGTATTCTCTTGGATCAAGTCTATTATCAACAGATAATTCTTGGAAAAGCTTGAGCCTTTTCCATCCATCCAAACACCATAATTCTTTTTTTTAATTCATTTTTCTTTTCTTTTTATTTTTTCCCTGTGTACTCTTTGCTTAAACTTTTCATTTGAACCACTAATTTGAAGCCCATAGTATATTCTGAAAATGCAATTGCTATTTGAAAGAAATAATAGCCAAAAGATTTCAATAAATAGCCTCAATGGATTCCATAAGTAGACATAGCATTTTCATCTGAAAAGCAGAACAGCTTGTATCTGGACCTCAGAGAAGTTGAGACTCATTTTGGCTTTTCTCTTTGGCACTTCAAGCAAGAAGAAGCCGTCAGAGTGAACAAGAAGGCGGCAACTGATGAGAAAAAGAAAATAGACTGCAGATCAGAATCTGGAAGGCGAAGTGTAAAATTGCAGCAGTCACTTGTAAATCCATTTTCCAAATGTACAAAATGTGTTGTCTAGACAGCTAACTACAGAGAATCTCCCATTGCAACCCCTACATGGATTGTGACAAGAGCCAAGAAACAGGTCAATATTCTGAACACTTCAAAAATAATTTCCTCTGCAGCAAGCCTAGAAAGTGGAAAAACCCTGGAAAGCTGACAGTGGTGTTCTAATCACATATCTCGTTTTTACAGTAGGTCTGGAATTGGTGTCAAATCGATTTAAATGCAACATAAAACTAGATTCAAATGTAATAGTAGGCTCAGCCTCTCTAACAAACTATGATGTATCCCAGCAATACCTGGTAGATTATTTTAATCTCTACATGATAATTGTTTACTGAAAGAAGAGAATGCACTTCACATATGAAAGCAGCTTTTACAGCACTCCATGAATATTTTAAAGCTCATAAAATGAATATTTAATATAATTAATAGATCGTGTCCAGCTCTTACATCTATCACAGGAATCCCATTTCCCCTCTGTCCAGCACCCATCTGTCCTGACCTAAAATATTCTGTCTAATAATACTGAGAAAAAACTGCTTAATCATGGTTAGATTGCAAATTCATTCTCTCAAGCTTCTGAAAATTTCATTTCCTAAAAATTTAGATGGGTACCAAGCAGGGAAAATATTGAGAGAACCTAAATAGCCCAAAATTGAAGGCGGGGAGGCCTGGCAGTCTCCAGTATACTTTGCCTGTCCTCCATGTCTCAAGAGAGCATTTCTGCTTGCACATCTTCTTGGCCACCGAGCCCACGGCACATGAAAACTGCAGACCTGCCAGAAGATGGGCAGCATCCCTCCAGCCACTCTTGAGTCCAGCTGCCACTGCTCAGCCCCATGTGCAAGGGGGCTTTACAAAGGGGCACTGCTTTTGTTCTGTGTTTGATGGATCCAGCACATCTTTCATCAGCATTTAGGCTGTGTACATAACTCATGCTGACCTCTTCCTTCTCCTCTGAAGCATTCGTCTGAGCCAGATCTCTGTCGGGCGTCACAAGGCTGCTTATTTGACGCACTATTTTTAAATAGCTCACAAATATTTAAACATTATTTCTATCAGCACTACATGTTTAGAAGACATCCAGAAATGTCAAGTGTACCCAAGCTGGTCAGCCCAAAGCAAGCACAGCTCTTCTGGAGTGGCCTGTGACTCACAGCAGCTTATGCAAAGTCCCCTGGCAAGCACCTCAGAGGCTCTTAGCATCCAGCAAAAAGTCCTGGGTGAGACAAGCTAGGTACTCACAGTGCAACTGTCTGAGACACCAAGCATTAGTCCCGGTTTAGTCATGATTTATGTTTTAGGTGACAAAAAAGAGCCCAAAGTCATTACTGAAGACATCAACAACCACTTTTGGTTCTGTGATCTCTGTCAGGTCCTTCAGCCTCGTCCAGCTCCTGTTCTACAGGAGTGAAAACATCCATTCTAGCGAGGAAACCTTTCCAGTTCTAGGAAGGGCTGTAAGCCAATGGTCCTACCACACAGCAGTCTGAAGTGAAGACAAAAGCTCAGCTGGATTTTCATTCTGATTTAGTATACCTTTAAGATAACTGTCTGTATCTTCCATAACATCTCTAGCTGGCCACAAATTCTCCACTTGGAGATGTGTGTAACAGGCATCTGCTAACCAGGCACTACTGCAAATGAATTTTACAATGTTTCTTTTCTGGAAACACAGCAAGGACAGTAAAGCTTAGTTTTAAGACGTAAAAGTCTTTAGGTTGGTTATTGAACTACTTTGCTATAAAAGACTTTGAAAACTCAAAAGAAGAGTATTTCACAAATTTTGTATTCCAAGGAGATTGCTGTCAAAGAGTTCAGAAAAGAAATGCTGACACTAAACTACCCAAAGCACTAAAAGCACTTCAGATCAACAGACCTTGATTTGCCTTAGTTCACTTCAGCTTTCAGCAGTACCCACTCCTTGCCTAAGACTGAATCTTGGTGCCAGCCTGCTTACGATGGGAGGCTGTGTGTGTTCTTGTTTGTATCCAAGCATAACATAACTCTTACCTTATTGAGCCAAACCATTCTTCCTTCAATGTTATAGGCTGTGGAGTTGACAGGTCACAACAGTACGTGTTGCCCAGAGAGAGCGCTGTCAGGAAATATGAAGCAGGCTGCAATCCTACACCTTCTTTTCTAAGCAATAAGGCAGATAAAGGTGACCAAGTCAGAATAGTAGACAATACACATGCCATTTCCTCTGCTTGCCTAATATGCACACAATTGTTTGAGTCAAATGTGGCTGGTGCAGGGTTAGATTTGGAAAGTCTGAGGTACATGTTAGCTACCCAGGAAAGGTAACAAGTCAAGTATGCATTCCATACATAAAAGACTCAAAATTATGATAGGATCAAGAAAAAAAAAATTTCCTGTCTATATTAGCATGTCAGCAGATGCAATCACCTTGTAAGTTGTGCCCTGCAGAAGAGCTCAGTTTCTCCCTTTCTGCAAAACATCTTGACCTAATATTTAGATAATATAAGCCTTTTACATATTTCACAGATCTAAATCTGTTTTGCAGAGGAGGTATCATCTCTATGCCTACCACTGGTGAACTAAAAGGTTTCAGGCTGCGTGATTCCAAATGTCTTTTCCAGCACATTGCCCTTATATACAAAGTAGGAACCCAGATTTCAGCCAGGGTCACTTTTGCGATGTGCTGCTTTCTGTAGGTGTAAACCCACCAAGAATGAATGGTTAGCAAAGTGTATACTGCAGTTTATGTGTTGCTAAAAGTTTAGGAGTATTTATCTTTGCCTACAAAGCACTGCCACATATTTCAGTGACAGGAGGATTTGTGTTGTCTTCCCACATTTAAGAATAACTACTGCTGTCAGGTTCCAGCTGAACCCAGGGAATGCGGTGCAGTTTCTGGCTGTGGCTTTCAGATAGTCCTTACCTCTGATAACACAGAATGAGGGAGAGTCTGGGCTGATAGAACCTAATGGGTAGGTTTACATCATTATCACTTACCCAACTATCATTTTTTGCAATTCTGGCAAAGGAGACAATGTAGTCATACAAAGTCCTCATATAGCCCCTCTTTTCTCCTCTCCAGAATCACTCCACTTCATCTTTAAGCAGTAACAACAACAACAAAAATAATAAATGGGTATTGCTCTCTTGCAACATCATAAGCCAGCATAAGCAGTGACAGCAGCCACATGAAATATTTTACCATTAATGGCTCCACTAGAAAGCTTTCTGGATGATCTATGGAAGCCCTGCAATCAGAAACATTGTAAGCTTTGCTCAGCCCCATTTCAAATTGATGGTTCTCTGATGAGGGGGAGTTGCCCTCACTTGTACCATCCAATTTAGAAATCCATTTAAGTCCTTTTGCTGCTATTTGAATGATCACTTCTGAAAGGTTATAAAAAATGCAGTTAAGCCACATTTGTTTTTTCTGCAATGTTTGGAAAGTGCAAACACTTAAATCATCAACCAAGTGCATAGCATTCATATTCACCATACCTTTTAAAAGCATACTTAGCATACCACTGAGAAAGATTACTCTGCTGACAGAAATCAAGCATCTGGATTAATTTAAAGGAGTGCATTTCACAATCCATCATTCCAGAACAGGAGAACAAGGAACTGCTCTGTTAAATTAAATGGTGAGTTACTCTGGAACGAATTAAATGAAATTCATCTCTGCAGTGTCTAGTCCAGACATGTAACTCAGGGCTGATGCTACTAGAAGCCAAGCATTCTAGCTGGATTTCGTAAAGGCCGAATCAATTTATAACCAATATTTATCTGCACTCTCGCACAACATGCGAAGTAGCAGAATTTGTGGCTTGTCACACAAATCTGGCAGTTTCAGGACAGCACTCCCCAAGGACTTTTTGAAGGAGAAAAGGTATGGGAAACCAGCCTGGGAATGGTGGGCCAGAAGCAAAACTCTTCCAAACCAAGCAGAGAGCAAATAGAGAGGCTGCTTGCTGCTGCTGCAGGGTGTTTGAAAGGCAGCAGGACCTTGTGACAACAGGGCTTTTTTCTGGGATGCTTCAGTGGCCACCACTAGCTGGATTTGGTCCACGCTGATCAGCTAAAGGACTCCCCACTAGACCTTTCCCAGTCTGTATCCAGCTCATTCAATGGGGATATTTTGGAATGAAGTAGTTTTTTCTTTTGAGAAAAGTGCTCACATGCAGAGACAACTGGGCTCAGCAAAACATATGATCTGTGGAGAAGACTTCACAAACAACAGAAAGAATGAAGAGACTTGATATAAGTGTAATAAGAAATAAACATCTGTGTGAAATTCCTTGCTGTACCAGTTTCCTCTAGCTTTGCAGATATTACCCAAAGCCTACATTTATCTTTTTCTTCCTTTTGTTTTTTAATGTCTAAATAACAATTTTCTATCAACTATCTGTTCAATTTTCACTTTACATTTTCTAATTTTCCCCCAGTATCTATATAGATCTATTTTACCCAAATTTCTCACAGCAGAAGAAACAGCAGTTTGAAAAAGAAAGCTTCAGTGACATACAAACTCCTTTATAACCATTTACTCTTTGACAGTAAATCAGAACATTATCCTCATAGTGCTATACCTGACAACATTCCAGGCAAGGCATTAGCATATTTCATTTACATTCATTTCCCTAACTAGGTCTCATTTAGGCAGTGAACAGCAGAGCCATAATAGTACAACTGATCATACAGAAAGACAAATTGGCTCTCCACACTTGAAGACCTTGAAACCTTGGGATAAGAAATGCTTTTAAATAGAGAGGAGCTTATCACCTCCCAGAAGCCACAGGTACCAGTGAAGGGGATATCTCTGGTACAATGGGATGAGTGGTTTCCACATGGCTTTGGCTTGCAAGCCAGCACCTCTCAGCTCACTAGGTAAGAGTGCCATAGTACCCCACCTCCTGATTCTGCATCCCCTCCTTGTCACCTTTGTCCCTTCTGAGCTGCCCACTCTCACCAGTGGTTGGATCTGAAGCCCCACGGGAGGAGTCCTTCTATTTTCCTAACTGCTTTGCACTTCTGTTTCCTCTGTCTCATCACATAAAGCCAAAAAGCAATAGGGAGAGCAAGCAAGAGAATAAACTCTCTCACACACACATCCTGGTGCAAAGGCAATGTCTCACTCCCACGCCTTCCATGTGAGCCTACAGGCAAAAAGTGACCATGGCTGGTGGAGGAACCTGCAGAGGCACAAGAACATGCACATCTACCCATTAGTGACCTTAATGGTGTAATGGAGAGCAAGATTTCTGAGAGCTTGAAACATTGGAGAAACCATCAGAGCATACGAGCTTCCTTTTCCCAAGTGAGGCAGGCGCTGATAGAAGCATGACAGTGCCCTTTGGATTGGCAGAGGGACTAGTCTGAGGGAACAGCCAGAGATGAAGTGACTTGCTCAGAGGAAACCTGCAGGAGAGTCAGCAGCACTGCTCTGGCTTCTCTTCCTGAAGATGGCAGTTGCGCAACTTTTCTCCCTAGAAAGGCAAGCCTACAGGCTGGGATGCTTTTGAAAGGCTGCGTCTCTAGGCTGAGAAATCAGGCTGTGAGTCAGTCCTCCTACAACCCTGCAAGGATGAAATTGCAGCCATGAGCTATTACCTGAAGCTTGTCCAGATGCTGCAGGTAGCAAACATGCCAAGCAGATCTCACATTTGGCAGCAATAGCTTACTCTTCTATCTGCTTCCAACCTGATGTGTTTAGACATATCTCATAAATCTCATACACTAGTCAGCTTGAGAGGTAATGTTTCTGTAAGCTCTGATTTCCTAAGTGTGCTTCACCACAACAAGAGACCCCTCAGTTGCCCAGGTCCTAACGGCATACTGTGAAAAGGACCAAAACATGGAGGCAAGCTGTTGCTTTGAAGAGCTACACCAGACCAGAGTGCGTGGATCAAGACAGGAGATACGCTGCTACTGTACAGGTTACACAGCAGATGGATGGGCAATGCTGAATTCAAAACCTCCTTAAAAACCTCACCTTTTATGGCTAGCTTGCTGTGCACGCTGTCTTCTCTGAAATCCTCATGGGATATCATCCCCATCATCTTAGCAGAATGAATCCTTCTCTATCATAAATGGGAGCTTCTGCTGAAATACCAGCCATTTGTTTCTATGTGTTTGGCAAAACACCTTTTCCTTTCATTGTCTTGGCCAAAATCAGCCCAATTTTTCAGGCTCATTGGGCATTTGGCAGTAATGTACCTAAATGGCTTTCTATTGCTGTATGATGACTAAGCTTTGGCACAGAAAGATTTATAGCAGGGAGCCCCAGGTAAGGATGCTCCATTTTCCCGCAGACTGATTAGCACTGTCTATTCTAGTGATTTAAGTGTTTTTTCAAAGAACACATTTGAAGAGCTGAAATGGATACATATTGTCAGCTTCTGGCAGTTTAAGTGCAAACAGCTGCCCTGAAAGCTCTGTGCAGTACCACAAAGAGATGAGCCTCTATGAAAGCCAGTCAATCAAAGAAGATAAATCTCAGTGTCAGTTCCAATTATTGAGATACTCCAGTTAACTCGAGGAATCATAGACATTACACTGGCTTTAAATGCCCACATGGTTGGGACTATACCATTGCTCTTGGGAGGCAATTTCACTGTCTGACAGATCAAGAGGCTTTTCTCAGCTAGTTAATTCCAATTAAGTTTTTCCTCTCAATTTCATCCTACTATCCATTATCCTCAGTCAGCTACCCTTAGCAATTCCTCTCCTGCCATGCTGCTTGTGCTAAGTGTCCTAGAAATCACAGAATGCTAGGGGTTGGAAGGGACATCCAGAGACCAAACCCCTCCTGCCAAAGCAGGATCACCTAGAGTAGGTCACACAGGAACGCATCCAGGAAGGTTTTGAAGGTCTCCAGAGACAGAGGCTCCACAACCTCTCTGGGCAGCCTGTTCCAATTCTCCATCATCCTTACTGTAAAGAAGTTTCTCCTCGTGTTGAGGAGTTATTCTTTATAATGCATATTTTTCTAGGCACAAGGTGAAGCCAGCACAGAGGAATGAAGGAGTTTACTGCACGGCCTGGTCACTTTCTGGTTCCCTGGTGTAGGGAATGCCTTCCTCACCACCACCTCCCCATCAAAACACATTGAAGAGAAGAGTTTTTCAAAAGAGTCAGGCTTGCCCAAACCCTAGAAAACTGTCAAAGGAGAATATGTTATATCAGTTTTCAGAGACTTTTCTGATGTTTCCTCTGCACTTGGGGGAAAAGGCTGGTGGGCTACCAGAACAGCAGCCTCAAGTCCAGTTTCATGTCATGGTTATCCAAGAGCATCCCAGCCCTGGTATACCAGGCAGCTTTCAGGGTAGCAGGGAAAAGGCAGCTTGGCCTCCTCAGCCTGGCCACATTTTGTCCCATAATGTGGACCTCAACACATCCCTCAACCACCAAGTTCATTCCTGCTGCCAGTCTTCTAAGCCAGCCAGTCCTCTTTCAAGTGCATTTTTAGCATCTTCATTAAACCATCAGGAGAATTTGAAACTGGTCATTGCATGACAGTATCACATCTCCAGTCTGCTCCTGGTGCATCTTAAACATACACTAGTCTTCTGTGAATCATGAGGACAAGGGCTTGGAAAAAGGAGTTCATGTAAGAAGGAGGTAAGTATTTAACTCATCTGCAAAACTTTCAGCATCTACTTGAGCCATTCAAAATACATTATGAGCTCAGCAGCAGAATAAACCAGTTATGAAACCTAGAGGTATCTTCTCTGGCAGGACAGAGAGACATGCTGCTAAGTAAAAGAAAGCAGGGAGAATTCCAAAATTATCAGTTTGTTACCAAATAGCTGCTCTTGGTTAGAATCTCCACAGTGAGAACAGCGGAATGTACTAAACCAAATTCAGCCCGTGTTGCACCAGCTAAAGTCCAGAGGAACTGCGCTGAGGCCATCTGAAGCCAAAGTCACAGAACTGGGCAGAAGTCCTGCATAGATTTACACCCATGAATAATTTCATACCACAAGCTATCCTGCTGAGATCCCAGGGATAAAGTATGTGCATGGTCAAGTCCAGGTCTGAGCTCCAACCTAGATTTACACCAGTGGAAAGGAAAGCACTACCAACTCAGTATTTGCATTATTCAGGCCAGAGAAAAAAAATGTAGTGGCAGCTGTGAACAGCCTGAAAATCAAAACCCTGATGGGAGGACCTTCACACAGAGGTTTGGGTTGTTGTTGCAGCTGATTCTCTGCATCCCCTTTATCTATTTTTTTCTCCATTTCAGAGATGTTTGACCTTAAATGCAAAGGAATAACATGGGTCAGGAAGGGTGTTTATTATGTATGAGACATTTTTCTTTCATGTTAGCAAAATCCTTTTGTAAAAGTTGGCAGAAGTCCTTGTTACAGCTGAATTTCAGACCCATGGGTGATCTGGAATTTAACATTATTTATGCCTCAGTGTAGAAAAAAAGCAATAAAAAGGGAACAAATTCAAAGAAAATAATCAGAACACAGCTGACGTCTGGTAGCTTTACTTTTTTTAACCATTCAAGTCTATTGCTGCCCTCATCTTCATTGATGTTGCAGAACTATTTCAGTGGTTAAAGGGCTTCATCTGTAGAAACTGAAGTATCTGGAGGAATTACACATCATGGTCATTTCTATGTTGTTTCTCAGGCAAGGAGAATGCAGATTCAAAGAACCAGCTTGTACAGCAGAGCTCCTGTATGCAGAGGTGCCAGCACTGCCTGCTCACAGCACCCATGCATTCTGCAGTTTAAATCCTTTTCAGTACAGGTATGGAGATGAACACTAAGTGGGGATGAAATCCTACTGCCACAGTATCTGAGGTCCCACTCCAAACTCTTGTCCCCAGCCCATGGCTTTTCATTGGCTTGGGATGACAACCAGCCAGGCACTGCAGTTCTCTCTTACTCTGCATGGTTTCCCCAAAATTCACCTCCTAGTTTCAGGGAGCTATTTGTACCATAAGAGTAGCTGCCAAGATGACCAAGAGCTGAAGTTCAGACATCATCTGCCAGCATTGCCCAGACTTACATGATGGCAGAGATCACTCCTGCAGGGTGAATGCAGGGAACATTTTTAGGAAAGTGTTATTTGCGTTCTCTGATTCCCAGAATGGTCTCAGGGTCAAACCCAACTGCCTGCTTTCCCAAGCCTTGTTTACTTCCAGTCAACATACAAAAATAAAACAAAAAACCAACTAAGGTCCAAGTTCTAGAATATTCAGAAAACAGGTTTGCTTCTTGTCCATGTTGTTTCACAATGATCTTCCAGAGTTAAAGAAAACCACAGTTGCTTCTTATACAAACATGCCCTAGAGAAAGCACTCTCAAAGGCCTTGTTATTGTCACAGGCAGGGGCTAATCCTAGTGACAGGGCACGCTCTACCCACACATCTCCCTTGGCCACTCACTCCTCCAGAAGATCTCTCTTCAGACACCACACCTTGATTCAATAGCTCAGCTCTCCAATGCACAGAATATAGAAGTGACTAAAATAGGAAAGCAAGCAACAGCGGACACCTCTCGGCTTGGGGTTGAGATGAGCTTTGAAGAAGACGTTTAAATGCACAGTGGTTTTCACTTTGAGGCCTCCTCCCCCTCCAGCATTAGCAGACATTAAATATGTGCATACTTGATGCTTTGAAAGCTCCAAAGCAATCAGGTTGGAGCAGCAAAGGGAACTTGCCTTAGTAATTCAGGTGTCTGGGTAATGTCAGACCCTGGAGGTACAGCAAGGGTGACATTTTTAGGAGTATCTAAATTTCTCAGACTCTTCAAGCTCCACCAAAACTTGCTTGAGGTGCATTTGAATGGAACTTAAGCTCCCAGATCTCTTTTGTATTTCAGAAGAGGTTAGCTCCTGTCTTTAAATTTCACAATAAATAACAAGCAGACTCGGCTTGGAAAGTTTGGTATAGAGTAGGAGTTCGGATAGCATGATCATGAGTATAAATGAGCACCAGTTCTTTGAATATTAAAGGTATATTTAATGCGGTGCTCAAGGTCATGCAGCAAATCAATGGGCAAAGCTGAGTCATAGCTTTAGGGGTGTATTACTTGCAATCATGTGCAGGAGTAATTCAGTAATTGCACAGGCTTAAAAACATTACATCTATTTTACATATGGCTAGGACGGGCTTGGGGAGTTTCAGTGATTTGCTGAAGGGGAGAAAGGTTCAAGAGAAGGGCTGACATTAGCTGTGAATAGCTAATTTCATTACACAGGTAACCTGGCACTGGTAAGTCTGCTTCTAATGTATACTCCATAAAACTTCTGATTTTAATGTCACAGCTTTCAGTATCCACTGCTGGAAATACTGAGAGTTCCCCACTTGAAGGACACATCTTACTGACTGCTGGCACCATGATGGGAGAAACCAAGATTAAAGACATTCAGTGACCTGGCTCTGACAGCCAAGCTGGCTGAACACTAGTGATGAGTGCTGGGTAGGTATGTCCCTGTGTGTGGCAGTGAGAACACACTTCCTGACTGTTGAGCTTCAGCATGAGCAGCTGGCACAACACTGTCCTTACCAGCCCTACCTGATAACCACTTGTCTTTCATTTCAGCTGTCAAACTTATATTTATGCCAGTGCAGTATTTCCTGTTGCTGAATTTGGATGGTTCCCTCATTCATTTTTCCACTAAAATGCTCAAGCATTTATTCAAAACATCTAAACAGGAAGAGACCTGACCTCTCCTCCCTGAACATCCTGTGCTCTCTTCTCCTGGCAACAGAACATCACTCCTGTGCCAACTGCTGCAGTGACTCCAGGACAAACTGAGGGGTGGATCCCATACCTTGGGACTGCATGTGTTCTGCTTGTGCACACTCAAGAGTGTGCACAGTTTGTCTTGAAACATGCAGCAGTCCTGGGATTTCAGTCAAAGTTCTTCTTATTCATGCCCAGCATGCTCCCATCATTCCAGCTCACTGCCATGCCTGACTGTGTGATGGACCCCAAAATCTGGTCAGCACGCTGTGGAGGAATTACACTACACCTCTGAAATCAAAGGAAATAACTTGATGATCTTTAAGGTCTTTTCCAACCTTATTGATTCTATGATTCTGTGAAAGAGGCCTACTGACTCAACTGGTCTGTTGCTGAATCAGACACTTAATTCAGGTAAATAATGAGCAGCTTGGCTCCTGTGTATTTTTACTGGACAGAGAATGGTTTTGGGGGTGGTTTCTCCTTGCAGGTATGCTGTCTCTGGGGCATCAGCACTAACTCCTCACCTGAAAAGAGGCATCACATTCCCTTCAATGCTTTCCAGTAAAGGCCCCAGAGAGGAATTTCTCTTTCCCAGAGATGGGTGAGTTCTACACCTCAGGACCCTGATGTGTGCTTGCAGTCCCTTTCCATTGAGATGGTGGATGCAGCAGACGCAGTAGTTGTACCTGTACAAGCCCAGCACCACCAGGCTGCGGGACCCATGGTGGGTGCATGGGGTGCCAAGAGGGGGCTCAGGAGCATTGCCCACCAGTGGGTTCCATCTCCTTTCCTTGATACTGCATTAACACATTAAAGAGTTGGGCAGCTCTGAAGGTAGAGCCCAGAAGCAAACTGAAAAGGAAGCTTCCTTAGAGCTACGGAGTGCAGACTGTCCTGGCTCCAGCAGATCACAGCTCCACGGGCACTGCACTTAGTCACACGGAAACCAGCACAAGTCTGTACGGATCCAGCTGATGTGGGAGCATGATGAACTGGAAAAAGTCAGGTTCTAACTTCAAGAGGAAGAGGAGCTAGTGCATTTCACTTCCAGAAGTATTTGGGTAGTCATATGCAAGGAGTGAAGCAGTGCTAACGCCTCTGCCAGACTCTGCATGATTGCTCAGGACAAGCTGCTGGAACAGTGAGTTACCTACCTTGCAGCCCCAGTGACAGGCTCTCACCTCATTGCTCTCCTCCCATCATCTGCTCTGGAGCTAGCCAAACATCACAGAGTCACAGAATCTTTCAGGTTGGAAAGGACGTTTAAGATCACTGAGTCCAGCCTTTAATCCAGCACTGCCAAGTCCAGCCACACTGCTCTTCAATATACCCTAGGCTTTCCTTGGGGAGTTTTAATTGCCAGACTCTGGGCTCAGTTCTTTCACTGGTGTAGATCAAATGCTGACACATCTGAGGGTGACAGAACAGCACAGGAGTGGAAAAAAACCCAGCAAGTGACAGGAAACTCAGAGCCTGGCATGTTTCTGTGCCCACACATTCCTCCTGCAGAGCACTCAGGGCCACTGCCTGCCAGCCCACACCTTATCTATGTCCTTCTTGAGAAGCCAAATGTGTCTGGAAATCACATTTAATATACTCACCAGTACCAGCAGTTTGGTCATGCTGCAGAATTCACCTGAGATTGATAACTACAGAAAATTAGATTTATTTTAATTTAAGCATTAGGTTTTAGGTTTTCTGGGGTTTTGTTTGAAGGTTTGTGTTTGTTTGGGCTTTTTTTTGCCAGAGTTGCTGTTCTAAGTCCCAGAACCATCCTACAGCAGTAAATCTGTGAAATAACACCACCATCTCATGCTACCAGTATCTCCACACAGCAGAAGGCTTTCCCCCCCCCCCTCACACTCCAGCAATAACTGAGGCTCAGGCAGAAGGGATCACCTGGCTTTGGCTGTTCCAGCAGGAGCCAGGCGGTGGCTGTCACCCTGTGGGCTGATGCTGGTTTCCTGGCTGCCAGATCTCACTTCTGCCCATGTCACAGACCCAGGTGAGAACATGGAACTGGCACTGGGCTGCTCCCACACCGTGTGAGGATGCTGTGTTCGCAAGACTGGAGTAATTCCCCCTGGCAAGGGGAGAATAGCCTGGACCAACCGGGGAACTGCTGAGAGGCCATGAAAGATGCACCAGTTCTGCCTGTAAGGACCTCACTCAGCCCGAAGACCCAGGCAGAACAGTCAAGAGAAGCTTTTGCTGATGTTCTTGGTTCCTTTGTGCATCTCAATTTCTCCCCTCCAGATGGATCCTGAGCACCCATCCCATCACCTCTATGAAAACAGCAAATGCCACAAGGCTACACTGTTTCCCCAGAGCTGGAAACAAGCTCCAGCCTCACAGTACCAAGGTCTGGCTCCCAACCCAAAACCCCTTCTTCTCCAGGGTAGCAACCTGCTCAGCTCAAAGTGCCTTCAGCTGTGACAGTTACTGTAGATGGACAGGAATGATAGAGTTGCTCAAGTAATTTCTTTAATGAGAAAGCAGCATAGTAAGAATTTACAGAGACTCCGAGTATCAAGGCACAGTCTCTAACTGTGGCTAAATAAGTTTGTATGTATTCTGGACTGGTGCCATGAGGGCAAAACAACCAACAAGGCAATGCCAGACAAACAACACGATAACGTGCCATTGGTCAGAAAGATTCATGTGGTGAAAATTAATAGCAGCAAGTAGTCTGCAGCTATAGCCCATCCATCTTGTCAGCTCCTCGGTGTGCAGCACCATGTCTGACATCCAGCTCACAAGATGCAATTTCAATTTCTCCAAGTTCTTCTTTGTTTAAATTCCTATTCATTTGGAAACAGTTGAAGGAAAATCCCTGTGATTTCTCCTTACAGCTGCTTCAAACAACTCTCTAGCTTCTGCAGTTAGCAACCAAATGAGTGAAAGCATGGAACTTACAGAGCCCTCTGCTATGCTGCTCTGATGAGGCACTGGGTTCACAGCCTCAGTGGTTCAAAATGAGTTTTCTTTCTAGATAACTTCTGAAAACTACAAACTGTTTAGGAATGTTTTTTATTTAATTGTGGACCCTTTTGTAAACCCCTTACACCCTATGAGAGCATCTTCACATGCTGACATAGCAGGCAGCCAACCAGCATTGGTACAGCCCTGCTTCTGGACATGGGGAGAAGAAAAGAATTGGATACACGTTTGATAAACGGTGTGACTTATAAAGTAAAGCATTGCTTTGAATTTTCCCCTCTTTGGTAGGGGTGTCTGACAGGGAACTGCTCACTATGGCCAGCCTGGGAGTGGTCTCTTGATCCTTCAGGGTCACTTGTAGGGCACCTCCTGTGACACAGAGGTATGTGAGCTGGGGTTGATGTGCAGCTGCTATCTTTCTGGACAAGTCGACTACTCAGTTGTATAGACTACCCAAAGTAGCTCCCCACAGACTCCAGGGCATCTAGACTAGTAAGTGCTTACTGTGTGTGAAGGTCCCTAGATTTGTCCTGAGAAAAGGACCTCAAGGACACCCACTCATGCATGCCAGAGATCACAAATGTTAGTTCCTTTCCATATGCAGGTCCTGCCTCTCCTCACAGCATGCCTGACTCAGGCCAATACTCCCCCATGCAAGAAGGGAGCAGTGTCTTGTCTGTGGAACTGCCCTCCAGTTTGAAGACCAGTGTTCAAGAGCATGAGATCCCTGCTCTGGCTGAGCAGATCCTAGTCTCGGGATCAGTGATACTACTCAACACGGGGAAGGAATACCACTGTCCATCATAGATGTCATTTGTTCAATGTGAGACTGTCAAAAATATGCTCATTCTTGATGGCAGTTGAATGCAGTAGAGTGATGCCATCATTACTTCAACAGCTGCACCTCACCAAAGAACTGCCTGGATATGGGTGATGATGAGGTCTCACCAGTCTGGCTCTGTACATAAATCACATCCACCACAAGGTTTTAAATGCTGTCATTTATTGATTTGTTCAGCAAGTGCATCACACTCTAATCTACTTTTCATCTTTTAACAACGTGCCCACTTTTTAATGAAACTGTAACAAGTTAGAAGATGACTTGTCTATCTGGTCACCAGCCCGCCCAGACCTAACTACATAGATCTAGCACTGCTCAGCTCAATGTTCAATGCGAAAGCACACAAAGCTGACTAAAGATGCAGCTCAGAGGACAGCGGAAGCACAGGGCCCAGCACGGTTTCCTGTGTGCCTATAAATAGCTGTTTGATATGGTTTAGACAGAGGTCAGCACCAGACAGCTGCATGAGAACTGGCCTCCACTTGCCTTGTGCTGGTGGGAATGGGACTGATGATAAGACATGTCCCCCTTACAGTAAGAGCTTTTGAAACACTTAATGTGCTCCTGCTAATTTAACTGACGCTAAAGAGGTTGCTGTCTGCTACAGGGCGGGGGGTGGGGTTGCACTGCATATTGGACAGGGGAGGGGAGCCATCGAGGTCATCCCTGCAGCAGGCAAAATTCCTTATTCACCTGGTGGTCTCTCAGACCTTGTTCAATGACCTATGAGATCTCAGAATGTTTCCAAAATGCTCTAAAAGAAAAGAACAGACATAAAGAGGGTATTTATTTGCATCAGTCCAACACAGAGGCTTTAGGCAACAGCTTCACCACTACTCTCGGGGATCCAGTGCGGATCTCCAGTACCAGTGACACTTTCTGGTCCCCCACCACAAACTCAAGCATGCTGTGACATCTAGTGGCAAGTTACCCCAAGAGGCCAGAGAAATCTATGTTTGAAGGGTCGTTCACACAGTCCCTGGACAACCAGATCCAGACGTGCTGCTCAGTAACATACTGTTCAGATGCATCTTTATGCATAAATACATATTTATGTGTAACAGCAAGTATGGCAGCTGTTTCTCCTTAGGCTAAGTTGTGCTGCTGAAAGGGACACTATATCCACCTCAGCAGACAGCTCTCACCTTCCTTGCAGTAGGAGGTCCCATCCTCTTCCTGTCCCAGCTAGCCATCTGCTAGCCTGCACCACCCTCAGAGCCTCTGCTGCAGCTGTACAGTGGCTAGCTGGGGTTGGGTATTAGCCTGGCCATTCACTATTTGACATAGCTTTTGATCCATGTACCCCAGCAGCAACCAGTGCTGGTGTCTGATCAGCCTGGGTGGTCCTGTCAACATCTCCCAGAAACTGAAAGTGTTAACAGCCTGCATGCAGCTGGAAGTTAGAGCAACAGCCATGTCATGGCACCATGTAAACATACTGCACATTCACCTCCACCTCTTTCCTGTCCTCTAGCAAAGTCTGTTTAATATTTCACCCTTTTATTCATACTCTGCTCGATTTCATGCACCATCATCAGTGACATATTCCCATATTAGCTTGAATAACAACACCGAAATCAAATCAATAAGCTTTGCCTAACAAATAGAAAGGTCCCATCATGCAAGGCTGGTTAGCACAAGTCAGAGACATCACCTGGTTATCGTGCTGCTTTGTGAAGGAAAGAAAGGACTGTTACCAAATATGAGGATCAAAACAGAAAAAATTAAGGTCAGATTTCAAGAGGATGCTCATTCTTGTGTGAGAGTCTAGAGCTGGGAAACAGGAAACTCTTGTGCAGCACATGAGCACTGGCCTCTTCACATAACCATTTTCTGTGCATGCACCACAAAATTTTGTTCACTGCAAACACCCCACTCCTGCCCCATTTCTGGAAGATGATGGAAGCAGCAGCAAGCTCTGCAGTACAGTACCACAGTGCTGAAAATCTGAAACCAGGACAGCCAGCACTAATCCTACTTCACGTGCTTAAGGTCACTGAATCGAGCTCAGACCCACAAGTAGCCTCCAGGTTCCAGCGGCCAGAATACATCAGGCACCACAGTACAACCTAGAGAGCTGTCAGCAGGGCCTTTCTTTTGTATTTGCCTTTCACAAAGCTGTTTTAATGCATAAACCAGCTACTTATTTGATAATACTTTTTCACCAGAGAAACCAAGTTCCCTTCCCACACAAGCATGCCTTTCAACAGCTGGAGGTCTTGCCTTTTCCCAGGAGCATTGAAGGAAATGCAAAGAGGTGGAAAAGAGATTGGTTCAGTGGGAAGTGTGTGTGCTCAGTCCCCTTTGCATGGGTCTTGTCAGACCACAAACAAAAGGTTTTGGCAGGTGTCAGGTAATGTTAATCCTAAAAGTGCTACTAAATGGTGGAGTTTACAGGCTGGAATGGCAAATTTATACCAAAAAAGACCAAAAATCCACATGAAAACAGCCCCAGAACCAATTCCCCAACTCTTGACAGCTCTCCAACCACAGGACCAGACCCTTGCAGAACCCCAGCAAGTTTCCCTACCACCACACACCCCAAACTGGTACTGCCTGGCTCAGGCTTCTGCTTCATGATGGGCACCTCTACAGGCTTTACAGGCAGCTCTCACCAGTGAATGCAGTGAACAGAGAGCATAGGTCATGGTTTCTCCCTGGCCAGCATCCATCTGCCACAGCAGCCATGGGGCAAGGTAGATCCTTCCCTGCCACTGGGCAAGGCATGACCTCCTGTCTCTCTTACCCACCAGCCAGCAACCCTCTGGGTCACTTCTACTGCATCTGTTGTATCATCACTCAAGAAAATAATGTTCTTATGGCAAATACCTGGCATAACCCATACTCCTTTTATGACTTCTAGCTTATGTCAACAATTCATTCATTTCCAAAAGACAAGCAATTTCCTACCTTACAAAATACACCTTTTCCACTGCCTGGAAGACCTGTGTGTACCAATGGATGGATGCACAGCCCTGGCCTCGAATGCAGCAAACTAATTGTGTTTCTTCTCAGTGATGTGTTCTGCACATCGCCAGGGTGACACAAAGTAATGAGAAATAAATTGACTCAAAACTTGGCTGGAGAGCATCAGCAAACAGAGGGTTGAAAACTCAGCTTGATGTATTTTACTGAGAGGCAAAGGACAAGAAATGCAATGTTATGCCCAATTGTGGTCTTGGCAAATAGTCCTCAAAGCCCTTGTGAGAGTAGAACTGCTGGTGAGGCTGGGCAGCTGCAGCCCCAGTGGCCGTCTGTCAGGGGAGTGTCACTGGGAAGGGACAACATGACACCAATTAATTTTCTGAAAACATTCACTGTAACACTTCCACCTCCTGCTCAGAGAATACAACATGTTTTACACAGAGTGATAAAACAAAAGCCACCATCTGACATGTTGACTCTGAATACCCTCATAGAGGTCTGTCAGTTACTGCACGATTTCTCCAGCATTACAAAGCAAGCCTTTGACAAAGGCAGGAGCTGAGGCTGGCCTAGCTGATGGCTGGAGCAATGCCAGGATTACCCCAGCATGGGAGAATCAGCTCCGGCAGGCTAGGGGTGCTGCTGAGGGTCTCCAGCCCTCATGTATAAGCAGAGTAGCAGCAGGAGTGAAGTGGGAGAAAATTGGGGTCAAGCCGATCATGACAACAAACACATTCAGCCCATATCTATAAACTTCCTCCCACTCTAGGGATCGCAGCTGAGCACTGAAGCCTAGAGCAGCACTCATTGCCCCTCTCCAGTCCCCGCTTGTGCTGGGACAGGCATCCCACTGCTACAGGCTTAGGGACCCCACCCCAAAGATCCGCCTCTCGGCTTCTTTCCTCTCAGTAAACAGGTCACCTTCGCCATTACTCTTCAATGCTCAGCGCCTTCTCCAATGGTGATGGGCTGACATGCTTTCCCTACCGAGGATGTACTGTTGCTGCTTGCCCGGCTCCCCTGCTGCCCTCTACCCCACTCCAGTCCCCGAGGGAAGCCTTCTCCTGCCTTTGCTGCACATACGTGGCAAGGACGAGACTTCAGTGGCGAGCACTGAGGGTCCTAGCGACCCCTCAAAGGAGAATCCATTGTCCTCTCCTGACGCCCTCTTCGCCCTCAGCTGATACTGGGAAACATGGACTTTATCTAACAAACGAAACCCTACATTTCTTGGCCAGCACGAGGAATTTAATGAGTAAGAACCTAGTGAGAGGTAGAGCAAAATAAACGACACCCATGTGCCTGTATTGGCGCACATCCCCCCAAAAAAACTCTCTGGTCCTTCTCGGGGGTGTCCTACGCCGGGACGGCACAGCAGCCGGGAGCCGGACCGCGCAGAGCCGCTGCTCCCGCACAGCGCAAGGAGCTGCTACCCTCTAGAGGAGAAAACTGCTGAGCACCAAACCCGCATACTGTGCTGCAGCAATCAGGCTTTGCTGTATCATTAGACGCCCTGTGTAGGACTTTCAGACGCTAGAGCATTAGATTCCAAAATTCCCAAGAGCTACATTTTTCTTCTAAATCCTGGACAAAACCCGTCGTTGTAAAACTTTCTGTCTAAACCAGCCCAAAGAGAAGCAGTACATCCCCAGCACGGAGCAGCCAGATCCACACGTTTGCAACCCCATTCCCCAAACTGGCTCATACTCTGTTTTCTGCTAATAACATTCATGAAAAAAAAAAAATCAAGGAAATAAAATAAACCTACCTTCCATGGGGAGAGTGAACCGCAACGTACCACCGTCCTATGCAGAAGTTATTCCCATGTCCCTGCAAGCGAGCAAGTCCTGCCCTGGGCAGCTAAACTCCAACACTGACTGCTCGGCTTTAAGCAAGACTTTCAAGATCCCACCCAGGATGGGGTGGAGAATCCTCTCTGGGAAAGGGTAGCTCGGTCACAGCTCCCTCCAGTAACTCTTTGCATCTCGCCGAGTCTCTGCCACGCTTTTTTCTCTCTCTTTCCTTCGGTATTCAGCAGCAGCCCCTTCGGCTGCCATCTCGCATCAGCATCTACAACCGACTTTGCAACAAGGATTGAGTTTGACAGAGCCAAGGTGTGGGTGGCACGGGCCCCAGCAAGAAACACTGTCAAGACGCAAAGGCAAGATGCATACAGTTTACATCAGCTGTGTGAACATGCAGGGTTACTTGAAGCGCGGGAGCTACAACAGTGAGAAACCCTCGATCAGCTGGAGCGTGGCCCAGCGGAATGAGCTCAGTGCAAAGCAGGCTGCCGAGGGCTGTAATACGGACATCACCCCTCACACTCTGCTCGGGCTGTGCCAGAGGCAATGGCAAAAGAGTGCTAAGTGCAGTGCTGTTACGCTGAACCTCTCACGCAACAAAGCTGATTGCCTTTAAAACAATCTCTCTATTGAATTCCTTCTGGCTGCAGAAGAGGCAGCTGATCAAGATTTGAGTTTACCTGGCAGTGAAAGGTCTTCATGGTGCAAACTACGAAACCCTACAGAAACCCTAGAGAAACCCTGCAAACCCTGCAGAGCAAACTGCAAGGGCTCCTGATGGGCTTTCTACATGGAATGTGCCTCTGTATCATTTGTGGAGACATCCAGACTTCGGTCCTGGTTACCCTGGCTGGGATGTGGATAGCACAGTCACATACTTTAACACCATGCACTGGTGTGATGAGAACAGAAATTAGCTTTTAATTGCTTCTGAAATAGGGTGTCTGAAAGAACAATCGTTTCTGGCTCCAGAAATCAGAGGAAATGGTGACATGAAGCTCACATAAAACACCCTTCAGAAAAGGAGCTCAGAAGACAGTGTTACCCAAGCTGGCATTCTGCAGTACACTAGTACCTGCACCACCTAATACATGCAATGACATGGAAAAAGAGAACAACTGCTCTACAGAAGAGGAGCAGAACCAAACCCAAACTTTATCCCATTGCCCCAGGCTGCTCCCCACTGCCACTCTGGGCTTCAAACAGAGCTTTGGGGCTTTCCGAGTCACAGATGAAACTAACCCAAGCAGGCCTGGCACCACTGACATGGCAGGACGAGGGTGGTAGGACACCGATGCTGCATCTGATTTGTTTGGTCTGTTCTAGTCAGCCCCCATTGCTACAGAGCTGGACAGGATCATCCAGTGGCTCCATGCCTATGTGCAATGCCTGCTCCCCCGAGGCAGACTGACCCCGTCTTCCTTCCCAGCCTCTCTGAACTCCTGGGCCTTCGGTATTTTTAGCCTGTTTACAAAGACAGAGCAGCACATTTCTGTGCAGCTTGCAGTGAGAAAGCAGACATTGTGCAGTTGGTGGGCCATCTGGGCAGCAATGTGGAGGTGGTTTGTCAGGGTAGGTGTTGGCATCAGAGAAGAGAACCAGAAAGAGCACCAGGAGAACATAACCATTTTGCCTTTTCTTTAATAACTCTTCTTATGAGGCTCCTCCAAATGCAGAAGAGTTTCAGCCTCCGTGTGACAGCAACTAGGCAGTGCAGGAGCAGCAGCGCAGGAGCCACCACAGTCTCATGCTGCTCCCCTCTGTCATTGGTGGAGATCATGAAGCCAGAAGGAGCCACAGGGATCCAGTAGCTGGATCTCCTACATGGTATCCAGTGAAATCATTATCCACCTTACCAGTTTCTTCCTTAAACCGCGATGCTTAGACTAAGCACAGGAGCAATGGCAACCAACCTTTTGCAGCTCCTTTAAGTCCTGTGAAGTTTGTGAGCACAGGTCATATTAGCATTTTGGCCATCCTGCAAACATCCTGCAAAGCAGGCTATCACCTTCCCCCTTCTTTGCACACCTTTTCAGGGTTACTCCTTAATTGGAGCAGTATATATTTCATAAAGCCAAAATAATCCAGAATAAAGAGTCAGGATATTCACATAGAGGAACTAAAATACCTCCTGTTGTCTCCCAGACATAACCTATAAATGTAAGGCATGCTAGAAATAAAGCTGTGGTTAGAAAAAAAAACAGTAAAGTCAATCCACATTCCTAGAAACTCCTCACATTCATATCTCTGCCTTGGGACTCCTGGAAGGGCTGAAACATTTCCCAAAACATCAGGCTGTTTTGAGGTGAAGCAAACATCCTCGCTCAGTGGATGCATTTAGGCAACACTGGGATTTTCAAATTATCCATAATACTAAACCAAGATATTTGAACAAAAGAAAAAGCCTACAACTGGTCACAATCTGAGCCTGTCCATCATGCTAAAGGCCAAGATACAACTTTTTCTATGTATTCCTTAGCACCTCCTTTGTGGAGAACTTGAGCATTTGTGCAAGCTGAATTTCATCTGCTCCCAAATGAGGCCATGTGTGTGACGTTTTAGTTTGAGCTGGTTGCAGCTGGTAACCACGTGTTGGGTATTGTCTCTCTCTTACAGAAATATTTAAATGGGGGTGTGAGCATGTGCATACTGTTAAAAAAGATAATTAATGACTTAACTGCTAAGGTAAACCTGAGTCACTCTTTTGCCCAAAGAGTTTTATTAGTCAGCAGAGGGGAGTATTTATTCACAGTTAAATAAGCAAAATATAGTTTGAAGATAAGTGGCTTATCATTTAGCTAAAGACCTCTTACAGTGCTCAAGGAGTGGTGCCAGAGCAAGCTAAGCAATGTCCTGTATCTGCATGTAGTGGGCAAGCAAGAACAGAGGGCTAGGCATTGGCATGAAAACATGCTGAGATTCTCAAGAGGGATGTCTGATTTCTCTTTACGTGCAAAATTGGCCATCTCATCTGCTAGATACCAACTTACGAAATTTCCTTTGGCTAAAGCTGCCATTTACCAAAGGAGATGTTTCAGTAACAGCGGAAGGTTATAACTAGATCAGATATCCCTAGTTAATGTTCTCACTGAGAGCAGAGAGCAAACCTCCTCTCTGTCATCCATAACGTTATTTACAAATACCATGTTGGTAAAAGAAGACAAAATCTCTCGTGCCTCCAGTCCTACTCCTCTGTTACAAGCAGTAACACAGCTTCTTTCCTCCTGAAAAGGAGTGTTCACCAGTGTTTTGACCGGGATTAAACTGACGAGGCGGAAGTTATAAAAATATAATTATTGTTGTTTTTCCCAAAAACCCCACGCCAGAATTTTGTACAAAACTGATTAAACTATTTACTGGTTCTATTCGGTCGCAGATTCTACCAGGATGCTTATGGGCAACTTTAGTACAATTTAGAAAATTCAGAAAAATGGAAAAGGCTAAGACACAAAATAGCTTCACCCCACTTACAAAATCAGAGGCAAACCAGGACCTTAGGGGCAAAATGAGAATTCCGGTGGTACTCACGAGGACGGAGCAGGAATTTGGAGACAGTTCCTAGGTCTTTCTTCGGTGGCAGGCTCCAGAACTGCAGGGTTTATAATCCAATTTGTGGATAACGTGGCACAAACCCAAAGGAAAAGCGACCCGCCAGAATCAAAGTGTCCGTAGCCACGGCTTCCACGAGGGAAAACTCGTGCAGCAGCACTGCCTGAGCAGTGCAAGGAAAGCCGCAGGTTTACGGCGGGCAGGGTCAATCCAGCGGCAGGCTGGGAGCAGAACCCCAGGGCAGGGAGGTCGAGGGAGAAGCCAGGTCCGAGTGCTGGTTTCTCCAATTTCGCCACAAATCCAGAGCGAGAACCAAAATGAATGCAAAAATGAGAGAGCCTAAAATGAGAAAGCCCCGACCGCTTCCTGGTCACTCCATTTAAGACTTTCCTAGACAATGTGTCCAGTGCCAATGTACACTGGGCGTGAAGAACCCAGCCAATCACAGTTCCAAATCCCAGCGGGCTCCCCCCACAGGTAAATACCTGTGAGGGACCTCCCTGGCGGGAAGAATGGGCGCCTTTTACTCTGTCCCCAGAGGGAGGGGAAGGCAATTTCGCGCCCTTGTCGTCCCCCATTCAAACCTCCGCTGGTGGAGGTGAGGGTAGCGGGGTTTGGAGCACCCTGTAACAACCAGTCTTTTAAGATTCATTTTATAAGGCAGGGACAAACAGCACCGTGTTACAGAACAGAGACAGATATACAGGCAAATGTGTTTTCTTGGCAGCTCTACCGGGATGAGATGTTTCACAGGAAAGAAAAGGCAGACCTACATTAGCTTTACTCTAGGAAGCACACAGCCAGGAGCATCGATGCCTGGAAAGATGAGGTCCTGAGAAGGTCCAGGGCCAGAGCTGCTAAAATGAGGAACAGACCTAACCTATCCATGTGGAAAGACTTGCTACCGTTTGTTTCCCTGCACCAGGATGAGCTGTTTTTCCCATAGCTGAGCTGCCCTCAGGATCAAACTTCACCCTCTTCCCAGTTCCCTCTGCCTTTACTCAGAAATTTTTTTATTACGTATTACATTCCCAACAAAAAGAACCTGGAAATAGTGTAGTTATTTGTAGTTTTTTAGGAACAAAGTTTTAATACCTCTGTAGAAAAATTCTGGAAATCCATGGAGCTGCTGTAATGGAGCCCACAGAAGGCTGGGTACTCAGGTGATGGGCAGCTGCTTGATCATCAATTCTTATTTTTCAGTCAACTTCCTTTTCTGACACCCTGAAGTTATGAACTGTCATATAGGTTTGGTTATTTAAAATTTTGCTTTGCCATAATTGTTCTGTGGAACATATGAAACTTATATGCCAGGAGAACAGCAGACAGCCTTCCAATAAGGCTGAGAGTCTGTGCCAGCACAGGGATTTTCACACTATTTTAAGCATTTACAAGTTGTCTCAAGCCTTAAATGATAAAAACATCAAGTAGTGAGAGTGCACTGAACTCAATATTTTGCTATTCAGCTAGCCTAGTGGGAACATGCTAGTGCAAACATTTAAATGTAAGCACCAGCTGGAGGCATTCCCTTCAGCTGCTGCCATGAGGCATTAACTGGGTGTTAACCAGCACCGCTGGATGTGCAGGATGGGAGACCCTGGAGCTGCTGCCCTAGAAGGAAAGGTATTAGCTCAAGCCAGGGTGTTGTTACGGTGAAGGAACACAGATCCATTTCAGTAATAGCACCAGGGCTGAAGGTGACAACAGATGACTCAAGAAGACCAATGTTAGGTTTTACAGAAACCACTTAGAGGCTTAAGGAAGATTTTATTCGGCCTAAGTCATTAAAGAAAACTTGTTTGAACAATTTCACTTCATCACCCTGTCACGGACAGGGTTTTTGTGGAAAAGAGGTACATATTGCCCAGGGTTACAGAAGAGTCAATCACACATCTGTGACACCTCCCACTGCTCTTTCTTTCAGCCTATTAATGTGTATCACATCATGCTTGCAAGTGTTTTTTTCTGGACAAATAATTATTTTGTATGTGATAGAAACACAGAAATACCAAATGCATGGAGCACCAGAGAGCCTTTAGTCCTGGCTGGACCAGCTCAGTCACCTATCAACCATGTTTGCACCATCTCAGCACACCCCAGGCCTGGCTGCAGTTCCTGTGAGAAGCACTGAGCTCCAGCTGGGTCAGATCAGAACTCAGCAAAATGTTTATGGCTTGTATGTGCTGCCAGAGCCAAACCAAAAATGCAGCACTGCAGTCAAGCAGCCTGTGCAGGCTTTCAGAAATATCTACAGGTAGGAATGACACTGGAACAGATGTAGTGTTCACCAGAGCCACAGCAGCAGTTCTGCATGCTGAGGAATGACCAGCGATGCAGTGGAGGAAGAGGCTGTGCCTTGCAGAGCTGCTTCATGGCGGCTCTAGAGAGTCAGCTGGTAAAAAAAATATCCAAACGTCTTTTTTAAAAAAATAGCGATTGAAAAATAATGATTAAAAATAAAAGCATATTTTCCATCAATCTACCCACAGATCTCCCAAGTACCAGGGAGAGCAGAGTCCAGAGCTAAAGAAATTAGTTCTTTAATTTATTTTAAAATAATATTCTTTCAGTTTCCCAGGAAATTCTCTGAAAGGAAAATATTGTGCCAAAACCCCTTCAGTTTTAGTTTTCATTGTCTCAGGACAATATAGTTATAAGTTTGCACCAGGCTTAAACCTGACAGCTGAAGAGGATCACTGCATCTCTCAAGACAGAGGCAAGAAGCTGGTTATTAGAGCCTGAAAATGATATTCACTTTGAATAAAATACTGTTGGTACGTGAGTGGGAGTAAGACAGGATAGAATACCAGCCTTGTATTTCTTGAGAGAACACAGGTGTTTGAATACAATTGTGAATGATTCTATAAACTAGAATCATATTTCAAACAAATGCCAGTGACAAGATGTGTTATTTCAACATGTCTAGTTTCATATCTGTTGAAAGTGCTGTTAAGTCTCTTCAAAAGCACTGGATTTTTAATTTTTTTTTCCCCCCTCCAGCAACACTTTCCATCAGTGTGAGCTGCAGTGACTGGGCAGACTGCTCCTAAGTGTGACATTTCTTTTAGTATTTTGTTAACACCCTCTAATTCAGAAAAAATGTGTTCAAGATCCTACAACCCAGTGACTAGAGACCAGCAATGTGTTAATCAGCTATTGCTGGGAGAGACCAAAAGCGTTACTGTGCCATCAAAGCACAATGTAACATGCTTGGGCTTTTTAATGTCAAATTGCATGTCCCAAACATCAGAGACCATGGTGCTCCACATTGCATCTGCTCATGAAGGGTAAGCAAAGGCTTAATATTTCCTCTCGAGCCTCCCCAGTTTATACTCCCATTGTGCAGAACTTGCTGGCAGCAGGAACACAGCACCTCACACCACACTAACCTATGTGTCCTGCAGCAGCTGCATGGGCCTTCTCTGAAGAGAAGTTACACACATTTCTTTAAGTCACTTCAGGTTTCAGATCATCCACTCATGAGCAGCATCACAAATGAGCATGAGCTGCTGCTCTCCATGGTAGAGATTCCCCAGGGCCAGCTCTAGGGTGCAGCACCCCCATCGCCTCAACTGCAGCATGCTGTGGGATGAGGGCACACCCCAGGGATGCCCCAAACCCGAGTGGCCATGGCAACACTCTCAGATCAAGCAGGTGTCTCAGAGTACAGATTAACAAAACTTGGTTCTAAGGTTATTTTCAAACGTATTTACTAAGCTGACACAGGTTCACATCCTTAGTGATTTCAGCCTCACAGTGAAGCCCAGCTGGAACCAGGCACCACTTCTAGGGGAAAGAGTTGCAGAAGCCAACATAAACTAACAGATGATCACTATCACAGTGATTTCCTTGCTCCAAAGAGCTCAGTCGAACTCTGCAAGAAATGATAAGGGACTTGCAAATTCTCAGGGAGAAGCTCTGGAACGGGGGTTATGGCTGTGACTCCTACGACAAACACATTGCTTGCAAAACAATTGATTAAAAAAAACACTTGCTCATCAGGAAACTTATGTCAACATTCTTTCTGTACAAGGTGTTTAATAAGGTGTTTAGAGGACACAGTCTCAAGCTGCGCCAGGGGAAGTTTAGGCTCGAGGTGAGGAAGAAGTTCTTCACAGAGAGAGTCATTCGTCATTGTAATGGGCTGACCGGGAGGTGGTGGAGTCGCCGTCCCTGGAGGTGTTCAAGAGGGGATTGGACGTGGCACTTGGTGCCATGGTCTAGTCATGAGGTCTGTGGTGACAGGTTGGACTCGATGATCTTTGAGGTCTCTTCCAGCCTTGGTGATACTGTGATAATTTTCCCTAAAAGCTACCAAACACATTTACAAAAAGCCTGTAACTCAAAGGATGTGTGCTGCAGGGATCAGAAGCCAGCGTACCAGAGCAGACCAGGGTCTGCTCTGAAAGCAGAGGTGGCCACGCAGGCTTTACAACGGGCAGCTCACTTCTGAAAACAAGTGACTGATGTGGAGTGCACAGTTCCTCTTGGAACTGTTAGGAGTCATACAGATTTACCGGGCCAGTTAAAAAAACCTGCAGTTTTCATGTGAAAGTTTGCTTTAAAAAATATATTTTGATCGACGTTTGAATGCTTCAGATGGTTGACATATAATGTCATGGAGATGATGATAAGGAGATACAGACTTGAAATAGGTATCACACAAATTATCAATGATCATAGTAGGCTGTTTTAAAAAACGAAGTTTAGGTTTCTTAAAATAATCACTGGAGGCAGCTAATACACAAATTCATGTGTGTGTGGGTGCTTCTCCCTTTTACATAGTGTTCAAACTGTAGCGTCATGAAGGCTTCTGCTCTGCACACAGCCCAGCATCTTCCGAGGAGCAGGGGGAGCCCAGCTCTGGCAGGGGAGCCCCTCGGCACCCCAGGCGGCATCATTACCCGGCCAGCGCTCTGCTCTTGCTGCCGATGGTGCGACTCGCTTCCACATGAGCTACCCAGAGACTCATGGACTGGCTTGGTCTGGGAGGTACCGTTAAAGCTCGTCTAGTCCAGTCCCCGCCGTCAGCACGGACATCTGCAACTAGAGCACGTTGCTCACGGCCCCGTCCAGCCTGCCCTGGAATGGTTCCAGGGATGGGATAGCCACCACCTCTCCGGGTATAAACCCGCTCCCTGTCTTCCGGCGCCACGTCCCCGCCACTCCTCACCTCCCCCAACAAGGCAGCACCGCTCCCCAGCGTACAGCTCTGCTTCTTCAGAACCCGGGTCCGTTACCGGACGAGCAGGAGGGCAAGCAAAAACGAACGCAGCGAGGTTGGGTAAAATTATCTCTTATCTCCCCGTCGGGGAATCGAACCCCGGTCTCCCGCGTGACAGGCGGGGATACTCACCACTATACTAACGAGGAGTTACAACCACCTTTGCCTCCTCGGTACTTGAGTTAACAAAAGGAAGACCTTCCTGGGTAATTTGTACTATCTGAGTGATTTCTCCTGTCATTGATCCTTTTATGGTGACCCGCGGGGGGAGGCGGTTTCCTGTTCTGCCCCCAACCCTGCTTCTCCCGCAGGTCACTGTGGTTGCTCTGGCTGGAGCCGATGAACCCTGAGGTCCTTTCCAACCTGGCATTCTGTGACCCTCTGCACTTTGGCGCACAGAGGTGGCTCTAACGGTAGGGTGGTGACCGCGGGCCCTGTCCAGGCCTCTGCCGCGTGTGCAAACTATGCCCACGCCAGCCGGGGCAGGAGTTCACCACAAACTTTCCAAGGGTTCCAAGGGTCAAGCTCGGGGTTCAGTGTTTCCTCTGCATACACAACCCCTCATGTATATGCATAACATGGCGTCCTGGGGTGCATTTGTAAGAGTTAGGTGGAGGGAGGTTCTCCTCTCACACTTCTCTGCCCTGGTGAGGCTGCACCTGGAGTACAGTGTCCAGTTCTGGACTCTGCAGCTCAAGAAGGACAGGGAATTTCTAGAGAAAGTCCATCAGAGGTCCACTAAAATGCTGAGAGGACTGAGGCATCTGCATTCTGAAGAGAGGCTATGAAACCTGGGGCTGTTTAGCCTGGAGAAGAGCAGACTGAGAGGGGATCACAGGCAAGAGGGGACTCCCACTCATCCTCATCAATCACATCCAGCTGCAGGCAGGGGGAACCACCACACAGAGGCAGTGTCTAAAGAGCCAAGGGATGGAAACGAGCAGCTATTTTTGTGTCAAGATTAATTTGGGGTTTGTTAGTTGATATAGAGGAAATGGACACAGAGCTGAAGTGCAACCACAGCTAGTGAGCTGTCACCAAACAGCTTTAAATTAATACTGCATTAATATCCCAGGATGGAGTGTGCTGTGGAGTGTTTGCAAACTGTATTTGTGTGCTAAAGGAGCCTCTGACATACTGGAGTGTTTGCCTAAAGCTCCCCTTTGGTCTGGCAGTGGAGCTGTTTGCATTGGCACCTCTCTGCCCTGCTTCCCTGTGCTGGGTTCCAGTATGAGGGAGAAGAGCACATGAAAATGGAGAACTTGAAATCACACACACCTTTGATGAGATCTCCAGAGGTTCCACTTCCACCCCACATGAGCAAAGAACTGCAGTACTTGCTGTGAAAGATGCTTGTAACATCTGCAATATGTTCCTGGTGGAAGCTAGAACTGACCTTTTAAAACTATGCCACAGTAGAACTTAGTATCTGTTTGTCTGAATTTTTTTTTTTTTTTTATGCCATCCTTCTTCATGTCATGAATTTTCCTGTGGTAATCCTCAAAGCAGGTGAGGACCAAGGGAATGCCAATGAAGTGAAAAGCTAGATTAATTTGATCACAGGACAATGATAAGGGGCTATAAACTCAAAGTCAAATACTGCAGATGATGTAATCCTGAACAGCTAGTGCAGCTTCCAGCTCTATGACACTGACTTAGAGTACTTCTTAAAAGAAGCAAACATAATTTTCTGCAGCCAGTGCCTCCAGTGACACTTCTCCCCTATATCTGTAATGCCACCAATTTGGGTGTTAGCACTTCACATATACTGTGCAAAGCAAGTCTCCTTACCTGCTACCAGGTTAGCATTCCTCTGCTGCCACCAGCCTCTGATAACCAGTCCCTGGTCAAAACTCAGGGCCATTGCCTTGATATGCCTTATCATGGAGCAGATCCTCCTGGTAACTGTGCTAAGGCACACGGAAGATAATGAGGTGATGGGTGACAGCCAGCATGGCTTCACAAAGGTCAAATCCTGTTTGACGAATCTGGTAGCCTGCTACAACATTTACAGTTCTGGTACATATGGAAACAGCAACTGACATCATCTACCTGGACTTGTGCACAACATCCTTGTCTCCAAGATGGAGAGGCATGGACTCGATGGATGGATCATCCGACAGACAAGGAACTGGCTAGATGGATGGACTAAAAAGGTTGTGATCAACAGCTCAATGTCCAGGTGGAGACCAGTGACAAGTAGAGCTCCTCAGGGATCTGTACTGGGTCCAGTGCTGTTGAACATCTTTGTCAGTAACACAAGCAGTAGCATAGTGAATGCACCTTCAGTAAGTTTGCTCATGACACCAAACTGTATGGTGCACTGGACTCACCTGCGGATGGCATCCAAAAGGATCTTGACAGGCTTGAGAGGTGGGCCACTGCCAACTGCATGAGGTTCAACAAGTCAAACTGCAAGGTCCAGGTCATGCCAATCCCAGGCACAAATCCAGGCTGGGTACAGTGTGGAATAGGTTGCTGAGGGAGGTTGTGGCTGCCTCTCCCTGGGTGGATGAGGCCTTGGGCAACCAAGTCTAGTTGAGAGGCTTCCCTGCCCATGGTGGGGAGGTTGGAGTAGATGATCACTAAGGTCCCTTCCAGCTTAGGCCATGATTCTATGAACACAACCACCCCATTTTGTTAAGCCCCACAACCCCTAGTAACAAGCCATATGGGGAAAGTCTACAGTAGTCAGTACCTTCTTTGCTTCTGGTTCTCACTTCCAAAGTTTACCCTCAGAAGTGGTGGGAATGAGGCTTTCCCCACTAAAGAGGAAAACAGTTCAGGAGCCCTGGAATTGGATGGGCACACTTGATGCCATGGGACTAGACAGGAGGCCAAGAATGGAGGTGACCACACGCAGGTCATGGATACCAAGGAAGATTCCTCATGGTGGAAGAAAGGCAAATGCCACACCAGTCTTCAGGCTCAGGGGTAACCTCATTGCTCTCGATAACTACCTGAAAGGTGGTTGTAGCCAGGAAGAGGTTGGTCTCTTCTCTCTAGCAACCAGCACCAGAACAAGGGGACACAGTCTCAAGCTGTGCCAGGGGAAGTTTAGGCTCGAGGTGAGGAAGGAGTTCTTCACGGAGAGAGTCATTCGTCATTGTAATGGGCTGCCCAGGGAGGTGGTGGAGTCAACATCCCTGGAGGTGTTCAAGAGGGGATTGGATGTGGCACTTGGTGCCATAGTCTGGTCATGAGGTCTGTGGTGACAGGTTGGACTCACTGATCTTTGCGGCCTCTTCCAACCTTGGTGGTACTGTGATACTGTATGTGGGGCTGGTCAGCCTCATTCCAGTGCCCCGGAAGAGTACAGAACAAGACACATCCAGGCAGATGAACGACAAGGCAGTGACTAGGAACAACATGGTGCTACCAAGGGCAAACTGTGACTGACAGCCTGACAGCTCTCTGTGATGACTGCCTCTGTGTCTAATGGCAGGAGTACTGGATGTTTTTTATCCCACTTTTAGCAAGGCCTTTGACATCATCCTTCATAGTTAAAGCCAAATTGGTGAAATAGAGAGAGAATAGGCGGGCAACAGGCTAGTTGGAAAGTTGGCTGAATCAGACTCAAAGGGTGCTGACAAGTAGTAGAGAAACTACTCAAAATTTTATTTCTTAGGTGCTTGCTCTGCCTTACAGTCATATGGGCTGCAGGCACTTCACCTTTCAGGACTTGGGGAGTCTGGAGTTTGACTATGGATCTTTACTCTTTGTATTTCTTCCCCATCAGCTGATGAAATACATGTAATATCTGCTTGAAATATGCTGTCCTTTTGTCTCCCTATTCCTTTCAGATTTCCTCGTACAAGAATCTAGAACACTTTCTCCAGTCATTGCTCAATGCATGAGCTGGTTTAGGGCAAAGTAATAGTATTTAAATCTCCTTTATAATTACATAAAGGAAAATAATACAACTGCTGCAATGGCCAACAGCTTCTTTTATTCAACACTACTCAGAATTTACCAGAGGCATGTGTCCTCACATGTTGAAAAAAATGCCAGGTTGCTCCTCAACTTGAACACATTTCTGAGCCCTTAGGAACTCTTGTTGCACTTCCTTTCTGTATGTCCTTCCCAAGAAAAGCGCCTTCAGGAATTGAAGAGCTGTGTTATGACCTCGGAATAGAAATTTGCAGCCAGAGAAAGTTGATATTGCTTCTTCAGAAATGACCTGTGATCTAACAGCGCTATTCCCATAGTTTCCCTTCCTGCACCCAGCTGCATAGGCCCACACTAGGTGCCTGCAGGCTCCTGGAGGCAGTTTTGTCCTGTGATCTTGTAAGGTTAAAAGGAGCCACCACTGCCAGATCCCTTCTCTGAACTACATGCCTCCAGGCTGCACAAAAATTCTCTCACCATCCTGGCCTGTGGACATGGAGCCACACTGATTGTTCTGTAGCCACAAGGATGGACATCCTCGAAGCAGAGAGATGCTTGTGGGGCAGCAGATGCCTGCTGAGGCCCCAGGAAGTGGTGTTCTGTCTGCTCCTGCCATACTGGAAACAGAACATGGTCAACAACCCTGCTAACTGCCATGTGCTGTGCACAAGATGAGTGCTACCATGTTTTTATACTGTAGTCTGAAGTGGCAGAAAGTGGCTATACTAACTGAGCACCTGATGGACTGAAATGCCTTCAGAGCAAGGGGGTTTCACTCTGGGACAAAAATCAAACTTATTTTTTAATCCAAAGTTACAACAAGAGGGAACTTGCAAATGTTATTAAATTAGGTTTGGATTTCTGAGTCCAATAAAAATTCAAATGCAGCTGCTGAATAGTGTTACAGGAAGAGGAAGTCACATACTTCACATAATTATTAATTTTTTCCATTCAATCCACAGATAAGATAGAACTAAATAAAGCTCACACAGCTCATACCCTCCCCTGAACTTGCACACAGGCTGCACCAGGAAGCAGTTAAGGACCCTAGCTGAAATGCAAACCAGCTGCCACAAAAGGCTACTACAGTTCACTCACAGAACAAAGGAACAGTTCTGCATTAAAACACTAGAAGGCAGACTAAAAATCACCACCCCAAACCCTTGTAAAGGAACCTGTACTTCCAACCTCACTTTCCCTAGGTAGAAAGAATGGCGGTATGACATACAATGGAATTTTCAGGCTTGCATTTTCATCAGTTTAAAGCCAAGATTGTAGTTTGGATGGCTAAAATGCATATACAAACCCTGAAGAGCAGTGTCTGACACAGTGTGTCACAAGATGTATTGCCAGCATGCTGTTGTGCCATGGACTTCAGTCCTGACAACTTCTTGCCTGTTAGGCATCCAGTCAGAACATCAGGATCGTGTCCTTTGACTTTCAAAAAATATACGCAAAGAACTACTCCGCCAAAAGACTAATTGGAGTTTATAGATAACGTGAGGTTTATGCCTGAAGTATTTTATCCCACAGGAAAATAACATTGAGTCACCTGTGAGCAAGATTCAGCATGTGCTCTCAAGTTAATATGAAAGCAAAAGCTTGTTGTAGCTTCCTGGCATGCTTTCCACTTAAAGACTCCAAAACTAACATTCTTTAGGACATCAAATGTTTAAAAACAGGAACTGAATTTAAGGACTGTCAAGTATAGGCTTTTAAAGGAGAGAAAAAACCAAGTATGAAAACCATAGCAGTCAAGTTTCCTCAGTACAAAATGCTACGCAACAATCCCCAGTATTGAGTAGCACAATAACTTACGATGCTAAAGGAAAAAAAAAACCCACACCACCAAGAAATCCTTTCCTCAAAACCCACAAATGTAGGCAAACAGTGAACAATCTCAAGTTATTTATTAGGAAAAGACAAAGTACTGTTTTAACATTCATACAGAACAAATGGTAATAAAGCCAGGAAAACAAATTGTAGAAAGTAGGCCCATCACAGCAGAGCTGGGTTATGCCAAAGTAAACAAAATCCAAACTTCATTCATGCAAACAAGCAGCAAAGAATTATTTACAGTTTCGATGGGATGAATTACAGCATTGGCCATAGTTGTGCCCCGTCAAATTACTCAGTGACATATTAAAGGGTTCTAATCTGTACATTCAATAATGAGAATCTATAAAAAAGAAAAAAATAATTTAAGCAATTTACAAGAGCTGTATTACAGATGGCATAAAGATTATAATTTACAAGACCTGTATTAACAGGTATTCATCAGTAATTTAGGAATAAAAATTTGTAGCACGTATTTTTACATCACATCTTCAGTGTCTGAACAGTAAACAAGAAAGTGGAGAAATAATATGAGTGCAATGTAATAGAATAAGGCAACTTAACCAAATGGCTCTTCAGAGAATTTCCATCCTACAAGGGTTTACAATTTATAAAGCTGCCTGTCCGTTTCACTAAGAAAGACAAATATCTGAAGACAGCGATTGGTGATTAGAAGGCCTGCAGACGAGGAGACAGTAGATAGAAAATTAAACACTCACTTGCTAAAATGCCAAAATTCAGGAATATAAAGAAGTGCAGATTACCAAAAGCACTCTGTATCCTATTCTCTATAGCATCAACACTAATTCTGATGACTTCTAGATGTAATTTATTTCAAACTACTAATTTACTAGTCTTACAACTGAATTCTTTTGTAATGCACAACCTGAAACTAATAGAGCTCCTCCCAAAGCTTGTATGTACAAGGTTCTGAAATGGATGCTAAAGGAATGTGAAATGCTATTTAGAGCAAAGGTTAGCAATCAACACACTATATTCCAGTTTATTTTAGAGGCAAAAATTAGCACATTTAGCTTTTAATTTTTTTTCCCTCCATTTTGCACAGCTTCCCAAATGCTTACAGTAATGGCTGATTTTTTTTTAAGTTTAGCAGAAAACAAATGCCAACTGTGTTCTACTTGACACTATTTTTATGACAAAACAAAATGAAGGATAACATTGCAATCCAGCAATGAATTTCACCTGTACCATAATGCAGAATGGGAATGTTATGGGCCTTACAGGAAGCCAAACCGGTCAATGACTTGCCACATTAACAAACAAAATTCACATACTCTAAAGAAAACATAAGGGAAACTTGAAATGAAGGCCAAAAAAATATTTGCAAATGATACACTTTAAGTCTCTCAGAAGGATCAGGCCATATATATTTTATTTACAAGTTCTAATTAGAATCTTTATTTTCAACAAATGATTTAGCACCAGCAGGAATATGTGAAGTAGCACTACTGTGTTCCCCAGGCAGAGGACCCTGAGGCCAAATCTTGCTCCTCAGTTTAAAACAGTCCCCATTTAAGACAATCACCTACTCAAGTAACTGAAGAAAGCATGATTTGGCACTCAGCTATGCAAACCTAGACTGCTCAAACATATTCCATTAGCACATTAATAATTACAAATATATTACAGCATTTTTTGAGATGTTTTCAGAAGTGTTTTCAAGAATACTTTGTATGAATTACGTATGTGAAGTAAACAAAACTACTGAAACTGGCTTCTTTGCAGACTTTTTAAAGAATTAGTAATTTTATCACAAACGACAGAATACCGATGGTCTAGTTCGGAACAGATCAGTAAAACTTAAAAGAATGTAAGCAGGGAACTATCCCTTTATACTGTGATAAAACCATTTTTTACCTCCCATGGTCACATCCAAGGACTTAATTCATCCATTTTGTCCATGATTGTGAAGTCTGCCCCCCTCTCCGCACTGTGTGTTAGTGGGAAATGGAAAAATTAATACAACCAGAGCAGTAACTGTATGCAGCAAGTGTGTTCCTAGCTCTGCATTGTGACCTACAGGTCTTCTCATCTGACCCACAGGTATTTGTTCACTTTTTAACCTAAGCAAAGCTGTATTACATAATGCTGTTTTTTTAAGCTGGCACCATCCAAAAGGATGCAGAAAGCCCTATTGCTAGGAAAACACTGACAAGGAGACCAACTAGTCTTACAACATAGGCAAATGGACTCAGGATAAAAAGCTGACCACAACTAGCTCAAAAGACCCACAGTGTCTTTTGTCTCTGCTTTGAACTCAGCTTTTCCTCAGGATTGTAGCATTGTACCTAGCATGCAGAATGTGAATGGTGAAAGTGGTATTTTAAAATAGATTTAGGCATTAATATAAATTAATGCCTGAATGCCTATGACACCATTTAGTCTTTAAGAAGCACAGATTTCCTCTAGATTTAACACTTTAATTAGTTCCCAATATTAAAATCCCACTGATAATATGAAACATTTAGAAATAAGTTATTTCAACTTATCTGGAAGTAGACCTACACTGGATAGCAACAAAGAGTTAGTATTGCAGTCCTTAAAGGCAATATAATCACCTTGCACATATACTACCAACAGCTCAGATGCAAGCAGGAATTCTCACAGTACTGCTGAAAGAATATTTAAGCCATTAGGAGAAGCCAGAACAAAACTTGTGTCCTTAACGTACAGGCTGAGAGTAAATGGGACAGCATGATCTCATTGTCTCCGTGCTCTAAGTCTTCAATGGAGGTGTTGATAAAATCACACAAGTGCTCATTTGCAAAACACTATAGAAAGATCTTCAAAAGGCAGGTTAGACTTCTGCTCACTCTTTGAAAATCTTGACCAAACTCTAAGACAAAATATATCAGTGCTGCTTCTCTCTGAACTGTTACATTTATTGCTCCTTTAAAAAAAAAAAAAAGTTTATACTTAAACCTCTGCTAGCTTCAGTGCAGATTGCTGAAGATGTGTTCATTCAAGCATGCTAAATATTAAAAATGTATTGTAGAAGTTCCAATCTCATTCAACAAAATTGCAGTTACCTAAGCAAAAATAGATAGAAAGGTGGAAGTGGTTAAGTTTAATAGCTGTATCAACTTGGAATAGCTTCACCTAAAAATTTACTTCTTTGGCCAGAAATCTATACCTTTGTGACCAAAAAATCTGCATGATTTTCATGGAGATACTGAAACAGTAGAACTGTGCATAATACATTAAAAGACCAAGCTGGAGGGATGAGACCAAAGAAATGCAATAGCATTACCTCCAGATAAGGGCTACAGGGATTAGGGATCTAGAAACCTGATACTGTTTTCTCTACCTATACTGAAGGGATCATCTCCATGACCAATAAAATTATCTGCTGTTTCTCTGGAAAGAAACACTGGTTTAGGAATCCTCATGGGTGAAGTCCCAGTACCATCAAAATTGGCATTATATAAAAAAATTAAAAGGCACTCAGATGGCTGATTGAACTGGAAAAGATTACACAGTCAAAAGGAGTTTTGTGTTTCACTGAAGAAGAAACATCATAGAACTTTCCTCTAGAGAAGTGCTTCCGCTTGAGAAGACAACAGTAGCCCTGAGAAAACCCCACATTTTCTCTGTTGTAGTACATCACATTGAATCAATTCACTCTGAAGTTGCTTCAGTCAGTTAGCTTTGAGGAAAAGAAATGACAAGGGTGAAAGTAAAGCCAGTTACTCAAGTGATTTGTGTAAAAGAAACAAGTTTTTCCAACTTTTTTGTAAGAAAATGTTGATGAGAACACTTTAAGGCTTATCTTGCAACTATTTGTGACGCCTGTCATTTCTACTGGTGGTAGAGTCTATCTCTGGAGACTCTAGGAGCAAGTTCTAGCTTGAGAGAAAATTAGATGAAACCCAAAAATGTGGCTTAAATAGAGGACACCATGGCTTTACAGTTGGGTTTGAAAACTTCTCTGGTTGCTCTTGTAATGAAGTAACAATTGTGCCGATAAAACCAGCAAAAGGAAGCCAATTGTTGTAGAAGCTCAAGGGAAGTAAAATAGAGGTAGGGCAGACATTTTGATTTTCACAGTAGTTTGTCTACAGTACAGCTGTTCAAGAATTACTCCGTTTATTCTGTAACTCTCTTTCCTTTCAAAAAGTATGCATCTTCAAATTCAAATGTTTAAATGAACCATGGTGATAAGGCCATCATCTTCTACACATGATTCTGCTTAAATATAGAAGTAACTGCTAACAACTGCTTCAAGAACAGCTTTTAGTATCAAAAAAGGGAGAAGTAATTAGATACAATAGTTTCTAATCAAGCTGTAGTAGGTTTTTGAGGAACCTCACTTTGCAGGAAATAAACACCGTTGGTTTTGCAAGAATTTCAGGAGAATGTCAGAACCTTCAGAAAATGAAGTATTTCCAAAGTTCTACAACCAAATAAAGGTTACTTTCTATGGTTGATTGTAATTTCAAAGGAACAGTATACAGCATTTATAAAGACATTCTATAAAACCCCTGCTCCGATTTAGCATTACATCAGTTAAACTGTGAGTGAAATTTGCCTTTTTTTTTTTTTTTTTTTTTTTTTTAAGGATCTTAAGTGAAACAAAGAAAGTACAATGAAAACGTAATACCAGTACCAGGCAAAACAACAATCAATGGAACTGCACTTGTGATTGGCATCAGGCTTAATGAACTGGCTACTCTAAGTGAAATCCCTTTTAAAGGACAACAATTTTTCCTTTTTTTTAAACCCCATGATGTTAGTATGGGGCTTTGAATGTTAAGAAAAGAAAGATGACTGGAAATAGCACACAGAGGTTTCTAACACACTAGGTGGATGTATCTGTTGATGGAACACAGCCATGCTGTAGTATACTCAAGTGAGTAGTTTCAAAAATACCTTAAAACCCAGGATATGAAAGTATTCCAGTCTGGTTGTCCTCATGCAATTATAGGAAATATTTACCTTTAAAACTGTATCAGAAATTAGGTAGTAATTTATAGTCCATAGTCATACAGCTAATGACTGTGTCTTACAAGTTTAAGAACTCGTGCCCTGGTTGCAGAACTGAACTTATTACAATAATCACAACTTAAAAAGTATAAAGAAACCCCCAAAGACCAGTTCCAGAGCACAGATTTTATGCCAAGGCCACAATTTGATGAGTGGTTTCATATTGCAAGTACATGAACTATTGGTCCATTGGGTGTTGCAATACAAACTCTGATGCTGTCCTCAAACTTTCAAAAACAAGCTTCCAAACCAAAAGCAAGCTAACGACCCTTCATTTTCAACATCTAATTAGATTCTGATCGACTCATAAAATTAAGGAAAAATCACACTTTCAAATTAGTAGGATGGGGCAGAAATTTTTCCAAACCTTCACAGAAATGAGCCAAAGCATTGGAATTGTTTTTAGTCTATTCTAGAAGGATTTCTTCATTTCCCTAGGGCTTTGTGCCACCTGTACAAACAATGTCAGAATTTATAAGAGAGACACAAAAAGACAACCAGGAGGCATTTTGGGAGTCACGTCCTCAAAAAAACCCAACCCAATAAATGAACCCAAAATCTAAATAAACCTGAACCCTGAAATAAGCCTTCATTAATCATGACAATAGTTTCCCAATTCAACCAAAGACAGAGGAACCTTCCAAAGTACCTGCAGCACTTTAAAATAAATAAAAAGGGCAAGTGAACATTGTCACTGCTTAATCGGCTACTTTGGCTGATTTTTTGTGTTTCTATTCTTCCCACATAAAATAATGACTATTCTCACTGTGGGAAGCAATTGTCTACAGTTTCCTCATCTTGTAGACAGTACCTTACTGGTTTTCAAGTTGACACATGAGAAATTGTGCTCATAATACAGTATGACTAATGAAAATAATTTTTCTTTCTATCAATCTGGTGGGCCTAAAGCCTCAGGAGTAAAATTGCAGTATTTCCACATTGAACACTTAAAGGTCTCGGCATTCCTTCTTTTGGAAGCTTGTTTCAGAGGATGTACTGCATATCAAAAAGTTTAATATTGGCTACATGTACCACACAACATAAACAATATCCCTGAACAGTTCATTTTTCAATGCCCAACAGACTGAAACCCCATTCCTTATAATGGCAATGTTCAGTAGCTAATCACTTTGAGAACAGTTACAGAAAATCTGCTATTTTCTTCTCCCTCCCCAGATTTAGTTCCCACAGCCATAAACAAGTGTCATTCAGGCAGAAAATACTTCAGTGTAGTGACATCTGGTATCTCAACTGAAATTTGGCAGCCCAAGAAGAGCACCAACAGCTCCAAAGTATCCCTGTTCAAAACAAACAAAAAAATATTTCAGGTTCAAGTAGCAGTCTTGACTTTCAGGATATTGCTCAAGCTCAGTTAAGAACAATATAGGTATTTCAAAGGCCTGTGCTTTAGATGTCTATAATCTTCTGAAATACAATACTTACTATTGTTTTCACCCAAACCCAAGGAATGACTGTTGAACTTTCATACAGAGCTTAACATTTTCTTGTCCCTTTCCAAAGATCTATAGTGTGAACCAAGATAGCCCAAAGTGACTGAAGTACTTCCCTGACAGAGAAAGCTGTGCCCAGAGAACCAATATAGTAAGAGAAGCCTCCTTTTCAATGTTTACTGAGTTCTTGGCATCTCATGATACTACACTTAGGAGAGCTACTCAATAAACGCACATTTGATTGATGGCATAACTGTGCATACAGAAAAATGAGCCACAACGTACCTCATGTTCTAGGAACAAGGCCTTCAGCTGGCCTTTTGACCAGTAATCCAGTGCATACGCAAGAAGCTTCATTGACAAAGTATTCACACGTAAAAAATTGCCAACAAACACAACTCTGTTTATTTTCTGAAAAGAAGAGAGAAAACCAGCAAAGGATTAAGTCTTTTTGCTGTTTAACGAAGCTTTGAAAATTTCAGGTAACAAAGAACTCAATGTCTAGAGCAAGGAAAAAACTCCCCAAAACAACTTCCAGATGAAACATGGATCCAAAATTTAAAAACACAGCATATTTGGAGAAAACAAAACAAAAAAACCCCCACACAACCCTTAAGAATTAAAGGACTTGATTTCCAGAGAAATAGCATTTGCATTTCAAATTAAGTGAGCCTTTTCAGTAATTAAGCCACAGAAACAGCCCAGCTAAAAGTGAAATTAAATAAAAATACTTCTGTTTGGTGGAGAAGACTCAATGCCTTCATAGCCCTGTACAATGCTGCTTGATCCATATGCAACAAGGCAGCACTGTAAAGAAGCCGAAGACAGTAAGACATAACAAGTTCATTTCATCTTCACACATCAGCCTGATGTGACCCTGACACACATCAGCTTAAGATTAGACTAAGACTTAAATACTGTAAGTGAGCTGTAAATTTTAATCAAGTCAAATATAAAAAAGTTAAATTCATTAAATTTTCCCCATTCACTGAAATAAATCCAACACAAAGTGAAAATAACCTGAAACACTGGGTTAATGGTATGACAGCAAGAACCAAAGAAAAATTGTGTTAGTGCCCAATATAGTGCTTAAGTGCTTTATTATGTTAGATTGATACTCCTATCCCAGTTGTTACAAACACTAATTTTACAATTCAAGCTGTAGTCAAATGACCAACGTACAACAGTTTCCACCATCTTGAACAGTTCACAGTGAAGATACAGCAAATAGACTGTTAAGGCACTCAAACACAATTTGGCTTTATAGCAGAAAGCTAAAATAATTAAATTAATTTTATCTTTATACATCAGTTCAAGATACTGTGTTTGCACATCACTATAACTATTTCTTGTGATCTGTAGTTCTATGACACAGTTGGAATTAGACCAAAAGAACTTGGAATAAAGCTGATTTGTGCAGTTTACAAGTTCTGAATTTTACTCATTTACCTTAAATATAAACTGCATACATTTGCCTCAGACAACTAGCATGTACTTTCTACTTCACTTGCATTTTGCCTGTTTTGTTATCTGGCTCGGTCACATAGCAAAAAGCCAAAATAAACTTAATACCCACAAAACTAACTTTCTTCTTCAAGACACATATAAGAAGGACACTGAGGGAGAACTTGTAGTATTAAAACCAGAAAATTATATTCATTCTGGCTCTTAAGCAAAAGGAGAGTTGCTGCAACTAACATGGTCATTGGTATTTCACCTCAGGGGATTTTAAGCAGAGCTCTATGTAACAGTTACCCCCAGTCTTCTTACAGAAAGCGATTTTGTTCAAAGATTTTTTGATACTAAATGAGGAAATCTCTGGTGTCCAGACATTCTTATCTTCAAAACCTAAATTCAGTATTCTTCCGTAAGTTCCTGGCTGTCCACGCTAATCGTATTGAAACTGAATGCATACTGGTTCTGTTTAGTGGAGATCTAAGAAACAGAAGATGGCAGAGAAGCATCTCTGTATCCACCAGTAAGTCAATAGGTGTCAAAAAAAGAGTGAAGGCTCATGACTATAGATTGATAACTTCCTTGTCAGAAGCTTTTTTACCTCATTTACTGCACACATCCGGGCAATAGACCCAATGTTATTGGTGATGGTGACCAATATGGCTCTTGCAAGATCTTCTTTACTAACAGACTCTCTCTTCTCTTTGTAGATCATATTCCCAAAACTAGAGGAGGAAAAAATGTTAAGTACAAAGTGATTCAAGAGTATTTGAAGTAATTTCAGAACTTATTTTTTATGCAGTAACAGAACTTAAGCCCCACATTGGTTCTTAACTCCCTTTTTAAGTCTACATTAAGTGCAGTAATTTGACAACTGAAACTACAATGTGTGTATTTATTACTTCACAGGAAACAGTCAATCTTATAACAATCATGGCTCCCAATGAAGTATTTTTGTTTGACTTCCATGAAGAAGCATCTACAGCAAAAAACAGTCTTAATTCTCAGGCAAGACTACTCTGCATACCTAGTTACTGTAAATTAAGTGAACGGCTAAGTCTGACTGGTGAATCCTCCAACTCCATGCTTTCTTCCTCACTCACAGTATCTGTCCAATCTTCTGTTCTCAAAGCAGAAGTAAACCAGAAATGAGCTGAATGGTTTTATGATGGAATGCAATCCTCAAAAAATGAAAATAAACAGCTGACTGACTGAAATTTAGATTGTATAAATGAACAGTTCTAGATTAGAAGGGCATTTCAGTTACAATATGCAGCAGATAATGCCTTAATGAATTATAAATAAAACAAGACAAGAATCCGTAACTTACACATTTTACCAGTATAGACTTTGTGCTGTATCTAAGTCAGCTCAAACAGCTAGAATCCTGATTACTCTAAAACTTGAACACCCATTAAAGATCCTAAGGGTCTTAAAAAGTAAAAGAGAACAAAAAAGTACCTACACAGTGAGTTAAGATGGATTGACTAAAAGGGTAATGTTTGCTCATATTATAACCTCTCTGTATATGCTCTTGCAAGAGACATGGACTCAGGTGGCTGGAGCGGGAGAAGAATTAAGTTACTGTGAAATAAGATCTCTTACTACCAAATAAGGGCAAAAATTTAATGAACTCTCTTATGCACATATTGGTTTCACTCCTGAAGTTTATTCTTCTCACACTTATCACCAGTAATCTTCCCCGATGGAAATAAAACTTGCAGCTATGAAAAAAATCCTCTGTCATTGGCAGTAAAAGAATCCATTCTCGTGGTACAAACTGTTCAGCATCCTTTGTGAGAAAAGTAGTTAAAGCATTGTGTCAGGTACATGTACTGACAATCACTTATCAGAAAAGCAGTCTTCAAAGAAATAAAGAAATTAAGAGATACCACTGCAAGATCAACACAAATGCCACCTTCCATTCACCTTTCCTCTGGACAACCAGCCTTCTAAAAGATTTTAAGCTAAAAATTAAGTAGCTTTGTTTCCTCTCTGCACTTTGTTCTCTTCACTCCTGTGATTACCTTGCATTCTCTGACTCATGTAAAGCTCTATATGACACACACAGTTGGATGTGGCTTGAAATCTTCAGGAAAGCTGGGATGTCCTTTTAGTACAAAAATGTAACTACTACAAGAAACATTTGCAAAAATCAATTTTCTCTGTTTTAATAGCTCTAAATCTTGCTTTTGAAGGCCCCTAAACCACAAAAGAACCAACAAAGATCTTTCTTACCTTGATGCTACAGCCCATCCTGGCAAGCCAAATCTTTCATAGTCTCCTCCATAAATGTCTCGAACCAGCTTGTCAGCATGTGTGCTGTCTCCTTTAGATGCCATTTCCAGAGCTTCCTCAAAACTTTCACAGCCTGTCAACAAACTGCATAGACCAAGAAAGGTCCCTCCACCTAGACTAAGAAGAAAGATGACTAATTGCTTTTAAATACCATTTCCTCACAAAATTCTTTAACAAAATAAACAAATAAAGCCCTCTGACTTAGTTACCAAGCTGTTCGCTTGTGTGCTCTAGGTTCACTACATAAATAAATGTTCAACTGATTGACAGCTGTCTAAGTCACTTATAAGAAGCTGACCCTACAGTAAGAGCTAACAGATAAAAACTCTCACAGTGTAAGCTGGAGTTTTAATCACAGACAAACTCCCTAAGTATCCACACCATGTCACTGATCATTTACTTGTCACTGATCATTTACTGGACATCATGAGTGGACAGATTTATTATTAAGGAGCAAGAGAAACACAGGTTCATGGAACATCGTCAAAACTTGAAGACAAAACCTACAAAACTCTCACTGTGGAGCACTTCTAGCACTTATCAGTTGATAGGTAAGATGCTAACTACATCTCCTCAACAGATTTATGGCTTCAATAAATGCAGCTGTAAATTAAAGACAAAGTACTTTTCTATACAACAGAGTGAGAGAAGGGCTAAGCAGGAGGAGTCAGGAAAGGAAGCACTTTGAAAACAGAAGGCTCATTGTTCTGTAAAGTAACAACATCAACTTAAGTTTTTATGTTACCTTGTTCCAGTTACTCTTTTATAGTCATCTTTGGAATGGACTGATAAAATGCTGACTCCTGAACCAATGTTAACAACCAGCAATGGGTACGGATCATCCAGGTTAAAAGGCATCTTTTGGCATCTCTCAGGATCTGAGGCATTTTCAAAATAATAGCACTCTGCCTGGCCATTGAAACTGACAGAGTCTATGTACAGTAAGCCTTTGACAAGGCAGTCAAGCTCATCCAGTTTGTGCAGCTGGAGGTTTCCAATCTGTGTTAAAAAAGAAAAAACTGTCACCATGTTCTAGCATTGCTTAAATGTGCCACAAATTTTTAAGTATATTTGTACTGTCTAACTTTAAGAAAGTTATCTCAGGTACTAATTCAGGGACTTCAATCCCATTATAAAGCCAAAGACTTCAGAAGTAAATTCTGAATACATCACCTAGCATGTTATTCTGACTATAAAACTAGATCTCAGACTTGAATCAAGAACACACAGGCAGTATGAGCATCTGCTTTGGTAAGCACCAGGATATCTTTGGAGATTAATCCACTGAAAAAATAGCAACATTTTTCATCAATCTAAATCAGAAAAACATCACCAAATACCCTGAGGCCCCATTGAGGGTAATCTTAGCAAAGCTCACACATCTGCACATCTTTTCAAGTTTTGTGGGTTTCCTCCCCATCTTAGAAACATCAATAGCATCCAACTAACTATCCCTGCAACTATACTAACACTGCAAGGACCACAAGGAAAACATAGATCAGAAATTTGACTGGACTAAAGCTGCATTACAGTTCTTCAACAGTTTTGCATGTGACATTTAAGTTGTTGTTCTCTTGTAAAGCAGAGACAATTTAACAGGTGCTGTGACTTCCAGGAAGGCTGTAATTTCATGCCATACTTAATCCACTTAATGCTTTGGGCTTTCTCCCTTAGTGCAGCAGGGAGTTCCAACAGTTAGCAGTGCCCAGTGGGGCAGGTAATCCAAGAAAGAACACCCATAAAGTCTCTCTCTGAATCACGTGAGCTCACATTTAGAAAACAGCCTACATCAGAATATGAAGTCATACAATCAGATCTAGATTGACATCAGTGCCAGGTGACAGCACTGCCAGTCCTTCCCTAGGTCCCCTCAGCTTTTTCTGCCATCACACAGTTGTGAAGCTCCAGGGAACTGCAGATCAGGGAACTGTTTCAACATCAACTATATCTATGGGGCTTTAGATAATGAATTAGTTTTGCTGCAGAAATGGTGACTCTCCCCTACAAACAGATGTACCAGGTCAACACAAGACTGGCACCAGAATGAAAATACAAACAGATTTTTGAAACCAAACATAGAATCACAGAAGTGCAGAGGTTGGAAGAGACCTTTAGAAAGTCTTCTTGTCTCCAGAAGTGCAAGATGTCTGCAGCCACTTTAGAAGTAGGTAGGACATGCACAGTGGATATTGTGGTACAATTCTCAGTACCAACTACCTTCAGGTAGCAATTACATCTAAACAAATGATCAATTTTGATCATTGATGGAAGAGTCAAAACCCCTCAGTAAAATTCCAAACCACTCTGCAGTTGAAAGAATCTTTTGAGATACATATGATGTCACACAATTAATAACTCCATCCACAAACACTGAAAATCTATCAAAGACTGCTCAGTGAAGAAAATCCAAAGTGACTCAAGCACCTCAGCAACTAAAGCACATTTGTCATCACATAAAAAAGAGATTAGAAAACAGTTAAACTTCCACAAACGTGTCCTGCATTTCACTGTATTAATCTAAGTTTCTAATTAGCTGTTAGCATTAGGTATTAACACTTACTACGATATCAGAAAGCACATTTCTAGATTACCTTACTTAAGATTGGAAAAAAAAGTACTAATATTTTGGAGGCATTACATAGTTTTTCAAAATACTGCTTGAGCAATGCTTCCAGCATCAGGCTCAGCAGGAGGAAAGATAGGCTACCTACTGTGCGAAAGTCTTCTTCAAACTTGTAAGCACCACCACCAGTGGCACAGAGCACCGTATGCAGTGTTGAAAAGTTTTTATTTCTTCCCATTTGGATAAAAGTAGGCAAATCATGAGTTGGGAATCGAATAAAGTGCAAGTTTCCTCTTCGAGCAAAAATTGTTAAGTCTTTCAGCTCAAGGTGGACATCTCGAATGCCAGTGGATCCATAAGCTACATTGGAAGTCAGGTATTTGCGAATGCTCTTCAAGCTTTCAACTTCCTCCTGCTCTTCCTCTGCAGTGATATCAATAGGTTCAAAATAGGCAAGTTTCACCAAAGTTCCCCCAATGTCCATGCCAAACCACGGAAAAGCTGTAAAGATACAAGAGGCAATTGATTACATGTAACTTAATACAAAAGCAACACTTTACTTTTCAACAAGAAAACATGAAAGAAGTCCTCACAGGAACAAAATAAAATCCTGCTGGCCACAGGCAGAAATGGAGAAATGAGCCACTCTGAAATGCTGTCACATGTGCTCAGAAAGCCCAACTAAGAATGCCCCAAACCATAACATCTTTCACACCAACTCATACAAAATTCACTTTTTTTTTTTTTCCTTTCCCCCCTTTTTTTTTTTTTTTTAGAACTAAGGATTAAAATAACCTTCACTCCTAAAATAACAGTTTAGCACAGTGACTCGCACTTATTGAAAGCAGCCTTCAAATCAGATTGCTTTGGGCAGATCTTGGCTCAGGATCCATCCTCTCTGGATGCAGGGGGAATGGAGGAAACGGGAACCCATGTGAAAATACCAATTCCTCTTACATTTGCTGAAAGAGTGATAAGGTCACAGGGAGATGCAGGACAACTACTCAGAAAACATACTATGGAGAGCACACTTGAGTCTCCCACAAGGCTTCCCCTCCAGAAAAGCAGCTAGGCTAATCATGGTAATGTCTGAAGATGACACCTCTACTTTAAGTCATGCCATGTGTACAAGTAATAGGTGCATTACTTTTCACATTCACAAGCACCCTGCTTAAGGTGATGTTGCTACTCTTTGAAGCATGTTTGAGGCATGAGAGCTTTCACTCTTACATATGGTATTTGCAGCATATATACCAGCATTCATAGCCGGTAGTCTTTCAAATCCATGGAAAAAAAAAACAACCAAAAAAAACAAAACACATGAGTAATTTTGAGGTAATCGTCTATTTGAACGTTGTCTTGTAACAACTGAAAAAAAGCACATCAGGTACCTTGGGCTGAGAATACATAAAGATTCTATAAAAAGTGGATTTATACTTTTATCTGAGGGTCAAGGATCTTTGAGTGATGTATTTAGGAGCAGAATGACAGCAGCATAATCTTTTGAAAAAGTATCTCCAGCATCATCTTGATCCTCACAGCAGGCATAGTTAAAGAAACTTCCTGGATGAGACCAGTACCAACTGCACCTCTGTTCCAAGCTTATAGCTCTGAAGATAGGAGGTTTGAGGACTTGCACAGATGTAACTACCATTTTGCAGCTTCAATGTGTTGGTTTTTTTTTCTTTATGCAGTTTATGTGGATTTAGTAATTTAAAGATTTTTCTTAGCACTTCCTCAATATAACTGTTCTTATTGCAAAGTACACTCTACAAAAAGCGATACACAGCTCAGAAGTATTCCTTGCCAAGAATTTAACCGGTATTCACAGAACAAATCATCACCCTGTCTTTTCCTAGTTCGGCTCTACTCTGCAAAGGTCAGCTGCAATTTGAAAAAAGAAAAGCAGGAATCAAGCTTTTTAGTGAACAAGCCCAATTGCCTTGGACAGACTATAAAAATACTTCAAAAACTTGCGTTCTGCTTTTAGGAAGTCAAGCCAGGCTCTATTTAACAATACATATAATATAGATTTTTATTATATGTGAAGAGTTAAATATGCAAAGTAGAACACAAACTGGAAAATCAAAACTCTGGTGGTTTAATGTGATACTTCATGCTAAACTGAACTGCCTGGATAGGACAGCAAGAGGAGTAGAACAATATCCAACCTCCTTAATACCAAATCCAGACTTTCTTTCACTCCCAGCTCTGCCAGGAGCTACTGTGGTCCCTGCATCGACAGTGCAAACAGGAAACTTTACCATCATAAAGCAATGGAGTGTTCTGTACCTGCTGTGATGATAACTTTGAAAGACAAACTGCTCAGTTAAAAAATAATGACATTTAAGAGGATTCTCTAGAACTGCTTTGTGCAATGCTTCCCACATGGGAAGAGCGCTGGCACATGCTGTGGTCAAGTACTGATGTACCAGTTCTGCCTAGTAAGAAAACTCAAGCTGATAGCTCTTTTTAAAAATTGTCCTTGAGAACTACACAGGGAGGCCTCATTCTCCTTGTGTTTGCACTTCTCAAGCTCTTCGCATGCATAGTTCTTGGCAACAATCTTAAGGTTACTTATATCTTATCATGTAAGGTCTTTATATGCTGAAGGATAATAATTACAGTAAAAATTCTTCCTCATGCCAATACAGCACAAAGGTTGAAGTGTTTTCATTTTCTGTGAATCCTGCTTTAGCACAGCAGAGGACATTCAAAGTTCTCCACCCAGACCTCGTATTACTACTTTGACTCTACACCCATTTTGAATCCAAAGCTGCAGAAATACATACTTGAGAGGCTTAATTACTTCCCCCTTATTCAGTCAAATATAAGATTCTTCAGTTTAACTCTCTATTCGTACTTAGCTTCTAAAGAATGAGAAACAGGTTACTGTTAAACTCCTTCCTACGAACGCAATGACATACATATACATTCCAGTATCTGAAGGGGGCCTACAGGAAGGCTGGGGAGGGACTTCTCAGGCTATCAGGTAGTGATAGGACTAGGGGGAATGGAATGAAGCTGGAGGTAGGGAGATTCAGGCTGGATGTGAGGAGCAAGTTCTTCACCATGAGAGTGGTGAAGCCCTGGAATGGGTTGTCCAGGGAGGTTGTTGAGGGCCCATCCCTGGAAGTGTTTAGGACCAGGCTGGATGAGGCTGTGGCTAGCCTGATCTAGTGCAGGGTGTACCTGCCCATGGCAGGGGGTTTGGAACTAGATGATCCTTGTGGTCCCTTCCAACCCTGACTGATACTATGATACTTCTGCCACCATAGCATATGAACATACGTGGTATTACCAGTTTTGATGTACAAAGCTTACCTTTTAATTCAGGTCAGTATGTAACCTTAGCTAACAAAGCTAACCTTGATCCCAATTCTTATCTAATTAATGTCAAGACAAACAAGTTAAGTCTACAGAGGTTACACTGAACTATTACACAGTTTGTGTTTATAAACACAGAAAGAAACTAAACTTACCTTGAAGTCTCTCCAAATGCATTTTCCCCTAGGCACACATAGGGATTCTTATACTTCCACTATTTCCCCAAAACATCTGCATGCAGGAGACTAAAAATGAACTCTGATCCCTGTACCAGCTAGTAGTGCAAGGTAGATAACATACAATGGGACAAGTTAAGAAAAACATGCCAAAGGGTGTTTAACTGCTAAATCAAGTGGAATTAACCTGCTGGCTAGGCAGCAAAGCGCCTTTGCTGTGCCTGTTACACAGATGTGTGCCTATGAGCCTCTACAGAACAAAACTGCACATCAAGTGTCCTTAGCCCTTGAGACACAGGAGAGTTTATCTGCCTAACTAGTTGTCTAACAGTTTCTTGGTTCAAATCTCCCAGGGACAGCTCAAAATAGATTTGGTCTGGACAGAATCAAATCCTACATTCAATGACTCTGACATGCACTATCACATCCCACCGTACCTCTGATGGGAACTTCTCCAACAAACTGTACTCACACTATTCCACTCAGCCACCTCTTGGCACACTAGAGAAAGGCCACGTTTAGCAGTGGGAGAAGAGGTGGTAATTGGCAATTACTGCAACTGCTCTTCATTAGACTTAGCACATCCAAGTGTATACTACATAAAGCGGATAGAAAATACATCTGCTTTCATCTTCTCCCGTCTTGCTCATTCTATTCATTTTTGCTGATGTTCCAGCAGCAATCTCTTTGGGGATAGGTGTTTTTATTATAGTGAGATACAGCACACAGAGGCTTAACCTAATACCTTCTGATGCAAACACAGTATGAACTATGCCTGGCAAGCGTTAACCCATTTTAAGAAACACATTTTTCAACTGCAGTGAAATAAGAGCCTGTAACATCTGCTGTGGGATAATTACCAGCTTTCAAATGCTAGTAACAAAATGCTTGGATACCACAAAACTAGGCAACAAATTCTACAAACAGAATAATCAATTTATGAGATTCTCCACCAACCTAAATGAATTTTTAATGAATTTTACTACACAAATCCTGCATGGGATCACTGTGTCCACAACTATGCATACATAGTCAGTATGTTCTTTACACTGATTCAGCATTCTGCAAATTTCCACTATGCACTTTCACACACTATTATGTCTCGATACACCTCAAGGGAAACAGGCATTTTTCTTAAACTATTTTCAATAAACAATTAGAAAGTAACATGCACTGTGCAGTAAATACTAGAAGTCTTTGCCTTCCCTTCAGTGGTTCATTACACTCCAGAGCCAAGATGACGGACCCCATCTCCTCTGAAGAGCACAGCATGTTGGCACTTTCCTCCTGTAGGCTGCCTTGCCCACCCCTTCCAGCCTGAAGAGCTCTCTGTAAAGGAGCAACTTGTCTCTTCCCCTTAGACAGACACTACATAACACAGGTCCTACAAGTCAGTCCGTTCTCCCATTTATCATCCCACCCCTAAATAACCTTTGGAAACTTCTCTTACAAGAGCCAGCCATTCTTTCCCATTGGCATTTCCTCGGAAGAGTTAGCACGCAACTGGTTGGAAGGGTTCTCTGGAAGTCATCTAGTCCAGCCTCTCTTTCACACTACCAGGAAAACTGCCAACACCGGATGAAGTCAGCTACAGTGCTGTCCAGCCATGAACTGCAGACCTCTGACGTTTTTCAAGAATCCTCCATATAGGAAGATTCCACAAACCCTCCAGCTTTCACTCCTACACTACTTAGTACAAGGTTTTCCTAATTTGAATTTCTGCTGTGCTTTCTAATGTTCATCACCTCCCAGCAGCTTCAAATGACATTTAAATGGCACCTTACTAGCCTCTTTTCATTCAGGACAGCCAATCGCAGGAGTCCTGTTCCACCAATTCAGCCCCATTTCCCACAGTTTTTACAACACCAAAGTCACAAAATCACTAACCAGGTGAAAATTTGAAAGGGAGGACTGAAAGCAGCATGTCTAAACAACATTCCTCATCAGAAATCCTGAACTCGCTAGGTGTTCCCATGTCAACTCTCTTATGACAGGCATGGCACTTTGTGCAATTGTACTTTCTCTCATGATGGCAATTCCACTTTGGCAGCGCTCACAATAGCCTACAACTGTCTACACCAAATAATTTGTAACTAGACAGTCTACAAGTGGTATTGTGAACCTAGCTCAGCTTTAAGGTCAATTTGAGCATACAGGCCAAACTGACAGCAGCACTTGGGCATTAAAGCCTCTGAACATCAGTGGGCTTTTCCATCTTCAGTGGTTTTGTGGATCTGCTCCTCTTTAAATACACAGCTGCTCTCCCAATTCAGTCAGTGTGACTAATCAAGAACAGAGATCCACAGAATGAGTCTGAGGTTCACGGCCTATGAAACTAAGTGGTACTGTCTTTAAAACAGCCACCAGCTTCAATGTATACTGAAGAGTCAAGATGAAATAAGAATGTAGTTTTACACTGTATCTTTCCCTCCACTGCTTACGCAGTTTCAATTGTTTCTGGATCCCATCATAAAACCAACCTCCAAGTTCAGGTTCATCAACTGAAAGAGTGCAACTACAAGTTTAGCATATTTAAGCAGTTAAAATTTTTGATAGTATTTGTCATTGTTATTTAAAACACCACTACAGAAAACAAGTGTTGGAAGCCCAGCTGAGACACTCCTGAAATTATCCTGCTGCTGTAGGAGAAGCAGCCACACTGTCACCATTTTAAATTGCCAATCCACTACTACCTCTTAGAGCCAATTACTGCTTCAGGGTCTTGGTATCATTCTTTAAGTATTACACCAGGGAAAAGAACACCAATACTTCCTGTGTTAATACACGTTTAGTAATTTCCTTTTTGTTGGCCTGCTCAAACGATATATTTAATACACACACTTTCAACATACATAAGCTCCATGCTCTTCAGACACATCATATTACTGAGAACAGCAGCAGTCCCAGCTTTTTAGACCTGGCCATCTTTTCCACACTAACTCACACCGGATATGTCTTTTGAGTGTGGTGACAAAATACAACCCTGCCTCACTGAGTAACACCTGCGTTCCTTTCACTATAGGTACACCCGACTAAGTCTGCCAGGCCTGCTGAGTTGCCCAGCTGGGTATCTTACACTGGAAAAACACCACTTGTAGGTAGGCTAACTTACTCAAACCAATTCTCTCTTCCCACAAAAAAGTACCAGTAGTCTTAGACAGTTTGCATCCAACCGAGTCTGAACCATGCCTGTGCCCTCCCAAATATGATACTCCAAAATAACAGAAGTTATTACTGCAGCGGTGCTTACTGAGAGGAAGCATTCATCTTCAATGGAAGATTTGTATCCAAGTATTGCAAATATTATCCCTTTTAAAAAAAATAAATAAATACCTCATTAGCTCTTAAAATAGCAAATGCAGCCGCCTAAGGTGGTGTTTGGTATACTAAGTGCCACCTTCCCTAAAATCAGCACCCATCCCTCCCCCAGATGATTACTTCCTCTTCAGAGAGTAGCCCTTCCAACGCAAACACGAGTTTGAACTATCACCTGAACCCTGAAACCTCACTGAAAAGGGACGCACAGAAGCGAGAGGAGTCTCGGCAGGCAGCTCCCGGATTCACGGACCAGAACCTCCCGCCGCACCAGCCCCCACGTCCCCATGCCGCCTGCCCCGGCTCGGCCTGGGTGGCGGAACGCGCGGCGGCAGCAGCTCGCGGCCTTACACGGCTTCTTGGCATCCTTGATCTTCATGGTGCGCGGCGGCGGCCCGGTTCGCCTGCCGGCTGGGGCGGGCGGGGCGCGGCTCGGCAGTCGGGGTGGGTCTCCTGCCCCTCGCCTGATGGGGCGGGAAGCGGCGGCAGCTCTGCAGGGCTGGCCCTCGGGTCTCCTGATCCGCGGCCGGTGGGCGGCGGGCGCCCGCCTCCTCGGAAGCGGTGCTGGCAGCGCCCACCGCTACGCCCCCGGCCCGGGCAGCTGTTTGTCCAGCGGCGGCATCGGCTTTCGGGCTGGAGCGGGGAGACGGGGAGGGAGTCGACGCAGAATGATCCTTAACTCCGGCTGGCCGCAGTGGCTGTGTCCGGCTGCAAGGAGCCGAGCATCTGCCCCGGGGTCTTTCCTGTCTCCTCAGGGAACAGCAGCGGCCGGGGAGAAAGGCCCGGGGCCGCCCGCAGGGGCGGAGACGCAGGATAGGCCTCGGTCGGGCGCGGCCGATGCGCAGTCTGCCCGCCGCCGCCGCTGTCCCTCTCGGCAGGAGGGCGGCGGCGGCCGCAGCCTCCACCTGTCCTTCCGCGAAGGCCCCGGCCGAAACGAACGCGGCGGCCCGGCTCGGAGCACCCCCACGCTCCGACACAAGATGGCGGGCGGCACCAGGGTGCCGCGGCCGCGCCACACAATGGGGCCGAGGCAGCGAAGCGACTCTTGCGCGCCCGCTGCGCCGCTGCCGCAGCGCTGCCCCCCAGTCCTGTCACAGGGCGGCGCGAGGCGCGCCGGGAGCAGCAGTCCGGCCGGGCGCGCACCGGCACACTGTGCCTACAGCTCCCGGCGGCCTCGCGCGGCGCTCACCCCACGGCCCCTCCGCCAATCGGGAGGCGCCACCGTCTGAGGCGGGCGGGCGGGCGGGCGAGGGGGACCGAGGCGGCTCGCGCTGACTGTGAGCTGTGAGGGGGCGCCGAGGGGACTCGGAGAAGGCTCTGTGTCAGCCCGGCCGGCTCGCTCGTCTTGGTAGCGTTATAGACTTGTTTTGATTGCAGGAGACCTCCAAGATCATCAAGTGCAACCTTCAACGTAAGACCGTAGCCATTAAACTATGTCTTGGAGTGCCGTGTCCACACATTTATTGGAACACCTCCAGGGACAGTGACTCCACTGCTTCCCTGGGCAGCCTGTTCCAATGACTGCTCTTTCAGGTAGAAAATTTTTCCTGATCTCCAGCCTAAACCTCCCCTGGCACAATTTCAGGGCATTTCCTCTGTGTGGAATTCCATCCCTGTAGGTGGATCCTGTCCCTCCAGGACACTCAGGTTGGTGCCCTCTACAAGCTTGCTGTGGGTGCACTCCATCCCACTCCCCCATGTCACTGGGGAAGATATTAATATTGGTCCTGGTAGGAACCCTTGAGGGAGAGCACTCCTAACTGCTTTCCACTTCGACACTGAACTGGAACTCACTGACTCCAACACTTTTAGCTCTTTTCTTAACCCAGTCTCCCCCATAAAGAGCTGGCAAAGCTGTTGGGTGTGTGACAGAAAAATGGGAGCCCCCCGCATTCCATCTGGGAGACACTCAAGCAGAAGCAGTGGCCTGTGGTCACTCAACACCACTGATAATGGCACTACCAGCCATGACTGTGGTGAATCCATCCTCTGGCCCATGGGACCCTCCGATGAGCCAGCTTTTGAAGTCATCCATCTTCCAAACCTCCTTCTTCTCTGCCAGAAGAACTGAACCCAAGCCTGGCTGCCCAGAGATGCCATTGAACAGCCACCTCCAGAGCGCCTCTGCTTCCTCAAAGCTTTGCTGTCCACACTCAGCACTTTCATGCATGATAAGGGAGCCCAGATGCCTCATTTTGTGGTTCTGCATCTGCTTTGAGGACTGCAATTTTGTTGAGTGTGATTCTAAGATTTGTATTCAGAATCTTACATTTTAAAAGCTGTAATTCCTAGGTGGATGCCATGTCCTATTTACCATGTTTCATTTCTGAAGTGTCTGTACGTGGAAAACTTACTCTGAAGTCTTTTTCACATTTCTTTTCCTGCTTTTACAGGAAGTTAAGAGTGCAGAACTTCTGTCTTCCTGTAAGCTGCATGTAAATGTGGAAATTCCCATGTGTTATTCTTAGAGGGAAATTTTGGTGTGGCTTTGTGGTTTTTCACTCCAATGTAGTTTACTACTGAAATTTAAAACACAAGTATTTACATACATATAGGGAATACAAGAATTTAGCTGCTACCTGAAAGTTAACTTGTGCCTGTTCATAAATCTACGCTGTGATTGTAAGGTAGAGTCTTTTAATTTCCTGCCTGTCACTAGACTATGTGTTGTGGAATGTTTTGTGTAAAATGAGCTATCTGGTGTCACACAGATGTCTCTGGTGGGGCTTGGGAAAACAGATCTGCACTGAGGTTTTTCAGTGCCTGCACTCTGACTATGTATCCTACACGCTTTCTAACTCTAGAGGCTATGAAATACCATCCCTGTGAAGTGCCAGTAATAAACATATACATGAAACCCAGAAAACAACCCGCTCCTAGTCTATAGCCTGACAGCTGTCCAATTCCTGCTGTCTTGGAACAGGCAGAAAACTTCCTGAGCCAGCCTTTCACTAAGGAAATTAAAACTCTTCTTTCCCAGCCATGCAGATTTGGTGATTGCTTTCCAAGCCTCTGACTTTGCTCAGGGATAAAACCATGTGCATGGGCCTCTTAGGAGCAAATGCTGAATTTGAGTACACTGGGTACCTACTTTAAGCTAGCAAACCTTCTTAATTCATTTTCTTGTGTAAAAAATGGGATTAAACATAGGGCTCTGTGATAATTCAGGGTCTGAGTGCTGTTCAGTTGACAACAATATCAGCAAATCTGAAAGTTCAGTTCAAGCACTGCTTCACAAGAAGGTGAAATGATGAATATTTTGGCTAAGACAGAATATCTGGAAAAAAAAAAAAAAGCCCAACAACCAAGCCAAACTCAACTCCTATGTATCTGGAATCCATCTCAAAGCAGTGGTTTAGCTCAAACTGAGTTTCACATGGGCCTGTGAGAAGCTCAGAGCACTCCTTAATTTGTGGATCGATTCACAGGTTACAAGCACTGGTAGCTTGGAGTTACTTGTGCTTCAGCAAGCACACTGCTTTGAAAATCAGAAATCAATCTGAAGGTGAATGCCTGATTTGCTCTATAAATGTATATATGTTTATATAACCAACTCCACCTGATAGTTGTTAACAAGGTACTGTACAGTGTCCAAGTGTGATGGAACCAGAAGAGGGTTCTTTGAGAATGATACACCAGACAGCAAGGATTTTTGTTTTTAAAGCAGTATGACTTATGATGTTTTGGGGTGAGATAAACAATGTTTCATTGTTATATTAGAATCCCATTTATTTTTTGGTATAAGCAACTTGATCTGTCTGGATCTTAGTGCCTTAAAGCATACTTTGGTATTTCCCTCTACACAGTAAAAAGAAGAAATAGACCCACCACCGCTGCCCCAACAATTCAGTGAGTGCTTTACCTAAAAGGAACCAGGGAGTTTAAGAGATGAAAAATATACTGGTGTGTAATTAAGGAAGTTTAAGCTTCTCTGTAGTTACTGCCTGCTGTGCATGCTCTTATCACATGCTAGGTGAAAGCATGATAGCATCTATTATGTTGCAAAGTCCAAAAGTAAACTACGTTGTGGTACTGTATTCCTGTAACCTTGGTCTGCATGCAAAGTGTCTGTGGCAGGGCTGAATCATCTGCCTGTCATTAACAACCCTCCTCAGTGGAACACCATGGCTTCAGTTGCTTGTCACTTCTTTAAAAAATTTCAGTCTCAAGTGACAGTTTCATGTTTATTGTCTGCCTTGTGCTATTTTGTCTGCCATATTTTTAAGTTTCAGATGAAACATCTTCCAAGGGTGAGGCTAGGGATGACTAGCCTTGTTCTTGGCCAAACCCTCTTGCCATTTTGCCATGGACGTGAAATCTGTACCTAAGTTCTGGCATTGTCTCTTTGCAGGAATTCATCACATGCTGTAGCACAGCATCTGGGTCTCAGCACTGGAGACAAGGTCGTGTGGCAGGATAAAGGTGCCAGCACAAGAGCAGTGTATGGCTAGCAGCCTGGAGTGGTGCAAGGCCCAGGTTCACTGTCCTCTGCAGGTGAGGCACAGCAGAAGAGCTGTCTCATTAAGTGCTGCTGGTGGAAAGCTAGCTGGAAAAATGGCCCACTGGGAATGTAGTCATCTGATTTCCTGTGAGCTTTGAGCTGTCCCCTAAGTACAAAAGCCATTGATCGTGTGGGGCTTGTTTAACCTCCCTTCCACATTTCTCTGAGGTAGAATGTGAACTCTTCCTCCCCAGGTGGGACACAACAGTTGTAAAATTATTTTTACACAAAAGAAATGATCCTTGTGCCACAGGGAGAGGAGAAGGTAGTGCCTTCCCCAGACTACTTTACTTTGAAAGCACAGAGGCCCTGGGAAAGGAGAGGGTCAAGAGCTTATGTAAGAACAAGAATCAAAGCTATGCAAGTCTCTCAGCAAGTTCTACTCCTTCTGCTTGTGAGACTACAAGATGCCCCTGTGCGTCATGGAATAAGTTTATGCTTCCTCATCCTAATAAATAGTGTTCATAGCATGTGCTCCATTATGTGCCTGAGGAGGTCCTTGCTGCCTGTAGGGTTCTGAGGTGCTTGGAGGAACAGCTGTGCTTTCTTGTGTAGACAGGAGGTGTCACAGGCTGCAGGGCTTTATACTTACTAGCTCAGCATAGAGCCCTGATGGGTAATAAACTGTACAGGCCTGCAGGGCTTGCACCTCAGTGAGTGTGAGCAGAGAAACAGCACAATCAGTTGTTACTCCATGAGGTACTAGCTCCAAAGTAGCAGCAGTATCATTGACAGCAGCCTCCTGGCACTGCTGTCATTATGCTCTCCTGAGGCCACTACACACACAGGTACCAGCTGCCTCCTGTGACAGCACACAGAGCCGCTGTCCTGCTGTGGAGGAGTGTTGGACACTCTCAGGTCTCACACGTGCCATCCCGGATCTTAGTGGGGTCATCCTCCCGGGTCTGGTCCCTGCAGACCCCTGAGGTAACTGCAAGGTCCTAACCACAGTGACCCCATGCCAAGTTGCACCTTGTGGGGACTCCAGAGGCTCCTTTCCTAGGAACTAGGAAGTTGATGTTATAGAAAAAAAAAAAAAAGAGAGAAATTACTTTTTACAACTCCCCAGAAAAATCTGTGTCACATCTGTGTCACATATGCTGCTATGAGGATTGACTTGTCTAGTTTGGAGAGAAAGAGGCTAAAGGGAGATCTCTTTGCTCTCTATAGCTTCATAGATTCATAAATTCATAGAATGGTTTGGGCTGGAGGATCATCTTACAGATCTTAAAACCCTTAAGGATCATCCAGTTCCAACCCCTTCCATGGGCAGGGACACCTCCCACCAGCCCAGGTTGCTCAAGGCCTCATCCAGTCTGGTCTTGAACACCTCCAGGCAGGAGACATCCACAACCTCCCTGGGCAACCTGTTCCAGTGTTTCACCACTCCTCATCCTGATGAGGGGATGTGGAGAGGGAGGTGCTGAACTCTTCTCCCTGGGATTCAGTGACAGATGTGTGGGAATGTTTGAGAGCTGTGCTGGGCTTTCTGAAGCATTTCCTTATCCACAGGGTGGTCAGACCAGGCTTCCTGGAGAGGCAGCTGTCAGTGTGGAATAGGCAGTTGGATAAGGCCCTTAACAACATGCTGCTTGAGCTCGATCAGCCTGGATTGCTCTGCGGTTGGACTAGATGGTGGCTCTAGGTCCCCTCCAACTGAAATCCTCCATCGGCCCAGCTCAGCTCCCGAGCTGAGCTGGTTGGGCCGCGCCCTGCGGTGCCACCTGCTGGCGGATCCCGCGCAGCGCGGCACTCTGGCTGGGGCGGGGGGTGGGGGTCTGGGTTTGTGCGGATGGATTTGGGTGTGGGGGTGGAGAGGTATCATTGGGAGGCAATTCATAGAAGAGGTCACAGAGACCAGCAGTGACAAACCCCCCAAAGAACACCACAAAACCCGCAGCCAAACACCCTGCACGCAGCAACACCATCGATCCATATCTAAGAAAGCTAATGGGACGTGAGAGTGCCTCGGCACTGCTTACCTCAGACCAATGGCTGCAAAGCAGTACCTAGACCGCTGCAAGCAGAAGTAAAGTAGAGCATTTTAGTTCTGGGTGCAGCTGCTCTAGTGCTCGCCGAGGAACCTGTGAGCTGCAGAGCCGGGAGCAATACAAATAACTGTTGCACAAGCCAATTACTTAATCCAGAACCTAGAAATTTTTGAAGAGTTCCTGCTAGCTTTAATAGTGGTCTCAGCTGGGTTTGCTTTAGGTGAAAAGCTCCCATCTGCTACAATTACATAATTAACCTTCATAGTTCAGGCTTAATGATGCTCATTAGGGATGAGTGCTGGCTGAGTGCTGTGGCTAGTTTTGCAAGGCATGGAAAAGGCAACTCTGCGGGCCATAGTTTGAAGCATGATAAGCAATATGAGAGTGTTACACAGGGACAGCGGTGAGGGGAGGCTGAGGACTGGGTGGGAGCTTAGTTTTACTCTGTGCTGAGGCTGGAATGCGGTGAGCAGAAGAAATCTGTTACATCTGGGTCACTAATAGTAATCAGCTGCAGAGGTGTGCTGGCAAATCTGGAATATACGTGGGTATGTGTGTCAGGACATCTCAAGTTCCCTGTCATCCACTCTTGGCTGTGTGGCTTCCATTTCCTCAGTCAGATCTCCTATGACCCCACTCCCAGTATTTCTTATTCTGTTATTAGCTAAGGAGTACATTTTTGCTGCAGACCTTTCTCAAAGACTTAGGAGGAAAAAAAAATAATAATAAAAAAAGGGCAACAAGCAGCAAATAAAGAATTTAAATGAATTTTATTGAAGAACATATCCAGGCTCAAAACCTGTGTGGCTTAATTCATCTCTGTGTGTAAGCCTCCTAAGAGATGAAGCTGTGATGCCATAACATAAACACCTACCATCACTTTCTGACTAGATTTGTCCAAGAGGAACATGTGCAGTTTCCCCATCATTTTCTGTAGGCTACCCCATGTGCTCCAAAAGGCCAGACACAACACCTCAAACACACAGAGAAATAATCTCACCCCAAGGCGTGTTACAGTCTTCCAGAACCCAACGATTTATTGAAACTTACATCACAATGAGAATCTATTAATAAAATACATCAGTTCACACACCAGTCTGCATTGCCATTTTGTAGGGATACACAGCTTTCTTCACTTTATATTAAAACTTTATAGAGGTAAAAACTACTGCATTGTACCCACAGTTCTCCAAATCTAGTGTAACACTGGGCGGGTTACAGAGGAACTTTGGGAGCTAATTACGCTTCAGTAAACCTCACATTTTTTGGCACATCTGAATGCTTTTCATTTTCTTCTTAACATAAAAATACTTCTATAGCAAGTCAGAGACTCATTGACACAAAGCATCACTATCCAATGGCAAGTGCTGCCTAAAAGCATACGAATATGGCATAATTTGGTTACAAAATAGACACTCTTAGTTCTTTATCTCAGCATTTAATGTTGAAGTGCCATGACCAAAAAGGGCCAGGAACAGGACCAGCTTTGCTGGGTTGTTGTTGGTCACTTTGCTGAAAGGCTTGGCTTCAGTAAATCCCAGAGTGATGTGGTAACAAGAGGTTGATGGCTTTTGCCTTGCCAGTCAGGGTCTTTCCTTTTAAAGCACCCTCCCACAGGTGCAAAGCCACGAGTAAATGTCAGCATCTGCCCTGCTGCTCAAGGATGCAGTGAACACAATTCTGGGTAGCGTTCAGGAGGGGGCCTTGGCAGTGCAGTGGCTACAAATCATGCAGTAGAACACAGGGAAGGCTTGTAAGCCACTTCTCAGCCTGTATTTCTTCTGCCTTACATCACAGCAGATGCTTCTTCAGCAAACTAAGGCGTTTGAAGCAGGCATGAAACATAAATGGTAGTGGTGTGCCAGGCACATATTTGCCCAAGGGGCTGCATTTACATGGATCTTTAAGACCTGTAGCTGTGGGTTTGGCTGGTTTTTGTTGTATGCCACAAACTCCAGCTGCTATGAGCTTCTGATAATATGTTTAAAATAACAGCCCACAGTACTTGCAGCCAGGGCTAGTTTTCCCTTGGCTCTTGAGCTGCCCTGTTTCAGTCAGAGTTTGGCACATTAACTAGTGATTGGTTTATGTTCTACTGACTGCAGGCTCCACAGAGTGACACTTTGTGAGACTGCTGTTACATAGGTTATGTCCTTTCTGTTCAAGGTGCTCTGGTAGTAACAAAGAAATATACACAAACTGCTGCTGTTCAGGGGAGAGCGATGGGGCAGAATGCTACACAGGTCAGAGCTTCCTGGTTTCATGATAGCTAAGGGTCATTTCAATGGAAATAAACATTGGTACTTGTCATGGCAGGGCCACATTCTTCCCAAAGCCCCAGTCAAACAAAAGCCTTGGTTTTTTTTATTCACTTTTGCTACCCTTCCTTTGCTGAAGCCCCTGATCTGAAATCTTTCTGGTGAGACCAGTGAGCATTCCCATAAGGGACCTGCAGCTGTTAGGAATCATCTCTGACTTTGCCTCTCCTAGAGAAGGAGAAGAAACGATGGTAATACTTGCTATATTATTACAGAAAGAAAGCAATTATACTAATAATTGAACAGTTGTTGATGGAGATGTTGGAACCTTACAGTAAGAGAAACTTCAAGGTACCCACATACTTGCTGACCCTGAAAGGTATCCCTGCCAAAACCCCTCCAAAATTCGAACTCACTGTTGTCTCACATTCACAGTGAGAACTTATCCCTGCACTGATTTCCATTTCCTATTCGGCATTTGCTCTGAACACAGCTAAAGTTAACAGGAGTCCTTTGGGAGGTGCAAGTGCAGGACAAGAAGCAGTGCAGAAGTAAAAGCTTTGGCTGTGTTGGTTGGGCTGCACCAAATGCAGGATAGGACAGTGCTGTGATGTCCCTCCTTGTGCAGAGAAGAGAGTGCTGCTAAGGTGGTAAGTGTTGGCTGAATACCTTCACATGGACATAGTGCAACTTCTGCTCGTTTAAAAAGCTGTGGAAAAGCGGCCAGCTGCTCAGTACCAGAGCATGGACTAAGAGGCAGCTGCAGCCCACCTTACACCCATGGCTCATGACAGCAAGAGTAAAAGCCAGACTGTTGCAGGAGTGTTCTGGCACCTGCAGTATTTTTAGTCTCTTTACAACCTTTGCAAGTTAAAGTGTCAAGGCGTGACAAACTATGTAGCAGTGCATTCCTTAGACTTTGTATACAAAAAAAGGGCTCAAGGCTGGGGGCAAGAAGGCACAAACTTGGGAAATAACATAGCTGAGTAGTTTACACAAAAGTACTATGTCATTTATTAGGCGTTACTTAGCACTTGTTTCACATTTTGCCACCAAATTTCCCAAAGCAACATACGTTTCCCTACTTCCTTTCCCTTTGTTGCCTTTTGGATAAAGCTGCCTGTGCTCTATAGATGCAGTTGCTGAAGAATATAATGTGAACACGGATAAACACAACGTGCATGGCAAAAGATGCATTCTAGTATTACAAGAGTCAAAGAGCGTAGTCAGCCTCCAGCTGCAGCAGTGCCAGCGTGCTGCAGGGAACCAGTTCCAGAGCAGGAGCAAACCTGTGGTGGCAGCATCAGGCAGGGTGAGGGACCGAGGGGAGGCCTTCTCAGGTGTCTGAGCGGGCAAGATGGTGTTGGTCACGGGGATCTGCTCTTCTGGGAGGCCCACCCACAGCCTCGGAGAGCTCTTCAGCCCGTCTCAGTTCTGCGGCATGTCCTTGGAACAGCTTTATGTTTGTTCTTTGTGCACACATATAAAGTCACCCCCACATTGCTCTGTTAGGCTATGTTTTCTTTACATATATATTTTTTTTTAACTTTTAATTTTTGATTTTTTTTCTTACAACTGTTAAAAAAGTTTCATGGTAAAAATAACTCACTATATGATACATATACCCAAAGTGGTGCGATACTTTATATAATAAAAGATGAAAATAGTCACTTTCCATAATAAAAATAAGTTCTATTTTTTGTTTATTTTACAATATACTTAATAATTCTTTTCTTCTTCTTCACTCTGAAAGTAAATAGGTCCCATTTTGATAGCGCTTCTGAGTTGATTAAAGTGGCAAGAGACTGGAGGATGGCTTATAAGCATTTTGAGCAGCCACATTCCACATGTCTCTCCAGTTCCTCCGTGAAGGTGGAGCCATCCACACACTGGAAGAAGTATTTCCGCCTCTTGCTCCGCAGAGGGACGCAGCACTGCCCATTGCTGCAGCTGCCGCGGCATTCCAGGCGGGGCACTTTGGAAGCAGTGGCACATGAGGTGTAGCCCTGCTGCTTACGGACTACTTCTCGGATTATCTCTCCTTGGCAGAGATTCTCTGGTAAGACAACAGAGATAAGAAGGAAACAAATTAACAAAGGGGGTCTTTTTTTTTTTTTTTTTGCCAGATATGCCCCAAAGACCAGCAAGCTGCCCTGCACTTGTAATGACACTGAAGGCAAACAGATGGTATGAGAAGAACCATAATCTTTTACTGCTTTGTACCTGCCATCGAAACAGAGCTCATGTTACACAAATGTGTAATCTCCAGCACAGGGCAGGGGCTAGGCAGGCCTGCTGGCTTTGATCAGCAGTTCTGAATGTACTCTAATGGACGCTGAGTGTTGAATCCTGCAACACTCCTGCAAAAGAGGAATTAGTTTTACTATGCCTGCTTCTCAGGATCAAAGATCAGCCTGCTCTGCATGACATTAGCAAGATGGGATACCTGAAAAGGTCTGTGCTGTTCTGAAGTCACTTTACAGCAGCCAGATAGCTTTGATGAGGCTGTGTAGAGTTTGGAAAGTCTGTGGTTCATTCACAGGAAAGGCACAACCTAAATGAAACTAAAACAAGCCATGTCTTCCCTTCTGTACAGGAACGTAACTAGGCAGAAGGGATAAAGTTACAACTCACTGAGTTTCTAGCGAGTCCTTTCAGGTCAGGGCAGAAGAATTGGGCCTCTAACCCTATCAGGAAACCCTAGCATGATTTTTGGGATTCCCCAGGAAACTTACTCAGCTGTATCAGAGGGAGCAACCTGAGGATATTCACTGCCACTTCAGATGAGCAGTATGTCCTGCCTTCCAGTTCCTGCTCAAGTCATCTGCAGAAGCCCCTGGTATGCGGAATAAGACCTCCTTTCCCAGCACTGCCATTAACTGATCACTGCTCACTGAGGGTAAGCCTCACAACCATCTTTCATTTAAACATCCCATCTGAATCCTGAGAGCAGCAAAACTTGAGGATTCAGGAGACTGAGAATAAAGCTCATTGCTACAGATGTCCCCCTTTCTGTTTGTTGGATAGCAGCTAGATAGCTGTTATGTGGTTCCTTTCTCCCTCTATTGCCCTACAGAGCCTGACAGCCTTATCTTCTCCTCTTTGCCATTTACCCCCAAATGTAGGAGAGACAAAAGAAAGGTGCACAGCAGAGCTGCAGCAGCCTGGTGCCAAAGCATACCTCTGTCACAGTGTTCTCCACCATAGCTGGGGTCACACTCACAGTAGGGTTCCCCGTGCTCAGAAATCTTGCACTGCCCATGGTTGCACTTCAGAATCCTGCAGAGATTTGAGGAGTTGTTCTTCTTGTCACAGTATATGCCTGTGTAGCCCTCCATGCACTTACAGGTGTAAGCAACATTGGCTGCCACGCACTTGCCATGTAGACACCTGGAGAAAGAGAAGCATTTAGAGCTGCCCTGTGTAAGATATGAAAGTTCCTTTTCCCAGGGACATTTGGTTTTGGCATTTCTGCCCACTTAATTCCAGGATACTAGTCCAAAACCAGCAGTTCTCTGTCAAACACTCTGAAGAAACTGTGAATTTTCAGTGAATACTGGACAGTGTTCAGAGAATATATTTAGAATTTGTGATCCTAACTGATTGCTTTGAAAAACATCAGGCTCCTCTTTCTCTCAGGACCAATGCTTGGCGTCCACACAAGACAGCTCACATTTACAGCAGCAGCACGTGGGACTAAGTGCCAACAATCAAGCTGCATGGCCAGGCTTCCTTAGCAGCGTTACTCTACAAATAATATCAGGTGATGAAAACCATTGTGATACGTGGAGGTGCTTAAGGAAAAGCTATGCTCATGTGGCTTGCAGTGAGCTTTGGTATTTCTGAGGAATAGCACAGGGAGGGGTGTTGATCCTTAGCTTTTTATCTGACACCATCCCCAGTGCTGGGACAGGGACAGACTTGAAATGGACTGAGGACAGAGGAGAAAGCAACGCTGTCCAGCCAAGGACAAACTACGCAGGGCTTGTAAGCCTTTGCAATATCAGGTCCTGGTCCTACTTAACATTACCCCATGTCTTTCTCTTAGTTATTTTGTTTCTGATACCTCAAAATTGTTCTCTGCTTGAATCCTTGTACATTTCACTTATAAGCTTTGGACTAAAAAGGGCAAATAATAAAAGCAGTTTGAGCCAGTCCAAAAACACACAAAATGCTGTAATAAAGGGAGTCACAGTCTACGTAAGAGCAGTATTTTCTGCCCTACTAACCCAGGATATGCTTGGATAGCAACTTTTGTTACCATCAACTGCCTGATTTTTACACTTGCATTTCCTCACAGATATGAATCTGTGACTGCTGGAGCAGATACCTGCCAGCAGGGCACCAAACTCCCCAGCCACAAAGGACTTAGCTTTGAAGAGACAACTCCAAAAGGCTGACATGATTTAGTGAAAGGTGGAGCAGTATGCAAGCAGTAAAATACACACAGCTTGCTTTCCTTAGCAAGGGGGTTATGTTACAGACTGCATCACCCTTCTTGGATTATGGCAGAAACAATCCCTTGGCATGGAAACATCTAGAACTCTCCTATTTATCTCTGTACAACCATGACAGCTTCATGCTGATGTTGGAAATGCAATGAAACATTTGGGTCTCCAAATGTTTCTTCACGCCTTTGGTCTGTAAACCGTTAGTTGCTTCTCAACACCTTCCAGGGTTCAGCACTTTCCAGAATTAGACCCAGAAGCAAGTGTGCCAGTTAAATTTCTGCCCTTAAGAAAGCGATTATCCTTCATGTCAATTTACTTGTCAAAAGGACGTGCTTGTGAAAAGCGCCTTCCACAGACTGTGCAACCAAAGCAGCTTCTAAGTATCAAAGTACTTCCATCTGCTTATGAAACCCCACTGAACTATGCAGACCGCTGATCTGCCTGGCCTCTTCCCTTGAGCACTTGCTGTAAGCAAGCTATTCATCCAGTGCCCCTGATGGAGATGTGGTTATTGAGGCTTTGAACTGTGCTCCCTTTGCATGCAACTGTGTCCTGGCCTTCAAAATTGTCCTTTGAAAGGGGTGTTTCAGAGCATAGTTGTGTACGTCAGCTATTTGGGAAATCTGAATCTCTTCACGCTGGAGGGTATAGTGCTCTTCATGGGTTTAGTCTGAATACTGGGTCCAATGCTGCTCTGAATGTATCTCTCAACTGTGTACTTCCTGCTCACAGGTAGCTCTCCTCTGGGTAAGTGCTCACCTCCTCAGAGGTAAGCTGTCCCTGTCAGCAGGAGCATTCTGATTGTAATGTGCAGTTACAGCCAAAGGTATGACCTGCAGCATTAAACCTTAGCTCCTCCAGGACAAAAAGTCTTCTTGAGAGTGAGCAACATCAGAACAAGAAGTGGAAACTAAGAACTACCATGGATGCTGATTCACAACTGTCAGTAATTTTTGTGGGAACCCAGCACCTCCAAAAATAGTCAGATGTGGTTTTACAAGAAGAAATGTGAAATACACATTAGCCATAAAGCTTCCGCCCTCCCATAAGCATTTGTTTGAGCTTACTTGTGGTTAAGACATGGGTCTCCAGCTTCCTGGTCACACAGGGGGCCTGTCCAACCTGGGTGACATTCACAAACCACACTTGTTTTCTCAAGGGACCGGCAAATACCATGCTTGCAGATGTTACAGGACTTGCAGCCAGGAAGGACTCCTATTGACTGCTGTGGTAAATCCTTGAAATCCTGCAGCTCGTTATTGATGCGGACATCATGAATACATCCATGAAAACCATTTGGTGTCTTATCTGCACCCTGGCGCAGTGAAGATAACCCAGTAGAGGTCGGGATCCCTTCAGATAGAAATGAAAAGGGAAGGTTTACTCATAGGTACAAAGACAGCAAATAAATTATAGTTGCTAACATTTCTTTTGTCACAGGCCCTTTAAAGAATTAGTTTGCATAGGACCTTTGTAAGGTAGCACAGGCTCATTGTCCTCTTTCTCGAAATGGAAAGAAACAAAAATGAACTCACTCGCCCAAGCTTATGTAAGAAGTATAGGACAAAAGAAAGAGAAATAACCCACCCATTTTTTTTCCCAGTGGCCATATGTTCTTGCCTTTAGCTAATGCTCCTTCTGTCTCTAGGTTAATAGCAATTATCCTTCTGGAAGGTTTAAGAGTATCTTTATTTGCCAGCAGGTAGCTACCACCCCTGGGATACACCAAGATAGTCAGGCATGACCAGACCACAGTATTAAAGCAGGGAGCAGTATGAGTGTCCCCCACTGAAACTAGTGCTGGAGAACTCTAGATACAGGTGAAAGCACTTTAGGAAGCCAGTCTTTGTGGTGAATACCCTCCATCTTGTCCAAGTGCTTAGAGAAGCTCACACACTCAAATGGCCAGCAGATTCTTTTGGATGTTATTCCTTCCCCACTAACACCCACTTGGGCCATAGAGCTGCATTAGCATAGGCAAATGCTTTTGTCTTCAACTGTGTAGGGCCTCAGAATTTGCTGTCCATAAGTAACTCTGTTGCTAGAGATGGCCTTAAAACAAATCCAGCATCGTTCTCTGCGTGTTAGGAGGAAAGTTGCTAGACCAGATGATGTGGATGGACAAAACAGTGGGCATGTGGAGGCTGGGGTCTGTCTTAAAGCTTGGTGCAGGTCAGATACAGTTGCTCTGGGTAATGTAACCAATCCCTTTAACTGACCAGTCTGCAGAGGAAGGGCATCTGGTATCCATGGGAATGCTACACATAGAGAGGTAACACACGCAGAACACTGAGGGTTTAGAAAGATGCAAGATTACTTTTAATGCGTAATAAAAAGTCTCCACTGAACCCACTGGCTTCTGCTATCAAATCATCCTCCATTTAGGGTCTCAGACTTGTCCTGTGAATGCATTTTTTTACCTTTTGAGAATTAGCATTGATCCACAATGCTCACCCATTAACAAAACTTTTCCACGTGACTGCTTCCTGAGTTCCCTGAGTATAAATTGCTGTAGGGTTGGTATCTTTTATGTCGTGCTAGAGGGAGAAGTTGTGATGGCCTCACCAGCAGATTCTCTTTGATGCATAATGCTCTTTAATAGCCTGTGACATTCTTAATAGGAGCCAATTATAAAAGTTCAGCTCTGCACAAAGCAAGATTAGCCACTTTTCTGATTTACAAGGGCAATATTCAGGGCTCTTTTACAAAAGTGCTATTAAAGGGAATTATTTACAAAATGCTTGACCAGCACTAAGGGAAATTGGTAAGTGTTTGTACTATTGGCTTCAATGATCCCATTAGAAAAAAGCCAGAAGACTTTCTGAGTCTATTATTGTTCTGCTGACTTTTGTATTTAAAACAGGCTGGCTAAAAATTCAAGAACTCTATGTTACCAAAAGGGAGAGATTCAACATCCAGTCCTGAATATTGCTGGGGGTGCTTCTGGTGAAAACAAATCAATTGGGCAGTGCAGAGTCTTGATTCTGTCTCTTGCATCCAGACACCGAATCAGTGAGATACTCATTATTCTTCAACCATAACATCTTGGTGCCAGCCAGTTCCCAACACTTCAGAAATGACAAAATGATTGTTCTTGCTGTAGCTGTCTAACAGAAACTGTGTGTGCTGTGCTGGGGTTAACTTCCCCGGTCTGGTGTGTGATCTTGTGCTGGTTGTGTGGTAGAATGCTAGTGGGCAGTGAAGCAGAACAGCAGATGTGTGACTTCCAGGCTCCCTGTTTGGGGAAGCAACCTCTGGCAGAGTGGAACAGCAAACTGCTAGTCCCCTCTGTCACCCACCCCTGACAGTCCTCTCTGTAGGATGGAGATGATTTGCTTCTGAGAAGACATAGTAAAATTTCCAAGTCCAGAGCAAGTCACTTTACCTCCAATATAGAGGGGTGTGTTGAGGTTGGCAGAAGACTGTTTCTGGAGTTTCCCTAGACTCTTGGGAGTCCCCTTGTCCACTACCAGGTTTAGAGTTTGATTCAGCATCACCAGTTCTACACTATGAAACTGCCCATCATTTACTGTTTCCACACTGCAAGTAAAAGAAAAAGAGAGCATTAGAAGATTACATTAACAATGATCAGCCTCTGCTCCTGTGACACCCTGTGTCCTGCTAACACTTTACAAGGCACAGCTCCCACTCCGTGCTCTTTATGGTCACCATGTTCTCAACATTTCCTTAGCATCAGCCTCCAAGGTACAAATATAAACCCTGCTGATGCCTGTGCTGGCAGTACCCACACATACATAGCTCTGGAGAAGACAGCTAATCAGGATGGTAGATCCCGTAGGTGTGTTTCCCAGGGCAGAAAAGCAAGGGTATAGCTATGTGGTATCCCGGGTTTGGTGACAAAAGGACTTAAACTCGCCTGTTCTATGCTGTCAGCCACAGCCTGCTGCCCCTCTGGCACACTGCTTGACACCCTGTTGCAAGCTTGGGCAAGAAGTAGCGGGGCCTTCTGAAATCAGCATTTCTTCACAGTGGAAATATTGTGTAACTACACGATACTGCATATGGACAGGCTGTTTCTTAAAGCTAGAGAAGGAATTCAAGAGCTTTTGGCTTGTATTTGACCAGGGCACTTTGCTCAGTACATACAGTCCTACCCGAAAACAAATTGCCATTCCTCTTGGAGAAACATTTAGGTGCAAACTGAGGCTTGAGAATAAGACAGCAGGAATTGTGGGGTGGGGGACAGGTTTTTTTAACACTGATTTTTCAAATGCCTGAAGCCTCCAGTGAGATAACACAACAGCTCTTTGCTGGCCCGCTCCACATACAATCTTCACCTTCACTTCAGTGTCCCAGAAATGACAAGGTGCAGTGACACAATTCAGCTTGCATCACGCTACCAGTTTTTTATTTTCAGGACAGTTTCAGCTCTAAAGCCTTTCTGCTGCATGTTGAAATTCTCTAAAACAACCTGGTAACTTCACTTCTCAAAGCAGATGTTGAGCAAAGAGAGTTTCAGATTAGGCTGGTAGTTACAGACATGATGGGACTTCTGCAGTGCTGTAGATATAATTAAATGGTACAGCCTCTGCTCCATATGCATGCAAACACCAGAGTATAATGAGTAGCGGTTACAGCCAAAATTAGACTGTGGGCTATGTAAACTGCCCACGTGCAGAGTATTGCCAGCACCTCTCAAGCTTGGCCTGCAAGCACCCTCTTCAAATTCCTGCCAGCAGGCTCATTAGCTGAGTGGTGATTCTGTTGCACATGGATAAAGACAGAAAACACCAACTGTGGGCCGTAGGCATGCTGAGATACTGCTTAGCCAAGAACCTGGATTTGGGATTGCTGCACAAGTGGTAAATGCCACATTAAAATGTAAAAGGTTAGTTGTAAGAAGGAGTTTCTGCTCATTCAGATGGCCCATCAGCTCAGCATCCTCTCTCAGCAAGTTACAAAGTCATGGGTCAGGTGTTTTGTAAAGCTGCAGTGTAGATGTCTCTGTGCTATTGACCCAGGTTTTCTTCACTATCAGTGAAGAGGAGCAGGCACACTTCAGGAGTGACTCATCTCTAAGGATGAATCACATTTTAGATGTGTCCACCTCCCAATGTAGAAGACACATTGCCCATCTTTAGGCCCAGTCCTGCATAGCTGATGTGTAAGGAAATAGCACCTCAACTTCAGAAACAAATTACATGACTTGGAAATGACCAGAATTCAGTTGTTTGTGGAAACAACCTGACACAATTACACATAAGCAATGTTAGGCAGAAAGTTAGCAAAGATAGCACTGCAGGCGTTTCTGAGGATGTGATTGTTGAGGTGTGCACCACTGTTTGAGAGCACAGCTATGGTGCCTCTACAGTACTGCTGTAGTACTGCTGTACTACAGTACTCCACAGGTTTTGGGGATGAATCAGGAACACAAATGTCTTTAAAAGTTTACATAAGATTACAGAGGTTATAAGATGACAGCAGTATATAAGCAGTTTTAGTGCCTGAGGTATGCACCGTGGTGGTGGGAGGGGAGGTTTTGCTGCAGAACAGCTCCCAGGAAAGCTCTGCTGGCTGAACTTTGGGGGAAAAGCAGCTGGGCTGTGGTTGCTGCCCATCCTCTGCATGATGAGGGAGCCCCAGGGAGCCAAGTCACAGGAACCTGGACCTGACAGTACTGTCTGAAGTGTTTTTAAGTAAAATAGTTACGGCTTGATATTACATAAAAATCCAGATCCATCTCATCAAGCAGACAGTCTGGCTCAAACTACAGTTGTATCAGGGCCAATGCAAGTGCAGTGAGTTGTGTGGGTCAGGATAAGAGGCTGAGGACTTACGCTAGGCTCATTACCCAAGGTGATGTAGTGCCTGCACCTTGGGAAAGCAAGCCTGTCATCACTGTACCCTGTCTACCGTACTGGGGCCCGCACAGCTAGCAAACTACTTCATGGATTGGGAACTCCAAGAAGTTTGAGAACAACTGGCCCAAACTTTGTGTTTAGATATTCTTGCGTTCTGCTAAGTATCTGCCACAGTACAAGAAACAGCTGTGTTACAGGAATGCACCGACCGGGTGATCCCTGTATGTTCCCGGCACGTCCAACTGTTGTGTCGCAATGCTCAATCCATAGGGGCACGGCACTCAGGCTCCCAGCTGAAAGGTGCAAGATAAATGCAGATGTGTGTTTGTCATTGTTAGTCTATGAAAAGTGCCAACAAAAGGAAGAAGCTCAGCCAACCTCCTTCGGCTCTGAGAGCTGAATGAGGAGGAGGTGGGATGGATGGATGGCTGTATTACAGGGAACTCTTCCCTGGCGGGATCAATATTTGAAGCTACAGCACAAAGCTGCATAGTTATCAGAAGGGCAAGCTATGACCATTTGTCAGAGGACAACATTATCGCATCTGGCAGGGCTGGCTCTTCCCCAGGCCAGGATTTCAGAGGCATCAATCACCTACTCCTCCACAGTGTGTATTTTTTCAGATTATGCCTTGGCTATCAGGCAAACACAAGTCTGCATGTCCTGGCAATGGAAGCAACCCCACATGGTTTTCACACCTCGCAGCACACACAGGTCCCCCCACTGCAGGAGTGGTCCCTGTCCGTAGGTACATTGGATGAGCATTACTCAGTCCTGACTCTCTCACTTTTTAACTCTGGATGAAAATAGTCTGTGCCTGGACTTTGACAAAGTAACTCTTTGTGACAAAGCAATTCAGTGCCATCACCCAGCAGCAAAGTTTTGCAAAGCAGATAAAGTCAAAACAGGCAAAGTGCTTATGTGCCTTTTGAGAAGATGCAAACATGTGATAGAAGGGCTGAATGTGGACAGCCAGGATCGCAGAAGTCCCCAGCCAGGAGATGCTTGTGTTAAAGCACACTTACCGCTGTTGCTGACAGACATTCAGATGCTTTTGGATTTTGAAAGAGAGATGGAAACAACATTGGGGGTGAAACGAGTGGTGAGAGAAATGCTGCATGAACTCTCCTCAGTGCTTATGTAGTGGGGCCTTTAGGAGACTCCACAATCATCTGAGACAGTTGGAGACAGTGGCTTGGCTGGAGATGAAGGGAAGAAAGCCACAGACGCTGAACAGTGCATCACAGTGCAGCACAAACTTGCTGTGCTTGGCTTTTTTCAGAGGGGCCCCTTCTTGACCCAGCTCCCTTCGAGGGTTTATTAAAATCTTAATTGAAGTCTTATTGTGCCATCAGGTAACTTTGCAGAGCTCCTCCTGCTGCAGCGTGCGAACACCTGCCTCCGAATCAGGGCATATTGTGTCGCACCGGCGCTCCGGGTACAGGGCTGCCGGCGTTAACTTGCGGGGCTGACAGTGGCAGGGCGTGGCGAGGGCGAGCTGTGGGGTGCGGACAGGGCCGGTGCGGGGAGACGCCGAGATCTGCAGGGTGAGCGCCGGGCAGCTGCGGGCGACACCTCGGGTGGAGGGCGCGGCGGTGACCAGCAGGTGGCGCTGCAGCACCGCGGACGGGGTCGGGTTCTCGGTACCGGCGCGGCAGGTCCGGCCTCGCCTCTGCCTCCGCCCCCGGGGTTCCCGGAGCTCCCGCCGGCAGCCGGCCTCTGCGCATCCCAGGGAGGGAAAAGGCCGCAAGTGCAGTTTGTGTGGCTCCTTGTTCGGCATTTCCCCCGTCAGGCCCTGGACAGCTGAGGTGATATTCCCCGGCCCTATGGCGAAGGGTTTCGTGCTTTACGGTTAAACGGCAGCGGTGTGTGTAAGCAAAGCGCGGGCGAGGGGACAGCGACTGGAAGAATCAAGCTAAGCCAACTACCTTTCCCGGCGACACCCCCAGACCGGGTCCCGGCTTCAGAACTGCCCAAGCGCTGCGGAGGGCACAGGCAGCCAGGGATCATCAGCCGGCTCCCAGCTGCAGTGCTTGGTGCCACCACCTCTGGCCGTTACACGGCGCTCAAGAGATTGTTGTTGAAAAAGGGAGGCCTTGGGTTTGAAGAGTAAACACTTTAAGTGTAAGCAAGGATTTTCAGGAATTGAATAACTAAAGCTTCCTAAAAGTAAGCAGTAAAAGGAATCAAAAGATCCGTTTTGTGTAACACAGAGATTCTCCAGGACCTGCTTCTCCTGCTCTGCTAAGCCCATCCCAGGAGCCTTTTCACAAGGCTATTCGTGGTCTTTGCAGGAGCTTCACTTGAGGCTTGTCAACTAACTTGATGCTGACAAACCATTTTGGTTCCTTACCAACTGTGATCACTTCTAGGCCCTCAATGCACAGCCAAAGGCTGAGGCCTGGCAGGATGATCTCTCTGGATTAGTAGTGCAGAGAGAGATCCCAGTCAGAACTGGCTGTCCCAGGAGTGCCTCGTGAGCTACCATCCAACAGTGCCCTGCCTCCCCAGCAAAGGGGACACACATGCCATCCCCCAACCCACAGCGTTCCTCACCTTTCTCCTCTCCATTATACTTGTCTTTTCATAGCCCAGATGACATATCTTGCACAATCCATTACATTGCTTGCATCAAGGTTACCCGCAGTGAGAACTGGCCATGGCACCTGATCAGATTTATCCAAAAAGGAGGGAAATACCAGGCATGTGAGGAGAGCCCAGCTTCTAAAGCTCACCAGAAGGCCTTGGGCCCAGCACCTTCTGTTCACCCTGTGCCTAGGTGGGAATCTCAGAGCTGCCCTACGGAGATGGGAGGCCACAAAAGAGGGTTCCGGCCTCATCTCATAGCAATTTCAGCAAGATGAGCTGGTGGACCCACTGCACATGGCACTGCAAACAGCCTCTGCTAGGGGCTTAGACTCCAGGAATGAAAGAAAAGGGATGTGTATTAAACATAAACCCACAAAGAGTATATGAACAAACTTCTACTCTCATTTTTGATCTATTCCTCCTCTCCCCCTATTTTTTCTTTCCCCTTTAATCCAGCCCCAAGCACACACAGATATTCTAAACACTGCCTCCCCTTGCTCTAACAGCCATGAGGGATTTAGAGCTGAGCCACTATAAATATGCCAGTGAACAGAAATGCATTAAAGGATTAAAGCATTCAATTTGAACTTGTAAAATTTGGGCTCTGGGTTATTGTTATTTTTTTTTTCCACTAATGTGCAATATACCTTTAGTGTAGACAGAAGAGAACAGCAGGGCAGAGAAGTCAAAACCAAAACCAGCTTCAAGTATCACAGCAAACTGTGTCACTGAGGAAATGTATAACCATCAATTATGCAGATGAGGACATAAATTCATTAGCTACAGTCTCCAGATTTCCCTGACCTCTGTCTTAATGGAGACACGCCTCATTTGAAGCACAGAACAATGCAAACACAGGAATGGTAAGTGACTGGGGAGTGAAGGCCATGAGGAACACTGAACTTAGATAATCCTTGAAAACTTTCAGAGTTTGAAGAGCTTTAGGGAGCTTGCAACATGTGGGAAGAGCAGGCACCAGAGAATAGGTACCAAAATTGAGAGACACAAGGTGAGAGCTGCAGGGAGCCACATTAAAATGTTAGTGGTTTGGGAGATGTGAAACACTGTGCCAGGCTGACTTCAGGTGCCAGTGGTGATGGTTTGTCACCTTTCCAAGTTACAGTTTACCTCCTGTCCTTGGTCTGAAATAGATTTAAACTTCTCCATGGCAACAAAGGCAAAATCGAAACTGGAATAGTGCTTGTGCTACCTCTACAATAACACATCACTATCATCTTCAGAAGCTAAATGAAAATCACATGTTGAGAAAAAAAGTATGAAAAATGCTAATGAAACACAAGAGTTGGAAAATAAGGTGAAAGAGATATATTAAAGCACTTGAATTCACTTTCAGCTTAAAATACACTCTTTTGTCATGTTCAGTCCTGTTTTACGTGGCTTGAGTGTTAGGTCTCCTAGGCTGAGAGCACTAAACATTAAGATTTTTCTCCTTGATACCTCCTCCATTTTAATTTGCTTGGTTTTATACTTTTACCTTACTCACAACTCTGTAGACCACCCAAATAAACCATCTTTCTCTTCTTGGTGTTTACAGCCCTTAAACGCTGGCAGCTGATTACTGTATCTCCCTTAATGATCGTTTGGCCAGGCTATGCATATCTAATTTCCAGCCATAATTCAATTCTTGCAGCACCCCTGCCAACAGTGAAAGTTATTGTATTACAGACCTTCTGAGGGAGAAGCAAGGACCTTTTTTATGCCCCTGCAACATGCAATTAACACAATCCTGACCCCTTTCCCTAGATTCTTCATGGCCAGGGCAAACACTCCTTGTTTGCGGTGAATTCTCAGTGTCCCTAACATGGGCAAGAGGTCTGACACCTCCCTCCAAACCCACTGCTGGGGAGCTGAAGCCGCGCTGGTCTCCTGAAGTATCACCATGTCTCTGCAGAGCTGAATGCTTCACTCTGCCGACCAAGAATTTGTTTAAAATAGCTTGAATGAGGTCTTCAGGACCAAGGCCTTTCCTGAATGACCGGTCACAGTGTTTGTGACTTCCCACCTGACTCCAGCAGCACAGGTTGGCACATCACAGTACACGTGCAGCCCATGTCTTTACTGTAACATGCATCATATAAAATAACAAACCCTGTAAACATGGAGTGTAAAACCACACAGAGATTCTGCAGTGCTACTGGGACTCGTTAAACCAGTTATCCTTAAGAAAAATGACACTGCAAGCAGCACAGAGGAAGGCAGGCCCTGGCAGAACAGTAGGGCCAGCAACAGCAGCAACTGCCACATCCTCCCCAGCAAAAGGGCCACGGTCTATGTGTACAGTGGTGTGGCACACACCAGGACGCAGCTCCCTGCTCCACCAGGACTCCAAACAGAACGGTGCTTGGGTTTACATTCTAGCACCAGTCAAACACTACTTATAACAGCCATGCCATTAAACTGGATAGCAAATCTCAGGTTCTGATGAGGAAATCCATCAAATGACTTCAGAGTCATTTCATCAGGGGGAATACTTTACACCATCTATGCCCTTTTCATCTCTGGAAAACATGATGGTGTCTGCCATTTAGCAGCATGGAGCAAGGCCACCACAAACCACAATTAAAAGGGCTTCCAATTAGATTGACAGAGAATGATGGGTTTGATCTTAAATTGGAAGCTGAGGAAAAAAAGCCTGTGTCTTTAGAAACCTGATACATGGTCAGGAAATGAAATTGTTTTCGCAACTGCCACAGTATCTGTGGCAACATACCTACAGCTGTATGCCTTTCATCCTACAAAATCCATTGCTATTCAGCAGCCAGACCAGGCAGCTGCCATAGCCACCTTTTCCAGGAGACCTGGGGCATTCTGGCAAATGCAGAGCTGTGGGTCACATTTTCATACTGAAATACATGCTGCACCTCTGTGATCACCCCAGTGCCAGTTCTGTCTGCACAGCTAACAGGCTGTATCTACTCAATGCAGAACTTGGGATAAACGGGATGCAAATCTATCACACATGATACACATCTAAACTTTGTGTTAGTCCTCATGTTTACAAGAAATTTACAGACAGAAATAATAAACACATTGTCTTAGCTGGCTACGTGTAGTAAGGCAAAAACCTCACAGCCCAAGCCATGAGCCAGTCATTTGTGCACAGGAAGTTTATAAAGTAATTTTGGCTGTGATTAGGCTTATTATCTATTCTGAACATACTTGAAATGAGTACCGATGACAGCATTAACCAACTCTGACAATACATAACTGGACTGACAACCTGTAGGACAACAAGCAAATACCTTCTGAAATACATTTGCATGCCTGTCTCCTAGTTACTCACTGGAAACAGGGGTCAGCACAAAAGCCTTTTTCCAGCACACAGAAACTAAACTGACTGTTGAAGGTGGACTAACACCAGCAGTAATTCATGAAAGCTCAGGAACTGCCAGGACCAGTCTCATGGCTTTGCTGATGCTCTCACTAGATGAAACAGTAAAGCCATGGTACAGACTAATGACTACATCAGGTTATCTGCTGGGGTGGAAAAATAGTTCTTGTGTCACAGTGACTTTTGGTCTGGCTGGGCACTTTCAAGGTTTGAACTGAACTGGCTAAAACTCAACACAGCTAACTTGAACAAACGGGAAATCCTTAATTTCTAATGTGAGCTTCTGCATTTTCAGCAGCAATTTTCTTTTGATGATAGAGTTACATTAGTTTTAGACACAGATCACTGTAGAGAACAACTTTTTGCCTGACTGTCTAATTTTTCCATAAACCTAAGATTACCCTGAACATAAAAACCAGCCAGGACCTGCAAGGTGCTGAGTTAATTCTAGAGTCCAGTAGGCTTCCAAGAGCAAAAGATCTTCCTTTCTGATGCTCTTGAAAAGACCTGATATTATTAACTGAATTGCTAACACTCTCCACTGCAAAGTAAAATGTTGTAATTGGGTAGAATTTGCTTTCCACCTTTAGGTGTAATCCTCTAACGGGTCCAGTAAAGTCAGGAGAGAGAGGAGCTGCATGGTGTCAATCTCATGTGAAGTTAGACTCTGACACAGAGGCTGAACTCAGAGTGTTTGAACATATTGATTCATTTTGGCTGTCCCCCAATGGCTTTTGTTTAGTTTGTTTAGTTATGACTCTCATTTCTTCTTGGGATTAATATTGACATCTTGCTGACTCCATTACATTTTTATTATTATTCTGTGCTGAAAGAAATCAGCATTATAATGCTCTTGTACTAAGGTTAAATTCCTGTGTGTACTGCACTCGTCTGTTTTGCATAACCCTTCCTATGGGGCTGCTGACCAATGCAGCAACCAGTGGGGATGGACACAGCACATCTGCTCTGGCTTCCCTGCTGTCCCCTTCATCTGGAGGGCTGTTGCTGGGAGAGACAAGTTGGGCCATGCAGAGGGCAGGTATGCAGTGGCTAAAGTAATGTAGTGGGTTGAATTGAGATGGAGTTAATTCTCCTCACAGCATCTTTCTAGTGCTGTGGTTTTTGCAGCAGTAGTTGATAACACAGCAGTGTTTTGGCTACGGCTGAATCTAGTATCCAGGCTGTGTCCTTTCAACATTTGCCTGCCCCAAGAGTGGATCGAGGGGCAGGCAAAATCTTGGGAGGGGACACAGCTGAGCCAGCTGACTCAGACTGGCCAAAGAGGTATTCCATACCACATGACATCAGCTCAGGTATAAGAATGAAGTGGAAGAAGGAAGTGTGGGGATTCGTCCATGGCGTTCATCCTCCCAAGGAACCACCAAGCTTAGAGAGCCCTGCTTCCCGAGACCGACCACCGTCCTGCTGATGGGAAGTAGAGACTAACATCTCTTGCTCTGTTTTTCTGCTTCCGCGCGGTCTATTGCTATTTGCTTATTAGTGTTATTAAACTGCTCCTATTTTACTCTCTGGCTTCTGTTATATTTTCCTTTCCTTCTTCCCCTGTTTGCTTAAAGAGGGGGAGTGATAGAGGGGCTTTGGTGGCCATCTGGCCCCCCCGGCCAGAGCCAAACCACCACAGTCCTTTTTGGTGCATTGGCCAGGAAACGAAAATATAACATAACCGTAATTTCTGCAGTTATTTTTCCTTTATTTTTGTATGCTTGCCTATGGTACAGGCTTCTGTGCTGGTCACGTGGCTTGTTGATAACTTCTGCCTTGTTTTGGAAATGCTTCATTTGTTTAGGAACATGCCGAAGCAGATAATGGCTATGTGTTTCTTTATCCTGCTTGTAGGGCTGCTGATTTGTGGGAGCTATGCTAGAGAGGTCATCATTTCTGTCTCCCCACCTGAAATGAATGTGGAAAATCTTATTATGCAGGCCCCCAAGATTTTGAATCATCCTTATGTGAGCTCTCTAGTACTGCTAATCAACATTACTGGCATGTTGCGGGTTTTATGGAGTTTGATTCCATCATGGTATGAAAGGAGACAGCCTATGGGTGGGGATATATTGCAGTATGCCTTGAAGCGGTCAGTCCCTGGGTGGCAGGGTGTGTGGAAGGACTTGGGCAGATTCCTAGGACGGTTATCACCTCCCATAGCCTGGGACTTTACCCCAGAAGAGGCGAGTGATCCTACTAAACTGACTCGCCGTCTGATAGAAGGGTGCCTCACTTATCCCAATGAGAACAAACAACTTCTTGCTCTCTACTGGGGCCTGGCCTGTGCTTACCGAGCCACAATTCAATACTCTATGAGGACTATGGCTGAGGCAGGCACCCAAACACTACCTGAGGATACCACGGTGGAGATGGGGACCCAAACAGCAACCATAGAGATTGCCCCAGTTGTAAAAAAGAAGCAGTGGACAAGGAGGTCAACAGGTCCCTCTCAACGATTGGTAAGGGATGAGGAAGATTATGATCAAGAGGCTGGTCCATCAAGTGGGAAATTAGAGGGAGTGAGTGAGATCAAACAAGAAGCAGAGACTACTCGGTCCTTAACTTCAGCAGAACTGAGAGACATACGTAAGGATTATAGTCGCCAACCAGGAGAGCGGATTGCTGCTTGGCTGCTCCGGTGCTGGGATAATGGGGCTGATAGCCAATTGCTGGAAGTGAAAGAGGCCCAACAATTGGGACCCATTGCTAGAAACAGAGGTATTGAGAAAGGCATTGCAAAAGAGACAGGCATATGCAGCCTCTGGAGACGACTCCTGCTAAGTGTGAGGGCCAGGTACCCATGCAAGGAAGACCTTATGAGTTCTCCAGGGAAGTGGAATACTGCAGATGAAGGAATCCAATACCTAAGAGAGTTAGCGGTGTTGGAAATTATCTATAGTGATTTAGATGATCAAAGTGTCTCCACAGATCCAGAGGATGTCCCATGCACACGGGCCATGTGGAGGAAAGTGATCCAAGGTGCTCCAGCATCGTATTCAAACAGCTTAGCATTGATGTACTCTGTGGATGAGGATGCACGGTCAGTGGAGATTGTGTCAGCCTGGCTCCAGAATTTTGAAGATAACCTCTGCGCCAATTCATGTCCACGAGCCAGTGCCCCATCGACTAGGTACACTCCAGGAAATCCGTCCCCTCCTGCCTCAGTCGGAGGGAAAGGGAGCCCCAGACACACACCACGTGCAGTACTCTGGTTTCTTCTTCGTGACCAGGGTGAGGATATGAGGAAGTGGGATGGTGAACCCACTTACAAATTGGAAGCTCGGGTGCGTGAATTGAAAGGGAAAACAACAGCTAAAAAGCCATTATTTAAGAAAACAGCAAAGGTATCTGCAGTAAAAAGCCAAGAGAGTAATCAACCATCTCTCAGGAGAAAAAGAACAGAGATTATACCCCTTGACCCTGATGAGGAGACCTCTGGCCAGGTACCACCCAGATCAGATAGTGAATGCTCTGATGAAGACCAGGAGTAGAGGGTCCCTGCCTTCGGCCAGGAGGAGGAGAGGGATGACAGAGTGTATTGGACTGTGTGGATTCGATGGCCTGGCACATCAAAACCACAGAAATATAAGGCACTGGTAGACACAGGGGCACAATGTACATTAATGCCATCAGGACACAGAGGTGCTGAATCTCTTTGGATTTCTGGAGTGACGGGAGGTTGCCAGGAGCTGTCTGTATTAGAAGCTGACGTGAGCCTAACAGGAGACAAGTGGGAAAGACATCCCATTGTGACTGGTCCAGAGGCCCCTTGCATTCTTGGTATTGATTACCTCAAGAGGGGGTACTTCAAGGACTCAAAGGGCTATCGATGGGTTTTTGGCGTGGCCACGGTCAATACAGAGAAGATCAGACAGCTGTCTACCCTTCCTGGCCTTTCAGAAAGTCCCTTTGTTGTGGGATTGCTGCAGGTTGAAGAGCAACAGGTGCCAATTGCTACCAGAACAGTGCACCGACGGCAGTATCGTACAAACCGAGACTCCCTGGGTCCCATTCATGAACTGATTCACCAGCTGGAGATCCAGGGAGTGATCAGCAAAACGCATTCACCTTTTAACAGTCCCATCTGGCCAGTGCCAAAATCTGATGGAGGATGGAGATTAACTGTGGACTATCGTGGCCTGAATGAAGTGACACCACCACTGAGTGCTGCTGTACCAGACATGCTAGAGCTCCAGTATGAGTTGGAGTCGAAGGCAGCTAAATGGTATGCTACTATTGACATCGCCAATGCATTCTTCTCAATTCCATTGGCAGCAGAGTGCAGGCCACAATTTGCTTTCACCTGGAGGGGGGTTCAATACACCTGGAATCGCTTGCCCCAGGGGTGGAAGCATAGCTCCACAATTTGTCATGGACTAATCCAGAGTGAACTGGAAAAGGGTAAGGCCCCTGAACATCTGCAGTACATTGATGATATTATTGTATGGGGCGATAAAGCAAAGGAAGTGTTCGAGAAGGGAGAAAAAATTATTCAAATACTCTTAAAGGCTGGGTTTGCTATAAAGAAGAGTAAAGTCAAAGGACCTGCGCAAGAAATTCAGTTCTTGGGAATAAAATGGCAGGATGGACGCCGTCATGTACCTATGGAAGTGGTCAACAAGATAGCAGCAATGTCTCCACCATCTAACAAGAAAGAGACACAGTCCTTTCTAGGCCTTGCGGGGTTCTGGAAAATGCATGTTCCAGGCTACAGTCAACTTGTCAGCCCTCTTTATCGAGTAACTCGAAAGAAAAATCAATTTGAATGGGGTAGTGAGCAGCAACAAGCTTTTGAACAAATCAAACAAGAGATAGCTCGTGCAGTGGCACTTGGGCCCATCCGAACAGGACCATCAGTGCAGAATATCCTTTACACCGCAGCTGGGGAGCACGGTCTCACTTGGAGTCTCTGGCAGAAGACACCAGGTGAAACCCGAGGTCGACCATTGGGATTTTGGAGTAGAGCATATCGAGGATCAGAAGCCCACTATACACCAACTGAGAAGGAGATTTTAGCAGCCTATGAGGGAGTTCGAGCTGCATCGGAAGTAGTGGGTACAGAGGCACCTCTCCTCTTAGCACCCAGGCTGCCTGTGCTGCATTGGATGTTCAGAAGAAACATCCCTTCCACTCATCATGCCACCAGTGCTACATGGAGTAAATGGGTAGCACTAATCACACAGCGAGCTCGACTGGGAAAACCAAACCACCCAGGAATTCTGGAAGAGATTATGGACTGGCCAGAAGGTAGAGATTTTGGAGCATCGCCTGAGGAAGTGGTTTGTGCCCAAGAGGCACCACCATACAACGAGTTACCTGAAGATGAAAGGCCTTATGCTCTGTTTACTGATGGATCATGTCGTGTGGTAGGAAACCACAGGAAGTGGAAAGCTGCTGTATGGAGTCCTACACGACGAGTTGTTGAGGCTACTGAAGGAGAAGGTGAATCGAGTCAATATGCAGAGGTGAAAGCCATCCAACTAGCTCTAGAGATTGCTGAAAGAGAAAAGTGGCCAGTACTTTATCTTTACACAGATTCTTGGATGGTGGCTAATGCCTTGTGGGGATGGCTACAACAATGGAAGAAGACCAATTGGCAACGCAGGGGCAAGCCTATTTGGGCTGCCTCATTGTGGCAGGACATTGCTGCTCGGGTGGAGAACATGACTCTGAGGGTACGTCATGTTGATGCTCATGTACCTAAAATTCATGCTAATGAAGAACATCAAAACAATGAGCATGCAGACAAGGCTGCCAGAATTGATATAGCTCAAGTGGATCTAGACTGGGAGCGAAAAGGTGAACTGTTTGTAGCTCGATGGGCCCATGAAACATCAGGACATCTAGGGAGAGATGCTACGTACAGGTGGGCTCGTGACCGAGGGGTGGACTTGACCATGGAAGCCATCACACAGGTCACACATGACTGTGAAACCTGTGCTGCAATCAAGAGGGCCACGAGAGCCAAGTCTCCCTGGAACAGAGGGCGGTGGCTGGGTTTTCGCTATGGTGAGGCCTGGCAGATTGACTATATTGGACCATTGCCACGAACACGCCAAGGCAAGCGTTACATCCTCACCATGGTAGAAGCAACTACAGGCTGGTTGGAAACATATCCTGTAAATCATGCTACTGCCCAGAACACCATCTTAGGCCTTGAAAGGCAAATCCTGTGGCGGCACGGTACCCCTGAACGGATCGAGTCTGACAACGGAACTCACTTCAGGAACAATGCCATCAGCTCTTGGGCCAGGGTACAGACCAGTCTATAGGAGTTCGTTTTAGAGAACATCTAATCCATTTGCTTAACAAAATACGCAGACTACTGACCATTATGTCATCTGTGCATTAAAGCCAGCAGTCTATTTCAAAGATGGCTTGGGAGGAGGAACTCTTGTCTTCTGCCACCTGCTTGAAGTTGATTTGGGTCTGCAGCAGTACTCTGATTTTCTTACATATCAATAAAGGTGACAGCGATGGTGTGGATGGCCACACTCCTGATCAAAAGGATACACATAACATCTCTGCTTTGTCTTCAAGTCACAATTCAAACAATGAGTAGAAATGGCATGAAGCCTTTTGTGACAGAGGAGCTCTGCTTTCACAGACTGTGCCATAAGTTCTCCAAAGTTCAGTGCTTAGTGCTGAGGGGAAGACAAAGCCAAGTATGTGCCTGTGCTGATCTTAGGTCTTTGGGCAAATCAGCAGCCCTTGGATGCTGACAGAACCTATCTAGACTGCCACAGCCCAGCCTCTGTTGACAGGGGACATCTGAGAGCAACTGAGACCTATAGACCCAGATTTTGAGTGCTGAAGAAGGTGACTTGGGACTTAGAAAATGCAGCTTCTATTTCAGTCACCGCCACAGGGCAAGTGGCGTTAGATGACCTATTCCAAACTTCCCATACCTAGCACACAGAGCTTGCTTTGTGAAAGCTATGGGTCCGCAGCACAGTGTTTCTGGGTACCCAGATATTACGCCGAAGCAAATGAGCTGGGCAGAGGCAAGGAGAGAGAGGAGAGATTGAAAACTGTCATTCTTGCAAGGGATCATGAAGAGATTTACAAAGGAAAAATTAATTCAGCTTACAAAGATATTGTCCTCAGGCAGCCTGAAGGACAAAACTTTACCCTTCTAAAGCTTTATCTCAGCAGAAGAAAGTTTCTGAATTTCATGAAAGCAAATATTTGATTCTGAACCTAATGATAAAAGTTAGATGATATTTTAAGGTCTTGGCCTTATATTTTCACCAACCTACTACACACAAATCCATGAAAAACCAGAGAAGTGCAATGTTTGTAGTCTGACAAGAATTCACACACTTGTCTTTTTTGTCCCATTTAAATACACCAGAGTCCTTTATAAAGGCAAAAAATAATTCATCTGTCCTTTGCCTTGGCTCATGCAAGATGTATAAGTACATTCAAATTTTACAACTTTCACTGTGCAGGTCAGGGATTAATACTGGCTTCTTCCATTACATTTGATGCAAAATCCCTTAGGAGTACCTGAGAAACAGAAGTGTGTGATACAGAGAATAAAATGAATTGCAAATATGTGCCGAATTGTTAAGAGCTCAGTGATGTCTTATAGAAGTCTCTAAAAAACAGTCTATTTAGAGACCATCCAGAAGTATCAAACAGGAATCCCACCAAGGACAGGCACAGCACAAGCTGCAGATTATGAACGTATTAAGAAGAAAAGGGCCAGTCATGCAGTGAGCTCTGCAAAGACACTCTTGGTAAAAACTGAGTTTGACAAGCTCTAATAATGATCCTAAGAATAATTAATGCTCTCATTTCTACAACACATTCCTGCCTGGAAGGCAGTGAATTAATAGTGAAGCTTCCCAGGCTTTTCTGTTGATAAGCAGCTGTAGCTAAAGAGATGATTACACAAAATCCCATCTCCTGTAACTCTGGAAGATGTGGAAGTCCTTCTATTGCCAAAGTGACTGTTCAGCTTCAGCACCCGAACAGCAGAGGAGGAGGCCATGAAATCTAAGCAGAGGACCAAAGTCCTTGAGTACTACAAAGTTCAGCTCAGGAGTGGCATGCCCAGGGGCCTGTTGTTGGACAAGAAGTGCCAGTGGCCATGTGGGCTGCTGCCTGGGCTCCAGCCACCACGGGCAGAGCCTGAGTTCTGTGGAACAGCATGGGAAGTTTACAGATGCTGACAGACTAAGTCTTGTGCTGATCCACAGCCTGGAGGGAGAAGGAACCCCATCCTTTGGAAACTCTGGGTTTTGTGCATGTCTGTACTTTTTGTGCACAAAGAACCAGATGTAATTTGTCGTCTCACAGTCATCGCATATGAGACAGATACAGCAAGAATTTAAGCTCCCTTATTTTGGGCCTTTAGCTTTAACCACAAGAACATCCATCTACACCATGTCAGAATCAACCAGACCATGAGAAGTGAATTATATAATCTATAAGACATAATTTTAATGATGTACAATTTTTGAAAACAGATTATGCAAAGATACTTGTAAAAGGATTTATAATGTAATTTGGGTGTAAGCTCTGCAGAAAGACAAATACAATTAATTCTTATGTTTTCCTAGCTGCCTTCCTTTTCACTGCTGTCAGGAAGTCTGGATGCAAACATAGGATTTTATGCCTGTGACGTCTGCATCTTGCTCTGTACCAGATATGACAGTCTGTATGCAACACGGGAATCTGGGAACTCTGCAGGGAATTACATCAGTAGTTTGTGTCAAATTTCTATTTTCCATTTCTATTAGGAAGGATTAATATCCAAATCAATATGACTGTCTAATAGCATAAAATCCATCAGGGGTAAAAAAAAAAAAAAGGATGAGTAAGTTTTTATCTCAGGTTCACGGAACAGAGAGAGGAAAAAAGATTGGAAATAGGAAGCTCTCCTTATAGAACACAGTTAAACAGATATCAATGGCTGACTGCTGACACTACAGATTTACACACTCTGTGTTAATTCAAGCTTTTAACAAGTGGAGCATGGTGGTAAATAAAAGTAGCACATAGAGTTGGCCTCTTTAAATTAAGGTAGAGTATCTATGTAAAAAATGTGCTTTATTTGAAGAACTTGCTGCTGGCTCGGTATTGTCATGGCATGGAGAGTAAGTCTCACCAGTGCAGAAACCAGCAGGTCAATAAAGCACTCGGAAACAGGCTTCAGCATCTATAGAATAACTAAATAAAATAAAAGAAAGAACAAATAGGAGTCCTACTTCAGAAATGGATCTTCTGTAAGATGTTAACTGTGAAGCCCAGGAAACCATTATTCTGCAGCTCACAAGTGAGGAGCTCCAGCAGCAGACCAGTCAGCTTTTCTTTTAAAAGGGTGAGTTCAATCATTGCATATTCATGCATGAACTTGTATTGCTTTCTAACTTGATGTTAAATGACAATGTATTTTAGGTAGTCTTTTCCATTGGACATTTGCTGACCTTTATCTGACTAGAATGAAAGAAAAGTCCACTGTCAACTTTAACCTTTCTATTCAAACACACCATAGGAATGAACACATGTGAAGCAAATCTGAATGTACAGCAAGTTAATCTTGGGTTTTTCCAGACTAACTTTATACTGTAGTTCTGCTTCCTCAAAGGAGCACCTCAGATACAGGAACAGGTCCAAGCCAAAAGCCAGAGACAACCTCCCTTCAGAGAGCAGATAAAATGAGTGGTTCTTTGCTGGCATGCCTGCAATCTCCTGTTATACCACATCCATGCTCCCAGTCTCCTAGAAGAGTGTTACAAGCTTGGGCCACCATCAGATCACGCCACAACAGTACGTTCAGAGCACACCCCCCACGTGTCTGGTACAAACTTTGTGCTTGGCTCTATATTAAAGTCTGGGGAAGAGTTTTGCAATGTAAGACATGGGGTACTTTGTCCTTCCAGCACCCTTCTGCTGAATACTACTGAAAACTACCACCAAGTATGCCTCACTTGCTGCTGGCTTCCCAACCTGTCTGACAACAGGTTTTATTTCAGCCCCAAAGTACATTACATTGCTAATTTTACTGTTCTTAAGTACTATTAATAAATCTCATCATGGACACTCTGATGGAGAATTACAGATAATCTGGTTTGCCCATGACCTCCCACATCCCATCATGGGAGTACCTGAAGTTGCCAGCAAAACATAGAATCATACAATCAATAAGGTTGGAAGAGACCTCAAAGATCATCAAGTCCAACCTGTCACCCAATACCTCATGACTATTAAACCATGGCACTGAGTGCCATGTTCAATCCCCTCTTGAACACCTCCAGGGATGGTGACTCTACCACCTCCTTGGGCAGCACATTCCAATGACTAACAACTCTCTCTGTGAAGAACTTTCTCTTCACCTCGAGCCTAAACTTCCCCTGGTGCAGCTGGAGACTGTGTCTTCTTGCTCTGGTGCTGGTTGCCTGGGAGAAGAGACCAGCCCCCTCCTGGCTACAACCACCCTTCAGGCAGTTGTAGACAGCAATAAGGTCTCCTCTGAGCCTCCTTTCTCCAGGCTAAACAATCCCAGCTCCCTCAGCCTCTCCTCATAGGGCTTGTGCTCAAGGCCTCTCCCCAGCCTCGTTGCCCTTCTCTGGACACGTTCAAGAATCTCAATGTCCTTCTTAAATTGAGGGGCCCAGAACTGCACACAGCACTCAAGAATTACAGTTACAACACGGGACTAGGTCAGTTGTAGATTTCCTGCAGCTGTAGCTACAGTTCCCACCAGACAGTATTTTAAGGCCTCCTCCTCTTTTGGCAGACTCTTCTAAGGAAAAAGAAGAGCCAAACCACTGCTCATGTCTTCTAAGAAGTGGACCTCTTTGGAGGATAGCACCTGATATTGCCCATGAAGATTAATCTAATAGTTTTTAAACAGAGCTTCTTAGAGGCAATCAGTCCACTTTTGCTGAGACTGAGATTTAAGAGAGGCACCTAAACAACACAGCAGGGAGTAGGCAGTAGAAAACACGAATTGTTTTACCAATGCTGGGGCTATGATTTGAACATTGCAGGTTTTTCTATTAATCTTATTTTCCATGGAAAATTAGCAACGGTAGAAGTTGCAGAAAAGAGTCCCTTCAATTCTTAAGGTTTAGGTAAAATGCAGCAGGCTGAATCAGCTATTCATGTCATCAAAATGCAAGTTAGGAGACAATGCAATTAGAAGTGCAGATAAACTCATGGAGCCACTACAAGGCATAAAAGAACTTGCATGTTTCTGGAGGGAGCCTCTTAAATATCTAAGAGGTATTAGTGACACAACTTAGAAATTATAGCCAATGGCTGAATAATGGCAATGTCCAGGCTGCTAAGGGAAATTGGGGATTTTCTATTATTTGGTGGTTTCCTGTCAAAACTCAGTGCCAAGCTGGAAGTCATGTCTTAGCCAAACAGAACTTATGCCTTAGCTCAAAGTCAAACAGGATATACAGCGAGGTCGAACCAGATCCACTCACGCCTTCTACCCTTAAATCCTATGATTGTAAGGAGAGAAGCAGGTTTCCTCTCCTTTCCTCAGCCCTTAAGGAAAACAAGTCTTTTAATCTATTTAGAGGCCCATTTTGACATTCTTTAGCTGCAGTTTTTCTCAATCAACCTAATCCTTTCCCATCAAGCTCCATGCTAATCCTATTTTGCTCCACTCCTTAAACTAATAAAAGATTAGAGTGACATTTCAGAAAGGGCATCGTATTAAGCAGCTTCTTTCCCATCTCAACAGATCACACAGTACAAAATGTGGTGAACAGGCCATTAATCTTATGGTAATGAGGTGTCAGTCTGAATGGAGGCCTCCTCCTTGATCCATATGAAGGACGCAGGAATAATGAGGACACTGTTGCCTGCCATCTCTGGCAAATTTGCCAGAAGGCAGCAGATCCATGAAGTGTTGTGATGGTGGCAACAACTCATCACCACACCACTCTGCCCTTGACAACAGAGAACAAGCATCCACATGGATCTGTCACCCCCTGTGCTGCCCACACATAATGAGCTTTTCCCTATGTTCTAATTAGTGCCATAAAACTGTTTAACAACTTCAGCTTTGCTCTAACATGAAATCAATTAGGATTAGCAGCCACACGCAGTGACATTTTTCACAACTAGCCAGCTGGCAAAAATCACAAACTACTTTCTTCATTCCTACAGTGGACAAGCCATCACTCTTCCTGGTGTCATGCCTGCATTGGTATTATCCAATTTGCTTCTGTACAGAAATAATTTTCTTATTTTCTTACACAAGTCTCTATTACCCTTAAAGAAAACTCCCTGGAAGATGGAAGTTTTACCAAGCACTGAGAAAACTTTCCAGATAAAGCATGAGGCTGATCGTGGCTAGTGGTCATTGGTAACACCCTTCAACAGGCTGGGAAATGTAGACATGGCACTTTGGGACATGGTTTAATGGCCATGGTGGCCTTAGGTTGACAGTTGGACTCAAGAATCTTGGAAATCTTTTCCAACTGAAACAATTCTACAATTCTACAACCCAGCTCTTCTGCACACACAATGCCATGAAATTGCACTGAACATGAATGTGCTCCAGATGATGACAACTGCATGTTTACACAGAACAAACTGGAGCAACAGGGCTTAAAAATAGTGAGAAGGCAGTTAATCCAGGGGTAGGGCTGCTAAAGGAGCAGTGGGTGACATGAGCAGCACATGTCTCTTTCCTAGGAAAACACCTTTGTGCACGGGTTTCACTTTTACACCTGCTTTTCTTTCTTGTGACTAACAAATAAAACCCGTGGGTTTGGTATTCCAAAAGTCAAGTGCCCGAAGGTCAAATTGCCCTACAACTTATCTTTGGTTTGTGTAGTTACTACAGACAGAGATACTTAGTTCTTCCAAAATTATTCACCCTCTAGAGGAATTCATCCCTCCTCCTCCTATTTGACACAGTCTAATTCTGAAGTTGCACAGTCACTGCTCTGTTTTAGTACAGTAAATTAATGCTAAATATCAACATCAAAGAAACTGATTATTTGGAATGGAATCTTTAGTGTGGATAAGAAACAACGTTTTTCTGCAGTCATGGTTGGATAGGGTGTCACTGGTACTGCCAATAAATGCCAAGATAAGCCTTTTTGTAATTTTCTTATCTAATTGCATATATAAAAGACATACCTTGAAGTATACTAAAAGGTTCTTCTCCCATGCACATTTCTTAGAAAAATTCCTACCTCTCCATCTTTTTTTTTTTGGAAGTCAACTCTCTTGGTAAAGCTCAGCTATTTACCTGTAGACTGTGGTAGGTGGAGAATTCAGTGTGTCATAGATGAGCCTCACATGCCCTTGGTACAACTCCAGAGCCAAAGGATCGTTGTCTCCTTTATACAGCAAGATGCCGTTGTCCTTGTCTGTTGCTACCTGTGAAATGTTAATAACCAGGTGAGGTTGCTTGATAATGATTAAAAACCAAATCTACATAAAAATAAAATCAAAATCATATATACAAGTTGCCCAGAGAAGCTGTGGAGACTCCAGCCCTAGAAATGCTCAGAGCCAGGTGGGGTGGGGCCTTGAACAACCTGGTTTAGTGGGAGGTGTCTGTGTCCATGGCATGGGGGTTACAAATAGACGATTTTTAAGGTCCCTTTCCATGATTCTTTGATGAATAAATCATATATGTGGACAACAAGAGCAGGTGCAATGAGTCACAATCAAGGTCTTTTGGGCATCGAGTGGCCTCATGTACAAGGAGGTTGGTCTCTCACTAAGGGATGTCTCCCTTGTTTCAAATGAGAACTAGTTTCTAGTTTTCAGGATGTGAAAGCTGAAATTTATTTGCCCGGTCAACAGTCTGTTGCTGTATTTTTGGTGATGCATGAATTTATCTTTCACCTACTACCCCAGCCTGAAGTGGAAGTTTAGAAAATCAGCTCTGGTGGTAGGAGTGTGTCCCAATTACAAGCAAACAAATTTTAGCAGGTGATGATCTGCTCACATACTTTCTGTGAACACAAAGGAGGAAAGAAGAACTTGTCCTCACATCTGGCATAACCATGAGTTATTCCCTCAATCCAAGTTATCAGTGAGTCATACTGATTTCAAATGGGACACTTAGAGAACATAGTAGCTCTCATCCCTCTGGCTTGGATATACCTCAAGAAAAAAAAACAAAACACAATCTGCCCTGAACACTGAAACAAAAAGAAGGACTGTGATTTCCCAGTCTCCACCTCTCAAATACCCCTATGGTATGAAAAAAAAAATAAAAGGAAGAGACAAAAAGAGATTGTTGGATGCAACCTGCCAGTTATTTTCACAGCATGTTTCCTGAGATTTCTTGCCTTTTTGTTTGTTTGTTTTGAATAATGGCTGCCAAACTAAACAGGAAATTTAAAAATCTGTTTGCCTTTATATATATATATTTAAAATGCTATCCTTTGGCCCTTAGAAGTTGGTTTGTGGTTTTGGTTTTTTTGTTTAGGGTTTTTTTTTTTTTTTTTTTTTTTTTTTTTGGACCACTTTTTAATAAGTGGTCTTCTTCTACCTGGTCTTAATAATCAATGTTGTATTCTAATTTTAATTCACTTGTGATTAATTACTGCATGCAAGAACAGTATTCAGCCTGGAAAACAAGAAGTGAGAGCATCACGGGCATGTACTTTTTTGTAAGAATGAGTTTTATTCTTCAAGTCATGGTAACTTCTTTGTAAACTTAAGTGGTCAGATGTCCAGATTTTCACCCTCAAAGCTGACCAACACTTTAGAATCTTTTTTTTTTTTTTGTGTGTGGTATTAAAGGAGATTTTGAAGCAAAACTGACGTTTCAAATATACATGTATCAGCTTCATTTTCATATGAAGTCTATACTCAAGCTATTAAAGAAAAGATAAAGTATGACATATTTTCATTAGAATAAAGTGTGCAGGAGCCACCCTTTAAAAATCTATTCCTAATGCGGAAATCCCGTCCTCTTGCCTGTGTCTTGGGAATTTTAATTACAACCAAACTCTATCAAGTAAGTCTAGAATATGATTTCCAGCTGTGGAATACAATCTTTTCAAACTGAGCTCTGGTGAGGCCCCGCCTGGAGTACTGCGGCCAGTTCTGGAGCCCCTATTACAAGAGGGATCTGGAGGTGCTGGAGCGTGTCCAGAGAAGGGCCACGAGGATGATCAGAGGGCTGGAGCACCTCTCCTATGAGGACAGATTGAAGGAGTTGGGGCTGTTCAGTCTGGAGAAGAGAAGGCTCCGAGGTGACCTCATTGTGGCCTTCCAGTATCTGAAGGGGGCCTACAAGAAGGCTGGGGAGGGACTTCTCAGGATATCAGGTAGTGATAGGACTAGGGGGAATGGAATGAAGCTGGAGGTGGGGAGATTCAGGCTAGATGTGAGGAGGAAGTTCTTCATCATGAGAGTGGTGAAGCCCTGGAATGGGTTGTCCAGGGAGGTGGTTGAAGCCCTGTCCCTGGAGGTGTTTAAGAGCAGGCTGGATGAGGCTCTGGCCAGCCTGATCTAGTGTGGGGTGTCTCTGCCCATGGCAGGGGGGTTGGAACTAGATGATGCTTGTGGTCTCTTCCAACCCTGACTGATACTATGATAAATGCAATAAAATAAACATACAGGGATGATTTTTCTTACATGTTTTGAAATGTTACACTTCTGGCATTGCTGTTCTATGAATCTAGCACAGAAATAGTCCAGATTAACAATCAGTGGCTTAAGAAAGAGAGGTATCATGTCATATATGTGCTCCACACATCTCTGTCTTAGAAAACATGTAATGCTAGAAATTCTCTCATTTACTTGGGGATATTAGGGGAAAGAAAAATACCCCAACCTTATAATCAGTTTAATGCTCACTAGCCTGTGAATGCATCTAAACACCAAACCACTTAATGTCATATTGAAGGGATGACAGTAGTGGTGTGGCAACTTTGATACCTATTTTCCATTGCCTTCTGAACCTTAGACCTCAAATGAAATTTAGGTGTAACTACAGGACTTTTATCTACTGAACATGTACAGTAAAAGAATAAGCCAAATATTGTTGAGAAAGGCCATTTAGAGCAGCAGCTTTTAATGTGTCCTAATATTAAGCATTGATTTCTACAGGATGAAACATGATGCTATAAATCAGCAAGAACACAGGAAAGTTTCCTGAATCATCTCTAGGTACATTGCCAGTCTGGGAATAAGAGACTGCTGAGATTCTGGAGGCACATGTCCACAAAGGTACAGTGGCATTTAGTTGTTCCTGAATATTTCAGTTATTCCAGAGCAGGCAAACTGGCTTGCAGGTTGATCTTGTCAGTATTTTGGTCAATAGACTTTGTTCCTTCAGGATGAAAATGCATATGTGTGTATCTGTAGTATTGCTTAAAGAGCACTTGGCTGGAAACTCATGTTCTGCATGGCATACCTGGAGGGAGATGTTTGCCTGAGGGCGAATTTTGGCTGAAGGCAGCTCCACATAGGAATCCTTCCCAACAAAGTTGACTGTAATGAGCTTCTCACACTTCTGCCCAGCAAAGCCTGCGAGGCAGCGACAGACAGGCTCATGGTGTACGACGATGCACTGGGCCCCATTCTGGCACTCGTAGTTATCACATGGGCTTGTCTGGAGAAGAACCATTGGTGGAGGAGTTTCACAGAAAAGTCCACTGCAGAAGGTAAAGGAAACACAAAGCAGCCTCAATTATCACCGTGTTTTGAAGGAAGGAAACATTTCCAGGTGCTGACATTGTACTACTACTGCTGTGGTAGAGCAATGCAGATTAGCTAGCACATGCCTACTTTATGTGTGGAAGCTACACAGCGTGGTGCTGTGTAGAAATCCCCAGGCTGGGTCTGAACCAGACAGTTCTGATACTGACAGCAATTTGAATTTCACTTTGCACTGCTTCTTTAGCTCTGAAGGTGCAGCAAAGTAGCTTCCATCCCACACTAAGCCATAGAGGGGTTCTCAGCAAAAACTGGGAGCTATTTAAACCCAAACCCAAGCTTTCTCCATTCTAGGCTATGACTTCAGTCTGCTGCTGCTATTTTAAGTAGCAAGCAAGGAGAAAATCCTCTCTTTTTAGTGGGTTTTACATCCTCCTGCCTTGGTTTAATGCATATCAGAGTGTATCATCAACAGATGGGCAACTGCTAAGAAGTCTCAGAAGCAATGCACTTGCACCACACTATTTGCTGGGCAGCTTCTCTGAATTGGTTGTTTGTAACAGCATCAGGATAATTAACATTACTTTAGTTGAACTGTGGTTAGCAACATCCACGACCAGAAAAACACTAAAGGAAAGGAAGATCTCCAGGACCAGAAGTAGTTGAAAAACAAGTTCCAAGATCCGAGTATTTGTGAACTTGAGTCATACTCAGATCTGGAGAAAAGGGCTGTGGCTCCGTCCCAACAGTATGACAGGCTCAGCAAAATCCAGGGAACTACTGCAGAGTCCAGTGGAGGGCTATGATGATGATTAGGGGACCAGAACATCTCTCTCACGAGGAGAGGCTGAGAGACATGGAGCTCTTTAGCCTGGGAAAAGAAGACTGAGAGGGGATCTTCTCAATGCTCATAAAATTCCAAAGGGTGGAAGGCCATGAGGATGGGACTGGGCACATCTTGGTGGTGGCCAGTGTTAGGACAAGGAAAAACTTCTTTACTTTGATGGTGATGAAGAACTGGAATGGTCTGCCCAGAAAGGCTGTGGAGTCTCCTTCTCTGGAGACTTTCGAAACCTGCCTGGACATGTTCCTGTGTAACCTGCTGTAGGCAAACCTGCATTAGCAGGAGTGTTGGAGTAGATGATCTCCAGAGGTCCCTTCTAACCTCTGTCATTCTGTGATTTTATGATTCTGTGTGGAAGCTCTGACCTCTGAGACCTGGGCCACCATGGCCCAGGAGCAGTGATAGCTCAGTCTCCAGGCTGCCTTCTTGGACTTGACATGGCCGCACACTGCTCAGGTCATTTGGTGGAATGACTCAGCTGCACTAACACATTGACATTAGCCCAGAAGGATCAGGGAAAAGGAAGAATGTGCAAAAAAAGCTGCAGTCATCTTTCACAGTGACACCATGTGTCAGACTACACTGCAGAAAGTAAATGAAAAATCTCTGCCCAGTATGCCCACTGGGCCTACACAGTCAATGGGTACTGCAAAGGGGCTAGGCCAGGTGCTCCAGCTGGCTGCAGGTGGTAAACCCCTGCACCTACACCCCGAATTTCTCATTACAACCATTGTCCAAACCCAGTGCACTCTCTTTGTACTGGTGAGAGAACATAAATAAACTGCATCAAGTTCTGTGGCTGCTTGAAAATGTGTAGACAGTAAAACGATGAAGAATTAATTGGTAGCTGATGAGGAGGAAGTGTGCATCAGGCTGTGCTGTGGGGAATGCTATGGCTAGGACTGTGGGCTCTGGGTCCTGCACCATTGCTCAGTGTTACACAGTGTTCTTGGCATAGGGGCAGAGGGCTTTCCAGGAGAGGATTGTGGCAGACCTAGTCATGCAGTTAATAATCCATCAGCCCAGTTCTGGAACAGTGAAACCCTATTTATCCCACTAGGAATTTCCTGCTATTCAGGGAGCACTTTGTGGAATAATAGTATTCTTATAAAAGCAATCCAAAAAAGTGCCCCAAACCTCATGCCTCTTCAGGTGAGACTTGGAAGCTCAGTGAATTTCTAGGTAACTTTCCTAGTTACAATGAGAACAGATATCCAAACCATTATCTCACAATAAATAGTACAAGAACAGCAAATAAACCAGCCACAATGTACTCAGAGCAGTCTTGCTTAGCCACAAAGACCAGAACCTGCTGCCTCTGTAACAGAAGGAAATGGAGATCCTGCATTGCGTTTTATGTGTTCTCATGTGGAGTTTTTCACAGACTACCACAGCTCTGTCTTTAGTTCTGTGTGGAAAGAGAGCCCAAATGTTTCCCTGTGCCTGTTCTCCTCACACACACCATTCTCTGGTCTGCCTCTGGGAAGCACAAGAGAGAGGCAAATACACAACATATGAATGGGCTCAATCCTGATCTGCATCAAAAGCAATGGAATTTCTCTGCTTTCCTATCAAGTCTAGAGACACAGGGTTTTACATTACTACTTTTACAAAAGGCAGACTTGAAGAATGCCTTGAAAGATGCAAACATTTGGGATTTGCACCAGGGAGAAGGCCAGAAAAGCTCTCCTTTCCCTACAGACAGCATGGAATACCCTCAACAGCTTCCTAACTTTGCCCAAATCTTTATCTTGTGGACAGTGATGTGGGTATGGAACACAGAAGTCCATCCCACGGGAATAAGCAGGAGGAGGGTGAAGAGCTGGGGATTTCCAAGCCGGCCTCTAGCCAATGCCCTGCACACACACCCTGCAGGGACCATTCTGCTTCAGCCTTGGTGTCACTGGGCATTGACTGTGCTTGTGGGCACAGATGTCTCCTCAGCCAGAACCACCTCTTGGTGCTTTTCAGGATAAATTTCATGTCAGCAAACTTCCTTTGTACACCACAAAGCCAGAGTGATGGCAGCAGCCTTAGTTTAGTTTTCATTTCTCCATGCCCTCCTCTGATTTGATCAGCAATAAATTCATTTCCTCAAGTCGAGTCTGTTTTGTCCATGACGGTAATTGCTGAGTGATGTTTCCCTGCCCTTACCTTGACCCACAAGCCTTTCATCATATTTTCTCTCCCCTGTCCAACTGAGGAGGGGGAGTGATAAAGCAGCTTTGGTGGGCACCTGGCATCCAGCCAGGGTCAACCCACCACAACAGGAAAGGGTTGTCTTTACCCAGCCTGATGTATTTCTCAAAGTAAATTTGTTCTGGGAACATTTCTTTGTGAGTGCACCTAAACTATGAATTCGTTATGGACTGAAAGACTGCAGCTTCTTAGCAAACCCACACAGGCTACCCCATTCCTGGAGGGTGAACACAGCACCTGAGTGGGCATAGCACCACTCAGCAAGAGATGATTTGGAGTGCTCTTTCCAAGAAAGGAAGGGAATACGAAAAGCAATAGCAGCAACCTCATGGGAAGACAGATACACAGAAAGCAATTCTTGCCAGTTTAAGGTAGGTAGCTGCCTATCAGCAAAATATGCAGATCTAGCCAGAGCTGATGAACTGAGGACACGTTAGGGCCACATTGCCACTGCTAGCCAGGGACTGAAGAGGCCTGTGTGACTGAAGCACTTTCCTGTGCAAAGCCTGGTTTTCTTAAGAGTGTGATCTCTATCTCCAGGGCAGGGCTTTGTGGCGGGATGGCAAACGTGTCAGGAGAGCCAGCGATGCGATCAAACTAGAGTTGGCCTCACAGATGGCTGTCACCCCTGGCCTGAGGTCAGGTGTAATTGTTTTCCAGAGGTGACTGGTGGAAAGGAGCACTGCTAACCCAGCCCATAAGCTTTGTTCTGCCAGTCATTTTGTATTGTCTATGAGCAACAAGTAGAAAGCAGAAAGTCAGTGCATATAATTGTGATTTCATGGAAGTTAAAAATAATAATAATAAAACCCCCCATGCGACCCACAGCAGCCTCCACTAACAGAAAGCAAATGTTGCAAGAAGCCAGTGTGTCTGTGCTTGATGCTGCTCTGATAGATTTCCTGAGCTCCCAGTATGGTTCATGCACAACTCTTCCTTCTGAAACCCCTTCAGTGGGTGGCTTCGCAAGTGCAGTTGTCCTGCCACAGCCATCTAGAGGTTACATTAGCAACAGTGTCTGTCAAGGCCTTTCCTTTATTTTACTATATTTTAAATAACATATTTTTAGAAATAACTGATACTATTTATTTCCCTGGCAGAGGAATGTGGAGCACAGCCTGACTTGAGTGGCTTGGCCAAGTCCATTCTGCCTGGTAGAATCTCATTTATTAAAATAATCACTGCTGAGTTTCTTGCAGCAAACTATCCCAGTGGGGGACTTGGAACCATCTCCACCATGGAGGAACAGTTCTTTCCATCAAGCTCAGCAGCATTAATGTGTGCTTCCCCACTAGAGCAGCATTTATCAGGACACCACCACTGTGAGGCTGATTGCTAGAAGGAAGGTTTGATAAGTTAGATTTTATCCAATGGGGCTCTCAAAGCCTCAAAAATGTTTTCATCTGCAGGGGGTAAATGAATGCTATTTGGGGAAAAAAGCACTGACAACTTTTCAGGAAGAAAGTGTATTATGTAAATGCAAAAGGTTGCTGAGTGATAAGGGAAGGTGCTGTGTGGTGCAAACCTCCACATGAATAGTTAACAGGGAGTGTTAAGAGGGGAAATCAGGTGTGTGCTTGTTGGTACTACTGCTTTTGGGGACTTCATCAGACGTGTGTCTTTGTGCTTATAATGCCTTACATTGTTCAGAATTACTGGAGTGTATTTGTTCAACCATGCGAGGATGTGAGCTTAAACATCCTTATTAATGTGTGACTGAAAGTGGCTTTGACATACAGCATAGTGACAACCATAAAAGTGTGATAGGCTCATGTTTTTATTACAACAGCATAAGCTCCAGAAAACTGGGAGGTCACTCTGCAAACTCACTGCTGGGAAATTATTCCTGATACTTAGCCAAAAACTTTATTAATCATCATCTTAGGTCTCTTAGTTACCTTTGTCAGACCACCCCTTGTGTTCTCTCCTTTTCATCAACACTTGAAGCTTTCAAATAGCTGCAAAGTTATCTCCTTACTGCACAGCCCAGCACCTGAGGCATGCTTGGTGAAGAGTTGGGTCTACAACCCTGAACATCAGAAGGCTGAGCTCTGTCAATCACCACCTTTGCAACTGCAGTCTTAAAGGGGAAAAAAATAATCAGAACCCCCTTCAGAGCAGCATGCCTTTAAACTACAAAAGGCTGCAGTCGTGGAAAGAATAATGAGCAGATCATATTTTGTTAGCAGAATTTTAATCCTGAAATCAAACAAGATCAGGGACTATTTTGCATGGAGAATATGTGAGGCTTCAGCTGGCGCTCTGTCCTGGCAGAGAGAGCCTGTTAGTGTCCATTGTGATGCTCTTCTAAAAGACCCTTGCTCCCTTCTATGTTGCACAGTAGATTTAGGGAGGTGGCATAGACTAGCGTGAAAAAAATAAAGCAAACAGGATACTTCGAGTTAAACCTGGCTCTGCTGTTGTCAGGCAGTGGGATCACTTTACTTGCCCAAGCCTACCTTGGGCTAAGAAGTGCTGAGTTAGTTGCTGAGGTTTGGAGCTTTGTGTGTAAAAGATGTTTCCTCTTCTTGGAGGACTTCTAGTGGAATGAAAATGCCTCATTTGAGCAAAGGAGCAGTCTGGGCTGTTCCAGGTTCTTCTCCTGAAGTCCCTGATGTGAGATCAACCAACCTGGGGCACGGCCTAAATTGGCAGTAGAGCTGCTGCTTGTACACAGGAAGGGACCCAGAGCAGTCTTCCACCTACTCCTACTGCTCTGCCTAACTGTGTCACAACTCAAAACATCTCTTCCAAATACTGTGACCCTGCCTCCCTTCAAAGAGCCCTCACAATCATCACTGCCTAGTTCTGAGAGGCCTTAAAATCCAGGGGACTTGAAGCAGAAGTCTCCTAGTTGCTACCATCTGATGACAGGCTCCAGTTACCCTTGACTCCAGATATTTGCAATCCTACTTCTCAACTCTAACAATTAGATAACACTGAACATTTACAATTCCACTGTGGGACAGGCACTTGTTATCCTTACCAGTCACCAGTTCACAAGATCCCAAAGGTCATCAAAAGGATTGAAGCAGGGAATGAAACATGGAGAGAAGGGTACTAATGTGAAATTTAGAGGATATCTGGTGTCCGGTAAATAACTCTGATTCTGTGAAACCACAGGCTGACACTATGTTATATATCAATGCCTACTCAGGGAAGGCTGTCTGCTTTGCAATAAAAATGTGTGTTGAGAGGGAAGAAACCCCCAAACCAGCACGGATGAAAGCAAGAAGAATGAAAACAGTTGCAGATACAAAGCAGAGAAAATGATTTATAAGTGTTCATGCAATTTCTGCTTTGTCAGGACTGATCTTTCCAGGTACTCCTTCTTTGTCTCCTGTGTGTATTTCAAACACAGAAAAGGTTTAGCTGGAAGGAAGCCAGTATCCAGCCTCAGGCAATAACTAGTGAATCCATTTGGAGCAGCACACTTATCTTTGACAGACAGAGAGATTTCCAGGGGTCAGATATATTGGCAGCTGTCACCAACAGGCACAGAGACACTGGCACAAAATCCTCAGACTTGTGTATTCTTGCAGCCAGGTTTGAGGGTCTGTATATGCAATTTTATTATCCTTTGCAGGCCTCTATCCAAGCCCTGCACTAAAGTTAAATTGCTCTTTCCAAAGCAAGAACGATCAACCCCTGTATTCAGTTAAGTCATTAAGATCTACTTCAGCTACAAGCTTTGAAGCACTGAGCCATCCATTCAGGTAGGACTGATGGATCAATACCGTATGTAGAGGCTGATTAGATCTAAGGATGAAAGCAATTAAAGGAAATGCCCCAACACTGTTCAGAAGATAGTCTGGGGGAGCTGGCTCTCACCTACCTGAAGCCCTGAGGACAGACGCAGGTGTAGCCATTGACTGCATCTACGCAGGCTGCTCCATGGTGACACTTATGGCCCACGCAGTCGTCATCATCTGTTTCACAGTGTTTGCCACTGTAACCGGGCAAGCACTCACATCTGAAATAGAAGATGACTCTTAATTGCAATAGCACACACTGGCAGCCTAGCCAGTGTTTAAATTCAAGCCAAGCCAAGCAATATCATACTACTGCTTTTCTTCAGGCAGGTCTGTGGAGAACAGTGATCATACAGTAGTCTCTCAATTATGCTGAAGATGACAACATCTTCCCTAACCTTACAGACTCAGAGAACAACCTTCTACAAGGGCAGTTGCTCTGATGTCTCAGACTAGGATTTTGCCAATGTTTGCACATTGCCGAGTGTCTGAGGTTGGCATGGAGCACAGTAAAGTTCCACCTTCCAAATGGAAGTGATCTGCAAGCAAGCCATAAAACTCATCAGGTTCAAACAAAAAGACCATCAGTTTTGAGACCACCACCTGCTTGCTATTCATTTGCAAGGCACAGCAAATGTTGTTGCAACTATGGAAAGTTGCCTTTGAAGTCTGTCCTTTCTCAGGGTGACACTCAGACAAAGCACGTATCTGTTGCTATGGGGTGACACCATTCACAGGAGCAACATAATGGGATGCACCCAAACCTAGAGTCTGGCTTTTTACTTTATTTTACTTTAGACAGTTCTCAAGTTTGTTGTGCAAAGGCTGCATCAGCATTTCTACTATAAGCTTTGCTGAAGGTTTTAACCTGACAATACAAAACACATCCCCAAGTCTCTGATTTGGAACAGATCTTCTGGGATTTCCGAACAGACTCTTTTTGACTGTGCAGTGTTTAGTCATGAACATGCTTTAGTCCATAAAACATGTTTTACTCCTCCCAGAGGGATGTTACTGCACATCTGGAAAACAAAAGGCATATCACTTCAACCAAAACAAGGGAAGAGCTAGTTAACTTAAGCAATAAAAGAGGTCTGTGCTCTTGCTAGAACCCCTTGTTTGGACCCAGTGTGCTTGCCACCAAGAGCTGGAAGAGGAGAGATGTTACAAAGTTGAGGGAGGTGGCATCAGGAGAGAAGATACTGCTCCATCGATCTACTCTGCTGGTTTTCTCAAGGAAAAGGGCTTCAGAGGAACTGGATGCATGGGAGCTGATGAGAAAAGATATTTCCACTTTCCAGGCAGCAGTCACTGTGCTGAATTTGATTCTGAGCGCCGGTGTGTTCTGGCTCCTGGTTGCTCCCCAGCTCATCATGGCAAGGCAGTGAGTTGGGCGAAGTTTGCCAGAATGCAACAGCAGGCCCTGTGTGTGCTAATGACCAGTGAATGGCTGCCACAGCACCAGGGCTTCAGCAACCACCTAGCTCAAGCGCTGAGAAGAATGTGACCTTGACTCCATTTCAAAACATGGCTTGTGACTGACTAAAAAAAGGAGGAAATAAGGCAAAGCCTGTTAACCTGCGGGCTGCAGGATGGATAACGTCATGTAGATGCATACACTTTCTCTCTCCATACTCCCTACAGGAGGGGCCCCCATCATGACCCTCCACGGCCACAGGATGGTTGATGTTCCAGCTCTGCATGCCTAAATTGCCTTTTTACACTTTGGTGGTTCAGGAAATACCGTTATTAACATAATGCAGATGACAAAACAGTAAAAATCAGTGTCCCTTCCCCAAACCATAAGAAGCGGGCAACATTTTTTGGCAACATTTTAGTCACACCTGCAAGAAAATAATGTCAATCAAAAGCCTTTGTAGGGGAAATTGGCAGCATTTAATCCTGTTGCTTTTTAGTGATCCCTGCAGTCCTAATATAAAGTGATGTAATAATGAACGATGTACAGTTCCTTATTCAGGGCTGCCATGCATCAATTTTATGATGTGTATTGGCTATCTCAGTAATGACAGAACCACCACTTTTCTCTGCAGGGCTGCATTAAATCAGCATTTTAAGCTGTCAGGTAATAATTCCAAGTTCTAGAATAATAAAGTATATTTATACCATACTCCAACATCAATACAGTGAATGGAAAACCATGCTCCTTTCCTGGAGTTACAGTTTTCAGAAGTCATTTCATTGTATTAAGTGTGGTGGGTTTTTTTTCTTTTTTGGTTGACTTTTGTTTTGTTTTCTGGCTTACAGACAGCTACTCTTCTTCTATAGTAACGGCACAATAAATATGGGGAGGTTGGAAGTGAGGAAAGCCACCTGCAATTTCAGCTTAAAAAGCAAATAGCTCTGTGCAGCCAAACACACACTGCAACAGTTCAAGCTTGGCTTTCCCTTTAGAAATGTGGAATTCCTTTTTGGATCAGCCATCTCTGAGCAGTTAGTGGGGCTGGAGCTACCAAAAACGCATGTGTGGAGTATAGCAGGTGAGAAACAGCCAGATGAGTGCCTCCTAGAAATTCAAGAATCTCCCCTACCAGTGTATGATGGCATGTTAGCTCCATCCCAATCCCACATTCTGCCAGCAAGTGACAGAGGATCAGTAAACCTTCACTGCAGTAAAGGAGGCAGCAAAGAAACTTTTATATTCAAATCCTGCTAAGAGAGTTATTTATACCATAAGATAAGTTATGTCATTTGCCTGTGACCACCTGAAACCAGTGCAGTTGAAATTTTTTTGCTACAGCCTCATAGTGATGGCAGCATTCCCATATCAGGGAGAGCCTAAAACCATGTCTAGTGGCATGTAAAACATTGGTTTATGCAGGGGGATTTGCATCTCCATGCACTCGATGTCTATTGTATTACAGCCATTAATCATGGCTTCTATTGCAGGGCCAGAAGAGATTTTCCCTCTCCATATCAATAACTAACTTGGTTTCCTATTTTTCACCCTGTCTTTATCATCTTTTCCTCCCTCTTCAGTATTGCAGACCAAAGAGAGCTGAAGGCAGGACAGACAGACAGACTAGTGCCCTTGATGCTGTGATATTCTTCACTGGTATGTTCTACTTACACACCCAGGGCACAGAGCTGACAAGTGGATGGTCACCTCAGGAACAAGTCTGAATCCTGCCATTAATATTCCCTGCCTCTGTAAGCAGAGCTGAGGATCGGTGCATGAAGCTGACTCACACTGCATGGGGCACTAGTCACGCTGCATGGGGCACTGCGCTGCACCATTCTGTGCTAAATATATGGTACATGCCAGGCCAGGAGATCAACAGGTTGCTGTTTTCAGTGAGACCCAGTTGCACATCACCGCAAAAGGTACCGGGGGCTCTCAGCCCATTTCTGAATGGTTTGGTGCAACTAATGAGTGAAAAAAAAAGTAATAGTTGGACAAATCTGCATTCAAACCTTGGCAGGCTCCATCAACTCTCAAGTCTGGCCTGCTAGAAAGCAAATTGGGACAGAAGTAGTAAAGAAATTCTGGATTTTTGTGTATCATTGTATGAATAATGGGAAGAATAACGCAACAAGCACTAGGAGAAAATACTTGAAAGCAGTTACTAAGGCTCCCCTCAAGGGTTTATAGCCCCACTCTAAAGAACACTTCTAGCAAGCAAGCAAGACAAAGTGTCTTATTTACTCAAATTATTTGGGTGGCAGGTAAGGAAATGCTTCCAGCAAGTGTAAAAGCATTCAGGACCACAGCTGTCTCCATCCCTGCATGCATCTAGCAGTGTAAGGTAATTTGAGTTGCAAGCCCTTGCCTCATAATGTGATGAGCTACTGGATTAGTTGAATGATGAATTAACTAGGAATGAGAACTGGAAGGAGCACCAGGGACCATTTATGTACCGTTACACACCTCCTTAGCCAGTCCCTGTGCATCATTTCAGGAACTTAATCATGTAATAGTTTCATCTTCCTCAAGAGTTGGAAACATTTCTGTCCAGAGGTTTTTCACCCCAAAAGAAAGGCTTGGACTGTACAGACCAACAGCCTAGCTCAGCTTCAGCTGCCCTCCAGATAACCAGCATCCCTGAAACTGGTTCACTACCTTTTAACAATCCTGTCTACTAGTTCACACTATTCTGACACGCTGGTTGCTTCACAGGGGACACAATCTGACCCCAATTGTAAGTTACTAGGATGACCAAAGAGCACTACTGTCCCCTCTGACATGCTGGGTGTGCTGGGTGAGGGTGTCCCTTGTCAAAACACTGGCAGTCCCTCCCTGGAGGGAAGTAGTGAGCACTCAGGATTGCATGGTGGCTATGGCAACAGCCTTAGGGGAAAATGCAGAACATGAATCCTCTTGAATTTGTCTTCCTTTGCTACTTCTTTGATTCAAGCTTGCACAGAGCTTGGCTTTCCAACTGACTGTCGCCATTTGCTAAATTCCTCTGAAATGCCCTCCTCAGACAAGTGGTGAACACTGCAGTTGTGCACCTCTCAAAGCACCCCAACCCCCAAATCTCCAGATGTTTTACTGCCATTTAAAACATGAGGCTTTATTTTGCCCTGTGAAACAGTCAGCATCATTCCCAAGATGCAAATGCAAACACAGACTTCACAAAATCTCAGGTGAGCTTCACCAAGGGAAGGCAGCAGCTCCTGAGTGAGAGCCATCCAGGTCAGCTGCCTGCTGCTGCCTAGGTGATGAAGTGTGGGGATAGAAGCCCCACTGTGGTCAAGGCTGGCCTGTGCCATTGCACCCTAAGGCCACCAACCACTCTGGAACACAATAGCTGAAGTGGGGGTACAAGAGAAAACTCCTGGCCTGCAGCTTTATGCTCTGGACACAAGTTTATTTTTCCCTTCTTCGTATTTGGAATGAACAGTGGATTTTAAACAAGGAGCCAGCATGAGCTGCGAAAAGGTGAGTTACAGGCTCCTGTCATGCTGCTTGAAATGATGGATGTCCTGAGGACCATGTAGGGAAACTGTCCTTCGTTTCTGAAGAAGGATACGGTATTTTGCAGTAACTGTTCCAGAAGCATTCCTTTTGCCATGCTCTATACCAGAATAATTCCTCTGCTCTGGAAACACACCCATGATTTTCAAGTAAACCACAGAAAGCTTCAATAGTATGTACGGTTGTGTTAAAAGGTAACACGGTCTGAGGTACGTATAAGCTTTGTACTATTTGCATTAATGATGATGATTTTTACCCTGAACCCATTGCTAGTTCAGCCCTAATCAAACAGATGGATGAATCACCCCAGTGTATAGAGACCAACATACACATGCTTACCTGGTTCCTTTGTCAAGGGGAAGACATTTGGACTCATGTTGACATGGATTTAGATCAGGAACACAGTGGTTAATCACCTCGTCACACAGTTCACCTGAGAAAAAGAAAAGCAATAAAGCTGTAATGTAACTTGGACAATCCTGAAGCAGCTCCAATCATGTTCAGGGATGGCATGACTCTCTAGATGGAGGCAGCTCAGTAACTCAGCAGGAAGTGACAATGTTTCTTGTGAGGGCTCTATGAGACTTCATTAAATTGGGCTCCTTTGACCTATAGTGACTGTATTGTTTCTATCACATGAATTTGAAAGGCTGGCATAAAATGCACTGACATATAAACTGAACTTGGAGACAGACTAAGGATCAAATGGGCACTTCCTGACCCAGAACCTCTTATATCAAAGCAAGAAAGTGACACAAAAGCAAAGCTGCTCATTGAACTGTAACATTTTCACACTGAAACATATTTTAGTCCTAGTTAATACTCTGTCAAAGAAACTGATTTGACATCATTCTGGAAAAGAACAACCACAAACCCTCCTCCCCAAAACCTCTATGACTCTTCAATAATAGGAACCAGCCTTAGGACTGCATGCAATTATAAAACATTCACTATTTACAAGAAAAGTGCTCTATTGTGCTCATAGGAGATGAAGTCTTTGCAGAAAAAAATCCAGCATGTGTAAGCTCAGCTGAGCTGTTTCTACGTATGGTGTGTTACACAGCATGCACCTCCCTGGATTTGTATAAATTGTAATAATTAATAGTTCCAGAATGTTCAAACACAGATAGTTTATTTAAATATTACCCTTCTCTGAGCCCTAAATTATTAGGTCACACTTCAGTACCCCGGGATTTGAGATCCAGCCAAAGACCACAGAAATCTTTGCCTTCCCAAGAAACCAACAGAAACCTACCTCACACCTCCCGAAGCCATGTGGGAAAAGCAAAGGTCAGGTACTCTCAGGATGGAGAACCCCAAAAGCTACAGCTTCAAAGTCCCCTGTGCAGCTGTATCAGAAGACCACATCTGCAGGGTTTCAAGGTTATGCACATTTTTTGTGCCTATACATGATACATACCATCACATGAGCCACAAGCCATGTGGATGGTGTGGGAGAAAGGCTGAAGTGGGAGGCCCTGGTGGGCTGGCAATGTTTTAGCAGTATTTTCATGAAGCTGCAGTTCTACCTGCACCCTGGGAGAAAACATCTGCAAAATCCTTACATTTCTAACTCCTGTGGCTACAGAGAAACACTTGAATACACAGGCCAAGCAAACCGCAAAGATCAAAATTCAGATGGAAAACGCAAATCAGAACTGTCTTCTATCAGTCTTGTGATCTGCCAGGGATGACTGTGAGCACAATTGGGAGGATGACTCTGGTGATGACAGGAATGATTTTAAGTTGCGAACACCCCCAGGTCACTCCTTCAAGGTTATTTTTCCCATATCTCCAGCCCCCGTATGGTAGAAGCTACATAGCTCATTATTTGACTCTTCATATTACAATGGAAATACGATACATAGTGTTTTGTTTGTTTCAGACATGGAACATCTCATGCGGCTGCTTTTGAGAGCTGTCAAACACCAGTGAGAAAGTGGAGCAAGAATACAAAAGCCCTGGAGACATGAGAGAGGGTAGTACCACAGAAACCCTGTACTCATGTGCCATACATACCCTCATGGCTTTTAGTGGGCTGTGTTTTACAGTATTGGAGGAGCCTGGCATGGCAATCTGCAGTGGACAGTTTATGGGATCAGTTATAAGACAACAAATTCCATCTGGAGCCAAGGAATTCAGGAAGCCACCACCATTAAATACTACCAAGCCTTTTCTGCAGCCCTGGGCAAATCTTGGGCAAATGAATGTATCCAGCCCTGGAAGTGAGACATGCCAAATGCTGGAAAGTCATGGGAACCAGGAAAACAGATAATTGCCTGGACTTGAGGTTTACCCATTTTATTTTGTTACTTCTCAAAAGCAACTGGAGACATTCAAATCTTATAAATACGAACAAAGCTTTCATTGGAGACAGCTATTATCACATTTTTGAGGTGGCAGAATTTGAGACAGGTCTGCTTGCTAAGCAATCCCCAAGCCCACAACCCTCCCAAATACAACAAGCAAAGCGACTCCCTCAGCCTTTGGGCAGACATGAACATGAGCAGGTCAGAACTTGCTAGGACACCTGGACAGCTGCCAGTTTGTCATTCTCTTTACATGCTATGAATCTTATGTGAAAATAAATATGAAAAAAACCTCAGTGAGCTAAAGCTGGAAATGATTTGGGAAGCCTATTTAATAAGTGAATGCAGTGTGGATAGATACCTTCAATTATGCTTTCACTTAAATGGTCATTAAATACTTTTGAAGTTTCAGTATTTTTTGGGGGGTTGTTATTTTGAAGAAAAGGAAACAGCCTTTAAAAAAAAATAACAGTTTCACAAACTCTCAAAGGAAATCATAATTCTTTTTAAAGTATTCTTCTCAACACTCTTGACAAGTGCTTAGAGATCCAGTAAAAATCTCCCCAAATGTCAAATATTATGACTCACTCTGTCATTCTGAAGGCACCACTATCAAAATGTAGGAGAATTCTAGGCTAGGTACCAAGCCTAGCATCCAAGAAAAAGTACCATTTTTCATGCAAAACTTGGAACATTTAAAGATCCTTCCTGTTGTTTTTCCCATCTATCACTCATTAGGAAGCTACCTTGGGAATGCCTTGCAACCAGAGCAGCCTCCTCTCAGGAAGACAGTTCTTCTTGATGCATTATTTCAGGCTCCACCCATATTCAGTAGATGTTGCAGAAGGTATGCCAGGGAAATAAAACGCTTTCTGAGAAGCAGAACCCAAGGCACCAGCTACACAAAGACTTTCTCATATTTTATTCACTCAGACAATATCTGGGCCAAAGAATTTGCCCTCAGACCTGAGAGTGCAATACTCATTGGCTGCTTTAATGTCAGTATCAGAGGAAAAATCTGATCTTTTTTTTTTTTTTTTTTTTTTTTTTTTTTGAGGGACACAGGGCTGCTTCTCTGTGCAGCAATTAAAGGTCTAGTCCAAATTCCTCACTGGATAGCTATGTGAACCTAAAAGAACCCTGGACATTAATCTTAGCCCAACTTTAGCAGCACTGATTCTCTTTGTGGAAGATATTTGATCATGCTAAAACAACAGAAGCCTTCAGAGTAATGCTGACCCAGTTGCAGAAAACAATCCAACCTCCACATTTTCCTGTCTCCTATGTATTCTCAAATCAGAACCCTAATTGGGTGCACAGAGGTTTTTGAAGTGCTTATATAAAAGACAGGATGACAACAAAATTTCTTTTCTAATCAGTTATTTTTTTTTAACCTTTAACCAAAGCCAAACAAATAAATCAACATGCAATACACCCCAACAAAGAACGGGTTAAGATTATGTCAGATTCACAAGAGGAAAATTACTTAAGCCAACAGACTTTACTTTTCATAGTAGCTGGAGGTATTAGGCCAGTGATGTTCTGTGGTCTGAAGGATATGAAGATGGTACCTTTATTATAAAGACAGGCACATCCTCAGCTACCTGGACACTGCATTTCAAACTTCTTAAGACAGATGAAGGAAGCAATCTGATCTGCCACAAAAATCCAACTTCCAGATCAAAACCAAGTTCTACTGACAGGTGGAATACCAACAGGTGGATGCCCCATTGCTGTTTTGTCTCATTCATTAAAAAACCTTCCAAAACAAACACTCTGGCCCACCCTTAAGAAAAAAAAGAGAGGGGAAAAAAAAAAAGTGCCCAAACCTTCACCAGCATAGCTTATTGCTTAAAAACCAACCAACCAAAACAAAACAACAACAAAACCCACACAAAACAAACAAACAAAAAAAGGCCAAACAACACAGCAAACTTTTTTTTTTTTTTTTTTTTTTGCTTTGGGCAAAAATCATGATTTTCATGGGGCTTTCCACATTCACTTTTCACAGGGCTCACTGCTTATGAAGAGCTGCCAAGAAACATGCTAAGGCTTTTCTGTAGCCTTCACAGGACTCAGAACGAAGCCAAAACAACAGAGCAGTAAAGATGACTTTTACACAGTTTAATAATCATTTTTCTCTTTTCCCTTCTGTACTATCATGAGAGCTACTTATTTCATGTCACATTAGACTTTTAAAACCTGGATCCAAGTTACATTATTTCTCCTTAATCAGTAAAAGAGAGATTAGATGCAGTAATAGCATTTTACTTATTCATCTGTAAGTAAAACTGAAGTTCTGAAAAAAGCAACCTAGACCACCAATTTGCAGGCTTTGAGCTTGATGATTTTCCTTTTGTTTGATATGTCAGTTAGGGGACAACTCTGTTCTCTCATTCAGAGTATTTGTTGAGTAATTGATAAACCAACACAGAAAATATGCTCATCCTTAATGGGACAGAATCACAGAATAGTTTGGGTTGGAAAGGACCTCCAAAGGTCACGTAGTTCAATACCCCTCCAGTGAACAGGGACATCCTCCACTAGATCAGATTGCCCAGAGCCCTGTTGAGCCTGACCTTGAATATCTCCAAGGATGTGGCCTCAACTACCTCTCTAGGTGATTTGTTCCAGTGTTGTACTACCCTCATGGGAAAGAACTTGTTCCTAACATCCAACCTAAATCTACTCTTCTCTAATCTAAACCCACTGCCCCTCAATCTATCACTACAGGCCTGAAGCTTTTGTAGAGCCTGGAAGACTAAAAGCAAAAAAGCTGTCAAGAATTTCACAATATTACTTGAGAAAAGGAAAGTGCTTACAGTGAAGAAAGGATGAAGGAAGCCTGGCCTTTATCCACAGAGAAAATATTTACAGGCTGCACAGGGAGAAGAGTATATTTGAGTGGTTAAATAGCATGTTGCAATTTTCTGAACTCTGCCAGGTAAGTCGGAATGGAATTCTTCTCTTGACTGCTAAAAAATAAATACTGCACTGTTTTTCTCATAAGAGATTACTCATTTTGTATCTAATAACTTGTATCGGAAGAAATGGGGTTTGTATTTTGTTTTTCCCATCTCTCCTTTCAGTTATTAAAAAGAAGTCACTGCCAATTGGAAATTTCAGAAAACAGAACCTAAAAACAGTTGGGTGGAACAGACATAGGATGTTCCTCCAAGATAATAATTCAGTTAGGAATGTTGTTGATGTTTGATTAAAAAGATCTGAGGCTTATCTTGGAAAATAAAAAAAAAAAAAAGGCATTTTTTTTTACTTCCAAACTGTTTCAACTTGCAGTGAATAAAGGAGAAACTGCAACTCCATCGGCAGCAAATGTACTCTATTGCCATATTAGATACCAAACCATAAAAGAAATTACTGTAGCACAATGCTCTTCCTGCCTTATTAATGAAGTTTGCTCTTGCTTGATCAACACTGCCTACAGTAAGCAAATAACTAAAAGTCACTTTAGGCTTTTTATTCTGTTTTAATGCTTTAAAAACACTTATCTGTGTTTTCATGTCTCATATTTTGGCCTCATATTAAATGGGAACCTGAAGTTAGACTCCACACTGAGATTCCCAAAGTGGCTTGCTTTTTCTGAATTAAAGATGTTAAGCAAAGGGGGAATGTACTAAACAACAAAATCTGGGGAAGAGAAGTAATGATCCTTTGACTGCTTCTGATGCTTGAAGGAGTATGTTCCAGTTCTACATGCTGCCAAAGCATGGGAAAAAAAAATCACACTCAACATCACAAATGCCACAACAACACAGTATGTAGAACATTAACTAAACCGGACAATTTCCAGGGCTCTTACAAGATGGTGATTTGCATGTAGCATTATCCATCAGAACCACTGTGGCTGGAATGGATCCCAGTTTTGCCAGACCTCCTACACTTTTGAGCTGTATTACTTCATATGGATGTTGTCCAACTATGTGATTTGTCTGGAACCTATTAGGGATCAGTTCAGCTGTCCACACAAACCAGCGTGTCCAGTCACATCTGAGATGCCATACATTTCCTGAGACATCCTTTCAGGGTTGGCAGATAGGTCACTGCTCACACTGCAGACTAATGCTGGCCTGAATGGAAGGATAAGGAATGGGGGTTGTGGTTTGTTTATAACATTCTGCCACTCCTTTCTCTTCATGCTAATCCTCTGAGTCAGTGTGGGGTCCTTCCCATGAGATACAGTCCTTCACGAACTTCTTCAGTGTTGGTCCTTCCCACAGGCTACAGTTCTTCAAGAATGGCTCCAGTGTGGGTCCCAATACAGTCTTTGAACCAACAGAGGTCTCTGAAGAACATCTGACATGCAGAAAGATTTCCTTATTTCCTACTGGCAGATCTAACATGGCCATCCTTGAGATGTTGGAGTTCTGAATACACTGTCCATAGGTGGACTCTGCTCCTCCCAGCTTTATTAACTGTGCAGTGTGCACTACCTGCCAGTAAGGAGGTAAGTATTTGGCTTGTGGTTGGTTTCTAATCTTCTAATGTGCTTCTTCACAGACTGGATTTAATGAATCATGAATCATATTTGAGGATGATACTCACTTCACCCACTCTTGAAGGCAGTAGTAGCTGAGATTACATTTTCTTAGAGATATACGCTATGTTCCTGACGAACAAAGAGAAATTCTCTCGTATATCTGATTCCTTAAACATGAGACACCACATTTACAAATGGGAATCTGACCAGAAGGAGTTCTGGAGCCGAGAGCTCCACCATAACAGAACACCCATACTGAGACTAAAGACAAGCTGCAGAGCTGCCAGTGACAGTCCTGTTTCCTTCTTCAGTCCCTGTACAATGAGTTAAAAGAATCCAATCTGAAAGCAATGACATGTGGTTCTCTTAATAAAACAGGAACAGGATTGGTGGGCTTAAACTCTTCAGCAAAGATACAAACTTCCATTTCTTCCAGCACTTCTCATTCATAGTTATACAAGAGGGAAATGTGGGTCTTTTTATGTTTTGCACAGAAAGCAAATATACTTCACATCTGCCAAGCAACTAGACCAGTGAACCTTCCATGTAAGGCAGAACTCCTTCAAATAAAAGGAAGAAGCTACATCAAATTTTGACCACAATTTTCTATTTGTCTCAAAGAAATTATGGCTAGAGTTCCAAAGTTTTAAAAAAGGCTGATAGTTGAGTACTTGCTTAAGCCTTCAAGGTTTATTAGGCAGTCCAGATCTTTGTGGAACCACAAGGCTGAACTGCATTACCTAAAAACTTCCTATATCAAATACACAGTTGAAAATATGTGGGTAATAAGGTGGTCAGGAAAAAGCCCTGTAATGCAGTCAGCCACTTCAGCTTCATTCAGCTGTCACTGGTGCCTGTCTCAGGGACTGCTGCAATTCAGCCCCACGATGGTTAGCGATAGGAAATGGGCTAAAGAGTTCCAGCAAAGAGTGTCAGCCACAAGTCACCACACAACTTCTTTCTTCCAGAGTTGTTTGGCTTGACTAAGTGCTCAGCTTTAGCCATGCAACATTACCATGATCAGATATGCCAGAAAGAGGGACCATAATCACTAACAGTGAATAGTGTTCTGTCTAAAAGTAGCACAACTGCAAAAGTCTCAGATACCATCTACCACAGAAGACCACAAGGTCCCCTAAGGTAAAATAGATCTTAGCCTTCTCTTCCAAACACATAAAACCAGAAATAGTTTCTAGCCCTTTTTTTAAGAGGTATTTTTTTTTCTGTGGTACAAACTGCTTCCAGCTTTTTCCCAGGGAAACAAACTATTTTAAAACACTTGTTCCCCACTCTCCCCACCATGGGATGCCATGTATTTTAGAAAAGACCTATTTTCAGTAGTAGAACCCACTAATTACATTATTTTTTTTTTTTTTTTTTTTAGGTTTCAGAACAACAAGATGTGTCTATTTGCTGAGGCTTTTTAGGATCCTTGGCAAAAACTGAAATATGTCCTGGTTTATTTTCTTGTGTGTAAGCACTACATGTTCCTGCTCGTTGGCTAAAATCAAACAGACAGAAGGAAGGAAAAGTCACAGTAAACAAACAAAACAATAAACTAGCACATAATGCTAGTACATAGCACACCTAAAGTACATAGCACATGTTTAGTACGGCCCATTTGGTTAGACTCACAGAATGCCAGGTTGGAAGGGACCCCAAGGATCATCTGGTCCAAGTTCTCTAGGTAGCAGTCTTGTTACCTAGAGAAATGAGCTAGCCCAGCACCCTGTCAAACTGAGTCTTAAAACTGTCCACTGCTTCCCTTGGGAGACAATTCCAATCTCTAGCTGTTCTCATGGGGAAACATTTTCTTCTGGAGTCCAATTGGAATCTCCCCAGGATTAACTTGTACCCATCACCCCTTGAGTCCTTTTGGTATGTTGGGACATGCCTTCAAGTGAAAGCACAGAGGATAGTGAGACTGTGGAGAAGATCTCTTTTGGAAGTATGAAATTCTGTATTTGAATCTAGAACTGTAAGTAAACCAGTGATGCATCCCAAGGTCTACGACAGTAGTGAATGAAAAAAGGAATGGAAGAGGAAAATTGTATGTATTTTGTTCCACATTTCTAAACCATAAAGCTAGAGAGAAAGCTGGAAACAGACCATGTTGAAGATAAAAATCACAAAAATACAAAAAAGGAAAAGAACCAGGGTGACTGGTCTAATTCATGCCATCCTCTTTCAATGTTCCCGTACGTTTCTTTTTGAAAAGTTGGAAAGTCTACAGAACTCTGAGGTTCTGTAATCCAACCAGGTTGTAAAGCAGCCCACAGACTGCTCAGGCTTTAGAGCTTGCTGGACTTTGGTACGTGACTATCCTGGAGGAAGTTCATGCTTATAATTTAGCTTCAGGATTAAAATAACCAGTTTGGGAGAGTCAAAATAAGACATCAATTGACAATAAAAGCCAACAGAACTGTGCAACACAGCATAGGTATTAGTTTGATTATGTAAACACAGGCAATAAACTATGAAAATATTGACTTTTCCAACCATATTGATTCTGTGATTCTGTGACTTCAAGAAGGGTGAGGAAACCTAGTAGTGCAGACAAAGGCACTATGACGTTTTGTCTTCAATTTGTTTACCTATTTCATAGAATCCATTTGTATTTGCACACTGTTTTCATACATTAGATTCACAGAATGCTTTGGGTTGCAAGGGACCTTAAAGATCATCTAATTCCAATCCCTCTAGCATTGGCAGGGACACCTTCCACTAGACCAGGTTGCTCAAGGCCTTGAACACCTCCAGGGATGAGGGTTTTAAAGTTATTAGATGGAAAAGAATGAGGAAGGAGGTTATTGTGTGAGTGTGGGTTGCTTTTTGGTGGTTTTTTTGTTGTTTTGGTGTGGGGTTTTTGTTGTTTGGTTGGTTGTTTTTTGTTTTGTTTTGTTTTGTTTTAATGCAAGTGCAATGGGACTGGAATATGGGACAGCAGTCACTTAAACTGGCCGTTTCTCATCTACTTTGAGTGAGAGAAAAGACTGTCAAAGAATTTTAAAGGAAAACACTGCAAAAAGTTACTAATTGAAGAAAGATCTTTGGCCTTCATTATTCCAACCAATGAATCCAAAATTCATGCATTATTTTGGATATTGTTTCCTAAAAAGGCTACAACATGTAAAACCAGACAGAAGATAAAGCAGGAAAAGACTAAGGTATGGAAGAAACCCAAACCCTGGATACTGCAACTCTCTCAATAGTCAACATTTCCAACACATGCAGTTTTAATTTGCATTTCATTTTGGAACACAAGATTTACTACCATGATTTAACTGTTAGTCAACTGAACCAAGGGGAAATCCTAAATATTTCTTACAGAACAACACATGTACATGCTATTAGATCTGCTTCCACACTATATTCAGACAATTCTTTATTTTATAACATACATTTAGTTCAGATGTTCAGTGTTTCCTGCAATACCACTGCAGCCTTAACCAGTATTATGGCATCCAAGACCACAAGAGTGATGAGGAATTCAGACTACCTACTTCGTAGTACACCAGAGCCTGTCTGCCCCTAGAGTTGAAAAAAGAAGGAATCTGCAGGATCTGAGATGGGCATCTACATCCAACAGCCTGCATGGTATTCAGAACATCACAAATTATCACATATTATCTAGTCTCATCTCCACTGTAACATAGATTACTCTTGAATTAACTTGTGCTTCAACTGCAGCATCTGCTGAGAAGTCCAGTTTGTATTTGGAACCAACAACTCTTGGATACTTACACTGATAAAAATACATAGTCTGGATTTGTTCAGCCACAAAGCCCAGCCAATGAACCTTACAAATAAATTTCTATTCTCCATAAAAAGTGTTTGTGAAAATGCAATTAACAACAAAAAAATCCCAACACAATCCCACAAACAAAAAAAACCCAAACCAAAAGTGCTTACTCTGCCTGCTTCTTCATGACTTGCCTATGGGCTTCCATGGCATTTCCTTTGCTGTTCTTTCAATGAATCAGTTTCAGATGATGTCCAGTTCCTTGTCTTTCAATTCAGTTCTTAGAGGACCCTCAAAACCATGGCTTAGATTTGCTTGGCTTGTCTGCAACTTTTGTTTGGCTGATGACGAATTCTTCCAGCCATTTTATGTTGTTCCCTATTTTTCTGCTGAGAGCCAGGTGTACCTCTGAGGGATATTTCGGTCCAGGCAGCTGCACTAAGTAAGTTCTTCCAGGTGACTGATCAGGTTTGAGGAACAATCCCACTCCAAAATGGAGGTACAAAGCAGGTTAAAGCACTTTGTTCATCACAGCTCACTAAACGCTTCCTTTTTTTTAAGCAACATGAACTATTGTAACCCTTCAGACTTCATGAGGGAGCAATGTGCCCTTGTGACCTGGAAGGCCAATGGCATCCTGGGATGTATTAGAAAGTGTGCAGTGAGTAGGTCGAGAGAAGTTCTTCTCCCCTTCTACTCTGCCCTGATCTGGAATATTTTGTCTAGTTCTGGGCCCCTCAGTTCACAAAGGACCTCAGGGAACTGCTTCAAAGAGTCCAGTGCAGATCCACAAAGATGATGAAGGCAGTGAAACATCTCCCTTATGAGGACAGGCTTAGGGACCTGTGTCTCTCTAACTTGGAGAAGAGCACACTGAGGGGTGACCTCATTCATGTTTATAAAGATGTAAAAGGTGAGTGTGGGGAGGATGAAGCCAAGACTTCAGTGATGTCCAGTGACAGGACAAGGGGCAACGGGTGCAAGATGGAGCACAGGAGGTTCCATATGAAAAGGAGAAACTTTTTCACTGTGAGGGTGCCAGAGCTCTGGAACAGGCTGCCCAGAGAGGCTGTGGAGTGTCCTCTGGAGACATTCAAAACCCACCTGGATGCATTCCTGTGTAACCTACTCTACACAATCCTGCTCTGGCAGGGGTTGGACTCAATGATCCTTCAAGGTCCTTTTCAACCCCTAACATTCTGTGATTCTATTTTAAGCAGCATGTCTACTTTTGCAGTCTTTTTCACTCATGATTCTTATTATGTTTTCCAGAAGTACTTCCTGCTCCTCTTCAAAAATTCAGTTTGTTGCAACTGTTGTTACAGCTATTGCCTGCACAGTGATAGCAAGTGCTCATTGAGTGCTATATACAATGGTGTGTACCCACACTGCAAGACTGGGGTCTAGTATTTGACAAAGTCCTGCTCATAAGCAAGAGTACAGCACAGACAATGGTCAGGCTTAAAAAAAAAAAAGGGGGCAAACAGCTGGAAGTTGATTTAAAATACTTCAAAACTGATTCTGAAGTATCATATGAATTCTCTGGCCCCTAACCAGACTGCCATTTGAGAAGAAATCCCAATCTAGTTCTTTCCTTTTTTTTTTTTTTTTTTTTTTTTTTTTTGTGTGTGTGAAAAAAACCCAAAATAATCTGCAATATGCCTGTGGAAAGGAACAGACATTTGCATATATTCTAAGTTCAGCTCCTTACTAGATATGTTTGCTTTCTTGGCTGGGCAAATATATTTCCTCTTGTAAATGTAAAGACTCTGCCTCTCTATACAGAGTGGTGTTTGAAACCACCCAAGAACAGCTCCCATAAATAGTGCACAAGTAAGCACAATGGGCTCAACATCCTCTAAGCAAAAACTCTTTACTCTGCTAAGCTGAAGTTTTTCTGTGTTTGGCAGAAAGATCATTTTAGAACTGCAATAAATGTACATTAAAGTCACAGGGCTTTTTTTCTGAGCTAAAGATTTACATGGGCCTCCTTTGTATCAGCCACAGAAGTATTTTAAGAGTTTGGAAATTCTAGAAGCTTTCCTCCTGCCTTACTCAGCCACTCAAGCTTGATCCTCATTAAATCCCCTGACATGTAATATATTCCAGTGTACAAGAAGCCCTTCATTACTTCCCCATGCCTAGAAGGTAATAAACCCATTTCAAAGGATAGAAGTAGGAACTATTGCAGGTGTTTCCTTACCACTCCATGCTGAGCCAGGAAGGCTACGCTAACACAGCTTGAATGAGTCAATGGTATGTTCCAGTAACGATTTGAGAGAGAGCATTTTTAGCTTCCAGTTAAGAGGGTTTCTGCTCTTGCAGAAGGAATTTATCTGAAATGCAGGATGGGTGCTGGAGATACTAATTCCATTTGTAACTCAGTTACTAACTTCTGTCACCATGGACTTAGCAGGTGACTGCACATCTGCTGAGCTGGGCTAACTGCCATGGGTGCACACTGGAGGCTACAACTGAGCCTACAGTTTCTTACACAGCCTTTGTTTCTCCACTTGTGAAATGGAGATAATGAATTTAAAGCACACACTGTCAGGCTCATTTTATTTAATAAATGCAAACCTCTGAGATCTCAGGTGAAAGCTATGCCCCAAAAGCTGTTTTCGTACTACTTTTACTTTCCAAGATTCAGAACAGATGTATATCAGACTCAGCTTAGTACTGGGAATATTTCTGAAATACATTTATAAAATGTGTGTGCAGATGTACAGACAGATTTCTCTGTCACCTTAGGCTTCACTGTATTTTAATGCATTTTAGAATGAGGCATCAGCATTTTGACTCAGAAAAGTGGCCATGCTTGTGAGCAGGTGTACTGCAGTATTGACAGAACTAACATCTTTCCAGTAAGACATCCAGGCTGCTTTAAAATGGAACTAGATTCTTGGTTAATTATATGCTCATAGACAAAGTAAACATGAATTTGGACTCTTCCCTTCAAGCACCAAAGGGAGTCTTCATAGATTCCTCATTTTATTTGGTTGTGGCCCTTTCTTACCTGTGTAGTTAGGAGGGCAGAGACAGACATAGTTGTTGATCCCATCCACACATGTAGAGTTATTCTCGCAGTCATTATCTTCACAGTCGTCTGCATTTATTTCACACCTCTCCCCCTCATACCCAAGGAGACAAGAACAGCTTTGGAGAAAGAGAAAAATTCATAAAGTTAGCATAGATCTGAAGAGGCAGGAGGTTTGGGTATAAAACTGAAATTGAAACATATAAAAGAGAGTTGCTGGAACCAAATTCACTATGCTGTGAAGCGTGGAGCACTTTAACCCTATGTGCTTGGTGAAGGATGCAGTCTGATGGTTCATGAGGTCATGTAATTATTTGCATGAGACATAAAAGCATCATCAGGAGATAGCCTCTGTCATGCTTCCTTTTGCTTGCTCTGTTGATAACCCTAGCCCTGAACTGAAGTAAGCAGCTCCAGGGCAGGAGGGTATGTACTCCTCACAACATTCAAATCCTTGGCTTGTTTGTCAGTGACTTGAGAACATGGGTACTTGCCTACTGAGGTATGCACAACCATAGGGCAACTTGGCAGCTTTTAGAGACCTCAGTCTCTTTAAAGAACAACAGCTTGAATCAATTTTACAGCCATGAAGATTTTCTTCTCATTACCACTTCGTCACTTGTCCAAACAAGAAATGTTTGGGAATGATTGCTTTTACAAGTGTAGTAAGGTTTCAGTACTTCTGCAGCTTCTCTGACATCTCTCTGTAGAACAGCTGATGATGTCTAGATAATTCAACTAAAACACAAGCATATAATTGCAGAGCCAGGAATGGTTCTGTCAGGTTGTGGACACTACTGAAGAATAACTGCACAAAGTATTTTATCTCACATGACTGTGATGCATGGTCCCAAGAAAGGAGTGTAAGAAATTAAGTGCTGGAAGAATTACTTTAATTTTTTTTCAATCTCCATTTCCTCTCTAGCTCTAAAGTTATGGTTGCTAAGAGAACCTTTATATTTTAAAGTAGTTACAAGTGATGAAGAGGTGCAGGCCAGAGTTTCCTGAAACAGTCCAAAAACATGCGCTAAGTGCTCCAGTCATTTTAGCAGCTTCTAAGAAGCCAGAAGAGATATTTGTAGTGCCAGTATTGCTGTTCACTAGTCACAGAGTGTGTGTGGAAGGGCTGTTTTGAGCCTTGGTCCAAACTACACATTCACTCAGCTGTTCATTTCCTTTCCCATGGAAGTTCTGGTGTCAGAAAAGGAACTGAACCAATGTAAAGTACTAATGATTGATGAGGATGAAAACCAGAAAGCTCCAGAGCCATCACACTAAATGCCATTCACTGCTTTCTGAAAACAACAGAATTTTCAGAGCAGTGGTATCTTCAGGGTACTTAGTTTTGGCACAGATGGACAGAATGGATTTGGGGGTGGTGGTGTTATCCTGCTTTATGCATGTGTCATGGGGTTGAGGTGGGGAATATCCTGTAGAAGTAGGAGGTCTTCAAAAGCTGTGAAGGAAACTGCAGCACTTAGGGGATGGTTACTCTCTGCACAACATTTGCTTCTCTTCCTTCTGCATGTCACAGGATGATCAGAGTGGGGGCCCCCAAAGGGAGGGATGGCACAGAGCTCTCCACGCACCTTCACTAGGTCTGAAGTTGGACCCTGAGGATAAGGTTAGATTCTTCATCACATGTGCAACCTCAGAAACTAAGGGAATAGCAAAGAGGAAGAAAAAAGAGTATGGAATGTGTCTTGTGCCACCACAACAGTAAGATATTCTAGATGGGTACAGAGCAGGCATATAGGCCACACGCTATCAGTCATCTTCATTGAGTTCTGCAGGAACCATTCCCAGGTCACGGGAGTTAGAAAACCTTCACCATGAATAACCAAAGCAAACTGCTCAAATAAATCCAATTTTGGCATAATAAATCAATAAGAAATATTTTCTTTTCCTGTCTCAAGCTCATTATGGCTAATAAAATATGTCCTCTTTCTGACCCTGCAATGATCCAGAGGATCAAAGGAGGCAGATAAGAGAGAAGAGCTGGCACACCATCTTTTGTGGCAGTGTGAGTGTCAGGGAGGGGTTAAAGACATCTAATTAAACACAGTGATACATTCATCATGTCTTTCTTTTCGATTACAAAACCCCATTTTCAGAGGTTTATAAATCTGCCATAAAAGTATGCTCTAGGCTGCAACTTGGCACCCAAGGTCTCAGTTTGAGAGCACAACTTTTTCTCTCCATTTAAAGAAATACAAAAAGAGTGGCTTTGTGATGGCTATTTTTATGTGAATATAACACCATTTTCCTTCCACAAAAGGATTGGGACAGCTTGGATGTGTGCAATTAAAACTGACATTATTAAATACTATCACAGTAATGGCTCAACTCAGAAGAGTTACCATTAGTAACAATACATATGGGATTGTTAACATACAATTGCTCAGTATTAGGGCACATTCCACGCTGAAGGAAATGTCAGCATAATTGATGACATTTGGCTACTAGTCCCTGTGTATTATAAGGAGTCTTTACATTATTGCTTACGTAGGATTCATTATTTTGATTTGCATTCACATGTGCCAAATATGAAGACTGAAATTAAAAGATAAAACATGCAGTTTGGGACCTGGACTGAACTGTATGTTGAAAGAGTTGCAGTTTGGGACTGTTTGTATGTATTTTCCCAGAAAAAAAAAAAAAAAAAAAAAAAGCCTAGAAGAAAAATGAAGTTTGCAAAGTGACTGGAAGGTCATCAAACTTGGGTTCCAGCTGACCGAGAGAGAAAATTAATTCCAGAGACAATGCTGAAAACTTTGTACTGACTAAACAGTGAAATGGTGTGAGACAGCATTTCATCTGGACCTCACAAACAATAGAGACATGCAGGAAAGAACTATTTTCTAAGACACTGTGCTCATACAAAGGTCCAAATTCCTTATTATTCCAGGTTAGGGATTTTCTGTTAGCACTGTGTTTCCCTAAAAATAAAGAACTTAATAATCCCCCAAAATCAGAGCTTAATGACTTACTTACTTTTGGGTAAACTTCAGGAACTGAAGTATACTGAGAATTTTGTGAATTTACTATATGCAGATTTTTTTCTCCCCTGAAATCTAATGAATGGTTTATAGAATCACAGAATTTTAGGGGTTGGAAGTGACCTCAAAAGATCATCTAGTTGAACCTCTCTGCCAGAGCAGGATCACCTAGAGTAGGTTACACAGGAATGCATCCAGGTGGGTTTTGAATGTCTCTAGAGAACGAGACTCCACAGACTCTCTGGGCAGCCTGCTCCAGGGCTCTGGCACTCTCACAGTGAAAAGGTTTTTCCTTATGTTCCTGTGGAACCTCCTGTGCTCCAGCTTGCACTCATTGCCCCTTGTCCTATCACTGGACATCACTGAGAAGAGTCTGGGTCCATACTCGCCACACACACCTTTCACATCTATATAAACATGAATGAGGCCACCACTCAGTGTCCTCTTCTCCAAGCTAAAGAGACCCAGGTCCCTAAGACTTTCCTCTTAAAGGAGATGTTCCACTGCCTTCATCATCTTTGTGGCTCTGCACTGAACTCTTTGAAGCAGCTCCCTGAGGTCCTTCTTGAACTGAGGGGCCCAGAACTGGACACAACATTCCAGATGCAGCTTCACCAGGGAAGTTTAGCACTGGTTTATTAAAACAGCCATACATACAATGTATCATGTTTCAAAAACCCCCAAATTTTAAAGACAGATAGTAAACTCTTGCAAGAATATTATAGTTTCTTGGTAAAGGAGCTTTTTACATCTACATCCCAGTGGAGTAGCTTGTAAATCTGGAAGTGCAATGTTTTTCCTTCAGCTAGGCAGAATTAACACTAGGGAGTTAATCAGTTGCAGAATTTCACATTTATGAGGGAACTTAAGGTTTTTGGAAATGCTAAAGAAAACCCTCTGGAAAATGGAGGGGGGTTATGTGGAGGAAAGTTAAAATAATCCAGAGACTTTGTTTCCCAGCACCCTAGGTTATCAAAGATCAGCTGCTTGCCTGCAGCTAGCTGAAGCAGAGCTACAGCTCTGCCTCTTTTGTCAAAGTCTCACTTGTGGGCATGCTAAATGAGCAGGACATGTCACATGTCTGATTGATCATCTTTTTTTTTTTTTTTTCCAGTCTAAATAAGCACCTTTTTTGGGAACTTTTTGTGAAACAAGACATGGATTAGATTGGATGAGATTCAAAGGGAGGGAGACCTTCAAGTTTCTAATCCCCTGAGCAACACAGTGTCACTGAACTACTCTTTAATACAGAAGTTGTCCCTACCTGAAAAAAATGAAAGAAGAAGTGAAAATGACTCAGAATCGAAAAAGTGCAAGAATAAAAGATGCCAAGAAGGACTGAAGAACTTCAGCTGAACCTTTGCCCTTCAGCTGCCCACCAGGGCCTGCTATTACAACAAATCTGAGCATCTCAATCCCCTACTGCCATGGGCCCTTGTGGGTACCAGACACAGTGGGTGAGTCAGGCTGGGATCTCAGTCATAACTATGAATTTCCTGTCTTTGCCTGGGGACCATCACCACCTTAGCATTATTTAAAAGGTAATTTTCTTGTCTAAGGCTACAGAAACTTGAGAGTTAAACTGCTTGGCATTTCATAGGGAAAGAGCTTTGGCTTAAGTTTCCTTTTTACAAGAGTAAAGATTTGACAAGTTTGGCAGCAGAGCTTGTGTATGAATATATTTCCCTGGGGAAGAGAATATACAGAAGATATAATTTCTTTTACAGGCCACACAACAGAAAAATCCAAGGAGGCCTCTCATGAAAATGTTTTTGACATCCGCTTCCTCACAGCATATAATCTAAGGCAATGTTTTCCCATCCTGATGAACACAATTCATATGCACATAACTCTGACTGCTGCCATCCACTGGAGAGATTTCCCACCAAAAATCCCGATTCAACCAACCAAATCCAATCTCAAAATGCTTCTTTATCTTCCCTGCCACTGTCTGTTCTATCCCCACACCACATTTCTCTATGACATGCCGAAGCTCCACTCTCCTCTTCTCCAGGGCAGCTGGGGCTATGGACTGACTGAATTAAATATATGGAGAGAAAACAGACCTATGTATAAGCTGAACATTCAATTTTATGAAGCAAGATTTTGATGAGATATGGCTTTATATGTCTTTTATTAGACCAACTGAAACTATATAAATAACTGTAAAAACAGAAACCACCCTTAAAAACTCTCAAATGTTGTTAAGCAACAAAACCACCCCTGCAGTTTTATAATGGATCTCAAAAATGACACTCATTTGGAACTGAAGCAAAGCCTCTAAAATAGTAAAATTCTTCACAAGAAAAAATCAGAAGTAGCTTTCATTTCAGACCATTCAAAGCTTTTTACTTTCTACCAGAGTACAAAACAAATGCTAAAGAGTGAGCTGATTCAAAATACAAGCTGAAGCCTTCTATTCCAGTATAATGGGTATTATAAAATGTTTTACTGGCACATTTTTAGTAGCAGCTAGATTTTTGAAAAATGAGCTTCGAGTGACAGAAAATAGATATTTTAATATGGTACAATTCTGCTTCAGTACAAGCTAGAAAAAGCTGCCTAAACATGAGGGTGACCAGAAGGGAACCTCAACTGAACACCCGGAACTTTATTTCTCCTGAGCAGAAATGGAACTTTAAAAATTGCTGGGCCTGCTAAAATCTGAATCAAGATGAGATATGTCATATCAGAGTAGTGGTTGCACTAACACCTGAGGGGGGTCTGTCAAGCAGCATGACCTGCATGTGCTATGATGTACAGAGCCTCATCATTGTCTCCCATCACCAAGCACCAGTATGAACCTACAGATGCATTTCCACCCAGGAGATGCACTCTTCTGCTCTGCTCAGAGCAATCCCACAGGTGTTGAAGAGGAGCTCTGAATTGCTCTTCATGGAGACATGGCCATGTGTTTTATTCCTGTCCTCCCATCTTGGAAAACCTCAGGTTGTTATTTGTAACAGCCCGACATGTCCTTTCATCTCCATCAACCTGTGCTTCTCCATTGTAGCATCAGCAGTGTCCTCCTGTGTCCAGCACATGCTGGATCCATTCCTGTAAAGGCGAATTCTTGAGGGTAGGCAGGCACGGAGACAGGGGGAAGCTTTGGGGGATGTCTCCCATTTTCTGCTTCCCCATTCATCCCACCCCCAGGGCAAAAGAGAAGCTCTTCTGTGCCTGATTTCCACTTGAGGGATTTGTGAAATCAGAAAGAAGCCACAATGCTTTTCTGGAAATATGAAAGGTATCCTACCATTGGGAGGGAAATAGGAAGTGGGGGCACTGACCCTTCACTGCACCTAAAGTCCAGTCAATCCCCAAAACTTTCACCTGTCCCCTTCTATTTTGAAAAAAAGTAAATTTCTATTTTCTGACATAAGATGATGTGGGTTTGCTGACTTGGTTAACAAACAGTTAACCTCAGTTGGAACAGTCGTAATCACAGCTGAGACCAAACTGGAGTCACACTGAAGAAATCTACTGGTATGACTCCCTGCTTATATCATTTATAAACCTTGTAATGCTGTGTCTCCCTCCAGCTGTTACTGGTAGGAAGCTATATATAGGGGAAGACAAAGCAGCAGTCTTGGTAATGTATAAAAAGCTTTTAAGAGTGAGACTTCCATACATGCAATTCAAACAACAGCATGGGGTACTTTTGGACATATTTTGTGCAAGAAATAGACTAAATGCTGAAGAGCAAATCTATGAACACATCAGCAACTTCTTTCTGAAAAGGAATCACAGAATCACTAAGGTGGATAAAACCTTTAAAATCATCAAATCCAACCATTACCTACCTCTACCAGGGCCTCTACTACACCATACTCTTGAGCACCAGATGTTTAAAATACATCCAGGGATGGCGATTCAACCACTTCCCTGGGCAGCCTGTTCCAGTCTTTGATAACCTTTTTGGTATAGATTTTTTCTTAATGTCCAACTTAAACCTTCCCCAGTGCAGTTTAGTGCCATTTTCTAATAGCATTAATGACAGCCAGTGGCCAAAGCCTCAAATGTGTATTTTCTTAGCTGTACCTGTAGCAGCACAAATATCCCAGTTATCTCAGGAAAATATCTGGACTTTTCCTGGCGTATCCCCACCTATGCTACATCTTTCTTATATGGGAAAATGAAAACCTGTAATGTCCAGGTGCAAGGGCTACCCTCTTGCAGGCACAATGCTCAAGATATGATAATCTCCCTATGTTTTTGAAGTGTTTCTTTAAAGTCTGTTTGTCTACAAAATCCTGCAGCATGAAAGTATTTTGCAACACATGCTTACTTTACAGATACAGAAAAGGGGGTATATGCGAGTTTGAAATGCCCCAAGGCAAATTAGCATACAGATAACAACGCAGGGAGATTGCTCAAAATAGCTCTTATATTTCATTATGAGAAATAAGGAGACCTATTTGAGAGGAAACAATGTTTCAGCAGTGAAACCAGATTAATTCTTTTTTATGGCAAATCAAAGTGTCACATGCAACAGCATTTATAAAGTAGCTGTTATAGCTCATTAATGCAAAGCAGAAGGTTATTTAATTTTATCATCTCATTTTAAATGAACTTTGTGTTACTACCTGAATCCATCTTTATTTGCCTCGGTGAGGTGGCAGGTCCCTCCATTCTGACATGGATTTTGAATGCAAGAATTAATGGGCACACTGCAGTCTCGACCCTATTTGGGAAAATTCAAAAGAAACAAGGTTAGTAAGACTCAGATCATCTGCATCAATGTCTCTTGCACCCTCACCCTGTGTGTGGTATCAGTTACAGGAGGTCTGAGGTTTTCAGACTCATCACTTCACCTAAACTGTGTCCACTTCCGGTGTCCTCATCATAAGAAGGACACAGAGCTGTTGGAGTCCAGAGGAGGACCACAAAGATGAACCAAGGGCTGGAACACCTCTGCTGCAAGGATAGGCTGAGGGAGCTGGGATTCTGCAGCCTAGAGAAGACTCCAGGGGGCCTTAAAGTTGCCTTCCAGTACCTGAAGGGATCCTACAGGAAGGCTGGAGAGGGACTTTTCATAAGGGTGTCTAGAAACAGAGGACAAGGGCGAATGGTTTTAAGATGAGGGAGAGAGGTTTAGACTGGATCTTAGGACAAAGTTCTTCAGTACAAGGGTGGTGGGACTCTGGAATAGGTTGCCCAGGGAAACTGGATGCCTCCTCTCTAGGATGCCTCTCATCTCAGGTTAGATGAGACCTTGAGCAGCCGAGTCGACTTGAGAGGTGACCCTGTCCATGGTGGGGAGGTTGGAGTAGATCATCGCTGGTGTCCCTTCCAACTTAAGCCATTTTATGATTCAAAAGTCCTTTACTGATGGTCAGATATATTCCTCACTTATGTGAGAGTCTGAGCAGGGCAACTGCTCTGACCAATGGCACTGGTGGGTATCTTGGTGTCATTTCAGTTTCAAGACTTTAGTTAACTGTTTCATTTGATTAAATGAAACAACTAGCTTCATTGTTACTCTAAATACTTAAATCTCTAAGATTAGTTTATGAAGAAAAGAATAACTCGTGGCCAAAGGTAAGCAGAAGGCCATGCACAGTCAGCACAAGACCCACAGTTACCAAGCATACAGTTATACACCACAACACCAAACCATGCTCATTACTGTCTGTTAGCAAAATTTAAAAGGGAAAAATAATTTTTATCTTGGGAGTTGAGTTTGAATTCCTGTGCAGAACACACTGAATCCTGTTTGAGATAGCATCTTTGCATCGGTTCCCTTTCAAGACTGCCCTAAAATATACATTGGTTCCAACTGAATTTCACTAGCTTGAACAACCTGAGCTGCTACCAACTGACTATTTATTGGCTCTTCAAGACACAGACATATTTCTCTGATCACTATAGTCTGCTGATTAGAACAAGGTATTTGTAAATCTGGCAAACACATCAAAAAGTTTGGCCTTGCTTGTCAGTTATGCACACAGTAGGGTGGCATAAAGACACCTTAAAGTGTCAGTACTCAGGGGATCTGTGCAATCATAAGAAGTTCAGGAGATCACTCTATTCTTCCTACCAAAGATCCTATTAGCAGTGGCCCTCTGCCAGCTCATCTACTGGAAAGCTGATACATGACTGCAACCAAGATGAGAAAAATATGTCAGGAGCTACATGAATTCAGTCAAGGTTGCTGTTTTTTTTTTTTTTTTTTTTTTTCCCCCTTGGTTTAAAACTCATTATTTCCATTGTACTTCAGAGGAATAACAATGGCAATCAAGAGTTTCTAAACAAAGAGGGCAGGTGCCAGCTTGTGACAGTGGTTTGTAACAACTCTAATTTCCCTGCATTAGCACTGAACACCACCCTGCCACCCCCAACTTTCCTTGCTGACAACACTCATCAGAAGTAATTTCTTTCTCTGATGAATTTGCAACAGCTTCCAACCCTTTTCAGACCTTACATACATGTTGGGATGCACTGGAGCAGGAGATGCTCAAATAAGTTCTGTAGTCTAATTTGACTTTTTTATGATGATGGCCATATTGTCAAAATGAAGCATCTTGTTGCTGCAGCCATATACTGTGCATGAAAGCATCAACTGTTAGCTGTTTTCCACCTAGCTTTGAGACTATGGTTCTCTCAAGATATACTACTGCAGGAGAATTAAGAAGCCTAGCGTACTTAGGAGATAGCTGACAGTGACTTGCTTGCCTCAGGATGAATACAACATTTTGGCAAATAGAAGGAAACAGTGACGTGCTTTTCCTTGGTCAAATCAGAAGAGAAACATTTCAAAGGAACAGCAATTCCTGTGCAACCTGATGCCTCTCTATGAGTTCACTCCCCCAACACAGCAGTGCAGGCAGCATGAGAAGACCTCACCGAAGACCTGGCAGAGAGGGTTTCTGCTTTGTCTCTGCTGCCTTTGCCAAACAGCCTGTTCTTCTCCATTTGAAATCCCAAGCCCTCTGTCTCAGAGAAGAATTGGGAAAGTTCTGAGGGAAGCTCATGCAGGTTTTATTTTGGCACCATGTGGTCCACAGCACTTCACGGACATGAGCCATGCAGTATCAACACTAATCTGCTGCCACCCTTCAGCAGCATTGCCCAGGCGCTGCCCATCTGTGTTCTGAATCCCGTGTGCTTGCCAGGTCATCTAGGGAAGCTGGGAGATGCCATTTTTAATAGTTTTAAGATCACAAATACTCCACCCACATCTCTGAAGAATGGACAGTTTTATAGACACTTCACTAACACCAGTTAATTGTTTCATATGAAGTCTTCATCCCTGTATCACTAAAATATCAAACCCTTTGCAGCTAAGCATAGCAAGAAGTAGAAACCTGTTTTTCATAAGGTTTGTGTCACAGCTGAACATTGAATAAAATGGTCCCATGGCTGCCACTGCAATTACTCAGATTATTTTGAAAGTGCTTGTAAAAAATTAATAAAGACAAATGTTAAAAAGAGAGGAAGGAATTTCCACTCTCTCTCATTGGCAAATGAAATTTCTCATGACTGAGACTCATTTCTGTACTGAAGGTGGCTGAAGTATTGGCTTCTTGGGGCCTAGAGCACCATAGAAACTGATTAGTATGTGCTGCTGAATCAGACTTAATTACAGCACTAAGTTACTATTTGGCTTTAGGAAAATGAGAGTCTGTCTGACTCAGTTTACTCATTGTACTAAATGGGCAAACAGCACTTAATCCTTCTCTGAGGATTGTCTTCTCTGAGTTGACTTTATCAATAGCACATTGAGAGCCCACAAAACATGTACAATTTCTCTAACACAGAAGACTGTAAGACCCAAAGAATTCTGAAGGAGAGAGGCTGCAGATAATATTAGTACTAATAAATCTACGGCATAGCAAGGCCATTTTATTTCTATGTCAGATTGTCCCTACCCAGAAGAGCTGAAAGACATTCTAGAAACATCTTTCAAATGAATAATACAATTCTCTAGTCTCAATTTACAGTAAGACTGTTCTTACTGAAAAATGGAATTGCTGTCAAGCATCACTAAAATTAATTTATTTGTGAGCTGGGAAAAACTCCTTGAATTGCATTCCCTGGAAATAACTATTGTTACAAAGGAGAATATTGTATATTTGCTTCAAGACTAAAGAGCCTTTTAATAGCATCTGAATCAGAAAAAGAGGTGCAGACTTTGTTTCAAGGACAGGCAAGAATATATGACTGTCTCAGCAATTCACAGAAAGAGAATGAAGGTCCCTCTGCGTGCAATATTTTATCTCTAGAGCTTTTTTTTTCAGGCTCCAATAATTTTTTCTCTATTCTGATAGGAAAGCATCAGTTCCCAAACAGTTTTATATAATTTAATTCATTTTCCGTAGAGAGGAAAGGATTAGGCTCCGAAACATAACATTTCTGCCAACTAATCAGAAGACATACATGTTCAAGAGTCCAGCTGCCTTTTTAAATCTGAAGTACCTCAGAAGGTCAAGAATTTATCCGGGCTGCTCCATCTCCAAATTTCAGTGAATGAGAACAGAATCTATCCACCACACTTAGAAAGTGTCAGTTCTTCATTTCATACTCAACTGTAATTAACTGTCTTGGGCATTAGTGTACATACAAGCTGTTCCTCTGTCCTGCTGTGCCAAATTTTAGCCTTTACAAGTATACAGTACTGGAAAACATTACATCATCATTAGTAAAACAATCAAGAACAAGTAGCAAAACCTCATTAGGACCTCAGCAAGAAGAACAAAGGATAATACAATGAAAAATGCTCATTTGATCTGAAAGTGTTTCAACCACTGCAAGGTTGTGGGGTTTGGGTTTTTTTTGTTTTGTTTTGTTTTGCTTTGAAAATGAAGTTTCACAAATTAGCATTGTCTGTGGAGGCTGAAAGCTTCATTCAAGGTCTCATGGCAGAGATTTGACCTCTGTCCATTTTAATATGATCCTTCACCTGTTCCTAACAGCAGATAAGAGGTGGCAGCAGGGAGCTTGCCACATGCACAAAGTGGAAACCTCCTGGTGTATAAAACTGTCACTGCTGGGTGCAGTAGAAACATTATCCAGTCAGTGACAGAGACACCTACAGAGAAGGAGAAGTTTATCCAACTTCAACATTTTGTGAATAGGAAGACCTCTCTCCAGCTAATCAAAGCCTTGTTCAATGACTACAGGGGTTTAAAGCATGTTGGAAAAATGAGCTATACAAAAGAAATACCAAAGTTTACTCAAGTTGTTAGCAATCTACAATGTGTTCATAATAAACTGTATTTAGATGGTAGATGTAGGGAACAGATGGCAGCGTTCGTGTGTTTACTAAAAATACTAGACAAAGACAAATAGAGTTGATAGAGACTTTAAATTAAGAACTAGGAAATTTTCATAAACAACTTAATTATCAAGCTCTAAGCACAGCTAAAGCTTTTAGAAAAATCAGACAAAATTACCAGCTACAAAGATACTGTGTGCAAACCTAGTCCTTCACATTCCTAGTAGGGGAAGTAACACAACCACATCCAAGTCTCAGACTTGAACGGAAAGTCACAGAAAGACAAATTGAGAAGTTCACTTTGTGAGGTGATTTTCCCCTGTACTCTGCACTTGTGAGACCCCACCCTGAACACTGTGTCCAGTTCTGATGTCCTCATCATAAGGACACAGAGCTGCTGGAGTGAGTCCAGAGGAGGATCACAAAGAAGATCCAAGTGCTGGAACACCTCTAGCATGAGGATAGGCTGAGGGAGCTGCGATTGTTCAACCTAGAGAACAGAAGACTCTGTGGTGACCTTAGAGCTACCTTCCAATACCTGAAGGGATCTTACAGGAAAGCTGGAGAGGGACTTTTCATAAGGGTGTCTAGAGACAGAGGAAAAGGGGGAATGGTTTTAAGCTGAGGGAGAGTAGGTTTGGACTGGATTTTAGGAAGTTCTTCAGTATAAGGGTGGTAAGACTTTGGAATAGGTTGCCCTGGGAGGTAGTGGATGGCCCCTGTCTGGGGGTGTTCAAGGCCAGGCTGGATGAGGCCTTGAACAGCCAAGTCTAGTTAAGAGGCATCTCTGTCCATGGCAGGGAGGTTGGAGTAGATGATCTCTAAGGTGCCTTCCAAACTAAGCCATTCTAGGATTCTGTGACATCTCTACACAGTAGTATGAAACTCTCCAGTAGGTCCAGGTGATACTGTTTCCTTGTTTATGCTCTTTCTGGCCATGGACATAATGGCTAAGCCTCAATCTGGATAAGATATAGATGACACTCACTGGCAAGGTCAGACAACTACAAGAGCTGGCAGGGTGTAAGTTAGATCCATCTGCTTAGGCACATATACAAATTATTTGGCAAGGCAGAGATAATATCACAGCAATTTTGGATCAGATTGCTTTTAGATTGCCAGGTGGAAGTTGGAAGATTTGGATCATCTGCTGTTCACAAAAAAGCTGTGACTCTTCCTGCTGAATACAGACCTTGCTACACGCCTTTGATGCCTCTAGGTTAGAGTACTCACTGTGTTGATGAATTAACTCTTTCTCTTTAGTCATCTGTCCCAATGGGGTAATAAATGTGCCTACAGAAGATTGCTGTTGACACACCAATTAATTTAATGTGAAAAAGTAATTTTATCTATTCCTAGTTGTGTAAAAATGTTTAAAATTAATATGAATTTACCCAGACAATTCTGATATTTTTTTTTTTTTTAGTGTTGAGTATTCTGGTTTAGACAGCTGTACTTACACTGACACCATACAATAAGAAAGATGCTCACAAGCATCATGAGAAATGTTTGCTAAATGGCACAGAACCTAGATTATGAAAAGAACAAAACTATGGATATTGGTTGTGTTGCTGCCCCCTCAATTTGGCTGATTTACCTCCCTCTGAAAACTTTCAGTATGTCTGAAGTAAAACCACAGATAACAGTCACTGATACCCCACCATCTTCAGCACTGTACAGTTATCTTCTGTGCCAGTCTAGCTTCATCTGGCCCTTGATTAAACAATAATTGGACGTGACAGCAGCACTTCTTAGTGACTTTCTTGTCCTTGTTAATAAATCACAATTGTCAATTCATAGCAAATTAGGCGAACTCTGCTCTCTTAAGCCTCATTTTATTTAAATCAGAAAGATTTATGATCCTCCAGGGTATAATACACCTTCTATTACCTCTGTAGCTAGTAATCAAGAATATGCCTGTCACAGTCAAAGTGCATGGATTCATCATACTATTTTCCAAAATTCTAGTTCTTCTCCTGTGAGTATGGAATTTAATCCTCAGTGGACTTCTGAGGTTTATTTTGCAATTATATTCATTACTACGTAAATCCTAATTGTCCTTCTAAACCTCTCCTTGCATAAGTACCTTGGCTTTCAATGGTCTTCTGGGCTTTCAATGAATGACAGAATATATGTAATTAATCTATCACAGAGTCAATTCAACTAGCACATATCTGCACTGAGTCGAGAGGTGCCAAACTGGATGGGACAGGTGCTCTAAAACTTCCTAGGTTACTTGATCAACTGGTGGATGCAGATCACTGTGTCAATGTTTTGGGAGATGCAGGAGAAAATTAGGGACATGGAAAAGAGTTGATTTTGCCCAGGGTTGCCTTTATACATCAAATCTGAACCAAAATATTTGATGTAAAACATACATTGAATATTTTGTATGTAGTGTCTTATTCAAGCAGTACTCATGAATGAGAACAATATTTTCAGTACCTTCAAGACACACCAGTGCCTCTTTATTTAAAAGTACACATTGCAGTGACAACAAAGCTTTCCCCTTAGGCTATCAAAAGTCAGTGCCTCTTCTTTAACATGAACACTGTAGAAAGGGTTATAAAGACTGGACATTTGCGTATTTAATGATTGTGTTGTATCGCTCATGGCAATGTGATACTGTGACACATAAGCTACTGAACACAGCCTGCATGAGAGAGCAGAGACATCTCATCCAGGAACCCAATGAAACCCAACACAAGGCAGCGCTCATGTGATTAAAAATCTTTCCACAGAACTCACTGTATTTCTGAAATAAATACAGTCAAAGGTGCTGGAAAGAGTCACAGCCCATTTGAAGAAACTTTTGCTGGTGTGTCCCTATCTGTTACGGGTGCAGGCTTTTGGTTTGGAACAATTACGTACTGATAAAATACCTCACACAAAAATACATCTTATATTAGCTAAAATGCCAGTATAATCTGTTTTGCTTCTGGAAGCTCTGCAAAACTTTACCTACCAGCCTTGCCAGGTTAGAGATACCAGTAAGCTTTTCAGGCATAAATCAAGGGTGTAATGCGATAGTGGATTGAACTGTGACAGGTACCCCAGGAAGGCAGTAATGTTTTCAGAATCAAACATGCAAATGAAATTTGCAGAAACTGAACATGCTCACTATGACAATGAGCAAGAGCACACTGCTTCTTTTAGAGGTGCTCAGAAGCACAAGGAGGGGAGCTCCAGGGCTACGGAGGCAGCAGCTCAGCACTGGAACCTGCACTGTCTGCAGCAGTACAACTACACCAGCAGTGTGTGCACATACCTCACTCGGTAATCTGCTAATTCTCAAGCTAATCTGGCATCATATAATTTCTATTAACACCACATAGCTTACTCTCTCACGACAAAGAAAGTTTTATTTTCAGCTGAGCCTGCTTACAGCAACTTCATCAATTCCACCATCCCCAAAGGAAAGAGGAAAATAAGGCAATTAACCTCCTAGGACAAGCTGTGTTCATGTTCTTGGACAATAAAAGAAACCCCAAAGCCTTATTGTCAAGTACAGTCAATGCCAAGAAAGCCTCAAGGATAACAGAGGACAATCAGAAGTAAAAAAAAATCTATCAATAAGGATTTTCAGCTGTGGCCAACCACTTTGATTCAATTGTGTGGAAATGGGGGGATGCAGAAAATTAAGAGCTGGTTAAACACAACTTGACTAAGCAGAGTTATAGCAACTAGCAATCACCTGAAACACAGACAAACCACAGAGGAAGAAAAATTATCTAGTGCATTGGGGCCAGGCAAACACAAGAACAAGAGCCTGAAATGCAGGATAAATGCCAATAAAGACTTGTTCCTTACCCTGAGAAAAGAAAGAATTCTGGTCTCTTAAGGCATTTCGAGCTAGACCAGAAAAACAAGAGTAAAAAGAAAGTGGAGAGGGAATAATCTACATTGTCAAAAGAATGAATACAACAGTGCCCAGCTGTGGTATGGTTTACTATCCACTTGAACTGCCCAACAGCTTCTCCTGATGCAGCACTGAGCGCACACACACACACATACACGCACAGAGCAAATGCCTGAAGCTGCTTAACATCTGCTGCCTTGTTGGCCTAACAAAAATGGAAATAATTCTTCAGAGCTGGCTTTACTGTTCAGAGCCCTCATTAGGGCATGTCACAATGCATTACTATGCTTTTTACGGGGCTTGCACTGGGTGTATGCATGCCTCACCACCTTTAGCCACTAACTGTGCTGCTAATCCTGCCTTAAGCTGTTCATTTTTATGCTTTTCTGGATGTAAATCTCCATTTTCTTTAGTCCTCCTACAATGTAAAGGGCAAAAAGAAAGAAACACGAGTCTGAGTGATGCATGGTAAGTTTAGGAGAATAAACATACACAGGAAAATAATGTGATTTCTGCAGTGTTTTTTCCTGGCCTAGGAGCATTATATGAAATTAAAACAACCTACTGCTAACACTGGTGTTTGCCCTAAAAATCCAACCATAAATAAAGGTCTACTCATTTTACACAGCCACCCATTACCTCTCATCCCCAAAGGCTTTCTCCTTTATTTTACTGAGAGTGGAAAACGATGCCTCAACATTCATTAATAAGCATTTTAAGTATGGTTAAAACAAACAAATACAAAATAAAACACCCCAGATGCCATAAACACATGCTCCAGGAGAATTTATTAGAATGAAAGTTGAAGGCAGAATCACCTCACACAAACAGGATTTTGCTGCAAATGAAAACTTGGCTCTGAGCTTACATTCCCACCAACCCTGACACTGGGAGAGGAAAGAGGCCAAGACAAAGTAACACGTGGAGGTAGAGGCATTTGCTCTCCTGACTCATGTGGATGAGGGCAGGCTGGTTTTAGAGTTCTTTCCAATTCCTCCTCCTTTTGCACTTCCAATTTGAGGATTTAGTTGTGCACTGAATGATGTATATAGGGACTTCTATGTATATATTAATAGATCCAATGGAACAAAAGCACAGGGCTGTATTTCCAAAGATTATTAGCTTGACAAACTAGGCAGGGATTCTTGTACAGCTGGCATGCATCAGCAGCCAAACCCTGCACTTGGTGACATTCATATAACCCCACCCAAACCAGCATAACTGAGAAACTGGCCCATTAGAATGAATTTGTACTATTTCAGCCTTAAACTGCAGGAGCCAGCCAGAATATCAGTCTAAGAGCAAACATCACCATCTCTACATTTTAAGATCAGTTCTGTGCTGAGTATTCCATTATTCCAGGACTCGGACAGATCATTCATGCAATGCTGCTAAAGTGCATCTGGACAGCAAAATACAAATACAGCAAATTTCTTTTGCTTGTGCTCCAAGAAAACACAAGGCCATGTGCACCCCTATCAGTGAAGGATGCAGTCAGTGCAGCACTGAGTCCATGATAATGGAATGGGGTCTGTAAGGATATAATCTGCTTTTAGCCCTGTGCTGAGCAGTCACAGCTTCTGCTTAGCTACATCTACCTGCTCAAGTGCTAGCACATCACTTATATCTGTTTACAACATGTGATAGACAAATCCTGCATATTCCAGAGACACTGCTATGAGATTCTCAATTTCTAACCCTCTTTCCAGGGACAAAAACCTGGCACAGGGGGTAGGGAGGAGGGAGAGCCAATTTCCTAGTAAAACTTTGGAGCCAGCTTCCTCAACTAAATATCTTTCTGGCTTCACTAGAATGTCTCCCACCACAAGAGTCTGGCTGCAAAGAATGCTGCCTTTCCAAAGCTCAAGAGCTTTACCCAGGATTTTTCCAATTGCATCTGTCATTCTGGATGACTGGTGAAATTGCTTGAACCCTCAAGATACTGCAGTGCTGCTAGGAAAGTCAGGACACTGGCTGAACTCAACAGGAAGGTGAACAGTTGGATAAAATTTACACAGCAACTCTACCACAGACATGCATCAGCATCTGTGTCCTTAAAGGTGGGATATGTGCTTTACTAATTTTACCTGTCTGCACTTTCCATTTCAGACAGCTTGCAGTAACAGCAGAACCCAGAGTTGACAAACATTCTACCTCCCAAAGGCTCAGGCTCCCATTTATCTGACAACCCAAGAGCGTATGGTGATGCCTAGGCAGGTACTGCATTTAATATTCTGGGTTGGAAATGTTCTTTCATTTCAGATAAAACACAGATGTATTTTAAACTCTCTTTCCCCAGTTCTACAAATAGCTCTACTTGAAATCAATCAATCAATCAATCAATCAATCAATCAATCATCAATCCCCTTCATTTGTTGTTACCTCGGGTTTAAGAAAAAGCAGTATGAAAGAGACAAAAATCAGGCAGAAAATCCAAGAGGACATTTTCTGGATACAGAAATGGCAAAATACACTGTGTTGGTTTCACTTACCTTAGTTTTTACTACAGCTATTCAAGAAATCCTTTCTCAATGGCTTACTGATTGCAAGTTTGATTATTTTCTTGAATTCTAACACACATAGACTTGATTTTACAGTATCAATGGGAACACATCAAAGCCAAACACTGCAGGACAAATGAATTAGTATGGTACCGTTATCTGTTTACCAGCCACCAGCTGCACTTGCACACACTTGCACTGCAGGTGGCCAGCAGAATTTAAAGCAGAAGAAAGCTTCATTTCTCTGCTTGCAATCACACTTAACAATCTATTATTGAAATAATCTTTCAAAGAATGCTATGGAGAAGGTAAAGAAAACTCTGCTGGATAATTACACCTATGCCTGTGTTTAATGAGAAAACACAAGCTTCATAACATGAAGAAATATTTCCTGCCAGCATTGGTGGCACCCTGGAGCTCAGCCGGTCCAGCCTACCGGCCACCGTAGGTGGCACCCTCACACCATCTCCCACTGCCTTTGGAACTTTGTCCCCAAGGAAAACCACAACAGTACTGTTTCAGCCACGACTTTTCTATAGCAAATGCACTCATCCCCCATTTTAAGGGAAGAGCAGCAGCAAAGTCAGCTATCGGCGCGCATTCTTTCCTGGCCCTCAGCGAGCAATCTGTACTTCTGTCCTCGTCAAACACAACTGCTCAGCCCCCTGGCCTCTCAGCTCATGTGGTCCATGAGTTATCTCACCCAGACCCATCATGGGCAGCATTACACATTGCTAAATCCCCATAAGGTATATTCATATTCCATAATGAAAACAGTCATGTGATGATGAAAACTAAGAGACTGAGTGATCATCAATGGGATACTGAAAAACAGACCATAGGCTTTTCTGACTACATTTAACTGGTAGAAGTGCCTGATTCCATCAGGCACCAGTTTGGCAACTGGTAATTTAGGTGGCTTTCTGCTATCTGGCCTACTGTTTATTTTCTGAAGGCTAGCATGAGCACAGGAACCCCAGAAAGCAGTCTGTAGCCATCAGTCCCCTTCCAGGGAGCAGTATAAAGTTGTCAGCTCATTTGAATGAGCTTACATTTGAAAACAGGGTGGGTTTTCACTTTATTGATTCACTCTTCCACACAGGATTTTTTTCAAAATCTACATCAAACAAGGAAAAACAAATGCTGAGAGGGCAGATTTAGGGCAATTTATCAAGGTCTGGGAAATAGCTTCCAGATGGATAGAGCTGTTTGGTGCTGGCTGGTGAGAAGGAAGCAAGGTATTGTTATTGAATTAGCATGAATCTCTGGTGGAGAACAGCGTGGTAGATAGAGTGCTCCTTTCATATGGTTTGCATTTGGACCTGTCATATTTCATTTTTATTCAAAAACCTATGGTAAAGACACACAGTTCTTTTTTGCTTATTAAATTTCCACCAATTCTCCTTGCACTGTTATCCAGTCAGTATTTTTAAACTCTGCTCTAAGTGCCGTGCCTGGATCTGTTTGCTCTTTGCCATGCTTGGATGACAGCTTGGTGCTTACAAGCGGGTTTAGATTTTGTATTCATGCACTGAATGTTACCTGAGAAAGTGTGAGAGGGAGAAGGAAAGCTGGATGCCCTGAGATGTTTAAACGGAGTCGCTTCAAGGGTTTATCAAAACCTAAGTAAAATGATGCATACTGAGGTCTAATGCACACTATAAAGTGTTGGTATAACTGGAGGATATTTTTGAATATTCTTTTTAATAAATTACCCCTGTTTAAATATGTCTTATAGCAGTAAAAACATATCTGTACTAGTGCATTTACTAGTACAAAAACAGTTAAAAAAAGAAGACAAAAAAAAAAGACCCAAACCAAAAAGCTTAAGGGGAAAAAAAGGAGATATGCTCATAACCAACAATATTTCTACTTCAAATAACCTGGATATGTGCCTTACAGAGTAAGACATACAAAAATATTTATGTATTTTCCTGCTAGTTTTAAAAGCGTTTCCTTTTCACGTCATCCTAACACTCAACTATTCTCTTCTGAAGAATTCAACATCAAATTGAAACAGCCATTATCCTATTAACCGGAGGAGATAAACAGCTACAGTTTCCCTCACTGCAAAGACAAATCAATTATTACCAAGTAGTTAGTTTCAGACTGTGGTCTTTCGAGATCTTAGTGAAGTTGCTGGTTAATATGCTCATGCGTAGAAGGATTTCCAATGAGAGGAAATTTCCAATGGCTTTTTCAATTACTTAAGAGAATTGTTGTTATTCTGAAGTACTAGGCAGGGGGGCACTGGGCTGAAGTACAAGAAATAAGCTTTTACATCTTCCCTTTTCCACTGTTTCATGGACCTACCACAACTACTCTGTTGCCAGCTGGGATGTATACTAAGGAAACAGGGAAGGGAAATGGCTATGTCATCAAAACCAATTCCTAAATCCTACCTGAAACGTAAGACTTGGATACTCATGTTTACTTCCCACATGTCTGGTTTTGCCGTTCTGTTTTTTCCCTATATTTCTTATTACTCTGTGTTTTATGAGCATCTGCTTCAAGTGACCAAGACTCTGTAAGAAATACCCAATGAGGCAAATAAAATCAAAGCCTACAGGATGCAGCCTACTTCTTTGGCCGTAACATCTGATCTCCCCCAGGCTGAGAACAGATCATATGCCTCATTTAATACTTACACTTAATCCTGTAGCTACTGGCTACTGAGCTAGGTTTGCAGCTATAGCGACTCTGAAACAAAGTCTTGATAGCCTCAAGCTCTCCTGATGCAGTGTTAACAATGGGGGTTGCCCATTACTACCAAAGAAATTACTTGTGGCATGATTTTTCACGTGCTCACAATGCTTGGCATTACCAGGATTTCACATTTGCACCTCACCCTATGGACATTAATGATCACAAATCACAGACAACTGAGCTAGTGGTTGTTTCTTCTAACCAGTTATCACCTTTTTATCAGTCTGCGTCAGATGGATGTAAACCAGCAGGTATCAACATTCTGTTATTGAGGACTTAGTTGACCCTTAATTCTAAACTGAACTGCCTCCTCATTGTCCTGACAGCCTATGAAATGGTTATCTTGTTGGTGGCAAAAGAAAAGAAATCAAAAAGAAGATAAAATCAACTTGCCATTTTATATGGATATCTATGTCACAGAATTAGAGATTGCCCAAGTTTGGAAGCAAACTCTAGAGATTGCCTGGTCCAACCACCCAGCTTGAAGCAGAGACAGATAGAACAGCTTTCTCAGCATAATATGTATAGTCAGCGTACAGAGAGAAAAAAAGTCTTTCTGATTGTTTGGGATAAAATTTGTAGTGGGATGCAGTTGAAAGGTCATATACAATCTGATTGAGTAAGGGATCTTTTGATCCTGAGCTCAGTTGCCTGTACAATTGAGTCCTCATGGTATAGCACTTAAGAAATCAGAAGCAATGAAAAACACTGTATTCTTCTCATGTAGTTAATTTGTATTCATACCTTGAAGCCAAAAGGGCAAGTGCACTGGTAAAACTCCACTGGATCGTTGTTGCATGTCCCATTGTTCTTACACGGGTTGGAAAGGCACGGATTACACTTGGACACCACACTGATATCTACTGGATCTGGAAAGGCAAAACACAGGAGATTAAGAGAGCACTGGATGACAAAATGCATACTTCCCGTACTCACACAAGACATTTCTTCCTACTGCAGTATTCACCCTGCGCTGGCACAAACACACATGCTGCTAGTGCAACTTTACATGGCAGCATGGGATTCCCAGGGATCAGAGAGGTTTTTAATACTTAAATCAAGTGCTAGGCAAATGTCAGTGATGCTTATATTCTCCTGGATATGCAAACATGAGCTCTGAAAAACATGGTGGGATTCTCCAGAGAGTAGCCTTATATATATGTGACTTTCAGCAATTTTTCCTTTGCTCAGAGCTGGATATTCTGCAATAGCAACCCCCAGGGAACTGTAACATGACATTTCTATGGCTGGTAACAAGAATGAAAGTGCAGATGCAACAACAGAAATAAAAAACATGCACAAAAAAGATTTAGTATGGGGCTTAGGGGAATATTTAGGTGCAAAGTGTTCTACCATCCTTAATTTTAAAGAGAGTTTAAAACTTATTTTCTTCCTGTTCTGCCCAGAAGAATCATTCTCAACAGAACTCTTCCAGAAGAGTGGTGATTTTTGTGGGTGAACAGGAAAAAGAACAGAGACCAAAACAATACTAAGTACATTTAGGGTACCAAGTCAGTCAATATTTTATTGCTGAAGTTTTACAGACAGCTAATTTAGACAGTTATATTCTCAGTTAAAGGAATGGTGATTTTGAAATGCCATATTTCAAATATTAATGAGTTAATGGCTTTTACACACATGAAAAAAACCCAACCTTAAGCTTTACAAGCCAGCACCAGAACAAGAGGACACAGTCTCAGGCTGCGCCAGGGCAGGTTTAGGCTGGATGTTAGGAAGAGGTTCTACACGGAGAGAGTGATTGCCCATTAGAATCGGCTACCCGTGGAGGTGATGGAGTCACCTTCACTGGAGGTGTTCAGGAGAAGACTTGATGGGGTGCTTGGCTGTATGGTCTAGTTGTTGGGTGGGTTGGATTGTTTGATGGATTGGACGCGATGATCTTGAAGGTCTCTTCCAACCTGGTGTATTGTATTGTATTGTATTGTATTGTAAATGATATCAGGCAGTAAAGACCTATAATAATTGTATTTAAGTTTAAAGAAAATATGTTCTAAAATAACTTAAAATTGGTACTGTGCTAATCAGAAGTGCGTACAGAGTTTTTGCATGACAAACTGTAAGAAAAGGTAAATTGTGAGACATCTTGAAAGTGAAGAAAAGTATCTTATACTTGATGTTAGAGACAAAGTGGAGCTCGAGAACACGAACAAAACTTGGGACAAAAAAAAACCCTCCAATCAAGGATTTGCTTTAGAACATCCTGCATGAGACAAACTTCACTATTAGCTTTGAACATGGCACAGCACCAACAGTGGGTAAGGACATGACAGAAATGGGTACCAAGAAGTCTCAAATGAAAAGTACCTGCAGTGTAAAGGCCACATCCTAATCCTGTACCGATGCTGGTGTTGTCAGGACCACTGATTAGAATGCAACATGCAATGATGAGGCAAAAAATACACAAGAAGTAACAAATCTAAAAAAATTACATAAAAGAGTGGTGTTGTCCTCCTCTGTCTCTGTGTTTGGGTCTAAATAAATGACATGTATGCTTTTAACTTGGAGTTAGACAGAAGAGGAAGTAGCATCTGAATTCCTGGCACTGAATGTGCAATACCTGAGCTACTTCTGTCTTGAAGATAGAATATATAAAGAATATATGAAGGTAGCTCTGGGGACAGCTCATGCGACAGACAGCAGTGCTGCTCCTGTAGATTTAGAGGTCACTAAGACACAATTCATTCTAGTATTTATTTGTTTCATAATACAATTGCATATACTTTCCATTTATTTCTATGGCATAGATCAAAGCTAATCAATGCAGGAGCTAATAAGAACAGGGTTAGTTCCTCGCAGTTAAGAAGTTTGTTAGTTTGCCCTTGTGGATGTGATTTATAAATCCATATAGCCAAATGCCCTCAGCCCAGCACATTCCTTTCTTCTACTGCATAACTAGGAGAGCAATTTAATAAAAAGCAGAGCTGAGTTTGCACGACTTGCACATTACATACTTTTACTCTCTTGGCTCTGCTGAGCCATAACCTTCTGCTCAGTCACAGGCTAAAAACATAATTTTAACAGGAGTAAGTTAATCTTTACTGCAAAATTACTGGAGGTCACAGAGGACATCTCTGCACTACCTTTATAAAAGCACTTCAAGGTACGAAGCTCAGCATGAGCTGACTTCTTGGAGAACAGAGCTGTTCAGAGTACCCTGAGCTCTGTGCTTGCAGAACTTGAGCTAGGACTGAATCTACACAGGCAGAAGTAGAGATGCTCTGTGTCACTGCTGCTGACAGGCACACATCACAGCTAGAGCTCGAAATGAGAGGGCGATTGCAGCTGCAGCACAAACTGAGACCACAACGAACCTTGAGGGATGCAACATGCACGGCCCCAGCCTGAGGGTAAAGCTGCACTTGACATGTAATATACATCCTGTTGCTTTACCACTGAAGAGCACCACCAATGACCACAAAGAATAGTGTGAGGCACTAGATCTTAAATGTGCATGTGGGAAGTGAGTTCAATTAGACTACCAAATCATGCACTGTTTTTCATAATGTGTGTATTGTAATGAGAAAAGGTGAATTCTTCTGGGGCTTGGAGCTTCTTGAAATATATTGCCTCTCATCCAGACTATCCGGATTCTGCTTGTCCAAAGACCACCTCTGGGTCAACACTTTCTTCCTCTTTTCTATTCAGATAAAGCAAGCCATGGAGACAGTTCGGATAGTAGAAGCCCCAACCATCAGCTTTCTAGAGGACAAAACTAATATTTACATAAAATCATATAGCTGTTTTAACAGTCTGGATCACAGGTTTACTTCTCTTTTGTCTAAGAGTTCCTTGCTTAGTTTGGAGAGACAGTGAACATAAGTATTGATACATCACTATTTCAGACTGAAGTCACCAAGCTTCGCTCTCCGTTTAACATGGAAACATCATTTTCTTTGTTTCACTTTGTGTGACCAGGTACCTTATTTGGTATTTTTAGTATTTAGGTTATATTTGTATTTCATACTTGATAGACTATTAGAAAGGCGGTAGCTCTGGTATTTATAGCCAGAGTTCTGATAGTTTTGAGACTGACATCTCTAAGTAATTAAATTACACAGCTAAAATTGTGAAAAACATATTTGAAGACATAAAATTCAGCTCAGGCTTGGGAACCTGTGTCGTAAACCCACCTCAACACCACCATTTCTTTGTTCAGCAGTTTAATCCCAGCCTCTATAAAATCATGCTGCCAAGCAGTACTGTAAATGTGCATGGCACTCTGAGAGACATAAAAACAGGCTTTATGTCCTCATTTCCATCTCCAGGAGAGGCTACTGACCCATCTTTTCCACTATAAATACAACTCCATCTTCATGTACTTACTGGTAACCTAAGTGAACCTCCCAAAGATTTTTTAGAGTAAGAACATACAGGTATATCCTAATCTGCATTCACTAATAAGATATTTTATCCACAAAAGTGTGCTCCTTACAATTTGTCTAATAACAATTGTTCCTTTCTAATAAAGCATAGTCCTGTCGCTGACCTCCCTCTAACCATTACTAGCTGCTACAGTGTACACTCTGGAATGAGAGTACACTGAATTCTGATAAAAGCATTTTCCATAATCTACAGTTCCTGATACAGAGCTGATCAGGACCTTTGTAGATCTTCAAGTGAAAATGTACTTTTGGTAACTACTCACTTTTCAGAAGAATTCTGTTTCTCAGTTTTCAAGTAAATTACATAATAACTAGAGTGCTCTATATTTTTAAAATAGCCCTTATTTTAGCCAAGTTTTTTTGGGGTAAGTAGAAGGCAAACCCTAATTTTTTTGCTCAAGCAAGTTCTAACATCCTAGCTGCTCATTTGCCGTTATATAATCTGGTGTGAGCAATAGGAATACTAACTCTTCTGAGGTTTGCTGGTTTTCTTTCTGGTGGTACAATTAACTGCACTAGAAAAGGCAACTTGAATGTAAAGCGATGGCACAGAAAAAAACCCAACTCTCCTCCAAACTCACTTTAAAACCAAATAGATTGCAAGAGTATAACAATAAAGTTCTGAACATGAGGGAAAGCAGCAGGAGAGAACAGAGAGCCCACCAGCTTGCTCCTACCTTTGCACTGGAAGTGATGAGTGGGTGTTGTGAGCAGCAGCCTGTCCACCATGGCATCAGGCCCACTGCAGCGGGCTATCCCCGGCTCCTTGTACCCTGCCTTCACCCACTCGGAGAGCCAGCGGAGGTGACAGTCACAGTGCAAAGGGTTGGTGCCAAGAGCCCTGGTGGTGTGAACAGTTGACAACAGTTATTTCAGCTTGCAAGCAAAGATAACACCTCTGATCTTGTTGAAGGCACAATTTATTCTGTACATTTACAGGAATGCTTTACTTTAAAATGTGGGAAAGATCTTCAGAGCATTCTATTCCATGATTCATGCAGAATGTCTCTTACCTTTATCTCTTCCAGTATTTCCACTCTTTCTCTTTCTTCCCACCATTAGTTAGGGTGGTTGTATAAATACCTAACAACCAGTCCCTTTTTCAAACAATAAATCAAACAGTTGTGCTTGAACAATGCCACCAGACACATTGCTTTGATCAGATTTATAACACTGGTTTATTTTATTCAAGCTTTTTGCCTTCATGAGCATATTGTAATGGCGAATTGTGTAATTTAGTTTGGATCTGACGAATCATGTCAATGTCTCCCCACTAGATGAAACCTACATACAGAGGATACTGGCTTTCAAAACTGAAGAAACCAATAATTTAAATTGGGCTTTTAGACTTGACTATTACCATATATGTTATCAAATATTTTTAAGCTGGCATTTTAAACTCAAGCTTCTTTCAGATAAGAACATATCAGGATATTAAGATAGAAACCTCAGTAAATTTGTTGATACTTTTGCTACTGGAGTGACTAATGAACCCAGTGTGCCCTAGACAGATTCATAATGAGAGTTCATAGGTTCAAACCCTGTCTAGGGCTCATTCATCAAAATTAAACGTGTACTGCAGCACAGTATTAAAAAATATCCATCCATTCCTTCTCTAAATCCATTGCTTACAATGGAAAAAAACTACTGGGTTGACTTTTTAAACCCTGTAACTGTGATCAACTGGCTCACTTGTTCAAGGTCAAGCAAAATGCAGCAGTGAAAGCTGGACTGAAAAATTAACTTTAGTGTTGAACAACTGCCATATAAAAAAAATGGGAATAGGAACAAAATGGAAAGCCAGACACCCTGTTAATTAATCTTTATTAACTACACTGGAAATAAAGCTGCTCTGTAGACACTAGGCAATAAGAATGTACAACTACAGAAATTATAAGATATTCTTTTGTTTGCAGTATTGCTGTTTGTTCTTTTACCTACTTTTAGGAACTATAGTGATCTCTGCACTTTTACTAGTGAGTTCTAACATACTCTATTTCTTTGCACACTATAGCAAAATATTTCCACAAGGTAAACACATCTTGTGCAATAACAAAATATCATCCCTAGCATTTTCAAAATAATGTGCAGGTATTTATTTTCAGACACTTCTTTTTTTGTTTGTTATAAGGCAGCTCAGAATAAAGTCCATTAAAATAACTGTAGCCATGATGTAGAGAAAGAGGGGAGGAGATGTCTAATTTTTATAGGTTACTATTGTACATTTAAGTAAAGATGAGACTGTTCACCAGGAGTAGGAATCTGAGTTTCCAACACATCTGATGGCAATACCTACCAAACATAGCATCCATTACCAAGGGCCTCTTTGTAGTGTCCTCATGGAGCTGAGGGTTCAGTTGATGTGTGGCAATGTTTGAGAAACTGAGTCAGCTACAGCATTCTCTGTATTAGCCACTGGTGAGGACAGCAAAGGCAGAAACTGACCTAAACTAAGAAGGTCTCAGTTCTAGCCCAACAGATTTTGGGCTCTTTTAAAGTATTAATACAGTAGTGCTGTAACATATTTGTCATTAACTTGCCCTAAACAAATTAGTAGCATCATGGCTTACAGAGATGATTCAAGTGAATAAAGTAATAAATAGCAAACAGAAACATTATGTGTGTACCACATAAAAACTTTCCCCTGCATAGTTTGTTATAACAGTTACATTACAATGATATGATGTTTAAAATCATGTTTTGGTGACTATCTTCTCATAGGCTTTAAACAGCTATGGAAAAAGTGATGGAAGTGCCTAGATCTCAATTTTGGTTTTCCAATTACACTCTAATTTAAAGCTATTACGAACAACTGACTAAAATCAATAGTTTTGTCTACGCTACACAAATATTTCCTTGCAGATCTCAAGGTTAATTTGATACCCTCCTTCTTCCCCCTGACAACCTGTAATGATGCAGAAGGCACAGGCTCAACGCCTTGGCAGTCAGCTTTCTCCAGCCATAATACCTATCCTACTATTAGCCACACAGCTTGTAAATGCAGCATACAATTTTGTTCTCCCATGCATTATGAGCTTTATGAGTAGCAACCCGTTGCATCAGTTTCAAAATCATTCCAGTGCGTGCTTGCTCCTTGAAGATCTATATATCATGAAGAGCTCAAAATGAATTTATTTTCAATTATGTATGACTTCATTTGGATAAGCACAGCTTTTCCTGGCACACAAAGAGCAAAATCATTGCGGTTGCTAGAAGTTTCAGATCCTCTTTAAGAAATTGGAGAGCACAACTGCACTGTAAAATTCAATTGTTCAACTGTGCAAATTACACCCTAGACAGGTCTTATTTATTTTATGGATCCTATTTATTACTGCTCATTTGAGCTTTGTGTATTTTACATTTCTGGCAGCACATATATCTAAACAGATAGACTGCAGTGATTGTATTGGGCCAAAGGGGTTTTTATCACTCCCTAAGGTGCGTGGCTTACCCAGGAAAATTGTATCTGCACTTCATTTAAAGTAAACCCTGAGGAAAATCCAAACAAATGGGGTATGATATGTTTATCTTCCGAGTTCTAAAAATACCCTCAGAAGCCAAATTCCCAGTATGGAAGGTGTCACTGCATTTCCAAAAGGAGGTACAGGGCTTCAGCTCAGTCAGTCAGCCTTTCATTTCAAAATAACATACAAAATGATTTGACTATACTGGGAACATGAAGAAGTAAATTTTGTGCAAAAAGAGTATTTTCTCTGACAAGGTGCGAGCTTGAAACAGAGAAGGTTATTTCTCAGCTGAAGTTGAAATTGAGCTGCTATTGTAGGTTAAGGACTTACTCTTGAACCAAGTAGAACTCCCAAGGGTATGGAAAGCCCCCAGGGGGAGGCATTGGATATTGTAATATGTTATTCCATGCCCTTTCCTGTATTATATGAGGAGCAGACCTTCCAGTCAGCTCTCTCTTGGCTGTGGGCATTTTGGCTCTTAGCTGGTGCTTTTGCTTTCGGCTGCGTGGGAGGGAGGCCTGGCTGGCAGGAATCTCTTTCTGCTGCGTAACAGGGCCTACCTCAGGCCTGGTCTGGGGGGGTAGGCCATTTCCGATTCTGATTGCATATATCCTTTTCCCTTAATACCTTTTGTACTTCATTTACTTTGTAAATATTATTTCTATTTAACTTCCAGTTCCATATGAGTGTTTTTATTAATTCCTTTGGGGTAAATTCTGCGTTCTGTCCTGAGCTGGGTAGGCTCAATCCGGGACAGCTACTCACATGATTTCTGTTCCTGCGAATCTGAGATATCTTTAATTGTTATTGTCCAGAGAGAAACTGAGCCAGAAAGTTGATACACAGAAATAAACAGTCCAAGCACATATTTGCTATGCAGAAAATATGCAAATATAAACTGAACTGTGTTCAGGTAAGTGTCCTGGAGAGTATGTTTGAGGTTGCAAAGACAGAAATGGAGGTAGAAAACCTATGTCAAATCAAGTTAGATCCAGATGGTGGCTGGTCACAAGTGGTATTCTTCAGGGCCCAATATCAGGACCACTTCTGTTTAACATCTTTATCAATGATCTTGATGAGGAGCTGGACTACACCATTTATAAATTTGCAGACGACACTAAGTTAGGTGGGAGTGTTGATCTGCTTGACGGTAGGGAGGCTCTACAGAGACACTTAGGTTGGATCAATGGGCCAAGGTCAATGGATGTGCTTCAACAAGGCCATGTGCTGGGTCCTGCACTTGGGCCACAACAACCCCATGCACACTACAGGCTTAGGGAAGTGTGGATGAAAATTTGTCCAGCAGAAGGGGACCTTCGGGTTCTAATCAACAAGCAGCTTAAAATGAGCCAGCAGTGTGCCCAGGTGGCAAAGAAAGCCAGTGGCATTCTGGCCTGGATTAGCAATGGTGTGAGCAGCAGGAGTGGGGGAGTGATCATCCCCCTGTATCAGCTTTGGTGAGGCCACACCTCAAATGCTGCGGTCAGTTTTGGGCACTTCAATACATCAAAGACACTGAAAGGCTGGAGAGGGTGCAAAGAAGAGCAATTAAGCTGGAGAAGGGCCTAGAGAATGAGTCTGATGAAGAGTAACTGAGGGAACTGGGCTTGTTTAGTTTGAGGAAAAGGAGGCTGAGGGGAGACCTTATTGCCCTCTACAGCTGCCTGAAAGGACATTATAGAGAGATAGGTGTTGGGGTCTTCTCACAGGTAATTAGTGATAGAACAAGAGGGAACAGCCTCAAACTGCATTGGGATAGGTTTAGGCTAGACATTAGGAAAAAAATTCACTGAAAGAGTGTTCAAGCATTGGAACAGGCTGACCAGAGAAGTGGTGTAGGTGGAGGTGTTTAAGGCTTGTTTAGACGTGGCGCTTAGCTATATGGTTTAGTGGTGAACTTGGTAGAGTAGGGTTAATGGCTGGACCTGATAATCTCAAAGGTTTTTACCATCCTGAATAACCCTATGATTCTGTGCAATGCACACCCATTTGTTTGTATGTCTCCATGTGTGTGTACATCAACAGCAACTCGAGTGCCTGAGGGCAGCATCAGAGCAGCAAATACCCATATGGGCTTATGAAACCAGGCACCTCCCAAAACAGCCAAGTCATACCCCACTCTCTGAGAGTGGACAGCAATCAAGAAACATACTACACAAAATTCCCTTTCCTTTATATCTATTGTCTAACCATGTATAATATCACACATTATCTCAGTGAAAAAACAATCTCTGTTTGCTGTCTTGGCACTAACTAATATACTTCAGTTATATTTTGTAACGATTGCAGCGATTCGTCTACACTTTTTTCATCAACTGAACTGCATTTAAAAATGTCCTGGACTTCCACCAATACAACAGTGATTTCCTGAAATATCTGAAATGTCTAATAACTTCTGAAAATTATGGAACGAAGTATTAATGCTGTGAAATGACCAATTTCCATATGATCAAATAATATGTCTGAAGTAGTGATTCGGCAACAAGTCCATACTGACAACATTTCAGTATGCAAAACATATGACATTTATTAAGCAATGAATTCACATTTGCTTAATATTTGCTCTTTGTGGGAGGTTTCCTGTCTCACTCTCAGACCATAACACACTCTGCATTTCACACAGACAATGCTGAAAGAAACCCTTAAACACAAAGCCCATAGAAGAGGAAACTGTCACATTAGCTCATTTAGTTTTCCTTAAGAAAATATTTTGCTAACTAATAAGAAGTTCTAGCAGGTTTTTATTTCCTTTGAACACATGTACTAGGAATATCCAGAGCAGAATATGAAAGTGAGCAGGAAAACCAGAAAATTATACAATTTAAATTTGTATTAACAGGTACTGTTTTATAAACCTGAAACTCCCAAAGAAATAGAACCACCCCAACAGAAGTACTTACAGATGGGACAGGGATACCAGGTCATTGAAAGAACCTTCAGGAACACTGGAAATGTCGTTTCCATGGAGTGTCCTAGAAGAAAGGAGAAGTGGGAAGGTATCAAACCACAATATTTTATTTGCTTCCCACAGGTGAGGAGTTGGTGCTTAAGAAGCAGTTTCTACAAGCTTCACAACTCATGAGCTTCCGTGCTTTATTACTTCTGCTTCTAGATGCTGGTATTTAAAGATACAATTGGAATTGTTGTTGACTAATGTTTTAAATTAAAAGGTGACATACTGTTTATGCTATTAAAAGTGTATTGATGACAAGCAGACCCTCACATACAGACCTGTATTCTTTTATAGAATCCCATTAGCCAGAAACACAGAAAAAGCCAGAACAGGGCAAATAGGACTGTGGAAGTTAAATTAAATATTGACTTCAGAGAGATCCTAGGAGAGAACAAGGGCCCATGAGGGCAAATATAGCTGTGCTTTCATGGTCTAGTTTCCCATTCTTACAGTAAGAAATATCTCTTTGCATGGTATTCTTAAAATCTATTTAACAAATGCACTTATGCTACCAGGGAAAAGACTAGAAATTAATTGTTTTAGGATATTATTCAATGCTGCACAAAGCAACAAATGTTTTTTGAGCATCACTTTCAGGATACTTGCAAAAAAGCTCTCCACTGCTCCCAGGACATTTTAAACAGCCACTTTATCTCTTCCCTAAGAAATACATTTATGTGTGCTACATGGACAAGCATAAATGGGAAATTTTTTCTTGCAGCTCGTAGAGCACAACACTTGCATTCAAAGTGGCAGACACTTTGAGAGCTAAAATCATTATTTGTGATTAATTGTCAATTTCATTGCAACTGAAGACTCTGTGACACAGTAGGGCACCATCACTAGATGTTGGGACAGACAAATAGAGGGAAGAGCACTTCTTGCAGCACCACTGCTCCCATCAGACAGGAAAACAGCCAGCAACAAATGAGTGCGTGGGAGGGCGCAGGATCCAGGAGGTGACAACTGCATAAAAACTACCCAGAAAATGCACAAGAGAAGATACACAATCATTTATTTTATAAATAAAGTCAGCTCTTCAGCTGCTCCATGCTCTGCCTCTCTAGATAATTATCTGACAAAAAACAAGCAAGCAAACAAAAAACCACCCAGCATAAAGAAAAATATTTATAGTTTATTCTAACTTTTCTAGGTCGCATGTTATTGTATACTAGTTTCCTAGTAACAGAAAGAATTTGTAAGGTGCCAGGAGGATCTCACCGACTGTTTCTTAAACAAAAGTTAGTAGAAAACTTGCAAAGGCAAAGGACATCGATATTTTAGAATTATATTTTCTTTTGCACTTCTCTCCTGAGCTGGTTCAGTCATAGAAAACTGACATATTTTTTATGTCCCCTTTCCCAGATCCAGAAATTACTGTCAGTGCTCCAGACACGGCAGAGAAGGGTGAAAAACAGAAACCTGCTGTGTGTCAGTTTTGTTGCAGCTCTTTCCCTCCAGCCATTTATTTTCTAATTTACCTGGTGATCTGTGGAAGCAGAAATCACATCTTATTTTTTATTTCTGTGACTATACAGACTCTTGAAATGGTGCACATGGAGTTTATTTAAAATGAACCAAATGCCTGGGCCCATGGAAATACACAATAGGCCCAGATGGAAATGAAAGCATTTCTTTTTGGCATCCTTTCTTCCCTAACACCTCTAAACTTCTCCAAGATCTACGCAATGCCTTATAATCCTCATGAATTCTACCTTTACACACTGCCTTACACCAGCATAGATACAGCAAGGAAAGCCAGACTTGCCAGGGGAAGATACACACTGTTTGTCTCCTATGAGGCTGGGCCCTACCATGGACTGTGAACAACTTCTGTACATGCAACGTTACCTCACCGCAGCTGCAGTTTCTATCTTAGTGCACTGCAAAGTATTTCTACAGACCTTGAAACCACAAAAACTATACCAGAGTTATCCTGCTGGCATCTCTCTCCAGTACTTGATAGCAGTATATACAAAACTTCCTCCTCTTGTAAGCATACCTAGGTTTTGGCTATTAATAATAATAGCTGGCATATATAAGGATGGATCTTCAAGCAATTACTCTGAACAGGAAAGATATGAACTCCCACACAGTACCTCCAGATAAAACACCTTCACTAATTCTATACAGAATGACCAACTAACCAAGACATACCACACAGCTATTAAATAAGGAGTATTTCTGTTGGTATGAGGAAGCAAGATCAAGTCTGGTCTACATCTTGTCATCTAAATGTCCCCTCTTTCAATGAAACAAACATATTTAAATAAGCAGCCACTCATAATGAGATTATATTCTCATCTTTAAAACTGCTTAATGATGGGCGAGGGGATTCTCTCTGAACAGGCAGCAGAACTTCTATTTATCTTCACATCACATCAGTAGTATTTATTGTGTAAAGGGGCACATTTTCCCATCCTTGATGTCTTGGAAACTTCTTCCAAGAGAAGCTGAAGAATAACAAATCCAGCTGTATGTTAAGAAGGTGAACCCATCAAAAATATAAAATGTAAAGGAGAGTTTGAATATCCATAATCACTTTGTCTCAATCCCGGCTTTTGAAATCTGTTTACATTTAGCTTCTACAAAGACTAGTTTTAGGAAAAAAAAGAAACAACAAAATAAACCACAAACCCACAACAGTTCATGGCAGTAGCTTTGGTGCAAAAATCTACTTATACTAGCTTTTGCTTATTGAAAAACATTTTCAAGGCTCTCTGCTGAAATTGCTCCCCAGCACACTTTGGTTGCCATGATAGATAAACCAGGTGAAGACTGAGGATTAAAGACCTGATTGTAAACACTGATATATATTCAGGCTTTAAAAGAAGCATGCTGACTCCACAGTTTTCTCAGTTGGGTTTGTGCTGAAACGTGTAAGATATCTGTCAAAGATCAACTTCACCATACATCTGTGATTATTCTGAATGTCACATACATATTTAGCTTATTTACTATAGAGAGGCAAAAAGACAACAAGGAATTTGGATGGTAGAGAAGCCTGTATGAGAAGTGTCTAATAATTTTAAAGGCACACACAGCTGAAGGTAATGAGATCTCTATATTCCTTTTATAAAAAAACCCAAAACAACCAACCAAATGGTCCCTTCCAGTCCCTGACATTCTGTGATTCTGTGAAATGTGGAAATGTGGTGTGTTTTTTTTGCTGTTGTTTTTATCTTTTAAATTCCTTTGAGAAATGGATAATAAATAGCTGACAATAATGGATTGCACACTGTCACTCGGAAGCCATTTTCTCTCTGGAGAAATTGATTTTTAATAACAACACAGAAGACATGTGGCAAAAGTTGTAGCTGATACTAGAGTTTTGTGGGCCATAATAAATCAATTCAATCTGGAGGCTTCCCAATGCATGATGCAGGGCCAGACATTCCCATTTAGGCTTCATTTCACTCCTCTTTGAAGAAGGAAGATATGTTTTTCAGTTTGATTAACAGATAATTTTTAAAAGGCAGAAGATAATAGCTGTTATTAAAGTGTTGCCCTTTGTTTCTGTTCATACATGGCCTGCAAGAACAGAAGTGAAGAGACAAATCGTAGCTGTTGGAAAGAATGAGGCATAGTATAGCTACACTCTAGTTCAGGGTAGGGAATCACAAATTAGCTTTAATCAAGCTAGCTTGGGTAGCAGAAGCATGCCCGAAGACAGCTTCACATGGAATAATTTATTCAGCCACAAAACAGAATATATTAATCTGTGGCTGAATTTCAGGACTCATGTAGCAGCGTGAATGTGACCATCCTACTGTGCTAAAAATCAAGAGTCCCAAGCCAAACTTAAAAGAACACATCCAAATCACGTATCTTGTTTTTACTAATGGAAACTGGGAAACTAAAGCTGTCTTGTATGTTAGGAGGTTGAAATCTAGACACCTATTTTACCACTCAAACCACAGTGAAAGAGCTCATCCAAAGAGCAGTGCCTTATTGCTTCCACAGTTGCAACACTACCAATGCTGACACTTTAATTCTGTGCTTAGGGAGTCTCTGCACGGAAGCCACTGCCATGTACATTCATAGGAACTTCTGCATGTGAATGACATCTAACACTTTTTTAAAAGTAAAAAATATTCATGTGAAGTTTCAAAGGACTCAGACATACTGTTCAGCTCCTCTGTCCTGACCTTTCAGTGTTCAAAGCACTCTTTCAGCACACTGAATCATGTCAACTATTTAATTTCTTTGCTTTCAGTTTACTGCACAAGTAATGATGACCCACTTAGACAGCTGGGCCATGGGGAGAAAGGTGGGTTCCCCGCCTTGTTCTGACAAGTGTCCACACACACAACTGGGCAAACTCATCTCAGGGTTTGTTTCTGATGGGGCAGGTGAGGAGTAAGAGACAGTAAATATGAGACTGAAGCAGAAGTCAGTCTAGAAGGCAGTTTAGAACTGCTCCTGCTTCAAGGAGCAGTTCACAGCCCACATTCCAAGATACAATAAGCATGACAACTTTCTGAAGAGCTTGTAAGCAAATTATTCAATCCAGAAAGCTGCTGAAAGCAGCTGCACTGGAAAGAAAAGGTGCAGAAAAGGATCTCCAAAGAAAGAAACCACAGATAGACATCTCTGAGTGTGCCATCAGACAATATGAAGTGAAATTTCACTAATAACTTAAGAGATTCAAGACATGCATTTCAGCATTACTGGCATCCAGCCAGTGGCTTGACTTACTCATTGTTTTAGGGTGGAGACTTCCAGCTTCCATTCAAATTACATTCTTTAAGTAAAAACTTGCCTTTAGAAACCTAAATTCATATAAAATATTCTAAAAATGCACAGGTTTTCAGCAAAGACACTCTTGCTGAAACATCTAACGGAAGCTTAAACTCTAAAATAAGATCAACATTTTGCAAAGAGGAGAAAGTCCTTTCCTGTGGGGCACCCAAACGTTGTTCAAATAGAAGGGTAAATAGACTCTATGCAGTCTCTTGGAGGCCTGTTTTCAGGCTAGTTCTTGTCTCTGAACTATCATAGAAAATTCATTCATCCTGCAAATGTGTAATTGCTTCTTTTCAAAGTTTAGCACTCACCTGCTCTAGTCATTACTGGACATATTGCATCTAAGTATAAGTACATTGAAGCTAATTGTGTGAAAATATTTATGACTACTGGATCAAGTGAATGCCATCTGCTCATTAAAAACTCCCTGCCATCTACAGCATTCTAATAAGCCACAACTCAGCTGCATCAAAGAAGTGGTACTTACAGCACTCGAAGAGACCGGAGCCCATTGAATGCGTGAACTGGGATGCACCGAAGCCTGTTGTAACTCAAGATGCTGAGAGAATGAGAGAACAGAGTTAAAGCATTGCATTTTCTTTGGTTATTCCACTACTAATTCAATCACAAAGAAGCATGGAAAGCCAGACACTTAATAAACAAGGTACACACTAAATACTCAACACCTGGGATGGTGTCTCAAAAGCAATTAAAACTGTTATCAAAACTTTGGTCTACTTACAGTGTTGATAACTGAGTCATGTTGCTGAAGGTGTAATTGGCCAATACACTAATGCTGTTGTTGCTCAAATCACTGAAGAAACACACAGGGAAAATACAACTTATGTTTATGAATTGAGAAATAAGTCTTTTTAAAAGACTGCATAATATCTGCACAGCAAAATGCTTGAAGCAATTGAAAAGTCATGATTTATGAATTTATGTATTTTCTAACTAACTTTGAATAAGCTCTAAAACCAAAGTACATTAGACTCCCTCAAAAAAGCTTTAGATTCAGAAATATTAAGGCATATTTCAAGAATATAGCATAGAAAACCCCAACAAAACAGTGAATACAAGCAAAATATGGGAAGAAGGAAAAATTAGCACAGGTGGATATTTACTATATTGACTTGCTTTAAAATGTGTTACAGCCATATCACTTCCACTTGCTCTTCTTCTTGTCTATTGGACAGCTACCAATACAAATTTTTTTTTTTTTCATTCAAAAAGTCTTTCAGGCTCAAAAAGAACATTTTATTTTGTTGTAGCTCTCCCTTGAAAACCAAAATTAGAGATGTTTCCAAATAAAAACCTCTTTCAAAATAGAGGATTTCAGTTTTCCCTAAGTTTTGTTTTTGTCTGAGGCTGTTTTGTTCATTTGACTTGAGTATCTACACAGCTAATTCAAACAGCATGTAAAATTTATGATAAACAAATTTTAAGCAAATAAACTTAATTCCTATGTGTTTCAGGGAGCAATTTACTAAACAAAGTTTATCTGTGTGTCTGTCTGTACAACTGTTCACAGAAGAAACAGCTATGCAAATTTTCATTGCCTTAGCATTATAAATACTGCCTCACCTACAACAAATCAATGCTGTCTCTTCTGCTAATGACCTTTACAGCTTTGCACAGATAAACCTGTCAAATGAAACTGTAGCAGCCTGCCTGAGAGTTTAGTTTTCTCATAGAGGCTGGAAGCTCCTCAGGGAAAGAGTCTCTGATGCTCTCAGTCACCTCACTCCTTCTCCACTTTTTATGAATGCTTATTGGCAGCAGTGACCACTGTGAAATTGTTTCTAAATCCAAATTACAGAAGGTTTCTGGGGTTTGTGGGTTCCCCCCCCAAATGCTAATTACTTATGTTCCACCTACAACATAGTGCAGAAACTGTCACATAATTTTCGTGACATCGAAACCATGTGTTTCTTACATCAGTGTCAGGTGTCTGAAGGTGGAGAGCCCCTTTGGCACAGCAATCAGATTGTTTCCTTCCAGGTATCTGAAAAAAAAAGTCAGTTTTGACAATTAGACAAACATGTTAACAAGAACTCCTGTCACTCAATCTGCACTATGAATGAGGAAAATACAGCCAGTAAGAAAATTATATTTGATATATTGCTTTGAAACTGTAACAGTTTCTCCTTTATGAGTGAATTAACCTACATGCAAAGCATGACACAGCTCATTGATCTACTATTTTTTTTAAGGCTTGGAAGGGAATAAAAGATCTTTGGCCTACAGCAAACAGAATTGACCATGTGGTTCTTTTCTGATAGCAGGGGATAAAAATGGTATGTCTTGTACTGTGAACTGAAAGCTACCTTTGCCAAGTTTCGGCAAGAACACTGAGGCATGCCTGACCCTATTATGAAAAGTTTTGTTTTGCACATCAAAGTTCTTTGTACAGCAGGGTGGAAGCTACGTGGGACACTACTGAATGTCTCTATACAGACACATGCACAGTAGGGCCTTTTGGGCTAATCCCAAACCTTCATACAGGTGTGCAGTTCCCGTATTTCCAGTCTTGCGGTACAGAAGAAATGTGAATATTACATAATCAAACAAAAACCTCTGAACAAATACAACACTTTCCAAAAGTTCTGAAAGACAATCAAGTGTAGCCAGGAAATGCAGCCCACAGATACCAGAACACTTCGTGTGCTTCCTCTGCTGCAGAAAATATCTGATAATCATGTCAAGAATTTCTATCCCACACATACTGTTTCCTTTTCTTTGGCAACAGACATCATTTTTTTGCATTTACTATAGCAAGCCACAATAATAATGGATTATTAGTGTATTCTATGTTCCTTCTCTACAATAAATATAACAAGACAGAAATAACAAAAAATCTCACAAACTTTATTTTTATAGAATTTAGAAGTAAAACCTATAAACACTAACAGAATTTCTTATATAATACATTTTATAGCTGCTGTATTTTTTTCCCCCTTGTATATCAGCATATAACAAAGGGGAATGGTTTTAAGCTGAGGGAGAGCAGGTTTAGACTGGGTCTTAGGAAGAAGTTCTTCAGTACAAGGGTGGTGAGACTCTGAAATAGGTTGCCCAGGGAAGTTGTGGATGCTTCCTCCCTCGGGGTGTTCATGGCCAGGGTGGATGAGACCTTAAGCAGCCAGGTCTAGTGGAGAGGCATCCGTGCCCATGGTTGGAGTAGATGATCTCTAAAGTCCCTTCCAACCTAAGCTACTCTGTGATTCTATGATAATAATGCCCTCCCACTATTTTCTGCTGCTTCAGTCCTCTTTTCAACTGAACTGCTCCAACTAACTACCCCAGCCTGACAGTTACCGATTCTGCCTGCTCACAGGATCTCATCAAGGCAGAGCTTGGAGCACGCAGTGGAGCTGACCTAGCTCCCACAGGCTAGACATGCTGGACTAGAGGCTTTTAAATTTTTAACCAAACCTAAAATCCTGTGTTAATGAAAAAAACAAACAGTTGAAGAAATTAATTTCTCCATTCACAAAGGTCACAAGCAAAAGTGTTGCACAGTCAACAACCCTGGCAAAGAAGTGCCAGCTGCTCCGCTGATGCAGATATCACAAATGAGACCATGGGTTTGTTATGCCACATTAACATCTACCATGTATTTTCATATTCAGCAAGTGGAAAATCACTTGGTTCACATTTGACTAGATTTGTTGTAAATAATTTTGAAAACGGAGCTCCTTGGTGAATTCACACCATAAATTGCTACATAAATGACCCTCAGAATTCAACCACATATGTGACTGCTTAAACAGGGCAAATCATGTCTCATTTCCCCAGTCATGGGGGAACACAGCAAGACACTGGGAGTCTGCACCTTTTCTGTCATCCCATAAAGATGCAAATCTTGAACCCATGCATGAGGGTAGGTTGAGTTCCAGTCTTTATTCCAAACGTAAAATCCAAAGGATTTCCAAAGGAAATGGGAAGCAAGTCATGTATTATGTGTTTGGAAGCCACATGATTTCCTTCAGAAAAGGAAACTTGACTCTTGCAATGTGTCGAAACCTTCATAAATATCTTTTCAGGATATTCTCTTGTTGATCCCATGTGAAACAATCTGCAATGTAAGCAAGCTGCTGATGGCAAGCCAAGGCTTTTTACCCTCTGTTATGCTTTCTGGTTCAAACAAAAGTTGAAGGTGCACATTTAAATCCAGCGCACATTTAAATCCAGTGCTTCGTTATTCAGACTAACACAGACATGCAGAGCTCTGGAGTCAAACTCCTACAGAAGATCAGCTTTGAGTATTTTTGGATTGGTATGGCAAGCAATTTGATGGTTATAGGAACGTGCTAGCAGAAAGCTGCAATACTTGTACCAGTGGTATGATTTCTGAACCCAATTTTACACTGGAAAATTACTGCTAATATATCTTTCATGCATGCATAAGAACAGTTCCCCACTGTTAAACCTTTCACCACAATATACAAAGAACAGCAGTGTTTTCTAAGCAAAAAGCATTCATTTTGAATGCATACTTAAGTGCAATGAATTTGAAATATCCAGAGCATGCCAAGCATCAGGAGGATCTGAGATGCAATGTTTGAAGAAACCAACTGCTGAAGATGAGCTGCTGCTCACCATGGGCCAGGCCTCTGTCATAGGAGGGAGAGGATGCAGGGACAGCAGCTCTGCACCTTGCTGTGCTGAAGATGATGCATGGGGGTTGCAGGAGGGCTGGAAGCTGAACATAGTGAGCAAGAATTATTCCTGAGGGTGGAAGGACAGAGTCCAGTTACAAAACTCTGTGTATGTCTACATAAAGAAATACAAATGGAAAAAAACAAAACAAAACAAAACAAAACTGGATGAAGCCATAGATGCCCTGCCCAGGCAAAACAAAACAACCCATAATTGAATGACATGCAAGGAAGATTGTAATTTGAATTATTTTCAATCTTTAGTCAAAGGATGCACACGGCATCTGGTATGCAAATAAATTCTGGCATGAATGAAAAAAATGTATGTCTATCTTCAATGCTCAGAGTAAAGTTATTATCACACAGAGTCAAGAGTGTGTTAGCTGCCTTAACACAGACACACAGACTAGTATCCAGAAACTTTGCTTCCTAATTCTGCAGTTTAAATATCAGACTGAAAATTGTTCTTACCCCACAAATGCTGCTGTTGGGAATGCTGAAGTCTTAGTAATGACCTGTAACCAACAAGCAGCTACCAGAGTCAAAACTGAAAAATAATAAAAACCGCCTACCAGGAAAGGCTTCTTCTAAACCATGACCAAGTGCTGCTGACAGTGCCTTGCTCCATGCCTGCACCCACCTCACTGTCTCCCAGACCCCCGTGCCTGCAGCAGCCCTGGGGCTCATCCAGCACCTTCCACACATGCTAACATCACACATAAAAAATTTAAAGCTATGCATAAAAGATGACAGCTGTTCTTTTTCCAACTTGTCTATTTTTATACTGAAACCACTTGGATTGGAGGTGATATAACCAGCACAAGGTGCCAAAGCATCGTGTAACGACTTGAATCACTTGGAACCTTTTTTTGTACTGAAATGTCTATTCAGCCATAAAGTCAAGCTTGCAGCAGCAATCTGTGCTCAGAAGAAGATGAAGAAAGAGATAATTTCTCAGGCATTAAGTGAAAAGACACAGTCTTTTGTTTAATTTCCTTCAATATTTCATATAGAATGTTACATTATAAAAAAAGGACAATGCTAGACAACTGTATGTAGCTCTAAAATTTGGTCTGAACCTTTTAATGCAGATACCCGATACCCTAAAAGGCTGAGGCAAGTTTAGTTTCCTAAAGATGATGGTCTAGAATAGAACTGGACTGTGAAAGATGAAACTGCTGCAAGGCATGAATTTAAGAGAGGCAATTACAGTTTCTTGAGAAGAAACAAAATTCAAGTGTGCATCTAGGTACAAATCTGGACCTTGAACCTTTTCAAGTTTTGGCAGATTTGGACTCTGGATGCTGCTGTATTTGTATGCCAGACTGCAGTCTACAGGTCTGACACATGGAAACATGGCTGTGTTTGAGAGGAAAGGGAAGGCCCCAAAGTTAAACTTGCCTTTAGTTTCTATCAGTGCTAAAGTTATCTTTCTGATATATACTCAAACATCATGAGTAACCGAACGCATTATTTGACAGTATTGAGATTACATTTCCTAAACTATCTGATGTGAAATGCAGACTCAAGCCCTGTATTTCAGCTGGAACTACAATATCCCTCTACAGAACTATCCATTCTCTCAATGGGATAATTTTCCTCTGCAGTGAATTAAACAGCCTGTAAAAACTTTTATGACACAGGATCATGTAAGCCTAAGCTTTGATCTAAATTGGTTTCTCTCCTTTATTATCAAAGGCAAATTCACTGAAGTCTGTGTTAAGGGTCAGTGTATAAAATAGTACAGATTGCCTGACAAGCAAAAGCATTTGCATTTTTGAGCAGATGATTTTCATCTGATACCTCACTTCAGAGTTATCCCCTTTGATCCAACAGCAATACAGACATACTGAAAAATGGCACAAAACTGTTACAATATTCTACATGTATCATAACCAACTGCTTAGAGTATATTTACTGCAACAATTCACATGGCCTAGGTACAAGCCACTATTTTTTAGCCACAAGTCAAGAGAAATCACAAGTACCTTGGGACAATGTAAGGAATGTTTAGATTGGTGGTGAACACCTCCAAGTAGATGAGAGAACAGATGTATGTGAAGCAATTGTCAACACAGTAAGTGGAGATTCAGTAGAATAAAGGTGCCAGGCTAAGGCTGAGGCAGCAACAGGAAGAAAACTAGAGGTGGGGAATACAGAGCTAAAATACAGTTCAGTGGGATTCCTCTACTAGGAAACAGGTCAGCCACTTCTGAAAACTTGTGCCAAGTTCTGAATGAGCTCGCAGTCTAATGAACCTAACATGGAGAACAAAATCACTGACCAAGGAAAGAATGTTTGTGAGGTCAAAAGAGAAATGGCAAAAGTAATACTAATATGTGTTCATATAACTGAAATGAAAAATAACCACTAACAACAATGTACAAATGCAGGTTTTCCTAACAATCCCATTAATGCTATCATATATAAACACCAGTCCAGTTCTGGTGTACCTGTCATAAGAAGGACATAGAGCTGTTGGAGTGAGTCCAGAGGAGGGCCACAAAGATGATCCAAGAGCTAGGAGCATAGGCTGAGGGAGCTGGGGTTGTTCAGCCTAGGGAGGAGATCACTCTCAGGGGACCTTAGAGCTGCCTTCTGATACCTGAAGGGAACCTACAGAAAGGACAGAGAGGGACTTTCCATAAGGTTGTCTAGTGACAGCACAAGGGGGAATGGTTTTAAGCTGAGGGAGAGTAGGTTTAGATTGGATCTTAGGAAGAAGTTCTTCAGTACGAGGGTAGTGAGACTCTGGAACAGGCTGCCTGGGAAGGTTGTGGCTACCTCCTCCCCGGGGATGTTCAAAGCAAGGTTGGATGAGGCCTTGAGCAGCTGAGTCTAGTTGAGAGGCATCCCTGCCCATGGCAGGGAGGTTGGATTAGATGGTCTCTGATATCCCTTCCAACATAAGCCATTCTGTGATTCTATAATGATATAGCTGTGTCATGACAATGTTTGGAGTCTAGAGATGACACGATTATTTCATGTTTATTCCAAAATACACCATGCTCGTTATGTTATAGCTTATGCACACGCCATCCACACAACTGCTGCCAATGCTTTTCCCCAGTGCAAAATATTATTTGCTGTAGGTCCATAAAAGCAGCTGGATGCTGTCAGATAAGACTTTATTAGAAATAGACTATACTTTGTGAAAGAAAAAAAATACGGATGACGAAAGTAGTGTTCACATACTGAGGTAATATGTAAAAGCAAAAAGAGCATGGGAAACTTAATTCAAACAGATTTGGGAAGGGAAAAAAAGAAAAGAAAAAAAGGGAAAAAAGAAAGCCTAAAACACTAAGCAGCAGTGAGGCTAAGTTCCAAACTAGCTCATTGCATGAACATTTTACTTCTGAACATCTGGACTCAGAAACTGGGTATGTTCAAAAAAAACCCAAAGCTTCTCTTCAGACTAAGCAAATAGTGGGAAAAAATGTAGGCAGTACGTAAATATACAGCAGAGGAATTTGCAAGAAACAACATAATATACCCCTATTCCCAAGAAGCTGAAAGAAGGCTTGCCCATGATGACGAGGTTGTCTGAAAGAATAGCTGGGAAATAAGTTTCTTGCATCATCCCTTTAAAATGCCATGAGACTTAGTGATATTTTCAACTCTGTTCTAGATGGAAGCCTTCCCTGGCAAGATAATTTCTCCTCCCAAGGGTAGTACAAACCAAATACAGAGATGTCTCCTGTCTCTATATATGAAGGAGAAAATGTTTTTCATACATTTTGTCTATATACACATCCAAAAAAGAAATGCCAGAAGAAAGTTGGAAGGAGAAAGCCTATGTCTCCAGTCCACTATGAAACAAAACGATCTTTTTCGCTGATCTTAGGTACAGTGAAATGTGGCCTAGGAAAAGGTTAACATTTTCCCTAGGTACATGTGCAAGACCTATGTTCATTTTTGCACATTTCTGTTTAATATCTGTTACAATAAAAGAATCCCTGATTTAAGACTATTTGAAGTCCTCTGAAAGAATTTAAAAGTATTTCTGAGAAGACTATATCCAGCCATTACAGACTGGTTTAGCTAGATACATGTCAGTTCTTCTTCTTAAACCATGTTGTATAAAGCCACACTGCAGTTAATAAAAAGCACTGCAGCTAACATGCCCTGTAAATGAATCCATCAGGAGTGGGAGTTTATAAATGGAAGTGTATAAACGGTACATTCATAAAAATCCCACTAAAATGCTCCCCTGCACCATATCACCATTCAGGCCTTCCTCAGTGAGCTATGGGCTACCAGGACAAGAGGCTTTTTACACCCTTCTTTGTTCCTTGGCATGATTTCTGTGCTTAGTGACTGTGGGTATGTGTGAGTGCCCGCAGGACAGTGGAGGCATTACCCAGAGGTCATTGACATGAGAGTGTGGAAGGGCCAAAAGACAGTGTGGGTTGTGGTGACATAAGGAAAGGGTTTGTACTCTCTCTGAGCACCTGTGACCACTGTACCAGTGAGAAAGGTGAATGCATCACTTCCCTGAAGCTGTGGCTCTCACTAGCCCCAGTGCTGATACCTTCTGCAGCAGGTAACTTTTGTGCTTCCTTGTTTCAAGTGTTAAACAGATACCCACTACTACCACAGAAAGAAAACAGCTTTTAGAAGATACTCCTGCCTTGGGAGACAGTTCAAGGGAACTGTCCTAGGGAAATGAGGGTATTGTGGTGCAAGGAGTGTAAACAAATTGAAGATAGATCTCTTTCACCCTGTGCCCAGCAAGTTACTGAATTCTCTCTGCTAGGTTTTAGCTGTTCTCAGAATGAGGCAAGAAGCTGGGTTCTACAGGAGACGCTGTTTACCACAGCAGTAATCACAATTCTCAAACACGAAACAATAAAAATACTTAAACTGACACTAGCAATTTGGGGCTTAGATGATACAGTCCCTTCTAGAGTATGGGCAACATCTTTATCTCAATCTGGATGCCAAAGGAAGACAAATGAGATTGATTAATTTTTTAATTTCATTCTTGTCACAGTTTCCACAAACATATGACATTTTTAGCTTCAGTACCTGCAGCTCATCTCTTGGAACAGATACAAATAAGGAGCTCAGCTGATGTTGCCTGAGAGGAGAGTGAGATGAGTATTGAATTTTGAGACAGCTGGGACAGATTCAAGGTTATATTTGCAGTATATGAAATATTCAGAGTCAGTCCATGGCTGACTATGTTCTGCTGACACATTTCTGGATTGAAAGCAGAAAGCCAAAGTAGAGGCTTGCACAGCCAAGAGGCTCCTACTGAAGAAGACAGTCACGTAAAACTCCTATGAACTCAAACTGTTCAGTTCCAGGCTACTGCCTCATTTGCCAAGGAACAGCTTAAGAAAACGTAGCACTTTTCAAGAACGTGAGATTAATTTATCTCTTTTTGTGAACGTTATGTCATCAGCGTATCAGATAGTATCAGTAAAGCTCAATATGCAAAATTTAAACGTAAAAATTCCTCAGTGTGGCAGTGGAAATCAAAGTAACATCTGTGAGACCTTACTGTTGGCAACTCGCATTTGAATGCAGTGAAACCTGAACAAGAACAGAGCAGAAGTTTTCACTGTGTTCCTCAGTACAAGGGTATTGAGACTTTGGAATAGGCTGCCAAGGGAGGTTGTGGATGCATCCTCCCTGGGGCTGTTCAAAGCTAGGTTGGATGAGGCCTTGAGCAGCTGAGTCTAGTTGAGAAGCTTCCCCGCCCATGGTGGGAGAGGTTGGAGTAGATGATCTCTAAGGTGCCATTCCCTGATGCTACATACTTTCAGTACACTCCCCATTCAGCAACAAAGTTTTGTATTTGACTACAGCCCTGGTGAAAACAGTGCAAACTCCATTCTCCTGCTGTAAAGTGCGTAAGAAGCTTTATATCTAATTCATCAGCTGACTTGTTCCCAAATGGTAAAAATTCTACTAGGTACTCAAAAAGAGCAGAATCAGATTTTAATTCATTATGAAATTCACCGAACATACCAACAAACTCAACCAATTACTGTCGCATAGAAATGTTGATGCACTAGTAACAGGTTTCAGTAATGATTCACCTGGGATACATTTGAATAAGGACCTAAAGGGGAAAAGCTCAATTTTTCCTATTACCAGCTGCTTAAGCCAGGCGGTTCCATCAGTGCATTTTCTTTCCATGGGAAGAACCAAAATCCAGTATAAAGCCATAGTGAGGGATAAGATGAGATGATGGCCAAGAAGATGGTTTTCAACTAGGAAGAATTTACTTTACAATTTAATCTAATTATCTGTTGTTTTAGCCATTTCATGGGGTTTGGAGAAAAGAATTCATTGTTTGTTTCACCACTGGCTTTCTTTTTCTTTTTTTTTTTTTTTTTTTTCCCATCTCATCTCCTCAGAGGATAATTAGCTCACAGCTGCGTAAGACGAACATATTTTCATCATCCTTTCAAACTGTCTGTTGTAAGCTCAGGCTTTTCAGAAGCACTGCAGAATTATTTGATAGTGACACATTTGTTCCTTACATGCAGAATTAATGGGTATAAGGATAGATAAGCTCTCTTCCTATTACAGAGCAATGCATTCAGTCAAGGGACAAATACGTATAAAGATAACAGTCAAACATATGGAAAGCACCAAAACACAAAACACGAGTCACTAAAGGCAACCTCCTCAAAGACCTACAAAGCCTCCCTATGATGTAATTTCATGAACTTTTCACGAAAGAAGCAGTGTAAAAGGTAACTTACAGCTCAGTCACATCTTTGGGAATTCCTTTGGGCAATATCCGCAGCCCTTTGTTGCTGCAACGTACCACTGAGTCCACACAGGTACACTGGGAAGGACAAGGAGGTGAAAGCAAGCAGCTGCTTTCATCATTACCTGCAGAGGAAGAGAAATGGAGTAGTAGGAAGTCAGTTTTACAGCCCAAAGTCATGCACTCTGAGGAGGACTGCTTACAAGGACCAAAGAAGGATAACCCTGAATCTATGGTAGCCATCACAATATTAAAATAGATCCAGTGCTTTGGATCCACATAGCTTCATACAGGCTCTTTAAGCAACACCAACAGTTCAAAAATTGAACAGTAATATTTGAAAATAAATATGTATTTTTTAAAGGAGTATCTGCTTGTCTGTAGTTTTGTGAATTACACTAAAATCAGTTATGTGAATCCCAGATCCTGTCCCCACCCCCAATGTACTGTCTGAAAGGGAGAACTTGACCAGAACACGGCCCTTAAATTCATCTAGACACGATTTTTGCTACCTACTCTGCTTTCAGATGACTTTTTTTTTTTTTAATTCAGCTTTTACAAGTTAATTTTTTACTTTTAAAGGTCATCCTTGCACTTCATTTATTATCTGAATTGCAAAACCTCATTGTTTTTTGACAAGGATAACCAGGCAAACAACAAACTGAGCAGCATACTTCCAACTGCTGGCGATCCATCTGTGCACACATAAAAACATCTACTTTCTCCAAAAAATGCTTTCAAAGGTTCATAAACAGCAGATTACATCTTGTAATTGAAGAACAATAGTTTGTTTTTTTTTTCAGAAGAAACCAACTGTTTGAAGTTAAGAGCATTAAAGCATGGATTTTCCCCAAAAGCAATAGGCTTTGCAAAACATAAGTCAAAGGCATACTACAGCATCCGATGTATATGAAAGGAAACACTTAGTGGCACATTCTCTAAATGACCGTGAGAGGAACCACACAACTGTTTGTGAGTATAGGCAGCCTGAGCTGACCAGCATGGAGACACAGTGCTGCCCTCCCTGAACACACAACCAGTTGTCATTAACTGCTGCCTTGTTTTTTCCCTTTTAAGCTGATGCAAGGACTAATCGAGACAGATGTGTTTCTGTCTTCTCTCTGCTGGGTGTACCTACGAGTTTTGAGATTAAAGAACAAGACTGGAAGTCCTGATACAAGATAACGGAATTACCCATAAATGTATGGGCAGGGAGGGAGTCATTTGTATTCAGAGGGCTGGAAAAGCACGACCAGCCTGCAGAAGAACAGGGAAGATTTTTTTTTTTTTTCTCTTTCTCCCCAGCTGAGCTTAATAAGCTTAATGACTGGAAACAAGACTCCAAGGTTTTCATAAACCTGCACAAAGAGCATGTTTCTTCAGCATATTCTGTTTCCCACTATGCTCTGTGTTTAACACCCTGCCACCATCTACCTTCCATTCACCAAAGCTGTGACTGTGACAGTATGACACAGAAAGCTCCCAAACTTGGAGCGGCATTTGGTGGACCAGGACTTTCTCTTTTTCCTTCCAGACTAAAAGCAAATTATTCTTTAATGACTAAACATGAGTCCCTTGAGCTCTGAGCCCATGCACCTGGGCCTGTTGCCAGATTGCTTGACCAGAATAGGAATTAACTTCCACTCTTAAGTAGGAAACTCCTATCACTCCTCTGGTCTCTTTAGGGGTATGACTAACTGCAGCTCCAGTGTATCTGCTCTTAATAGGCAACTGCAGCCTACAAGTCAAGTTAGCAGTGCATTCATCAGCCAAGTTTTTTCCTTGCTATTTCCCCTAAAATCTGCTTGATCAGAAGACAAAGAACTACCTGGAGAATGAAACAAATGTCAGGATATTTTTTTAAAAACCTATATGGACCTAACAAAGCATCACTGAGTCATTTCAAATAATATCTGCATTTTTTTATTTCCCTGGTGGTGAAACTGAACAGTATCCAAATCTAAAAGACTTTCCAAGCAAGCAACATTCCCACTGGCTTCAGGATGTTAACTGAGTGTATGAATAAGGAATTAGAAGGAAGTGCCAGGGCTATACTAAGATTACAAAAAACAGAGCAATTTTCTCTACTAATTTCATTCTTATAATTATGTGCAGATAGCGGAAATTCAGAAACTGGAAATAAAGAATGAAAAATAAGACTCCTGATAGGGAACAATGATCTTCAGCTCTGTCTTCCTCATCACTAAACCAAAAGGTTTACCATGAAATGTTACTTGATAGGAAAAGGACCACACAGAGGTGCCAACAGTATCAGAAAAGCCAAAATGAGTTGGATTTTCTTACCATCGCAGGTGAAGTCCTGGATATCTACATCTTGGATTGGAATATCCTTTAAGAAAAAGGGTCTCAAGCAGCGTGGATTTCCACTGACAATTCTCTTCTTCCTCAACCATTTTCCCAGCCAGGCCAAATGGCAGTTACAATTAAATGAGTTAGCCAGCAAATTACTGAAATGGAACAAAACACACCTGCATCAAACATCAACATATGGAAATACTGAAATAGATGCAGAAAGACGACTGATTCCAAGTCCAAGCTCTTTCCTGCCATCAGCTGCTCTGACACCCTCCTCTATTCTACAGATAGGGAAGTTCTAAGCAGGTTTTACAGTAGGACTAGGGTTTTAATAAAAATATAGTTATGCATATATATCTATGTTTACAAGCTTTTACTTAATAGTATAACTATTGTTTGGGTGTATTTACATCATTACTAGGACCATATCTATAGTGGATTTCAACCCAAGGTACAGCTCATGCTCAAGCTTAAATTCACCTCACACACTACACCCTTGTGTGCATGATCTTCAATGTCATTACTTCAGTAAAGCCATGGAAAAGTTTTCTTAGCACCGGTATTGCTCCCTATGTGTACAGCCAAGCTGGCTTAGCACACTGCTCCTTTGGCCCACTATAAACCTGCTTTCCACTTGCCTGTCTTACAGCCCATTCAAACCAGGGCCAGGTGGGTGCCACTGGCAACCTGACTTTGGGCTTCCAACTGAAACAGTAAGAGTAGCAGTCTGTACGTACACAGATATGTATATAACTTAGCACTCTCAGCTTGAGCCACTTCTTATGAAGATGTCTAAGGTTAGTTTATATTTGCAGTGGAAAGCACCTGCTCTACTTCTTTACAGTGAGGGTGATGGAGCACTGGAACAGGCTGCCCAGGGAGGCTGTGGAGTCCCCTTCTCTGGAGACTTTCAAAACCCACCGGGATGCATTCTTGTGTGGACTACCCTAAGAGATCCTGCTTTAGCAGGGGGATTGGACTTGATGATCCCTTGAGGACCCTTCCAAACTCTGATATACTGTGATACTGCCTTGTGAACTTCGAGGTCTGCTCAAAATGTTGCAGCAGATCCTGAAATACCTTTCGAATACAGCTGCAGCCTAGCTGCAGCACTAAGGTTTGCAGTACTCAAAACAGTAATTTGACAGCCTCCATGAAAGGGATAGATTCTTAATGTAGCTTGGGTTAGCAGAGCTTAAAAGAAGTCCCATTTATCCTGTTATCAAACCATGCAATCACAGACATATAGAAATCTGTAACATTGAATAGAAAAGATATTATTAATTTCTATTTTGTAATAGGTTGTGATCCTTTGAATGCAAGGAGTGTAAGACAACAGTTATTTTAAGCAAACACCTTTCTGAAGGAACTAGAAGTAGCACTGAGAATCTTGGGAAAAAGTTTTTTTACAGTAGTCCTGTACTGATATGCCTATCCCTAATTTGTTTGCACAATTTTTTATGGCTAAATTTCAGATAAAGGAAAAAGGCTGATGACCCTGGTAAAAAAAGATGGTTAACTATCTCATGTACAAAGACAGGGAGAATCCACAGCCTCAGTCTGAGGTTGTCTCACTGAAGAAAAATGAGCTCTCAGAGCCCCATGTATGGAAAATGAAGTATCTAAACTACCACAGATGGAATTCTCACATCTTATGTAAATAAATTTGAGAGTTATTCTTTTGATAATATAGATGAAAAGATGACAGTGAAATTTCTCTAAAGCATAGCATATCTCTAGGAAAGAAAATTTTAAGGCCTTAAACAGGACTTCAAATGCAGGTGTAGTAGCTGAAGCCCTTTTAAATCTTCACTTGTGACATACTTTTAGAAACCTAAGCATGTCATAATCACATCAGGTTTTCAGCTAAGCAATTCCTTCACAAAACAATAGTGTTGGAGAAAAAAACACGGCACAGTTGAGGTGTGGCAGCAAGAACACAAACCCAAATCAATTCCTAAACTATATATGTTCTAGGGCAACATCACATGCCCACAATATGATTTACAGCTGCTCTCTGCTTGGTAAAAAAGCATGCTTCAGTTACTGAGCTATCCTGGAGCTCTGGGGGTGCAATTCCACATGGGTCTAGCACAGACTGTTGCATGTGGTTGTAGAAGGAGACCTGGGGGGAGGAGAAAACTTTGCACAATGCTCTGTAAGAAAAATATTCCACCTATTTCATGCTGAGTAGGATTCAAAGGCCAGGCTAACTTGCTGTACAAGGGTGAGAAAATGAACAGGTTAGATAGGAGCTTTCAGATAGCATGTGCAGAAAAGTATTACTCTAAGTCTAGTTTCCTTCTGATCTGTTTTCCATTTTCTTTAATCTGTAATGGGACCACATGCAGGATTCTTCCATATTTTCCATACTCACATACTTTGGCATTAACAGAGTGTTTAAACCAAATGTTTAAACCTCCAATGCTAAGTCAACCAACTCTTCAAAGGCCATTTGTTCCACTAGGGAAGGCAGTGAGATCATATTCATAGAACAGCTTCCATGACACAAATCCTTACAACAAAATAATCCACAACTGGAAACAAAGAGCAGGTGTATACAATCAGCTTTCTGGAAAAGCAGCAGTTCTGAATGTAAAGAACAATCTGCATAAGCAGAGAGCATCTTGCTGGGACATATCCCAAACTTTCAGAAACACTCAAACTTTCTACCTACAAAATACTTCCATCCAAATAGTAATTATCCCTTTCTACAGAGGAGAGCTTGCTTTGACTTAAAGTGTTGCTGCTCACTGGCTGAGTAGCAGTAACTATCGTCTTCACAAACACAGGTTAACATGTAGCCCAAAACTGATTAAATCCTTGGATTGAGATGATTTTTATTTTTTAATGAAGTAAGAAAGAAATAAAATGTTACAGATAAAATTAATAGACAAAAAAAATATACTCTTCTGAAATTTAAATAATTCTTGGTAAAAACAGACAAATCTATCTTGCCCAATATTAGACATCCTCCTGCCACTTTGGCAGCACCTAAATTTTGTCCAACTGCAGAGCATTTAATTTTTGCCTTCATGTAGCATCGTTTAGTTCACCCATGTCTCTACACACATGGTTCTTCCTTGGCAGGACTGAGAGGCAACTTCTGTTTAAAATGTAAGCTCAGGCCTCTCTTAAAAGTATCAAATGGGACAAGAGATTCTCTGCTTCACTTGAAATGCCATTGAAAGTCTAGTAAGGCCAATTATTTGCAGAAGTTTTATTCTGGAATCAAGTTGAGTTCTCAAATCAAAACCAGCAATGTTACACAGACAACTGTTATAAAAAAATCCTAATTAGTAATCAGAGTTCCTACACGTAAGGTAGTGATTTAGCCACTATAAACAGAAACAAAACAATCAAGCTTTTAGCAAAAATGTCATACTAACATTACATTCAGAAGTGTTTACTCAAGGACACTGACAAGTTTTTTAAATTGAGTGGGAACAGAAGTCTTGAGGAATAAAATACACATCTTACTACAAGTGTCTCTTAAAAATTGTGAAGAGCACATAGAATACTAACTATTTAAATAGATTCTAGTGGCCTGACAGAAAAACATGCTGAAACACATCTGGATATTGCTGAAATTCAGTTGAAAACATATCCTGGCGTTCAAGTTATGATATTCTAGTTTTGTGTCATTTTGATGAACCAGTTAGCATTCTGGCATTAACTCTATGCAACTGTCATCATTCATGAAATCCCAGTTCTGCTTACAACTGTATCCACTGACTGTAGAAAGACTAAAAGACATGACTGAACTCTCTATACAGAAGTGAGAACAAGCTCCAAATTAAGATGCTACAATACCTAGTTTGACTAGGAATTAATGAAAAACTGCCTCTTTTTTACTTCTTTTTTTTTTTTTCTGCCCCCCCACTTACAAAATAGGTATTAATAGAATGGCTTAGGTTGGAAGAGACCTCAGAGATCTTCTACTTCAACCTGTCTGCCATAGGCATGGGTGCCTCAAAACCAGACTTGGCTGCTCAACACCTCATCCAACCTTAAACACCTCTGGGGAAAGACCATCCACAACCTTCCTGGGCAGCCTGTTCCAAAGCCTCACCGCCCTCATACTGAAGAATTTCCTAAGATCCAATCTAAACCTAATCTCCCTCAGCTTAGAACCATTCCCCCTTGTCCTATTGCTAGAGACCCTTATGAGAAGTTCCTCTCCAGACATCCTTTAGGATTCCTTCAGGTATTGGAAAGCAGCTCTAAGGTTCCCCCAGAGTGAACTACTCTCTAGGCTGAACAACCCCAGCTCCCTCAGCCTATGCTCGTAGCAGAGGTGTTGGATCATCCTTGGATCATCTTAGTGGCCCTCCTCTGGACTCACTCCAACAGCTCTGTGTCCTTCTTATGACAGGTACACCAGAACTGGACACAGTATTCGAGGTGGGGGCTTCCCCTATTGAAAACTGTAAGCCAGAGCGTTACTTTCTGAGCTGTCCATGTGTTGATAATACCAATGAGGCTGACTCACAAAGAGGAATAAGAGGAGAAATACTTTTCTAGTTCTGTAAATATGCCAAGGTAAAAATGGAACTGTTAGTCTTTGTATGAATTCCTGGCTCGTATTAATAGATGCAAAAATATGTCATTACAATACCCGATTAACTCCCAACATGTGGGCTGAACAGGAAAAGCAGTCATACTATCTATCTTCAGTAGTGTTGTCATCTAATATATCCACCTACAATGAAATACTGCTAGGAAATGAACACATCTGAATTTTGCATTTATATGTGAAATATCACCATGGCATTAAATCAATGTCTGAAAAAGTCAAAGCACACCTTTCTCCTGTCTGTAGATAAGAGTGAAAATGTGTCCAGGAACAAAGTTTTTCATCAAGACACAGCTAGGAACCTGCCTTGACCAGCATGATTGCAAGTGAGTGCCAAAGCAATACATTCTAATTACCAGTAGTTTTAATTGCCATTACTAGAAACTGTAATAATCCTTATCCCCAGATTAAAAAAATAAAAGAAGAAAAAGGGCTATCTTCTAACAGAACATGACAGACACATTGATGCAAACATGGTAGGGACTTTACGTACTGATTCAGAGTCACACTCCTAAGGGATCTACAGAAGGAAGCATAGAGACAATTGCAGGAGAAGCAGGCAGACACTGCTTGCAGCAGAGGGAGAATGAGCTTTCAACAAGTACCACTTGCTCTGACCAGTGTCTTGAAAACAGTCAGTAAAAATAATCTGATTGCGTGTTTCTCTCTCTGTCCATCAGTTTCAAGGAGGCTTTTGGGACTACAGAAAGTAAATGGAAGAAAAGTCTGTGTTCTTTATGCTGCATGGAGCTAATGCCAAAATGATAACTGATTTGCTGGTGAAAGGCTGTAACAAGAAAATTAAAGTGTGAGCAACAAAACAGCTGAGATTGAACACTACTTTCTTTCCCCAAACATGATGGAGAATACTCTCAAAACCTGGAATGCAATAGCACCAATAGTTTATTTTGACTGGACAATAAGGATGTATTTTCAGGGTTGTGTGAAGAGAATTAAGCAGAAAACTTCCATTAACAGCAACATCAGGGTCCCCATCACAGCTGGAAACAAAGAGCAGACTGTCTTTCCATATTTATCAGTCTGCACATTATTAAAATGGACACACTACAAAAAGCATGTAAACATTTTTAAGTAGCAAGGGAAATACTTCAAAGAAGGATTGAGAAATATAAGAGAATTGTCAGAGAAGCTTAGGTTGGGATTTTTGAATTAATGTTCAGTAGGACATAAGGATTTTGTCTGCTTAGGCTCTTCTGAAAATCTAAGCAATAACTAGCAGATTTCTCCTGACAGTTATCTAATTTAACTGAAATCCAAGAAAGATGTTCTTACCAAATTATACTCTACTGAAACTGAAGTAGCTTCAGGACATTAGCTATGCAGTTCGGAATCTGCTGTGGCTGTTTTACAGGACCTTGTGCTGTACTTTGCACTGGTATAACATGCACTCATCCTGCCTGAGGCTGGCAACCTCAAAGTTTTGTCAGCCACTCCAGCTGAAGCAATTCAGATGTTTTTCTAAATCACACCTTGAGTCCTCCACCTCTGTGATTTCAGTAGGATGGGCTTTTTTTTTTTTTTTCTTTCTCTAAAGGAGCTTTTCCACATATAAACCATAAGTATTTTGATTTTGGAACTCAAATGTTGTCTTAAAAGGAGAGCACGGAGCAACAGCAGTGTGACATATGTTTGTACCAAAAAAAGATAACTTACATTGTAGACAAAGAGACTAATGTGCTGAAGGCTCCAGGGGTGATAGTGCTGATGTGATTGTCATACAGAGAAAGAAGCCTCACGGAGCTCAGTCCAGCAAAGGTGTCATTGTTTATACAGCTGATAGAGTTGCTCCTCAGCATCCTGCAAGGATTAAAAGAGGGCATTAGGAACTATTGGGAGGGGGTATAATTTCAAGAAATAAGCACCTTAGTGCATCAACAGATACTTTGGCAAGCACTATACTCTATTGATCGCTGAAGTACAACACAAATATGGGAGGGCTGGATGCAATGTAAACATTATCTCGTGAATTTAAAATGCATTTCTTCCACACAATATCAGAGCCCATTGGGAGCTCTGCATCTGAAAGAAGTATGCAACTAAAAACTATGATAGCTCGCAAACTTGAAATAAAACCTGAAGTCTTAATTTAGCAAATATCTGACAGTAAGCATGGATGTATTTCAGAGATCAGTTGAGAAAGACTGCCAGAAATATGTGAAAATAACAATACTAGCTGCATTACTTCTATCATGCATGATTTTTGTAATCCACACTGCAAAAGTATGGAAGGAAACAGTATCCTCCACAGAAATCAAGGAATAGCTTAGGAAAGATTTCCAGACCTAACACAAGCTCTGAAATGTCATTATAACCATTAACTGACAAGACAGAAAGCAGTAACCATCCTACAAATGGTCTCTGCTCAGTGCTTGTACGCGATGAATCAGTGCCATGTTCTGGAAGCTGCATCTCTCTGAGTTGTTATGGAAACAATGAACTCCACGATAAAGTCTAATTAATCTGAAAGATTGTAGTAGCTTCTTTCACTCCATAGAAAAAGAGGCTTATGTGTATTTATTACACTGCATGCCAATCAACATCTGGGTCTGTAAACATCACTACACAGTTATGATATCCCTACTTAGGTGAAAAATTATTCACTAATTAAAGCATACCAACAAAAATCACCAAAATATATTCAGTTCTTGCTGCTGTTTCAGTGAATTGATCCTCCAAAATTCTTGGCATCAGATTCATGCAATGAACAATGAAAATTCAGAGTCCCTTAAAAGTCTGCATTTAAATCTCAGAGGGCATCTGCCAGTTGGGTGTTTAGAAGCTACATCAACAGATACTTGGAAAACACCAGAAAGATTAGGTATGGCTGGGAGGAAATTCACAGTGTGATCACAAATGCTCAGTGTTCAAGAACTGAACATGACATTGCTTTTGTATTACTGTTCTGTATGTACAGTTGCCATCACACTGTCTCCTCAATACTTGTGGTATTGCAACAGGGATGACACTAACAGAAAAGGGTCACAGGGCACAGAGACACACACCTTACACATGGTGTACTAGGCTGTCTGAAAACCAGGTCAAGACCACAAGCTCTAAAATTAACAGGGTAGTAAATAAAAGAAGACCCATAGTGGTTTCGTGGCAGCAGGAAATGTTTTTTTCTGTTCTGCCTGTAAATATCAGGCAAGTAGCACTGCAAGATGGGATGATCCAATTTGGATGCCAAGGTACCTTGCACAGTGACTTACCACATTTCAGGGAATGCACAGCCTTTTAGAAAGTGGACCATGATTCTGTCCAATGTGGCCTCTTTGCAAAAGACCACAATTTTAATGCTCAAAGAAAGTCAACTAATGGATAGAAGCAGAAGTCCCTCAAGCTAAATCCTTTGGTTTCATATCATGGCTCACCATGCACTGTATGCCCTTCCTGAAGGAAAACTTATACTTAGAGATCCTCATATCATGCTGTGTATATTTAGACTGCTTTATCAGCTAAGGGGAAATGTAGATCAGGTCAGCAGGATGGCTTGAATGTTAAGCATCTTTTTATTAAAAAATGCTGAATTTTCTTAAGGAGCACTGCCACAGGCTGCTTTACTGTATAAAAATTAATTTAGTATCTATGGCCGGTATTTTCGAATCCTTTACTAAAGTGCATAAATGAAATCAAAGAACAGATGGCTGAGAGCACAGGAAAAATATTAAAGGAACAGGAAAAGAAAAGTTCTCTGTTCATCATTATGGGCCAAAATCCTTGAAGTGAAACTTTGATTTCTTTGTACACATGAGTAAGGACTTAAAGGAATTGTTCAATGATAGTTTGCAACACAAGAATTATTTGCTGCTCATGACTACATTGCAGATTTGAAATTGCATTTTGATTCCAAGTCTGTTTACTGATAGCATCCAGTTTATCAAGTGCTTGTTTTCTACAGCTGGAAAGACTACAAGAGAGGTCTTTTTCACATGCAGATCACACAGATCATCTGGATGGAGTCTTTGCTGTCACCAGAAGACTAGTCCCTGACTGTTTCTCAGGGTGGTGGATGGGGTATATTAGACACCACCTTGAAATCTTGCCCGTGATCCTTTTTCCAATACAACTTTTAACATGAAAATAAATGAATGTTAGGTACTATGAGTTTATGTCTAAGTGCTAGTTCTCAGAAATAAATTACAAAGGTTGCCTAAGCACACAAGTAATACCAAACTGATTTCTGAAGCATTTGGGTTGTGTGTCTTCTTCACACTCTCCCCAGCCACAACCACATTAATAGTATACCTATACATAATTTTTATGGCTTTGGTATGGGGAAGAAAAAGCATGCTGCGGCTAGTCCAAACCCGTGCCTGTGGGCTGCTACATCTAGTGCAAAGGGAGTGGCCAACTATCTCAGTCAGCAGGACCTGTAACACTTTGATTATGCCTGCCTTAAAGTTGCTTAGGTATACCTGTTTTGGTGTCAGCTGTAACTTTTTGTTTCTCCCTGTCTACTCAGGTCATGTAATTTGTAGGATATTAATTTTAGGTTTCCAGCCAACTCAGAAGCTTGGTTTAAAAAGACTAACAATTCCAGCTTGGTTGGAGGTGGAATGGGAGGATGGACTAATAGATAGTAATCACACTCCTACATGCCTTGTTTCCATAGGAAATAAGAAAGTAATAAAAATACTAAATGACTGAAAGGCCCCAAAATTTGACCTATGATGGGTTCACCATTATGGTATTTCTGAAATTCTTGAAAATCTATTTTCACAGAAATAGCAGCTAAATCTCAAACCTATCCAGGATAAGAAACAGATACTGAAGACTTCCTGACAGTGATAACAAGATCCTGCCATAGAGCTTGCTGTCTAGTAGCAGCTATTTTAGCAGGCGTTGCTGAACTTGAGCACTCCCACTCAACTTACAGAGCAACAGACAAAGACAGGTCTTTGTACTTACAGTGTCTTGAGCCCTGTGAGGCCTCTAAACATTCGTCCATGCACTGATTCCAGTTGATTCTCTGTCAGAATCAGTTCCTGCACTCCTGAAGCTCCATCAAATGTGCCTTCTCGGATCTCCTTGATCTTATTATTGCTTAGATTTCTGGAAGGATACATACAGTCAAAGCAAATAAAATGATTATAATGTTTTATTCCAAACATAGGTCATCACACTAGAAGGAGGAAGACTGAAAGCACACATGCTTTGTTTTCTTATCTAAAGAGACATTCATTCAACAAGAACATATAGAAGTTCAAAAGTAGATCTACTGTACTTAAAAATAGCTTCCCTTCATTCCAGTTTTGGGTTTTTCAATTTAAGAGAGACAGAGATCTGCTGGAGAGAGTCCTGCTTTGAGGATGATTGTGGGACTTGAACAACTCTCCTATGAAGAAAGACTGAGAGGCCTGGAGCTGTTTAGTCTGGAGCAGAGAAGACTGAGAGGGGATTTAATAAATGTCTATAAATACCTGAGGGGTGGGTGTCAAGATGAAGGTGCCAGGCTCTTTTTGGCAGAGCTCAGTGATGGGACAAGGAACAGTGGGTACAAGCTAGAGCACAGGAGGTTCCACCTCAATACAAGGAGACACTTCTTTATGGTGAGAGTGACAGAGCACCTGGAACAGGCTGCCCAGAGAGGTTGTGGAGTCTCCTTCGCTGGAAACTTTCAAAACCTGCCTGGAGGCATTCCTGTGTGATCTAGCCTAGGTGACCCTGCTCTGACAGGGTGGTTGGACTTGACAATCTCTGGAGGTCCTTTCCAACCCCTAATATTCTGTGATTCACTGAACAAATCTATCAGATATATTAAGGTTATTTAAATTTATGGAATTACCAGCTGTTATACCTGATGTCACTCTTGCTTATAAGGGTTATCAGGGACAGAATAAGTGAGAGTTTCTAACATTTGATTCATGTCCCTGAAGTTGTGGACCATGCACGGGACTGGGTGCTCATCTGCCTAGAGGCAGCTAATGTTTCTACCATTGAAACAGGTACCAGAGACTGAAACATGGACCACTGTTATCTAGTACACCTGGACCTTTACTGTTTACAAACTCAGCACTGGAGTATCACATAAAAATGTGCAACTGCATGTATCTGATTCAAATTCTAGAATATATACTCATGAACTCCCAGGCAGCTGAATTTAGCACTGCTGCTCAAAACGAAATGAGGCTCACTTAATTCTCAATTGCTCCTGCAATATACAGCATAATTTTCTAAATATTTACTCTGCCTATACAGTCTCAAGATGTTTGCTTATAGATCAACATCAGAAAACTTCAATCTAAAAAGTCAACTGAAGTTCTGGTGAAACACAAAATTAATCTTTTGAATATTTCATATTTGTGAAAAACCCAGTGAACAGAACACTTCTAAACGATAAAATAACATTAGAGATGCATAAAAATAAATGGGATTTAATTATTTAACACATTTTTATAAAAGGCCCTAAGCACAGTAAAACCTTGGATCTCAGTCCTTCAGGCATCTCCAATGATGCCCTCTAACAATTATGTTGAATAATCCTATTTGTTTATCTCCATGACAGGAAACATTACCCTTTGTGTTACTGCCTACAATAAAGCAGGGAGAGTAAAAGACATACTCTTGCTCCTAAGAAGATGCTACATTCATAGAATCATGAAATCCTAGAATATCTTTGATTGGAAAGGACATCAGAGATCATCTACTCCAACCTCTCTGCCATGGGCAGGGACACCTCTCAAATAGACTCAGCTGCTCAAGGCATCATCCAACCTGGCTTTAAACACCTCCAGAGAGGAGACATCCACACCCTCCCTGGGCAACCTCACCACCCTTGTACTGAAGAACTTCTTCCTAAGATCCAGTCTAAACCTGCTCTCCCTCAGCTTAAAACCCTATCCCCTTGTCCTGTCTATAGACACCCATATGAAAAGTTCCTCTCCAGCTTTCCTGTAGGATTCCTTCAGGTATCGGAAGGCAGCTCTAAGGTCCCCGAGAGTGGTCTCTTCTCTAGGCTGCACAACCCCAGCTCCCTCAGCATATGCTCATAGCAGAGGTGTTCCAGCCCTTGGATCATCTTTGTGGCCCTCCTCTGGACCAGCTCCGTGTCCTTCTTAAGACGGGGACACCAGAACTGATGGATGTAGTATTCCAGATGCAGTCTCACAAATTCCAGCGCTGTCACTCATACTGACTAGCAGACTATTCCAAAAGTGACCCCAGCACACATGCACCGCGAGCAATTGTTCCCAAATACAATTCCAGGTGATACTAACCACATGACAAGGTATCAGATTAACACCTGCACTATTCTGCTCAGAAGAATGGGAAATCTTGTTGGGAGAAAAGTTGACAGAAGATATGGCAACAAGGCAGCTTGGCCTCAGATAAAAATAATGTCGGTCTTGCTCTTTGCAGAAGTCATCACTTAATAAAATAAGAAAAAAGTTGAGCCTTGGAGATACGTTTCATGTGGGAAACTTGAGTGTGCTGGCTTATATCTGCTGAACAACTGTCAGATAGTGGGCCCTATAGCATGTGGCCCATCACCTCTTGTGCATTCTGTGATCAGAAAGAATAGGAGTATGCCAGCATTCAGCCAAAAATAACACTAAAACATATAGAAATACTTACATGCAGATTTTGCTTTCCAAAAGTTTAGTACTTTATGCTAAGGCTCACATGAAGAGTTTATGTTCAGTGTCAAAGTCAAGGAAGGATATTCTGACATATGTATTTAATTTTGGGGCTCAGCTATTTCTCTAGTGGAAATGTTTATAGCTCAGCATCTCTTTTGAATGCTGGCACAAACAAATGCTCCAAATGATCCCTTTCCTGGGAAAGATCATGCCACGACACATATTTGCACAAAAATAAAAGAGTAAATGTGCAAATGTCTGTGGTGGGAAAGGAGGATGAGTTACAACAATACATGAAGACTTTGAGTTTCAATTCACAGATTGCAAACTGACCTATAACTGTAGTTACAAAGTTTTATTACTTAGTTTCTACCATCTTGAAGGTATGTAGTCAAATATATTTTAAAACACAGATGCAATTTTAACAGATGATTAGATACCTAAGGGAAATGAGAGCTAACACTGGAGAAAAAGACTGGACATAATTTGCAAGGGAATCAGCACCTTTGGACAATCCAAATCACCTGAATTTTAATTGCTGTCAAAGAATTTCTGCAGATGGGTAACTTCACCCAAATATGCTAGCAGTTTAGAAGCAGCCAATTATATACACCTTTCACATGCAAAACATATTTTGAAAATCCAAGACTTTGCTGTGGTCAAATCAAAGTTGCAAGGCAGAGAAAAGCCAAGTTTTACAACACTACTAAAGGTAAAGATGACACTGCCCGGCAAGCCTGCGTGGAGTATTACAAAAGCAGATGTTCTGCCAACCTGGACTTCGTTATTTGTCTTCCTGAATTAAAGCTTCCCATGTCAGAAAGAAATTTAAAAAGTACGTGACAGCACTCATTAACTTAAAAAAATAAATGTAACCTCCTTAAAGTCTGACCTACTAGAATAATAAACATGAGCAATTACATACTTTCCAGTCTAGAATTGCCAGCAAAAATAATCAGCTGATATAAACTTTGAAAAATGAAAGCAGTGAAACTTTTACCTGCTTTGCAACTCAGAGAATTCTACCCTTCCCAGCACTAAAAAAATCTTTTATATATGATCATAGCACTTGAAAAGGAATTTCTTTATCAGGAAAAAAACTTTCCAACGTACTTTACAGCAAACTCCCATTCTGGAAAAGCTCCATCCTCTTGCTACACTAAGCTTCTATAAGGAATTCTTGAAATACTGGAAGACAGTGGAAAGAAAAAACTAGTCTTGAGTATTTCCTAAGATACCTATGCCCTCTGGCAAGACCCAAATGGGAACCTATCTATCTGGTTGTTCAAGAAAGGCTATTGCTTCCGTAAGGACACCCTAATCTACCCTGGTGATAACATTTAATCCTATTTCCAGGCTTTATTTTGGGCAAGAGGTCAAAAACCATTTTCAGAAGGCCTGGGTCTACTTTATGTGGGGTTGTGAAGAGGAAATGAGATCTGAGAAGCTATCAAGGTGACATTGTTCACACAGCTCACTTTTCAGTCAAATTTTACTTACTTTATGGCTAAAGTTTATAATAATATTATTTCTGTTGATCTTGTAACTTCAACACAGAACAAGCAGCATTCTGTTCAGACTTAACAGAACCATTCATCCTGCTGGAGCAGTTTTAACATGCCAGCATGCTATTCATTGATATGCCTTACCAACAGGACAACCACCTGAGTGCAGTCCAACTGCAAAGGCTCTGCTTGGTCTCACCTTGAACCTTGTAGGTTTAGCATACAAACAGCCTGGTCTGAGTGGGGATTTCCCTAGAATATTTCTGTCTATTGGTGAGATGCTTGGAATTCTTAATATATCTGTTAGGAGAAAAACCCTAATGCTGCTGCATTCTCCTGGAGGATGCTGAAAAGGTTTTACAGCTTTTACCACAGTCTGGCTGGCTTTTATAGAGTGACTTTTCTTAGAAGCACGATGGCACTGGAAGACATAAATACTACAGATAGTGAAGCACACCCAGTGACACTCCTACGTTCACTCAGCAGAGCAGGTTGATGCCTCCCTGAATAAAAAGGGAGGCACACGATGCCATGCACCACATTCTCTACCATTTTCAGACAATAAAGTTCGCTTCTGAATAACAAAAGAACAAATGTGAGGATATGCCTAGGATGCAAGTAAAATCTGAATCCTCCTTAAGGTCTAATTTACAGACCACCTCAGAGAGTAAACCACAACTATACTTAAGCATAATGTAAGATGAGGAGACACCAAGATAAAATGCCATCAAGAGGAAGGAAGAGCTAATTCCTCTCTGGAATGATGCTGGAACTTGACGAGCCCCAGTGGAATCCCAGTACTCTTGAAGTAATTTCTCTGAGAATTTCCTTGATGTGGATCTGTCACTAGGCTTAAACTGAAAGCTAATCAGAAGGCAATCATTCAAATGCCCACTCAGATACCCAGATATTCAGATAAATTTTAGAAGAAAGTGAGAATAAATGAAGAAAAAAGAAATAAAGTAACTTAGGCTAATTACATCAGTGATGAGATGGCGCTCTGAGCAACCTGATCTAGTTGAAGATGTCCCTGCTCACTGCAGGGGGTGGACTAGATGAGCTTTAAAGGTCTCTTCAAGTCCAAAGCATTCTATGATTCTATAATGGTCTAGCACTGCAAAGCTCTGAGCCGTTTTCTTAAGCCTAGGAATCAATGTAAATTCCAGACAGATTCCTCTGCCTGCTGTTTTCCTTTAACACTTGAACAGACATGGAATATGAGACAGAGTAAATATTGCCAATCAAATAACAGTAAAATTCCTTGTCCCTTACACACACTAAAAAATGGAAGTTTGATCAATACTTTTCCTCCTTAATTTAATAACAGCAGTTAGAAGGAAGACTTAATGAAGAGCACATGCATCACATTCCTGCCACACACACACAGCTACAGCATCAGTAGATAAGGCAAGAGCAACTGATGTCATCTACCTGGACTTGTGTAAAGCATTTGATACTGTCCTGCATGACATCCTGGTCACCAAATCAGAAAAGTATGGATTTGAGGGGCAGGCCACTGGGTAGATAAGGAATTGGCTAAATGGCCACACTCAGAGAATTGTGGTCAATGGCTCAATGTCCAAATGGAGACTCAGGGGTCAGTACTGGGAGACTGCTGCTGTTTTACATCTTTGTTAGTGACATGCACAGTGGGATTGAGGCACCCTCAGCATGTCTGCAGATGACACCAAGCTGTGTGGTCTGGGTGACACACTGAAGGGAAGGGATCCACCCACAGGGAATTGGACAGGCTTGGAGAGGTGGGCCCAAGCCAACTTCGTGAAGTTCAACAAGGCCAAATGCAAGGTCCTTGGGTTGGGGCAATCCCAAAACCAAATATAGGCTGGGTGAGGAGCAGCTCAAGAGTGGTCTGGAGGAGAAGGACTTGGGAGCATCAGGTGATGGAAAACTCCACATGAGCCAGCAATGGTCAATGGCAGCACAGAAGGCCAACCATGTCCTGGGCTGCATCAAAAGCAGTGTGAGCACTAGGAATAGCGAGGTGATTCTGCCTCTCTGGGGAGACATTATAGCAGCTTTCTAGTGCCTGAAGGTGCCTACAAGAAAGTTGAGAAAGAACTTTTTACAGGGGCTTGTAGTGATAGGATGAGAGGGAATGGATTGAAGCTTGAGGAGGGCAGATTTAGACTGGAAATAGGGAAAATTCTTTCCAGTGGGGGTGGTGAGACACTGGAACAGGTTGCCCAGGGTGGTTGTGGATGTACCCTCCCGGAGATGTTCAAGGCCAAGCTGGATCAGGCCTTGAGCAACCTGGTCTAGTGGAATGTGTCCCTGCCATGGCATGGGAATAGGAACTGGATGATCTTTAAGGCCTCTTCCAACCTAAGCCATTCTGTGAAAAAAAGAGTTTGAGTTTGGCTCTGTACAGATCAAGCCACTGAGTAAGGTTATAGGTGAAATGTTGCTCTCCATACAGGCAAGCCCATCATTTTCACAAAATCCCTTTATTCAAATTGAGATACTTCTTTGAAACATCAGATACAAGAAATCAGCTCAACTACAAAGACTACCTAAAGAGTCTCTGCTCAGAGGCTGACACTAAAAATCCATATTAAAGGTACTTTCTGTGAGATGTAGGGCACAACTTTTTTTTTCCCATCCATTTGAACTGCACCTGTACATCTCAGGTCTCATTGCCTACCAAGAACAGAGCAGAAAATCTTATAAAATCTCCCACAAAGCTGCTTTATGCTGCATTTAGGCATAACAATACAGCCCTGCAGAGGCATCTCTCCCACCTGAAGGGGCTGATGGGAACAAGAAGGACAGCACCAAAACTTGTCTGTGGTAAGTTGTAAACATAAAGAAAGATATTATTCCAGCTATCACACCTCTCCAATTTTCAAACCATAAATCCTGAAAGTTTGACAAGGACAGATGCTTTCCAATCTGTGTGTACATTTATATACCCTGCATTTTTCATTCCAGTTAACTATCTACTTAGAGACAACAGACCACTTCAACACTGTCAATAACTTCTAAGTACGCTGCAGCTACAACTTACGGATCATCCATAAAATACAAGGCTAACGTTTGTGATTAATTCCCCAAGTCTGGTGTCCTGTACTTGCACAAACACAGCCTCCACTCCCAAACCTTCCACGCTGCACCTGAAATGCTTGCAGAAATAAAACTGATGCAAGATTCCCACTACAGTTTTCTCCAAAGGCTCTGAGATTCTTCATGGATTTAAATGGCTAGGAAGCCACAGATGGCAGAAATTATGTGAAAGGAATGCAGAACAAAAAGCCAGGTTGGTTGGCTGGCTGCTGGTTTCCCTGAATAACCTTGGCATTAGCAATGACATCTTACTAAAATTAAACAGTATGGTAAGCCATTAGGTCATAGGGTTAAAACTTCAGAAAGATCCATTCAGAAGACTATCAGGAGGTATCTAACGTATTCTCATCTTTCCAAAACACAGTTTGTGTTAAATATATACATTGTACTGTGCCAGGACTCAGGAACAATTCTGTTAACAGAATTATACAGATATATTGGAATGACTGATCTCTAAAGTAGCTAATTATTGTTTCAGGTAGAAGAATCAATGACTGAAAGAAGTTACCTTCATCTACACCTTGTCCTATGTTTTTCCATATGAGTATTTGAAATCATCACACTACTTGGGAGTCACAAAATACATTCAAAATACAAAACCAAACCACCAAACTTTGTAGCACCTCTAACAACAAGCATGTATCTCAATAAATTCTGGGACAGAATTTCCTTCAGTCTCCACGAGTCAAAGACCTTAATACAAAGAGCCTGAAGTATACTGAAATGTCAGTCCAGGTATCTTCACCTGTCACCGTGATTTAACTGGCCTGTCCATCTAACAGGCAACTCATTCAGTGTTCTTAAATTCATATTAAAGAAGTGATTTAAGAAGTGATTTCTGGTCCTGCAGTATTAAATCATGAAAATATCATCCCCTCCTCTTTCCTTACGATTCAAGGCAGCATGTACTCTAACAAAAAAGTGACTCAAACTTACATTTTTCTGAGGTTGGGCAATTTCTTGAAGAGTCCAATAGCTTCCAACACAGAAATTTCATTGTCATTCAAACGCCTGATAGGAAGAAACAAAGAGACATTTAGTACTTCACAGATATCTATAGATATATCTCTGTGACATACAGGGCTGCCACACAGAGAAGTATGACCTTTGTTAAGCAAGACACTATCTGCCATCGCAGACTCCTAGAAAAGCATTTGGCTTTGAAGAGAAGGGAACACAGAAGATTGTAAAAGCTTAGGATACCACTAAGAGTGTGATGGCAAAGGACAGTGTCAGAATGCCACCTTCTGCCAAAACACAGGATAAGGGATTATTAACCTTAACCATTACACAGCCTTGTTTGCATGACTAAACTTCCCTCAAGTATTCTGCTGCAGAAGACATACAACTGGAGCTGTGAAAGGGTCTGATTTGAGGTCCTTTCCCATCAAAGTCTACTGGTCTTCAAGACTAATGCAAAGATCTCTGTCTTGGCAGGCTTGCAACACAAAATTCTTTCTCTGATTACATACAGCTCAGTTTTCCTATGTAGCTTCTTTGCTGTTTCTGGATGTCTCTCATGTTTTACTGTCTCAACTTCTGATGAACAGGTTTTTTGGGGGGTTTAAATGTAACACTTCAAGGCTTTTTTGGGGGAGTTAAATGTAATACTTTAAGTATAATAAATAGAATACTAACACAAGAAGAGAACTTTGCTTGAAGGGATTAATAATACAACAAAACAACCAGACTTTTCAGTTACTAAATAATAAATGTTTTTTCTCATCATACTCTCTTTAGCACTATCTATGTTTGACAACTCTCTGAAAGCAAATAAAGTTCATAAAATCACTTATAGCTTAACAATACATCAGTTTTAGTGAAAGCCATTTCACCCAAGTAGCAGCCACTGCTGAGACAGAAATGAGCTCCAGATCACAGATTTAACTCAAAAGGGTCAGTCCATTTCTTGAATAAGAAAGACCAGATGCAAAGACAAAAGACTCAAAGGTAGAGTGGGAAGGAACCATATAGCTTGGGCCACATAACAAGTCAGCACATCAAGAAGGCCCAAGCAGGCAGCTGATGCATAGCGCCATAGCTCCTTTCTTAGCCCCACAGTTGGCATGAATGCTAAGGAAATAAAAGAGTTGTGGTGCTCCTTTGAAATCAAATCAACTTCCCCTTTTTCACACAGGGATTAAAGCAGAAGGTGCCTTCGATTAGTCTGAGTCCCTTTTACAGCCTTTAAAACCTAGGAAAACCAACATTCCCTGCTGAGCACATGCTGGGGAGCCAGCACTTACAGATCAGTAGTATATTCAGGAAGGTGACTGGGTAATCGGGCGAGTTTTTGGTTAGAGCAGTCTACAATTGTTCCTTCGCAGCGACACTTCTCGGGGCAGACCAGGTCCATGAAACACTTCCCAGTGAATTTACTTCTGTAATCCTCTGACCCTGCAATAAAAGGAAAACAGACTTCAGCAAACAGTTCCTGATAGCTGCAGCAATCAGAGATTTTTTTGAATATATTCTCAACACTGCCTCTTGTCAGCTTGCAGATCCTGCACACAATTTTAATACTTGCCAAAGACTTTTGTTCAGCAATTTTTCAAGTTACTCCCAAGACTAGTCTCTGTTTTTCCACTCTTCCCTTGATATATTAATTACTTGTCTAACAACCGTACCTGGTAAGATATTTTTTGAAGTACATATAATTAGCACTTGGAGACTGCTTCAAAAGAACTCCAGCAAATTCACATTTTCCTATTTGGGACTCAGTCCAGCAACAAGGAAAAGAGATCTCATGAAAGCAGGAGTTATCTTGGTGCATTCAAATGACAGAAGATTTCTAAAGACATCATTAAAAAGCCCCAAATTTTCAGACCTCAGTTATGACAGTTACTTTTAAGGGCAATCTTTTAAAAGAGAACCTTGTCAATTTTTCAGCAATTAGATACCTTTATTAACTATGTTAAACAAACAGCAAAGGAAAGTAATAGCAGTTTAAATAATTTTCATTTTAATTAAGGAACGAGTAGACCATACTTGGTGAGAAGGACTCCCTCATGCACTATTATACCATGACTGCCACACCTCCCTGACTAGGTTTTTGACTCATTCTAATGAAATGCCTTTCCAATTAGGCTCAGTGAACTAATCACTCTTTTGCAGGTTTGGTTTTCCTCTTTTAATAACAATAGGTTGGAAACTTGAGCTCTGTGCTTCAAGGAACCAGAAGTATTATTAAATGTGAATGTTAGAAAAGTGTTGCCAAGACCCCGCCATGCAATACCTGCCCACTCACTTCGTATTTCATAATGGAAGCACCAGATTTGTCCCAGGAACCTTGTGTAATGCCCAATGATTGTAACTATCAAAAAGTATTTTTTCACTCTTTCAGAGTTTTGAGAGCCAATTGCAAGGCTTTCTCAGGAAGGAGCTGAGCAAGTTCAGTTTTCAAGAACCTGAAAACATCAATAAAAACTTTAACCTACACTGAAATTTGTTTCTAGACACTTGATGACATTCATCACTTGCTTCCCCTTCCCAGACTGATAAATATCCCACTGCTCATGTTATGACCTCATACCATTTTGTATAGGAAAAAAGAAGACATGTAAATCCACTATTATTTTAATTTATGTTACACATTAGTCCACAGGGTAATGCAGTGAAAGCAAGCAATTCGGCAGGCAATCTGGCATTTTGATTCCACAGGCATGCTTCAGTTTAGTTTTGTAATTCCAAACAGTTATGAGAAACATCACGTATAGCTTTGTACATTACACTTGCGTGGTGCCAAATACTTTGCAGGTAATCCTGCCTATTGCAAATTGTACATCTAAAGTGAGACTTTGCTACTGTTTTTTTTAGCTTGGCAGTACTGCACTAAAATATGAGGGCCACTGGGCATTTTAAAGTGTTATAAAAATACAGTCTATGCCTTTCCCTGCACCATCATCATTTAAGCTCTTATCATTAAAAAAAAACAACCTTCAATTTCCAGTCCTCAAAATTCCAGGCTTGGCAGACAAGCCGAAACATGAAGTGATGAGCATATTATGGCTTGATTAGAAGAACGTAGAGATACTCTTTCTAAGATCTGTGAAGCAGTAGATTTGGTTGTTTATGATTCCTTGGAAATAATGCCGAAGATTAATAGTTATTGGGACCGGAATTTATTAAAACTTCTACAATCACAGCACACCTTGAAAAAACCACCCAGAGAGTGTCTTTTTTAAAGACAAATGAACCTTTTAAAAAACACTTCTAATTTTCCTTGCAAAAGCTTGCTTAGAAAGAATAATCACAAATGACACAAAGTTATACAGGGTGAAAATTTATTAAGTATAATTTTTAGTCTACGGATGGATACAAGATTCATCTTGAAGGATGGGAAAGTAAGTGGAATGCATGCTGAAGGAGAAAAAGGGGTATATAATATTTCCTTTCTTCCTCTTTTTTTTTTTTTTTTTCCTTTTGTCCTTCTTCTTCTTCTTTTCTTCTGAATGAGTTTAAATAAGAGTTACCGAGGTAAGCATGGAGTCAAAACTAATCAAAAGCATGTAGATGCTCACCAAGCAGTCGTCTGTTAGACTGTGAGACAGCAGGAATCACTTGTCAAAGACTAGATAAAATGTACTGTTTGACCTGAGCCTTGAGATCACTTGGACAGGTGGCTCCTCTATTAAGATATTCCCATCTGGGGGACTAATGTGAAATCCAGCCATCTGCTTCAGGACTCTTTAAGTGCCTATATCCAATCCTACATACAGGGCTCTATTAGTGTGCTACTGCAGGGCTTAGAATGAACATGACAGGATTCAGGAAGTACAATTAACCATCACACACAGGTAGCACTTCTTCCACACTGTAAAATCACCTCTGGAAAGCCGTGGAAAAGCGATGCAGGTGAGGCACAGAAGAAACACTTGTGACTTCATTTTACTGTTCCAGATCAGCCATTTGGTCATTTTACTATATCCAAAAGCCCATGTGTACTGTAGCTGAGAACTCTGTGAAGCTTGGCAGAATGTAAAACATGACCTGGGAGTTTCTAGTAATTTCTAAAATTGAAAGGAATTAAGTTTGCTCTGAAGCAAGTAGCTGAGGCAACAGCAGGCCTGTGTTTAACAGAGAGCAGTTGTGTTGATGTGAATTGCTACTTATTCTGGTAACTTTTTTATTTGACAACCTAGGTGACACCACTATCAGACCATTGCAATTCATCAGTCTCATAAAACAAACACACATGCCTTCTTCGAAAACATCACTGTGATGAAGAAACATCACATTTCCAAGCGCTCAAAAATTTTAGGTGCCTTTCTAATACCTACATGAAGAAATTAAGCAACACAGACAAATAACTACTCATCCTGTTGTTCTTTTAAAGCATTGTTTGATAAACCTGATTTCAGCTTTTAAAACTCAGCTTTGACTAAAGGACTTAAAGAAGTCCTGGATGATCTGTTCCAGAAAAAAATCAGGCTGTCTCAATAACCTGATATATTTATTCTAGAAAAGATGGATCCAGCTACCTCAAACTTGGCACCAAAAACATGATCACAGACATCAGTTGGCCTAAATATAGAACAAAATGCCAGGAATCCTGACCCTCCCTTCTTCTTGTAACCACTAGATCACAGTTCTCTTAGGTTTTCTGGAAAAAAATATGAAGTACATTGTTTGTAATAATTTTACATCACTGGTATTAATTCATATCAGTAATTCTAAGCAAAACCTAAGAATCTCAGACATTATTCTTTTGATGGCTCCAAAGCAGATAAGCAATAAATTTGCAAAATGAGGCAGTATTTCTATATAAGAACCTTCTGTATGAGGCTCTCCAAGTCCTTTATGAATAGGTGTAATTATCTCTACTGTATGCTGGGAGGAAGTTAGGCAGAAGTCAGTTAAAGATCTCATCTAAGCTGTCAAAGCTAAAATGGCCCACTTGGGCATGCTGACTCAGCTCTGGATAATACTGCTTCCATATAGGCCATGTCACCCAAGTAATTTCAAGAGACAAAAGATAATGCTTTGCAGACACTTCTGAAGTTCTTTTGCAGTATACTCCACCATGGAACACCAGCACATAAAAATTGCTCATCAGATCAGGTCCAAAGTTATGCTAAGTAGCAGGCATCTTGTTATAGAAATGGCATCCAAAGCATACCTCAAGTAGAAGGGCTCACTGGATACCTCAACTAGGGAGATGCAGCTTTCATTATTTATAAAGAGGACAACAATGATTTTTCATCTCTGCAGCTATGGCTGGAATCACCCTTGAATCAAAGTAATGAACAGTATGCCTAACCTTTTCATTATAGGAGCAATTAAACAGATTAATTACTTAGAAACGGTTTATTCTGCATGCAAGCCCTCTGGAAAGTCTGTCACAAACATCGCTAGGGCTCCCCTGCAGCGCCCAGGAGTCTGGTTTAAGCAACACTTCACCTTTTCATTTTTCCTGCGAGAAAAGGGGAATCTCTCACCTTTTGATGCTTCTGAAAACAGCAGAAGTATCCCAGCATGCCATGCGGCAGGGAGTATGCAGCCTTCCATGGTGCTTGACAGAACCATGTTCAATTTGTATTGTTCTACCACATGGTTAGATCAAGCACAAAGGAAAACCCCATGGACAGCCAGAGTCAGAGTTAGGCAGCGCCAAAGAGAGAAGAGCGTTGAGAGGAAGCAGCATGGAGAAGCACAAGCTGAAGGTTCACGGAGAGCTGCTCTCCACTCCACCCATGCAAAAAGGTGCTGGATACAAGAAGTCATCCTTTATGCTACAACTGCAGGAACGCCCTGGAGCACAATTTGGGTTAGTGTACATGAACAGAGCCCTGGTGAATTCAGAGACAGGACTAATACCACAGAAAATACTACCAAAGGACTGCAAACAGCTCCTTCCAGGAAGGATGTGCAAATTCTGCCATGTATGGAATGTCCAATCTATGCTGCTCTTTGTTAGCTAATTACTTTCTCCTGGTGTCTCATTTCAGCATAAATACCATTTTAAAATGCAATCTTAATTAATGCAGCTTGCATTAATAATAGCAGATTCTGAGGTGGTGGCCAAGCTTGGGTATGAAGTGCTCCCCAAGCTCCCTTTGAGCCCAATTTCAGCTCCCAGCAATCTTCCATGCTGGTGGCACTTACACTGAAAACCTGTAATTACCACTGCTTTGCTTTTTGCTTTTATTTTGTATCTCAGCTGCACTTCACAGCAAGGTAGCAGACATGCTACAACAGATATATTAAGGTAAACAGGAGTATTTTGTTATTCTGCTTCTCGGTACAGTGGTTTTTGGGTTTTGTATATCATTTGCTGATGGAACCATTCTCTCTTCCCAACATACCGGATTATTTTGAACAAGTTTAGTTCTTGTAACTCATTCCTGCAACTATGGCATATTAAAGTAGGACACTCAGTTCTGGCTTGACTGCTCCCACTGAAATAAAACTATCACTGACTTTGCTATCTGCAGAGCTATGCCAGTGGAAAGTGCTTTTGAAAGTCACATCGCACATGTTCTTGCAGGCTTCAAAAGTGAGAGGGGAAGTGGCTGCCCTTTGGAACTGCTCAGAACATTTTGCTGGACTTCAGTGAAGGTCAATACTTGTGCGTTTTTAAAAAAAACCCACACTTTCCTTAGTAAGGTGTTTGCATTGCCCAAAGAACAAAGTCAGAACCAAGCAGATTATTCATTGCCTATATGGACAACAACACAAGTACCTGAGCAGAAATGGCAAATACAGCACAGGGCTCTGCTTCACCATTTTGCTGGGAACCAACATTAATACCCAGAAACTCCAGAAAATATGTACAGTGTTAACTTAATCACCTCCAACTGTGGGTTTGTGTACAGCAAGTACACAACTTGATTTACTCTCTATCTTTACAATCTAGGTAAAAAGGTAAAGTGGCCTTCTAGGGGAATTTAACACAATAAACCTTCAATCTCCACAAGCTGCCAAGCTAGCCAGAGTCCTATCTGATACAACAATTAGATTATTAATTTTCTTTTGTGACTCATGCAACATAGCACAAAGAGGCATTAATTCGCTTCCATGATTCATTCAAAGTATGCATGACCCTGGAATCCACATCTCATTTATTGAGAAATTAAACCTATAACTAGAATTCCTGCCAGTCATTTTGTATGGCTCTAACAAAGAAGGATGCAGAGTTCCATATCCTTATTCCTGCACTGGCTTAATAATGAAGCAGTTCTGGCTCTTCCAATAAATTGATCTACAGTACTCTGTTAAGCAATGAGACGGAATAGTTGGTTTTATATTTTATACTGATTTTCAGTATTAAGTGCAATATCCATAATAAACTCAGTAGTTTCGGTGTCAATGAACTCTTTCAGTCCTATTGGAAACAAATGCAGTCAGAGCCCTGCAAATGTCTTCCTGAGAAACCCCTCCAGAATATTTTGAACAAATCTCTATTCCTCTGCCGCACTAATTAAACACTACTTACAATAACTGCCTAAGCTAATCATCAACTACAATGAACACGAGGTACCAGCACACAAAGAAAACTCTGCCAAAACCCTAATTTATGTCCCCAGAATACATAAGAGGCAAAATACTCCACAGGCACATTCTAGTCTTTATGTTTGTTGCAGACTACTGCAAAAAATGTGCAGGAACAGAGACTCCTCCTCTTGTGGTTTGCTGTTATTGTTTGGTTGTTTTTTTGTTTGTTTGGGGCTCCTTGTTGTTGTTGTGGTTTTGTGGGTTTTGTTTGTTTGGGGTTTTTTTGTTTCAAAGAGCAGCACACTACTTTATAAATTCCATTTAAAAAAATAAATAATTTCCCCAAGCCCCCGGCTGTACCTACGATCATTGTGCATAAATGTTGGCAAAAAAAGCATGAGTTGAAAAGGAATGATATTATCTCCAGATCATAGAATCATAGAATCATAGAATCATAGAATCAGTCAGGGTTGGCAGGGACCACAAGGATCATCTAGTTCCAACCCCCCTGCCATGGGCAGGGACACCCTACACTAGATCACGCTGGCCAGAGCCTCGTCCAGCCTGGTCTTAAACACCTCCAGGGACTGGGCCTCAACCACCTCCCTGGACAACCCATTCCAGGGCTTCACCACTCTCATGGTAAAGAACTTCTTCCTCACATCCAGCCTGAATCTCCCCATTTCCAGCTTCATTCCATTATTTGCCAGTTTTCCCCAAGCCCCCCTCCCCCCGCCCTTAGATATACTCTACATCCAAATGGCATTGTATGGTTTGCTCTTAGTGTTAATTCACCTCTGTAATCAAGATCTGTTTGTTCATCGGTCACTGAATCCACAGGTGGGGAAGAATTTGACGATAGGACCCTATTTTTAACAGTCCCATCAAGCTGTAACACCTCAGGAGACTGTGGCAATCATGAGATGAAAATTTATTGTCCAGTTGCAGGCTCAAACATTCCTGCATTAGCTGACGAGCTCTCTTCATGCCAATGCCTCTCCAATCATTTTCTTTATCCTATTCAAGTGACCACTATACACACAATACAATGCTAACTTTGCACCTCTGGTGTTGCTCAGCTTAATGTCAACACAGGCTATGGCAATGTGAGAGAAGAGACAAACTTTGTCCCCTTTTAGTTTTTGAGGTACTGAGTTACAAGAGTAACCACTCAGCTTTCCACCATAGCTAATGCGGACACCTGCAGTGAAGAACTTGGATCTCAAGTGAGAAATCTGTATAGCTCTGTACTCTGCCTATAAGGGGAATCTAGGACAACTATGTTATTTGGATGCCTAAGTGATGTGGATGCATCTGTGACCCAACATTCATTCTCCCTCTTTTCCTTGCCTCTCGACTATAATTGCAGATAAGGATGTTGGCTGGTAACAACACAGTTCAGATGTTTAGGTTTTGTGAAGACTACTTCATCTTAAAAATAAAATAAAGCACAGCCTTAAAATAAACTTTTTAACTGGGACACATCAATTTACTTTCTTATTAAGAACCACATTCTCTGCCAAACAGACCCACCTGCTCTCTGTTAGGCTTATGCTTCCTGGAGCAAAATAGTTTCCATTCTGCCTACTTCCCCCTACTGCAGTGCAGGAAACTGTCACCATGGTGTTTAGCATGAACTACTGAAGAGTTAGAGTAACTGACACAAATATTAGCAAAAATATCTGAATTGCTCTCAAAGATTTACAGAGAAAGGAGGGCTATAACTAGTCTACACTGCAGCCAAGTTACTTTTTCAACAGCAACATTTCTACAGTACAAGGGAATTTGGCTCCATTGGAGTTAGCTCATAGCAGTTTGTGTTGTGTTCTCCAACGACTTCAACTTCAGAAAAATGTCATGCAAACCAAAGCTCAAATATACTCAGACACAGTGTACAGTGAATGCTTCACATCCACAAGGATGAATTAGGTCTAGGGTTTAATCTGCAGATGATTTTTTGCTGTCAAACAACCTCCCATTTGGATAGAAGCATTCTTATGCACAAATGCATGCCCTGAGTTTAGCTATATTCAGAGTTTCTGAAGGTACTTTCACTGATTCTTTGTGTCTTTCAGGGAAAAAAAAAAAAAAGTACAACACAAAGTGTTTAACTGAATAAAAACAAAGCATACACCAAACACCCCACTGAAAGAAATCTGAGTGAAATGAATTTTTCAGTTGTCTGTATCATTCATATTCCTTTCAACCCACTTGAGCAAAAGCCCTATTGAGAGAAAGGAGCTTGGCCTCAGACAAGATTTCCTGCAAACGTGATTGAGCCTAGAGCACCCAGTGCAGGTCTGCCAATCTCCACCACTCTCACCTGCAGCATGGACAAACCTACAAACTGTCAGAGCTTGATGCTGGCTCAGTCAAGAGCTGCTGGAGAACAGTACATTCAGGGCAGGCACTGTCACCTGTCCCCAAGCACATGACAATGCAGCACTGTTACAAGGCTGACAAGAGCAGAGGGTTACCAGGGCTTTTGATCAAACAGAAAATACGGAGTGCAGGAATATGAATGGTATCCTGCAAATGACTATTTGTTCCTCAAAATGGATGAAATCTGCAAAGCTGTCATCAGAGTGGCAAATTACAGAATCAACAGGAGGGTGTTTCAGTCTGCTAAGTTATGGAAGACCTGGATCGAATTCACTTGCCTTTCACGACTTTTAAACACTGGTTGAGGAGTAACAAGATATTGCACCTTTCATTTTCAGAGCTCAAAGAGCTTACATAGCATTTGTATGTCACTAGAAGCAGAGAAGGAGATAACCTAGGGAGACCAAGGAGAGCTGGACAGAGTAATCTCATGAAGTTCAACAAGGGGACTGCACCTAGGGAGGAATAACCCATGTATCAGTAAAGGTTGAAGGCTGTCCTGGTGAACAGCTGGATGACTATGAGCAAGCAATGTGCCCTCGTGGTCAAGAAGACCAGTGGCATCCCGAGATGCATCAAGAATAGTGTGGCAAACAGGTTGAGGAAGGTTCTCCTCACCCTCTCCTCTGATGGTGGAGTCACCGCCCTGGAGTCATTCAAAACCCACCTGGATACTGTCCTAGTCAACCTGCTCTAGGTGAACCTGCTCCAGCAAGAGGGTTAGACTACGTGATCTCCAGAGGTCCTTTCCAACTTGTATCATTCTGCAATTCTGTGATGGGACAAGAAACATGCTAACTGCCTTAGGGACTAGGCATAAAAGCCCTGATTGTGCAGCCTGTGTTCTCCTGACTGGGAATGCTCCATCCAGTGCAGTTCTATGCTTCTAAAGTTGAAACAATGCAGAGAAGAGAGAAGGAAATTTCAGCTAAATGTCACAAATAATAGGACCTCTGTTTAAAAAAGGCAGGTAACCCACGAAAGGTGAATATGCATGAAGACAGAGGCTGGGGAAAAAAAAAACAGCAAACAAAGAATTAGAAGGAAAACTTGTTTCTTAAGAGGTTTTATGAAATTCCTTCAAAAATTCTGAGGGGACTAAAACTAACTAAGTTACTTTCTATTAAGAAGGGATAGCACAAGAGACGTGACACCAGCACTACATATATAAGCTCTGGATCCGTATGTACAACAGAGGCTGACTTTGATTTATGTTGGGTTAACAAGAAGCAGTGCTCAAAAACGAGTGAATTGTGCTGGCAGATGGCTCATTGTCCTCCTCCCCACGCTTCTGACTTGTACAGCATTATCTGGAACTGAAGTAACTAATTAAAGTCTGTTAGATACAATGTATGTCCCAACACCAGAGGAGGCAGGAAGACAGGTTCACTTCACAGTATTTCAGCTAGTAATCTTATTTCTAAGGTTCTTATTTCTCAGAATTAAAAGGTAAAAAAGCTTTCATGATGTGATGCTTCTAGACACACGTAGGCTTTGATCATTATCAGAAACGTGTGGGTACAGCAGGTGGAACCTTCACTGCTTTTAAAATACACAATATACTGAAAAATGCAAACATGTTGGGGGGAAGAAAGCTCTACAGCTGAATACAAGGGCAGCTCTCTGCAAAAGCTATTTCATACCCAGTGTCACACAGCAATCAAGGATCCTGCCAATTCTTGAAGTGACAATAAGCTACCACAGAGACAACACAATCTGCTCATAGATTCATTTCCCTTCCTCCTAAAGCTCAGTGCTGCTTTGGAAAACAAAAATGCTGTGTTGTGAACTTAATCCAATGCTAGTGGGCAGAAGATTTTTGTTGTTATTTTTTCTTCCTTTTTCTACTAAGAATGGGAGCCTCCTGTGACCTAAGGCTGGCAAGAATTATTGGATCCTTAGGTGGTCATAGTGGGCAGATGCAGCCTAAAAGAAAACAATCATTACAATTTTACTGTTGCCACTGAAAATGACAGCATTTCCCTTTTCTAAACAGAAGAAGGAAAGAATTAGTCACAGCCCATTCCTCCAATTTCTCTTTCAAGAAAAACCTTTTTTAGTCTCAGATTCTATAGCTGTGTGGAGAAAGCTGAGCAAGGGGGCGGTTTATTATTTTGGTGCATCACATTAAAAGGAAGGCAGAAAAACAAAGGCAATAGTATCTATTGCAATCTGATGCCTGAATGTACTTGGTAGTATATTCAACAGCTTTGCCTGTCTCAAAGCCCCAGGCAAAAACATGCCCCTCTCCCTGCTGTTCCTTCATTTCATGCTATAATGCTTCCAATTCTCCTTTTCAAAAGAATTATGCACATTATCTACCTGTTGCACACAATCTCCTTCCTATGGCCATCATAACCTTTGCAGATGTTGCTCCATCACTATCAGTAAAAGCTTGAGTCATTTAGTCTGGGGAGGAAATAGCATCTGGGAAAAGTGCCTTGATGATTAATTACAAAAAGACAGCAAGTTCCTCTTGCTAAATGCTGTCTAAAAGGAGAGTGGGGAGCTCCAATAAAAACTGAATGTAACAATATGCAGAATGAAGTTTTTCTAGACTTGATGTTTTGATTTTTATTTTTCGCTATGCTGCATAGTTTTGTCTTCATGGTTTCATTTAATTAATCAATAAAGTTCTGTTTAGCCAGTTTGAATCGCCAAATGTGACCTTCTTGGTGTTCCTCTACCACTTCAGACTGATGAAACTTGGAACACCTCAGCTTTTCTTCCCCATTCCTGCTAAGCACTCCTCTCTCCTATCCTTGTATAATATACACATCCTGTTTTTTAATTAATTTACTGAACACTCACATTTGTTTCTCATGTCAAGTCCTTACTGACAGTCCTCTTTATGATATTTTGTCAAGTTCAAAGTAAGGTGGACAACACACAGATTATTTCAGGACATTAGAATTCTGTGACTCAAGAACCAGACATTTCCCAGATGTCTAAGTATGAAGCTCACCTAAATTTAACTGCTCATGAGTGTAATCCTGACACCGGCAGAGTAACTCTTTTCCCACAGAACTCAAACATTCTGTGCATCCTCATCACTTTTCAAAGACCAGGTCAGGATAAAATACCTCATATTACTTCTTTATCCAACCCTTCACATCCACTGCACTTCCCCCAACAAAACCATATTACTGACTATTGACCTGTATTAAAAAAAATAAATTATCATATTACAATATCAGGATCCCAAAACTAGAACCCTTTGGGAAACGAGATGCACATTCACAAAAAGATTTAAAATTAAAATTCCTTTCTCACACACTGAGCACAAGAAGTAAAATCGACATGTAAAAACTACACAGTAAAAATCCCATAGCCAGCCAGGACACTGACAAGTTACAAAGCACTGCCAACCCAGTGGGATTGTGCAGGCTCATCCCTGGATAACACAAAGCACTGCTCAGTATTCTGACTTTGAATGATGAAGATTCATACCTCGTGGACTTTTCTGCACAGAGACATGCTGTGCTAAAACCTGGGATGAAATATACTCCTCAAAATGCAAACACGGAAAATTCCTGCCAAACGCCAAGTCTGAAGTAGCCATGATTCAGAGGGACAACTTGAGCAGAACAGGTACCAAGGGTGTCTGTTCTCTGGATTGATTTACAAACTAAGATTCTTCTAAATCATTAGACATTCCCCTGTCTCATGTGAGCAGACAGTGAGTCGAGTTCAGTGTATCTCATCGCCATCTGGAAACTCTACAGGCAAGGATATCTTCTCCATTGAGCTTTTGAATAGAATTAGCTTTCATCCAGCTGAAATCTTTGTTCTGAAGCTGTACAATCCCTGCTCTCCTCCTTCATAAGTCAGGTTTATGCCTTTTCCATGTGGTTTTGATATACTTGTAGAACTGGAGACCAAGGGAAAAAGAGCCTAATGCCTCAAAGAAAGGACCCCCAAGATAAGAACTCACACAAAATATTATTCTCAACCTCACCAGGTACTGTGTTCTGTATTGTTGCTCTTCTTAGCTATAATCTTTCATAAATGATATCAGATGGTGTTTGCCTTATCCAATAGCTTGGGCCATTGTTCCAGGCATGCATGCACATACATAACATTAATTTCTCTAGCCTATTAATAAAAGCAGAAGACAATAACAATGGCAAACTGAGTACAGATTATACCAATCTATTTCTGTGGCTACTTTCCTTTCTAAATTATATTTATGCATTTTCATTTCCAGTTTAAACATGAATATGACTAATTACCTTGTTACTATGATGGCCACAATCCAAAAACCTAGATAAAAGTATGTCATCATTTCAGTTCTGGTTCTAAATTTTGTTGCTTGAGTCGCAGGTGATTGAAGACTTTAACAAGCGTGCCCTAGGAAACCTGACTGCAAATGAAGTTGTCTTTATTTTATTTTCCCCATAAAGAGAAGGTTTAGCTCAGCATATTGCTCGCAGAGATGCACAAAGCACAATGGCTTGTTTTGGGCTGCTGCCATTCAGTTTCATGCTGCATCTCCATCTACAGTCATTAATCTTTTACCAACAGGAACACAATTAATCATAGTTGTTTGTTTTGGGTTTTTTGGTTGGGTTTTTGTGTTGTTGGGGTTTTTTGGGTTTTTTTTTGAAAAAGACAAACATCATAGTGATTTTTATAGAAAACAGTGCAAGGTACTCATCAAGAAGAGTCATTTTCTATTTTTCTTCTTAGTACACACTAATAGATTTGCTTACTGAAACCTGCTTGTCTTTACAGTACACAGAAATGCAGTGATTGAAAATACAAATAACCAATAGCAAAACCACATGAAGGAGCAGTCTGCTTAGTTGTGCTGTATAGGGCAATAAATGTCCTTTTACTGATAGCTGCACCATAAATAAAGAACAGATAGGTTTGAGAAAATGGTGTTTATGTTACTTCAGCGGTTATTATTAGGTGGAAATATTTTTCAATCTAGCTCATAGCACAAAATCTTTCCCTAAAGTGTGATGCAAATTTTGGTTCAAAATGAGTGAGACAAACAAAAAAAAAAATCTTACCAACTTCAGTGGGAGTTTTACTTGAATTAGTGCATGTTACTTGTGGACATACAAAAAAATCTTTGAAAGTATGTCAATTAATGCCATCTTCCTACCCCCCCCCCCTTTACTTACATTCTGGGTCAGAAATGGTCATTGACAGTTGTATGAAAATCTCATATTACTTATTTAGCCTTTTAGGTCTGAGAACTTACTTGAGCTCAGCTCTCATTAAGGTCAGTAAGAGTTCTGCCTGAATACAAATGATGCTCCCTCCACCTTCCACCCCTTCAAAAGATGACATTTGCCACATGGATTCATAGAAATCTTCATTGTTTTCTCTAGACATTTTATAACAGTCATTCTTTTAAATTCAATGTTACAAGCTTTTCTCTTTCCCCTCTTCCTTGTTTTTAAGAGAAGACAGCTACAGCAGACTGCCCCCTCCCCCCCCCCTTTTTATTTATTTATCTTTTCCTCATCCATAAGGTAATTGGCTTTCTGGAGAACTAACTGAATTTCCCAAATTTAATTTTAAAAGATGCTCCATAATATCCATTATAGCAAACACTGTCCTGCAGATTCAATTAGCAGGCTCTCTGGACCTGCTTATTTCTGAATTGAAAGTGCAGTACAGCCTGGATAAATGAATTACCTGAGCAGCGGAACTTCTTGCTCTTGATCTGGCTGATTCGTTTGTTGGCAAGGCGACGCGGATTGCTGCATCGAGCACCGCTGGTTTCTATCGGATTATCCTGCAGGTAATCAGCCAGCCACTTCAAATGGCAGTCGCACACAAATGGATTCTGAGCTAAATGTCTGCAAGAAGGATGGGATGTTTAATCAGAAGTGACCTGTGACACTGTACTCCATCACTGTTTTTCACAAACGCAAACCTGAAGAGTAGAGTAATTGAATAAGCTTCCAAAAACCCAGGCCTGGCGGAAACCACACAGAGCTGCACATGAATGGGAGAATTCTGTGAGCTATCACATTTCGTAGCTCATTAAGCCTGCTACAAGTCCTTTCATAGAGGAAGCAAAAATTAAGATAGCAAAGTCTGCTTTATGCTCACAGACCTCCTGTCTACAAAGTCCAGTGCTTCCTCCTGAGAGCCTGACATGCTGCCTTTAGAGAGAAATGCACCTTTTTAGATGTACCTGACCTGAAGATCATCTTGTATCCTGGTTGAAAAGAAATATTATTGGCACGCTCAGTTTCCTGGGGATCAAAACGTGAATTAGTAAAATGCTTTGGATCTGTGGGCAAAGCTAGAAGTGATCCAGAGGTCTCTTCTCAAGAGTAAAACTGGTATTTGCATACAGCCATCCTGTGTAAGAGTGTTCCCCTTCTGAGCATTTTTTCCTGGAGTAAAAATTTTTACTTTCGAGACTGAACTGTTGTTACAGGGTAGAACTTTAGTCTACCCTTCACCAAATTATAAACAACACATTTCCCACACATCTGGAAATAGATATTATAGCACTGACTTCAACTGGGTATTTTGACTTTGTTAATACAAATCTGCTAGAGTATCTCAGAGAGAAACAGTGTTTCTCCACTGCTAGCATGATTTATTCTGCTTGACAAAGTTGAGCACTGTATCAGGAGAGTTTGTCAGGTCTACCTCAGAGCTGGTTTCTGAGCGCAGTTAACTTGCACCAATCCCTCTAACTGAAAGGGAGCAGGACATGGCTTTCTGATAATTGCAAGGAGAGTTTATGAAATGACAGATGTTCAAATTTGGTTTGGACAGAGGTGTAAAGTTAGTGCCTCACAAGAATTCTGCTGTTAGTGTGTTTTTTCCACTTAGAAAAACTTCTTTTCTTTTCTGTTTGCAGTTATATTTATGAACTGTCACTTAACAGAGTAAGTATGAAATACAGGAGGGCAAGGGCTGCCAGGGAGTGGGAAATGAAAGCATACACAGCAGAAAGCTCCTGGAGAAACTAAAGATTACTGTTGTAGTGGAGTCATTCCTGGTGTGAAAGGTCCAAAGAACAAACAAGCATACAGAGGCAGAATATGGGACTAGTTTTATAGCTCCAGGGAAAAAAAAAGACAGAAAATGGCAATCACTTAGAGCTCTAAAAATGGGAGAATGAATCAAAACATTTAATGAAAAAGTGTCTTGGTGTGAAGCAACAAGTCCATTCCAGGTAGTGGCCACCAGGACTGGTGATAAAACCCCAGTGGAAACCAAGGAGCCATTTTTAGACCCTAAGGGTGCTGCCTGTTGTTCAACTGGACAATTCTTACATACCTCTGTAAATGAAACTTCTCTGTTACTCTTGTTTTCATGTGTATCTACGTACATCTATAGCATGTTGCAGCAGAAAAAAGCACAGTGAAGGGGGGTTGGAGGACAGGGTTTGGGGGTGGGTTGATTTTTCTAATGTCTTAATGGTTTGCAACAATACATCCTGGTGATGTATCTGGGGAATTAAGGCTGTACTTGTGGCTGAGGAGGTAGCAGATACCCTGCTGCTAGAAATAATTTTTTTACTATGAATTGAAACATTTATATAACTAACTTGGCCAATGCTTTTCCAGTATTAAAATATATATGTGTGTGTGTGTCTATACATTAGCAATAAAATAGCATTGGTTTTATACACACATACATATTTTAACACTAAAAATGCCTGTGCTTGCACACTACGTAAACACACAGAACTTCTTCTCTACATATGCACACACAAATATATACATAAACTCACATATGTGCTATTGGATAAGGGGGTTCCTCCTAGTTTTTAGTTTCTATCAGGCTGCCAACTCCAGCTCTGAGGGAAGAGTACTGTTTACCTTATTATCCTACTACTTACAGTTTTAAGATGAAACCATCTTTTGTAATTTCTGCTCTCTTGCTTCCAATTTGGCTTCTGATCCCTCTTCTCCTAATGCTTCCAATTCAAAGACTCTCAGAAAATGTTTAGTGGGTTGTCTTAATGGGTCAAATAATACAATGTACCATTTCCCCTAAGCAGAACACCAGCTGAAATGTGGTTTCCAAAGTCACAAACTGTACAGCAGGACTCAGACCCAGCAAGGAGAGATGCCAACAACACTAGAAAGTGTTAGGTGATATCTTCGATAGATTTTGCTGTTTCCATATTGCACAGAGTCAAATGTCCCTATTATCTTCCCAACAAACAGTATGAATTAATTACTCTGAGGGCTTAAGACACTTACGACATTTATGTTGCTATGGGCAGGTTTTATTGATAGCTGGCTGTGCTGAATTTAAGTAATACTTCTTTTTCTCGCTACTTTTATTTCTGCCAGAAAAGGAAGGGCTACTACCCTAGGGTCTATTCCAAACTGTTTTAATCTCAGATGCAAAGCCTTTGCAAAAACAGGCAACATCTTTGTGGGAAAAGGAGAGAGCTGTCATTTATGATATTCCTGCATACTCACAGAGTCTGGATCGATCGGAGAGGTGTGAAGAGCCCCTTGCTGATGGTCTGCAGTTTGTTGTCATAAAGAGATAGCAGTTTGAGATTATGCAGACCTTGGAACGTGTTTACCCTCAGGCAGTTGATCTTATTGGCATTGAGGAGCCTGAAAACAGAGGAAAGGTTTATCATTCATTAATCTTGTAATAATCAAATATAGATAGACTGAACTTCAGGGTTAAATCTTTAAAAAATATAAACCCAGTCACCAAAGCCAACCCACACATAAAGGTATTCATTTGCCATTAAAAAGGTGAAAAACCACAGCCTGTGATGGTACTCCAGTAGCTGGAGAATATATAGACATACAACTGCTACCAATCTTAAAACACTGACAAGATCTTGTGGGTTTTTTTCACCCACCCCCAATTTGTTCAAAATTCTTCACAAATATTTAAAGAAGTCTTCAGCTTAATACACACAAAAATGGTAAATGCTCCCCACTTTATTATTCCATGCACACACTCATACACAAAGTCCACAGTCAGAAGAAACTTTTTTTTCAGTTTTCTTTATCAGCAGCTGTCTTAAATCTAACTGAAATTCCAGAAGCCTGACTTCTTTTGATAAGCAGTGCAGGGTTAATTTGATCATGAAAGAAAAGAAAACATGATTCTCCTCAGAGACAAGAAGAGAGAAGTGTAGGGTCTGGACTAAAATTTGCTGAAAAGCAGTCTCACTTCATACCTAAGAAGAGTCAAGCACTGGACCAGGCTGCTCAGATGAGTTGAGCAGTCTCCCATCATATGCTACGCTGGACCTTGTTCTCACCAACAGGGAAGGGCTGGTAACAAATGTGAGGCTCAGAGACGGCCTTGGCTGCAGTGACCATGAAGCAGTTGAATTTAATCTCCTCAGGGCAATCAGGAGGACATATTCTAAGCTTACGACCCTAGACTTTAGGCGTGCAGACTTCGATCGCTGCAGGGATCTGCTGGCCAAAGTGTCGTGGGATGAAGCCCTGGAGGGAAGAGGGACCCAGGACAGCTGGTCAGTATTCAAGGACCACCTCCTCTGTGTCCAGGAGCTATGTATACCTATAAGGAGAAAAGCAGGAAGGAATGCTAGGAGGCCTGCCTGGATGAACAAGGAGCTGCTGGACACACTATCACGTAAAAAGAAACTCTACAGGAAGTGGAAGGAAGGACAGATAGAACAGGGGGTATATAAGGAAGCTGCCCGAGCAGCAAGAGGCCTGGTTAGGAAAGCCAAAGCAGAGTTTGAACTGAATCTAGCCAGGGGGGTTAAAGGGAACACTAAGAATTTCTATAGGTATATTAATGGCAAGAAGAAGACTAGGGAAGGTGTGGGCCCCCTCAGAAAGGAAAGTGGTGAATTGGTCACAAGTGATGTGGAAAAGGCTGAGGTACTCAATCACTTCTTTACCTCAGTCTTCACTGCAAGGGCCTCCAGCCACACTCCTGGTGTCATGGCAGACGATGCCAGGGACGGGGAGGAAGAACTGCCCATCATAAGTGAAGCTCAGGTTCGTGATCACCTGAAGAACCTGAAAGTGTTCAAGTCCATGGGACCCGACGGGATACACCCACGGGTGCTGAGAGAACTGGCAGATGAGGTTGCCAAGCCCCTCTCTATTATATTCCAGAAGTCATGGCAGACTGGGGAAGTCCCCACAGACTGGAAAAGGGGAAACATTGCTCCCATTTTCAAAAAGGGCAAGAAGGAGGAACCGGGGAACTACAGGCCAGTCAGTCTCACCTCTGTGCCCGGAAAGATCATGGAGCAGATCCTCCTGGAGGCACTAATGACTCAGAAGAATAGTGAAGAGGTGATTGGGAATAGTCAGCATGGCTTTGCCAAGGGCAAATCCTGCCTGACAAACCTGGTGGCCTTCTATGATCAGGTGACAGCATTAATAGATGAGGGGCGAGCAACTGATGTCGTTTACCTGGATTTGAGCAAAGCCTTCGACACTGTCCCACACCACCTCCTGGTCTCCAAGCTGGCGACACATGGGTTTGATGGATGGACCACTAGATGGATAAAGAATTGGCTTGATGGCCGCACCCAAAGAGTGGCTGTCAACGGGTCCATGTCCCAGTGGAGGCCAGTGACAAGCGGAGTCCCTCAGGGATCAGTCCTGGGACCTGTCTTGTTCAACATCTTTGTGGGTGACATGGACAGTGGCATCGAGTGCACCCTCAGCAAGTTTGCTGATGACACCAAGCTGTGTGGTGCAGTGGACACCCTGGAGGGAAGGGATGCCATCCAGAGGGACCTGGACAGGCTGGAGAGGTGGGCACAAGCCAACCTCATGAGCTTCAACAAGACCAAGTGCAGGGTCCTGCATCTGGGTCGAGGCAATCCCAGGCACAAATACAGGCTGGGCAGTGACTGGCTGGAGAGCAGCCCCGAGGAGAGAGACTTGGGGGTGCTGGTGGACGAGAAGCTCGACATGAGCTCTCAATGTGCGCTTGCAGCCCGGAAAGCCAATCAGATCCTGGGCTGCATCAGGAGAAGTGTGACCAGCAGGTCAAGGGAGGTGCTTCTCCCCCTCTACTCAGCTCTGGTGAGACCCCACCTGGAGTACTGCGTCCAGTTCTGGAGCCCATATTACAGGAGAGATGTGGACGTGCTGGAGCGTGTCCAGAGAAGGGCCACGAGGATGATCAGAGGGCTGGAGCACCTCTCCTATGAGGACAGACTGAAGGAGTTGGGGCTGTTCAGTCTGGAGAAGAGAAGGCTCCGAGGTGACCTCATTGTGGCCTTCCAGTATCTGAAGGGGGCCTACAGGAAGGCTGGGGAGGGACTTCTCAGGATCTCAGGTAGTGATAGGACTAGGGGGAATGGAATGAAGCTGGAAATGGGGAGATTCAGGCTGGATGTGAGGAAGAAGTTCTTTACCATGAGAGTGGTGAAGCCCTGGAATGGGTTGTCCAGGGAGGTGGTTGAGGCCCAGTCCCTGGAGGTGTTTAAAACCAGGCTGGACGAGGCTCTGGCCAGCGTGATCTAGTGTAGGGTGTCCCTGCCCATGGCAGGGGGGTTGGAACTAGATGATCCTTGTGGTCTCTTCCAACCCTGACTGATTCTATGATTCTATGATTCTATGATCATTGGAGGTTTTCAAGACGATACTGAATAAAGCCATGAGCAACCTGTATCAGTTACACCACAGTCCTGTGCAGTCATGGAAAAGCAGCACAAAGGCAATTTACATCCTTTTAAAAAATGTATTTTCCACATCTACAGAGCAGCTGGTTGGAAGAACTAATGAGTTCAGCCAGTACTTGTGCAAGTTCTCTTAAGATGATCCAGCCAGAGTTCTGTCACCGAAACATTTTTTCTGTCATGTATACAAGTATATACAACCCCAACAAGAAGCTAGATCTCCCTCCAATACAAGAACATTTAAATTGTCCCAGTCATCTGCATATGTAGTATTTTAGGTGCAGAAGGAAAATAGGCAAGAAATGACCTGTTCTTACAAAAGCCAGAATCCCCATCTTTTTACTGAGAAAAATGCTACATTGCAAACAATTGATGCTATTAATTCAGTTCTCTTGGTCATTAAATTCTTGCTACTTTGACAATAACTTTGAAGGGCTTAATATTGCAGCACTGTGGCCCTCTATGGGGCATCACACTAATACTAAATCAGAAGAAAATGTGTTTATAAATAAAAAGGAAAAGTCATCTTCCATTCCTCAGCAAGCAAACAATGCCTCTTAACCACAGCTCTAGCAGCACTGCATGTACACTGCTACATACAACAGGGCAACCTGTCAATGAAGAACTGCATACATGTTAGCTGCACATGATGCAGCTCCACAAAATAACCTCAGAAGTTACTTCTTCTGCATAGCAAGCTGGATTTGCGTTGCTGAAACCTTTGGAACACTGTGCAGTCAGTACAGCTCTCTGCTCCTACTGTCCTTTTGACAGCACCTCATTACTGCAGTGAATGGCTACAGTAATTGTGAAACATAAAAGACAAGACAGAAGCATGCTTGACCAAAGCCCTTTTCTCAAGGAGAACAGGAACACAGTGCTTTGGAATGAGAGGGAGTCAGAACACAACTCACCTTTCCAGCCTACAGAACAGTCAATATCAATTTACCAGAAGTTTCTTCTTTTGTGAGAAACAGTTTGGTGTCAAAGGACAGAAAGTCCCACAGAAGGCAATGATGAATAAAGGAGGTTACATTTTTGCATGAACTACTAACCAAAAAAAATTTATGAAATCATATGCTAGACTGGTATGACCTCTCTAGAATCTGTACTATTGTGACTGATAATTATGTGACACCTCATCCACACTCCTGGTGTGTGTTACTTCTGGTTGACTCCACCAGAAGTAACAGCACAATTTTCATATTAGGCTGCAAGAACAGTTTCTACCACGCATCTGACTTCTAAGATTTTCCGCCAACAGCAAACATCAATGTCACTGCTTACAAGCCATTTGTGTGTCCTAGCCAAAGCAGTTTATTCCCTGTTGGTTCTTGTGCATTATGCATTACTCTTTCAAGTTTGCACATTAACTTTTCCACAAAGAACAGTTAAGGAGCTATTAGAGAGCAGAATTAGCCAGTGAGTTTTGAACAATAACCCTAGACATGCACTTACGCATTACAAGTCTTTTGGTTTCTAACCCTTGTCCTTGTGCACTGCTCCCACAATGGGTTTAAGTAATGCACATTAGAATCACGGAATCATTAAGGTTGGAAAGATGTCTAAAATCATTGAGTCCAACCATCGATGTAGCAGGACCATGGCCATTAAACCATGTTCCCACGTGTCACATCTACACCTCTAGGGATGGTGACTCCACCACCTCCCTGGGCAGCCTGTTCCAGGGACTGACCAGTCTTGCAGAAAAGGAATTTTTCCTAATATCCAACCTAAAATTTCCCTGGAGCAACGTGAGGCCATTTCCTCTCATCCTATCACCTGATACTAGGGAGAAGGGACTCCTTTCAGGGAGCTGTAGAGAGCAATGAAGTTTTCTCTTAGCCTTCTCTTCTCCAGACTAAACAACCCCAGCTCCCTCTGCCTCTCCTCACCAGACCTGTTCTTCAGACCCTTCCTCAGCTTTGCTGCCCTTCTCTGGACCTGCTTCAGCAACTCAATGTCCTTGTGGTGAGGGGCTTCAACTGATCACTCCATGACAGAGGCTTGGGATGTAACTTATACAGGATGAAACTTCGATTTATTTTGCCAGGTGCTTTTTTTCTCCCCAAATACTACAGTAATATTTTCTGTTACAAGCAGGACTTGTAGAAAAGCATAAAGAGCAAATAACAAAATATTTTTTTTTCATTTTGAAAATAACCTCATTAATATGAGAACTTACAACTGAACTACAGCTGTATTTGTGTATGTGGATAAACAGTGTGTCTTTTAGTGATGCTTAAGTGCACACACCAGAGCGGTGTGCTGTGCAGATGCCATTTGCTCCTGTGCAAAGAGTGAACTTGAAGTCTAATCATCATTGATCCCACTTAATAAATCCTCAGAGCAAAAGCTGACCTAGAACTGCAGTGAATGCACAGGATTCAAATTCATTCTCTGATTAGTTTCAACAAAACATGAATAAACTCAACACTGGAAATCTGAATTTAGAATGTGACAAGTTTTGCTGGTAGGGGTTTTCAATGACTGGATTCGTAGTGATACAATCTCTGACATTTCTGTAAGATCCAAAATGGGAGAAACTGATCCTGCACGTAGCCACAAATAGAGAAGCACACTCTCTCCTTCAAGCATCAGAGATAGCAATTTGGAACAGGAAAGTGCTTCTGCAGACTGTTTAGAAGCGGGAATTCAGGTCCTACACAGCTTTCCTAAGTTGACAACAGTTATTCTGTATAATATCTACGCTATATATGTTCAGTAGCTAAATCTAAAGAGCAAAGATAGCATGCACAACAATAACACAGATGTGGTCACAGTTGGTGAATCATGAAATAGATTAATGGCTTATTTCTGATTGGAATCAGTGAGAAAGAGGAGGGGAGAAATGAAAAACCATGAGAAAGCAGAATAAATCACCCCTAATTTTTTTTCTTCCCACTTACTGTGAGTTAGGATATGATCCTTGGCCAGAAGCATTAAGGTTTCTATTCCTTTGAAAATTCTGTTCTTTTAAAATAGCCCCTCTATGGATAGTCCCCTTTATAAATTCCAATTCTTTGGAATTTAATCTTTCTTCACTATCACAGCCTCCCTCATGACATCTAATTATGAAGTAGCAGTACAAGGCTGGCCTTGCATGGAGTTAAATGTGGTTCTAAGATTTATTTTTTTTTTTAAACTAACACCAAGGCAATGAGAAAAACATACTCTAGGGAGGTAGAAACACTGATCTTTCTTAAATACAAAACCGTGCTGTAAAACATGGCAAAGGTTCTTTATATTGGACTCACACCAAAAGAAGGGACAATATTAAATATTGAGTCTTATTTAGCAAGAATTACATGGTATTTATTTTGCACCAATTTATGGTGAAAGTAAATTCCACTGATTTTCCTATTTTGTTATTGGCTTAATTGGATGAGATTTACATACAGCCTCCAGATGTGGTGCAGCATTCAGAAGGAGGTTGAACATTCAAGTAGAAATAAAACTGCCTTTTACAGAGGGATGATGGATTATTAACTCAGGTCTCCATTTTCATCCCTCTGGATATGTTAAAAAATAAAGAAATCTCTGCAAGCCTAGGACCACCATAGAACATAGGAGAATGGTTAAAGACCTTGTGGTTTACACATCACTGAAAGCAATGAGCAGAGCAGTATTACAATTCCATGAACCCATTTCCTGAAAAAGTGAGTTTGTCCACACACATTGAAATAATAATGTTTCAGCTAAGCTCTTTGAATGAATGTGCACTGAATTGGCACTGTAATTGTATCAGATGCTCACAAGCACCATCTGCATAATTAAGATGGTCCATAATTGAATTATATGCCCAAGCACAGTTTCAAGTGATTAACATTTAAATAACATTTTGAACTATAAACCCAAAATGATTGAAAAATTGTTTTTTTTTAAGAGCAAATACGGATGTTTATATGGCTTTTACTCTTCTCAATGTTTGTATTTTCAGCTCAGTGAAGTCAAGTAATCAAACTATAGGCAAATAAGTACATAATTTGGAGAATGAAAGAGCAGCTTATCAACCTTTAAACATTCTGGAGACAGCAGGTTGATTTCTGTTGCTACAGGATGGACCAGAAATCATTCTAGGTACATTAGTGAAACAAAAGGAAATTGTCAGGGAGCCACTAGAAAACTTCTCTTTTTCACTAGCTTTGTGTTTTGACAGTAATGACAACATGATGAGAATGAAAATGCATCTCAAGAACTGTCTGGCACATCCCACATGCCAGACTCCACTTGGGGAAAATGAGAACTCACCAGAAAAAGGCAGGTGTAAAATACATAGGAGACTTGCATGGAAGGAGAGAACTGGGTAATAGTTTTGCATGGGTTACAGCAGAATACAAATCAAATATACAAGACTTTTATAGAATATCAATAGCCAAGTGAGTCAAGAATTATCTTTAACACAACTCATCACAGAGAACAGCTGACATGCCAATATGGAAGTACCTAGTCAAGTGCTCCATCGTCCTAGCAGTCAATGACAAGCCATGTCTAACAACAGAACTGTGTGTCCTTGCTTACTTATGGGAAAAATAATTATATGAGGTTCCAGGAATGTTTTTTAATGGCCTGGAGTGTAGGGGAGTAATCTGATTGCCACTCACTGTGCCAAGATATTTAGATATCTACTAAAATTTTATTTTCTAATGTAATGACTGACCAATACCATCAGCGCTTCAATTGATAATACTCAGTGTGAAATCATCATTATGCTTGCTTGAACCAGCTTCAAGTGTTTCTCCATGTGCAAGAAACTGGATGGTGGGGATGATGATGAAAAATCTATTCAACAAACATTAAAATGGAAAAATCACAAGCTGATAATGAGGCAAGAAGGAAGCATAGAACATAGTCCTGGTTTAGTGAGACAGTCCTGGTTTAGGGAGACTTTAGTCTCCTTTCATTTCTGATAGAAAAGACTGCAACACCAGTTTGAAAATCATCCACAAAATCCTGTGTTACTACCTGGAGAATTATAAGTGAGTGCTGTTACAGCACCTGGACTTCTGCTATTCAACTTCAATATTGTCTGACTTATGCACGCAGGTAATGTGACAGCTGACTTTAGATAACCAAACAGTAACTCAGATGCTCAATAGAATGAACACATTTTCTCACCTTCCTGCACTATCAGGAAGTTAGTTTCTTGTGCAATAATAACTCAGAGAGTTTCTGTCAGGTGCGTCCAGCACTGGCGTCAGAAGAGCTAACGAATTACACACTGACGTATGAACCAGCAGTTGTTTTGGGAAACTGTACGCAGACAGGCTACAGAAGTGACACAGAAAAGGCAGATGCTGTTACGGTCTTTCATTAGTGCTTGACTGTAATTGTATTTCTGTGTCTGGCAGATGCTGCTCCCTCACTTTAACAGCAGTTATTGAGCTTAGTAATGTTATCACAATAGCAGCTCAAATGCAGAAATCGGAAGGAAAAAAAGCTTAAGGCAAGTGGCTTGAAAACAATTCTAAAGCTATTAAATGGGTCTGTGCAGAGAATATTCCGCCCTAGACTAGAAGGACAAAGGTTGCACAGCATCTCAGCTGTAGTCAGGAATATTTTGAGCAATCAAGGGAACATTCATATGCCATTTTGCTAAGAATTTAAAATTACAGAACCCAGAAATTACCTAGGTTACAGATGACCTCCAGAGGTTATCTGGTCTGAATCATGACCATATTATAGATATTTAATGCAAATATTTGCTTTATCTGAGAAATAATTATTTCATCAGATCACAGCGTAATTCAGAATGGCAGGAAGCTTGAGAGCTTTATTCTATTAGATTCCCCAAACCAAGTGAGCTGTAAGGCCAGACCAGGCTGCTTTGAGTTTTATTCAATATGGTCTTTAAAATCTTCAAGGACAGAGAATGCACAACTTTCTGGGCAGCTTGCTCCACAGTATGGATTGTAGTTGTGAAAATGCTTCCCCTCACATCTAGTCAGAAGGTATCTTTTTTTAATATCTGTTGTCAATTCTCTATTAGAAAAATGAGGAACTCCATGGAATAATATTTGATCCACCACTCAAACCTCAGAAAGATTGCTATGGGAGGAGGAGAGACTACTGTGCCAGTCTTTCCCAGACATACTGGGAGATGGAAAACTGACATTTCTTCCTTCTGGCACTTATATACTGTTTGCATCACTGTTTAACGATACCCAAGTATACAAGGGTGCAATGTATACAATACAAAATATTGGAATTGATATACATTCTTCCTGTAGTTTTGTATTTTTTGTTTTAAAAATACTTTGCATTGGTTTGTGCTTCGCTGGATTTTCTTTGAGCTTCTAACAAGCTCTGAAAGTACACAATAAATAACTGGTAGATCCTGGTTTAAGCTCTTAAGTACTGGGATTAAATTTACAATTACAAATCAACGCAAGCACTTCAAACTTGGCAAATTTGCCATGGACATATTTTCCAAGCAACCTCACCAAAAGAGCTATGGGACTTCCAAGTATTTCAAATATTCATCCAAGAAGAAACAGCACAAAAAAAGCTAAAAAGGAGATCACTCAACGCTGAATTTTCGGGCAGACTGATAATAGCAGTTTCTGAAAGGACACAGACAACTTGTCACTTCACATAAGTCTCTTTTAAATAAAACTCAGTTGCAGTTGCAAATATAATTTCTAGTTCTGATTTTTATCCAGGTGAGATGATTTGATCCAGAAGTCTTAATTTTTCACCACTTTTGAAGTTACTTTATCTGTTCAGTATGTCTAACTCCAGTTATGTCTAACTTCCAACTACAGTGCTGAGTTTTCCCTAATGATCAGACACTAGGAGAAGGCTGTAAGCTTTTGGCTTCATTTGATGATTTCAATATATATGCACCCCAGGAGTACCTGTACTTCCGGCAACATCAAAACAGAGCCCACTATAGGGATTCGTTCCTGACCTGCAAGCCATGAGGATATCAATCATAAGATCTGGGATCAACATGCCTGAGCCTTTGTATGATTAGCAACTATGCAAAGTAACTGGCCTCAAGGAAAAGGGTTTATTGAAAAGTGATACTCGCCAAACATCTGAAAAATGAGATTTTATCCCCTTGTATTATTTTGCTAGACAACCTCTTTAAACATTAAAGAGTTGATGATACCTTCAGGTTCCAAGAAATAAGAGCACTGTGAAGCACACAGTGTATGACAGTAATGAAAAGGCTGCCAGAATGTTTGTTTTAATATGGTTTCAGAGAAGGAAGTAGATATGAAAAACACTGGTTAACAAACTTGGTGCCCGTTATCCACAGCTCACTGTCCTGAGCCACATGATTCACTGTTTCACTGCAGTCTGGCTCTGCTCATTTGGGAGCAAGCAGAGAAACCGTCAGCCTTATCTGTCACAGGGCTGCTGAAAGAGCAAGCTGCACAGTGTTATGTTGTGCCCCCTGTGCAGTGACTGGCAGACAGTTTGGCAAACTCACAGGCTCCTGAAAGAGCCTGTCCATGTTCCAGGAAAACTGAAAGACAGGTGAGAAGGACATTTAAATGTATTCCAGTTTATAGACAGATGAAGGTTAATCCAAGGCCTCCTGGACAGGAGTTCAAAGTGACCACAGCTAATGGTTACTTGAAAGCTTCCACCTTACACTGAAACCCTTTCCATTCTTTTGATACTCAAATGCAGGTTACATGAGCAACTGTCATTAATCAAACACTATTTTACAGCTTGGATGGTTTATTGCCCCAGTGAAATGAAAGGTTCAGTTTGCTGTTAAAATAAAAATAAAACCCAAAACAAACAAACAACCACACAAAACCCCACCCAAACCACTCCAGTTATTCATTTTTGGAAACCAGTTTGGCTCTCTATAATCCAAGCGGACCTAGAATTCTCAGAAGACACTCAGTCCAGCCTGCTGGATTAAGGATAGGATACAGTAGCTACAGTAGCTTTCTAGCATCCCCTCTCCTGGCAACTCTGAATAGGATACAGAAAATAACATGGTCCAAGAAAAGCTTCTGTTGCACAGAACAGATGGGTAGTTGGACTTCTGTAATGATGTCTGCTGCTGTATTGGTTACAATGGTGTCTTTAGGAAGACACACAATTTGTGAAATCAGCAATTTAACAGAAATTCTATTGTGATTATTTATGTGGGGAACGTTAACTACTTAAGATAGCTAATTATAATGATGGCTTCAGAAGCAGTATTTTAAATTAAATCAGTAAGGTTTTAAAAAAAACACAACAAATCTACACAAAACCAACATCATACCCCAAGAGAAAAACCGTATTATCTACCCATGCCTGGTTATTTTCTTGCCAAATATAACATAATATTTGCTTGCTCACCTCAGTCTTATATGACTGAAATACAGAATTCTAATGCTAGGCAGGCAGTTTAAAACTTGTTTGGAATTCTTTATTTCCCATACACCAGACCCCAATGGGGCAGTTGAGGATGCTGTATCTGACACCAGTGGTACTGTCTGCAGATGTAAAGCACTTAAATGAAACAACTGTACCAGAATAAAAGTGTAACAGTCTGGTCCTATATTGTGACAGTATATTGAAAGAGAAGGATAATAACGTTTCTGACTCTGATGAGTCTTATCCAAACCAGTAAATAACAATATTAGCAATTTCACAGTAATTATTTTTCCTTCTAAATGCAATTTCAATGATTTTATACAGGCCCCACAATGACTCCCTGTTTCTGTTTGTCTCCTGCTTCACCATACACCAGCATATTTTCAAAAATGCTCCAGCTCAAGCTTAGCAAATTACAGCAGCTACCAGGATACCTTAATCAGAGCATTCTTATCAGTGTGTCTCCAGACTAATAAGAAGAAATCCAATCTAGAGCCCACTGAACACTAAATTAGATCAAATCACAGGGCACTCTTCCAACTGTTCAACAGCAGGTCTAAAACCAACAAATGCCACTTCTTTTTTCAGTATCCATTAAAATAGTACAAGCAAACCCATAATAGCTGCTTCAAAGCCATGACCAGAAAAGCCTGCAAACATTTGTTTGCAGTTAAAGCATGACCATTCAGTATTCTCCTTGCCAAAAGCTACTTTACAGTCAAACACTTTCAAGAAGACCCTGAAAGGCTTCAGAGCCACAATAATCTGGAAATCCCATAATGGGGCAACCCACTTACATCTTTTCAGCTTTTAATGGTCTTATGGCATACAGATTTTGCCCCCTTAACAAAAAGGCACCAGTTGAGATGACTCAGACTTAAATATGTAATAGGTTGAAAGCCCACACTACACGCACACAAGGATTGTAATATAAAGGCATTGCAATCTGCCTGATGCTTTATGCAAAAGTTTTGGACCCACTTTTTTATAGGACACTGTGAGCCATGTGCTGAGTGATTATTATTCTTTTTCTTTTCTACTGGAAAAGATCCTAACTGTAAAATGTTCTGTGTTAGATACAGCACCTGTGTATCACTTTGAACTTGCAACCATAATATTTGAGGAAGAGGACTATGATAAAGCTCAGATTTATACAATATAGTTTCTTTCTCAGAGGTCAAAGTGACAAGCTAAGTTTTATCTCTCCTTTCACTGGCAGCATCTTCACTATACTGAAGGCAACCTGAGCCTGACAATGACTAACAGGCCAGTTATATAAGCACGCGCTGAGTCCCAGCTTCCAAACACTTATACTTCTTGTTCTCACACGTGGAAAAATGCCTCGCCTGCTAAATACACAGGCTGGCCGTAAAGACACTGAAGCACTAACAAACATGTGAGGTATGGGACAAGACAGAGGAAAGGAGATGCCAGAAAAGGCTGTGCAAAAGGTGAAGACAAAACAATTGGCCGCATGCAGGTGGTGATGAACAGCTTCCCACCATCACAGGTCAAGGACTGTCATAAACAAACCAAGATCTTTCTTGTCCTTCTCAAGAATAAAGTGGTCTGTGTTTGCAACTAAGATCTTAGGAATAAACTAAATTTCTGAGTAGTCATTCACTTAACATATAGAGCTATCTCTGTGATACCACATTTTAGGTCATGGGCTTTGCTCATGTATTTCTAATCTAAAGCTATGTCTACTTTTATGTAATACATAAATGCAGCAAACAGAGCAATCATGGAGTGATGGATTGAATGGCAATCATGAACTTTTAGATACTCATTTCTGGTTATGCCAAAACAGGAAGGCTTAAAATAACATGTCTAGAAGCTACTTTTTATTTTATATTTAATAGAATTTACTGTTTGGAAGTAGAGTGTTATGTGCTATATAAACCAGAAATTATTAACTCATCACGTGTCACCTTTGCTTTCAGAATGTATCATCCATGATGCAGAATATGAGGAATCCATAATAAACTCATTTTACTTTTGCTCCTTCTACTGACTGGCTGAAAGAGCAGCTGATTTCCTTCTCTTTGAAGGAGTTACTGGTTCCCAATGTGATTATGGAGACAAGAGTGAGTGAAATTTGCAATTTCACATTTGGCTTAGGAGATTTTGTATGCTACATTAATAAATACTGAGGACTGTATGATATCCATCTTAGCCCTGATTACAGATGTGTGTTTAATCCCAAATGGCATAAAATACTCAAATATACAATGCATTCTGAAATAATATCTCTTGCAACTAAGCCACATTCAGCATAAAAACAATATGGAACTGAGCATAGTTGGTGAGAATGAGATCTTTCATATTGCCATTTTGCTTTCAAGAGCAGGCACTTCCAACACAGTAGCCCTCAAGGATCTACATATTTAACCACAAATGCTAGACATGTAAAACCAGTCAGATGGCATTCCCACCCGCACATCAACCAGCGGCCAGCTTTCCTTTCTTGAACTTCAGCACATCTCTCATTTCCTCCCCACACACAAATCCTCTATGTCTATTACCCATTACACACACTGTGCAATAAAACTGTTGGCACCTTCCTTTTTTTCCCTCAGCCTTTGCCTCCCTCTTGTCTGACACAGAAACAATGGACTAGCACATCCTAGTGAGTTTTCAGTGGTAAAGGTGATTATATTAATGTCAGAAGCTAAAAAAAACCAGTAAACCTAGCTTGCCTGTAGAATAGAGAAGAGGAAGGGATCATACTCACAGCAGCTGCAGAGACACAAGATCATCAAAAAGGCCCTGGGGAATCTCTGTGATCTTGTTTCCATAGAGCACTCTGAAAGATTCAGGAAGACAAAATAAATCTTGAGTAACAGACCAGTTTAGTGTCCTCCCACATCTCTACATTATCATCCTTATTGATCTTGTGCACCATGCCCAGGGTCTGTGGGCATTTAATTTAACTACTGATCTCATTTTCTTTTTCAGAGAGCATGTGGTATTAAATGAGTTGTTATGATTCCGGCTTCGTCTGGTGTTGGAAAGAATTTTTAATGTAGACATTGGACATGATCCAAAAACGGTATCTGAAATATTTTTCATTCTGTTGAGGGATTTTTTCCCCACCCTTTTTAGAATTATTTTAACCACTGAAAGGTACATTGTCTGATGCAAAAACCTAGAATTCTGCTCAGTGATACTGAATTTAAAAGCAAGGAGCACAAGCTGGTTGTACATAAAGTTTCACATAACTGAATTGCTTCAGATATAATAACTGGCATGAAATGTAACACAGGAATCACTGGGTAAAATATTATGGCTTCACCAGCTGCTAGCTAATATAAAGAAATTTAGCTTGAACTGGGAACATACACTTCAGAAACTCAAAACTATTTAGGTATAGGTTAGTTACAAAAATCAGTAAAGATTCAATAATGCAAATGAGAGTCTCCGTATATATTTATTCAACCATATATATATATATATGACCTGATACCCATGATTCAGTTTTAATATTAATTTTTTTTTTTTTAATGGACAAATGCATATACAGTATTCTCAGAAATGGAACTAAAGGGAAAACCAGACAAAACCATCATTATGCTAAGATATATTACCTAGGGATCAGAGCAAGACCATGTATAAAAGGAACACCTGAATTTCAATCATGTCTAAAGTATTTACTCATGTAATTTCTGCAAGTTGATAAAATTTGTCAAATCAAAAAGTGAGTTAGGGGCTTATGTGGGCTCTGGTAAAAGAGAAGTAGATTAGTCTCCCTCTGAAAATTTTATGCCTTGCCTAAACATTTTAATATACACCAAATTGGGAAAACCAGCATTTATTTAATTTCTGTGCTCTATATAGGGCATAGTAAATGGTTATAACCCACCTCATGACAAAACTTTGTTGGCTGTCACTAAACTAGTTAATTCCTGAACTTTTTAACGTGAAATAATATGCTAGCAATTAATCAAATAGCCACGTGAGGCCTGGATGCTGGCTGAAGTTTTGGCTTATCCTGTCTTTCAACATATAAAATATTAGGGTGAGTTAACATAGTGAAAAACAAGCAGTTAGCATGACGGGCCATTTACAACACCCTCTGGCCTTCCCAGAGTATCACCACTTCAGTTTATCCTTCATCAGTCAGTGGAAGTATATCACCTCTGTGGGAGAGTTCCCAGACCAGCTCATTTCTGAGTCTAAATAAAATGAATCTAAATAAAATAACACCACACAATGTCCTACTTCTTCAAAATTTCATGCACTGTACATAGATTATTATAGTCTACCCAAAACTAGACAGAAATTTTGTCTGAACTTTGAAAGGTCCATTTAGACAGCAGTTTCAAAATATGAGATAAGTCACTGAATTTCACTGGGCTTTAAAACAACATCCAAATGGCTGATCACAGACTTGTTTCTGAACAAAGCAACTGATGTGAGCACCTGTATCAGGAAGAAAAAGCAAAACCTTTGCACATGAAATATTTATTAAAGGTTAAAATATTAAGATAAGGCACACAGAATCCAGTACACTTCCATTTCAGTCTCCACACTTTCTGAACAATTCTTTAGCACATGCATCATCTCTATACAAAGTTTAGAGTATAAGCTCTGTCACGTTAGATGAATATCTTCCTTAGATTTGTGAAGCAGCAGGACCATCAATGCTGATCAATAATGTATAATAGTGAAGCATGAAAGACGGAGTTCAGAAGCTAAGCTTCACAGTATGCAAAGAAAGAAGCAAAAAACAAAAGAAATCCTCACTCCGGACTAAGGGTTATTTTGGCCGTAGAAGTAAACCTGCTTTGTAAAGTGAAACCATAAAGCAGTCCCAACACTCACACCTAGGGCAGTTGTTAGTTACAGGACTATTAAATGCACACATCAAAATAAGATTCTCATGAGAGCAATTTACTCTGCTCTTGTGACCCCCTCCACTGCCTCCAGTTCTGGTGTCCACAGTATAAGAACACAGAGCTGTTGGAGTGGGTCCAGAGGAGGGACACAAAGATGATCCAAGGGCCAGAACACCTCTGCACAGGGTGAGGGAGTTGGTGCTGTTCAGCATTGAGAAGAGAACACTCTGGGGGGACCTTAGAGCTGCCTTCCAATACCTGAAGGGATCCTACAGGAAGGCTGGAGAAGTACTTTTCATAAGTGTATCTAGCAACAGGACAAGGAGGAATGGTTTTAAGCTGAGGGAGAGTAGGTTGAGACTGGATCTTAGGAAGAAGTTCATCAGCATGAAGGTGGTCTGACTCTGGAATAGGTTGCCCACAGGGGTTGTGGATGCCTTGTGGGTGCCTCCTTCCTGGGGTTGCTCAAGACCAGGTTGGATGAGGCCAAGTCTAGCTGTGAGGTGTCCCTGCCCATGGCAGGGAGGCAGGAACAGATGGTCTCTGATGTCCCTTCCAACCTCAGCCATTCTATGATTCTATGAATTTTTCACTTTTAATTTAGGAGATGGAAGATCATTGTGTAACATTCCACTGAATTTTAAACCTCGGATGTGTTTATACATGCTCTTCATTATTATTTTGAGAAAAATAAATCTGATTGAAATAAAACAAAGCTTAGATTTTTAGAAGCCATGAAAAGAAAACAAGCATTTTTCAAACCTAATTGAGCTTATGTGCATGTGGCACATTAACATTCAAACAAATTAACAGCTAAACAAAAGTCAGTATGAGAGCTCAGGCACTTGTCCCTAATTCATATTCATGCTCAGCACTACACAGAGCCAAATTAGCTAACTGCCTGCCATACCAGAGCTGAAGTCAAAGGGTCCTACAGAAAGAAGCAAACAGGAGGGGAGATACATAATGCACTACCTCTCATTTCTTGGGTTCCTGATTTTCATTTACTCTAATAAAAAGTACAGAAACTTTTGCTTTCCTCAGAGTTCTCTTTTTTCCCCCTGCTTATGACAGGAAGGCATATTCATACCAACAAACAGATTAATGGGCAGGTTCTTGATCCAAGACTTTTGTTCTGAAGATACCAACTGCTGCACTTCTAATAGTACTATCAACGTGTCAGCCTGCAGAGAAGTCTGGCTAGGTTATGGACATGCCATTACTGCAGCTGCTTTCCTCTGCCTCCTTTAATTCTGCCCATCTCAGTAGCACGCAACACAATGTTTCCAGAATAGCAGTTCGGGGGGGAAAAAAGAAACCAAACAAAAACTCCAACCATGAAAACTACCTCCAAAAAGCCACTTAACAAGAAACTCAGACAAGTCAGTTTAAGAACTTCATTTCAATCTCCAATGCTTTTACCAAGAAAGATGAATTTTAGATTTGTCTAAGGCTGTATGTTCAGTTGTATCCCTCACATATGCTGCAGAACATGCAGGTGTGCTGCCTACTGTGCAAGCCTGGCACAGGAATACAAATCCCTATCTATCCATCCCCTAGCACGTGTAATTTCAGACCCAAAATATTAAAAAAGAAATAAAAAATACCCTGAAGACAGAGAATTCTACATTCACAATGCTAGTTTTAAAAGTAGAACTCAAGATTAAGCCAAAACTAAGTGAGGCAGCAACAGCATCCTTTTTCTTATTTTTCCTACCTTTCTTTTCTCACCACGCATGGGAGTCCCTTTTGCAAAGACAGAGACAGTGAAGAAAACAGTCAGCAAGATGTGTGTGTTGGGTTGAAAGTCCCCCCCCCCCCATTATTTTACACCCAATAGTAATTTATTTACATTCTATTACTTTCTGTTCAAGATCTGTGAAAAAAAAAAAATTTTAAGGCATAGCCGAAACTACCACAATGTACAAACATACAAACACATCAGACTGGCCTGGGTATGATTTTTATACTAGTCTTTTCCAGAAGATAGGTACATGCAATACCAGAATGACCAGTGTGAAGAATCAGTCACTGTATTTTTAACTCAAGCAAGCTTTTCTCAATTTTTTGCAGGTGCTTTTGTAACATTAGCCTCTTGTTATGGCACAGGTGCAGCTGAGCCATCTGAGGGCTATATTCTTACGTGGCACGTAGAGCCATCAGTTTGCCATTTCACAGCTAAATGCTTTCAGCATGGCCACAAACCACAAGCTGCAGTTCTTCAAAAGTACTTGGCAGACTGGTTCACAACTTGCAGCAGTTTTCAGGCTGTGATCAACTTTCCCAACAATGAGAAGGACAACACACACAAAACAGAGATCTCTGTCTGCACCGCAAGCATTAGAGATCCCTGGAAAAGGCATCCTGTTCAACTGAAGAGTTATTATGGATCTCCAATAAGAAATTATATAAATATATGAAAGTCACAATCAGGTCTTCCACCTGATTCTGGTGTGCTATTTTAATACTGTTCCTCAAATGTATCTATTCCAAGACACAATTCAGTATTAAATTTACAGTTAGTTAATTGTTACTACTAAACTTCAAGTTTTGCAGATTAATCCAAGTAGTTAAAAATAAAGATTATACAGTGAAAATAGTAACTGTGTAGACTCATCTAAAAGTGTGGGACACAGATTTATCTAAAAGCTGGAGACTTTCAAAACCTGCCTGAATGTGCTCTTGTATGGCATACCTTAGGGTGATTCTGCTTTGGCAGGGGTGTTGGACTTGACAATCTCTGGAGGTCCCTTCTAACCCCTAACAGTCTGTGATACCAGAAGCACTGGGGGCACACATAACAAGTGTTACCTTGGGTGAGAATGTAATTAAGCACATAAGGTTTCTTCAGCATGGACTCAATATGGAAGTGTCTCATTGATTCTTTGCTGTCTCCAGACACACTCTGACCCCTTCAACAACTTTTGAATTAAGGAATCTGAAAAGAGTTTACCAACACAGGGCATTTCATATGCACCAAAATGTAGCACATCATCTTCTAAGGGCATCACAGGGCATGAAACAATAATTGCTGTGCTGTCTTTATTTTACAGTTCGTCGACCTACCTTACTTGCAAATGTAGTTGCAATTCAGCTGCTTTGAAAAGTAACATCTCAGAACATAGAGATTTTTTTCCTGGAAGGTGACAAAGAACTCTTTTGGAGGTATGAAATCTTAGCACAGAATCCCTTATTCTAGACCATATGGTTTCCAGCTAAGTGTTCCTTTATTTTGGCTTGACTGAAACATTCTTACTGAAGTGTCAAATTTTGACTGTCTGCAATGTCTTTTTCAGTCCTCAGAATGCTTTTAACTTTCCTTCAGACTGTAAAAACAATTCTTGTTAGGAAAAATTACATTTCCCAAGCTACAAACAATGGCACAGGCTCAGTAAGAATCCAAGTTTTCAAAAGGGGAGGGATTGATAGGGGTAAAAACAGCAATAAATTTCTAATATCTGAAAGAAATTTAGACATGTAATTTTTTCCCCCCTGCACTATTTCAGATTTCTTCAGAACAAGTCAGTCTCAATAAATCACATTAAAACTATCCAAAGCAATTTGTTACCTTAAAATAAGTTTGGCAGTTCTTACAATAGACAGTGTTTTATTGCAGATTTCAAATCACCATGAATGACATCACATACATCATCACTCAGGAGATGATGGTCTAAATGGGACTCCTATGTCAAAATCTAAGCTGTCTCTTGTCTTTGTGCCCAGGCTGAGCTAAGCTTTTAAATTGTTCACTAGCTTAACTCAGTATATGAACAAAAGCAAAGGAATTCTCCCTCTGCAGTGGTCTAAAATTTATTCATTCAGTTTAACACACTGAAGGCTTAGACTGTTTTGTCATATCTCATAAAATGTCCCCAGACAGTCTGGACATAGCCTTCCAAATCTACATTTGTGGGAAGTTTACTAACCCCAAGAATAACATTTTGATACTATTAACAATAACTCAATGCTGACACAATCCTCTCACTGATATTAGACAGATTTTGAGTTGATTAAATGAAAAATTAATTTAGTTCAGAAAGTGCGTGTAGCAATCTTGAAACATGAAACTATTCATAACTTAGTCCCCATGTTCCGTGCTGAGCTATTAACTGCTCCAACTCTAGCAAAGTGCAACTCTAACCATGTAACATGAACTGTGTGCTACAAATAGAGCATTTATCAAACTGCTTAAAATGAAGCTAACACATTAGTTCACAATCAACCAATTTTGCCACCCTTTTCACTGCAAGGGTGCTTTTTGTTTTCCTGTTTATATGGAAAGAAGTATCGGATGGCAAGACAAATCCCTCCAACGCAAAAGCCATGGCTGTATCACCATGGCTCACTGACATTTGTGCTGCTTGCTGTTTTTTTAGATTTGAATAATTTTAATCATTTGGTTTTTTATTTTGGATATTTTAGATGGTCCCAAGTACTGCAGTATCACTACCTCTCATGATCTTCAAAGTATACACTCTTGTGTCACCTCTGAGACAGAGAAATACTTCTTCCTCCCAAATCCCACAGCAGCATCTTTAAAACGAAAGACACTTTTTCTCAGTCCTTGGCTCACAGCTCTCCACAACTGTTCTCTCAAAAGCAGAGGCTGGATCTTACTTTGTCTTCTGTTTTGTCTATAAACAGGTTTACAGTTTGGTTCATACCAAACATATGCTAAGGATTTAAACCCTAGTGTCTAAATACTGAAAGGGAACTTCACATTCTGCTAACAATTAAACCCACAGCCCCAGAGCTGACTGAATGCCTCCCCAGTGCCACCTGCATGTAACACAATGGGAAAAAGAAAAGCTAGAAGACACTGAGAATAATCAAAAAAACATTCTTCAAGAAGAATGATTCTGGTTCCTTTATTGTTGCCACAGCCAAGAGAAAAAAAAAGTTATGGGCATGCTAAAATATTTCTATGAAAAACGGAGTAGAAATTCCTTGTTCCACACAATCATTATAAAACAGGGAACACAATCCCACTGAAAAAAAGGGTATGAAGAAAACAGCTACATTTTTTTTTTTCCCTTCTAGGGAATGAGAAGTCTTGAGTCCTTACAAGAACAAGCTTGCCTTTCTTTTGCTAAATACAGAGAAAAACCTGAGGTAGAAATGGGTTAGTTAAAAGTATTAAGATTTTGTGACCTATTTGACTCCCACAGGTGACTTTCTTGTTATAGAGAATCTACATATTAAAGATAAAAACTATGACCTGCTAGCATATGTCTCACTTAGCACTTTTAAAAGATTGAAATCTTATACTTTTAGGGAAAACTGCTTCTGTAATAAACATTCCTGTGTTTTGAAACTGTAATACAATGTTTTTCTTCCATCTCTCCATAGGTACAGTCGTCTGAGTACTCTGAGAAACACTTCTGCCTGGAAACACTAACCTAAGTAAGCTTCAGAAGAAAGTAGGTAGCAACCCACTATATATAGGCCTCCATTAGCCAGCCAGGCTATTGGCTGTCTTCCAGATAAGCACTTTCACTCTCTTGCACCCATAGGGAGCACTGCAATTGCATGCAAGCAGGGAGTTAAGGGAGGAGCAGCAAGTGGGAATAATGCAAGAATTTTAGGCACTACAGCAGTACTCCATTTTTAATGGGAGCAAAGTCACCTACTTTCACTTGTGCATTAATATTTTCCCCTCCTTTATTTCTGTTTTAACTCAGCTGGCCGAAAAGTCCAGCTGCTTGGTGCACAGAGTAAACCTCAACAGTGTCTCATTAACATGCTAGCCACCAATCACCTTTGACTTACGTCTATGAAAAATGAGTTACTCTCAGACTACAGTTATGGGGGCCTCAGGCACCAAAAAGGCTGTGCCAGCAACTAGTGGTGGCACTTCAATGGAGCCATCCTCTCCTACACTTGTCTTTCTGCAGTTGACAGAACTGGACTGGTGACTATGGCAGAGATTAGATAAAAGAAGATCCTCTGCTTCTCAGAAGTGGAAACCTGGGGGAAGTTTCTTCAGAGAAACCCAGATTCTGCAGAACAGCAGATAATCTTGTTCCATGAAAGTTCAATGAAGCTCAGAAACTCAGACAACTACAGAAGTGACCAGCACAGTGACCGACCATGGAAAATCAACTCTTGCCCATCAGTGACAGGGAAAACATTTGCAAAACCTACCTGAAAGCAACAACAAAACTTTTCAAAAGAAAGTAAAAGCCAATGGCAAGCACAATGGACAACTGAACCTAGAGAAGGAGGCTGACAATTTCAAGGCTGGAGTTAATACCATTGTAGAAATCAGCCTGTCAAAGAGGGGAGAAACAGATTGTGTGTTACAACAGCTTTGTGCAGCTACAGTAAAAGGCAACTGAGGCAGAGACAAAGACTGAATAAAGAAAGACTTCTCAGAGACAGTTCCCTTACTATAAAGCTTTCTGTGGTGCATCTCATCTCTCTGCCCTCTCACTTTCCCCTTGTAATCTCCTAGTGTTAACTTAAACACTACTTTACCCACTTGGATATAAACATATTTAAACATCATTTACTTAAAATGTAGTTTTGGATGACTGGGCAGAGGACATACAATCATTTCACTTGCTTCTGCGTGAAAGTCAAAACATACATTCCTACCCAGCTTATAGCCTCTCCTCTCTGATGTGTTCTGTCTCACTCCTGAGGCCACCTGGGGGTATCTGAATTGGATACAGCTAAAGCTGAATAACTTCTCAGTTGGGAAGTCAACCCCAGCAGAAATGTCTTGCCTATCTAGCTTACTCCTAGACTGGAAACCTGTAGCATTGCAGCATCAGCAGTGTTCAATAAATGCCATTCTCTTACAAATCATTTCCAGAGAGCACTGAAGGGGATCTGACCATTTCCACAGCATGTTGGATAACACTGCCCCAACTATCCAACAAAGGCTAGCAACACTTAATACCTGTTTCTGGCATTCTCCCAGCTGGATTCAGGGCACAAAAAAGGCTCATCCTTCTGCATTCCAGCTCAGTTTACTGCAACATGCAAGTTTACCACTGAGTAACTTTCTAATATTAGCACTAGTCAACAAGTTTATAAAGGTTGTTAGAATTATCCAGCATTCAGAGATTAAAACTAATTCAGAGATTAGAACTAAACTGCACTCTTTAAAATCAAACTGTGTTATATGAATATTGATGACCCAAAGGTTTTAGAACTATCTTTGAAACTAACACAGGTAATCATTCCAGTTGAGCTTACCCTCTTCTCTCAACCTAAGGCTCTTTACAACACTCTCTTCTAGTTCATTCTCCATATGCAGCTTCTGACCTTGTATTGCTCCTTCTACCCATTAAAGACTCGACTGTTTTAATGGTGCTGAGAGTATCTAGGTTGAAATATAGCAGCACTTAAATTCAGCTTGGTGCTAAAACAGTTTCTGTGCTCTACAAGGAGAAATGAATGGGTGTCAAGAGATCCTACCTTCATTTTATCTTCTGTATGAAGTAATATCTTAGTCCTGTTCTAGGTTAATAAAGTAGTAGTTACAGCTAAGAAACATAAACATTTTCTTAAGAGCTTAAGTTCTTCTGTAACTAGCTTGAAAAAAACACCAATAAACAAATAAAACAAAAAACTCACAAGATAATTCAATGCCAGCTCTTCAATATAGAAGAAAAAAACCCAACACTATTTCCCCTAAAACTGCTCCCTGATTTACACCACCAAACAGTGTCTGAGCTATGATAAGGCTTTGTGTGCTATGGTAAGTTAAGGGGTATGGATTAACACGCTGGTGCAAAAACACAGATCTGAAGAAATGACCATGTCAGTAACCTTGGGGGAATTAATCTATAAAAGAATTACTAGAGCCATGTAAATGGTTCTTCATTCTAACCCTCATGACCAATTTTTCACTTATAAAAGATCAGATGCTTCACAGAAACTGGCAACTGCACATGGAAGCATAAGTTCTCCCAGACAGCACATTATCATTTTTATTTCTCTTACATTCAAGCTCTCCCCAAATGCTCATTCAGCTCTACTTTCTACTTACAATGAAATGAGAGACTTCAAGCCTTTAAATGCATCAGGTGCAATGTCAGATATTTGATTCTTGCTGATGTCTCTGTAAAAAGAAAAGAGAGTTAAAAAAATTGTAAACAGGAAAATATTTTTGCTGTAGTTCATTGGAAGAATATACTTGATGCAAAAAAAACCCCAAAGAACTAAAAGATAATGCTGCATCAGAGAAATTATGAACTGTGTAAGGACAGAAATAGATGATCAGAAGATAGCAGTCGGTATGACAAGCCAGACCTTCCACGAATTGTTAGCTCCCATGTGTGACAGGCCAATCCTCTATTGTCTCAAAACAATGTGTGTGGCGGAGACAGGGCTGATAAGCTTTAATGAGTCTATTGTCTCAAACAAGGTGTCTTGTTTGTTACCTGGTCTTGAATAGACAGAGTGATAGCCATAATAGCTCTGAAGGAGAGCTGATATCTTAACAATGAAAAGAGAGAATTTCTGGGGAGGTGGGAATTGCCTCTTTAAAACTATGTGCCAGATATTGCACTGAAGGGGCCTGGTGCACACCTCTCTTTGGGATTTGGAGAGACTGCACCTCCACACCCTGCCAGAAGGGTCCACGTGTTGCATTTACCACAGAAGACCCTGCCGGGATGTACACTCACCACCAAGAACCTGGATTATTTCTGTGAAATTGTCACTAGATCCACACAGTGGTGATTTTTTTTTTTTTTAACTTCTTAACTCTCTAATTTTCCCTCTCCTTTTTCTTCCCATTTCCCTCTCTTCTGGTCCATTACCAAGAGTTTTCATTGGCTCTAACAAACCCAACTCCTCAGCTCTTTGGTGTTGGTTCACTTTAATTTACTCCAAGGGAATTTTTCAATCTTGACACAACCTCCGCCACTGCCCAGGTTTGGCTCAGGGTTGTGGCATTCTGCTAATGAGGTCTTTCGTTTTACGGACAAAGAGTTTAGAAAGAGCTTTGAAGAACAACTGTGAGGTAGCCCATTAAATAAAAATAGTTGACAAAAGCATTGTAAGAACTGCTAATAATGGAGATCATTTTCTGAGTGGGGTGGTCCACAAGAATCTGTAGCAGCCTATGACAAAACATAAAGGTTGGCTAAATGTTTAAGTGCAGGCATGGAAGGCTAACTGACATCAGTACAAAAGAATATATTTTGATTATAAGTAAAATGATAGATATGGTGACAAGAGGTTCTAAGGTAGCTGGAAAGTGCGGGCAGGACATGCATTAAGGAAGACATCTGTCAGCATGGGTAGGCACCAGAGGAATGGCTTCTGAGGCAGCAAGATTGTGTCTGCCTGAAGAGAATCCTGCGATAAATGAAATGTAAAGACAAACATATTCATAAATACCAGAAACATGCAGTGTAGTTACACAAAGTCCCAATCAAACCCCTAGGAAATTCCACTAAGGATTGGTCTCAATTTGCACGAAACAATATAAATAATAGTTAGGATGTCAAAATTCTTCTAAGGAGATTTAAATATCTCTGTCTAATATCAGTGGGGAAGGAACCAGACTACTCAGCCTTGGATTCCAAAGCAGGGACCACTGCCACTGACCAGCTCAGCACTGTACCAGTACTGATGATGTTTGGATTTTAATGGCCCAGAGAGAACAAGCAGTGCAAAATCCTACCATGGCCTTGATCTGGAGAGGCAGGTGAGAAGTTGACACAGCACTGGTAGGTCTGTGTAGTGTTTTCAGATACTGGGGAAAATCTCCATGTATCTGACTGGCAATTGTGGACCTCTGAAGCTTTAACATTGTGGGGAACACCCAGTGGGTGTTGCAGACCCTGTGTCAGGGAGTCCCAATGAGAATCCACCCTTTCAGCTATGATGTGAGTGGGATTCAGTTAAAGCCTGCTGTCATTTCCAAGGGAAAAAGTGTTCCTGGTTTGGAAAGCAACCAAACACACAAAGACAGCAATTGTGTCAGAATTTCTTTATACATTAACCCAAATTTACCACACTTGGGACCCGGGTGCTTACAACTGGGCACCTTGTCATGACTGTCACTGCAATCCAATCTTTCTGTCAATCAATTCAACCAGGTGCTTAGCTATAGGAATAACTTTCAGCCACCTTATTGCATTCACTGACACTTGGTATCAGTTTGTGTCAGCAGTATCAAATCTTTTAACTGATAGCTGAAGCTGGTGTAATGCAGTGTTTCATGTACATCTTCACTGTTATTTCCACTGGGGCACATCCTAAGGATCCCGGTCAGAATCTAAATAAACCTCACTTGAACAAGAACTTGGGAATCAGAAAGTAAGGAGGTTTCCCTTTTTATACACATTTTGAGCTGCAAACTCTGTTGGTTTAAATTTTAATGAAGCCCTTGAATTGTTTTCAAATTTAGTCACATAAAGTGGCATTTGTTTCATTTTATTAGTTTGTTTAGTAAGGCTCATGAACTGCTCTGCAATCTACTGATGTTTTCTATTACAACATCGTGCCTACAACAGCAACATTCAGTGAAGGTTTCCACTTCTTCACCTTGCAGAAACCTAATTTGTGACAGTCAAGTAGTAAGATTTGTTGTTATACAGGTTTTTGTGAAACAAGTTTAGACTGCCTGGTTGCATTTCCTGATTTTTATCTAGTAATTCTTATGCAAGCAGGATAGGATAGGATAGGATAGGATAGGATAGGATAGGATAGGATAGGATAGAATAGAATAGAATAGAATAGAATAGAATAGAATAGAATAGAATAGAATAGAATAGAATAGAACAGAACTAGACCAGGTTGGAAGAGACCTTCAAGATCATCACGTCCAACCCATCATCCAACACCATCTAATCAACTAAACCATGGCACCAAGCACCCTATCAAGTCTCTTTCTAAACACCTCCAATGATGGCAGGTCCACCACCTCCCTGGGCAGCCCATTCCAATGGGCAATCAGAAGTCTGATGTGAATTTGTGCTATCTATTTACTGAAAAGTATATTAAAGTTTTTTACAGTGACATGAAATTACAAGTTTGTTGAACAATGACAAGCATCTGAAAAGGGGGATTTATTTTTTTAAACAAGCATTTCAGCACTATTTTATTGATTTACTACATTTCAACATTTCCATCCTTTCTCTCTCTCTATGTCTGGACATAATGAGTGTATAACTAATGGTGCCTGAACGTGCATAAATGCCACGCTGGGTGATAGCACTCACCCACTTCATGCAGATGCATTACAATCAGCATTAGAAGATAATTAGGCACATTATTTCCTTTCCATTAGATCCCAAACTCCATTGCTGTTGGATAGGGAGGCTCCAATTCCTTCTGACTTGACTGAGGCAGAAGAATTCAATTATCACAGGATCAGAGGATGTCAGGGGTTGGAAAGGACCACTGGAGATCACCTAGTCCAGCTCCTCTACCAGAGCAGGACCATAGAATCTAGCACAGGTCACATACGAATGCATCCAGACAGGTGTTGAAAGTCTCCAGAGAAGGAGACTCTAAAACCTCTCTGGGGAGCCTGTTCCAGTGCTCCATGACCCTCACAGTGAAGAAGTTCCTCTTCATGCTGAGGTGGAACCTCCTGTGCTGTAGTTTAAATCCATTACCCCTTGCCCTATCACACGCTGCCACTGAGAAGAGCCTGTCCTGTCCCTCTTGACACTCAGCCCTCCGATATTTATGAAATCCCCTCTCAGTCTTCTCTCCTCCAGACTAAAAAGCCCCAGATCTCTCAGCCTTTCCTCATAAGGCAGTGCTCCAGTCCCTTAATCATCTTCATAGCCCTCCACTGGACTCTCTCGAGTAGATCCCTGTCCCTCTTGAACTGGGGAGCCCAAAACTGGATGCAATATTCCAGGTGAGGTCTCACCAGGGCAGAGTAGAGGGGAGGAGAACCCCCTCCATCTGCTGGACACAGTCCTCTTAATGCATCCCAGGATACCATTGGCCCTCTTGGTCACATTGCTGACCCATGGATATCTTGTTACCCACCAAGACTCCTAGGTCCTTCTCCATGGGGCTGCTCTCCAGCAGATTGCCTCCTAACCTGTACTGGTGCAGTTTATTATTCCTTCCCAGATGCAGGACTCTGCACTTATCCTTGTTGAACCTCATTAGGTTCCTTTTTGCCCAGCTCTCAGTCTGTCCAAGTCTTGCTGAACCGCCACACAGGCTTCAGGTGTATCAGCCAAGCCTCCCAGCTTGGTATTTTCAGCAAACTTGCTGAGCAGACACTCTGTCCCCTCATCAATGTCATTGATGAAGATGTTGAACAGGGCCAGACCCAGCACTGATTCCTGAGGGACTCCACTGGTTACAGGTCTCCAGCTGGACTTGACACCATTGACCACCATTCTTTGGACTCTATTCTGTAACCAGTTCCTAATCCATCTCACTGTCTGTTCTTCTAGCCATCACTTTCTGAGATTACTCACAAGGATATTATAGGAGACAGTGTCAAAAGCCTTACCAAGGTCAAGGTAGACTACGTCTACTGGTCTCCCTGAATCTACCCATTCAATTACGACAGCACAGAATGCTATCAGATTAGTTAAGCATGATTTCCACTTGGCAAATCCACGCTGACTACTCCTGATCATCACCTCCTCTACTTTTGCTCTCTCCCTTGTGTAAGATCTTCCTACTCTGTGCTTGACTTGCATCAAGACAAAGAGATCTGGGTTTTTCTAAGCTGTACAACTAAGTCAATTTACACCACAAGGCTCATTTTCATAGTTTAAGGTCTCTCTGTGCAGGTTTGAGCAGCTGAATCTAGTTGAGAGGCAAGCAGGTTGGAGTAGATGATCTTTAAGGCCCCTTCCAACCTAAGCCATTCTATGATGATTCTATGATTCTCTGAACCACTCAGTGGAAATGTGGCTCTTTAGCCATAAATGCAATAACCTATCAGGATTCCACCCAGGCAAGGTATACATCAGACCCCTCAAACTAGTCTCCGTACACCTCTGACAGCATGGTAGAGATCTTCTTTCAAAAACTTGCTGAACGCACCCTGGAGGGTGTGCTCAGTTACCAGTTAGTTTCTGAAATTGGTTTTAACTTTGCACCAGGGGAGCAAGGATACTCTGTAAGTCTCTGTATAACATAGGGCTGTATGGCTTAAATGTCTTTGCTGTAAAAGGTTTCAGATTTATTTTTGGATGCAGTCAAATATGAAATTATTAATAGCATTGGATGAGTAGTTTCTTTGTTGTCTAGCATTACTATAACCAGATTACCGATGAGATCTAACATGTAAATTGGCCCATTTGTCTCATTTGACAAGAGTACTGACCAAAATCCCTATCATATATGGTGTAGTTTTCAGAAGCTCCTTAAGAAACTCAGCAATGACATGGAGCTACTGTGAAACCTCAATGTGTTTTCTGCTAATATATGGTAAAATTAATTTCACAACATGAAATGCCACTATGAGCATCAGAGCTACAGAAGTGCAACCCCATCTTTCAGAGTGGATCTGTGTACTTAGCTCTTAGTCTTGTGCTACAAACTTGTTAGAAGCCTCAAAAAGGCAAGGACAAGATGGGAAGTAATACAATAAACTTTGGAATTCACAGGCTAAAAGTTAGAGACCTATGGTACAAGCACAGCTGCTACATAAACTGATTCAAAACGGCATGTCTGGACCTGGACACTTCAGGCAATAACAACAACTTCTATGTCTGAAGATGGAATGTATCTCCTTCAATCCCCTCAAAACTCTTCTGGAGCTCTTGAACAACTGAGCACAAGGCTAAGATCTGTTAAATTCACCCCCAAATCTGAGGAACCATGATCCTAGATTATATAAATTCAACTGTGCATTTGAATCCTACAGGCACTAAATCTTCATCTTCATGGAATTAATTATGTGAGAACCTTTTGCTAATTATGATGAAGTCCAGGACACAAAAGATTTTAGCTCCTTTGCGAAAACCTGATCACCAAAATAACTCTCCTATCCTGGAAGGTCTTGAATAAACATTCTAAAGAGCAAATTTCAGCTAGATGCAAGTTTAACACTGGAATTAATACACATAGATCTTCTGCTAGCACCTCTACTTCTTAATATCAAGTCATATAAAGACTATTTTGGACAACTGGCTTTTACCTAAAAAGTAATCTCAGTGATCCAATTATTTAAGAAAAGTAAATTGAATAATCTTGTAGGAAATACTTGGTAAACAATCAAAATACTGAGAGTGCTGCAAGTGACTTGTTTATTATTCCTAACATTTGTGTGTATTTATTAATCAGGAGAAAACCAGAATACAATTCGCAATGTTATGCTAATAGCATCCTCTGAATAATATATTTTATTATTATTATTATTATTAATATTAATAATAATAATTCTTCATTTAGAGTCTTCATTTGTACCCCAGGTAAGGCATAAATTAATTAAATCAATAATCTTCATGTTATTGCACTGCTCATTGAAATAAAAGTGAAAGAAATTAAAGAAGGCTGATGAGTTCAGTGATACTGAACACGTCCTTCCTCCATAACAAAAAGGATGGATAATTCTTTTGTTTTAAAAGGTAGGATTTTGACTGAAGCACATTTTTGTGTTAGCAGTACTGTGAACCCTGCAGAATGAAAAGATGTTGTCAATAGACTCTTCAAATAGTGGGACAAATGTCCTCAACCTTTGTGCAAGAACAGTGATTCCCAATTTACAGCCTCACTGTCCAGAAGGAATAGAACTTTAACACGGTGACAGATCAATAACCGAATGGCAAAACACCCCGTTTGTTATGGGACATTCTGCAAACTAAAGTTCTTCTGCAAAATGCTGGCATGTTAACCAAGCTTTGATACAGATCATCTGGCACAATAACTTACTATTTCACTAGGAATTCAGATCCCAATGAGTATGCCAATTATACTCCAGAAAGCTGCTAACACAATTTCCTAATGGAATTCTGCTGTGAAATTTGAACATTAATCATTTCACTTAAAAAGTGCCACAGCAGGTTCAGCAGTTAGTCAAGTTAGGGAGCATTTTTTGGTCAACACCCTTAAAACTAGAGTTCACCAATCATGAAAAATGAAAGGACTGTAAAACATTACCAAAATCTAAAATTAGTCATAGCTCAGAAAGAACCATGTAGTGAATTTAATAATGAAAAAGTTACAAGTTAGGTCACTGAAAAGGGATCCATCATTTTTCACTGAAATTACTGTCCTGTTATCTAATGCAGTACTTCTTTAAAAATACATACAGCTATATTGAAAGTGAGACAGAAGAATAGGACTCCATAAGACAGATGATTTGACCTGTTAAATATTAAGATCCATATTTACATCTCTTCAGCCCTAGAAACTCACTAAGACTGGACTGGCAAACATAGTAATTTTACCCTTCAATGCAAAGGTACAGCACAAACTCATTTCAGTTTCCAAAAAAATTAGCTATCTGATAATCCAGTGTCTTCTAGAAAATGAGCTGACAATTTCTCAATTCCAGTAAGCACTGTCCACCTCAGAAAACAAGAACTGTAAAGGCACCTTTTTAGCAGTCTTAGCACAGAGCTACAAAGCCTGAACGACTTGTGGAAGTTACTGGTCCAGTGGTACCCATCAATTCTTGATGCTACGGTGAAGCAGGATAACTTGTTTTACCCTTGTCTGTATCACTGTACTACTGTCACAGCAGCTCTCATATACCACTTCAAAATTAAAAGAAAAACTGATCAGGGAAAGCCCAAGTTATCTGCCTGAGAGTGCTGCCACAAATTGTGATTGTTTGTTGTTTTTTTTTTTTTAAAATCCAGAAAGGAAACACAAGAGCTATGAGTAAAGATTTTTCTGAGTATCTACAAGGCAGAGAAAACAAGTTCTAGAAGGTTTCTTGTAAACAATCAAACCATTTCAACATCAGGACATTAAACGCACAAGACACTTCAAACTACTCTGCAAGAACATGCACTCCTGCTGCAATTGGGATCAAATAAAGCAAAGTGGTGCCAACAGCTACCAGAATGAGTAAGAAAAAAAAACCACCAAAACTTAAAAACTTTTCTGAGGAAAAGGTTTGAAGTTTGAGCAGACAAACAACTAATTAGCTCACATAGTTTATAATAGGAAGTGAAATTAAGCATTACTAAGGCTTTCATGCACTATTAGATATCCTGAACCAAATTCCATCATTGCTTACGCTTTGAAGAGATTATTTGTGCAATCCCCAGGGATTTCAATATAGAAATTGCCAGTATGTTTCTAAAATAAAGTTACTGAACTTGAAGCTAGAAGATTCATGATCACTCTTGCATGTTGGTCTTATTAAAACTTACATTCTCTTAAGCTTCTTGTACTGGGTAAAAGCTCCAGGGGGAATGATTTTGATGAGATTTTGTTCTAAACGTCTGAAAACAAACAAAGTAATATACATGTTAATTACACAATTATAGGACAGAAATAACATTAAACACGACAGCAGTTTTTTATATAAATATAAAACAACTTTATAGAATTTTTATGAGAAACAGATTTTTCTTTTGAAAGCCACTAACTGGAGAAAATAGTGAGAAAATAACCTCATTGATTATACTAAATCTGCTTAGAAAAAAATGTCATAGGCTATAGAAATTGCACCTGGAATTAACAAAAAAAAGGCATTTTTTTTTTAAGTACTTAATCAACGTTAGGGTAGAAAATACAGAAGTTTTTGACTAGCTGGTGTAAATGGAACATAGCTATCTAAACTAAAAACCATGCTATGTTGTGACAGTTCAATAAACAGATTAATAATACTATCAGAGTTACTCAGGAACATGCTGTAAAATAAAGTGGAATTCACTGCAATGTGAATCCAGATTTTCAGGAGACAGGGAGAATGAATCTCTATTAAAGCAGAACAAACCCCAACTATATCTCCCTACTTTAACAACCAGATACTGTTCTAAAATATGGCCCAGACTACATGAAAATGCTGTTGTTTTCGCTTCCGAGATGTGGTTTGACAGAAGCATTCTTTATGAGGTATAAGTGTAAGCAGCACTAACATAAAATGTACACAGCTTTAAGATACCACATACAGTAACCAGTAAGGTTAATTTCTGTTCCTTCCAAGAGGTATTTTCAAGTTCCCTAAATTCCTGCTAAAAGGACTGTCTTTTCCTCAGATGAACTCTAAACGCTCGTCTCAATTAAGAGATGTAAAAGTAGATCCCCATACCAGAAATTTGCATGACCACAGCAGCTAAAAGAGTCAGAGCTGGAAGTGAAAGCAAAATTTGATTTTACCCAGCTCTTACTTATTATTCAAATGCTGTGTATCTTCCAAAAATGTCATAAAAAGAAATGGTTTCAATAGCAAAAATCTGTGGTTGGAAGTGGTTTAGAACTGAAATACAAAAACACACTGGAATGATGGAATGAATCACTCTGGTCATTTAGAGTTGCTGCAGCAATGCAGAAAGGGAGCAGGAGGGGGGGGGGGAGGGCGGAACAGAATGGAGGTAAAATGAAATACAGAGAGAAGAAAATAATGTTTTTTAAAGGACTCGGGAATAATGCAGAGAAACCGTGTAAGGCCCATCAGCCCACCATTGCACAGGGTATCCTCCTGGTGACAGACAAAAGAAAAATCCCCTTGAAAAGATGACATTTTACCAGCTCACTTATACTCTAAGAGGCTATTTAAGTCGGGAGTATTGTGATACTTGCACAGCCAAATTGTGCAGTTAATGTGCACTCTTATTTCTGCAGCAGCCTATTTTAAAGGTTGTGATCAGAGTTAATTCTATCCCTTGTTTTGTGAGTTGCATTAGTGGCTGAGATTTCCCTTCCAGTTGGTCTAAATATAGTATGCTTCATTTCTGGCAAGTCCACAGTGAAATGCTAATTGCCGTAAGCTTCAGCACGCTACTATTGTTGGGCGTTTGTCACAAGAATTAGCAGCACACATACTCTTCCCATAAAGGCTTTTTGTCAGCTTGCCAGTTTGGTGTTTAACTCCTCCCAAGTACTTCTATGCAGAAACTTCCGGGAACAAAAGAGGGCCATGCCTTATAGATAAAATTTCCTTGCCTTATAGATAAAATTTGGGGGTTCACACAGGCTGCACATAAAGCATCACAGCAGTCCTTACAGGGAAACTCAAATATAGGGATGGGGAAAACACAGCCCCCTTTAAAAATCACTTAAAATGCCAAGGAAATCTTAGTGATTCTAGGGTGGAAATATACACAGAAATTTTGCCCCCCAAAGGACCAAAAAGGGCAAACTTGGAATATCCACAGATCCTGAGTAATAAGAAAATCCCTGAACTTTCCTAACACAGAGTTCATCCACAACAACCTTCTGAAATACTACTGAGTTCTTCTCCCCTTCCTAAAAGATTGCAGTAGATAGCCTCTGCAGAAACAGACAATGCTGTTGTCATCTGCTGCTACATTTTCACCTTAGCACCTTAGATTTTTATTCTACAAGCCTCCTTGTAAATGAAGGACTAAATTCCACATATAACAACACATCATGTTTAGTGCACTACATTGTGCAGATGCTACCAAAGAAACCACAAGCGTGTGGTCTCATCAGGGTGTTTGCAGGTGTATTCCACCTGGGATACAAACTATAGCTGATCTTGGAGCATTCAATATGGTGCAGCCTTAAATTACAGGTATTTTTAAAGCATGAATTTCATACATTTGGCTATTTTTTTCACAAATGCATAGATTAGCAGGTATAGGCTGCAAAACACAAGGTGGTCACACAAATAAAAATAGTAGAAAACAAAATAATTTTTTTTTTTTTTATTAATACTATGTGCTTTCACCTCATCTGAGCTCATAAATGACAAGTGAAGAAGACTCCAGACTCAAATAATCTTAAGGAAACACCAAGGGTGTTGGTAATTTCAAGGTGCTGAAGGCTTAATTATAGACCACTGCTATTCACTATATAATGGGAAACTGCTGATGGAAGTGTCATCTTTCAGCTGAAGTGAAAACCAAAGTTCTTACCTAATGTCGCAATTTTTTCTGCCAAAAAAGCGAAAATCTAATCTAAATTTCACAGCCAGATCTAGTTTCAGGGAAAATTACCTGGTTTACCTAGAACATGACCTCTGGAAAACTGTATTTTTCAGCATCTCTCCATCTATCCCTGCACACTGTGAAGTGCTGTCATATATTATTGTAGTGGGTTGAGGCAGACCCCCTCCCCACCACGGGCAGAAATAACGACTCTGACAAACGGATTGCAAAAGTGATGGAAAGTTTAAATAGGAAAGAGTGAATGCGTATAGAGAACCAGAAACAGTGACAAAAGAAACCCCAAAGCAGACCCAGAAACATCCCATCCCCACCTGAGGGTGGGCCCAAGACCCCCAGAGCTCATTCTTCCCCTGCCCCCCCCCCCCCCCACTGCTAGGCTAGTCTTGGCTGGCCAGGCCTGAGACCATCCATCCCCCTGGCCTTGGGTCTAGCCAGGCCCAAGGCCGGGAGATGTCTCCCCCAGTTACCGGGTGCCGGCGAGGGAAGAAAGAGGAAGTGCTAGACCCTGCGCTAGATTTTATAGCGGTGCAGGGGATTATGGTAGGAGATACCTGGTTTCCTGTGTCCGCCCACTGGACTGGACTTCTGGACACAGGAAGCACATCACGTAGCAGAGGGCACCCAGCCCAAACCACCACAATTATAAACCACCTATGCTAGTGCAAAGCAACATCAGTGAGTTAATCTTCCTGTTTTGGGGTGGATCACCAGCATACACTATAATTTTATGACACATTCGAGAACTTTGTACAAGAGACATGGTCCTGAAAGAACTATCCTCCACATTTAAGATCTCACACAACCCAATAAAATTTTCCTTGATTTTCCTCTAGTATTTCATAACAAGATCTATTTAAAAGACTCAACAAGTTGAAGTCAAAAAACTGATAAACTGGCCATGTTCAAACCTCTCAGGGGCTTTTGTTCCTCCTTTCAGTTATCCGTTTCCCTGAGCCATGTCGCTTGCTGCCAGATGTATCGCTTAGATGAATTGAAGCGTATCACTCACCCTGTGACACACAGCAATGCTCTGTCTGCCTCTCAAAGCTTTATTTTAGAGTCTTTGACAACAACATCAAAGGACAAGCACAATTTCCCTTCTCTTCTCTAGTATGTTGTCAGCGATTGGAAAGTATGAGGGCTCAATGGATTCAGGTACATTTTTTTAATATGATGTTAGACAGAATAAAGTCCTTCTTCACACTCTCTTTAAATGAGTTTGTACCAATGAGAGCAAAAAAAGTACACATATTGGAGAAAGAAAATAAAATAACAGGGGAAATTATGCAGTTACACAGGAAAAACTACCCCAGATTAAAGAATAAGCAAATTCCCATGCTAATCCATCTCAAAGTTCACTGAGGTGCAAATCTTCTAATAACCTCATGAGGCACCTGTACTACTCAGACCCAGGATGGCAAAACACAAAGGATAAAAAAAATGCCTAATGCAGCCTTCATAGAGCCAGCTCACACTCTTTGGAGTGAGAAAGTAATTTGTCTTGAAGAGTGATTCCCCCTGCAGAACGGGTGAGACAGACGTATTAATTTGGGCTTTAACTATCTCTCCTTTATTGAGGGGTAAAATTAATTTGTTATTTGGGTCTCTAATGGAGCAGTTTGCTAGCAATTTTCCCATTTCAAACACTGTCTCAGCTGCTAATGTGTAATGTTTTGTCAAGCTTACCTAACCATAACATAGACAAATCACTAGCTTGGAGAAAAAGAGAGAGGGAGTGAAGCATCAGTACTGATAATTCTTAGCTGTCAGATGAATAGAGGCTATAAATGAGCCAGCCATGCTCTATTAACGGTGCCACTGAGCTCTTGCCTCAGATGTGTCAGAAATGTCCCTCTGCACTGGGCAGTCATGAACTTCCCTGCTGGGAGAGAGAGGATGTGCGTGGATGAGCAAACTGCTCCCTGGATTGCATTGCTTCACTCCCAGTGCTGGGGCTTTTTTTGGACTTTCACCTCTTGGGCAGCCAATGATCAAAAGCAATCTTGGAGACAGAGAAAACATCAGATCAGCATGCAGCAGTACCCTGTAGCACACTCGCATCTGGCAGGATGCACACAATCTCTGTGAAGGTCGACTGGAAGGGCAAACCCCTCACTTTTCTCTGCCCTATAAGCAGAGATTTGCAGGGAGCTGGTTAAGTTCTGTTTGAGGAAAATAAGCAGCATATGCATTCCCAACGGTGACAAAGCCCAGAGCTGTGAAGAACCATTTATATTAGGAAGAAGGAAATTTCTAGAGCACATAACCAAGACTGAGACTTTTCTTCCCCCCCCAGGGAGTGAGAACAACTGGATTATATGAGCTGCTTGGACCATTATCTTACATTTATCTCATATTTTGAACTTACATATCTTATTACATGTTTTGGACTCTGATGAAGAAAAGCCCATGGATATATTTCAAGTATTTACAAGGAATAAATCATACTCAAAATCAGGTCTTCTTACTACAAATATGGGCTAGATCTGATCCCTGACCCCTTTCTTGCCTCTTCATGTGAAATATAAGCTTTATTCAATAGAATACAATACAATAGAATAAACCAGGTTGGAAGAGACCTACAAGATCATCGTGTCCAACCCATCAACCAATCCAACCCACCTAAACAACTAAACCATGGCTCCAAGCACCCCATCAAGTCTCCTCCTGAACACCTCCAATGAAGATGACTCCACCACCTCCACGGGCAGCCCATTCCAATGGGCAATCACTCTCTCTGTATAGAACTTCTTCCTAACATCCAGCCAAAACCTGCCCTGGCGCAGCCTGAGACTGTGTCCTCTTGTTCTGGTACTGGCTACCTGGGAGAAGAGGCCAACCTCTGCCTGTCTACAACCTCCCTTCAGGTAGTTGTAGAGAGCAATAAGGTCACCCCTGAGTCCTACCATGCACAAAATGTTCAGGTAGCTGCACTAAAATATTTTCTCTAAGACATCCCTGGACAGGAGGCACCCTTATTACAAGGGAAGGAATCCAGCCCTGCAGTTACTTGTAGGTTATTCTACAGGGAAAACCAAAGAAACGGCATACCACAGCACTCCAGCACTGTGCAGGGCATTACCTTCCAAAGTGCAAGGGAAAATCCCTGCAGTCCTGTTGCTTCAGGAAGTGTGTTTTGACCTACATTATCAATGAACAGCCTACATTGTCTCATACCTCTCAGTTCTCTGACAGGTAGAAAACAAAGTGCTTTCTGATGGCAGGACATGCAGCATTTTAAATACCTGTGCTTACTGCTTTAACAGAACTTCAGTCTCTACCTCAGCCAAAGACTCCCGCACCACTATAAAACTCCTAAATGCATATCGTTCTCCAAGACTTTTACGCTGCTGCCTTTGATCACAGAACCTGAAAGATTTCCAAAGAAAATCACTAGTATGTATTATAAATCCCTCTCAATGAGTCTGCTTTCAGAACTGCAGAACTGAGAGCCAGTAAACAGTCCTCCTGTACGAACACAAAGTGGCAACTAGAGTTTCCTTTCATATTCTGATGTTTGCTGTTGATTTTCAGGGTCTGGCTGTTGTGCTCCTGCTATAGTTTTTAAAACAACTGCTCCTTAACTATTCACCTAAGGCAATATCTTCAAGAGACAAAATCCTATCAACAACAAACTTTTCAAAATAAATCTACCTAGGAAGCTACACAGACAATTATGCTCACCAAAAGACATCTTGCAGAATGGAACCAGATGTTTTGGTATGTTCCCTGATACCATGGTGTTCATCTAAAAGTAGTGCTAGCTTAATTTGATACTGGATCTCAGAGAAATCTTGACATATTACAGTGAATTTAGTTTCTTTTACTGCTATGCTGACACAGCTCTGCCTAATCAATTTAGCTTTTTTTTCAGGCATTTAATCTGAAGCTTAGTGCCTGTTCTTGGGAAACACATGGTTTCTAGAACAGTGATTTACTGGAAAGCAATGGAGATACTTCTGCAGTGACTACTGGCAAGCAATTGTTGGCCTATGGTTACATTTCATGCATGTAAACAAGTAGGAATCACAAGTAGGGATCTTAGCATTCACTTCATCTGATCATCTGCTCCAACCTCCCCACCATGCTGCCTAGAAGGCACATTGTATCCTAGGCTGCATAAAGAGGAGTGTGGGCAGAAGGTCAAGAGAGGTGATTCTGCCCCTTTACTCTGCTCTTGTGAGACTCCACCATGAATACTGCCTCCAGTTTGGGTGTCCACAGCATAAGAAGGACACAGAGCTAATGGAGCAAGTCCAGAGGAGGGCCACAAAGATGATCCAAGGCCTGGAACACCTCTGCTGTGAGGATAGGCTGAGGAAGCTAGGGATGTTCAGTTTAGAGAAGATTCTGGGGAAGATCTTAGAGCTGCCTCCCAATATCTGAAGGGATCCTCCAGGAAGGCTGGACAGGGACTTTTTGTAAGTGTGTCTAGCAATAGGAACTGGATGGAGTATTCAATGTGGGAAGCCTGGAAAAATTATGATTGTTTTAGGAGGAAAACCAGTGTGAAATGCAGGACTGTCATTCATCTCTCCATAATATGTATAGTTTCTACACACTTACATTCTTGAGAGAAGAAAACACTCTTGCCTTTAAGAAGCTGAGCACTTCAAAGTCAACTGTTAACATACATGAAACTGTTATGGTGCATTTAATTTATAATTAATAGAAGAAATAATTAATTTTATTACGCAAATAGAGTTACCAGTGCCAAGTCTTTTTTATAATAGCTTTTCTCACTTAATTTTATTTGGTGGAAAACTGAGTTTGAATATACCAGTAATTTACATACAAAAAATTTGTTCACCACCTTCTTCATATCACAAAACTTCATCAAGATTCATAACTGAGGTCCCAGCTCCCTTGCATACACATTCCTACAGGTACTGAAGAGTAAAGAATGCAATTTCTTCCCAAGAGAGTCACTGAAGTAACAACAGCAAAAAAACCATCTGTCTGTAAGACTGCACACCACAGGGGTACCCTTCATGACAGCAATGTTCAAAATATTAGACATGTCAGAAAAGCATTAATGAAAGGTGGAACAAGTAGAACATTGCATTTCAAAGTGATTCCCTTGCAGAAAAGTAGGTTTATTTTCAATTTGGCAGAACAATAACAAAAACACCAGTTAAGTGCCATGGGGTTTTCCTTAGTAGTTTAGCATTTTTCCTAGGAGTAGAAAACACACACCAAAACCAGGCACTACACATACCTACAAAGGTAGCAGTCATCAATTCAGCTATCCACAGGGAGAATGATAAACTAAGGCAACATACAAAAAGTAATTAAAAACTGATCTTTGCCAAACCTGGATACTGGTACAAGGGCTGCCATCCTGGTAGCTGTGGTAGTTATCTCGCCAGCTACAGACGCCTAAGCAGCACTTTTCCTTGAAGGACTGCCAACCTCTTTATTCTGTCTGGGGCAATTGCATTTAAACAAAAGTTCCTCATTACTGATTAGGGTACATCCTATCCAGTATTATTCTTAGTGTGTACAATTGTATTTCCCTTAATGTCAGCAGGCCTAGTATTGTAAAGGTTAAGTAACAGTGCCAAAGCAATCTTTATATGAAAAATCATAGGACTGAGTCTAATATCAGGTTCAAGATCTAAGGATATACTTTAGATTCGGGAGTTTGATTTTAAGTCTGAAAAGCCAAGTCCCAATAATGTGCAAAGTAATTAGTACTGCATAGCACGTGTGCAAAGCACAGCTCCTATTGAGCTCTGCTGCAGCACTGAGTCCTCAGCACTTCTGAATATCTCGAGTCAGCCAGAAACCAAGGATCACATCACCAGTGACCACCCATGATAAGTCTGTGCAACTCAATTGCTCAGAATCAATTAATAAAACCACTAGCAAGAAGAGATAGAAGCCAAGTCTCTGAACAGCATTCATGAGATTATCTTGCCCACAGTCCCCACTTCAGATTTTTCCTGTTTCTACAACAAATAAACAGATCCTACATACACAGGTTCTTTTACTATACAACCCTGGTGCACCCCTAGATAACAAAAAACTAATCAACATGCTGTAATTAAATTGCATACCACATACATACAGAAGCACTGAATAAACACTGCTCCTACAAAAATTAACTTTGGTTGTTGTTTTTTTCTCTGTTCCCCCCCCCCCCCCGCCTGCTAATACAGTTAAAGAATTAAAACCCAAAAGCTGAAATAGCTAATTTCATCACAAGGAAACCTCTGCATTGATGCCTAACTGGAACAGCAACAGATAAAGCAGTAAATCCCTATGCAATCACTAGTGCATGGGGACAAAGATGCAAATCGTTGTTTGGTTTCTCAAGTACATGGTGAGAGCACAGGAAGGTCTTAGAGGATGCCTATGTATTCTGATAGGAACAGACTCTTCGGATCCATCTTCACCTGTGCCACCCTGTCAAGGCCCCTCAACCTTCTCAGCCCCCATACATGCCACCCAGTGCCCCAGCCTTCTTGCCATATCCCCAAAGCCCACCTGCAGAGTTTATGTCCCAGGCTCACTGCCAGCAATCTCAGGGCTTATTAACAAATACTCATCACTTTCTCAGACTCATTTTATAATCTGTCTTGATTTCCTTTGTCAGCCTTTATTATTTCAAGTGTCTGTCCCAACCCAAAATCCAACCCTTAGCACTATCAATTACTAAAAATCTTCTTTTACACAATCTGAAGATCCTTTAGAGCTGCAGTGCCCAGTGCCAGAGCTGATGCCAGTGGTCACTGCTCCAGCAGCCCAGGAAGCTGTCTGCCTCTGGGCACCACAGTGTGAGGCCCCTCCACCATGCACTCCAGGGTCAGACAGCAGCAGGAGGACCAGATTTTGGGGAGCAGTCCCTTGCTCCCACTCAGAAAGGACTCTCAAAGGTTACAAAACACAAAGGGGGAAGTAAACATCCCTGCACTACTAAGATGTGCAAAATTCTCAGACAAAAGCTGTCCAGAATTAATATCCTAAAATTCAGCCTTGTTTGCACTGATATATCAGTCTGAGACAGACAAACAACATAAAAACTCCATTCTAAATAAGGGACAGAGGAAAAGTGGAGTGAGATGGGGAAAAGGTTAACAGGAAGCTACTGATTCACTTAGTGTCCAGTACTGGAAAGCATCAAACAAACCTGGGAGGCACACATTGAAGCAAATAGTGTTTGAAGCACTACAGACATGGCTAGCAATGTCATTAATCTCAGTGCCCCCATCTGCAAATGGAGAAAAGCTGTTCTTTTCCTGGCACAAAACCAGTCAAACACTAATGATTGAAAACAGGCAGACAGCACCAGATCTCAAATCCATCCAGCCCAGGGTTTTGAGCCAACAACAGCCCAAACCACACGCCGAGCGAAATCCACTGTTGTGGCAAAGAGTGTTTCTCACAACACCCTTCCAAGCTGCAGGGGAGTGACTTGCAGCCACAGCTGGTAGCTTTGAATTTAACAGGTCTCTGCTACATCCTGGCATTGCTGTCTTTTTGGGCTGAGCTGTCATTCAATCTGACAGGCACTGGTTGTGAGGTTGCGATTAAGTCTAATCTGAAAAACAGATTCTCCAGAGACTTTGTCTCATACTAGTTTGTAGGTCATGCCTCCCTCCTTCTACCCCTCCAAGGTCAGGTCCATTCTGCATTCATACTGTGTTCCCTCTTTATGTTGCATTCATTTTCTCTCAGCCTTTCTAAATAAATGCAAACTTCTTTTACTGCAGATGCTGTTCAATGTAGTGCAATGACTATATTGTTAATTTACCAGCAAACCACCAAGCCATATTTGTTTTGGTATCTCTTTTTCAGTAAATGCCTCCAGGTGCTTAATGACTTTTGTTTTGATCCAAGTATTCATGCAAAACTTTTCTATGTTTACTCTCAAGTGTTTCTCTATAACAAACACTATTCATTTCTCCTCTGAAAAACACAAGAGAACCACTCTGTAGGCAGAAAATCTTTTATAACATTCAACACACGGTCTGCATTCTGCAGCTTCAATTTCTTGTAACTCATTTTTCCTCAGTCAATTTGGCTGCTGATGTCAGCTCTCCACTGAACAAGAAGCTTTATAAAAAAAATTAATTGCATTCTGTACATCCTAGCTACCTGTTTTACAAAATTATTAAAAAGCAACTTTGAGATACAGATTTCTGGCTTTCCCAAATTCTGGTACTTAATAATAAGCATTCTTTTAATAAGGGCCTTCAGAATAATCACCTTGGAGGAGAGGCATAATAGAGTAACATGACAGACTTCCATGTCACATAGGGCAGAGGTGAGCAGTAAGGGAAATTAGCGTCATATGATGTGTTTTATGTTCTGCCACAAGCAAGTCACCTGTTCTGTGATAGATTTTTATCAACAACCTCAAATTTAGGACTTACTGGCAGCTTTGTTAGAGAAGGTTTTGCCTACCCATGTTAATGAAGAAAGGCAGAAAGGCTGAGTAAAAGATCTTTAATTAATACCAAAAGACAGAGTGAAATGTAGGTCACCTCTAATAAGCATGCCAGTGTAGCACCTGTGTGTGTAACAGTCCTCAGTCAGGGCTTCTTAGCAGATACATGTTGGCTTACAAAGAAATACTGAGTTATGGGGAAACACAGTAAAGCTGGAACTGAATGCAACTAATAACCAAGCAAAGGAACTTGGAAATGCCCCAAGTGGAACAGAGGAAGGCAGAGCATTTTAATACTATCACATAAATATTATGAATGGAGTACAGTCTATAGGGGGAAATGTATTTTAGTGCAAGAAGTATTTACGATGCTAGACAGGAATGGCTGAACAAAAAAATACATCAACTCAAGTAACACTCCTTAGGATCCCACATAACAGCAGCCCAGCCATGGGGTTTGCCAGTACCCCATATTCCATTGGAGGAATCTCATCTCTACTAAGAGTTATGTCTTTCAAAGATGATGAGAAACAGATCATAGGATTAGAGAATCCAGAAAGAAGTCTTCAGGCAGCAGCACCTTTTATACAATGAGTTGGACTGAATGCTAACCATGATCCCCAGAGAAAAAAACAACAGTGAGAGCAAGCGATGTGGGTTGCGGCACGTAGAGAGAATTTACTTGGCCCCACTGCTATAACATTACAGCAAAAAAGTATTATTCTGCCTATCATATCAAATCAAAAGACAATCATTATACCATGTGTAGCTGGAACCAGACCTCTGGATGGATTTTATATTGAATAAGCCCAGAGCAGCCTCAAACAAACTGAATTTCTGTGCAATAGGACAGACTTCATCATAAACCAGGATGGCTATCGTGGTCTAAAGAATTTGTGTCAGGATTTTTCCAGGAATACGCTGTAGCAGTTTCTTCCACCTTTCCAGAAAGATGTGACTATATCCTTTAATCTCTGTGAGAATATGCAATACTTTGTCCTTGGATATAAGGTTCACCATTCTGTGCAGGCAGGAAAACCCATACATAAAGTCAGTTGAAATCATCACACAGTTTGAGTTGGAAAGGGCCTTCAGATGGCACCTAGTCTATCCTCACTGCAGTGAGCAGGGACATCTTTAATGAGATTAGGTTGCTCAGAGCCCCATCCAGCCTGATCATGAGTGTTTCCTGGGATGGGGCATCACAACTTGTCTGGGAAACTTGCTCCAGTGTTTCACCACCCTCACTATAAAAAGACTGAACTACTGAAATTTCTTAATATTTCAGGCAAATGGAATCTCCACAGGCCTGATACCCACAGAACGTGAGAAATAAATGTTTCCATGAGAGTTACACTCTGCAGAACTACTCCCACCTGAAGTGTCCATGAATTGCAAAGGATATAAGCAGGATTAGAGCAATAAAAGAGGTTTAGCTACAGACAAAGACTCAAGCACTGCCTAAAATGCAAGAAGTCCAACTAATCTAAACCATTAAATGGAGTGCCAAGAGCTTTATGTAGGGTATTATGAATCTACAAGGTTTATAACCTCCAGATTATGAAAGTTTCTTAAAAAGTTATGCACATCTTGACTCACTACATCATTATCTAACTAAAGGCTCTCAAAGCCTTCCCCCAGTTGCTGCTCTCCTAAGTGGATCTTCTAAGTTGCTTTTACTACAAATTACAGGGGCTAGGTTTGGGCTGGAGCAACCAAACCAGAGATGGCTTGGAACCTGGATACTCAATGCCATTTTAATCACTCCAAAGGTGAACATTTGCACTTGCTTTCTCACACTGAGGTGCACTGCTGTCAGGAGAGTGCTGGAGCACAGTCTTCTAGCAGATCCTGCTCTCCCTATAACTCTGGCATGAAGCCACAAAATCATCTGATTTCTGCTTGTGTTTTCAACACTACAAAATAAAACTTTAAATTCTCCTAGGCCAACCCTGATTTCTGATCATGTCTGGACCAATTTCATCTCCTATTTATTGCTGAACCATTCCAACCACTCCTGAAAGTTTGTACTCCATCTGACAGAACTGAAACCAGGACAAAACAATGAATATTTTTGGTATACCAAATACAATTTATATTTTCAGGATAATTTTAAGTGACACTCATGCACAGAAAAATTAAGTCTGACATGCATATTCTGTGTGCCACAATACACTGCAAATGAACACAACCAATACATTCTGAACTTTCTCAGGAGATAAGCAAACAGGTGGTGGGCATTCAGAACAGCTCACATGAGGGTTTATATTTGTGCAAACACTTTTACATGCTCTAGATGCATTCACAATAATGTTAATTTTAAGATGTTGCTTGTTCTTTGCATCCACTGAGCTTTTTAAAAATTTTTAAATATATATATTTATTTTTTTTGTAGTGATGCACAATCAAGCATAAGCTCCCTCTAATCTGCTGTGCTGAGATAACAATCCAGACAAAGGTGAGGTGAATTTAAATTATAAAAGCAACTGATAAAGTGACTTACAGGAGTGGTGGTGTACAGAAGATCACCAGCAAACAACAGAGCACATCACCTTCACTGGCTATAACTGTCACATTCCTGGCATATCACAATGGGCCAGGCTACATATGAGCAACTCAACTTGTGCTTTATCCTAATGAATTTTGCTATGTAGCAAATGTTGCTACAGCAACAAGAAGCTGAACAAGTCCAGTGACTACGCAAATATTTGAATCCATACTATGTAGACTGTAAAAGCTGGCTTGATGTCAAGAATCCCTGTATGACAAGCACCTAAACAGGAAAAGAACTGATCTACATTCCTTATGTACTAATCAAAAGCAGCTTGGTTTAATGTAACAGTATTTCAGGACCACAGCAGTATGAAGTCATGGACACAAAAATGGATCATTACAGTTCCTAAAGGTAGGAAAGACAAAAGGGTCTGTAAAATCAGCATCTAATTTCACAACACAAAAAGTCACAAAAAGAGCTGGGAATAATACATCTCGTCATGCTAACAAGAACCCCTCTGTCCTTTAGGGAATTCACCAACTAACACTGAAACAATTCCATTTTTAAAAAAGTCTGTGTATTTCCTTCACCTGACTACAGAACTGTAATCCCAGATTTGTGAGATGTAGATACAATCTGAATGTAATATGTCAAGAATTTAATCTTGCTTGGGGTAGGAAAACTTCAAACAGTATCTTAATTTCAAGAATGTTTTGAGCCCTTAGATCAAAATAGCAAAAGCAAAGAGGCCAACTGCAATACACCTGATAACTTCTCAGAACAGTTTTCAAAACATGCCTTTCTTCCACATGGAAGGCTATGACATGGACCAAAACTGGAGAGACATGGAAAAGAATGGTGTATTACTGTCACTTACATTTCCCAAATGTCCTCTGGTAGGTTAGCTGGGATTTCTGTTAAGCCCCTTCCTCGACAATCCACTACATTGTTGCTGCAGGTGCAGGCAGAAGGGCAAGTGATCGAACTGGCGCTGCATGACGGAGGTTCAGACTGGGGACCTGAGACAATGAAAACCTTACATGTTAGTTTTGGAAAACAATTGCCCGAGATTTTAACAACAAAATACATCAGCTCGAGTCTTCCAAATTATTTTACTATATTAAGTAATAGTTTATTTGGATTCAGTGAATATAATGTGCTCCAAAATCAACTACAGTTCAAACATGTAACAGATCACAGTGTTCTTATTCTTCCTCAGTCTCCACTCTATCAATCTCTTTCCCTCAGAAAGACTTCTTTAGTCACCTCCATGATCAATTTATTCAAAACCATATCAATTAATTCAAAGATTTAAAAAATGAGCGTTAAGATCAAGTAAAATTTCCAAAAGTTATCTTTGCCTAGAAGTTTCCATTACACAAACACTCCTTGACTATTTCTACATACTGAGAGAAGACTGTCATCAACAATGACTTATGCTTTCAAATGAGGTAAGCCGTTATGGCATAGAGACTGGAAATACAAAGCTATTTTTTTCAAGATTAGACAATGCAGTTAATGGAAACATAAAAAGAATTTTTAAAAATGTGAGTTCAAACCTTCAAATCCTTGCATACTCTAACAATTCAACTGAAAGACAAGAAGCAACTTCTAGAGCAAAGGCTCAGCATGAGGACGCTGCTCTACATATATTCCAGTCAATTCATTAGATCCAGGTTTCACTGTCATTTATGTCAATTTTACTCAAATGGTTATGATTCTTACACTTAACAGTTCTCTCTCACACAGAGTTACACACCAAAAATAATACTTTTACTACCCTAATTGAAGTTATCAATATGTATCAATTACTGGACTTATTTATGGTGAGTTAAACCTAAAGAATATTTTTGATCAGACAGAGAAGTCTGAATATGAAGGTGCGAATGTGTTGATAAGAAGTAACAAAATCATAATAGAATTACAATGGATTACAATTACAAAAGAAATTTGGGTGGGTTTTTTTGTTTTGTTTTGTTTTTTAAGTGGTAATATCCTAACAGTCAAATCACAAATACTGTGAAAATATGGAAAACTATACCCAAAGATGTACATGCCTGGGGTTTGCCTTGGGAAAAACTCATGATGGATATTTTCATAAATTCTAACTGCAGGTGACAGAAAGTCCAAAACCATTTGTTTGCATCAATTTTCAAGCCAATAACACTATGCCAATTAAAATTTTACAACAATTCAGGCATTCTTACAATTTTTCTGATTTATGCCTTCCTACCCTCTGGTTTAGCCCTTAACTATGCACAACAATGTCAGCTCATACAGCAAGCCTACAGATGTTACTGTTTGTACACAGCAATGTAAAGCTGACATCAGAAATGCATTCAGTGGCACCTCTAAGTATCACCACCACCAAGAACACTGCCTGATCTGCTGTTCATGAAATCTAAGGTTTCTGTAAGATTTTAAATGTGACTACTTCCAAAAGTAGTCTATACAGCCTCAAAATGCACACAGGCCTCTGTTACATTTGCATGAGAACAAGAGGTTTCTTCTTACAACTTGATCATCCAGGTTTTGTCTGCCTACATTGTGGTGCAATGCAAAACAAGATGAAGAATGAGGGAAGTGCAAACAAGCTATTGCAAGCTTTTAGGGATAGGGAGAAACTTTCTAACTGGGAAGAAACACTGCGGAGGAATCCTCACTCTCTAAGAAGAAAAAAGAAAGTTGACAGCAAGGTCAAATCTTCCATACAACCTTTACTCTCATACATCTGATGAGCTTTCTGAAAACGCTTTCCAGAGAGAGGAAAATGAATTTTGAACAGTTATAACACCTCAACTTAGCACTGTGGGTTAGAGAAGCAGCAATACACTCCCTTTTCATTAGGGCACAACATCAAAACACCTGACACATTGCCAGCTGGAATTTTAAGAGTCTGTTCCCAACATCTAAATCAACAGAAGATGCAGTGGAACTCAGCTTGTCAGCTCCACATTTTGTATGAGGCAGTATTGCAGAGGGCTCTACACTAAAGGATTGGTTTGAAAGGAGGTTATTACATAAAGTGCTCTGAGAAGAAAGAGAAAAGACAGACACCAGTCTGCCTTGCACAAAAAGCAAGGAGCAGGAGTAACAAGGTGAAAATATCATTGTACATTTAAGTATAATGGAAATTTCCAGCATTTTTTTGAATAGAAAGGCCTAGAGATTAATCACATCATTACTTGTGCTGCCCACTAAGCCTTTCAGATTCTCTTTTTTATTTTCCCCAAATTTGGACCAAAAAACATTTACCTGTGAAGTTCTACTATGTAAGAGGAATGTTTATGTGAAGATTATGGCCAGCGAGTATAACAAATAACCAATTAATTAATTATGGAGATACCTGATGTCAAAATAAAACAAGCAGTCTTCACTCTTAAGAGCAAATGGGATGAAAAAATAACAGCTCATGCTGAAAGAAGTAAAAAGTAAAGGAAGAAGCTGTTTTAGTGTGGAGTCATTATTACCCACATATAATGAGTGATCAGGTTTCTTATTTCACTTCAGATGGAAAAAGAAGTATTTTTATGAACTTAATTTTCATTATAAGTTTTAATGCTCCAAGTGCCCCAAAATATCCAATACTGCCACTTTTGACTGACCTTTTGTGCTGAATACAGTCCTTCATATTTGGTGCATTTTTCTTCTTCATGAGCAAAAGCTTATCTAGACTGCATTTCTGAGACTTTGTGCCTAAATTAATATCACTATTAACAAATGGTTTTGCTTATGTTTCTCCACTACAAAGAACAAAACACTATATCACACATGAACACTCATCTGGCATCTAGCACATACGCCATCAGTTCTTACAGAAACAGTCATCTGTTAAAGTTTCCTTGAATAATGATATAAGCAGAACTTCAAATCTGATTTGGATTAGCTGCTTCAATTAAGTGAGGATCTGTTGTGAGCACTATAACAGATCTATAGAATTGAAACACAAAAATTTCAGGGGTTTACTGTTTGTATAGTTGTGAAGAGCTGGTAAAGAAAGGATTGGCCAAGAAAATAAGTCTAAGTAGTCTACGGAATTTAAAGTTCTTAAAATTTGGGTATGACTTTCATAGGTATGCAGAGCATAAACATACAGATAGATCAAGTGCCCCAAGGCAATACAGCCTCCAAAGAAAGGGTATTTGAAATAATAATAATAAAAAAATCTTCCCTTTTGGTGCCAATATTTCTACACCAGAAAAGACACAGGAAAAGTAAAAATATTTCAAGATTGCTGTTTGTGTCCTGCACAAGTGGGTGCAACAGAAAGAAATAGCCATAGACAAGCCAGCTGCATTTATATTATTTCCCTTCTTTAGTTCTTACTGTCAGTTCAGATTTTCTCTGTTACACAGCAGCACTAGTTCACCAAGTTAATTGTATTTTTCTTTAAGAGATAAAAATCATCAACTCAATTATACATTTTGCTATTAGAAAACCAACACTAACAAAATGTGGAAGGGTAGGAACGTGATTAACAAAAATTACTATGCTTTTTGTGAATGATGTAATGGAATGCCAGTCACAATGATTATGGTGGTTAATATCTGCCACGCCATTAGCCTGCACCACTTTATTCAGTATAAGACTAAGGATCGGGGGAAGAGACAAGATAAGGAGGAGACTTAGGACCCATCAGTTTCAAGTGAAATTAAGTGCTTTTCCAAATAAGCATCTCATTGGCCTCTAGCCTTTTAAGAGCAGCATATAGACCAATATTACAATTAGACTGGAATAGTTACGGTGTACAGTTTGAATGTCACAGGCATTTAAAATAAATTTTGCAATGACTGACCTAAATAATCTCATTTGCACTGACATCCAATTATGGCACACTAAGTAGTGTGCTTTATTACCTCCTCACCTCTCCAACTGTCTTTACAGTGTTTCTTTTCCACCATCAAAATGTTAGCTATTTGTAAAAAATATGAATGGATTTTAAGATAAATCTGACAGGGTTTACTAGTTAAAAACCTGTAGTGACTTTAAATCATTTTAAGTATAGCAGACATGAAATTATTGATCAATAAACAATACTACAAGTAGAGCAGATCTGTGGATATACTATGACCATTTGTGGTTTAATTAAATAACCCATTGGAACTTCTTACAATGCTGGGACATCTGAAATCAATTACTACGACATGAGCTATAGCTTTTACTAGATTCCTGGTAATACAATCTCACAAAGATACCTAACACAGATATATCGCTCCTGATTGGTGTTTGCATCCCAGTATTATAATAATACACTTGAGTGTGCACTGAGTTCTGGGCAAGTCAATCACAACTGACTCTGCAAAGTTAACATTCCATACAGATAGTAAATATTCCATTAATGGGGAAAATATTGTACAAATGGGTTTATTCTGCAGGAATGTGCAGCAAATGGTTTATGCAAATATTCCTGTCTATGGTTGTTCCACAGCTTTTTGCTGAGCACAGCATTAAGTATTTATGACTACTGACTTGAGTCCCTGATTGATGATATTAATACCATCAAGTTCATGGTATACAAAAATTTGCTAGGAATGAATATTCATTATTTGATTCAAGTTCACTATTTTTCTCAACATTTCCAAACAGTAAATTTATCTGTTAAAAATTCACACCACATGAGCACAGCTATTCTGTAGGCAAAGTCAACACCAATTGGTTTACAAACAAATACTGAGGAATAAAAAGGAAATCTGCAACTGCAGTGAAAGGAAGGTTTGGAGTAATGAATGAAGCCTACTTTGTTCTACAAAAACGTACTCTGCGTGTTTCGTGACTGTATGCAACTATCCATTTGCCACCTATTCATTTATGGAGTTCTCCAGTTGTTTTATAAGCAGCTCTATGCTTATTGTTATTAACTGAATATCCATAAATGTGCTGCCAATCACAAACACTTATTGAACAGAAAAAGTCTTGGCTGCACACTTACAGGCAACTCTGTCTCTTCCTGTTTAATATCACTATTCTCTGAACTTGCTCAGAACAAGGCTCTGGTAGTGACCCATGGCAGGACAGACCACCATGACACATTTCTTTTGTATACCAAAGTAATACCAACTTACTAGCAACAGAACAAACCACTGAGTTTGGACGTTAAAATAAAAACTAATCATGTTATTATTCTTACAGCAACAGGTCAAAAGCTCAGTGGCTGAATAATTATACCCCAACCTGCCATCATTAAATAAGCATTAAATAGCTACACATACTGCTTTGGGGAAAAGAGAATTCCAGAAAAAAACCCAAGTAATTATATCAAAAAGGTAAGACATCATTTTAGGACAAAAACCTAAGTTTAACGTAATTTAAAGCAAATTTTCAGCTATGGTCTTCAAAGTAGCATCAAAGTTAGATGAAAACCTTAAGCTCACTTCTAAAAGCAATAAAACAGCTGTACAATGCGGATGTCACCCCAGCAGAAAGTGACCACTCACATGCACACACACAAAAAATCTCCTTCTCCCACTTTGTTTATCCAGCTTCCTGTGACCATCAGAACTGAGAGCCATTAGCAGCTCCTTGCAGCATGAACTGGGATGGACTGAATGGGAAGAAATCATTCTGCTCCCAGAAGCAACTGCTACTGCCCAGCACTAGCATAATCTGCATCACTAGCAAAGAGCCCTCCCTCCTCTTCAGTTTCCAGGGAGCACCAATCTTCCATGCTGACAGTACCTCCATGCCCCATGCTAAAAGCAGCAGACCTGCTGATAGTTATTCAGATAGACTAATGCACAGCCTTGTAAATAGGAGCAGATGGAGGGGAGTTCCTCCCCCCACACACTTTTCCTCTGTCACCTTCTGAATGTTCTCATTATGATACCAAACTTGAGGAGTGCTGCTTTATTAGTTATTCATTGCTGGTTGTGTCCTCAACAATATGGTGTAAAGTTATTAGGAGAAAAATGGAGCAAGACAATCTACTGAGCTTTGTGTTCTGGGCCAGAGAGTAACAGCTATGTTTTAAGAACGTTTGACCTTTCCTAAACAAATAAATCTGCTTCCTCATTAGGGCTTCCAGACTGCATTAAGCAGCAGGAAGTTAACATATTTCCCTCTTTATACCTCAGTTGCAGTCTCACTGTATGAATTAGAAACTCTAGATCTTCAACTGAGATTTGGATCAGTCCACTATTTTCTTAAAATCAGTATCAGTTTATTTAGCTAGCAGTCACTAGACATTTGGTTCTGGTAATGACTTCTCTCTTGCATCAATTTCAGATGGAATTTTGACTTATTTGATCCAAATTATGCATCCTGATTCTCTTAATGTCAGTATTTTAGAATTGGGCATTTCATACATGAGAAAAAACATGAATTCCTTACCTCTGTTCTAGTCTAAGAAATCTCATCCAATCTTCAGACTCCATCATAAGCCCTGCCCACTGTAAAATACCTCAAGCTACTTACCAAAACTATAACAAATCTGTATCAGCCTGCACCTTCAGAGTCAATACCAAGTACTGACACTGCCTCAGAATCAGCAGCAACTGCACAGAAGTCAGCTTCCTCTCACCACTCGCTGAAATCCATGCAGCCTCTGCCTGCGTATCTTCCAGACACTCTCCTCCGCAAGCAATCCGTTGAGAACTGGCAACATCTGAGCTGTACTGACAGCAGATAGCTGAGGGCAACAGTGGCTGAAGTATGCTACACATCAAGGTATGAGACACAATGCTCCTAAATGCTTTATTCTTAGCTGTATATTCAGATGTATATTGATTTTCTCTCGCATGTATACTTAGGAAAACGAGACTTATTCGTCATTGTGAAAAAACCCAAATGGGGTCTCTCGGTAGGTCCTGCAGAGGGCACTGAAAAGACCAAGGTGCTGCTGGTGGTGCAACTTCATGAACCTACTGCTTTAGCTTGCAAAGCTTTACAGCCCCACTAACAGAGGTGAGCACGCACAATATGACTTGACATGATGGATCGGTATGCAGATTAATTTCAACTTCCATAAGTAGATAGATAGAAGCAGCTAGAAGAAAAATCAAAGAGCCATAATAAAACTTGCATAAGAGGAAAATGAAATAAAATTACTATCCTAAGAAAGTCAGAGGAGGATGAGAGACAGACGGATAGGCAGAGAGAGAGTTTGTGGATTTGAGAGAGACAGAGTTAGAGAAAGAGAAGTCGGTTCAGCGGTGAAACATCTGAACATGGGAAGGAAGTTGGGTTTGATCCAAGCAAAGACTGGAAGGCTCTAAGAAGTACCAAGCATAAGCCAGCACTCCCAGATGCTTCTCTACCAGTTAAGGGAATGTAAAAATAAAACATCCCCAAGGATCAGAGTGCAGAGAGTATTTCAACAAACGTTAAGTCTGTTTTCTCTTGTCATGGCAATGTGGCAGTGAATTGCATGATTAGGGCAGACAGAAAGGACAAATACACTGTGCTATCTATGCGCAGCACATGAACAGGGGCACTCATCCTTTGGTGCCACACAATTTCCCCTTCCACAACATACTGTCGTGTAAGAGATTATCTCACATCCCAGAGCTCAATAAGCAGCTGTGCAAAAGGAGTTGTCTCTTTGGAGATTTTTTGGGAAACAGATAGCTTTAAAGCAAAGGCTGCTCTGTCAGGGATGGCTCTGGAGGACAGACTCTCTAACCAGGAGGGGACAGCTTGCTGAAGAAACCAGCCAGAAGGCTCTGGTGGGTGACAGGACCTCCTGCAGTACTGGGTACTCTTCCCTGATGGTGACAGGCCATCTACTCCCAGCCCTGCTCAGTTCTCTTAATGACCTTTTCCCCACATCTTCAGCAATGCAAACCCAATTACATGTAATTGCAAACCTAGCTCCTAGCGTGCTATTTAATCCTACACATTTACCTACAGTCCTTAGCCAAATGCTCAGGGAAATGAACAAGTGAAACCTGGACCAGCTTTTCCACTGCTCGCAATTTGCCTGCAAGCATCATTTGAATTATCCCTTTTATAACTGATGGGCACAAGTTGAACAACATTGTTGAAAGACTCCCAGTTTACACAGGTATGATGCAGTTTACACAGGTCTATCTGCACATTACTCTGATTTCTGCAACATTGTCTTGAGAGACTTTGCATCTTTGAGGTCCCTTCCTGCCCCTAACATTCTGTGATTAACAATCTGTGATTAATGCTTATAAACATCTCTGTGCAGGACTGGTAGCACAGCGTCCAGAAGCAATGACATAACTTTGGTTCCAGTTATGGCACCTCTCTATCAGCATTTCAATTCTTCTTTTCCGACTTACACTAATCATAGACTTGTTTAGGCAGAAAGGACCTTGAAGATCTTCTAGTTCCAACCCTCTTGCCATGGACCGGGACACCTTCCATTAGACCAGGTTGCTCAAGGCCTCATCCAACCTGACCTTGAACACCTCTCCAGGGAGAGGTCATCCATGATCTCCCTGGCTAAACTGTTCCAATGCCTCACCACCCTCACTGTCAAGAATTTCTGCCTAATCTCCAATCTTAATCTCCTCTCCTCAATCTTAAAGCCATTCCCTCTTGTCCTATCACTACAAGCCCTTGCAAACAGTCCCTTCCTGGCTTTCTTGTAGGCTCCCTTTGGGTACTGGAAGGCTGCTCTAAGGTCTCCCTGGAGCCTTCTTTCCTCCAGGCTGAAGAGCCCCAACTCTTGCAAACCTGTCCCCACAGGGGAGGTTCTCAAGCCCTTTGATCATTCCTTCACATGTAGAATTCCAAATTTTTTTCCGAAAGAGGATTTGTCATAAAAATATAAACCTCTTCTATTTTTGCATAGGTTCAATGAATAACCAAAAGTCATTTTTTTCAAGGATGTTTTTCTTCCTTCCCCAAATTATTTGATTCTACTTTTTCTGCTTTGAAGAATGCAACAGGACTAGTTCTGAACTGGAATGCTCTGATGAAGCCCATTTTACAGCGGAGGAAAGGCTGAGTGTTCTTTTGCTGTGGTGATATTCCCACTGATATAAAAACACAAGTGTTTGAAATGCTGAGCCTGTACATAGAGTAGTTCACTACATTGTATTTCACCTCTTCATAACTATGATGCAAAGGCAGTTTTCACTGCCAGCTTGAGGCTAGTTACAGTGATTCATTTAAGCTTAAATTGTGTAAAATTCCTTTGCAGAGGGATAAGATCAGTTCGCTACTCACCTCCTGTCCTAGTTTGACTTCGTAGTCAAACACAATCAAATTATGCAGTAAAACCAGGAATAAAAACTGTAATAAGGAATAGTGAAGATTTATATCCTCTTTAAACTAGCTGTCCATGTAGGCTTTTGTTAAACTAGCACATACTAAGCTGAGCTCTCTGCTAAATCCTCTACTAAAATGAGCTCTTCCAATGCATTTTTTTTCCCCCAGTATATTTCGTTTCCCAAATGAGGGTAAAGGGATACAGCTGATGGGCTGTCTCACTGGAAGCTTATTTAATTTTTGTTAACTTATGCATTTAAAAAAAGAGTAAGGTCTGTATTGAGAGTTCTCTCATATATTGTTGGTCTGACAAGCACCTGCTAAAAACCTCTTTTTTGGAAGTCATACTTTGCACAGAAAACTGCATTTAGAAGAGTTCTGCAGCCATTATTATCTCTTTTGATTTAAACAACTCCTCTCCCTCCACTACACTACATCATAAATTCAAATGGCTGAACTCATGCCCCATCTGAAACTTCATTTCATAATTAAAAAATGCACTGATTACCTCTTTGTTAAAATTAGATTCTGCTAATAGCTTAATTCATTTACTCATTTCTTTTATCCTTCCTCTCTGCAGCCTGTTAGATTTTTCAATTTTTCTCTTTGTTAAACTTTTGATGTAATTTATCAGACATTCTGGGCTTCATCACATCTCCACAACTTCACAGAAGCTGCACAGTACTCCTGTAAATCATATTACAAAGATCACTGATGCTCAACTTCATCTTCCATGAGCCCATAACACTTCCTGCATACCTCCAGGGCTGGGTATTAATTCATTCATCCATGATACAGTTAAGGGGATCAAGGTCCTCTTCTCTAAGTACAAGAGTTTCTTTCGTTCTTTGTCACATGTAAAAGGAACAATAGAAACAAGCCATTCCCAAAATAATTTCCAGTACTAGCACTGATACTGTATTCCATCAGTCAGCCCATGTACCAAGAGGATAAGGCTGCAGCACTCACAGGCTGTGAGAGAGAAAAATCTTCAAGACTCTCAGTCTATCGAGCTTAGGACTCACATTGGCTTCATAAGAAGCTCCCGGTGTCATTTACCATTTGGCCTGCAAAGCTATCTCCAAACTTGTGTCTGGTATCTTTTTTTTTTTTTTCCCACAGCACACACAGTGCCCTGCCTCTCCTCTGCCAGATCTCTTCCTTTCAGCCAAATTCAGAAATTTCCCTTTTTTTTTTTTCCCCTATTTTTCCCCGCTATCCTTTCCCTTCTAAAGAAAATGTATTTCTATCACAGAAGAGCCAAGTGCAGTTCCAGAGACTTGATGAATAGGCCAAATATATAGACACACGGTTTGTGAGTTGGTCATGTATCATCAGCCTCATTTATCAGTGTGGAAACTTGTGGAACAGTGAAGTGCATTGGCTCCCTAAGAATCATGTTTCAGTCCCTGGGATAAAATCTGCTCCTCATGTTCTATAGTCCAACCATTTATCAACAGACTTAGATTAGCATTTTGTTTCCTTTCTTTCGTATTCCAGTCAGCTGTAGAGCTCTTCCCTTGAGAAATACCAAATTATCCACACTTAATTGATTTCTTATGTTGATACCATTGGCAGTGCTATAGTATGAAAAATAATTTGAGAACTGAAATGTTAACTCAAACGTTAACTGGAATCCAGTAATTTTTATAAAGTTAAAGAAATTAACAATCTGATCTACTCTTAGACAGTTTAGCAAGGATAAAAACAGCCTGATAACTGCTCCCAAATGGCATTCAATGGCATTCAAACACAACACAGGAATTCTTCACTTCTGTTTTTCTGTGAATCACAGAATGGCTTAGGTTGGAAAGGACCTTGGAGATCACCTCCTTGAAACGCCTTGCCATGGGCAGGGACACCTCTCAACTAGACTCGGCTGCTCAAGGCCTCATCCCAATGCCTCAGCCAGCCAGGCCTTGAACACCACCAGGAAGGAGGCATCCACAGCCTCCCTGGGCAACCTATTCCAGAGTCTTACCACCCCTGCACTGAAGAACGTTTTCCTAAGATCCAGTCTAAAACTACCCTCTCTCAGCTTCAAACTATTCCCCTTGCCCTGCTGCTAGACACCGTTATGCAAAGTCCCTCCTGGGCCTTCATAGAGGATCCTTTCAGGTACTGGAAGGCAGCTCTAAGGTCCCCCTGGAGTCTTCTCTTTCGGCTGAACAACCCCAGCTCCCTCAGCCTAAGTGTTCCAGTCCTCTGAGCATCTTTTGAATGTCATTCTAAACCCATCAGCTGATAGATAAATGAATAATTGGCATCGATACCAGAGCAGACAAAGTCCTTCTTCTGAACCTCGGCCACCAGAAAGCCTCGCAGGTTGACAGGTGCCAGGCAGAAGGTGAACTGTCCAATCGTGCGCCTCTGCCGCAGCCAGTCAGAGAGCCAGGCCAGGTGGCAGTCGCAGTGCAGGACATTGGAGTGGAGTCGCCTACAAAAGACAGAACAATCCCCAAGTTATTAGCAGCTTTTTTATACAGATGACACAAACCAGAGCAGCTGAGTACACGTCTGTCCGGCTCTCCACTACAGTTTACAGGATCATTGCAGGTTATTTGTTACAGCTGAGTCAGCTCTTGACTGCACTGCCACATAATATACAAATGGCCACATGTAAGCCACTGCCGTTATTTATAATGTCTTGGGAGAGTTAAGGTAAATTACTGCCCATCTACAGATAATCATGAGCTGGCTGTTCTAGAGAAAAGAATACACAGAATTTAAGACTCCTGCAAGCAATTGTTTTGCCTGTGGTTACATTTCAGAAATAATTGCATGAATATGACCTCTTTGAATGAATCCAAAGGACAGATTGTATTAACACGAGGACCAGGGTGAGACATGGGATGACAAGTGATTGTTCCCTCCTTTGGAGAGAGAGAAACCCTAAACACGGAGGCTATTGCTACCTTCTGTGTTCCTGTGCTGTCTGCATCCATGCTCTTCTGTGGCAATATAACACAAGTATGTAGGTCCTAGACAGGAATTTTCAACTCATGACAAAGAAGGGGAACCTGACAGGGTCGTGCCACACAGCAGTGCTGAGGCTGTTCTTTGTGATAGCAGATCTAGCCAAATAGCTCCTTTCCTAGCCTGCTTCATGCCTGGCATTGAAGACTACCGGAAATACTATCACATTGTGGAGGGAGGTCTGCAAAACAATGATGTACTCAGGGAGTGAAATCTGGTCCTTTTAATAGCTACCAAACTTTAGGTCAATACAAAAGCCCAGTACATTAATTATTTCAGTCCTTGTAATGAGTCATACATTTGAAGTGTTATATCAAAACTGAAATGATAAAATAGATTGAAAAAAACTTGTCAGAAATGGTTAGACAAAGCATTATTCACTAATACTAGAGACATTACATTTAAAGAACCCCACACAATTGGTGTGCACAGGCTTTAGCCTTGTCCATCCACCAAAAAATAAACTGCCTATCTGTGAGATCTTCATATTGCACAGTAGCAGCACCGCTCAGCAGTGATGTCCAAGCTGACAGTCCCCAGATTTGTATGTCTGGGGTGGGCAGTCATAGTAAAAGACTACAAATCTGGAGCTGAGAGCTTATCCTGTAGAGATGGAAAATGCACTGTGAAATATAATGGTTATAGAAGCATGTCTAGAAGACCTTGTGTTTTGGGATAATGAAGTTATTTAATTGACAGCTCAGTTAAGGCAGATTCCTAGTAAGATTTTGTGTTATTATGAACCATTAATCTTCCTGGAATACTTTTTGTTGACTGAAAGAATAAATAAAAATATCTACACGGAGAACAAGTATTATCTAGTCTGAAATCACCCTAAGTAAGACTTTTTCCAACTTACAGAGTAAGTATTGAGTTTAAATCCTCAAAGAACTATCCCTTCCTACGAGAGCAATCAATGAGACTCAGAATCATCTTCCTTCAGGAACTGAAACAAAGCTCATCCCATGCCATTCCCTGCATCCCAGTATGGTGGCAGGAGTGATGAAACCACGATTCCACGAAAGAGGCTGCTTTCTACTTCTGTGCATTGTTTTATTTTCCTCACTAACTATAGCCGATTCTTGGTTTTTCTCCTTTTAGTAGTGCAAATTGTCACCTCTTTGCCAGCTCACCTGCCTCAGCAGGTTTGTCATTTGTTCAAGTCTTTTTGGGAGGCTATTCTACATTATGCTTTTGAGAAGAGACCATTTAGACAGTCTATCAAGCTTAACAAAGCAGCCTATTAGAATATATTTTTGATAATTATATTAATGAATACAGCCATAAAAAAGACTTTTCACAGTGCTTCAAAAGCGTAATACACCAATTCCCTGTGAACACAAAAAGCACTGAATTGATTTGGTACATTTTCAGTTTACCCTTAAATAAAAAAATTAAAATAAATTATGCAATTACCTGTCTCAGCAGTCCCTCACATGCAGAGACAACAGGACACTTATCATTAAGCAAATAGCTATAAGGGACATGGACATGCTTTAACATAAATAAAGCTGTTTCAAGCAAAGGAAAGCAGATCAATAAAAACTAATTCCTGTCACTTCCAATCAAGACTAAAAGATCAATGAAACTTAGCAACAGAAAAGACAGTTAAATAGAAAGATCAGCACAGGAGAGCTGAATTTTTAAAGAATTCTTCAAATGCATCATATCTTATTATAGCTTTTCTCTCTTTTTTTTTTTTTTTAATATATTTTTTAAAAAATCTCCCTGAGAGGTCAGCTCCAAGTTGAACATGCTCATTATTTTACCTTCACTGTTCTTAAATGAGAAGATTGTTTTGAAAGCCATGAAGAAAAGCTATTTATCCACAGAACTATCACAGCAGATGCGGAGGCACAAGCAGCCTCAAATGTCCTGCTAATGGCTCTCACTGCTGTTTAAGAGAGGCACAGAAGGAAAACTTTCCACAGTGCACTGGGCCTCAGTTGGATGGGAAACAGGGCCTGTCCCTACCCCAGAAACATTCAGACCGGGGATCCCCTGCAAGAGCATCTGAAAGTGTGATGCTATTTGAGCAGGCATACAAACAGGACAATTTTTTAGGAAACAGCAGAATCACCACACCGTCATTCATGATCTGTTTAGACTTAATTTTCATTAACACCCAAGAGATTAAATATTAGATTAATAACAAGACATAATAATAGATTAAATAAAGGTCTTATGCAGCTGTTATGCCTGAGACAGCTTCTTCCTTTCATGCAAGCTGTTCCTTGAGGTTGTATATTAATGGAAGACAAACAGGGGATCAGGTGAAATAAAGGGAACTATAGAGAATATTATCATTTTTCTCCAAATAATATATTTATATAAAGATTTAAAATAGGAGAACAAAATCAGATCAGTTTTATCTGTTAGTTGTTAGGTTATTACTATGCATTTACATACTGCTTGCTGAAATTAAACCAGTATTAGCCTAATTTCTGAAGATATTAAGAAAATATTGACTAATATGTAGCTATGCTAAGATGACTTGCAGAGACAAGCATTTTTATTGTGAAGGAGCAGCAAAATAAATTTTGAAATGCTATTGGATTCCTGTATTTGCCTTACATTAATTGCTATTTGATGACTTTTCTGCCTCTCTTGAAACAGATGGAAGGAAATATAGGAAAATAAACCATTTTACAGTATTTCCACCTGTCTATATAGGATATTTAGTTCCCATATTGAACCACTTGGAGAACTCTTTGGAGACTGAAAGATGCCACTTGATATTGATGAAACTACCTTTCCAGAACATGAAGTGAATTAATACAAATGCAAGTTTGCAAAGGTGCCCTTTAGCCATAGCCCCGAAATTAAATTTCCAGGAAATCCTTTTAGAGTGGGTCAGCATTCCTGCTCTGTAAAATGTGGCTCTCAGAATTCAATATAAAAGCTTCCCTTTATAAATCCTATTTATGACTTCCTTATTTTTATTTTTTCCTTTCCTTTTCTTTTCCTTTCCTTTTTTTTTTTTTTCCCTTTTTTTCCTTAATTATGGCAGAGGGGGATTAGTCAGGGTAAGTCTCCAGGGAGCTATATACAAAGCCATCTCTGAAATTAAACTAAAAGGAAAATGACAGAAGACACTGAGCTCTGGTAACAGACAAGATTGACTAATCTGAAGAAGTCAAGCAAATTTTCTAGACTCCTGTGAATGAAAGAGAAAAGGCAAAACTCCAGGAACCTGAACCCTACACCATTATCTTCTTCACCCCTTTTCTTCTATAAGACAAACATCTAATTTCCATTTAATTACTTATATTAAGATCTATAAATGTCACTGTTTAATGAAGAATGTAAATTTTAAACAGAAGCTATCTTACATAGATGGACATGAAGGAGGACCATTTTTCTTCAGTTCTGTTAACTTATTTGATAGGATTTCATACATGCCCACAGAGTGTTATTAAAGCATTTTATCTTTTCAGTGTCACAGTAACTTCTCAGGCTAGCTTCTATTACCCTTTCTTTGCTTTTACAATTCAATACAAATTGATATTTTGGAGGAAAAACTTCCTTCTGAAGCTGTGTATTTCCTAAAGGAATTTAAAGGGATAATTTAAGTTAGTTAAATAAGGGGTTTGGTAGGCTATGGCTAAATTATAAAAATGCACAGTCTAATTTCACAACCTGTGTATTTGATCTACCAGTCCCAATCAGGGTTTTCCCACTCACACAGTGCCCACCTAAACAAAACTAAATATCTTGATCTTTCTGAGCGGTTTTCACAATTTTGATGACGTTCCAGCTTGGAACACATTTCACATTATAGATTTTCCCATGGGAAAAAAAGTATCAGTCTCATTTCCAGGCAAATTCAAACTCTTGATAAAACTGAATCTTACTTAACCATAGGTAAACCTGGAGAACTCTTCATCAGGGCCCTGAGGGCACCAGGCACATTCCAAACCCTGTGTAGCCTCACCAGGAGCTCCTAGAGCTCCCTCAGCCCTGCCCTGGTCCACAACCCCAAAATGGCAGAGCTTGGAGCTCTCAGTCCCAGCCCCAGTGACACCATAGTAGTACATGTTTCCAGCCCTGCTTGGCCATGGGTCCCTGTTGAGCTGGTCCCCACCAACAGGTTGCTGTGCCAGTCTAGCCCCAGCTGTCCCCATCCCCACAAAGGGGCCTGAGCTACCCCTTCTGCTGGAGGTCCCTGGGGTCAGGCCATGGCCCTCACAGGTTCAGGCTACTTCGCTGACCATACTCTTCAAGAGAGCAGGGTGAATTGTTTCCATTGGGAAGAGGCTGAAATAAGATGACAAACACCCCAAGAGTAAACTTCAATCATCGTTAATACTGTAATATTCAAAGACATTACTCACAGAGTCCTGATCTTTGGCATGTGGTTGAAACTCGTAACAGGAATGCGGGTGATGTTGTTATTATTGAGAGTACTGTTAGGAGAGAAAAAAAAAGAGATAAGAGAATAGTAGATTGATCAATTATTAACATTGCTTCCCCAACACACTATTTACAGAAACAAGCTCCTAAAACTCTTGGTAATACATCTGCCAGGCTGTGAGCAGTAAGACATGCAGACAACTTGTGATATATCATGACAGACGTCGTTCAGGCCAGGCAACCAACAGTTGAATGGATGGAGGTTACTATTTACTGTATCTGAGTACCAAAGAGTACAGCAAATGAATTTTCATCAACTACTGGAACAGGACCAGAAGTTTTGGTTAAGCAGTCACTTTGTTTGAAAACCTGGTGCAACTTGAGCAGAAGAACATCAAACTGGCACACCAAAACATGAAAGCTATACATTTAAAGCACTTGTTCCACACAACAAGAGAGCTGTTAACTCTCACAAGCTTCTTAACACAGCCAGTTTACATGGACAGACAGCTCCAATGGCCCTTTGGAAAACACATGGATGGATGAGTACCCTTTCTTTGGTCTCCTTATGAAAAATATATGCGCAGTGGGATGGACCGTAATAAAACATGTCATGACCCAGGCATGTAAGAATTTCAAAGCAGAACTTAAGGAGAAAATTATCTCAGCTGCTGGCAGGGACCCCCTTTGCGCTTCTTATGAAAAATGAACTGACTTGATTGCCATCAGCTGAGTGTGCTGCTCCCATTTATGTAGCTCCTAATTATATCAATGACTCTCCAGCAAATTAGAAGCTATAAAGTTTATCAAGATGGCACAGGAAATGGAAAGCACTCCAAAAGGACATAATTGCCATATTCCAAGTGCACGAAATCTGCAAGTGCAGTAACCCAGCTTGAATGAGAATTGATGGGACCCATGTCAACTCCATGCCCCTGTATGGCTGGTCCTGGTGCTGGCTGCTGCTGCCCATTTGAAATGCATGCTGTCCACAGCAGCAGAGCATGAAGCAACTTTTGCTTCATGTGGTGGGTACAGCCCTCCACAGGACCTCTTTGGGAGAGGACAGTGCTTTTGTGCATTTGGAGATATGTTGAAGAAGAAACCCACCAAAGTGACATAAGATGCATTACCCTTCCCTGAACTATTTAATTATTTCAGTGTTATGTTTTTACACAGGGCATTAAAAGAATTTTACAGAAATTAATTGGTCCTCTTGGTCATCTCCCAATTCAAAAACAATTTTACAATTCTGCATAGAAATCCCTTGGCAAAACCATCATCTACAACATCAGCAGGTTGAAGTTAAATTAGATTATACCCTATTAAGACCTTTTCCAGTGCACAGGAAGACATATGCACAAAGCCAGGAGGGTGCAGGGTAACATGTTACACACAGGCACACTTAGGAGAGGTGTGTGAGCAGGTTCTGATGGTGCTCCTGCACTGCATCCCAGCAGGACGGAACACAACCACTTTGTCGGTAGGACTGTAGCCAATAGTTCAGCAGAGTGCTGCACCAGATGGATGCACTATGGGTCTGGAGCAAGCTTGGGGGCTGACATACCCCCGACAGCAAACTGCACCAGAGTAAAATCACCCTTCCTTACCAACCCTGTGAGCAGAGTCAGATCTGTCAGTATAAGCAACATTTGGGAAATCTGGAATCTGCATGTGAGGTCTGTTGCCAGAGACCTGTGTCAGTGAAGTCCCATGTTTGCACACCAGGTGTGAACTGGCAAGAGCTGTAGGCCTTAGTTCATCATGGCTTATAGTATATATAGGATTCATTCCAGATCTGATGATGTGGCCAAAAACTGGACAAGAAACAAACAGCTAAATATTGGCATGAATGGGTACAGGCAATTACAGATTTGCATATTCAATTTCTCAATAAATAAAGACTCAAAAAACAGTGCATTGTAATTAAACTGGATAACATGAAGAGGAAAATAATGTAAACTTCCGAAGTAACCCTGCAAGTAAGCTCTTACAGCTAGCAGCTATGCCATTTTGGCAGCTGTACATCACCATCCGCACATGCCACTGCTTTGCTCTGGCTCCAGTACTGGAAGTGGACCCAGTGAGTACCATTGTGTATTTACAGGGCTGAAAAGTTCTACCTTTGAATTCCTCCTGACGTCATGATGACAACATAAATGTCCCACTGTGACAGTTTAAACAGTGCAAAATGAAGCTCTGTCATACAATTGCTACTGCCTGATGAAATTATTCAGCCAGTGATACCACCCAAAGTTCTTTGTGGACAGTGAACCTAAACAAGCATGTACAGCAACTTCAGAAAGGGAACAAAATGTCTTACAAAGGTCCATATGTATATAGATCAAAATACCCTACTCTCAATACCTGTATTTATCTGCTATTTGCATCTACACACAGATGTTGAGAAGTTCAATGGGGGCCCACAAATAGAATTTCTAATTGCACCACCATTTTTTTCCCTGTAAACATAAAAATAGAGTTCACACTCTGCCCCAGTTGCCTGTTACATAAAAATGAGCAATGCACTTGGGTGGAAGATTTTAAGTGTACATTGATATATAAAAAGCCACATGTAATGTCATCTCACAAAAATTAAATCTCATACATAACTGATGTCTGAATAGGTCACACATGGCACTGCAGGGGTCAATGGAAGCCACAGAAATTCAAGGGAGAATTTCTATTGATGTCAAAAGGAAGTGGATTGGATTCAAGCAGAACAGGATGTGACAGCAAGCTTCCTTCTGTGCTAGCTGAGGTAAAGAACACAACCCCATCTCTAAGTGCAGCTCTTCATCTGGATGTGGAAAGGTCAGTCTTTACTGTCAAGATGTGATGATTCAAAAATATTTCTTGAATTCCTAAAATATTTCTGTTTAACAGACAAAGCATTATTCCAGTCACACGGTATTTCTGCTCATGAAATAGCAGATGAGAGTGGCTCAGGTTTTGCCCCTAATAAGCAAAGGTTTCTCAACAAATACATAACCCTCCTTCTATGAATCCTAAATCAGTGCTGAATTAATATACTCCTTGACCACAAATTTCAGGGATAACATGAGCAGATAGCTATTGTGCAGATGACTTAGTAGCATACAATTTCACTGATATTTAAATGTTAACTGTAATGAAGGCAATAAAACATCTATGATAACAGCAATTATTTCAGAACAAAGGCGGCCGAACACTGCAAAGGGCTCTAATTGACAATGAACTGTCTGCATTACAGCCCAGTTGAAGCGGCAAGAATTTAATCCTGCTGCTCTGGTTGTGCAAAGCACACAGCTCCCCTGCAGCAGGAACTCTTTGGCTTGTGAATGGGGATGTTTTCAGGTAGAGGTGTCTTTCCCAGCAATGATTTTTAAGAGCATGTGTCCTGACAGGGGTAACAACACAATACAGTGGCATTTTTAACACATTACGAGAAAAAGAACAAATTCTGCTCCAGTCATCCACTAGCTGTTTCAAGGCCACAGCCTCATTTTGATCAAAATAAGATTCAAACCCATAGAAACAGATGTGGAAAGAACAGGAAGCTGTGAGAAATAGAAAGCATCCAAAATCTTCTGATTCTTCCCACATCATATGGGGAAACTTGTATTCTGCTAGGTTCTCCCCACCACTTCCAGAACCCAGAATACACTTGGCCCTTAAGAAAGCACTGTCCTCTAATTTAGAAGTCCTCTCCCTGTAAACTATTCACAACCAAAATGCTGAATCAGGAAATGGAGGTTACAGACAATGTTATCCATGCCAGCAAACTTCCCACCTTGGGCCGTGATCCCTGTCAGATCTTGCAAGCTAAGCAGAAGCAGATAGCAGCAGCCCTCAGGGTCCTCCAAGGACTACTTGGAAGATGCATGACATGGGATCAGCAGTCTTCAAAGTGGTACATCCTCCACCAGTATGAACTGTCATAGTCCCATTGACTTCAATTTACAACCCCAGAGGAACTGCTCTACTATCTCACTGCTCTGCCAGTTGCCCAAACTGGTTAGAGGCACGCATGGAGCTGCTTTCTTCTTCCGAAGAATAAAGTTGATTTATAGTCCCCACTTATCAGAATGTTTTTAAAGGGAAGAATGCTCACTCAGCAATCCTGTCACAACTTTAAAACAATTACCTATCTCCTTCCTCAAACTTTCTGTGCAAATTTAACTACATATAGTTCATTTCTCTTCTCTTTTGCCTTAATCCAAATTCATGTATGCTGCTGCAGTTCCCTGACAAGGAGTTGTTAATTCCAGACTCAATGTAATTACATAAAAATCATTAATCTGCAGAAATGATTGGCATGTTTGTAGTTTTAAAATAATATTTATGCATTATCCTGTACTCCTTTGTCCACTCTCTTGAATAGGAACGCTGGCGTTCAGGATAAGAGTCAGGGAAAAAATCATACTCCTAATGCTAGAAGAAATCACACAACTTTTATGGAAGCTACTTCAGGGAAAGAAAAGAAAAAAATTTGAATTCTGAACCCTACTAATAAGACAAATATTTTATTTTATAAACTCAGGAACTCTATGCATTGATAGATTAAATTTTTGATTAACACTTTTCCCCAAACCTTGATAAGCATCTACCATAAATACTGGAAGATCTACTTGTGCTGGCCATTCAGGTTTTTGATACATGCCAGGCTGCTTTTGTGTCACATTTGGCTGATCACAGAACACTGCAGCATTTGCACAGCTCTCAGAAAAAAAAATGTAGACCTCTAAATAGGTAAACAGAGAAAGAGATCTCAGAAAAGGCACCAGTTGATTTATTGTATTTCTGGATTTGAATGACTTTTACATTTGGGCACTAAAGATTCTTTACAGGCTTCTAACATACACGATCTGGCAGCAGGAACCCTGCAAACTGTCCTCATTTGGCAGCACATGTTTCTGTGTGTCTGTGGGCTCGACTCAAACTTAAGCAGTGATGTTCCTTTTCCCGCTCAAACTCTCTCAACACACTGTGCAAAGAGCACGGTGCTGAGTTAGTGTGCTCTGTGACAAACCTCTGTTTTGAAAGTGAGACTTCGAAACGGAGCAGAAAAGCAAATGGGTGAGGCTGGCGGGGAGCAGCCTGGCGGGGAAGAGCCGTGTCAGGCACTGCAGCACTGGTAGCACAAACAAGTCGAACATTTCCTTCTGTCTCCTCCAATTACACCAGGGCTTTATCACAGCATGCTCATTGGCTGTGTATGTAATCCGTGTGTTGTGTGTCCATAACACCATGTAATTGGGCCTAATGCAAGATTATTATCTATGTGCATGCAACGGATAGCTACAAATGGTGCATCTGCAGGCTTGTAATGTTCCCGAGTGAATTACAGTCATACTCCCTGATTATTGCTTCTCCCACAACTGCCATGCTTTCCAGGCTTCCTATCCCCAGTGCAACTATACATCCAGTAAATGAGACCAGAAAATTTATTAAGACTTAACCCAGGCATCTCCAAGCACAGTTATGCCTTTCATGTAAGTAGTTCTCTTGATGATGTTATTTCTGTTCAGAAGCGAGTGAACTGGTGCAAAACCAGATTTTGCAGCTCAACCAAAGTTGACAGTGGAGCTCAGATGGGAACACAGCAGTCCAGGCCTGGCAGTGACAGAAAGGCTACTTCTCCAAGTTATTGGTAAACAACAACTCTCCATGTACTGGTAAATAAAAAACGTGAAGGAATCTTTTTTGCATTGTATGTATGGGCTGACACTGCTGAATCCATGCAAGATTAACCATCTCCATCAGTATTTATGCACATAAAGGGGAGGATCTTGGGGGTCTATCTGAAATACTAGAGATGAAAAATGTATTTAGGTGACTACATTAGCAGAAAAATTTAATACTAACAGTGACAGAAGCTTAGATGTCTACATTAGCAGACTTGTATCACTTAAACCCTTCTCCGACAACATAAAAAGCCATTGCAAAGGGAAAAGAAATTCTGTTTCTTGTATTCAACAAGGGTTAATTAAAGCAGGAACAGGTTTAAATTTCAGAAGGGGGAGTTTTAATTAGATATAGGTTTTCCTACAAAACACCAAAAATACAGTAAAGAGCTGCTAGAGTGTGTAGCCATCAGCAGTAGAAGCCTGTAATAACGGACTAAAAGAATCCCTGTCAGAAGTGTCATGGAACTCCATGGTCCTGTCCCTTGTGGGACAACACATGACAACTTCACACCCCTTTCACCCCTTATGTACCCAGCCAATATAACCAACAGCAGGGGTATTTCACCAATTCCAAAAACTGAATTTAAATATATTTTTAGTAATAAAACCAAGACTTGAATTTTATACCCTACCATAATTAATGCCTGTAATTAACTTTGCAATTGCAGGGTAAAAGGAGTTGTATTTTCAATAGCTGTAAAGAGCTATTTTTCACACAGGTCAGAGGAATTTGAATTAAATTAAATATCTACTGCTTCTCATGGCCTCTGGTGAAAGAGCAAAATGGCTTTGGCACTAGATCCCTCAGCACTGAGCAGAGTCCTCATCTTTGCCTTTCAAGGCAGTCTCCTTAAGCAAGGTCCAAAACTCAGCCGGCTCTCTTCAGAATTTTGGTGAGTCCTGATTGCCTCTTGAACTCAATCCTTTCATCTCCCCACAGACTGTTTAAGTTAAAGCTCACAACTATCGTTTGGGCATATAATGAAAGCAACTGATGCTGCACTGATTAATCCATTACTCTCAACTGTTAGAAAACATAATGATCTCACAAGGGGCCTCATTCACTGACATAGAGCAGTAGAGCTCTGATCTGACACCTCAAATGAGCAGCAAAAGCAATAACAGCTGGGTTTTTGTCTCAATATTTGTACCCAATTCTAAAATGAGTTGGCACTACACAAGTGTTATTTTTAAACACAATGTTAGCCCAGGAAAATAATCTTCTAAATAGTCTCCAGGTGACACGCAAAATCCACTCAAATAAATAAAAAGAACTAGTTGCCAATTTGTGGTTTCTGTTCTAGTATTGGTCTTTCACTGATATATTCACAAATGTTCTCATCACAGCTACAGGAAAGGCTCTAGCATTGTTAACTTTGGAAGCTGACACCCACCAGAAATATGACTAGTCTCACGGATACAGAGGAAAGAAAATGTTCTTTTGGAAAATGTATGAAAAAATAATTAAGGTTAACATGGAATTATGCACACAACTGCCAGCAATGTTTACTGCTACAATTGTCTGATTCTTCCCACTCTGTCTCTGATTTTAATTTGCATATAACTATCAGATTTTAACTATTTAAGCTTATTATAAAGGCCAGATGTTTATAGCTGATCTTTTTTTCCCTCTTGAAGAAGTGAGATTACTTTCAAAAGTATAAGGCTTTGTGGAAACTGGGTTATTGGAATAATAAATTTTTTTTTCTTCCCCCTTGCCCCCTCATGTCCCCTTTTAAATGCCTCTTGTATCACTCAGCAAGAACCAGGGTGATCACATTTGCCTGCAGCTATAACTTCAGGGTGCATTGACTTAAGTCCTGTAATTGCTGCATTATCTGTCCCTAGAGGCTGGCTGTGCTTTGGCTGGAGTCTGTGGGACTGGAGAGGTCAGGAGCCGAGACGAAGAGCAGAGGAGAGGGAAAGGCAGGACCCCCAGCTAAGAAAATGGTTGGGCAAGCTATCTGGATGAAGAGATCTGGAACAGGAATCAGTGCAAATGGGTAAAAAAGGGCAGAAAAAACCTCCTACAGTCTTGTGCAATCAAACAGGAGCACAATGAAGGATTCTGGTGAGCTATGTCTGAGGACTGATACTGAAATCTTTCTAGTGCCATCTTTAGACCTGCATTGATGTCATACATGCAGATCAGCGTGCCTGAATTTGCTTACTTACACTGACATGCAAATAAAGAAAATATGTTAAAACAAGATAAAGTAGAAAACAGAATAACAGGATAACATAAAATAAAGTAAGATGAGCTAAGCTAGGATGAGGTAAAATAAAATATAACAAAGGGTCAAAAGTTATACAGAGAAGGGTATGCAGTTTGTTCAACCTCTATCAGCTGCACAAAATACAGGTATCAGCTGCATCTCCCAATTCTTGGGAGATTCTGTGTCCAGTGAGAGTTGAAAAAGCTTTGCAGAGAAATTTCAATCAGCTTTTCAATCTTTTACATGACATTCTAATTCTAGGCAGAAAATACAAATTCAATCCAGCCTGAATGAAAATTTTAGCGATAAAAGCACTGGTGCAAAGACAAAGTAATGCAACCTTAAATTATTCTGCCACTGCTTTATTTGTAAATTATGGATTCTCCAATGAGTTAGTTTTCTGAACTCAAAAATGGCATAACAAACACTGCCTTAACTTGGTTTTGTTTTTGTTTTGTTGTCTGTTTGGGTTTTTAAAATCAAGACATTCTTTCAAGTCTTTGCCCAAAGGCTACACATTTTTTCAGTACACTGTATTGGGAATGACTGCTGTGGCTCTAACTCCCAATGACATCCATAATTTTCTTTAAGCATTTGGACTTGAAGAAAGGAAAGTATTTGTGCAAACAATGAATGTTTTACATCACCAGTGTGGTTTTGATGTTTCTCTAAGGCACCCACTTTCCAGGGCTGGTGTTGTTGCCTATAACCACTGGGAAAAAGCCCAGTTATCATAACACGCAGACCAATGTCAACTGAAGTCAGTGCAAAACCTGTGGCTAATTTCAGCAAAGAGCAAATCAAGTCCCTGCAATCTATTCATTTAGGTGCAGATTTCCACAGGAGCTACAGCAATCAAAAATAGAATTGTATTTAATTTCAACTTGCCTATATTTGGTTTTGTAGATTCATTTGAAAGCATTGTGTGCAATGATTTAATAGAATTAATAATAGAATTATATTACTTGTTTATAAATTAATTGTTAAACAGATACTTGCTTTCTCAAAATGAAATATGTATTTGTTTTAGGTCATACAGAGATATCTCTTACTAAAGTTGGCATTTCCCAACAACTGCATGCATGTCAGGTACTGTAGTTTATGGATTCTGTGCTACTCCTACTGCAATCAATGGAAACTGGATTGAGTTTTTGATGCATACAAAGGTCTGAAAGCCTGCTAGAGTGTATTTATGGAAAGGATGAAAAAGTATCAACAAGACAGGATTAGATCATACAAACCTTAAGCCTGATGCATCAGTACTTCAACAAAACAAAAGTTTCTCAGGTTCCTGCTGGAACAGTCGTTTCTGTTTCATCCTTTCTGAAGCTAAAGCAGTCTTATATACATGATTTGGCTCTATAATTTGAAAGGAGCACGTGTCTTTTGATCAGGCTGAAAGCATTTAAGGATGGAGATTTTCAAGGTAAAAGCTTTCAGACTTCTGCCAGCTGAGTGCTGTAGTTTTCTTACAGGACTCTACCAAAAGAAATTCTAAAGGATGTGATTAACTTTGGATCAGAAAGGGACAGTAGTGTTTTAATTTGTCCCATTCTGAGCACACTGCAACCTTAGTGCTATAACCTTAGAGAAAAAGCCTCTATCTTGATAGATTTCCCTACCATAATGAACTCATCCTTTTCATAGTTGTTGGTGTAGCACATCCAGGAACACAAAAGTCATTCCAAGTGGCAGACAGAAATTAGGTGTCTTTTCAGAGCTAGAAAAAGTGACAAAAAAAGGACTTCTGCCTCCATTGTGAGGGCCTATGTGACTATAAGCAACCTCTTTGGGAGGGTCATGGTTCCATCCTGTTGCTACCTCAAGTGCCGCAATGCGGCACCGCCTATGGAACTGCAGATCCCTGCAAGTCCCACGCTGACCACTGGGACCAAAGAAGAGGTGAGCCGGCACACCCCGTGTATGCAGCAGACAGCTCTTTAAGAAGCAGAAATACAACAATGAAGAGAAATGGCACTGGTGGCAGTTTAGCCTGAGCTTCTGGGTGTCTGTGCAAAAGGTTTTTACAAAAGCCTTTTAAGAGGCTGGCAAATGGTGTCCATGAAGAGTGAGTTGCCAGAACCCCTGGTTTCCATTTTCCTCCCACAACAGACCTGCAAGTCCTACAGGCAACATAATAACCCTTGTTTCCCTTGCCAGAGCAGTCCTCTTCTTCTAGCAGCTTAGTGCCTCAGCTGCCCCTCAGCTCCCAAGACCACTCGCATTCCCACTGGGAGAGGGCAGCAGGAAGAGATCTTTCATAGCTCTGGCAACATGACAATGCACAGAACTGCAAAGGCAAGTCCCAACTTTTGACAGTAGAGGAAGGAAAAGAAGCAAATCTTCTAATGAAAGAACTTCACTGTTACTGCCAAAAGCGTCTCCCCAAAATGCAAGAGCTGCAGACTATGAAATAAGTTTTATATTCTAACGGTACATGATGGCCCTATCTGCAATTCATCCACACTGGAAATTAAGGTTAATAGATAGGTTAATATAAAGCCACATGAACAAAGTAGGGAATGTTTGAGATACACATTCTGTGAATTTAGACCTGAATGTATGAACAGTTCTAAAAGAAAAGTTACATTTATAGAGCAAAGAAAAGTTCTGAAAGAACAAAGACAACACATAGCTCTTAGACATGGGCAACTACATGTTTCTTGGTGAAGCTGGAAAGGAATCTGCTTTCCATCAGGATTTCCTTCCAATAATACATTAGACAGCACTACTGTGCATCACAAAGTATGCTTAAACCCACCTACCTTTCCAGTTCTTAAATCTCTCCCAAATACCTCCTGTCCATGAGAAGCAGCAATACCTGCTTATATTCATGCATCCCTATGCAACACACCTAAGAAATCACAATTTGAATAGCAAATACTCACAGCGTTTCATTTGCCTTCAGTCCACAGAGTGAAAAGGTGCAAAATAAAATACACATAGAAAAAAATTTGAAGCACTCATGGTCTGTTCAGGAATATTATATAAGCGCAAGAAGTAGCTAAAGAAAAGGAGTGAGCTGTTCTCCATACATGGCTGTTTCTCTGCAACATCTGCATGCATACAAAATGAAATGTAGCTGCCATCGTAGATGGTCTGTCCTAATGCTTCAGCCCAAGTATCAGCTGAAATGCCTCACCTGATTACTAACACCCTAGCCGTGGAGGGGAAGACAGGATGCCTCGCAGATAAAATGGACCCAACCCTTTTAAGACATCACTGAAATTGCCCAAGGAGCCAGTAAGAAGCTTGGGTGCTCGCGGAGTGGACTATCCCACTCCGCAGAGCCCGCCCAGCCCATAACCTCCTTTTGCACCAGCGGGGGCTTCTCGGCGGCCTTCAAGAGTCGTCGCAGAGATGCTGCATTGCGGCAATTTATCGACCGCAGTAACCAAGTCCAAAGCTGAAAGCCATGAACAAGACTTGCTTTCCTATCCTCCTTTCTCCCAACAAAGCGCTTTTGGTGACAGACTATCTAAGATTCTAGTGACAAAAGACGCAAAAGCAAATCCAAATTACCAATCCGCTGAACAAAGACCTAGTTCAGTATACACTCATACATCCCTTCATCACAACCATCAACGTATCTTCCACAACGTTCCCTTCTGTTTCAACCCTCAGATAAAACACAGTCTCAGCAATAGTCTGGTACTTGCAAACTACAGATACCTCACACCACCTAGCACCACGAAGGCAATAGGGATGCCCACAAGTTTTATAAATAAATGGCACTACTGTCCATTGTTTCCCTCAGTGGCTTTATGTAGCCATCTCCCTTGATGCACTTTCAACTGACTATGCTGGTTTTTGGAGGTATCTCTAAAGTACTCAAGATCAACATAGTGTACCACAAGGGTTTCTGCATGATGTTACAGTAATAGTATAGATGTTTTAAGCCTTTTAAAAATTATTTTTAAGGATCTGCAGATGCCTTAAGTGTGGCCATCCATCACTTGCACATACTAAACCAATACAGTCAGACTGTCCACCCCCAAAGAGAAATGTAAGAAATGTCATTCTGCCTCAAAAGTATTGAACCAGTTAACATGAAATTGCTTCATTCACAATAGCAAAATTAACATAGAAATAGTGATTATTTGCCTTTAAATTACTTGAAAAATTGGTACTTCCATCCTTAATGTAGCTCTTTTTTTTTTTTTTTTTTTTTTTTTTTAAACACAGACTTGGCTATGTAAAGAAAGTCTAATTTATACTAATCATATGCCTTTCTTTTCAAAGTTTGAGTATTTTTCCCAATTTAACCTTCTCATCATATATACTTACACACATATATACACTTATGTGTATAACCTTGTGAAAAATGGGGAAAAAGACATTACTTGTTTTTCAGATCAGAAGCTTCTACTTAAGCCTTTTTTTTTCCCCAGGTGCAGAGATAATTATCTAGTACTTCACCTGCAAGCTAACTATCTGCACATTACTGTTTTGATTTCTAATTTCCCATAGATAACAATGTTGTCCCAGCTAAAAATATTGGATCCTGTCATAATTTTATTCCCTTTTTCTAGGCAAACCAGGCTTTTGAGTTCCCTCCTGTATAAAGTCTGCATACAGCACAGAGCCTTTGTCTACGCTTTTCTATGAGATGAGCAGGACAAAAGCACCCTCTGGAAAAGACAAAAGATTCATACCCCTAGAGATCACAAATGAAACATTTCAATTGCACACACACACAGAGAAGGTAACCATTCTGCCTTCTGAAGGTTTTTTTAAATAATCTTTTTATTTTTGCTGTTGTGGTGACTGACTCCAGAGGGAGTGCAGGAGTTTCTGCATTCACCACCAGTGCTGGACCTCCAACAGTGTCACAGAAGGACTGAAGACGTCCTGGTATGTTTGACATTGGTAGCAGAGAAAATTGTGCTACGCAGGCATGTTGCCTCCTCCCTTAGCCAATGAGGGCAAATTAATGCTGACAGAATTACATCCAGCTACTGTAGTATCATCTCCAGCTGCTTTGGGGAGTCATATAAACAATGAATTGCAAATTGTGGCATAGTGTGACTACTCATCTACCTTGGACTTGTTACTTTCCCTCAGAACTCTGTCATCACCTCAACTTCATCTGCAAGGAGTTTTATTCCCAACATACTCTTCAGCTCAGCTTTTGGTTAAGGTGTTGAGCCACATGTCTGCACTAAATAAACAGTTGAGCATCCTCTGGATTAAGTTGTTCACATTCATTTGACTTTCAACAGTCAAAATGCTTGGTCTACATCTTTTATGTTACTGATGAAGAAACTATATTAGTCAAAGGGGAGGGAGGGCAGGTCACAAGATGAGCAAAGCATGCAAATCAAACAATTAATACTATGTGAGAGAAGGTTTACCAGAAATCTTTGTCTCTCCTGGAATTTTGACTTTGGAGTCTCTCAGCAGTGTCTGCAGCACCAATAAAGAGCTGACGTCACACAAGCCATAAAACCAGGCTTCCTCACAAAGCATATTGGTCAGTGACTCAAGAAACTAATAATTCTAACCTGGGACTGCTCATCTTGATAAGTTCTGCAGCCTGCATTGCTCCAGGCTATTCTTAAAGAGAAAAAACTGCCCCATCCTAATGAAAGCAGCAAAAGAGAATGAGCACAGCATTCAACTACTACATATGCTCCAGGAGGAGGAAAATCCATCTTTTCTAAATATGTAATATAATTAGGCATCTGCACTGAGGATTGATAGAAATGTTCATCAATTTGCTGGGACATGCCTGGAATACCGCAGGATTAGCAAAATCATTGATCAATAAATTTATGCAAATATATTCTCCCCATAAAGAGAGAGTTACATTACATCTGTAACAGGCACCAGTGATTTTCAGCAGCTCTCCCTTGCCCACTCTTATTTTATCTCAGCTGGTTTTTGATATAAAGCCTGTCACCACAGTGCCATCTGGATAGTGCTCCTTTCACAATGCTGTACCTCCAACCTCACAGTTTGGAATACGTTACAGAACAGAGGTTATCTCAGATTTCATTTCCATATCGTGAGCAATGATACCAGATCCCCCATTGACATGTGTCAGCGAATAAAAACATTCCTTATCAAGCAACCATGTAAGCATCCCATCTTTCCTCCATCAATTCTTTAATTATACATCTCATTTCACTAGGGTCCACTGGGGCTGCAGCACCTTTCTAAAAGTTCTTGAGAAAAGGCATTTCTGTAATTAATCTTGTCTCTAGCTGATTCATATAAGAAACAGCAGTCAGGTTCTTCAGGAGCACTTCTTCCTATAAAGACCTACAGTGATACAGGAGGTAGGAGGAATGGGAAGGATATAAACTATAGGGCACTCTGATCAGTAATGGAGTAAAGAAAGATGGAAATAACTTGTCTGCGGATAACATTTCTCAATTGCCAAACTGACTTTTGTTCTTCCTCTGGCACAACTTGATTGCCGGTGATACCAGCCCAGCACAGAAAATGGAGGACACTCTTAGCAAAACCAAACTCCTTGCTTTGCACCTAATTTGACCTAATTGGTAGATACTTCAATTACTTGTATACTGCCAGTGGTTACACACTTCAGTTTTGTTTTTAGGACAACTGTTATGTATCTGCTGACTGATGGAATACCTTAAGATTCTAAATCCATCTTATTTATTTACATACATTTCAGCTAACATACATCCTTGAGTAAAAAAAAAACCATCAAACCAAAATACAAAAACCCCAAAAAAATTTTAATTTTACTGTATGAGAAAGTAAAACAGCCATGCCCACCATTTTTAACAGAAATATCATTTGTATTTTTGTGTTTAGATATTTTGGTATCAGTTATAGGAACACAATTTAGGGAGTTCAAATTTGATCCTGACTGCCTCGACCAACCACAATTTCCAGCAAAACAGAAAAGGAAATCGCATTTATGTGACATTTTCAAGGTTTCATTAAGCAATGACATCTCATGTATTTAGAATCATGTCATGCCTTTCTCTCCCTGACTCTTCAGGTTGGGAAAGCAAATAAAAATCTTCTATCTAGTTAAGATATGTCCAGAATTGCATTTTGCAAATAACTAAAACTGACTATACATCTGAGCGCTCAGCACACTGAAGACAACCCTAGGAACAATTAAATCCTGACTATAGCACAAAATAATCACCTTTGTTCAGCAAAGGCTTCAAACGTTTGCTAAGACAAAGGGCAGTGCTCATTATCAGCACTCTGTGGCATCTCCATTGGAAATTGCATGGATTACTCAACTTCTTATAGGAAAGAATCCTTTCTAACACGAACCAACTGGATTCAAAAAATGAAAGCATGAATAACCCTATTCCACTTGTAAAATGCTTGCAATGACTGGAGATGTCAGACAACACACAGCACAACTGGCGGATGCTGACCACAACTAGTCTGACAGATTGCACTGAGTCCTGCTGAACACCACTCGCTGCTGAAATGAAATCAGAAGAACCAGCGCGTGGCACTTGTAGCTGGGTGCTTGTCTGGGCATGCAACAGTCGGGAACAAATGTTTGGAGAGAAAAGGCTTAGATACAAACACCGATGAAACAATTTTATTTTCGGGGATGGAAGGTTGGTGTGCTTTCATTTTTCAATCCAAAAAACTACTTCTTTTTTTTTTTTTAAAGTATTTAAAATTTTTTTAAAGATCAAACGTGCAGAGCTTATTGGACATACAACTTCAAGCTGCTGTGAATACTCAGGTGACTGTATTTGCACTTCTTTGTTATTACTCGTGAGTGAATTACTATGATTTTTCACACTTAAGAGCCCAGAATGGCAGATTGCTGAGAGCGTATTTGGCTACTACAGATTCAATGACTCAATGAGCAAGTGCTCGTTTCAAAAAACAGGAGAAAATCATGAAAGGACTTTGAGGCTTAGAGATACTATATGAAAGATCTACAACAAATAACATGACTAACAACAACATGAAAAAGTCCAAAATCACTCCATACTAGCTCTGTACAGCAAGAATTCATTTGCTCTCTTTAATAGAATGCTATCCACAGACCCCCTAGGATTAGCTCTTGGTATGATAAAATCTTTAGGATTCAGGAAGTTCTTTTACAGAAAATCTGCAATGAATAAACTGTGTTCAAGCTCCACTCCCTCTGACTATCATTACAAAACAGAAGGAAAACCAGCTTTTACAATATAAAATAAGGAAATGCTTCACCTAAGTTGCCAACAGTGACTCATAATTCTTTTTGTTCTATGCACATGGCACAAATGCCATGTCACCACAGTTTTCAAGCCACCCCAGTAAGGCTGAACAATAATAAATAAATTAAAAGCGGTTTTGGATAAACTGAATTCTGTATCTTACTGAGAAATGGATCCTAAAACAAGAAGTATTGTTCAGCACTCCCAGTGTAGTGACAATAGCGCGTTCATTCACACAGTGATACTAGTTTATCCAGTTGGAGCAAGCTTGCCGAACCACCTTGAAAGTATTTATTTTCATTCATGCACCCTAAGAGACTGAAGGTGAAATTCTGAGCTCTAAAAGACTTCTGTCTCCTACATTTCATAATTTTGAACATTTGGAAATGAACCTACGGACTGATTTCTAATCTACAAAAGAGATGAACATCATATTACCACACACCATAAGGAATACTGGACAGTTATTCTGAAGAATTCTTCCAGGGTTTTGCTTTTGTTTTGTGAGGGTTTTATAATAATCTTTAAAGTGCTTACAGCTACACTGATACCAATTTCTTAATAATGCTGTTATTGCCAGATACTGCCACAGGACATAACTAAAGATTAAGCTAAGCAGAAAACCTCTCCTACCAAAAATGGCGCTTTAGTTAATGCAAGTTTCACACCAATTTTCTTCAACCTTTCTGCACACTTCTATCCTAACAGGTTAAAAGCTTTTGCCACCCCTTTAAAAATACACCCCTCTTTTCCCTCTTATTGCTGGTTCAGGTACCGCACATCCCCTTCTGGTCTTGGAACGTAAGAACAAATCCACTGAAATATGCCGTATTGTCTTACAAGATGGGGGAAAGGAAGTACGTCACCAAGAAAAAAAAATCCCCATTTCATCAACAGATTAAACCCAAAATGAATTTAAAAAAGGGCAAAAAAATGAACAAAAGCAGCCCCAATGCAAAACTAAAGAAAGATGTTTAAGTATGAATGCCAGTTCTGCATGTAATTTCTCAGACATTATTTTCACCTTGCTGTAGGGCAAAGACAATCAGCAGAAGGCACCAAAGCCCTTTGTACTCAACAGTTCTGCTGCATTTTAACCCAGAACTCAGAGTCACAAGTAGTTCTTGGCACCTGCATTATGGTGTACACAGGTCAGATCATAGGATCAGGGACACCTTTTGTGACATTTGAAGCACGGAAGTTCATAAACAAAGAAATGATCAAAGAACTGTGTTTGTACTGAGAGATGTGGTCAGTGCCATGTTCTGGTCCAATCTTCAGCTGCTAGCATAGAATCATAGAATTGTTTGGCTTAGAAAAGACCTCTAAGAGTTCAGCTGTCAACCCAACACCGCTATGGCCATTAAACCATCCCAGAGTACCACATCTACGTATTTTATTTTTTTGCTTAACACATCCAGGTGATTTTACCACTTTCCTGGGCAAGGGGAGCAGCTTATTGTACCGCCAAATGCTGAAACAAGGCAGAAATTTCAGTTTTGTTTTCATCTCTGCCTCTGTGTTACTTGTTGGTGAAGGAATGTACAACATGGAAAAAGAAAACGAAGGTAATAAATAAAACCAATTTGTTGATAAGCACAAGTAAGTAAAATGAATCATAGAGTGCTCCTCACTTTGAAGGATAACTGCACAACTTCCTTCGGTGCCCACATCTACCAAATCACCAAGCCCTTTGCACTCATGTTTTTTGTGAGAAATTCAAGGTGAAAAGTGCAGCCCAGAAAACAAAGTGCTTTTCCTTTTTCTTTTTTTTTTTTTTTTTTTGAGCAATTTTGTCTTTAGGATTCTGCAGACAGGTGGGTGTGCAGAATTGAAAATGCTTGATATCAGAAAGTTCACATGATTTGAGTATGATAAAGAAGAAATGTATTATTTGATACCCTTGTAAACAGATAATTATGATTCATTTCTGCCAGACTCATTACTTATTTTCCATATAGCGCATTGCAGGTTAAGATGTATCTATGCAAATTACACAGTGGGTCTGAAATGGTGAAATTTGGTTTCGCTTGTAAATGATCTTTGATGGTTCAAATGGCTTTAATTTGTAACATTTATGAATGTTCTATAACTGAAGACAGTCTATTCTCTGGGGCATTAAGCAATTTTATTTTCATAAAGAGATTAAATACTTGAACTTTCTTTAAAGAAAAATTTGGGAAAATTTTCAGATTAGGCTGGAAGTATAAAACTCACATTTTGTGGCTGCAAGAAAAATAGCATTAGAAAGAGATACTGTCAATCTATTTTCTCATCTTTTAGCATCAAGATTGATTTTTCCTGTAGCAGTCTGTGCTGAAAATTAAAAATGCATTAAAGAACTGATTATGATGTATTTTATATATTCTCCTCTTCTCCCACCTGCAAGTAACTGGTATAGAATTAACCAATTACAAGCAGAGTGGTAAATAAACTAATTTAACATTTACTGCATTCTGGGGAGAAGGAATGCATTCCCAACAACTTCTCCAGAGCCTGAAGAACTCAGTTTATCATCAGAAAAAAAAAAGAAAAAAAAAAAAAGCTCCATTAATTGTCCAGCCTTTTTCAGTGACAGTCACAGCACAATCTGCTGTCACTGGAGGACTGATTCACTCTCTGTGGATATGGAAAATCAGTCCATCAAAAACAAATAAAAGAAGTCAATTTTGTAGAGTTTAGTGATTTCCCCCCTTTTTCCCCTTTCTTTCACCACTGATTAGACTTGTCAATCTGACAGACAAGTAAAACTTTATAGTGATAACACGTTACTTTTCCTGAAATGTGCTATTAATATAGCATTTAAACAATACCCACATAAGAAACTCTGCAGATATCTACTGTTAGCTCAATATGAGCAACACAGACAATCTGATCAGTATCAATATCACAACCCTGGGAAAGAGGGGCCAAAGGTACTCCAGGTGACTGTGACAGGCAAACCACTCCCAGGTCTCCCAGGAAGATAAATGTGTTTCTACAGATCCTCTTTGAGCACTGTGTGAGTAGAGCCCTTGGGAAGAATTCCCTCTGTTATTCCATGCATACTCAACCCCACTGTGGTGAGTGGCACAGCACTGTCTATAAAGCCCCTTGTTTTGCTCGTTCTAAGAAGCCAAAGGCAGTATCTTGAGTCTTCAGGTGTCAGGACTGTGTGAGGCTTACTTTACCATCTACCATTTGCTGGTTTGTACCATGTAATTTAAAGGCAAGCTTTTCAGCACCCTGAGGAGTTCAGCGGTATTTAAGTGTGCACTGTTTCAGTGTTTAACTCCAGTTCAGATACTACAGGCTTGACTTTTGGAGGGGTCATGTTGTCCATCTCCATTCAGGCTTAGGACTGTGTGTTTAACACTCGACTTTGCAGTATTCACAAGGAGAGCTTTGTATCAGTTCATATACTCCAAACCTATTCCAGTAAAGGTCTCTAAGAGAATAAGTGAATTATCTGCTCAGATACAGAGTTCTGGGTAACACTGGATTTTACACTACAGTGAAAGTGCTCTATATCTAACATGATTTTTCTCTACTAGGGTCAGCTTTCCCTGTCAATCTTTTTTTTTTTTTTTTTGTCTTTTTTTTTTTTTTTTTTGTCTGTGCTGCAGCTTTAACAGCTGATGTGTAAAGTTTTTGGTACATGAAAGAGCACAACGTGGTGTTATTTCAGTCCTCAGAGCAGGATCCTCCCCAAAAGCCAATGACTGCACTGAACAAGCCTGCCAAACGCCCGTCTCTCCTCCCTCCTACATATCAAAGACCTTTTACACAGCTTTCTGTCTAAGGCAATTGTCAGATCTCTCATAATATTGTTCCCCATGAGCCTGTTACCCGTCCACTACTCGACATCACGCAGACCTGGCCAGGTTCCTGGCTGCAGAGCGCACATCGGACGCACTTTGAATATTGCTGAACCCCATCTGCTCCACGCAGCAGCGAGCACGGCGATATCCCTGCTCCTCTGGAGCGGCAGCAGAGAAGTGGTCTATTGTGGTTTAATTAGCAATAACCCCAGCCTGGGGGAAGTGGGAGATTTCACTTTCCACCTAAGCCTCTGCACTGTGGTGGGAAAGAAGGACATCAAGCCCCCACATTCACTCAGCACTGCAGCACAGAGAGAAGCACACACCTCCACCCACCCACCCACCCGGCCCGGCACCCCAGCACAGCACCAAGTCAACTCACAGGATCTCCAGGTCGCGCAGGGCTCGGAAGGCTCCATCTTCGATGCAGCTGATCTGGTTGTTGTCCAGTTGCCTGCAGAAAGGAAGGGAGAGGATGAAGGCTGGCCGGTACGGGCAGAGCTGCCTCGAAGCGCCAGGCTGGGGGCTTCCGTCCCCGAGGTGTCCCTCCACCCCCTCACAGCGCATCTCGCCACCCGGCGCAGGGCTGCTCGGCTGCCACGATGCTCTGGCTCTGCGCTGCTGGCTGACAGCGCAGCACGCTCCCGCACACTGAAGCCTGGCAGGTCTCAGTAAATATTAATTGTGCCTTTTTTTTTTTTTTTCTTCCCCTTTTTCTCTCTCTCTCCCCCCCCCCCCTTTTTTTTTTTTTTTTTTTTAAAGGCAGAAGGGAGTAATTTCATTACATTAGGGCATCCAATCCATTATGAGCTTTTACCGTCATGTCACTGAAACAATTTCATTAAGCTAAAGGCCTGTAAATCATTGGAGGTCACTGTGCTGCCCTCCATGACCTCCCAGAATGCCTTTTTTTCTTTTACTGGAAGTTGGAGTCCTCTGTCCTGACAGTACTAAATCTCCAGGCTTTATCTACCCAAGAGCTGTGAGAGTGCATAGGGAATACACCAATTCCAAATTAGACTCAACTAATCTAATTTTATAGTCTTTTTATTATTCTAAGCACCAAATGTCTGTGGTGGTTCGATGCCTCTCTGCATTGTTACTGGTCCCATCTGGTAGCCCGTTCTATTGAAAGATCTCTGACTAAATACAGATTCTGTCTAACTGCATAAGGGAGAGCAATCCAGTGACAGAAAGCATTATACACATGTACACTTAAAACACTATTTTGCTTTAAATTGTGTAATTTAATATTAGGATGGTGGAGTTCTCTCATTTGTCTCCCTGCATACGCATGATTTAAATATATTTTACAATAGACGTGGATACAGCAGTACAGCTACATCTGCCTTTTCTAAAGTTAAAAGTTGTCATTCAAAACTGTTATTATGTTTTCTGACATCTGATCCCTTAAATTTTACACTGAGTGAAATAAAATTACCTATCTCCCCCTGTGCAAGTAAAAGATCTGCATTTCATAAAAGCAAACAAACAAACCAACCAAACCCAAACCCAAACAGGTGCAGGCTCCTGACTCTGTGTTATGCTGCTCTTTCCATGACCCAAACTTTAGATTTGGTGAGGTAAGGACCATTTTTCTGGTGTGCATAAAGCAGTGTGAACAAAGATGCCAAAATTGCATTGCAATTTCTGCTTGCTATTAATAAATATATAGGCAGAGATAGCAAAAATATTACACTTGTGTGTAGTATTTTTGTATAGTTTTACCAAGTTCTTGCCAATTATTTTCTAGACCTACTTTTTTTTCCCCCTTAATAAACATTTGTCACAGCTTTCTTATTATACAACAATAAAGCAGAGGCAGAGCAAATATAATCTTTATGTATCTCTTTAAAAACTGAGTTTGATCTATTAACACTGAGCATATTGAGTATGTAAATATTTGATGACTAAGAGAAACATCCTTTATCATATAGCCTGGTCTCAATGAATGTGTTTTTTGTGATTTAAAGTGCATTTAAAACCTTACATAATATAAGGTCTAGTGGAAACTTAGCAAGAATAAACCCTGCTAAGGTTTCTCACAGCTCTCTCAACTTTGGAGAACTCACTGAATTTTGCAGAACATCAGTGATGTCTCTTAATAATGACAGATATTGGGATGTATTAGCATGCAAAGTGGTTTGTTTTTTTTTTCTGTAGCATAACAGTTCATGCATAGCATATGTACATAAGTATATACATACATATTTATTTACCGTCTCTCCCTCCCATCATCTAGCAAAGATGCTAAAACCGATATATTTTTAGCTTCTGTGAGGACCAGTGGCTGCTGAGTGGCTTTTTCTAAGCACCCTGTTTAATTGTGTGGGTTGTTAAAAAATTTGTTGCATAAACAGAAAGGATGGAACATTTCAGGAGGATTAAACTTGTGATGAGTTAAATAGAAGGCTGGCTGCATGACTAAGTACTTTACACTTCGGTTGGCTTTATTAAGCATAAAAAGTTGGCACACACTATCATGACGAGGAGAAAGCAGGCCCAGTGTGAGAATCACTCTCTCTTTTATTCCATGGGAAGTCCTATATGCTGCCTTTTTTTTTTAGTTCACTTCTATTATGATATTGATTTTTCTGCCAAATACGCTAAAACAAACAAATAAACCCAGTGTCCTACTCAGAAAACCTTCTGATTAAAGCTTCATATGTGGTGTATTGTTTTTTCTAAAAAACTCTACTTTCATAGATGATTTTTGTTGAGAAAGCATAACAACAATCTTAATCATATCTCTCCAGGTCCGGCCATGCCGGTGCTAACAAACAAGTTTAGCCTGTATGATTAATCCACAGGACCACAACAAGAGAAATTCCTGGATGTCCACAAGATGCCCACTTATTAGTATCATTGGTAAACAGGGAAAATGTTCATTAGAGAGACAACCTGATTCTGTGTTCTCCATAAAGGAAGCCTGCAGAGTCTCTGGGAGGCATACCTGTGTTTAATGCTTCTTTGTAACGGAGCTCCCATCTCCTGACATCTATTTCCCCTAAGCATTCACATCTGTGTTTAAGCATGAGGATTTCTTCTCAAAAGGAACAGAACTAACAGTTGTCTTAAAATTAGGCATGACAGTTTTTAAGACCCTTCACCTTCCCATTTATCTCTCTCTGCATCTGTACAGCACCCTGGTGAGTGGTTAAGCAGGGACTAGACATTGGAGAGTTTAAAGTCTAAACAAAGTCTTCATTCCAAGACAGTATGTTAAAGTTTTGAGAAAATGTCAGGTAAAGCCTTACAGAAAGGCAAAGCCAGGTGTATAACACATACTTTTATACCTCTGAAGACAAAACAAAAATCCTGTGATGTGGGCTTGCAGCCAGATCACATATTCAGAGCGAGTACATTGTGCATGCAGCTCTTCACTGCATAGAATAGACACACCTAGCATTTGTTAAGAAGAACATCTTACCTAAACAAAACTAATCATATGCAGAGAAAGGGAGAATTCAACCATTAAAAAAAGAGGGGGAAGGGGGGAAACAAACAAGCAAATAAGACTGTTTCAGAAGAGGTGACATACATTTCCTTGAGGATCATGCAACACTGCTCTTCTTCATTGCTCCCTTCTGCTTGCATAGAGCACTCCTGCGGAGCACTGCTACCTGAGACACAAATCAACTGCTCCAGCCTTACAGGTGAACTTAAAAAATAGTCTCAACCAGCAAAAACATTTATTCAGACTGAAATGCCATCTCTATTTGTCAGAGTTCATACCCTTTCTAGAAGACCTTTTTCTCTTCCATATTTGAAATAGGATGTTATGCATGTAATGGTGTAATGCCATGGTGAAAAAAGGTCAGACAACACAAACTCAGATTTAAGACACAATTTTAAAATGGACAAAGTCACTTTTTATGGCTTTAAAAAACAAAACCCTGTTTACTCCTGCCTTTTGAAGGAACACAGCACTAAGTCCAGACTTTCTCTCAAATTATCAAGTGATTCAACTACCTCTGAAGAAAAGAGGGGTTCTCACACAGAAAATGTACACCTCTGTATTTATGAGAAGCTAAAGGATGAATGAAATAACAGCAGTCTAGCTGTAAAATAGCCACACAATATGTATGGCACGTGCTAAGAGCTAGAAGCCATTGCAGAAACAAAAAACAACTGTAAAACTTTGAATTGTCAACATTTTGCTAAGTTCGGTAGATACCTAGCTTTTACTTGGGTGAAAATGTTTGGGCGGCATGCAGAATCTCTCCTAAACAGACACAAAGCACTGAACTTCATCTTGGTGATGCTGTCAGAATGCTTCCTTCTCCAGCATCAGTGAGCTAAGATCCTAGCCTGGGAAACCCAGCAGCTTCTGTGTGATTGAATTACCTACTCTGACCTCACCCAAGAGGCTCCAGGGATCCAAGAGCTCCGTGACAGGCAATTAGCAACCAGACAATACGAACAGATACAAAGAGAAATACCAGAAGATGTCAGAGAATGGAGAAAGGAAAATATTGAATGGGTACATGGGAATGAGGTGAATAGTGACAGAGACAAATGCTCAGAAACTGTGTGAGAATTTGTACCACTATAAGGTGAAAAAGGCATCTTTCATATGGGAGAGTTATAACACTTTATAATAATACATATGGCATTGTGTGACTCTAGCCAGGATTCAATAGCTAGTCTCAGTTTTTATTAAAAGGCAGGAAAATTATGGGACTAAACAATATGTAACTGATTGATCATTGTCTATCTTTAAAATTGATATTTTAATGAAAAAAGACACAAATCACCTTTCTATAAAATGAGAAATAATGCTGAATCCTACTAGACTTATACCACTGGACAGTCTGGGGTTTGGTCAAGACACCACTTTATTTAAAACACAATTCCCCTAACAGCGTATAGCGTGGGCTTTTTCATTTTGATTTGACCATTATCATCCACGAGCGTTTTCATGCAGCATTTGTAAGGAAAGGGATTTTTCAATGTTGATATACTTTCGCCATCTGAAATAATCCTCTAAATACCAAGGCTTTGAGGTTTTGCTCATACCAATAAGGACTATTTAGTTTTCACATGCATTCGAGATATAAAAATCCCTAGCAACAGAGCTGATCAAATTTTTAGCACCTAAGATTTTTTAAAACATAAACCCCAAACTGTTAAAAAGTACTAAAGAATTCACCCAGGATGAATTAAATTCAGGGTTAGTTTTTCCCAAACTGAAATAATCTAATCTTTTACTAACATTAGCAGTTAGCTAAGGGGTTAAAGCCCTGTATTTCCATTACAAAAAAATGTTTTCTCACAATACACCAACTACCCTGAGGCTATATATAAGAGCTTTCAATACTTTTCCTGCAATTAGCCATACTCACATTCATGAAGAGGAGCACCTTCAAGTTTAAACACACTACCCAATGGTTTATACTTATTTGTTTCAGTGAGGGCTTTTTTTCTGTTGTGCCATTTACAAACACTGCCGAGGCCACTGCAGAGCTCAAATGTTAATCTGTTTTTTAATTATACTGTGACAGTAGTTTAATTACTGTAACCTCTTCAGATATTTTGCCTCAAATCTAGTTAACTGTTTAAATAAAAGCCTGTATGAAAAAGTACTGTAATAAATACTTTACAGATTTCTATGTTACTCATATTTCACATATTCAGCATAAAAGGAAGTGTTGGAATAGTTGTGGAATTAAGAAAGTTCTACTGTTACAGATATGAATTTATTATTGTTACAGTTATCTACTGTTATGGATAAAATCATAATCATGAGATAAATCAATGAGATAAATCAAAACCCCAATAAGACTTGCATATTTAACAGAAATATCCAAACTAAAGGTACTGTGTTTCTGAAGTATTTAAAGGAATTTTCAGCAGTCACTTCACAGGAAGGTAAACTCACTGTAGCTTCTTATAGAATTGTTTAGAGAAACACTAATTTTGTTAATTACGTCTCCAAAAGAACCTCAGTTTGACACCATTTTCCCCAACCCTTTTCTATTATTTTTTTCTAATACAAACTGCTGACACTTTCCTGTAAAGCTTATGCCCTAGGATTGAAACTCTTCAACAACCTGTAGGAATTAGACACTCTGTGACATTTATTGCTCATCCTCCAAACCAGTCCTCAGATAACTTTGAGAATGTTAAAATTTCAAAGGAGAGAAACATCAACACATCTATGCAAAATTTCTTATGCACCAAACTAAAGTCCTTAAATTAAATTGGTAAGGAAGCACCATAAATGGTAATAGGTGGTCCTTTCAATTAATACTACATTTTATTACATTGAAATAAAGTCTTTTTCAAAGCATCTTCTAATGCACTTTTCACTTTTTACTCTTTACTACTGCTTTACTAAAATTATTCTTTTAAGAGCTTACTTGTGTTAGAAGAAGAATTAATACAATAAATTCAACATTGAAACAATTTGCAGTTGGATTAAATCAGTGGTGCAAAACAAAAATGACAGAGCCACTGTGATCAAGCCAAAACCTCCCTCTGGGATTTTTACAAATGTTCCAAAATTGCTTTTTGTTTCCTGAAGATGGTGTTTTGCCAAAAGCTACATTTGAAGCATTGTGCAGAAACATCTCATCTGCATGCAATAATTGGGCACAGTCATATTCTCTGTCTTCAGCCTTCATACCTGACCTATGTTGCCAGATTGTAACAGAAGCACGGAAAGATATTTGATTTGGAGGGGAAGAGTTGCTGGTAAATAATTACTCTGCAGACTATTCAAAAGCATTAAGTATTTACTCTATTTGATTTTTTTTATTATTATATTAACTCACAAATCAAAATGTTGCTTTCAATACCCAGGCATCATGTCAGCTTAATGCAAAACTTAAGCGGCAAATGAACACGTAGACTACTCCTGCCTCTTCCCACAAGGGTAAATACACAATCCCATGATTTCCTTTCAATAGCAGGAGACTTAGAACATTTTTTTTTCCTTTTTTTTTAACTCTCTCTGGTTGCTGATGTAACAAATAGTGCATACCAAGCACAGAAATGGCTGTCTCCATAGCAATTGGGGCAGGTTTTGCAGTTTCCCTAGTTACTCTTGACTGATAACCATCTGTTGTTCTCCTCTGCCATAGCCCCAAAGGGGAAAAGGGGAAGAAATGAGAAAGATAAAATGGGTGTTAGTGAACATGAAAGTTATTTGTGATAGTGGTTTTTCCATTTTCAGAAGGTTTACACTTAAATCTCGGTTGTATTTATTGTTATTTTCAGTTGTCAAGTATCAAATACCACACATAAAGAAAAGTTCTAATTCCAAAATGCTACTAATCATTCACCTTGTTAATAGGAAATCACATTAGGGAATCCAATTAGGAATACCAATAGGAAATCCTATCATTAGCGGTGTTAGTATAAAACTGCAGAAAATCGGAAACTAAGGCTCTTCAATAATAATTAAAAAAAGTAAGAAGATATCCAATCTACATCATTAGTAGAAATGTGGAATGTATACAGAGCACGGGGTAGAGGAGATGAAGAAGGTTAGCATCCATAAGATGCTGCAGATAGAACAGGATTATTAGGTAACTGTTAATCTCTACCTCTGACCCACAATAATGGCTGGAAGTTACCTCTGTTGACAAGTTTGTGGCCACCACTTCCATCAAACCTTGAGTCCTTCGTCCCTTCATTCTGCCCATGTGGTACTCTAAGAGACACATAGGTACAGTGAGTCTGCAGGACTCAGGGTACCCATGCCTGCATCCCTCCTCAAGGCCAGCAGAATGGTTGAGCCTGCACTACAGGCAGCCAGCGATGTGGACAAGATGATCTCCAGAGGTCCCTTCCAAGCCCTATCATTCTGTGATGGCCTTGCTGCACATCAAGATGCCTACCACATAGTCTCATGGTATCATTTACATGGAATTAGCAGCACATAAGTCATATTCATTTTGAAGAAAAAACAACCAAGCCACCAAGCCAGCTGTTAGAGCAGAGCAATACACAGTATGCAACTGGGCTCTGGGATTTTTCCTATGTGTATGTTCCATGTAGTAAGAAATTCATGATAGAGGCAAAACTTAAAGAAAGACACAGAATGCTTCATCCCTTAATATGAAAATTTCTATCAGCTGTCAGTTGTCAAAGACAGACAAAATTTGTTGGAGCTACCAGTATTTCTGAAACATGACTTCAGTAGGCCAGAGGAGGGCAAGAACCTAGAGTGATGTGACAAGGCATGGTTATTGCTTGGGTGGTTCTTATCCACAGCACATTACAGGAGGTCTTCTGGACACAGATTACATTACTACTGCCCTGGGGCTGCTAGTGGAAACTCAGGGAGAACAGGGTTCTGCAAGGCTCATCAGGAGGAGGGGCTTGAGGTGCCTCCATGTCCTGACAGGAGAAAGGGCAGACGTGGCAAAGCAATTTAACAGGGCTGCTTAACAAAAGTGGTAATGTTTCTGATCTTTCATTGTTTACATATTGTTATTATTAATAATTTATTAAATTCAGTGTTGCGAGGAAAACTAGGGCTCTCAATGCCTTTAAGTGGCTTGGACTTTTTCAGCAAACATGAAAATGACATGATGAGATAGAAGCTGTGGCAGAGAGAAATGCAATAGAGCTTGGCAATTAAGCGAAGGTAACTGTGCCCAAGGGCCACACACCAGAAGCACCTCTTTTATACAGTTAGGAAGATGACAGAGCAAAAGGGAATCTTGACATTTGATCTCCAGACATCTGTCCCCTTTGAAATCTCATATTACATTAGATTAATTCTATCACCCACAGTCATACAATGTTTTGAGATCCGTTTCTAGCTCTTAATACAAAAACTTGGGAGGAAATAATCCCAAACCGGTAAATGTTGGCAGAAAAGTCACAGCAGTGTGCTGTTACCCAGCTGGTAAATTTGGGCAATCCACTGGAGAGTCTTGTGGTTCGGTGACGTTTTTAAAATTAGAAAAAGCAGTAATAATACCTTGTGGATGCGTAACTAGTGGACAAAGGGCTTAAACACAGAAGAACATAGATTTAGATTAGAAATCAGGAAGAAATTCTTCCCCGTGAGGCTGGTCAGACACTGAAATAGGTTGCCCAGAGAGCCTGTGGAAGTTCCAAACCTGGAAGTGTTCAAAGCCAGCTTGAATGGGGGTTGGCAGGGGAGTTGAAACTAGATGATGTTTAAAGTCCCTCCCAACCAACAACCATTCTGTGATTCTCTGAATACCCAAACAAGTTGATCCTGAACTTGTGAATTGTAGTATCTTAGAGTATAACACATCAATAATTATACTTTTTTTAAAAAATCAGATCCTGGTTTATCACACTTAAAAAAACCCAACAAAAACCCCAAAACCAAACCAAAACACAATGGCCAGTTAAAGCTGGAGAAGAAAGAACAGTTTTGAATATCCCAGTGCCCCATTTTGGTTTGGGGATTTGTTTTTTTAAGTAACATAGTGTTCTTTAGTTCCTCAACATCCAAGGAACACTAACATAACTAAACCCCACAATCACTGGAGGTTAGTGAACATTACCTGTTTCAAGATACTGCATCAGTTTTAAGTCAATCTGGCGTACGCCTCCAGTACTGATACTACCTTGCAGACTCTGAAGCTTTTCTACAAAGCTCCAAAGTGCAGGCCAGTTCATCTCAATACAGCTATGGGCTCCAATTTTAGGATTAGTAAATGGAGCTGCTTCCAGGATTTTTGATTGGTTTTACCTCTTTTATACTGACCAGGCTGCAACTCACCTTTGAATTTCTAATAATTTCCACTGTATATCTGAGCACTGAAAAGTAACCAAGGAAAAATAAAGTGTTTTCAATTATTTTAAGACAGAGACATTTGACTTAGCTACAGCTTTATCTCCTTCCCTACGTACCTGTCTGGGCATTATCAGAGATTTTAACACACTAATCTTCCTAAATCACCGAAGGCCACACACAGCTCCAAATTCTTTCTCCTCACTCTGATTCCATGTTTCTTTGCTTTTCAGATATGTGACTTTTCAGGTCTACTGAAAAAGTGCAGGAGACCCAAGTACATCATACAACTATACTAAGTGTGATGGTTTTAGGCTGCTGCTCTCTTACTAATATAAAGTAAGGCCAGCAGCGGATACTATAAAAACATTCAAGATTTGTTTTCCAGTCATCACTTCAATGCTCATGTGAAATCCTGATGCTCTGTTTTTAAGAGTCATTATATTTGTTGTCGTTTCTTAGCATCACATCTTATTTTGTAAGCCAGACATGTGGTACACTTATAATCAATACTAGATAAGCATGCAGGTGAGTTCAAATGAGTTGGTATGGTACTCTTAACAAAACTCACTTGCGCTCTCAGAGAAACATCTGTGCGTAACAGATGAAAGCCCCAAAGGCTCAACCTGGTATCTACAAAACAAGAAGGGCTAGGAAAGAATAACTAGTTTCTAGACAGAGAAAAAAAAAAAGAACTTTAAAGAAAAGTAAATGAGAAGAAAAACCAGAACTGAGTGCAGGAAAGGAAAGCAAATAAGTGACCAAAATTATGTTGCTCTTGGTTATCTCGAGACTCTGAAAAGTGCTATGGAAATACACGGCAAACCGCATCACAGTTGACAACAAAAAAAAGCCATTTTGTTTTATTGTTTTCAAGCCAGCCAAATTCATGTCATCTATGAAATGTTTATCACCCAGGGTAAGGACAGCAAGCCATCCTGCAGATTTATGTTTGCAAGCATTTTGGAACAAATGTGCCTGTTTTGAACACCCATATGAACCATAAGCATCCAATATGTTTGGATCGCTACATTCAGTTTTTGTTAGCAGATCTTTAACTTTCTGAACAGTGTTTTACCAAATCACTGTGGCACTACTGCAAATCCTGCAGGAACAGGGCACAGAGCATATGGGACAACTCATCCGCATATTCACCAGGGAGTGTTTCTTTCCACCTACATGAAAGCACAAGTCTATTTCTTCTAATTCATAAAAGCAAGTGGCATCCATCTCTTGTTGGCATTTATGTGACTGCTGCAGCATTGGAGTCCCTCACCCTTTCATATATTTATTCATTGCCCTGCAGATGTGCAGCTGTCAGCAGCATAATGAGGTTTTACCAAATTTCAGGCACACCACACAACATTTCCAGTTCCACTAACCCACATCATTTGTAAATTCAAATACGTGTCCCTGGCCTCAGGAGATGTAAAATACAAACCTAAAACATACAACAGGGAGAGTTTATATCAAAAGTGCTGAACACCACTCACTGCAATAGATAGTTATTGATAATGTGACTACTGTTACAAAGTGCATTTACAAAGAGACTGGTAAAACATGGCTAACAGCACTAACATTTTGCTGAAATGCAGTGCTTGAAAGTAAAAATATAATTGAAACCCCTACTAGTAACTGATAGTCTCAGATCAGTTTAGTTCTTGGGCAGATTTTAAAAGCAGGCTAAGAGGTGCTAAAGTCTTTCATCCTTCTTTCTGGATCCTAATTGCTTGGAGAGCTTAATTGCTAGACAAGGAGTAACTTCACCCTGGATATGAAACATCACAGTTTAGAAATCTCAGGACCAAGGGATAATCACATCTCCAAGATAGCATGTATTGCAAAATTAGGATAGTATGTCACCTTGAAAGGGTTTTATTCCATCCTCCAGGAGCACTGAGTAAAGTGACTTAAGAGTCTGTATTTATCTATAAATGCTGGACTTCTAATGAACAGAAATGTGAAAGAGTTATTCAATTAAAAACTGGTGAAACTATCTCATGCATCATGAAATAACAGCATCTCTAATTTAAAAAGAAAAGGTATAGAAGATGGCTTATTACTAGAAATACACTTACTACTACTAATTTTTACATCTTAACACCTACCATCAGTGGGAAATATTGCAGAAGCAGGTTTACATATGGAATTTCCCAGAAGTCAGAAAATTGGTGGTGGGTTGGTGGTTTGTTTTTTTTTTTTTTCTTTCCCCCTGGCAAACTGCAACATTTTTATATTTTAGAAGAAAAACATTTCCTTTTGAAATTAACAACATTACCCTTCAGGTCATCTTAGACATTGTGATTTCTTAAATATAAATGTTCACATGTTTCAAGTGTTCCTTCAGATTCATTTACTGGTCACTGAATAATGACTTACAAAATTGAATTAGTTGACAAAGAATCTTAGACATTAATTAAATCCATATGACTTCAACATTTTCTTGCTTGGTGGTATTTTTTATTGGCATTTTTTTCTGACACTACTCCATAAATACATTCATAGCAGAGACAGCTGCTTCCTCTGTCAGGATTGTCATAACAAAAGGGTAGACATGTGCAAGAAAACTTTTACTCCCTAGTAGGATTAGGCTGCAAGTATGGATCAGAAGAGTATACCAGTTACCTTACCTGACCCTTTACACAAAAGCTCAAACATCTAATTCATACTGCAATGTGATGGCACTTAAACAAAATGGCCAGACAAAAGCCCTGCCCCAAAGTTCTCTTTCTTGCAATCAAAGCAACAAATCTTGTGTAAGTAGGTAAAGAGGATACCTGCACCAGTACCTTCACAGTACATTTCTCCCATCCTTCTCAGTCATCCTCTTGAGACTGCTGCTTGCCTAATTTATTAGCAAGGGCCTGCTGCTTATCCCCCCCCCTCCCTTGCCTGGACATTAACCCTTAATTATGCTCTCCAGCTGCACACAGGAAGGGAGAGCCACACCTTTGAAAAGTAACATGAGCTCAAGGCAGAGAGATAAAAACAAAACAAACCTCAACAACACCCCTCCAGAACAGTTCCGGAAATGGTGAGCCCCCTTATTCAGTGAATCATCCCCAGCAAACCACTTGACCTCCTTACAGACATCTTCCTTATAAGACTGGTATTAAAAGCAGGACCTAATCAATAGCCAATGCTGTGTATGACCTGAATTTAAGCATATAAATTCTGTACAAAATAAAGCATGGCCATGGGTGCAACTCATGTACAGGGCTACCGAGGGGTCACAAAAGGAAGCAGAAGAAAGGGGTGGGGTGGTGATGGTGGAATCTATCTAATTTCTAAAGTTAATTTTGCACCAGAAAGATCAATTTCCCAGCACAGGTCACAACAAGCAGTTTTTAACATGTATGAAAAAGGGTTTGCTGCCGCAAGTAGACTGGATGTGGTGACTCACAGGTTGTGTGTGCACCTGCAAATGCAGCAAGAACTGCTTATAGGGAATCTTAATGGAAACCATTTGCATTCAGAATTCTTGTGCACCGCACCACAGTTTTCTATAGCCCATCATTTTGTCTAAGTGAGTGGTGGGGTCATTTTGTTAAGGGAAATATATCTATTCCAGTATCAACATATTGTGGCTGCCTTATAAGCAATTCCTGATTGACAGAATATTGAGGCAGAAATATATAGGGACATAATTGATCGTTCTTGAATGTCTCATTTTCCTTCAAAAGGACAATTAAGAAATCCTTTCCCTAGTAAAAGAAAAGAAAGGAAGGATAATTCAAAGTGTGAAAATATCACCTTGCACAGTCTGTGGATACATGTTATCAAAGCCTTACTCTGGTGCTGCTCAATGACTTGGAAAAATAACTCCAAAAAGAGCTTTAAAAAACCCACAAAAGACTGGAGCAGAGGTTACTTCCACATGAAGATAGAATTCTCCCATTTGTTTCTTTGACATTTATGGGACTTCCAAAGGGTAAACAAATGCAAAATTAGATCCCATGGGCTTTTAGTAAGGGCGGAAAAAAAAAAAGTGGAGGAAAATGATATTTGGTAGCAGAAATCAGTTGTACAAATGAGACCATCATCTAACAGCCCTTTCCAGTGCTGCTATCTCACATTCTGCCTATGTCACCTGGTCTTAAACAAAAGGGATTGATTCGTGCCTGCCTCTTAGCTATTTTACTAAAGCCATCCTGAGACTTGCACCTACATAATCAACTTTATTAATCTCCTAAAAGATATTTGAGTGCCTGAGGATTCCCTCTGTGCTTCACTTAAGAGTTAGGTCCTTATTTTATGCCGGAAGAAAAGACTGCAGATCCAAGCACAAACATGATTTTTTAAAATCAAATAAGGATCCTCCAGAGCATCTTCTTAATAATCATGTAGGATTTACCTGATCTGAACTTCTTTTGAGGAAATTTTCAAATGATGCAGCAATTTAGCTGTTTAAAAGGACTGTGTAACGTTCCTTGTATTTGTATAAGCACAGTGAACATGTTCATATAAGACGAGTTTATGATGACAAGACTGTAAGATACAACTGTATCATTACAGTTTAATTCTTTTTTCCTCCAAAAATGTTTCCCTATCATGGCATGACAAGTTTGGATTGAGCACAATTGCAGGTGGCTTTGTTTTCCTACAGCCACTTTGTCATGGAGCCATGCAACTGCAAGATCGTGGAACCATATAACAGAGTGAATCACTGAATGGGGAACATAATCATCCCCTTCTGTGCTCTGCATGTAGCAGGAAGCTATGCAGGCTTTGTCATTGTCATCCATGTTTTAAATGCCCGGTTCTGCTCTAGTACAGAAAGCTGCAGCTGAGTTGAGGACTAATAGCCAAGCAGCAGCCTTGCTGAGGTGGGGTCAAGAAATGGGGACATCCATCTTATTTTGTGGTCAAGGAAGAGCAGTGCAGAAAATCTAGTCCCCCAGTCAATTACTGAAATTATTTTTTTGAGCCTAAGTCATTCCTCCTGGAGAAAACAAGAACCCATTTACTCACCTGTTTCCTCACCAGTGTTTTCATTAGTTTTAAAAGTTAGATTAAAAATAATAATTGTGCTATCCTGAAAAAGTGATGCAGTATTGATTATGAACTAAGGAAGTTTTTTTCACCTTAAAAAGTACAACAAGTCCAGGAACACTGTTGTGTATTCGCAAAATGAAATCTCAAAACTTGGTCTCAATGAAATGGTAAAACAACTGAAGACTACAGAGACCCACAGTATCTCTGTCTTGAAAGCCAAAAAAGCTCACTGGCTCTTCAAATGGATTCCCTGCAGATCCCTTCACTGTAGGCAACATCTCCATGTTGCACAGAACTGGTCCTGCCAGATAAGTCTCACAGCAAAGAGTGGCATGGCCATCGCACAAGCAGGTACTGCCTCATTCCTGCTCTTGTGCCAAAAAGACCCTTGCTCTCTCTAACTACAAGACATGTGTTGCATGGACTGAAGAGCTGAAACACACAGGGAGAGAGAAAAAACAAAAGCTATCTTGCTGTATGGTTTTAACTTGGTCCAGCTGGAAAGGTCAGGAGGAGAAGGCAAACTTTGTTCTGTTGGTGGACAGTATTTACAGCCCCCACTTACTCATGGAGTCTGCACTAAAATGATACTGCTGTGCTGTTTTGGCTAGAGACTGCATATGCTGACCCCTCTGTGCCTAGCACAGCACCGGAATAATTCCATACAAAAGGTTTGCATTAAATATAATGAAGCAAATGACAAAATCAATAAACCTGGAGTGGTGTGGCTATCATAAAAATGATGTAAATTCAGAGTTCAGCATGGTTGTGAAGCTATTTAGAATTATAATTAAAACCAGTACTGTCTCTCTCTCTCTTTTTTTGTGTGTTCTCCTTCCCCAGAATAAAAGCTGCTTTTGACAATCAGAAGAATGCTACAGGGACACTTTCAACTAATGTATTCAAAATTAAGGTATGGCACAAAGACAACATAAATTATACAAAGAGAAACTGTAGGCATAGGTTAGCCTAAAAAAGTATAAAATAAAGAAAATTTGATTTCCATACTTTCTCAACTTATGTCACATTCTATTGTAATCAAGTTTCATATCAAAAGGGCAATAAGAATACCACATAGCCTGTTTCTGAATTATGGTATTTTCTGGAGTTTGTTGCTGTCAAAGAGACTTTTATAACACTATTAAAGCAGAGAAAGGCCAAATCTGCTCTGTATTATTCTCCATACAAAAGTAGTGCTGCAGTATGGGTGCTGCATCAAAATGTATCTATATTTTATTAGGATAAAATAATGAGCCCAGAAGAGCAGCAAGCAGATCTCAGTGAAAGAGGTAAGCAGGTATGTAATCTCTGGAAATATTAACAGTCCCCCTGTCTTTTTGTAGCAGATTTCAACCCCCTGCTAACAGATCCCATTCAAACTTAGGGGTGAGGTTTTACTTTGTGAGGCTCTGGACACATACAGCTTGTGGCCTCATTTCCAGATTCACACCAATGCCACATTTAGCCAAGTGAATTATACACAACTTCCATCTCTAGATTCCAAACTCTGATTTTTTAGAACTGCTTTTTACCCAATCAAACAGAAAAAAACACACTACAAATGTTAGAAGTGGCTTTTAACCTTGGGGTTCTCATACCCAAGTGATGCATTTGTCCAGCCTCCTGTGCAATCAGTTCACATTGCCATGTCAGACGTGCTATTTTCCTGACAGGACACAGCACATCCATGTCAGTCTTCAAAATCCTCACTGATGACCAACTTACAGAGATGCATTACTAATGGCTATAGAAGAAGCCCTCTTAGGCAGGAGAAGGCAATACATTATGCAAAATACAAAACACAGGAAAGATCAGAACAGAATTTTAAGTAAATGGAAACGACAACTCAGGTTTATGTGGTACACTTCATCTTTCTTGTCATCAGCATTAGGATTTTACCATATGAACAAGGAAGTCGCAGTCTTTAAATGATGCTTGACATACATTTCCAGAAAAGGAAAAAACAATTGGCATTTATGCTCGCCATACAGCTACAATATTAAAAAAAAAAAATCTATGGTTTGCCCAAAAATTGATATTGAAAACTATCTGTATTGCAGTGGATATACTGAATACAGAAATCGGGTAACGGATAGATCTACAACCTTATTATGGAGGTAGTCAGCTCTTATTCACATTGGAAAAATGAAAATCCTAAAATAAGAAATGCTACCAGCCATACATCCTCCTCTACTAAATACTGCTGCCTTATGTACTTCTGCTTCATAGGTAGAGCACACTTAAGAGAGATTTCAGCTTTTATTCATCCAGCATTTTACTCAGGGGAAAGCAACCTTTACAGGGAGGAAATCTGTTTCTCAGGAGTGATGGTTTGGCTTTTAATGAGTTGTCATTGACAGATCCCTTGTGGCCAGTGGAGCCCACAACTGTGGGCATCCATGAAACAAATACTTCTTGAAATGCAACTGGACAGAAGAACAGAGCAGACATCCACTCTACTTAATGCAGATGTTTCAGTTAAAAAAAATAATAATGCAAAAATCAGAGGTGCATTTTCAGTCTGTGAAATCAATCTCATGTGAAGTGCAAGTGGTAGTTTAGCACATTCAACAGATTTAAGATCATTCTGTGCTGGTTAGTCCACCTGGTGTTTTATTTATTAGCAAGGGACATGGGAAAGGGAATTACATAAACCAAAATGTGTTTTAAAAATGCAAGTGTAGTCTATTCACACTACCAAATCTGACATACATTTAAATAGTTCATGAAATGGTTCTGGAGTTTTCCAGTATTTATCATGTGTGTTGCAGAATTTGCAGGCTATTAGTCTGCACATGTTTCTGCCATTGCTCCCTGATGTATTTGGGGCCACCCCAGGTTGTTCAGGGATAACACAAGGAAGCAGCATTCCCTTCAGCAGATCTTATAAAACACAGGAATATCCTGCAGGTTGAGACCAAACCCTGCAGCTCACCATGTGAAGAGTTGACATAACACTACTGTCAAGCATCTGCAAAACTGAGCCATCAAGATCGAAATGAGCCTCCTAAACAGCAAGGTTACTGCTGACCTGGCATCTTTCAGCATAAGTGCACAATGCAAAGGGCCTACAAAAGTCTCTCCCCAAGAAGGTAATTTTGAATGATGACTACTCCTTATGATGTTAAAAGAAACATGCACAAATTTCAAGATTATAAAGACACTTGGAAAACCCACAACATTTCTTGACAATCACAATAAACTGGTAGAGAGACACAGCTATGTGTGCATCATATTCTAGAGGAATGCAGAATTAGCTTCTCATCCAAGACACTCTGCTCACCCTCTGCTACCCTGTAGAAGGCTATTCTGCAAGGGAAGGGATACTAAGGGCAGCCTTGCCTAGAGACAGGGCATGCACCCTTGTGCCCAAGGTGCTGTGCTTTTATGGACCATCAGGAGGTAGAGATGGTGTGTGCATGTGTTGCTAACCCTTCCCACTACAGCAAAAATAAACCCCAAACTGACTATGCCTGTTCCCATAGGCAGAGAAGAAGGATGCAGTTTCTGCATAGAACTTAGAAGTTTTGATCTTTAAGTTTCTACCAGGTTTACTCTAGTCTATGGCTGCAGCAGCTAAAATGTTCCTGATGGAAACAGTAAGGCACCTTCAGCTGGGGGCTAACAAAAATGCTATTCCTCCCCACACCTTCCCACTTGCCAGACGTCAGGCTGCACAGCATTTCAGTTTTCTTGCCTTTTTCTCTAATTATTACTGTTATATAGAAAAGAAAAGCTATTTTAAAAGCTCAGGACTGATAGATATTAAAGGTTAGTGGTAGAGAACCAAATAAACTAGAAGCCAGAAAAGCAAATGTGTAATATATGATAAAGTGTCCTCAGGCTGTATAGCCACCAACAGTTTCTCCAGCCAAACTATGATGCACAGGCAGTTAGTCCCTGCAAAGGTGTGCCATGACTTTCAAGAGGCAAATGAAGCAAGCAACTTTTGAGTCACTTGGCATGCTGACCAGCAGAAGATGTATAGAATTAAACACTGCTGTATCACAAAATGTCCATTCAGACTCTCTGCTGGGTTAGTTTTCTATATCACCTTAAATGCATTCTGCATTGTAAAGGGAACATGCATGTGCATTTCAATCAATCATATATATTTAATGAGTGAGTTGTGAAATATATGCCTTTTGCATTTATGGCAAGGGGTAGAACAGATGGCAAAAGCTCAAACTAATATATTCATAAAATTAACCTACACTGCAGGTGATGTTTCTCCATAGAAGGTGCTAAAATGGTAACATGTTATTTTAATGTCATAATAATTCTGCATTACAATGGAACTTCTAGGAAAGCAAATGTGATGGCCATGGAGATCCCTCTTGAATTCATTATGGTCACTATCACAATGAATACCAATTACAGGAGAGAGAAAGGAATACACTGCTGGAATTGCTGAGAGCAATGTGAATTTATGGAAAAAGAGGAAGAAAATTATTTACAGATTTTGAAGGTTGTAGTAGTATGGTCTTCCCCCTGCCCCCAACCAAAGAGTGCAAAAGGCTCGTCCCTAACGATTACTTTTAAATAGCTGACTCTTCCAATACCTCTGACCTGTTTTGCCAGCTTTGAAACCACTCCAAATTACCAGCTGAAATCAAAGCAATCTGAAATCTGTTCCATAAGAGAAAGTTATAATTTCTTTAAATTCTCCTCTATTTGTATTTAACATATACTGTGCCTTTCATGCACATCATCAGACATCCGTTGTCCAGCCTATTGAAAGACGCATAAGCAAATACACAAGCCAACATGTGATGAACAATTCTCCTCCAGCCATCTTGTTGCTTTTATTTGAGGCCAACCACTGACTTCAGTAGACTTAGTCCAGATTTTACACCAAGTGAGTGGAAAATCTGGCCAACTGTTTATCTTAATTTGTTTTATTTTACTGCAAACTGCACTAGTACCACTGACTGCTGCACACAAATGTCAAGACTTTAAGGCCAGGAATTTCAGAGGCCTCCAGATAACAGCTTCCCAGACTACAGGAGTTAGGTTTTCTACTCTAACATTTCATTAGGATATACTGCATATTTATGTACTGCAAATAATTCACAACCACTTGCTTTCTTACTGCTAGCGAAACAGCTGTGCACAAATCAATCATTATTTCCTTGGGTTTGTTCAATATTTTACCTTGACAGGTATGTTTAATTATTTCTATTCTATGGTGAATGGTAAAAGTTACCAATATGCTCTGCAGTGGTGGTCGTGATGGATACAAAAAGGAAACAGGCACGTTTTTATATTTTGTGTAGGTGAATGTGAAATACCTCCCAATGTAGAAAGCAAGTTCAGCTTTTTCTAGAACCTGAATGCTCAATCTAGATGTTTAATTTTTGTAAAAGTCACAAGGATCGATGCTAATAGTAGGTAGGTGTAGAAAATGTAAGAGTATCTTCCAGGAAAAGCCATTTAACAAATAAGAAACTGAAACTAATAGTCACAAAAATATTTTACCGTGCTGGCACAGCTCTGATTTTTCACATTGCATAGGTAATGTAAGCATTGGGAAAATAAATGTGTATTGCCTTACAGAAGTGCTAAATGTTACTCATGTGCTGAGGTATTTCTGCATTTTAAAAAAATCTAAATGCTTAATTTCTTCCTCCAAAGGAACCTTTAAGGCTATAAAGAAGGGTATTATCCGCAGTTTCCTATGTGGCCCTGGGATGCAAGACAAGCAGCTTGCAGGTCTGGTAGTGTGAGCTATTATCTTACAGTGAGGCTGAGAAATATTTAGACAGAAATGCAATGAGCCTCTATTATCATGACAGATGAACCTGTTAGCTTGTGTTTTTCTGAATTCCAATGCTACAAAATTCTATCGTACAATCAAAGCCAACAAAAGGAAAAAGACAGAAGCTGAATGTGCACAGAACGGAGTTCCAGGGAATCAAAAGACAAGAAATGGCAGCAACTCCTCACAGAAGCAGCAGTTAACTATGTCACTTCATGTGGCTCTAGCTCTGTGTGGTGTTCAAATGGTGTGTCTACATTGTCAGGTTGGCTCCCCCTCTGCTCTGCTGCTCTGGCATTCCCCCACACATCTACACTGCATACATATTCACGTTTATCTTTTAGTGAATCATTTTGTTTCCTTGTTTGGGAGATGTTGTCAAGAAATGGTAAAAAGACACAGGGCAGCAGCTTGCCATGAAGAGTAGGTCTTTGACAACTGTCCTGGGCATTTCTTACAGGGGAACAATCCCTGCAACACAAGCCCAAATATCATCATGTCTCCCTAGAATCACATTGCTACAATGCTTTGCAATCTCCAGGCAGCTCTACTGGTTATGCTCAGCTTCACACTCCTGAAGAGTACAGTGAGAAGAAGAGCTAGGAGCATACTGCAAAGAACCACAAGCAACACCTTGAAAGAATGGTGGCTGCTCTTACAGGATCTTTCTTTGAGTTAACCTCTACATATTCCTCTTCTGGGAATCTGGCTGCCCTCAGTAAGGTGGGCTGGGCAGGCACATTCATCAGAAACTGGAGGAATGCCTCACCAGAGAAACACTCATCTGGATGCCAAGATGTGATACGAGCAGGCAAAACGTGCAGAAATCCAAGAAGCTTCTCTCTATATTTTTATGGTGGAAGGCCAAGGCTGACAGTGCTGAGCTAGCCCAAAGCTCGACAAGACCCAAATCCATACACTTTAATTCTTGAAATAAATGTGCTTACTTGAGGCTAGATTCCTGCAAGAAACATTTCCTGTTCACTCAGTAATAAGTAACAGAAATTGAATACAGGTGCACACCGCAAGCTGTCCCTCTCTTGCCCTTTCTTGTTCAACTCTTTTAGGACCACTGAGTAGCATTTATGCATCTATTCTACAACATGTTCAAAGTGTCAGCTTACGCCGAATTCCCATGTCAGTTCACTCTTGCTAATTGAGGTGATGAATTCCTGAAGCTCTCTGAAAGCTAGATTTCTGTATTTTCATTGCAAATTGACTTACTAACTTTGTGTGTAGATTCTTCCTTTAGTTTTGCAGTAAAATAGCAGAAAACACTTCCCGTGGAAATAATTTCATAAAACAAAATTTCCCCCGCTTGGGAGTTTTAAAGCCTCATCTTGCCAGCCTCTGCTTTGGCTTTGTCTCAGGCAAAAACATTTTTTCCCCTGCCCCCAACATTTAAAAGCTCTTCTTTAGCGCAGCTCTTATACGAGCTCATTTTTTCCTGGGCTCACTGCTCTGCTGAGAGAATGACAAAAGATAGAAAGCTTTTAGCATTTAAAAAGAAGGGCATGGTGAAAAATATCCTGAAATGCTGCTATTTCTGTAAGACTTTGATTTCTTCTTTAATATCTTTGATTTTTATTTTTTTTAATTACTAAAATCTCATCAATATGAAGTTCTCCAGTCCTGGTGCTTGAGGGACATCACCAGACTCTTAGTGCTTAGCACATGCAGCAGCACCTCTTCTCTTAAGTTCAGGAAATCCTCTTTTTTTTTTTAATACCAGTATGCTCTGACTGGACACAGCCTTCCACTTTGTGTTGCTTACTGCTATGGCCACGATGAGACAGAGCAGCTCTCACAGGGTTTCCAAATGGCACCCACTGTAATGTATATGAAGCCCTTAGGCTGTGTATTTCCGAGCTTGTGTCCATAAGGAATTCATGCTCTGGCTTAGTCTGTTGCATCAACTTCTCTGCATTTTTTCCTGAGGGAAGCTTTCCAAACTGCTGTTAAAACCAGCATTAATCTGGAGACTTTCACACGGTCTAGCCCTTGCTGTGTCCCTATTATGATACCTATGGAGTTATTATTTTTGCCATGACATTTGGTCACTTTATGTAGAAACCGGAAGAATTTAAGGTCATGTTAAATGTCAAGCCATGAAAATGGAGATAATTCCATGGTAGCCGTTCCCTACATGAATTTTAAAGATAAATTGGAAGGAGTTGGAGAGTGTGTGAGAATATGTAATTCTATTTCTTATGTTTAGGTGTCTCCGAGATCCCTCAAACCAATGTTTTATAAGGTGGAAGAACTCTGAGATAGGACAGCAAAAGGGTAACCGTAGATACGGCCAACCCTGCTGCTAGCACATTAGTGCATGTGTGCCACCAGGCACTAGGCAGGGCAGGTGCTTGAACAGCTGAAGGACACCAAGAGGCAAAGACTCATTCTCTTCCTCTAGGTGCTTGAACACTCATGCTCATTGGCACAGTCATTTCTGGGACTCAGAAGGGAGTGACGTGGCTGCCAAATGCAGACTGAGAATGGGAATTGGCATGTTTAAGCTTACTGCTTAAAGCTTTAAGAGCTTTAAATATTAACTTGGTTCAGTTTGCATCACACCCTTATAGTCATTGCTGCAGAAATGTTATTGTGTTTCCAGCTGCAAGTTGGCTCAAGAATTTGTCACATCTTTCTCTATTGCTCATAGGCCACTAGTCTGCATCTGGAAGCAAGTAATCTGATCTAATGCACAACCTTGGGTACACAATTCATGCATTCCTTATCAAGAAAAAATGACTACAGGTCTGAGTGAAAAGTCTGCTTCTCCTGATACTTATCTAAAGAATCAGTACTCGTGGCTCACATCAGCAAATCTATTAGACTACCAAGCTCTGCACTCCTGTTGAGGAGCCGAGTTCTGTTGGACTAGATGATGTTCCACCCAGGATGCTGTGATAACTTTCAGTATTCCTAAAAGACAAGAAACTATGGCTACAGGGAAGTACTCCTGACAATGTGTCTTTTACAGCACAACAGTAGATGCTGAGTAACTTGACAGTCACAATTTCTTGTTAAAGCTGTAGATTTCAACATTTATGGAGTTCCTGTAAGCACTCCAGCCATCTGTCCCTTAATTTTGGCTCATGTAAAGGTGAGACCCTGGTTCCTTCCTCACTGAGGCTGGGTGCATAAATCAAAGAACACCACTGATTTTTCTGACAGCTTACCAGAGGTGGAATCAACTCTGAATGCAGACTTTGCTATTTTAAATGAAATTAGACAACTAACAGTGAATTATAGCAGGGAAAGTTAGATTTTTTTAAACAAAACACCATCTACTGCTCCTCTACATTACAGAAAGTTCATGCTTTCTGTATGGGAAAAAAAACACAATTCCATGTAAAATGCACAAACTTATTTCCACTATAAACTATATTCTCCAGTGTCTTCCTGTGTCTTAAAAACTAGACCTTCACACAGGTCCTCTGATGCTCCTCCACATTTGAGTACAGGACTAGATGGCTTTAGTTGGCTCCTCAAGATGCGCTTTCTGAGGCTGACATTCAGGTAGAAGAAGCCTTCATACCTGAAAAGCTTCAGTCACTGTTGAATATACACAGAATAAATAACAAATAACTGAAGAAACACAAGCTTAGTATGCTGAATGATTGCAGAAGCAGCTGTAAATATTGTATGGTGTGTTAGTTTCTATGCATCCCATATGATGTGTGAAAGTCTGTCCCCCATTCTGTCTAACCCAAAGTTATCTGCACAGTGATCAGAGAGAGCAGGGACATCTCACAGGGTTGCCCCTGTGCCTGTTTCCCAGTTGGGGGCAATCCTGCTTAGGTCTTTTTCAGTACTATCTCCTTTGCAAAAACCCCAGTGATATGATACTCCCTGACATACTGCAGGGATGTGATATGCAGAGAAAGTCCAAGTACTATAGTATATGTCCAAGTATACTTTGCCCTTGGATGCAGATGTCATGCTCTGACTCACATGACTGCTCTTAACAGTTTCCATGCTGCCTATAGAAAAAAAAAAAAAAGTGAGTCTGGACACTAAAGAGGTTGCTCATTGGGGCAAGAAATGAAAACAGAGAACAGATATGTTGCATGACTGATTGCAGAAAAGTGCTTCTTTTTAGATCTCCTTTAGCTGACTAACTAAACTAACTACTAAACAAGCAAACAAATTCCACACTCTTTATGCTAGGATTCCAATATTTCACATGGTGGGCTATCAGATTTCTGCTACCGGTGTGGAAATACTGATGGCTCTGAAGTGGCTGTGAGAGTGCCTGAAAGTTTTGTCAGAATATCCCAACTGCCAACTTGCTGGTTGTTATTTCCTTTTCCAGTTCACCTTGTGCTCATGCACTAATGCCAATGGTGCGTTAGTGTGTGGGTGCACCCAAAAATGCATTTCAGGTGTGTAACAGGGAAGAGCCTCCAGCAGCTCTAGAAATACAGAGCTAAAAACCTGTGTACAGATATTTCAGACTGCACATTATAGAAAATGGCTAGGACAGACAAGCTTCATTGCACAAACAGCAAAACCTACTTTTCTCTTTTAATGGCTTTAAGAAATCATTGTAATTTTCAATACAAACTGTCAAAGTACACACAGTTAATTTCCCACATTATCTTTTCACTTGCTGATATTTGTACTCCAGTACTGTGCCTGTGTGCCATGTTTTGCCATATTTACTTCCCACCCAAGCAGCGAGACAGAAAATTAATCTAACAGAAATATTGCCATTTCACCCCAAACTCTACCAGTTCTTTTCCTATGCATATCTTGCTTCGAAGCCTCAGACTGTGATTTTACTGGATTTTGCAGGACAGTAATGCAGAGAGGGGCAAAGCCTTTAGGTATACTTTTTATCTTTGATCAGAGCTTTCCCACATGTGTTGCACAGTGTACATGGGGATCAAAGTAGCATGTGAGGCCCTTGACAATACCCTGCAGACATCAGGGTCCACAGCTCCCTTCTGTGTCGCACAGAGCTAACCATGCAGCCCTCAAACAAATAGTAACAGCCAGATGGAACCTAGGGAGAATGTTTTTCAACACAAATATTAATGAAATTGTGACTTACAAGTTCTTCACATCAATGATTCCTCGAAAGGCCTTTCTAGGGATTCCTTTTATCTGGTTTTCACTCAGGTCTCTGAAAAAAAGGAAAAGAAAAAAAACCAACTTTTTAACAAAGAGAACACATTTCTCAAATCTGCATGAGATAATGGAATGTCTACATGCTTGGAAAAGTAGATGCTTCTGTATTTGTAACACCACATGATGTTTTCAATTTTCTTTATCTCCTCTAAAGGTCTGTGGCATAAGCTGAAACGACTCTCCAAAACCCACCAGAATTCATGATACAAATGACAGAGCTTCCAGGAGACATCTGGCACAATGCCATGATTCGCTGTCAGAGTACTTGCAACCAAGTCTGATGCCTTGAAAATGCATCCCCATAGCGTAGATGTAATTTTCTCACCATGCTCCTGTTTGTTTACTGACTGTGGAAATACTTGGCTACTCCTGCTCAGATTACAGCCCCTTACTTGCAATTAATATTCAGGAAAAACATGACAATCATTCTCTTGCGAGTCCTGTAAGCTGAAAGTGAAAAGATCTTGATCCACTGCACTAGGAAAACCCCACTGCATTGTCTATCAGTGGGAATGACAGAAATTTAATCTTGTTTTAAAAAAAACCCAAACACAACAATTCATGCTCCCTTTCCAGTACTAAAAACATTACAAAATGTTTTAATTGAGATAATTACATCTGCATTGTGAGTGCAGGTAGAGTAATGAGTACTGCACATCAGTTTTCTGTTATACAACCCGCACGCATTTCCTTTTCCCTTGATGCACTATGAATATTCCCACTGGAATTCTCCAAGTTCTCAACACTCTACCAGTGCAAATGGAGGCAGGAAGGGCTTCATTGGGAATGAAAGGGGAATAGGCACAAGCTCAGAATGTCAGGATGTCTTCAGACTACGGAAAAACGGCACTCAGAATGACTTCTTTACTGGTGCCCTGTCAAGCATGGAAAAGAGGGAGTGATTTCACTCCTCTTTTAGAGTACAGAAAAGAGGGGAAGGGAGAAGTGTAGGAAAATGAAAGGAAGGTAGAAGAGTGGGAAAGAAATATGTCAGATGTAAGCAAGTGAAGGAAGACACAGGGACAGATGGACGAAAGCATGAGGAAACGTGACACCACGGCACAGGACATTACACAGTGCATCTCTTGGTGTGACTGTGTCCCTCGGTTAAACAAGCCTGAGACTTTGCCCCGTTTTCAGAGAGAAATGCCAGCTTTCTAATGACTATTAAGATGGAATGGCAGTCATCTGTACTCACCACCAGATACTCTTTTCTGTAAGTACATTTTGTGTTGCAGCAAGCCTCCTTTCTAGTCTCCACCAAACTGGCTTTATCAAATGAGAGGCCAGAAATCAGAGCCTGTCACAAAAGCCCACATTGACATTGCAGGTCAAGACGTGTCACACAGGGCTTTCTTCTGCTTTCCATCAGGCAGATAGGAAAAAAAAAGGGGGCAATGTCCTTGTCATGAGACTAATCCAATTTATACCAGTCATGCAGTCTACACCAAATTCTCAAAGTAGCCACAATTGTCCATTCAGACCATCACAAACAAAAATGTGCTGCTGAATACAAGTCTCTTTTTCAAGCCAGATTAAAATTCTTTGTGACCTTCACAATTTGTTTAACACTGATCCACACCCTGACCCTTCTTTCACCTCCCTTTTCTTTTGCCAGCAACAAAATATTAGTTCTTTAAAGACAGACCTTCAACCCAGACAAATGAGCAGGCAACCTGGACAGAAAAGAGTTGAAAGTAAAGTGTATTTCAGATGTACAAGGAAGTCTTATGCTGAAGGCCAATTTCATGACAGGGATTCACTGTGGTGTGACAGTGAGGCAACAGCAGAGCTGCAGTGAAAGGTAAAATCATGACAAAATGGCTTAGGAAGGCAAAAATTAGTAAGATCTGAAAACGAGAGACAAGCAAAGCAGAACAAAAAGGGCTTGGAAAAGTAGAATTGTGTGATCAGATAAAACCACACTAAATCCAGCAACACCCCAAGCTGCATTTTCCTGGCATTTTATTGTGCATTATTTCAAATCACATTTAAAAAAATAAATTAGGTGTTCAAATATTGTCTTGTGATATTATTGTGGCCTAAAAGGGCTAATGTATATATTTCATTTCTGCTTTCTCTTTATGCTCAGCTCTCACTTGCAGCCAGGCGAAACACAGGGGACTGTAGGAAATTCAACCATTTTCTACAACAATCTTCTTGTAAATGGTATTAATTTTATTTTCCATTTAGGCACTCTCCTCCAGATAACAAAACTGCCTCTCTAAATCTTCAGGATCGCGGACTGATTTCATGAATATGAAGGACTGACAGCCTGCACAGCATTAGCGACGCAGCATGGAAGGAAATGCACCAGTACATACTTCATTTCCCACAACTGCCTTCTCACAATCATAATCATCCCTTCTGGAGATGATTAGGAATACCATTCACCTCCTTGTCCTCACAATGTGCCAAACTTGTGTTAAGCAAGCAAACACCAACCAAGCTCAGCCTGTGCACTTCACAAAATTTCCTCTGAGAGTGCAGAAGGCTGCAGCAAGCAACTTGTCTACGTAGTTCAAGTTTCAGCTTTCCGTTCTCTGCTTCTCATAATAGACATAATTGGAAGTTCTCACTGACAGCATGTAAAATAAATCTTAGTTATTAATAGTAACTGCAGAAAACCAGATAAACTAATGTGAGGCCAAACCAAAACAAACCAAACAAAAGAAAATTTGGACAGAAAAAAAGGACTGTGGCATTCAAGTAAAAATAAGCCATAAATCTGAAGAAAAATAAATAATTATTAATACATTTCCTATTTCTTAGAGGTTTCAAGTCCCCTATTTCTGTACTGTGAAATGCGCCCAGTGCTCGGGTACATGATAAATCCTAAGAAGGGTATCTCGAACATTGTGGTATTAAAAGAAACGTGCCGCTTGAACAAATCTGCACCCTGATAGACAGTGTTAGAGACCTGATATAAACAACTTGACCTAAGAATGAACTAAAACATGCTATCATGTCAGCAGCACCCTCTTTCACCAGGGCTCCTCTGTACTGAAAGCAGCAAGCCCAACAACAGAAACATATTTGCATCCTCGTAAAACAGGCATGTTGAGCTCAACAAATGCTGGCAGATTAAATTATTCTTCCTGTTATTTTGATAAATACAGGCAAGTTTCACCCAGTTCAACCTGCCACACAGCTTTCAAGCAGTGCAAATGGCACAGAGACTGCAACTGGATAGAGCCTCAGTAAAATGCAGGCTCTTTTTTGGTTGTGTCCTGACACCATTTTCGTACAGGGGATGATGGAAATCCACTTGAAAAGGCCTCAGCCGCAGACTACTGAGGAACTGACTAGGTGAAAAGCACAGCAGGCAACGATACTGGATACTTTTCCAGCAACAGCTTCCACAGCCAGCAGCCTGTGGAGAACACCCCTATGGAAACAGCACTCTCAGTTCAGACATGGGAAACAGAGCTATGGAGATAGCAAAGTGACTTCACATTTGCATCAGAGATGCAGGAGCTAACAGAATCCAGCAGCTGTGTCTCACGTGCCCTCACAGCAGAGCACAGCACAGTGTTAGTCTAACCCATAAATCAGTGGATTTTTAGAAGTTTTTATTTTAATTTAGCTAAAACACTTTGGACACCGATCTGCAAGTCTAATATTGTTTTCCTGATCTTTAAATGTGAATTTCAAGAGCCTTACTGATAAAACGATTGGAAAGGGAAAAAATACCACCCCAAAACTGCTGACATTTCTTAAATGTCTCTGCAGTCTTCACTATAATGCTGGGTTTAGCTGCCTGCTTTAAGGCTGGTTATTGCATCCTAAGTGAAATTTCAACTAACAGAGCAATAAAATACAGTAGGACTTTTTTTTTTTTTTTTTTAATTTTATTCTGCCAGTGACAGAATATAAATCAGTTAATGGGAACATAGACCCTAGGAACATTCATTAAATAAAAGTCTCCATTTGAACGGCAAATCTAAAGCATTAAAACAGCGACTTTAATACAACTTGCAAAGTTACAGTGGTACTGAAAATCAGATGTATTATATGAAAACCAAATAATGAGCAGCATTATTCTTAGGCTGTCCCCCTTTAAAAAAAAAAAACAAAAACTCCCACAATGTTTGAGCATTTACCAGTTCTTTTCCAGATCTCTTTTTGGCATACAGATTCTAAAATTTCAACAGGCTTTAAGAAGCCTTTTAAAGTTTTAAAGACTAGAGTTTTAAATATTTTATTTTTTTAAACAAGGAACTGCCTGAAAAGGATCTTGATTAAGAAGTGTTTCATGGGGTTGAACACTACTCTTTTATTAGTTTTCCTGCTCAAATGGGCTAAAAGAGAGATTAATGTTCAGTGTTAACCAGTAAAGAACCAGACTTGTCTTTAATGTCAAAGAAGTTTAATGCAAATACAAGAAGTAGTCATTGGGAGCTAATGCTTCACAGCCAAACATGTCTCTTTTCCCACTATGTTACTGTATGGTGATCCCATAATAAAATTGCAAATTCAGAGTCAACCATTAACACATGGAACCAATGTTCAGCTAAAGTGAACAAAAAGCCCAGAATAACTAACTTGATTCTTTCAAGTACCTTCCAGCTTATCCACAACTCAGTTACTTCTAGGAATAAGAAAGGAGAGCTCACACACAACTCTTTCTGTAGCAGCTAATACAAAACCTAAGGCAAACACCAGTTGATTCAACTGCATGTAGGGCTTGGGAGTGCAATCGTTTCCCATCATCTCTTCCTGACACAATAATACTGGAAAGCTATGTTGTTTGCTTGTTTTGTAAAACAAAACTAATGGAAAGGTATGGATGATGATTGTAAGAGTGAGCTGCCACCAATGCTGAGAAAGAAGTATTTTGCATGCTAGGTTCATTCCAGCTACAGAATGGTGCAGCTGAGAGACTTAGTGAGAATTAGTTAATCCATGTGGGATTTTACCAAATAGGATTTATGGGTTAAACACATTTCAGTCTTAATGTATTTAGCAAAATAAAAGAAAATAAAACGTCCTTAAGGTTTTGTGCAGTACTAAAATTTAGTGGCTAATCTTCAGCCCAACATCAACTGGCCTAAAACCAGACTGAACTACTCTGCAAAAGGTCACATACTTAACACCATCTGGTCAGTGCAACTTGTCTCATTGGAATTAGTATCAATTTGTACAGCACGTTACATATAAACTCTATTCTACAATGTTTGACTGAATTAAATAACACAATTAATGAGTTAAAGAGTAACAGATGGGGAAAATTAGTGAGCATAATCCAAAGAGAATAGGAATCTCTAAGTAACACACAGTAAAAGTCAAGCAAATCAGTGAAGTGAGGAATGACACCAGCCAGCTTCCTCACAGAGCAAGAGCTGGAGGGAAGGTAACTTCTACGTCCAGTGAAGAGAGTGGGCAAAGGCACCAATTATCCCTAAGGGAAGAATGTGTAAGACTGGAAAAACATGCAAAGAGGAGAAAGACCAAAGAAATTCATAGAAGAGAAAAAGAAGTTAACTACATTTGTAACAATTCCAGCACAGGGTATTAATATTCACTGTTACTTTATCTTTTAACTAAAGGCTTTACATTCCCAAAGAAGCTTTGTTGTCTCCCAGAGTTTCAATTGCAGTCCACAACAATACCACAAACCCTGCCTAACCTCACATGTGGCACAACTGGGATGATAAAAGCAGCAGCAGAATAGCAGAATAGTTGCAGCACAGATTTTGTTCCAATTGCTAGAATTTCTTCTTCCCCATCAATACAATGGCCCTTCAAAGATGTGAACAGTGTTACAATTAATCTGGTCACATCCTCCTCTGCAGCTCCAGCCACTTAATCTTGGGAAACCATCCAGAAGGATGCAGCTCTGTCTCTTTTGCAATAAACGTGTACTAGCAAATGCTGCTGTGCCTTAAAAGCGTGTTAGGACTGAGCCAGGAGAGCAATACCATGCTTGAGGTATGCAAGAAAGGGATCTGAATTGTTTCGGTGGTGAACGTATCTGAAGGGATAAGCGCCAGCACACACAAGCTGAAGGACACAGATGTTGAATTTGGATCAAAACAGAGTCTGCAAATATATTCAACCACATTTTTAGAAGGTCTTTGTATCAAATTAATCTAGCATTTCACTTACAGTGAAGACAGAAGAAGATTTTTTTCCTGCTTTGCCAAAATTTGGGGCATTTTTTAATGGCTAAAATTAATATTTAACATTTTCAACAGCTACATACTATTCCTGTCTAGGAATCCTAGTGTTTCCAAAATTGATCAGTATGATCAGTATTTGAGTTGTTTACATTCTATAGATAACTAACTGAGTACACTGTTGAGGACAGTTCAGTAATTTTGAGCCTTGTAAATATGCAAGAAAAATTCAGGATATTTATCATTTTCCAGGTGGGAAAAGCTGTGGTAAGTCTGACATGCCAGTGTCTCTATAGTCAGGAGGAGCCTTACATACTCAGTGAAGTAACAGCTTCTCCTGTTCTGCGTGTTCAGTGTAAAAAACTGTGTTTACCAGAAAGTAGCAGTTAGAGCTCTCTGTCTAGCAGGAAAAATGGGTAAGTCTTGTTGCCGATGGGCTACAAGGCAAGAGCTTAAGAACAATAGCATTGAATAGCATTACTCTGTGGAAACTTGGCATCACTGCTGGTTTTCTAAAAGGAAAATAATTTCTTCCTGCTACCGCTGCAATAAAAGTCTAGATGTTGACAGCAGCTGAGTTCTGCAAAACATGAGCAGGTCCTACAGATGTTTTGGACCCTGAACAATGCAAGGTGATTGTGTTTTTGCTAAATATAGTACAGCTGGCTATCAATTCATGCTCTGGGAAGCCGATGAGAAATTCTCCCTAGTTTTGTTTGTGTTAAGGGAAGGAATCTGGCTCAAAAATTCCAATTAAGCCAGTCCTCACTGCTTTCACACAGTGCACAAGTACTTATGCACTACTGCACAAGTACCCCTGCTAAGCTCCCAGAAGATAAACACCACAAATTCTTTGTTGATCTGCTTTTACTGTGAGGTGATAGCCACTAACTCTATACATCTTTACTTGAACATTCACACAAAGCTTCATGTAGCCTAATTAACCCAAGTCACATACACCTATCTTTGTAAAAATGGCATACCTCACAGAGGCTGAGCTTAAAGACTGGGGAAGGGTGTTCACTAAGCAATCAAGGAGGAAAACGACTTCAGCAGTAGATCATTAGTTTGGCACCATCTTCCACCTTCTCCAAGGCCAAATTAGAAACCATCTGCTAAGAAAAACTCTTCAAATGATCCAACCTGAATGGACTTTTACATATTTATGATTTCTGTCTTGACACAACCACAGGGATCACTCTGCAGATGCTGAAATCTTCCTGCATGTTTTAAGGAACAGAAGATACATGTCTGTGCACATTTCATATGAGGCTGAAAGAAATTTCTTAATCATGCCAAACAACAATAAAAATCCCACTTTGTTGCACTAAATTAGACGCAGTGCTACAACATTTGGCTGTCAACACACTCAATACAAAAATCATTAAAAAAATTACATCTACCAGAATATCTCTTGCAAAATCAGTAAATATTTTCATATCATTTAAAATGAACTGTAAAACTAATCTGAGTCAATGCCCAATTAAAGGCAACATTTGTCTATATGACTTTTACAGTTCTTCATCCCTCCTCTTGCCATTTCCAGAATGCCAATCAAACAGTGATCAGGCAGTGTTTAGGAGACTCTTATTTTAAAGCCACCAATCTTAAGGCAGATAGGAGTTTTCATTTTAGAATGCAGCATCTGTTTTGTCTTTTGGAGCATACATGCAAAAATCAAACTCTACCTCAACGTCTCCATACTCAAATTTGGATATGTCCAGCAGCAGGAACTGTGAAATAACTGACAGTGGCCTCAGAGGAAATGCTTCCAGAGAAGCACCTCTCTAGAAATAAGTTAAGCTTCTGATTAATACATAACAATAAGTCTTCTTCATGAGCAGCATTTAATGTAGGGGCTTAATGCTTTACAAAATGGTATCAATATAATTAATCCTTTTTATCAAGGCAAAAATGAGAGGGAGTATGTGACTAGAGCAAGTACTCTAGCAGGGCAGGGGAAGAGATTGAACCACCGCCACCAACTTGAGAGTCATATACCTAAGATATTCCACTTTATGCAAATTCCACTAAGTCTTACCGCATGTAGTGAGTTCTGCCTGCCAGCAGAGAGACAGCATGTACCATTCTGCCAGTGTATTTGGGAGATATTCATCTTGACAGAAAAATCTTTTACTATGGAATTATCCAGCACTACTCCACATCTGCAACAGGAGCAGTGACAAAAAGCGATCCCGATGTGGTGTTAATCCTACCTAATACCGAATTCTACCAGTGTGTTTCTATTACACTGTTCTCCAACCACGTGAGATTCCAACACAGAGGCACTAAAGTGATTTAGTAGGAAAAACATACCGCTGAAAGAGGTAGGAGTGAAGCACTGACATCAGTGGAAAGAAAGAATTCTCTCTGTGATTCTCCTTTTCTATAAATATTTGCTTGCTGCTAAAACAATGTGAATTCAAGAAACTCTCCTGCAGCTTATTGATGTTAACACTTTCTAAAGTGGAAATTCAGCTATGCGGAGGCTCCTTTATTTTAAACTCCTTTAGAATAATCCAAGGTTTATATTTTTGACATTTTCTTTTCATTATACTTTTGTCTGTATTGGAAAAAAAATCCTATGAACTTGCACGTTCTAAAAATCAGTAGGCAATTTCACCCTCCTTTGATCCCCACAGACCAAAAATGATCCCCTGTTTAAGCCAGTCCCCAAGAGATATTTGCAGTTTAGTGGTTCTATCTTTTAGGAAAAGGGTGAGTTTTGGTTATAGGAGATAAAATGTGAAATCATAAAGCATGAAACATGAGCTAGTAATCTGGACTGTCACCGCATAACCAATCAACATCTGGAGGAAGACTTGCTCTTTAATGATCTTGAGAGACCCCACCTGGAGTACTGTATGCAGTTCTGGTGGCCCCAGCACAAGAGGGACATGAAACTGCTGGAATGGATCCAGAGGAGGGCCACGAAGATGATCAGAAGGCTGCAGAACCTCTGCTATGGGGGAAGGGTTTGCTCAGCCTGGAGAAAAAAGGCTCCAGGGAGACCTTGTAGTGACCTTCCAGTACCTGAAAGGAGCCTCCAAGAAAGCCAGGGACTATTTACAATGGCCTGTAGTGATAGGACAAGAGGGAATGGATTGAAGGTTGAGAAGGCGAGATTAGGCAGAAATTCTTTACAGTGAGAATGGTGAGAGCTGGAACATGTTGCCCAGGGAGACTGTGGATGTCCCCTTCCCTGGAGATGTTCAAGACCAGGTTGATGAGGCCTTGAACAACCTGGTCTAGTGGAAGGTGTCCCAGCCTATAGCAGTAGAGTTAGAACTAGATAATTTTTGAGGTCACTTCCAACCCAAATCATTCCATGAATCTATGAACCTTGCTTGACCTAGTACTGCCTTTGATAAAAAGAAGTATTTTTGTAGCAAAAATTTTTTTGTACTTTACTGATATATTGGGAAAAATATCTCCCCAACCAGCTACATTCTGGTTTACCAAACCATCACGTAGTAGCTAGGCTGTAATCCTACACTTTGGCAATGAAAACAGATTATTGTCATAGGTGCAAGTAGCAATTCCATGTGTAAAGATCTAGGTTTTTTTTTTTTTTATGAAGTTCTCTTTAATGAGGCCAATTATGGAATTTGTTTGTATGATCACTGTAGGCATTTCTGTGGCTATATAAAAGTAATAAAAATTATACAGAATCCATGGATAGTAAAAACAACTACAGTGACATTCCATTTATTCTAGTGAGGTAGAAACAAATTGCAAATTATTTGAATGCACTGCAGCAACCCCCCAACATTCTGTTTATAGCTAAGCCCTGTTTATTAAGAGGCTATTATTCTGTGGTAGAAAGAGTGGCACACTACAATATAGAATAGAATAGAATAGAATAGAATAGAATAGAATAGAATAGAATAGAACAGAATAGAATAACCAAGGTTGGAAGAGACCCCGAAGATCATCGAGTCCAACCTGTAACCACAACCTCACAACTAGACCATGGCACCAACTGCCACATCCAGTCCCCTCCTGAACGCCTCCAGGGACGGAGACTCAACCACCTCCCCGGGCAGCCCATTCCAATGACGAATCACTCTCTCGGTGAAGAACTTTCTCCTCACCTCGAGCCTAAACTTCCCCTGGTGCAGCTTGAGACTGTGTCCCCTTGAACTACTACTACTGCTTTAGCTGGAATACAGCTTTTGAAAATAAATTATAATATTGCACCATTAATACCCATTGCAGTGATATTCAGCAGTCTGAGGTGCCTAGACAAGAGTTTTATGTCTTGTCCCTTATTCTAACATTTTAGCTGCTGTTTTTCTCCCACAATTTCAGCCTTATATGTATTTCCTGCTATGAATTGGTTAGTCCCTGAAAGTCCCTGTGAAACACTGCAGATGTAAGAAGATACACTTCAGACTGCTTTGTAGCCTTAATTCATTTTTCTGTGGGGATATGACATCCAGATTTATTAGACCAAGATGTAATACCACAAAGTGGTTAACTCTATTGGGGATATTCATGCAAGATGCAACTGTTTAAGTAATATTAGCTTCTCATTTTTACAGTAGGCTCCACAAACCCACAAGCTACTCAATTAGTTCACAGCAGGTCCAACCTGACCATTACAGCTGAAACCTACAAACCTCATTCTGACACCTTATCCACACACAGAAGAAAAGACTCACTGGAACATAATAAAGTATTTTGTGTTTTTAAATGATTATCTGGGTAGTAAAGCACCTTCTTCCACTCTGCATTAACCTGTCATCAATAAGTTGCCAATCATGTGTCAGTTTGCTTCACTCACTCCTTAGGTATCCCTCAAGAACCTTCTGTGAACCCTTCCTCTGTGGTTGGGTTGCGACAAATACTTTCATAGATCATGTACCAAGGAGCTAAAACTTAATTGAAGACTAAGCTAAAATCGAGACAATTCACATGAACTGACACTCTCCCTAGAATTTCATTGCCTCTTCCAAACAAATCTGGCCTAAGTTACAAGCTGAATGAAGTTCCCTGACGCCAACTAAATACTGCATTACAAAACCCCTCCAGACTGTACTTTTAAAAAAAAAAAAAATTAATTTTTTATGCCCAAACACCCAAAATACTCATTCAGAGATGTGAGCATGTGTGAATGGTTTACAGTAACTCTCAAAGATTCTTGTGGCACATTTGGAGTTTTATTCCTTCAGACAACAAGGAAACAAGGGCACCACACTGATTCATCAGCAAATGCCTTGCTTCAGCAATCTGCAAGAGACTTGATTTGCATAAAGCCACTTCCAAAAATGAACTCGGCTTTCCTCTGACTTACTGACAAGCATGTTGCTGAATTTCAGATTGACAATGTCAGCTCAGAGAATTAAATTAAATGTAGAAAAGCTGACCAGGGGGGAGAGAGGAGAGCTTCCTGCATGACAGACTCCAAAAGGAAGCAATGGGAAGTCTACACATTGCTGTTTCATTGCTGAAGCGCTCTCAAATCAAAGAGTATAAAATTCCAGAGCGATTTGATTTCATCACTGCTGGGAATGATGAAGACTTTCTCTGAACTCCATTACAGCTATGCCAGCCTCCAGGAGAAACTATGCCTAACAATAACACGTGACTTTCAATTATCCCAAAAGATTTTTTAATTTATGACACCTCTGGTTCAACTACTTGCACAAGCTTTTGGAAAAACAAATAGCTAATGGGTGTCATATGACACAGATAGTTCTCTTATCAAATCCCCAAATTTAACATCATTATAAAACTTGGAAAGCTTATATTCTGATATTATTTATTCACACCATTACTTCCAGATGCACATACAGAAAACCAACAATCAAAATGCAGAAACTAAGAGTTGGTTAAAAAAAAGAGTAGAAAAAAAAAATATATAAAATATACAATTTCTGCATTGCAATTCCATACAGAAAGGTTTTTGTTTGGTTCCAGAAAGTAATTCGTGGTGGAATCTGCTTTTATCTCAACTCAGATGTAATCACTCTCCCTTTCTTTGAACAGTTGATTTCTGGAAAGACAACTCTAAGTTCTGGGGAACTCAGTCTAACCCAGAAACTGGGTTTCTAACTAAACCTATGCCACTCTGTTACATTTATACAATTATGATACAGATTATATACAACTATAGCACATATGGTTCCAATGTCGATTCAAGCCTGCACTCTTTGTTCAGTCTTTGGAAATCATAGAACATAAGACTGACACAAAAGAAGAAAGGCAGAACAAATCCTAAATGGTAAGGTTGGGATTCATTACCAACACTTTACCAAAGACAATGACACAGCAAGAAGTTTTACATCCATTGAGTATTTTTAATTTTCGCATGTAACATATATGTTTTAATGAATAATGTTGCACAAGACCCAAAGTATATTCCTCCATATATGAAGCATATTTGGAAGTAATGAACACACCAAACATATGTGTCTTCCTCAGAAGGTTCTATATTAATTTAAAAAAAAAAGAAAAAAAAAATAGAAAAAAAAAATCAAGTATTTTCAGTCAATGCTGAAATTAGCTACTGGAAGACATCATTCACTACTAGACAAAAGACACTATTCCTTCCACTCTCCCACTGTGGCTGGTAACTAGAAAGATTTTAACCAAGTCAAAATCATACACTACAGGAAAATATCAGACCTACTTTCCTGCAATAGCCCAGTGTACTACTGCTGATCGTTTTAATAAGTTCTGCACATTAGTCCATATGCTACATCCCTGTGGATTCACATCTTGGTTTTGTTTACATCATATAGCAGACAGCGTCTCTCACAGAGAAGTCAGGAAAGAAAGGTCTCATTGAAATCTGCCATTCAGCCACTGGCCATGGGTTTTGTCAGGAGACGTTCAGTAACCACGGCATGGGCATGCTCAGCAGTCACTGCTCTTCAGCCCAGCACATTTTAGTTTTAAAAATGATAAGGCCCAAAGGAACATAATCTAGTTTGTCAGTTTTAACTCACCTCCTTTAAACAATCCCGGGAAGGAGCCCCGTGCCAGCCAGTGAAGCCCGCTAGCAGGAGTGTTTCACTCTCCATCTTCAGTGAGGGCTGCTGGTCTCTGGACCAGAGGAGTCACTGTTTTTAGCAACGCTATGGTGCCCCTGACTAAATAGATAGTAGCATGTTCAAACATAACAAGTTCAAAGCCAACTGAATGACCTATTAGTATTTTCTTTACCTTGAACACATCTCCTTTGGCTGTTAAAGCTATTACAGAAACTGTTTTCACTTTATTGTACTGAAGCCTTAAAATGAGGGTTAAAAAATGGAATTAAGTAGTACCAGTGCTTTGCCATGGTACCTGAAGGAACTTGCTTCCTTCAAAGGCCACCTGCCTGTCACAGAAATAACATTAATGCTACAGAGACAGCAGTTTGCTAATGATGTGAATCTGTGACTGGCACTTAACAATTATTTTGATAACAGGAGTAGGTTTCTGCAGTGCTAAGAAGTCACCTACTCATGTAAAAATCTCCTTCCAAGCTCTGTCTGTCAGGCCTCTCAGTCTGGCCCCTGAGTGCTCCACCACTTGCCCCTGTGCCTGTGGGTGCAGATGAAGGTCATGCTGATGGAAAAGACTGAAGAAGTTGTCCTTTTGGCTGAAACATACAATACACTGGAACTAGAAATACTCGTGAGTATTTTCCTCAAAAAGAAACAGGTGACCTATGACTCTTCACTATTACTGATAAACCCCTTACTTGGCATGTTTCTAAAGCATGGCCCTTCTTTGGCAAGGTAGGAATAAACAGTTCAGGCAAATGGGAAACTACCTGCTTGACTGTGCCCAGTCCCAATCCAAAAGAATGGACTTTGAATGTGTTTATAGGAATGAAGGAACAGAAGCTAAAGAGATCCAAGGTTTTGTTTGCTTTGCTCTAACTCAATAAGCAAATCCTGCACAGGATACTGGGAGCTTTCTGCATTGGGAGTTTCTGTGCATCTGAGACTTCCCCCACTGCAAGCATCTTTGCTAAGGTAACATAAAATTTCAGAGCACATAGTTAATGTTCAAATGGCAGAATATATTGATTCTCTGCCCATCCCCTAGTATCTTAAGTTTACCCAGAAGACTATTTTATTTAATTAACTTGGTGCTTTATTAATATAAATATTCCACTATTGATCATAAGAGAAGCTGACGCATGTTTGAGTCAGGCATACATCAGATCCATTTAATGGAGCTCCACTTAGAAGAGTAGTTGGCTCTAAATCAAGGTAAATGGTAGCAAGTGCTCCTTTGGGATGACAGGGCTTAGCTGAATCTATAACATTTTTACGGAGCTAGTTTTTTTAAAAGCGGAAAGCGTATGGAAATTAGATATGAAAATGGCCTCTCCTTGCACGTATCAATTAAGCATGTCAATACCTTAATTAAATTGCTCAACTTAATGAGATTTATACCAATGAATATGTTTTATAGTTATAATAGCTTTTTTGGCTACTGTTCAAGATGTCAAATAAATTGTGAAAAGAGGATTAAAAAAGTAGTAATTGACATTCTGAACTGAAGCCAGTATTTTTTCCTCTCATTTTTTTCCCTTCATTCATGTGATTTTGGAGAACATATAAATAAAGTAATGAACCCTGTAATAGCTTTGCTTTTAAAAATGTCTTTCTTTTCCAGTTCTAATCCTTCTTATCAAATTCCCTGTCTAAATAGCACACCATTTGAATTAAGAAGCACTTCAACCTAAATGACAATAGGCCTTTTTCTCCTTTGAGACTCATTGTTATGCCTTTTCTCCAAGTAAAAAGGAAGCAAAACTTTTCTACCCAGACATGCAGTTGCTATAAAGACTTCTGTATCAGATCATGGTAGCATAACACCTTGAAGTGCATGGATCTTACCCCACCAGCAATAGGGAATTCTGCTCCCATCCTGCACTTGTCTCAATTTCAGATACACCATCTCTGGCCAAATATAACTTTCCAAACTCTAGACCACACCTGAAGAATTTATTCAAAAGTGTCAGAATATGTTTCAGTGAAGCTGCTCTTCCAATCTCTTTATGTTTCTCAGTGTTCTAACTTGATATTGCAATCAACAATACAACAAATTAAAAGCAAACCAAAACAAACCCTAGAAATACCCCATAACTACTAAAACACACCTCCTAAACCAAAATGATACTTGCAAGTTGTTTGCTACAGACGGAACCAGAAGTCAGAGATGTGTGTTGGGAGCTGTGTCTTACACTGTTGCTGCCTTTCAGTGTGAGTCTGCTTTCTCTGAAAATGAAAAGCAGCTTTATGAAAATGAAAAGCAGCTCTACTTGTTGACTTAAATGGCACAAAGTGCCACGAGACATGTCAATAGCAGCAACAAACATTTACTTCCCAAGTTCTTCATTCACTAACACTGAAAAGCAGTTTCAGCTTAAGCAATATGAAGCGAACCTGAACCCCCCTTATAATTACTGGAGTGTTCCACATTTATGAATAATGGGGGGTTTAATTGGTTATGAGAGAGTAAATTGAATTCTTCTTCATGGTATTTGCTCTAAGCCAGTTATACAAGTTTGTTAGAAAATAGGCTGTGTTCTTCTCGGAAAAGGATGCACAGAGAGCTACATCAATTTAATGAGAAGAAAAATGTTGAGTCAAAAGAACTTACAGAGAATGAAACCATCAGTCATCCTTAACAGGAAAGTCACATTAAAGTATTTAAATGTTTGACTGATTATACCTAATCATTTGAGAGAAAGATTGTTTTTTCCTCAGTGCTAATGAGAATGAAGATTTGGGTAGCTGACTCCAAAGCACAGAAGCTACAGAATCAAAGCTGGAATGCCCTAATGAGCAGATTTTCTCATTACTGAAGAAGTTGTTATGGATTATACAGGGTTTTTTTTGACAATTCAAATAGCAGCCATGACCAGAACATGAGTACAGTATTTTATTCCAGTAACTCAAAGGCAAATGAGCAATTGCAGGGAACCTATTTTTTGTGTAAAACCAGGAGACGCTGTCCTGGGTGCAGTAGTGTCAGAAAATATTTTCTGGAGAGACTCCTCCAGTCCTTTGATGCCTCACAATACTCTAACTTGCAACTGCAAGAATCAGCAATATATTTAAAAAACACTAATTAATCTCTACAAAAACACATCTTCAAAAAGAAAATGCTACTCCTCAAGCTGCCTCCCCTGGATTCACTGTCCTCCCTGGCTCCCAGCATACCACTGCTCGTAACACTCAACAACTTTGCTGCAGTAAACTTGAAAACCTCAGAATGGAATTTTGTAAACAGAGAGCACAGTTAATTTACTGTAAAACTAAGCTTTTAACATGTTCCAAAAGAAGTAATTGTTCTTCAAATAAAACAGAACTACTGCCTTAATTAGTTATTACTCCAAGTTTTACAAGATATAGTGATAGATTTTACTTAAATGCCAAATAAGTATTAAAAACATACTTGCCACGGGAGAATAATTCGAGAATGTGTATTTTGTGAATATATTTGAAATAATAAAGTTGTTTCTTCAAATCTAAGTGTGCTGGTATACAGAAAAGAAAGTCACAGCAATATAGAGGTTGTTGGTATATAATTCTCTGTTAATTCTTTCACTTAACTAGTGTTCTGCAGGCTGAAATAGGAAACATATAATAAATATTGTTAAAAACTAAGAAAAATGTTTCTCTTATATATAAGAGTAATACTAATGTTTTATTTTTAACCAAATCATGTAAGATTAAATGAGCCAAGGATACAGTCAATATCTTTTGGACTTAATAATTTCTAATGTAAAAAGGAAGATTATCCAGTATGCTCCTGTATTCTGGCGGGTCTGGTCATAATTAGCATACATCAAAGAGTGTCTCCATGTATAATATGGGTATAACTCTTGCCTACCCGCACCAAAGTGAAGTCCATTCTGTTCTACTGTTGTAACAGTAGCAGACCACATTTAAAACTTGGATAGCATTTCTTATTTTCCACTTCAAACAGAACTTTTAGCATTTAAACAGGCCTGAATTGCAATCTCAGTACTACTCAGATGGCATTAGAGCAGTAGATATCAGCTACCTTGAAATTCAACATGCCATTTTTCCAGCATCCAATCAAGATGTTACAAAATACTAGACACATACATCTGGTGGTTACCAGAGTCCTTCATTTCATAAGCAGAAATATTTTCCTTAGATATCTTACGCCAGTCTGAATTAAAAAAAGTTCAGCTCTTTCCATGAGAGAAGGCATAAAAAAGTGCACATAATTAAAAAAAAAAAAGGTTGTTATGGCAGGTTGACCTGCCATGTTCTACTTAGTGGGGAAGAAGAGGTCAACATTTGCACTTTTCTGTCTCCTCACCCTTTCTTTCTCAGTGCTCATAAATCAACCAACGTTAAAGCAGGCTGAACATTTTCTAAGGGCAGGGCTGTCTCTCACCCTACAGCCATAATACTAGAAACCTCCATATACTGCAGGCCCACCTTAAAGACGGTGTTCTTTATGGTACCAAGCTTTGTTCTCTTATAGACAGCTCAGGCTAAGGCAGCTTCATCCAGCTCCACTGCACACCAACAGCCTGCGTTAAGCAGAAGTACATCACATCAGGAATGCTAAAAAGCCTCCAAATGAAAGAGGAAATTATCCCCATGTCTCAGGAAAGGATCGTTGTGGTGGTAGTTACTGGAGAACAGAGGATGGGTGAAGTTTGCTGCTTGGGTGGTGGCAGCTTTTCTTGTCTCTCTCCATTTTGTTTTTAAAAGGAAAAATATGAGTCTGTAGGGGGCTCACAATTGCTTTTTCAGCTTGGTGTAATGACAAAGGTTGGCAAGCCCCATTTCCAAAAGCAAACTCTTTTCTCAAGGAAATGGATGATTTTCAAGTGACTTTAAGAATAAGATTTATCCAATATGATCTTTAAAACCTCCACTCTTTGCCTGCACTGCCACAGCTCAACGAAATCTCAGTGGTCAACTTTTATTGTTTTTACTTGCAACTTGTTATATTAGGAAAACAATCTACTTTCTAAAGTCTGAATGCCTACTCTCTTTATGGTTTTAATTCACTGACAGTGATGATTGTTTGGGTCTTCTACCGGTCTATCAAAATATATTATTTAATTCTGAACTGCTATTGCACAACAAGGGCAGAAAGCAGGGCAAGAATAATCAATAGTTTTAGGTGAATTTGTAGGGACTATTACATTTATGTGTTTTAGGCTAAACAAAGTCTTGCCAAAGGTATTGTCTTTAGGCAGCTTTAGCCCAAATGCAAGCAGGAGAGACAAACAATGAATAAAAGTCACTCAAATATGATGCTTATAAGTTCATTTGGTCTCCAAAATTAAAAGCAGATTACATTTTTTTTTTCTATTTAAGTTTTGCCAGGAGCTCCTTGTTCCTCCTTGCCACCTCTCCTTCAGTTTCTGTTCATTGGGATGGGCTCAATTTTTTTGGAGAAGATGATCCTGCAACAAACATATTCTGCTTCAGGTATAATAATGTCACCCAGAGCCAGTCCAAAACTTTTTCATTAATTGGAGCTCAAAACATTTTCACATTAGGGTGCTCTACAAACATTTTATTGTATTTTGGTTCTTGTTAAGATCTCTTGTGACAGCCACCAACTAAACTCTTTATGTGATCAGGCAAACCTTTTCTGTAGAGAACTAGACGTTTTGGCATGTGTTTCACCAATAGGAAGAGGGGGAGAAGGGAGAGGAGGGAAGAAGGTAAACAGCCTTGCCGTTACCAGTAACTTACTGGAACTTCCAAAGCAGTGCCGGGGCAACGGTATATCCCAACAGAGCAGGGGACGTGTTCTCATCTGTGTATATGCATCATTTAGTGTACTCTGCACAAAGCATTGCTGACTGCCCTTCATTACTGTTAATGGAATCTCAAGGTCAACGACCAGTCATAAATGTCCAGTCTAAATAAAATGTATTGAAGACATCCTGCCCAATGTCTTTTACGTAGGTTTCTGGTGAGACCAGGAGTGTTAAAAACCCAGTTGACCTTTCAAGATACAAAACATTATCAGCTTTATGGATTTAGATTTTAATCTGTTCCAACTAAGTGTATTCCTGTGAGCTATTCACAGTTTGTGACAAGTTTTATCAATATTAATTTTCTCTCCCCCATGCTCATGTGGTGGTCTGCTAGCGTGTATATGTATGAGGCCTCTGGTGAGGGTGCTGGTATTGTAGTGGTGCTGTAACACTCTTCTTCATTTTGTTACTAAAAACCCCACATCTTTTCGATGTTTAGCTTGCATGTCTCTCCTTCTCACACAGAACAGCTGTAAGGCATTAAGAATAACTCCAAAACCCCCACTGACCAGGATGAATAACATGTTTGAATTCATAGGTAAAGAAGAAAGATGATGGTCTGACAAAGAAATAAAAAACCCAACCAACAACAAAACCCACACACAAACAAAAAGATTTCCCTCACCCCTCCCAACTCTTCTGCTCAGAAATCTGCCACACTGGATAGACTTGGAGTGTCAGCAATGATAAAGCAATGTATGCCCTGTGCTAAGCAGCATGGAAACTCATCCCAAGGTCCTAGCAAGCATTGATATTAATGACATTCAAAATTAACTGACTATAGGCTAAAGATAGTCTGGTGTAGTTCTTTTTCCCATTTGAAGGCTAAACCAATCTGCTAACAGAGGTCACAACACCGGATTGAAGCTTAAGGAGGGTAGATTTAGACTGGATATTAGGAAGAAATTCTTTACAGTGAGGGTGGTGAGACACTGAAACAGGTTGCCCATTGAGGTCATGGATGTCCCCTTCCTGGAGGTGTTCAAGGCCAGGATGGATGAGGCCTCACACAACCTGGTCTAGTGGAAGGTGTCCCTGCACATGGCAGGGACTTTGCAACTAGATCTTCAAGGTCTCGTCCAACCTAAGCCAATCTATGAATGCCTGGCAACAGTGATACTGGCTGACAATACAGTAGAAGAAAGCTTTAAATAGTCGCCAAATTAAATATAATACTGTTCCTGAACACTCATCTGTCAAGTTTTAGACCTTTTGAAAGAAGATTTAGCCAAACAAGGTAACTTTTTTCTAGTCATTACCTTCACTACTTATACTTATTTACCTCAGGTCTAGTTACTTCAGAGGGAATAATGAAGGTCTAGTTCTACAGCCCACAGCATTTGGGAATTAAGAGTCCATAGCACATTTGTGATATTTGGCTTTTGATCACAGGCATAAATACTTCACTTTGCATGATACTAGTTGCTTCTGCATGAACAGAATATATACCTCTATGTTATAACCAGAAGTCTAACTAGCTTGAGCAAAATTTAGAACCCCAGCAACTGCATAAAGATTCAGAACTTCTCCTAGGACATAACTTACAGCACAGGGATTTATGACTTCTCCAAACAAGACTGAAACTGCTTTTTTGACATTGCGCATCTGCAAAGCTCTTGCTTTTTTCCCCTTCAGTGTAAGAGAAAAATTTCTGACAGCAGAATGTACTGAAGGATGTAAAAATACTAAATTTAGAAATGTTTTGAAAATGTTAAATATTTCATACATGTTAACAGGAGAACACAGAAATGTTTTCATTTGGCTAAGCTGTTTTTACAGAACAAGAAGTAGAGTCATGCCGTATATGGACTAGTCTGTTTAGACCACAAGGGTTAATTTTATAGGGGTTTGTTCAAGCATATTGTTTTTCTAAATGAGTTACATTAGCCAGATGCCAAGCCAATACAGCAAACAGCCATGCCAAAGCTAAAGAATTAAGAACAAGAAAACCACACAGATAAATTTTCACATGAATTCAGGTAGTGACAGGAAAGAAAATCTAAGATATATTAAAGTAAGTTTTAGAAGTCCAACATTCAAGTTGTAGAGAGATTCCAAACATGAGGACTGATAATATTGCTGACTTTGTCACACCTCTGCATTTTGCTTTAGTAAGTAAAAAAATTACTTATTTTAACATGGAAGCACTGAGACTTTCTACACACTGGTAAATATCCTAGACAAAGGATTCATTTCCTGTTAAGAGATCAGAATAAATGACATGATTAGTTAAAGTTTTATCATAGTGTTTCTTAGAACAAAATTTTGCATTTAACTACATTGCTGTGTGGTCAATGCTCACATCAAACAGGCCTACAGAGGCTTCTTGAATACACCAAGAAAAGCAGAAAAGCGATGCCTGGGCTTATTACAGATGCTAATGGAGTCTAATGACCTATCTATTTATTTATTTTTTAAACAAGGTAAAAGTGATGGAGTCCAACTGTGTTGCTAACAGGAGCTAAATGAAGCATAAAACGATAGAAGTGTTGCAATCTGCTTTATGAACCCCATGCAAGATAAGCCTCTATCAAGAAATGTGTTAATGGTTCAGAAAAACTCACTACTCTTTCAGCTTGAGCTATCTGAAATTATTTGCACTTTCAATCTCTTCCCTTACAGATCAGTTAGAAGTGGGAAAGCACCTGAAAGAAAATAACCAATGAAACAATACACACTGTACATGTTCCCAGGGACGATATAATTTTTTTCATGTGTTGACTGCACAGCTGTTCTTTCTCTTTATGTGAAGAGAGGTGGCTCTGCTGCATGTCGCATTGATGTATTCTGCTAGCTTGGGTTGATCCAGTGTGGGCTTTCTTGAATCAACAGCCCCATTGCTAGAGCAGCAAAACTTAAAGGGACCATCCCTACTACCACGGTAACCTCTGATCAGAATGGAACACTGAGCAGCAGAAAAAATGGTATCATTGACACAGAATCTCCTCCTGCTTTACAAGATGCAAGCAGAATTTAAGCTGTCCCCAAATCACAAAAACTCAGTAATATGAGCCCTCCACTGTGTGTTACAACATTGTGAGAGATTGTGGCAATATGATTAAAATTCAGGGCAGGATTAGATCAGCCCAGTTACACTAGCTCCCCCTCTACCGTATGTGCATGTATGAACATATAGACACATAGTATTACCTACCAGACTGCATATATAAACTATATATATTGCATACACTGCAACTCAAACAGAGACATTTGATTAATTTGGTTTAGAAGCTATAAAATATACTAAAAACATATTCTAAATAAACACAGAACAGCTAAATTTCATCAAGGAACAACATGTATGTAGAAAAACTAACAGCCTATTAACAGTTTTGCAGGTATCACAGTATCACAGTATAACCAAGGTTGGAAGAGACCCCAAGGATCATCAAGTCCAACCCGTCCCAACAGACCTCACAACTAGACCATGGCACCAAGTGCCATGTCCAGTCTCCTCTTGAACACCTCCAGGGACGGCGACTCCACCACCTCCCCGGGCAGCCCATTCCAATGACGAATGACTCGCTCAGTGAAGAACTTCCTCCTCACCTCGAGTCTAAACCTCCCCTGGCACAGCTTGAGACTGTGTCCCCTTGTTCTGGTGCTGGTTGCCTGGGAGAAGAGACCAACCCCTCCTGTCCACAACCACCCTTCAGGTAGTTGTAGAGGGCAATGAGGTCACCCCTGGTCCTTCTCTTCTCCAGGCTAAACAACCCCAGCTCCCTCAGCCTCTCCTCATAGGGCTTGTGCTCAAGGCCTCTCACCAGCCTTGTTGCCCTCCTCTGGACACGTTCAAGTGTCTCGATGTCCTTCTTAAACTGAGGGGCCCAGAACTGGACACAGTACTCAAGGTGTGGCCTAACCAATGCAGAGTACAGGGGCACAATGACTTCCCTGCTCCTGCTGGCCACACTATTCTTAATACAGGCCAGGATGCCATTGGCCCTCTTGGCCACCTGGGCACACTGCTGGCTCATGTTTAGGCGGGTGTCGATCAGCACCCCCAGGTCCCTCTCTGTTTGGCAGCTCTCCAGCCACTCTGACCCCAGCCTGTAGCTCTGCATGGTGTTGCTGTGGCCAAAGTGCAGCACCCGGCACTTGGACTTGTTGAATGTCATCCCATTGGACTCCGCCCATCTGTCCAGTCGGTCGAGGTCCCTCTGCAGAGCCTTTCTACCCTCTAACTGACTAACATCTATTCCCAACTTGGTGTCATCTGCAAACTTGCTGATGACTGACTCAATTCCCTCATCCATATCATCAATGAAGATGTTAAAGAGGATGGGGCCCAGCACTGATCCCTGGGGGACACCACTGGTGACTGGCCGCCAGCTGGATGTGGCACCATTCACCACCACTCTCTGGGCTCGGCCCTCCAGCCAGTTCCTAACCCAGCGCAGAGTGTTACTGTCCAAACCATGAGCTGACAACTTAGCCAGCAGTTTACTGTGGGGGACGGTGTCAAAGGCCTTGGTGAAGTCCAGGTAGACCACATCCACAGGCCTCCCCACGTCCACCAGACGGGTCACCTGATCATAGAAGGAGATCAGGTTGGAGAGGCAGGACCTGCCCTTCCTAAATCCATGTTGGCTGGACCTGAGCCCTTGGCCATCCTGCAGGTGTGCAATTATTGCCGCCAGGATAATCTGTTCCATCACTTTCCCTGGCACTGAGGTCAGGCTGACTGGCCTGTAGTTTCCGGGTTCCTCCATCCGTCCCTTCTTGTGGATGGGGACCACATTGGCCAGTTTCCAGTCATCTGGGACCTCTCCAGTGAGCCAGGACTGGAGGAAAATGATGGAGAGTGGCTTGGCCAGCTCATCTGCCAGCTCTCTCAGCACCCTAGGATGGATCCCATCCGGTCCCATGGACTTGTGGATGTCCAAGTGGCTCAGCAGGTCCCGAACTAATTCCTCATGGATTTCTGGGGTACTACACTGCTCCCCAACCCTACTACCCAGCTCAGGAGGCCACTCATCCTGGACTCCTACCTTGCTGTTAAACATCGAGGCAAAGAAGGCGTTCAGGACCTCAGCCTTTTCCTGATCTTCGGTCACCGTGTTCCCCTCCAGGTCCAGTAAGGAGTGGAGATTCTTCTTGCCCTTCTTTTTAGCATTGATATATTTGTAAAATTGCTTTTTATTTTCTTTCACAGAGGTGGCCAGTTTCAGTTCCAACTGGGCCTTTGCTTCTCTAATTTTATTCCTACATAATCTAACCACTTCCTTGAACATACCTTGAGAAGCCTTCCCCTCCTTCCAAAGGTGATACAGCCTCTTTTTTTCCCTTAATTCCTCCAGGAGCTGCTTGCTCATCCAGGCCGGTCGCCTTCCCCGCCGGCTCATCTTTCGGCAGATGGGAACCGCCAGTTCCTGTGCCTTCAAGAGCTCCTTTTTGAAGTAGGTCCAACCCTCCTGGACCCCTCGGTTCATGAGGGTTGGTACCCAGGGAACTTTACAAATAAGTTTCTTAAAGAGGCCGAAGTTTGCCCTCCGGAAGTCCAAGGTGAAGGTTCTGTTGGTACTCCTCCCTATCTCCCTGCATATTGAAAACTTCACTATCTCGTGGTCACTGCACCCTAGGCAGCCTCCCACGGTCACATCTCCCACCAGCCCTTCCCTATTGGAGAGCAGCAGGTCAAGCAGAGCCTGTCCCCTGGTAGGCTCGCTTAACAGCTGCGTCAGGAAGCAGTCCTCTATTCGCTCCAGGAATCTTCTGGACTGCCTAAGCAGTCTAAGGTCTAAGCCTAAGGATGCTATGAAAGTTCAAATTATTACTGTCATTGGAGAATAAAGGCTTATGTTGGAAGGGACCTCAGAGATCATCGACTCCAACCTCTCCAGCATGGGCAGGGACACCTGTCAACTAGACTCAGCTGCTCAAGGCCTCATCCAACCTGGCCTTCAACACTCCCAGCAAGGAGACATCCACAACCTCCCTGGGCAACCTATTCCAGAGTCTCACCACCCCTGGACTGAAGAACTTCTTCCAAAGATCCAGTTTAAACCTGCTCTCCCTTAAAACCATTTTCCCTTTCCTGTTGCTAGACACCCTTATGAAAAGTCCCCCAGCCTTCCTGTAGCATCTCTTCAGGTATTGGAAGGCAACTCTAAGGTCTCCCTGGAGTGTTCTCCTCTCTAGGCTGAACAACCCCAGCTCCCTCAGCCTATCCTCACAGAAGTGTTCCAGTCCTTGGATCATCTTTGTGGCCCTCCAACAGCTCTGTGTCCTTCTTATGATGGGGAAACTGGAAGTGTAAGAAGTTCCTCTGTCAAAGATTATATAACTTAGCATCAGAAACGGCTTGCCCTACTTAACAGCACAGTATAAATGGTTTGGAAGACTAATTTGAAAACTCCAACGGAATCACTCTTTTTCATCCTAGTAAATCCATACCACAAATATCAGCCAACAATCCTACTGAAATATGTTATGTGGTTTCTCCAAAGGACACAGCCAAATTCGTAGTACAGCATGCAGAAGTCACTGTACTGCAATAGCTTCTTAATCTGCAGTACCACAACTCCGATAAGGAATTATATTATTTGTAGGTCTGGTATTAGAGGGAAGCTATTGGAAAGCAAAGTGCAGCACAGAAAAGAGAAAAAAAAAAAAAATCTTTCCAAGGAGTAGATGATGTTTCAATTCAACACATTAATAAAGAATACTCGTGTAGCAAGCAGGCAAATCCCTAGTAAATATAACAAATGAATGCTGACATGACTCCATTTAATATACTCTCTCACATATCTCTTTATACATGCTCTTTCCACTTTCCACTATGCTGATCTACCATAACATTAACTTTCGACTGCGACTACTGCCCTCAGCTCTGCCTTCCAGATAAGTCATAGGAACTGGGCACTTTGCTTATTTGCTTCTTTGCCTCTAAAGAATAAAACAGAAAATATTTTTAAAACAGAAACCATGTTTTAAAGATGATTCTAGGAATAAAAAGCTTTAAACACAATGAAAACAGTACCCTTTAGAGCCTGAGAAGGCTGCCTGAGGATATAGACACACCCTGTAGATCAACGATATGTGAGAAAACACGGCATCACAGAATGTTAGGGGATGGAAGAGTCTTTGAAAGATCATCAGTTCCAACCCCGCTGTCAAAGCAGGATCACCTTGAGTAGGTCATACAGGAATGCATCCAGGCGGGTTTTGAATGTCACCAGAAGAGACTCCACAACCCCTCTGGACAGCCTGTTCCAGGGCTCTTTCACCCTCACAGTGAAAAAGTTTTTCCTTATGCTCATGTGGAGCCTCCTATGCTCCAGCTTGCACCCATTGCCCCTTATCCTATCATTGGACATCACTGAGCAGAGCCTGTCTCCATGCTCCTGACACTCACCCTTCACATCTTTGTAAACATGAACCCCTCAGTCTCCCTTTCTCCAAGCTAATGAGACCCAGCTCCCACAGACTTTGCTCATAAGGAAACATTAACCTGTTTGGGAAAATGAAAGGTAAAATTCCTAAAATAAATGGTCACTTCTCCTCTGTAAACTACTATGAAACTATTACATCAAGGCTACATTACAAAGAAGTCTACTGAAATAGAAGCTGGTACGTTGAAAGACCCATGATCTTTACCCATGCTGACATCCCTTGCCCTAGCACCTTTTGCTCACAGAGAGTGTGAAGAAGCTCCTGAATGCAAATGAGATGGATAGAACAAAATGACCTCAAGTTCAAATCCTATAAAATACCTCTAGCTACATTTTTACAAGCTCTTCTTCAGGATATGTTTAATTAAAAATAAAAGCATGATATATGCCACTGTGCAAATCTATTCTGATAACCAGAGCAACTAAGAAATAACGACGTAAAAGTTCCCCTTAAGACAGTTATTTCAGAGAGGCACACAGATTACTGCATCTGCAGCTTGTGGTCAATTCATCATATGCCTACTAATTTCCCAGTGCTCCCAGCATCTTTCAGGAGAGTTTATGGAAGAAGACAGACAGGTGTTTTTTTCTTCCTCCCCCTAATCTCTTCATCACTGGGAGACAGTAAAAGGTATTATTCATGGTATCTTTTTGTTCTGAGGAAAACTGGAAAAGGAGAGTCAGCACATGAGTCTGATGGATTTTAGATGATGTCCAGTATGGTTTCAGTTAGAAAATGCACATTTAAAAATTTGTTTCTTGTGAGTTTGCCAAGACAGGCCTGACAAAGACAAACTATTTATTTTCTAAAGATTTTGCAGAGGGCTAGTAGATGCCACCCTAGACATACCAGTATCTGCTCCTTGTCCAAAGGCTGGGAAAATGGAAGGACCCTCAGCCTCCTTGTGGTGACAACAAAGTACTTCACTGCCTGCATCCTCAACATTTCAAGACACCTTTCTTTAATCTCTTTATTGCAGAGAAAATAGAAAAAGACAGATAATATTATCTATGTAAATCCTTACATAGATGCTGTTTTTGCAGACAGAAAATCAGTTAAAAAACAAGTTGTTTTCATCTAAACCATTCAACTTGGTAACATACTGCTTTGGGGTGGTAAGCAAGCTCCTCCTGGGTTGGTAATACAGAAAAGGAACAGAGGCACAGACAATATAAATCAGCAGATTTTCTTCCAGCAGAGTTTGCAGGCCATGGGCTCATCTCCATCTTCTTTCCCTGCAGGGTATTTTCAGCTCCTGACTTGGTGTATCCTTTCCATAGTTTGCATTCACTAGAGAGATGAGTTTACTCTTTGCTGCACCCTATGCCATCTGATTATTCAACCTCCTTATCTTCATAAAGCTTTCAGGAAATCAGACTGCAAATAACAGCCCCTTCACAAACACTGCAAGAAGGATTGCATTATGAGAGTATTACAGATTGCCAACCATTAGATGTAGCTTTCCAAACCGGGGTGGCCCCTGACCTTCACAGCTCTGGCCACACAACAACCTTGCAGAGCTGTCACCACCTCCTGGCAGTAACTAATGTGCTGAAGTCACAGCTGGAGTTCACAGGTTTAAGCAGCCTCCTTTGCACAACATAGTGATGTCCCACAGTAGCTGTAGCAATGGATTTTTCAGAGCAGTGCCTTTTAATACTGAGAAAGAGCATGGCAAAGGCCCTACTGAAACTTAACAAGGGCAGTGGTTCTAATTAATAACATACACAGCACAGCCCACTGCCTCAAGCCTTAAGAATCTTGGCTTTGTGGCTTGACAAAATTTCTAACTTGCCCTCTGACAATGTTAACCTCCATAAATTTGCCATGACCACAGCACCCAGTTAAGGAACAGGTAAGCAGATGTTTTTCTGTAGTAATTACTGTTGTGGTGAAGATGCGCACAGGCTGAAGTTCTGTTTTTTCAACAGTAGCAGCACTGCTCACCATTGCTGTCCCAGTAGAGTTCTAGCTCCGACTGGAATGCCACCAGGGTGATTCAAGTGAGCTCTCTCTGACCAATGCCAAATGACATGAGCCAAGTTAGCACAGCTACTACTTGCACAGGTTAAGCTAATGGTGCTGAATGAGGCACAAATTCCATGAACAACTGAACCAGTGGACCTGAATACATGCTAAAGGACATCTGGAAACAGACTTTGCGGTGAAGAGTAAGCAAGGGTCATAAAATTGCAACTAAATTAGGATTTAATTCTTTTACATAAATCTTAGGCAATCAGCAGTAGTTATACAGCTGGTGACTGTCTGAACACAGAAGGACCATTCTTGAACTGTCAGGCCAAGCTTCCCACTCTTTGTCAATGCCACAAAGCAATAAAAACATTTAGAGGAGAACTCTTTAGAAAAACCAAACTTTGGGGCAGGAGATATGGATGAAGTCTGATTAGCAGCATGTTACTGCAATCTTAGGCCAGAACATGACCTTAACACTTTTTTTTCATCTAAAAATAGCACCGAAAGGTAAAAAGCCAGACAGGGTAGTGGGAACATGTAAATATTACCATGTATGCTCACATTCATTATAATGAGCTGGATACACAAGCACAGAACAGAGAACCATCTTAGCCACAAGTGAGTTTGGAAGGAACCTCTGGAAATCAGCTAGTTCAAAATTCCTTCTCAAAGGGGCAACTAGAACAGCTTGCTTAATTTCCAAATTGCTAAATTTTTTGTATGTCAATTTGTGCCCATGTGCACCACTGAGAAGAGCTGGCTCCCTTGTCATTATTCCCCTGAAAGTTAGTTTTTAGGCACTTTCCATGGAAAATGTTATCTGAGAAGAGTCAAGAACATATAGCATAAAATTTTGAGAGTTAATGCACAATGTGTGCAAACATTATTAGAAACTGAGATACAGAAAGATTTTTCACAGGGAAAGGAATGCTGCCTGTTCCTCCCAAGTTTTGACAAATGAGGATCATCAGCTAGCAAGAAATCAGGAGACACCTCTGTTGTTACAATTATTTTCTTTGCTCCCATAGGTATGACAGCTTTACACAGAACATCTCAAATACAGCAGTCAGTTTTCCATTCTCCAACATCAAAATGAAATAGTATTTCAAAGATTGCCTGTGAACTTACTTCTAACCTGTGGAGTTTATTGTTACTGATAACATTTGAATAAAATGCAGTGAATAGCAAAGCTTGGTTACAAATCCCAGTTGCCCACAACCTTTCCTGGATCTTCCTTTTACCTCTTCCCTTTTAAACAGAAGGAAATACTATTTCAGCCAGACGAGAAGGAAAATGAAGGTTTCCACTCTTTCTTTCTGTAAGACAGCTTGGAAAGCAGGTGACTATCATCAGACCTCTTCTGTTTGAGTGGGTTCAAAGCCTGCCTTTCCTCATCAGAAGAGGGAGTCATTAATATCAAAGCAGTGGCTATGGCAGGGAGAGTAGTCTTTTCTTACCTGCCTCTTGAAATTGTGCCATTGACAAAGAAAAATAAACTTTCCAGAATGACAGAATCGGAAAGAAGCAGGACTAGAGAGCAGCAGCTAAGAGAGTTGCCTGGAGGAAGGAAAACCTGGGCTGTCGGTCCTTGCTGTAAAGCTATTTCTGTATTTTATCCAGTGACATATGTCCAAAAGTAAAATGTGAATGTGATCTCTTGGAGCAGAGGGTAGAAGCTGGTGGTTTGACAAGCACTGGATTTAGCCCTCACCTCCCCACTACCCATATAATGATTTCATACGACTGACTTCCAAGATGAATGGCTTCTGATTCATGCCTGCACGAAGTCAGAGTAAACCACTTAATTAGATTAACTGATCTAATAAGCAGGGAGCTGCACAAAGATCTTAAAGTTCCAGTTTTCCTCCCCTGGGACATCCTTCACACATGTACCCAAAGGGACCTTTTACTGTAATGACTGACAAATTCTCTCAAAGATGCACTCAAATCACCTCAGCAATAAACTCTCTAGAGGTTTTAAAATCCTTTAGCATCAATATTCAGCATCAAAATGTAAAAAGCCCCATCCAGTTAGATTGCATTAAAACATCGGACATGTTTCATTGTAGGTGACATACATAGTCCATTCCTTTAAATTAAGATAAAACACATTTCCTTCCTCTCCTTTGCCTGTTCCCTCTCCCTTTAAAGAACACAATAGGGCATGTTGCTTTTTCCTTAGGAAGCACACCAGATTTCCTGTCTTAAACACACTCTATAATTAACAACCAACAAATAATGAGTACCCAGGATATGTAAGTCTATTAGAGTGCTGGCAGTGCTAAAGACTCATGCTGTTTCACTGTGGGCTTCACTTGAAGAAGTGATTTATGGAGGACATTTTTTCATTAAGTAATAGCAAATGGTTTCCACCCTCACAGTACCCAGCAATCTTCTGGGAACAGAACAGTGATATTGAGTCCTTTTCTGGAGAGGAACATTTCAAGGACATTGGCTAGAACATAAAATGACAATCATTTCCTCAAGGTCAGGAAAAAATAAGGGCAAATACAACCAGAGGTTAAGCATAAGGTGCATGATTGCATAAAATCTGTCAGTTAGAAAAATAATATTGTTGCTTTCAAAACTACCAAGGGCTCTACCTACACCCTTGCAGAAATAAAAAGACAGCCAGATCATCACCAAGTGTCTCAAATTATCATTACAATTTCTACATCTTCTATAGTTATTATTACCCCTAAACAGCTAAGCTCTTATTTCCCTTAATTACTCTGAATACTTCTACCTTGAGTGAATCATATAGAAAGCTCCACTATGAAGTGACAAAGCATCAAGCACTGCCTATGTGCCAGCTAATACCACAGTACTACTGGTAGCTAATCATTTCAATTACCAATTTCCTTCTCCCCTAGGAGGAACTGAACAGAAGAAGAAAATATAATTACATTGGCACTCCTGCTATTGCACATTTATTTTCTCTGTAATTCTCCAGTGCTATTTACTACAAGACTGCGCTTGCTAATGGGGATTTCTCCAGTGTATGGACCTGCAAGAATCAGAATATCATGATTATAATACCTTGCCTTCTAGGCAACTAATTTAAGCAGTCAAATATTGTAATAGTATTAAAAGAAACATTACATCCATAGGAATTGTTCCTCACATATCATGGATACAGATGCTGAATTATCAGTGAGAGTACACCAAACCACTGGCAGAGGTCAGAAAAGTGCATTGGAATCTTGGCTCCCAAGGATCCAACACTGACTTTAAAAAATGTTCTCAAGCTCTTGTGTTAATTAAAAAAAGAAAATCAGATATTGTGTACATTGAAAGACTGCAGTTCAGGAGACCAAATAAGTACATGTAGCTACTACCATAGCTTAATTTTCTGAGATGCCAAGTACAGATTTTGCTGTGACCTGGTCACACAAGACAGAAATAACAGGTAAAAAAAAAATCACCTTGGTATAGCAAATTAATTTGTGCTTTTCATTTGTGCGTGTGGGTTTTTTTTTTTAATGGATAACTACAGTCTTACAATAAAGTATGACAATAAGATACCAAATCTTAAATACCCATGTAATTGAAGGAGCAAGCTGAATACTGAAAAATTAGTTTATTTCAACTCCTACTGGAGCCTAGAAAGAACCCTTCTCCCTACAATACCGCTGTACTACGGCAAAGGAGTGAGTGAAAACAGTGTGCCGGCAACACCAACACACAGAAGTACAGTCACAGGGTTGTTCTTTAACCAAGGATGTGCACTTCTGCAGGACTCACTGGAGACACAGACACAGATTCACCCCATTCCTGAGAGCACCATGAACTGGAAATCACTGTTACAGTGCTCTGTATTACACACACAATTTTCTCTTGACATACATAACAGTTGGCTATGTGCTTACTTTTCCATTTAAATTGACTTTGTGATAGCCTAAAGATGAGAGAGGAAAGCAAGTACAAAGCCCAACAATTTGTTCAGTCATCATCAGTTTACTACTTCTTTTAATTTCTTTCTCCTTCAGTACCTCATGTAATGGAAGAGATTTTGCAAAAACTGCAGCTACATTCAGGAGCAAAAGCTGGTTTTTTTCAGAGTTCAAAAGAACATGAATGCTTAGTTAGAACAGAAGAGGGGCCCTGTTTTGTAAGCTTGGTGAAGAGGGGGAAATAGGAGGCATTCCATATCCACGCTCACTCTGAAAGCTGACAAGCAGTTCCCTGGGGCTGTCTGAAACACATGGCAGGCAGGACTGCTCATGTGGGGCTTGCCTGGGAGGTATAATGAGCATGGTAAATACATGCATTTTGTGGATGTCCTGATCCCAAGAATTCTTTGACCAGTTCTACACACTGAGCATCACCTCCTGCCTTCTGGATACAATAATGTAACCAACAGAGCAGAGAAGCACTCTGCCTGTCACTGCTATAGCTGGCATTTGCTGTTGAAATCCAGCAGGCCCCAGTCATACAGAACACTTACATGGTTATTATAAATCTTACAGGGCAAAACATGTTTTCCATAACATATCTGTGAATAAACTCCCAAACTCTTCAATGAGAATCTTAATCTGTCTCTGTTAGAAACACAAAAATTGCTCTGTGTGCTCCCCAGCAAAAAGGGACTGTACTTTTTGTTATCTTCTTATTTTCCCACTTGAAAGGAGCTATATTAAAAAAACAAAGCCAACACAATGGAGTTTTTAATCATACAGGATCCAGAAGATGTGCTAGATACTATTTTCACCTACATGAGACCCTGGGCCTCATAACATCACATATATGCTATGAGGTGCCATGCACACAAGTCACTTCCCATGAGCAGCATCAAATGATTAGTTAGAATCACACTACAGTAATTTTAACCCAGGTCAGGGCAATCCTGAGTATCAATACAGGCTGGGGGACGACTGAATTGAGATCAGCCCTGCAGAAAAGGACTTGAGGGTGCTGGTGGATGAGAAGCTGGGCAAAAGTCCACAATGGACACTTGCAGCCCAGAAGGCCCATGGACTTCTGGGCTGCATCAAAAGAAATGTGGCCAGTAGGTCGAGAGAGGTGATTCTGCCACTCTGTTCCGCTCTGGTGAGACCTCACCTAGAGTACTGTGTTCAGTTCTGGGGCCCACAACACAAGAGACAGGGACCTGATGGAGTGGGTACAGAGGAGGGCCACCAAGATGATCAGAGGGCTGAAACACTTCTATGAAAACAGGCTGAAGGAATTGGGGGTGTTCAGCCTGGAGAAGGCTCCTGGGAGACCGTATAGCTACATTTCAATATCTGAAGGGGACCTACAGGAAGACTGAGGAAGGACTGTTTAGAAAGTCTTATAGTGATAGGATGAGGGGCAATTGTTTGAAACTGGAGCAGGGTAGATTTAAGGTTGGACATGAGGAAGAAGTTCTTTACAATGAGAGTGGTAAAATACTGGATCAAGTTGCCTAGGGATGTGGTTGAGACCCTGTCCACACAGACATTCAAGAACAGACTTGATGTGGCCCTGGGCAGTCTGATCTAGTTGGAGGTGTCCCTGATGACTGCAGGGTACACAGTACCATTGACATGTAACAACGTTTCAAAAATAACTTTTTATTAAGAACTCCTCATTTATTAACTAAAACTTTTCTTTAATGCCACCATGTTTTTCTGTCTTCCCTCCACTTGGGACATTTTCTAGGCATTTAATTTGTCAAAACCTGCACTTTTCCATGCATGGCAAGGAATACATTTTTGTCTAACGAGCAACTTCCATCAGCCCAAATTTCTTCGTAACATTATCAAATGTCTCTTAAGATGAGCAGGTAATAGTCTGCTTGAGAGAGAAAGGTCTAATTTTAAAGATTGAAAAACTGTTCTGCAAATCAAGCAGTTTGCAATATCAATTCTTTCAGTTAAAATACATTCATTACTATCTGCCATCAGGTAAATACTACTCAGTACTGTTTGGAAAGTGTAGAATTTGTCTTTGTTTGAAGCAATGCTGGGCTTAGGTACTCTCATTTCAGGGAACTGAAAAGACAAGAATACAATACTGAGTGCCAGGAGGAGCATGGTAAAGAAAACTATATATTCTATCAGGGAACCATATAACAACATGGGAAATCGTCACTGCTGGTCTCTTTTTTCAGTATTCATCAGTATGAGCAGGGAGTTTAGACAGAGCATCAAAAGAAAGCTGTCAATACAGCACTGACAGTCCTAGCTACCTAACACAAACACTGTGCAGGAGCTATGGAATCAAGAGATGTCACAGGAAAGGGCTGAAGATATGAGGCTTGCAGCATATCAACACAACTGCCTTACAAAAATATCACAAAAACCATTTTATTACAGTAATAGAACTAACTTGATACTCATCAGGAGCTAGACCACTGAATCACCCGTGCAGTTCCAGCATACTTAACAAGAGAACAGAAATGAATAACGACACTGTCAGACATTTCACTGGAGGTTCAGGAATTAGTTGGTAAACTTGCAAACATTTGAACTGACTCTGAACAAGAGACAGCAAAACAAATGGTATTACTACGCATAAAAAAGCATGATGCAGCCTACGAGGATCCTGGATTTAAACCACAAAGCGTTACAGTAAGAAAACCAAATAAATATCCATCAAACAGTTTGCTTTATCATATTAAACTCCACAGCAGCTTGCTCATTAACAACCAGTGGTCTACTTATTTAACAGTGTTGCCTTGCCTGTTTGCCATGCATAAAAGCAATTCTCCTATTTAATTTCCTCTTTACAACTATCAGGAAGGGACACACAAAAAATTACTTCATAGTTCATATCATTCTCTAAAAATTATATCTTAAGGACTAAAATCATGGTATTAAAACTATGCTGGATGATGGGACATTATTCTAAATATACAGAGAGTTTAAAACTCTATTGAATGAAAACTGGTGATGTAAAAATACGAACAATGTCTTGATCACATCTATCAAGTTTTCTTTGCTATTTTAGGTAAAATAAAGATCAGCCTGCTCTGGAATCCTTCAAGATATGTGAATTTGAAGGGAAACCACTACAAACCTGGTGAATAAACTGCAAATCTCAGTGACATCTCACAACCAGCACACTTTTCAGAAAATACTTCAAAAGTCTCTCATATAGAAAAATCATGGAATGCCTTAATTCAGTACTTAGCTAATAAACCAAGTTTGTTAAAATGAAGCTGCTGATATACCAGAAGGGATTAAGTAAAATTCTTAGTAATGAGGTTACTTGATTGATTTCTTGGATTCCAGCATTTCAAGTTACAAGTCTTTACTCTTCCAAAAAGTTTTGATTTCATAAACAGCAGATTGATAAATTACCTTTTAATTCCATTTCTTTATATTGGTCTGTTAACTTCCAGTAAAATTTCATTAGAAATGGATTTTCCAGCAGTACAATGCGGTTCAAACTTTCAGCCATGCAGTGCACTTAATACAGGAGTCACCCAATTAAGCCAGATGATTAAAACATGCATACACTGCATTTTACAGCAAAGATGCTTGAAGACCTGCAGCAAAACCAGCAATGGGGTGAGACAGAACAGTTTTAGAACATGCTTTAATGACTCCTCAGAAATTAACCTTCTCCACAGAACACACTGAGGCTGGGTGGGCTGAGAGGATACCTGCATAGCAACACTGAAACTAGGGAGAGACAGATATGGCTGGTTCTGGAGACAGGTGCATTCCCTGCTCATTCATGACCTTGAAATTCAGGGAAGAGAAGAATATGGAACTACTTCATTATTAATGAAAAGAAGAAAAAGAATTTTAAAAAGCCAAAGAAGGACTTCAAATGCACTTAATTATAACTGGTTTGGGCACACATAAGTTGAGGGAAAAGTTACAGAAAAAGAGCACATAATACTATAATGCAAAATACTATAGTAATGTAATGCTGGTGACATGTGAGGTGAAGTACCACCTGCTCAATAAAGCCTGCCTTCACCTGTGGAAAAAGTCTTCTCCACACATTTATAGACATAATGATAGCTACAAAATGGTGTCATCCAGCTTGTCTGTCTAATAGCTTTAAATTAATTAAAAAAGAGTGATGGTTTCTCATAGAAATGAAAATTCCTAGTGGATATAGAAAATTCATTTGACAGTAAAGAGGAAATCAACTGATACGTAAGAGCTGAAATTCTGTACCAGTCTCTACTAATGATGAGCACCTCTTCCTTGTGGAGTCCTGCTGGGCCTGGGAAGAGCCAGTGAGAAGCAAAGCAAGTTTGCCTCCCAGCTGAAATCTTCACCTAGCTACTCCTTGTCATGAAGCAGGGCTGCTACATTCCCCTTGGCTGTACTATAACACAGCCATAAGGCAACGGCAGTAAGATAATAAGATTACACGGCACAGACCAGCCAGAAAATTGCATGACTTGGGATGGGGAGGCCTGGCCCAGGAGCTGGAGTGAGATCCCTGTAGCTGACTCCTGGCAACAGCTTGTTTCTTACACAAGGACAAAACCATGAGCTACTATGAAGGTGAAGAGACTCTGCTGGAATGCTTCGTAATCCAGTCTCAGGACATCCAAGTACTGTTTTACAAGACAGCATTTTATCATTTACTGCATGAACAATAAGATCTACTATCTGTTTTGCAGAAGAGAGGATTATGACCAAGTATCTATTAAAAATCACATTTTATATTCAGGACTTAACAAATAAATTCAGACTTTCAGCTGACAGGATCAGCAGCGAGCTGTAGTGGCTCCATTAAATATATCCTCAAACAAAACACTCCTGGAAACACTACTCTCTTGAATAAGCATAAGGTAATACGCTGTGTTTGCATGCTGAAGTGATCTTTTTCCTATTGGCAACAATAGTACTGCAGAATTTTTAATGAGGGTGTTTTTAAAAAAGCATTTTCAAAGCAGGTTGAAGCTTTTTAGAAGTTATTTTCTAAAATCCAGTGTGGTTTCTGTTCACAATAAAATTATAATTAAGCCCAAATAAATGGAAAAAAAATATGAAGACTAAAGGATAGCAAGAACTCCTTCTACTTCCAATTACTTCTTGTGATACAGCCAAAATTAATTCAGCAGGCGATACGATTTGCACTTCAGAATCAAGGAGCTCCTTTTAACACAAGGATAATCTTTTGCACTCGGTAAAAGACAAAAAGAAAATTAGCTTTCTGTATTAGCCACCAAGGTTGACAATATAAATGTGTGCATCAACAGATAAATCCAGTTCTCACAACAATTATCCCCTATAAAAAAGTGTATGTGTTCATGCGCATTTTTTATTTTGCAGCCAACAAGACATCTAATTATTAACCACCTATAACTTTATGTAACATCTCTGATATCCTGTGACCAAATATATCTGAACATGAAGACAATAAATAGATCCCAGACCCCCACTTTAATGGATCATTCCAAAGTTCTCTTATGTATTTTTAAAAATAAAAGAATGTGTGTACAATCACATTGCACATAGTGCAACTGCGGTTCATATATTAAAAATTAAAGTGTGATACAAACAAGGAAAAAAAGGGGGGGGGGAAATATTCTTTTCATGCCACTAGAGTAAGGCTGATACGGATAGTTTTGAACTTAGATTTACAATGCTTTTGCAAACGTCACTGCTTTGAGGAAATAATGAGCACAGCACGTGGGAGAAGTGCAATGTGCACATGGGCTTAAGCTTGCAGTGCAGCTCTTTGGGTTAGAAAGACACCAAAAGGAATTCAAAATAAAAGAACTTCTTTATTAAGACTTGCTGTAAATGGGTCACTATTCCTTTAAAACAGGATACAAAGGAAAACACGCTACTTGTAGCATATAATTACAACATGAATACTAGTACATGAATCCCAAATAGCTCCACAATGACTTTTTTTCCCACTGTGTACTAAAATAGTTAACTTTTTACTATATAAGAAGCATTTATACAGGTCTTAAATAATCAGGTTTGCACACAGTGTCTGGGCAAAACAGCGCAAATCAATCATGCTTTAAATTTGTGCTGTTTAAGTCTGTTTTCCAACAGCTTGGGAAGTCGTATGAGCAGCGTGCCTGGTGCACTGCCTTGTGCTTCTCAACCCAGAATAGAATAGAATAGAATAGAATAGAATAGAATAGAATAGAATAGAATAGAATAGAATAGAATAGAATAACCAAGGTTGGAAGAGACCTTGAAGATCATCGAGTCCAACCTGTAACCATAACCTCACAACTAGACCATGGCACCAAGTGCCACATCCAGTCCCCTCCTGAATGCCTCCAGGGACGGAGACTCAACCACCTCCCCGGGCAGCCCATTCCAATGACGAATCACTCTCTCGGTGAAGAACTTTCTCCTCACCTCCAGCCTAAACTTCCCCTGGTGCAGCTTGAGACTGTGTCTCCTTGTTCTGGTGCTGGTTGCTAGGGAGAAGAGGCCAACCCCTTCCTGGCTACAACCACCCTTCAGGTAGTTGTAGAGAGCAATGAGGTCGCCCCTGAGCCTCCTCCTCTCCAGGCTAAACAGCCCCAGCTCCCTCAGCCTCTCCTCATAGGGCTTGTGCTCAAGGCCTCTCACCAGCCTTGTTGCCCTTCTCTGGACACGTTCAAGTGTCTCAATGTCCTTCTTAAACTGAGGGGCCCAGAACTGGACACAGTACTCAAGGTGCGGCCTAACCAAAGCAGAGTACAGGGGCACAATGACCTCCCTGCTCCTGCTGGCCATACTATTCCTAATGCAGGCCAGGAGGCGGTTGGCCCTCTTGGCTGCCTGGGCGCACTGCTGGCTCATGTTCAGCTTCCCATCAACCAGCACCTCCAGGTCCCTCTCTGCCTGGCCGCTCTCCAGCCACTCTGAACCCAGCCTGTAGCGCTGCCTGGGGTTGTTATGGCCAATGTGCAGAACCCGGCACTTGGATGTGTTAAATCTCATGCCATTGGACTCTGCCCATCTGTCCAGCCTGTCGAGGTCTCTCTGCAAAGCCTCTCTGCCCTCCAGCAGATCAACTGCTGCCCCCAGCTTGGTGTCATCTGCAAATTTACTGATGATGGACTCAATGCCCTCATCCAGATCATCAATAAAGATGTTAAAAAGCATGGGGCCCAGCACTGATCCTTGGGGCACACCACTAGTGACAGGCCGCCAGCTGGATGTGGCACCATTCACCATTACTCTCTGGGCTCGGCCCTCCAGCCAGTTCCTAACCCAACGCAGTGTGCTCCTGTCCAAGCCATGGGCTGCCAGCTTGGCCAGGAGTTTGCTGTGGGGGACTGTGTCAAAGGCCTTGCTGAGGTCCAGGTAGACCACATCCACAGGCCTTCCCACGTCCACCAGGCGGGTCACCTGATCATAGAAGGAGATCAGGTTGGTGAGGCAGGACCTGCCCCTCCTAAATCCATGCTGGCTAGGCCTGAGCCCCTGGCCATCCTGTAAGTGCTGTGTGATCGCACTCGAGATGACCCGTTCCATAATCTTGCCTGGCACTGAGGTCAGGCTGACAGGCCTATAATTCCCCGGCTCTTCCAACTGGCCCTTCTTATGGATGGGCACCACGTTGGCCAGCTTCCAGTCTTCTGGGACCTCTCCAGTGAGCCAGGACTGCTGAAAAATGATGGAGAGCGGCCTGGACAGCTCATCCGCCAGCTCCCTCAGCACCCTAGGATGGATCCCATCCGGTCCCATGGACTTGTGGGGGTCCAAGCAGTCAAAGTCACACTTGAAGGGAAAAAGGTCATATAGATGAATGTAATAGTATCACTCCCACTACAGATGAAATCACCAATACCAAATCCAGCTCATTAGCCTACACAGCTATAGTCTCATAGCTTCATAGAAGTGTTTTAATATCAAGTCAATATTGCTAAAAATCTGATGTTAAGACAACTGAGCACAGGAATCTGAAAGATATAACCTTAGTCTCCTAGACTCAATTTCTAATTTTTTTAATGATGTCTTGGAAAAAAAAAAAAAAAGTACCACATATTCCTTTGTTTATTCCTTCTCCAGTAATGATCAAATTCTCAATCACAATAAATACAGAGCAAAAATTATCAATACACTTAAAGAAATACAAAAGGATCATGATCTTATGTAAAAAAATTAATGCTACAGTAGCAAAGTACATTATTATTAATTAAAGCAGAAAGTACTCAGTTTTGAGACAAAAAGTGTGCACTGAAAAGATATAAAAGTTGAGGATAGGTGTAAAGGTACCTGGAATACTGAGACCTCCCAAACACTGCTTTATTTTGACTTGTTCTTAAATTTACATACACCTATGCTAACCCCTCTCAGTTGCAATGAAGAATTACATTTCAAGTTTTCCTTGAAATGAAAGACTTGCCGAACTAACTTACAACCCCTACAAACAGAGATTCAATAGAACCATCAAAGGACCACAGCTGCACTATTGGATACCACCCTAATTAATATTACATAATCCATACAACACATGTGATCAATTTAGAGGTCCCAGGCGGTTCTTAAGTGAATGAATGCAATTTGTAAGCTCTGATCTGTCACTTCTACTTAGAGCAGAAGTGTCTACATTTCATATTACATTGTAATGCAAGCTGTAAGCCTGTATCAGAACTCAAATTACTCATATAATGATCAAGTTCCATGGACATAATTAGGAAATGAGGAAGACAGGACCTGTAAAATCATGAGATGATGGCAGAGGAAAGGTAGGGAGAAAGGTAGGAGAAAAGTTACACAAGGATCAAGTGTAACCTCCTTGGAAAGGCACTACTAGGAAGCTGGCACTACTAGGAAGCATTTGTCAAAATCTACTTTACTTAGGGCTTACTTTGCATGAAGTGGAAAAATGGAGCAGCTTAAGCTGTATATTTTAAAGGAAAATTAGCCACTGAACCTGGCAAAACGTCAACAGAAAGCTTTTTGCACATCTTAATTCCTATGCTTACTCTATTACAGCAGTTAAAAGAAAGCACAGTTCCAGTCCTTGAGCAATTCTCCTAGTAAAAAGAAGAAAAATGTATAAATTCAGTGCTGATTTGCCTTGATCAGGAAACAAACTTTCCTCACTGAAGCATAAGAGCTGCAGTTTACACAGGAGATTTTATAAAATCCAAAATTTGAACTACTGAACCATAGCCCCATTTAGAAACACTGAAAGGTTATGCTCACTTAAGCTTGAAAACTATCCCTATAGCAGAAACTCAAAAATGTAACAGATCTGAGATCTTCCTAATAGGATAAGCTTCTCATTAAGAAAAAAAAAAATAATCCAGGTACAAGAAGAATGGCTTAATTTTGGAAAATAAACCACAAAAATTAACCAATAAAATAAGTGTTGGATCACTTAGAAATTTATCAAAAAGAATATATGGAATGAAAGATTGAGAAATGTCTAAATTTCCTAGAAAAGAAAGCTTACAAGCCATTTTTACTGGTGAATCATATCCAAACACCACCACCCAGGAAATCTCTAAAACAATGACATTTTTTCCCTAGACAAACTTTTCATTCAAGCAACATTGTTTTGAAATAAAGCCAGTTACTTCCCTTCTGGGAAGGAAGGTTGTGGGCCAGCAACCCTGGCTCTGGTACATGTACAAAAATCTTATGTGCAGCTATTAACCATTAGTACAAAGTATACTACTTACTCTATAAGATGCTAAAACAATTAATGTAATTTAAAAATCATCTAGTATAGCCTACCCAGAACTAAAATATATCAGATTTAATGTTTTAGAGTAACTATATCTATCTATATGTATATATGGAAAAAGATACTATAATTACACTAAGTATGACTACAGATAATTATTATGCTCCTTTTCACTGAAAGAGAAAACAAAAAATGAAAGAACGGAAGAAAACCATTTTCGGAAGGGGAGAGGAAAAGGCAGGGCGGTAACGTTACCAATGTTCCATTATGTCCTTACTTATTTCTGTGGCAAAAATCCCATGAACTTCAATGAGAGCACAAGTTGGCAGGAAAGAGACAAGCAGAATTAAACAGTTTCAAAACAGTTTTAATACACTGTTTGCCTTTCTAAACCCTGACAAGCCCATTTCCTTTTTTACTTGAACAGAGAAAGAAGTTCTTCATCAACTGCTGAAATGCTGAGCTTTGTGTGGAGAACACACACCACGGCCCATCATGCATGGATGATCATCATAATCTAGGTAAAAATGTATTTAGTGACAGTGCGGTTGATGTGAATGAAGTATAAGACTGGAAACGGAAATCTGCATAGTCTGACTGGTTAACAACCACCACAATTCATTATGCTTACTCTGATACCAATTGGAAAGAAAGAAGAGAGAAACAAAGGAAAAGAAAAACAGGGCAAGTGAAAAAACTGTGTTATGGAAGTATCAAACCTGTTGTGAAGTAACTGAACTGATTACTAATCAGTCTAATATTTTTTAAATTGGATCTTTCAGAGAGAAGGCACATCATTGCGCTATCTATTGCATGCAAAAGGAATTCCAACATTTCAAATACATAAAGATCTAGGATGCTTCATTATTCTAGAAAATTAACATTACTCTAGAAAATTAACTGCAGTGGTAATAGGCAGCAATTATAAAGAGAAAATGGTCAAAGAAACTTTTCTCTCAACCACCCTAAATAATTTATCAGAAAAATCCACCTGAAGGATGCACAGGATTTCCACCATGCTGCCCCAGATGTTAAATACTGTGTGCAACTCTGTGTAATGAGTTACTTCAGCACCCAGCCACGGCAGGGTGTCCCAGGCAGCCCTCCTGTCCCCAGTGCCCTGTCCTGTGGGGGCCCTGCCTCCCCATGCCAGGCCCAGGCGCCTCGCTCCGTTACGCTCAGCTCCATTCCACAACTAATCTTTTTACAATGAGCCTAATCCAGTTAACGGCAAAGAATGGTGAAATGTCAGAGTAATTGGATAACAGCCTGAGATTCTGTAATTATTTCATTATGGCAGCAGACACTGTTTAAAGTGGGGACGCCCACCAGCACTGCTGGGCTACGGCAGCCCTCGGCCTTTCCCTGCCCATGCTCCTGAGGGTGACTCGCAAAATGACATCAGTGATCTCACAGAAATTAAAACCATATTTAGGACAAATTTAATTTGCATTATGCTTTTCCAAACTACAAGCCAAGTAGCTTACCTTACCAGCTTTGGGATTCCACAAAATATCCTAAAGGATCTGCCTTTCCCTTGTGTTTTTTACAATCTCCTCCAGTTCTGGTTCCTCAACAGCCCCTTTTTGTCCCTTTGCTCTCTGCTGTGTCACCTCTTGTGTGGGGACCAAGGGAGGAGAAGCTCTGAATAGGGATCTAGCTGTCCTGCACAGATACAGCAACCAAAAGAGCAGTGGCAAAATCCTGGGGTTCTGCTGTGCATCACCATCTCTGTTGAAGAAGAGAAGCACACTGCCCTGCATGGTACCGCTACATGGAAAGTAAACATGTCCAACCTCAAACTCAAATGTTTTTCCACAGCTCTTTGATCTTCCTACCAGTTTTGTCACAAGTTCAGTTCTGGGGCAGATTGACAGAATGGAAAATATCACTTCTGTTAAGTGGAAGAGTGTTGTTTCAAATGGATAATGAAATACCTTGCACCTAATCTGGGTATCACATAATTCTAACCAAAATGTTAACAGACAAAATGACCTGTCTCAGATCTCCACCAACACCTGCCTCTATGCACAGGTACACCAGAGGTGGTAAAGCTAGATGATGGTCCTCACTGGTGTGGACCAACAGTGACACCTGGGGGAGAGAGAGGCAGGATGAGCAGAGCCCACTCCCCTTCCCAGTTATCCAGAGAAGCTGAGCAGACTTTCTGTAACCACCACCCACCCTACACACCAGGGCTCTCACCCCTTTATGAATTTGAACTCGCTTTTGAGAGAGAATTTACTAACTTCTTACATTTTATGCTTTGACTATCCATTCATTGCCAGTGGATCCGAGCATTTTTGCGTGCAAACACCAAATGGTGTTGGCTTTGTGTAAGGAGATGGTGAGGTCACCCAGTCTTGTTCCACACTCAAAATAAGAAAAAAACATGGATGTGTGTCCTTATGATCAGTAATGCACATTTTAACTTTGATTACTACAGGCACAAGATTATTTTCACTAAAACTTAAATTTAAATTTCCTTTAAAGGAAATAAGGAGCCACAAAAGGAATTAGAGTATCACTTGGGGCTAAAGTATTGAGATTTTACAAACAACAATTTTTTAGAAGTTTATTTTGGGAGTGATTTACAGCTCATCATGAAAAACTTTGTTAACTGCAGAGTGAAAATGCAGAGTTAATAGTGTATTCAACAAAAGAATAAATGACTTCCCACACTTCCCTCTTCCCTCCTCCCATTCTGCACCAGCTTCTCAACTCCTACACTTGACTTCTGGCCTCCCTTCTGAACAACCTGCCTCCCTGACCAGTGCCACTATTTATTCATTCATTCTAATCTTTAGGGCAAAGGGCTGGAGAGAGTTCCTGCCTGCACTGAATTATCTCCCCACCCCAGCCCCTCTCCCCCGCCCCGACTTTCCTCCACTGTGATGGAGAAAGCAAAGCACCTCCAACAGTCTTGGAGATGGTAATCTTGGCAGCATCCTTTCTCCACAGTGCTTTTGTGGTTGGTGCAGGCTGGGCACCTTGGTGGGAACATGACAGCTTCTGTGGCCTCTCGCACATTAGAAGGAAGAGTGAATGAGAGTTCCAGTTAGTCACTGGAGTTACTTCACTCTGTGGGAGGCCCTAATGATAAGTTCTAATTCTCTGAAAACAAACCGTAGATCTTGACCCGCTCTTTCAGCATTCCAGTGAATTACAGATATCTGTGATAACATATTGTCATCTCACATGTTTATCTAGTGTTACTACAAATCTGATTAATGCAGATCATAGTGAATTGCTTCTCTCTGACTTAATTTGCTGCCCATAGCTCAAAGCTATATTATTTCAGGGGTTCTGCATGAGGAATGTAATGGTTTTTTTCTGTTTTCAAGAGAATACCAAATGGCTCTCGGGAGCCACTTTCTTCAAGCCAAACTCTTCTGGAGAATGTTTTTGAGAGAAGTGGCTCATTGCAATTCTGTAACCCATTCCCCCCTACACCTGTTTCCTCTCCTTTAAGTGACTATTCTGCTCTCTTTTTTCTACAGAAGTACACAATTTTGCAACTGCAGACCACAGACTCTTTCTAGAGAGATCAACACTTCAGGGCAGGTTTGTGGTCCTGCTGAAGTTGCTTTACATGACAACAGAAGGGATTTGAGCAGAGCATCCCTTCAAGGGAAACAACAACAGTGCTGCAGCTCTTCTTCACAACTACGTGAGATGGACATAAAGGGAATGTGAGCCTAACCACAGGTTTTTATGGCACTGGATCCAGCATGAGCAAGAGATGTGTGAGGAGGAAGCTACTGAAAGACCAATGCTTACATACACTAAGAAGTACCTGACACTTTGTGCTTCTTACTGCTGTAGCCGCAACATGCAAAAGCCTTCGCTCCTCCTGAAGATTATTTTCCCCTTTTAAGGCTGCCTCTTTATTCTTAAGGTTAGAAAGCAGAAACCAATGCAGATAGTTGAAGAGTTTCCCAGACAGTATCACTGATTTGATTTTGCATGAAGCAGTAATAGCAAGGAATCTCAAATCACTAATAAGAAAATCGACTGTTTCTGAAGAATGGCTCAAGAATTTCAATTACCGCACATGTTTCATGTAATCAGTGTAGAGGAGACGGAATAAGGAAATTACTTGAAGTAATGCATTAATATACCTGTAGAAGTCACAAATTTCAGAGCTGATTTCATCTTAGCAGAGTGCATCTCAGAAACAATGACCACATGGTTACTCATAGCAGCAAATCAAACTGTCACAGACAAAACCAGCACTTAACATAAAGACACAGACAAGCACGCAGACACTCTTGCTGCTTGCTGCATCTCTTCTTGACAGCAACACTTCTCATGTACTGCAAGAATGAAATCCTGCTGCAGTTATGCTAATGGTACACAGTCATCTCAGCTAATATAGTCAAAAGCAAAGCTCCTTCCTAATGGAAACAATTATAATATTTTGCCTATACATTAGGATATTTCCCACTTGAATGCAAAATAAAGGATAGAGTCAACAAATCAGAACAAAAGAAGATAGGAAGGGTTTACACCGTGGTAAGAACTGGAGGGATACACGAATAAAATGCTGAAGCTGAGTGGAACAACATCTGTCAGAAAACAGTCTTACAAGCTTCCCTACTAAATAAGGAAAGCACCGAAAAAGCTGCATAATAATCAGTGTGTTCACTCCTTGTAAGTTCAGAGTATAGTTTCACAAAATGGCTTATTGAAAAATAATTCCCTTTCATCATGTATACAAGAGCCCATAAAGTGAGATAAGTGTGGTGCAAACTTAGTGAACCCCTCACAAACCATAAAAAGGTGTACTTTGTCTGCACAGCTACATGGGAAATTTACAGCTCTTACAACAGCCAGATGACTTTTTAGTCATTCACACTCAGAATGCATTAGGACCACACTAACTCACTAGGCTGATGTGTTGTAATTAGTAGGGAGTCCCAGAAAGCTCTTGGTGAAGAAACAACTGAAAGTCCTGAAAATTTTCATCACTAATAACAAATGATCCAAATACTATTGCATTATTAAAGCTAAGAAGAGCCATGGGATTGATAGAAAGCAAACCCTAATTATCAAATACTGAATCACTAAATTTGTAAGTAGTGACACTAACAGCTGACAGTGTCAACAGATAAAAAACCCAACATGAGCCAGCTATACAATACAATACAATACAATACAATACACCAGGTTGGAAGAGACCTTCAAGATCATCGCGTCCAACCCATCAAACAGTCCAACCCACCCAACAACTAGACCATACAGCCAAGCACCCCATCAAGTCTTCTCCTGAACACCTCCAGTGAAGGTGACTCCACCACCTCCACGGGTAGCCGATTCCAATGGGCAATCACTCTCTCCGTGTACATCCAGCCTAAACTTCTTCCTAACATCCAGCCTAAACCTGCCCTGGCGCAGCCTGAGACTGTGTCCTCTTGTTCTGGTGCTGGCTGCCTGGGAGAAGAGGCCAACCTCTGCCTGTCCACAACCTCCCTTCAGGTAGTTGTAGAGAGCAATAAGGTCACCCCTCAGTCTCCTCTTCTCCAGGCTAAGCAACCCCAGCTCCCTCAGCCTTTCCTCATAGGGCTTGTGTTCCAAACCCCTCACCAGCTTTGTTGCCCTTCTCTGGACACATTCCAGCAAGTCAACATCCTTCCTAAACTGAGGGGCCCAGAACTGGACACAGTACTCAAGGTGTGGCCTAACCAGTGCAGTGTACAGGGGGAGAATGACCTCCCTGCTCCTGCTGGCCACACTGTTCCTGATGCAAGCCAGGATGCCATTGGCCTTCTTGGCTGCCTGGGCACAATGCAGGCTCATGTTCAGCCTACAATCAACCAGTACCCCCAGGTCCCTCTCTGCCTGGCCACTCTCCAGCCACTCTGAACCCAGCCTGTAGCGCTGCCTGGGGTTGTTATGGCCAATGTGCAGAACCCGGCACTTGGATGTGTTAAATCTCATGCCCTTGGACTCTGCCCATCTGTCCAGCCTGTCGAGGTCCCTCTAGAAAGCCTCTCTGCCCTCCAGCAAATCAACTGCTGCCCCCAGCTTGGTGTCATCTGCAAATTTACTGATGATGGACTCAATGCCCTCATCCAGATCATCAATAAAGATGTTGAAGAGCATGGGGCCCAGCACTGATCCTTGGGGCACACCACTAGTGACAGGCCGCCAGCTGGATGTGGCGCCATTCACCATCACTCTCTGGGCTCGGCCCTCCAGCCAGTTCCTAACCCAACACAGTGTGATCCTGTCCAAGCCATGGGCTGCCAGCTTGGCCAGGAGTTTGCTGTGGGGGACGGTGTCAAAGGCCTTGCTGAGGTCCAGGTAGACCACATCCACAGGCCTCCCCACGTCCACCAGGCGGGTCACCTGATCATAGAAGGAGATCAGGTTGGTCAGGCAGGACCTGCCCCTCCTAAATCCATGCTGGCTAGGCCTGAGCCCCTGGCCATCCTGTAAGTGCTGTGTGATCGCACACAAGATGACCTGCTCCATAATCTTGCCTGGCACTGAGGTCAGGCTGACAGGCCTATAATTCCCTGGCTCATCCAACCGGCCCTTCTTGTGGATGGGCACCACGTTGGCCAGCTTCCAGTCTTCTGGGACCTCTCCAGTGAGCCAGGACTGCTGAAAAATGATGGAAAGTGGCTTGGACAGCTCATCTCTCAGCAATCTCAGCACCCTAGGATGGATCCCATCCGGTCCCATGGCCTTGTGGGGGTCCAAGCTTCTCAGTAGATCTCTAACTTCCTCTTGGAGCAGTGGGAAACTATGCAGCTCTCTGGCTCCTTCTGCCAGCTCTGCAGGCCAGCTGTCTGGAAGACGTTCTGCCCTGCTAGTGAAGACTGAGGCAAAGAAGGTGTTAAGTACCTCTGCCTTTTCCTCATCCTTTGTTACAACGTTCCCCTCCGTGTCAACCAAGGAGTGGAGGTTGTCCTTGCCCTTCTTCTTGCTATTGATGTATTTATAGAAGGACTTTTTGTTGTCCTTCACAGCAGAGGCCAGTCTAAGTTCTAAATGGGCTTTTGCCTCCCTAATTTTCTTCCTGCATGTCCTAGCAACATCCCTAAACATTCCGTAGGTTGCCTCCCCTTTCTTCCAAAGATGATACACCCTCTTTTTTTCCCTTAGTTCTATTAAAAGTTCATTACCCATCCAGGCTGGCCGTCTGCCCCGGCGGCTCATCTTCCGGCACACTGGCACAGCCTGTTCCTGCGCCTTCAATAGTTCTTCCTTGAAGTAGGTCCAGCTCTCCTGGACCCCTTTGTTTTTAAGGGCTGATTCCCAAGGAACCTTCTGAATTAGTTCCTTGAGTAGCCTGAAGTCTGCCCTCCTGAAGTCCAGAGTGGAGGTCTTCTTGCTCCCCCTCTTGGCTTGGCTGCATACTGAAAACTCTATTATGTTGTGGTCACTGGTGCCTAAACACCCTCTGACCACCACATCACCCACCAGCCCTTCCCTGTTGGTGAAGAGGAGGTCAAGCATAGCCTTACCCCTGGTAGGCTCACACAGCACCTGGGATAAGAAGCTGTCCTCCATGCACTCTAAGAACCTCCTAGACTGCCTCCTCTCTGCTGTGTTGAGATCCCAGCAGATATCAGGCAGGTTGAAGTCACCCATGAGAACGAGGTCAGGCGATCTTGAGACAGCCTTAAGCTGCCTATAGAATGCCTCATCAACATCCTCCTCCTGGTTGGGTGGTCTATAACAGACGCCAACCAGGATGTCTGCCCTGCTGGTCTTCCCTCTAATTCTTACCCACAAGCACTCAACCCTATCATCCCTGATCTCCATCTCAACAGCATCCAGTGCCTCCCTGATGTACAGGGCCACCCCTCCACCCCTTCTTCCTTGCCTGTCTCTCCTGAAGAGCCTGTAGCCGTCAATTGCAGCGCTCCAGTCATGCGAGTCGTCCCACCACGTCTCTGTGATGGCAACTACATCATAACTTTCTTGCTGCAACAAGGCTTCCAGCTCCTCTTGTTTGTTACCCATGCTTCGTGCATTAGTGTACATGCACTGCAGCTGGGCTGCTGGTTTCACCTCAAGGTCTAGCTTATCACCTCCAGACTCCTGCCTGAGGGCACTGGTTTCCGACCCTCCCCCCTTCGAAGCTAGTTTAAAGCCCTGTCAATGAGACTTGCTAATTCCCTTCCCAGAATCTTTTTACCTTTGGGGGACAGGCCATTCTCATGTATTGTGACCTTTCCCCTCCTCTGGGACAGATGTACTCCATCTGTTACCAGCTGACCTGGTGCAGTAGAAAGTTCCCCAAGATCGAAAAACCCAAAATTCATTCGTCTGCACCAGCCCCTAAGCCACTTGTTGACTACAGCGGCTGACCTGTTCCTTATTGTGTTCCCTCCTGCCACTAACGGTATCGATGTAAAAATTATTTGTGCACCTGACCCCTCAACCAGATCTCCCAGGGCCCTGAGGTCATTTTTGATAGCCCTGGGAGGCCTGGTGGAGCTATGGGTGCCTGCAGCTCAGAAGGACACCACATTCCAAGCTTCATCAAAAGAAGTGTGACCAGTGGCCATCCAGTAGCTGAAGTGAGCTACAAGAAAGCTGAGGAGGGATTTTTTACAAGGGCTTGTAGTGATAGGACAAGGGGCAATGGATTGAAGCTGGATGAGGAGACATTTAGACTGGATATTAGGAAGAAATTCTTTACAGTGCTGGGGGTGAGACACTGGAACAGGTTGCTCAGGTAGGTTATGGATGCCCCCTCCATGAAGATCACAGAATCACCAAGGTTGGAAGAGACCTCAAAGATCATAAAGTCCAACCCATCACCACAGACCTCATGACTAAGATGTTCAAGGACAGGTTGGATGAGGTCTTGGGCAACCTGGTCTAGTGTAAGGTATCCCTGCCCATGTCAGAGGGATTGGAACTAGATAATCAGATGATCCTGAAGGTCTCTTCCAGGCCAAACCATTCTATGCATTTATGAAAACCAAAGCTTTCTGCAAGCATGGACCATGTAGTCACTGTAGGGATATACAAATTCAATGAACTTCAGGAAAAGAACATTTGTAAGGTAGAGCTGCATAGAAACAAAAAATAATCATCATCATAATAAAATTATAAGGACTCCCCATTCCTACAGCTGATGAGAAAAGAATGTTTGTTCTGAAAATGGTCACCATTCTGTACAGCAGGTTTTACAGTGTCATCAGGGCAGAGTACTGAATATCTTGAACAGAAGACAAACTATTTCAAGTCTTGGCCAGGTAGACCATGGGAACCACAAATCTACTGGAATAAGGTTCATTGGCAGACTTGTGGCTTCCTGGGTGGCCTCCATCTACTTTACTACCATTAGTGGACACTACAGATCCAAAAACTGTTACAGGGTAGAGAAGCAACACACACATGCACATGTGTTTGCAGGGCTGCACATGCCTAGTCTTATTCTTACATTTGCTTTAACTGAATGGGGTGAATTTTCAAATGCTTCCATGTACTTAAAAATTTAATTGGTTGTGAAATATGCTGAAGAGTTCTTTGATGTAAGTAAAACCATTTACTGTGAAAGATGTTGCAGTACTGTATTTTATTTTTACACAAAACACTGGAAATGGTCTCTAACAACTTTAGTGAAGATGGATCACTATTCTAAAAGAATGAAATGGACACAGGAAAAAATAAATGTTAAGTAGAGGCCAGAGTCTGATAGAGCTGAAGATAAAAAGAGAGACCTCATTTTTCTCTCCATCCTGAACATTACAGCTGTAACAGCTTTATTACTACAGCCCACTATATGTTTACATTTTTTGCTGATTGTTGGCATTACAGCCACATCTGGTATCATTTTTCTTAACTTGCCTTATTACCATTTGTAACGTGTTTCCCCCACTCCCTGAGCCTCTCAAGGATCAATCTTGCCTTGCCATTCCACCCTGTCTTGCCCTCCTACCTTCTCCTGCAAGTGTCATACTTTCTAAGACCTTCTTTCAAGAGGTAAAGACAACATGAACAAATCTTTTTCACTTTTTTTCTCTCTTTTTTTTAAATACAGAAGAATGCAAATAGAAGGGTTGATTTGACAGCCTCACTGTTTGCCTGTGCTAGCTCCAATCTCATAACCCTAATTCAAACTCCCACTCTGATCTGCTGGCCAAACAACATATTTAATTATATCATGCTGGTAGTACCAGGCCCAGAAAACTGTTTTCCTGGCAGCATTTTCCTAAACTGACCCTACAGCCAACATCTCAGCTTCTACAGCTTAAAATAAACTTCAGGCTACAGAGTACAAATTTATCACCTGAGAAAAACCCCCTTTCATTCATTCAGCACTGAGTTACGGGGAAGCTGCCATTCTCTGAAGCAGGTCCATGTCAAAGAATCTACAGAGTCTCTTGTCCTTCTTACATGTTTCTAGTTTCAAGCAATTAACAATATGAGATCTTTGCACATTTTCACACTAATTCAGAACTTACAAAATAAATTCTTATCTTAGACACAGTTTTCAAACCTGAGGGAATCTTCCATTCCTGTTATTAATGAAAAACAAAAGTACTGGATTTTTTTTTAGGGATGGAGGAATTAAATTTGTCAGTGTAATATAATTTACTTACAGGCTTAAAAAAAATTAAAATAATGTAAAGGTTTAAAATGTCTTAGCTAATCAGGAAAATACTTGTTTCACATTAGCACTTATACAGGAAAATAAAATGAAATCTTACAGAGCAAAATGACAGTTTTGTAACTGCCAAAGGAATTGTCAGGGACAGAGCATGGGGAATGCTCCCATCAAAAAGGTAACATATCTAAATTTGGAATATTTTGTTCTTCTATTGTCCTTGTAGGCATCTAATAGATATTTATTCTGTGAAGGAAAAAGTATCCAGTTAAAGCCACTGTGCAGGTAAAAAACACCCTCTAATGCTCTCTAGCATTTTTTTCTGGGATGGTTGTGGTGCTGTCTAAAGAGACCTTTGAGTGGACTTGTAACTGTTGGAGAAGGCTGGATTCACTGGCAAGTGGATGAAATCATAGGATCAGTACAAGAAAATCAGTAATCATATCACAAAACTAAGTAATTGTATCACAGTGGAGGTTTGGAGCCACATTAAAGGGGAAAGACTCCAGCGTGCCTTAAGTACCAAGTAGAAGGACCTAATTCCAAAGGCATTCTCATATAAAGATGTGCTCTATCAAGGTAACAGTTACTAAACCCACAGAGTTTTTCAAAGACTTGACTTCAATGCCAACCTCCTCCATGAGCTGCCCATTACAGAAAATTTACTACATTGAGAGTCGGGCCATAAATGAAGAAAAACTTTTTAACAACAGAAAAGTTAATAGCTTTGTTAATACATTTTGCTCCAGTCTATCACAGTGTTTAAAGGTCGAATAATATAACTATGTCTAGGGGCACTTTGAAACACAGGTGATTTGCTAAAACTGGGTATGTCTGAGGAGGTCCTGAAAGGTGGAGAGAAAACAACTCCACCTGAGGAAGCCACAGAATCTCCTTGCGTTCACATGACAGTCCATGCCTGCATTTAGGGTTTTTAATTCCAAACTGTGATAATTCCAAGGCAGGAAATCACAAATGGAGAGATCTTTTCAGCACTGATTTGTTGACATTTAATCCCATTTGAAGTGCGCTACATAAAGTTTTAACTCTGACACTCTATTTACTCCTGCCACTTAGAGGCACTCATGGTCTTTGAAAAGACATGTCAGAACAGGCAGGTTTTGCTTTCATCTTGACGTGCAAGTTGTTAAGGAAATGATGAGAATAGTATTGTCTCTGGTGGCATGCATGGTTTCTAAAGTAAGACGTGCTGCCAAAACATCACAGATTTCAAAGAACAACGCTTTTTTTTTCTTCTCCTCTACATACAACATAACTATGACTATTTGGTGAGAACTTCGTTCCAAGCATTTTCTTTTCTCCACAAACTATTATGGCTCTTTGATATCTATGAAGGAACATTATTTTTGGCACAATATATTGAAAAAGGAGGTGTAAAAAGCACAGTGGTCGCTTCACTGTGCAGCACCAAGGTTTGAATAAAAGTATGCATTGTGAAAATGACAACTGTGCTCCTATGAAAAAGTTATGCACTGAAACAGACTTTGTAGCTTTTTCTTCTGGATCAGCAAATGTTTGTAGAATCCTACAACATCTTCAGCTCATACCTTCCACCCTAGCAGCACTGAAATAGGTCTAAGTGAAGGCTACCAGTCTTGCACTGCACTGAAATCACTTTAATTATGGCTGTGTTCATTTTCAACTAATGTGTTTCACCAGGAAATTGAACTTTCAAAGGTTTGCTGTATGAATTTTGGTTTTCAGTACAACATTAACGTTTATAGACAAAGTATTATATACATGTTACATAGAACACACGCTGTATAGTGCCCATACTAAAATGATTGAGAAAGATCCCAGGCAAGCAGAAGCCCTGAGTGATTAGCTATTCCATATAGGCTGCAAAATTTTAAGTGCAGAAAATGTGCCCTCTGTAGAACTAATAAATGTAATTTATTTTTATTAAGATTTTTGATGACTGCCTTTTATTCCAAAATGTATTTTGTGTTGTCTATAGTAAGATTTAGTTACACCCAGAAATGTGAAATGATTTGCAACAAGTCATTTCATGTGAACATAAAAATATGCAAATAGGTGATCAAGAGGCTGTATTTCCATTTCTTCTTTCTATCCTATACTTACACACCTGTCAACCTAGAGACCAATTAACTCTCAATAACGTAATTATTTATGCTTTAAATAGCACATAAAAACACCAATACTGGGAACTCAAGTGCATCATTTCCCCTCTCTGTTGATACAGATTGCAAAGCCAGTCACATTGTACACTGTGTAGTCAACAGGTTCACAGATTGCATTGTGTTAGAAGGGGCCCTCAAAGGTCATCTTGTCCAAATCCCCTAAAGTCAGCAGGGACACCACCAACTACATCAGGCTGCCCACAGACTCTAATATCTTCAGGGATGGGGCCTCAACCACATCCTTGGCAATCTGTTCCAGTATTTTACCATTCTCACTGTGAAGAACACCTTTCTTATGTCTACCCTGCTTCAGTTTAAAACCATTGTCCCTCATCCTATCACTACAAGCCCTTCTAAAGAGCAGTCTAGAGACTGGAACTGGATATTAAGACCAAGATACCTACATTTTCATGAAACATGTTCCACTTTTTAGGGTTCAGGTTTATGGCTGTCCCACAGCAGAAGGGAGATAGTATTAAATTTTTAAAATTGTTTTAACTGACTGTGCTTTAGCGAGGCATTGGACTATCTACTTCCAGCTCCATCAGTTACTCTGTAAATAATGAACTAAGGTGTGCCTTCAAAAACTCATGTAAGGGATTTATTTCCAAGATGACACCTATAGAAGCACAGCAATACATGGCTGGGCTCAGTACAATCTCAAAACACAATAGACCGGACGCCTCTAAACACCAGAAGTTTGCCCACACTTGCCTGACCTTGCATTCAAATATTGAATGTGCAAGTGCTGCTTAATTTGAAACATCAAAAAAAGTCATCTTAAATTGATATGGTTTCATAATGCAGGAATTCAGAAACATTGGAAATGATCCTTCCTTTATTTCTCATGTTATTTTTTTTGCTCCACAGAACACAACGCATTCATAAAATGTAGAACAAAAAAAAATAAATACCCAGGAGTATTGAAAGAGAATTGCAGTGAGTGTGGACATCACTAAGAGAGGAAAAAGAATAATGAGGAGGAGAGTTAGGACATTTTTTTCTATGAGATGCTTAATGTCCCCTGCCAAGACAGAGGCAGCCGGAGAGATGGAGGAACCACAGCTGAACACAATCATTCAATTTGCAGTGTAACAATGTGCATGGTTCTGGTCCCTTCAACTTCTTTTCCTTGTTGCTTTGCAGATTTGCACTGACTTTTTTTTTGGTTTACCTTTTACCTTGTGATGAAAAAATGAAGAGTTTCCCAATGCTGCAAAGACACTAGACACTTTTCAGAAAGTCCAGTTATCATGAAATCTAGAAAGCCATTGTGGCTTAGAGTAACCATGCCAACCCTGTAAAAGGCAACAGGTGTTGCAAATAAAAAAAGCTTGGCCTCAGTTCCACACGCCTTGATTATTTATTCTTATTTTCTGAATTAGTGTCTGGAGTTGGATAGATAAAGGACTGGGACAGCAGTCAATACAACTGGCTAGTGTTAATGACAGCTGTTATCCATATGCTGACAGAAGGAGGACTTTGTCTATAGCAATTGGGATCAAAAATATGTTTTTCTGTGAGTACCTAAAGATGGATAAGTAAGAATTAGTGGTCCACTGAATAGGAAGTTTCCTACAGTCCCCACAGCAAAACAAAGCCAAGATGTTACATGAGATACTGTATACATTTTCATCAGCAATTTAAAAAGTTTTTTTTTCTTTAGAGGGAGAGAATCTTTCCTCTTAGAGATTAAATGTATTAAATATCTTAATATTTGTGCACTCAGGGGAATATGAATATTGTACTGACATTGTCCTAACCAATCATGCAATCTAAAGAGTATGCCAAGTCTGGAAGGCATATTGAGCATGTTCTCTGATGATGATATCATAAAGGTTCCCACAATGGGAAACACATGGCACCAATTCACATTCCCTAACCTATATGCATGAAGCTTCATTCAACTCTGATCACTTTAGTGACAACAATCAAAGGACATCAGGACCTAAAATTAAGAAGATAACAAACATGGGGCACTTGATTTTCACTCACTAACCCTGTATTAGGATACATATTTCTTCAAAAACCCAGGTGAATTATCAACTGATAAACAGTGTCAGGCTGAAATTCACCTTAACATTTTGAGTTCACTCCCGATACAAAAATGCACGGTGTGATCTGGAGTTGTTTATTATCAAGTGTGTCTCAGAAGGGATGACATTAAAGCAAACTTCTTTCTCCAGTATAAACATACATATGTTCATTGAAATACTGGAAAATCTGGCAAAAGAATGCTATAAAAGCTAAGTTACCAGATGTAAGTACTATTGTAGCCGCTACAGCTCTATAGAAGCACTTAATCATGCTGAGAAATGATGCCTCTTCCCTGTGAGCTGAAGTGCTATCTCCTTTGTCTTCCTGTGTGTTGTACACCCCCAGGAGCTATTCATCCTGTCTTCCGCTACTCATACATGCTGCGGTCCGTATGCTTTCACATTCATCTTTGACAGAGTTGAGGGGAATTGTGCTGTCAGTAGGGAGCCATACTAGATGACGATGGAGACATATCTGCAAAGGCAGAAAATGAATCCCCGACACCAAACTTTATGTATCAAGTGTTTGCTAAAGCATGTTTTGGAAAAGCTTATTTAAAGAAAGCCATCCATGTGTATGAGAAGTAGAATTAGGGAATACGGAGGGGAAGTGTTTACTGGCAAAAGTTATGTATGAAAAACAGCTTCCATGAATATAGTGTAGAATAAAGATCTCTCCTCTCTCCCTGCTGTGAGAAATCACATCTCTCTCATAAAATTTTTAAGGCCATTTTTTGTGTCTGAATTTTACAAAATACCTTGGGTTCAGACAGCATTTTTGACTACTTTGGCGAGAAAATACTTCATACTTCCACAGGCATCATAGCCAAGCTGGGAAGAAAATTCTCAAGACAACTTATTTAGAGAAAGAAAACAGAGAACGCACTTTAGTTCACTATCGTGTAGATTCTGCTTGTGGATTTTTCAGGAAGAAATATCTACTTTATTTCAATGAAAGTCACAGTCTTATATTCCCACTTTATGCATGAGGTGAACAGAAACAGAGATAAAATTACTTATCCAACAGAAAATCAGAAAAGAATAGGTGAGCAATAAAGCCCAAGATGTCAGGGTGTCGGCTCAGTGTGCTGTCCCCTGGGAACATATCAACATCTTACAGATTAGAAGAAAGGAACAAACAGTATTGAAAAAAAGCCTAAACTTTCTACACTGATATGTCAAGCCTTTCTTTAATGAAGCAAAAAACCCAGCAACTTGAAGAGGAAACTGAGAGGTGACCTCATTCATGTTTATAAAGATATGAATTGTGTCAGGAGGATGGAGCCAGGCTCTGCTCGGTGATGTCCAATGATAGGACAAGGGGCAATGAGTGCAAGCTGAAGAACTGAAGGTTCCACATGAATGTAAGGATAAACTTTTTCACTGTGAGGGTGACAGAGCCTTGGAACAGGCTGCTCAGAGAGGTTGTGGCATCTCCTTCTCTGGAGACCATTCAAAACCCACCTGGATGTGTTCCTGTGCGACCTGCCCTAGGTGACCTTGCTTTGGCAGAGGGGTTGGACTCGATGATCTTTCAAGGTCCCTTCCAGCCCCTAACATTCTGTGATGCTTGTTCTCTTTGCTCTGCCCCACTAGTGGTGGTATGGTAACACTGTACTTCATCTCAACAAGAAGCTTCCTTACTGCCAAATCAAAATGGTGTGTAAATAATAAATACTGGAGACTTCACCTTCCGAAGACATAGTGATTTATGACCTGTTTTCTCACATGCCTTTCACTTCAGAAACACTTGGCATGTGTTTTTACCTAACTTGACATTTTTCAAAGTCTCTGTTTAACCCTTACTTTGGTTGATTGTGTCTGACAAACAAAACATACCTCAGGGCTTTCTACTTTGAGTAGTCACAGAAAATTGTCTGAAATGTACTCCAGTCATAAAAAAGACAAACTCTAACAGCAAAATAAAAATACTAGCTTGGGGAAATTTCCTATTCTTCAGGTGAGCTTCATAAGATGAGGTGGTTTTGAGTTTTTTTTCTTCTTTTTTTTTTTTTTTTTTTTTTTAAAGGGGAAATAGCAAGACTGTTCTTTACTCCCCTAAATAAGAAGAAAGATAAATAGTCTACATAAAATTTCTCCTTTTAACAGACAGTTTCACATAAGAAAAAGGGAAGTTCAACTTTCAAAGACACTTTGGATGCAAACACAAAACTGTAGGCATCATTAACTCTGAGGCATGAAGCACACATTAGTGCTCCAGCCATAATAGCAACTAATGACCCTGGATGCTTTCCTGGACCACCTGATACTGGTTCCTAATGGATGGAGGCAGAAGATCTGCTTGATTTCTCTTTAAAACTTCTTTATGACAGATAGTATAGCCGTGGTTAACCATTGATCAATAAAGGATTTGGAGCTTATTTTCATATAATAACTATTTATCAAAATTGTCAAGTCCTTTCAATGTATTACCAACAGTGTGGAAGTATTCTAGGAAGCTCAGTTCTCTCTGGCATGAGTGTTTCCTCTCTGGTTAGAGACCTCAAGAATCCCATAGGCAGGGATTTTCCTGACTTTATTAATCATTTCTGGTGAATAACCAAAACAAATCCCACCTGAAATACATTTTAAACAAAAGCGACTTCTCAGGAATGAACTCTTTTCCCTTTCCTGTAAGTCAGAGATGCATAGGCTAGGATTTGAACTCCCAAGTATCTTCCAAACTTCTCCGGTAGCAAGACAGCAGCTTGATCTCATCCAACAAATTGAGAAGACAAATGTATGTTGCGGAATGGAAAAGAGGCATCTACTCCTTTGTAAATTCTTCTCATAGTCACTAATAACAAATCTCAAAGTTTAAGGAAAATAAATTATACACTAGACAACATAGTATTTAAAAAGAAATAACATCTTTGAGTTGTTCTCTTCCCATCGTTTTAACACCTTAAGTGTTAAAAATAATCACATTTGTTTGATCCAGTACTATCAAAATTTAGGCGAGAAAGTCACATATCAAATAAGGGAATACAATCAAAGCTAAGAAGAAATTCATTACACACCTCTATGTTGAAGGAAACCTTGTGCAAGTTCACACCAAATGACTGTGCAAGAATAAGATGGCTGAGATGAGTCCCTCTGAGGTCTGACCTACTCCTCACAAAACAAGTACTTCAAGCACTAGGAGAGTTCTATATCAAAGACCCTCTCTTGAGGGATCACACTATGGAAAGGGCAACATATATTGTCACGTTTAAAAATAATTTGGATTAAGACAAGGCTTCCTAATTGTGAAGCAATACCAGAGTGTCCTGGGTTAATGTTTGCAGAACATGCAGCAAAATGGAGAAGCAGCAGCAGAAGCCAGCAACCTGCCCCCACACCCGCAAACCCCCTCCACCCCCCCCAATTAGTAAAAGACCAACAGCCCAAACCTGGAAACCAGAAACAACAACCAGAACATAAAGCCTCTCATGTTACAATCTGAACTGCAAGTCCCAGGATACCTTGCCCAGCCAGCACTTTCATTCTGAAGCTGGTATGATGGCAGTGTGGTATTGAGTATCAGCAGCAGATTGAGTGCAATCCATGACAAAAGCAACACTCAAGATCAGCAAAGGAAAGGACTGGTTGATATGCAAGCATCCATCACAGGATCTTGCTGGCAGAAAAATAAATGGATTTCACTGCAAATAGACTCAGTGTTTACCATGAGGGTGGTGGAACTCTGGAACAGGTTGCCCAGGGAGGCAGCTGAGGTCCCACCCCTGGAGATATTCAAGGTCAGGCTTGACAAGGCTCTAAGCAACCTGATCCAGTGGAGGGTGTCCCTGATGACTGCAGGGCATTGGATTAGATAATCTTTGGAAGTCCCTTCCAATCCAACCCATTCTATTATTCTCTGATTCTAAATGCAGTATATTAGTTGGTAAATTACTTAACTAACACAATTTTAATCCCATGTCTTGTCTACTGCTCTCATGACAGTCATCAGTTGGGGTAATATAAGGAAAATAGGATTTTAATTGTACACTTTTCAGATTTAACTTTTCAATTAAACCAAGATTTAAAATTACATTTTCTCCTGTTTTCTGCCTTTCTATTTGATGACATCTAACAGACTGGCACTTTTCAAAGCAACACTAATGATTTTTTAAATACCATGATGCACTAATATATCTGTATGCTTCAGTCACAGCTACCTGATTTATCAAAGTTCTCTCTAACCATGCTGTAGAGCATTCCAGAAACAATTAACTGGATTTAGCATTGTCAGAGTTAAAAAACATAATGTGATGGGAATAATTTGCATGGAGTTTATGAGACTGACTCAGACAACTGATCATAACCAACAGTAACAGAAGACAAAAAGGACAAACTCCTAAAATGGTTCATGATATTAGTAAGCAAATTATCACTTGCTGGTGGTAAAAAAATAAACTGTGTAGTAATCAGAACTTTGTTATAAAAAGCAGCATATTTATGGGATGTTTTCAGATAGTTCATCTATAAGGAAAGACAAAAAAGAGCCTTAGTAATATGGGCAAGTTTACAATGCATTAATAAAAAATAAAACTGCATAGTTATTTTGGGTGGTTGAACCAGAACGCCTAAGATGAAGTCAAGGTGATGGAGCTGTAAGTCTGGATTAAATTACATAAAATCACTTGCTTTAGCCACTTACTGAGCAGGTCTAAACAGATACAGGAAAATGGGAATGCAGCAGGCCATGTAATCATTGTCCAGTTCCTGGCTCCAGTTAAGAAGGATGTCAGAACACAGCCACAACACCAAACAGCACAAGACATACCATGGCTTTCTCCCTACTGGGAACACCACCCAGACATTCATGAGATAATGTTCTAACTGATACTTTCAGACGAAATGTTTTCTTGAAGGGAGCTAAAAGTAGCCTCATCTGACCAAGAGCAGGATTAAAGAGCATCTGTAGGAAAAATTAACCTCAGCCATAGTTACATAACTGGAGAGCAGAAAAGACCCTGGCATAAGCAGCTGGAAGCATTTTGACTTGGATTTTCCAGAGGTGGATGGGTATTGATTTCTTCAGATTCATGAGGAAATAGTTGCTTTCAAAAATTATAAAGGAATTTGAACAGGTTACAAAAATCTAGAGCAGAAAACACTTAGGCAGAAATATAAGAACAGTCTGGGATGTACACAGTCAGAAAAAGCTTTAGTGAGCTGAAACACCTGCCCCTTAAAGTGGCATGCAGCAGATATCTAGAGAAGAGTGTCTGGATAGAGCACATGTGCAGCCATCCTTATCTAGCTAACATGCATTCCCCAGCAAGAAACAAAGCAAACAGCAGAAACACAGTAGATTATTTGGAAAGAACTCTAAAGAGAAAGCTCTCACGAAGACACCTGATTGTTCCTTCTTTAACTCTATTCTTTACTCTTAGGGTGTTCTCTACAATCCTAAAAACCACCAGCAAAATTCGGTATGCGAGAAGCACAGCTAAAATTCACACTGAAAAACTAAGAGCTGGAATTACTGCTCATTTTAAGGTGGATTTTGAGTTTATTCTCTGTATCGTCTCCAGTTTATTCAGAACTAACTTATGTCAGAGAAATAATGCCAATGCCTAATGAAAATGGCTGGAACACTAGCTTTGAAACATCTATGGCAATATGCAGCAGCTGAAGCTATGCCAAAAGGTGTACCTTTTGCTTGAATAATTAATTCTGTTTAGCACCCAGCCAAAATGAATTCCCATATATTCACCAAATGTGGAACATTTTCCTCTTCCTTTCTTTGCACTGGTACAAATCATAAATTTCTTTCCAAAGGAATCCAGACGCAAACCTTCAACATTTCTGTAGGCAAAATAAACTACGATGTATGTTCTTGGCAAATGCAACATGCAAAAGGTGCCTGGAGATATGCTATACTGATTATGAGATATTATTGTGAGGTTTTATTATCCTTTTAAACAATAAAACAAGAAAAGAAACCAACATAAAAGCGAGCAGTTCTGCGCCAGATGTAAGAATTTAATGCTATCCATCCCTGACTAGCATTTGGAACATGTGCTTCAAATATGAAACGTTTGTAAGTCTCCCCAGGTGAGCCGTTGATCTTATCTTGCCATTTCTGCTTCTTTTCAAACAGTGCACAGCACAATGTAGCAGCTGAGAGAGATCCTAAGAATGTTAAAGCTAAAATAAAGGGGTGTGGATTTTTTTCTTTAACATCATTTCCACAAGTAAACATTACACTCACAAGAAAAGTTTCATTGCAGCATCAGCTCAGAATCTTAGGAGTCCCAAATACCTTTTGGTCATATAGGGTTGAAAAAGGCTTTTAAAGACATAGTCAAATGGTCAGTCCAAAAGACTGGCCAAGCTTCTCTTGCTGAACAGGTCTGAACACATTTCTTGCAAGCATTTCATTCTAAAATTGGAGGTTTGAAATCTCTGAAGAAGATAGATGTGCAAAAATAACTTCCTACTGCATTTATAGTGACTTTAACATAAACAAAATATGTGAATTCATGAAAAGAGAGCATTTCCTGGAAAAGTTTTTCAGATGGGCAGTACCCGTTTTTAGATTCTTTTGCATAGTGTCTACCTTGAGGGAAGAAAAGCATCTGTATAAAAAAAAGGTTATTTTAGAATCTCAGCTTATTATTTTCTCTGAAGTGGACGTGATGGAGACAGGTGAATGAAAGTAACAGATACATGAACAAGTAGCACATAAGCTTTCACGTATAATAAATAAATTATGATGATGTTTGTTCTCAGCTGACATCAGTAAAGCCTTAACTGCTAAATGGAGCATTTAGCTTGCTTCAGAGAAATCTGAAGGATCCTGCTCCAGTAGAGTCATTAAATATTTATTACAGCAGAAAGCCAGTATTTTCTGTTGTCCTAACTTGATGACTTTCAGTGAAATAATAAGTTGCTTCGATTTTTCACATGAACCTGCAACGTCATTGCCAAGAAAAGATGCAAAATGGGCCTCCAACACTTGACAAGGTCTGTACACAAAAAAACATTTGCCTGATTTTCTGCTGACTTACTGGTTGACAGCTTGCTCAACCAGGAAGAGCAGCACTACAATAAAAGCTGACAGATGCTGTTTCCACCAACTTTCAAATTCCTTAAACCATTCCTCAAAACACATGCAGAAACTGATCTGCTTGTCTGTCAATGTTTGATTCCCAGCAGTGATGTTCTGATACCATGGGCCGATCACTTTACATGGGTGATTCTTGCATTATTTAAATGCACACAAACCACAAGTGACAGAATAAACATTCAGCAGAACTCCTTGTATCTCTCCTCACAGAAAACACTACTTCAACATGACACCTGTAGGAAGTTTCTAGAATCTAAACGTAAAACAGGAGTACTGTGTTAAATTATCAAATGTTGAAGTCTTTGCCTTTTGCTGGCACCTGGTTATGAGAAAGCACACACTATCCCACTTGTCCTTCTGTGCTGATTTGTATCTTGGTCATATTTCTATCATTTTAAATGAGCTAGCCATATTAGAATGAAGGGTAGAAAGTGGGTAGAAAGGCTCCTGTAGAAGAACACCTGACCTTACCAATAGGTTTAAACCATGTGGTGACTTCTTACAAAATTAAGCACCTTGTCTTCTAGCTTTCAACTTCATAAATGCCACATTACACAGAAGTCATGCTCTTAATAATTAATGTCATTTACACAAGCTGGTCAGTAAAATCTGAAATACTTACCTTTAACAAGGATTTTTTCACTACTTACATGCTTTACCCTTTGAACTGGGATGCTAGTATATTTTCATTATTTATTGGGAAGCCATAAGCAAGAACAGATCCCAAGCTCATGAGCTGTTGATGTATTTTCTTTCTAATAAGTCACTGGAATTCAGTAGAGTGATATGGGATTAATCTCAGCTGCCTAAATAGTGGGCACTTACTAAATAATACCTTTTTTTTTAGGATCCTAAACAATCTAAAAATCCCTCCATTTTGAGGCATTTGCTGGTTTTGAGTGTCTAGATCTATAAAGTTCTTAATATTTTGACAGATAAAAAGATGATGCCAGGCTCACTATACAAACTTCAGATGGCCAGTGAAGCTGAAATTACATGGGGAGGCTCTGCCCTTAATGCAGCTAATGCAGCACATTACTGAGAGAGAGAATGCTCAGCAGCTGAACATGTGGAGAAGATGATCTTCATTAAAACCTCTCCGCAGCAGCAGTGGTGTGAATTACTGTAGCACAGGATAGAGCAAGTTTGAAGTTTAGTTGCCTTCTCCACATTTACGCTACACGATACGTTCTTTGAACAAACAGATATTTTTCTCCACCTGACTCACCAGCTTGATTTTTCCTGCCACAACACCACCATATATAAAATCTCAGCAGTACTATACATGGAACTCACAGTCTAGGAAAGGCAATTGTACGCTGGACAGGGAGTAGGAAACATACAATATGGATGCTCTGATATGCAAAAGACATCTGACTTTTATATAGGTGTTCTCTGCTGGCACACGAATTAACAAAAAGCAAAACCACACTGGAGCAATGTACAAACCTGGCTGATATTGTTATTCTCCAAGGAAAGCCACAGCATAAGTATTTCTCATCTCATCCATCACTAGGTAAGTGGCAAAAAACCCAGAAGCAATGCAAAAAGATAATGCAAAATAATCTCATAATTAAAAATATTTTGTTCCCTGTTTCTCTCTTCTCATATTGATATTGTAAGCACATGCTTCACTGTGCTGCATTTTCTTTTCAGGCTATCCCAAATCCTTTCTTCTGGGGAAATGTTAATCATGGCCCAAAGGTAAAGAAAGTTTATAGGTAACATGGTTCCTTTGGGAATGCAGGAAATGGTTTTTAATTTGATCTCTGGTATTGAGAGTTGGTGTGCAGACTACAGCAGAAAGATCTCAGTGCTTACCTAAACACGTTGTTCATAAACCAAAAGGATCTGCAAGACTTAACACTCTACAGCTGCTCCACAGAACCCTTTTGATGAGTAATATTTAGCACCTGACCTGCTCCATGTGGCTCTACTGATGTTTCATGGGAAACCCTGAAATGTACTGTGGTCCCCTAGTTACTTCAGTAGTTATTTAATTTCATTGGGTAAGACTTCTATGGCCTGACTGTAGTAGACAAATATTAATCTGTAAGCATTATTTCTGTAAGTAGAGGGGGACATGGACTGGTGTCTTAAGCAGTTTATGTATTTCACTCACTGACTTGTTCCTATTCAAAGCAGTCAGGGAAGAACAAATAAAATTGTTTCAGGAAAAATCCAGAAGCAGTACAGATAAAGCATACTTAATTGCTTAATGGTCAGCGTTGCACAGGCTGAGATCTTGTAGTCTTCAGCTTGCCATAAATCTTCAGTGCTAATGTCACACACACAAAGAATGCCTTCCTGTGCCAGGGCTCAGCCTGCTCTTCCATACTGCAAAACAGAATGCTCAACAAATCCTGTCCTAATCCTTTCCACTCTGCTGACAAAGATTTCCTCAAGTGACAGCAGTGCAGGAAGGCAACTTGACAACGTATACTTCCTAAAACTGAACACAAGTCATCTGAAAACAACTAGTTTACACCACAATCTTTAAACTCCTGAGGCTTTAACCTACTGAAAAAACCTTTTGAGAAAAACAAAAGGCAGAGCTGAAAGCTAATCTACAAGCAAAGAAGGCTGATTTAGGACAGAGAACAGATTTTCATATTTACTATAAGTGGCAGCTGGATGAGTTACACAAATCACCTGTCCCTCTCCATTTCCTTCTATCCATCACACTGTATTTATCCATCTCTTCTTCTACCTATCTTCAGCTTTAGAAAATACATACACTGCAGCACCAATTATTAATTTTCTGTTCAGTTCCTTCTAACACCAGTTTCAGTTCATTGACTGGTATAACTCATTGATTTAACTAATGCAACATCTACAACAACATTATCTACAACATTATATATTATCAACTAAGTTTGGTCTCTTAAAACATTGCTATGACAATGTATCAAAACAACATACTTAGATTTGTCTGGCATGTAAAATGATTTCTTCCTTTTCATATCATCCACAGAAAAAGTAAATTAAACATAGATTGCTCTATTTCTTTGGCAGTAGTCAGATCAGCAACTGATATCCTGATCCTGCTCTTCCTGAACAGACTGCAAATCTCTCAGAGCCTGCCATTGGTATTATTAATCAAAGTTTTCTGCCACATTGACATACGCTAGTGAAAAATGTAAGATCTCCGAGGATATGAAATGCTCTCAACTTTAACCAGTTCCCAGAAGAAAAGCAAGAAGCATTTCATGCAAAGACTAAATAAAATGCTTTTTCAGAGTCACAACAAATACAGAAATGCACTGAACCACTGCCAGGAAAAACTGCAAACTCTTTGCCCTCTCTCACCTAACTCAAATGTCTTGTACCTCCAGGGAAGGGAATCCCAGCCAACACCATATTCTGTGCTTTCTGCAAAGTCATCACTGACCGTAATGTGTGGGACTGCAACACATTATAGAAGAAATGAGAACATCATTAGGAAAGCTATAAAAAGCTTGAGAAATTATGTGAGGTGGTGCACTCTACTAAAAACACTAAAGGTAACTTGCATGGTTTGAAAAACTGCTTACCTTTCCTTTTCTTTCTTAGAAAAGCTTCAACATTTTGTTCCACCAAAGCAGTGATTTATGTCAGTTAAAAGCTTCCAAGGTCTTTAGGAACAGTAAGAAGGAGGTGAAGGACATACTGTGAGAGGGAAGGAAGGATTATCCTAGTGCAGGGCCAGCATCTTCCAATAGAAACTGGGAGCGTTTCACCAATTAAATGCTTGCTTTCTTAAGTAAGCCATTTGTTTTCATCAATATTTTTGTATGCTCTTTCAGAAGTCTATGTCAATAAACTTAAATCTCTTTGCAAGTATTATGGAAAAGCAAACCAGAAGCTGGTGTGACAAGAGAAAACCTTTTTTATTATTTCTCTAATACCTCTACTCATGCAGCAACTCTGGCATTATGAAACTGACTTTATCCTCACTCTCCAATCATCTCCTGTTGGTCTGTTTTGACCTTTCTTCATTACAAAAGACCACAAAACCAAAAAAACACTAAAAAAAAAAAACAACCCCAAAACCCAAAAAACAACCACCCCCCCAAAAAGTGCTTTTCCCCTTGGTTTTAGAATTTTAAATCACAACTGAATCATCTTATTCCCTCTGAAAGCAGATGAGCAGAGCTTCCAAATACTAAGAGTACATGGTGAGGAGTCCCACAGCCTTTGAAAAGGAGACATTGGAGCAGGTTACTCACCTGAAATGTTCTTTTCAACAAGATTGAAATAAATGTCTACGGTCCAAAAGCCTTAAGGGAAAACATGTAAAAGGCATTAAGATCATTGAACTTCAATGACTACTGAAGATCACAGTCATAATACTACTGGGGAAAAATAGTAAGGCAAACCCGAACTCATCTCTTTCATCTTGGTAGGAGCTGTGTTGGTGGGATGTGGTGCCCTCTGCTGACCACCCACTATCTCAGCCAAACAGGAACCATCCTGTGGCCACTCCAGAAACTGTTTTCTAGTTGCTTTAAGCCTCCGGGACATGAATTAGTGTCCTTTTAAAACAAGTTTCAATGGTCCATATGCATGTCCCCGTGTCACCTGGCTGCAGTGGAGCCTTGTTCACCTTGCTGCTGGCACGGAGAGAAAGTGAGAAAGCCAGAGCCAGCAGCCACCAAGCCTCCAGTCCTCACTTCCTGGTGCTGCTGAGCAAAAGCATATTAGAACAGCCCAGTTTCTACTACTGGAACGCAATATGGCTGGCCCCCTGCAGCTACTTAGAAAAAGAAGGACCCTAACTCTTGGTTGTATTGGCGCTTCTCTGCCAGCAAGTGCTGGGACTCCTTCCCTGGTAATGAACTCTGAAGAAGTCTCATTAAAGCTCAGCACCGTAGTCTGCTGAGGACAACTCTTCAAATGCAGGGCTCACAGTTTTCATCCACTACTGAAACCTGGCCAGACTCATTACTCACAGCCACTACTGGCACATAGGGTGAGAATTAAAGGTAACAAAATCCAAAAGCCATAAACCGACATATTTTTAAGCTCTTACTCTATACATAATTCTGCTTCCTAGGGCTGAACAACCAAAATGCAAACCACCATATTCAGTCTTCAAATGGCAAATCCTTCATCCCTCAGGATCAACAGTGACTGGACTCAGTCATTCTCAAGAACAAACAGACTCATTGCAGTCAGTAATACAGATTCCTATAAATATTCACATATATTTAATTTCTATATGGCCAGATTATCAGACTAAAACCCCCTGCCAACTACGTTCCATAAATAGGAGTTTAGATTATGGCATTGTTAAATTTTGAAAGCATTTCATCAAGTGCTTCAAATATTAGAAGTTTCATCCACACATTATTCTGGCTGGAGCCTGTAATGGCTCCTTGGGCAAAAACTGGACCATCTCCTTTAACATCAGGTTCTCAGAACTATTAATCACTTTTATAAAGTCTTTAGTATTTGTCTTTAGTCATATTCCAATTTGGATTAACACCTGTTCTTCACACAAATATTCACTATGGCTATGAATCCTTGTGTAAAGCGAACACTTCTTTTCCTAACTCCCAAATGAAGGCTCTGTATCATCTTGGTTGCAGATAAGAAAGGTATTCCATATGTGTACTCTGCCATAGTCTTTAAAATAAGACTGTCATATATTATCTTTGCCATTGGTAGGGTTAAAATAGAATTCTAATATATTTTGAATTTAATTCTGTGACTGGAACACTTAAATATGCAAGATTATTTGTGTAACTATTTGTGGTACCATAATAAATACACAATTTTGCTATTAGAAATCTCACTATACTGCCTGGAAAAATTGACAGTGTGTGGAGTCTCACAGATAATGACTTCACTTGCAGTGCCAAGGTGAAAAACAAAAATCTTGCAAAGTATAAAGGATTAAGTTAAACTATGTGGCTAAAGAGTTCTTAGATTCATCTTCAATTATTTTAGGTCCTGTCAGTGAAGGAAGCAGCTTTGCTGTCCCCACCTGGCCTTGAGATGCTGTTTATCCACCAACAGAATTGTTGGAGCGAGTCCACAGGAGGGCCACAAAGATGGCACAAGGGCTGGAACACCTCTGCTATGCGGCAGAGGCTGAGGAAGCTGAGGTTGTTCAGCCTAGAGAAGACTCGACTCTCGGGGGACCTCAGAGCTGCCTTCCAATACCTGAAGGGATCCTACAGGAAGGCTGGAGAGGGACTTTTCATAAGGGTATCTAGCAATAGGACAAAGAGGAATGGTTTCAAGCTGAGAGAGAGTAGGTTTGGACTGGATCTTAGGGTGAAGTTTTTCAGTACAAGGGTGATGGGACTTTGGAATAGGCTGCCCAGGGAGGTTGTGAATGCCTCCTCCCTGGGGCTGTTGAAGGCCAAGTCAAATGAGGCCTTAGGTGGCTGAGTCTACTTGAAAGTTGCCCCTGCCCATGGCAGAGAGTTTGGAGTAGATGATCTCTAAGGTCCCTTCCAACCTAAGCCATTCTATAACTCTGATCCCACCAAGCAAAGCTCATTGGTAATGTTTGACTCAGATCTAGCCACAGAAACCACTTTATCAGACCATTGGAATACAATTTACATCACTGGATCATTTGGGGTTTATAAGCAGAATGCCAGCCTTTGTCTCCAGCACTGCTGGAAGCCAAGCCTAAGCACTCCTATTGGGATATCAGCACACTGAGAAGAACTGAAGGTGGACACTTCTGTACTGACTTTACGAGCTAGTACCTGCACGTTTCCATCTTGTACATCACACAGCTTGGAGAAAGCTGGGTCCTATGTACCATCATTCAAATGTAACATGATATTTTCACCACCCAGTTTGTTAAAGAAAGGCTCTGGGATAAATGAAAGGTAAAAATTCTTGGAAAAATAAACTCAAGTCTGTAAAATATTAGCCAATGTTTTCATAACTTTTCCAGCCACTATAGTTTCTAATAGATCAACTGTCATTATGCAAAGCTGCGTGGAGAAGCCTGAGTGACAGAGATTGACACATTGCAACTGTTCCTATAAGGCACAAATATCTCATCCTCCAAATTTGCTGAAAAGTACTACTTGGGTTATAATTGATACTTTTTATACTTGAAGGTGAATTACAATGGGTTCCAGCAAGTTTTTCAGCTGTGATATTTCAGGGAAATTTGTTGACTCCTGTAGTAGTGAAAGCATGAAAAAAACTCCACTTTTCCCCCCATTTTAAAGCAACAAACCCCATCTTTTTCATACTAGTGGCTGAAATACAGTGAAAATGGAAATATTTTTCAGGCAGTTCTCACAGAGAGCATAGATTCATTGCTCGCTGTATAATCACTGCAGAAATAATCTAACTGCTGAAAGAATCTACCAATTACTGTGACTACATTAAGTTACATGCTCTTTGTGTATGCTTCTCATTTTATTCCTTTTTTTTTCCCTGAGTCAAATTTTGTTTTTGCACCAAGCAAAATGTTTATTCTCTGACTGCCTAGCACTGTTTGCCATAGCTTGGGTTTTTTTTCCTTCCCCAAGTAATTATTTACACTCTGTACTATGTTTCCCATTAATACTATAAACATAGAATATTGTTCTAACAAAAATAATTTAAATCAAGTCCATGCAGAGCTCCCATAGAAGACCTGAAAGAAAAATTCCATGAAGAAAGCTAAGACTGACTTTATGGCTATGAATATTAGCAAAAATGAGGTCAGTCTCTCTATACTTTCAAATCTTGCAGTCACCTTCTTCCATCCCAGCTCCCAAAAGAGCTCTTCTGCTTGTGACGAGACATTGAAGAAAGGTAACACAAAGGTTAAAGAGCCTGTTGCACACAGCAGGTATTGCTACAAAATGAACAGTCCCTGTTTATATATTGAACAAAGCCACAAAACATGTATTCTATAATTTAACTAAGAAATCACACTCTGAATATTATGCTTTCATTTCAATCATGGTTACAGGGCTCAAGTCATGATGGGCACTGTTAAATACTGCCACAAACACAAAGGAACTCACACAAAGCTAATCATCCATGCATCTAATACAGTTTTCAGATCATGCTTCATACGTCACCCTGATGAAGCTGAAAGATTCTCTAAAGAAGATCAACTTCTCTGTAAAAGCTGATCATTACCCTTGCATTTAAAACCTTGCTGAAGAAAGGAATTTCTGTACAAAAGACTATAATTTTTAAAAGACTTTTATTACTAGAAAGTGACTACTCAGCGACCATCTGTTTAAATGTGGTAATTTCATGTGGCATAGAAAAACGCTTTGTTGATTTACACTAGGATCCATCCACATTGCCAGAGAATTATGAAAGGAGCCTGGTGAGAAAACTCCTCCTCATAGGTAACTTTGTCCAGGGCAAAGTAGGGCAAAAGAGAAAAGTAATGAAACTCACTCAGGTCATCTGATCTGCAGGAGTTGTTTTACAGTGGCTGGATTGTAACTACTGCTAGAAAAATGCTTTCCAAATGGCACTCATGAAAACAGTAACTATCTTTCTCAGACTTTTAGATTTATTTAAAGCTCTAGAGTTAGAGATCAAAATGTTAAAACCTCTTCAGCTGTAAAACACCCAGAATACAACAAATATAAGCTTTGGAAAGAAATGTTTGTAAAGATATTCAAAACATTTACCATTCCAATCCCTGCAGCTTAGCTCATGACCTCCTTCAATTCTGGACATTCTGATTAATTATTTATTCATATTTCATAGAATTATTAAGATTGGAAAAGAACTGCAAGATCTTCAAGTCCAACCTTCAACTGAACACCACCATGCCCATGAAACCACGTCCTGAAGTGCCAGGTATACATGTTTCTTGAACATCTCCAGTTACGATGATTCCACCACCACCACCACCTCCCTGGGCAGCCTATTCCAAGGTCTGACCACTCTTTCAGTAAAGAAATTTTTCCTAATATTCAACACAAACCTCCCTTGACATAACTTAAACCCATTTCCTCTCTTCCTATCACTAGTTACTTGGGAGAAGAGACCAAAAGAGACCAACATCAAGCCTCACTCCAACCTCCTTTCAGGTAGTTGTAGAGAGCAGTAAGTTCTCCACTCAGCCTCCTCTTTTCCAGGACACTTAAACAGTTACACCACATAAAAGTTCAGAAGTGAGTAGTGCAAGCCTGTGTCTTAAAGAGAAATTCTTTGCAAAGTGACATCCAGCATGAGGAAGACACCTGCTTCTTCTACTACCTATTAAGGGGAAAACCATAAAGCATAAACCACTTTTCTTTCCCCTCCTACTGTGAAGTTAGTCAAACAAACATTCTTAACAGCAAAATGAGATCTTAGCTTATGAAAAAAATGCACTTCAAACTGCATTTTTAAGCCCTTCATAGTATTTGTGGTGTACATGAGGAATGCTGAGTCACACTCATTTCTTTCCTTCTTTAAAAACCCTGTGTGCTTCAGAGTGTTACCCAATTTACTATAGAAACCAAGCAGGGAGGCAGAACAAAATCCACTTGAATGTTTTCATCTTTCAGGAAATTCTGTTTGGCCTTAAAAGAATTTAAAGGGAAAAAAAAAACCCAAAACACAACCAAAAATCCCCCAAACAAACAACCCACCCCCCAAAAAAGCCCCACAAAACCCCAAACCAAAACCAACCCCCAAAACAACCCCAAACCCGCAAACAAAACCAAACAACCAAACATAAAAGAAACAAAAGATCTGATGTGAAATACGTTTTGGGTTTGTCTGGATAGTAAGAATTTATAGTGCTGTTGAAAGGCCCTGGAGACTGAAGTAATTTATTTACTCATAGAACAAGCACAAACCATACAAGCACCTGCCCCAAGAGCCCAGTTAAAAGCCCTGTGGCCCAGAGAAGCAACTCACAGAGGTGACACAGGGTGCCTTGCTTCCCACCTGTGACTTGGTTTCCCTTTTTTCTTCCTTTTATTTTTTTTAAAGAAAGAGAGAGGGTGTGAAAAGCAATTTTACTGTCTAGCAACGGTTCAAAGAACTCTTCAGAAATGCAATTTGAAAGTCTGCCTAATTTGAACGAAGCTTCCGACCTCCTAGAGGTCACTGATATGGCTTTAGGTCTTTGTTACTAAGCAAACAGATAACTTTGGAACCTCTAAAATAAATGGGGGGAGAAAAGGTAAAATATGAATTGAGACAGGCAGAAAGCCCAGAAATAATAGCTACATTCATGAGAATAGCAATTAGGATTTGGATTTATGGAGTGTGATGTACTAATGTGTATAATGAAGCAGACGATCTAGTGACTCAGAGTGCTAAAAAGGGGGGAAAAATAAATCCACAGAAGTCAGAAGATTGACTTTCAAGATTAATGGGGATAAGACAAACATTCCAGATGTTCTAATCCAGTGTTCATGTCTCTATGCTACGGAAAATCACCTTTCCCAATGAAGAATCACCATCTTTCTCCCAACCTGCACTTTTGCTCATTACCACGCATGAATAGTCAATTTTCATCTATCTGCTTTTTCTTCCACTTCCGCGATCAAAATGAAGGAGCAAACGTAAAATGTTTTCATAAAAGCCTCTCTGAAGACAAAATACTATATAGTAGAGGCATACATAATATGCCATTTATCAAGATGAAGCAAAACAGTATTTTTTTCATAATTGCTGTTTAAATTAGACAAAACCCCTGCTATCACTTCTACAACTGCCATTGTCATCATTTTTCTTCTGCTGTAAAACCAGCAGTACCACAGCTAAGTACATGCTCTATTTACTAGACAAAATTTACTGTTCTAATTACTGGACCTGTTAGAGCTAATGGAAAAGAAGAGTTATTTGGTTTTGCTCTGAAGAGGAAAGCTGTTCAACAACAAGGTAACAGTAGGATAGAAAAGAGACTGGGGAATCTGATGAGTATGACTTGCTGTTACTATGGAAATCAGTGATTATAACAAAATATTCACATTTTAATCATGTTCCCTAGAGGACTGGCATCTCTAAATTAATTCTATTTTTAAATCCAAGATTTTGTTAATTCACTAATCCAATACTAACCACAAAAAAGTCACCTAGAAAGTCACAGAAGAGCCACACTTGTTCATGCATGTCCAATATACAGGGCCCAGGCTGAAAGGCCAGTTTCAAGTAGCATAGTTCCACTTCAGTCATTGCAAAGCCACCACCAGCTTTCCTGAGCATCTGGACGCCAGCACATGAGTGTGGTAAATTTTTAGTGTCATTTTTCTCCTGTCCTTTCTGTTAATACCAGTAATTTAAACTCTCAGAATAAATGTGCTATATTAGCTATGCCCAAGTTTTGTAAAGCACCTTTTTGAAAGCACTACATGACATAGTACGTAAACTGTGCAATCATACTGCAAAGGAACCCACACCTCTGCATTATGTACAGTGCAAACCTAAATGTCCAGAACATAAACTGAACATAGGATACAGCAACCTGGAAGACGAAATATAAAGTAACCACTTCCATACTTCATAGTTTCAAGAGATGTCAGCTTAGATTTGAGCTCCTGGAAGGTGTGAAAGTAAGTTCTTAATTACTGTCAAGACAATACTCTTATTTTTGACAGAATTTGATTGCATGGCTACTTGCAAGGCCTGCATTATTCTAATTCAGTCTCTAAAATTCACAGTGACACATCTGAAATTCATCCCCTGACACGTTTGGTCCTTTAGTAATAAAAAAGTAAAAAACTCTGAAGCTAAAAATAAGTTATATAAAAAGACTTTTTATAGAAAGAGCCTGTTTACCATGCTCATGTAGGAGGCAGAATCTCAGAAGTGCTTTGAATAACAGAGATACATGTCTGTGATGAGCAGAGACTGGCTGGTTTGCACAGCTTGCTGGAGACAACCTTTGGACAGGAGTCCTTAGGAGATGCCAATTAATACGGCCCTAACACAGCCCTAACACAGACCTAAATTTCATGCAGAACTTTAAGAAAAGAGCTTGGTTTTCTTCCTGCTGTATTTTCTTTCTACATTTGCAGTCAGAAAGCCAACCTTGTACTTTGCTATATTTTACTGACTCCTCCTTAATCCAGTATATCAAGAAACTAGTGATCTCAGTGTGACCTTCCACTGTGTTCCTTGAGAACAAACAACTCCCGCAGGCCTACAGAGTGATTTATACTCAAAGCATGTTTTGGGGCTTCCCAAGAGTTGAGGAGAGCTTTTTTTCAACAAATTGCAGAGGACCAAGTGGCTTGGCAAAGCCAATGTGTCAGCTCAGAGGTGTGGCATTTCCATGGCAGCTGTAATCACTGCCACACGAGAAGCAGCCGCTTGGAAGGAGGACAACTTTTGTGATTTTATAGCTAATTATGCATGTGCTTACCACATTTGAGAGCCCACTCAGCTTCCCACATAACAATCATTCCCTGCTACAGAAAGTCACACGCCAGCTTTAGGTCTCCCGCCTCTGTCTACCCCAGTCAGAAGGAATCCAGTGACAATGTGGAGCCAAGAATGTGCAAACAACATTGCCTGCCTCTGCTTCTCATCGCTGCATTTCAACAGAGATGCTCAGAGATAAACAACTCTGCTCTGAATGGAGGACTGTAACAAATACTTTGCAAGCACATTAGTGTCCCAAATTAGATAAAAACCCAATTCCATTTTTAAAGACTTGAAAAAGCAAAATCCTGAATTGTGTTTTTCAGAAGTGAGGTAAGAACAAGTTTAATAAGCTGTCCTCCAAATAAAATAAAGAAACCAGCCTTTATTAGATTATACGGAAGGGGGTCAGAGATTAAAAATCCTCTGCCTCTCATTATTAGACTTGAGATGACAGATTCATTCCAGAGCACAGAAGGAAATATATTATCCCAAAACAGGATATGAAGTTCAGTCCCAGTAGATTAGTCTCTGTTAAGTAAATTTATTGTCTTTTAATAATCTTTAAACTCTCCCCCAAACTGCTGTCCAAGATTCTCTTCCCTGTCAGTATTAAAGTCCCTTTCCTTCTCTCTACAGCTCTACCCCCAAAGCTCTCCAGCAACATTGCCCTCTGGTCTCATTCCCACTAGGATTTTGATGGTGCATGAACCTCATAGAAAAACAAGAAGTGATGGAGTAGAAGGGAAAGGACTTAAAACTGCAATCAACCAACTAATAAAACCATGCTGTGCTCTGAATTGTGAGGCAGAAGAGAAAAGCAGGATAAATGTTTTGCTTGCTTTAAACAACAGCAGAAAGCCTGGTGGTGAGCTCTTTATGTATGTTTGTGTGTGTGCGCCTAGTAACCACTTTGTAATTTGGACACAGACATTGAAGAAAACCTTCAAAAGAGCTGTATTAGTATGAGAGTATGTTCTGGGAAGAATTAAATGTACTATGTGAAGCTAAAAGGCACATCACACAAAGAGCAACTCTATCCCCTCTTTGTTTACCAAGGCAGAAGCAATCTTCCATACAATGATACATTTCTAATACACTGTTTAGTCTAACTTTAGACTCCATGAAATTATTTGCAAAGAGAGGGATTCCCAAAAAATCCAGTAGAAAAAGGCATTCTTGCCCTCATCCTCCTTTCCCCTCCCTTTAACTGCATGAAATTTACTTGTACGATTTAATTGTATAAAAGAGACAGAGCCATGACAGAACCGAAATAACAAGAAGAGAGTGCACTTTCCAAGTGGTGCAGCTAGAAATATTTCTGTGTGGGCTCTAAGGCAGCTCTGTCACCAAGGAGGACAAATATTTCGCAAAGATGACAAGCACAATATGCAGCAGCCCTGGAACCATGGATTGATTCAATTTGTGAGAGTGGTTGCATTTTCTTCCTTCAAAAGCAAGCTTTAAATGCACTCCTGTCAGATACTTAACCTCAGCCCCCCGCATGTGTTCACGTAGAAGAGCAGTGATGAACCATCTTTATACATAGAAAAAATGGCAAAGAGCTTGGTGTCACCAGCAAAGTGGGCTGTCGGTTTGCCATTACATTGCAGGCAACACCATCAGGACTTTTTTTCAATTGTGGTATCTGAAGATTTGCTACAAATACTCAGTTCTGTAGTAAGATATTTAAATAGCTATCTCTGCTTAAAACAGTTGATTTTCACAGCATCTGCTACAAAATCTCATTCTTGGCTATATCTTGTATCACTGATGATGGACAGTTCTGAGCTACACAACTGTTGCTTTGCAAACCTTTGCTTATTTACTTTGTTGTTCTAGTTTTGTTTTTTTTTGCTTTTGGTTTTGCTTTTCCTGTTTCTCCCTAGACTCTGTGTAGAGAAGGCATAGGAATCACAAACACATTGGGCAAGTCTTCCCATTGCCAATGCTTAAGATTACTATTTCCAGCCATAAAAGTAGCCTAGGTTTGAGTATTTTTCCTTTAAATTGAATAATTCTAAGTTGGTTACTCCCTCACTTGCACGCTACTATTTCAGTTCACTGTATTTTCACAGTGTTCAACATACTAACTGTTGTTACTGACTATTATTTCTAAAACAATCATTATGGAACAAGTTCAGAAGGAATTCAGGAAGGAAGGAATTCAGGAAGGAAGGAATTCAGGAAGGAAGGAAAGGAATTATTCAAGGAAAGATTCCTGATCTAATTTCTGCATAGCTTTGGGTTTGGTTTAATCTGTAAGTTTTTGTTTGTATTTTTAGAAGTTTCTATTGCTCTTTAATAGAATTAATGATATCTTAATAGCAGACAGAAAAAGTGTTATTCACATATTAATTTTCAGTGAGCTCTAATACAGAAAGCTCTGTATTCTTCTCATTGCACCTGAATGAAATTTAGAAAGTATACATACAGTAAAGCCTACAAGTCTCCAACCAGAAGCTTGCATAACTCATTATACAGATATTCAACTTCCCTTTCCTTGGAAATTCAGTCTTCAAACAGTTATGCATTTTTAAGTAACCCGAAATTCATTTGTTTCTTTCTGCTGATAAAAGCCACTGAGCGAGTGGTTTCCCTCTGTTTTGTGTACTCAAGCATCACTTTGAAAACAGGCTTCAAGTCATCTGGTGAAAGAGTATATGAGGCTACAAAGTAAACTGATCTACCAGACATCTGTAAATTACTCCCAATGCAATATCCAGGAGACGCTTACATCTGCAGAGAAATATTTATGGGGACATACAAAAAAGGCACACATATGCCTTGAGCAAGCTCCAGTGCTGCTGGGGTGAGCAGCTGAGCAACTTCATCAAGATCCTCTTAGCACATTTCTAATTTCCTCTGATAAGCCTTATACTCAGTGGAACAAGCCACATAGGTTCTGTCCAAACAAATTCATGGGTATTGAGAGCACAGGAGGAACTGAACATATCAACTGTTAATGTAAATAACATTAATAAAAATTTAAAGCAAGCTACTCAACTAGGACTTTTGGGGGAAGCATACAAAGGACAGGTTTTCTCCCTATCTATACATACCCAGCAGCAACACACAATTCTGACTGAAATGGAAAAAGGCTAAAATATTAAATTTTGTCATTTCAAAGAAGACTACTAAGAATCATCTGCACTGAAGACCGTGGTTCTAGTGCCTGCCTGACATCCTTTGCACCTCCCAGAACCAAGTCTCCCAGTCCTGTTTCATGGCAGAATGTGTGAAATGAATCAAACTTTTCCATTAAACATGAGCAAATGAAACTATTTTTTAACTTTGTATTACAAGTATTTGGCTAAATTGGTAATTGAATGCAAGAATTCTCAGATTACAGGGCCAGCAGAAAGGAGACCACTACTCAAGTCAAAATTCAGATGAATGGCACAACCCAAATCCCCAGAATTCAAATGAGAAATCCATAGATTTTTAGAGCAGAATGGACTGCTGTGTTTGTGAAGTCTGATCTCTTGGATAACATAGACTAGACTTATCTAGTACTAATTTATATGAGCTATTAATACCACAATGTACCTCTTCTGAGCCTTTAAAAAGGATATACACTCTATATTAAGCACTGAGCCATCACTCACACATGCAAGATAAACAGTGCATGATTGCAAATCTTTTTTATACTATATTAAACTGTCCCTTCAAATAAGCATTGCACTGTGGCTCAGAGGTGGCAAAAAATACTGACATCTAAAGTATGGAAAGCTTTAGTCTAACCAGCTCGGAGAGGTCTTGCTCATGGGACCAGATGTTTTCAAAGGCAATATTGATATCAGCACTATTACACTATCATTCCACCAAGCTGCTTGAATCAAAGCCAAGGTCTTGATGCCACATGAACATTATCAAAGCCGAGATGAGATTTGCTGTGGACCCCCCCACCCCCATCACTCCAAACAAAAAGAAACAACAATAACCTCCCCAGAGTAACCAAAGCAAACTGCCACTCCAATGGAACCTCCTTTCAAAATCACTTTTTGCCCTTGTAATTAGGAAAAACTTGATTTTACTGATCACCAAATAGAAACAATATTTTAAAATATTGCAATTACAGTAAAAGTATTTAAGGTGACTCATTAACACACAGGAATGTGTCCCAAATACAATCAATTCACACACAGAAACATGGAATTGTTTTGGTTGGAAAAGACCTCTACGACCATTGAGCCCAACTGTCTACCTAACACCACCATGGCCACTAAACCACATCCCAACAGGCCACGTCTACACATTTTTTGAACACCTTGGTGCTGTGGTTTAGTAGTCATGAGGTCTTGGGTGACAGGTTGGACTAGATGATCTTTGAGGTCTTTTCCAACCTTATCGATGCTATGATTCCAGGGATGGTGACTCCACCACCACCCTGGGCAGCCTTTTCCAATGCCTGACCCCTCTTTCAGTAAATAAATTGTTCCTAACAACCAATCTAAACCTTCCCTGGCACAGTTTGAGGCCATTTCCTCTTGTTCTGCTGCTTGATACTAGGCCAGCTCCTTTGAGGTAGCTGTAGAGAGGAAGAGTGCCTCCATTTTAACCCACTGGGAATTACCAGTGTACAAACAAATCACTTGATCAGAATTGCAATGCCTGGAGTTATTTATTTTCTCCCTACTCTTAATCACAATCAATCACTGAACTAGATACTTATCTGAATTCCAAAGGACCGATACATTCTCAATGATGCATATTGCCCTTCCCTGACAGAGTGATCAGTGTATAAAGTCCAACACTTTGGTGCCATGTGTGAGGGTTCAAGCATGCCATACTAATGCTGTCACCTCCACTACCAGCATTCCTTCTAATTGTGTGGCTGTGTAGCTGATAGAATAACCCACTCAGTCACAACAGATAAACATCCCAGATTAAAGCAATTCTTTAAAATTTTTCAAAACAGATGAAGACAACTTGACAGAAAAAAAATTTTTTTGGGGGGAGGAAGTATACTCAAAAAAACCCTAAACCAAACCAACCAAAACAGACAAACAAAAAACATCACCAAAAACAGGGCCAAAAAGACCCCAAAAACCCCCCCACAACAAACCAAAACTGAAAACCCCCACTGAAACACAAAACCCCAAACCACCAAAACAAAAAGTTATCATGCTGCTAGGTTTGCATTAGAAAGTCAGAGTTCCAGTTTCATAATGAAAGCCAAGCATACTGAGAAGGCAAGACAGAAATTCTTACTGAGCAGGACTGCTTTAGACATCAGTTTGTGAGCTCAGAAACTAATTAGCTGAGAAAGTAATTTAAACTCCAGTGCATTATAAACCCAAATTCACTGGCCATTTCTCTGTTCCTCTCAGAATGAAAATGTGTCATTTCAGAAGGGTCACAAGAAAATAAGCGAAGTAAAATGTAAGGAAATCTCTTCATACAATAAAAATGGAGTGACTAATGTGGATGACTCAGTTAATTGCATGACTTTCTACTAAGAGTATTTACAGGGACAGAAATAACATTAAATCATAAGGAATGTATGGGAAAACTATTTTGGACCAGTAAAAAAAGTTATGCCAGAGCAAATGTCTGCGTCTTTAGAGCACTACCTTCTTGTGTGTACTACAGCAAGCAACAATAGAAATAGGCTCATCTCCCACTCTCCACGCAAGACCCAAGAGACACGGACTAACTCAGGTTGGAAGGGAAGCCTGGATTGCCCCTAGTCTAAAACTGGGCCAGCTTTGAGGTAAGACATAATTGCTCACAGCATTATCCTATCTGGTCTTTAAAACCTTCAAGGACAGAGACTTCATAATCTGTCTGGGCAGCCTGGGGTCCACTGCACAACTGTCTTCATGGAAAACAAGTTCCTCCTTAGATCAGGTTGTTTAGCCCTGAGAGGAGAAGATTCTGGGGGGAGGCTGGAGAGAGACTTTTCTGAAGGATGTCTAGCAACCAGACAAGGGGGAATGGTTTAGAGCTGAGGGAGAATAGGTTTAGACTGGATCTTAGGAAGAAGTTCTTTTCAGTATGAGGGAGGCAGGACTCCGGAACAGGCTGCCCAGGTTGGTTGTCAATGCCTCCTTTTGGGGGTGTTCCAGTCCAGGCTGGATGAGACCTTGAGCAGCTGAATCTAGTTGAAAGGTGTCCCTGCCCATGGCAGGGAGGTTGAGTAGAGGATCTCTAAGGTCCCTTCCAACCTAAGCATTCTGTAATTTTCTGTGATTAAAATTTTATTTCATATATGTAAAACAGAGTTATATATGTAATAAATGATTCAATAGCAATCCAGTCTACTTTCAAAGTCTATTGAAATGTTAAGATACCTGCTATCCAATTGAACTATGAACTGTCTCCTTTCCCCACTACCTACCAAAAAACCTCAACAAACACACAATAAACAACCCCCCCTAAAAAAACCCACACAAACACACCCCAAAAAACCCAACCAAACAAAAAACCCACAACAACAACAAAAAAGCCACCAAAAAACTGGATATATTCACCATTGTAGAATGAATAAATAATTAAAATATGGCAAGAGACTTGAGAGGCATGACCATAAACTCCCAATCTTTCTAGCTGTAGCATTTGGCTGCATGCATTGCATTGTAAAATAATGAAATAGTGAATATTGTCATGAATTTGGTAACAAATATAATTGTTCATCCTAGAAACAAGTACTGGAGTGGTGACTTAATTTTCTTGTCATCCTTGTTCTGCATTAAGCAAACAAAGGGAAAAACAAAATGCAGTTGATGTAACGATTGTGTGTAACAAGTAACTAATTGATTTTTCTGCTGCTACTACAATTTACAAATAGTCCTATAGTAATTGTATGCTTTAACTGAAATATCACACAAATGCTCCTGTAGTGATATTAATTATGTCACATTTTTACCACAGGGAAATTATTTAAAGCTTGACAATTTATTCTATAAATGAAAGACCTCTTAAAATGGAAACACTGAAATGCACTAATAATAATGTAGTAGGAAAATAGTGCCAAAGTATCTGTTTTAATTTTATATGTCATTCTTGCCTCCCTAATGTTTAGCAGGGCGTCAGCAGGCAGCACAAAGCAAGCAACAGCTAGGTACAGCACACTTTCAGGTTCTGTGCTTTATTTTAGGTTTCAAGAGATGATTTTCCTTGTAAATTCAGGCACGTGTAATACGATCCTCCATCCATTTTATTGCTCTGCCAAGAACAGCCAACTGATTGTCCCATCCTTCATTTCCTACTGAGGTTTTTGCAAGAGAAGCTGGGATAGCTTCGTCTTATCCCAGCTCTGTAGGAGACTAAGTATCCATAAGTTAATAAAACACTGAGGCAGCCAGTTCCTGTGCTCAGTCCTTTCAAGCCAGCACCATCCACCCATCCATCTGCCAGCTGTGCTGCCCTGCTCCACAGTCCTGCCCTGCTCTTCTAGAGCCCTGCTCTCTTGAGGGTAACACTCAGTCCCCCTCACCACCACCATCTGTCATCTTCTGAAGGCGCTATTTCATGTCATAAGCCGAAGAATGAGTAATATTCAGGAAGGATGGAAATTTCTGGTCAGTGGCTGGAATACAGATCTTCAGAAACATTTCTATCACAGCCACTGAAGGAATTATCTTTTCTATCTGACCAACAACTATTTATTAACGGAATTGAACCAACAAAATGTTAGGTTTTGGTCTCCCAGCAGAGAAGTATTGCTGTCTGGGTTATTTCAATATTTATTTAGTGAGGCTATTGCCATCACTGAAAGAAAAAAAAAAAAAAGATACATTTCTGTTGGTTTTACCTCCTTGTTCTAGCACACGGTGGTCCATGACACAATGTGGGCAATGTACCATCTGATCAGCAACAACTACAAATGTGGAAGGCCACCTGTTAATGAGTAACATTCATCACTTGACAGCTATGGATCCCCTCTAGAAGGAGCAAGCTTGCTCCTGTAAAATGTAATGTTTGGCTTGGAAACACAGATGGTATCTTTTCTGTCAGAATCAGAAGCTAGTGGTTATTGAGTTCTGCTTATTCTGCATTTCAAGCACTGGACTTGCTAACTCACTGCTAGGACCTGAAGATACCTAATGAAGGTACTGATGCTGTAGCTGTATGAAGTGTATAAATTCAAAAGAATTATTTAAATAGATAATTTTGATCAAATAATTCTGTAAGTAGTAGCAGCAAGGGATTTATGCTCATATACAAGTAGGAAGCTATGCCACAGAACATGGCAGTTGACATTAACCTGTAAAATAACCAACTGCTTGCAAGTCCTACAGAAAACTGTTGGTCATTACATGAGCAGACTTGCTATCTAAGCTTGGCTTGGGTTTTGAGTTATGTCATTTATTATGTCTAGAACACCAACATTTCTAGTTTCACATTTCTCAATTTTTTAATTTAACCAATAACATGAAAGAAGATTAAATTTACCAAACAACTGGGGCAATCCCAAGGAAAATGATGGCTCTGAGGCATAGGTTAACCTCAGACATCCATTTCTGTTTGTTTACCTTAAACACATCTAAGATCCTTCTTGTGATGCTTTGCTATAAACAAATAAGTTTTCCAATTCCATTATGTTTATAACAACATCTTGACCTCTAATAGCCTATAATAATTACAGTACTCTGTAATCATTACAGAACTACAATAATTACAGTACTCCGTCTCACCTTCTCAAAGGGCTAAGAAAGTCCTATCCAAGTGCAGAGCACATTTGTGGAAAGCACATGATCGGCTCTGGTTCCACAGGTTCTTGTAAGAGAACAAAAACCCTTTGGTTTTTGTCTGCCAGATCCATTCCTTGATACACACTCACATATGGTTGTGCCAAAAGCCAAGCCAGAGCAACACTGAGCAAAATGCTTCACAGTCAGCAACACCACAGAGAGTGAAGTCACAGTGTCAAAACGGCTTTTGTACTTCACACAATCAATTTTAAATTTTCCTTTATTAAAAAAAGCATGTAATTTAAAATACAGTCTTGAAAGGAACCATTTTGGCAAACCACAGCTTTCCTGACTCAGTATGAAAACCAAAGCATCAGTGTTACACCTTTTTCAGACAGCGAGACACATAAAAATGCAAAAAAAGAATAAAAACTCATTTGTGAAAACAGTTCCACTTCTCCTAGGGAAAACCCTTCCAATCTGCTTACACAAGAAGGAGATGGAAATCTCCAGCAGGTGCAGCAAAAACCATTAGATTATTCTGCATATTTTAGGGTTTTTTAGAGATTCTGTAATGCAGGAAGGTAAAGAACTGTCCCTGAACCCACTCTGGGATCCAGCTTTTAGTTGCTTCAGCAGCCTGGTAACCGATAGTGACTGAGACTGGAAATGCTAAACTTTAAAACAAGGTCTGGCAGTGATTTTCAATAGCCAACCGTGCAACAGCCAGTACTCACTTTAATTGTTATTGAAAAATCCTTGGGAAAACGACATGGATTCTGGACTGAAGTATTAGGATGTTAAAATGATTTCACCGAATGTTTTTTCCCCAATAAAAACATACAATTGGCCCCTTTTTAGAAAAGATGTCTCATCAACATAGAACATTTGTTTTGCCAGATACAGACTTTAATCAAATGCCTTCCCTTTTGTGTAGGTGTAACTAACTTTGCTGTTTAATTAGCTGACTAAAAAGGAAGTGTTACTGACACCTTGCAGAGCTTGATGAGTGGGTTACAGCAAACAGGCAAATCAGTAGAGGACAAACACTATAAATTCACTTTTCCCACTGTTTTCTTGAAAGTGTAACACAGGAGGGAAAGATACTTTGTTGTTAAGGAGAAGAAGGATTGCTGAATGGTGAATCCAAAAACTGCTTTCATTTACTAAACTGAATAATGACTCCACATGTGTTTTAACAAAGTCTAGTTGCATGCTAATTATCCTGGTCTGGATTGCATCACCCAGTTAACATTTTCTTCATGGGCATCAGCACAGCAGGTTATACAGAATTCATAATTCTTCATCCACAAATATTAGTAATTGCATTCAAAACCCCATATTGAATACATTCAGCAATTATCCTTTTATTCCTCACTGAATGTCTAGGTTAGTGCCTTCATCTCCTCTAGCTGATTAACAGCTAAATCAGCAAAGTCTACACTCAAGCTCACAGCAGCTGCTGTGCTGAGAAGCTGCCCTACAGCTACGCTCCCTTTGATAGTAACATGGCACCACAAGTTATCCCACCAAAGAGCAACTTATTCTATTTATATAGTCTTTCCCTTTCTAAGCCAAAGTTAAATGAAGTTGAAGGCAGCATCTACAGGACAAACCCTAGTCACAGCCTTAAAGGATTAGAAGCCGCCATTGTTTTCATGTCAGACATGTTTTTGTAATACAGACCATGTCTATTCTTGTTATTTCGTTTTCACCATCACACCAGCTTTTCAGCAGTCAGCCAACCCTTTCCCACACCACAGTTTTAAAGGCTCATAAACATTATCTTTATTATATTTAGAGAGATTCAAAAATTTTAAACCAGATGTGAAGTCACTCCTGCCAAGAGCCTACACACAGTGTGATTCAGTAGGATGTGGGTGCTGTAATGTACTCAAGACATTCTAAAACTCCAAGCCCAACAATTATTTTTGTCTAGGAAAACAAAAGCTTACAATAAATTAAGAGCTCTCATGTGCCTGGGACTGAGTAATCTGTTGACCTGACAATGGATGCTCCTCAAAGATGCTCCTATTGATAGTATCTGTGGATACAGAAGTGATGAAAAAACAAGGATGATTTTTTTCTGTTGCTTCCTATTAAACCTGTATAAGGCAAACAACATCTATCTTGTTCCCCAGTGAAGAGACAACACAAATGCCACTGCTCACTGTGTGTAGCTACAGATTGGCCAAGTTTTAACTTCACACCACTAGCAGACTCACAAAGGCTTAAACTGCTGTATGCACCTAGCAGCCACAAGCCCCACAACAGCAGATCAGCTTTTCCTGGGCTGTGTGCTGCTCAAGATTTCTCTTGCCTCCCTCCCCAGGGGTTGTTGTCAGCCCCTTCCTTCAGCATTGCAGCTCCTGGAGCACTCCTGTTTTTTTCTCCTCATCATTTGGGGGTAAGTCAACATTTTTCCCACAACGCAGAGCTGATCCATGTGGCGTCAGTATTTCGTTTTCCATTTGTTCTCAGCAACCAGTAACATGAGGTTGCTAACTATTTATGTTAAATCTCTATGTGGTGCTATCTGCAGGAGTTTTTCTCTGCATGTCTATTGGAACCACGTTCATCTGTAGGCACTCAACTTCATTTTTTAACCAGCTGAGAACTTCATATAAAACAAATACAGAGCAGTTGCAAAAACCAGCTTGTTCTCAGAAAAGAATAAGGTCAGTCTTGGACACTGGCGGGGTGGGGTTTGGATTTTGTTTTTTTCTTTACTCCAACACATTTCTGTGCCTCTTGTTAACAGACAGAGAACGTCTTTTGGTGGGTGTTCCAGGAGGAGGCATCTGCTGCGGCTCTGGAGATAAAGGTGTCATAGCTTAGCTCTAAGACACCTCACTTTCAAGTGCAGTGGCATGAAGGGTAAGTGAACAAGAAATTAATGAGTGTCATGGTATCAAGTGTCCCACTTCAGAGACTGTGATTCATTTGGACTGCCTCTTCAATAGGTACTCTGGCAGGCTCCTTGACTACTGTGCCAAGACCCCACACCAGGATAAGCTGGGAACATAAAGGGTTATTATAGTACTGTTCTTGTTGGCTACTTAGAGGTATTAAGCTCACAGTTCATCTTTTTAACCACTTATGTCTCCCTCATGCCACATTCCCCAGATTTCCTCTTACCACTACAGCCTAGTCTGCAGTTGCATTCAGGCAGTTGTAACCACAACTGAATGATAGTAAAGGAAAAGGAACTATTCTGTCATCACTATTTGTCTAACAGATAACACTGGCAGTATACACAATGAGGTAGTAAGATGTGAAGTCTTGTAAAGTATCCATATATTCAGCTCTTAAATCCTCCAAATGGCACTGAGCACAAGCAGTCCAACCCAGTGTGGTTTGAGAGCTAGCCACTACTCAGCAGTATTTGCCATCTGGACAGATAAAGTGAGGCAGTGAACAGGAGCAGTTTGCAGGGTGTTTAAGTTGGCAGGGACATGACAACATGAGCTTTCCTGTTTGCTGGGAGGGGGCAGACACTCCTGCAGCCTTCTCCTCAGAGACTTCTGTGGGATATAACAGGACCTACATGGACACCTGAGCACAACATACCAAAACTGAAAGTAAGTCACTTGCTAAATAGGATTGCATTTTTAAATATAAACCAGCAACTCCAAAAGTGAATGCTGTCAAAAATACACTGTGAACAACACACTTTGGATACTAATGTACAGACAAAAAAATACACAGAGACTCCAGGAATTATTCCAGGTCATCGAATGGGCATGTGTCCAGGTCAAGTACTCCCAGCTCTAGGCTCCCTGCTACCCACCTAACACCTCAAGTACTACATTCTGCTGGTGAGGACTTTGACACGAGTTACAAAACTAGACATGCAAACACAGGTCCAGTGCGTTAAACAGGATTAACAGTGTAGCGCAGGCAAAAGGCACTGCCTTCTGTGCAACTACACAGTACTTGGGCAGATCTTACCCTTGAAAGGGTTTGAGTTGTGTTGGATGACAGGAACTTCTGGGCTTCTTTTTTCACAGGCATATCATGAAGAGGAGTGTACAGACAAAGGGGCAAAACATGTCTTCTCTTCTGTACACCAAGGACAACACAGACATCAGAAATGATGTCTCACCCAGCAGCTGGCTCTTGAAGGCCACCATCCATGCTATGCATGACACTACTGCCCTCTCCTGGAAGCAACTCAACTGCATGTCCTTAGAATTCTATGCTCAGCATTCAACATTTTTTTAGCTTCTCAAATGCTTAAAGATTTGAATTTTCCAAGTGACTCTACATAAATGAGATATAAAAGTAAAATAAGTGCATTCTTATCGCGTGTTATTGGCTATTGTAATCAGCATTTTGTATTTCAGAAGCAAAGATTCCATACTAGGATGTTGAGGCAAACTTTCTCCAAAATCAGACAAAGTAATAGGCCCTTGGAGTGTAACTTAAAACACTTCAGCTAGGAAAGTTAAATGCATATGCAACCATTACAGCAGATGGTCTGCTCTGTGGAGCACCCTCCAGATATCATGTGACATTAAAAAGTAGCTTTCGTTTCTTATTTAAAACCAAAGTAAACAGCAATATAAGATCTCAATATAACAAACTCACTGTGCAAGTAGGGATGTGCCTGGAGCAAAATTTCCTAATTTTCCTGAAAACATGCATTTTGCTCTTTGGACTAATGCCATCTCTTTCTGTTGGCTCTGCCCCCTCAGGGCCACGCACTATTCAGCTGAATAACTGTAAGGTTCTCACTTGCAGGCAAATAGGATGGAGTTTAATGAATCACAACATTTTGTTCATATTTTGCTTGGAGGAAGCATTTTCCACATTTTCTCCCTCTTAGTGAAGTTCAGTGAAATTCCACCCAACCCCTGTATAACTGCTTTATTGAGACCAAAAGTTCACTGTCAGATCCTAGGGTTTCCCTACCCACCAAAAAGAAAGAGAAAAGGGGGCAGGGAAAATAAGTGCTTGTATGGAGAGAATTAACTAATGAGCTTGCTGAGGCTTACTTATATTCCTCCAGAGACCTATGAAGAGCAAGGCTGTGAACGGTGCTCACGCATACTTACAATCACAGCTCACATGCTGTGGAATGCTCTTTCGACTATAAAAAAATTCTTTTGAAATTCCTTCTCAGTGATACAGGATTCATTGGAACTTGAATTCCCATTGCTGTTCAATGTCAAATAAAGAGAAAGATACGTGGGAGAAAACAAAAAGGTTTGTGCCACAGCAAATCTGACTTTCAGCTGGCCTCCTGCAGCACACAGAACATGGCCCTTGCCAATTGCTTTTATCATCTCCAGTGGAGGTTGGGAAAATGGAAATCATTGCATGGTTACTCACTGGTGTTGCTTTGATTCCTGTGTTGCTTTTCCTTGGAGTGCTAAGGGTTGGGGGAGAGTCCCCCAAAATGGACATTTGAGATAAAAGGGGCCGATTAGGATGGCACAGAGCAAAAGTACAGTTTGACTTCTACACTGGGAACTGGATTTATGGAAATATCTTTACAAAACAAGAGAATCACTTCAGGGATTTTAAATAAAATCCACATACAGAACAAATTCACTGAAGAAAAACTGTGTGACCTCTTCTACAATGGGATGGGGTAAGGATGCAGAGTTATCTATAGTTTTTTTGTTTCCCCCATAAAGAAATAAATGTAATTTACTTATTTCAAACTTTCAAGTCCAGCAACATGGGATCTTAAACAACAGAAATTACCTTGAAGGCACATTCATTTATATTTTATTTTTTTTTCATTAACCTCTAACTAAATACTTCTCTACACTTCAATCAAATAAGAAAAGATGAAAACACAAGCAATTCCTATGGAAATATTACATGCTGCTCAAGAGAAAAAATGTGTTCAGTTCTACTTTTGCCTTTCCCCCCCCTCCTTTAATACCTTTCCTTCCAGGCAACTGCTCCTGAATGCCCTGGTGAACAATTCACTCTCATTTCCAGAAGACATTAAAGTAAACCATGAAGATATTGGCTACTTTAGAAATAGCTCTTCTCTCCAAATTTACTAATATACTCTCAGAAAAAGGTCTTAGACTGAAGGAGAAGAAAGGCCTGTTACAGATGTATCTGAAAAAAATTATAAAAGCAAAGCACTAGACGGGTGCTGATGTTTATACATAATTCATATATTAATTTCCACACACACACACCCCTCCCCCCCCTCAAAGTAGTAAGAATAAAGAAGCTAACAGATGTAGAGGACCTTCCAGGAAACCTGTTTCTAGTAAATTTTTCAAGCATAGCTTTTCTTAATAAAAGCACAGTAAGGGCAAATTACATTCAGCAGCAAAGAAGATTAAAATACCAACCCTTCTTTTGCATTTTTCCATCTTGCTTTTACCTCAAGAGATCAAACACACATTCATGGCATTATGAATTTACCCAGCAAGCAAAGAAAAAAAAAAAAAAAGAAAGAACAAGTTACAAAGAAATATATTTTATCTTAAGAGACACTTTACCATATTAGTGACATCAAGGAAAATTATTTGTGCAACATATTTGAAGCCAACAAAATTCACAAATTTAAACCAAAGTTCCATATTATAAAAATTATTGAGCTGTACAGACATCTTCAGCATGAGTCATCTCTCCATCTATTTTCTTGCTTGTTTATTCTTTTTTTTTTTTTCCCTCAGAAAACTTTGACTTTGTATTGAGAGTCCTGATGCAGATTGTATTAATCAGCAAAGCAATCTGTGACTGGTGCTCCCTCCCATTCATACTGATAGGGAACACAAGTGTAATGGCAGCACCAGTAAGTGCTGTCCAGGCTACACCATAGGGGTGAGGCTTCTGCTTCTGTTACATCAGCTAAAAGTGATATTTTCCTGTGGAACATAATAATTTTAGATTTTGTCTAATTTTTAAGGAAAAATTTCAAAATTTAAGACAAAGCTGTGGTCATCAGGAACTGAAAGTGTAAATTTATTCTAGTTTTAGTTACAAATTGCATACTTCAGTTCCTTCACCTGTCTATGGAGGAATATCTGTGTTCACACTCTGTGTTTCCTGGCCTGTCCCACTTGAAGTTTGTCCAGCTTCAAGAAGTGTTGAAAACAGCAGAGAAAAATAAGCCAAGTAAATTACCACTCCTATCTTCTATGCAGGAAGAGGAGGCACAGCAGAAGCGAAGGCAGCATGTTTCTGCGAGTAACAGAAGTAAAAACACCTCCTCCCTTGGCATCCTGCGTCCTTCCTGATTGACTGTTTTTTGCTGTGCTAGCAAGCCAGACTCAAATAAACTGCTTTCATCAGTTGTAGCATTTGAAAAGCAGATCCTCTGCCACTTAAGAAGACCAGGCCTATGGATACAGCCCTGTCCTCATCCTGGTCAGTTATGAAATCAGTTTTCCGTCTCTCCATATTCTCAGACTATTTTCTGTTCCAGGTGTCTCTAGGCAATAATAAGAATCAACCACTGTCTTCCCACCTGAGTGAGGATATGGCAGTGTAAACTTGGCTTCCACAGAAAGTAATCTTACCACAGGTAAAAACCCATGTGGAGCATGTGGTAGGGGAAACATGAACTTATTAAATACTGTCCCTATTAAACACCCTGTGCAGTACAAACTTCTCTGTCCAACACAGACTGCCTGTGTGCATCCATGGGTGTCTGGGCACAGACCCATGGGTGCTTTGCAATCCCTAACATTTGGAGAAACTCTCCTCCTCCATTCATCTCCCTCCTAAACTTCACTTATTTCTGCATGGCACTTGTATTAATTGCTTTAAAAATTTCTAATGTGCCTTATTTAGTGGCTCATATCCAGCCTGCCATCACATCCCCCACAGCTCCCAGTATAAAACCAACAAGGAAGAAGGCCAAACTCCCTCAACCTAGTCTGTGCTACCGAGTACTATTACAGGAAACAGTGCCCGGCAGTTGCAGTGCTGGATAATGCTGATGGATAAGCAATGACAGCATTTCTCAAAGTTTGGCATATGTGGATGTGCAACAGAAGCAGAATGAGATTGGGGAAGCACAGCAGCAATCACTATTTAGCCGTGAGTGATCAGATAATTCTGCTATATGTTAGGGAGAAGCTATGAAGTATGTCCTTCAATTTAGCTTTATCTTAATATGCACCATCTCTAACTTAAATTCAAATGTTTGGAAAGCTCCTTTAAATGCAACCAGCAGTTGCACCAGAGGTTCAAGTCATACACGGCTTTTTCTGAATGTTTTTGAAGAACATCTGACTTTGCTGTGCCAGTGGTAGCAATGGCAGGCACAGAAATAGAAGCACGTAAGTAGATACAGGAAGAAAGCAGAAATGTTGCAAAGGATGAAAATGCAACAGTAATGGGAGCCTTCCATTACCTCCATGGAAACTAGATAACGTCACATCAGGAGGCACTGCAAAGCCTACATCCAAGGATATGATTAGCAGCAGCTCCACTGAGCAGCTAGGCAAGAAACCCACAAACAGAAAAGCAACATTTCTCTTAACCCTGAGCAGTGTGTGTACCTGGGTAAATGTCAGCACCAAGAAGCTGCACTGCAATCCTGACCACAGCGTGCTCCAATGCAATACCCAGGTAGGAACAGCAAGAATGTTGCTTAGGGGGTTTTCTTAAAATTCAAAAGCAGAAATTGCAGGAAAGTAAGAAAAGGAGTTTCTTAAATTCTGAAAAAGGAGTTAAAAGAGACAGTCGACACTCTACGCCTGCGGTGGGCAGCACAGAAACTATTTAAAGATACCACACACTGAAGATTCAGAGAACATCTCACTTATCAAAAAGAACTTCAGAAGGACCATGAGAAAGCCATCGCAGCTGGAAAATACAGTAAAGGACATCACACACACACAAAAATCCCAAATCATCAAAAGGTCCAAGTGACACTATTCTATTCTATTCTATTCTATTCTATTCTATTCTATTCTATTCTATTCTATTCTATTTCCTGATTTGATAGCCAAGATCCATTATTTTTATCTGTGGTTTTCAGTTGCATCTGTAAATCCTATCCAGGGAAAACATGAAACACAGGAACAAGGATAAAGTTGGAAGAATCTGGAAAGACGATACTAAAAATTGTGGTGGCAACAGGTTCAGCCAAGTAAAACAAATTTTAATTTCAAGAGAACAAGCTCAGCCTCACTACATTTGAGATACCTAGAACAACTGGCACATCAAATAATTAACTGAAAAGTATTTGTTGAATTTCACATTTGACTTCAGAATGAAAAAAGTTCTCAAAAACTTTTAATAAATGGGATCTTTCAGATATTTCACCATACTTAAAAAAAAGGGAAAAAAGAAAAAAAGAAAGAATATTTAAAAAGCACTTCCTTTTTACACACAGCTCACTTTACTCAATCCATCTGGCTGGATTTTGACTGATAGTATGCTTTAAATGGCATCTTCCTGCAGGTTTTGTAATCCAGGATTGCTAAACTGTCCTTACTTCCAAATCAACACTACTAATACTTGAGTTTCACTGCCCAAAATCAATCAAAAAGCTAAAATGACAACAGAAATAGTTGCCTACCATGAATGTGTCTGAGGGAGGTGAGTTTGTTCAGTCTAGTGAGGAGGAAGCTGAGGGGAGACTTCACCACTTTACACAACTACCTGAACAGATGTTGGAAGTGAGGAGGTGGCTGACCTCTTCTCCCTGGTGTCAAGCAAGAAGACTAGAGAAAATGGTTACAAACTGCACTAGAGGAAGTTTAGGATGGATATTAGGAAACACTCTTCACTGAAAGGGTTATTGAACATTGGAGTGGTCTGACCAGGGCAGTGGTGGAGACACCATCCCTGGGGGCATTTAAGCAGTGTGGCATTTAAAGACATGGTTTAGTGTTGACCCTTCAGTACTGGGAGGAAGGTTGGGCTGGATGATCTTGGTCGTCTCTTCCAGCTACAGAGATTCTGTGATTCTATCAATGAGTATTGTGAGGTTTGGAAGCATTTCTTCTATAGAAACCAATCCAATGTGTTCACTCCTCCCTGCAACTAGTTCTTTCTTAACCCATACAAACCATAGAAGTGACACCATTGCTTTGTCACCATCACAGCCAGCAATTCAGGTACAAATCAACTGCAAACTCACCTTAAAATTTTTTATTTCAAAAAGCTAAGCACTGTGAGGCACACAGGAAAATGCAAAACTGCCAAAAAAATGGGGCCATGAGGTACATGAGAACCAAGTGTGCCATTTAGTTTTTATTCCTCCTTTCTTTTGCAATTTCATTTTGTAAATTGTATGAGATGCATGAAAGGAAGTGCCAGAAACCTTACCCGTCAAATTTTCAGGCAAGGGAGCTGGAAAAATAATGATAACATAAATGTTCTACATAAAATATTAAATATCTAAACCATAAACACATCTTTCCTACAGATCATCTTGAAACTATTTCACCATTCCAAAGTAAAGGTGTAATTTTTGTTCCACTTAGAAGGATTTAGGAAATTCTGAGAAAGAACACTTGTTTGATTTACATTCAGTGGGGACTTCCCATACCACTGTGCATACAGCACACACTTATTTGCACATTAACATAGAGTTACTAGGGAAAAAACAAAACACACACACAAAAAGAAAACCTAACTGTATCTTGTTTCCTACTCTCATGTTTTGCTGATGAGAAAACAGCTCACTTTGGCTTTAGACTTGTGAATGTTCTGTTGAATCGATTGAAGGAACTATAAAGATACCAGAGTTGAGCAGCACTGAAGAGGCCTCTTGCCAGATATAACAGAAATAAACATGAAAAGTTTAATATTCCAGGAATAAACAAGTGTCAATTTTGCAACCACTACATACTTACTACCTTGTCAGCCTCTGACATACTGTGTGGACCAAGGAGCATGCCCTCTCCCTGGAAGCTATCCAGCTTCTATTGGAGCTATCTCATCTGGCTCTCTAGGAGAGCTATCAGTCAAAAGGCTTTAGCAGCCTGTAACCACACCTTGCTCTAAAAAAAATGTTATATTAGAAACACATTAAGGACTGGCTCCTTTCTGTACTGCCAAATTCTGTTTCTTTCTTCCGTTCATGCTGTAGCTACCACGTGACTTAGATCATAATCTTGGTATTGAAACTCTCACCAATATGATGCAGAAAGGAGAAATGGAGTTGGACCTGAAGACTTCCCCACAGTCCCTGCCAACCTAAGGAATTCTGTGATCTCTGTGTTTTTAGTAGCAGAATCTACATTTTGTGATCTTATTCCAGTTAACAAATTATGTTTCAGCTGTCCTTCGGAATCTGGGCTGACTCTCACTTTAACATATTACTTTTCTAGTAGGAGTACAAACATCATGGACATCTGTGGGGAAAAAAGATTTAATGCATTATGCAGTCAGTGGTGCAGGGACTGACATAGTAATGCAAGAACAGCAGAGATTGATCTCAGCCCATACAGCCTTTACATCTCCGAGTTTCAGGAAGCATGCAAATCATAATCCATGTAACGCTGAAGGAGAACAAGAGAGTAGAAAGGATGTATAGAGACTAGCATTAATTTTTCTCTAAAATATGCTGGGATATCTACCATAAAAGCAGTAACCAGCAATTAGATTTACCACAAATGTCAAACATATGTTTAAGCCAAACCAAATCTTGTCATAACTGTATAAAAAATTGGGAGCAAACCAGTCCAATTTTATACAAACCCTAATTCACATGACTTGTGATGTTGTCTGTAGGAGCTTTGTACAGGAATGTCTACATTTTATAGAAAGTTAACTAAGTACAGCGTATTTCTCCAATCCCACCTTTATGTCTATCTCCACAGAGGGACTTGAGAAGCCCACATGTTACTTCAGACAGAACCTGAGTGTTCTGGTGCACTGCTGTTTGTAGGGTTTTGCACTGATGAGTGTATGTGTGCTTTAGAGTGAGGCGCTACCATATACCAAGAGCAGCAGCTGACACAGTCTCAAGCTGCACCAGGGGAGGTTTAGGCTAGATGTAAGGAAGAAGCTCTTCATAGAAAGAGTGATTGGCCATTGGAATGGGCTGCTGGGGAGGTGGTGGAGTCACCAGCACTGGAGCTGTTTAGGAAGAGACTGGATGGGGTGCTTGGTGCCATGGTTTAGTTGATTAGATAGTGTTGGATGATAGGTTGGACTTGATGATTTCAAAGATCTCTTCCAACCTGGTTAATTCTAATTCAATCCAGAACATAAAGCAGTATCATGGGTTTATGTGCAGATACATCATTGTCATTAAAACCACTTAGACATTCATGACTGTGAAGCCACATATTGCCTTTACAAGCAGCCAAATTGGGTTTTCTCTGTGCAAAAATGAACTGATCTGGTGACATGTTATTCCATTAACAATGCAAAACTCTTCCAAAAATGGCTGACAAAATCCATGAGCACTTTTATTAAGTAATTTGTGATAAAAGTTTGAAAGTTGCAAGTCATCAGCTGCTCATTTTTCTTCCTTTAGGAAGTATTAGAAGTATTTTGTTTCCATACCATTCCCACTGCAAACCAACTATTTTCTTTCTCAGTGCCAGAGCCAACATTCCTTGCAGCCTTTGAGGATTAAGTCACTTTTACTCTTTATCCCACACAGGAAAAATAAAACCAAGAGCCAAGCAATCAATATTTCAGATAAAGCTTTGTGAATGATGCAGTGAAGAAATTAAGTGCAAAATAAATTCCAATAATCCATTAAAACTATACTGGAAAATCCTGGGAATTGCACACTCAAATTTACCAAAATTTCTCCCAGATGCTCTCCCCGGTCTCGGTATCTCCAAAGTCCACAAATGGGGACTTGGTTTTGTGTTCTGTTCATCCAAGACAATAATAGCCACCTAACAGTTCAACATTATCAAACCCCAGAGTGAAAACTATTCACTAGACCGCTCAGAAAAAGTCTTATTACTGATTTTATATCACATTATGATCTAAATTATTTTTCAACCTCAGCACGTGTAAGCATTCAGATTTGCAACCATTAGAGCTTTATAGTGCCTTCTTTTTTTTTTTTCCTTCCAAATGACAGCTTTAGTCACAAGCAATGATTTGATTCTAGTAACAAGAATTTTATGAAAACTACTTCTGTGAGACAAGAATTTACATCACCAAATAGTTCTGGGCAAGAACTATCCTTTTCTACTCTAACTCAGAGGGAGCTGTGTCTAAATCTCTTCAAGCTAATCCATGTCCCACAGCCAGCATCAGCAGCAGGATGGACTTTGGACCACAGGAGATACTGCCCCCAACACTTGTGAGCACCTGGCTGCTCTGTTTTTCTTCCTTCTGTGGCCACGAATGGAAAATCCCCTCTTCTGGCTGCATTCCTGACAAGATAGTGGGGATTATTTCTGAAATCAAGTGTATGGGATGGTGATAACATGGTCACGTCTGCCTGTACGACGGGAGTCATCACGTTAGGAATTTCACTCTGTCTTTGGTACACAGATGGTTTTATCTGCTTTTACTTGGAAATAATTACAACTTTATAACTCTAATTATAAGATTGTTTCACCCACACACAAACTTATGATGTTTACAGAGGATTCTGCAACTGTGAAGGCTCATTAATGTGATTATTGGAGTGCAAGCCATGTCTTGCAGGGTAGCACTGATGGCTTACCATAAAGAGACTGCAATAAGTATTTATAAAGGAAGAGAAAAGCCAACACCTACCTGAGAGCACATCAGTTCTGAGGGACCACATCTTGATAAAAATACTAAAATTCAAATACTTCATGCAATGTTTTTCTATTACTATTATAAACCCCATGCTCCTGAAATAATCCTAAACTGCATTTCATATAAATAGGATTTGCCAGCTGCAGCCCTCAAAAGCAGGCTGCACAGGGGATGTTGAGACTGATGCACTCTCAGGGAAAACCAATGAATGTAGTGACTTGGCAGCTGGAAGACACCTCTTCTTCAGCTGTGACAGTGTGCTGAAGCTATGGAGCAGTGTGTACTCATTCCTCTGAAAAATCACAGAATGGAATCGTTTTGTGTCTGTATCACAGTCACTGCTCAGCTATGCTACAGTCCAAGTCACTAGACAATTTGGGTGGGCTGACTTCAGAAGGAAATCATAACCAGATTCTCATTTCTCTTTTATCTGAAAAGGCTGATTGCCTTTCTCACCACCAAACTGAGCAACCTGTTCAAAAATGGGAAAGGAAAGAGCCCGGGACAGACGGGAAAACAGGTGCAAGAATGGCTCCAGCCAATTCCTGACCTTTGTCTGCTGGGATTGAGCGATAACACATTTTTCACTGCAACAGCTCTGAGCCATGAGTACATCACTCTGCTCCAAGAAAAGCATGTGCTGCCAGAGATGATTCTTCTTCAGTGTACTGTTCTAGCACTGCAAGGAGGCAGGCTTCAGGTGTTCAAGATGAACTGAAGCATTCTTGTACAGACACAGTTTGATGTAAGTATCTAGAGAAAGGGAGAAAGCAACACTTTTCTCCTCAAAAATCACTGAGCCTAGCTTTTGGAAATTGGCACGACTTTAACAGAGATTACCAAATAACAGATTAATTGCCATATGTTCAGTGAATCACTGCTCTCTTTAGTAAGGCAAAGGATCTAGTGGAAGCAGGAGAGGAAGGGAAAAGGAAAACCTTTTCTTTTTGTTCACAAAACAGTGATTTCAGATTTACAATACCCATCTTTTGCTAGGACAATAAACTGAAGTCATGTTTCATCGTAGTAACTCTATTGTCAATGACATTACCAAGTGATGTAAAAACAAATTTCTTCACCTAAATGTGTTTGCATCTGATAACTGAAAAAAAAATAAATAAATTACACTAGACAAATGAGATTCAGAGGCCACTACACAGTATTTGTAGCATGCTCCAAAACTAACCTACCAACATTTATAAGCTTTCACTCTGTGAGCCTCATATAAAGTAAAAGAAGTCTGTAAATCTGCCTTCTCCAGAAGTGTATGAAGAGGATACCAGAAATTTGCAAATCCCACACTACTTTCTAGGCAGGTATTTGACCCTGGGGTACCGCAGTGGCATCACACTGAACACTCACAAATGCTGCTGAAAGTGCTGCCATTGCAGCCCAGCTGGAGAAGATGCATTGCAAAAGGTCAAAGGAGGTAGAAAACAATTATTCAGAAAATTTAAAAGGCATGATACACGGAATGATATTTAGATGCTTAAAAAATTAAAAAGGAGAGCAAACCAGCTGATGCAATCTGCTTGAGGCACTGCTAGAGAGAACCCAGCTGCCTTAAACGGGGTGTGGAAGCTGGCACTGGGATGGCGGGCAGTCTCCCAGCCCAGCAGTAATTTAGACACTGCCTTTGCTCGGGCAGATCCTCAGGCTGGGACTGGAAAACCAAAACACACTGCTAGACCCTTGTGGGATCTACTGCTTGTAAGCTACTGAGCACAAAAGCAGTTCCATAAATCCCAACCTCTCCATTAACTCTGAGGGAATATTCCAACATTTCAATGTTTTAATGACATAAGAGCAGAGATGTCATTTGCCATCGCTGCCGTTGCAGACATCCCACTCAGAATTCACTAAGGCAATATAGGGACTTGCTTCTAGATACTTGACAGTGCACATCCTCATTTAAATCTGAAAGGTTCATATATTTGCCAGAACTTCATTGCAAAAATTCTGAAATTGATTTTTTTTTTCCCTCAGCAGAAATGCTTTGAGATCACTTGAAAATCATTATCAGTAAAAAAAATGCATTGCTCACTAAGTAGCTAGCATCCCCTCTATTTATTCTGAACATGTATCCATTAAAGCACCCTGATTCATCTGGCTGTGGCAACAGAGTTAAAGTGGATAGTTTGAAAAATATTTCCCTCAAGGCACAGGTGCAAATGGCCAAAACAAAGGGCTCCAGACTAAATATTTAATAAATGCAAAGCCACAAAAAACAACACTTCTTCCACCACAGGTTTTCTGGTTGTTTTTTTCTTTTCCCCGTTGATTTGACAAAGGAGAATAAATAAACAAACATGTCTTTGCAGATTTAAGTATCAAATGCTGAATCATCCAAAAATGGAGGACAATTTACAGAAAAAATATTTAACTGAAATCACAGATATAACAATGATTTTCCATCAAATAAAGTAATAATGTAAATGGATTTCTCATTATTTCCATCTCCGCTCAACATTTCCGTCTCCCAGTCTCCCACAATGTACTTTTAGATACCGAACAATTCTAAACTGGTTTTGAATCCAGAAGAGTGCTCATCTTTAAAGCTGGTGTGAGACCAATACAGCTCACCTACTCCCATAAGTGGAATAAGGGGCAAACAAATGTTTGCCACTTAGAGAAATAATGCTCCTTTACTATTAAATATTTACTACTGGTCTTCTAAAAGGCTTACTCACTGAACTGAAGGGGAAGGTATTTATTACTGACTAGACAATGAAATATTTTCATTGACAGATCCAATACTTGCCCTTAGATATTTGGGTTGCCATAAATATTAAATAATTAAAAATACTCTCCACTGTTGTTTTGTTTTTACAAGTTATATATTTTTTTGCTGATAAGGGATTTTTTAGTATTAATATTTTATTTTGACACATACCCTCACCCACACCTTCCCCTCATTATTTTTCATTTATTTGTTTTGCAGTTTCTGCTTTGTTTTGGATTTTAGTGTTTGGTGTCCCTTGTCTCCTCATTTATACTGACCTTGGGATGAGTACTGAATGCTTCACCAGCACTACGACTTCGATCTCGGGCAGTGTCAGGAGGATATGATGGTATATCAGAGCTTCACTGCGGTTGTATGCAGAAGCTCAGAAGGTCTCTAGTGCAAGCTCATGCTCAGAGCAGGGTCAGCTCCAAGGTCCAGTCTGGTTGCCATCCCAACCTGAGGGATTCTCCTGCCTCTCTGCACAGGCTGATCCAGTTTAATTACCCCCACAGTGCCATTTTCTGTCCCTACACATAGTTTTAATCTTTCCCCATTTCAATTTATGACTGTTGCAGCCCAATTGTCCTCCTGTGTCCCCTGACAAAGCCCTGGGCTCTTACCCATTGGGAACCAGCAGGTTGTCACTTAGCCTCTGAAGCTATCTCTTCCTCAGGCTAGATAAGCCCTGCTCCTTCAGCCTCTCTTCCCAGGGCTAGTGCTCCAGCCTCAGACATCCATTCCAGGCATTGGAACAGGCTGCCCAGGGAGGTAGTGGAGTCACCATCTCCAGAGGTGTTCAAGAAAGGTGTAGACATGGCACTCCGGGACATGGTTAAATGGCCATGGTGGCATATATGTCAACACTTGGAGTCTGTGACCTTAGAGGTCTTCGCCAATCAAAACAGTTCTATGGTTCTATGATCCTAGGGACCTCCACTGGCCTCTTTAGTTTAGAAGCATTTTTCATGTACCAGGAGAACAAAATGTGACCCAGTATTATACTTGGTTTGACAAATGCCAAATACAGGGCAAGACTCACCTCCATTTACTGATTATGTTAATCTCCAGCACTTGCAGAGCAAAACCAACTCACATCCAGCCTTGTGTCCAACAGGACCCTCAGATTCTTCAGCAGTCTTTCAGCAGAACTGCTTCCCAGGTAGTCAGTCCTGAGCCTCTGCAGGGCATTATGTCATCGCAAGTGCAGAACTTCCTAAAATTGAGGTGGACAGTTCCTACTGCCCAACACTCAGCCATAGATTTGGTAATGTCAGCAAGTCAAGTGTGATCTACTCCTAGGGAATTTGTGGGGCTACTCCAAATCACCTTTTCCTCTTTCACATGCCTAGAAATATTCCTCTCCTGAGCCAGGCCTGTGCACTCTCTCAATGACCATCTTGTCCAGTCCACAGAGGAGCTCCAGACATGGGCACCTTTCCTTCATGTGAAAGGTAAATTCTCCTCTTCCCTGCCTGTCTTTATTAAAAAACCCTCTATCCCCTCCTCCCCCAAACACATGAGCTTTGTTCCAATGTTCTGCATCCACTGACAAGACTTCATTTTGAAAAAGAAAGCTGTACCAACCCTACACTTCCATTTCAGTTCTTGCCTCCATGTGATATCTTCTTGCTAACACAGCTACACATAAAAGCTCAGAATCAGTACGTTTATAATTTAGAAAACGTGAGGTCTGGGGACGCTACACAAGCTTAGTGTTTTACTAGTGTTCTACTGTGCAAGTTTGGTGAGTGATCACCTCAAAGCCTTAAGATCCCTAGAGTGTCTTCACTCGTTTCTGGAAAAGGCATAACTTGTTGGACCACTTCTTTGGTTCATCATCTTTTTCTGTAGCATGGACACCCACTGGGAGACAGTAAGCTCACTCGGTTGATGAGCCCCCAGGTTCTAACGCTGACAGTGATTTATGAAGCAGCAAGCCATGTAAAGAGACTGTCCCTTTGGGAATTTTCTCTTCAGCCATGGAAAAATATAATCATAAGGAATATTTGTTAGTAGGAAACTGTGGTCTGATGGTTCAATTATTGCTTTTACTATGGCATGCTACTATAGCATATCATCATATGTTAACATTTCATCAAGAGAATCCCAGTCACGTGACAAGCTGTATTTATACATTCTAATTATGCAATTAATAATCTTGATAGAACTGTTTTAGTAATCATGGCAGATATTTGCCATATGCACACCAGGGGATCACACAGAGAAATTTATAATGCTGTAAGAAGCTGAAAACACCCTTCCCCTCTACAATGAAAATATAAAAATCTGTGTTAAGGCCATTTCATGTGGTTTGTGCAGGAGATGGCTGTTGTAAAACCAACACAACAGCTTCACGTCTCATTACAACCAGTCACCCACCTGAGACTAAAGGGACACAACTACTGCTCTTAGACGTGCCCAGTTTGGGGTACTTCAGTTACTGGTCAAAACAAACATGAAAATACAGGAAGGCACAACCTTCTATTTTTAAATGTTGCTTGGAGCTGTTTTGAATATCAGATGGAAGAATCCACTGAGCTCAGTAAGTAAAAAGAAGAATTATAACTAAGTTGCTCATGAAACTCAGCTGACCTCATTGGTTTGATAGGCAAACAACTATTCTTGCACAGTTGAAAATCAATGTTGACACAGCAATGAAGTTTTACCCATGTATTACACAAACATAACCTCCAGCACAGAAGATGTAAAGATAAAACTAATCTGACCTTAGCAAAGGTCAACAGGTAATACTGTAGCACTAGAATGAGAAGAGCTGTAGTTAGAAGCCAAGGCAGCAACAGGTAATCTCTACATGAAGAGCCATTACCAAGAGAATACTCAGGCTTTGAGAAGAGTTTAATTAAAATTGCTATCAGCTACATCATGAGAAAGCTAAAAGCAGTTGAAAATCCTTTTCTCCAGTTTATTTTTAAATGAAAAGTATCTACAGGATGCACTGAACCAAGCAGTGGAGCTTGATTCAAACTTGCTTTGTATTTTCTCTTGGCACTCTAGGTGAGCAGAAGAACAGTGCAAAGCTGACCCTTACAGACCTATTTTCCAGAAGCTTTGCAACTCACAGATAGCATGGTCTAGCCACTTCTGTCCATAAGAACCTCAAACCTTCATGTGCTATGTTGACAGAGCCCATCCAAGTATTATTTTATATACACTGCCAGATTGCAGAGATATTTTTAAAGACAATTCTGTTTAATGAAATAGCAAATATATGACCATTAAATTATCTACATAGATAATTATACACTCTGGAATTGATTCTAAATATTAATCATCCTCAATTGATAGGTTCTGGAATTTCCAACCACTGAAACAATTTCTTTGACCAATTGACATTTCAGCTAGGAATTCTGGAGCATACCAACTTAATGGAAGAAGTTCTTCATCATAAGGGTGGTGAGATTCCAGAACATGTTGCCCAGGAAGGTGGTAGAAGCCCCATCCCTGGATGTTTTCAAGGCCAGGCTGGATGTAGCTCTGGGCAACCTGATCTAGTGGAGGGTGTCCCTGCCCCTGGCAGTGGGGCTGGAACTCGATGATCCTTGGGGTCCATTCCAAACCTGGCAATTCTGTGATTTTGTTAATGCACAGCCAAAACGAACAAGTGACGAGACACTGAAGGCAAGCACCGGTTAATCGCTCAGTTAAGAACAAAACTGCCACAAACAGACCAAAATCAAAAGCATGTTCAGATGCATACTGGTAGTGGAAATTATCCTAATGCAGATCAGCTACATTTTGTAATGAGAAGTAATTTTTAGCCACAATACATTTTTAGATACCCATTTTGTGGTTTTTTTTTCCAAGTAGCATAAGGATTGATTACAGGCATATGAGGATCTCAGAGAAGAGAAATACAATTTTCCCAATAATATATAAAAAATAACAAGATAAGCCACAATAGATTTTGAGCAACAATTTGCTAAAGGTATAAAAAGTACAATTATATTTATTTTCCTAGCTTTCCAAAGCAAGAAAACTGCCACAGAGAATTGGGGGCAAAAATATGATAAAGATGCAATAGATATGCCCCTGAGACTTAAGGCAATAGCAGAAATATTAAGTAAACACCAGAGCTTGGTAAGTTCCCACTCTGGAGCTTTCCTTGAGGAGTCAGGAATCAATGCCTGGAATGAAAGAGGCAGGGGGAGAGATTTCAACAACAAATGATGAATTCAAGAAAAATCTCTTGGAATAGGTGTCATTCAAAGATAAATAGCTCTTTTGTGTGTCACTTCGGAACAAGCCTCACATGTTACTCTACCAAGCTGCCTCCAGTTCTTTATAACTAGCACAAAATTTCTCCATTAACATCTATAAGACCTCATCAGAAAACAAAGAGAAGACGACAAACAGCAGTTTAGAAGAGGAAAGACGACAGGCCTCTGAAATCTGAGTATTTAATTTGGATTAATATGAAACAGTATTAATAGGCATATATTAATCTAATACAGGCAGACCTGCTAGCACAGCTTCTATCAAATTCAGTCTTACCTTAAACTAAAAAAAGTAAATAAATATTTGAAGTAGCCAACAAGTACATTATTCAGGGTGACTTTGTTGTTACAGCCTATTTTAATTTCTTAAAAGCTTTTCTCAAGGTCCTTCAAAGACACTTACAAAGACTAAGTACTCACAGGATAAAAGGAAAGGCTCTCTGTATGCATTTGTAACATTAAAAAAAGCAAGGCATGGTGGATGAGAATAAATGGGCAGTTTCCACAATGACTGGGAATTTGCAGGATGGTTCCAGAGGCACTCATGCTGGTCAATGGGTTCATGATAAGAAGACAGTATGAGAGACAACAAAATTTGCAGGTAATTCAGAGTAATTTTTCATTATTTTTCAGTTTTGTTTTTTTTTCAGGTTAACAGCAGAGGAAGCCTCCTCATGCAAAGTTGAGCATGGACAATGTGGAAGATGTGTTTATCAAAGTTGAGAGTGTGATGTAACACACATCTTTAATCAAGATAATGACCAGTAAGCTCAGAAACATGGAATACTCTCTGAACAGAGAAAGTTGTGCACTTCCAGCTTGGAAAGCAGTTTCAGAGTGGATATACTGAAATTATACGAAATATTAATCAAGTAAACAACAACTATTTTTACCTCTTTTCAAGCACATGGAGAATTACAGTATGCCAAAATTACCAAGAAATGTATCTGGAACTGAAAAGATGTACTTGTTGATACATAGAATCATAGAACTGTTTTGATTGGAAAGGACCTCTAAGATGACTGAGTCCAGACCTGTACCTAACACCACCACAGTCATTAAACCGTGTCCTCATGTGTCACGGCTACACATTTTTTGAACACCTCCATGGATGATGATTCCACTCCCTGGGCAGCCTATTCCAATGCCCAACCACTCTTTCCAGCCTAAACTTCCCCTGGCACAATTTCAGGCCGTTTCTTCTCATTCTATCACTTGATACTAGGGAGAAGAGACCAATCTCCACCTCACTACAACCTCCTTCCAGGTAGTTGTAAAAAAGCAATAAGGTCCCCCCTTAGCCTCCTCTTCTCCAGACTAAACAACCAAAGCCTCTCCTCGCCAGACCTGTTCTGACCAGCTTTGTTGCCCTTCTCTGGACATGCTCCAGCACCAAAATGTTCTTCTTGTTGTGAGGGGCCCAAATCTGAAGCCAGTATTTGAGGGGTGGCTTCACCCTTGCCTAGTACAGGGGGCATGATCATTTCCCCACTCCTGCTGGCCACACTGTTCCTTCTAGAAAACAGGATGATGCTGGCCTGATGTTGTTCTGAAAACCAGAAACAAACATTTGTGGGGAAAAAGTATACCAATGGAAATAAAAAAACCCCAAACCAACGAAACTTGAGGGCACCATTGAGAGTCTGGAATATCTGCAGTATCATGCTTGTGGATGTCAGGAAAGCCACCAGCCAGGTAAACACAGTATTCACGTGCCCTGTTCTGACACACTAAACACAGAACACTTAGTTTGCTGGACCAGAACGATCTCTGGTCTGACAATGCTTACAGTTTTGTTTGCTCAACAAAGCTTTAGCCTCACAAATTATCCCTGATAGCAATATTTTAACAGGATCAATTCAGCAAAGCAAAATGGTTCAAATCACTTGCTGATTACTCCATACTTTGAAATATAATTAAGGTTAATACTTCAAAGTCAGCACTTGAAGAGGATTTTGTAACTTTAGGCAAGTGTGTTTGGAATGCTTTATTCTTTGAAACAGCTTTTCCTGATATCCCATAATAGTTTGACTAACAAACCAAAATCCACAAAGATTTAACCAGGCTGCTTGTATTTTGCATGTAACACAAAGCAATGACAGATGTCTCAAGGTTTTTCTCACTTGCAAATCACCTACACTGTGGATTTACAAGCAGAAGACATGCACAGCAGAGGGGACCTCACATTCAACCCCCTTTTTTTTTTCCATGATGGGATGAGTGATCCTAAATATTCTAGAACTGAATAAAACAAATTCAAGGCTTAACTGTGAACCAATGGAGAAAGACTTTCCAGTTGAAGGTCACATGGGGCAGATGTTGCTACACCTTAGAAGTGCACATAAATCTCATGAAGTGGGGGAAAAGAGAATAAATGATTTTCCCATCAGTTTTTATTACAGCACCATTCTGATCTCTTGGATCTGAGGTGCAAAGCTATCCATCATTGCTGTAGCTTAAAAACTGTGAATTATACACCAAGACTCCAAGCAGCTAAAGATAAAAGGAGAAACAAAGATGGTACTCAGATGGCAAAAGACTCATCATACCACAAGTGAAAGAAAGGAGATCAAATGCATACAAGGAAGGCAGTTGAGGGACTTCTAGGGAAACAACAGACACACAGGTCAGTGCGACAGGAAGAGTTTTTAGCATATTAGCAGATGGTTGCAGACATATTTTCACCAGGAAACACAAGGAAGAATTTCAAGGGCAGATGTGGAGGAGGGCTCAGTAGGTGTTTACAGGAATTCAATTCCTTCCCAGTAGAAGGGCAGCACGGGGGGAAAACCCAACTTGTTTAAAATCCTCAAAACTGAAGGAGACAGTCTTACATCACAAACTAAGTGGATGATGGATCACACCCTCAGTTTTGAGGATGAGTTCTGCAACTGAAGACAAACAGCTTCTGTATCACACACAGCCAGGGATTCCATCTCCCTGTCACAGCAAAGAAATTGTCACTGGTGAAGCAAGGGATTTTGAGTGACCCCTGCAGCAGCATCCTGGATTGACGCCAGAAAGCAAAACTGTATTTTTCACCCCAGAAAAAAGAATGATGCAACAATAAACATGGAAATCTCAGTCCAAAGCAGTACTTATGAATGTCAACCTTAATAAAAGGTTTAAGTTAGAAATAATACAGACGCACAATCGGGCTTAAGACTATCACAGGCGCAGCACTCATGTCATCTTTGCTCTCTTTTCTCTTTTTTTTTGACTTGGTAAAACAGTCTATAAACCCTGAACATGTACAGGCTCCTCAAAAGAAATAGGTCAGTAGCCTCCAAAACAACAATTTTTAAAAAATATTTTTAGATACTTGCCTTTTATTCTGTACCTGAAGGTTACTCTCACATACAGAATCACAGCTGAACACAGCTCATTATACCTTCCTGCAGCTTGCAAAACTCGAAGATAGAGGTGTCTCTGGTTTCATAATTAAAACTGAAAGACAAACCCTTTCTTTTTGGAGTCTCAACTCCCATCTCCAATTTCAAACCATTTACCTTGATGTTATTAAAATCTCAACATGTCCAAAGTATTGAATTACTCAACACTCAGCAGCTGCTTGACCTCTCTCATTTAATCTCCTCCCTAGGTGAATACCCAAATTGAATTAAATGTTTACTAAATACATGCCTCAGGGTGGAAATCTGTGCCAGTTCTGAGCCTTGTGCTAAGAGGGATGCTGTTGATGACCACTAAATAAGGAATTTGGTTTTCTTTACACCAACAGTTTTGTTGTAAGAAACATAAAACTCTGCCAAATTCATGGCAGAACAAGAAGAAGAAGAAATACCTCTGAATCTTAACAGATTCTCCTAGACTGTATTTAACTACCACATTTTTTTATGCTTTACTTTCACTTTATATTAGCACTCCTTAGTACAGAAATACCTCCAACTTCCATATCAAACTTCCCAGAATGTATCAACATCTTTCCCAAGCCTGCTCCTATTAAATTGGCTCTGTCCAGGTCCAAGCCTTTTAGTTACTCATCCAATTAAGTCTTACGACATCTGCTACAGCTTTTCTGCTTTCTTTTAACCTTTAAAATGAAGAAATAGCAGCTGTTTGAGCTCGTGATTATTGAGTTCACCAGCCAACTTGCTTCATTTCATCAAAATCTACACCTTTAAATAGAAAACTTCAAATCTGATCTCAGCCATGTTTCCTTCCCACACCCCGAATCAGCTCATGGAGATGAAAATAACTCAAAGAACTTTTTCCACTGACAGTGTTCCTATGACATGTCCATTACTTTGCAAAACTCAAATTGGGAGAGCTTGCTTTTGCTTTGATTCCTTTTGCTTTTTGTAAGATCACCTGCAAGTTGCTGCACTGAGGAATGGCTGGGCCATACTTTTAGCTGTCCCTCACTGCTGCCCAGTACATGTCAGGGAACATGAAGTCTCTCACATAGCTATGTGCTTCTGGCAAACCTTACTGCGCAAGGTCAGTCAGTGTTTTACCCAGGCCTACTAATACCAGACCTCCAAAGCAGTACTGGGATGTTTTTTTTGATTCTTCCTGCATTATTTTATCTACATTTTTCATTTCTTTATGTTATCAGTCCAAATATGTTACCGCATTGAATTTTGTTCCCCCAGACTGGTACATGTCTTAAGTGTAAATAAGTCTACTACCATACTCTTATCCATTCCTCAGCTGCCACTGAAAATGAACCAGCAACTACATCAAAAAGAGGCAAAAAGTAATCATAAAATAACCTAGGTTGGGAGGGGCCTTAGAAATCATCAAATCCAACCTTGCTGCCATGGGCAGGGACACCTCACAACTAGATTTGGCTGCTCAAGGCCTCATCCAATCTGGCCTTCAACACCCCCACCAAGGAGGCAGCCACAACCTCCCTGAGAAACCTATTTCAGAGTCCCACCAACCTAGTACTGAAGAACTTCTTCCTAAGATCCAGTCTAAACCTACTCTCCCTCAGCTTCAAATCATTCCCCCTTGTCCTATTCCTAGACACCTTACGAAAAGTCCCTCTCCAGCCTTCCTGTAGGATCTCTTCAGGTACTGGAAGGCAGCTCTAAGGTCCTCCTGGAAACTTCTCTTCTCTAGGCTGAACAATCCCAGCTCCCTCAGCCTTTCCTCATAGCAGAGGTGTTCCAGCCCTTGACTCATCTGAGATTACAGAAGCAAACCAAAATCCCACATGCACTTTGGCAGCTAACAATAAGCTCCATGCTGCCATTTATTAGGTGCTTCGTTCTCTGTATAGGCCGATGGCTATCTTCACATACAAGCCAAAGTACTACCCAATTTTATACCCTCAAACCAAACAAAATAACGATTTTGTGCTTTGATTTATGAGCATTTCATACTCATGAGTATGAAAGCCACGATGCAGTTGTTAGCCATGTTAAAGTGCTCAGGTCCATTCTCCAAATCAAAGCACAGGCTTGCTCATACTCATCAGTAGCTTTATTTATAACACTGACATGTAAGTCCTGGCAAGCACACAGAACAGAAAATACTACAAGAACATGCAAACTAAGTAAGTTAACTCAACATGGACCACCAACTTCAGAGAACTGTTATGACAGCACATCCCAAGCAAATATTAAGCATCTACTTGGTACACAAGTGACCCAAAATTCTGTAGGAGAATTCACAGTCATCTGAGCAATTCTATATTCCTACTGCAACACATTTGCTACTGATCACATTCAAAATAACAAAGCAATGCCATTTACCCAACATTTAACTTTCAAAAGCGCTCACATGTGGCACATGAACTCAGAAATAAGATCAGAAATACAAGAAATCAATTTAACAAGGGGTTCAGTAAGATGTGGACAGCAATAAAAGTCTTGGAGTTATTATAGAAAAATGCAGATGCTGAACAGCTTATACTACAAGAGTAACAATTAAAGACATAGGCAATTTTAATAAATAAAATAGACAACTCACAGAAGTAAGGGCCATTAGGAAGCATTCATTATGTCACAGTACACTTAAAATCCAGACCTCAGCTCAGTTCTAGCCCTGTCACCAAAATTATTTAAACTGAATAAAAAATATCCATCTCAAAATAGTGGAGGAGGAAGAAGCATTTATCTTCCATTTTTCTAGCTGTACTATTGTCTCACTGTCAGGTTGTGGAGTGGAGGAGAAAGCACAGGCCTTGAGAAAAATCCAACTGCCTTCCAGAATTCCTTAAGCCATGGGGAGAGTCTGGTATGAGCTGCTGCTCTACAAAACCTAGCAAAGCTTCTGTTCCTGCCAGCTCACTCTGTCCTCTGACCTCTTAAGTACAGGAACCATTCTCCTCTCCCTCACTCTCTCTGTGTCTGGAAAACAAAACATGTAAATCTGAGGCAAAGCTGGTCATGAACTTGAAGGATACCAGGACTATTAAATCTCAAGTTGAACAAACACGTCTGTGTTATTTAAATAAAAACGTTGCTCTTTGAACTACATTGATAAGTCTGTCAAAATGGTGCAAGAAATAACAAAACACACTGAATTTCAGATGCTTCCATTCAGAGGAAGCTGTAATTTAATGCACAGGGAATAAGCAGATTCAGAACCTGGGAGACTAAATCCCTCTGTACCATACTGCCAATTTATCTTTGCATAAATCACCACAACAGCAACTCTGTGTTTAATATATTATAATGATATTTAAAGGAAAGCAATAACCCATGGAATGAGATTTCAATATTGCACACCAGGCTAATGCAGTGGTCAACAGTTCTCAGTGGCAGTAATTGCTAAAGAGATGCAAACAAATTTGCCTTCCTCTCAGATTCTATCAAAGGAATGACTTCTGCAAAACCAGTTCCCTGTCCACAATCAGTAACACCATGAGAGACTGACCTCACCAACCTTTGCAAAGATGCTGACAAAGCAAAACCCAGTGTTACTGGGGAGGGACAGGGAACACGCCTAGGGACAGACAAGAAATCAAGGATATACACAAGGCAGCAGACAAAACTGCAGTCACACATGACAATGCCAGTACCTGACCTTTAGCTGTAGGCTCCTCCCAGCACAGGGACAAAATTCATCAGGACAGCAAGAAGCCAGGTCCCCAAAGCAGCCAGGTGGGATGCAGGCTGTGCATTGGATTTATCCCAGACATTGTTTTACCAGAGCATAACACAGTGAGGCTCACTGCGGTGTTACCAGTGGAGTGGCAAGATGTCACCCTATCACCCTACAGTGACCAAAAAGCTGGACATGAGACATCACTTAATCCAATTCCCATTCGTGTTCCTAAACAAAACCAACCAAACCATAACCTACATTCCACAGCAAGAAAAAAACAACTATCATTAGGTACCTGTCTCATCTTCTGCAGCCCTGGCAAACACACCACACCTCTCACAGAGCAACATTATCTAAGGTGTCTGCAAAAGACATTAGGTATCGAAGTTGAAACACTTCTACATTTGAAGCAGTGACTAACTAAGCATATGCTAGATTATCCCACAATGCTTAAAACAGAGCAATAGAGAGGAGGCTTTAGACTTGCTAAATCTTCTGCTTTTTTCATCATAATTTACGCTCCAGGACACCGGGTGTTAGACATTGCCATTACCACCAGTTGTTTTTCAAGCTATAACTTTTAAATCTAGTGGAGAATGGGCAAAAAACCTCACATGTTTAACTGAAGTACACATCCCAGATAATCCCACAAACCATTTCAGTTTTGTAGAAATCTTCTAGCAGCTTTTCTGAGGTATGTTTAAAAATAACAAGGTGAAGAATGAAGTGGGAACCAAACGAAAGCCAAGTAGCATCGAGTTTTCTTTTCAAGACAAGCAGCAGGCACAGTAGTAAAAAGCACCCTGCAAGCCAACAGACAAACATAACCCAGCTCATATTTGGAGCACAAATACCATCTGAAGAAGCACTGCAAAGTCCCAGGACTGCTCAAATGACATTCTTCATTTGTCTAAGACAGGAAGATCTGTCTTCATCACACATGTGTACAAACATTTCACTGCCCAGGACCCATGGAACACAACCCCACGGCCACACCAGACTCTGGCTGCAAACACATCATCTGTTACTTGCGGCTGCACTAGCTGACATCATGGGGTACACTCCCAGTCTGACAGAGTAGCAGAAAAGCTTTACAATGAAAACAGTTTTTAAGATCTGGGCTACCAGGGATATCTCACGGTGCTTCCATCTGGCCTTATTTCACTTTTGATCTAGGCTTCAGTTCACTCTCTTGAGCACACATGTAAGCTTTTCCACCACTTCTCTCTGTTCTGACACACACACACACACAAGGCTGATTCAGGATTGACTGTGGTTTAAGTCAGAAGCTGCTGCTATATAAAGAGGTCCAGAACTGAAGCTAAAAATCCTTATGGAATTAAGATGAGGGGCATCAGTTGTTAAAGGCTGAAGAACAGTGTTTGTCCTGAGGAAAAGGTGACATAATACAAATATCATGTATACTTTGAATCACTCAAACCACTTACTATGTGGACATGATTTCTACTTCTGTTAATCCTATAAACTAGGAACACTCCGGGAACAACAGCTTGTTCTCTAGATATGGTTGGACAGTACCTAGGAAATAGTTTCTGGTAAAAAACACTTAATGTTCACCTAAAAAGACCGTACACTGGTCTAAACCACCATACACTGGTCTGTCTTGGGGACCAAAAAGACATTATAACAAGCATCTTTTCTGCAGCCACAGGCAGATGCATCAGGAAGAGACAAAAGCAAAGGAAGTTAGAACAAAGTTGAAGATTAGAGGACTGGTATGAAGAACTATTACATACAAAGTAGTACAAAGACTGCAAAGATCAGAGAGTCACAAAACCAACACAAAATGTTAACTCAACAGAAAGTGGCATGGCACCAAAGCGTTAGTAATCATGAAATAATTACAAAGTATATTACTGTAACAAATTGCCAAGTAAATACGCAAAGCTATCAACACATGAAATCTGTACACTCACTGTAAATAAGATATTAGAAATTACTGGGGTTTAATTAAACTTATTCTGTAAATTTAATAACATTCCACTCCAACTAAAAAATCCACCTCTGCAAACACAGCAGTTGGCTGGAATTCTTTAACCCTGCTTAGCAGTATAATCATAACAAACTCAACTCCTTCGCCAAACCTAAGCAAAATTACTTTAGAGCAAATAGCACCATTTGCAACTTCAGTAAACCCAGCAAGATTTACAAATCCTATACCTTGGTGTTAGACCACCCAGTGTTAAACACCATGCTATTTTTGGGAAACACTTGTATAAAATCCTATCAATACTACTATGAAGGCAGTGGAAAGCAATTTCTTATGAATTCCTTTTGATGGTAACAAATCAGGACTGATTATTACAGGTTTGCATCAAGGTGTGGACTCTAGCAGCCCATGGCTGGTAAGGGCCATGGGGGGTCCACTTGTGCTTCTTTGCAAGCTTATCAATTTGCTCAAGAAACCTTCAACAACCTCAGAATACCCTGGCTCCTCCCTAAAAAACATACAGCCACTCTGAAAAAGGATCTACTAAAGCTCCCTCTAAAGGGATATATTTTATTAAGGATTTTTCCATAGGTCTCCACTCCAAAAACAACCACAAGGTTTAGTTTGCTTGGAGGAGGAGGTCAGAAATTAAGTGCTGGTTCAAGATGTGAATTCAGGTGCACAGGTAACAAATCACAGTCTCCAACATGCTCCAGTCCAGCCTCCTGTCCTGCACACCTACATTTGCCAGCATCCTGGTGACCATGCTGGTAGCCCCTCCAGCATGCACTGGGCAGCCACTGTCGCCTCAGCATATTGCAAAGACAACAGATGAGGATGTGGCAAAATGCATGTGCTGATCATGCAGTGGGGTAGGGGGCAAAAGGGGAGGAAGAACTTGTTCACAAACATGATGCTTTTCATTTCTGTGGCACTGCTAGAGTTTTGAGCTTGTACAAGGCAGCAGGAGTCCAATGGTATTCGATATCCACATCTGGACACATCATTATTCCTATGTCAGGCTGTAAATTCATTTTCCAATCAACATGGCAAGGACACAACTGCACTTTATGCCTAAATACTCTATAGGAAAACATATATTCCAAAACCCAGTGAAAACAGGATGATTAAAACGCAACACTCAAGTATTTAGGCTGCTGCATAAGTTCAAACAGACAGTAGATGAAACCCTGAATCCAGAGGCAGTAGCAGATTCCTAGAGGCATATCTAGGTACATCAAAGCTGAACTGCTTGCTGTTTACTCACTTCAATTCCCCTGCTATGAAGCATCGGCTTCAGAATGCATCTGGAAGCTGTTTGCTTTTTAAAAGTTTGGATGAATTAGGACTGACTCATCAAGAGCAGGAAGAGCCCACAGCTAGGCTGCATGCACATCCAGCAGCTCTACAGCAAGTCTCACTGCATTTGATGGCTTAAAACTTCAGGTTTCAGTGTCAGGAATTCACATGAAATTTTTGGCTTTCATTTTAAGAAAGATTCTTGGTTGGGTTTTTGGTTTTGGTTTTTTTTTTTTACATAGAAAATCTGCAAATGGAACTATATAATGAAAAAAAAAAGGAATGCGAAATTAAAGAAAAACACATTTTATTTTCAGTGCTTGACATGCCAATTTTATGACAGTTCAATAAAATGGCAATTATTCATTAAAGAAAAAAAAAAAAGGGGGGAAAAAGAGTGTTCATGCACAAAGTGCTAGGAAATTCTGCAGCTGTTTTCCCTATCATTCTTCCTTGAGATTCAGGATTCAATCCCTGCTAAGTTTGCTTCCAAAGAGCTTTGCAATCCCCTCCATGTTTTGTAGCCATGGGCGTCACAAAGGTGCTACTCTACTGCTTGGCAGTGACCTGTCACCATGAACCCCAGGAGCCAGTTTCAGAGTCCATCTGTGGCTGCTATTGGTCTGAGAGAGAGAAAAATATTGCAACACGGGCTGGCAGGAGGAGAAGCCACTAAACAAATGTAACATACACAAAACTAATTGAGGCATGAAGTGTTTAATACCAAGAGAAACCCAGTGGCAGCCTGGGTACTGAGAAATTTTACTGACAGTCAGTAATTCAAAGAGGGCTTTGCTTTTTTGTTTTGCACATACACCAAATAGCAATTTTGTTCTAAATATTTGGAGATACATATTAAGATGGCTTTCCAGGCACTCATGGGGAAAGGTAACACTGAAAACAGCTGCTGACAGGCTACCAATGCACCACTAGCAAGAATGTGCTGGAAGTGCTCCTGTAATTACTTTGTGTTTAAGTTAGTAGTTGTGAACTCCTTGGAAGCTGCTGGGTTATTGAGGACTTAGAAAACCTCCCTGAGCCCTCCCCTGGACCTTCCTTTGCTTTCATGTTTTCTTACACCTACATGAAGGGAATTCCTCTCAGCTCCAGGCTGCCCCATATCCATCACACAAACATTCCAGTCATCCCACTGGGTGCAACCAGCACCTCCCAGTGCTGTGCTGGGTGTGCACTGGTGCAAACCTCCACTCCTGTCCCATCAGGTCATGGCAGGGTGATGGGCAGCAATGGGACTGCAAACAGGGGTTGCTTTCTCACACGTATGCAGAGAACAATGGCAGAATTCTGTCTAAAAAAACCTGCTAAATGGAGCACCATTCCCAACTAGGGTCTAGTATCAATATTATTACAGAAAGAAAAAGTTCAAAAGTAAATATTCGGTGGTTGTTTAACATTAAACAACTATCCACAAAAGAAGAAAATTTTCCATTATTGTCAGCAGCAAACTTGATTAAAGGAATCAAATCCTTAGAAGAGACCATTTCTAATGATTTACAATAATTAGAAATGTCTTTTAAAAGTCCAAAAGTTGTTTGTTTGCTTTTATGGGAGACAGACTTTTAAAACTCTAATTTATTACTTTTATTTAAAGTTAATATATGAAAAAATAACCCTCTGACAATAAGAAATACTAATCCTGATACTGGAAAAAAGCCACAGTTCTACAATTTAGAAAGAGGTTTTGAGAAGTTATGTGCACAAACCATAGAGAACGGACTGCAAAAATTCCCCACTCCAAATGGTTGGGTTGGGGGCTTTACTTCCATTTTAAGGCCAGGCATTTCAATTCCCATTTCTAAATTCAACAGGAAACCATGGACAAAAAGTATATTGTTGCCCAGGAGCCAGCAGCTGTTCCTGACACAGACAGGTTAGCACACTCAGACAAGAGAACATACTCCAGAGCAAGGGAAGATCTCTCTCACCACCACCTACTTTCCAACATGAGACAGAGAAGAAATGGAACACAAACATTTTTTAGTATGCATTTAAGTCATCCTGTTTTTTCCAAGTCGAGTGGAGTTTAATATTTTATCTGGACTGCCAAGTAACTCCTGTCAGAAAACCACATGCACTTCGACATAATAAGCAGCCTCTGCTCAAGATCTCTGCTCTGAGAAAGAATTACACACCTCACCCACGGGCAGGGTGGTCTGTCACATTAATGCTGAAGTCTTTTTGGCAGGGCAGAGAGCATGGACGACTGCCTGGTGCACAGATAAAAATAAAAATAAGAAAATGAAAGAATTCTGTACCACTTCCAGCACTCCATAGCCCAAAGCTAGAAACATTAAAAAGCCCCTCCCAAGAAAGCCCTCTCATCTCTTGTGTCTGCAAACCCCCACTCATCCTGCTGAGTAGCTCAGAAATGAAATGTCTTTCCCAAGCTACATAAAGCTGAGTGAATGTTGAGCTCTGGATAGTATTTTTGACTGTAAAGAGAATATGTAACGCTTTAAAGAAAAATCCAGCTGTGGATCGTATCACAGACTCGTGCATGGTGGAATCCTGGCTCAGTTGTCTCACCCTAGGAGAGACCCTGCGCTGGGATACTGCCAGGTCACTTTGTTTTCCCTGGAGATTGCCTGGCCATACAGAGAACCCATGGAGGTGCTGCAAGGTCCATCAGCTGCTCTCCACACAACATGGGTTCAACACGGCTCTAATGGGCACAGAAAACCTCTGCCCTCAGCAGACCCCAACAAACCACGCTGTTTTGCCTGCTTCCCTGCCTTCCTCCACCACTCTGTCTGCCTCCTGGATGCTGACATAGTCAAACACTTCCAACATATATCATTCTGAATGTGTGCAACTGCCACATTTCCCTCAAACAAGGGCTCCAAATGAAGACTGTGTCTTTGTTTCATTACCACTGCTCTCACTGGTGGTATAAAGCAGGGTTGCTGAACATGGAGGTGCTCAGATTCAGAAATCTGCTTTTTCCTCTGAGACAAATGGATATTAGATGCTACTGGACTACTTTTTCTTATTCTTTTTTTTTTTTTTTTTTTTTTTTAAATTAAGTCTTGTTTTCAAAGAGATAAAACTCATGCAACATCTATTAATCATAAGTGGTACGATAGTGTATTAGGCTACAGCTGGCACCTACAATGACAGACTGCTTCAGGAAAGAAACTGCTGTTTAGGCTCACTAATCAGCTGTGTAATTTAAGTTTGTTTCAACACTTATTTGAAACAGAGGTTTCAAAGTGTGTTTGTGGGTATGTCTGTATTCTACCATAGAAACAAGGTGAACTCATCCAGTTCTCTACAGCAAGGTGGGTACAAGAGCAAGAATGCTGCTCTAAGACACTGATGAGATTTCCTGCAAGCCACTGCTCTTTTCACCACACTGCTCAGGAAAGCAGATCAAGTCCACCAGAGAAAGCTGGGTCACAAGTTATTGCAAAAGAAAAAATAAGAACTACATGATGATGCCTTGGCTGAGTAACACGGGTAAGCAGCCATTTCACACCATGCCAGGAGAGCAGAGGGTTTGTGTTAAGAGATCAGAACACATATCCTAAATTCTGTGAAATGATCAAAGGAAAACAGCAAGGAGGAAGAAAAAGCAAGATGAATTTCAAAGCCTGCTGAAGCAGTGAGCACTCCCTAATGCTACTGCTTTGCAAATTGCAGCTGCACAACTTCTGCCAAACACTCCTTCTGTACCATCTCGTGGTGCTTGCAGTTTTACCTTGCTCTGAACACTCATATTTCTTATCTTCTGCCATGGATTTACAGGGATGAAATATTCCACAGCATTACCTGAATGATGAGAGAAATGCTCACAGAAAACTAGATCTTTTTACCCCGTTGCGCTTCCAGGCAACCAAATCAGAAACTCTGAGCATCTTCCCCTCATTTACATCTCCTAGCTCAGATTCAACATTTCTCGTGTCTTTCAGTCAAAAGCATATAAAATAACATGTTGGAATGCACCATTCACAAGTGATATTTGGAGGAAGGAGAAGTAGGGAATTGCTTTCTGGGACAAGGAGCTCTTTACACCATTTGGCTAAAACAGCAAAGCAGCCCAAAGACAGCCTTTGCAGTAATGCCAGAGACAGCTGAAGAAGCAATGTGCAACCTGATGAAGAACAACAACTATTTTTTCAACCTTATTGATCAAATAAAGTTGTGCTTTCCATTCTAGGATATGTTCCAACAACAGTTCTTATACAAGTATACCCCCATCACACACTTTTTTATATATACATATATATATGCAATGAAGATAGTCATAGATATTATAGATAGAATCACAGAATGGCTTAGCTTGGAAGGAACCTCAGAGATCATCTATTCCACCCTCCCTGTCCTGGGCAGTGATGTATCTCAACTAGATTTGGCTGCTCAAGGCCTCATCCAATCTGGCCTTCAACACCCCCACCAAGGAGGCAGCCACAACCTCCCTGAGAAACCTATTTCAGAGTCCCACCAACCTTGTACTGAAGAACTTCTTCCTAAGATCCAGTCTAAACCCACTCTCCCTCAGCTTCAAATCATTCCCCCTTGCCCTATTCCTAGACACCTATGAAAAGCCTCTCTCCAGCCTTCCTGTAGGATCTCTTCAGGTACTGGAAGGCAGCTCTAAGGTCCTCCTGGAAACTTCTCTTCTCTAGGCTGAACAACCCCAGCTCCCTCAGCCTTTCTTCATAGCTGAGGTGTTCCTGGATCATCTTTGTGCCCTCCCGTGGATCCAACAGCTCTGTGTGCTTCTTATGATGGGGATACCAGAACTGGAGGTGTATTCTTATACTGTTATAATAGGACTAGGAGAAAGGAAAGGCTAACCTGTATCTTGCTGGCTTATGGCTCTGGTGAATAGGCAAGAAGTACAAGCATCTTATGGAAATCTCCTCAATATCTAAAATCCCAATGAGCATGGAAATTTCCTCAACTACTCCAGGAAATAAGCAGTCCAAGACAGTAGTCCACGCTACTTCAGCAGAAAAACAATTTCCCAGTAAGACTTCCTTCATATGTATTTCCTACTCATTCTGTGCACAACACCAAGAAGGGGTCAGAAGAGAAACAAAAGACTTCTGTCAGCATTTCCAACAGGAGTGCTTCTGTGCCATGCAAATTTTTTTAATCCATGTAAAGACAGCACTGTTATTCAGTTAGATTCTTGGATGTTCTACATTTTACTGTTTTGACAGAAAGTCTCTCATAGGTCCAAATGCTACTAAAATAAGCTGAAAGACCCAAACCCAACATCCAGGTGTATTTTTCAGCTGCTGTTTCTCTGCTGTAAACACAAGCAGCTTAGATCTGTTTTCATGTTGGTTGTACTTTGGGCATCTCTTCCAACACTCACAGATTCTCCAAAAACCTCTGAAAAACACTTCACCTTCTTCATACACTCCGGTTACACCATGCTTCTGCCACCATTGCACTGAGGATTTGCTCCAAAGACTAGCAGCAATACTTCGTCTTTTCTGTTCTTGTATCTCTGCTTCTCAGCTCTTTGCATGACCACACAAACCATCTCCATGAAAACAGGACCCTTGTCACAGAATCCCTTCTACTGTCTGCTCCTACAGATATTCACTGAAGGAAATAAATTAATTTCATTCTAATATATTTTAGCTTTCTCCAAATACATGAACAAAGGAATAGATTATTACAAACCAGGTGAAGACAGCAGAAGAGATTTTGTACTCAATTTTCAACATATTTTGCAGCATTTCATTTTGTGAAAGAAAGAAGATATAACCCTTCTCCTAGTGTGTGAATATGGGGTTTCAGATCTATTCTTTGGGATTTTTATGCTTCTATGAAAACCCCTTTGGATTTAGTTTAAGTAATTTCTAAAAAAAGAGCAATAATAAAATGATTCTACAGAGAGATTAATTACTTACCCTGCACAAAGTTTCTCCAAAGAGTTTATGAATACTGTGTTCCTCATTCACCAGAAAAAATGACAAAAAATATTCCAAAACCATCTGAAACCAGTTATGAGAAGGGTTTGCTGAAGCTCCGGTGGAGATAGACATGAAGATTAAACAAATCAGAAGCAAGGAAGCCTCCTTTGAAAATACAGTTTATGAAACAACAACAGCTTCTATCCAAATTCCAGGCTTGGGATATAAGTAAGACTAGAATTAAGTCATTTAAAGTTGGCCTCTGGCTGTGGTGCTGCCATCTCAGCACTGCCGAGAACCCTCAATAATCGTTTAAGTCAACAGGCATTAATAGCTCTCACAGCAGGATTAAGCGCTTTCACTTCTGCCCTCTATACCTCTCAAACATCGACTGTAGGGTATCAAAGATTTTATGTTTGGTGCACCTGAAGAAATAGCATGTTCTTCTGTGTGAAGAGGCAGGACGGCTCTGATATTCATTGCTGTAGTACATGGGTCTTAATAAAAATAAAAAAAAAAACAAGCCCAGAAGCCTCTGATGTAGAAATGTTGGGCTGTGCACCACTGTGCCAGTCCCAGCTCTGATCTAAAATGGTGGGTGAGAAACGTCCACCATGTAAGGGGCAAAACAAAGCCACTTAACATGTCCTTGGGGGGAGATTAAAACAATAAAAGGCTACAAATTAATCAGGTGGGGTTTCCCATACTAAAATGCAGTCGCCTCCCAGATTGTGATGTTCTAAGTGCTGGTCTGAACTCGAAACTATTTCAACACTATGCATCTCAGGCTCTCACAGACCCTGCCTAGATCACCACTGCCACATTTCTTAGCATAACTGAGACTGAAGTCTGCCTACGCTCTTTCTGCTCTGATAATTTAAAGATGGCAGTCTCAATTGCTCTCAAAAACTCCACTTAGTGTACAGCTTGATACCACTTTATATAAGGAAAATCCTATCAAAAAATAAAAAATCATGGCTGAAAAGTCTGCAACAGTCAAAAAAAAACCAACCCAAACCAAACTAAAACAATGAAACCAGGAATTACAAGGGAAGAAAAAAAAGAGAGAGAACAAACCAATCAAGAAAAACAAACCAAAAACCCCTGGCTGAAGATCCAAGGGAAGCAATGGATTTTAAACATGCAAGGGAAAACAAATCTCTTTTTATTATGGAAAATACAACTCAAGAGTTGACTAAAGAGTGTGAAATCAAATGTCAGTCAAGCAAAAGAGAATGTAGTGGAATGACTTCATTCCTTCTTGTTTCATAAAGAAAACGTAAATACAGAGCATTTAATTTCTCAATAGAGAAATCTTCTTCTTATTGAAATGTTAAGCAGGGATTAAAGATACAATAGGTTATAACTCAGTCCTTAGTTATGTTTGGTTTTCTTGAGGAATCGTGGGATATTTTTGGCATGAGTAGGGTTTTTTTTTCTCGGTTACCTCCTCAAAATCAGGTTCGTTTACTCATACACAGGTTTTTTTGTCATTCAAAATAAATCCAGTTTATTACTGTCTTTTTAATGCTACTTGGAGTACAGTTGAACAATGCTCAGAAACAGCAAGAATCGCAGCTCTGAGTTGCTAAATGACACGAAATCACAAAAGAACCAAGGGTGCCAGAGGCCACACAGAGTCCCAATATTAAGATAGGCATCGGAGTCGCAGGAGTTTTCACAGAGCATACTTTCCTTTTGCTGAGAAATACTCTTAAAAGCAAAGTTATACTCTATGCAACACCAAATATAATGTGAGCCTTTTTCTGTACCAAGCTGCATCCAAGCAGAATTTAATATTTGCATGAGCATGTGTTGCTCTTCTTGCAGATCCCCACAAACAACACTGCAAACCATTTGTGTGCCTTCAACCCAAGTAAACTCATCAAGAAACTGAGTGGAAAATAGTTTCAGTGAGTTTGCTGTTACCACAGAACATCAAACAAACCTCCTGCTAACTGCAAACATCAAGCTGTCAAAGCAACAGGGTTTTTTTACTGTTAAAATGGTCATGCAAAACACACTTAGCAATATTTCATGAGCACATTCAGGTCTAACAAAAGACGGGAGACGTACTTTAAGCAGGACACTTTAATTAACTTGTCACAGTAAGAGCAAATGGGCTGTTCCGAGACACAGTGGGTAGAGTGTGTCTGAGGCCCCCAACACAGTGAGTCAACATGCTAGCACAGCACTGGGGACTGCGCTTAAGTCACTGAAGTTCCAGTTTTCAAAAGGTTTTTGGTTTTTCTTTGGCTGGGATAGGTATGCATATACACTGCAGATTGACAAGCAACTTCATCCAGGCTCCACTCCAGTGGATGGAGGTGTTCCCATGCACCACTCATCCCACTAGGACACAGACTGGCTACGTACATAGCGCAGCATAATGCCTGGAGACAACCCAAGATTCAACACTGACTCCCACCGGGCCTCTGTCACAGAATGATACAGGGGTGAATAAGTGTATGTGTAAATGTGTCTGGGTAGGTATATTTTAATTCTACAGCCTCCTCAACAACCCAAGAGAACAACTCTTCCCATCAGGGAATTGTCCGGTTCTGAGAATGGAACTACAGCTCACACCCTTACCTTGTTTCAACAGGAAACGTAGAGAAAGGCTTTAGATTAAAGATGGCAATCCAGAGTAAAAGAACACAAAGCAATTTGTTGTTGCCTCAGACAAACATCCACCTGTTCACTGAGAGGACACACTTCAAGTTCTTCACAAAAACACCATCACTCTGGTAAACAAGAGGTTCGGGATCTTTAATGTCATCCATGAAACAAATGTCAGTACCTTTTTCTCTGAAAAGAGATTCTTAGAAGCACCACGAGGTGTTTCTTCAGAGAGGTTTATTTATTAGGTGGGTGAAGTGACACACATCACCTGTCACACTAACTGCTGAAGGTACCTCATACAGCACTTGGCAGCCTCCCATATCCACATACCAGCTTCAATGAAATACAGAACAGAATATTGCTGACCTGGGTGGAACTGCATCTACACAGGGAGGGACAGAGGTTCTCTGAGAAAATTTTAAGGCCTTCTTTGCTGAGCCCATGCCACAGAGCAGACCTGCTGCATCCAAGAGGAACAGGCCTATACCAGGAATCAGCATGGAGTCCTAGCTCCACGCTTTCCACCACAGCTGCCTGCCCCTAGATGTAGCAGCTTTCTAGGAGCTCTAACAGCCACTGCTACAGACTTTCTTATCATTGGCTTACTTGAGCAGTTATGTTCAACTCGGATAAAAGTTGCAGTGTCCCAACCTCAGTGTCATCTGCTCCCAAATCTGATAAATATATGAACAACTTCTGAATTACATGGTTTACAAAGTCAAGGCTCAGCCTTTGGGCTTAAAAACTCTGATAGCAAATCAAAAGCATTCTCTGGCAAAAAAACCCTTCTATTACTAATATTTTCTGGTACTCCACTATTTTCTGGTACTCCACTTATTGTGGCAGTCAAAATGGAACATATTTCCTGTAATATCCCAGTACTAAGAGCTGTTTATCAGGGCAGGCTGCTACTTGGTGGCTTCATAGGTGCACTGCATTATTTGCAGATGCTTTTCTATGGAGCTGAATCCATAGCAGTAACAGTGAAAACATTCCATAGCACATTGCTGCCACAGTTACACAGCTATGAACACACAGTTTTGAGATCAGAAGGCTGGTGGTTCTCGAGAGTTCTCAAGACATTATTATTTCACTCTACAAGGTGAAAGATAGGGGATGTCAAAGAGACACTGGAATAGTTAACCTAAGAAAATCCTCAGTAAGGAACTGAAAAATCCATACATCCCAAAACTGTAAATGGGTGCACAAAGCAAACAAAAAAATGATTGCAGTAGTTCTCTGCAAGCATTTCTATCAGACATAGATTGCCAGGAGGGAAAACGAAGCTCCATCTGCTCTAGTAACACATCTCCTCTAATGGCCAGGAGCACTTGCCTTGGATACTTCCCTGCAAGTAAGAAAAATATGGAACATTCTTGTCTGTATGCTAAAGGTTAGATCTAAACTGCTGTGATTAATAACCCCTGACATAGAGAACAGAACCACCAAGCTAATATCTGAAAGGCAATAAAAGACCTAGAAATAGTTGAACAGCACATGACCTACTACATCAACTATCGCAGGCATGCAACTAAATATCCAAAAAGAAAAGGAAGGACAACTTAGACACATTTCAGGCATTGAAAATCCAAAGTAATCCTCTGGATGTAAGCATAGTTCTAATACACTGTTCTAAGGACAATATTAAAAATAGTCTTCAGCTTTACTAGGCATGGTGTGTGAAAACCCAGCAACTACAGACAAAGCTGACAGCAAACAGTTAAGGGACGACACCCAATATTTTGAATCAGATAACTCTATTTTCAGTTTCGTTTCTTTTCTGCAAAACAAGCAAAGAACTTCAGCAAAAGCAATTCTGCCATTTCCCAGTAGGCTGTTACAGAGAAACAGTTTCCCTGTGTGACAATTTTCTCCAGTTCTTTTGACATGAACTAGCTGGACTCTTGCAGCCAAAAAAATCAGTGCACCTCCAGTATAACAGACCCATACTCCATCAGCCACATTGACAGTGCACATTTACATCCCATTCTCTTCGTTCCATCTAAGTTCATCCTGACAGTGGAATCCAGAACACAAAATTGGAGAGAATCCCTGCCTCAAAAGCATCCTTTCTCTTTGTCTTTAAACTTAGCAAACAAGAGAAACAGCTAAGCCTCAAGAAGATCTCAGCACATGTGTTCACACATCTGTTTGGAGTTTGCCTGAGGAATGCTCTAAAAGCTGTTTGCACTGGGCAGTCTTTAGCCAAAGGCTGCTAAAATGAGCACTATTTCTCTCTTGACCAATGTCTAGCTACCAGGACCCTGGTCATTCTGCTCTCCAGTGCCCATCAGATCTATGGCAGCATCAGCTGGGAACACTTGTGTTGCTCTTGTTCCAGTGATGGCTGCTATGACAGATCACCTCTCACTGTAGTTTGCACCCACACTGAAATGAAATAAAGACAAAGAAAAGAATACCACATATCAGGAGAGTTTTGCATCTTTGGTGGAAATCTTCAAGCCTGCCTCATTGCCTATGTGACAGTTTCCAAACTAGGCCACTCATTTTAACATGTTTTCACAAAACTAACACTAACCAGAAATTATGTAAAGCTCAGCTCTTCTGAATGCATGTAACATCAAAAAATGTGTCAGGTATCTCAACAACAATCTGTTAGCAATAGCAGAATCTATATATAGTTTAATATCTCCTGAGCTCAGATGCATATTAGCAGCTTGTTTTAGCTCTAACTACCACAGGATTTATCATACTGTCGTCAGAAAGGTTTGCCCACTCTTTACATACATGGAATTTTATCTTTTATCTGATATGATGTCCAGGCAACATTGGATTTTATACACAGTGTACACTCCGTTATATTCAACAATTAGCACAAGCTGCTATAGTATTCCCTGCCTCGAAGCTAAAAGTCTAGAAAGCAAAATGTTACACTTTCCAAAATGAATATTGACTTGACTTGGACTATTTTCACAGCACATCACTGAATAAATCTTGGAGCTAATTTACAGAGTCATCCCTTCCACACAGCTTCCATCAAAAACAAGCAAAACATAAGCCTGATTTGGTCCACACTGTTTATATTAATTTCCAGTTTGCAACACAAAAATAGATGATCTGTAATCATGGTCTGTCAGCTTGCTTCAACAAAATGAATATTTCTTTTAGTTTGTGTATACCTCTACCATCTCTGTATATTAGTTTAATAAAGTAGTAGTTAATCTAAATAAGAACATCAGCCTCCTGTCTCAAAATAATACACCCAAGTTTCAGGAACTCTTAATTTTAGAATCTGTAGGTATGACAAATGACACAAATATTTAAAAGTTAAACTGTGAAAAAAATAAAACAAAACCCAACTTTGCAACTGAGCTGTTTAATCTTCTTTATGTAGCCACAGGCTGTGTTTTTGTAGGTATACACTTTCCCTCAAGGCAAGACCTCCTTTTTCTCTACACGGTCTTTTCTTGCACATGTTGATCTAGAAGAACGCTTAATGTGGAGCATGACTGTGATTAAGCTCCCAGAGCATTCTTCATCTGTAGTCCAGCTGGTAGAGCATCTTCACTGCTCCTCTCTTTCCTAAGGGAGAAGTCTCTAATCGATGCACAAAGCTTTGCACAAAGGTGTTGGATTAAAAATCTCAAAAGACCCTCCAAAATTTATGATCTCAATATGCTATCCCTTATGGAGGAATAAAGAGTGAAAAGTGTTTTGGCTCTGTCCACTCTCAGAATTGGCTTTTACAGAAAATTGCATTCAAAGGGAATTGAGCTTCTACCTGTTCATTATGTTTTGCTATTTAACTTCTAGGTGAGAGAACTGATTCTCTGAACTTTATGAAAGAGCAAAATATGTTTCTGTAAAGATGAAGATAACAATAATTTAAAAAACAACCTGCATTTTTACTGTCTTTCACTAAAATGCTGTAACAGTGGGACCACAGACATATGCCCTCATGTAAAACTCAGCAATAAGACAGCACAAGGAAGCTTTGCCAGTATTTACCCTACCGCACCAGAAACAGAACAACTATTACAAACAATGGGTAGCACTCAACTCTCCATGTGCCTATGAGAGGGTGGCAGCAAGGAGTACTAAAGAAGGGTGGATCTATTTATTCCAAGTGTAGGAGAAACAGATCCAAATTAAAGTTCTCAAACAGAAAATAGCTCATCCTGTCTCCCAGAATTACAAGCCTTTTACAATCTCACATCAGTGGATTATAAATTACATTAAAACCTCAGTTTTCAAAAGTTGTATGGTTTTTAACCTGTGCTGCCCTAGTAGCACATTCCACAGCCAAGATATCAATCATCTACACATCTGTCTACACTGAGGACAAAGGGTATCCAAGTGCAAAGTGTCTCTGTGTGTCCAGAAAAAAAAAAAAAAAAAAAAAAGAAAAAAAAAAAAAAAGAAGTCCCTTCTCAAAATCTTCCAAACATCTGCACATTCTCAGCTTTGAACAGTTTCCTTTGAGCAGTCCTGCCTGTCACATGCTCCATCCTTGCAATTTCCATGGAGTCATGGAATGGGGGACATTGGAATGGATCCATGCAGATGTAGTCCAACACCCTGCTCAAGTGAGAGAAGCTGCAGCACATTGATCAGACGCTGTACAGTCAAGTTTTGATTATTGCCCAGGTGCTCTCCATCATCTCACTGGGCAGGCAGCTCCAGTGTTCTACAACACTTGTAGGTAAAAAGGTCTTTCTTTCATATTTAAACAAATTTCTTTGAGTTTCAGTTTATACCCTTTGCCTCCTGTCCTGTCATTGAGCACCACTGATGCTTACTAACTTCACAAACTCTTATTCTCTCTAACCTCCAAACATTGTCCTTACATCTGCAGCCGTACATTGCTATACATGTGGAGACTTCACATTTTAAGCTATCAATTTCTGCATGGATGCCTTGCAAAAATATTTCCACCTCTGCAGCTATCTGCTAAAGGCTGTACATTAGACAGGCTGAATTTTTTCTCCTTATACAAGCACCTATCCAAAGCTGTAGTCCAGCAACTCTATAGCCCAACCTATATTCAGGAACAGGAGCAGTCCAAATTGCACCACATAGCAGAGAATGCCCTATTTAATAAAGCACAGAGAAGTTTCATGTTTAGGCAGCAGCAAGATCACCAAATCACAAGTGTTTCCAGCAAAAGCGTGTAACACCCAGCAGGAGGAAACTACTGTGCAGGAAAGCAGATGACTTTTCAAAAATACTATTGCCTACAAAGTTTCTTCTCTTTTCTTCACACAGTCTTGTGTGGCTGCATAAAATCCTTCTGTGAAACTGAATCTAACACCCCTTCCACCCTCCCGTTAATTAAGGAAAAACAGAAATGTGGAAAGATTGCATTATGTCAAAGCAGAATGTACCAGTTGTATAAGAGCCTTTGGAGAATTTCCAGCTCTATTGAAAGTTCCTTCTTCAGAGGAAGGGAAAAAAAAGGGGGTCAGAAAAGGCCTAAATTACCTTTCTGATTATGGAAAGGCTTTACACAATTCACATCATACATTTGAAAAAAAAATAAATTCCTCAGAAGCTAAGCAAAGTTTCACAGGAGCCTGAAGCACTATGGATTCATGAAAAATGAATGTAATTGTCAAAGCTGAGACTAGGAGGAACTGTTCTACATAACAAAAAAGTTCTTTGCTGCATTAATAAAATCATTGCTTGAAAGATCAATCTATTCCCAAAGATCAATCTATCCCTGCATTAGAAGTTATCAAAGACACATGATCTAAAAAGAGTCTTTATCAAGCACAGCGCCCATCTGATAAAACTGCTACTGTGGTAGAACTGCAATGCTTACAATCATTTTAGGTACTTGTGGTTTTATTTTTGGCTATATATAGATTTAAGATGACTGCAAAGCCTCCTCAAGACAGAAAATGGAAGCACTGATAATACCAACAACTAACTTTATTAAAGTTTGTATTTCCTTAAACATTTTATATGAGACATTAGATTCCACTTAGCCTCTATTCTATGCCAAAGACTGTAACCTGAAGCACGCAAAATAGAACACACTCAACAGTTTTAATCCAAATACACTCTGCAACCATTTCAGATCAGTTGCAGAAGACTAATACCAAACATTAAGGTCAGTCTAAAAGTGAAAAATCACTTCTCCCTTTACCAGCAACAATGGAAGGAAGCCTATGCTATCTATGCTACATGTTCTGCAGGCTGCTGCTGTAAGAATGAAAACAATTAAGGGTTGAAGCCAATTACTCTGCTTTTTCTCACAAAACATATAGAAACTCAGGTGTAAGAGCTTTGCTTCTCAGGATCTTTCTCCCCCTCACCTCTCACATTCTGCTGTTCAGAGGTGAAATTAAACAAAAGAGTCAAATTCAAACAATTACACCAAACTGGAGGAAGAAATAGAGGAAATATGACAACACTCCAACCCCCTGCCTCAACTAGACCGTAATAAGACTAACATACACATTTGGCCTGTGGATTCTCTTTACATGTAATCTACATGATCAAGAAATGCAACTTTATTTTCTAAGGCCATACTGCCTTACAGTATCTACCATGTCTTCTGACTCCACTTCAGAAAACAATCGTCACTCAACATCATTTATGTCCTCTGCTAACAGCACATCCAGCAATTATGGCACTCAGCAATGGTCTGCCCAGCTCCTTTAAAATCCCACCCCATGCATTTGCCTCAGCTTTAAAGATGTAATTCCGAGAGTCTGCTGTTTGTGAAATACTCCAATATAAATCTTTATTATGAGGTTTTGGAGCTATAAATAACAGAAGACCCCCTCTTGCTGCTTCATTAACTCTGCTATCACTTCCCAGTAACTACGGGAAACCCGCAGAAATCCGAGCCCATTCATCAAAACACAGAAAATACTCCTTTTGGTTAGGGAAACTGTGCTTGTAATATCTGAGTCAGTAAACAGAATGCCGTTACCCACTATTTCAGCATTACATCATTTATTATACCTGCTGATAGCAAGCCAAAATCAAGTACATAAGAAATAACCAGCTGCTCAAAATAATAATAATTTAAAAACAACCCTCTTTATCCTTCTATATCAGGAACACTGACATTTCTGCAACTGAACAACAAGTGTTTGCTGTGACAAGTCCTGCTAGAAATTCAACTGAACAGGGAGTAACCATTAAGGTGACATTTCCGATACAATACAGACAACAGTATCTATTTTAAAATAGAACAGGTATATACTCATAATGGCAACTCCAGTTCGATAAATTTAAGCTTACTGCTTTGGAGATACATGCACAAACTTGTTTACTTTGGTGATTCAATTTCCTAATAACTAGTGAAATGCTAGGAATGCAGTGACAGGAGATTGTAAAGTTTTTGCACAGAATGGCTTTAATTGCAATAACAACAAAAAAATGCATCAAATATCCATGCAGGAATAAAACTAGAAATTACAAGTGTGTTAATATCATAGAACAGCCTAGATTGGAAGGAACCTTAGAGATCATCTACTCCAATTTCCCCACCATGGGCAGGGACACCTCATCCAACCTGGCCTCAAACATCCTCACCGAGGAGGCATCCACAGCCTCCCTAGGCAACCTATTCTGGAGTCTCACCACCCTCATACTGAAGAATTTCCTCCTAAAATCCAGTCTAAACCTACTCTCCCTCAGCTTCAAACTATTCCCTCTTGACCTATTGCTAGACACCCTTACAAAAAGCTCTTCTCCAGCCTTCCTGTAGGATACCCTCAGGTATAGGCACGCAGCTCTAAGGTCTCCTTAGAGTATTCTCTTCTCTAGGCTGAACAACCCCATCCCCTTAAGCCTATCCTTATAGCAGGGGTGTTCCTGCATCATCTTTGTGGCCCTCCTCTGGACTTGCTCAAACAGCTCTACGTCCTTCTTACTCATTTAACAGGAAATTTTCTTCTAAGTTCATACTAAACAGCAGCTCCTTCTCCAAAAACTACCAGCCTCTTTCTTCTAGTTCTCTAGTAGGTACTCTGGATTGGAGAGCTCCAAGAAAGGCTGCCTTTATTTTAACATCTGTTATCAAAGTTTGCTAGCCATAATAATTGCAGCCATACTCCAAAAATAACAAGGAATGGAAAAATTAAAGGCTAACTTCCTCTCCTCAACTTGCTACTACTATGGAACATATTGCTTGGGTAAGCTGCTACACACATTGCTGTACCTTCTGTCTTGAAATACCATGGCACAAGCTAGAAGCTAAAATAAATGGCTGGACTATAAAGGTTTCCAGTTAAACAGTACCCAAACATTCCAAAGTTCACACCTTTGCTGCTCAGTGGCTAAGGGCAATAACTGCAGCCGAAGTACCAGTGGTATTTTCTGCAGGATTGGCTGTGAATTCCCAAGTATTGACTTTTACATTCAGGAAGACTGAAGTGTCTTATCTCACATCACAATGTCTAATTCACATCAAAGCATCAGGCAATGAAACAGGCTGTCCAGGAAGCAGTGGAGTCACCAGATCCCCAGAGATGTTAAAAACTATCTGGACGTGGCACTTCAGGACACGGTTTAATGGCCATGGTGGTGTTAGGTTGATGGTTAGACTCAATGATCTTAGAGGTCTTTTCCCAATGAAATGAATGGTTGTCAGAATCCTAAAAACATAGAATCAAGTTTAGGCATAAATGAGGCCTTTGTTCAGTTTAACTTCAGTTTTCAATTGGGAATAACAAAGCTTAAAATTTACAAAAAATTCACTTGAATTTTACCAGCTCTTGAAACACAAGAGACCATTCTATAGCCTATTTTTTGAAGCCAGGAGTTTTCACATAGAAGTTAGAGACAAGTGGGCTTGTAGATAATAAATCTTCTGTATTTATATAATTTTGTAAGAAACAGAGACAGAGCAGAGGAACTCATTAATAATGCTCAGTTTGGAGACAGCTTGTGCAACGAGGGCCTCATAATACTTGCACAATACTTTATTCTACACCTGTTGTACATAGTAAGGATGGTCAGGAAGGAAAATCAAGATGAGTAAAATTATTTTGCTTGTCGATGCTGTAGATGTCATCATGTGATGAGAGAACAAAATACAGCAGAAATAAACAACTGCATAAGACCACAGCAATGGTAACTAGGCTGTTAGTACCTTCTGGATTTGTTTTCACACAGTGTCATTTGTATCAAGATTTATGAAACTGCTTAAGAGAGGTGAAGTAAAAGACACTTGAAAAGAGCATTTTCATTGATAGATAAGGTCCTACAGCAGTGAGCTTCATCCCTACAGGGGTACACTAGAGCTATGCAATGAGAAAAACAACGAGCAGAGATCTGTAGTTTTACAAAGAGCTGGGCTTCTTAAGTGTTTAACTACGAAATTATTAAAACCCAGCATTTTTTACCTCCAGAGGGGGGTATCAGTCTTATCTGTGGACTCAGCAGTGTTTTCTCTTTATTTGCTGCTTGTCACAATTACAAACTTTCAGTAAGGAACTGAACTAGTCATGGTAATTTAGTCTGAGATAAAGATCTATGAAGCCAGATGGTAGCTCACATTCTAACAGCTACAAATTGCTAAATTGGCATGGGAAATCAAGATAGTTATCAATTCACTATTATTATACTGAGTTTCCCATTCCTTCTCTATTTCTATCTTAACTATTTAAGTTGACCTAGACAAACATTTTAGCCCACAGTTGCTAATTTTCATAGCTAAAGCTTGGCCCAGACCCAGTGATCTAACTAGGGATGGCTGTTTCAGAAAACCTGAAACTGTGGTGAACATTTTCTGTTGCTAGGTGTAACTGCTTCATACACAGCATTCATATTCAGTCATTTCAACTACAGTCACCAACTTCACTCTACTAATGTTGTTCATTATAGATACCAATGATTTAGGAGACCCTTCAGTAACCTTTATGTTGCTTCTACCCCCAAAAGAATTTTCTTAGACATTCATGATTCACATCAAAAGCAAAAATACAAAAATTGATACCAACATCACCAAAAAAGCCTCCCATCGCTTCATTTGAGTTACTGTTGAGATGAAAAACATATTTGCTGAAATGTGGACAAGTCTGATGACCTCTTCCAGCAATCAATAATCAAGGTAGAAGGAAAAAGTAGTTTATTTGACCTTTTAAAGTGTGGCAACTTTACTTGGCCAGGGCAGCTTTCAAAAAGCTATTGTAGTTTCCAGGGCTTAACCTTGTTGCACAGACTGGACATGCCTGCATGGTGTCTGCCTTAGTCTCTTTAAATGCTCAGCTGAACAGGACAAGCTTAAAGGAGGAAATGAATTCACAACAGGAGATCCTCTAGTTGATTAACTTCACCCTCAGTGGTGGATGTCGGTCACATTAATTGGAATCAATACACAGTGGTTGGGGGGGCACAGGGATAATCAGTCAGGGCACAGCAACAGGCCCATCAGTTCTTAAAATAAGCTATCTGTTAACAACTTACAGTGGCATGTGACAAACCTTCCCTGCAAAGGAATGCAAAGCATCTCTAAAATTCCAATTTAACACACAAATAAAGGTAATTTGGCAACACTTAGCTTGTAATCTAGAAAAAGAAAAGAGCCATTACAAATTAAATCAATGTTAAACCGATCAAAGTAGTGAAATGAGAAATTAGGTTCCCAGAACAGCTTATAGAAAATCCTTGTTCAAACTTTTACACAGGGAAAAAAAAAAAAAAGAGAAGCTAAGGTTTTAAAGTCTTGACACAAACAATTTTAATTATGCCTAGCTGCAATTTTATTATACACCTAAGACTGAAATTCAGTGCACAGTTTCAAAAGCGGTAAAGTCACAAGATGCAAATCTTTGGGATTTTATTCCTTTTCCTACTCTTTACATGAGAAATCCCTGAGGACACCATTAGAATAGTCACATCCTAAGCCCTTCTTTCTAGCATGGACAGTCGAGCACCACGCTTTCTTCTTCCCACTCTGCAGCCCAGCACACTACCTTCACCTGCAAGGGCAAGATTTGCAATGTCTGATACACAGGGTGTAGGAACAAGACTGATCTAAGTGTTATGCCCCACATGCAAAAGCCTCTTGTATGGATTTCACCAAAAGTTCCTCTAGATAAATTACAATCCTGCCCATAATAGCATGAGTTACCCTTCCTCAAGACATGGGCTGGTACTAACACAAGGGAATTACATATCATTGAGAAATCCATCTCAATACAATTGTAAGACAGAGAATGAACATGGAAGAAAAATGTATCTTCATTTCTGCTAGAATATGAAATACCACTGAATTAGAACTTCACAAGAATATTTTTCCTTAGCCTTTTCAACAATCCAAAAATTACCAAATTAACCTTTGGCTAAAGGCTTTTGTATCTTTCCTCTACTCCTTTAGAGAGGGAAATGAATGCCAGATGTTTTATTGCTACATCTTCATGCTTTGAACTACAGCAAACATCTCCAAGGAGGATCAGGGTATTTTATTTGTTATTGCAAAGGCATTGAATCATACTTAACAGATTCATATAAAATCTGTAACCATCCACATACCATCATTCTTCCCATTAAACTTAACCTAGCCTAACCAATTAAATGCTCAGGCTAAAATCACAGGTTTCTTGCTCCTGGGATCTACCAAAGACTTTATGAAATCTGGTTAAGCATTTCAAGGTGGGAGGTTTTTTGTCAGACTACTTGGTCATTAGAAAGTATAACAAAAGGAAAGGAAATAAGGGCATTCTTTACTGTCAGTACCAGCTGGTCATTTCCTCTGCAAATAAAACTCTTTTGCAGAGCTCTCAGGTGAGCAAAAAGCAGTAATTTCTCCTGCAAAATCACATCTCTGCCTTCTAAGTTTCTGCCGTCCACCAGTGCTAAAATACAGACACCCATCATGGAGCAGGTCAGCCTTGCTGTTGTAGACAATAAGTGTCATTCTATGCAGGAAAAGCTCACTTTGATGTCAAGGGAAGGAGAAACATTCAGTTTGCAAATGAGAGAAAGTGGCTTTTTTTCAAGCTCCTCAGCTCAAAGCCATGTGCACATTGTGAAGAAACCTTGCTTTAAATTAATTACAAAGAAAGATTACTGATGTCATTGCACTTTGAGAACTCTAAGAGCACTGGGGTTACGCATCAATGTTTCTCTCAAGCTCTGTACCAGTGTAGAGGCCTTAGGATACAACCCCAGTGTATGTGAAAGATATTCCAACCAAATATCAGACTGCTCAAGGTTCTCACAGCTTGCCTTAGTAAATAAACTTCCCTCATTACTTTATGCAAAGCAGTAGATTTGGTGATGAGCTTTTTTGTACCATACAATTAATTTAATTCAAGACGCCAGTGTATTTTTCTGAAAATGTCATCACTAAGAATGTGAACACAAAGTGGGGCAGAGCCCACATTGGCCCAACACCCAAGAGGAGTGGGTTGTCCCCCAGAAAAGGGTTTACAGACCTGTGCTATCTTGTGTCTACCCTGATGTTAAGTGTCTGAATGCTGTGGGCAGAATAACCCATTACATGAGCTAGCAGAAGTCTATACTTTCTCTTGACTTTTAGTTTCTTTGTAGAGAAAAACACTAAAATCACCACACCCAGCTATTGAAGTTTATCATCTTCAACATAAATGTTGTACATAACAGGTATCTTACAAAAAAAGTCTGTCCACACACCAGTAATACTCAAATGCAAACCAGACATGACAGCACTGCATTTCTCTGGGCATCTAGCTTCATTTTATTCACATTCCCACATCAACCACCTTAACTACAGACAGAATGATACTTGCCAAGGAAATACTCAGATGTCAAACCAAAAGACTTGCCTACACAGGCTATGTAATAGCACTGAATGTACAAAGTATAATGCAACAATGCTGACTGGATTTCATCACCTCAGTATGGTCTTAAAAGCAAACAAAGCAGATAGCTAGACACTTCTCAAGGTTACTGTTGACTATTGGTATAGGTGGTATGATTTTTTTCCTGGTTAAATGAAATATAAATGAAAATGCATTGACTTCAGCAAATAATCTGCTTTCAGACAAATTTCATGTGAGAAAGTCTTGACATTCACACTCCTTATTCCATCATTTTACTTTAGCAACAGTTTTACTAGATCACTCCTGTTAATTGGGTAAGTTAAAGTAGCTGGGCTGATACTGTTAGCAATCCTTGGGGTAAAAGGAAAACCAACAAAATTACTTATTATCATTTTCTCCTATAGAAAACAATACCGCTGTTGTATATTTGCCTAACAAAGTCTCAGGACCACATGCATACCATTACACTATATCCTATACCCTTTCTCTATCCCAAGGGCAGGCAAAGCAAGGCATGACAATCACAGTGTAAAAACTCAAGTAGCATGCTCTGATGTAAGCATGTTGAAATCCTTACTGCAGATGTGAGATGAGTACCCTTTATGCGGAAGGCATCAAATGCCTTCACTTGAAAACGTCTGTCAGCCCCAGCGCTCACCGGTGGCCACACATTTTCAAGTTGCAGAACCCACTGAATTTCCATTTGCACACTGATGTACTCAAGCACAGGTCTCCTGTCTGTCCAGTGTTATTTCCTTATTAGTACTAGTATGCTGACTGATTCTTGCTTGCTTTCAAAGGGCAGCCACTGCAAATACAAGTCAGGCCAACTTAATACAAACTGAAAAAGTTGAGAATATCTGTAGGTTTCTGGGTTACATTACCAGTGAAGTCTAAGATCCAATTCAAGCATCAAGTTAGCAAAATAACAACAACAACAAAAGAGCTTTTTATGAACAGTTTTACATTAACAGTTCTCCACAATGTGAGTTCAACTAGAAACAGAAAAGAAACCAAGGCAGCAGCCTGACACAGCACAGCAGTACACAGGAGTTCAATGTGATACCTTGTCTCCAGTATGTTATTTCTGAAACTATTACATTTGGCAATCTGAATTTCAGCTAACTTCTGAAACAATGTACTTCTCTTTTATAACAAATCAAGATTAAGGGAACATTTTAGTCCTCAGCTTGGAATACTTTATAGATAGTGTACATGAATGAATCAAGAAAGAAATGTAACGTTTGTATGTCATGAGTATAGGATACTTTTCCATATTATTTTCATACTTTAAGAATAAAACAAAACCAAAACAAACCCACACAATTATTCCCATTCATTTCTAGAAGAGCTATTTGAACTTAATGGGTATTTGTCAATTTAGAGAAAATGGTAAGGAAGTTTGCTCCATCATCACAAATGGTTTCAATCCAAGCATGTCATGTTTTGACAGCATATTCATGTTGATGTCAGATGTATCATACCTACAGTTTTATATCTAAACCTAAGTAGTATTTCTATAGCTGGTTTCCAACTGGAAAGGATTAATACAAAGCTTTTTATTATTACAGCAGGTTCAATTATCAATGTTCTATGGACAAATATGACATTAGCTCAAACAAAGCTCAGCTTAGCTGTGTATATATTGGGTTAGTACTACTGAGACTGCCTAGGTCAGCATTATAAGACTTGACCACATGGAGAGATGCGAAGAGACTTATGGGGTAAGCAGTACCATGCCTCCTTAGGGCTGGAAGAGTGAGAATTGACTGTCATTACTGGCTGCAAACATTTAAATTACCTTGGGAACTGTTAAATGTCTCTAATTGAAGCATGAAGCCCGTTTCTCCCAAGGCAAAGGGGCATTTACACCTCTAGCCTATAATTGCACTGAGGTTTCATTCTGGAGGAACACAGCCCATTACTGACACAAGGAATCACACAAAAGCAGTTAACTGAAGAATCCCTACTCTCAAAACCAACTCCACAAATGCTTGAAAAGCACATGATTAGATGAGTGAATCCACAAGCTATGAGCTATGTAAAGCACCTTAAACATTCAGTTATAATTTAGCAAAGTTATCCTAAGTAATTTCACACACACAAAAGGCTATAAACCTGCACATGGGCAGTATCCTAGCAAGAACAACAGGAGATTTCCTGGAATAGCATTAGGAGGGCTGGCCCTACCATGGCGTAAGCATACTGCCAAACACCCCTTAGACAAAGTGCTGCTGCTATGACTGTAACCAAGCAGTGCTTCTTCAGGGGTTCCATGCAACAAGAAGCTACATTTAATACAAACTGAGCAACTCCAAAAAAAAAAAAAAAAATCTATATCAGAATGTTACCTTTCTAATCAAGAAGATGAAGACAGGATTGAGGTCTAAAGCTGAAAGGAACAAGAGCCTTCTCACTGGAACAGCTGACAATACTCAAGAACTTTAGGGAGTTTTTCTCATTTACTTCCTTGAGATACAAACCATATTTTTATTGAATATACATGATACTCTATTCTTTATTAAAGTTTCTAAATATTATCTTAATAAAAGCAATCCAATTAAAGCCAAATGTGACTCTTCCAGATTTCTGAAATACATGAGAAATCAGCTCAAGAATGAGGAGCTGGGAAATGCAGGATTACCTGGGATTTAAGTGTATACAATCTGCATTCTTACCACTAGTGTACCAGTGTTACAGAAATCACATACCCTAAACTGCTTTTTTAAAAGGTTCTTGTTACCTCAGCATTAATGTGTCAGCTATGTGTTTTAGAAACAAAGTAAATCAATCAACAGCTAAGCACTGTCAGGATATCAGGACTTGTTTGCTGTCTTGTCATTAAATCCCATTCTTACTTTTGGGATTACAAAATTTCTCTCAATTATTTTTGTCTTACACTTTAACTGAAGACATTACAACAGAGACATTAACTGGCAGTCCAGAACACAACAGACTCAGCCACACCACTGCACTTCAGCAGATTAATCCACAAACACAAGAAACCAGCATTTAGAATTCCAATCCCAAACTCAATTAACAATTCTCAGTAAATAACAGCAGAACTGAGAAAATCTGCTTGCTGATACCATCATAGTAGCAGTTGATCACTATTCTGCACTCTCAAGAACTCACATAGTAGCTTCTTCATGTCTGCAAGATAGGATAGCTTCAGCACACACATTGAGACTTCAGCTCCTGCCAGGATGCTGGGGCAACACAAAGAGAATGGAGCTGCAAATTCACACATAATTCAGATACTTTCCCATAGTCACTGGGAGAGCTGGGGCTGTGGGCTTAGTCAATACCTGGTATGAGAGAGAAAAGCCAACTGCTGGGAATGCAGACTGGAGAACTGGAAAGCAAAAAACCAATCATGTGCATGTGGCAAGTTCAGTTTCCACAAGCTTTTGGTCTGACCAGTCCTAGCTTTGACACTGTTTTCTCTCCTGTGGATTAGTAAATCAGACAAATGCTTGCCCCGTGACAATGAAGTCTAATTTTTGTCATCTCTAAATATTCTTCAAGGCCAGTCAGCCTGAAATAACATGCATTAGGGTTCTGTCCCCTTTAACACACACATTTTTTTTCTGTGGAACATGGATTGATAGCAAAATTTGACCTAGATCATGCCAGGACTACTGCTGAAAAGTGTAACTCCAATACCAGGATTAGGATCCCTCAGAGCCAAGACATGAATGTCTTGTAGAAGCTGCTTGGGCAAACCCACAATAATTATACTTTGTGCTTAAAAAAGGAGCTAAAAGAAAAATGATGCTATCAGATTACTGATACACTCATCATCCAGTTAAAACCAGATGTGTTCTCCTTACCTAGATGCAAAGGCCCAAAAGAAGGTTAAAAAAACAAAGAGGTTTTCAGTGTGGCTTAAGTAGTCACAGAATTCTTGCACGCACATCATTATTTTATTAGCTACGGCTCAACCACAACATCAGCTTTTCATGTCTCTACCTGGTTTTTCATGACAAGGTGCAACTAAGTATTAGTTTTCACTCACTACCTACTTTCATTTTTTGTACTCCACTCCCACCAATTTAACAACGGGTTAGTTAGGAAGTAAGACACACAAAGCTGAGCTGGACACAAAACGACTACCTCCAACACTCTAAAACTCTAACAGAGGAAAATGTCTAAACTAAAGACAGGCATCACTAGAACAGCCCAGAAAGCTATTTTAGGGTTTTTTTGAGTCAGATCATGCCTCTTAAAGTGTATCAATTTGTCTCAAAATTATGGAACTTGTACCCTCTCTCAAATGAGTAGCTGATCATTTTTATGACCCTCCTCTGGACCCTCTCCATCAGGTCTCATGTATGTTTCCTGTGTTGAGGGCCCCAGAGCTGGACACTGCTCCAGGTGAGGTCTCACCACAGCAGAGTGGCAGAATCATCTCTCTCGACCTGCTGTCCTCACTTCTGATGCAGCCCAGGATGCCATGGTTCTCCTGGGCTGCAAGTGCCCATTGTTGGCTCATGTCCAGCTCCTCATTCACCAGTAACCCTAAGTCCTACAGGGATTCTCTATCACATCCTCCCCCAGCCCGTATTGATAAGTGATAGGACAAGAGAAAATGGTCTGAAATTGTGCCATGGGAGGTTTAGGTTGGATATTAGGAAAAGTTTCTATACTGCAAGAGCGGTCAGGCATTGGAACAGGCTTCCCAGGGAGGTGGAGTTATCATCCCTGGAGGTGTTCGAGAAGAATGTGGGCATGACACTTCATGACACAGGATACGATTTAATGGTCGTGGTAGGGTTAGGTAGATGGTTGGACTAGATGGCCTTAGAGGTCTTTTTCAACCAAAACAACTCTATGATTCTTTGATTCTATAATGGGGATTGTCCTGACCCAGTGTGGTGGAGTAGGAAGGTTCCCCCCACACACAAAAGAATTCCACAGCTAACTCAGCCGGAGAAGCAGATGAAAGCTGTATTTTACAAGCAGATATGGAATGCAATGAATATGTACAAAAATATACAATATTTACAATATATACAGAAATATACAGCAAAGTATGTAATACAGGAAACCTTTCCCCAACCCCCCTGCGGCCAGGGGGGTTCGGCCTTTCCCCCCCCTTTTCCCTCCCTACCTCCCCTTTTTCCCAAAAGGGTTAGAAAGAGAGAGAGAAAGGAAGGTAATTAAAAGGGGAAAACTTTGTTAAAGCTCAAAGCGAATGCAAAAAGTTAGTTTTCTTATCTGGTTAGAGAGGAATCGTAGAGAGAAACGAGCCAGCTCACAGCACAGGGGGAAGAAGAAAACGACTGCTGACTGACTCCCCGACTGAAAGACTAAACAAAAAAACTGCAACTGGGTCCCACCAATGAAATTGAATTAGCATATCATTGTTTTCATTCTAATATCAAAACATTCGCCCAGAGTGTTCAGAAAGTGTCCCTTTCTTAAAGGCACAGCCTAAACCGGTCACACCCAGGTACAGAATCCTGTACTGCACCTTATTGAACCTCATAAGGTTCACCTGGGCCTACTTCTCCAGGTCCCTCTGGCTGACATCCCATCCCTCTGGCATACAACTGCACCACTCACCTTGGTGTCATCTGCAAACTTGCAAAGGATGCACTCAATCCTGTTGTCTATATTATTGATGAAAATAATATCAAAGACCTTGCAGAAGTCCAGACAGATGACATCCCTTGCCCTTTCCTCATTCATTGATACAGTCTTTCCATTATAGAAAGCCACTGGATTGCTCAGGCAGGACTTGCCCTTAGTAAAGCCATGCTTTTAAGCTATTTGAAATCAGCTGAGCACTGGAAGTTTTTTGGCAGAGGGGTGGGAGCTTTTCTGTTACTTTTCAATCAGCCTGCAATTCATTTTCACTCAGCATAATTATTATTCTTTAAAGGTAAATCTACTTATATTCAGTATTTATTTGCTTAAAAGCAACAAGCACTTAATACTGGTGATCCTTCCAAAATGAACTGCAAAGATAAGGAGACAAAAGAGTTGGAAGTAGTGGCAGCAAAGCTGAGCCCAAGTTATTTAAATAGATTTCTTGCTCCTACAAATGCTTTACTGGAGCAAGATGGAATTTCTCATGTTATTTGAGTACTTTAACAATTTTCTCAAAGTTATCAATGTTGTTTTCCGCTTCATTTGATGCCCAACCCCTCTACATATTGCCTTGGACTTCTTGTTTTATAGTAAAACACACTTTCAGCCAAACTGAATACATATGGCATGCAAGAACTAGTAAGAGTACTGCATTAAAAGTTGCCTCATGTCTTGCATTGTAAATTTGAATCCCTGAGTATCTTTAAACCTGCAAAATGCAGAGGGAATTTAAATAATGATTCAGTTCTGGGAGCAGGTGGTTCTTCAGCTTGCTGAATGTTCATCCTGCTGTTAACAGCTTACACATTTATACTAGAGTACATGAAACAGCAAAGCACTAGAAAGAATATAAGGTGTTAACAACCCCTACAAACTAATTCTGTAAGGTACATTTCCTCCATTTCCCATCAACATAAATTCTGACAACAAAAACAATATTAATCCATGCATTCATTCATCTTCAGCATCTGCTTTTAATTTGCACATTCATAGAAGTCTTCATTTCATTATTAAGTTTTTCTTATTAGTGATTGAATCAATATTTCTGCCCTTTTGCTACTGTCAGTTCACTGGTTTCCTGAAGCCGATCATGTTGATTCGGTTATTTCAAAAGGAGATGATATTCTGTTTAAACAGACAACATAGAACACACTGCTTCACAGAGACTACATGGCACATCTGCATCTCCTTAAGTGGAATCACTGCTTCATTAGCAGCATAGCCTTCAGCTCCCATCTCCAAGGCTGAGCCTAGCTTAATCCACAAGTAATCACACCATGCTGGTGGCTGCTCAAGAGCACTGTAACCAAACACCATTTAATTGGCAAAACCACACAGTGCCCCTGGCAATGCAACAGTCCATAGTCTCCACGCAAAATCATTTTTTCTACACCTTGCTGAAATAAACTTTACATTTATAACTATAGGTGCAAATTCTCCACAGTTATCAAGTCTTCAATTGAGTAGCACAGAAAATTTGCAAGCCTCTCAGGTAACACAGCAAAACACACAGGTTCATATCCTGTAATGCAATGTAAACACAGGAGTGTCACTAAGGTGGTTTTTATCCAAATCTGAAATTAGCAAAACCACTGGAAATACTGGGGAAAAGCCCTGACAGCAGCATTCCTTACCAGTGCTCTACCGGTATTGTCAAAAAAACCCACAGATGTATTTTGCAGGCAAAAAGACTTAAGTCAGCAGCTTTACACTTAGGGGCACACAGAAGTGTGCTGACAGATAGGTTTCACTGACCAAGAAAATTTTAGGCTACCATTAAATTAGAATAGAATAGAATAAACCAGGTTGGAAAAGACCTTCGAGATCATCAAGTCCAACCTATCACCCAACACCATCTAATCAACTAAACCATGGCACCAAGTGCCTCACCCAGTCTCCTCATAAACACCACCAGTGACAGTGACTCTGCCACCTCCCTGGGCAGCCCATTCCAATGACCAATAACTCTTTCTGTGAAGAACTTCTTCCTAACATCCAGCCTAAACTTCCCCTGGCGCAGCCTGAGACTGTGTCCTCTTGTTCTGGTGCTGGTTGCCTGGGAGAAGAGACCAACCCCCACCTGGCTACAACCTCCCTTGAGGTAGCTGTAGACAGCAATAAGGTCTCCTCTGAGCCTACTCTTCTCCAGCCTAAGCAAGCCCAGCTCCCTCAGCCTCTCCTCATAGGGCTTGTGCTCCAAACTCCTCACCAGATTTGTTGCCCTTCTCTGGACAGATCCCAGCAACTCAACATCATCCACAGTTCTATGAGTTCGGAAAGAAATTGAAATACAAACTCATGTGATGGTATGGATTGAGCACCTGATGCCTTTGGAAATAACATGCAGTTGTTAGATATACTTTCCATTTTCCCCTGACAGAGATTAGAGCCCTGACAGCAAAAATTATCATGGGAGCACTCTATAATCCCTTCCACTGCACAGAGAACTGGGTTTGGTCAAGTCCACCTTATTGGCTGACTGAAGTGCAACAGGGAACACACATAAAGCCCTGCCTCTGCTAAGCCTGCCAGGGAAAAGAGAACTGCAATGTCTTTATCATGATGGCTACATTCTGAGGGGGGAAAAGATCAACAAAACTTTCTTGCTATGCTGTTTCAGAAGAGCAGAAAAGGCTGTTGGTGAGCAGCCTTCTCTTTCCTTTCATCACAAAAGCTGCTCTCAGTACCCTCCCAGAGAAAGCAATCAGCTGTACACTGGGAACTGCAGTTGGGAACATGGTAATCACCGCTGTGATTATTCATTCATCTTTTTGCAGACAGTTTTTCACCTAGCATTCTGTAGTCAAGATTTCTGGGGGTGAGTTTTGATAGCCTTTTTTTTTTTTTTTTTTTCTGAAAGCATTTTCATAGCTATCCAAATGGAAGTTAAATTAACCAAATTATTGCGGTTGTCAAGCAAACAGTGAGCGTAAACAGTGAACAATGTTCAGTAACTCTGAAACCTGGGAATTATGTGAAAGGCAGTTTATACAAACAACATCTTCTGAAGCAAGGGAGTGAAACAGCTGACAAAAACATATCACTTTTGTACTTTCAAATAATCTGTTTTGACAGCATCACAGCAGAACACATACATTAGTGATTTCTCATCTGTATCAGCACCACTGGTGGAGAATCAGAGTTAATTTCCTAACTAAAGAAAACCACATGCGTGTTTTAGCACTTCCTGACTTTTGGAAAAGCCCAAGCTTACCTATGATTCCCAGCTTATGAACCAACATCACTGTTTCCTTTGGAAGATGACAGGAATCCACTAATGATGTTAATGACTACGAAGTTTTAAAAATTGAGACAATTACCTCTTTCAGGCTCTAAACAGGTAATCAGTTGTGACCAACTTTTCTCAATTTGCTAACAATCAGTAAGTCTTAACTAAACATTTAAAAGCATAAGGACTTCATTTAAAAGTTTAAGTAGAATCTGTGTAAAACTTAAATGACACCATCTGTTCTTAGCCAACCACATTCTTTAAGTGTTGTAAGAAGAACAGGGCTGTAGAGCTCATCAATAAAATGGAAAACTGCATGCTAAAATGAAGAAAGTCTTTAGAAATTTGAGGTTCCTTCTTAATTATTATCTTTCACCCAAAGGCAGTGTGTTCATTCATTTAGTGCCTACTGCATACACCACTGAAAGATGAAGAAAAAAGTTCCCACTAGGACTATAGTGTGAAAAAAGAACTATAAATAATATTGTACCCTAATAAGAAATCATGGTTTATGTTCACCAACTTCTGTAAAAGCAGTGAAGGTGTACAAAGGATTGAAATACATGAAAATACAATGTTTCAATGAGCTGGCATGGTTTTCTAATAAGCTATGATGAACCATCGAGTATTACTTATTAGTAAAATGCAGTCAAACAGTCTTTCTTCAAGTTTCTTAAATTATCTGCATTTATAAAAAAACTACTGAACAGCTCTCAAGGTGACATTATACTGCATGTTCACATGGCAAGGGGTGAAGGAGTTTGTCCCCAAATGGAGACATGTTGCAACATCAACCATACAAAGATGGATGCACTAGAACTGAAAGTTGTGCATGTTTGTACCACGACTGCAATATCAAAACACATGCTCTATTCTGTAACACTACAATTTCATGTTTTGAAAAACAGCCCTGGATAAACCACAGTGAAAATGAACTGCAGCAATGGAACTTGCTTGCTGTCTCTGTTATAACAAAAACTCATGTGCACACACACCACAAATCATTCTGCTTCTACTCATTAAGACTTCACTTAAATGAATATGGAATTTCAAGTTCTAATACCAGCTATATCCCTGTTGCTTGTCCACTGGAATAATTTAATTCTTCTTCCCCCTAGTATTTATTTCTGCATTTCCTAGCTTTGTTGGAGCATGATTTTGGTGGGAAAGAACCTCAGTCATTCTTCCCTGAAAGTTTTTTTCAGAAAGGGTACTAACTGGGGAATTTAAACCACTCAGCCCTTGCCTGAAATGACACTAAATATTTGAACTCAAGGGAGAATTTGCCCCATCCTTCTTAAAAAGCACAAAACACTGTCCTGTTCTTTTGGTGTTTTAGTGAGCTTATGAACTGAGCAAATCACATAAATCATGATTTAGAAAGCTGAGGTGAGAGGGGTGAAGATCACAACACTCCCGACAGAGCACTGAACATTCCAGGGCAGGTTGAGGTGATGGCAAGGGTAAGGCGCTGCAGGTGCAGTCCAATTCCAGTGACTCAGGAGACAAGTCACTTTATAAACCTTTGCTCTCACTCTGTCATCTGTAAAATTTGTACTAAAGCCTAAGTGATTTTTCAGTAAAGTGTCAGGATACACACAACATCCAAGTTACAGCAACTGTTATTTCTGCACAAAGGGAAAATGATCTGAAGACACATTTGCAACCGAGAAGTGGTTTGGTTTAGATTTATGAACCTACCTTACACAACTCCAAGGCATTGTTGTAATTGCAAGTATAAAGCTTTGCAGTGCTTTGAGTCTTTCCAAGTCTCAAAATAAATGGTACAAAAAGTAGTGCTACAGATGTGTATTTAATATTACAGTTTTGATACCAACTCAGCCAAATCACAGTTTGCAACAGTTTGGGTTTTTCCAAGTTAAGTCTTCTGAGTTTTCACCATATCATATACCCATGCTGGAAAACCTCCCATAGCAAAATTATAGAGAGCATAAAACAAATTTGAGTGCATTTTAAATGAGTGTCATAACCATTATAATAAAGAACTGCACACTTAAAACATGTTAATACCAGCACTCAATATCCACCTAAGAACACTATCTTTAGGCACATTGAGTAAGCCAGAGCAGGGAGATATTTGTTAACCTGAAGTAACCAGCACCAAATTTCCATCCAACTGGATCTTGAAACTACAAAATCTCTTCAGGAAACTATTCTCAGGAAATCTGCAGACTAAACAGATTTGGTACCAATGCGTTTAGGAGTCTCAATCTCAACCCTCAGCCGGCAAGTCAGCACACATGCACACATAAAGGAAAACCAGTAACAGACAGATGAGGAAGCTTCAGGAACACCTCCCATGACTAAGATTACACTCTCTTTCCTGCTCTCACAACTCCTCTATGAAGCATTAGTTTCCTCCTCATACCAACAAAAACTTTCTCTGGACCATCAAACTTGTCTTCTCCATTGGACAGAAAAAGAGTCCTTGCTCACTTCCCATGTTTCTTTTACAAATATGATAATTTATTATTGAACTCTTAGTAAATACCACACCAAGAAAAAAAAAAAGTTATCAGCTCCACTTTTGAAATATTTTTAATTTATCTGAGGTCCATTAAATGAAAATGAAGTCATTTAATCTCTGCCTTGGTTTGCCATTCTATACAATACAGACTTTGGGAGCTGAGAAATTGGTATTTATTTGTCCCAGTGGTATGTTCTCATCCAGAAACAGGAAGAACAAATTTCATTCTGATTCCATCATTTTCAATGCTGGTACACTGATATTCTGATTTTTACTTTTGCTTTTACAGAAAGGAAGACATCTAAGTTACTATAACTTCATTTGCAAAAAGGCTATAAACAAGACAAGTGAGTTGCAGTGTCAGGAAACTGCTCATAGGAGAACCAAAAAATGCTGAAATACCTGAATGCAATTCTTAGCTACTACTGTAATTATGTGCTTTTAAATCATACTAACAAGCAAATGGAGTAATACTGATGCAGAGGAAGTCAATGAGAATACATTGTAAAGCTAATTAAAAGGCACTCTTAAGGAGAATCATGGGTTTATAACCTATTAGGTTGCACAAACCAGTGAACTATGCACTTGGAAAGTTTCTGCCAGCACGGCCAGGAAGCACCACTCCTCTTGTGCTTGTAAAACCACAATAAATTCTGCTTTAAGGGAACCTTCTACTTCTACAAGAGACAGGAAAAGATTTTGGTTTATTTCATATGTGAATAGAATAAAAATAGAAGAGGTGTAATTAGGAGTATATAAAGACCCACAGTGCACTCGTGTTTATTTTCTGAGCATCTGCGCTGCACTAGCAATGAAAATAAATTCCCAACAACTGGCTAAGTCAGAAGTTGGCCAATCCAAATTCAGCACTGCTCTTCCTCCTACCCCAGTGACCCATTCTCACCCTTTTGCCAGCCAGAAGGAAAACTTCAAGAAAGTAAACATACAGTTGCTCATAATTTCACAATATTAACTTTACTGAAGCTTATAATGAATTATTTTAGCAATGACTTGTAATTGACCTGACAGATAAAGATTTATGGAGGATTCAGCAAGAAAAGTAGAAGCAAATACCTAAGAAAAACTTCATTGCTATTTCAGGTTGGGGGGGATGGGGAAATGCCTAGAAGGAAAACAGCTTCTAGCACACTGGTTACAGCAAGGAGCAGAATGATGAATGACTATGCTGTGCTGAAAGAGCACATGACAAGAGGATATTGTTCTCACCTGTGGCCCTCTCCTTCACTCAGATTTTAATGGATCATAGTCCTTTCAGTTCACTTACGAGTCTTAGCCCTTTACTCTCTGTAAGACTTTAACATTTCTGTTCCCAGCACTCGTAGGACTACTGTTGACTGAAGAATTTATTACTCAGTCCAGTTGACAGTATGCTGGAAACAGATGAGATTTACTCTGTCTTTCTCTACATTTCCAATAACATCTCATTTTCACTCAGGAAATATTCATCATTTTCTAAAATGTACCCCCTGCTCCTTGACTGCCAAGTGGCCAAGGAGTCAGACAACAAAACTGAGCTACACATACTTAGTGAAAGGTTTTATTTAAAGCTGGTATTGTAACTGTAGTCACAGCGTGAAAAGTAAGCTCAGGATACCATCACTAATGTAAAAATTCAATTTCAGGACACAATAAACATTTTCCATGCTTCTTCTTTGAACTGAATTTAACAGATGCGTTTTTCTGCATCTGTCAAAGTCACAACATGTAATGGGGATTTTAAATGTTTTACCATTCTGTTACACTTGACAAATAAGCAACTGTCAGACAACCCAATCAACTACACCTAGGTGTTTAACCACCCTCAAGGGTTAAAGACAAAGATTAAAGGCTTCAAATTTAAAGCAAAAATTGATTTGAGCTTCAGAGGTTCCAACTAAAATCTGCGTAAGCCAAAGAGATACTCTACCCTGAAGTGTCTGATGAAGAACAGCAAATAATGATACCATCAGTAATGAATTTTTCCCTGTGACCACCAGCAAATCTATAAACAAAAGATTTCCGAGTCTCAGTACAGTGCCTTAGATTGATTCAAGTCACTTCCTGCTTTGCATTTTAAGACTCACAGAATCATAGAACACCTAGTGAAACTGGAGGTGTAAGTACACCTTCCTCATGGAAGCCAGGCACCTGCATGATAAAGCACTGCTTTTTGAAACTTCATTAAAACTCACTTAATTAAAACTTAAAGGTTGGCTCAGCCTCCAAAAATTAGATTTCAATAAAGAAGAAAAAAAAAAAAAAAAGGCAGATGGAAATATTTTAGTTTGCAAACTGACACAATGCATGCGATTACGATGCAGGTGTCAATGTGCAACTTTAAGTGGTGCTTTTGAATTTAGTTTTTACTTTTTGAACCATTCTAAGTCACCAAATGAGTCATCTTCTCTCTCATCTGGAAATAACACACTGACTTAATTAAAAGTGTGTGAGATGGAGAGAGGGTCTTCAACCATTCTACTCACAGTTTTATGGGTTTATATTTTTAAAGCTAAAGACATTTGTTTTATTCTGACTGAAGCTTTTGGGGGCAGGGAGGTGGAGGACAGAATCAAAAGACCAAGTTTTCAGGAGTGGTAATGTTAAAATACTGGCAGCACTTATGTTTGATTTTCTAAAAGCTTTTGCATGCAACTAGAGAAAATTACAGTATAAGCTGCACTTTGCAATGGCCATGATAGCTGAATCCTTACACAAATACATTTAATTCATGTTTGCAAGTCATTTGATATCAATAAAGCCTCAGGTAGACAACCTGGTATATAGTGGCTTTCAATTCACAGACCATTCATACAAAATCTATTCATAACCTGTACATTCTGAGGACCTAATAATGGTCAATATTAGATAATTTCTCTAGATAATATAGTAGGTTTGTACTTATTTTGTACCCCAAAGGCCTTAACATTACAATGGGTAGCAATGTTCATGGCCTTACATCTGACAACAGACAAACTGCAAAAAACCCTAGAGCAAAGGCAAGTGAAAGAAAATCATCTATGGCTAAACTTACCTAGCAAGAACACATGCAACAGTGAAAAAACTCTTTCCATGAAAGACTTAGCCACTGATGATGCTTGGACTACAGTCATGGTGTAGTCTTCTATAAATCATCCTCTAAGACATGTTTTACTGCTTGAATACACATTTGAAAACCTGCTTGGAAAAGACACATTTTTTGGGGACACACTGGCTCTGCTCTTAGGGTCCAAATCCCTGTAACAAAATCTGACAATCATTTCCTTCTGATTTTTTTTTTTTAAACAAATATTCACAAACACTTCTTACCTTAGCTTAAAAACTGATGGACTTTTAATTAAAACCATGCTAAATATTTGTCCATCACCAAAATAATGCCACTCAAAGACTTCATATGTCAGTTCACACATTATATATGTAATGTATTTTTATGTGGTTACTGACCCCTACATCAATAATCCAAATTCAAGTTGATTGGAATCACTGTTTTGTCTGTTTGACACTTTCAGCATCTGGAATAGCTTTAGAGATTGAAAAATAAACCACAGGACAAAAACTATCAGAAGCAAGACCATGCTCAAGATGAATACATCACTTATGCACATTTAAAGGAAGGATCAGGTATCAGATTTTCCTTAACTGAGATTTATCTCCTTTTTTCTTTCCAGCGTACTTTTAATGCCATACAGGACTACTTTGATTCAAATCAGACAGTCTGATAATTCCAGGGCAATGTTTTCAATTTGACTCAATTAAATTCCAAAAGTCAAAATGGAATTATATGTATGATTTTTACATGTCCTAGAATTTCTGAGCACTCCTGTAAACCAAAAAAGAAATGTGATAGGACATGACTCACTTTTAGCTTCTCATTCCCCTGAAAATTTTCTTAGAGGATGAGAAAACTGAAAATATTTTGTTCTTAATTCTTCCTACTACAGGAGAAATCATGTATCTGAACTTAAGTTTCTTGTGACAAGGAAATAGTCTCTCCTCAGAATTAGTGGGGAGAAACACATTTTTAACACCTCCTTCTACAAATTAAAAAACCTTCCCCAAAGATTGCATAATTGAAAATTACATTTTGAAAACACTCATGAAATCACTGAATTAAAGCACATGCGATCATATATTCACCTACAACAGCCATTGTGTCAGTGTCTTCCAGCTTGAGAAACGTGCTCTTAAACACAGAATAAGAGAATTATAGAATCATTAAGATTGGAAAAGACCTCTAAGAACAAGTCCAACAGTAACCCAACTACCATGACCACTAAACTATATCCTGAATCACCAGATCCACAGATTCTTGAACACCTCCAGAGATGGCGACTCCACCTGGGCAGCCCAGGGAGAGCAGTAAGATCTTCCCTTATCCTTCTGTTCTCCAGACTAAACAACCCCAGTTCCCTTGGACACTCCTTGTATGACATCCTCCAAGCACCTCACCAGCCTTGTTACTCTTCTCTGGACATACTGCAGCACCTCAGTGTCCTTCCTATACTGTGGTGGCCAGAACTGAACACAGGACTCAAGCTGTGGCCTCACCAGGGCCTTGTACAGGAGCACCCTACTCCCACTGGACACACTGGTTTCGATACAGGCCAGGACACCATTGGCCTTCTTGGCCATCTGGGCACACTGCTGGCTCATGTTTAGCTGGCCATCCACCAGCACTCCCCAGATTCTTTTCTACCAGGCTGCTTTCCAGCCACTTTCATTGTGACCAAAGTACAGGACTCAGCCCTCGGTCTTGTTAAACCTCATTCCATTGACCTCAGCCCATTAATTTAACCTGCCCATCTCTCTCTGATGAGCCTTCCCACCCTCTTCAACACTCTTGCTCAATTTAGTGTCATAAATGGTATGAGGTATTTCACATTCTGAACAACACACATTCTGAACAACCAGCACCTTGATCCTGTAAATTGGCTAAATGCTCTCAGCAGTCTCTACCTTCTACAGTCCTGAGTTTCAACATCATTCAGACTGGCATGTGCCGCAGTCAAATTACTATCAACAGTAAATCTAATGAAGCTATCAATGCGAGCAATCCAAAACAAGCTGGGTGAACAGGCAGGAGCTTATCCATGCATGACTGTTAGTTTTCTTAAGACAAAGTCATTCCAGAGCCTTTAAGCAATTTCAGAGATTTAGTCACTAAAGCAACTGACTGCACTTTTATTTCAGAAGGGTGTTATTTAGAAGAAAAAAATTGTGATGTCTAACAATCTATTCCAAATTAATTTCTGTTTTAGACCAGTCTCAAAAAGTAATTACATGTGCCTTCCTACCATAATTTGGAAGCACTTCCTTACACTCAACCTCATAAAATGCTTTTCATGTTACTAAATGTGAATACCTCCTCTGTTGTGAGCCCACTGAGTTACAGTTCACTACAACTCATTTAATTAACTGAACAGTATAAACTCAAAAAAATGCTCTGACCTTTGTATTTTCTTGAGTTGAATAAATTGGTGCTTTTCTTTTGGACTTATCCATGTCACACAGTGTGTTTAAAAGGACAGTACTTTGGTTTACTTAATCAAAAAGTAAGCAGTTATTTACATGTGACTAATCTTTCCTATTTCCACCAAACAAAAGCCATGGATGGATAGCTCTGCAGTACGTTATCACCTCCAACATGGGCTAATGAAGGATCATTTTCTTCTCATGCATGACAAGAAGCCAAATTTTTTTTTATTCGCTTGTGGTACTTTTGTTCAAGTGTAGAGGGTAGAATCGGGCACAGCCAGCAGAAAACCCAGTCTCCTGTGTATCTTACTGCAGCTGCCATGTTCTGGTTCAGCTAGAATCTTCTGGGGAAAGCGCCAATCCATTTGCAGACAAAGACAGGCACAACAAGAAGGCACAAATCTGGAGCACAAGCACAAATTAGAAGATTCCTGAAAGAACCATCTAAGACCTTTTTAACAACCTGTCTAATGCAAACAGTAAACTGAAAACCTATTATTAGAGCTAATTAAGAAGAGCAAACTTTCCTAAAAGATAGCAGTAGTTACATCACACTTGTGGGAAGGAAGGAGTTCTCTGATGGAACTACTAGAGAAAAGGATCCACTCAGCCAGGGGTAAGTACTCAGAGAAAGAAAATGTCTTCATCTCAAAATTGAGTGGGGCCCTGGAAATAAGATTCCAGAGTATGTTATTGATTAGGTCAGTGATTTTCAGAGTGACTTTTACTACATTTCAGGCCATTCATGTCTCCTGAGCAGCTGGCTTTACCACTACCACCAAGAGCAGAGGGGTACACAGTAGGTCTGAACTCAGGACCACAATTTCTTCAATTCTGCAAACTGGGAGGCACTCATTCACTTGGGATACTTTCTGGTTTTCATTCATTCTTGGAAACACCATGGCAATAAAGGATAATTTATTATCCTGTCTGCTATTATTACTTAGATGGCTCAGTTAAAAAAGGAAAAAAAGAAAATAAAAGAAGTTACTTTCTTCTACTACACACACTCCCGTTATCAAAAAGTAACCACACGTTAAAACAAAAGAAAGGACTCTGCATTTGCTATGTTCCACTTCAGAAGGAGACTCATATTACAGTGAAGCATGGTGTGTGCATATGCAGAGACCACGCAGAATTTCACACCATCGTTGCTAATCTGCTGTATCTCACGGCAGAAAATTGTCAAATTTGTGTACCAACAGCCAGGATGCAGCACTGCAGGATCTTCCACGGCATTAGACTGCCAGGATCCCAGCATTCCCGGCACTGTCCAAAGGCATCAGGGACATCCACAGGACCGTGTACCAGGCTCACCACTGGAAAAACACACGGAGTTTTACAGGCTGCAAGAGTTAGTTATGTATAGGCTGCACATTGTAAATTCTTTTACTGTTATGGAAATTCCTAATGCTGTGTGGCCTTCAGAACTAATATGATCTCCTTTCAAAGGCCTTTCTTCAGAATTTCCAGCTCTGGCTTTTTCCTTCCATCTTTTCCAGCTTTTCTGAGCTCACCTTTGCAGAGCAGGACTCAAGAAGGCGGTGGTAGGCAAGAAGGAAGGAGTTCTTCCAAAGTAATGCATTCCATGCATTTTACTTGGGTGATGGCACTGTAGCTTCTGTTTGGGTTTAATTCCCTTCCACCTCATTCAAAATATCGATTCTTCACTACATTCCTGCAGAAAACTTTCAATGTTTAACTGTCAAATCCCTCAACTCCCATTTCTCCTGAGGACCAAAGGGAAAAACCTTAACTGGCTGGTTTTAGTCACAGCTTTAATGTTTTATAAATTACTTCAGCTGTGTAGCACAAACCTGATATTTTATAAACAGCTTGGGAGAAATGCTCAGAGGTTAAAAAGTCTTCAGGTATTAGGAGGTCACAACTTGCCTTGAAGTAAAAAAGGAAGAAGGAAAAAATGAAAGGAAAAAAAAAAATCCAAACAACAAACATGAAAAAACCCACTCAGCTGAGCTATGAAATTCTCTCATTCCACCCCAGATACTAGGCAATTATCTCAACCAGGTAGTAAGGAAACAGATACTGGCAGCTGAATCAACCCTTTGAATGAAACATACCAAACGCTCAGAACGGCAGATGGGCACTACTGTAACCACTTTCTGAACACAAGACACTTCATCTGCTACAACCTTGAGCCTCTTAATGTTGTCACTCACCTACTTGATTCTTACTTCTCAGAGGATGTTTGCAGCCACCACTACCCACTTGCTCAGTTTTTGAAACAAAAAATCTGAAGCTCCGTGATGACTTGCTAATTGCCAGAGGGCAACAGCAGGCACGGGCTTTACACCCAAGCCACAAAGAATTCCAGGCCACATTCAAACAACAGAGGGTCAGCCAGGTGTTGTCCCATACAAGAAAACAATTTTCTGGTGCTGAACTTTACCCTCCTGCTCTCGAGCCCTCCCCCAGGGATATTGTTTTGTTTTGATTCATTTAAAAAAACTACCGATGGAAGATAAAAGAGGAAAAAATACAAGCCACTAGAGCTCTGTTAAAACAAAGAGATTATTCTTATCTATACACAGTAGATGTGAGCCAGGAAACTATAAATTCTTAATAAAAATTTACTGTGTATCCTTAAATTCCTTTACAAAGTCAGCAGGGAGCATGTGTTAATCCATAAAGATGTTTCTTTCTACCACATATTTCTAAGGCAGGTTAAAAAAAAATTCTGACAGATGTATTTATTTTTTGGAGAATGACCTTCCTGACATAGACTAATACACTTTGCTGTAGACTCAAAGCTCATGATAGTAAACAAAAATTCTGCACCTGGATCCAAATACAATTTATAGCTCATTTACACTGAGCAGCCTGGCCTTTGGTATAGCTATTTCCAGTTGAGAGTTGTTCTAAGGTGTGTGTGTGCATGCATATAGATAGTAAATACATATGTATATATAAACCTACAGACTGTGTGTATGAATATTTGGAAGTGTTCTTAGCCATCTATACAAAGACTCACCCCTGTTACCATGACAGCATTAGAGAAATATTAGAGGTAATGAGTTCTGGATGGTAAATCATCTACATAATGCTACTGGCTAAGTGACTGTCAGGCAACATTTCCCTACATGAAGCTTAAATTGCATGATTAAAGTAGTCATATTTGTATCAAAAAGTAAGACTGCAGTCTAATATTTTTAGTCTGATTTGCTGCCAATTTTGTCTGTAGATGAAATGGTGAAAGGGTTTGGGTTCTCCTAACTACCAATTTACATGAGTTAATCCTAATTGACATAAAATAAATAAATTTCTGTTTCTAATGCTTGGTAAAACAAAACCCCAAAATCATTGGAAAAAGGAATATATTACATTGTAGTACAAATCACCTCATTCAACTTAGTAAAAATCCCTAATGAATTTGACCCTAGTTTACAGAAGGATGAAACTGTGTTTGTCTTATTTGCTCATCACACAGCGATCAAGCTGGATGCCAGGACAGAGTGTAGACTAACAGTCAAGCCCCCATATCAAGCTGTATCTGAAGCAAAGCAACTAACAAGAAATTGTTCTTGTGATCTCCTGGTCTTCAAAGCACCAACCTCTCAAATCTGTTTATTGGTTCAAAGTTTAATTACCCATCTACACATTCTCTATCTGCACACGGCAGGAAGACAAAACGCTGTCAAGATTGCACTGAAACATCCCAGGCTACTGGGAAACATAGAGTCTGTCTGACAGAGCCTTCTCCTCTGACGGGGCATTCCTCAGCTGTTCCATGGATACCTAGGAACTCCTCCAACCCAGGCACCATGCTTTCATCTTAAATTCCTAAGATGTTTACTAAAATTAGAATCCCAACTGATTATGTAACAAAAGCACCAAGGGAAATAGACCATTTTATGCATCTATGCTTTGACTAAACCAAAAGGTACTGCCAGGTACTTAAACTTCTGTCTCTGTTGTCCTGGAAAATTTTGCAAAGCAGCAACTCTGGTTTCTTCCTTTCTCAGCATCAAGAGAAGATCTTCCATTTAGAAATTAGTTCATAAAGTAACACAATTTGGTGTCTTCAAGAGAAATTATTAACTTAAAACAGCTGTATTGGGCTAGCAAAAAAATGTAGAGATTACTTTTGCGTCAGACAACAATACCTCAATAGCACAAATGTATTTTAGTGGATAGAATGACACAAAACCTTTAGGGGAAAAAAAAATAAATCCAAGTACTCTCATAAAAGTTACTCCAAAGTTTGTGGAAAATTATGCAACTGAACTGCATGCTATAGAGGAGAAATGTTTTCAGATTTCAAATGTTAGAAATTAGTCTAAAAATTAGCAGCAAAGGTATAAAATTCAGTGAAATTTTTAAAACGTTTCCTGTATACAAATGGTGAGGGTGAAAGAAGAAAAAAGATCTCTAGACTCAAGTTCCATAGAAGTAGCCCAGAGATGAGTAATTACTAGTTTGATGGCATCACCTCAGATAAATAAAAAATGAAGAGCATGTCCCATATCTTATCAGCTGCTATTTTTAGGATTTTGATAGATATGTAGACAATTACCCAGAGCAAAGATAACACCACCACCAAACCAAGCCCATATTTATATAGCAATAAAAACAAACGGCCAGGTCAATATTGACAGAATTATTGCTGTGAGTTTATTGATTCTAAAACTGCGTAAGGGGAAACCAAGACTGTGATCAGCTTTTCTGCAGAGATGTTCTCCTGTCCTACACTAATTACCTGGCTTCTGAAAAGAAAAAACACTATGGAGAGGACTGGGGAAACAGTTTGCTGAGCTAGGTGTTTAATAGCAGACTTTCATTTACTACTGATTCCCACTTCCTGACAGTGAAATGATTGCTGTCTACTTGCCCCAGACAAAAGATATGAAGGAAACAAAATTAATTACTTGCATGGCTCTTAAAGGCACTGCTACACCATCTGGCACAAACAAATCCCATATACTTATGCACACCAGTGAACATAACAAAACCATGGGTTTTTTTCCAAAGAACTACTTGGGAATCTAACACTCAAGTCAGCCATGCTGAGAGCTGACCAACTCAATTCCTTGCACAAAGAAGAAAAAGAAAACTTCACACTAAGGAAGGAAACTTTCTTACTAAACTGTCTGCATATTGATCAAATGACAGATCCAGAAATGCTCCCCCAAAGAAACCGATATCAGTTTTGGGGAAACCCAACATGAGGTACATGAATCCTCAGAGCTAACATTATGTCCATTAGCTACCTAATGGAAAAAATCCACAGAAAGCAAGTGAAGCCAAATTAGTTGGAGGTACCTATAACACACAGAAAATAAACTGAGTCAGTTGGAAGTTCAAACAACACTGACTCCCACTGAATGAAGTTATAAAGAGAAAGACAGTAACAGAACACAAATGGCAGCGCATAGTCAATTTCCATGCAGTCTCAGCTGCACCCCAGTACCAAGGATAACAGGGCTTCACTCAACCATTTACTAAAGACCAAACATCACCAAAGGAAGGAAAAATGTAATTTTAAAAATTTAGGTGCCATCTAAGTCTCTGCCTTTATTCACATGCTTTAAGTCCTGCTTTACTACCTGTTCAGCTGCACTGACAGCGCACAAGCTGAAATTAGACTACTATATGTTCATTCATGTTCTAACAAACAGGATTTCAACCAGCAGAGTTTAAGTAAAGAACATATAAAAATCACAAACACACCTCCCCACCCTCCCCACCCCCGGTCTGTAGATGGTATTTTAAAGGTTTGTCAACCATGTAAGCTCTCAGGGCTAATAGGAAAAAAAAAAAAAAAAAAAAAAAAAAGGAGAGAGACAACTCATGCATTTGAATTCAAAGGGAGGAAAGCAGGAAGGTTTTAGTGATATCCCAGAAAGGCTGCATTCCTGCCTGAGAGAGTACACCTGTGCCACTGCCCTGCTGAGAAACAGTTTAGGAGAGGTTGAGAGGCAAACTTGACAAACTTGACACATGTACAAACACTGGAGGTAAACCAGAAAGCGATTTGTCACCTCTCCAGGGCTGTAGATGTTCTGAATTCATAGCGTATTTTGTCTTCCATACAGCCTGGAATAAAGAGCAGACACCGGAACGAGGCACTGCAAATAGCATTCTTCCCTAACACATTTCCCATTGTAAACTAAACTTAGGGGGAAAAAACAACTCTGCTACTGCCCAGGGAAAGCAGAAAAAGAGACTGAACAACATTATAAAGTGTAATTTATGACTCCACTTAATCACCACTGAATTTACACTTGGCAATTTCTGAGCACATTTACATATTTGTAAGTAACATACTATAAAGATTAACTGCTTTACAAAAAAATTGCACTGGATGTACAGTGAACTTTGCTGTTTTGGAAGGGGAGAGGTGTTTTACAGCGCCACCAAACCTCTGTGGCAGTACTACCATTTAAATATTGCCAAGCTGGAACATAATTCTGAGGCACTTCGAAGCAGGTTAAGGAGTTGTGAAATTGCAAAAGGAGCATCAGCATCACAGAGCAAGTCTTTTAAAAAGGAACAAATTTGAGCAGCAAAACTTCTCTATAACAATCCATATCTTGATTAACAATTGAGTAAACATACCAATACATTAATACCACAGGAAAACATGAGAAGTGTAAAGAGATGAAGTATAAAGCTCACGCATGGAAATAGCTACCAGCCCAGTACAAACACACTATAAAGAACCAGATTTAAAAGAGACTCTAGACTACACTTCTTACCACTATCTTGCTATTTTGGTCAAAAAATGGTAGATTTGGGGAGGGGCTTTGTTTTGTTCCAACATAAAACTATATGCTTCTGGCAGTAGGCAGTTCATAATCCTTCTTTAGGAATCCCACAGACACCAAAGGCTGCACAATCCACAAGCATGTTCCCCAGGCTCATACGTTCCTGGTTCATCACTAGGCAGTATGTTGCCAAAAAATTGGTAATTATTAAGAGAGTACTACACCCCAATTTTGTAGCAAATAAATCTTCCTAGAGTCCACAGCTGTGAAAAAGAAAAATATACAAATACATCTGAAATATGAATGACATTTCCAGAAGCATTGCTCTTCTCACTGTGCCACCCACTAAAAGCAGACAAGACTGCTGCAATGTACGGTTTGGTACCTACTTAAGTCTATTTTTTCCCATGAACACTAACCATATTCAGACCTATCGCACTTCTACCAGTATTTCTTTGTAAATCTAGGATGCAATTTGGACAGAGTAGAGTGGCTGCTGTATTTTGCTTTCTTCTTCAGCTGGAAGACTCAACAACCAGGGGTGCAAACCAAGGACACAGCTTCATATGTATGACTTCCTTTGCTTCAGGAGACACTGGATTTATGTTAGAAGGCAGTGCTCAGTTACATCAATGAAAAAGAGTAATTCTCCCCCCCTCCCCTTTTTTTTTTTTTTTTTGTTTGTTCACAGTTTAGTTCTGACAGGTGTAAACAGTAAAAGAAAAATGAGGGGAACAAGCAAATTTTTTATCTAGAGCCTTTGGGACAGGATACAACTGACACTGCAGTTTTTAAAAGATATTCTGGAGTCTAGTCTGAATTATGAAACAACAGACTTCCATAACTTGTCACATATCCTGTTTCTCCAAGATCCTCTTCCAAAAATAACACTAGTCTTACTATGTAACCCTCTATTGTGCTTCATTCAGCTATTAAACATGGTGCTTGGACTTCCCACTATTTGTTCTACAGCTTTGTACATCCAATTTGTTTAATTACATTTCTGCATATAAGAGTTTTTCCTGTAGCACTAGACACACTGTGGAGGAAAAATACATAATATTTTAATTTTCATTTCCAAATAAAAAGTTTTTTAAAAAATAATTAAATATATTAATATATTTATTAACTTTAAAGAATACTTAAATACTGCTAAAATAATTTCCATTTATTCATCAAACACACAATTTTTTAAAACTAGCTTCTTTTTCTTAAAGCTGTAAGCAACTCTGCTTTTATTTGGCACATTTCTTGTCCTTAATTTTACACTAAATCAAATATAGCAGCTCTGAAAACTAAATTCAAACTGTCACTGAACTTGCATTCTGCAAAGGGGAAATTAAAAGAATGTTAAGAAAAAGCAGAAGGGAGATGGAAAGAGCAGACAAATATTCTGTGGAAAAAAAAAAAATATCAAGTCCAGCTGCTGTGAAACAGGACATATATCAGAAACTGATGTATCTCAGATGTCATACTCTCAGTCATCCCTCTCCTGCTCTTTCAGGGAATGGTCTCTGCACTACCATGGCTGATATGTCCCTCAGAGGATGTTTCTTTAGTTGAGTACAGCCACGCTGTAGGTGTCCACATAGTGTATTGCACCATACCACAAAACACAGACACACACAATAAGCTCTCCAGTAGCACACTTCAGAAATTATGTGTCATCTTCGCTTACTCCTTCTACAACAAGTGCAACCCAAGGTTAGAACAAAGCAATACTGAATACTCACTGGTTCTACCACTGGGTTGTTTTTAAAAAGGTGTTGGGGAGAGGATTAAAAAAAAAAAAAAAAGAATATCCTACAGTCCATTCACTCCATAGAGAAATGGGAATGAAGTTCAGTATCCCGGTGTGACCTTCAAAAAGCTCCAGACTAATGTCTTAAAAGCCTGTATGAAATCCAAAGTAAAGACTGTAGTAAATAGTTTTTCTACTGCGGGACACTGGAAACATCTCTCTCACTCCTTCAGGAGGACAGCAGGATTCTTGATCATGACACACTGGATGAATGCAGAACTGCAGTCACTGCTAACATACACAACACTATTGTTTAAAACATTCCTCAATGACACCTGTGTTCAACTGCTTGAAGGCAGATGTTGGCAAATCAACAACTGAGAGATACGCAGTGGAAAAGTTCTTTAAGACTGTCATTTCAGATCAGACTTGCCCTTTATTTCAGTAAAGCTTTTGCATGTCTATGAATTAAAAGAAAACTCAGTGATTTAACTTATTTCAGAACCTGGGCCTTTCAACCTGACTTCAGAACCCAAGTGCCAAGAAACTGTACCTTCACTCCAAAAGGAGTTAGGTGAAAACATTTCTTAAATATTTTATTAAAATTGAGTACCTGAGCATAAGAAATTCCAAAACTGAATACTCAGCTGAATGACAAATTCCCTTTTTATTATACTTTAGGAAGCAAAAAGAGTGCTGAAAGCTAGCTGGACAACTTTTGGCTCTAGAGTCCAGTGAAGCAAAATAGCACACATGGAAAATGAACACACATTCTAGCAATCTGTCAAGAAGAATTTAGAGTAGGTTGTCACAGGTGGTCTGAAGAGAGGCTGCAGGTAAGCAAGCAGACTCTCTATTAGCTCCTGGATTACTGCAAACAAGCCAACATACAGCTACCAACCCCCTGCAGGGGCCACTCTATAAAGCAGACTGACAGACAAATCACTATTTTTTGCTATACCACCAATAATAGTGGTCCAGAAGGAAGGTTTAAAAATGAGCATAACTTTTGTCCATAATAACTTTCTATGAATTCTAACCCAGTCTCAGCACCTCCTGAAAAATAAGCAGCAATGCATTTGAATGTATTCCATTTCAAGTATCCCACAACCTGATCTAGTTGTGGATGTCCCTGCTTACTGCAGGGGGTTTGAACTAGATGACCTTTATAGATCATTTCCAAACCAGTGCATTCCATAAAAGCACTACAATAGGACTGTACATTTTGGGGTGTTACACAGAGCGTATCTGCCTCCCTGCTGCATTGTCTATTTAAAGCTGACAGCATTGCAGCCTGAATTAGGCTGTATTAGGCTTTCACATCCTGATAGTCCCCAATAAACTCACTTCCCTCAACACAGGAAGGACACGGACCTGATGGAGTGGGTCCAGAGAAGGGCCATGAAAATTATCAGGGGGATGGAACACCTTTCCTATGAGGACAGGCAGAGGGAGATGGAGTTGTTCAGTCTGGAGAAGAGAAGGCTCTGGAGTGACCAAACAGTGGCCTTCCAGTTACCTGGAGGGGACCTACAAGACGGCTGGAGAGGAACTGTTTACAAAGGCCTGGAGTGATAGGATGAGGGGCAATGGTTTGAAATTAAAGAAGAAAAGATTTAAGTGGGATGTTAGAAACAAGTTCTTTACCATGGGGATGGTAAAACACTGCAACAGGTTTCCCAGGGAGAAAGTTAATGCCCCATCCCTGGAGACATCCTAGGACAAGCTAGACAAGTGTCCGAGCAACCTGATCTTATGGAGGATGCACCTGCTGACTGTGGAGGGTTGGACTAGATGACCTTTGGAGGTCCCTTCCAAACCAAACCACATTCTATGATTCCATTTCTCTCTGCCTTAGTTAATAATTAAATTTTTCTTTAGTTTTTGAACAAAGCTGTCAGTTGTATCAAATAGACTTCTTAATTCAACTAGAATATGTCTGAAGTTCTGTGGGATATCATCACAATTTGTACAGTTCTACGGAGCGATATTTTATTTGCTTTCCATCTTCTGTTGATTTGTTGCTGCACAGAATAATTAACAAGTGATAAAAACTACAAAAGAACTACAAAAATTGTTAAAAACCACAAAAGAAACAAAATGCACAGCCACATCAACCTGCTTCAAACTATACTATGAAACTAGAAACTCTCAATATGAAGCACATGATCTGCCCAATCTGCAACATAATTTCAATATATTAATCATATTCTGAGCAATTACAGAATCTAAACCCAAGATTGATAAATGCTGCAATTGTTCATATTTTCACTTCAGTTCTATTAATTTCATTTCTTTTGATATTTTATATTCATATACAGAGGCCCAAATACACCTCTCCAATCCTTGCAATGCTATGTTGCTCAGACTTTATATTTGTTTTTTAAACAGTAACATATGGAATCTTTTTCTTCCTTATCCCTTAGGAGTTACTTAAGCATCACTGCCCTAAATGTTCACTGCAGTATGAGCATGCAAAGCAGTGATGGAGGATTATTCTTTTTTTGCACTAGTAGCAAGAAAGATGTCAGGAATTTTTCACTTCCTACTCTGTACATTCACTTGCTGAGAAGAAATTTTGGAGAGGAAATCTGAGTGTTACTGCATCAGGGGATGCATATGTATCTGATGTTGTTTAGAAGAATGTAGAATTCCTCTTCTGCCAGAGCTTAAGATCTCATGTCATGTTTAAGGGAAATGTAAAAGTGCATTTAAAAAAATGCCTGGAACATACAGCAAAAGTTTATTCCTCCAAATCATACCCTGGTTATGCCAGAAATAGCTTTTGACTTTAATTATCTCTGCTTGGTGACTGAACACACAAGGTTACAAACTACTAACGTGCGCAGCCCCTTTTGTCTGTGTGGTTTCTGATTACAGGGAGCTTGCTTCCTCGCCTGACCACCTGGGAAGGAGACTGAAAACAAATGCACATCTTCCAGACGTACAGAGATGCAGAGCTCTGACTGAGCCACTGACATGAGCACTGTAAACCACTGCTCCTGGCACTCTTTAAAAGGCTACATGCCAATTTTACAGACAAATTCTCCCAATTAAGTAGTTAGAGGAACTTCATCCACCCCAAAATAACAGTGCTAAAGTACGTGGAGAGGTTATTTCAGTAAATTAGAAGTGGTTTTCTCCTGTTTAAAGTAGCTTTAACAGCTCTGAGTACAAATTTAGCAGCTCAACTCACTGCTTGTGTAACAGGCATGATTACAGAACAAGCTCTATGGGCAGAGCACAGGAGACCTGTAACAGCACTTTTGGGGTGCACTGAAAATACTCTCATCTTTCTCTCAGAGATAATTGTTAAATACTACAAGACCCATTTGTGATTTATTTTTTTTAAATCCTAAAGCCAGCTGCATAATTTATCATCTTTCACTTTTGCAACTCAAGATTCACCATTCCTACATTTTCTAGGATAATACAGCCAACAAGCATGAAGAACTAACTAATATCCAACAACATAGCTAAGGTAGCAGCTCAAAATCCTCCAGGATGGTTTTCAGAATTCACTATAGATGTTCCTAACAGCAGCACTATGCTATCTCCTGAGCACTGCTCACAGTAATTACAGTATCTGTTTCTTTATTTTCTCAATGAAAAGTCCAAACAACTGGTGAAGTTATCAGAGCACAAAGTTATAAACAGAATGACTACTCATGAATTACAGCACCAAGTAAAAAACTTTGTGTTTTTATTACATAGGACCAAAAAAAATTCTTACAAGAAACATCTGCATCCTTCTTTATAACAAACAAAACCTATTTACTAAAGTTTGGTTTACACAATGATTACACAAACTGAAGAACCCTTTCATCCAAAGCAGAATGAAACACTCAAAGAACCCTTACATGTAGGAAAAAAAGCACAGAAATTTTTACGTGCCCTCTACAATCTGTTTATTGAAGCTGACACTGGACTGAACAGTATTCTGTACAAGCAAGCAAGGCCGCATCCATGGGGATGAGGCCAATTTTAGATGGAACCCCAGACTTCACATACCTGCCAGTATACACTGACCAACACACTGGCACAAGATACCTTCTGCATCAATTCCTACTTTATGCTATTGTACACCTTTTAGACACAACTTCTAAAAATAACAAGAGCAATCCAGAACTAGTCCACAAGTGATATGGCTAAGTTACAAGAAGAGAAATTATCTCCAGCTTTCAGTGTCAGGGAAAGCAGCAGAGATGGGCTAAGCAGGAACAAGGTGGGGGGAAAAATAACGCAAGAGGCTTTTGCTGAACCAGTTTCTTTCATTTTTGGAAGTGAAGAACCCCCCAACTTTTTTATTTATTTTTTAAAAAGTCATTATTTTAATCCACCACAGATTTTCTGAACGCTACACACCTCTCTACCTGCACAGCTTTTGTTGGATTCAGGCAAAAAAATAAATAAATTTTCTGCAAATAAAATTCAATATTCACATTACCTAAAGAACCAAGCTATTGCCTTTGCCTTTTAGAATGACATCTGTGTTCACTAGAGAATGAACGACTAATCAATCCACCGGCACAGATACGAGGCTGGATTGTTTTCATCCTTTTTCGAAGGGTTTGATTTCAGGGCTGTTTGGGTGGGGTTTTTGGACAGAAGGGGTAGTGGTGTTTGTTTTTAATCCATAGTCCTGAAGCACATCAAGGGACAGCTTTCACGACCTTTAAAAGCTTGAATGGCAAGCTTAAGAGGATTCAAAGCATTTTGAGTGCTGATTCCAAATATTTGTAAAGTTGGATGTCTAACCACCATGTCACTTCATTTACAAGTCTCGGGCTCCACTGAGTCTTCACAATTGTCCTTTCTGTGACACAGCTGAATTCTTGGAGAACTTGAGTGCCCTATGCATGTTCAGCATCAATAAAGATAAAACTCAAAGATCAGTCTGTTTCACAGATGCTCTCTCATATATTGCACAGTGATGTCACCTCACAAAAGCATTATCTAAGTATGGATATAACGTATACTCTGCTTCCTAAACACAAAAATGCTCCAGTAAAAAGCTAGCAGAGGAATATTTGAGATGTCTGTACCTGCACTTTTTTTTATTTAAAAAAAAAAAAAGAAAAGGGTGTGTGGGGTAGCAGAATTATAATCTAAACTAACTTTCATCTCACAGAACTTTTTACTTCTCCTTATGCTTGCTCTTCCAAAAACAAAAATTCATTCCTTCTACAGATTTTTTTTCATCATGCACATCAGTTTTCTCATGTAGATTGCACATATTAATCTTTGTGGAACAACCTACAAGGCTTACCAATCAAGTCCACAAGAATGTACATCAGAATAGCAGCTTATATGCAAATCACTAAACTGGAAAGGCATTAATTGTGTTTTGAAAGTGAAAGACTTCAAAAGTATTTTCTTCAGGGATCAACCCTGCAGCAGTGCATGTCAGAAGTCCTAATTAGCAGCTGGACGATGATACCAAAATACCACAGAAAACCAAGATTTAAATTAAATAACAGTTGTGAAATAAAAGGAATGTTTACTTTGTAGCTTCTTTAATATTTGGCATCTACAAAGACTACACATGCTTTCAACCATAACACTAGAGCAGGTATTTGGGACTCTATCCTGCAAGCCACAAAGCTGAACTCCAGATGACATTTCAGCTTACATAAGTCTCTGTAATCATGAACTAAAATATGCCTATTTTATGAAAGGTAATTTGCATTGGAGAACTCACACAGATGTGTGAAATACACACACTGGAGCTGGCTTAAGCCATGACATGCACTAGTGAACTTTCTGCCAAATTTTATTTACCGAGAACGCTGCTTGTTTGATTGCCTTGGCAATGACACTGGCTAAATATGATTCTGACATTCAGGGCCAAGTTTGACAGCCATTAAATTGCAAAACAAATGAGTTAATTGAAATCAGACTTGATCAGATTTATCCCAGAGACACTTTTACAAACATTTGATTTCAGTTAGCGATATGTTGGTTTACTCAAGTTAGAAACAAATTTCATACCATTTACAAAATTTTTCCTCTTAAAACCAGATCTGCCTTTTACATGCTGAAGTTGAAAAGATGCCTTCAACAAGTGGGTAATTTTCTGGCACAGGTCTGTGCCAAAAGCCAACTGGTAGAACTTTCTACTTACTAATTAGTGGCGAGTCCTGTTTTCCTATTGATCTCTAGCTTCTGATTAAGCTGGTTATGGAATACACTATAAAATAGCATCACATCTACAGTTTTGTTTTATTTTAGGCTAGCCTGTGAGTCATTTTCAGATACAAAGATCCTCTTAAATAGAAAGTAAAATGAAGGCTGTCATAAGTATAAATTCATGTACAATTGAGTTCTATTACATGCTTTGATTACAGAAAGAGAGGTCTTACCCCACAATTTTCCCTGCTCAGCTCAGACAGCCTATTTTATGCTCCTTACATGGTTATTATTGCAACCACTGAAATTAAAACAAGAGTGCCTTAGCATTCAGTGTAGTATTTTTATGGCCTTCTTTTCTTCAGATTCAAATCTCACACATACACAAACCCCTTCCTCTTTTCTTTGGTAAGTGGTCCTTGTAAAATGCAGCAGCACAAACTGGGTAATGTTTCACTGTAGACTTTTAGCAATGGATTTCCTCCTCAGACTTTAGTAGTTGGAGTAAGATTTTGTTCATCATCACAGCTTTGAATGAAAAAACTCTAAGAAAAATTTAAGGATATTTGTATTTACACAAACATGCCACTTACACAGCAAGCCACAAACATCAGGAATCAGCTAAAACTGCCACTGCACCAAAGCAGCATAAATTACTATCTGCAAGTTAATCACGTTTTCCTAATATTAATCATAAAGACAAGTGAGAATTGCACAAACATTTCCAAAAAGATGAAATAATTAAATCAATAAAGTAGCATCCTCTGACTATAATCCTTATGAGGATTCCAGGCCACAGAATGCAGGACAACTGCATTCCTCCCATACCAATCCCTTGCTTGAAGAATCAGGCCTGAAATCAGTTTCTGAGACTCATTTAACAGACCTGTTTTTCCCAAACTTGAGAGAACAGACTGAAATTCAAAGAAATCTGCACCTGTGAAAAACAATAGATGCTCCTAATTAATCAATCACTCCCCCAAAAAGTTCTAACATCTTCCTATTTTAAAAGTAATTTTTAAGCTTTTGTTAATGTTAAAATATGATAATTTCACATGCATAATACTAAAAGAACTTCTCTTTCAAAGTCATTAACTGATCAAGGGTTCACAGTGCTTTAGCTGGGAAAGAATAAATGTGCCCAAATACAGTGAATATCAAAGATAGGAATGTCAATTCTGGAACATTCAACTTCACCCATATCTACATGCAGTGTACTATTGCCAGTCACAGAGGAAAAGGATGGTGGCTTATCATGTTATACAGGGGAATATATACTGTAAAATTTCATAGCAGAATGAAATTTTGGTTAGAAAAGGACTTAATCACCTGGAAATTAACTTCTCTTTAAATGAAGCCCATATATTTTGATATTCTCGAAAATCCTTGCAAAGCATAATTTTAAAACAGTAGTACATATAAACAAATGAAAAAAAAATATCAAAAAGCAACACCACCTGAAAGCAAATAAGCCTCCCACTAGCAGACAGGTAAGAATGACAAAATACGGGCAAGTGGTGATACTGAGGTGTCCATCGATGTTCTTTTCTATAGGAAGTAAATGTTGGTGGAACAAATGCCATTCCATTGAATATTTCATTTTGCCAAATCTGACATTAGTGGTCTATCACAGCTATTGCCAACTTTCAAAACCAGTTGTGTTCTCAAATGAAAAGAAAATCACTCAAAAGCAGCTCAAATGAAAAGAAAATCACTCAAAAGCAGCTCATCATATTTGGCAGTGATGAAGATGTGTATGTGTAAGGCCTGACGCTGACAGGCCTTCGTCAAAGGTGTCTGGGTGTACTAAGGAAGACTGCAAATTGTGCTTCAAGGTATAGATACAGAAACCTATGCTGGTGTTGCATATGCTCAAAACCAGCTAGTTTACTCTTTGGGGGTTAATTCTGTAAAAGAACAAAGCACTGGCCTCCTTGGGCATCCCCTGATCAGTCTGGATCCTACTTTGGTAGTACAAATTGAAGTTGGAAAAGGAGAGATTTGATTTTCCTAATAAACCATAGTTCATAAACATATGCCTCCTGCATCTATCTCTTAAACTGGCATATGCCAGTTTAATACAATACATCACATTTGTTTCTACATAATCATCCACACACTACTCCTTTTAAACCAGAGAGTTCATTAAGTGCTTGCTTCACACTAGCTTAGGACTGATCCTTCCGTGAAGGCTATTTGACAGCACTTTCACCTTCGTGCATCTTCAAGTCTGTATTTCCAGTTCCATTCAATTAAAAAAAAAAAAAAAAAAAAAAAAAGATTTAGAGAAAAGAATAACCTAGTATTTCTTTAAAAATTAATTCAAACAAACAATATATCAAGTTTCTCATAAGCATATTGTAGACAACCTCTGTGATTTTATTCTTTTAAACATATTTTGTTCAACTGGCAAGAATTACTGCAAACAGCTAAACAGCTATTCTGAAAAACTGTTAAATTTTACTTCTCTTTTTGTTACACCTGGGAGCTAGTCACTCTGCACCGTGCTCAGCTGCTCTCACAGATGGACAAATTTCTCATACCACTGAAGGGCTTCACCTGACCAAGTCACTCTGGTCATACAAATCAAGACAGATTGTGACCATTACACAAGGCAAATTCCACTGCAATTTGTCATCATTGGCTGCCGCTCTTGGTTCTGACCCTTGCAGCATGGTATAGTGCCCTGCTATAGTACCTTCACAGCCATTTGTGGAACTGTGTCATAACCTAGATGAAGGGTAGGCTTTGTCATTATTTTATTAAGAGAACACAGCAGCCAGTTTCTCAATGCAATTCATCACATACTCCATTAATTACTGTGTGGGCACAAGGCAACTAGTGGTCCTATTGTCAAAAGCAATTTTGCTTTTGACCACTCCACAGCTCAGGAGACACTCATGCCTATTCCTGCCCATGCACCAGTTTATAACTGCCTCAGCTGGGTAAGTGGGTAAGTGTAACTGTGGGTTGATTCAGCCTGAATTGATACCATTGAACTGATTGAAAAATCCATATTCTAGAATTAAAAAACAAAAAAGAGGAAGAACTGGATATCAATCTGAGGCTAACTTTGTAGCTTTTCTCATTAAAAAAAATAACTCTTTCAAACAATTAAACCTTACATACTCATTAGAAAACATTGCCTGTCTACCATAAACTAGCATCAATTTACCCAACACAACAGAAACATTTAAACTGTTTTTTCTACTCATGTCTATATGCTGATGACACATTCATCCTAAAAAAAAACTAAACCACCCTTTTCTTTGGGGATTTGCTTTATGAAAAGTCACAGCCACATCTCACCTCACCAGACCAAATTTGACTTAAGCCAGCTTTCCCACCCCCTCATCACTGATGACATCCCAAACAGTGCCTATCACCACAGTGTCTGTGAATACCTTAAATGTATCACTAACAGATCCAAAGAAAGGTGTAATATCTGAAAAAGCAGATGGTGTAAAAGGTTTGGCCAGTTGGCTAAAAGCCCGGGTTTTCATACCTTAAAATCAATCAAAAACTTAATAAGCAAAATGAATCCAGCAGCTTTCTGAGTATGTCCAGATTTGCACTTTAGCATAGTTTTTGCATGAGCAACATTTCTTCAGAGTCTGGAACAGTGCTTAACAAGACAAATGGAGAAAGCATGTTGCCGTGTAATGAAAGTAAACCCAGAATCCAGAACACAATCTGATGACTGGTACATAGCACATTTAAAAAAAAAATTACTAAATGAAAACAATGAGACATATACTTTCAAAGGACAAAACCTTCCTCAAAAGTGTCACAGTTAAATCCATTGCAGCAAACATTTCTCAAAGGAATTTTCCTGTAGGATGCTATTTGTCCTCCTACAACCTGTAATTTGGATTTTTATGTTTTCTTCCAGCACTTCATACTCAAAAGCCTCAAAGGAGTAGAGAGAGACCACATGAGAAAATCCTCATAGCCTTACACTTTCTAATGGCCTTTAATGGTCCTCATTAAGAAGTAAGCCTACACCAGGGTTCCTTAAAGTACATCAGTGCACCAGGATGTCTAGCAGGAAGAGCCTCTCCAAAGCATGAAAGTATTTAACACAGAAACTAGGTATTGCTTTCTATGACTTCCCATAACATTAGCAGTGGGGCTGCTATCTATATTTAACTATTTCAATATAAACACCTGCCTTTTTTTTTTTTTTTTTTTGGGGGGGGGGGGGTAGGGGGAAACAACCAACAAAAAAAGAAGGCATTTTGAGATGTCTTCATATAAGATTACAGATTACACCAAAGAAGGCTTCTTTGTATCATCAATTTTTTTCAATCAGAAAAATCAAGTAATGCTTCCATTCATTTAAAATGAGAGAAATATGAATAATCTTCTTTTATACTAAAAGACATTACAGAATTTCATACAGGAACAGCACCCAGAGACAATTATTTAACATGCAAAAGCCCTAAAGGGAAGCATGATATCATTAAATGTTCAACATGACAACAACTTGTCAACACTTGCTCACCCACAGTCACACAATGGCTACATTGAAATCTCATGCTCTAAGGCTTCAGCTAGTCATCTGGAAGAGAAGTGGCTAACGGAAATAGACGATCACTGCTTTGAGATCATACGTGACAATGCTTTTTCCCCAGTGATCACGGCAAACTTAATCCCATAAAGTGTGTGGGCATTGTTTCTAAATAATTATTCCTGCTTGCAAAATAAGAATTGGATTACTCTTCATTCTACCTCTTTCTATAACTGAAGACATAACTTGTCAAGGATGCTATAGCACTTCTTGGGCAGATCTTTAAGACCCTGTAAAGTAGTGCTGCGCCTGTGCTGCACAACTTTTCATGATCAATAAAACATTTAGCTGCAGCAGTCTAGAGTTTGAGTGGCATCCAGGTGAATTGCACCAGCACAGCATACACAGAAATTTAAATAATACCTCATAGTCTCAGGCACCACAAAAATCACAAAGCATTCACTGAATAGTGTCTCTTGAGAGATGACCGTTCTCATAGAAAATTAGATTTATTGTTACACTTTATGTCTCCCCACGTCGTGTGAACTTTTAAAAGCAAGCCTGAAACATGCACTCTCTCCTTCACAATGTGTTACCTTCACAAAGATGTGCTCTGAATCCTGTTTAATACTGTAATATTGCTCCTCTCATTTACCAAATACTTCAAACATTTGCAAGCTAAAACCTTGACACTTTCCAATAGCATCACCTTACAGTAAAAACTACAACGTACCCCTGTTAGGTTTTGGAGCTAACATGTTTTTAGATGTCATTTAAACTTTGGGTTTCTTAATCAATGCAGCATTCTGAAATTCCTGAAACTTAAGGAACCATAAAAATGTATAAGAAAAAGGAAAATACATGTCGAATTTAATAAAAATGCTTTGGGAATTGATTATTTAAAAGATACCAAAATGAATTAGCTGAGGGTCTCAGTGACAGGGGGAAAAAAAGCAAGCAAGCAGCCAAAAAAAAAAAAAAAAAAAAAAAAAACCAAACCAAACCAACCCACAAAAAACAAACACACCAAAAAAAAAAACCAACCCAAAACCAAAAACCACCAAGCCTGGACTTTTTGAAGTGGTGGCAAGAAAAGCAATAGAGAGCCCTGCAGTCTATTTGTTTTCTGAACCAACTTAAGGTATACTCATGTAATTTGCAAACCTAAAAAAAAAACCCAAAATAAATCTTATTTGGCTCAGAAGAATTGTTTCCCAACAAAAATAAACCAATGATATATTACTCTGCATGTGTTAGCTAATTAAAATAAAAAGGCAGGACATACACATACTTTGCCTAGACCTCTTGAAGAATGGCTTTTGTCACTTCATTTCTTCGTGGTTGTACACCGCAGTTTCTCTCACCACTTAACTTTTACCTCAGAATCTTTCATCTTTTCTGCCCTTCTAACCAACCTCTCTCTCTCTAGACTTCAGTATTAAGAGCTTTGTGCCTCTACTCTATGCCTCTTTTCCCTGCTCTCACCCACCACTCAGTATGGCTTGGTATTTATGCCTGGATCTACCCTGGATCCTTTACTTCTTGGCCACGCAGAGGGGAGGAAGGGGGAAGGAGGAAACCCCTCTGTTGTAACTGGACTGCTCTTATACCTAGACTAGCCAGGTTTTATTTATATAAAAAAAATAAATAGGGAAATGCTCAAGTTAAGAAGAGGTTTGAAGGAATCCCTGATGCTGTCTGTGTATGAGGCACCATCAAGACCATACACAGTATTGACATAGTTTCATACCATGCAGGAAAAATGCCATTTCACTCAGGGTTGTACAATCAGTAGTACAATGCATCTCATTCAGTGTAGCATGACAAAATGAATAGCTGCCTGACAAGACCTGCTTCTTGGTAGATCCGCAGAGATGAAATACAGCCTGAAGTCAAGGACGCATAAGAATAATACTTTAAAAAAAAATACATGGAGATGATAATTAGCTGTAGTAGAAGAAGTTCAAATGTTTAATTTTAAAGTAGTATTTGCTGTGTATAGTTCAATAAGTTAATGTTCTCCATATTTGATGTTCAAAAAAAGGAAAAACAGAACGTGTGTTCTTAAGCAGTTCCTTGACAAGGGCTAGTCCCATTTCTGTCATTAACGATGGATAATGTCTGGAGTGGCAAATGTCCAGAAAAAGCAATCCACTATAAAGGCATATTTACTTCAGTCAGAGAATTTGAGCTGTGGTTAAAGTATCAATATTAGCTTAAGAAAGTATTTAGCAGAGAGAGTCCAAAACACAACTGGTTACATTACTCTGTGTGTGTGTGTTTAGGTGCTTTTTGCTGGTCATCACAAAGCCACTTTTAAGCATATGGAGGTATCTTAATCTCTGCAGTCTGCAAGTGCTGTGTGCAGCTCCAAAGGAAAGGTTTCTTGACAATCATTTTTGCAAAACTCCAGCGTTCTGTTTCCACATTATAGCCATTTAGAATGTTGAGTTTTGTTCTGCTGCTGGAATTGGTTTGTAGGTGAAGCCTGCTGAGTGAGGAGGAAGCCGACTTTCACACGTTTAACCATACGTGGTTTACCAGTTCCTTCCTGTTCATGTAAAATTGTCTGAGCAAGCCCTGTCACTGGTAGTGTACCATTTCACATTTGGATCAGTCATGGCTCTCTGTGACACTCCTCTTTGATGAAACTCAAGGCTATAACATCTGTGTGTGAAATGTTTCCCTTTTATTAATATGCTTGTGTAACCAGATTCAAGCTATCAACATTCCTTCACACCCTTCCCCCATGTAGATATTTAAAAATAAACTCAGCCTTGAAGTGGGAAGCTTGAGAACCTTTGTGGGTTATTCAAAATATAGGAATATATATGGGGCTGAAGTACTGATCAGGTAGGAAACCTAATTCCCAATGATGCCTTTAGGAATCTTATTCAGGATGGGAACTAAATTCTTCTTGATTTAGTTATGTCAGGTTCACTGTTGGCCTTACTCATTTTCTGTAGATGCATTTTAGATTATTTTGATAGTGTAGCCAGGGTTTACCTTAGTTACTCAGCTAGGAAAGTGTTTATGCATCATCCGTTACTTTGTATTCTGCAATCAAAACATTCTGTCTATACAGACACTGACTGTTCTGACACATCCTTTGGTATTTTCTAATTAGAATTTCATGAAATACAGAAATTTCCCCTTGTCAATAGTTTATATAGTCTGAACAGACAATATTAGAGTAACTAGAAATGTGTTTTAATGACACAGGATGCATGAGTGTCCCGTGTCCATTCTCACGAGGTGATTCTGTGGTGAGAAGTCAAGGAAGGTTAATCTTTTCTTAAATGAGATTAAGATGGGGTAGGAGCATGATTCAGATTCCAAATACAATTAGTGATAAATGCATAAAATACAGGATTACTTCCTTTGACTGTCATGAATAAGGTTTATTTAATTTTTTAAGTAGGATCAATGCAAATTTGGGAATATATTCTGGTACAGAAATACTTTGAGTATAGCTGAAACCAGGTAACCGCTAACTTGATCGCAGTTTGGGTTAAGTAACAAAGCTGTCATTTTTGTAGTGGTGGATTTTGAAGTCTGGCTTGTGGGACTTTTCTTGACTGAATGCCCTGGAGACCCCCAAGGTTTAATCCTTGAGTAAGGATTTCAGAAATTCAATAAAACTGGTAAAAATTGGTATCTCTTCTATGAGCACACAAAAGCTTGTTAGAAGCATTTCTTATTGGTATGAAATACTTTAGGCTTAAATGTTAGAAAAGTTTATTCTTTGAGTGGCTTGAAGAAAAAGATGTTCTAATAATGCAAGACAGGGAGTATCAGGAACAATACAAGACCAGTAGATTTCCCTCGTGTCTGCTACCTCCATATAGAGAAACACTCTTTTCAGCGCAGCAGGTTTTGAGCAATCTGATTAAACTATTAAGTCATTAAATGCATGTTTTTCATTGCCTTTTTTCACATCTCCTTAGCTGATCCTAGTAAGTGGATACATATTACTGCAGTGTTATTCTGACTTGATTTCTTTTGTGATAAATGGCTCTGGCATTTTCTAGATTCATCCCTCCCAACGTATTTTGAAAGATTTTGCATTCATAATAAACATTCTATCTCAGAAACTGGTAGTAAAGGTCTGCTATAAGCAGAAATTAAAAATGTCAATTTGTTTGAACAGCTTGTGTTATTTTAGTACAAATTGTTTGGTGAGTACACAGGGCTTCAGTTCCATCTGAACGGCACTAAATTATGCTGAACTAATTATATTCTTGCTTTTTGTAACCTGACATTTAATTACAGAAATGAAATTGTGTGCACACCTCAGCCCAGGAGTGCAAGACATGTAGCTTGCTTTCCTTTCAGCTGTATCTCACCCTGCTTTACCTTCCAATCAATTTCTCATTTGCAATAAAAATGTATTTCCATGACAGCTTTTTTCCTGAAATGTTGCCTTCAAGTTGCAGATGATAAGCAATGTAAACAATTGACATGGATGCCAGGGTTGGGGTTTTTGTATAATTTTTAAGAAAGTGTTTATCAGTCTCAACTGATAGAATTGAATTGCTTTCAATAAATTGTGATTTGACCTTTTTGGTTCTCCATGGAAACCATCCTGTTGTTAATGCTACTGCTCTCCAGGAGCTATTATGATGTATCTGAATCCATGAACAGATATTAAGGAAAAAATAATCCCCCATAACCACTTGACACCCCTTCAAAGAATACCTTTTGTATTCTCAAATGTATTTTCAGGCTTGAAAATCTGGATAAAGCATTAGATTAAATAATAAATAGATCAGCTGAAATCTTTATCTAAAACTTGGCTGGTCTGACAGAATGGGACAGTGAGCTAGGAAAGGACTGTCTGGATTATGGAGTTTTCTTAAGGCTAAATTAGAAAGTAGAACTAAGAAATTGTTCATTTTCCCAGACAACTACTGTTTCAAGCATCTTTCTATTCAAGGTGTGTGTGTGGCTGGTTCATGACATGCTCGTGGGGTTTCTTGCCCATGCAGAGAGCATAGTTTACCTGGGACTGCAGCAGAACACAGGCAGGGGCTCAGCTCAAAGGCACTTTTATTCAGTTTTAGAAGTGGGTGGAATTGTTTCACAGTGCCTTTTCCTACAGACTCAAAATATTTTTAAAGTGAAAAAGTCTCAGAGCACAGGAGAAATAATCAACTAAATTTAAGACACATAGAATGCATTTAAGTATGTTAAAACATAACCAGATCAGCAGAAGACAAGTTTAAGCATTTAAACCATTGCACGATGCATACACTTCTAAGCTGTGATAGTCTCTGGGCTAATACCTCAACCAGAACAACTAAGCTCTTAACCTTTGTTATTATGTTGTAGTTTCCTTTGCAATATTAAATTTCAGATTGAATATTCTGGCTAGAGCAAAGCTGTGAAGTGTATCTAGAGAGCTACATGGCAGGTGATGATGTCCTCTCTTTCTACCTTGAGTCTTTTTCGAATGTGATCATAATCCTGACAGATAAATTTCTCCTGACCTCACTGATAAGCTATCTTGCCTTAGTTTTTTTGGGGTGTTCTTGCATTCTTTTGGAGATGCCTCAAACCCTCCTGCAGTCTTCAAACTACTCTCATACAATAATGAAAAAAAGACAACTATTGTTTTTTGTTAATGTTGAACTGACTCCAAACATCTTCTGGACTATCTGAGGACTAATCTTATTACTGAATTAACTGAATTATAGAATAATTGTATTTATAGGAAAAAAAGACAGGTAGCTTCACATAAATATTGATAGATATTTCAAAATGCAAAAATTAGTTCTGTGTTACTCACAATATGTACTTGACCTTACAATTAAGATCTGCTAAGTATCACAGACACAGCTTTGGAAATATTCATAATACCTTAACCAAGCAAAAGAAAAAAGGGGTAAAAAAATGCAAATTTAACAAATTCTTAAAAAGAAAAATACACCCGTTGTCTGAGAATCATAAACAAATTTTGCTAAAGCAGTTACACAATGAATTGCTCTTCAAGCTATACCCAAGGACAAGGCAGTTTCACACATCAGTGTTTCAGGTGTCATCAACAAGCAATGTAAATTGAATGCAATCAGCTAAAGTGGCTGGTTTTCATTTCAGCTTGTCTGAAGTTATATGGAAAGGTCCTAATCTTCTTAACGGGACTTGTTTGCATAGCTCAGTATACCAGATGCTACAACAGTAAACAGAGACAAGAACTTGTCTCACCAAACGTCCCACAACAAACCAAGCACAAAAGCAGCCCAGAGGAACTAGCTACTTATTACAGCAAACTACAAAATAAGCAGTGAACTTCTAAATACTATTTATACTGAAAAGGCCGTGGATAAAGCTGTGTTTGCCTACATATGTCCACGTAATGCCAGTTTTGAAGATTCAGAAGAATCCTCAAAACTAAAACACTTAAATACGCCCCCACACTCTGGTAACTCTGCTAACAGAAAATGAACAAGTTCCTCCCTGTGCAAACCACCCCATTCTCTCCATGCATTTATTCTGTTTCTTATGGAATCTGTAACCTTCTCAAACCTTGAATGCTGTTGAGTCATGTCCAGTAAATCTTTCAACTGATATGGAGGAGAACTGACAACAGCAAACTGGTGGGCAGCATGCTAATTTTGCTCATTGAAAAAGAACTTGGCAGTTTTCTTATGATTTGGATATACCTGCAGGTGTATCAAACAAGCAGCAGGAGCAAACTTCCACAGCCAAAAAAAAAATTTTTTTAGAAGAGGTTTAACTATGTAAATAATACCACTACAGCAAAACAGCTGTTTGTTTGTGGAAATTACCCATACCTAAGCCATGAAGCTTATATTTAGGTTTTATGGACATTATTTTACAAACTTCTTTCAACTACTTTCTTGTTCAACTAATAAATCTTTGAGAATCTTCTTTGAAAGCAACTCTTGAGAATCTATTGCATTTGCAGCTTATCTTTCTATACGCTGCTCTTTCTTCCATTAGAAACAGAACTTCTGACGTGTCTTGTATTCCGTAGCATACAAATCACAGCATATTTCTGACTACAACTTCACACGTAGGTTACACAGCTGCCCCGTATTAAGCAAGTAGCTGTAGTTACTATTTGTGATCAGGCAGCCAAAAGTAACAAGTTTCACACCAGGAAATCAGCCAGCCCCTTTTAAGTAGTTCTGTTACGACTGACACATTGTGACAACTCTTCAATGCCAAAGTCAGACTCTGAGACTCCTCTTTTCCCCTTCTCCTCCCAGACACAACAAGGAGGCACAAACACAACCTGCCCTTAGGCACATTCTGGAGCACACAAAAAATAAACAGCTTGAGCACTACTTTTGTCTTCCAAATAAATACCTCTGCTCTCTTTATTTGGGAAATTTTTTTATGAAGTCAAAAGGTAACAGAAATAGCAACTTTGTAGAGGAAAGGAAGATGCACCAAATTAAGAGGTTTTAAAAACAGCCTAGGCAAAACACACTTGTTCTTTGTTTAGTTTTCCTTTCCCCCCGCCCTTCTTTCCTTCTTTCCCTGCTCTCCATAATCAGCAAAAGTGTGTGCATCTCCATATACAGAATAATTACATTTAATCAGACACTTTTGTCCAAAGGTTACAATTATCATTGATTTGCTCTGAGATGCTAAATTAATCGTCCTGTAATGGAGCAGTTTTTCAATTAGACATTGTTGATCTACAGACAAAAGTAAGGCTAACTTAACACTCACAGGGAATTAGATTTTAACATACTTTGTACTGCAACAGAATGAAAAATACACAGAATATTTATTCCTCTAAATTCTACAGACAAATTTAATAGCTGGATTCCTGCCTAAATAAGTACAAGAAAATTGTTTAGGTTATTTGGCTAACTGGATTTCAAAAAGCCCAGAAGAAAAACATTCAGAGGTTTCCAACAGCAAATATTCAGAATATTTACATTACATGGCTCCACATCCCTACTCACCTCTGAGGAATGGCCATTAACTGTTCCCCACTTCAACTACCCCTGGATGCCACCATTTCACATCAATCTCTGCACTTCTTTGCTGGCTTTGAAAAGCACTCAGTTTTCTACACAACTGGAAGCATTTGCTCAGTACTTGGTAGGACAAGCTCATTTATCCTCATTGTTAGCTAGCAGAGGCAAGATTTGGTTTCTTACAGGCACCTACAGGAATATTTTGTAACTGTATAAAGCTTGTACCATTCCATCCAACACTTCCCCTTCCACTTCAGCACAAATACAATGTCAGCTATTTCAAAAGAGTGCACAGGCTAAGTGTGGGGCACACAGAAGTATGGGTCACTGATAAGTGGCAGAGACAACATTTGTTCTTATCTGTCCCTCTGATAATTCTGCAAACAAGGAAGAAGCTGCAGAACTAGGCTTTAGAGTCTGTCTGCCTTTTTAGGATAAGAAAAAACCCCAAACAGCTGTATGCTCTTTTCTATTTAAAGGCTAACTGAAGCCTTCCGCATCACAACTTCACTAATAGCATAAATCCATTCTGAAGTAAAGCTGATGAGCAGTCGTCCCCCTAAAATGACTAAATCAGAGATTTATCTCATCTCCTTTTAAGTTTGTATTTACTTCTCTATTTCTCTGCACAATCTCCTTTGCAGCAGGCTAAAAGGGGGTTCATCATACAGTCTGTATCTAAAAATGCAGTTGATGAATGATGAATTCTTCCATTTGGGGAAAAAATAATGAGGCAACACGTTGTGTATATAGAATCTGTTTGTTACAATTCTATTTGTTAAAATCCATATAATAGGATTAAAAAAAAAAAAAATCAAAAAACCCCACCCCCAAAACCCCACCACAATTTTACACCACCTTATCCAAAGTAAAATGGCAAACACTTCAGGCCTCAGATTAAATTATGCAAAATAAATGCTGCACACGCCCTGATCCAGAAATGAGATATTACAGTAACCGTACCTCTGACTTAGCATGTCTGTGGTACAGTCAGTGCATGCTTTATCTCAGAGTCCAAACTAAACATTGGGGGGGGGGAAAACAAAAAAAAAAAATTTAAGCAAAGTCAGGATGAACAACACTTACAAGAGAGATGGCAGAAATAACACACAGCCAAATGGAAGAGCAGACCTATGTCTTACTTTTGACAGACATAAAGGCTTAGAGCTTACACCTTCACAGCAAAAGCAGGCTCCATGATAAAACAACAGGGTTTTTTAACATCTACAGAAATATTTTCCTATTTTCCAATTTATGTTTGGAAATACTTATACAAACAGGTTAGTTAGTCGGTCTAAGCTGTACACAACCAATACTCTAACACTTTTAACACTACATATAGGCATTTCAGTTTACCAGCTTAAAAACCCACTAAAATCTCCAAAGCAACAGATGTTAATGTTTTAATCAGCCTGCTTAAACATCTATTTGATTTTGCAAAGATCAATGCTTTAAAGATGTCTTCACAATCAGGCTTTGGACTCCAGAAACATTTTAGATACATCCCACCCCTCTCTACTGAGAAGTCAATGCTTCACTTTATACCTGAGCTGTGGAGGTTGCAGCAATGCCACATACTACTAAAGACTAAAATCTTGGCCCTAAACATTGCAACTGCAGCCATGAAACATAACTAAGATTGAAATGGTCTGTAGGATCTTCACATCTCTTCATGCAGTCAGCCCTACAAATCAAGGAAGAAAAGTCCATCTCTCTTGCCCAGCATCACTGATCATTCAAACTCCTGATGTATTCCCAGAGATTTTCCCCACACTTAACTAATACAGACAGTTAGCTGATCTCTAATTCTACATCAACTGGCAAATATTTTCTTATCTGCTTCAACAGCTCAGCTTCACAAGGTTTTTCCTTATGTAGGCTGATGAATACCATCACATGGCTCATTCTCATCACCTAAACACATCAAAATGGACAAAGGAAACTGAGTTTACTGAACTCCAATTTCACAGAACATTTACCAAGACATAGGACATTGGTTCACAAGCCTACATTTGCTATCAAGAAGACAGTTGAGAAGAAAAACAACACAAACAAATGAAACAAATGAAAACCCCTGAAGTGACAAAGGATTGACAAATTCATGTATTTTATTCAAAGGTACTCAGAAGATTTCCAAAACCTGAAATGTCAAAGGACACGTCGGAGACTGGCTAAGGCTGGTACTGTGTGTGTTCACTGCATAGACAAATGTCAGCACTAGACCAGTGTACAACACCCAGAGGAGTTTAATATAGTTTGGTCTGTCTGGTGTGGCTGCAAGCATACTGTAGTTGAACTGGAAAGGAAGTTTAAGCTGTAATATTATACACAATTATAGAACCATAGAATTGTTAGGGTTGGAAGGGACCACAAGGATCATCCAGTTCCAACTCCCCTGCCATGGTCAGGGACACCTCACACTGGATCAGTTTGCTCAGAGCCACATCCAGCCTGCCCTTAAAAATCTCCAAGAATGGGGCTTACACCACCTCCCTGGGCAACCTGTTCCAGTGCCTCACCACCCTCATGGGTAAGAACCTCTTCCTAACATCCAATATGAATCTACCCATTTCTGGTTTTGTTCCATTCCCCCTAGTCCTATCATTACCTGACAGCCTAAAAAGTTCCTCACCAGCTTTCTTGTAGGCCCCCTTATGACACTGGAAGACCACAATAAGGTCTCCTCAGAGCCTTCTCTTCCCCAGACTGAATAGCCCAAACTCTCTCAGTCTGTCCTCATAGGAGAGATGCTCCAGCCCTCTGTTCATCCTCATGGCCCTTCTCTGGGCATGTTCCAGCATGTGCGGATCCATCTTGTAATAGGAGTATATGGAAAATGGGACTGTAAACCGAATTTCTGGTTTTACACTGGGCAGGTTATCTTCAGTTGCTATTTCCTATGTTCTGTCATACTTGTGTTAGGTACACTCCTATCACAAGAAATACAATACAGACACAACTTCGAACTCCTGCCCAAACACTAGCGTGAAGAGACATTCAAAGTGCAAACTAGTTGAGACAAATCAACACCAGAATTAGTAGGCTAGACAAAAATCAAACCTAGAGTTAATGGAGAGAGGCTACTTTATTTCCAAGAACTTAATCATTGATGTGAATAAATATGTATTTCAAACCCTTCATACAAACCCAAGATCACTTAGCAAGATTAAATATTATTCTACTTCTAACTTACAAATGTGTAGTCTAGTAAGTAGGTTTTCTATTTATCTGAACAGAAGACTAAAACCTTGAATATGCTTCACCACTATGCCTAGGCTATTCTCTACATAAAAGGAAAATATAAAGCTATTGCACAGAAATACTCTACCTGGATTAGCACAGTTCATTTATTTTCCTATACTGAAGTACCACTCAGAAAACACTCACGAGAACTTAAGACAATGGTTGATTACGTCTTGTTGCTACAAAAGCAGGACTTCTCTCTTAATTCAACACCCACAGTCCACATTATCAGGATTTTTATTTTTTCTTTAATCATAAGAGACATTTCTGCTTAAAATTTCATGGGACATCTTAGAACCATCAGAATGCTACATTTCCCTCCTGATCCTCTCTGTCAACGTCATCCCAGAAGTTTTATGACCACGTTAGCAAAAGCTCCATCTGTTTTGTGGCAAGACAGCAGAACTTCACCAGCAGCACTTGAGCAAAGTGCCACATAGTTTCTAATTTGTGTCTAACAGCTTACACTGGTTTAGTCTAAAGCCATTGAAAAGCCACATGACTATCATGCAGTTCATGACATGAAGTGTAGGCAAATGCATGTAGATACCAACCCCCTGCCAGTTTATTTCTTATCACTGTCTCTCCTCCTTTCTGTTGGCTCTTGCTGGGATAGCAGCTCTGATTTGGCTACCTTGTTTCAGTAGCAACACAGAAAATCCACACAGCAATACAAATACCTTGGTTCTTAAGCGTAAGGTGCTGTGACCGGTTTAGGCTGTGCCTTTAAGAGAAGGACACTTTCTGAACACTCTGGCCGAATGTTTTGGTATATGAATGAAAAACAACGATATGCTAATCCAATTTCATTGGTGGAACCCGGCTGTAGGTTCTAGCTTGGTCTTTCAGTCGGGGGGGGGGGGGGCAGTCAGTCTTCTTCTTCCCCCTGTACTGTGAGCTGGCCTGCTTTTCTCTCTGAAGCAACAGCTTGCTATGCAGGAACGATTCTTGCTAACCAGATAAGAGAAAACTAACTTTTGCATTCGCTTTGAGCTTTAACAAAGTTCTCCCCTTTTAATTACCTTCCTTTCTCTTTCTCTCTAACCCTTTTGGGAAAAAGGGGAGGTAGGGAGGGAGGAGGGAGGGACAGGCCAAACCCCTGGCCACAGGGGGGTTGGGGAAAGGTTTCCTGTATTACATACATTGCTGTATATTTCTGTATATATTGTAAATATTGTATGTTTTTGTACATATTCATTGCATTCCATATCTGCTTGTAAAATACAGCTTTCATCTGCTTCTCCGGCTGAGTTAGCTGCGGAATTCTTTTGTGTGTGGGGGGAACCTTCCTACTCCACCACAGGTGCCAAGCAACACGCAGCAACCACTCTCAGAAAAATCAAGACAAAGTTAGAAAGCAAGTATGAAAACAAGTAAATATATATTCAAACCAAGCAAGTAAACAAATCTAGTCAATCTTGGTTGCAGAACCACAATTCCCCAACAACTTGATCTGCTCAGCATTTAAGAACATTGTTCAGGGGCAAATCACAAATTCTCTCACCTTTACAGAGTCTTTTACTTCATGCTTACCCAACAGTCCTGTTCTACCAATCCCAAAACGGAAATGGACTCTGTCCTCTCTCTTTAAGGTCCTTTTCTTCAATCTTCAGCATTGGTGTGTTGGTTGGTTGGAAGGAATCTCTTTCTTTTCACCATACATTCCCTTTGTGTTTAAAAGTACTTCCTCAAAGCCACAAAATGCAAAACAGTTCTCATGACTTGCATGACTTGTTATTGGAAATGAATTATCTGTATCAGCTTTGATAAGGAACTAGGTCATGAACTGCACCAAGCAGCTGCTTATGCTTCAGAAGTGATTAGAAATTGTGAGTGATGGAAAGAACATGCCATAAACCAGCAGAGTTTCCATGAGGAGTCTGATGGGCACTGACAGCTCAACTGAGTGGCATTGCATGGTGCAAATACAATTAAAGCAAGGTAGCTATAGTGAAGTCAGACAGTAAGATTTTGTGTCTAAACAGCAGTAGATTTGTCTTAATGTACCACTTCAAACTATCTGTTTTCCATAGGTCTAGTTCTGAGCACAGTATGGAGTTTTATTAAAGGTGCAATTTATAGCTTATTTCTCTGTGAACTCCAGTCACTCCTTCCCATTCTCCCCTTTGAAAGTTTTCACTACTTTCAAGCTATATAATTCCACATCAAATAGTTGTTCAAGCACACCCCTCTCTCCAGCAACTGAAGTTCAGTAATCTCATTACTTTGAGGGCACATTAATCTGGACATCTAGCCTCACTTTAACAAGGAAGCCAACAGGACAAAGACGTATGCTCTGCTGTTAAAACAGTAAGATCTCTCTGAGCCTTGCTCATCAGGAGTTGAGACAGATCTTTACAGATAAACTTCTGGAACATCAGCTTCTACACTTCCAGTATGCTAACTGCCAGAAGACAGACCACACAGATCACAAAACACAGCTGGACAGAGTTCTGTAACTGTGCTCAATTTTGAGAGAGACAATAAGTTACCACATTTATGCATTTGCTCCATGGTTTGTTTTGTGCGGTTGAACTGTTGCCAAAGACAAGCTTGCTACATACATCCTCTCATTCCTCCTTAATACCTTCAGGGACCCCAAGAACCATGCCATCTTCAAAACATGCAAGAGTGAGTACTTTACATATGGCCATCTTCAAAGGCAGAAGATTTTTTTACTATATTCTCTGAACAACTTTCAGCAGTTGTACATTTCCTTTTTGCATCTGCATTGATGACGGGGAACAACATGTCAGTTTCTCCAGGCACAGAAGCACACTGAAAAGCTCTCTCACACCCTTCACACAGTTGTTACAGACCTAACTCTTCTTTCTATGTGTAATCAAAATATTTCACACACAGTACTATATGAAAACAATGTAATTAAAAACATAATTTGAAGTCACTGTGCATGCCAATTATTATGGTATTTGTACATTAAAACTACAAATCTCTTGTAGACTTATGTCCATTTTTATACCTTCAGCTTGTTTTAAGAATGTAGAAAACTTGAGGCTATATAATGCCAAGCAGCTCTGTTGCCTCTCTACCAGGTGAAGGCTGTCCCAAAAATCCTACTTTTTATTCCCTTCACTCCCAAAGAATCATCAGAAGCACCTAACAACTTGATTTACTCAGCACTTAAGAACATTGTCCAGGGGTAAATCACAAATTCTCTCACCTTCAAGTTTTTTTCTTCATGCTCACCCATCACTGGTTATACTGTAACATATTCATCACCTCAGCATAGTGCTGCCCCGTCTTCTAACTCCACAAGTTCTTGTGGTGACCTCTTAATTCCTTTATTAAGATTATTTCTCAAATACTTTTCAGATCCTGCGTATCATGTAATGCAAATGGTGTCCTCAATGGAGGATATGGCTCACAATACAGATTGGCATTTTCTGCTTAGCGATTTGTAGTGGTTTGAGCCTTAGCTAGAGTTCAAGAGCTCAGATGGTAGCAAGAAACCAAGAAATCTTCCCCTGCCCCCAAAGAGACTGGAGGTAAGTCTACCAAATAGTCTGGAGTCAGTTTGGAAGTAGAAGTAAATTTTTTAACAACAACAACAAAAAAATATATAGAGAGTAGTAATAGGGAGGGTTTACAAGGGTAAGGAATAAGTGTGAATAGGAAAATATACAAACCCAGATTTGGATAGCCTTGTATCTCCCTTGATGTACGTGGATTTCAGTCCTTTAGAGAAGCATGGATGCAGCAGGGAGAAGATCAGGCCCAACCACGTGGCAGAAACAGGAGGCGAGCACCAGCTGTGGGTCCTTTCGAACAGGCAAGGCAGGAGCAAAGAGAAAATGGCCTCCATGCCCTCCCCTTTATAAGCTTGCTGGACAGGAAGGGGGAGTGGAACAGACCAACTTAGACCCAGGAGACCCTTCCTCTTGGGAGGGGTAAGCCAAGTCCATGGGGGAAGCAGGGCTCTTGCAACCCTCCCCCGCTAGGGTGGATATAACCCAGCACACAATTCTATTCATCCTTAGGAATGAGACACGCCCCAAAACCCAGAATCTTTCACCAAACCAGAGACTAAGATGTCAGCACAGGCAGGCAACTATTTTGATGAAGCTCCTGGCTATTACTTGTACTTATAGTTTAGATACCTGTTAGCAAAAAAAAAATTCTCACTTGGGAAACTCATGTTTTTCATGAAACCACACATGACTAATGCACTACCAACAGCTTCCTAGACTGCTGAGAGCAGTTCAATCTAACCTTGAAAAACACAGTATGAAAGCCAACACAGATTCATTCTGAAGATTTTTATATATTACTTAACACTTTCACAGGTTTGGGGTTTTTAAGTAATACAAATGCATCAGTATTATCACTTAAGACTTAGTGTCCTCCAGACAAATGCTTCCTCCTTCATGCAATCTCTCAATTGGTCAGTAAATAGTGGTTCATTTAAAACTGGAGCTGTGGGAGCTCAGAATTTTGCCACAACAGCTCTTGACCTGTGCCCTGAATCACAGGCAACACTGCAGTTTCTCATTGTTCTGTGCAGAGAAGGGGGAATGGACAGCTCTGCACGGGAAAGGACTCCAAGACCTAGAGAATGTTTGGCATAGAGGTCTGCAGGCCTCTCTTTACTTATGCTATTTTTTTTGAAACATTAACCAGTAAGTGCTCTGCAATTACTAAGGAAACAGACTGGAGATATTAATTCAAACAATCAAATCAATATAAGAGAATATGATTACTGACATGTAAATTGCAGGGACCTTCTTTTAGGGTAAATTTTCTATAACTCTCACATTAGAATGTGGAATTGTATTTACTGAAAGTTGAAACACATAAGGAAATGAAAAACCAGGAAGATCAACTGGAAATGTCATTAGAATTGCGAGAGGAGGAAACAAGAAGTAAATAAAAGAAGTCCAGTCATAAGAAAATAAATCACAGAGCGATGTAAGGCCTGACACACAGGCTCTTTGGAAACAGTCTGATCACCTTTTCTTCCAGTTGCAGTTCTGACATACTCAGCCTTTGCAAATTTAGGCTGCCCGTAACTTAGGTGGCAGGCTACAAGTACCAACTTGTGATGGGGAAACAAGGCTGGACCACCTAAGACTTAACCCAGGTGAAAGGACTTTCTTTCCCTCCCATCCCAGTCAATTCTTCACCCTGGTACCCATGCAGAGTAGCAAGCTCCACAATCAGCTATCTGTTCCCTGATGATCAGGAAGCCCAGTAAGATACCACACAGTACACCAGGCTGCTTGACAGCCAGGGCAGCACACACACTCATTCAGAATAAACCTTCAGATAGGAAAAACACCAGTGAGTCCAGAGCTCTGGCATCCCTCTGAGATATGTAATAGAAAACACCCACATATTTCACTGTGTGTCAGGGAAGCGGAAAGGGCCTGCCTAACTTCCTACATCAGGAGTTCCTATGTTGAAAAAAGCTGGCACAATCGCTTCAACATACAGCCTGGACTAACTTGGGAATACTAGAGAAATATGAGGGGTAAATGAATGCTTTTGACTGTGGCAAAAACTGTGGTCAACCACCACCTGTCTCCAGGACCTGTGGCATAACCTCACTTTTCTCATACCTGTACAGAAGAGCTGTTCCTAAGACTTTATGGCACACTGGTTTGGGAACTGACCACAGATGTTCAAAATTATATGCCTGTTTATTTGACTGAGCTGAATGAATAAAGAGGTTTGCCTTGGAAAACTGCAATGTCCCAGAATCAGGAAACTTCTCCTTGAGTGCACTCACAGATCACACTCACATCAGGTCTGACAAACACAGCAGGTATTTACAGCAGCTTGCCTCACACAGGAAAAATTCAATGCATTCTAGTGTATTCAGAACAGTCTTGTACTCTGCTTTTAGCCTTCCATCATAATTAGTCTCCTTGCAGAACACACTTTTGATATTTGTAAAAAGAAAAAAATAAGGCCAAGCACTTTTCCCTATTCTCTCAATATGCCACACAAATTCTTTCAATTTAGCATTCAGAAATACTGGCTTAAAACTATTTTGAGATCACTACCACATAAACACTACCCTTACTGTAGGTAAAATCATGACAAAAATCAGTGCTGATTGAGAGAATTTTTTTAATCCAAAGAAAAATAAAAAAGCAGCTGAATAGCTATTCACTTCTCAGATTTCCTCAATATCTTCAGTATTTAGACAGACTTGTCCAGCCCTTCTTTGTCCCCATGCATTGCTTACGATGTACAAGTCAGCAGTGTCAAAATGATGTCATGCTTCATACACACACACACAAAGTGATCTGCTTTCTTTTTGGTTCTTTTCTCCCCCCACCCCGCACACATACCCTCCCCTTATTTCCCCCCACCTTCTCCCTTCTCTTTTAAACAAAGTATGGCAACAATTTGATAGCCCAGCAGTGGTTTACCCTCCTGAACCCTAGCAATGACCCAGAGGATTTGCACTCTATTTCTAATCAGAAGTCTGGCTATGTCCATTTCCCATGACATAGCTGAAATTCTCCAAATCTTGCCCTCTCAACTTCACCAGCCAGGCCATACTGAAACTATTTGCTGTATCCTTAGGCTGTCAATCACCACACATCCCCTCCACTCTGTTGACACAGCACAGCCTGTGCAAACCTTCCACACTTACTATTGACCTTCAGTCAGGAGAAGCACCTTCTTCTGCAGCCCTGCTTTCAAACTGTGCTATCACAACTCAAGTAGCAGGTGCTCTTATCCGACACACACTTTAGAAGGAGACCAAATATTTTATTTTGAAATTTAAATACTACAAATACACTCTGTGCAGACACTTAAATGAAATGCTTTAATTTCTACCCCATGTTAATAAAACTAAGACCTGTTTCTATTCAACAGCTTGGCTGCCATCCCATCACCTAACCTATCATACATTCTCTTAAGTGGTCCATAAAAATGGCTCTGATTTATTCTGCTAATTTTTTCAAGTACTATCAGGAATCACAGGAAAGATACAATTCAATTTCTGATCCATGTCTTTCTATTGTGCCACAAAAAGTGGGCACTATTAGTAGCTTTGAAAGCAACTACAACAACAATTAAAGTTCCTTTGATCACTCATTCAGGCTATGCCATTTTAACTTCAAAGTATTTAACCAAGAAATTCCATTACTTTTCTAGGCAAGACACGGAAAACTTTGTTTCCTGCCTATATGCCAAAAGTATTTAAGCACTGTAAAAAGATGAAAAAAAATCATCAGTACTTCAGGAACAGGAATTATCTGAATTTTTATTTTTTTTTAAGTTAATTATTCTTCAAGAGTTCAAGACCATCCAGGTAGTGTCTCATTTCTCTAATGTTTCCATTAAAAAACAGAGGCAGCAAATGTTATGCCTACAAAAGCTTCCATTCAAAACATCCCAAGTTGAATCATAGAATGGTTTAGGCCAAAAGGGACCTTCATCTAGTTCCAATTGCCCTGCCATGAGCAGGGACACCTTCCACTAGACCAGGCTGCTCAAGGCCTTGAACGCCTTCAGGGACTGGCCATCCATGACCTCCCTGGGCAGCCTGTTCCAGTGTCTCACCACCCTCCACTGCAAAGAGTTTCTTGCCAATCTCCAGTCTAAAATCATAGGGAAGGTGCTGCAGCATTTCTTGAGAGCATATTAATAATAATAAATTATATATAGAATATATAATAGTTAATATTAATTCATAATAGTTAGCTATTGATGTAGCATCCCACTGCTTTCATTAACCAGTACATTTTTGTGAAGAACAGTCTCAATGTTCATACTGCTGCGCCAGGGCAGGTTTAGGCTGGATGTTAGGAAGAAGTTCTACACGGAGAGAGCGATTGCCCATTGGAATCGGCTACCCGTGGAGGTGGTGAAGTCACCTTCATTGGAGGTGTTCAGGAGAAGACTTGATGGGGTGCTTGGCTGTATGGTCTAGTTGTTGGGTGGGTTGGATTGGCTGATGGGCTGGACACAATGATCTTGAAGGTCTCTTCCAACCTGGTGTATTGTATTGTACTAGAAATGGTTTCTAGACTAATTCAGCATTAGCACAACATGCAGCATCAGTGACGGGAAAAAACAATCATCAAGCAGAGATGTTTGGCTACTTAAAAAAAATTACCAACTCTTGACACCAGCACTAGCTAACAGTAAACTGCACAAAGTTGCCACACTTACCTCAACAACTGAAAACTCCCAACAGGACACCAAGTCTTGCACACCACATTCCAAAATTCTTTGTCCTTATCTGGTAATTCTTTGCAGTATTACCTGATAATATTTGACAACATGCCTTTAAAAATCAGTCCAAGCACTCAACTGGTAGTTTCTGAAGAAATTGCTTTACCATGCATAATTGGGTGTTTTCCCAAGCTATAGCCTAATAGAGGTAGAAATGCTGAGCGGAACAAAGTGGGGATGTACAGGAGGTAGAGTGTGCAGGCAGCTAAATCAAATGCAGCACAATGACATGCCATCAAATACACAAATGTAAATGTATCTCTGCACAATAGGAGCTTTTAAAGCCCTGTTCTCTTCTCTCTCCTCAAGAAGTCATATGCAGAACATGAACACCAAACTGTGTGAAAACATGATCGTAACCTTTTTTTTTCCCCTTTTAAATGTAAGCCTTCATAAAACCAATATACATATTTCATTCACATACTTAATTACTTCATGTTACATGTTGCTGACGTACCAGCCCCAGCAGCAAAACTCATTTCCTTGACTGAGAACTAGAAACCAACTATTCTGCATGACAAATGAAAGACTATTTTTGACAATTTTTACACACATGGCTCCCACATAAACTCTGTAAGACTTTTTTTTTCTGGGGGGGGGGGGGGAAACAACAAAACCACCACCACCACCAAACACAAACAAAAAAACCAACCCACCAGAAACAAAACCAAAATCCACCAACCATAAAACCAATAGCTGAAAACAAAATAAAAATCATTTGACTTACACACTTAATTAACAGTATATAATTCAGTAACTCAACTAGGTTGAGTCGCTTGCTTAAGCTGAGCCTTCTGGAGGCACTACTAAAAAAGTCACGCCCTTCAGTATCAGATGAATTGCTAATCATGAAAGAAATAGCATTTTGTTTTCCTTATGTTTTTGTTTTGTTTCCTTTACCCCAAGTTTCAAAACATGCACACTGGAAAGAACATGTTTCTCTCCAAAACACCAAGGAATACACTTTATATTTTAAAATCAGCACACATGACTTCAAAGATTACTGACTCAAAGTTATTAATCTCCACAGGGTCATCCCAGCTCTACCACCTGGTCATCTCATTTTATATATTGTTTGGGCCTCATCTTTCACTTCACTTACCAATTCCACCTGTGACGCCAGCATAGTTCTACAGCAGCTTAAAACTTTCCTGAAATCCAGCATAACCCAGTGGACATTAAGATAGTATCTCCTTTTTAACCATCCTTTTAAAATAGTTGGGATTTTTATGTAACTGAAACAGACTGCTGACATTGTAGCAACATTACCTTCGAGGCTGTTTGGAAATAAATTCAAAAATTAAATCAAGATTATCAGATTAAGATCAGAAAGGGAACAATCCCCTTTCTGTAGTTGCAACCTGAAACTAAGTTAATATCATTTACATTCAAAAGCTATATTCACAGACATTGCAAGGTTGAGACCAATTTGCCTTTCTTTCAAATCTGACCACTCCATACAGACAGAAAAAAGCCACAGAGCAGACCTGGAAATCATGGCAATAGTGTGTGTTCTGGAACAAGCTGCACATTCACATTATTGATATAGCCATGAGCACTCAGACTGCAGCCAGGAACTGGAATGGGCTGGGAGCCAGCTGCAGCTGCCATCGTACAAGACGCTACAATTTGTATGAACAGTGCCAATCCCAAACAACACCATTCTGGAGATATCAAGATTCTTCCTGCTGTACAAGGCAGAAAAAAAAAAATCCAGGAAAAACTCTGGAACTATCTGCCCCCACAGGAGTACTTCAAACCTTCATGATAGGTTCATTCTGAAAAAGTTCTCAGGAAGGAAAACTCTGAGGACATGATGAATCCTCTATTCTATAGTCCCATTTAAAATTTTTATTTATGCTTTTTTTTTTTTTTTTTAGGAGAAATTAGGAAGCACCTCTGTGCCTGTGTTATAAAAGAATCCTAACACAGCCTGCTGTGTAAGTCATTCTGTTTTTATATGGTGATTTTAAGCACAGCAGAACTGGGCCATGTTCAGGAAAGGGATATAGCAAATAACTTCCTCCCACAGTAAGATATTGTAAGATAAAACACCAAGGCATCTAATACCTCTGAAAAGGATACCAAAGGCAACATTACAGACAGACCTGAACAGCACAATTTAGGGTAAGAGACAACTAAAAATTAATTTCTTCAGCAGTTTATCAATTCTGGCTGCTGTTGGCTTTCAAATTTTGTGGTGGTTGAGAACCCTCATCTCACATTCCTGCAAGATTCTGGTGATGAGTGCAATCTTGCACCTCTTAGGATTTCTGTGGGTGCTGGAAGATCCTGTGCCTGTCTGTTCTTTCACAAATGACAGGAAAAAACCCAGAAAAGTCCCTTGCTTGCCAGCATTATACTATGTATTAAATCCTTCAAAATAAAGCACATTAGTGGGGGAAAAAAGCCCTAAACAACCCAGTGACTGCTGACTCAAGGCAAGACACTACCTCTGTTTCTACAACTAATCCCAGCAGCTTGTACAGATGAAGCCAGTTTTGCTGGGGGAGGGGAAATTCAGTCAAGTGCTGCATAGTTCAAGAAAAGGCAGTTTGAAGTGATACAGACATATTGTCACTGGCTATCGAACTCAGCAGAAACTGTCAGAGAAGTCACCAGTACCTTTAGCATCCTTAGCATCCCTAGCATCCCTCACTATTTGAATAGTCCTTGCAAACTCAAAAGGCTTGTTTCATAATTACTAACTGAAATTTTCATAGATAAATATCACTTCTCCACAGATTTTTGCTGTGTTATCCCCTCAGGTCACCTCACATAAGGCACATGCAAGGCTGAATGCCTGAAGAACAACTGACTTTGGTGTTCTTCCTTCCAAAGTGATATGCAAACACTGCTGTACACACACCATCAAAATCCTACAGAAATCCTCAACTAAACAAGAGAACTAAACAAGAAAAGGCTACAGAGCCATGCTAGAGTCGCAAGTCCTAACTGTTCCATACATCTTTATATGCTCACTGTGCGTTACAGAAGAGAGAAATCCTCTCTCTCAATTTCAATACTTTGAAAGGAAAGATTATGAAGTGAATGAAGATACGAAGAACCACACTGGTAACAAATCCTCAACTTTTAAGGGTTTATGATTTACACTTTCTATAAAATTTACATGCACAGTTTACAAACTTCAAGCACAAAGATTAAAATAACCTAGCTCATATTTTTGCAAAGCTTGATGTCTGACACAAGGCCTGTTGTAAGCCTCTGCTATCCACAAACCAGACAATCCAGTGATTGGTCCCTTGCTTGTGCACTTATTTAAACACAATGAAATTGGTTTACCTCATTAAATCAGAGCTGGAATAAGCTGCAGCTGTAGGAGTGAGGTGGTCCTCATTTAAAAAAACTAGCAATGCCATTTGGGAAAAAGTAACAAGCAGTGAAGAAAAATAATCCCCTTCAAGCAAATGAAATACCAGTTTCAAAGATTAAAATAGTGAAAATTTTGAGGCCACTAAAAAGAACCATTTTTTGCCTTTGAAGTTCACCACCAACTGGGGCAAGTGGCATGCTGCATTCCCCAGGCTTATGGGAAATTTGTTTCCTGTTGTGTCAGGAAAAAAAAATACCATTATGGCTACAGTCCCTCTGGAGCCCGTAATTACTGATGCACATAAAATTCACTTTATCAAAATACTTGACAAACTTTGTCTTGAAAGTCAAAACTAAACAGTCTACCTGAGCAATGTTAGTCTGATTCTGTTCTCATTATGGGAATGACTAGTAGAAATGGAAACACTCTACCACACACATGCAATTCCCAGTCACATAACTAACACCAAGAAAGAACTATGGAGTTTCACTAGATAATAATTCCTTTAGGTGAGTCATTGCCTTCTGGGGCAATACACTAGCTCAGGTGCGGATGTGCCACTCTTAATAAGCCCAGTAAAATGATGTTAGATATACTTGTTTTATTGCACAAAATCTTATTGCAAGAAATCCTGGAACTGGTATTTCAAGTGCAGCCATTGGCAGACTTGTAGGTGTTTAACAGAGCAGAAAAAATATGAAGCCTCTGGAGTTAAAAAAGAAGTTCTTTAAGTGAAGTACCTCTGACTGACCAACAAGGACCCAGATCAACTAACACCAATATCAGATACTGGGACAGCTGCCACTCATGGAGAAAAAGCTCAGGTACTAACAAAAACTTTGCACAATATCTCATCAGCTCTGCTCCCAATAGTGGAATGTGAAGGATGGGGTTAAATGAGCAATTATTGGGATAAAGTAGACTAGCATGGTATGAATACAAGTGACTCAAGAGATAAAGCAAAAATGTCATTCTAATACTTTCAAATTTACTGTGTGCATACATTAGTTGCAGAAAAACCTAGTGAGCTGTAGAGCTCAGAGACCAGTAACATTCTAGCGTATTCAGCAATCTTCTTCAATGGGACAGAAAAGACCTGGAGGCAGGACTGACCCAGTGATGATTATCAAAATAATGCAATAGGCAGTTTTTGTTCACATGATGGTGTGGTAGTATACAATATTATTCTCTTAAAATAACATAACTGTATCAATGCAACATTAGGTTTCATATTGGATGCCTTAGTTTTCAACATTTTTCCACTCACAGTGCACTAAGCACTGACGTTGTACCTTGCACGTAGACTGCTCAAAACATGAAACCAGACATTCCTTCATATATCAGTAGGAATGAAGTAAATCCCTATCAGCTGTTTCCCGAAGAAAATCTTGCGTAGGTATGTTTCTAGCAACAGCCCATCGGGGAGTTTAACAGAGCAAAGCAAAAGACAAGTACTTGATTTCAAATATGCTCTGTTATATTTTCTCACTAAGTAGTAACTGCATTTTCACTGTAGAAAATATCAAACTTCAGCAGTACAATATTCAGCAAGTGCTCTATATTGGAGTAATCTTACAAAGTTTCTAAGTATTATGTAAGAGAAACATTAAAACTCAGCTCATGGACTTGTTCTAATACAAGGCACTTTAAGCCTTTGTTTTCAGTATGTTACACCGATTTATGAAATAGAAGCAGCTCAAAGGCACACCTTGTACAACATCCTTGTCTTAGTCATAAGAGTAAGATGATGATAAGCCGCCCTTGTCAATCTATTCTTGTAGCAGCATAACATTTAATGACTTACATGAATTATTTTAATTTTGTTTCAAATAGTTTCTACTCTTGTAAGTTTTACAATGTAGACTGCACTTGGGACATGAAACTGCATCATACTCTAGATCAAATACCTCCTGGCTCAGTTCCAGGGTGACCCTTTTGACAGGCATACATATGCCTCAGGCTACAATCCCAAGGTTTCTCTCAACTGAAGGAGATTTGAATCATAATGAAATCCTGGATCGTTTACAACTGTATTTCAAAAGCAAATGCTGTGCATTTAAAAGTAATAGCAGGATTCATTTTGGTGACCTTTAAGTGTCTCAACTACTTTAAACAGGCATGCCCTATTACCCCTGTGAAACATATTGAAAAGTTCCAGAATGCCAAACTTAAGCTTCCAGTTGTACACATTACAGACCCCAAGAAGAAAATCAAATGAGGATTAAAAGAGGGAAGGGGTTCGTCTTGCTTCATTTTACCCCCAATAACCTTAACTTATGGGGCACTCCAAATACACAATAAATCTCTGCAGGTAAAGTGAGTTCTGCTGCTGCAGAAAAGCAAGCAGCAGACCTAGATGCCAGAAACGTGGGCTGGGAAATGGGGTTTTTTGTTTGTTTTAGCAGTCACTGATCAAAAGTAAGACTTCATATGCAGCAACTACAATTTAACCCTCATTAGTGTCTCTAGAACAATAATCATATCTCCTACTTCTATCCACTCACACCCCAAAAGAAATTGTCATTATTTGCCATGTATTTCCGAAGTAGTTGAAAGGCTTTTTACAATGAATGTAAACTAATCTTCAACCTCAGGATAACAGCCTATTATGGCAAGCAATGGAAATATTTACATTATCATCAGTATATTTTTCCTGTTAAACAGATGAGATGTCTGTGCTCCAGGTCAGCAGTTCATTCTGTTCCTACATTCACCATGTCTAAAGAAGTGGCTGTAAGTGTGAAAATAATGTCAAACAATCCTATTCTAATCTCCTATACATCAAGAAATTAGGGGGAAAAAAGTTTATTCTGCATTTCCTCCTAGGTTGCAGTAATGAAAATTTACAAGTGGACTTGCTACTGCTCAAACCATGGCCAAGACTCCAGCAGCTCTGGACCACGTACTACACCGAATATTTGGCAAAACACTTTTCAGCTCCTTTCAACGTACAGCTGAAAGGGCCAAAAATATTCATGTATGAAGTAACCAATTAGAAGTAAGGTTTTCAACAAGAAAAGCAATATCCATATAACAACAAATTCTGTTCAAGTAGACTACAAAGTGCTGACATTTGCAGTGTAGCTGTAGCAGCAAGGCCAAAAAGCCATGTTAACAAAGCAATTGCAGTAAATCTGACTGACCAACTCGGAGCACGATCAGACTAACAGGGTTATTTCATTTCCAAAAAAGAAACTGCCTATAAACCACCAGGTCAAAATACCTACAGTACTAAAGTACTTGTAGATAAAACCTAACCATTCTCTGACAGCTATTCAATCCAATCCTCTGCTGAGTGTTAGCACAAGCAGCTCCTGACTCCCACAGCCATGTCCACTCTGCAGAAGCCACCAGCCACAATGCCTCCCCAGTGCTGCCATCACCACAAATCAAACTGGAGTAACCAGACTACAACATTGCAAGTAGCTACAACACTGAAATTGGGGCTAACAGAAGCAAAAGACTAAAGTTCTGAAGAAAAGTGCAGGAAAACAGTAAGTCAATAATGCCTACCCACAATTACTGTATTTTGAGAACTCTGTAATAGCTCTTAGTCATGTGAAAGCCATCATAAAAAGAAGTTGAGTCACTGTGATTTCCCTCCCCCCCCCCCCTTAACTTGTCACTCTAAACACAAAAGCTAAAGCCTGTTAAAAAGAATAAGAAGAATTTTAAGAAGCATCAGAAACTATTCTCATCAGCCCTGCTGGGGTAAATTCCTGAGTCAGACTTCTGTTTACAAGTCTACTGATGGTGTGAGTAAAATAAACTAAGCATTTTCCAGTTTTGAGCAGGCAATAATAGTATAAGAATTTTTAATCTATCTCCAAGACAAGTGATTTTAAACTAGAATATGTTTGAAAGGGCTTTTTTAAAAGAACTACATTTGGGAAAGCTGACGCTCCGCAACAATGTAAAGGCTACAAAACAATTTAGTGGCAAATTAATCTCTCAAATTGTGAGCCTCCTGCTTTCTTGAACTGAATTCCAACCAAAAAGCATGTTGTCTTTCTAATGGCATAGGAAAAAAGAGCAGAAATGAAAGGCAGCAGTTACCCAGCTCATAGAGCAAAACAGCTTCTGTCCATTGAAGACATTACTTATCTGCGGTATTTCTTCTGGAAATCTAAAATCCTTTGCCACAAACTATCCTAAATATCTTAAGTAATAAGATGACCTGATCACAGAAGTTGGCAATAGATGTCATCTTAAAAGAAAGACAACACTAAAACTCAGAACTAAGTTTGGGAAAGAGTGCCCTTTCTCCTCTAATTGTACATATTTCCCTTGCAAGGGGAAACAAGACATCTGCACAGTATAACTTTAAATAACCAGTTTCACACAGTAGAAAAAGTAGCACTGAGGAGGAAGCCTTCTCTCTTTGATAAGTCTTCATTTGTTTTCTACTCTCTTGATAAAAAAAAAAAAAAAAATTATTCAGATTAAAAAAAAAATCCCACAAAACAACAATGTTCTGCATTTACTTTGACAGGAAAAAAAATAAATGCTTAGACTCTGCAACTAAAACCAGGATATTTGTATTTAAAACCCCAATACGCTACATATATATTATTTACAGTCAGAGACAGAAAAGACATAAAATGACTTCAGCTTGATAAACGGTGTAAATGCCATCCAGCTATCTGCAGCACCAGCCTCTGCCCTAATGCACATCTTTCTCAGTGCACCCTAGAGACCAGCAAACACTTACTGTAATTATTTACTGTCTCCTAAAAAGACCTGCTGTGATCTATACACAGTAAAACTACAATTATTGGATGTGGATAAAACCACAAAAAACACACTGCTACGAGCCCATGCCATTTTGTCATGGCAACACCATAATTCACACTCATGAAACAACTGAATTGTCAGGATCCTGCTTTAATGGGAAATGATAATGGAACTCCAAGTCAGCTATCTGTGAGATCTTTCTCTCTAGAAAGACAGCAAACAGAAAAATAAATAGGATACGCAGAAAATTTATGAAGTGTTTGCTTTTCAAACACAGCTTTTGATGACATCCATGAGATAAAAGACTGAATTTGGTCAGTTGTCAGGACTTGATATTGTGGGTTCACCAAAATCAGGCTGGATAGGAGGGTTTACAAGTGACAGTTCTAGTATGGCTTTCAGCGGCAAATACTTGGCAAATCATACACACATGAAACAACCTCCCAGCTACAACAAACATCTCAGCTATAAAGTCACGCAAAGGAAAGCAGACATTACTAAAATCCAATACACACTACGCCTATCAAATGCAAACCAGGAGGCAGACTTCCCAGGGCCAACTCCTAACTGCAAGCACAGTGTGCAACAGAATGACACAACACTGGACACCCAGATTGGAAAGATACCATTGTAATTATGTGTAACAATGTCAGCTTCATAAGAAAAGCAGGATCACAGGATGTTATGGGTTGGAAGGGACCTCAGGAGACCATTGAGTCCAACTTCCCTGCCAGAGCAGGACTACATAACCATATAATCTAGTGCAGGTCACACAGGAACACATCCAGATGGGTCTTGAAAGTCACCAGAGAAGGAGACTCCACAACATCTCTAGGGAGCCTGTTCCAGTGCAGCATGACCCTTACAGAAAAGGAATGCCTCCTCATGTTGAGGTGGAACTTCCTATGTTGTAGCTTTTATCCATTGCCCCTTGTCATATCACAGGGCACAACTGAGCAGAGCCTGTCCTCTCCCTCTTGACAACCAGCCCTCAGATATTTATAAACATTTATTAAATCCCCTCTCAGTCTTCTCTTCTCCAGACTAAAAAGCCCCAGGTCTCTCAGCCTTTCCTCATAAGGCAGTGTTCCAGTCCCTTAATCATCCTCATAGCCCTCTGTTGGACTCTCTCAAGTAGATTCCTGCCCCTCTTGAACTGGGAAGCCCAAAACTGGATGCAATATTCCAGATGAGGTTTCACTAGGGCAGAGTAGAGGGGGAGGAGAACCTATCTTGAGTAACTGCATAGTTCTGACTACTAGGAATTATCCACTGAAACTACTCACACAAAATCAAATACAGACGCTGCACAAACATTAAAATCCTAAGGAAGTGGACAAATCAAGAAGAGAGATGGCAAACAGTAACATGTAAAAATAAAACTAAAAGCCAATATAATAAACTATTAAACAGATTACATAGGTTTTCAGTGTCTAATAAATTTCTCATTAAAATTGCTTTTCAGAATGCACATGTAGATAATAACGCACATTCCTCAGCAACAACTTCAAAGTTTATGAATTACAGTATAAACCATTATTTCTAGGCAGTTTTAATGTGGCTTTAACACCTAGCTCAAGGAGGGGGTGGTAGAAAGTGAGCAATGAAGCCATTAAAGCCAATAATAACTAATAAAATTTAGCCTGAAGAGTCTTCAGAATGATTTGGTATGTTCTCTGTGTGTTTACAGATGGGCACTTCCTTAGTTCTAATATACCTTCAAAAAACTAATATTATCAGGGGTCAAATACTTAATTTTTACAGGTTCTCCTATGAATATCCTGCTTACATTTACTCATCTTACTTTTCTACAGTGATACACATACCTTACTAGCCCTTAACGTGAATTTATTCCAGACGCAACTAGAAAACTTAGATGATTTAATAGAGCGCATAGCTGTGGTTATAAAAAGCAGATGAGGATCATATCACTGCTTCAAATAAATTCTAGATAAAAATGGGGGTACAGATTTTTCTTATTGCAGGAAGAAAACATTTTACAATTACATTAATAGATAATCAGATAGTCTCATCTTTCCCAAAGCTGCAGTTCTACATGGAGGCAGATGCCAGACCATTCCTGACAACCATTGTCCTAAATGAACAGTATGATGTTGCAGGCTGAGCATGACACTCCTCACACCATCTTAGCTAACTAGTTTCTTTTCTTCATTTGATTCTTTTCTTTCCTATTCCATCTTTGAACACTGAAGTGATGTTTCCCTTTCCAATTTGAGTGAACCGTTACCCAATTAATGCCTACAGTAGCACTTCAAACAGCAAAACAAATTACCAATAGTCACTATCATCATAGAACAGCTTAGGTTGGAAGGGACCTTAGAGATCATCTACTCCTATCTCACTGCCATGAGCAGGGACACCTCTCGACTAGACTCAGATGCTCAAGGCCTCATCCAACCTGGCCTTCAACACCCCCACCAAGAAAGCATCCACAACCTCCCTGGGCAACCTACTCCAGAGTCTCTTGTCCTACTGCTAGACACTCTTAAGGAAAGTCTCTCTCCAACCTTCTTGTAGGATCCCTTCAGGTATTGGAAGGCAGCTCTAAGGTCTCCCTAAGTATTCTCTTCTCTAGGCTGAACAATCCTGGCCCCCTCAGCCTGTCTTCATAGCAGAAGTATTCCAGCCCTTGGATCATCTTTGTGGCCATCCTCTGGACTTGCTCCAAGAACTCTGTGTCCTTATGATGAAGGCACTAGAACTGGAAGCAGTATTCAAGGTGGGATCTCACAGGGGCAGAGTAAAGGACAAGAATCACCTTGATCTATGTCACTAATGTTACCTGGAATACTTTAATTTACAAATAACAAATACATATATTAATAGGAAACTGTAAAACTTGTTATAAAAATGATACATTTTCATGACTGAAGTTGCATGACCTCAAGCTAAGAAATCAAGTACCAGCATTCAAACTTCGCCCATGACAGATTTATTGCAAAATGTTTTTCTTGGTCAAAAATTGCTTCACTCCACGTTAGTTATTTGACACAACATATTGCATACATGCAACAAAACAGATTCCTGTTTCTGCTTAAACATACAGAAATGGTTTTTCACTTGAGGTTGACCGACTGCTCATACAAGTTGTCCAGAGTGGCTGTGGACCCATTCTTCTTGGAGATATTTGAAAGGCATCAGGACACCAGCACCAGCCTGCTCTAGGTGCTAGCTGGACAAGTTGATTTCCAGTGGTACTTTCCAACCTGAGCCATTTTGTTCTTTTATCAGAATTGATTTTCACCCCTTGTCAAGACACACCATTACCACCCATCTGTCAAAATCAACTTCCAGAATATTCCACTAAATAAGAAATGAAGCAGCCCCATTAGTCAATAAAGCTGGATAAATCTCCCTTTGCTACAAATACTTACACCCTGTTAAAAACACACATGTTATGCAATGGCTAGTCCTGATACTCGGAAGCTGCCTCACTTTATTAGAACAAAATAATTGTCAGTAATCTCTCCATTCTATTGAGGTTTCTACTTTAATATCTTTTGGAAATAATTAGATTAATACAATAAAATAACTACAAAGTATAGAAATTTAAACAGTATTATGCATAGCCATGCATGGCCATGAAGTGGTTTTGTCTCAGAGTTCAAGAGCCCAGGGTTCTGCTCTCTCACTACAGTGCTCAGCTTTAATCTGAATAACAGCTTCTGTTATTCAGATTAACTACAGCAGTAGTTTATTTCAGAGTCTAATGGATACTTCCACTAATCTGACACTTTTGGCATCAGATTTCAGTATCATCAAGTTTCCAGAGCCTGGTTTGTTTTGTCAAATGACAACTCAGTTCATTAAATGTGAATAGACCCAACAAATGTTTCACGGCTATAAATTCACTGGAGGTATTAATTGTCACTGCAAGATCTGAGTTTAAGGCACTACTAAGTTTCGGGGGTTTTTTCATCCACACATAGGAAAGTCACTTTACGCTGACTACTTCACACCTAGCTTTAGGTATAGAAGTTTCAACACCAAAACAAATGTATTTTTATATGTTGGGATGTTTGGATCAGGGTGGGGGGGTGTTTCCTCCTTGTTCTGCTTGTAAAGCTAAGCACCTCACGGACCACTGGCATAAAAAGCAAATGCACTATGATCATTTTATATACCAGCTGTGCACATAAAGGAAACTCATCATGCTCAAAGCTGTGTTGACAAAGTTTGCTGACAAATGACACATGTTTTGGACATTAGACAATAATTACCTTGGAATTCAAACCTGGGTTTATAGCTGTTAAATTCCATGCTTTGGTTTTCTATACTTTTTCTGTGCATTTCATCACTTGTATTAAAATACCTTTTTATCTATGGCTAGATAGTGGTCAAAAATACCTGAAACAATATTAAAACATATCTTCCTTGATTAATAAGTGCCTTTTTCTTGATTCAGTTTTCTCATTAAAAGTGCTTGCAGTCTGAATTATTAGATACTTTATTTATCCCAGGTAAAACATTTGAGAAGCTTTAAAGCCTAGGAGATCAGGGCAGCAGAGCAATGGCAAACATTTCCACTACAGAATCCAATGAAGGGTTCACTCAGCATCCAACTTAAACTTAAAACTCTTAGATAAACTGAAGCAAAATAAATTAATGAGTCTCAAGGCCACTCTTTCTAGAAGAAAAGGCTCAAAGCCTTACGAGAAAAAAAAAATCATTTTGTGGGGCATTTGACATTCCACCTAACGTTTATTCCCCCCTCTATATATTCCTGCTTCTAATATCAACCAGATGCGACAATGAAGCCTAAGTAGCACTGTAAAAGGTGTAAGGACATCCTGTACTTGAACATTTAGGGAGAGGTTTGGAGAAAAACCAGCAAAGGTACCAAGAGTTTAAGAGACTGATTGAGGAAGTAGCTTTAATTTAGCATGCTTCCCAGCTTCTATTTCATTAGTTATCAGAAAGATTGCATTTCAGTTAAAATGCACAGTGCCCTGACATAAGTACGCCACAATGACAAACCAGGAAACCATCATGGGCAGCCATGCTGCTGTCCCAAACTATGCAAAGAGCATACACATAAAACAAGAGGATCCCCAAACATCACCAAACAAGTTGCCTTTCTATCTTTTCAAGCACATCATTGACAGGAAAACTTAGCGTTCTACCTTTTCATTTCCAGCAGTTAACAAGACCAAAGAGATTCTCTTGATACTGAACAACACCAAAAAGTTTGTTCCTCCAGTAAGCTCACAGACAGAACACTGGGAAAAGGCTTCATGCTTGTTTCACAACCTGTAACTATACCTGAAACGTTAACAAGTCTTCCCTGGTCAGTTGCTCTAGCTCAATTAAATTCAATTAATATTAGTAAATGTGCCAATTTTCACACTATTATTCAATTGTAAAACCTAAACAACCACATTTGCATGTATTTTCATATACTGTAAAAGTTGAGTTTGGATCATTATTATCAAATTTGAAGCTGTTGGAGTTCACTGCCTGCCTGACAGAGAGCAGCTTTAAGTCACTGTTGATCTGTATTGACTATCTGGACAAGTCTGTGAGCTCTTCCTTTTCAACAAACCAACATTTTACATTTTGGGTATACTACATAGCAATATTTAATTCCTAAATATTGTCATGATTTCAGCTGGAGTAAGCGTCAATTGCTAAAAATCAAGTGTCTAATACCCTAGTAACCCACCATCAACAGCTGGGAAATAAGGCAGAAGAAATAACACATCTATACTACAGAAAATTCAAATTCAGGTCAGCATTAGCTACACTTTTTAATGTTCATTTTAATTCACTCCTTGCAAATTCAAGAATCTACATCACCCATGTATCAAGTCCCTTTTATCAATTTTTGCTTCACTACTTTTATTCCCTTTCATCACTTTCTCAGCTCTGCTTTCCTCTTGAAAGGCTGGGTCAGACCAGCTGCAGGAAAGGAATGCAAGCACCATGCCTCTGCACTGAAGCGTTTTACCCAGAAAGCCAATTGTGAACAAAGCAGATTGGCACTGCCGGATTTAAGACAAGTCACAACAGAAGTGAGAAGGAAGAAATCTGGAATCTGCTATGAGTAGAACTCAGATAGTAACACACAGAAATAGAGAGAGTAACCACCTTAAACACATTCTTTTGTCTTTCCTTGGAGCACCAGGGGAAAAAAAAAAAAAAAAAAAGTCAGTGACCAAACTCCATTCAGAACCAAAACTGTTCACTTAGCTAAGATTTATTTACTTAAAATACACATTGTATTTATATAACACCTCTATCTTGAAAAGAAAAAATGAAGTTTCTACTAAGAGTGCTAAGTGATCAATCTAAAGCACTATTAAACGGTGAGCAGGATTTTGAATGAATGTCAGAGAATCAAAATAAGTGTTTCACCAGCATCTGTTGGGAGACATACCAAAACACAGCATTTCTATTAATCATTCTGCTCTATGCAATTTTATTACAGTCTTTATATTCTAAAAGCCAAATTATTACTTTGCTGTTATGGACTGTAATGTATCATGATTACACAACCTACAGAAAAAATACACACTCTGGTACTGAAAAGCCTCAATTACCTTCACTTAGTTTCTTTGTGCAGGGCTCCTGATGACACAGGAACAGAAGTTATCAACACACACAACTTTCCCTCAAAACCAATAATTACCAGAATGTTCCTTGCAGCCTAATGATATCCATGTATAATGCACCACTGACAGAGGAAGTTTCAACATGTTAAACTGGATTCTGTGTTAACAGAAACACTTAAGCTCTGTAATGGTTTTTATATTGAAAGCATCACCATTTCCTTAGGCAACCAACTACATGAAGCAGCTCTCCTGTGAAATACAAAGAACTGGCATTTACTGGAGATCTATGAATGAGTACTGGCTCACACTTTATACTCCAGAGGAGTTTCAAGGTACACAATTTAAAATAAATGCAAAGAACATTAGGAAATAAAACTAATTCACTCAGTCCCAGAAAATCCATTCAAAAGCTGTAGCAAAATTTTCAAATCAAGTCCAACAAAGATTTGTCAAACGGATTTTAAGATTAAAATATAGCTATAGCTTGTAATTATTTCCACTTGCATTTATATTTTTGATCTCCAGAACAATGCCCTTCACCTTCTTATACATTTTTTCATTAGCAAGTTGGGACAGCAAGGATCATTACACAAATTCTCCAAAACTGTACCAACATCACTTGCTGCACAAGAATGGCCACCTGATTCCAAAATCCATCTTCACCACCATGTGTTATGTACTTCCATAGGGGGGAAAAAAAAAAAAAAATTATTGCAGTGCCTAAATAGTTGGTTTGGTTGTATATGGATGTATTAAAACAATAATCATTGGTTTATGCAGCAATGCCACAGCCACCCTGTAGTAACTTTACAATTTCACAAATCCAGTCTCCACAAACAAACTCAAGTATAAATCCCCCCAGCTTTAACCATTTAATACATCTTAAAAAAACAAACAAACAAAATAACCCCACCCCAATCTGGATAATGAGTTTAACTTTCCCAGGGTCTTGAAAGTGATTACAAACAGCTTTATACTACTCCTTTAAAAAGGCAGATGATCCTTTTCTTGATAGTAACTGTGCAAGCACCTGCTCATCCATTTTATTTCCATTGACTTTGGATATAATACAATTTATACATCATCCAGTCATTGTGCTAACACCAGCCTCTTCCTCCCCGCCAAAAAATTACATCAAGCTCAACAGCAGTCTTCTCTTGCTGTTCAAACTGATCAAGCATCTTATAAACACAGGTTTTATATTTCAAGGAAGTGAAAGAGTCTTAATTTATCCATATCTCTCCATCTTCCTGAGTGACAAGGCAGCAGCCATAACTTTGCTTGTCTACCTGGCAATGCCTTGATTTCACCAAAAAGATAAAACAGTTCTAACAACCTATATTATGTCAGCATGCTAATTTCTAAACAACAGCATACAGTCTCTCCTTGTGGATAACTAGACTGTGTTGGACGTGTACAGTTGCCTCTTTTCAAGCTTTTTATAATTCAACATTAAGAACAGAAAATAATTCACCTTGAAGTCCTCATGCAGAATATATGAGGAACAAAAAAAAAAAATGTTGTGGTTTCACTTCCCACTGGTATTTATTCTCCACTGAATCACAACCATGTGCATGGAAACACGTCATCTTAAGAATCTTTCCTATCTAGCAGTTCTAATAGCACCAAAATTAAACGTCTCACCACAGTCAAAACACAAACTTGCAAATTTGCATAATAAGGAATGTAGAACAGCAACATAAATCAGAATATACTTACAATCTAGTTAACTTCTGCGTGTTCTGAAAAAGCAGCTCTGGGAGAACTTGCAATTTGTTCTTGTTCAGACGCCTAAACAGTACAATTAGAAGAAAAATGATTAATCATCTTCCTGTTTAAGAAGCTTATTCTATTATACTTAAACACATGAAATTCCTGTTGTATTAAACCTTATGCTATAAGCTCAACACAGAATGCATTCTGTACATTATTGGTACACCAGCAAAACAGATCATGCCATCTGTAGACCACCTGCCTACATCCTTGAGGCAGGGAGTCAAGTGACAGCCACCAGAAACTTTGAGTGTTTTAATACGGATAAATACACAAATATATTTTTTGAATTTCCCTCTGGATGCCCACTAACAGTGAATCATATGGCTCCATGGTCAGCTTTACTGCTCTAAGGAATACTTACTGGGAGGTATCTGGATTTTTCCCTTCCTTCTGGAAACGTAGGCGCAGTAAATTAAGTAACTTGATCAACTGAGATTATTTCCAGATCGGCTATTAATTCTACAGGTTACACACAAAATAGGTTTTCTTTTCCTTACTGAATTTTCTTAAAACCTCACTTTGAAACTAAGAACAGTGTTGTAGAACATATGAACATACAGGTAGCCAGACAACTATATGGTGATTTGAATAGAATCTGAAAAAGTCATAGTCTTCCAGAAACATTCTAGAGGACATTTAAGAAATCAAGTGTTGTGACTCCAGCCTAGAAGGTATACAAAGCATAAGCTTCCTCACCTTCATAAAACTCATAACAGCCCTGCAAAATCTAAAAGCAGTTCCATTCATAAGCAATCCTCCTTCTGTTGTCTAACTGATAACAAGAACAATCAGTTGCTGACCTAAACTAATTACATCCAGCTCCACCATTCTACATAGGAAGCTGACTTCTCTTTTAAGTTCAAATATAAACCTGTATTTATGCCTCCCTCATTCCCAATCTACCTTAGACATTAACATTGATAACATCTATTTTTTGTTAAAGTTTTGATCTTAGAAGACACTTGGAACTTCCAGAAACCTACTGACACTTCACACCCAATATCTAGCTTCCAGTTTTCTTGCATGCTGAGTAATTTCACCATAAGAACTCCATAATTTTTTGGAATTGAAAGGCATTCTTCAAAGATCAAACTGATGTGTCATTTTCATATGGATACCATATGAACATGTCTTGCAGAATAAAGAGGTGATGGAGGAGAGAGGAATATTAACATCCCTTTCAGATACCTAGAACAGATCAAAGGCTGTTTTCGCAAGCTTGCTTACAGAGCCTAAGCATTACCTGTATCAGGTGTTAACTTCAGCAGATACAAACATTGGTTATTTCACAGTATTTTTACCAGCTCCCAAATGACATTTCTGAGATAAATGAACAGTCTGGTAAATTAAACATTAATCAAGCACATTAAAGATACTAAGCACTGGTCTCTATTTGGGAAAGGACATCAGAAGATTTTAAGCCCACACGAATTTCACACTTGGACACCTAAGTAGACTTAATCTCGTTTTTTAGGATGACAGTTATGTGCTACTTCACCTTCATCAAATCCATGCTTTCAGTTAAGCATGTTTATAGTCTAGAAGAGTGATCTACTTAGCAGGATGACAAATAATTAAAATAAAAAACAACTTACAATAATACAGAGCTTAGCACTCCTCAGTTCTATCCTCATTCATCAAGACTACTACTAGTTCTGGGGAAACACTCAACACATCAAACTTATTGATCAGAATGAAAAACCCTGCCAGTGAAATGCACGTATACCACAAAGCTGTCTAATGTTTGTTACTGTGTCTAATTGACTTTTTAGCTCCCATGACATTCATGCAAATATCCACTGTCAATCCAAAGTCATGCAATTTCTCTCAAAGGAAGGCCCAATGAATAAATTTAAAGAATATTCTTATCTCTACTTGCAAAGAATTCACAAATTCATGCTTATTGCTTTGAGCCACAGAAACTAAGAAAAATCAAATGATGAAGAGGAGGTTCCAGAGCAATGAACATCCAAGAAGTAATTTTTGCAGCAACATTTTTGCAATACAGTTTTTTAAAATAAAAAATTGTGTTTTCAAGGTTAGGAACTTTGCAACCTGGACAGCTGAACATTTACAATTTGCAGTGACACAAAGAACTTCAGGAGAAGAGGAAAGGAAAAAAAAAAAAGGAGCTAAAATGTGTAGTTTCCCTAAACTATTACCAAATTCTTCCAGAAGGATTTTGGATTATGGGCCAACACTGCCCTACTAATGACAGATAAAGGATCAAATTCTCAGCTGGCCTTTTCAATTGTGCTATGCATTCTAAGGTTTCATCCCAACATTATGTTAGTACTGATTTTCTTTCAAACATCATATGAAATAAGTGCAGACACGAATGCTTTTGAAAAGCTCACATATTGACATACTGTTCACTAGCACTAAACATTTCATACTGGTCTGAACTTAATACTTGTAATGTTGTACTGCTACAAATGAAGTGTCGGTGTTTCCAAACTGCAGCATTAGCAAGACAAATCCACTTATGAAGATCAATAACTTCATGGCATTCTTCCTTTGCCTCCACTCATGGTAAGCATCATTTTCAAAATAACCCATCAACAGAGGTTAGCAGTCCTATGCTGTATTGCATGTGATGCTGTCCTCAAAACACTGGTAAGCGCACAGTAATTCTGTTCCAAACAGCTTGCAGCTAGGAGGGCAAGGCTACTTTAATAACTGGTAACTAAGTAAATCTGAGGTAACAACTAGCATTGGAAGAGTTCACAACTTGTCTTGGTTCAAGCTACAGGACTCCCCAAACACCCCTTCCATCACTTCAGAAGATTTACTTAAAGTTGGAATTTCTGCCAAAAAGTAATTTTATTCATAGTTTGATTCTCAGGGGGAAGTCAAGGAATGAACAGGGGTTTGTTTCTCTTGAACATCACCTACAGTATTTAAATTACTCCTACTGCAAACCTCACCTAAATATAAGACTAGATCACCTCCTATAAATGCAGACATAGTTGATGCAGGATACATTTAACATGCTAATATTTATTACACGCCAGAAAACCATCAATAGCCTAGGAAAAAAATCCCAGTTACACTTCTTATTTCTCTTCCTGGGCTTTGGAGAAAGGCTATTAGGAATGTTCCCAAACCAGAAGTAACAAAGTACACGGCAGGATGCTTTTAAATCCTATAAAAGAGACATCAAAGTGTTAAAAAAAATATTTAATGAGAAAAGCAAGCATTCTGAATGGTCATTTATAAGCACTGTTTCCTCTAGTTTGACAGAGAAGTGCCAAACACAAACGAAATGTAGTGGAATAGATCCTAACACTCCATTTGACTGGAACATCACTTCATCCTCATCTATCAGTAAGCTCTAGGACAAATAAGGAAACTTCAAGTGCAAGGTGAAGCAAACATTAGAAATGCCAGCACAGGGCAGGGCAAGCTCTAGTGTGACTGTTCCTGCATGGAATGGCAATGCATAGGCTGAGTACACCTTAATGAATCTCTTGTGCAGCAGCACCTACACACAGCAAGACCCAAAAGGCAGTGTAAAAATTCCCTGTGCTTGCCTACGAGACCGTTTCACCATGATGTTACTGCCTAAATCTTAATCCTGCCAGGTGTTTAATTCGAATTACACCATGATTTCTGCTTTTATAGCAAATGCCTCGGGAAGGGTGCAGCCACATACTATTCCAATAAAACAAAAATCAACTGCAAAATTTCATAGATAAAATGAGCCAAAATCTCATAAAATAATTTTGCGGACTTTGGTCTTGTGACTGCACTGTATTAACGAACACAGATATTCCTGGTTTTAAATTGGTGACTTACAATGGATGCAAGATAAAGATAGGATCGTAGAATCATGGAATCATTTTGGTTGGAAAAAGACCATATCCTGAAGTGCAGTGCTCACATATTTCTTCAACACCTCCAGGGATGGTGACTCCACCATCTCCCTAGGCAGCCTGTTCCAATGTTTGACCACTCTTGCAGGAATTTTTTCCCTAATATCCAATCTAAACTTCCCTAGATCAACCTGAGGCCATTTCCTCCCATTGCATCACTTGATACTAGGGAAAAGAGACCAACCCACAGCTCACTAAAACCACCTTCTGGTTAGTTGCAAAAGCAGTGAAGTCTCCCCTCAGCCTCCTCTTCTCCAGACTGAACAATCCTGGTTCCACAGACTCACAGACATTTTGAAATTGGATTTAAAAGCCAAGCTATTTTTGCAACTACAGCTAGCAATACCACAAAGGAAAGGTGTCAGTTCTCCAAATCAGAACAGTATTGCAGATTATATTAAAGAAAAAGAAAACAATTTACATTACAAAAAAATCAGTGAAATGTTGTCACACCAAATCCTTTGCAGTCTTCAAACTGGGAACTCCATGTGGGACTCGGCACACTTCAATGTAAAACTCTGATCTGTCCTCTTATGTTAGAAGCACATCCACCATGCAATCAGCACGTGTGCACACATCGCATTAACGACCACCATATCAACACTGAGGTACATCCAGAGGAACAAATAAGGAATCTGGGGTGTAGAGCCAGACAAGATCTGGTCCAGGTTATCTGACCTGGGACTGCTAGATAAGAGTGCAGCTGTTGAGTCTCCCAAATATTTTGAACTGGATGTTTTACAGCTAGTAAGACCTGCAAAGTATTCCAGGAATTTGGATCACTGGGCAGAATGATACATAACTATCTAATGCCACAGAACATGAGCTCCAGTGCTGGATAGGGAGAAACTCTGGATGTGCACAGCATGGAGTCCAGACTAATAAAACTTCCTGGAAGCTGAAGAACTGCGCAGAGAGGCTCTCTAGGAGTCATATCAGCTCTGGCAAAACCTGCACTGAGTCAAAATTATTAAGTCTGATTAGACACATGCTGACTGTACAGTCAACAACTTCCATACACCACAACTCCCTGCACTTTAACCACTACTATGCATGGGAAATAGAAGTTCACACATTCAGTTTTGTTAGTCTGCTTCTCAAGTGCCCATAAGTGACCCATAAAAACTGATCAACCACCAAGTCGACTGCACTCAATAGTTCTCAATGTGAGAAATGGTCATCCAGGAGTCCACACTTCATCTCCAAGGCATCCATGAAAGACCACCACACTACACAATGTCACTGAGTAAGGAAGTCACTGTTGGAGACAAAAAAAGGGCATCTAAGAGGGGTCAAACTGTTCAGCATACTCATGAGTGACCTGAAAATGTGGACGTGTAGGGGATGACACTAATTGTTGGTGTTATGAAGCGAAGGCTGATAAACTCCAGAAAACAAACAAACACAAATCCAAAAAACCCCACAAACCAGCATTTAGTTCCCGAACAGTAAGATGACAAATAATTCACTGCAGGGAAAATTGAACAGATACACAAGGAAACAGATTTCTTTTAAGTTCGTGAACACAAAAGCAGTCTCAGGAAGCAGTCCCATGAAAACACCAACTCGCTCCTCTGCAATAATTCACAAAGCAAATGTTCCAAATTATTAGGGGAGTAATATCATTATTCTTTTGTACAAATCTATGGTCTATCCACACAGTGAGGACTGCAAACTTTTGGAATTTCCACCTCAAAAAGAATCCTATGAAGCTCAGAAAAAGATGGCAAGGATGATCAGAGTTGAAGAGCAGCTTCAATACTGTAACAACTTAGCAGCTAGAGACTCCCCCATTGAAAACAGATGATGGAGAACTCACTACAGCTCTGTACAGCTATAGAGCAAGGGAAGGTGCTAAGAAACAACTGTTTGCATCTTTTGTAATACAAGAAAATAAACTTGGAAGTATCAAATGTTGTTAGTAGCTTCAAAAAAACAAATGGATTTAATCTTCCCACACAAGACGCAGTTACATTGTGTAGCAATTGATTGTACATCATTAGCTGCCAGTTTGTTGGCACGTAAAACAAGCAATTAAGTAAAAAGTATTAAATAATATTAATTACAAAGACCTAGTTAATGATTTAAGGGATCTCTGCAACAATATAATTTATAGTTTTTCTTTTTTCTTCATTGGCTCTTCCTTACAGAGTTTCAACTGAAGACATGATACAGCCTTACTCCTACTTCAGGTCTGAGCTAGTATGGCTGTTATCTTCTGCCTTTTAGTACCTTTTTTTAATATTCTGTTTCTAGAAATTTTATTTCATACTAAACAATAAAAATGTAGATTTTAAGCCTCTATTCAAAGTACTCCTGCAAAGCCTCTTTAGATGGTGAAATTTGTCTGCTGCACAGTGTTCACAATGTAAGGCTTAAAGAGAATATTTGAACATCAAGAAAGTAAAAGATTGCTAATTACAGTTGCAATCAAGAGGTTGCCATATGTATGCATATCTATATACCTATGTATATCTCTCCATGATTCCAGCTAACGCCCTTGTGCTCCAACTCTGAAAGCCTCACATTCCTCCAAGAAAACTCCTGCTACTCCTAGTTATAGTGGATGCTGACTTCTGCTCTCATACGTACATAAATACCTGTACCTCACAGCTTTATTGTGTTACAAACTACTTTTTCCTGCTTTATGATTTAAATGGTCTAAAATGCAGATTTCTAGAATTCGTGCCCTTTACAAAGCCACAAAAAAGATACATGCAGCACTGGCCTCCAGTTTATTGGTTTATTTAGAGCAACTACATACAGCATCAAATACACAGTCTCAACAAAGGACAAACACTCCCTCTCACCTCCCAAAAAAATTTTACTCCTATACATAATATGTGCCAGTTTTAGCTCCTTCTTCCCCCAGCCTGCCGTACATTTGGGGGTTCCTATATCATGAAGGCAAAGCAAAGAGGGAAAGAACCTCAATGTCAATCACTAAGTACCAAGGGCCCTTAAACAAACAATGGAGAAGTTATTAACTGTGAAATTCCTACCTTCCTGGCTCCAACCAGGCTAATAATATTTCTTCCTCTGTCTGAAGCAGGGATAGGAGAGGAAAGTTAACTATTAAGATTCCCTTGGCTATTAAAAAAGCAGAGTAAGAAATAACACTGGAGCTTGGAAAGAGACAATGCTTAGAGGGAGAGTGATGATGGTTATCAGGACCACTCTAAGAAATTGATGAAGGAAGAGACCTATACTTGAATAAAGGTTATTTTTGCCTTCTTGTATTTTTGGTTTATGGCTTTTCTTGGCTTCTGGATATTTTATGGATGAGTAAAAAACCTCAGCTTTCATAGGAAAAAAATTTGAGTTGTTTTCAAGTCAGAGGTCATGTTTTCCTGGAGGGGAAACTTAGTTTGGGATACTGACTTCAGCTGCATCCCTCATGTTTAAAGAATTGGAAGGGCCACATTCAGTTTGGGTATTGCTGTCTCATGGAGTTCCACTCACAAGAAAAGCAAATGGGAGCTAAATCTAATCTACATCAACAGCATGATCAGTATAGATGGAAAAGAGTAAGATGCACATGGAAGCGCAACTATAATATTGCAAGAAGTCAGCAACTTCCCAGCTCTTCTCCCTTTCCAACATAGGAGATCAGTTGCACTATGGTAAAATGACTATTTTTCTCATTTGCCACATCAGCCACACATAGTTAAAGCCTTTAACTTGTTCAGCTTGCAGCCTCCCCGCTGTGTACTTTTTTTTTTTTTTTTTTTTTTTTTTTTTTTTTTTTTTAAGAGCTTGAAACAGATTCTTTGCTACTGCAAATTATGAAGGAGAATGCAATTTCCAATCATGCAGTGTAATCCTCTTAAATAGATTCCCCTTAGATGGAGAATATCCTTTCCTTCTTGAGGCTTTCACCTCAAGAAGGCTTCAGAAAGTTCAAAAGAATTTCAGGGTTCAGAAGTCAAATAAACAGGTAAATGAACCTTTAAATTTAAAACTGCTATGCATTTCTTATACAATTAATTTCGACATTCAGAAAAAGTTTAATGCACTCAGAATAATTCTTTTTTTCAGCTTTTGCATCAGTATTTCTTAGTGAGGGAATTTTTTTTTAATAAGCTGCAATACAGCACAGGTAGATTGAAGGTATTTTTATAGTGACTTGTCATTTATTTACACCTCAGGTGTGCAAATACATGTTTATTGTGGTTCTGAGAGCAGCAGCATTAAAGATTATAGCAGCAAACACAAGCATAACCAGTATTTGAGAGGCAGTACTTTCAGTTTTGTGCTTTGTTCTGGAAACTGCAGAACACTTACTCTGAGCAAGCAGCAAATCAAGGAAAGCCCAACCTCCTTTTTACTGCAAAGTTACAGTAATGGGATGCTCACTAACTATATAAATATCTTCCATGTTCTCTCCAAAGCTCCTGAGGCACTCGCCTCCTTCCCATGGAGTACACAATCAAAACAAAAGCTCTACGAGAAGGTGATGCAAGTGCAATTTATTCAAACTTGGGAAACGATGCCATTTTCCAAGGCAACTGAGTTTCTGATTATGCTAGTGTCTTGGTTTGAAAATTCTGAATACCCTATCAGGAAACCACACTTCATGCAAGCAGTAAAACAAGTAGTTCTACAAACCCTCACTGCTTTCCAGATGGAATTTCTTGTAGTATTATATCTATTGATACTGTTCCTATATATTACTGAGCACAGTCCACCCAGAAATTTAGCTTGTACCATAGCTTGTGTATCAAGTTATCAGCTTCATTCTTGTCTCTCTGAATATAGCAGTTATCTAGTTGTAGCCCCAAGAACGTGTTTAACACCCATTGGCCTCCAAATACTGTGTCTGCTTTTCTACTGAGCATCGACAGCTTTACTACCAAATCAAAGTACTGCACGTTTGTCATGGAATAAGTACAACTCCCTTCCTTTCTACACAAGTTGAGCAGCTTTCAAGTTTGATTGCTAGCTAGGATATAACTTTTCTCAGACAGAAACCCAAAATTACAGTGGTTTCACATTTTTGAAAGAGGTAGCTTTAAGGGAGCTGTCCTGGTACTCCAGCCTTTAATATCTAGAAATTGTCCAAGTAACTTTGGGTTCACTTCTCAGTTCTGTCAGTTATTTTATTTCACACTCAAAACATCTGGGTCTCATTTTTGGCAATAAACAAGCTAGCTTTTTCTCCTTTGTTATTAAGAGCTCTATGGCATTGTCCTTGGAGAACATCCTCAGGGAGCATGATGTAGTTGAAGTAGTTTCTAAGAGTCACTTTACAGGAGAAGCAGTTACATCACAAGCTTGGGTGTAACCAAGAAGCAATAAAAATGAATTAATGCATAACAAAAGCCTCAGACAGAAAGACAGGGGTTGCTGAACTCCGAGGCGTTACTAAGATTTCTCTTTTAAGCAGCAGACTTGGGAAGCAGTAAAACAGGAGTATAGTCAATTTCATTCAATGGTTTCACCAGAAAATCCTATTAGAAATATGTTGTGGTCATTAATGTAACTTCTTCCTTTGCTTTGTAGGATTTCCTTTTTGGAAGGGAAAATAGGCAAGATACAGCACCCATTAAGAGAGCCAACATCGTCCATTACCTTCTGTCAGCACCTCTTTATGTTACTACAGTAGGAAATAAAGCCAGATGATACATAATGGAATTTCAGTAAGGTTGCTATGAAGAAGCCCAACACAACCATATTACAAGATAATGGTGTGGAATAAACGAACCTTGTTATTTATGTGACATGTTTGTACAGATGCCTTCCCAAAAGCTGAGAGATACCACTGCATGTCGCTAAGAGACTGTTTATTGAAGGAAAACTGTTTACAAGTCAGAACTTTGAGATCCCTTATTACAAGCACTACAGACTGGGGGGGGGGTCTTGCTTCACATTTTCAAAGCTGTCAGAAGTAATAACCTTTATTCTTAGACTGAATACTATCTACCTTCTATCCCAAGCAGACTACACTTATCTGCACAAAGCAGCAGCATACAAACTGGTAGCTCTATAAGATTTTCTATCTTCTAATACAAACAACCACCACCACCAGTTTATTTTCTTTTTTTTTCCATTTTTTTCTTAAGATCTCTTCATATGGCAAAACCTGACATTAAGGTGGAGGATAGAGACTGTGTAAACATACACAGATGTCCTCTGTCTAGGAATAAACTAACAACATAGGCAAAGAATATATAAGGAACAGGTTCAAATCTCAACATTTCCCCAATACCAGCATGAAGGAAAATAAATGATCTAGTAATATTCGTGAACGACTGAGACCCACACCATACATCATATAGAAACAGACAGAAGTTAATTGAAGGAGAGAACAGAGAATCTTAAGTATCAGAGAGTACTTTTTAATGACACTGACAGCAAGAAAGTCCTCTAAAAACAGAAGTAGCAAGCAAAAGAACCTGTACCATCTCTTCACCCAGCAGAGTATTTATAAGACCAACTAGTTACACTGCTGCAGGATCTTCCATCTGCCTTGAACATACAACAACTTACAATTTTTCTTAACTAACATTGAAATAAAGAAAAAGGCTTGATCAATAAGCCCTCAAACACAGAGGTGCTCTCTGCAGAAGCTGTCTGTTCCTCAGTTTCTGCAATGCTTTTAGTAAATTCTCTTATTTCACATCGAAAGAAATGTAGCAATCGTCCTGGCTTAGAGCCATGAGCTACTCCAGACCAGAGAGCAGACAGATATTCTACCCCTTTTGCGGGAGTAGAAACAAAAATCCTACATAGGGAAGGCAAAATCCTACATAGGGAAGGCAAAATCCTACATAGGGAAGGCAAAATCCTACATAGGGAAGGCAAAATCCTACATAGGGAAGGCAAAATCCTACATAGGGAAGGCATTCAGGTAGAATGAATACATTCACAAATTAGGCTGAGCCTACCAGGCCTAAGCCTTCTGGAATATTCCACCCCTACCAGCCTCAGAAGGCCCAAGAGTAGGCCACAACTGCACCCCAGACCTTCTCACGCCTACAAGGCCTTGTGACACAGTTCAAAATTCCCCCTGCCAGCCAGAGCTGTCCCCCACACAAATCATGAGATAAAGCAGCAGGCGAACTCTTCCAGGAAGAGAGAAGAGCACGAGACCAGCTTGGCACTGCCTCAAGTAGTGCCATACCAGACATGGGAAGAGAATAACAATGTTGCAATATTCTGGGATGGCCACTTCCCTCCCTTAGGACTCTGTCTTCTTGGTCTTCCTAAAGGCACCTGTACCTCAAACCACCACAGCAATTTACTCCATTTTTCTGTCTTTGCAATCCTAATACAGAGTGAGTTTTGGAAAAAAAAAACAAACCCTACTTTCTTATTCCTTCCTCATGCAGTCTGCAAAGACTATGTGAAAACAACAGGACTTTATCCAAGGAACATAAAGAATCTATGACAGTAGCCCGTAATTTTTAATATTTCATCAATTTTTCTAAAGGCAGTAAACCAAACATGGTTAAACCACTTTCTTACACCAGAAAGTGTAAGAGCCATGGTCAGGGCTAAAACTCCATTAAGAAACCAAAGAGTACATTTTATCGTGCACATCTCCAAACCGCATTACCACTGCTAACAAGTCTTCAAATTTGTATTAATCAAACTAACCATTTCCAGAAGTCAAACACAGCTGTGAGGAACTAGAAGTTGCAAGTAGAACTATTATTGCAATTTTTACCAGAAAAAAATAGAACAGATCAGATAGAAGCAGTTCTCTACCAGTCCAGCTCACCACACCTCTCCATATATAGCAAAGAATGCTTCTGTGGCAATGTGCTACTCCTTCCTCCCTGGGATTAGATGCCAAGCAGAACTATTAAAAAAGGAACACTAGCAGAATCATCTCTTGCCTAAAATCAAACTGGATGTGTAACAAAGGACACATCCTCCAAAGCCAACAGAATGACTACAAGGAAATAATTAAGCGGAACAAAGAAAAGACTATACACTTGACTTTGAGACCAAAACTGTAGCTCTTGTGACTGCTTTATCACAAGCCTGTAGGAATTACCTATCATAACTCATTCAAAGGACATCTTCCCACCAGGATGTCACAAGGAGCAACCAGCCACAAAAATCTATTCTCATTAAACAAACTCTCACCTAAACACTGAGCGCATCCACCTTCTGTGATAATTACTGCTGACCCACTGACTTTCACAGAGAGTTATTAAAAGCAGGGGGACAGTTTTGCCAAAGTGTTTCAGTACCCAACACCGCCCACTTCTCTCTTGTATTCCTAATATATTGCATCACACTCAAAGAAAAAAGAAAATGTATACAGAAAATGCATGACATCTGCATGAACCCTTGACTTATCTCTTCTTGTGATCCTCAGACTGTAACGCCTTGAGACAAAGAAAGAGATCTAGAGAAGAGATCATCTCCAAGCAACTGAGAACATAATACTAACACAGAATTAACTATAAGCCAGAATGGATTAGTTTTGTTTTGTTCTGCAGCTTCAGGTGAGCTGCAGTTAATGGACACATTTAAGATAGAATTGTCCAGAGGAAAAGCAAGATCAAAGCTGTACTGGTCTCATCAATAACTTCAATATTATTAGCTTCAAGACCTAAATATTTATGTGCTCTCCAAGAGTGAAAAGATTTATCATTGTTCCATTCAGGAACAGGATTATTTAAAGATTGCTGTGTTTGACAACATGAAATTTAGCCAATAACACTTATGGCATTTCTAGAATGTCCAGCAGTATAATTCTTCTAATATGAGGAAGGTCAAAGAAACAAAAGCCTTTGGATAAAATTATTAAAACTAAACAAAGTTCATCCAAATTATTACAGATCAGCAGTGCAGCAGATCTTACTCAACAGTAACACAGACCTTTAAGTATTTCCTACAGATCCTGGAGAAATGATTGCTAAATCCCAAAGTGTTTTGCTTAAGCAAATATTCCCAAAAGTCTTCATCCAAAATAAAAAACTGCTAAAATCAAACAAACAAGCCACAGAATAGAATAGTGTTTAAAAACTCTGATGCAATGAGCAATGCTGATCAGTTATTCCAGCTGAGTTATGGTTACATTGCAGGGGAAGTGTTATTCCATTTGCTCTCTAACCATCACTTTCAGAAGCTTGAGAATGCTGAGGTTACAGAACCTCTTGTCTACATAAATGAGACCCAATTTTGTTTTTCCATGAGTTCTTATGGGTCAGTGACCTACTAAGAAAATGTTTTTGATTAAATCAGGCTCGATTATTCTCATGTTGTTAAAATAAACATCTTTGTTTTGTAGCCCCGGTCAGATGTACTAATGCAAACCAAAACCATTCACTGAAGCATGCATCCTGCTTTCTCACTAGCTGCCCTTTGCCTCTCTTGCAATTTTCCTGTGTTTGGATTCCTCCTGTGCAGACCTACTGACAGAGCTGCTAATGACTTCCTTCAGAAAAGAGGTGCCAATTTTATTGATTTTTTTTTCCTTTTTATTTTCCATTTGCAAAAGTAAAAGGTCCACTCTTGCATCAGCAATAACAACAAAGAAGTCTGGCTGTCCAGCAATGGTTGAGTAACACAGAAGTCTATAATTTTGTGCTACGGACAAACACAGTATACTCTGAAATGGGAGGGTATTAGTGACCTCTAGGAGTCCACAGAACATAAACATAGTCATTGGGAAGGATTGACTGTGATACTGTTTGCCCAAATGTGGATACCCAATAAGAAGATACAACCATTACACATCTACAAGTCTACATGTCTCCAAAGCATCATTGAAAGTGTTTTCTCATAGCTACTTCATTCACTAGCTAGTTCCAAAGGGGTAGGAAACTGACAGCTACGGAGTCATCTAAAAATTTATTCCAACAACAGTCCCACAAAAATAGACACTAAGAAATACAGTTCTTGTTCACTTGACTTAAAACAAGAGAGAGTGGGAGAAGTTCATCTTTGAGCTAGCTTGTCACTACTACAGGCTTAAGAATTACTTTTTGCTAAAGATGGTCCAGCAGAAACACAGAGCAGTTTGTGCAGGAAACTCATACTATGGGTTGATCAAGGCATACACTTGCTCCATTTTCCTCTTCCTTCTCACTTGATCTCCAAATTGCATGCACAAGATCTGGCTCATGGAGGGCATTTATCAACAGGAGAAAGCAAAAGATGAAACTTTACGTTTACATGTTTCTGCCACTCACATTAACTACATGTCCAAAAAAAGTGCGTCTTTCTGATGTGCAAGGACACACGTTACCAAACCTACTGCTGACAGATATTTTGTCAAGGTGACTGTGGATTTCTTACCTGAATTAACCTGCTACTGCTCTTTCAGTCTCGAAACTTCAATGCAGCAGTCACAGAATTTTGTGGCAAACTGACAATTTGCCATGTTTTTAATGGTGTAATAGAAAAGGACAAGGCAACTTTTGTATTTCTTATGATCACTTGAGAAAAAAGAAAAGCTATTTCCAAGCATAAAACTTGTATGTGCATCAAACAATGGCTCATCTGTGTGCACAGACAATGACACATATTTCAGTGCTTAAAATAATGCTTGACTAATTTCAATAATAGCTAGATAGAGGGGCTTTAGGCAAAGGAAAAAAGCCAATACCAAGATCCAAATTGCAGATGCCTCTCATCTGAGGTAATACCATGATTAGAGTACATTATATAGCTAAGCAGTACTGTCTCTCAAGTATGCAATGCCACAGAATGACAAACTGTGCCTCCAAACTTTTCTGTAAGTCACACATCCAGTTACGTATCTAAAATTTCTCTGGCCTTTTCACAAGATGGCTGAAAAGACTTCTAAGATTTTCAAATAGAAATGCAGCCAGCTTTATTAAGACACTAAACAGGAGACTGACTTTCTACACAGGCAAAACACAGACTGGGTGTCTCAGAAGTACCAGGTTTCATTCCTATAATGTGTTTCATGCTTATTATTTTTTTCCAGTCACAGGCTTACTACCGTAGTGATCTATCCTCAAACCACTGAGTCTCCGATGACACTCAATTTCTACCTGCAATCCCCTGTTGACATGATAAACGCTAATTAATCTTGAAATATTGAGCCATGGACATTGCAGAAGCCTGTCTCTATATGTTGCATGCTATGTTGTACAACTACATTTCAATATCAAGTTCTAACCCGACTATAATATCTATTCTTAAGTTTTTAGTAGCTTGCTCCAAAAAAAGGCCTTTCTATTTTCCCTGTCTGAGAGCAAATGTGAATTCTTTGATTTAAAAGTTGCAGTTCAGCCCTGTAGTACATCTGAAAAAAAAGATTCATTGAGTTCCTATGACAAATTCCTGACAACCTTGTGGCTACAGCTTTTGTTACACAAATACATTTTGTTGAACATGCATTGTCTGTTTTCACACTTGGGACTAGACAGCTTTCCGGAGTTGCAGGAAGTTGCATTGGCATCTGAACTGGCCAAAAGTTAGTTGTTAGAAAGGTTTAAAGGGGCAGAACAAGAGCAATCAACATCACACACAGTTGGACTGTGCTGCACCAGAAAAGATTCTCAAGGAAACACTAAACCAGAAAGTTACACTAGATACAAAACCCAATGAAATGCGAAAGGAAATTCATATATTTTGGACTTCAGAAGTGTTATGATAATCTTAAAGCTTTCAGTATGCTTAATTTTGGTACATGCATTTAATACTGACACCACATGAAAAATTCCTTGTCATTACTGGACAGAATCACTCTATTATACTAAACAAAACATTTTCCTGCAAAACTAAATATAAACAGTAGAACTCACTATTCACTCTCTGACCTGGGTATCTGCATGGAACAGGCCATACTTCAGTCCTTAACTGTTGTGAGAAGCTTAACACTATATAGAAACGGATGTACTGGAAATCCTACAGCGTTCCTTTACAAGAACAATTAATGGTTGCAAATTCTCCTCCCTCAACAACAATTTCACATTGACTGTGTATTTGAATTTTGGGAACAGCAAGAAGAAATTTATTTTAAATAAATTTTATAAAATAAAATATTTCCAGACTCTATCTGGTATGTCACTTATGGAAATTACTATGAAAAATACATGTCTTTGAAATCTGCTACATCAAAAGCAATACAAAAATTGATGAGCATCCTTTTTTCCTTCCACAAATTAATAAAGGTGAGCCGTCAGCTTGAATCAAGATGTGACTCAGGAAGATATACCATATCCAATCCCTCCTTGATGACTTACTATATTCACACTCAAGATGGTAACATATATTTTATTTTTTATTTGTAGACACACCCACCATATATACACCAACAACTACCACATTCTTGCTACTGGTTTTGTTCCATGTGATTTGAAATATAAACTGAGATATACCAACCAAAGAGCTAAGTAATCCACCATTTTCATCTTATACAGTGGTTTCCATCAGAGCTTATGAATAAAATTTTTACCTAATACTGTATCTTCTCATTATCATTCACATTGCTCAGATAAGATACTGATTTTGCCTTGGTTTCATAGAATGGGTAAGGTTGGAAGGCACCTTCGAGATCACCTACTCCAATCTCTCCACAACAGGCAGGGATGCTTCTCAACTAGACTCAGCTGCTTCCAAGCCTCATCCAATCTGGCCTCAAACACCTCCAGGGAGGGGGCATCCACAACCTCCCCCAGCAGCCTACTCCAGAGTCTCATCACTCTTGTACTGAAGAACTCCTTCCTAAGATCCAGTCTAAACCTACTCTCCCTCAGCTTCAAATCATTCCCCCTTGTCCTATTCCTAGGCACCTCTATGAAGCCCTTCTCCAGCCTTTCTGTAGGATGCCTTCAGGTATTGGAAGGCATCTCTAAGATCTCCTTGGAGTCTTCTCTTCTCTAGCTAAATAACCCCAGCCCCCTCAGCCTATCCTCATAGGAAAAGGATTATTTATTGGTGACTTGGCAGAGGGGTGAAGGGCAGTTGGAAGGCTTCAGGCATGAAAAAGCAGTGGAACTTTCCCAAGTGTCTCATCCTTCTCCCTGAAAATGCCAGCATATCCCTAATACCTACATTTTATGGAGCTAGTCCAATAGAAGTAAAATAAGATCTGGAAAAGATGCTAAGCATTTTATAGTTCCTTGTAACAGATGAAAAATCAGAAGACATCAAGTACTGCAACTGATGACTTCTAGTGGACTTATGGCCCACCTAGCTCAGTACCCTAGATCAGTTTCAGCATCCAGAAAACACAAGGGAAAAGACACTGGTTTTCAAAGCCTTGACTGGCCAAGTCTAGTTGGCAGGGACATTAGAGTAGACAATCTCTACGGTGTCCTCCAGCCTAAGCCATTCTATGATTCTGTGATTCAGATGGTAATAGGATTGCTTTTATTATTTTTTGGTTTTACACGAGTAATTTATCAGAACATATGGGATAAACATTATTAACAACAGCAATTAAATATTAAACACCAATAAATATTCCTTGAACTTGTAGTTAGCTGTCAGCTAATGCAGCAAGGTGCTTCATGTTGCTAGCTCACAGATGCAGGAAGCACAAGAACTAGATCCTAGTCTGTTCTTCAGATCAGAACACCATCACCCCGGTGTCACAAACTGAATGTCAGTCTTCTGTATTCCTTGTCAGCTCCTGCAGAGTCTTGTGTTTACAAGCCTCTGTTCAAAACTGGTTTCCCACATTTACAAGACTTCACCACAGATACACAGGGTAGGATCTAGGATTAGAGGGCACAGCTTCATTTTAGCCTAGCATTGTGGTAAGCATTAATTCTCTAGTTAATCTTTTATGCTGTAATGTTTTGAGATATGCTACACCCAGCTCCATCTTTGGTATGAATACAAAGAAATTCATCCCTCCCAAATGTGAGAGCACCAGAGCTTCAGGGTGCCTTTAGCAGCCCCTGGTCTAGTGGACACTGTCCCTGCCCATGGCAAGGGGGTTGCAATCTAAGCCATTCTATGAATTTATAAACCATATGCTCCTTAGAGGGAAACAGCCAAGTATAGCGCTGTCCTGGGAGCAGAATGAAGGCAAAAGGTGAGAGTTTAACTTTTAAAGCACCGCTTGTTCCTGGGGGTTTGTTACCCAAATCAGTACTACACCAACTTAGGTGTGGTAGTTTAAGGAGGAAGATGGAAGCATGCAAGTTATAAAATCGATTAAGTATCAAATGACCACTGGAAATCTATTTTAGAGTGTCTTCGGTCTCCAGCACTTCCAGATAAGCACTTTATAATCACTGATTTCCAATTAGTTATGTTATCCAAAATGTCAGAGGGAAACGGAGACAAGAAATAAAACTTTTCTCTGAAGGTTACGCTCAAACTGTCTCCCATATGGCTTCAAAAATGTGTAGTATACACAGTTCCAGAGAATCATCTCAACCGCCCATACTGCAAACCTTGTATAAACACCATAGATTTGTCCATGCTGCCAAAGATCTGCAATAAGCTTTTGTTTACAACAGCGAAGAACTGTTCAATGCTTTTACTATTTTGCCTGCTGCTCTGAAACACTTAGCAATCCTTCCACTGAGCATGTTAATTATGGAAGATGCTTTCTGTATTACATGATTTATTTAAAGCCTGTTCAATCTCAATTTATGAGATCCAGATTGTGAAGCATCTCATAACAACTTACTCTTCTCTTTAGCATCTCCTTAGCATCACTAATAGCAATTTTACCGTACACTATACCAAATGAATACATTTTAATAACTTTATCAAGAATATAGGAAGCTCCTTGCAAAGACGCAATGCACAGTAGCATTTACATGCATACAATTTCCATTTTCACCTCTGTCTCAGCATGCACAAAACCAAAACCACACATGCATATGTTAGGGTTAAAACCTGGGATCTAGATCTCTCTTTTCCCTTTTTTTAAAGCTAATTATTTTCCCCAACTTCGAAAATATTTGATTTGGCCTCACTTATACATTTTTTCCCCCTCCTCTAAACAACAAAAACACATCTTTAGTGTTTTCAGATGTTGAGATCTTTTATGCTTGCTAAAGACGCTAATTTGAGTAGAAAGAATCAGCCATCAGCCAAAGACCAGTCTTTTGAAGATAATACAGCTACGTGACAATCTCTGGCAGCTGGCTATGGAAAAGTCAGGATCAGTTGGTGTCTTGCATCCTTCCTCATTTTTCACATAAATGTGTGACATACATCTGGCGCAGAAAGAAATTTCAGTTCATCTTTTACACCCACCAGGATGCCTCTTTCTTCTTGAACCTCTTTGCATATGAAATTCATGATAATTTTCTCTTAAGAAAACAAAATTAAAAATCAACATTGTGTTAACAGCAAAGCACGCAGCCAAAATGCTGAAATGCAAAATGGATTTGGGTATGATAGATTGTGCCAGTATAGCACTGTGTTTATATGGGCATATGTACACGCTACTTCAAAGTGCAGAAAAGAAAATGACGAGAAAGGATCAAAGTCAGACCTATCAGAGTTAACTACTTGGAAAAAACCTGCAGAAAGGAACTAGTGAAAAAGAAAAAAACTACTGTGTCTGAAACCTTCCAAGCACAGATGTTGTTCTAAAAGTGTTACCCTGTTACTGGCAAGCAGGGCAGACTACCACAACTGACAACTGGCACTTTAAAGTTTAGCAGAGCATTCCCATAGCTTCTTAAACACTGAACAGATGCACATATCTGTACTACAAAGTCTAGCACTCAACGTCATAGAACAGCTTATGTTGGAAGGCACATCAGAGATCAGCTCCAACCTCCCTGTCAAGGGCAAGGACACTTCGCAGCTAGACTCAGCTGCTCAAGGCTTCATCCAACCTGGCCGTCAACACCTCCATGGAGGAGCCATCCACAACCTCCCTGAGCTACCTATTCCAGAGTTTCACCACCATTGTACTGAAAAACTTCTTCCTAAGATCCAGTCTAAACCTACTCTCCCTCATCTTCAAACCATTCCCCCTTGTCCTATTGCTAAACACCCTTATGAGAAGTCCCACTCCAGCCTTCCTGTAAGATCCTTTCAGGTACTGGATGGCAGCCAAAGGAAAGGTGATAGCTAGAGAAGCCTGGGAGAAACTAACAAGTCTTGGAGAAGTTATACTGAGGTTGTTCAAGCACCTCAGACACAAAAGCCATGCTGACATGCCGAGTCTACAAGCTTTACTGTATTACATGGCACAGGACTACTGTGCATTTGGCTGTGGCTCCACAACAGAGCAACAAGTAGATGGCAGTAAGCTGTATGCACCAATTGTCAAGCAGTTAAGAGACAACATCAGTAGATACATCAGTTACCTCATCACTAATCTTCGTTTTTCAGTAAAACTACAGAAACTAATTGAAATAAAATTACTGGAACCATTCCTTGCTTTCTACTATGGTAAGTGCCACTGGTCATTCTCAAGAGCTTTGCATCTTAAGACTCAGCAGAATAGTTTGTACCAAACACTCTGAATTTTGCCAAGAGGCAATGGTTAAAATTCCTGCATGTTTGGTAAGCTGGCTAGAAATATGCCAAAGTAAGAATTTTCTTCTACCCTCCCCATGATTTCCCAGCTTCATACTGTTTGTCACTTTAACATACCTTGCACTGTGTTTCCTTGAAATAACATTGCCAAAGTTTATTAAGCTAATATACAACGCTGACAATATCCAGTCCTGTATCTTTAGATGCTCTCCCACAAAAAGAAGAATTAAAAAATAATTTTAAAAAATAAAACATTTGAGTACAATCCAAATAACTGGAGAGTTATCATCATGGTGATTTTGGCAGCAACGAGTAACAGCTCTGCACGTATTTTATTTCACATTTCCTTCAACTGCTATGCAGGACATTTCAAACAAAATTCTGCTGAGTTACTCAGTTAATAATGATGGATTTGACTCAGTCATCAGACAAGTGAAAATACATTGAGCTAAAATAATATTCACCTAAAGTTATGCCCTTTGGATGATAACTATGTGGCAAGGAGTGGAACAGTATACTTCCACTGTAACTTTGACTGAACGACCTTTACAGATGGCCTTTTGCAAGGAATAGAAATTACTCCCATTTTTTTTAAAGTTTGACCCAATGCAGCTGCTTTACTTATAAAGTTAATGATTGCCATTGCATCTACTTCAAGAGATCAAAAAATTATGTTATTCTAAAGTTAAAGCAATATAAGCAATTTTTATTTGTTATTTGAAAGAAATTAAATGGAAAAAAGCCAGTTCTAAAAAATTCAAGCAGCATACTTTCTTCATTAACATTCTGCAATGTTTGACAATGCTTAATAAAATAGCTTTAATATTACCTAAAATGTTGCAATTTAGCCTTTACAAGTTATGCCAAACTTTCCACAGTTCGTTCTCCAAAGCCTACCGACTCACAGTAAAAAAAGAAAAAAAAACAAAAAACACACACCAAAAACACCACCAAAAACCCAAACCAAACCCCCACAACCACCCAGATTTATAGTTTTGTCCTAAAAATGATTTAAGCTAAAATACCAAAAAGTTGCAAGTTTCCAGGCCTCCCTTCCATACTACATTCATTTAGGAAATATTTTAATGACAGGCAATCCTAAGAGAAGCAGAGATGCACTATGTTTAAGAGGCCAAGTTAAGAGTTCGTGCAGGGGAAAAAAAGACCAACAAGCAACCATTAAGACTTTCAAACATCACATACTTAAAGAGACACTATTAAAAGTATCACATTTCCTAACTTCTGCTTTCACTAAATATTTTCATTTGCTAACAGAGCACGTACCACACTAAGACAACACTTGAGTATCATTTCTGGTTACTAATAGCTAGTCCTTCTCCTAGATTTTTTTTTTTTCAAAACTCATTTTGTAGTTTAACTAAAACCATCTTTACCTAAATAAAGATTTATTTTTATATATATATACACACACATGCACACGTATACATCAAATGAGCTTAAAACTAGGACTTGGTAGTTAGGATACTGACTCTTGAAGACTATAATGTGAACAGTTTTCTACAGAGCCAGGCTATGCTTAATTTGGGAAAATTAAGGTAGTTATTTTGTACTGCTCAAGAAATGTGAAACATCAGTTAAGGCAAACATCTCATTCCAAAAGTGCATTCTAATTCAATGTAGGTAAAAACAGGTTATAATCATAATTTAAAACTCCTCTTCCTTATTGTCATAAATGGATCTTTGTAATCCATGACAAATATCCTGAGTAAATTCATTTTAAAAGTTCAACACACTATTTAAAATACTTAAATGCAAATCTAATCCTGAGATCATCTGTAATAGTTTTAGTGACACATGTGCTCAGTACTCCAGACCTCTCTCGAGCAATTGCTAGTGGGAACTTAACTCTTGAAAGCTGCTTTAGAAGACATCAGCTTGAAAATAGAGTCCTACAACAAATACCTTGCAGATAAGACTTAACAATCAAGCATAACCCCCCTTGCTTGTCCATGTAAAAACAGGCATTCCAAACCAGCATATTCTCATCACCTATCCTTAACAAAGAATAACTTCCAGAAGTATTTCAATACTAGAGATGTTTTGTTCCGCTCCCGTTAGTGGCAGACAAAATTAACCTAGCTACATGGTAATGTGATGTGTGACACCAACCAAGAGCAGCAAGTGGATATAGCACTACTTTTTTAGTTTTTGATATTGAAATTTATACTCTTGCAGAGGCAGTAGTTTCCCATGAATTGGATTCTGGAGGTAGACAGCTCTTATAATCACCTTTTTAAAAAAACAAATGTAATTGCCATCAAAAGTTGCCAAAAATTGCTGTCTATAGTCTTTTCTCAAGTAAGTCTTGCATGATACCCTGGAATCCACCAGTATCACAGGCATTATGCAACTTTAAAGGAAATGAAGCTAATTAGAAACATTAAGTCTAAAAGCAGTTTTAGAAACACTGTGGTTCTCAAAGGAGACAATTGCAACTTGCATTAGCACATACTTAAAAACTCATGCATACATAAAATATGACAGATGTGTTTATAATACTTTCTTCACCTACATATCGATTTTAAGAGTTGACCAGATAATGTCCTGCTGATAATGTTATTAAGATTCTGGGCTCACCAAAAGCTCTCTTTTCTTGTGAGCAACTGCACATTTTATCTCAAATATTAGCTATCATATAGTAAGAATTCAACTATGTTCAAGAGCATACTTTCATTTAGGCAAGTTTCTCTTCAAGTTAATTTTATAGTAATTAAATATTATGAATGCCCATTAACAGTGAGATAGAAGAATGGTAGATTTTCCACAGGTATATCAGTAGAGATACTTACAGCCGTTCGAGTTGCTTTAGATCCTGAAACGCTCCACGTTCTATCACACTAATCTGATTTTCTTCCAAGTGCCTGCAATTCCAGAAATACCAGTTAATTTTAAAACAACAAAATTAAAAGAGCTTCCTCACTTTCCTCCACACTTGCTACACAACTGCTTTGCACCAAGGCACCAACAATAGTTGCAATTAGAGATTATTAAAGCAGTGTGGACAGAACAGCACTGCTTCTCTCAGGCACCAACAGGAAACATTCAGAAATTGCCTCCTGATTGCCAGGTTTGGTAAACAATTTTGTTCCTATTTTTTTCTAACCATTATGCTCAGAAAGGTGTTAGTGTAGAGGCTGATTGTTACATCCCTAGTATACTACTCTTCATTTATGTAATTGAGATGACTGATTCCTACAGTCCATCGCAGGAACCCACTCAACGTCAACATATTGGGGGTTTGTCCAGCTTTTGTTCTGCAAACATTTCAGGCTTGCCCTAGAGTAAATTATTTGTACGTTACCCAGAGGGGGCCTATCCTTCCAGAAACTGGCAGCTACATATGACAATGGTGCACAGCTCTGCTGTCCAACAGGGTACACAGTCAAAAGGGAAACCGCCCAGGCTTCCACTCTGCCTGACCCTGCTTTTTCTCACTTGCCAAGACTGAGGCAAGGGCAGTGGAGACTGGCTTCTTTGATTTACACTGTGCAGGGAATCACTATACTTACAAAGAGCATTTTTGCTGTGTATAAAGTGGAAAGCAAGGAGCAGAGATACCAACAGTCCCATTTAAGCCGACCTTTTCCTTTCAGCAGTTCCTTCCAACACACACCCACTTTCCAAGAGCACTCAGACACACAGACCTCATCTCTACCTGATTTTAGCTGAAGAACACGTAGTAACCCTGGGCTCAGCCAAGCCTGAATAGTATACAAGCATTACCCTAGTCTGTTATCAACACCCACCCCCCTGCACTCAGTGAGGATGCTCAGAGTTCCTCAGCTGGAGAGCAGTTGAGAAGACAGACAGCAAGAGAGTAAGCTAAGCAAGAGACAGCTAAGACCACATACGAAGATCAAAACATAAAACTGAAAACTCCAAAATCTGAATCGGAGAGACATGTTCCTAAAACGAGGGAGAGGAAAAAGGATGAGATGAAATTACATGAGATAAAAGGAAAAGGTGCACAAAAGGAATATTTTGCATGTATGCTGTCAATTTGAGACTGGAAGCTTTTTTCTCTTGTACTATTCTACCAGCTTCTAGATCATTTGTTTGTCATCTTCATGCCATGTTGAAAAACAGGAGTGGACTACTTTCTAGGAACTCTGGAACAAGCTATTTGTTTCTGTGCTTTCCAGGATACACCCAACATACGTGGCAGGGAACAAAAAGGAGAAAAAACCCAGGATGTCAGTAGTGCAGAATAGCCAGGATTATGAAGAGACAAAAAGAGAGCAAAGCAGAACAACCACAATAAAAACCTGAAGGACTTCTAAAGAGCAAAAGTGGAAAAAGGAGCAGAGATTAAAATAAGAAAAACCACAAATGCCAGCTATGACAGGAACATGTAGAGTAGGGAACACAACAAAAATGGCTATGCTTGCAGAGAGCACAGTAGCACGTCTTGGGTTTTCAATGGTCTCCATACATTGGATGACAAAAGCAATATTAAGCAAGAATATACCTGTTAAAAATGCATTTATTCTTTAATTCTGTGGCAAACACTCCACTGCTCAAAGGCTAAACAAAAGTATTACCTAAACATGTAAGGAACACAGGACAAAAAATTCACACAAAGATTGTAGTTGCATGTTTGGCTTACTGTTAAGGGCATTCAGGAGAAATGACTGCAGAAGCATTAGGCAGTGTCTGACACTTAAAAAAACAACCAAAACAAACAAATAAACAAAAACCCAACACAAAAAAAAACCAAACCCCAAAACACCCAAAAAAACCCCAAACAAACAAACCAACCAAAAAAAAGCCACCAAAGCAAAACATCTGCTGACATTAATAACAGTATAGTACATATAATTTCATAGTTTTCCAAAACAGTATTGACAGTTGGGATGGGAGCCAAGGAAGCTAAACAACTCCAATGCTAGAGATGAGAGAAACAGCACAGGAACAAAAAGTCTTCCAACAGATTTGAAATGTTTTCCTAGTACATGACAACTTGTTCAAAAGCGTTAAGGTAGAAGGAGAAAAGACTTGCCTTCTCATTGGCAGGAGCCAATTAATTCTTTGATTGAATTATACTAAATAAACACATCACTTCAACAGTTGCAGTTTTAAGGGTTTATCTTAGAAGATTCTCAAAGGACAATTTAAGACTTAAAGAAAGAAATTTCCAGGAAGTGCTGGTGAGATTCCTTGTGTGCTCAACTTCTGATAGCCGTTTGCTTCAGAAGCGGTCAGATCAGTAACACCAGCCTGTCCCTGTCAGTGCTGGGGCCAGATCCCAGTATGGAATTAAAATTTACTGTCTGACATGACAAACTGTTCCAGTTGCACGGTTTAAAAGAACACTAACAACTGAATGATATGCAGAAATTACTAACAGTTGATCTCTAGAATTACGGGCATTCTTAGTACTAGCACCCTAAAACAGTCTTACAAAGAAAGGCCAGTTTTGTGCGATACTCACAAGACACGGAGATTCTTGAGTCCTGTGAAGTCCGTTTTTGTAATTCTTGTGATGTTGTTTTTCTCTAGATCACTGCAGAAGAAAAGGAAACCAGCATTCAGACACTGTAAATGACATCCAGAATTCTGTTAGCTAACAGTATCTCCCTCCATCACTGGAGAAGCTGAAATAGTATAAAACAATGTTTCCACTGAAATCTCAAAAAGCAGGTCATCGATCCTGATGCATTTTGCCTCTTCCTCTGAGTATATTGCTCTCATTAAAGAGGTTTCTTCCATGTTTATTTATGGTATTGGTGCTCAGTATAATATATTCAGGACCCAGTTAGTATAATACAGCTGAAAGAGTATTTGTCCTCAAAACAAGTATCAAATTCCGGGTTATTCTAAACCCAAGTGAGTCAAGTCTGCTGCAGAAGCTAAGGCTACACTGAGCCTGCAGAGAGAATGACTTTAGTGGCTCCTAAATGTGGTCCTACCCAGGAATAGTTTAGAGTTTGTTGGTTTCTTTCCAAGTATCCTAACTGGCAAAATCCTGATCCCAGCCTTTTGGAAATGCTGGCTTTCAGAAGATGCTCATAATTACACTGACCTGTTTCCCATGTGTGTTCACCCTTTGCTGAGCCCCACCATCTGCCTTTAAACTCTCGATTTCCCAACACCTTTGCTATGAAGCAAGACATTTCCCTCATGTGGTCACATACCAAGCATTACCTCCTGCATTTACTTTCAGTCTGCATTAATTTATGCTCTCAATTCAAAATAAGTAACTTACATCTTTTTCATGACAGGGAAAACCCACTACAACCAGACCTTGAGCTGCCTGTTTTCCTGTGGCTTTTCTTTGGTATGCACACACCAAAAACACAGAAGAATTTCTTTGTGCAAACTTTCATTTTAATTGGTTAGACAAAAAAACAACAACAAAGCAACACCCAAACAAACACCACCCACCAAATGAACAAACACCCACCCACAAAACAACCCTAACAAAACTGAACCAAATTTACAATAATTTAGCAACTACTCTGTTCATGCAAGACTGATGTTACACTTAAGGACAGCTCTCAATACGCTAACCTTGGCGTCTTCAGAGTCACAGCAAACCAACAGTAACTCCTTTTGTTTCCCCCAAAATATCTTGCTGCCATTTAATTTCAAAAGAGAACAACAAACACCTGCTTGTGCTATTGGTCTTGTGTTGCTGTTTACTCCCATCAAATTGCTCCAGGGGAGCTTTAGGTTGGATGTTAGGAAAAAATTCTTTCCTGCAAGAGTGATCAGGTATTGGAATAGGCTGCCCAGGGAGTGGTGAAATCACTTTCCCTGGAGGTGCTCAAGAAACATGTAGATATGGTACTTGGCAATGTGGTTTAATGACCACAATGGTGTTCGGGAGACTTGGACTCAATCATAGAATTGTTTTGGCTGGAGAAGATCTCTATGATTCTTTGACCTGCCTTTGCCAGGCACCCCTCAAGTTTTCCCAGCTGAGCATGTCCTATTGTTTGGCATTTGTTTCAGTGGTTTTCCACTCTGTCCAGACTGGCCTACCTGCCCTAGTGCTAACTAACAGGAACATAACAACTAGTCTTTATTCCTGGTCTTCAGTGATGTTTATTTTAACATAATAAGCAATATGCAGCTGATTTACAAATAAACCAGATAGACTATCCATCATGTCACCACAAATGTGTTCCATTTAGCATTTCTTTGAAGACCATGAGACTGCAAACAAGACATTCTGACAAATTTTGTTGTTTATTGCCATCAAATAAAAACTATCTAATATGAAAAATGAGCCATGAGACTGCACATTTGTATTCCAAAAGAGAGCAAGATCACAAATCTGCAGGAGAAAGCAGAGGCTTTCCCCTCTGCAATTCATTTTCACTATGGTTCCTGCAATAACATGCACTAGGCTATACATATTTTCCAATAAAATCACAGAAAAAAAAATAGAAAAAGCAAGATGACAGCATGATACATATCCATTTGGGGAAATAATTCTATGTATTTCTAAACAAATGCATTGTTTTCTCATGTGTGCCCTAAATCTCAGATGCTAACAGAGAATTAATCTCTGGTCCATTCACTTACTAGAATTGAAAAACAAACCAAAAAAACCAACCAAACAAAAACCCAACACCCACAACCACCAACAAAAAAAAACACACACAGAAAAACAAAACACCACACGACCAAAAAAAAAAAAAAAAAAAAGCCCAACCAAACAAAAAAAAACCAAACAAACCAAAAACACCCAAACAACCCCAAAACAACAACCAACCAAACTAAACTTGCCACAAAGGATTCAACTCAACATAGGATGGGCCATTCCATAACTGAGGGCAGCCTGGTACTTAGAAGTCTGCAATGACTGCGATTAGGCTCCCAGGTCAGACTGACAAAAATCCACCCTATGTCAATTAATAGAATGGTTTAGGTTAGAAAGGATCTTAAAGATCCCTTCCAACATCCCTAACATGGGCAGGGGCACCTTCCACTAGACCAGGTTGCTCATGGCCTCATCCTTGAACACCTGCAGGGAGGGAGCATTCACAAACACACTGGGCAACCTGTTCCAGTGTCTCACCACCCTCAATGTAAACAATTTCTTCCTAATCTCCAGCCTAAGTCTGCTCTCCTCAAGCTTCAATCCATGCCCTCTTGTCCTATCACTACAAGCCCTTGTGAAAAGTCCCTTTCTGGATTTCTTGTAGCCCCCTTCAGGTACTGGAAAGCTGCTCTAAGGTCTCCCCAGAGCCTTCTCCTCTGCAGGCTGAACAAACAACTCTCTTAGCCTGTCTCTTTAGGAGAGGTTCTCCAGCCCTCTCACCATCTTCATGGCCTCCTCTGGACCTTCTTCAGCAGTTCCATGTCCCTCTTACGTTGGGGACACAAGACTGGATTCAATGCTCCAGATGGGGTCTCCCCAGATTAGAAGAGCTTAATCACCTCCCTCATCCTGCTTTTGATACATCCCAGCATATGGTTGTCTTCTGGGCTGCCAGTGACCATTGGTGGTTCATGCTGACTTTTTCATCAGCTGACACCCTCAAGTCCTTCTCCTCAAGACCACTCTCAAGCCACTCCTTGCCCAGCCTATATTTGTCTACAAGATTTGTGCTAAGGATACACCAACTACAGTTAAAGATCTCCATCCATTCCAAGGCAACTTGATTTGTCATAGATAACAGGAAAAAGCCATCAGAGTAAGGACCACTTAAAAATATCCAAATCCTAAAATTCTGACCAATAATTCCACACACTGTTAGTATAAGTGCTTCTACTGAATTCTGCCATTAAAAATTTGCATAAATCCATACAAATTTTTGCATGTATATTCAAGCATTTGCATCATGGTTTAGGTGGGTTGGATTGGTTGATGGGTTGGACGCGATGATCCTGAAGGTCTCTTTCAACCTGGTGTATTGTATTGTTATAATGAATCTAAGGTTTAAAGCAAAATTGTAACAGGACTGAAACAGTAGTGAGGTATACAGGAGTGTGGAAACAAGTGACTTATAATATCCAAATCTATTTCTAGTGGCTATTGATAAAGGTCACTATAAACCTCTTAGGTCATAATATGGTTTAAAAATTGATAGAATAATCTTTTAAAAGTTGGGTTTTGAATCTTAGCACAGGATATAGTTAAATAACAGTAGTAGCACATCGTTCTGTCAGGAAACTATTTTCTTTAGCACAGATGGGAGCTAAGGATAAGGAGACGGGGAGCAAAATTCCTATGTTTCAGCTATATGAACAAAAAAGATAGTATCCTTGCTTGATTAATGTCAATTATATTTTAAAAGATCCATTAAAGGGGAAAAAAAAAAAGCATAAAACAACTATGAGGCACTTTGACTGCATGTACCAGCCATTGTCTTCCCTTTTTTTTTTTTACCTAGTAGATCGAAACATGCTTGTCTTCAAGAACATGTTTGAATCACTGACTACATTTTTCAGAATTACAAGTTTAATTTCATCTTCTCACTTCTTCCACCCTGGTACATCATTAACTACTCAATGGTGGTCCAGTGTCACCCAATTGCAAGAAGCTTTGGAAAGAATAAAGTCTGGAGTAAGCAACGCATAAATAAGCTCGTATTTTACTTACATGTTGTTTCCCATCTGCTTTTCCTGTCATTCCTTCAGAAGTTTTCCTTAGCCTGTATCTCAGAAAAAGTCCTAGCAAAGCACAGCCTTAAGCTGACCAGAATTTTCCAAGGCAGAAAAATAGTCAGGTGGGGTATATGGGGCAACACCGCATCATTGCTCAGAGGGCTGGTGGAGTCTCCATTGCTGCAGTCATTCAAAGCCTACCTGGACACTGCGCTGTGCAGCCTGCTCTAGGTGAACCTGCTCTGGCAGAAATGGTGGACTACATGATCACCAGAGGGCCCTTCCAACCCCTATCATTCTGTGATTGGCCCCACCTTTGGTCCATATTGATAAGACAATTCTTAGCACAGCTTTACTAAGCTTGAACAAGTATACTGCAGAACTTTATTCATGTTACGTATGTAACCACTTCTCCATTACACCATCCATACTTGTCCAGTCTGTGACAGCAATCCCAAACATCAGCTCTGTGCATCCATTCCTGCTATTCAACATACTTTCCCTGGTGAAACCTGAAGCTCCTTATCCTGAAAAAGACTTTAATATTCCTTGATCAATACACATCTTAAGATTGCTCTTCCCCCTACTCTTGCTAAGTGGCACAGCCTATACTCTATAAGTAACCTGAATCCCATTAATCCCTTCTGAAGGTTAACATCCAAGTTGAAGGTTTACATTTCTGTAAGTAAAAGTTAGAACATTGTCCAAGTAATTTAAGGGAACTGTTCTACATGAAGTTCACTTTCCTTAAAGCATTTAGGATTTAATTGATAACTACCACCTCTGTCTCTGCATTAGAAAGCAGTATTCACCTTTTGAACATCTGCCTGTCCCAGCATGCTCTCCCTCAAGGCTAATTGACCGTTTGAAGAAAAACGGACAAAAATCTTGATGACCTACCATGTAACAGTTCCTCCTCCTGCTCACAGTAGGTCTAACACTGCTGCAAAGAAGCAGACTGCCACAGGTTACCCCATTAGTCAATTAAATTTTGTGACTGCAAAGTTACTGAACTAATGCAGACATTAGTGGTTTACAGCTGGTATTTGTGGGCAACATAATATTTTATGTTTCCTTTATAAAGTTTGGCAGCTGATTACAGACTCAGTGGAGGGTTTCACCTACAAAAGGCTAAGCCTAAACATCTAATCTTGGTTGGCTTTCAAGCACATCAGTGTTCCTAAGAACTACTGGATACAAACACATCTGTAATAAGAAATTTTCTGAATCAGAGACATGGGGAAAATTATACCAGAAAGTGGAATTTAATTCATATCTACAACAAGCACATATGTGCAGATAAATTCATTCCACATAAAACTTTTCGTGTGCAGAATCCCTGCATTTTGCATAGTGTGTGAGGCCAAGCAGATCTTAGGTCTTACTCAACACATCTACCTCACCACACAGACACACAAGCCCAGCTCCTCCTCAAAATTTCACATTTAGATACTACTGTCTCATCATCTAAGAAAAGCCCATTAAGGAATTCTAATGTCAGCAGCAAAGTTGGTGTCGCTCACTTAAAAAGAAACTGAAACTCGCCGATACCAACTTCAGTAAGGTTTTGGGTATTAGGTCACAATTGTCAACCTCTTTTCAGCATAAAGCATGTTAAGAACAATGAAGGTATAGTAGCAGCTTTAGGGAAACAGACATGGAAGGAATTATTTCAGTGGGAATAGAAACAGGAATTGGACAGAAATGGTGCAAGACATTGTAAAAGTGAGCTCAGATGAACTATTAATGAGACCTTAACTCAAAACCATGTCCTGCTATGTTCTAATAACAATTTAATTCAATAAATATTTTGTACATGTTGAAGAATAAGTCACACAATGTACATGCACACATTACAAACAGCAATGCTTGGAGCAACTGGAGCAAATCCTGCTTCGTAGCAAGAATTCTTCTGAATTGCTTCATCTTTCATTCTTCCCTAAAAACAATCTAGTGAACTTCAGAGAGACTTTTAAATGTTTGAAAGCATCAACACTCTCTGGAGCATTCCATTATGCAGCTTCAAACAGCATTAGAAGTGCAAAGATTTCCTTTGTTACATGACTTATATTTCAGTTGATAATTATTCCATTTGGCCACTCAAATCTTCCAAAACATCCAGACTCTGTTCTCAATCCCCACCCTCTTCTTTGAACTGGAAAGTTTATGACTCGAGAAGTAAATCCACTTGGTACTGAGCACTACATGCTCCTGACTGCTAGACTCACATACCTTGGCAAATACACACACGCATCTTGAACAGCTCTGAGTCTACACTTCCCTAATAAACAAGATCAGAACTGAGTTTGACAGCACATCACCAACACAAATAACATTACAACTCTTACCAAAGAGCCAGTAACAAAGGCAATCAGCTGCTGAATTCTTGCAACAATCTTCAAATCAATAATACAGTGCTCACATATAAATAAAAACCCTTATATAAAATTAAAATCCTTTCATATGCAAGGATGCAAAAATTCAGAACAACACTGGATCATAGCAAGTTCTTATTACTCCTATGTCGTCATCTGCTCCACTGCCTACGCACTATTGTCTCCAAGACAATCCAAACTTTGGGCCCTCATCAAAGATGTTGAGTCTTGAACACGCTCAAGTGAATTACTCAACTCTTCCAAAACTATAGGGTTTTGGTAAATCAGCTGCCCTTTTTGGAGCTAGCTCTGGTTGCCCAGTTCTGCTTTTCTAGGCATACAGGCACAAGCCTTACTAAAGCATAAACCCTGTTAGCTCTCAGGACAACTCCCTAATGAGTTTGCTTTCTAAACCTGAGGCATGGGCACTGGACAAGTTCACAGGCATATACACATTTTGGCCTAATGGTCTTACAGCAAGTGGTGTAAGACAACAGCAGAAAAGAATGCTAACAGACCTGCCTGGATGAGCAAGGAGCTCCTGGACACACTGGCACACAAAAAAACTCTACAAGGAGTGGAAGAAAGGACAGCTAGAATGGGGGTATATAAGGAAGCTGCCCAAGCAGCAAAAGATCTAGTTAGAAAAGGGAAAGCTCAGTTAGAATTAAGTCTAGCCAGGGAAAAATCAAGGGGAACAGTAAAAATTTCTATAGGTATATTAATGGTAAAAAGAAGACTAGGGAAGGTGTGGCCCCCCTCAGAAAGGAAACAGGTGAGCCAGTGACAAGTGACATGGAGAAGGCTGAGATTCTCAATTACTTCATTACTTCAGTTTTCACTGGCAAGGGCTCCAGCCACACTCCCAGAATAATAGAAGATAATGGCAGGGACTGGAAGAAGAATTGCCCATTGTGAGAGTAGATCAGTGTCAAGACCATTTGAAGAACGTGAAAGTGTTCAAGTCCATGGGACCCAATGGGATACACCCACAGGTGCTGAGGAAACTGGCAGATGGGGTTGCTAGGCCACTCTCCATCATATTCCAAAAGTCATAGCAATCTGGGAAAGTCCCCACTGACTGGAAAAGGGGAAACACAACTCCCATTTTCAAGAATGGGAAGAGGGATGACCCAGAGAACTGTAGGCCATTCAGTCCCACCTCTGTGCCTGGTAAGATCATGAAGGAGATCCTCCTGGAGGCACTGCTGAAGCAGAAAAATAGTGAAGAGGTGATTGGGCACAATCATCACAGCTTCACCAAGGGCAAATCCTGCCTGACAAACCTGGTGGCCTTCTATGACAAAGTCACAACATTAGTAGATGAAGGCCGAGCAACTGATGTCATTTACCTGGACCTGAGCAAAGCCTTCGGCACTGTCCCGCACCACATGCTGGTCTCTAAGCTGGTGCAGGATGGGTTTGATGGATGGACCATTCAGTGGATAAAGAACTGGCTTGATGGCCAGACCCAAAAGGTGGCTGTCAATGGGTCCATGTCCAAGTGGAGGCTAGTGACAAGTGGAGTCCCTCAGGATGAGAGCTGGGACCAGTCTTGTTTAACATCTTTGTTGGTGACACCAAGCAGTGTGGTGCAGCAGACATGCTGGAAGGAAGGAGGCCATCCAGAGGGACCTTGACAGGCTGGAGAGGGGGGCCCATGACAACCTCATGAGGTTCAACGAGACCAAGTGCAAGGTCCTGCATCTGGGTCAGGGCAATCCCAAGCACCAACATAGGCTGGGCAGTGAGTGGCTTGAGAGCAGACCTGAAGAAAAGACCTGGGGGTGCTGGTGGATGAGAAGCTCAACATGAGCCACCATGTGCACTTGCAGCCCAGAAAGCCACATCCTGGGCTGTGTGAAGAGAAGCATAGCCAACAGGATGAAGGAGGCGACTCTCCCCCTACGCTGCTCTGCTGAGACTCCACCTGGAGTACTGTGTCCAGTTCCAGAGCCCCTATTACAGGAAGGATCTGGAGGTGCTGGACCATGGGCCATGAGAATGATTAGAGGGATAGAGCTCCTCTCCTATGAGGACAGACTGAGAGACTTGGAGCTATTCAGTCTGGAGAAGAGCAGGCTCTGAAGAAATTTAACTTCACGGCCATAGCTGACCTGGCATCTCAATGAAACCTCATGGATTTCAAGGGCAAGTGTTGAGTCCTCCACATGGGGGAGGAATAACCCCCTGCATCAGTACAGGTTAGGGGCTGAACTGTTAGAAAGCAGTTCTGCAGAGAAGGACCTACTAGTGCTGGTGGACAAGTTCACCATGAGCCAGCAATGTGTCCTCATAGCCAAGAAAGCCAATGGTTTTCTGGGGTGCATTAAGAGCAGCAGCATGTCATAGAAAGCTGTCCTCCCCCCTACTCTGGTAAGGCTGCACTTTGGACTATTGTGTTCAGTTCTGGGCTCCCAGATTCAAGAAGGACAGGGAACTACTACAGAGAATCACATGAAGGCTGTGGAGATACTGAATGAACTGGAGCATTTCTCTTAATGATGAGAGGCTGAGAGACCTAGGGCTGTTTAGCCTGGAAAAGAAAACTGGGAGGGGATCTTCTAAATGCATATAAATATCTAAAGGTCATGAGGATGGAGTTGGGCTCTTTTCTGTGGTGCCCAGTGATACGACAAGGGGCAATGAGCACTAACTAGAACACAGGAGGTTTCACTTTAACTTAAGGAGAAATTTCTTTGCTTCATTAATCCATTTGTTAAATAGATTAAAACCTAGGAAGACATTGCACAAATGGAAATACAAAGCAAGTACAACCTGCTGTCTAAGGAGAAGGGAAACTAGAGCAGGAGTTGCACCTTCATTCAAATCCTCAGATGTTTGTTAATTCCTATTAATGAGCAAAGAACTCAGTAAGTGCAGCAGAGAAACTGCATACGTTAAGAAAAATTAACTGCCATACACTTCAAAAGACAGCTCTTACCCAAGTTACACAGCACTGGGATTCTTCCTTGTCCAACTGCTTCATAAGTAAGGTATGTATTTCTAGTCATAGAATTTCAAACAGGAAATTTAGTTTCTGCTCCTGCTAAGTCTTCCATGTGGCTACCACAGTCCAGCTCAAAGCTACACACATTTGTGTAACATTTGGGACAAACAAATCAGCACAAATCCCAATACTCTGAAAAGAATCTTGATTAAGCGAAAGGTCTGTGTTCAACAAGGAAGATGCATTTCTCTTCACCTATTTTTTTGTATTTTCCAACAAGGGACATATAAAACTGTTATGTCACACAGAACAATGCACTGAGCAATTAAAAAAAAAATCTCAGCCCCCCTAAGAGCCAAACAGGTCAGAAACCAACACACCATCTAGAACTCACATAAAACCCAACCAAACAACAACAAAAAATACCCACCACCACCCCAAAAGGCCCCATACAACTCAGCTAGGATACAATTCATGGAGCCTCCAAGAGTTCATGAAGAATAGAAGAAAAATAATTTCCCCACAAATTTATGAGCAACTGTTATGAGGATATAGTAGACATTCCTTGTTATGGTAAATTCATAATACATCCCCCAAAGCATTATTTTAAAAGATAAATCAACTTGGCAGTAGTATTCAAAATGTGGGAGCTAAAATTCAAGTGGTAACAACTAAATTCAGATTCCTGACTCTAAAGTTACTGATATTTTTTGTTTGCCCAATTCCTCCAAATAACTCAAGCAGCACACATTCTTGGGAAACAAGGCTTTCATTGTCTTGCCATTACACCACTAAAGGACTTTGCCAATCCATACCACCTGCTAGGATGACAGCTGAGTCATCCCTTCAAAATTTTCCGGTTCAGTTTGTTTTCACAGCCCCCAAGCACCAGGAAAGGTAACCATGAGCACAAACACTGAAGGGAAAAGGCATTTTCACAGGTAAGTTAACCATTCACTTGGCTACCTATTGCACTCCAGAAGCTAAAGTCATGAGGGATATCCTATTGACTTTTATGAAAGCTACCTGCAGAGTTAGAGGCAACAGGCTGTTCAGTACAGCCCTCTCCTCTTTACAAGAACTTTTGTTCTTAATTGGGATCAAGCTAACTACCATAATCATTAAAAGAAAAATCCACTCCCATGTGTGAATGTAACCAAAGAGTAGCTTTTGGCTAGCCTTTGTAGTTTACACATTCAGCATCTGCTTTATTATTTTAACTGTTTTCCATGATTTCTACAATGGGCTTAATCTGTCTTTAATGGGTATGGACTGTCACTAGCCTCTTAACCTTAAATGACTAGAATTCCCTATAGAAAGCACTTGGCAATTCTCTTATGCCTTCAATCCAAGAACTTCAAAGTTACTATGATAAACTACTCAATTATAACACTACCCTGAAGCCCTCTGGCAGCACAATCTGCATATCTTCACATTTAACATATTTCCATCTCAACTTTTGCAATGCAGGAAATAAAGTCCTGGGACTGGATTTTAATGGGATTTGTGTTTTTCATACCTACCAAATCACTTGGGCAAGTATGAACATCACTTGTAAAGAATAGGACAAATCATGTTCAGCTGAAGCAGTTTAATTTTTTAAAAAAGATGGTATATTCCATTCCTCTATATCAGTTTGGGGTTGTTTTTGTTGTTAAGTTACCACTTCTTCTTAAAACAGTTGACTTTGTAAAGGTACATGAGGGGTTTTTTTGGGTTTGTTTTTTTAACTTGTAGTAAGGTTGGTACTTGAAATGTTTTGCATTACCTACTTCAACAGAAACAAACAAACAAAATTATTAAGCCCTCCACCTAGGAGAAAATAAGACCATGCAACAATTTCAGGTAGGGCACTGCTTCACCAGGAAGCTGCTTTGCAGAAAACTATCTTGAAGTCCCATTTGGCCACAAAACATCAGCTGCCCTTGCAGCAGTGAAGGCCACCCTTGATCAGACTAGCAAGAGTGTAACCAGAAGGGCTTAAGAATTTCAAAGAACTGACTAATCGCTTGTATTCAGAATTTGTGACAGTGTATCTACAATACAATACTGAGTTCCAGGCTCTCCAGTGCAACTGATACACTGAAGAGAGTGAAGGGATGTAATCAGGAAAGTGTAGCACAGGACATACTTACATAAAAGGCTATGGGGAGATGTTACTGCATTTTACAACTACCTAGCAAGTGGGGGAATATAGGCTCCCTCCTCTGATCTGCAGTAAGATCAAGTCATATGCAGAAAGCACATGAGTTGAGAAAAAACAAGCCTTGCCACAGGCACCAGTTCTTGAAAGGAGTCAGAACTATTCTGCATGGCTTTAGGAACAAGCAATACTGGGATCCAATAACTTTGATAGTGCTTGCTATCTATGTTAAACCAGAATAACAGCCAACTTACAATCCAGCATTTAACAATTGTTGTTGTTGGACAGCATCTCATGTATGGCATTGGATAGTTTCAGTCTTCAAAATAATTTCAGTACTAATTAAACAGCCACCCAGTAGCAGGAACAAATAAATACAGTGCTGCAGCCCGTCATACTTCTCTAACACACCTACACCATACAGCTTTTAAGCAAAAGAAGAAAAAAAAAATCTGATTACAGAAAGCTTTCAGGTATGACTCAGTCTGTTTTCCTTCCATCTGAACAATGAGAAAACTGATCTTAGAGGTTAGAGTGCCTTAATTTTGTGAATAAGCTCTCCATTCTTAAGCCCATTACAGTAGCGCTCAGTTAATAGCCCACATTAAATGTCCAAATCATTTGGAACTGCTTGCAGGCAACCTGCTTCTGTCCTCATTCCTGTACAATTAAGAAAAATTACTTGTTAAAAAAGACCAAGAAAAAAAAACAAACCAACAAAACCAAAAAAAAAACCCACAACACACCACAACAAAACCCAACCAACCAACAAACCCTACCTTTTTGCAGCTTGTGCAGTGACCAAATTGCCCATGGAGCAGACTGCTGCTGAAAGGTGTACCTGAGCAGCAAAATGGACTGAGGAACTTAAAGACTCTTCCAAGGAAATAACTGTCCTAGCCTGCAGGAACTCCTGACTAGTTATTAGTTTGCAGGTTTTACTACGTTCAAAGGAATTGTCATGCTGGCAGAATAAACAGTACATTTCACGCTCACGTGCCCTTCACTTTTGTCCCCAAAATTCTGTAGTTACACTTCAAACTTCATGCACTCCAGATGTCACTAGGTAGTGTCATCTGTGCTATTCTGAGAGAGACAGAGCCTGCAGGAAGAAAATAGGTCAGAAGGTTGTACTGGCACAATCCCATGTGCCAGTACACAAATCCTGCTGTTTTCCTAAGCTTTGTAAGAGTGAATGTTTTGCCTACAGATGCAGAAATACATCACCACTGGATGAGATAGCTCTTGTAGCCATGGATATGCTCAGTGATGATTGAATGCAGGGTTCTCAGTAAAGACAGGCAAGGAAGAGGAGACAGGCTGTCCTTCATGTGAAGGAACAGTTCAAGTGTATGGAGCTCCTCTATGGACCAAGTGAGAGTCCCACTGAGTATGCAGGTCTGGATCAGAGAAGTCAGTAAAGGTGACAGTGTAGGAGTTTGTTACCAATCAGCTACTCCGGGTGAACAAAGGAATAACACTCCTCTAAGAAACAGATCATAGACCCTGGTTTGGATCTTGAAACTCCCTTTCTTGCTGGGAAAGTTGGCACAATGGCAGGTAATCAAGTCAGGAGATTTCCAGAAGGAGTCAGACAACTTCCTAAAATAGATGTTAAATGACCAACCACAGTTAAGGTTTCCTCTGCTGTTCACAAACGATGGGGGTGAGATTTTCAGTAGAACCCTTGGCTTTACTGATCCTGTAACAACGCCATTCTAAATGCTGAGGGAGATGAGGTGGGTAAGTATCACAGACCTCAAGACTTCAGAAGAGCAGAATTCAGTTTTGCAGAATTCTGGAACTTTTCACAATTCAGAGGATTGATTGGAGACATCCTGTGGAAAGCAGCCTAGAAAAACCTTAGCACAAAATCATGAGCAGGTGTATCAGAATACCACCTTGGCTAAATGGGCATCTCATGGCTGAGCTCCAGTGCAGAAGAGAGGGTATAGCGCAGAGGAGTAGAGAAACATTGCCCAAATGCGAAATGCAATGCAAAACTGAAATGTGAGAGAATGTGAATGTTTATAAAACAATCAATCTTGTAAGGATCAGGACTGTCAAGTTGTGGAACAGATTGCATAAAGGTGCTGTGGTTTTCTATAGTAAACTGAACAAATGCCTCTGTAACCTGGTCTGAATTCCATGTTGACCCTGCTTTCAGCAGAGTCTAAGCTAGGAGATTTGGAGACCCTTTCAACCTTAAAGATTCCATGATTTTATGTTCGCTGCAAAACATTTGTTTGTTGGATTTCAGTTTAGGGAGAAGAGTTGAGGGATTAGAAGAAATCTGAAGCATAGGGAAAACTATAGAAACTACAGTTGCTTAAGAAACATGATTTAATATAGAGAAGCCAGGATGTGATCATAATTAAAAGAAAGGAGTACAGTATTGTGTCATAATAGCTCAGGCATTATTTTCACTCATACAAAAAACTCCAGGGTTAGCAGCTGCATATCCAAAACCTTCCTTTCCCCCCCCCCCCCAATTCTTGATTTTATTAAACCATTCCAACTTAACACCTGTAACCGTAGCCCATCTTTCCTAGCCAACATGCACCAGCTGGTTGTACAGACATTAGGTGGTTACTTCAGGCCAGCACTATTCCAACAAAGACTGAGCAGATGTAGAGGTAGGAATGAGACAAGAACAAATACCCTTTGAATCATATTTTCACTCAACCAATTGGAAAATCTCATCAGGGTATGAATAGATACGTGCCAGCACTTCAGCCTTCATCACTTTTAGACTTTAAAGGTTATTCACATGAAGTTGCATTCACTGTCTCAAAGAGGAATATCTTCAAAATCAATGTGAAATATAGTCTCGGACAACTGAGCATCAGAAAAGACTTCTGAGAAGTATGAGCCTTCTTCAGAGTTAACATCATTACTACACTTTATGGCAAACACTTGTGTATTCCCAAAATTTTCCTTTCTCCAGTGTGTTTAAACGCTGATTTAATGCTAAGGACTCCTAGAGCAGAATGTAATAAAGTGAGAAACAAGGACTGACAAAAAAAAAAAGAGACTACTTTTCATGTCAGGGTGAAAACAAGCTCTATCTACACACTTCTTGTTCTTGGCCAGTTTGGGGATGTTTTAGTTCAAAACAGAACCACAACAGGCTCATCTGGGAGGAAAAGAACACAACACACACACAAAAACCCAACCCAAACCACCAAAAAAACCAAACCACCACAAAAAAAACAGGGCACGTAAACTTCAGCAAAATTCACACTGCTGCATTCCACAGAGGCAGTATCTGATGTTTACATTTAAGGCTGTATTTCACTTAACCATGTGGTATAGGACTTTATATAACCCTGTGAAGGGACTGCAACCTGATTAGGTGATCTTCACTAATACAGAAAACCTGTTGTTTAGGACTTGAAATGTCTCACACCTGCTTCCTGACTGCTATAAAGTCTCTATGACTCGTGGAAAAGTTCTACCCACAAACAAATGATTTTAGTGATGCCTGACATGAAAATCAAGCCTTGATTTCACCTCCTTGCTCACTTTAAGACATGTACAGACTAGAAACTCTTCCCAGGAGATCTTTTTTTTGTTGCTGTGGTTCAGGGTTGGTTTTTTTTGTTTGTTTGTTTCTTAATTTAACAAGCATCTAGGCTGGATGTTAGGAAGAAGTCCTACACAGAGAGAGCAATTGCCCATTGAAATGGGCTGCCTGGGGAGGTGGTAGAGTCACTGTCATTGGAGGTGTTCAGGAGGAGACTTGATGGGGTGCTTGGCTGCATGGTTTAGTTGATTAGGGGGTTGGATTAGTTGATAGGATGGACATGATCTTGAAGGTCTCTTCCAACCTAGTTTATTCTAGTCTAGTTTCACCAAATCTATCCCCACCAAGTACCACCATACTGAGTTTTCACATCTACCATAGCCACTAACAAAAAGATTAAGCCAAAAAGCTGCAGTAAAAGAAGTAGGGCAATTTTAAAAATGAAATTCTGAACAAAGTTGTGTATTGACATGACCAAATTACCATCCAGTTGTTACAACCACAAGCAATTTTCTTCATTCTCAAGCAGATTTCCACCTTTCCTGTCCAGCCCTGTCCTCCTCCAGCTTTTGGTTTTCAACAGTTGACTTGCTGGAGCAAAGCTGAATTGATTTCACAATGTTTGCTAAATGAACACAAAACTCAAGTTTTTCTAAACAGGTCTTGGCACACAGATTTGATGTTTCAAGTTACTGAAACTACTCATAAAACCACTTTGCACTAAGCCTTTTAGATACTTAAGAACCATGAAAGAACAAGCTTGGAAAAATATTTATTCTATAAAATGAAGTTAACATCAGCTAGGAATAATTAATTTTCAACTTCTAAAAAACTTCAGAAGCAATTAGCTACAAAACTTTCCAGACCAATAAGAAAACAAAAAATGAAACCAAACAAGCCAAAGAATCCTGCTAAAAATGCATTAAACCCTTTTGATTGCTCCTTATCATTTGCTGTCTGTTCATATGTTATCTATTAAAACTCACAACTCCAAAGGATCATCAGGCTGTTTCTTATACTTTCACATTCTTATCTGAGAAGCTTATATCCAGATGTATGTTTTCATCTCGCTCTGAAGAGCCAGCCTTTGCCTCAGGGCTTTATTTCTCAATATCTACTTCCGCTTCTGGAAAACAAGTTTTTCTTTGCTCAAAGATTTTACTTCCGTAGTTTGTTTCACCCTTCATTCTTGTCTCCAGCTTACCTCCCTACTGCATTTATTCAGGCATTTCAGAAATGCACAATTGCTCCCCTGCACTATTTCCTTACAATGGCTTCTTTTTTTAGCTCCCCAGCTATATTCTTATAACACCATCTCTAACCAGCTCTACCACGTCCAGGGGCTGAGCCAGCGAGCCTGTTCTCATCACTCTACATCTATTCCAGAAGAGCTTGTGACCCAGAAATTCGCACCTCACTAAGTGATTCTGTAACCACTGCCACCCTCACTAAGCAAAAATGCTTCATCCGGCTTTTCCCCAAATCAGCATTTCAAAACAAGGACTTAATGACTCCCCAGTCTAAACAAAACCATCACACAGATGAAAGATAGATTTGGGGAAAATGCATAAGTTAAGGTTTCACTAAAATCCAAACTAAACAAAACATGCTTTATGACTAACAGGAAGGCACATAGCATTTGAACTGCTTTCAGGATGCAGCTTTTTCTTGCTAAAATTTCAGAGTCCTATTTAAAGAATGCAACTCTTGTAATTAAAATCTCTCTGTATCATATCTGTATATCCTTCTCTGTATCGGTGGATGACCAGTACACATATATGGAGTGATTAATTTTAATGGTTTTGATGTCATATGACAACATTTGTTCTGTGCTTTATATACTACACATTATATTGCAAACCAGAAAGAACAGGCAATCAAACTTTGGCAAACAAGGATTCTGTGCTGTTTGCAATTTTCTCACTGTAAGGGGAACAAAAAGTATCAATGTCAAGCTAAATTACATTCTTACATAGAGCTCTGGGAAGCAACTGAGAATTTCTTTGGCCATCAGTCTTTGATAAGACAGCATGTCTCAAGGAACATGATCACAAAATACCAGGCAAATGTCTTCCATTTTAGGATGGATTTTCTGGACTCTCTATGACAAACTTAAGTTATGAATTTGAATCTTTTCTGCTTTGGGGTAAGTCGTTCATCAAAAAAGCTTTTTCCAAAGCGAAATTTTTTAATTAGGTCAGTATTACATAATATACTAAAATATATCTACTGATAATGCTAAGAACAGTTTTCCCCAAAGTACTTCTCCAACTTTAAAAGCTGCTGCAAAAGTGCTCATTATTCACCAGTGCACACACAGAGAAAATGTCAGTGAGAACAACAGAGCAGGACAGTTTGGCTGAACTGACTTAAAGCATCTGTTATGACCTAAGAAAGTGTGTAAGGCTCACAACTCACTGTCTGTATCTTTTGGAACTGTCAAGGTTATTTATTAGGGTCCCCTAACTACACAGGCCAGTAATACCTTGCAATCTACTAATGCATTTATTTGGTACAAGTTAGCTAACAGTCCTTAGGAAAAAGGCCAACTGAACAAACAAAGACTAATAAATAGTCCTCTAACTATTAGCATGCACAAGAATGCACCTATGCCTCAGCTTTCAGCATGTTATTTCCATAATAGCTAAATGCTTATCTTGGGAAACATTTCATGAGAATGTTCATTCACACACACTTCCCCTCCACACCTTCCCCCAGCCAAGCAGCCAACCTTGACAGAATCCAGCTCCTGGAAAAAAAAGTTTGAAGCCAAACATTCAAAACGTCTGTTTTATACTGGTGTGATTTGGAAGGTAAGAACATCAGCTTCATCAATGTGAAATCTGTCACCATTTCCATTAGCAGGCCAGAAGCACCCCTATGATGGCTCAGGATTTCATAGAATGGAAGGGACCTCAGAGATCATCTACTCCAACCTTCCCGCCATGGGTGGGGCCACTTCTCAACTACACCTGGTTGCACAAGGCCTCATCCAACCGGGCCCTGAATCCCCACATGAAGGAGGCATCCACAACCTCCCTGGGCAATCTATTCCAGAGTTGCACCATCTTCATACTGAAGAACAACATCTCAGGATTCATTTCTTAATGTTAAGCTTTGTACAAATGTCTCAAAGGGCTTTCAGCAAAAGGTTAAAGACAAGCAGATGAAATAGTAAAGGTCAGTATAACCAGCACTGTCCTCAGCACCTAACTTGCATTACATGTTCATGACCGATATCATGAAAACTAGTGAATTTAACATTTTGCAAAGCCACCTTTCCTCTTTCAAAATGTGGGCAGATCCTCCCAAGCAAGAGCATCAAAATGGAAGAAAAAACCAATTCTATCACAAAAGCATTCATCACCATCTTCCCCCACCTTCCATAGACATGTTCAGAGGCTGTTAAAATGGGTTACTGATCTCCAAATCATTAACCTTCAGAGCACTTTATCCCTCCACTTACATGCAGTCCTGGTTGAAATAGAGCCACCACAATGTAGACAGCCGTAACTATGGAGGTGGACAGAGAAAACATTCTGAAAAATTACTGGCAAGTGATTTGTCTTGTTCTTTTGAGTAACTGCCTGCACGTGCAGACACACCATAATGTAGTCTACCTGGACTTCAGCACGTCCTTTGACACCGTCCCCACAGCAGACTCCTGGCCAAGCTGTCAGCTCATGGCTTGGACAGGAGCACTCTGCACTGGCTTAAGAACTGGCTGGAGGGCCGAGCCCAGAGTGTGGTGGTGAATGGTGCCACAGCCAGCTGGCAGCCAGTCACTACTGGTGTCCCCCAGGGATCATTGCTGGCCCCCATCCTGTTCAATATCTTTATTGATGATCTGGATGAGGGTATTGAGTCCATCATCAGTAAATTTGTGGACAACACCAAGCTGGGGGCAGGTGTTGATCTGTTAGAGGGTAGGAGAGCTCTTCAGAGGGACCTTGACAGGCTGGACAGATGGGCAGAGTCCAAGGGCATGAGATTTAACACATCGAAGTGCTGGGTTCTACACATTGGCCACAACAACCCCATGCAGTGCTACAGGCTGGGGTCAGAGTGGCTGGAGAGCGGCCAGGCAGAGAGGGACCTGGGGGTACTGGTTGATAGTAGGCTGAACATGAGACAGCAGTGTGCCCAGGTGGCCAAGAAGGCCAATGGCATCCTGGCCTGCATCAGGAACAGTATGGCCAGAAGGAGTGTGGAGGTCATTCTGCCCCTGTACTCAGCACTGATTAGGCCACACCTTGAGTCCTGTGTCCAGTTCTGGGGCACTCAGTTTAGGAAAGATGTTGACTTGCTGGAACATGTCCAGAGAAGGGCAACAAAGCTAGTGAGAGGTCTGGAACACAAGCCTTGTGAGGAGAGGCTCAGGGAGCTGGGGCTGCTTAGCCTGGAGAAGAGGAGGCTCAGAGGAGACCTTATTGCTGTCTACAACTACCTGAGGGAAGGTCGTAGCCAGGAGGGGCTTGGTCTCTTCTCCCAGGCAACCAGCACCAGAACAAGAGGACACAGTCTCAAGCTGTACCAGAGGAGGCTTAGGCTGGCTGTTAGGAAGAAGTTCTTCACAGAAACTGATTGGCCATTGGAATGGGCTGCCCAGAGAGGTGGTGGAGTCACTATCACTGGAGGTGTTTAGGAAGAAACTGGATGGGGTGCTTGGTGCCAAGGTTTAGTTGATTAGATAGTGTTGGGTGATAGGTTGGACTCAATGATCTTGAAGGTCTTTTCCAACCTGGTTAATTCTATTCTATCCCCACACAAAATAAGAGGGTTAAAGTCTCCCTAGCTAAACACCTAAATACATCATCACTGCTAAAAGCCTTGAACTTCAAAATGGAATTGATTGCAGGTCCACACGGAAGCCAGTGAAGTATCCACAATAAGAATGCTATGTCCCCAAATCATCAGTACTGCTTGGATTCTAAATATGTATAATAGGTGTTTGAGGGTCTTCATTAGCAACATGATACTGCTTCCACAGGGCTGATTCTTCACCACACAACTGAAGCAGGAAGGCAGCTGTACAGACCTCTCTGCAGGAAGCACAGAGGACTCTCCTAGTAGCTCCTTTGGACTCAAAAATCCAAGAATTGTTTCTGCAACAGTACTGCAAGCTTTCAGGAAAGCATAGGTAAAAGTGTGTTGGTGAGCAACACAAACTCTGAAATTCCTTCAGAATTTCAGATTGCTTGGCAAAAGGTCAAAACAAGATCGGCTTTAAAACACTGAATTTTCATCCTCATTTAAACTGAAATCGAAAACAGTCCCTTCACCAGTGACAGAAAGGGAAAGACTATAGCCATCAGTTAAAATGATTTCCACCTGAGGGACAAAATTAAATTAAGGTCTCAGAAAAAGAAGCAACTCAGAAAGAAAGGTAAAAAACTAATTAAAAGCTCCAGAAATCTATCAATCACAGGATTAAAAACATATATTGCAGCCAAACAGATGGTGTAAAACCAAAATACGTGACAAATTTATTCTGACAGAGACAACTGACAGACCAGATTCAGTTGGGGGGGGGGGGGGGGGGCGCGGGGGGAGAAAGGCAAGCTGAAAATAGCTGTCAAAGGGGTAAGAATCCGTTTAAACACTCCTCTACAGAGATGGCCCTCAGCTCCTGTTCCACTCATGTAAATAGGTAGATAGACGTTTTGTGTATTTAGTGCTGTTAGAAAAGATGGTCAGTTGCTTACAAAGTCATTTTTCAATGAGAAAGAAGTAGGTCTTGCTACTGATGAAAGCCTTTCAGGATTTTAAATTATACATCTGACTGGACAACATTGAAAACAGGTTTGAAAACAGACACAGCATTACAGATCTCTGGAGAAATCAAAAAGTGTACACAGACAGTCACCTGAAGAAATCTATGCCACACATTACTTCTAGTCATTCTCTGTGACCCTGCAATGTTATTTTCCTTCAAAAAGCTTCTCCATTTGAAGATCTCTCTAGCTTTTCTTCCCAAACTTATCTTGCCTCCTTCCTTCCTTCATCACCTGAAGGTAGAAGCTTCTTTGTCTCAACTTGAGGAGGACAAAGACCACCACTTTGTCTTGCAGAAGTGCAAAATAAGCCAACAGGAAAAGGGAAGCCATTTTAGGAGCTGTGGAACCGCAAGATAGAGGATGTAGATGTTGATTCCTACAGCCCCCATAATCAAGCCTCCAACAGAAAGCAGGCTCAACTTAAAACCAATACATGGCCTGCTCTCACACTGGGAAAGCATACTCACTCAGTCACAATTTCTCCCCACTCACAGAAGATCTGCTACTGCTGTAAAGGGTTTCAAGACTGAGCAACAGAAATTCTTTACCTGATCCAGTATGTATTTGTAGCTGCAGAAAGCAAACAGGTGAAAGACCCAAGAGGTACTACATTACTTATGAAGAACTTCCCATGAGGTCTTCCTGAGGTTAATGCAACATTCGAGATAATTCCATAGTTGTAGTATCACAAGACAGTGAATCTTACATCAAGACCTAAGTCCAGCAGCAGACCTGCCCTCCATATAAGGCATTAGAGTTTCTCAAATACCTTGGAAAGGAATAATCATCCTTTAATCTCAAGTCTGCTACTGTGGAGTACCTCATAAGGCTGGAAGCACTTCTGAAGACAAAAGAAGCTCCATAAGTTGCAAGTTCAGTCATTCTGAACTGGAAAGGGCTAGTTACATTACTGCAGTGACAAGACCAATGGCTTCTATCCTTAGTCTTTGTTCAGGAATAATTAAATCTTCTAATCAAGGAAAAATTGATCCCACTAGACCATCACCACACAAAAAGCTGTTTCTTTTCTAAAAGACCAGCTACAGCAGCCAAGGGAAATAAAGCACTGTGGGCACCACAAGAACTGGATTGAGAGTTCCAGAAAAATTAAGCTTCAAGTCATTTGAGCACTTTAGATCCTGACAGAGAATACATACTGAATTAAGGCTTCTGAACAGTCTCTCCAGTAAACAAGCTCAATTCTTAACATACAACAGCTGACACATACTCACTGAGTAGCCTTGCTAGAGCCAAGTACTTTTCCATTCCCATTCTTAAAACTCTCCAAGCATCTTGTGAGATATCTGGGTGAAAACCATTCTCCTTCTGCTCTGTGGAAGCTGAGGAATATCTGAGACTACTGACATGCAGACAACAAATTGTATCAGATGTTAATGTCCATGCAGGATGGATTATTTTTGTTTTACGTTTTGGAGGCTATTGATAACAAAGGACTTCATAGCACTCAGAAGAGACAACGCAAGGATTTTTATACAGATTGTGTGAATAAAAGCCTACTAGGATTTACTCCAGTGATACAATCCAATAACACAGGTAAGCTGTACCAACTTTGATACATACTTCCCCAAACTCGTAAACACACAAATTCTAGAGGAAAAAGTTAATACTCATCATCTGCATTTGAGGACTTCCTAAAAGACAACAGCTGTTCTTTACAGAGGCAGCTTTCCTTTCACTTAATTCTACAGGAAAAAAGTGAATAGTCTCAGAGCAACTAATTAAAAAATTCTGCAGCAAGTAGTCTGGTCCCTTTGATCTCAGAAATTTGCACAAATTTGTGCAAATAAACATAGACAACATGACAAAGGCCACTATTTACCTCTGTAGCTACCAAATTACAATGGTTACCTTTGCTCTCCTTCCGGCTTCCATCACTTCAAAATGAGGTAACAAATTTAATAGTGCTAGGCTCTGATCCTATCCAAGTGCATGTCAATGTCCAGTCAAGCACAAGTATTCAAGTAAAAGGGAAGTATCCAGATTAAATCAAGCAACTCAGTCAAGTTTTCCCAAGACCAGTACCTCTGAGAGCAAGCTCTTTGAAGCTAAAGCCATGCATGTCTACATATTGACACATGACCTAGGAAAAAACAAACAAACAAACAAAAAGGTTCCGTGCAAGATTTTGGAGACTATTACTACATAAACAAATGACTGGTGATCCCTAGTGGGAAGAAAGCTCAACACGCAGAATGTCAGTGTAAGAGCCAGCATAATTGTATTTGCATGTGTTTAATGTTGTGTTCTGCAGTAACATGGAAGCATTCAAGACAGAAGCTGAGATTTAATTTGAAGACAAAATCGAGGAAGTTAAAGACTTACTACAAGGCACTGCAACTTCAGCAGCTACATCCACCTAGGCCAAAAACACCATAATAATATATTTGTATAACAAACCCCAGACCACATGAAAAATCCAGAGTAAGCAGATGATTCAGCTTCTAAATTGGACATACTCAATTTAGTTATTCAGACAAAACAGAGAACAGATTAGTCTTGCAAGCTTTATCAGTTAGCAAAATAAAGAACCCTTCAAAGTAAAAGACAAAACAACAATTAACACAGGAGAGCTATCAATTAAACAAGGTTCTAAGACACCAAGTATAAATTTATCAAGAATTCAGACATGGATAAATTGTCCAAAGAAACTTCCATGCGTATATAATGCACTGCTGCTAACAGACAGGGAGATAACTAGGCACAAATGGAAATAAAAACATAAAGGCTCATGCTTCACTTTCAAACAGAAAGCAGATACTGACCCGGAAGACTTCTGAGCAGTTTCTCCATATCACTTGTTTCTTTCAGAGCTGAAGAATACAACTGTCAAGAAGGTGGCTTTGATCTGCTCACTGCATTTGCACATCATCTCAAACTAAACTTGACTACCGGCATCATTAAGTGTTATAAAAAGCCATGCATAATATTGTGTGTACATAGAAAACATTTCCACTGAAGAAAATTACATAATAATCACATAAAAGAACTGAGATGCTGCTATGCAAACTCTCTTTAGAGGAGTTTGATGAGGCAATCCTAAGAAACTTCTCAGAAAGGTACAAGATTTTTGTGGAGCTACTTACATATTCTTAATTTCTAAACCCTAACTTCTGCCTCCTTTATTAGCACGAAACATCTTATCAGTTGCATAGCTTAAATGAAAGAATGACTGTGCCCACCCTCAAAAGTTAACTATTAAATTATTCCACTACACAATAGGTCTATAAACTTCTGGTCTTGGACGGATGTTAAGTTACTTAGCAAATGTGGAATGGATCAGTAAAGACTAATGACAAGCCACAAGGTCAGCTCTATCACCCTGGTCATATACAAGGTCCTCTGTGGAGCATCAGATCTTGCAATCTGGGGGAAAAGTCTTATACCTAATTTCATGCCCGGAAAGGGAAGCGGAAAGGGAAGCGGAAAGGGAAGCGGATCACATTTCTCATGAAGAATCAGTCATCTAACATCTGATGATGTTAATTTCCTGCAGTATCAGATGACAATCACAAGTTCATTTAACAGGACTTGTCAACAGGAGATTTTTGCCCCCTAAACTTTTGCATTTTTTTCCCTTTATGTTGCATGTTCAGTTTTCCTGGGGTTTCATCTTAACACAAATTTAAATAATATTTAACTTGGCTCCACTAGCCCAAACAATCTATAACATTTGTACAAACATAACTCTAAAAACTTAGCAGCAAAATATTTTAAGTGGTGCCATTAGATCTCTTCTAAATTAAACCAAAACATTTCCAACTTGACCAGGTATGTGGAACTATTAGCTCAAGAGAATTCAGAAAGAAGTCAAGACCTTTTCATAGTAGAAGAGTCTCCAAAGCCCTTTGGTGTGTGGCCATCAAGAAACGTGTTACAATTATTTCCCCAACATATAAACATTTCTCTGACGTGACAAGTACCTTTGCCATTTCAGATAAAACCACGTGGGGAAGACGGCTGGGGCCCCATTCCTGGAAATATTCAAAGCAAGGCTCAACAGGATTCTGGGCAGCCTGCTCTAGTTGAGGATGCCCTTGCTTACTGCAGAGGGACTTGGACTACATGACCTTCAGATATCCCTTCCAACCCAGACCATGCTACGATTCTGTTCTGTTTACTTGTGAAACAAGCTAGTTAAAGGCTACACATCACCCCAGTGCTGTGTCATAAATAGTTACAGGTTGCCATGGAGCAGAGAAAAATGAGATCCTCTGATATATCCAGTGGCTGACTTAGGTTTCACCTATGAGCAGAAGCTAGACTGAGAAATATAGTCTTTTTCTCCCAACTGCTTACATCAGAAAAATTCCAGTTAGTGCAACTAGTAGAAATCTTGACTGATAGAATCTTTAGAATACAGTGCAATGAAGATGACAGTGAATGCTGTAAAACAGTGAAAGGCTCGTGATGCACTAGCAAAATGAAAAATGAAGACAGTATTTAAAAACATGGGAAAATGTGTTACTATGTGGTCCTCTGTATGTTATTTCCACAAAGTTTCAGCTACTGAATGCTCCAACAAAACACTATTAAAAAAAAAAAAAAACAACAACAGAAAAAACCCACAACACAAAACTAACCAAAACATCCCTCACTACTGATAAACATGAAATGTAGCTGTATCTCTGAGATTAAATATTCAAACTGAATACTGTGAAACAGCTACTACTGTTCTTCATGCAGCCATTAATCTAAAATTTTAGTCTGCAGATAACACCAAAAGTATCAGGACTAAGAGTACAGGGATTACACACCTTCATTTTTTTTAATGTTTAACATATCAAGAAAAGAAACTTCCTCTTTTGAATTAGCTTCTTCAAGAAGGCAAGGGACCTTGACATCTTTATTAAGCACATTCTCTCCAATGAAACCCAGCAACAAAATGAATTCGGTTCCCCTAAAACTCAGGCAATACCAAATTACCATTTAAAAATTTTTCTCAAGTGGCTAACTAACCTCGCATCTAGAATCATTTGAACTTGAAACTTTAAAGTTTAGTTCTAGCTTTTTCCTCCAAGACTCATGCAAACACAGCTCACCAGTGAAGCACACAGAACATGGGTGCTGTTACACATGCTGACTGGCTTACCACTAAACGGCCAGATTGCTACCCATCAATTTTAGAGAGCACAGAGTTCTGCGTGCTTAAGTTAAGGTTCCTATAATAGTGACATCTGAAAGCCACTGTTCACAGAGCTGGGGCTAAAAGGGAGGCTGCTGTGGGCACAAATCATAAAAAATGGTAGAACAGCATAGTAAGAAACATGCATACAGCTATCAGCTAAGAGCTATCAGCACTATAAAATACATTCAGAAACAGTAAAAGATACTAAAAAACTTCATTCAAACAGAACTTCATCTTCAAGAGGACTCAATGCACATAAACTTTGTTCAGTAACTTCAGCTAGCTTGCTGCCTTGGAGGAAAACATTGCCTTAGAGTTTGACATTTCCCCAGCTTCATGACCCAGAAGGAAATAAAATAGAAGTCAGGCCATACAATCTACATTGTTTGCTTACAAGTTCAGAAACATTTTAAGTTATCAGCTAATCCACACAAGGCAGAGCTAACTGCACTTTCCTGCAATCACCCACGGAGCACAGCACAGAGCCATGCTGCAGCTCTGTTTAACATTCCATTCTGGACATCTTCATATCTAGCACTGGGCATTCTCTGAAATGCGCCATATGCTATGCATTAACTAACATCAGAGATACCGCCCTCTGCACCAACCAGTGCCAGAACTGAATCAGAGAACTGAAGCTTTCTCCTTAAAAACTTACTAAGCAAGTTAAGAATCAAATAAATAACTCCTGAGAACTTACGACATAGAAGATTTACTATGAACACATTCATTGCATTCTCCCATGCTGAGGCTGGAAGCACCTCACAACATTATACCACTGTCATAAACCCTGAAGGAGATTACAAATTAAATAGCCAGCTGCCCCACAGCAGTTTAAGACAGAAATTAGAGACAGCTTTAATGTGAATTCTTATCCATTTGAATTAGTTTATGGCAGTAGTCGATTTTTCCATGGTGATGAAGTCACCAAGCTGAGAAAATAAGGAGAAACTGCTACCAGGCTCTAGGTGAAAACATCCAGGTTTCTAGATGTGTATTAAACTCTCCCACTGACCTAGGCGCACCCCAGGTACAACTCTGAACTCCGTAACAATCAATTCCCTACAAAACCCAAGCAGGCGTTAATTGCAAGGAACCCTGCAATTGATGAGTTTTTTACAAATGCAAGAACAGTAGCAGGATAGATGTAACTATGGGAAAGCTCCTCCTTTTCTTTCCCGAAAACCTAAATCCCTGCACGATTACTGAAGCTGCCAGTGGTGGGTACTCCGCACCCACAGGCAGGTGTTGAGAAACTCATCCCAAGTGCTTCCAACAAGTAGTGAGGAGCCCTTAACGGGTTTTACTTACAGTCTCTCTGCATTCCTGGGAATATCCCTCGGTACAGTTTTGAGTCCTAGTCCATGACAATCCACGTTGGAAGCAATACAAGTACATTTATGCGGGCATCCTCCAACAGGAATCCAACTCATGGAGCTCCAGAAGCTCAAGAGCACTCCAAGGCACAGAAACGCACTTCTTCCACCAGACAACATGGTTCCTTGATCGCTTCAGTGGGTATAAAAGTGTGCGCAAGTAGCCGGCCCTTAAAGACGAAATGCCTCTAAGAAGCAAAGGAAAAGAAAACAAGAGGCTCTTAGTACAGCCCAAGGGAACCCACCGCTGCCATCACCGCCGGAGCGCCAGCCAACCTTCAAAGGCGCCTGCAAAGGTTATGTTAGGTGGAAGAAGGTGGGGAATTGCCTCTCGGGCTCAGGTTTCTTTCTGTTATCTGCGAATGGTACCAGAAGGCAGAGAGTTTAACAGAGCTTCAGCCAGATGCGTCCTCAGATGAAAGAAAAACGGGGAGCGGAGGTAAACACACACAAAACATCCATCAGAAGCGGCGGCAATCTCCAAAGCAGCCTCCTCCGCTCCGCATCGCCCCACCTGGGCCGGGCAGGTGACCGCGGAGGAGGTGACTGCGTGTGTGCCTGCCTGCCGGTGGGCACCCCACGGGGAAGAGGAGAAAGAGGTGCCTGCCGCTAGGCACCCCGAGGAGCAGCAAGAGGTGCCTGCCAGTGGGCACCCCGCGGTGGAGAAGAAAGAGGTGCCTGCCCGCCGGGGGGCACACCGCGGAGCAGCAGGAGGTGCCTGCCTGCCGATTCAAAGCCGCCCCGCCGCCGGCTCCTCAGGCGCTGCCTCCCGCCGCTCAGCTGCTGCTGCTACTGCCGCCGCGAGCCCGCACCCCCGCGCTAGCGGCCGGCGGAGCCGGGACCGGGAAGCAGTGAGGGGAGACGAAGGTAGGCGAGCAGCGGGGCAGAGCGGTGGCTCTCCCGGGCGCTGCTGCGCTAGCCGCCGGCCGGCCGCTCTCCATGCACTGTGCATGGCAGCGGGGCGAACGCCCGCCGCGCCGTGCGACCCCTCCCCCCTCCCAAAATAGCTCCTGCCGCCCCCATTGGCTGCGGCCGCCCTGACGTCACCAAACTGCCCAACTTTTGGAGCTGAGGGAGGGCGAAAGTTTGGGGGTCGTAGTGGCTCCGTCGCAGGGAGTTGCGGCTCCCACAGCCGGGGTACGCCCGCCCCACCGGCTCCGCTGAAGGTTTCGGGAGGGGACAATGTAAGGGCTGTGCGGACCCCACGGGCGGGCGCTGCGTGAGCGGCCTCGGTCTGGCAGTCCCGCCGCCTCCTGCCGCGTCCGCACACCCCGAGTACCCCCTGGCGGCGGGACAGCCCCGCTCACCGTCCCCAGCAGAGACCCCAGCGCGCCCCATAAGCGCTCCCCACCGAGGCGGTAACCCCAAACTCCGCACCTCATTGGTGCTGTCCCGTGCTTCCAACTGTGAGAACCTGTTTGTTTCAAAGTACCTTGCACACTTAAAAATAGTTCAACAGGCACTTCAATGCGCAATGTACTCAGGAACAGTTTGTTCTTCATCCACATCACAAACTCCTGTCCCTGACTGGAGTCAGCCTATGCTCGTGGAGGTAGGGAAATCTTTTCCCTTTCCCACTTCAGTCAGGATTATGGTCAGTATCATCCTGAAACCCTCACAACTCCATCAAATTGTTGACAGGACTGAGTTACAGATTCCTCAGGTTCTCAGGTTGTGTTCCACAAGTGCTCTCTCTTTTTTTTTTTCTTTTCTTTCTTTCTTTCTTTCTTCCCCCCCCCCCATATAGATGAGTATTTTAAGTGAAGGGTTTGTAAGGGGGGGGGGAATAAAAAAAAGAAGTGTAAGATGTTCACCATGAGACATGTATATGCAGTTCCAGGGTGCAGAAAACGCATCAAATAATTTTTGGCAACATTTGCTTTGTGTTTTGATCACTGACATTTGCAATTACACAAAGTGTTCTTACCCACCTTGATAGCTGTTTTTGCCTAAACCAGTGAAACATCCTCTTTTAGAGCCATCTAAGCAGCTGCTTGTCTAGCATTCTACCTCACAAGCCAAGACTTGACACTCCAGAGCGTTTCCCTGCAAAGAAAAGTTTGCCAAAGAGCACATGCAAGACCACATTAACCTTCACCTCTCCTAGCCTTTGTCTGAAAAAGCAGTACAGCGAGTTTTTCATTTTATAGTGAATTATTTAGGTAAGAAATTTCATTTTTATATAAAAACACATTTTGATCAAGCCTTAAGATTGAACCACTTCCATGACTGGAATCAAAGTTCCATTGAGTGGTCTTTATATAGTAGTATCCATGTGAGAAGGCTCAGTGACAAATAACACAAAGTTTGAAAACAGAGAGACTCAGCTGTCACCCCTTCAAGTGGCTGCTTTATGCTGCTTCAAAAAAGATTAGAAAATACTGTTTTCCCACTTACTTCCAAATCTACAGGAGCCAATAGTTTGAGATGGTAGATCCCACCTAGTTGTAGGATTTCAGCCATGTCCCTCTCCTTTACCCTCTTGATGGGGCAACAGCACAGACAGTTCCAGGCACATCACTGACACTCATCAATATCTATTCTGAGGTAAGCACGCCCAATCCAGTGTAAATCTACAAGAGATCAGGTCTTGAACAAGGAACAGCTGGTTCAGGCCAGACAAGACAGAATTAAACTGCTTAGGAAGACAAAGTACTTTGAAATGTCTGAAGTCTCCAGCACACAGACTGAAGGTACACATCCACGGCTTATTCAGGCAGTGAAAATACTTTTATTGGAATCTATCTTTCCTTGGCATCCAAGCAGCACCATTCCAAACCCAGACTTTTTTCCTGTTCTCATTTACTAGCAAGCATCTTCCCAGCTACACTGACAGCCATGTGGAGAGGAACAAACCCCCTCACCTCAGCTGTTTAATACTAAGTAAATATGACTAGAGGCAATGCACACATCATAGCCTGATGGTGTTTTTATTTATGTTACTAGAGTTCAGCTGTGATGAACTTCACATCCCAAAAAATGCTGAAAAATCCTCCCAAAACCTCTTCAGTGTCCTCAGTGCTGTCATCCCTGGCAGTCATGCTCTACTGCTAATCCCTCACAACAGAATTCCCTGAAAAGGACACATGAACCACACAAGATGGCAGAAAAATAGACAAGACAAAAGTCAAACCTATCCTTGAAAGACATTCAGTTATTATAAAAGCTAAGAGGATGTTACTCCACTTGTCAGTTAAAATAGCTTCTTCTAGAGACGGTCAGATATTCATCAAGACATACCACAGTGAGGCAAAGAGTTGACTCCACTGTTTTTCCTACACACATCTCCTATGGCTTCTGGCTCCTAGCAATTTCTAGAGGCTGGCAAATGAGTCACTGCTCATCTCTTAGTGTGGAGTTGGCACAGGCCAGTACAGCAGGTGTCACATGCAATAGCACAAAACAACGCATTGCGGGATAATCTCATTTGAGCAAGTCAATTGTTATGAGCTAAAGCTGGACAATTTTTACCTGTGCTATTTCCTGAAGTATCAGAAACTAACAACATTTCCATATATGTAAAACTCCTTGCAGACCAGATTGTTATCAAAGATGTGCTGCCTGCTCAGCAGGGTTTTAAATCTTGCCTGCTGCTTCTACAATAATATGGTCATTTCTCCTTGATGATTAGAAGTTCACTGTATTTAGAACATCTCTGCATCAAATTTGGAAACTAACATTGCCATATCTACATATTTTTATCTAGTTGCTTTCAAGTAAAAAAAAAGAAAAGTAGTTGTTTCACTTTTTTTTCTCTTGGTATGAAAGAATGTTCACTAAACAGATCTTCAGGGTATATTGACATTCAAGCAGTGCTGTCACCTAGGCAGTTCTGTAGCTGCCTTCTCTCTTGAACCCACCATCAATATCCTCACCAACCCCACCACTGCCTCCACCTTGCAGTAGTACTTTTGATATCAGTTAATCTAGAAGACAGCTGAGTTCTGGGAGCCACAGAAAGTCATGGGGGACAAAACTAGATCGTGGCAGTTGCTTGGGCTGAGGTAAGTGAAAGGAAAATCACTCTTTAGATAATTTTGAACTTCCAACATCACCTTCACAAGGTACGCAAGCACCACCAAGTGGTTTAGAGGTCATCTCAACATGCATTATGTGGTGTGTGAACATCATCATATTTCTTGTCAGGGACTTCCTGGGCATCTCTGCTTGCCCACATGCTATGTAGCAAGAATGACATGTCTGAGAAACAGACTCACTGCACTTGTGTTGTCCATGTGGCCTACACATGTGCAGTCAAGCTGATGGCTCCCAAATGCTCATACTTTCTGTGTGCACAATAGTCAGTTGTCTAAAGGCCTGATGGGAACTGTAACAGGGCCTGGCAAGCTAACTAAACTCCTGAAATCTGAAAGTTTATGGGCAAAAACCAAACTCATTTAAGGAATCCAAACATGTCATACTCCGGTTTAGGAAACAAACGACCATCCCAGAACCTCGTACTGCAGGAGTACCTGCTTCAACAGAACAAATCCTCTACCATCACCAGTAACTAGGAGGGTGGAGAAGAAATGAGTAATTCTGATCGCTTCAAAGGAACCAAGCCTTGAATCTCGTAATTTAATTCACAAGGCTCCCTGAACACCTCTAAGAGAAGCCCTCAAGCACATCCACCACATCACTTAACGCTTTGTCACGTGATCAAGCTGATGTGCATTTTCAACATGTGAAGCTCTAAGTCTGCCTAATTTTCAAGTCACTGATGCAATCGTTGGGGAAGCAATGACATATCCCAAGTTAAATGAAGTATCTCAGCTCATTACCTAAAAAGGACATAGAGCTTTCACTGGGGAATCCTGTCAGTGCTAAAGAATTTGAAATTGATTTTTATTAAAAGCTAGAAACAGGAAATAGGTTTACTCAATATTGCCAAGCACAGAATATCTAAGCACTGCGTTCGACTGCAGGACGATCACACGCCTGCCAGGCAGAAGCCGGGCTCCGCTGCCGGTCCCAGCAGGCTGAGCCTAAGTGGTGTCGCGATGCCCTCGTGTGGCTGTGAGCTCCCCGGGGCCCCCAGCGATCGTCTGCTGCCTTGTGCAGGCTGTCCCAGGTCAGCTGAGGTTTCCCCATCTATTTCACACAGGACATTTGAGGAGGATTAATACTCTTCGAACCTGTGGGATTTTAGAAAGCATATGCAGTTGTCCTCCGAACTGCGGTCAAAATAAACAATAGGAAGATGACAGCACCACAGGGAGGAAAACCAGATTGGACTGCTGCTGATTCAGACTGTGCTTTTCACTCTAAAATTATCTGCGCCCTCAGAGGCTTAATGCCACGAGTGTCATAAAGATACTGGTATTTTCTGCTCCTATTTTGAGAGGAACATCAACTATCAGTTAAACACCAAATATTGTATTTTCCAAGTATATTTTCATGTTAATTATTTTTGTTAACCAAGAAAACAATGTTTTGTTTTCTTTGTTACAAATGTGTTAGACTGAGCAAACAATATTTTACCTGTGCCTGTGTTTATAAATATTATGCTTACTGAAACAAGCATTAGCTGCTTCTAAAATGGTAAAACTACAAAATGAAAACAACCATCAGAACTGAGACACTGCTAAAGGCTACTGCTTGGTGTGAAACCTCAGATGGATTAGACAGTCTAGAAACAGAAGTTAGCCTTACATTCCGTCAAACAGAACAACATGAATATTAGCAATCTGTTCATATTCACTCAAAAACACATTCCCATTTTGAGATGTGGTAATAAGGAAGATGACTCCATGCAAGCCAGCTTACGCTGCTGTGTCACCTGGCACAGCACAACTCACCACACACCATTTAAGACAAGTTGTGACTTTGAGCAACAAAGAATTTAAATGTGATTTTTTTTCCACTTAGAGTGGGGCTCCCATACATAATAACTGTGTAGAAGATCATGAGTGACACTTAATAAACCATCTATTTTTTCTCTTGCTTAGATTCAGAGACAGAAGTGCAACTGCCCTTGAAATCTGGAATTTATTTTGTCAGTTTAATTCTAATAATGGACAGTATGGAATTTACTTGCTCCTTATTCTAGTTCTTAATATGCTGTGGCTCAGATAGTCAAAGTCAAACTGAAAGCAGCTGAAAGCTAATTGACTACTATGGAGAAGAGATCATGCACCTTCAACACTGCTGGAAACCTTTTAAACTTGTTAAAGAATTTAAAATTGTAGCTTATGAAGAAAACAAAAAAAGCAGTTCCACTAAAAGCTTAGTAAATTAAATTAGGTTCTTTTATATTAGATTTGTATCATACACCAGAAACAACCATGTTGTATCATTTCTGCTACTTACTGCACCATCTATTCCATCAACTACAGGGTATTAATTATTGAGTTACCCGTCCCTTACATAGTTCACATCCACACCCAACCTTCTATAGATTTTTCTGCCTCTCCCTCAGCCTTTAACTGAATACTATAGAGGGGAAATGGAAAAGAAAAGAAAAGAAAAGAAAAGAAAAGAAAAGAAAAGAAAAGAAAAGAAAAGAAAAGAAAAGAAAAGAAAAGAAAAGAAAAAGAAAAGAAAAGAAAAGAAAAGAAAAGAAAAGAAAAGAAAAAGAAAAGAAAAGAAAAGAAAAGAAAAGAAAAGAAAAGAAAAGAAAGAAAGAAGAAAGAGAAAAAGAAAGAGAAAGAAGAGAAGAGAAGAGAAGAGAAGAGAAGAGAAAAGAAAGAGAAGAGAAGAAAAGAAGAGAAGAGAAGAAGAGAAGAGAAGAGAAAAGAAAAGAAGAGAAAAGAAAAGAAGAAAGAAAAGAAAAAGAAAAGAAAAGAAAAGAAAAGAAAAGAAAAGAAAAGAAAAGAAAAGAAAAAGAAAAAGAAAAGAAAAGAAAAGAAAAAGAAAAGAAAAGAAAAAGAAAAGAAAAAAAAGAAAAGAAAAGAAAAGAAAAAAAAAAAAGAAAAGAAAAGAAAAAGAAAAGAAAAAGAAAAAGAAAAAGAAAAAGAAAAAGAAAAAGAAAAAGAAAAAGAAAAAGAAAAAGAAAAAGAAAAGAAAAAGAAGGAAAAAAAGGGGCAAAACAAGGCCTATTATTATGTGCTCTTAATGTACAAAAGCTAACTAATAATTGAACATTTTGTTCTTAAAGTCCGTAATCAATATGAACATGGCTTGCACGTAGCAGGCAATGTTCACTACAGTTCACTCTCTTTCCAGGGCCTATAGACTTCTGTAAGAAAGTACTGAATTGGCTGAAAAATCTGAATAATTTTTTAAATCTGTGGATTATATGCAAGGCTAAGGAAGCCCCAGGACAGCAGCCTCTCAGGCTTGAGGGTGTTACTTCTGAGACAAGACATAGCAAGTTTTGGCAATGGTTACAGAGAAATTGAACAGTCAAAATGTATAATCTATGAGCTTCACAGCAGTATGAAACAATGAAAGAGTGTCTCCTTCAAGTTATACTGGTTTGTTTCGGCCAGAATTTGACAGAAAGCAACTTTGAGAGATTCTGCATTTTCTCACCCAAATAGGTATTTGTGAAGTAAGCAGAAAATGTACCCAGACAAACAAATTCAAATGCAGGCTTCTACCTAAGCCACTGAAGTGTACTAGTTGCTGGGATTTTTTAATTATCAAGATTTTTAGAGCAGTAGGCTCAGAAATTAGTTCTTCTTTAGGCCAGGAATGAACAACTTCATCCATTAAGACAAAGCAATCCTTTAGAGAGTGACTATCATCTTCATAATATAAAATAAATATTTAATGTGCTCTAGATTTGACCAGTTCCTTGGTTTGGAACTCAAATCAGAAGGATAAAGCAAGACATACTTACTTCTCTACATGAAGCCTTTTTACATGGAAAATTAATGCTTTACACTGTCTTTAGGGGACAAAACTAACCTGAAAATCTTGGCAACCTTGGATAAAACATAGCATTAAAAGCTTTTATTAATGATTTCTGTATTTGGATATTTTTGTTGAATGTTATCAACACTTGAGTGATTCCATTGCCACACTATGAAATATTTCATTACCTCAGTTGTGGATGGCTCACAATGCTCAGCATGTCAAAAAAAAAGAACTGTCTTGTTTTGAAGCATAAGTAGCTTCCTAGAATTTTTCCTTCAAGTATCAGCAATAGAAATTATCAAAATTGGGTGCATTTTGCAGCCATAAGCTCCTAGTTGTGGTCCACACAAGCAATCCTGGGTGACTAAGCCATGCTTTTCTCACATCCAACAAATGGAGAATGCATAAAACTACTAAACAGGGCAGTGGGGAGGAAAATAACAGAAGAGTGAGTAGCAAGGCCAGGAAACTAAAGATCACATCCTAGCAAAGGCCTAGCACAGGAATGATACTACAAGAAATGACGTAATCATTGTTTCACTCTCCACCTGAGCCAATAGTTCAAGTCAAAGTAACCCTCTAATGCAGGAGCATTACACTGAATCTCCAAACCCTACAGCAATGTGATATGTCAAGAGGGTACCACACCTTTCCAATGATCCTGCCATGATCCTATCCTTGGAAAACCTTGTAGTGGACTTCAGAAGACAGTGTGCAGTTATCACATATCTAGTAGATATAAATTCAAACACATCTTAATTCATGCACATATGACCTTATTTTCACTGTCACTGGAAGGAAGAGCACAGAAATCCCCAAATTATATAATTTTACATGTATGAGCTCTCTCAGGATTTCATAATCCAATTCCTTTTTCTATCATTTTCCCTTCAAGATTTAGTGAACCATTTTATGATTCACCTTCAACAATCCAGAAACAGAATACCAATTACCTAAAAGGCCTTAAGCAATTAACCTTCGAATTCTTTACATTATTACTAAAAAATTGTCACTGTCATTACCAAAAAAGGTCACAAAACAACAATTGACCTACAGTGACTCTAAACCCTGGCATTGTATCCAGCATGATTTCTATGCTTTAGGTTTCGTGCCTTAGAATGACCACTATATATCATTTATTCCAACCCCTAACATTCTGTGGTTCTGTGATTTAAAAGAAGTGCATTGCTATTGTAGATTATTATTTCACTAGGAATAGTCTAATAAATTTGCTTTATTGTTCCTTTCTTTAAAATGCCTGGATCCTGTGCCTTCTTTACTGGCTGTCAAATATAACCATGTGCCTTTAAAGACCAGGAAAAGCGAAATTCACATCACAGATGGAATTCTTTTCCAAGATGCTATGCAGAAAATGTTTTTATCCTTTGCCAGAACATCATCCTCACAATTGAGAGCTATGACAGAAAATTGTTAGTAAAGGTCATGCTTTAGTTTCTGTGTATGTATGTTTAAAAATAGAGATTTTTGTCTAGAAAAATATAAAAATAAGTTAGTTAACACTGTCCAGTATGTTAGAACTGGTGTTTGATCATTACTTTAAATGGGATATACAGACACACAACAGAATAACACTAATTAAATGATTCAAACAAAAATTATGTACATGCAAAAACTGATAATACTGAAAACAATGCCATTTGTACAGATTCACTGCATACGTATCAAGATAATTTTTCAAGCCATACTTTTATTATAAAGCAACCCTTTCCCTGTTACTTTTATGCTGTAAATGCTAAACTAATTTTTAATAACAGCAGTCTAATTAATTTCCTTTATGCAGATTTCATATACCTTTTTGGTTTGGTCTGAGATTTTGTTATATTAAACCCAAATAATTTTCCAGTGATTTTCTGTGTTCAAGAGCCTTTAATACTCTGAAAATTGGAGAGAAAATCTGGGCTTAGGGTACCTTTGATATTATTGAATCATTGAAGCATGAAATGATTTTTATCCTAAAAGAAATAAAATGAAAACCATCTATCTGTTCATCTGGTAGTAGCCAATCAGGCACTGAATTTTAAGTTTCAGCATAACTGCTGAATGTCTGGCAGTAGCCTTATTCCTCCATAATCACTGTCAAACATGAACAAATATTCACAACTTCACCAATAATTATTTTCATTTGCATTTTTAGTCAGTTTTCTAAATAGTCTTCTCCCTCATTTTATCTTGGCCAAAGGGAACTTTGGTTACCCTTTGCAGGACTCGCTGCACATGTCTTCCATAGTATTATCTACAACTGTGTTGTGTTTTAGGGAACACAGCTCCCCACTGATACACAGCCAAACTAGAAAGCTACACAGCTCCATGATTAGGGTTGTTTGTGCTGTAACAGCTTTGCCCTTTATTCTGCACCAGGTGGTGGTGAACATAATGTACCAGCTGGTTCTCTTCTTCATGATATGTACTAGCTACAGCAAATTCAGCAGGAGAATATAACCAAGTGACTAAAGAAGCATTAACCAGTTGAAGATTTGAGGGAACACCAGCAAGTTGTTTAGTATTTAATCTGGGCAGAAAATAAAAGATACTTGATCACAAGAAGGAAGCAATACAGTTATTCTGTCACTACATTATAAAATTAACTAAGAAGGCAGAAAGTAGTTGCTGTAGGATGCTTTGGTTCCTTCTCACTCTATCAACTTGTGTTTATGGCTAAGATTTTATTTAATTGTGATGTAATTGTTAATCCAATTTAATTGTGATAGAGTTGTCTCCTTGTGCCAAAATGTAAGAAGTGCTTCCAGGAATTAGGACAGAATTTGTCTTCTGTAAATATGCAAGCATGACTGGGTTCAAGTCCAGGCCATCAAGTGCAATTTTATCTGGCTAGTGTGAAATTTTCTGACAAGCTAATTATTAAAGTAGCATTTTTAGCTGCCAAAATAGTCAGAAGACAGATTTGGCAAATTGCCAGACAAAGCCTTTTAAGTTCCAGTTGGATGTCTAAACTCTTCATTTCTCAATTCCACATAAACAAAATATTTTTTTTGACCCAGCATTTTGGATTTAATTTTTTTTTTTTCAGTATGATTAGGCAGAATAAACATACAGGGGAAGAGGCTAGCTCATGGAAAAGAATAGGCTGATTTTTTTTTTTTTCCTCATCAAAAACAGCAGAGCCAGCTGAAATATTTATCTTGACTATAGCTATGATTGACATTGGTGGTTATTTACACCTTATGTTCCTTGGAACATAAATCATTACTGCCCGTGTTATGAAGCCAAGCCAAGCACTCACTATCACATTTTAATACACATTTTGGTGGTCCCAAATTTAGTACATGCACATAAAGACAACAGGAAATGTGCATTTTGTAGGCATGGATATTTTGAGATAGCACCTAGGTGAGTTATGCAGCAAGGTTGCTGTTGCTGTGTGTTCACCTTTATCCTTGCTGATGTTCTAAGGGTGCTTGCTGTGTTGCTATTTTAGGACACTCCCAGCAATACTGGTACATCTCTGCATGCTCAGTCACCAATTACTGGGTCAGTTTATCTCCTGCAGCTAGGTCAACCAGTGCTATTATCACTACTGTTACCTACTTTCTAAGCTGTGTATTTAAAGCCATTGCCAAGTGAAAGACTCAACGCAGGCAGTCAGGGGTTCACCTGCATTTTTCTTTAGCTGATATTTATTAGTGCCTGACTTAAACAAGCTGGTCTTTAAATCTGGGCTGTTGCCAATGCATGGCTTCATCCTATAATGCCTGTGATTTTATTTCCCTTCCTCCCCACCCCACCCCCCCCAATAAAATCAGAGTTATTAAAGACTGAACAGAATGTGAAAAAAAACCTGAACAAAACCTTGGAGCAGGGTGGGGCATCCTTCTGAAAATTATGATGAAAGGTGTACTGTCAGGACCATTTTGGAGAGTTGCATGACTGTAATGCCCTGATCTACTTTGCCTTAGAAGTTATTAAGTCTCCTAGAGCAAAAATATTGCTGTACCAAAGTAACATGCAGAAAGCCAGGTAAAAGTAAGAAAAAAACCTCACAGCAGAGGGCTTCTTATGCACACTCAAACCTCCAGACATAGACTAGAACTACAATATTCCTCATGAATTTCCATTCTGCTAGCCATGCGGATACCGTGCATTTCTCACAGTCTTCTTTTCATATTTGAAAACAAGCCTCCTCTAAGCTACTCAGCAGGGTACATTTGTTTCTGTGGGGTTTTTTGTTTGGTTGGTTTTGTTGTTGTTGTTGTTTGGTTTTTTTCCCCTCTCCAGAACAGGCTTGAAGTGTGGTAACATCTGGCTCATTTTCACACTTTGCCAACAGAGATCTAGATAGAGAAGTTACTGACAATAATGATTCTCAATAGAACAAAGGGCCACAATGAATTTTCAACATTAGTAAGAGTTGCAGCACTGAACCAATCTGTGCAGATTTTTCAACAGCTTCATGACAGCCATCTTGAGGTGCTGATAAGTTCCAAGAGAGGAGCAAGATTGAATTCAATGCAATTAACAGTTAGAATTTGCACCTCTGAAAGGTAGAGGTTTATTCTATGCTGCTGCGAAGCACCAAAAAGCTTTCTAGAAGGAACTTCGTGTAAAATAAACTTCTGAAATTACTCCTCCAAATTAATATGCTACTAATAGGTTTTATAGTAGGTTTTCTGACCCATTCTATGGAATTATTGCCAAAATCTCTGTGTTCTGGATCTGCTTAATAAAAACATTTTGTTGCAATTGTTGACTACTTGACTGTTCTTTTTTTCAGCTCTTGGAAACATATTTGCACTAAACATTTTTAAAGTCATATAACATAAAGAACAAGATTGCCTTTATCCAGCATGCCAATACTTTTAAGAAGCCAAATCTCCATTTTTAAAGGTGGTGGGGGTGTCAGTGCTTTATATGGATATTTTTGGAGGCAGATTTTTGTTTTGCTTAACTAGCAAAGTAATATTTTACTCTGTTAAAGTTTCTTTATCATAATTTTGATGCCAGTTCACTGGTCATCTGTCAAATGAAATTCATAACTACAAATTCCTTATCCAGATAATGAGTACCTTCCTTGAATGATGTATTATTCAGGGAGATTCAGACTAGATGTGAGGAAGAAGTCCTTCACCATGAGAGTGGTGAAGCCATGGAATGGGTTATCCAGGGAGGTGGTTGAGGCCCCGTCCCTGGAGGTGTTTAAGACCAGGCTGGATGAGGCTCTGGCCAGCCTGATCTAGTGTGGGGTGTCCCTGCCCATGGCAGGGGGTTTGGAACTAGATGATCCTTGTGGTCCCTTCCAACCCTGACTGATTCTATGATTGAATATTCATTGCATTTAAATTAATTGCTTCCTAAGTAATAATGTCAACTGAATTGCAGAGAAAGCTACCACCCCATTAAATGCACCAAGCAAAATGTCTGCATAGTTATTTAAGCACCCATCAACAGACTGAAAAATTCTCATGTACCTTTCAGCACCTCCTGGTAAACTACCTTTAAAATCTTTATTGTTGTATTTATTCACTGTACAAACCAAAGCCCTCAAAGTCATTGTACAATAAAAACCCCGTGAGAAAAAAAAAGTCCAGAAGTTTACTAGGATTTTTAAAACTTTCCACTGATATGATGGGGGGGAAGTCGGGGGGGGGAAAGCAGAAACATCAACTTGCTTCTGAATTTATGTGCTCACTGCCCTGATCATGATAAATTTGATCTGTTTTATTATGCCCACTACAGACTGGTCAGTGCCCATCACAGTAATAGAATATAAGTAATTTAGAATTAATTTTCTTCATGCTAGAAGACCCAAAACATTCAGGAAACTACTGTGACAGTTTTAAGCTGTGCCTTTAAGAAAGGGACAGTTACTGGAACACTCTGGTTGAATGATTTGGTGTAAAATGAAAACAAAGATATTCTAAACAAATGTCATTGGTAGATTAGTAGAATGCAACTTTAAATTTTTCGCTTTAGTTCAGTTTGAATCTCAGTCAGTTCAGTCAGTTCTCTCTGTTCCAGTCTGCATGAGCAGCTGCTGTCTTTCCTCTGTGCTGGATGGAGTTGACCTTGAGCTAACTGAGCTAACCAGATAAGAAACTAATTCTTGCATACGCTTTGAGCTAACAGAATTTCTTGCTTAAATATTGCCTTTTCTCTCTCTAAGCCTTTTTGGGAAAAAAGGGAGGAGGGGGTAGAAGGGTAGTAGTTGGGGGACCCCTCCTTCCTGGAGGAGGGAAAGGTCTTGTGTGTTACGTTCCTTGCTGTATATTTCTGTATATATTGTAAATACTGTATATTGTGTATATATTCATCTGCATCTCATCCTGCTTGTAAATATAGCTTATTCATTTCTGCTTCTCCGACTGAGTTAGCCGTGGTTTCTTTGTGCGTGGGGGAGAACTGGACTTTCTCTCACCACCACAACTACCTAGACTGAAAGCACATGATAACTGACTTTTGAAGACTTATGGAAAGGAATAACAAGACACTCATAACAGTAAGCAAAGAACATCCCTTTTTTACAGGTATTTAGCAATCCATCATAGGTTATTGACAATACTTACTAACTTAAACAAATAATCATTCCAACAAAGTTCCTTTCAAATCCTGAGACCAACAGCTATTCTCACCACAACAGAGGTCTCTCCCAGCTCAAGCTTGTCCCTATCTAGCATTTTGATGAGCATAAACCCCAGGAATGAACACAACATTTGATATGCTGCCAACAGTGTGTTTCTCTCTCTGCCTACGACTGCTAGTGCTTTAGTCTTGCTGCCACAAACCTTTTTGAGACTCAGTTCACTATACACAACTCTCCCCTATGAATTTTGAAATTACAAGGTTAGTCATCACCCACTATGCTGCTCTTAAAAATTTTAGTTATTATGGCACATTATGCAGCCATTGCTCATAGTGTCGTGCCCATCTGTCTCTCAGACCTTTGGAATCACTGCGCCTTTGCAGCTCCTCTACATCTGCACAGATACTAACACAGTTCAGACCCAAAGCGCTTACTTTGCGTGTCATGAATTGAGATTTTACAAATCCATTTTTGGAACAGGAAATTTCTCGAAGTTAGCTGTAAAAGCTCAATATGCTGAAATATGCAGGCACAGTACTTTCCAGATGTGACTCACCGTCTCCCTAAAATAACTAAAGATAATGGTTTCTGCTACTGTGTGCATCCCATCCATAAAGCTTTAGCCTGCAGTCAGAAGAATGTCACAGCTCCATGAGCACAAGCTGTTTGACTGATGTTGTTTTACATCATTCCAGCTCCTTCTTGAAGAGCAACACATGTTACAGCAACACAGACCCACACATGATTTCATGTTCAGGGAACAACTGCTTTAGTGTGCAAATGCTGTTTAAATCAAAATAATCTGTCCTGGTCAAAGTTGCACAGTATTGAACTGCCTTTTCACTTCTTACCTAGGTAGTACACCAATCCCTTGGCCAGGGGTACTGCAAAGTGAACGATAGCATACAGAATGACAAATTCAAGAAGCACACAGCAGGGGGTTTCACATTGGTTCTCTGTGGCTAGTACCATTGTTAGAAAAATCTGTCATGCAAGGAGACCTTCAGAGTGACATAGTTCTTACAGCTGAGTAACAGAAAAGAGTTACTGAAAGGTTCAGCTTTAGCACTAAATCCTGGTTTAGGATAAAATTAACTGAATGTTAATAAAAGCCATGCCTTCTGTAATAACTCCACCAAAACCAAATAATGATTATGACATTCTGAAGGAGAACATTTTCACTGGCTAAATATTGCTGTGAGGTAACAGGGTGGGGTGTGTGGGGTGGGGGGAATAAGGTTCTGGTAAGGTGTTTACTTTCCAAATACTCAATTCAAAATAGCTTGGATACGTGCTACACGTTCATTACTCACACACATCTTTCAGCCCAGACTCTGATGTATTTACTTGTAAGAAAAACCTAGCAGGAGAAGAAACTAGCTATTCAGTAGACCTGCATTTAATGACATTATACTTGGCAGAGTAGGTGTTGGAAATTTCAAGGTAACAAAAGCACTTTTCCTTGTGGTTATTACTAGTCTATTTATACTCCTGTCAAATGAAGGCATAACTGCTGGAATACATGTTTGAATATGTTATCCTGATATTCAGAATATGTACAATGAAGCCCCTGCAGACATGAAGATGGAGGTTTATCTTCTTCATTTACAACTGGCCTTGCCACCATGAACTTAACTGAAAATAGAGACAATAGGATTATTAAGGTTGAATTCCAAGGAATACATGGGGAAGCTTGAGGTATCTATCTCAATCTCTATCCACATATATTTAATAAGGTATTTATTACTGATTAATACACCTGAAAGACCTATCGTAGCAGATCACTGCCTGTCACTGTTTTCAGTTGCAGCCACATGACATGCATTTGAACTGGGAGATCTTGAAGAACATCCCTATAAGTCAGATCCTAAAGTGCAATACTAAGAGATACACCAGAAATTAATCTGCTCACCCTTCAGTAAACTAGAGGGAGGAGAGAAAGATGTCCCACACACTGAAGCTGTTTTCCAGTTGCATGTTTTACCTCAACATAGAAAAATGTTGGGTTCACTGGTATATTCCAGGATTTGGCCAACAGCTGGATGCCATTTCTGAGTTCTGTTATTCTCCATTTATGGCCTTCCTGACTTGACATGTTTCTCTCCCATTTCAAATGTGAATTATTTTGTAGTCACAAATGAATGTTTGGCATAGTCAAAACACAGAATCATAGAATCGTTTAGGTTGGAAGGGACCTCCACAGGTCATCTAGACCAAGCCCCCTGACTTGTTCTTCTGATGAGACCTAAATACATACATACATGAAATCTAGAGCAATTGTTACTGACAACCCACAGAAAGAATAAACTGGGAAACAATCCAGGAACTTCCCCACAAAGTAGACAGAAAATATACATTCACAGGATGAATGAGGTACACACATTTGCTATAGAGAGGACAAACTTGTCAGAGTATTTTGACTTTCCTTTTGAAGCCCCTAAGGTATCAGAGTTCAACCCCTAAACCATCTAATTCAAAACCAATCATCAAGAACATGTTTAAAAAGGAAGCATGTTTGCATTGTCTTCAGTTCTGTTATTAAAAAGAACTAAGGCTAGGAAACATTTCTTATCTTGTGTATGTCTTAGTTATTTTCACTTAATGTGATGTATAGGAGTAGTTTAAAGCTATCTGAAGCTTTATACACTTTAAAGGAAATCCAGAATTGTCATTTTGGGGAAAAAAAAAACAAACCACCAAACCAATCCAACCAAAAAACCCCCCTAACAACAGCAAAAGAAGCCCCACACTGTTCTCATTTTTTTCTTGTAAATATATGATATTTTTCTTTTTACTGAAAAAAAGGTGATCATTTGTTAATGGGGAAACTGTGCTGAGTGGTTCTTTCCTGCCCTGAAAATATTCCATGTGCTTGCCTAAATTAGGGCCAAATTATGACATATTTTATGCAATATAAATATTTAACAGGATCACTGGCATCATTTATGGAGGGAGATAGTCTGCATATGGAATTAGATGTACATGAATTCTGCAGTGTATCTTTAGGAGTCCATTATATTTAAAGATGATATTTCAGCCTAAAATTAAAACCATCTGGATTACCATGGGAGTGGAAAATGCTTGTAAAGCTTGTTTGAGGTTTTTGTTTGTTTGTTTGTGGTGGTGGGTTTTTTTGTTTTGTTTGGTTATTTTTCTAAAATGTCTGGTAACACCCAAATAATGATGAATGATGGATGTTTCTACCAGAAAGGTTTATACACTTGCCTGGGTAAAAGAAATTATCCCTGAAGATTGTAGATGAAAGTAACAGCACAAGCTATTGCTTCCAGCTTGCGAACAGTCATTCAACTTCCACTAGTAATATAAGTTACTGTCTCTTCCATGTGTATGCATCCCATCTGAATAATGTACCCCTAATTGATATAATGAATGAAATGCTGGGCCTAAAATTCCCTTGGAATTTCTGGTGGAAACCAGAGATGCTGGAATGAACAGTGGGGCAACACAGCAGGTAATGACAGTTGTCCTAAGCATGATAATTAGAGATGTTGATATGTTCTCTTCTCCTGACAAGCAACAGGGCTAGAGTAAACAGTTACAAGCTGTGCCAGAGGAGGTTAGGGTGGCTGTTAGGAAGTATTTATTCACTGAAAGGGTTATGAAACACTGGAATGGTCTGACCAGGGCAATGGTAGTCACCATCCCTGGGGTTGTTCAAGTGGTGCGTGGACCTAGGCTTCCGTACATGATTTAGTGTGGACCCTTCAGGGCTGGGTTGAAGGTTGGACTGCATGATCTTCGAGGTCTCTTCCAACCAGATATACTCTGTGATTCTGCATACTGTGAATATTCTGTGTGCATGTCTGTACCTGATACAGATGTCTGACAACCAGCTTCATAATGAAATTCCACTCTTGTGCCTGTCTGGCAGTGTCTATTTTGTAGTAAGAAAAAGAAATTGACTCTTGTCCAACAGAATTTATACTTTCTGCTAACAAAATACATCTGTGCAACTTACTGCATGCAAAGTTGACTGTTGACTGGCACAATCCTTCCACAGATACATCTCCATTTGTCACTTGGCTCCAACTGTTTTGTTTTCAGACTAAGCCTATGCAGCTGCCTGAGGGACAGACATCTCTTACTTCTGCCTATTTGGAGTGGTCAAGGTGACATCTCAGAAGCAAGTATTGCTAAGGGCTGAGTGCTAGACCAAAGCTGGACCAAGCTAGACATGAGACTTTTCTGGCAGTGAGCAGGCAGAGCTTGAGTGGCAGCCCCAGATAGGAGCCATCAGCAAAACGTGTGGCAGAGCTGAGGCAACACCAAGGGGGAGCTACCCTCAGCCAGCATGGATGATTGAAATGGCCCAGGGGGTGCCGAGAATGGGGTGGGCAAACAGGGCGTGGCAGGGCAGTTCGCACAGGCAGGGAAAATCTCTCTCCTAGTCCAAAGGGATGCCAGCAAGTCCAGCAATAGTGAGGAAGCTTAACCATGGTACCCACTCTGACAAAGCACACATCCTCCTCTGCACTTGCTACAAGGCATGCGACAATTCAGACTGAGCTTCCCCAAGAATACCCAGCTGTCCAGGGCTCTGGCTGGATGGAATGCCACAGCCTCTCTCTGGAAACAGCTGGAATTGGGGACAATGGTTGTGCGAGATAGGAGCAGGTGTATTATTTTCTCAGTCTGGTGGTAGAGCTAACAGAGGAAGTGGATAGGCTAAAGAAGTTAGGGTGTTGGAAAAAGAGGTAGACATGCGGAACCACACTGTGACCTCTGAGACAAGAACAGGGACAGGAACAGTCACCACAAAAACCTCAGAATCAAGGGGATCTAGCATCCTCACCCCACCAGGATTTAGATAGGGTCCTAAAAATAAGTATTGTGAATGGAAGCACTTCAAGCTTAGCCTGGCATTTCACACCTGTTAGTAGTGACAAGGAGAAGCAAACACTGCCTGCTCCTCCCCTTTTTCTCTTCCAGTTGAAATATAACTATATCTGCATTCCTTCAAAAGAATTAGAATCAAAAGGAAGTTCCTATATCACAAGACCTACTGCTATGGAATGATCATGGGTGGGGGTTTTTGGTTGCTTTGTTTTGTTTGGTTAGGGTTTTGGGGTTTTTTTTATCCTGCTATGATAGACCAAAATGCCCTTGTAAGATTACTGGTTTGGATGGTGGGGGCTGCATGTCGGTCTCACATCCATGCACATTCTACTGGATAAACCTTAAGACCCTTTGACAACACATAGACTCTAACAAGCTCTAAAAATTAGGCTAATGGAAGGGTTTAGCTCATCATTCATGATGTAGCTATGACCTGCATTTGTGCTCTTATCTGCTTTTTGTGACATAACAGCTCTGTTGTGTGTATGGTGGAGTACAAGTTCCCTCATTTTTGCTGTGCAGTAAGACTGCATACAGAAGGTAGGGAAATATGAATTGCTTTTACTTCACCAGAAATTATCACAAAACTGTATATGGCATGAGGTATCTGTAGCTGCTCCAAACCCATCTGATATCCACTTGACACTAATTGATGGAATCATTAATTTGGTTACATATTTCAGTCAATACTCCAAAATAAATCAAACATGAGTAGCTGAGCATCTCTTGGGCTCCTATTTAATGTGCATTATTAGTAAGTTTTGGAGTTTTTAACTGTTTCATCATTTGTGTTTAAATATAACTGGTTGGTACACTCTTTCCTCTATAAACAGGAAATAACTCTAAGATACCTAGCATTCTTGTCAGCTTCAGTGATAAGGGGAAGCAGTGAAGTTCTCAGACTCAGATCACTGTGTTTATCTCATCACTGATGAATATGTTACTAGTACTTTTTTTTTTTTTTTTAAAAAAACCAAGATGTAAGTTTTAAAATCCTCTTGTTTTTTTCTAGCTCCTTTTCCTTTCTGAGGAACTCCCAGAAAAGCCAGCTGGCACTCACAAACTCTCACTAGTTATTTCAAGACAAATGTTTACTTCCTTTATGGAGTGCTAAAGTAGTACATCAGTGACAGTTTAATACCAGGACCAAAAGCAATTTCCTGTGGAAATCAAAAAAGTAACCTTAATTAAAACAATTGAGACCAAGTTTTGAGACACTAAGTTATCAGCTAAAACAAGAAACTCAAGAAAAAATAAATCAGAACTAAATTCTAAGGTAGCATCCTAGATTTCCCTGAGCAGAAAAATGAAGTTTCAGTTAATTAACTACTTCAAAATTTAATGACTGTATTGCAGCTAAATAATACTCAGTGCTGATTCAAAGGTCAGTGTCCTGGATTGCTTTCCTAACATTATGTTGTGAGCAACGAATTTATTTATCATTTTAAGAGATGTAGGCTTTGGGTTTTTTTAATAGTTATTGAAGTAATAATCATCACTCGACATAAAAAGGCTTATTGTTCTATTGTTTGCTATTACTGGGAGTCTGACTTTGAGAACTCCACTCAGCTTTGATCTCATAAGCTGCTACTCCAAGCCAGCAATAGGGAAGGGGGAGAAAGATAAAGTGTCTTTTTAGCGTAAGATGTTACAAACAATAGAGATCTGCTAAGGTATACATGGCTTAAATGTAAATGATGTACACACACACTACAGTCTGTTTTCCCAACTCTGAGAGACATTTCCTGTATAGAAATAGAGTATGTCTACACTCAAAAGTAGCTGCAAAGGTGTGTAGTTTTATCTATCTCATATATATATATATACACATACACATCAAAATAATACATTTACAAAGTCAATAAAGACAAAACCACTCCAAAATGTTAAACTCTGAAACTATTTGCACTCACTATTTCTTCTGTGGATTTTTGACAGTTGAAGGGTAACAGTTTCTGAGAAACTTTGATCCCTTTCCAGTTGCTTCCTTCTCCCCTGATACATGCCAGCTTGCTCCAACAATTTCCTTGTCCTTTTAACACCTCCCCTTTCCTTAACTTCCTTACCTTGTTAGTTTAAGGATTGCTTTAGGATATGGAGACACTATATGTATATATATATATAAGTATATATATATATACACACACACACTTCTGTTCTTGCTCTAAAGCAAAACTTGTTATCCATCTAACTCTGTTCTTTCTTGCTTTTGATGTCCACAGCTGTTAGTTGAGTCTTCCTCCTTTGTTCACCCTAAACATTTCTTGGATTTGATACACAGGGCAACACTAGATGTGTTCCTACTGCATGCAGCAATATCATATTACAGTCACAACTTCACTCTGAAATGTTCTAATAAATGAAATAAAGATATCTAAAAATAAGAAACCATTCCTTTCCTTTGCATTACCATATTGCTACTGTGACTAAACCAATTCCATCAAAACAGAATGAGAGCTACTGGAATTATCTTCCCCTTTATCACTTTACAGTGATTTAGAACATCTATCAATTGATAGAACCAAATAAAGCAGGATTAACAGATTTGGGGGTTTTGTCTGGTTGAAGGTATGCTTAAAGAGCTGTCTCTCCTAAACAGTAAGGACAATATTATAATTTTTCTCTCAGTTGATCTTAACTTATCCAATTTTTGGTTGACCCAGTAATCAGTTCTCTACTATTCAACACAGGCTTATCAAAAAAACAGGAACTCAAACCAGACAGAATTATGTTTATCTTTACACTCGCAGACTGGTTTAGATAATTAGAATATTAGAGTAAAAATTAATCATTGAGAGTTTATAGATTTAGAAACATTCAATTAGTTGGGTTTTTTAAAGGTATTTTGTCCATATAGTGTAAATTACAGATGCTTCACAGAACTGTGGAGTAGGTTACCAACTGTGTCACTAACCACCAAAACTAAACAGTGACACATGGCTGGCAGCAAATGTTTTAAGGGCCAGTGACCAATATATAGTGAGAGTTGACAGAACTTCAAATGTAAACTTAAATAGATATCTAATAATAAAAAAACCCAACCATCCATTATTCTAAACTGCAAATCTTGACTAACAGAGATAAGAAAATGACCATTCTTTCAAAAGCTGCCGTAACAGGATCACAAGTACAAGCACAATATTCCATTCTGAGAACTTAGATATCAGAAAGGTAACACATGAAAACTCATCTAAATCCTCAAATAGCTACAAAAATGAGTTGGAGGAATAGCAAGTTAACTTGTATTCAATTGTTAAGTAATTGAAGTGTTTGGGTTACAGTTGAGGGTGAAGACTTAATCAGCAACCAATATACTGATTTCTAACCACTTCCTCCTGTGGCCTTAGGGCATGAACTAAACCAGGCTGAAAATTTTTATAAATCTAATTAACTGAAGTTAAAAAAAAAAACACAAACAGAAAGGCTTTTTCCTCATCACAAGCAGTTGTACAAATCACTACAAATCACAACAAAGAAAGCATGTATGCTTTTCTAGAACTGCACAGTTTCTGTCAGTGGGAAAAGATTTCAGGAAACCAACCATATAGCTCATCTTCCACTGCTACATTTTCTGGTGACAGCTCATCTTTCATGGGTTTCATCTAAATAACATTACTAAATGACTATTGAGAACATCTACACCATATTCTTTAGTAAGACTACGTAGACCAGACCTTCCGAAACATACAAATCTGTAAGCTGTAAAGGCATTTAGCTTTCTTGCAATGCTATTTTATTGCTAGGGAAAACATTTTTAAGTGACAAATGAAAACATTTTTAAGTAACAAATGGGTATGAAGAAACTTACCTTGGACAGTTATTCCTATAGATTCTTCCCCTCACTTAAGGATTTTGACCTTGTCCAATTAAGCCCCTAGAACTCCCCTAGCTACATATTCCTCCATAAACCTTGTAGTTTATTTGTTTCTATTGTTTAGAACTCCAGATAGTGCCAGGATTATTCAATGCAGTCATCATTTTTGTATTCATTCCATCAATTATGTAACCAAACACATTTCATAAGAATACAACTGGCAACATTTGCAATTAATTAAAAGAATAGTGAAGAACAGGACTAAAATCATAATGAATCAGATAGTCTGGAAAAATGTAATGGCTATTGAGAAATGAGGAGTCCGGATTCCTGCAGACTGCTAATCAGGAGTCCAGGCTAAGTAAAGCAGGAATGGTTAGGGGCAAGACTGGATTGCACACCCTGAGATAGTACTGAGAAAACAGCAAAGGAGCTATGATGTTGCTGGGATACAGTCAGCGTGTGTGTATATATATATGTGTGCATATATATATATATATATATATATATATATGACACTCAAACCAGAATATAGGCCAATCAAGATGATTAAACAAGAATACTCAACTGACTGTTCAAAGTATTGCTCACATATTTACAAGAAATAAAAGCTCATCGTTCTTACTATTTCCTATTTGCCATGATGCTCCATTTATTAAGTCACTGAGTCTTCTGTTCCACAGAAAAAACACGTTGGAGATCGTCATACACAGCTACTGTACTAGAATTCATTTGGTTCCTAGACAGCCAGAATGTCAGCTCTCATACAAGACAATCACACCATGCCTCAGGTGAGTTGTCAGTCACCGTGCCTGTACAGTTCTCTTCAAAGCTGCTAAACATTTTGCTTTCTGTATAGGAAATCCCACATTCATAATGTTAATTGAAAACCTACCTCCCTCTGCACACCTTTACATCTTTGCCAATCTGTTTAATTAGTCCCAGATCCTCAAGTTTATAGAGAGATTTCAGTTCCAATGGAGCAAAACATGTCAGTGTATAACTAGTGTTCTACTGAGCTTGGCTTATAGTTGGATCCAACCAAAAGCTGTGTAACCACAGTTAATATAACTGAGCCCAGCTAACATGCCCAAAGTCTCAGCAGAATTGATTTGAATTCATCTCTGTGCTAACCACAGCTTCATAGCTTCTGTTCAGCGTAGCAGAGATTATATGTGGCTGCTCAAAAAGCAAGCTGAGGGGATATATCCACATCTATTTTCAGACTAATTTCTGTGTTCTTGCTCAAATTATTGAAATCCTTCCATACATTTACTAACTCACACTTCACATCTGAATTATACTTATATAGCCATGCTTAAAACAGATATTGTGAAAATCAAACATAAAGTTGCCTCTGCCAACTGAAGACTAGGAATTATAAACACACATAAAAACCTTGCTTAATTTCTCAGAGAATCTCTTAATTTTGTTATCTGTTCAGCAACCTGTGGTTTAGGGATTGAGACGCAATCCTACAAAGTCACAAAGTAAAGCTAATAAGTATATGGTCAATTTTTAGCACTGAAAATAGCATAAAGTATCCTAAAGTCTAGCAGCATTTGTACTGACTGTGACCATACCACACCACAATTAAGGAATGGAAAATACTTGAGATCTTTTTTGGACAATTTAGTGGGAAAGGAGCAGATTCTATGACAGCAGAATGCATATTTCTGTGCTTTCAAATTACAGCAGCTAGTCTCTCCCTGGTCCACAAAGAAAAACCAAAACCCAAACCCTCAAAACAAACAAAAAACCCAGCCCCAGCCAACAGCAAACAAAAACAAAACCCCAAAACAAAACAAAACCAAGCAAACCAACCACACAAAACCTGAAAACATCCAAAAGAAGAACCACTAGAGGTTCAGGGGATGCAGTTTGCTTCCTATTACTACTCCCAAAGAAATCTAAGAAGCCAAAGACACCTCCAAGACATATATTTTAGATTTTAAACGAACAACTTATTTTGACAGACCAGGTGCTATTTCTGTTAAGCCACTGCAATTATCTATGGAGTTTTTCAGATTTTGATACATTTTTAAAGGTAAAATCTTCTACTAAATTTCATTCAAAAGAAACACTGGCTAAACTTTGTGATCACGCAAGCGTGGAAAGTCCTGGATAATAAACTTCAGAGTATTTCAAGAAACCCTTCAGTGGGCTTGAGGAGCCAGTGTTTTCAGTCTTCAAACTATACACTGCTGAGTACACCATCTTCCTTCTAGTGACTGCCAGAATTACATGTCTCTCTTGTAAATGCATAGTTTCTCTAAGCAAAGGTGTAAACAGAAGTATTAAGCATCTTCAAGAAAACAATTTAAATGGATAATATGGATGCTAAGTTTTTATTAAACATGCCTTCAGTAGCTACATTTATCTTACGTCAGGCATAGATGCCTTTGCCAGTGTAAGATCCATTTAAGCCAATAGCAACTTTGAGCAGCAGGTAGAAGATTACACCTGTAAATAGAGCTGGAATTGTCAAGTTACAACCCTTGCTGGTGGAGCAGTGCAGGCTCACTCAGCAGCACCACTCTTAGGATCACAGAATCATAGAACTGTTGCAGTTGGAAGAGACTTTTGAGATCATCAAGTCCAACTACTCATCTAGAGCTCACAATCCCACCACTACTGCTAAACTACTACCATTAAACCACGTACGTAAGCACCAGTCCTTGTAGTATTCGGTTTAAAGAATATGGATGCGAGTACAGTGGCACCGAGGTAACAAGGCATCATAAATGCAGTGAGTTTGGTAGTTCCTTTCATTGTGCCTGACCTAAAAGGTAACAGAAGCCATTTCTGTCACCAGTACAACCATTATTAATCCAGGTTAAAAAAAAAAATAAAATTGCTGTGATTTATTACTGCAAGATTCTTAAAGGAAACGTGTAGCTTTGTTATAAGGAAATAGAATATTGTTTCTGTTGGGACAGGATCAGAGTCTCTGCTCAAAGAGAATTGTCTGCAGCTGTTAAACAGTGTGACTTAGGGCCTGACCACTCTATTCTCCACCCTGCAGTAGCAAATAGCCATGGGACACAGACCACACTCATTTGGAAGGAAAACAATAAATCACAAATTCTGGCAAGTGATTTGGTGACAATGATCTCAGGGGTGTGGTTAGTTGGTCAAGAGAGGTTCTTCCTCTCCCTTCTGCCCTAGTGAGGCTGCATCTGGAATATTGTCTCCAGTTCTGGATCCCTCAGTTCAAGAAGGACCTCAGGGGAACTGCTTCAAAGAGTTCAGGACAGAGCCACAAAGATGATGATGGGAGTGGAATATCCCCATTCTGAGGAAAGGTTGAGGGAGCTGTGTCTCTCTAGCTTGGAGAAGACTGAGGGGTGACCTCATTCATGTCTATAAAGATGTGAAGGGCAAGTGTTGGGACAACACAGTCAGGCTCTGCTCAGTGATGTCCAATGATAGGACAAGGGGCAATGGGTGCAAGCTGAAGCATAGGCGGCTGCATGTGAATACAAAGGAAAAACTTTTTCACTGCGAGGGAGGCAGAGCCCTGGCTGCCCAGAGTGGTTGTGGAGTCTCCTTCTCTGGAGACATTCAAAACCCATTTGGATGCATTCCCATGCAACCTGGTCTGACAGGAGAATTGGGCTGGATGATCTTTTGACATCTTTTCCAACCCCTAACATACTGTGATTCTGTGAAGGGAGGGAGAGAACACATTGCTATAGCACATGCCTGGCTACAGGTAAAGCAGTTGCTGAATATGAGGAGGAAAGTAAGAAAATAAGTGTTTCAGGAGTAACAGATCAGCACATAATACAACTAGCTGTCATTGATGTAATTTGCATATACACAGAGAAAGTTCCAGAGGACTTATAGAAGTTATTTACTCCTACTGCACAGTCTGTTTTTTATTCTGTTAGCCTCTAGGTCCTGAGGGATCACTCCCATTTCTAGCCTCATCCTAACTTTGATGGTGAACAAAACAGAGTTTGAACAACTGTCACGGAATCAGTATTTGGAGCAGAAGTTAGTGCAAACTAGAATCCAACTGAAAGCAAAGCAGACCTTTGCAAATCTCTCCAGGTTTTTAACTGCAGCAGACATGGCCACTGCCAGGATTTCTCCACTAGATGGCCCGATTTCAGCGGGAACTGAGCATCCTTTCTCACAAAGATGTAGTAAGCAACGAACAGCACCTACATACCACCCAAAAGTCTTTCCTCAGTAGGAAGATCACCTGGCACTGCTGCACGAGGAGTGATAACAGCACCACGTGTGAAAGCAGATGTCTGCTTTCACCAACTCAAGTGGCTGGAAAGGCCTTGAGTAGATTGTAATCAAAAGTTTGATCTCAGCTCTGCTCATCTCTAAAATGGTGGACTTCCTCTTTCAGACTGCTGGAGACATTCAAAACCTGCCTGGATGTGTTCCTGTGCAACCTACTCTAGGTGATCCTGCTCTGGCAAGGGGGTTGGACCGTCCAACCTCTAACATTCTGTGATTCTATGATTAGAAGGCTTCTTTTTAACAATCCAAATGATTTCATTGTAAGCACCTATTAAAAAAAAAATTAAAATCTATGCTCAGAAAATCAAACGAAAAAGATACTTTTACTGATGAGTAACTTGAAATCGATACAAAACCTGAGAACTGAGCTGAGCTGTCATCAGAAGCAATCCATTCACTGTACAGGTGGAAACCAAAATAAACCCCACAAGAAACCAAAGAACACTTGTAAAATTACAATTGGGATGCTATTTAAACCCCCCAAGTGGGATAATTCTGCAGAAAATAGTTTTACATTGCTTACCTTGCAGCAATATTTTGCAGATGTTTTCAACTGCACATACACACACACACACACACACAAATAGCCTGAAGATTGTTCTTCTGCAGCCTTAATGTTATACACCTTATGTGTCTTGGAATAAAAACCCCATCATATCTCTGAGGCTACAAAGAAGGAGCAAACAGTTCATTGTGCTTCTCTGATGGACTTGCAAAGCAAGGCAGGTTGAGAATAATCTACACAACCCTGAAATAAGTAAGATAGCCGTTTCTCTGTTGTCTTTCATCTTTCCTTCAAGAGCTACAAAAATTGTGAATGTCAGTGGTCCAAAGCTACCTAGAATTTTTATGATATACTTGTTTTAAATTGCTTAAAACATTTCTTCATTAATTCTTATGCTCAAATATGTAGAAAACTTTGATTTAAACGTGGCAAAAAATGGTAAAGGAAATTAAAATATCTTTCTAGACCACTCAAATCTGCAATGACAGAGTTCTTCCATTACTTCTAAGGAACCACAACTTATGCAGAGTTCAGTGAAAACTAGGATCCTCTCAATTCCCATAAATTCTAGTGCCTTGGTGTTTTAACACCTCCATCTCTCCAGTATACTGGGCAGGTGAGAAAGAACATAACTAGCTGCATCTAACATGACTGTGCTTCAAATACACTTACTAAGAAATGACCAAAGAGACAATTCAGCTTTCAATAACCCATCCCAATTCCCTGGTATTTGTTCAATTCACTGCTGGCAGTTGTGTATGTTTGGTTTAGGATCTGCTCAAGCTAGTTTTCCAACTTTTGCTCAGCAGTTTACCTACCTCTCTCAGACAGTATTTTCCTTTTGACATTTTTTGTGATTTTATTAACTGCTATGTGTTAAAGTGGCAAACTGCAAGGAAGCAAATAGATACAAAGATGAAGCACAGCCAAACTTCTGGAACACTGGCTAGTTTGTTGAAGGTGATGAAGGAAGTGAGGATTGCAAATGACTCTTCTGCAAAGGAGCACAGCCAAAGCTCAGTTCTGAAATGCAAGGATATTGCCCAAAGCCATCAGCAGCAGACTGCTTGGGAGGATCACTTGATCAGATACTTCTCCTGTTGGGAGTTGCCAGCAGTGTAATCATCATTACAGTGCAATGTGGCAGACAGTTCCTAGATACTTGCTTAAAAATTGATCAGCACCTATTGGGTTTCCGTCAGTGAAAGAGAAAAATCCATTTCAGAAAAAAATACTTGGGGGATATATGGGCATCATTTGCCCACAGAACATACAGTAAACCAATCTTTCATATTTTAGCCAATTGCTTGACCTCAGCAGCTGCTGAGATTTACAGTTTCTCATTCCTTTCAATATAAAATACTAAGCCTAGCAGTTCATAAATCACACTGCTAGTTACAAAGAACTTCCTATGATAACATTTCAAAGCTTCAGTTTACATCAACTAAACCTAAAATGCTTCTGGATCAACATCATTTTTCACAGAAACAGAATGTATTTATTTGGTTTTGACATGAAGACATATATTACAACAACTAAACAAAGTTGCAGCGTTAAACATTGCGTGGAAGCCCAAAGTATGGATAGTGCCCAGGCTGGGAAGAAAGGGGAAGGAACTTCTGTCAGCACACGTGACAAAAAGGTAGGTTAGGAAAGAGTTCAACTGCCTCTCCCTGCTCCTTCCAAAAAAAAGTTTCAGTTATGTGAACATAATGAAAGCAGCCAATAAAGCTCCATTTAATTTGCCTTTAACATCAGAAATTAGCTGTATTTTAATTCTGGACATTAGTTGATTTTTAAGCAGACAAACAAGATGCATCTTTGCAATGCAATGCCAAGATACTGACTGCAGTAAGTTTTGGGACATAAGGAAGGCATTTAGGAGCTTGTTGAGTGCATGTAATAAGTCATGTAAATGTTCTGAGAGCAAATGAGTCAGCTCAGGTTTCTCCGCATGAACTCTAATACTCAGCTACTCTAAACAGAAGTGAAGACTGGTAACTAAGTGCTCAGCATGAAGAGCACTACAGCCAGTTGGATCCACATACCTATTTTTGAAGGTAACATGGATTTATTTCACCACAGGTATTCCAAGAATCACTGAAAGAATTTAAGACTCCTGGGAATAAAGCTTCACAGCTGGATTTCTCAATGTTAAATTCTTATCAATTGTCTCTCTGAGTTAACTGCAGCAAGCGCAATGATCTGCTAATGTTACAAAGCATGCTGTCCCCCAGACTTGGTAGGCATTCCGCTTTATGAAGAGTAAATGAGAGTTATTTGTACATCACTCAACTGCAGAGCAGAGAAGACTCTTTCTGTGCTTTAATCCCAGTGTGTCTGTCTTGCATTTTTATACTGGTGAAAACTAAGTGCAGGGATGTGCATTATAACAGAGATTACTTTATTACTACAATGAGAATAAATGGTTTACAGTAGTCCTTTCCTATATGTGCGGGTTTCAGCCTGTCTTTTACCACTGCTAAAAGGATTTCCCCTCTTTTTTTCTTTCTTTCCTTTGTGTTTTGGGTGTGTTTTTTGTTTGTTTGGGTTTTGTGGCGGGTTTTGTTTGTTTGTTTTTCTGTTTGGTTTGGGGTTTGTTTTGTTTTGGGTTTTTTTTGACATAGAGTTCATTTTAACACCTTGAGATATTAACACCTTGAGATATGCAGAGACTTGCTGTGTATTTGATAGACTTAAATGTTAAAAAGGTGGGGAGGATTTTTTAAAAAAAAAAAAAAAAATCTCATAGCAAGATCAGTGAACAGACAGTTCTCAGGTGAAAAACAACTACTGGAGCCTGTATGATGATTTCAATTATCCAAGTACTATCTTTCTAGATTTTATTGTGCTCAATACTTCAGCAAAAGCATGTACTTCAGTCTTCCAAGCAATGAATCTCTGAGTATTTATATCAATCCATCAAACCTAAGATACAAAGCTGATAACATTTACTTTCCACAGTTGAAAGCTGCCACTGTAGGTATGGAAGTATATTGCAGCACTGAGAACTTCCAACACTGTAGTTTCAAAATAAAACAAACAAGAGGACCTTTGTCTGACTTGAATGTAATTTGGTGACTGCAGTAACTCAAAACACATCCTAAGTCTCACACATTCCCCTCTACCACTACTAGATCCATCAGAAACTGAAAATCCCTGGGAACTGAATAAGTCAACACTCAACATGCTGAGGATTTCAGTTATGGGGATATCCATTCAACTATAACTGCTAAATTTGCCTGGTCAATTGTTGACAGTTTTTTAGATCAATAGTTGTTTTAACTGCTCTAATCCCCCCATTATATCCATGAGATAAACAAAAACAAAAAGAGGCAAGCAGATGCTCTCAACAGGTGCAATCTCCTTCTCACTATCATCCCTGGGCTGATATCATGCTAATAGATTCTCATCATTACTGTAAATGACCACCTCCCCTGAAAGCACAAGCCAGCTTGTTTCATCTTGCAGTGGCACTGACTAAGCTTGCTCCTACTCAGAGTCAGTTACAAGAGTGGTAAATCAAATACATTTCTGTTTGCTTTCCCTGATTTTTCAGCAATTTGAGTTAATTAAATCAACCACTATCAGAATGAACAAGGCTCCCAAGGCTAAGATTTTATATGAGTCATCTCACTTTCAACCCACTGTGCCAAAATCTGTGGGGCCTACATATTGTTTCAACTGGGAAAATAATGGGATCTGGCATCTTTGATGCCATCCTGTTCTTCGTAATTATAGCACACTATTGTATTTCCCTCAACACAGCAGAAATCAAAAAAGGGCAATCTTTCTTTTAGTTCTAAGCCACTTCTATGAGACCTTGAACCAAAAAGCTCTTTTGTTTTTGGCAGTGAAAAGCAGGGGGAGGGTGGGGATAGAAGATCCCACTGACAAGCTTTGCTCAAGGTACATTTAGAGGTTTCTCAATCCATCCTTTGGGCCCTTTTCTGCAGCAACTCTTTCTGTGGATCTCACATCTCTCCTGTTGATACAGTACCTCCAAGAAGCAAATCTTCCTCCTTCAGACTCCTTGGGGGCTTCAGTTTCGGAGTAGTCACAATCTCCTAACTGAAGCATTTTAATTTAGTTTACTTCAGGGAAAGAAGGACACTACCAGCTTTTGGTTTACATAAAGCTGTGGAGCATCAGAATTTCTCTCTTGTACAGGATAAAACCAGCTCAATTAATATTTTTATTTGTTGCTAATTGCACAGGACTTTTTCCATAGATGCAGTTCCTATTGCACTTCCTACCATGTTGTAGAATCACTAGGGAAAGCAAGACAAAGCAAGACAAGAATTTCACCAATATTTCTCAGCTGAGACGGCACCTAAACCAGCAATTACTTTCAAAGATAAGTAACCCCAGGACCCATGCATATTGGTTAAGTCAACAGCCTGCTTCATTTCATAAACATGCAGTTATCCTAGAAGCAATACAGCTGAGAATATCTTAGTCATTCCTCTGAAAAACATACAAAAGTGGTAGCTTAAATGCCATCTAGAACAAGTCATATATGCCATATAGAATAAAAAGCAAAACTCTATCTACTCACCCCAAACTGCTGTCCTCAGGGAAGAAATTTTCAGTCCTATAAACTCCCCAAAGCACTGAGATGAAGAAATCTCTGCTAGACATCTATAATCAATTAGTAAAAAATTATCTGCAACAGAGAAAAGCCAAAGATGTGCTACTTACCATGACTACTTGACTGTCCAAAAAGACCATGGTACTGCAGCCACATTTGTTGGAATACAAGGTAAAGAACTGCTCAGAGCATTTGAGAAACGTAAACAAGCTCCTTGCATAAGGGTTTTCTTTAATTTCAGCAATGTGATTCAGCTGGACAAGCTGGAGATGTGGGCCCAGGTGAACCTCATGAAGTTCAACAACACCAAGTGCAGATTCCTGCACATGGGTCAGTACAAGCCTAATTTTCAATACAGGCTGTGGGATGAGGTGATAGAAAGCAGACTCATGGAAAAGGACTTGGGAGTTCTAGAGGCTGAGAATCTGGACATGAACCAACAGTGTGTGCTTGCAGCCCAGAAGGCCAATGGCATCCTAGGCTGCCTCAAAAGAAGTGTGGCCAGCAGGTTGAGAGGTGATTCTGCCACTTTACTCTGGTGAGACCTCACCTGGAGTACTCTGTCCAGCTCTGGAGCCCTGAACACAGGAAAGACATGGGACCTGATGGAGCAAGTCCAGAAAAGGGCCACAAGAGTGATCAGGAGGCTGGAGTACCTCTGCTACAAGGACACGCTAAGGGAGCTGGGCTTGCTCAGCCTGGAGAAAGGAAGGCCCAGGGAGACCTAATAGTGGCCTTCCAGTACCTGAAGGGGGCCTACAAGATGGCTGCAGAGGGACTGTTTCCAAAGGCCTGGAGTGATAGGATGAGGGGCAATAGGGCAATAGTTTGAAATTAGAGAAGAGCAGATTTAGATTGGATGTTAGGAAGAAGTTCTTCACCATGAGGATGCTGGAATGCTAGAACACTGGAACAGGTTGCCCAGGGAGATACTTGAGGCCCCATCCTTGGAGATATTCAAGTTCAGGCTCAGTAGGCTTCTAGGCAACCTGATCTAGAGGAGGATGTCCCTGCTGACTGCAGTGGGGTTGGACTAGATGAATTTTGGAGGTCCCTTCCAACCCAAACCATTCTATGATTCTTTATCGTTGCACAAGCAGAGTACAGACAGAAGCCAAAATTTATTTTTTGGTTTTAACATTTGCAATTAGCTGTTTCTCTGCTAAGATTCAGTATTTTACAATCATTTGGTGTTCAAAATTGGCAAGCTGACATCATTTGAAATACACATTCTGTAGGACACAATCTAATAAATGTCAGGGTATTCATTTGGCAAAGTTAGCTTTACTACATCTCTCTAGCATCGAGTGACAGCACCTCATCTTTCTGCAGAGAAAATAGATCATGATGAAATTGCTTATCTCTCCTTTGATTTGCTGAGCAATGTTCTTTTAATTGTTTTCATTGGCAATAACAGAATGTGAGAGTTCTGTGCCTCACTGAATGGGAAACTGTAAAGGAAGAAGCAAAGGATACAAATGCTGAGAACATTTGAGAGCACAAGAAAATCAACCCATCAATCCTACAGGCTAACTGCCTTAGAGTTACCAGTATTACCTATCCATCTGTTGTGCTTAAATCAGAAGTAATTTCTGTGGTTTTTACAGAATTTGTATTAACAACAGTGAATTAGAAAGCACTTTAAGGACTAGACTGGTATTTAGCTTCATTTACAATTCAAAGCACAGACTTCTACTAGGAGTTCACCTGGTTAGCTGCTCTAATACCTTGTACTTAGTACACTACAACCCGAGATGAGTGATGATAAGCATTGTTTCCTACTACAGCCTGTGTCAGAAAAAGGCTCCACAGTTCCAAAAAGAATTCTCTATATACTTGAAAATTGTAAAGCATAAAGTAGACAAGCCCATTCAGACTGTGGTTCAGCCTGGCTCACTGAAAATTAAGAAGTGATCAGCTCTGTGACAACCTCCTACTCCAAGATTTCTGCAGGCATCTTAATATCTCTGGTAACAGAGAGCCTGATGTGACCCAGGACATTATCTTTTCTAGAAGCTCTTTCTCTTTGACCAGACATTCCTATTACATATATAAAAGTCAGTCTTAGGAAGCCGTGCACATAATAGGCCAGAAGGCTTGATCTGCAAGCACATATGTGATATGAAGTAACATGCCAAAACATATGTCCTCCAAGTACTCCACAAAGCAAAAGGCTGCTTCAGGGGGGCTGAGACAGGAAAATTATAATCATGGGTGAACTGATGCCTGAAGCTGCCACTGCAACATGAAGAATTCTCATCTGTGTTAAAGCCTTTCAGGAAAGAAAATTGGGAAGAGAAAAATCACCTAATCACGTCAGTTTCATATCTTCTGTTTTATTTTAAGGCTTACTAGTGAAGGCTTTCATGTGCCTGAGGAACTTCATTTTGTTTAAGTTTCCAGTCTTAATGTTTACTTAAAAGATACTATTTGTAAACTTAGAGTGTTGACATGTCCCATCTCTATTTGTATTTGTTTCACCAGCATTTTTCCTCCCTCCTGTGTTTATTTCTGCATTGACACATCAAGGGAGGGCCTATTTTTGGCACACACTCTTGCAAAAAAAAAAAAAAAAAAAAATTGTTTTATGGACAATTTCCTTCCATCAGAACATATTAAAACTTAGTATATTCCATGTAAGTGTATATCAGGGTTAAAAAAAAAAGCAAACCCTGAAACTGATGAGAAAAAGAACAAGACATGAATTGAGGCAAGCAAGATGAAAGGAAAACATTTCTGTGAATTAAAGCCCTCTTAGCAGTACAGTTGAAATACTACACCCTAAGTTTGGTTTTGTCCTTAAACAAGTTCAACCCTTGCTTAAATCATGTTTACAAATAATTTGAGATCAATCCTCCACACCTGGAAACTATCAACAAGAAGTTTAAAGCAGACCCCTTTCTCTTATTGATGGAGGATGGAGACAGTGGGGGGGCTGGTGGTTAAATTTAGTAGAAGAGCAGAACTAAAGCAATTATCTGTTAACTATCTCAAGTTCATCTATGAACTGTGAAATAAAGCATACAGCAATTTAAGTGAACCTGCTTTACTAGATAACATTGATCCAAGTCAAAAACTTCCACAGAGCCCAGTTAAATGTGTACATTAACTAACATGACTATTTTCCAGACACAGATTTTCAGATTTAACTAGAATAAACAACAAAATGAACTTAACACTTCACATTCCAAACAGATCTAATGTAGTATCTTCAGTAATCTCTGTTGTCCAATTTAACTGGTATTTGGCAAAAACATCTTTGATAAAAGGTAACTGTCAGAAATATTTTCTTGCAGATCCAGCTCTGAGATAGTCCATGCTTTGTTTAATTTTTTGTCCATTGTCAACAAGTTCTGCACAGCAAAGGTGACAGGCTTTACATTCATCTAGATTATTTTGGAAGATGTATTTCTTAAGTAGTAATGCAATGTCAAAGAAGCTGATGCTCACAACAAACTCGGGGTTGGCACACAAGGTTAACACATATCCAAGCAGGTAGGAACTGCCCCAAAACATACTGGCCCACACATTCTATTATTCCAAAGGCATTCACTGTGAACCATGAGCCAGTTTAGGTCAAATAACTATGGAGAGGTAGTAACTTTGTTTGTGACAAGTTCATCTTGCAGCATAAATAGCTTGTAAGATATTGACAGTTTTTACATCATTGATCCTTATCTCACTAATACTATCCTTAAGAAGAGAAGTCACAGCACGACATTCACATCATTAGCATCTCATAGTTGTACAACAGCAGTTGTTGTATACATGCCTGTCATTACAATGTGGGGAAATTCTCCAGACACAGGAGCAGAAAGCAAGGGCCTCAGGGAAGCAAGGGGATGACAATCTGATGTGTAGGCTGCTTAAAAACAACTGAAAGGCTTGTCTCCTTTTTTCTGGCAAGAGATACCTTTATGGATTATAAATTACAGATGACTTAGTGGTGATGGTTGTAGGTGGATGTGAGTTCTGCTTCCCCCACTTACCATTTATATTAGAACTTGGCAGGCTAGATAACAGTGAGATTTGAAATTTACTGTACAGATATTAAAGAACAGATGAAAAGAGGTTATAGTTCCTTGATGAGGTTTAATATTTGCAAAAACCCCACAGGTTATCTACTGCACAGCCTGAAACATGGGAGATGGAGAAACAACAAAAAAAAATAAAAAGTGAAATCTTGGAGGGACTAAGTTATTCTTTAAATGCTGCTGACAATTTGTAAAGTTCTGGGGATACTGGCAGAACTTTCCAGACTTACAGACAGCTATAATACAAAGAATTATCTCCTCACCAACTTGCCTATTTGCAAATACTTTCTACATGTACAAATTCACTCCTGAAACACTGAATACAAAATAAAGTGCTTACTGTGAACAAATGTGATTGGAAGGTGCCAATTTGTTGTTTAAAGTAATTGCATTGTGGTATGTGCAGCGGTTTTGATGATAGCTGTTGGCTGTGTCCAATTTGGAACAGAAATTGAAGAACTGATTACAAATTCCTAGTACAGCTCTAGAATTAAGTTACGATGTTAATACAAATCATGTTAACCACTAATATGATCTTACTTTTTTAATCCTCTTTATTTCCCCCACTCTCCTATCTCTAGGCTACCTCTTCAGGCTCTATACTGCTCCTTACAATCTCCACTTTGTATCACTGTCCTGCCCATAGGTATGGCATTAATTTTGCACATAGTCAAGGCTTCAGTCTCACAGAACAATATCTACTGATAAAAAAAATCATTCCACAGACACACAAAGGCAAATGGCTTTAGACCCCCCACTAACAGCAAAGAACACTCAAATGAAAGAAAACTCCAGAGCTGGCAGACCTAATTCATGAAACAGATAAGATGAAACATGAAACAGATAAGATCTTAAAAATTCATAAGCATTGGGGCACTTCTTTAGTATGTGTTTGAGACCTCAGTCACACTTGCTATGATTAAAGAGTCTGTGAAAAAAAGAAAAGAAAACAAACAAACAAAAAATCCACCCAGGCTCCTACAGAATCAAGAGACATCTGCCAGTTAGTGCATCTCTGGCATCACAAAAGAGATTTTGATAAAGCAAGATAAAGTTCAAAAAGATATGCATTGCTATCTACCAATCCTTGCCTCAAAAGTCCAGGTGCACATGAGACTCTGTTATCTCCACATTAACTTTCACCTACTACACAAGATTTGTTTCAGTCCCATGGGAGTGATCACCAAAAAAACCCCCAAAACAACCCCCCCCAAAAAAAAAAAAACCCCAAACCAAACAACCCCCCCACCCAAAAAAAACCCAAAACAACCCAAACCCAACACAAACAAAAACCCCAAACCAAACCAAAAAAAAAACCCAGGAAGCAAAAATATGGTCTGAAAAAAAGAAAAGCAGAACTTGGTAGAAATTATATATAAACACCTCCTTTCCACAGTTACAGGTGCTCTAACTTTTTGATTTGAGGAACTGGCAAATAAAGCTTCTTAAACATACCTGCAGCAGGAGAGTTGGGTCTGTTCAGCCTGGATAGGAGAAGACTCCAGGTAGACCTTATAGTAGTCTTCCAGTACATGAAGGCGCCTTTTTATAAGGGCTTGTAGTGATAGGATGAGGGGAAATGGGTTGAAGCTTGAGAAGGGGAGATTTAGACTGGAGACTAGGAAGAAATTCTTGACAGTGAGGGTGGTGAGACACTGGAACAGGTTGCCCAGAGAGGTTGTGGATACCCTCTCCCTGGAAGTGTTCAAGGCCAGGCTGGATGAGGCCTTGAGCAACCTGGTCTAGTGGAAGGTGTCCTTGCCCATGGTGGGGAGGTTAGAACTGGATGACCTTCCAACCTAAACCATTCTATGAATCTATGAAACTGAATAGTTAGTTACTATGCCATTTTCCCTGAATTTCACTTCAACAAAGAGAGACCCAGTTGTGAAAATTAACATAAAAGCAAGGGCAAGCACAGGGATATTTGGTGTAACATCACATATTATTTGAGCTATATGAATGCAAGAAAAGTTTTCCTGTAAAATACATTTATTTATCCCATACAAATATACCAGATGAAAAAGAATAAGCAAGTTCAGTGCCAGTGATACTGCCTTCATGTTTTTGTACTCTAGGCCTTTCTCCATGATCACACATGCTTGTAAATGAGGCAGCTACAGAAACAGCTGACATGAACATTTTTATTTGGTTCAGGATCAGTTATTACACCTTACATTTGCAGTGCCAGCTTTTCAGTAACTTAGCACATACTATTGAGTATTGCTTTCAGAACCTGGAAGAGGTAATTTTTTTTGCCGGAGGGCACCAGTGTGACTTCACTGCTGGAAGAAAAACTTCTACCATTTAAGTTACTGGCAGAATTTCACAGAATGCAGAAGATAAGCTTTCAGCAGAATTTTCCATTCAGGCACATATCCATATCTTTACTTGTATTTGTCTTGGAAATTGCAGTTTGTCTATGATTCATGTTTCAGCTCTTATAGTTTGGGGGAAAGAAAAAATCATCCCACTGAGGACTCAAATAATTGAAAACTGCTAGGTGAAAAGACTTCAACCCTTTTAAGATCTATACTAGATCTGCATCAGACTTGGCAAAGGACATTGGAAATAATGCAGTGAACTGTGAAGAATAGACAGGCAGTCCTCTTGGGTAAAAATCAGAATTGTATCCTTACAAAACATGTTTAATGATTTTAGATAAATATTCACGTGAACTGGTACATCTACACTGCACAAGGAAAGTCACGCAAAAATAATAGCTTAAGGCACCATTGTGCACTATTTGGCTACCCTTTGCTGCAGTACTAGAGCAGCCTGGGTAATGACCTTTCAATTTAGCTGCACTTGCCTAGTACAGGAAACTAAACCTTCACTGTAAAAAGAAAAATAGACAAGGTACATGACAGCAGTATCTCTCCACAGTAAAAAACAGTGTATAGATAGTGATCACCATTAAAACACCAACACTGGAACTCCACAGTTCATGGTCCACAGAAGAACCATTAAAGGAAAAGGAATAATTATATTTCCTTTTGAAACTATACCCAGACACAGAGGTTAGGAAGTTGTAACAAAGCTTTGTAGAGATTTATTGGTCAGTACCACAAATAGCAAGCTACTTGCCATGTTTCTATTAGGTGAACTTTACTACAACTCTTCCTCTCCAGCTTTATCACAGATAAAGCAGTAAAGTGCAATTTTAATTGTTCCCTTTTTCACTGTAAAATACTTCTATGTCAGGCATAAGAAATAATTGTCTTTCCTGTCCATTACAGAAAATCCAAATACTGCAAGAGGTTCTGTGTACACCTTTTAAGTTTATAAAGTTTATAATAGTTAGTAACCCACTGTACACACCATATCCTTTTGGCAATCAGTACAGGTGACTAGATTTGAGAAATACAATTTTGAGCAAACAGTGGAATTTACTGTCTTAATGAGTTTGATGGTCAACTTGGTGAGCAAATGTAATCAGAACAGGTCAGATGCTTAACATGAGGGGTTGAAATCATTCCTGTCAAAGGACTGTCAAAGTTTTCCCCAAATTAGTAAGCAACAATTAGAACTGTCTAAAAGCTGCATGAGTTTTCCGAGATTTTTTCAACTGGCAAGAGGAGTTAGCACAAGCTTCTTGGTGTTATAATGGCACACTGCATGTGCATCACTGCTGGCAGAGGCAAACAAGCTATAAATCCTCCTAAGGTTTAGACAAGACAGACAGTAAATTGCTAAATGTTGTCAAGACTGCAGAGGTTCCATCTTTGTACACTTACAAACACTTGGCTAGCAGTTTTCATTGTTAGAGACCTTGACATTTAGAAAATTTAGGTTGACAGTTCTAGATTTGGAGAAACAAAGTCCACCCTTCATGTGCCACTGAAGCACCAACTGCATGTCCTCTCTCTCTTGTGAATCTTACAGTAGTCTCCTGATTCACTGAGGAAACGAATGAAGTTCTTCATTGCATTCGTTTAAGCTGACCGGCCCCAGTAGTGAAGGGTGAGGGATGGGGCTACTTTCCCCTGCCAGTGGCACAGAGCAAGAGGGCAAGCTGGATCGTATATTCTACACCATGATTACTGCATGACAGGAAAGGGGTTGTCCAGGGTTTTGGGGACTTGCAAAATATTCCATACCTTGTGATGTTTGGTGGTCAGAGATTTTTGTGTTTCTTCCCCAGCTTCTGGGCTGGGGTTTGGCCCTTTTGTTCCGGTTCCAGTTTGCGCATGGCAGCACTGGTTTTTGCTGTTTTGTCTGCTGTGTGCACGCTGACCTTTTGGCTATCCCAGCTCCTCTCCTCCTTGCCCACCCAGAGAAGGAAAGAAAACCTCTCTGTCATAACAGGACTGCCAGGACTCAGCTGCCAGCTGAGTTGAAACTGGACATTCATAAATACAGCATTCTGCAATACAAGTTTGTCTGCGGAAAGGACTATTTTCTTCACAATCTTGACAGGTAGGTAAACTCATCTGATAGGAATCTTAAAGTCTCAACATTTAAGTCAAAATGGACTTAATACACCTGTTTTTAAAAAAAATAAATCAAGCCTTATAGGGCAAAGGAAGTGGAAATTTTGTCAGTAAACATTCACAGATCCTTTAAAGTTATTTCAACTACTTCAGGACTAACGTTTAGCTTATTTTCTCCCATCATACTCTGAGTTCTTCTGCACCTGAGGTTATATCCCAAGTGTTGTTACAAAGTTACACTCCACTTGCTAAGATTAATTATTTATACCCAAACAATAAATGATTAGTTATATAGCATTCAGGAAGATTCATGAATTAGATAACTAATTAAGTATTACAAACAGAAATTTTATCTCCACAGAAATTATAACAGAAATTATTTAAGCTATTTACTGTGAAGGCAGCACACAGCTTATTTCCCAAATGAAAGAGTACTTTTGCTTTTCAATGAAGTAGAGAAAAGGAAAAATTAAAGCTAAGTTACAAAGGCCATGTTGTGACAATACATTTTCACCAAACCCAAGGAAAATTAATATTACTTTTCACCTTCTAGAGGAGTAAGTCAAAAGGTCTTCAGCACAAATACATACTGGAGAGGCACAATTATGCACCAGTGTTTCTTAGCAGAAGAAAAAGTAGAGTAAGGTAACAGCTTTAAATTTCACTGAAAAGAAGTTACAACCCATGTTCTCTAGGAAAGATTCATGAATCAGAAAAATTATCTGATCTACCAATATTTGACAACAGCTATAAAGCAGATTACTAAAAGCAACATTTTCCAGATGAAACAGTCCCCTAATTAGGCATAAAGAGTATTTTCTTCTTTTTTTCAGAAAAGACTGCTGTGAGGCAAGTCAACAGAAACAGCACCATCTGCTAATAATTCAATTAGAGAATTTCAAAGCATCAGCTAAAAAAGCTAGCTGTTAGTGATTTATTTTTCTAAACATGTTTTTCAGTTGCACCACATGGAGGTCCACATGCTTTCCCATTACGTTCTACTTGGAAACTACAACAATTCATGGGATCAAGGCAAAGGCACATCATGTAGTAATGCAAAGCATGAGCTCTTCTCAGTTATATTTTTGTTTCCAGTTGTGACAGAGCACATCTATGGCTTACCACTTTTTCTCATATTCTCACTGTGATATCCGATGGTCAAACATGTCTCAGACAGCACTTTTAGATAATGGCAGTTAAATGAACAACTGTGTACTGTGCACACCCCACAAAGGCGAAAGTATTGAGCTGCAGAAATATTGGAATGTTTCACTATTAAGCACTGCATTCCTATTTTTTCCTGAAAAATTACTGAATTAAAAAATACCAAAAAAACATCTTTATGGGATGGCTCCCTAATTCACCTCAATTCTTCATAACTGAAATGCCTGAAGCTCTGTGGGTTTACTGCTTGTGTGGCGGGACATGACCTGCAAGTTAGTCAGATGCAGTGTGAAACAAAGGCAGCAAAGGGAGCAATTCCAGACAGACTTGGTAACTATTTGGCAAACATGCCTCAGTCTGGGTGGTGGGAAGCACCAGCAGCACAACACAAATCTGCAAACCAGGGTGGTGGTGGAAGGCAGCACCAGGGGTAGGATGGGGATGACAGGGATAACAACAACCCCAGGGAATGACAGCAGCCTGGGTCCTGTAGCACAGTGAGCAGAGCTCGCCCCTCATGAACAGCTCCCATTAAGTGCAGCCACCTGTGACACTGTGGAGTGGCAACGTGTGAGGGCTCAGCAGCCGCGCAGCCAGAAGAGAAGGCAGTTAAATGGCAGTTTAACCTCCATTTACCATTACCAAGTAAACACAGAGATCTATTTGTTACATTTGTGGTTTGAAAGGCCCAGGCCCAGAAATGAACTCTCCTGTCAGCTCAAAGTGTTCATTAAAGCATACCAACAATGTCTGAGAAGAGATCCTTTACTGTAGCACATCACAGAGTGACACCACAGGACAGTCTCTCTGATAGAAAACTTATCTCTGCAGCCCCTTAATACTTCACTTAGATTATTCTCTCTGAAACCTGTTGCATTTGAAAAAGCCTGGTAGAGTATTGCCCAGATGAGGGTTGTCTTGCTTGACTCCAAATTCAACTTGTTTTTTCATGGCAACAGTACTCCCGCTCCTCACTTGAGCATACCTTTTGCTAAGATACAAGGTCACAAGGAAGTTTAAGATCAAGAAATATCTTCAGGACATGACACTAAGATTACACTTCTGTTTATAGCATGTAGTTCAAAGGAATAGATATCTGAGGAGTTAAATTTCAATTTTATTCACCTTGTTTGCTGAGAAAATGAACTGGTGCCATCACACAGTATTCTGAAGCAATCTAGATAGCATGTGATAAGGAAGCCTTATCACATACCACAGAAGATCTAATATCCACTTCAAGCACTGAATTCTGTTTTTCATAACTAAACTTATTATAAAAGTAAGGAAAGCACAGGACATGCAAATTTCTGACAAAGATATTTCAACTGGAGGTGAACAGTAACAACAACAAAACCAGGCACAAACCCCAAACCCCAGCAGCTGAAAAGCACTGCATCAAATACGGATCTTCTGCAGTGTCTGCACATTCACTATTTAGAAATAAGTTGTTTTTAAATTACTTATTTGTGAATGTTTGAGCAAAAGATGATGACATGCCCCAGGAGGTTAACATTAGTCACTAGAGCAACACCACAATTCCAGAATCTGAAGAGAGGGGAGCTGCTACTTCAGCTGGTAACTATTCCCACATTCACTGGGAAATACAAGCATTTTCCTTCCCCTTGTGAAAGTCATTGGCTGAAAATTCATTGCTGGTACCAAGTGAACCCTTCAACTTGACTAGGACACAAACTCTGGGCTTTGTTCGGAATCCTCAATTTCACAGTATCACAGTACATTAGAGGTTGGAAGGGACCTCCAATCCACTGCCAAAGCAGGATCACCTAGGGTAGTCCGCACAGGAATGAATTCAGGTGGGTTTTGAATGTGTCCAGAGAAGGAGACTCCACAACCTCTCTGGGCAGCCTGTTCCAGTGCTCTGTCACCCTCATTGTAAAGGAGTTACTCATCATGTTGAAGAGAAATTGAAATTTAGAAGTTTAATAGCCCAACTTTAGTGCTTACATTCAACCAGCTGTTGTACTGAATGTACTGTACTGGACACGGCTGTTGGTATAAACTTTGATACTTGTATAAATACAAACATCATGTAGGACTTCAGCTCAATTTCAAGAAACAGCTCTAGCATGTGTATGTAGCTACACTTCCCTTTGGAACTGTAGCTCTCCATTAACCTTTTGGAAATGCAACTTTACTTGAGGGAAAAATATACAATAGCAAGCTATTAAAAAAACAGTAATAAGAAGTAAGTTTGCCAATACAGGCTTTATACTCAGTGTGAGCACAGTATTTCTCAGCTTGCTATTGAACTTATACCAGACATACAGGCACATACATGTGTTCTGGTCATTCCAAGTCATAACCCAAATGCCTACAAACTAAAGTACATCTGGATTATTAAAAACAGCTGTCTGTCAAGTCCTTTGTTAAAGAGAAGTTTCTGTACATGAAAAAAAAACAACGCAGCAAATGATGAATGGTAATTTACACACAAGTTCTTCTCTCATTCTCCGCTATAAACTAATTACTAACAATCTAAATGCCTTTCTCTGACAAGTCCTCTATATTAAGTATGTTTTAGGTCTCTCTCCATAGCAGTTCTATCCCCCAAAACCCCACAAAAATATATTTCTAATGAAGCTAATGTTCATTAGCTACTAATGTATTCCACATTGTACTTTAAAAACCTGCTTCACTCACCTGTAATTCCAGAAGCAAAATGGCTGTGTGCAAGACAATTGAGGAAGCACTTCTGAGAGCCAATGCAAGTTCTATGCTGGAAAGTAATTGCAGTTAATGGGCTAAAAACCCCAGGAACCAACAAATTGTCTGGCAGCCAAGATATACCAGGATCTAAATGATTATACTAAAGGCTGGGACCTTCAGGACTCCTGAGGAGAGACAGGTGCTCAACATGCAACTACTTCAAACACTTCACTTGTTTGAAGATACCAGCCAAAGAGATTAAACCAAATGCACTCCAATTTATTTTAACTCATATTCTGTTGGAAGGATTATTAATTAAATAAACTTTTGCCAGTTTTCTGCCTAAAAATTAAACACATTTAATTCTATTTCCCTGAAGGAAAAGTAAGAGTAAAGTAACTCTCTCATTATGAAGGTGTATAGAGTCAGCATAAGTGGTTCAAATAAAACAAAACCTGTGGCAAACAACTGACTCAGTGGATGAATCTTCCAACCCCTCCCATCACATTTAAAGTTTGCCTAAGGAAAAGATTTAATTGAGGCTTATTTTCTCTAACTGGGAAGTGGCTGCCAAAACACTTTGTGCTAGAAATTAATTTAAAAACCCCAAAACATTCAAATGTACCTTACATAAATTATCTAAGATGAGAGAAGCTGTTAAATTTAAGGTAGGACCTAATAATTACTTAAGAGTTAAAGTATATTACTCTAGTTGTGTAATATGACAGAACACAAATGGGAATAACAGAGCCAACCAACGCTGGGAGAGCTTTACAGTGAAAGTGTAAATGGTTCTATAGACCCAACCTATTCCTTCTCTACAGGAAACAGCAATGGTCAGCAGAGTAATAGCTTAAATATATACACTGCATTTCCAGAGGCATGAGTATTTCAGAATTCAAGTAATCCCCAAGCATTATAACTGTTCTAGTTCAGTTTCTAATACACTGGATTTGAGCTAAAAATATTCATAAATGTCATATATAGAGGATAATTTTCAGAAATGTTCTTAGTAGTTTCACATCCTGTGCTGAGAAATTAATGAATTTAAGTTCAAGCTTTATTGTATTTTTCATTAATTGTCCAGCTAATCAAATGAACTCTTGAACTCAAACATGTTTTAAAAATCATGTAGTCAAAGGTAGAAAGCTCGAGAAGAGCATATGTCTGACTAGCTAACAGATTGCCATGCTGGAAGGTCACAGCGTCTTGCTAGTGAATTGCTTAAATAAGTGAATGTTGTCAACCATGAGGACTCTCTGCCCCTCACAATTTATGTTAAAATAGTAACGTTAAAATCTACGTGCAGAAAATAACCTCAGCAGAAGGCATTAGGTAATGGGTTTCTGCCCTAATTAACTACCTGACTTACACATCTTTCCTTGCCAGAAATTATGGGAGCTTTTCAATGAACAGCTTCCAGGTCAGGTAGTGCAAGCAATCTGAACCTGGCAATTGATCATGAATCTTCTTTTAGATCTGGCTTTAGTTTGGGTTTGCTTCCAAAGCTGGTGCACAGCATAGCCTTCAATACCAGTGGCGTGTATTTAGAAGAGTGTTGCCATCATGTGGAGAGAGTTTCTCCACCCCCTCTACTCTGCCTTGGAGAGGCCACACCTGGAGTATTGTGTCCAGTTCTGGGCTCCCCAGATAAACAAGGACAGGGAACTACTGCAGAGTCCAAGAGAGGACTATGAAGATGAGGACAGTGGGACTAGCTGATCTCCAGAGGTCCCTTCCAACCATTCTGTGATTGATTACATGTAAAGACATAGCAGAATGAATTAATTCATAACTATCAAAGTAGATTATGATTTAAAAATACCCCATTACTCATAGGAACATACCTTTTTCTGAGAGTGAAGAAGCTGCTAAAATGCTGAAGGTAAATACAGAAAATTTTATATGATGAGAAATACTAATTTAACTGGTAACACCCAAAAGCGTCTTTATTCAAAAAGGCTTTATGGAAACCTTTGGGAAGGAGAAGCTTTTATAAAGGTAAGACTGTGGTAAAAATATCCTTGTTGATTGATTATTGTCTTCTCTTGTAAGAGAAATTGTGTGGGAAAAATTAATTGCATTGCTGAAGACACTACAATCATAAACACAAAGCAGCAAATACAATTACAGCCATCTTCGCCAAGGCATTTTGTGCGATCTTATATTCAAGATTAAATTCACAAGATTAAGCAGTTCTGTATTTTGAGATACAGCATGAAAATTTAACAATGACATAATAACCAATTGTGTTTAGAATTTTAAAATTAAAACTAGGATCTGAGCTGCAGATCTGCCAGTAAAGCTGTTAATTAGTATCGTTATGTAGCAAATGAAATTGAGACTAAAAGCATCAGAATATTTTACCAGGCTAGGCAAATACACAAAGAACATATTCAAGGGATTAGACCCTTCTGTTTCATCTCTCTAAATTATCCCATTTCACTCAGTACTGCTCACTCCACTGCTTTTCTCATTTTGTTTTCAAAAGACAGTATAAAGAGAAAACAATTACAGTAGAAAAAAAAAAAAAAAAAACACGCAAAATGGTGGAGTTTGGTTTTTGTCAAGTGATTTTCAGCCTGCCAGTCCCAGAATGAAGTTACTCAGTCTGTGGTTGATCATATACTTGCAAACTGGTAGGCAAGCAGGCATCTGAAAATAAAATTAGCCAGTGCATAAAGTACCCAGAAACTCCTCAAACCCAACAAACCTTCAGCCTGCTAAATCTCCACAAGTAAGCAAATATCACATACTGGTAACTTTAAAAAACCCTATTAAACTATTTCTGTCTGATTCACGTAGTCTCATGTTATGTTTTACAGCTCTACGGTCAAAGCACAACCACTTAATCACAGCTAAATTTCTGGGGGCTACAAAATGGTTTGCAAGGGTTTTCAAGGATGAAGAACAGCATGCAGTGTTAGCACTTCCCCTCTCAGAGTGGAGCTAGACATTTTGAAGCCGAGATCTTAACTGAGCTGGAACAGGGCAAAGTGAAGCATTGTGGGTTAGAAGCTAAAGGGATGGAATGGCAGAGGGATTATCATCAGAAGCAAGATCACAGGTATTTACTCCAATGAAGTAAAGAAACTAGATAAAAGGAGGCTTAAAGATGGAAAACCTGTAACTCAGAAGCTAAACAACTTCAGCTCAATTTATTACTCTTTCCTATTACAACCTAGGATAAACATACTTAACTAAGATTAAAGAAAAAAAAATGAACAGAGTAATGCTTCACAGTCCTGATCCCAGCTGAGACTTCTACAGTAGAAACTCCTCGTTGGTTACAGAGCAATAAACTTTAGTCAATGAAAGCATGACTGTTACATGCATTCATCCATGTCTCACAGTTTTAAAACACCAGTTTTATGCGTAACGTGATTAATTGTATACCTTAAATTAGACTCTTAAGAAACAATCTTAGCCTGAACATTTCACAACACTGCCTTTTAATAATAGCAGGACTTACACCTAAAATACACTCCTTGAGACAATATGTACTTTTGTACAGAAATGTAGCTTTTATAAATTATCACACTTATTTCTCTGTTGCTGTTGTTTTTCCTATTCTTCTTTGCTGTCACAAGTGTCAGAAATATATAATCTCTACTTGGCATTTTCAGAACTACTTGGTAGCTAATAAATGAATGAAATCTAGGTTAACAAGAAATCCACTATGATCATACCACTCAAAAGTTTTGAAACACTAGGAATAACTAAAACAAGAATAAGCCTACAGCTTAACATGTTCATATAAATAAACACTAGGTATTGTTAATAGTACAAAATTGGGGAAAACCAAACAAATGCAAAATTCCAAATCAAAACAAACAAAAGCAATGAGACACAACCCCCCACCCCACCACAATAACCAATGATAACTACCACCACCACCTACCACAAAAAGCCACCACTGCTGCCACCACTACAAATACCAACACCCAAAAGAAAAGACACTGCTTTGGTTTCTATACTCATGTGCACAGAACACCTAAACTACCAAATCATGGGGGAAGGCAGAGATATTTTTTTATAGGAGGTCTGACATGAGGTCTGTGTAAAAGCTAAATTGGTCTTGAATATGAAAAAGCTAAGGACCTCCATCTTGCAAAGCTCATTAAATGTTTTACTCCATTTGATTAGAACTGCAGAGTAACAGTGCTGAAATTATTTCCCACAATGTAGCTGATGATCTGTATAAAATTAAATCAAAATCAAAGAAAATTACCCTGTCCAACTGTTGACTGAAAAAAAGTGCAGGCGTAAATTAATTCGAAACAAACCTTTCATCAAAATGAAGTTATATTGCTTCATTAAATAACATTTCCTCATTAATATTTAATGGCTGTTACCTGCTTCTAACAGCACTGGTCTTTGATTATCAGAGGGCTTCTCTAAAGGCAGTGGAGGAGCGCTATCACTCTTGCGTGGAGAGTACAAGCCCCGCAAGGAAGCCGCAGTTAGACGAGATGCCCAGAAGGTGGTGCTGAAGCATCACTAGCTGCAGCAAGAAAGCCATCCGCGAGGCATCCCCCTCCCTCCTTCGTTTCGGTCCTTCTCAATATCGGAGTGAGAAGCTGGGTTACAAAAGACTCGTGGCTAGGAGAATTGTGGATATATTAACTACCAGCAGACCAGGGGTGTTCAAAAGGACGTGTCTGCGTTAGGGATATTCTGTTGTTAGTGAGTATATCCAAAAAAACATAAATGTTAAGTAATTTCAGGGATGAGTGAATGGTTTGGATTACTTAATGGCTGCACAATTAGTAGTGAAAATTAAGATGTCTGTAGTAATATTTGTATACCAGAACATGCGTCTTTTAAATACTCATTTAATGCTGTTACCAAAATGCTTTCTTACAGAAGAGTGGCATTTTAAATATTGCATTACTATTTATTAGTGCCATAGATTGAATAGAAACTGGTGTCAACTAATTAAAGTCATAATGCATAGAAAAAATTAGTGGGAGCTCTGAGCCACCATTAAATTACAGACATATTAACAGATACCTGAATTTATTCTGGGTGTGAAGGTAAAGTGACTTGTCTAGGTACTGCTTAGAGAAGGAAAAGGTAAAACTTGAGTTACAGTAGATGCACGGTTGTATTACATGACGATTTGTAAGCCTGTTATCAGATTGACCCATCTCCTGAGCTACCAGCTATAAACAAACAGAAAACTCACCCCTCTGAAGTTCCTATCCTGAAACTAGCATAATTTCTTTAAGGTTGTTTTTAGCTAAATCTTGCAGTCATGGTTTTAACCTTATTTGGAAAACTTGAAAAATACATGTGATTTGACACGATGCTTTAAAAAAGGATGAAAGACAGGAAAAAGAAAAGTGTAGTCTACAAGATACTAGTTGAGTCATAATGTAAACTTCTGCCATAGCTTGTCTGTAACCTGAAGAAGTGTTATTTTGGTAATTGACATCCTTGATCACATAAAAGCAGGAAGCCTATTAGGAGGCTCCTAACCTATTCAAGCAAGTAGTAGATGTAACAAGTCTAAATCAAAGTAACAGAAAGGCTTCACAAGGGAGTATCTGAAAGTTTGTATTTGAGACTCTGGCACCTATTTGATAAATTTTGCCAAGTAATCATGTGAAGCCATAGAAGGGCAAGTAAGGTTAGGTTGCTGGGAAAAAAACCACAAAACGCATCTTAGTTTAGCTAAGATGACTGAAATAGTCAGATGAAGGAATTTGGATGAGGTCAGTCACTAATAGTTTAGGTAGGATTAGAAACAGTAGGTTGCTAGTCCCAATCTGTTGCTGTAATTACTGAGCTACTTGAGTCCTCTGCAGAAAGAACTTAAGGTATTAGTATTACTGCTCTTGGAATTCACAGTGATAAATTAAAACACAGAGACTTGTGAATTTTAATTAATTTAAAGTGTGTTTCATCTCAAAAACAAAACAGAAGAAAAATGTGGAAAGTGTTAAACTTGAGCTTTAAGGAAATTGCACTAGCTAATAAAGTGATAATGCTTTAAATCCTGTAAAGTTTAGTGTTCTTAAATAATGAAGAGCAAGAACATGCAAAACCACCAACTCACACAAACAACCCCCCTAATGTTCCAATAAGTTCTTATTAGAACTGTTGTGCCAAAATTACTTGCATAGCTGGTAATCAGCTGCTCCTCAAGAAGCTATTATTCACCTGCTTCTACAGCACTTGGGATCTTAAGCACAGTTAGTAAAACAATTTGTCGGCTCATATGTTACACCGAGCAATTAGCAGGGGAAGACTAAGAGGGCTTTTAAATGTCATGTGGTTTTATGTAGATAAAGCCAACAAAACACACACACAAACCCAAATATCTACTCACTGTAATCACTCCATTACTTACACGGAATTCTTGCCTGCTAGCACAGATAAAGCTTACAAAACACACATTTGCATTTTATATAGGGTCACCAGTGCACAGATTTAATTACATTTAGTTATATAAAGTGTCAATAAACAAATTACACAAATTACATATTTAGGAGACATTTATGCTTCTCTACTGAATTTGCCAAGTCCCTATAAGAAAATGGCTGTTACTGAGGTCATAAGCAGGACATAATTTTCTAAGAGTAAATACAGTATCACAGTATGATGAATACAGTAGCAAGCTAGGGACAAAATACAACCTAAGCTGAAAAGCAACATGAAAAGTGAGAGTCTTCTCGAGGTAAGTTGGACAAAACTTTTGTCTGTATAAAATCGAATTTACTACAAATGCTGTAGAAGAGCAAGGTCATTAAGTCCATCATCTAGTAAAATCTAGCTTCAAAGCTAAGTGCAGCTCAAGGAATTCTGTAAATAGTGCTATTATGTAACTATTGGTAATAAAAAACCAGTGAATGATCTTGCAGCACTGAAACCAGATGATCACTCGACAAATCTGTATTGCTAATAAGCTATTAACAAGTGATGCCTGTGTTTTATATTCAGAAGATGTTGATGTGATTCTGTAAACCATCTGTAAATTCTTCTAAGTGCAAGTTCAGTAGGGAAAAAAGAACAATTCTGAAAGGCATACATGGAAATTCTAATTTGAGAAAAATATTATGGAGTTTTCTAACATATTTCATGGATTAAACATCACGTTTAAACATACATCAGCATCAAACATACATGAACTGAAGACAGGCAAAGCAGCAGCTATTTTTACTGTTTCTTGGTTTAACATGCTACAGGAGATAACAGATCTGGTGGAGTAACATGTTAATATTTACAATGTATTTTATATTTTTCCAAGATGTACTCAATTAACTGTCAGGAGAATTATATGAATTTGTTAATTAAGTCACTGTTATCCTTGTTTTAAAACAAGGGGGTTTAGCTGTGGGTACTTGGAATGGTTAATTGCACTCTGAAGGCAGCAGACTCAGGATTAGAACAAGATTCTCTTGTTTCCTGTCCCTATTTTAATCAACTTGGCATTCTTGCTGTCTAGACCATGCTGTATTTAATTTTTAATCCCATTTCAACTGACAAAAGCTAGACTTACATTTTGACAGAAGAGTAGTTATTATTCTTGTAGTAGTTTTATCGCCACCTTCTGTAGAATTTTATAGTATGTGTTTATTTTCCAAGCCCCTTTTAAGACATCTATTTCTGTCCTGGTTGCTCTAAATAGGATTGTTATCCTTGCACCTACTTAGAGCCTGTTGCTTGAATTTAACCTTGTCGTACTTGAAGCATGTTTCTTTAAAGACAAAATTTGCTCTTCTATGTTTCTATGCAGTGGCTTTTCTTAGGTGTGTCAGCCTAAATATGAAAATAAACCTTCCATACTCACTGAAGTGGTTAAAGTGCAAAAATATATGCAACTTGCAGAACAAATTAAAAATTTGTTCTGCTTAGAAGATAAAAATGATGCAAGTTTTCTTTTGGGGCAAAGAAAACAAGTACACAGACAGCTGTGCCTGGACTCTCAAATAACCACCAGAACTGCATGGTGAAAGGCTCCAGCTGATGAATCTGGTCTTCTTTGTGGATATTATTCAGATTTTCACAGTCTTAGGATCCTATCTGTGCATTCTAGACAGTCTAAAACTATGAAATCCCTCCCTGGCTGTCCTTTCTGTTTCAGGAAGTGAGGATGAGTGGAAACTTGACCAAGCTAAGGAATAAAACAGGGAATCAGAAGATGGTGCTTGACAGCTATACTATGAGCACTCTGGCTTGCTTTGTAACCCTTGGAAGTTTGGACGTCAGGGTCCATAGAATTGTTAAGGAAAAATTTAAGAAGTCTGACATTTCCTCAGCAGCCCCTGCTGAAGAAGGACATTTCCTTGATGAGGGAACGTGTAGTGGAGTACATCACAGAGTTTCGGCGTTCTCCTATGAAAACTGTAGAATGCTGTCTGTGAGGACCCGGTTGGCCCTCTACTTTCCAGGGTTTCTACAGAACATTCAGTACGCCTTGACCACTTCACTTCCTCCGCTCTTCTGGAGAAATAAGGCCCTGCCCGTGGTTCTGGAGCCAATCACAGTCGCTGCACCTCCCCTGGCTAGGTACAGCAAGGGAACTAGAGCTGAGCTGCTACATCTCTGCCTTCCCTTCATTTTTTGGTAGGTTCCGGTAGTTTCTGCGCAAACACCTCTGCACGCTGGCATCATCTGCATATCCTCTCCCTACTGTTCCTATACGAGCTCTTTTCCTTCAGCACGGCTGCGAGCTCCCGGCTGCCGGCAGAGCACAGCGCCCCGCCTCCAGGCGGCTCGGGGGCTATGGGGCGGAGCAGAAGGGAGCGGTCGGCTGTAGCTCTCGCGAGACTTGCGGCGCTGTCGCGGTGCCCAGTTTGAACGGTGGGAGTGGCGGCAGTGCAAGGCAGCTGGCAGGGTGAAGGAGCTGGGGCAGGGGTGTGGGCGCGGTGTAGGGCTGCCCTTGCCGTTCGGCTGCTGCTGTCCGTTTACTGGTCCTTGGCGCGGACGAGGGCTGTGGCGTCGAAGGACTCGGGAGGGTGGAGAACTGCTGTTATCTCCCTTTCTCTCGTGCCTGGAGTTCCGTAGGCTTCAGGCCCTTCCCCTCGCCCGGGCCGCGCTGCCAGTGCCTTCTGTTGTTGCTTCAAGTGGAAAAGGCCATTTGGTCTGCTGCGGCTCCTGGAGATGCTGCGTCAGGTGAATGGGGAGGGGAGTTGGGGGGAACCTCTGCCCTCTGACCCCGGTAGGTTATAATGCGGCACCCGGCTGCAAGTCGTTGCTTCTGTGTAACGTGTTGAGAGATTGGGCTGTAGTCTGTTGGGTTTTATTTTCTCTGTGATACTTACCTACCCAAGAATTTGGTTTTTGGAAGGTGGTTAGCCCTGAAAATATTTCAGCCTAAGAGTGCAGTTGGTAGGTTAAGAAATGAAGATCTAAACGACTGAATGAAGCATCTGGCTTAAGGGTATTGAGAAGCTGTCTTTGGAATTATATTAACCATTAGAACTGCGTACTTTTGAAAAGATCATGATATATAACCCTTGGAAGGAAAAAAGAGTGGGAGAAGAAAGTTCATATGCTAGGAGAGTGCCTTTTCTTCTCTGACCCTATTACTTTTATCAAGGAGTAATTAAATCAAGACTAACCAAGGTCTGGAGCCCTCAGTACAGAATATGTTGTAAGACGAAGGTAATTAGCTAAAAGCGAGTAACTGCTTTGTAACACTTGGTAGAATACATCTAGACATTTCTATTATTTTCCTTTTGACCGGTTCACCAAACTACCCATTTAATTTATCTTAAAACATTGTTTAGAGGATAGTTTATGTATAATGTTATACTGCTGGCAATTACTTGCATATATAACAATACAGCCATATCACAAATGTTATCTGGCCTTGTCTGATTAACCTAACCAAAACTGACAATGAGACGATGCAGATCTCTGTGTTGCAGTAAGTATAATTGGTAGTTTCTCTAAGAGTTGATAAGAAATGTGTGAGTAGGAAAACTGTTTTTCTCCATACTTCAACTGTAAAATTGATGAAAAACCTATGTCGTTTTTGTTGTGGTGGTGTTTGTGTGGGGTTTTTTTTTATTATTATTATTTTTATTTTTTTAATGTTATTCAATAAATGGTTCATGGAGACGTCAAAGATCTTGTGTGTAAAAGTGGAAGAGAGCACATAAAAGAGATTTGAAAAAGGAGGAGGGAGCAAAACACAAGTCCCCAGACAACCCTTCAAAGATTATCTGTATGCTAGAAGGTAACCCTGGGTGTAGCCTGTTTGCTTGCCTCACAGGGCTACTGCAGAGCATCTGTCCTGTAACATTGTGTGATCTGGCTGTTTCTAAACTATGGGACAGATGCCTCAGCTGAGATTTCAATAAGATTTGCATTTCTGTGGGGTTTTAGCTTGTGATCTGCATTTTCATGAGACTGCCACAGCCCTTAAGCATTTTCAGAAAAGGATTGTTGTGAAGGAGGGTGCTATAATGACGACTTAAACTCATCTGGACTAGACGACTGTTCCTTGCTTGGTTTTTTTTTTCTTTCTTTCAAAGGTGGAGTAAAAGTATAAGGTCAAGAAAGATTTAAATGGACTTCTGAAGGTGAGCTAAAAATTTTACTCAAATTTAATTTAGCAAGCAAATTGCTGTGTTGCCTCTATACTGTTTAATCAGAAATTAAGGTTATATTTAAAACTCTGTCTGTAAAGAGAATAAGGATTAATTCATCCACCTAACATGCAAATGCATGCCAGGAGTGGTTGCATATAAGCTTGTTTTGCTACATCTTTTTCTTGACCATCTCATTATTAAATGGTACACAGTATACATGTCCTTGCATTAATAATATTGTTGATTCTTAGATACAGCTGTCTGAAATTCCTGCCTTTCACTGGGTTATTGTAGCTTAAAGTGTGCAAAACTTGTATTCCAAGCATTGCAATGGCTAGATGTGAATGTGAAGTTTTTGAGCCTGGCTGGACAACGCCTTTTTGTATATGTTAAACTTGAACAAGAGTAAGTGATGGGAAATACAAAACCCAGAATCTGATAATCTCTATCTTGTACCTCTGGGGGGAAAAAAAGGCAGCACAGTTTTGGCATGATGTGCTTTCACATGTTAAAATTATTTTGTTTTTCTTTTAGAGGACGCTAGTAACTCGACTAGGCGTTACCCATGCTAAATGAAAGTCAGCAAAAGAAGAGTGAAGCCTGTATGTTACAATAGTGACTCCTAAAAATAAACTCTTCTGTACTGACCTGTGAAATACAGTTTTGATTAAGACCAGTGTTTTGCCAAGATAATAGTAAGTGCCAAAAAGAAATGACCACAACTAAGTGGGTTATACGAAAGGAAAAAGCACAGAACATGAAATTCAGTGGAGGATTGCTTTAATACTGGAATTAGATAAAAATTGACCTCAAGTCAATTGCAGATTTTTCTTTGTATGTAATTGCTACTGCATACTTGCTAAGAGAACTTGTGGCTTGTGCTGTTCACAAGCACAGGTTGCTTAGTGTTTTCTGTCTTAATAGGATTTCTTTTTCCTTGTGTGCTGATTTAGTAGATTCGGAGCAAGCAGTCATAGAAGCTTATGGTGTTAATTTGACTTGAATTTTATTTTTTAAAAAATACTTTAGCTTTACTGTGACTAACTTGCTGTAAAATTGACTTTTGTTTATGTCTTCTGTTATAATACAAAGATAGAGATGGATGAATTTTCCAAAATGTGACAAAGAGATGGTTAATAACAAATAGTTTATTTGGAGCCGCATGAGTTTAAAGGGGAAAGCAGTCATGAAAGACTCCATTGAGCACTTAAAAATCCCTGTATTAAAACTGCCTTTATTTCTAACAGTGTTTCTATTTCTGACCCTTCCCTTCAACTCCCTTTTTATCTGTTTCTGCAGCCCACATAATGCTATTAGGAATAAACTCTCTTGCTAGTACAGCTGCCTGTATGAATCTTGAGTGTTACTTATGTGCACGAGAAACACTGTACTTCATATGACTTTATAATATGACAGAAAATGTTGCCAACTTGTATGCACGAAAGGATTTGCCTCAAGGTTATTTCCCATCTTTCTCTTATATATGGCAAGTTTACTACAGCACTAGAAAGAGAGTTACTGTGTTTGTAGCTAACAGATCTGAGCACACAGGAGTTGTTTTGCTGCATAGTAGTACTTTAGACAGAGTCAGTAACAAGATGTAAACACAGGAGTGTTTTTGTTTGTCAGCTATCTCTTCTTTTTGGTCTTGTGTTAAAACAAGAGTATATCCTTGTATCCCTATTAAGAAAGGAAATCCAATAACTTCTTTCAGATTAAGAACTGTAACTTGCAATACATTTTTAAAAATAATTTTGTGTTTGCATTGATGAAGTAACAAAAGGAAGAAGAATGGAGACAGAGACCATTTTGAGTCTTAGACAGCAACTCAAGGAAGCAGAGAATGAGCGAAGAAAAGCGGCACAATATGGTTTGCATTTATTGGAGTCCCAAACTGAAGTTCAGAATCAGCTGGATCAAATACGCCGTGAATTGACTGAGAAAACTGAGGTGATGTTTTATACTTTGTGAAAATGTAAATTGATAACTTTAACTGTTTTCTGGATGTCAGAGGTCTTTCCTTTCCTTTTAGAGTCTAGAGTAATTTTAGTAAAACTTTTCAGTTTTAAGTATTTATGGAGAGGGGCTTTTTATCTCTGCTTTTAGATATTGAGCATAATTTTATTGAACTGGGACAGAGCTTCCGAGCTAATTATGCATCAAGCATTCAGTACCATGTAGGATTAATTACCTTTAATGTAAAATTAATACTAAGTGCTAATGTAAATTTGTTCTTAGAGCATGTGTTTTGAGTATGTTTAGCAGTCATTTATGTTATGCTCTCCCTGCAGGCTTTATCAATTAAAGCTGCAAACAGAACACTAGCAGCAAGACTGTGATACTGATTTTCTCTATAGTGAAGTTCTCAAATTTTCTAAATACCAAGGGATTATGAATTTAACTTGAGTTTTGCAAACCCGTGCTTCAGATAGACCATTTCTCTTCATGAAGTCTGTTTCTGGCTGTGCATCCATCCCTTCTTTTATGATAAAGCTAAAATGTTTGGGGTTTTGTGTAGTATGGGTCTTTTTATCAGCTGGAGAGTTGTAGCACCCTGCTATTCTGCATCAAACCTATTAGTTTACTTTGATCAATTTGCTATTATTAAGCTTATGGAAAGCACAAGTGGTAAGGAAGGCAGGGCAGGATCATCCATCCCTGCAGAAAATCTGAGATGGTAGCTACTTTGTTGTGGAGCTGCACCCCTAGGTTGTAATCTTGTGTTCGAGGCTGGAGCAAAGTTATGAGCTAAGCTTGTGTGAACCAGCTCAATTAGTAGCTGGGCAGATGCCAAGGGTGGAGGGAAAGAGTTGTGAGCTTTCATACAGTGGAATAACATGTTGTGTGGTAACTGTTATCTAACAGATCCTTTAGAGCTTTGGAATCTGAGAGCCAAAGCAATCACCGTGAACATGAGTGTATTTTTGAACAGCAGGCACATGAGTCTTTCAGAAAAGCCTGTGTATGCTTCTGCAAAGGTCTGTGTGGACGTAGGTTGAGGCATTTTTGCCTTTCTTGGGTCTGTCCAGTACTCTCCCAAGCCTTTTCCATGCACTGCCTTTGTCTTTGAGTTAAAACTCTTGTCCTATTTGAGAGCCAAATCTGTCCTTGGTAATCTGGTGTCTAGGCTGCAGAAGTTAATTTCATATATGACAGCTTTTAGTTCTGTTAGATGCTTTTTTTTAAAATTCTGTTTTGTGCTTTAAGAGTTACTTTATTTAAAAAAAAAAATAATCCTGTATATTTAGCTTGATCCAGTTTTTGGAATTTGTTTTCTGCTTTCAAGACTCCCTTTATGGTTTCTGCTTCTCCTTAATCGCTGCCTGAATGGAAGACAAAAATGAACCTGCCCTTATAATTAGCAAACAAATAATCAGGCATAGGGGGAAGCTGATGAGAAAGTCATTCATCAGTATGGAAGTGTGGATGGCATTTAATACAGAACAGTAGACAATTCAGATGTCTTTCCCAAGCATAGAACCCTGCTGTACTGCAGTAGGGGAGCACTTGATGGCCTGTAACAGTTTTTGATATCATCAGGTTCTGTGATGGTAGGTGAGATGTGAGCTCTCACCAAATTTTTTTGTTCCTCTTGCACAAAAAATTCCCATTCCTTTCATACTGGGTGCAAGAAATGGGTTCCTGTGAAGAAGAGAATATTACACAGCCAGCAAAAGTTATAGTGTTTCAGGTTTTGTTATGTGCTTTGATTTATTATATTTTTTTCTATTTTCTTTTTGCATCACGGGTGTGACAGTTCTCTGATTGGGACTTCAACAAAAGGTTGAATGAGCTACAAGTTTTAAGCATTTAGTTTCTTGGTTCTGAGCCTGTCTTCGGTATATTATTCTGCAATCATTAATCAGTATTGCATCTAGATTTATTACTATGTTTTTCTTTCAGAAATTTGAACAAGAAAAATACTCTCTTCAGAGAGAAATTGAACTCAAGAATCGAATGTTGGAAAGCTTGAGTTTTGAATGTGACTCCCTTAAGCAACAGCAAACCATGCAACTGGATAAACAGAAAGAGCAGCTTGCCAGAGTCTATGGACAAGAAATCAGTGACCTTAAAAACAAGGTTTGACAACTAATATACAGCTAAAAGATTGCTAATAACATTTTAAGGCATATGTATTTCACTCATTGTTGCACACTTAACCGAAAACCTAAGTAGTTAAAATGTGTAGGAGTTTGTTTGGCTGGTGTTTAACAATCATCTGCATAGTTATGTTGTGAATTACATTACATTTCAAAAAGTTTACTTTTGAGTTGTATTTCTAAGGCATTTCTGTAATTTGGGCCAAAAGTATTGTGCTTTTCAATAATTTTATAATAAAATGATGCTACTGAGTTGTCAACTGTCTTTAAGTTGGAGAACCTGAAAGCAGAATTAGATGAAACCCGACTCTCAGAGAAGCAGCTGAGACACAAAGTGGATCACCAGAAGGAAATAATTGCTGCCAAATCAGAAGAACTCCATATGATGTCTGAACGTGTACACGAGACCATGTCTTCAGAAATGCTCAATCTTCAGATAGAACTCACTGAACTAGAAAATGTGAAGGTGTGTCACTCCTACTTAATTACAGCAGTTGGAAAGAAAACTCTGCACTTATGCTTGCTTCATTTTTTTAATGTTTTGTGATTATTGCTGCATTTAGCTTACTATTGAAATGCGCACAGGAAAAATAATTGCCTCAATGACTTTAATAAGCCTTTCAGATAATCTTTTCTACTAAAAGGTAGTTACTAGTCAAAAACCAGTTTGGCCTACTTTTCTTTGGATTGTTTTGGAAATTTAGTTTGTTTTTCATTTTCTTTTTTTGATTAGGCCAATGTTGAAGAAAAGCTGAATGAGCTGCAATACAGTAAAGAGCAGTTAGAACTCATGAACAGTAATTTACGTCATCAGCTGGAGCGCCTACAGGGAGAAAAAGAAGAGCAGGAGAAAGAAGTTGTTTCTTACTGTAATGCGTTAGAGGTATCTCTTAATTTTATTCAACGTTGGTAGATAATCCCTGAATTCCATGAGTTGTGGTGCTCACTTTTCAGTGACATCAGAGGACTTCTGAGAAAGGAGGTGAGAGGAATGAGGGAGAAAAAGAAGGCAGGTTAAAAAATATCCTGTGTCGGCTAGTCATGTTTGGTATGACCTGTTGCTAAATACTCTCTGTATTGGCATTCTTTCTTGGAAGTTTGTGTATGGAGACCTTTTGCATTTCAGTATTCTGCCTCTCAGCAGTGACCAGTGAAACTGTCCTGTTACAGACCTCAGTTTTATTTCAAGTTTCTACTGCTTTGGAAAATTTTGTACTGGGGTACACATGATTTGTGGCTAAATTTCACAGCAGGGCTAACAATCTCAGTACCATTAATCCAACCGATAAACATCAGAGGTTTCCTCTAGAGTTTTAGTATATTCTTGTTCGGAAGAGCAAGTGGAATCTTAAACCTGTTAGTGAAACAAAATTGATTGCCTCTTACTGACTGCAGCACTGTGCATAGTTAAGTACTGCAGTGCAATGTAATCTGTACTAAAGGCATAGGAAGTGAACGAGCTAAAGCTGTCTGATTAAATTCTTGTTTGCAGCACATCAGATACTTAAATGACTAATATCCTCTTTGCTTTAATCTAGAAAGCACGTGAAGCTAATCAGGAGCTTCAAATTCAGCTGGATCATGCTGTGCAGCAGTCCTTGGACCCTACAAGTAGAGGCAATTCTCTCTTTGCTGAGGTACAGTTATGCCACACATACCTGAGAATATAAAGAGCAGAGAAGTACTTCATAAGTTTTATTTTTTGTATTGCATTGAAAACATTAGGGTGTCTGTATCTGATATAACCAGCATGAATCTTTATTCCTCAAATGCTGTTTCACTGTTGAACTGCCTGGGAAATGACTTGTGGAAAACAATTTTTGTGCACACTCTGAAGTTGAAGAGTTAGTAAACTTTACTTTAAGTGAGTCCATTATCTTCTATCTCGATAGCTGGCTGGGACTGAGGGTTCAAGATCTGTCTGCAGTTCATAGCTCTAAGTGGATTTGTTCAGCTGGTGAGCAGCCTTTAAGGCAGAAGATAGTGTGTAAAATACTAGAAGATGCTGCTAAATGCTGTCTTTTAAAAACATGCTAGAAATGGTTGGGTATTTCAGCATCTGGGAGGGTGTCTGAATTAGTTTTTGAGTAAGAGTCCAGCTGCTATTAAATGCATAGGAAGTTATTTTGTTTTTTCGTAACACTCAGGGAATGGGTTGAATTGGTGCACAGTTATTTTTAAGCTATTTTTTCTGATGCCAGTGGACAGAACTATTCCACAGCAACACTGGAATATGTGAAATGTTACTTTGTTTAGATATCCAATGAAAAATCCATTGTACTTTATGGATTAGGCTTCAGCTGCTACAGCACTGCACTCGCTTTTATCTCAAGTTAATGACAATAGCGCATGTTTTCAACTACTGTTGGTGGAGAAGCAGTATTTGCAGAACCAACACCAATTTGTTAGGAAACATCTTGTCAAACTCGTTATCCAAGTGCCAACAAGTGTTGTAATTTTCATAGTAATAATTGTTAACAATGTTCTGTAGGTGGAGGACCGTAGGGCAGAAATGGAACGACAGCTGATCAGTGTGAAAATAAAATATCAGTCCCTACAAAAACAGCATGCATTCACTAGAGAACAATTGCAAAGAATGAAGGTATGACCGTTACTGTAATACTGCAAGGTTTCCTTGGGGTTTGATAAGTACGCAGGCTAGGGGATTTGGTTATCTTTAATTATGGTACAGTAGTCTTGGGGAGGGAAATGGGAGAAAAACAAGTGAGGTGTCGTGGTGCTACTTCTATGGAACATCAGAATTTTCATACTGTTTCTAGAACTCTAAAGTCATACTGATGGCATTATACTTCCTTTGTCAGTAGCTGTTCAATGGATAAAAGTAAAACAAGACACCTGTCAGTCAAACTAACATTGTATTTCTTTGCAATCGCTCTTTCTTTTTGACCTAATTTTTGTACCCCATGGATCATTTTTCTCTGTATGAACTGTGGTTGCCAAGTATGAATATGAAGGGCAGGTTTGTACTCATCCTCTGACCATATTGGAGATTTTTCCTCTGCCCCCTTTTTTTTTTTTTTTTTTTTTTTTTTTTTTTTTTTTTTAATGCTTGTCCGTATTTTTTTTTGTTGCCCTATGTTTAATGCAAGAATAAGTTTTATCATAACTATTTAATTAGGCTATACTTCTGTAGGTTTGGAGCCTGTTCACTAATGCTGTGGAGAACTAGTTAGCAGAGGTCATTTAGAAGACAATGGAAAGAGGGTGCCACAAAACTACCAACTGTTTTCATGGTGATCTTCTGATTTCCATCAAAAGTGAATCCTTTCATTTCAGTCATGCTTGGTCATACTTATTGAAAATAGTGCTTAAACACAGGAGTGATGATAATGAGTAGCAGTGAAGATACAGGTTTGTGTTACCTAGCTTTGGTGTAGAAGTACGTTCAAAATAATTGAAACAACTTTCTTACAGGACAAGAAAAGAACTCTTGATAAAACAAATGAGTTCTCTTTTACTGAAGTCTGACCTTGAGAGCTAAAGATTTGAGCAAGTAGAATGATGGAATAGGATCAGTTTCTTTAGTTTTCTCCTTGTAATATGATTATAAGTTAGTCACACTGAATAGTATAAGAAACATTCCTCCTGATAGTGAAGATTTTCACCAAGAGCTGAGGCAGATTGGTATCCCTGTTCTACTATTTAATGTTTTCCTTTGGAATTTGTTTGTAATCATTGTCCAAAAAATATCAGTATTGGAGATAGCTTACTAGGACTGCTGTTTTGCTTTGACTGCCATCTCAGATCTCCATTAGGACCCCCTTTGCTCTGCGTTGCATTGTGGTGATGCGTGTTGAAGCTCAGTCTGTAGTCGTGATGTGTTCATTCAGCAGCCAGTTCCCCCAGTGTAGCTTTACTTGTCAGAATGCCTGGATATGGTATTATGTGATGACTCCTGAGCAGAATGTAAGCAGGGCTCCTGTGAAATTTTTACTCTGTGTGGTGTACTTTTCCGCAGCCCACAACAGTGTCCCTTCTAATTTCTTAATATTTCTGTTCTTTGTTTTTGTGTAGAACAACTACAATTTGCAGTTGTGACAGTTAGCAAGAGGGTTTTCAGTGTAAGGGGAAAAGGTTAGGTGCCTGTGTGCTTAGGGAATGTGAGGATAGTTTTAGTCAGTTGGTGAGGAGTTAAAATTTTGTCTTGTAAAAGCTGTAAGGAGGAGATGATTTAACCTTTTTAGTTGCAGTTTGGGTACGGGATCATCAACATCCTTGACATGTAGTCAAGGAGTTGTAGTTGGGTAAATGATCTTCTCATGCTTTGTCTTTTAATCTGTGGCTTGATTTGCTTAATTTGATCTTTTTTCTGTAATGAACTTTTTGATGGACTAGAGTCTTGGTTTTTTCCCCAACTGAGAAGTTCTTGATAGTTGTGGTTTAGCTCTGATAAACAAGCCTGGGCTGTAGTTTGGTTCTAGCTGACTTGGTGTTTATGGTTTGACTGTGAAACAGTGCTGTGTGTGTCCTTGACAGTATGTTTATAGGTTTCTTAATACAGAGAAACATGACACCTCAAGACTGTTCTGTTCAATAAGTTTTCAGCTGGCCTAAAGCATTTTAGTGTCAACTTGTAGTGAAGAATGAGTGTAAGCATCCAGGGAGATTCTGTATTCAGGATTAAAATTACAGTTTGAATATGCAAACTGTTCTGGGTAAGAGGCTGACATTTTAATTCACTTAACCCATTTTTTTTGTAAAAATAACTTTTTCTCCTTTTTTTTTTTTTTTTACAGCTGCAGATGGCTACACTGCTGCAGATGAAAGGCTCTCAGGCGGAATTTGAGCAGCTGGAACGCTTACAGTCAATGTTAGAACAGAAGAATGGTGAGGTAGAAGATCTTCTTATCAAAGTGAGGCAGCTAGAAAAATTTAAGGTATGTGGTCCATCACCAAGTGGGTAAGTCATAATTGGAAACTATCACATGAGTATAAGAATTGTGAAACCTACCTGAATGCTCATGTTTGCAAAGGGATCCAAAGGCTACTCATATGTTTATTTGACTAAAGTTCTGTTTTACAGCTGGAGAAATTCTGAAGTTCAGAGAAGCTGAAAATTCTGTACCATCTAACCCTCAGTTGGGGGAAACTACCTGGGTTCCCAAGTGTAGTATCTTCAAAGTTACCCTTAGTATTTAAATTCAGTTACTTGGTTAAAGTTCACTGAGCTAGGCCATCTGATAGATTTGGGGTTTTGTTTGTTTGGGTTTTTTTCTTTTGGAAGACATAATAATTTCACATTTTTACTTTTGTACTTAAGCTTTGTCTGTTTTGAGTGTGTCAGTTACATTGGATTTACTAGATATTTAGTTCTTTAATGTGCCTTAAATTACCAGTTTAAGCATGCTCTTTTCTAGAAAAACTTCCTTGCTTAATCACCCTTGTAAAGCAGTTTCTTCTGTTATGTAACTTGACAGCATCTTGTCCAATTTTAGAAGGTGAGAAATGCATGAGAACAACCTTATGTACTGCTGTAACGTTTGTGAATATACAGGGTGAACAACTGTAGCCTTTCTTACTTAGGGATTCATTTGGTCCTGTCTTATCACAGCTCTGGAATATGAACTCAGATGTATTAGCCCATGCATTAGGATTATGCTTCCCATGATAGTGTCCTCTGTTCCGCATGTTACCAAAGTGGCATAAATCTAGGCTTAACCCGTTATATCAAGACAGACAGCCTGATTGCTTTGCCACTCTTGTCATGTGTAAGCTTGATTAGTACCTTTTTTTTGTCTCTATGCCACAAAGAATAAGGAAATTGAATGATAGATTCAAATAGCTATCAGAAGTACCTGTCGTCAGTTACTGACAGCAGCCTGTGAGATCTGTGGCACAGAATTTCATGAGTATTACTTGTTCATTAAAAACCACAAAACAACCCACCCCCAAATATCACCTGTTAATGATGTATTTTGTATGAAGTTTATTGCATTTATGGCATCCTTTACTATGAACCACCTTTCTCATCTAAAGGATGTAATTGATTTTGGGGATTTTGGCTGCTGATTTAATTTGTACTCTTTTGGGGCCTAGCTGTTGAAGCGTGCAATTAAATACTGGAAAAAATTCCCTATTAAAAGGTAACTGGTCTGCAGTGCTCTTAGAAAATCTTCTGGAGTTGAGAACTTTGCTTTTTTATTTCTTTTCCTTTCACTGATTGAGACAATTTTCAGTTTTAGTGCTATTTGACATCTGTAACAAATGAGGAAGTGCTCATGAGGAACAGCTGAGCTCCCTTCTGTGTGTTGAAATGTCTCTGTGATAAGGCTTCTCCATTGATATGCACAGAAAATTGCACCAAAGCACTAAGCTAATGTACTTCTGAAAGGTCACTATTTGACATCTTGACATTTTACTTTTTTTGTTGTCAGACTTTATATGAGAATATGGAAGAATCCAAAGTTAGCAGTGGCTCAAAAGGAGAGTCTGGAGATGATTACTACGCAGATTTACTGCAAATTAAACTTGACAACTCAAAGTAAGTACTTTGTGATCTGAGGCCCAGAAGTTGATTGCAGTCTGGTTATCTCCTAGCTACTTGGTTTTATTCTCCCTTTTTCTGTTACTATTTGTATGTAGTCCATTGACTGTATGTGCAGTTACACTGCTTGTCTCATTTTCAATAATCCTGTATAGGATGTCTTGTCATAGAACTGAGAATAGTTTGGGTTTTTTTACTTACTCTTGCAAAAGATAGCAGCAGAACTATTTATATTGTTGTTGCTTTCTTTTAGAAATGTTGTTAGTACTCCTAGATACAAGATAATTAAGAACTTCAGGAAAAAAAAACATCAAAGCACAAACTAAAAAGAAACCTGTAAGGGACCTGTATGAAGCTTCTTAAAGTCTACAGGACATATGTATTTGTCTTCTGAAAAAAGCTGGACAGAAACACTTGAAATGTTTTGTTGGACTATTAAGTTGAAATGTCTTCTTGGCTACTGAAATCCGTATCTGTTACTTAAAGTCCAGTGTTTGGCCTCAGGGCTGTTGTTAAGACCTCAGATGAAAGCATTGCACTTGCAGCAGGAGGCAGTGCTGTGGGAATTCCTGAGAAGTCTACACCTCACTGTAGTTGCTCTAATGAAAAACTGGCATGATCAGAGTATCTTAGCATTACTGAGGAATGGTGATTGAGTGCTCATGATGTGGCAGTTAATAGCCTCTGAAACAGAGCAAGGACCTCCACTTAGTATTAATATTCTTTCAGTGTTGGTTGCTTAGAAAAACACTGTTGTGTAAAGCGTTGTCAGTTACAGAAGTAGTTACATTTACTTACAGGTGAGAAAAAAAACCCAGTGAAATAGAGACTTTGGGTGGAGAAGGCTGCTCCATGCAGTTACACATTCATGTCTGCATTGTTCAGTATGCAGCTTTTTATTAACAAGCATTCTGTCTCCAGAAGTTAAACCCATAGCTGCACAGAAAGTTCAAGTGAAAAATTCCATTGTACTGGAAAGGTCTCTTTCATTTCCTGATAGTGTATAAGTACAAATATTAGGTGAAGTTTCTTAATGCTTAGTTGACTTTGTATCTGATGCTTTAATGAAAATAAAACACACCTAACCAAAAACCCAGAATAAACCACATCTGTGTATCACTTTTTTCCCATCTCAGCAAGGAAACTGAAACCTTGAAAAACGAACTATCCTTACAGAGGATGAAAGCTCTATATGAGAGCCAAAGGGTTCTGGAAGTTGAAAGGAAACTCTTCACAAACGAGAGGCATTTGCAAGCTTGTCAGAGTGAGAATATGAACTTGAGAGTTAAGTTGGATGAACTAAAAATGAAATATGAACCTGAAGGTAAATACTGATTTTGCTATTAGAGAAAAAAACATCTGGTGATCCTAACATCTACTGTTTGAACCACTTCAAGCAGGAAGGCATTGAGTTAATTCCAGATATAAAATAGCATTTCATTGGCTGCCTTTTTGATAACAATGTGCTCTGAAACATGAAGTAATAAATCCCTACATTGTTCAAGGACCTTACTTCAATATGTATACTAACACTAATTTCAGAAGACTAAAAAGTACAAATTGCAGTATTCAGAGGCTTTATGGAGTATAGCTGGATAGCCATAGTTGAGTTGATGGGAACAATTTTGCAGGAGTTTTTTTCATAGTAGTAGCAGCATGTCTTATGAAAAGCATTAGCTTTCTGAATGTAGGCAGCTGCATTCAGCTGCCTGACAGTTTTGTTCAGGGCATGTAGAGGAAAAACAATTTAGTAGCTCAGGTTAATGTGAATTAAGTTTTGACAACAAAGGTCCACCTGAAAAATGGCTGATACCTGGGTGTGTGTGTAAATGGCAGTTATAGCTTGTGGAGGAAGACGAATGGGGAACCAGATGGATGAATTAGTTTTGTAACTTGTCCATGCCCAAAGGACTGAACTTTAAATTCTTATTGTGGAAGTTTAACTCAGCAGGCTCCAATATGGAAATAAAATAATGGAACATATTCCTCTAGTTCAGCCTGTCTCATTAAAAGCCTTGGTTAAAAGGTAATGGGGATGGAGAGAGATTTTAGTCTTTTTTCAAGCTAACTTGTATTGGGATTTTACTTGCTAAGAGATTATATGAGTGAGACATACTTTAAGGAATGTAAGTCATCTCTTAAGAATTATTCCATGGTCTTTAGTCATGTAAAATATTTTAAGTTTTGTTATGAACATATTGGTGGACAAGTTAACTCCAGCTTGACTTGTATATTCTTTTTTTTCTTAGAATTAGCTAAAGGCACTAGAATTAAAAAGAGGAGGGAGAAGATTCCTGTGGATATTACTTGTGAATACTTAGATAGCAAAAATACTTCAGTAAAAGAAGCTGCTGTCATTCAATTGCCAAGCAAAGAAGAAACAAAGAAGACTTCTGAGAACTTGGAGACGAATGATGCTTCTCCAAAAAAAACATGCTCTTGAAGCACCACCAATAAACATAGCTCCTCAAGCAACACAAAAAGTAGCTGAACATGAAAAAGAAAGAAAGAGGGTTAAGATTAAAGATGAGAGTCATGATGGCTTTACTTCATATAGCAGAAGTGGAAACAATTCCTTGACTTCATCTGCCTCCAGGTCAGTGTCCGCTTCTGTCTATGGTCAAGGCAATCAGCACAGACCTGCATCTCTTTTCTTTCGCTGCATGAACTGTGCTATCCACTTCTTTATCTATTTCCTCAGTATTGCATGCAGTGTAATTCCTCAGCTTCGTCTGCCTACATTGAACCTCTCAATGCCTTTTAGAAAGACTAAAATAACTAATGGAAAAGACTCTTGAAACTGTAATGATCTTTGAAATAACTTTCCCAATACTTGAAGATATTTAAGGTGTGCAGCTGGCAGAACAGCTCGCTCTGTTTGCTCTGACTTCAGAAATGGGACTCTCTTCTTGGTGCCTTCAAAGCTGCCATACACCGGTGTTACATGTTAGTGTAACAAAGGCAATAGGTATCGTGCTTCAGCTTCATACCTAATTTCAGCCTTCATCAACTTTCAGATTTAGCTAAAAGCCTAAAAATATTGAAATTACATAATTCTTAACCTGAACTGAATTTACAGAACTTGCATTGTGCAAGATAATAAACAATTGTGCTGTTTGTGTTGTCAGACAACTGATTGCCATAACCTGGATACATGATAGCTAGAAACAGAACTGCTAAATTAAGATCAACTTTTTCACCTCAGTTAAGAATTGCAGTTACTTTTTTTATAGATGTTCCATTAATTTAGAACATCTTGGTAAAAGGAATGCTGATTTCATCTCTTATTTTCCACCAGATGCTTTTGTATTCTGTTCATATCCAGAGTCTTTGTAAACCATGTTTGAGTGTTTGGGGTAGGGGAGAAAAAAAGCTGGGATAATCTAGGTATTTTGAGCTTAAAACTGCTAGTAAATCAGTTTATTGAATGTAGAATGGTAGCAGCTTCAGAGATGGAGGAAGACCTAATACATGCACATCTGTACAGTATATCCAGAATTACTGGCATTCAGAAGTAACTGGATTGATATTTTGGCTCTTGGATCAATTATTCAAGGTTGCGTTGGATGCAGTTAACAGATGTAGAGTAACCAAACAGTGCACCCTTCTGAAACAGCGTGGAAAGAATACAGCAGAACTAGAAGTTCAAGCAGCTGTATCAAAATGTGGGGGCTATTACCGAGGAGGAGAGATCAGGGAGGTCAAACATAGGTGGTGAAAGTTGAGAGAAAAGATTGGATAATTTAGTGATGGTATTATGTTTTGACAGTGTTATGTACACCTGTGGGAACAGGTAGCATGGAACCTGGCTGTGAAAAGTTTGTATCATTGTAGTCTTTTCAGAAAGGAAGATAGTGTATGCTGACAGGAAGGTGTTGGAAACAGCCTAGGAGAACTGAAGGGGTAAACCTGCTAGAGGAGAGCAAATTGTGTTGTGGCACTGATGTTTGAAAGTGAAGTGAGTGGAAGAAGTAGAAGAAGAAGATGAAGCCATAGTTGAGAGGGAAGATTCTAATCTTGCACCCACTGCAAATAAGGACCAAAGCAGAAATTAGTGGATTTCAAAAATCTCCAGCACAAAAAAAGTGACATAAAACTCCATGTACACTTTTAAATTTGTTTTCAGTGGTGATACTAACCTGTAAAAGGCAAATTTAGGCAGAATGTTCTGTTCATTAACACAATCAGAAACACGTACTAAATCTGCAATTAATGATGTGTAAAATAATATTGAGGATGCACTTGACCCTCTTCTGTATGATTTGTTTTGAAATAGGGAGTCACAAAACAATGAACATTGGAAAGGTTGAGTTTCTAACTAACAAAAGAATCTCTGGACTGTTCTGTGATGGAAATGGCCAAACCCTGTGTAGGAATACAGCTAAAGGCATGATAAATACTAGCAATTTGAGTGGGAATGTGAAGGAGGAAAACAATTGGCTTGTGCATGGTGGATAATTCAGTGTTTCACCTTTAAGCAAAATGTGAGGTTCCCGGTGGAGGCTATTTTTGTAACTGGAGTAGTTTTCCTGTCTGTCTTGGTCAGTATTGGTTCATGAGAAGTGGCATTGAAAGACCCATAGTAACTGAAAGGATCGTAGACTTCCTCTCTAGAGAATGGTGTCTGAGAAGCTTTATCAGCTTAGCTTAGGCAGTGAAGAAGTGGTCAGAAGTCATCTGTATGGATGGCATATTTCCTTGTTCAAAGAGTCTCTCGCTTGCTGATGCTATTTAGCAAGGTAAAGCTAGATCACTTTGCACTAATACAACACATCTGCAACATGTGTCTGCGATTTGTGTGTACTTAAAAGTTTAAAGCAAATAAACCTTTATTAGATGATGGTGCTGACTAGGCTATGATATGTGTTAAGAGCCCAGCAGTTGAGACAAGACTGAAGTATCTAGGTAATTAATTGCTGTTGTAATTCAGGCAATGCCAAAGTTATAGGTAATTGGCCAGCTGGTCAATAAAGGATACATCTCCGCATTGAAATGCTTTTCTTCACTTCCAAAACTGCAGTGGCAAATTACAGCCCTTGCTGCCCAGCATAGTTGGCACTTAGGTTTGAGGCTTTTTGCTGCTGTTTGATCTAAAGAAGGGCTTGGATGCTGAAAGCAGCTGCAGATTGTTGTGGGCTGCTCACTAGAGGCTCTTGAGACTGGCAGAAATCCACTAGGTCACTACAGAATTGCTTGAACAGGTGTGGTGATGAATTAGCATAGGATTTGTGTTCGTATGTAAAGCGTTGTTTAATTTGGAACTTCATTTTCCATAACTCGTTCTGCTTTGGAAATAACTGTGTGTAATAGTCAGTTGTGGATGGTTTGGTTGAGCAAATCCCAGTCTATCCATTTGTTTTTATGATCCATTTGTGTGTTTAAGTAATTCTTAAAACATCTGATTGTGCACAGATGTCTAAATACTGGCTTTCACTTAGCTCTTTAAGAGCAGTGTGGCAGTTCTATTTCCATTTACAGCAGAATTAAACCATGTCAGGCGGTCATTTTGAACCTGCAAATTTTCCAAGAGCTTTTCAGTTAAAAGGCATAAAGACAAAGGCAGAAGTAGTGCAGAACTAGGTTGGTACCTAGTATATTGCTTTAAGTGTAGTCCTTTTTCTTTTTTTTTTTTTTTTTTCCTGTTTTGGTGGTTGAAGGGAATGTGCTTGTCTTCATGTTTGTATTAGTGTTGCTGGGTCTTTTCACTTGTAGTTTTGCTTTTGTGGGCTTGATCCTTGTGCATGGCACAGTCACTATTGTGTTGTTTTTTAAAGGCTAATCCCAAACAGTTAACACAATCAGTAACCTTTGCCAAATGCTTCAGTGACAAGGTAGGGGAAAGGCTATACTTGAAGTGATATACTTGAAGGACTGATATGAAAATGATTTATTTTAGTTTCATTCTTAAACACTGCTTACTCTGTCTTTGCATATGGATTATTTTGTCTGCCATGGCTTGTTGATTTTGCCTAAAACTCTTATTGTAGCCTTGTTTTTTATTAACTAAATATGTATTTAGAATGGTTGCTTTGCCTGTAGGTTAACAGCTGAATCCAGATTTGAAACTACAGAAGAAGAAGAGAAGAAAGAAAATAAAATTACGACTGAGAAGAAAACACAAAAGAAAAAATACACAACGTTGTATGTTTCTTCTAAGCCATCTTCTGAAACACAATGTGCTCAGCAATAAAACTACATTTCTGGGAGGAACCTGAGCAATTTAGAGTCCTGCTTAAGTAAACATATGTCACAGAAAAATGTCCAGGTTCCTAATTTAGTGAACTGCCTTGTTTTATGAAGAGTATGATCACATGAATGACAGTTGCACTACTGATACCTTAACTTCCCAGAGGGCACCTGTTAAGTTCCTTGGTGATGTGACCTGAAGTGTTGCCTTAAGTCTTGATTTGAAGTCTCTACATGTGTGTGATTTGAAGCATAGTGCTCTTCTGAAAGATCAGAAATTTTGTTATATGATCAGGCAGGGGTCAACCCTGAGCAGGACAGACTAGACAGTGTTGAGATGCAGAACTCAACTAAGTCATAGTCCTGAATTCCTTTCAGTTCCTGAATGCATGATTCTTAATGTTTTTCCCCTAATGTGTAATTCAGACTGACCTGATTGCAGAGGTGCATGTGAACCTTTTTATGCATCTTGTGGGATAGTATTCTTTTGAAACTATAAATTCTTGTACTAACAATGAAATTAAAGTTTTATTTCTCTTCCTTTCTAAAATGTAGTTTACATTGCATTTCAGGCAAAGCATTTATTAATGTTAATTTTTTGATTGAGAGGTGAAATATTTTGTGTAGAAAATTCTGCTTAAACAAAATTCCACTCAATAAAAGCTAAGAAGTCATGATGCATATGCTGTGTGTTATTGTGTGGTTAGGAGACATCTTAATTTTCTCCAGCTGTCTGATCACATTTCATGCAGCACAATTCTGAGGAAAACACCTAAGGAAGTTGCATGGATTTTTGTCGTTGTTTTCAGCATTCATATGGAAGTCTAAGATGACTTAATTTGACTCATACTATAGTTAAACTACCTCTACTGAATGGGTTGCCACTTTCTGACTACAAGACTCAGTAGTTCAGCTGAAAGCACTTTAATGTTCCTCCTTTTAAATGCATTATGAAAAAGATATCTTGAGGAAGAGTCTTGCAACCCAGTGGTTTTTAGGTTTTGGCAGCTGGGTACTTTGCAGAGGCATGTTAGCATTCCAGTTAAACAGATGCAATGTCAAGCTCATACCACATACTATTAGTTGGCACCAAGAGTAAGCAGCCTGTGCAGGGAATTATTTGTTGTGTTCTGGATTTGTCAGATCATTGTTTCATTTGGTAGTTTGCACTGTAGTAGTGATGCTGACTAATTTTCTCTCCACCAGAAGACTGCTAGTTTATGAACAAACATACCTTACAAATAGTGTCTTGAATGAAGTAATTTTTTATAGGCATGTTGTCCTGTGTTAACACAGCCTGCTCTCACAAGCCCCCTTCTCCCTACCCAGAGGAGAGGGAAAGTAACACAAAAAATCTCAAACTCTGGGTTTAGTTTTATTGGAGTTGAGATATTACAGTGCACAATTCCTTTAGCCTGTTGCAGAAAACATGCAGCAAAATGCAGAAGCAGCAGCAATAGGCACTGATAAAATGGGTACCCCCAACCCCGAAGCAAGCAGCAGTCTGCCCAGCGGAAAAGCCCAACAGCCTGAAAATGAAGCAGCAACTGGAACAGGAAGGCTCTCATGGTACAGTCTGAACTGCAAGCCCCAGGATACTTTGCTCCAGTCAGCACTTCCATTTTGAAGCTGGCATGATGGCCGTGTGGTACTGAATAACAGCAGCACATTCAACCCAACCCATGACACAGCCTTACTTCTCTAGGCACATGTTAGTGGCTGTCCTCTGCTGAAGACAGGATTTTAGGGTTGCTGTGCATGCTTTACTCTGGATGCATTTTCCTCTTGAAGGAAGTTTTTTGTTGCTCAATCCATTTGTTAAGTTTTAACTGGTAGTTTTTCAGACACAGTCAGATGAGGAGACTGTTTTAGCTGAATTAGGGGAAAGTTGTAGTAGGTGCTAGTAACTAATGAGTTGCAAAAGCATCATCATGAAAGTCTGATAGGAGGAAGCAACAGCAGATGTGTGCTGAGAGCTGGCTGTGGGGGAGGGGGACAGCAGGTGGGAAGCAACAATGACTTCAGAAGCTGGTGTTCTTAGGGCATTTGTGGTGAGTTGGCATAGTTAGAAAGAGGAGGTCTTGAGCTCTGAGGTGGGGAGAGAGCGTGTCCAATGTGTGATACTATTTAGATTGTCTTGTACTCTGCAGAATCAGATCTGTCGGGTACAAGAGATTTCAGAGTATCAGAAAAGCAGAGAGTAATCTCTTTGACTAATTTCATGATACAGTAGAATTGTATTACTTAGGCTTCTCAGACCTGCATCATGAAGCATGCTAGAAAGGAACAATTTTCCTTAGCATTTTTTTTATTACAGGGAAACATAATGATGAAGACCAATGTACAATAAGATGATAAATGCAAGCCATGACCTTTAGGTGATTTGCTGTAGCAGGGATTCAGAGAAGTAAGGGAGATAGTTATCGGTTAGGAAGTTAATAATCAAAATACATAGTGAACTAAAAGATGAAATAGTTAAGCATCATAGATACCATGAAGTGGTTATTCCTTGGAGAAGAAAGATGAAACATTGTAGATGGTATTTATCTGAGTTGCTCAGAATCTAGCTTACTTTAATAAACACAATGTGAATTTCAATGTTACTTTAAGGGGGAAGGTAGCTAAAAAACCTAGCTAAAGCCTTTTGCTAAGCTCGTCAGCAGACACGATTGTGAGTAGGGCAACTCCAGCAAATCTGTGGTAAAGTGCAAGGTGGTTTTCCTTTAGAAACAGGTACCAGAATTCTCTGTGCCATGAGACAGACTGGCAGTCTGTTCCTTTCATGACTGCTGGTTAAAATCAAGAACTGGCATGTCATGTGCTATCAAAAATATCCTGACGGATGTAGCACAGCGCTGCTCAACAGCTTTGGTAAACAGTAGTTGCCAAGTGGCCACGTAATATCCAGAGGACAGGATTGTAGTAAGCAGGAGATAATGAAAGGATAAATCTTTTAAAGCATTTTCTGTTGCCTTTTTTTAATTTCCAAACTGTAGGTAAAGAACATGAATGAAGGTGCTGTACTTGTATTCAGCTTGATATTTGTCCTTAATTCAAATTACAAACAGTTTGGCTTGATCCTTGCACATCCAAAATGTTTCTATGTAAGTTAGCTCACACAAGAGCGTATGTGAAAGTGAAGTATGTTAATATACAAGAAACTGGGGTTTGAGGTTCAGTCTTGTCCAATCAGTCTTTAGGTAAGTGCTGCTTTGTTTAAAAGGAAACTCTTCTACTTTTTTTTTTTTTTTTTTCCTCCAAAGGTAAAATGATAAGAGTAAAGCAGGAATGATTTGAACTGTTGTGGGTTTACCTTCCCTTCACTTGTCCTTTGAGGGGTAGTCTTTTATGAAACCAAATCCCCATTCCAGGACAGGTTAGATGAAAGAAGTTTTAAAATGTAGTGTCATGTGGTGTCAAATGTTTAAAATCTGATTTTGGTGTCATTTAAGAAATGAGGCCCCTTTCAGAATGGAACTAACCAATGTCTGGAGGTTGTTATTGTGGCTGGGCTTTGCACACAGTAGCCTTCCAGCTTAGATCTTAAATTTAGGGGTGGTGCAGGAGAAGACTGGGGTGGTTTCACTCCTTTTTGCCTGCTTATGTGTTACAGCCAGTGTAACAGCAGCAGAAACACCCAGCTTGAAATTCCCCTCCCCCATGACACTGGGGTAAAATATCTTGGGTTGAGAAAAGAGGAAGGAAGTTCAGAACTGCAGCAAATCTCACAGAACCCTTGCAGCTGCTTCAGCCTGCCTGCCAGTCCTTGGTGACAGCAGCTGATCTTGCTTCCAGTGCCTTTCTTACCCATCTTGAAGACTGTGTTCTGTGAGTCTTGGTTTCCTTGCTGGTGGGCATCCTTCAGAGCCTCACGGATTCATGTAGGATGGCGAGATGGCAGAAGGTGGAGAAGACTGGCGTGGGTATGTACCTTAGTAAACTGCCATTTGAGTTTTGTCTTCAAACTTCTGAACAGGATGTGGGTAGGTGTTTTCTCTGCTGTGATAACACACTCCACTTCACCATGGTGGGTTAATTGACATGATCTTTCAAACGGAATGACAAGAAGTACCCAAGTATTAGCTTGGGAGATGCCATCACACGCACTTCTCTCAAGTCTTGAACTCTTGCAGTAATGTAGCTTTTTTTCACCTTGGTATTTTAGAAACAGACAGAGTAAGTAGGAGGCTGTAAAGTGAGTAGTAAAATGAGTAGCAGATAGAAGTTAGGGGAGACAAATCGAGGGGAAGAGGAACCCTACAGCTGTTTCTGAGAGACTTGACAGTATTACAGAGAAACCTGTATGTGAGCCTGTAAGTAGAACTTTTTTGAAGGAAGGTCATCTTCCAGCATAATGTTTTCTTAAAATGAGCAAGGTTAACTTGCATGAGGAGGGACTAAGTTGCTGTTAGGAAAAAAAAAGACCTTAAAAATAGGTATCAAAGCTGAAGCACCTGAAGTAAATGTCCTGCTGCAGTTAACTGCAGGTTTTCAGTACAGAAGGCTGTTAATCTTGTGCTTATGTTTTACCTCCTAGTGCATAGTTATTGATCTGGAGTCCCCAGATTCTTCTAAAGACATTTTTATTTCAAAGTGACCATAGTATTTCGTGGTATGTATTCCAAACAAAAACCCCACCCAGCTAGCTTCACAAAATAAAATGAATCATCAAGGAATTAATAAGAGAAAAATAATGTCTTCCTGTTCAACTTTCATTTGCAGCAGTAGAAGAGTTGTGAAATAGAAGCAGCTTGTTCTGGTGGCAGTTTGTATTACAAAATGAAGGGTGTAAATATTTTGTTTCAATTTTGCCTTTTTGCACTTGACTTCCTGAAAGCTGTTGAATTGGGAGAGTATGACTGGCTTTATTGGATGTGGACTCTATCCCTCTCCTAGTGTTACCTTTCATGTGGATAAAAGTATTTGATACAAATCAGTTACTCATAGGAATAATCTAATGAAGATTCACTTGTCACAGCTTTTTTAAAGGAACATTTTGGGTCAGGGTGAGTTTCATGTAATTATAAAAAAGACTTGCTCATCATCTGCTATAATGTTTAACATTATAGGGCCCAAATAACCTAATTTAAGTAGTATTCAGCCTGGAGAAGACTGGGGAGACCTAACAGTGGACTTCTGGCAGCTGAAGTGGGCCTAGAAGAAGACTGGAGAGGGACTGTTTGCAAAAGCATGCTGTGATAGGACGAGGGGCCATGGTTTGAGATAAGACATTCAGACTGGATGTTAGGAACAAGGGTAGAGGAACACTAGAACAGGTGGTTGAGGTAATTGAGGCCCCATCCTTGGAGATACTCAAGGTCAGGCTCAACAGGGCTCTGGGCAACCTGATCTAGTGGATGATGTCCCTGCTGACTGCAGTGGGGTTGGACTAGATGACCTTTGGAGATCCTTTCCAACCCAAACTATTCTAGGACTGTATGACTATATATACTAGTGGTTTTAAACATTTAGAAAAAAATTTTCCCCCACATACTCTTTCAGTGGACTTACCTTCTGGGTTTCATCAGTGGTGTCCCCCTCAGTGTGCCACAGCCCCTGGTTGTGATCTGTCACCTGTTCAACAGGTGGTCAACCACACTTTGCTTGCTGTGACATTTTCTTTTGTAACCTTATAGTGGATAAGACCTCCCAGGATGCAAAAAGCAAGCCTGATAGAGTAGTTGCTGTGGTACCTGAATTGTGCAGCAAGCCACACTTAATGAAAACAGTCTTGTGAAACCTCTTAGCTCATAACCTAAGTCCAGTGAAGTTTGTTTTCATGCATCCTACCATGTGTTTTGATTGAACAAGGCACTGCACTTTTTGATTGAAAGTGCCACATTCAGAACATGCAGATTTGCACAGCACTAGTCTTTTCTAGTTAAAAGAATGTTTATTTCAAAATAGTAAGATTTTAACTGAATTATGAGTGTTTTTAATGCACTAAATGAAGTAATACAAAATAATATTTAATGGCAGTGTTTTGATAAAGTTTAAACTGCCACAGATACAACAGAAATTCAGGACATTTTTACAAAGTCTGTTTGATATGTCAGTGGACCAGTGCTGAACAAGTGTTCTTGCTCTTCAAATACTGCCAGCTTGAATAACTATGACACTTATTTTAGAGTGCTATGAGCTGCGTGTGGCTTGTAGATGAAATCAGTGCCATCGTATTCTGTATTACTGTGTACAGGCACTGCCTGCTGAAATAAGGGTCTGCTACAAAGTACATTTCTCCTCTCACCTACCTCCCGTACAAGACTGTTGTCATCTTTCCCCAAGATACATAAGGCAGGCTTAAAACATATGAACAAACTTGAGTTTGCTGACTATAGTCCAACTGTGAAGTTGACAGACTTTTGGAGTAATAGTTTGGAAGCTTAATGACTGTATAGTGCTGTTTAGGCTTCTGTGTTTTCTTTTTTTTTTTTTTTTTTTTCTCTTTTTTCTTGCTTTCAAGTCTCCGATGAAGGATCTCATGTTGAATTCAAAGTCTTTTATTTAGAAGCATGCCTGATGCCTTGTTTCCACTGATGAGCAGTTTCAGCTTAAGAGTGTTGGGCCCAGTTTGGGATGAGCAGTAGTAGGCTGAGTACATGTGGAAGACCACAGAATCCTCTGGTTATGGCAAAATTCAGGCTATGTGCCCACTTCTGTATTGTACTTACTGAAATAGAATACTACAGATAGCTGATACTCAGCTTTGCACTTGGAAAGCATACTCCTGATTGATACATGAAGCTTGTTCTGAGACTTGAATCATTCCACACATAAATGTATCCAACTTTTAGGGACTGTACAAGACAGCAAAGTCATGGTAGGCTAGTGGGTTTGGATGAATGTTCCTAGTAAAGGGCAAGATGAAAAGTGTTTGAAATCTGCCTGGACCTTGAAGAAAATATCTTATATGTGAAAAATTTACGAGGTGGTGTAATAGTATGTTGACATGCTAAATTTAACTATCAGATTCAGTCTGCTACTGCTAAATCTGAAAATGGGGATTTGTTGATTTGAAGCATAAGTTGGGGGAAGGAGAGGAGTGCTTGACTTGTTTGAAACTGTAAAAAAGTCTGTGTTCAGCCTGGCTGCAAATTGCTGTGACTGGCTCGTCTGATTTCATCTGCTAAAGACCTCTGAAAATTTACGTCTCTGTGAAATCTAAAGAGATTGAGCTGTAAGGGAGGCAGAGCTTTGTTCATGGTAGGTTGCCTACTCCACAAAATGCAACATCTGAACTCAACAGACTGTCCTAGCTGCTTGGGAGATCACAAAAGGTAAAATGAGGTAAGAGGAAGACAAAGCTGGGAAAGGAATCTCTTTATCCATGGTCTTTCAGGGAGAGAAAAATAGCACAGTTAAAGACTGTCTTCTTTGTAAACACTTCTAAGTGCTCTACTATTCTATGAAAAGCTGAAATGTTGAAAACAGTAGCTTCATATAGCTAGTTTGGTGTGCCAGAACTTGATGGTTCTTATAACCCATACTGGCTTTATTGTGTTTAAGAAGGAAAACAAGTAGCTCAAGTCAGCTCAAACCTCCACCTGGCACGTGAAGAAATCTGTTTTCAGTTGTATCTGAGATAGCAGCTTGTTATCTGAGAACTCAAGAGTTATGCTTTGCTGAGAATGATTTGCAATAAATAAAATTAGCCTTTAACCCACCCTGAGCCTTGGTGCATGCCTCTGACCTGTGAAATATTCACGAGAACTGTGTCCATGTCATGTTCACTGAGGCATACCTGCTCTGTGAGATTTAAGGGTAGACCCTCAACTCACAACAGTGAAGAAACAAATGTTATAGGTTTATTCCCAGAAATCTAGAACTCTTATTGGGACTGCATAATATTTTCACAGGAGGTTTGTCGGTATCCTTTGCTGAATAATTTCCCCCTGCTTTCATGAAGAGAAAATGGCAGCAGAACACAAAGAAGTGATCTGTAAGGGAAGAAGGTGCTACTTTTACACTGCTACTCATAAAAGTAGGGCTGCAATATTCCAAAAATTACAAGGAAAAGGATTCTAACTGAGACTGTTCATTAGAAATATGCAAAACACTTAATGAGTTACTGTGTAGAAATCACTCCAGATAGTCTTCCTGTTATGGTAAAGTGAAATGAAGAGCTGGTCCAGCAAAGCTATAGCTTGGGTGTGGGGGTGGGAAATCCATTTCTTTCTAAGTGGAAAGATGGAAAGTAGCCAAGGAAACCATCTTGAAGCATGCTTGTTACTAAAAGGCAAGTCTCAAAGCAAAACCACATAATGCCTGCGTTTGTTACAAAGAACAGGACAGGCACTTCACACGACAGAAAACAGACAGGGAAGAGAGGTAGGAGGATGAGGCTGTTAAATGATTTTAGTGCTGCAGCTCTGTGGGGTTTTCCTGCTCACCACTCCCATCTTGCATTATCTTACAGTGTAATCATGTGAAGAGCAAGAATCAGGGCTTTTAATGTGCACCAGTACTGAGGGGGCGATTCTGCTACCCGGATTACTCTGAGCGATCTAGAATGTTTTGTGCATGAACGTTCCCAAATGAGCTGCAAAGTACGACTTTTTAAAAAGAATTTTTTCTGCTTGTCATTTAAATTGACACAAATTCATAAGATGTTAATTGTGCCTCTGTCTCAATCTACAACTGTTTGAATTAATTTTAACAGGAATCCTACTCTGAACAAAGAGTGACTGTTTCACTTGCCTTGTGTGTGGAATGGCAAGAGAAATGTCCTCTAGCAATTTTCACTGCTCTGCTTTGGAAAGCACAACATACCAAACAGCTTGTTGTGTTGTATAGTAAAACCTCTCATGAAGTTTCCACTTAGTCATTCAGAAAAGTCTTAGCTGATACAGCCACTTCCTTTGTCAGTTTGTTACTGCACTTTTCAGTACATTAATTGCCATTAAATGAAGTGTTTGAGAGAGCAAACCCAATCTGCACTGTGAATATATGACTTGTTAACTTGCATCTGTTATTTTGAGACAAATACAACTGTAAGGAGAGCAGTTCATAGTTTGAAACAGAAAATACATGCTAGTCAACAGTAATTATAATCTGTGTGGACATTTCAAGTGAACAGTAAGAGCACAGACACCCTTCTCCCCCAAATACTCTGATGGCAATATTTCTGTAAGCATCACAGTAACTAAGAAGGGTGGTTTGCTATCTTCCATTTCTTGAAATCTGTGTCAAGACTAATTGAAGGAAGCCAGTCAGGATATAACACATCTACTATTAAATTTGATTTTGTGACAAAGTGTCTTCAAGAGTCTCTTGAATAAATGTCTGGATCTGGACAGCAGAACTTCCCTTTGAAGTTTTGTTTTTTTTTTTTTTTAAATTAATTTTTTTCCTGCCCCTTAGGTTTAATGATCCAAGCTCTGCTCTGCCCAGCCAGGGGGAAGAACTGGTGGGAAAGCATCTTTATGTCAGCCAAAACCTCCCCAATTTTTGGTCCAATAACCCTCTTAATTAAACCTTGAATGACTTCTAATTTCTGTTCTAGAGCTGTAAAGAAAAAACAAATGCACTTTATGGAACTCCTGGAAAATGAAGATGATGAATGTATTTAGCTTCATGATGACTTCAGGCATTTGCATGAACAGCAATTTAATTTGAGACTTCAAACATAATTTTAAGTAAAATGTTTAGGTAAAATATGTCATTGGCCTACCTTTTGGCTCAATAATGATGAATATCATGCTTAAGAAGCCTGAAGGGGAGAGCAAAAGGAACGCAGGAATATACTCTAGGGAGACTCACCTTTCTAGATAATTTTTTTCCCTAGTCCAAAGTGCTGTGAGTTTGGATGCTGTGGATATGTGGATGGATTGGGACATTGTCATGAGAAAAGGAAGAAAATCCTACTGACTGATATCTTGCCTGCGAGCAGAGGTCATGCTAGTAGCTCATGTGCTGTTCCTACTTGTATTGTTTAATTGTGGTTCCAGGCTCAGATATTTCAGTTTCCCTGTGTGATAATAGCTTCATCAGCCATATCTACTCTGTAATGCTACTGTAAAATTGATAACTAAGCTCGTGAAGAAAAATACACAGAAATAAGTACTTGCCATGGCAGCCCACATCCTGTAGCCCTTGAAGGCAAAAAACTAGTCAAGAAGCTTATTTTGTTGAATTCTCTCTGAAACTTAGCTGTTTTTTAACCACATATAGATAAGCTTCTGATTAGAATGCTTTGAAAGTCTGCTGCTCCTATGTTCTTTTCAGAGTGGTTAAATACAGAAAGTGACAACATTTTCTACTGTTCCTGTATAAAACAGAGTTTCATGTTAAGATGAAGCATCTAAACCTAGGGAAGGATTCAGTAAATCCAGTTTTAATATGCATCTCTGCACCCCCTCTCACCACTGTTGTGAGAAGTTTCTGCAAACTAGGCTGCATGGTTTAGTTGTTGGGTGGGTTGGATTGGTTGATGGGTTGGACGCGATGATCTTGAAGGTCTCTTCCAACCTGGTGTATTGTATTATTGTAAATTCTTAGACAAGCAGTTTAACAATTCTGCAGCACAATGACACAAGCAGCACAAGTTATACATGGAAGAGCTGCATTTAAATAGATGCTCTTATATCCTGTGCAGACCAATTGCTATGAATATGTTGTTTCAATGCATACACTAGGGTTTTTGTGTTGTTTTTTCTCAGCACTGGCCATTTTCAACACCTTTGCATTTTCACAAGAGTTTATGTAATGGCAACAGCTGGAGGCTTTTCACAGAAATATGTTTTTGTTTGTTTATTTGAATGTATTTATCCTTGTATCAGAATCCATGTGTGTTTATTGAAAAAAATTTTTGGTCTTTTAATTTCTCAGCAATATACAACTTCAAAGGCACAGGACTACCACAACTACCTCTACAGATTGGTGATGTGGTTCATATCTTGGAGTCCTGTGAAGGTAAGACAGTTGCCTTCAGGCTGCAGGTATTCTTTTACTTCATGGCAATTTCCTGTGTTACTTAAGTGGTTGCCTAACACTCTTATTTTTATTGGTGGTGGCGTTCTATTTTGAGGAAGAACCTATTCATTCTTGGAGAGGCAAAATCAGAAATGTTAAAGCACACATTAGGGTTTTTCTGGGAGGCTGTGGGGGATTGTGAGCCTCGGACTGAATGATTGAGAAATGAGAAACTGCTAGGAGAGATGAAATGGGAATCACCTGCCGTGGCTTAACAAGTAACTCTAATAGATGAGATAAGAGCCAGCTGTGCTGCCTTAATAAGTATCACCAGTGAGTAAGCAGAGAAGGTCGTTAGCCAATCCCCAACTCATCAAGGTGAATGTAGAGTTTATAAAATTCATTCCAGACTGTAATATACCTCATGGAAGTTATGTTAGATTTGATTCAAGTTGTAATGGAGTACACTTTTGCCTCTAAAGATTTGTTGCTAAGAGACATTCAGCATCCTAGTCATTCTACAGCATAAGATAGAAACCTATAATGCTAAAGTCATTTGAATGATGGAAACATTTCTGAAAACCACCCAACTGATTGAGCATGCTAAATAGCAGAAGTTCAAGTTCAGATAGTTGATCTAAAATAATGTAGTAGGTATGGTGATACCAGAACAACTGGCATAAGTGAAAAGAACCATGTACAAGCAGCAGCAGAACAGGTAAACAGAGGACTCTGTGCAATGGTGAAGCTAGCGTCATTGTGGATACCACATTGATAGTGTCCTCCTCCATACTGATTTGATCTGTACCCTTCCAATCTGACTGAATTCTCTTGGTTAGGAAGAGATATGTGTTATGTTTTTTGAGTGTGGGGCTGTTAAATTCTGTTTAAGATTATCTGTGCTTGCTATGTAAGTCTTGAGGTAGACCACATGGTCCAATGTACAAGTTATGCTGATATACTTCCTGATATCCACTTTACTTGTATCTGTATATTTTTGAAGTAACTATTAATTTACAGATATCCTATATTAGATAGTTCATATGTGAAACAACACCCCTGACTTTACTATATGCTTTTTTTATGCATGTGTTTTGTCATACTAAGTGCACTCTTTCTTCCTTTTAGATTGGTACAAGGGTTATCTAGTAAGACATAAAGGATCAGAGGTGAGATTGTGATGTTCATTCCTATGGGACTGTTTTTCAGGAATCAGCTCATAAAGTATTTTAAGGTTTTTATACTATCTCTCATCAGATACTCTTATTCTGATCCTTTTGAAAATGATTGCAATGATCAGCATTTGTCCTGGACAATATTGGTAAATATTAGAAGTAAGGATAGGGAGAAGCAATGTGTTTGTTTCTGCACTTTTTTCCCAAGTACTCTTTAGGTTGCATTCAATATAAACAAATCCCCTGGGGCATACATTCTGGTGCTTTGTTTGCCACTTCTTGGTGAGCACTTTCCTGCATGGCCCTAGGTAGTACAAAGATCATCTCAGTTGCAGTTGTGTTACATATACTTTGGAGGGATAAGAATTTATGACTTTACTGAGTGTCTTCCTCCTTTGTGCACTGCAAATGAAAGATGATTCTTTTTCTTTAAGGAAGTTGAGTCTTAGGCACAGTATTCTTGGTGCTTCAAAGTAAACTTTGTCGCCATTTCAGTCAAAGCGCTTTCCTCTGCTTATTGATATTTCTTTCATTATATGCACTGATCCTGTATCATCATTGCTCCTTTAATTTGATGATCAAGTTGATTATCAATGTAGACTAAATTAGACTGCATTTTTTCTCTTAGATTGAGAAATGTATGGGCTGATGCACAGACAGAATGTTTCTTTACTCTATTTTTCACTGTATGTAATATTTTCTGGGAGGATGGAGTGGAAGATGGTGTTTCTTATGAAGAAACAGAATTCTATGCATGCTGTTTTTGCAGAAAACAACAACAAAACTTTATTGTCTGTCAAATATTCATCTAAGCTGGACAGAAAACTAGACAGGCAGCATTTTATCTGGGGATTACAGTTTTTGTTCATAGTCATGGTTTTATGAAGAAAATTTAGAAGTGGGTTTTGCAAGACTCTCATTTGGTACTTAAGTGTTCTTGCAGAATAAGAGTGGTTTGTTTTGTTTTTCTCCTTCAACAGGGCATATTTCCTAAATCTTTCATCCACATTAAGGACATTACTGTTGAAAAGAAAAGGTATTGAATTTAATGGCTTTATTATATTAAGAGCCTTGTTTGCTAAAGAAAGAGTTTTAAGGCATTTCTGTGCCTCAAATACAGTAACTATAATGAAACCATGAAAGTCTGGTACTTTCTTTCATTTTCATTTTGTTAAATTGTCTTCTTTCCTAGACACACAGAAAATATCCTACCTACTGAAATTCCTTTAGTTCAAGAAGTTACAACTACGCTTTGGGAATGGGGAAGCATCTGGAAACAGCTATATGTGGTATGACACCTCTGCATGCCCTGTGTGACCTGTTAAATAGATGGTGAATTTTCTAGTACCTCAGTAGTCCCTTCTAATGGATAACTTGTTTCAATAACTTGCACTGACTGCTCCAGAATCACAGCCTTTGGAGTTCGTTTTATTTCTGTTTGGGCGAAGAAATCTTGAATATAGTGCAGTTTTGTGCCATTAGCACATTTTCTTAAACGTGTAACTTCTTAGTCTTCTTCCCGTGTTAATCGCACTTAAAACTCTGGTGTGTTTCAATGAATGACACTGGAACTGCTTTAGTGTCTTCTGTACATTCTCTTACTTTTCTCTTAAATGTATTCATACCACAGTCAAATATTGTTGTTCCAAGTAAGCTCTTATCAGGTATCTCATACAGAAGTAAACTATAATTTTTTCACTTGATGCGAATGAATAATTTTTAAACCAGAACAATTAAATAAATAAATGAAAAGTAATGCCCTGCCCCTGTACAAGCTGCTTAAATTTCATGTCATTTCTTTATGACTGTGTAGGAGATTCTGTCCTTAACAGCTCATGAGATGAGAGAAGTAAGGAGGCCAAGCTCAGTACTTAGCCTAATTCTTGCTCCTGCAATTATATAGCATTAAATGACACATCCTTTAATTGCCAAGACCAACTTTTCCCTTCAAGTTGAAGCTTGAAAACCTATCATTTTCTTTTCTGTCTTAGACAAATAAGAAAGATCGGTTCCAGCAGGTGCAGTCTATGATGTATGACTTGATGGAGTGGCGGTCACAGCTTCTGTCCGGGACTTTGCCAAAAGATGAGCTCAAAGAACTCAAACAGAAAGTCACTTCCAAAATCGACTATGGTAACAAGTAAGTGGCCAACACTGGTGCTGGAAAACATGATTTATTTTAAAGCACCGAGGTAGGAAAAGATGATAATGAAGTTCTCCTGTTTGCTGTTTTGTAAGACATGAATATGAGTGGTAGATATGCTGAACCTTCCTTTGCAAACTTCTCCCTGTTATTCATCTGCTAAGAGTAGATACCATGGTGAGGTTTCTCGTAGCAAATCACTGTGAGGTGAGACTTGAGTTTTGAACATTGAAGGGAAATAAAAGAGCAGAAGGAAAAAAGGCATGATTTGTATGAGAGCAAAGGAGAACAGAGCTCAGCAGTTAAGTCCTGGGACTGTGAGAATAAGAGACCAATAAATGCAGAGGGTAACAGGAAAAACGTATTCATCTTAGTCAAAAATGAGGAAGACTCCTTGAAATCATTGAACATGGTGAATCTATTTAATGTGTTAGACATGTAAAAGTTTTGGTGGCATCACTAAAAATTTCTGAAGTGGTTAAATACTGTGCAACACCACAAAAAGCCTCATGGGGTTTAGTTAGATTTTTCTTCAACCAATTATTGTTGCATGCATTTAAACTTTATTGCTTTAAAACTTAAAGGAGCTACTTGTGCCTCACTGATCTCAGCTTTATTTTTATAGAAGGAAATGACCCTGCCATTATGCTCTTTGTATTTTTGCAGGATACTTGAGCTAGATCTAATAGTTAGAGATGAAGATGGAAATATCTTGGATCCAGATAAAACTACTGTCATCAGCCTATTTCATGCACATGAAGAAGCAACTAACAAAATCACTGAGCGAATTAAGGAGGAGATGGTAGGAATGACTGGCCAAACGTAATGCTTCCTTTGCTAAAATCAAAATGAAGATGCAGTATAACGGTTGGAGGATGTAACCTTCTATGAGAAAAGCTGGTGGAAAAATTTACCTCTTACTGAACTAAATGAAGATTCTCCTTTTTGTGGTTTAAATATTGCTAAGTCTCCAAGACACTTAGTTGCATTTGTGTGCTGAGTCCAGGCTGTGGGCTAGCCTGAAAGTCTGTATCTGCAGCTGGTTTAAAATCCATTCTTGGCTTCCTAGATAAAAATATATCTCCTCATTCCATCTGTGGGCTACTCAGCAGGCAGATTTACTTAGTGAATAATTTCTTGTGGCTCAGGCTGTGAACTATGACTAAACAAGGCTCTTATTTAGAAGACGTTGTGACAACACTAGTTGTTCGCTGTGTGTTGCTACTAGTTAGTTGTATGGAGTTGAATATGTTAAGCTCACTAAAGAGGAACTAAGGAGAACTCAGCATAATCCTGTGGACACCAGAATTTAGCATACCTAAGCAAAGCTGATGAGTGCACAAATGTAATCTTTTAAAATGCAAAGCAAGTGGATGTACTTCCTTGACCTTTTTCTATATGAAATCTGTTCAGGGACCTGTGAGATACTTTTTCTTTTATTCATTCATGAGAAAATAAACAGTAATAAAGCAAGTAAGACACTTGACAAAAAGAGATGTCAGGCAGTCAAGACGTGCCAATAATGCCCATGACAAATCACTACAAAGCAACTTATGAGTAGTTCTCATCAGTGCCTCTAAACTGCTTGTAGTGTCTGTCCCTGCCCCATTTAATTTCACGGACCTGGCTAATTATTTTCCTCTTTCTGAGCAGTCAAAGGATCAACCAGATTATGCATCCTACTCCCGGATGTCTTCATCCCCCACCCACAGCCTCTATGTCTTTGTGCGGAATTTTGTTTGCCGGATTGGAGAGGATGCAGAGCTCTTTATGTCATTGTATGATCCGCAGAAATTAACAATTATAAGGTAAGCTTGTTTTTGTTGGAAAAGAGCAGCGAAAACATTTAGCCAAAATGAAGTATCTGAAGGGGGCCTACAAGAAGGCTGGGGAAGGGCTTCTCAGGCTATCAGGTAGTGATAGGACTAAGGGGAATGGAATGAAGCTGGAGGTGGGGAGATTCAGGCTGGACATGAGAAGGAAGTTCTTTACCATGAGAGTGGTGAAGCCCTGGAATGGGTTGTCCAGGGAGGTGGCTGAGGCCGTGTCCCTGGAGGTGTTTAAGACCAGGCTGGATGAGGCTCTGGCCAGCCTGATCTAGTGTGGGGTGTCCCTGGCCATGGCAGGGGGTTGGAACTAGATGATCCTTGTGGTCCCTTCCAACCCTGACTGATACTATGATACTATGAAGTAAAATAGTTGCTAACAGGTGAGTAATGTAGAGAACATAGATATATGAAAGGAAGAAAACAAAGAAAAGGGAAGTGTAGACAGATCTAGTTGCTGGCCACCACTGTAGAATTTCAGGGTAAGGGATCCCAAATATTTAGATAGGTATTTCCTAGACTGAATATTTCAGAATTCTGGAGAATCCTGAGACCACTTCAAGGTGAAAATATTATTCTTGATGGAGAATGTTGTGGTGTCTGTAGTAAAATGCTGAAAAGGCGAAGGGGACAAACTGGATGAACCATAAATTCAAAGACAGATTAAGATTCTGTGGAGTATTCCCATCAAATACAGTTTCCTCCAGACTGTGTCATATTAAAGTTAGTTTTAAAATCATACTGATGGTGTTTTGCATAGCATTCTTCTTGTCTTTTTAGTCTGATACTAGGTTTAAACAGTCACCCCAGACTACTATCTGTTATGTGACCTTTATGTGCTGTGGTTTTTTATGTACTGTGAAAGAGAAGAATTTTTAATCACATGATGATAAGATATTTATCTTCAAAACAGTGAGAACTACTTGGTGAGATGGGGGAGTAGAGGCTTTCCAAAGGAAATTGATATGCTCAACAACCTTAAAGTAGTGTTCACAGTAAGTGTTTTCCAGTTTACTTTGTGTTTGCAAATTGGATTGCCTTTTCTGTGTGGTCGTTGTCAGAACTTCAGAAGATTGAACAGGATGAAGAAGGAAGCAGAAGGAATCCTAAAAACAGAGCAAGATGCCAAACCACTAAGTGCTTTGAGGCAGAGACAATGCTTCATTGTCCTTTCTTTCAATTCAAATCAGTTTCAAATCAATTTGCTGCCTCGTAAATTTATTGATGACTTGATTAGTTTATTTTTAAATCTACTGTACCTTTTGATTGCTCCTGTCATCTCCATTTATTTTACCTTGTATTTTTTTCAGACTTTGAACTGTCATGTGTTTCATCTTTTCTGGGGGCTCAGTTTGCCTCTGGTTTGTTTGGTCATCCCCCTCTCTCCCCGCCACTGATTACTGAGGCTCAATTAATCATTTGAGGTCCTTTTTGTGTTTTGCAACTTGGTTCTTCCCCAAGTAAAGTTGCAATTATTTTTTTGTTTGTGTCTTAGGATCTTGGAAATAAAGACCTTAGCAGAGACAAAATTTATTTAGTTTGCCAAATAGTCAGAGTTGGAAGGATGGATCTCAAAGACAGTAACTCAAAGAAATACACACAGGGACTAAGGAGGCCTTTTGGAGTGGCAGGTAACTGATGTCTCCTGTACTGTTTCTGAAGCAGGATCCCAGTGATACCTGCCAACCCTGGACCAAACCACAACATGTTAGAATGAAAAATAGTTGTATCACCTATCTTCTATATTTAAGTTTTTAATATCTTAAAATCTGCACCTACACTAACATTTCATTTCAGGTTAGAAATGTGCTTTGGAATTTAATTTCCTAATAATTGATACTGCTATGCAGTGTGAACCAAAGCACAGTACCAGAATATGGTAACAGAATTCCTTACAGATGACACAGAACTAATGATTATGTCCCCAGAGCATCACCAATGCAATGCCCTCTCACACCTGTATTTGCAGGATCAGACCAAAACTCATCTGGAGTAATTATCTCTTCACATGTTTGTAGTGTTGACTTTGCACTAAATGTTCTGCTCCGCAAATCTACCCCTTCTAGGCTACACTGCTTGCTAGTGAAAAATCTGTGTTTACCTTGAGGCACAAGAACATTAATTCACATTACTCATAGGGAAGAGGAAGTATTTTGTAGTGCTATTATGTTTTGATGATTTATTGTTGTTTTTTTTTACTCTACTAGTTATGGATATTACAGATATCATAAAAGGAAAAGCTGAAAGTGATGAAGAAAAGCAGCATTTCATCCCCTTTCACCCGTAAGACAATCCTAGATATCTTTTTTTCTTTTTTCTACTTACAAAAATATTTCTGTCTTTTTTCTGTAACCACCTGTGAAATATCTCAAGAAAAAAATAATCTTGGAATAATTTTATAACAGTGTTAATTATTTAAATATCACTTTGAAAGGCATTTATGTAGTGACAGGACAAGGGGCAGTGGTTTTAAGCTGAGGGAGAGTAGTTTTAGACCAGATTTTAGGAAGTTGTCCTTAAGTACAAGGGTGGTGAGACTCTGGAATAGGCTGCCTTTGGAAGTTGTGGATGCCTCCTCCCTGGGGTCATTCAAGGCCAGGATGGATGAGGCTGTGAGCAGCTGTGTCTATTTGAGAGGTGTCCCTGCCCATAGTGGGGATGTTGGAGCAGATGATCTCTAAGGTCCTGTCCAACCTAAGACATTCTGTGATTCTATATTTCTATGAATGTTGTCCTTCAGACAGCTGGCACCAGCCCTAGTTAACAAAACTCAAGTTAAATAGTTATATGTACTTAGCAGTAAGCTTTACAAGCATGGATTACTAGTAATTTGTGCTTGATTCTGGTTTACATTTGAGACAAATGAGAAAAAAAATCTGGTTTCCCTTACAAAGCAGTTCATTTGTCATTCATTAACTATCTTTGAAAGAAATTCTTCTAACATTCTAGAAATGTTTCTAATTTCAAAAGTAGCTGAAAAGAATTGCAAGTTCATTTGTCAGGCTGTTTTTCAGGGCCAGTGGACTGCACTGACATTGTGAGGAATGCATTCATGGCGTACACTGCTGCAAACTGATAAGCTTTCATATTATCAGTCTGTCACAAAATATCTGTGTAATCTTTCTCACTGCAGTGTACACTTAAGCTTAATGTGAGTGGTCTGCAACTTGTAGTGAGAGATAATGAAATTATAGAACGTATCATAACAAGGTCAAGTACAGCAAAGAGGATTGAGACTGTTTGTCACTTGTGTTCCTAGTAATGTTTGATAGATCTAGCACTTAATTTGTAGTAAATATTGTTATTTCTCCTGCAGGGTGGCGGCAGAGAATGACTTTTTACATAGTCTCCTGAGCAAAGTCACTGCATCAAAGGGAGACAGTGGTGGACAAGGTAAGGTAGATTTTATCTATTTCCGTGTTTTTAAATGACGCAGCAGGATCTTTTTGTGGAACATCAGTTGATGATGTTTATAATTTGGAGAGAAGCTTTTGTGTTAGAGCTGTAGGACATCACAGAGGTAGGCCAACCCTGAAGCTGGAAGTGAAGAATCTTGAGTTTGTTGCAAAATCTTGGAGATGAGTAGCTAGAAGTTTTTGATTCTAGAACGTTTGCTTTCAGCTAGAGGAAGTGGCGGAAAGGAATTCTTATCGCTGTTTTGGAGGGTAGAAGAGCCAGTCATTTGAAGAGATTGCCCCCTCCACACCTTTTCCCTTATTTTTTTCGCTCTTAACAGGTCTCTGGGTAACTGTGAAAATGCTTGTTGGAGATGTGATTCAAACTAGGAAGGACTATCCACATCTTGTAGACAGAACCACAGTTGTTGCTAGAAAGCTGGGATTTCCTGAAATCATCATGCCAGGTAGGAAAAGATTTTTCTTTTACCTAGGTTAATGAGCATCAGCTACCGCCTTATTTAGTTAGTTCTGTAACTAACTTATGGGTAACTCAGAGGCTATCTGGAGTTTATTCTTCATGGTAAGTTTTGTTCCAATATTAGAGGCTTATGTAAAATAATGAAATCCTTGGAAAATATTTTCTAGCATTTAGACAGGAAAAAAAAATCAAGACAGTGAGTGATAATCCCAGCTATTTGGACACAGATTTCTTGTCTTCGAAGTAGATTATGCCTTATCATCTTGGTAGTTTAATATCAATAAAGATATGTCATTAGTTTTTTCAGTCTCTTGATTTTACTTCCTCCCCCCCCCCCCCAGTTTATGGTAAGATATTTTCCAATAAAAATCACTCAGTCAGCAGTGTTTCTTTTTAAAAAGCAAACAACAATGCCCTCAAAAACAAACCCCAGCAAAACAACCCAACAGAAATTATTGTATGTATCTGCCTCTAGAAAAAGAGCTGTGGATTTGGGGAAAATTCAGTAATGGCATCATCTGACACCAGCAGATGTCAGTGTAGGATGAGAATTACTTCAAGTCACTTCGAGGACTCCCCATTGGTTCGTTTCACATAGTACAATCTTTTTAGCTAAGCATATCAGAGATGAACATTTAAGTTCAGATGGAAAATGAGACATTTTTATCTGTTACCCTGCAAAAAAATGAGAATATCTTGTGAATTTCAGTTGACCCTATGCTCTCACGGCTACTTTTATTGAGTCCCCCACCTTTTGAATTTCTGTTTCAGGAGATATAAGGAATGACATTTATATTACACTGCTGTATGGGGATTTTGATAAATACAATAAAACAACTCAGAGAAATGTGGAAGTGATAATGTGTGTCTGTGATGAAGAAGGAAAAGTGATACCAGTAAGTTTCCCTTTTTTTTTTCTATGTTGTGGACATAGAAAAATGTCTAATATTATGGTTATATTAGAGAAGTAAGCCTTAAACTTATAATTTTTCATAAAATACCATTGTGTAATAACTTGCACTTCCCCCACTTGTGCCATCTTGTGAAATCTTGTGCCTGATATACTTTATGATGGTTGAAGTATCATATCTATTGAAGTCCTATAAATGTCTTGCATAAAACTGTAATGACAAATAAGGCTGATCTATTTTTAGCTGTGCTAGGCACAAGTACTGTTTCTGACAATTACTGCATTCTTATTCTAGGGGTTTTCTAGTGGAAATTCCCAGGGGAATGTAATTTGTACATTAAAATGTCAGAAGTACCATTTCTGGTACACAACAAATCCTTGATTTGTGCTGGGAAGACTGTGTCATTGTCCCTTCAATAAAATACGTGGCAAATAACTAAATTAGAGACAACAGAAGAGTGTGGACATTGTGCATATGCCACATAAATATTTACAGTGTCTTTTAGCTTGTCTGTTTCTATTTTGAGTAATTTTTGTCTTTTCCTTCAGGCTTTTTCACACCAGTTAAGTATTCAAGGGGATTTTTTTGCCTTTTCTTTTCTGAGCTGTTCAGTAAATCAGCACTGTTATCATGAGGGTGAAATCACAGTGACATGTCTTGAGATGAAATAAAGATGGAGTAACTCATTGTGGCTCATTCTTTGCTGAAGTATGTTTATGAACTACAATTAAATGCTTGACCTGAAATTTAACATCAGAGCTTGAGTGAAGAAAATCCTAAACCCATGTAATGCTTAGGGTCCACACAAGGGCCTGTAACCCTGATTACAAAACTCTACCTATACATAAGAAAATACCTGACATGACTTGCATGTCGTTAACTCTGTGAAATAAACTTCAGCAACCTCTGTTCTGTCTATTCCCAAATAATAGGCTTAAAATACATATACCAAAGTATTCTTACAGCAATAAATCTATGACAGTGCATTAAATCTTGCATTCCCATACTACTTATGTTCAGTCCTGCAGGCACACCCTTTATGCAAATACTAGGAGAAAGTAGCTTTGTCACTTTGTCTATGATCTGAAATATAAGTTCAGTTTGTGCTTGCTTTCTGTGAGTAATGTGTCTTGGACATGTTTGAGCAACAAGTTTGAGGATTTATTTGAAATGGATTTGAATACAAGCAATAACAAAAGTAACAGGTTTTCCCTTTTAACTTCCAAAAAGGTAAATGAATACCAATAACCTTTCAGAGCCATTAATTTATATAAATTTCTGTGTTTCTAACTATCCATTAATCAGACAGGAAGCTGTCTCTGTGTAGATATCAAACTAGTTTTACTTGAAGAACTATCACTAGATTTACTCTTGCAAGTAAAAGGCCTTTTTTTCTAAGTGAATGCCACAGACTACATTCAAACATGTTGGTGCATAAACCTTGAAAAATGTCCATTCAGGAAGATGAGACATACCTTCCTGCAGTTAAATCACTCTGACCAGACCTTACAAATCATCATCAGGTATCGACATCACACCCATCTTGCCACGAGGCATCCTGATGTTTGAAGCAGACTTCAAAGATTCACTGGATTTTCAGCACCTTTGCAGTAGTTACTGCAGTCTTGCTTTTTCAATTATCAGTTACTCTGCATGTAAATCCTCAACCACAGTCACAGCTGGGAAATACAGATGTGGGCTAAGACTCTTCAAAGATTCACTGGCCAAACTCAATTCCTAGATTATGATAAATTTTGAACTTGATCAAAACTTTTAATCTGTATTAGTTCTAATAGCCATTAGAAAATGGGAAATTCAAAATGCTGAAAAAATGCAGGCAGGCATACTGTCAGCGTGTATAGTTTGGAAGTCAGCTCTGGTAGGTGGCTGAACACTTTGGAGAGTCTGCTGGAACACAGCATTTTAAAGTAAATGGAAAAATAAATGGCATGATTAAGCTAGATTATTTTTACTTTGTGTGTTTCACTTGAGGTAATGCCTTGGATTTGTCAGTTTGAGAAATGAAGTCGTTAAAAGCTCAGCTCACAGGTCTTCTTCCAAGCCTCTGTGTAATCCCTGTAAAGTGCAATCTATGGGGTAGGTCCAGTATGTAAATGTTCCCCAACATCAGTATGATTACAGAAAATGTTTCTTTTCTCTATGTTCAGAGGCTTGAAAAATGTGGTATCTTCATATTAGCACTTCTTCTGTTGGTGCTTTCATTATCATTTAGTTTTAAATAAGGCCATATCTGTGTTAGGTTTACAAAGCTACAGAGGCATGGCCCAGTGTGCTGGCCCTGTCCTCCTACTGATGGATGCTGTGAAGGTGTCTGAGGTGCCATGAACACGCAGCTGAGGGCAGGAAGTGGAGCCCAGGAACGATGCAACTGCCAGGGCTTCATGTTTTAGGGAAGGCTGTAGCTGGCATGGCTTTGTGCCTCAGCGAGTGCTGCGGCCGCCATGGCATCATGCCTCAGGGAGGGCCGTGGCAGTCACAGCTTTGTGCCTCAGAGAGGGCTTCAGCTGCCATGGCTTCATGTTTCAGGTGATGCCATCCCATAGTGGTAACTGTCCTGTGCTAAGGTAAAGCTGCCTCCACAGCCAGTGCTGGGAGCAATGGGGAAGGGTATTCTCTAGTACCTCGATGCTTGGGTTAGTTTTGTACAAGTCCAAAAAAAATCACTGACATGAGCTACTAAGCACTGTTTCTTCCCTTCTTTTTGTAAGAATGCTGTTTGCTTGGGAGCAGGGGACAAACCTGTGAGTGAATATAGATCAGTTCTTTACTATCAGGTCAAACAGCCACGTTGGATGGAAACATTAAAGGTATGGTGTCAATAATTTTCACTTGCTTTTTCTCTTCGCTTTGTGGCTCCTCACACAGAAAAGTTGCACAGCATCAGCTTTTCTTAAAAGATGACTTGGTCCTGAATGCAGCTTGAAGGCTGGAGACTTAATCATGCATCAGTTATTAAAGCTACATGATTAGTGAGGCTGAAAATTTGGCCTAGAAAATGATGTTAAGAATTTGTTTAGCAAAACAAATGAGGTCATCTTAGATAACTTCATATCCTGACATGGCTCATCAAAAATGAATTATTGCATTTATTCATTTGCAGTGAAATGATGAAGATGAGGAGCTTCAATTGCATGATTAGAAAAACCCAAAGCAACAAAATCTACAAAAACCACCCCCCAAATATTATCATTGTCAAAGAGGAAAGACGTGTCTCTAAAGCAATATAAGACAAACAATAATTATCTAATCTAGCTTTCATGCCTTTGACTGGAAAATGCCCAGAAGCTTCCAGAAGTAGTTCTTACAAAGGATGTTTCAGGCTTGCTAGCAAGAGTGATTTTTATTGAAGGTTATATTGCCACGTATGACAAGGACCAAGGCATGTTGCTGATACTGGGCAGGAAAAGGCGGGAATGGAAGTGTGATTTGGAACAAGGTTATTGTTTTTAAAACACTGCCCCATGTTGGTTTTTGTTTAATATAATAGCTTACTTTTTAAAATATTCTGTAATTCAGACTTTTGTACAGAATCATTAGCAGTAGATCCTTTTGAAAAGGATCCTTAGTAGTTCATGGGAAGTCATGTTGTGCAGTAAGATTTGTGGAGGTAAGATGTGAAGGAACACAAACCAAGTACAAGTCTTTAAAGTTTTAGAACTGCAAACTTGATAATATAAAAAAATTGCATTATTTCTGTTGCAGTTAGCCTTTTCTGTTCATGTTTATTATAAATAGGTATGCTACCTTAAGAATAATGCAGTCACAAGTTCCCAGGATTCTACTCAAGACTTTGAAATGGAATTTAATCACAAAAATAAAGTGATTTATTTTGCTAGATTTTTTTATCTTTTTCACCTATTAAATCAGTTTTTATTTTTTATATATGAAATATGTAAATTTCATAGTTCAGAGGTGTTGCATAATTGTGTGGTTAATGGGATAAGCAGTAAGACTGCAGTATACTTATTTTCCAGCATACAAGCACCTGTGTGTTGAAACTAACAGGGTTCAGTGTTTCATTTCTTTGGTGGTGCTTGAGGAAAGGCTAATGGGTAATTGATTATCAGCTATTTCTGCTACTGTGATCAGGCTCAGTAGTTTTAAATGGTCTGTGAAAAGGCCTTGTGGAACCAGCAGAAGTAGTACTTCTTTATTCTAGAATAGGAGCTCATTACAGGTGAAATCAACTTCTCGCCCCCTGGCTGATTGTTTCCTGATTTTACAAAAGGTAGCAGTCCCTATTGAAGACATGCAGAGGATACACCTGCGTTTCATGTTCAGGCACAGATCATCTCAAGAATGTAAGTAGAAAAATTTTGTTTTAGTGAATTTTAATTCATTGATGGATAGTCAGCTGAAAATATTTTGCTTTGCAGCTAGAGATAAGGGAGAAAAGAATTTTGCAATGGCCTACATAAGACTAATGAAGGAGGATGGAACAACTCTTCAGGATGGCATCCATGATTTGCTAGTCCTAAAGGTATTGGATCAATTTTTTCCTGTCTTTCCCAGAAAAAAGAAAGGCCTTTTTTCACACTGTTGTCTTTGACTGCATTATTTCCTTATCCACAGATTAAGTTTATTATTCTACCAAAGATAAATATTATGTTTTGCATCTGAACAAAGAAACCTCAATGTAGCATGTTCTATGGTCAGTAAACATGGCTCTAAATTTCAGAGGTGTTATCAAAGCACAATGAAACACTTGCTCTTCCTATTGTATTTACTGACATTTGTGCTTTTGATCTCTAGTACAGAGGAAGCTTAGTACCTGGATTGGTACCATTATTCTTGCTGAAGTGGGAGAAAACTGCTTGTTGTAATTCATTTAGAGTCTTGGTCACAGGAATGAAATGGGAATGTAACCTTAAGAAATTGATCGACACTGCTTTGGATAGTTACTCGCGTACAAAAGTGAAAGTTTTGGGTATTTGATTTTGGGTACGAAGAAGAGTTTTAACTAGTCCTGATTTAACACGGTTTTGACTTCAAACTGAAACAGGAAACATGTTTCAAGATTTGGGTGGTTTGGGGTTGTGGGTTTCTAATTTCTGCCCACCTCCCCCCCACCCCTCCCCTGTGGTGTAGTCTACCAGAAACTAAGAACTAAAAATAACTTCCAATACAGAATACCAATGATTTAGGTATTTCTTAGTCCTCTTTTCACTAAACTAGTCTGCTGTTATTAATGGCAAGTGAGATGCATGCAGCTAAACCGAATTGTTTAGAATAGAAAAGAATAAAATAAACCAGGTTGGAAGAGACCTTCAGGAACATCGTGTCCAATCCATCATCCAACACCATCTAATCAACTAAACCATGGCATCAAGCACCGCATCCAGTCTCCTCCTAAACACTTCCAGTGATGGCAATTCCACCACCTCCCTGGGCAGCCCATTCCAATGGGCAGTCACTCTCTCTATGAAGACTTTCCTCCTAACAGCCAGTGTAAACCTCCCCTGGCGCAGCTTGAGACTGTGTTCTCTTGTTCTGGTGCTGGTTGCCTGGGAGAAGAGACCAGCACCCACCTGTCTACAACCTCCCTTCAGGTAGTTGTAGAGAGCAATAAGGTCTCCCCTGAGCCTCCTCCTCTCCAGGCTAAGCAACCCCAGCTCCCTTAGCCTCTCCTCATGGGGCTTGTGCTCCAAACCCCTATTGGGGTTTAGCTACCCCAACAAAGATTAACAGTAGTGTATAGCTATTTATCGTCATTGATGACAATACTGATAAATTCTTAGACCAGAAGAAAAACAATGATCACAGTGACTGTGTGGTTAATGTTGATTATGAAATTACATCTAATTCATTCCTGCATCAATACAGTATTTTTAACTTAAGCATGGATGAGAAATGCTAAACAGACTTGACCTAGTTTATGTTTGCGAGAAATAGACAGATTCTCTGACATATGTTTGCCTCTTCTAGTATTAAAAGCAGTCATTGTAAGCTGTTTTTTAAACAGTATACATCTGGCCTCTAAAAAGAAGTAACTTGAAAAGGGAAAACTTTAATCAGTGGGCTTTTACTTTCACTGCCTTCAGGCATTGAATCTTGTTGATATACTTGTGCCTCAAAATTTTGATTCTTTTCTCCATTGTCTCTTGACTTTCTCTTTTTGAGACAAGTTCAAGACTCTGGTTCCAGAAATTCTAAGAATTATTTAGCAAGCTTGGTACAATGATAAACATTAGTAATGCTGTCTGTTCTGCTACATAAGGATTCTGCCTTTTATCTGTCTAGGTGTCTATAGTAAATTTTTAACTGTACTTCTTGTTTGATAGAAGTTGAGACTGCACCCTTACAGTCACTGAATCAGATACAACCCCAAAACTTTAGAAAAGTCATTCCAGGTATGGCTTTAGTAAGTCCTAGTTGTAGATTAAGGGTATGCAACTGGGTCACACCTATCACAGTGCTGCAGATTTAAGTGACAGAGCTTGTAAACTTAATTGGGAAATTTTCTTGAGTACTTTTGTAAAAGAAAAAGTATATTTTCTAAACAGCGAGGAGTATGATTTTTATTCCTTTTCTAATAATTGCTTTCTTGTCTGGGGTATGAATCAAAAGCTGAGACACAGAAAACCTGTGAAGGTTATGACATGAGGCTTGATTACAGAGGAGGGAAAAATTCCCTCTTGGCTCTGTTTTGATATTGTTTGTTCTACTGAAAAGCATAAATTCCCTGCTATTTGTGTCACTTAGTTACTGTGGCTTATTGTCTAATTTGAAATATAATCTTTAATGTGCCTTGATCTTTCATGGTAAATGTCCAGATATTGAGTTACAATGGGCATACCAAATTACTGCTGCTGGTCAGTCTTTGTTCAGTTCATTTTGTGTTCTTATGTCATGTAACTGTTTTGTCTGTATCCTGCCTACAGTCTTCAAGGTGATGCTCAGTAGTCTGTTGTCTTCCATAGCTAATGACATGTGAATGAGAAATCTGTTCTTGCTTTTAAACTCTGCCAGCGATGTTACTTCTCATTGTTTATAATTTCAATGTTGTATTTTCCTTGTGTGTTCATTGAAACCATTTCTTGCTGCAAAACGTTGACACTTGGCTTACCTGCACAGGCTGTGCAGGGACTTGGGTATTCTTTATCCTTCAGTGCAAACATTTAGGTCCACAGAAACATGGCTTTTTTGTTTACTTTGGTAGACAGTATGAAATAAATCTAGTTTTAAATCCAGTGGTGTGAAACATGTAATAAATAGTGTGTTGTTTTTCAGGGGGACAGTAAAAAAATGGAGGATGTTGGTGCTTATTTGACATTACCTTCTACACGTCAGCACATAGAAAACAAAGCGGCCACCATGCTCAGGAATTCAAACATTGTAGGGGGCTTTCAGTAAGCTCACGAGATGTGTTTTTTATTTCAACCCTTGTTTGTTCTACCAAGTTAACTCAGAATGGTATGTATCTCCTAAACCAGGAGAAGCTTTAGAAAGAAGACATTTGCACAAATGATAAATTAGACTTTAATTTTTAATGTCTGGCCATTTATTTTCTATTAGTGGGCTTACTGGGGCTCTTGAAGTGGCGCATGAAGCCAGAGCTGCTGCAGGAAAACCTAGAAAAGCTGAAGATTGTAGATGGAGAGGAAGTTGTGAAGGTATATCTTCTCGAGTTATTCCCACAGCAGTTATTTCACAAGTCCTTTTTATACCATGACACAAAAAATGCTACACAGTTTCAAGAAGAAAATGAAACTGGAGGGGCTGTTACAGTAAACACAGGAACTTAAACAAGCCTGCATGATAAACATAGGAACTTAGAGGTCTGTCAATTACACTTTCTTTTGTGTCGTTCAGTGTAACGTCTTTCTTAGGGATAACTTGTAAAGACAAGCAAAGCTTGTCATTAGCAATCATTTTTCTACTTGTTCCCAGACTTTTTTCATATTGGCTACTATTAGGCTGTGGAGATTTGCAAGATTACTAGTTAAATCTGCCTGCTTTCACTGGTAACTATCTACCAGGAAGTTTTTCTGCTTTCTGTTCTTTTATTTTGCTGGAATTTTTGTGCATGACTGGGAAATTGAATACCAAGAATATTATTGGTCATGTGCTTATGTATGTCACAGGTAAAGTTTAATTTTGAGTGTGCACAGAAAATTTTATTTAAAAACTTGATATGAAGGCAGTAATGTTAAATATCTTTCACAACCTCTGTCCAACTTTTTGCTTTTCATCACATTTTCTACTGAGTTCTTTACAGTGCTTAATTTACATGTTGATGTGAGAAAAAAATAATTGTGTGTCATGCACCTAATGAGTTCTTTGTTAATTTTGTCCATATAACATAAATAAAAGCTTGTTAATGTTTTGGTAAGTGTTAGCCACTCTTACACATGTGTTACTCAAAACCTAAGCATTAAATGCTTCTCTGGAGAGAATGGGAAGGAGAAAAAAGGTGGGTTTTTTATAACTAAAAATATTTGCATCCCAAGTCACTGAGGTACTTTGCTATGACACAAAGTGGCTTTAAACTGGAGCATAGAAATATGAAATGCCTTTTCAGTCATCATGTATACATGAGAATAGCATCTATTAATCTATTTCACTGAGGAACTAGGAGTGCAGTTACAGATAGTAATTTCTGAGGATGTAGATTCTTAAAAGTAAAAAGCTGAGAATTTACAAAATCAGAAATGAATTTATGTCTCAGTAAAGGCCTTAAAAATTCTGACTACTGATCTACTCACTTAAAAAGTGACTTGTAAGATTTTCAAGTTGAATTGGTTGCCAGTTTGTCAATACCTGTTGTTCTGCAGTTTCTCCAAGATACGCTGGATGCCCTGTTTAACATCATGATGGAACATTCCCACAGCAATGAATATGACATCCTTGTCTTTGATGCACTGGTAAGAATCAGCACCAAAGGATTGTATTTGTTGGCATAAAGAAACCTAAATTTTGAATGAGCTAGCAAGTAGTTTTTTTCATAGAATCAATAAGGTTGGAAAAGACCTCAAAGGTCATCAAGTCCAACCTGTCACCCAACACCTCATGACTACTAAACCATGGCTTCAAGGGCCACATCCAATCCCTTTTTGAACACCTCCAGGGATGGTGACTCCACCACCTCCCTGGGCAGCACATTCCAATGGACAACAACTCTCTTTGTGAAGAACTTTCTCCTCACCTCAAGCCTAAACCTCCCCTGGCACAGCTTGAGACTGTGTTCTCTTGTTCTGGTGCTGGTTGCCTGGGAGAAGAGACCAACCCCCACCTGGCTACAACCTCCCTTCAGGGAGTTGTAGAGAGCAATAAGGTCTCCCCTGAACCTCTTCTTCTCTAGGCTAAACAATCCCAGCTCCTTTAGCCTCTTCTCATAGGTCTTGTGCTCGAGACCTCTCCCCAGCCTTTGGTGGTTCAGCCCTTCTCTGGACACATTCAAGTGTCTCAATGTCCTTCTTAAATTGAGGGGCCCAGAACTGGACACAGTACTCAAGGTGTGACCTAACCAGTGCTGAGTACAGGGGCAGTCTTGAAATCTCTACAGAACAGATGGAATATTAGTGTTTGACTGAAATGTAAATGACTTACTCTCAAATAGTGAAGTATCAAAAAAGTTTCAGAAAACAAATGTTTTGATTTAAAATGTAACTTTATTATGAAACACTAATGATGACCATGTCTGTTTAGATCTATATCATTGGACTCATTGCAGACCGTAAGTTTCAGCATTTTAACGCTGTTTTGGAAGCGTATATCCAACAGCATTTCAGTGCAACATTGGCATACAAGTAAGTTTGTCATCTTTCTCTTTCTTTCAGAACTTCCACCATAACATGAAAGAACATAAAAACTGCTTGTGACTTTTGTGATGTAATTGATGGTGACTGTTTTGATGCTGTTGCTTATCTGTAAAGAAACCTATCTGTGAGAGACACATAAGTAGAGTTAATTGACAATTAATTTGGGGTTAAAAGATTAATTTTCTGGGTTTTACTGTGTCTGAGCACTTGATTAGCATCCTGTCCAATTTGTCAAAAGATACTTTACTGTAAAGCCTCTGCTGCTACATTCCTGTTAAATCTTCATATGCAGTTCAGACTGATGTTGCACTAGGAGGGTTTCAGTGCAGTGAACTGGAATTTTGATATTTGAGATGTGATCTGCTGTGAGCTAAAGTCTTAGGTGGTGATGTTAGTGGACAGTTCTAGTGTTTCTTTTGCTTTTTTTTATTTATTTTGTTTTTGGAGTGTCTGAAGAAATGGTTAGATGGGAAGACATGGATTCATAGCAGAGAAGTAAAACTGTGGGGATGTGTTATACAGTAAATTAGATACTGGATTCCTCATTTATTTTAAAAAAGATTTTGCAGATGTGGTAGGATGAAATTCCTATGAATTATGAAAAAAGAGAACATCTTGTGGTAATACTCATCTCGGGGAAGTGCTATAACAGGATAGATTTTTTTTTAATTTTTATTTTTTATCTACCTGAAATCTAGTTCTGGCAGCTTAATGGGGGTGGCAGAGAAAAGCAGAACTTTAATTTAGAATATAAATAATAGGTGTAAGACCTTAGCTGAAGATTTGGAGTAGATGAGAATATCTTGTGCTGAATTTGCATCAGTTCCAACTCAACAGGAAGTGTCACGCAGATCGTGCATGAGAAAATGAGGCTGCTGGAACTGGAAGGCAGTAGTATTAGTAGTATTATCAAGGTTGGAAGAGACCTCGAAGATCATCAAGTCCAACCTGTAACCACAAACCTCACGACTAGACCATGGCACCACGTGCCACATCCAGTCCCCTCTTGAACGCCTCCAGGGACGGCGACTCCACCACCTCCCGGGCAGCCCATTCCAATGACGAATGACTCTCTTGGTGAAGAACTTTCTCCTCACCTCCAGCCTAAACTTCCCCTGTTGCAGCTAGAGACTGTGTCCCCTTGTTCTGGTGCTGGCTGCCAGGGAGAAGAGGCCAACCCCTTCCTGGCTACAACCACCTTTCAGGTAGTTGTAGAGAGCAATGAGGTCACCCCTGAGCCTCCTCTTCTCCAGGCTAAACAGCCCCAGCTCCCTCAGCCTCTCCTCATAGGGCTTGTGCTCAAGGCCTCTCACCAGCCTTGTTGCCCTTCTCTGGACACGTTCAAGTGTCTCGATGTCCTTCATAAACTGAGGGGCCCAGAACTGGACACAGGACTCAAGGTGTGGCCTAACCAAAGTAGAGTACAGGGGCACAATGACCTCCCTGCTCCTGCTGGCCATACTATTCCTAAAACACAATACTAACACATACTATTCCTAGTACACAATAAATCCTTTCTCACATTGTAGCAAAGTTAGAGTTAGTATTATTTGTCTTGGAAAGCTCAAGCACAAGCTACATGCTCTTCTTTAATCCTTCTTCACTTCATACACAAAAAGATTAAGTAATTTAATGCTTTATATTATTGTAAAAGAGGAGAAGGTTGAGTATGGAATCTCTTGGGACAGCCTTATTTGCTTAAAATATTGCTAAGATTCATTTGTCTGGGCATTTCTGATGATATAATCAAAGTGGCAGAGGCAAAGACATGTTTATGACTGTTCCCCAAATCTTGAGCTTTCTTGGCATTGTTGATTCTGTGCACATGATGGAAGATACACTCTGTTTCAAGAATCATGTATGAAATAAACAAATAGCTTTGTATGGCCTGACTCATAGTTAGGAAGGGTGGATATACTGTGCCCCAATTATATTACAACCACATTATGACTGTATTTATTCAGTTCCTATTTAGTCATCCATTGGTACATAGCTCTTACGGAGTTCTGAGAGGACTTAAAACCAGCAGTTGAAGGATCCTGAGTGGACTGCCCTTGGGTACAAGCAGAAAGCCGTGAATTTGGAGAAGCTATGCAAGGGATTAAAAGGAAACATTCAATGGGCATGAAAAGCCTAAAGCAGGGTATTGTTGAAGTATGAGTTAGGCTGGTGCAGTAGGGCTGTTAGTCGCATAGATATATATGTGTATATATATATTTGTGTGTGTATATATACATATTTGTTCTGTGCAGTAGCAAGCAGTTATTTGGGATAGAATTTGGATGCTACTTTTGTTTTGTTTGTTTAGAGTAGGAGATAGTAGATTTCTGTCTTTAGTGACTCAAGGGAAAAAAGCCCCAACCACCCACTTTTATTTTAATTCTTACGGCTACATTAAGATCAAGATTGCATCATTAATACTAATATAATCTTTTAAAATGAAACCATTACTATGAAATTTTAATATAAGCTTCTGTGGTTTTTCTAGTAGGTTTAGCAAAAAAAACTTTGGCTACAAAGCAAGGAAATGTTGAGATAAAATACAAACTTGAAGCAGATATTGCTCTGTACCAGGCTAGTGCACTATTTACATGCAGTTAATTTGGGTATGTAGTGGTGTTTAATCACCGATTGATGCAGGTAGGCAGAAGTAACATTTTGTGTTGCCTTGTGCATATATGTTATAAACTGTTGTAAAAGTGCTTCCAGGAAGTTATGCTGCTGAAGTCTGAAATTTCACATTCTTTTTCCTGCTTTCACAGAGAAGAATTTTTTCCTCATTTATTTATGCTGATAGAATTTGTGCAGCATAAATGCAAAAGTACAAGCAGTACATTTGTTGTATGTGCTTGACTAAGCATAAACATTTATTTAGAGGAGCCAAAGAGGTTAAAGAAATTAATTAAAAATATTTTTAAATTTTTTTTTTAACTTCAGGAAATTAATGACTGTTCTGAAGACTTACTTGGATACCTCCAGCCGAGGGGAGCAATGTGAACCTATCCTAAGAACTCTGAAAGCACTGGAATATGTTTTCAAGTTCATTGTTAGATCAAGGACATTATTTTCACAGTAAGTACCTATCACCACCTGGTATCCTGAGCCACCCCTGGGCAGCAGGAGGAGTCGTGCTGAGATTCAAAACTTTCCTTTGAGTAAATTAAAGTGACTCAACACCAAACAGCTGAGGAATTTGATTTAGTAGAACCAATGAAAACTCTTGTAATGGAGGGAAAATGAGAAGAAAAAGGAGAGGGGAGGGAAAAGAGAGGGACAGAAGATATCACCACTCCTTGGATCCAGTGATAATATCATAGGAATAGTCCAAGTTCTTGATCGTAGGTGTACATCCCAGCAGGGTCTTCTGTGGTAAATGCAACACATGGACCCCAGAAGTTGGGGTCCTTTCACACTCTTTTGGCAGGGGGAGAGGTGTGCACCCGGCCCCTGCAGTGCAATGTCTGTCACATGTGGTGTTACTAAAGAGGGAATTCCACCATCCACAGAAAGGATCTTTTCTCAGTGTTAAGGCAGCAGCTCTCCTCTAGAGCTATTAAGGCTGTCACCCTCTCTATTCAGCCCAGGTAAGTCACACCTTGTTTGAGACAATAGAGTTACCAGGCACTATCAGCTCTGCTATGCCACATGTATTGTTTTGAGGCAATGGGGGATTGGGCTATCACAGTGCCCAGGCTATTGCCATTTATCTAGCAGTCCAGTACCAGAAACAGTAGTGCCAAGAAACAGAAAAACACAATTCCAGAACAGAACTGTATTTTTTGGGTTTCTGAATAAAACATAAAAGTTGACAACTGGCCTAAAATACAGACACTGCTAAGAGAGTTTTTGGAGAGTGTTAAGTTCCAGAGATGTACTTAGTCATGGCAGCCAGTTTCAAAGGATGATTAATCTTTGTGTCAGGTGCATTGGCTTAAGACCAGTGGATGGCCAAGCATTGTGACAGATGACTTGAAGCTGGTTATTTGTCCTTGAGATCATGGTGTTCAGCAGATCAGACTGTGCATAGAAGAATATAGTTTTCAATCATCATTGTCCAACTGAATTTGAGTTTCAGATACCCAGTTAAATGATTTATAGGGAAGACTCAATTGGACTAGAATCAGATAGCTCAGCCAAACAGATGAGGTGTAATGTTTGCAAGTGATATTCAGATTTTGGGTAAAAGGAGATGGTGAGAATGGAGATAAAAGCTGAAAGGAGAGAGACTGCTCTATAGTATCTGTGTTCCCCAGTTCCTCCCCAGCCCTTAAGGACTCTTGCCATATCCCACAGATTCCTTCCACATCCTCTGTTTCCTCTCTTCTGCTTCATCTGTTCCCATCTAGCCTTAGTAGTTTTCCCCCTGATCCTTGTTCTCTTGTCATTCTGCTGCATGGCTGAAGGAATGTGGTGGCAGAAAATATGTAGTGGCAAACTCGGGACTATAGGTGGACTTAGTGTTTGGATGTTATGTTTGTGGTCAGCAGTCAACAGAACAGAACGATGTTCTGTTTTATCTTCTGTTCAGTGGGAACTCTAATACAATGTTATTCCACTGCCTTCCCCCACCACCACCTTTCTCCCCACAAATCCTTGTAAGTGTATAATTGGGCAAAGTTAAGTATATTTGATGAATTCTGAAATTTTGGTCAAAGTTCAGAAGTTATCTGATCCTGGTCAATGTAGTCCCTCAAAAATATTCTCCTCTGGGAATTTACTATTTATAGATGGAAACAGATAAACATGGTGAAAAGAAGTATAAGGAAGGAGATGGTGCTCAGGAAAATAGAATATAGCTAGTAGCTCAAAAGTTGTTTTAAATGTATGTGTCATAGCCAAAGGGGACATTTAGAGTTTTAGGGAAGAGAGTGTGCAGAGGATTGTGAAAATTTCTTGTGTGGATGGAAGTCAGAAGGTAGGGGTTTGTTTCAGGGAGAACTTCAGGTAATGCCTAGTATTATTTGGCAGCAAAAAGTGTATAGCAGACACTTTGTGATAAACTAGGTTATTGCAATATATTGCATATTCAAGTGATTAGCCTTGCATATCCACTCCATTTAGTTTTCCCAATAAATACCTTAACTGAAGGCCTGAATCTCTGAGGTCAGTTGGACCGTGATTATAATTGGCAGTAATAAATAGCTCTTGCAAATGGGGGATCCTCTAGGCAAAAATAATCAACCCACGGACAGTATGATCTGGTACTGGCATATCCACCTATAGCTGTTGTGATTGAACTTTTGCAGTCAATTTCCTGCTGTCAGACAGGTCATGAATGAAAGAAAAATATGGGGGAAAAAAGTGGACTGATGTATTTTCTTCCTGTGGGAAAAGCTAGGATTTACAGTTGAAGTACTTTCAAGGGTAGAGATTAGCCTTCTTGGAGACAAATATTTTGAATTAATAGAGCTAAGACAGATCTTTAGATCGTTCTTGTTAATTTGATGGGCTGCTTAAGAAACTAAGATGCCTTGTTGAAAGGTAGGAGATGTTACAAAGTGAAAACTGTGTAGGAAAGAGATGAATAATGACTTCTAATATTAGACATAAAATGGGAGACTTTTTTAATCTCGTTGTCAGGCAGATACATTGAAGATAACCAAGTTCTACATCAATTTGTGTTCATTCAATCCCGCTGATGCTCCAGAGATTTAATGAAAGCAAAAATGTTTTTTACTCCAGTTGGCTGAACTAAGGTTATGTCCTGCAGCTGTTTGTTCAGTGACTGTTTTGCAGAAAGGTCATATGTATTAGCCAAAGGTTTACATAGCTCAGACTGAAAACATGATATGTTTGCTCTCCTCCTTTCATTGGCCTAAGGTTGCTTTTGGTGGTGAGATTTCTGTATACTGTTGTGATGAAGTTGTTTCCAAGCAGATAATTAGTCATCTTGTAAAATTTGCTTTTGGAACAAGTGTTTTTAATTTAAATTTAACACAGAAAATTGTCTTAACGGAAGCTAAATGATGTAACAGGAAGCAGTTATCATTCTACCTGGCTTAAATTAGTCCTGCTGTAAACTTCCTAAAAGCATGTTTAATATATGTTTGATGCTTCTGCCTTCCTCCTTGCCCCTTCTTAAAAAAAGTTTAAGAAGCCACGTTGTATAATCAGGAAAATCTGTACCAGTGCATTAGCCAAGTAACCGTAATAAATGCTTAGACTGAGGCAGCTGCATGCTTACAGCTTCCATGTACCTCATTCCCATGGAAAAAAACCCTGAAAAATCCCAAACAACCTAAGTACCACCTACACGCCACAATCTCTGGCATGCTAAGATAGTAAATCATTGAAGCAACCCCTAAATTTCCAAAATACCACCTGATAATAAGTAAGATGACTTTTCTATTTAAGTATGCTTACACCAAAACCTGCTCATTCCAAGATGCCTTTCACATCAAAGATTTTCTGGTATGCATTTTGATCTTGGGGTTCCTTTCCAAAAACTGACTTAAATCTCATTGACAAGCATTGACCCTAAAAAACACAGAGGCTGTGGGCCTGAATAGTGTACCTGTTGGTGTTTTCCTGTCCTCAAAGTTTCTTGCCTGTCACTGTATAAATAACAGTTTTAATTTTTCTGTGCTGTGCACAGAAATTCTTAATTTGCCCTTAGTTCTCATGAGGACTTAAACTTCAAGTTGACAAAAAAAGCACATGACACTGAAATACACAACTTCAGAAAGAGGGATTTTTCTCTTCTGAAAGAGAAGGTAGAACGTCGGAGATGCAGCATTTAGTTCACAGAACACTACACACATTCCAGGCTTCTCTTGTCCCCTTGTTTTTTTTTTCTTAGCATGGTTTGTTTGGTTTTATATTTTTTCAAAATTTTGTTTGTTTTAAAAAGCAAACACAACAAAAAGCTCCACAACTTCTGACATCTCTTTCAGGTAACTAATTTGACATGTCACCAGTTAACTGTGTATGTAAGCAGTCTTAATGGCTGGTATGAATGATGCGGGAGAGATGATCTGGAAGTGTGAACCTGCAGGACAGGGAATGAAGAAATAATGGCATAAGATTAATTTAAATGCACTTTTAAACTTTTAAGCATTAAGTGCAGATTTTTTTCAGAAGCAGACTGGTTAATGGAGACAGTTAAAGAAGCTGTTTGAAAAAGCAGCAATACTAGCAGAAGACAGAAACAGTAGTAATATGTGAAAAATATTGTAGAGTAGCTCAGTTGTAGCAGAAAAAAACCCCAAAACCTACAAAAAGCAAAGACAAAAACTAAGCAAGTTTTTGTGTGTATATAAGTCACTTTGAAATGACTTTTTAGTGAGCTCAAATCTGGGAACTATTATTCTTTAGAGGCTTTTTAAAAAAGTTAAAATGCTTACGTGGTGTTCAAGCTGAAGAATTTCGACACAATGGAGTGAACAGCAAATATAACCCATTGGTCAAATGTCTGTACATATTGGATCAACTTATACAATATATTTAAAATTAGTGTTAAATATGCATCTTTTGGGACTATGAAACTTTGTGATTCTGAAAGAATAACCTAATGTATCTGTTAACAGATTATATGAAGGCAAAGAGCAAACAGAATTTGAAGAATCTATGAGGAGACTCTTTGAATCCATCAACAACCTGATGAAAAGCCAACATAAAACTGCCATTTTGCTGCAGGTTGGTGTGTGCATGGAAAGAAGTTGGTGTTGACAATTTTTTTGTTTGGTTGGTTGGTTTTTTAATATGGCTTTGGTTTGTGATTTTTAAAAAAAAAAAAAAAAAATTTATTTTTCTTTTTAAATTGAGGAAGAGACACTTTTGGCAAGTGTATTCTTTATTGTGTCTTTTGTAACTCTGCTTTATTGGGAGACCAAAGTTATCTAATCAAGGTTGAAGCCTCAGCTGAAACACTTGCAATAAGATACAGTTTATGAATATAGTGAATGATAGAACCAAAACACAGATGCTGGAGTCTTTCAAGGGACATAATGAAGTAAAAATTCAAGTGAGAGTTTTTAATTCTGTCATTTCTTCAGAATATTTCTGAGAAGAGATTTACACCATTTTGGTTTGAAATACAATCTGGCATGACAGTGATTGATGTAGTAGTACAAAGTTAACTTTGCAAGCTAAGAGGTAGGTGGTTATTCGGTGCTATTGCAAACACATAGGACTCCATAGGTGCTATACTTTGCATACCCAAACAGGAAAGTTCAGTCTATTGAAAAATAGGAAAATAATCAGAATATCAAAACAGCCTTACAACTGCAAGACTTGAAATTACCATTGATATGAATAGAGATGGAATGTGGATTGGTAGGATCAGTTGTCTGAGTTCAAGGGGATTACTCTGAAGATATCAGAGAATAAAGTTTTAGGAGCCCTGAAGAAAGTTAAAATAATTTGGTTTCTCAGGATACTGAAACTAAAACTGAACTGTTTTGCAGAGCCTTGGAAAGCAAATTATTAACTCATTTCCATCTTGGTTGTCCAAATTCCTATGAGGTTTATCTCCAGAAAACTTAACTTATTTTGAAACCCAAAATGTCTGCTATTCTGTTAATGATTTTTTTAATTATTATTATATTTTTTAAACTTAGAGCTCAGTATTTTATTCAGTAGTAATTTCTCAGTCATTCTTACTGAAAAACGGACTCAGACATCTATTGAATATTAATTCAGCCAGGAAAGGGTTATTTGTAAAATTACATGTCATATGAAACAGCCAGAAGCACTTTTTTGTTTCAGTTTAACTTTATCTTCTGAGTCATATCTTGCTTCCTAATACTGTTACATGCTGTGTAAATTACACAAAGTTGAAAATCTGCCTTTTCAATCTCTTGTTCTGAAGCTGGCTGACGCTGATAGATGTTTTGGCTTTACTGCCTGAGCTTTGGGAAGGGTAGATATCGGCTTCTGTTTTGCAATAGTTTATGTAAGTTCTGAACAAATGAAGACAGAGTTGTTAATTTCTTGTTGGTAAAATGGAAATTCACATGGAATCCAAATGGAATCTAAATGGAATCCAAAGTAGCCATTTTTAAATTTATTTTTTTTTTTTTTAACTCATGCTGTTAGTGAAGATGAAGATGGCTCTTCTGTGTAAAGATAGAGACAGAATGCCTCTCAACTTCAGCATTGCATGAAGTCCAGTTACTACAATGGGGATTACAATTTAGTATCCTGACTGGCTGGTATTTGAAAGCAAACATGTGAACTGGAGAGTGATCTATTGCTTTGTAAAGGGATTGCCCCTTGTAGACAAGATTGAGAATGGTATAAATTTAGTAGTAGAAATACCAGTGTGCATGTGGAGGGTGAGGATTTCTTGTTTTAAGACACCTTTCACAGATTTTTCTTGTAATTATTTTAAACAGTCATTTAGAATTTATACTGGTGTACTGGTGGTGGCACTGGTCTTCCTAGATACTAGACTTAAATCTTTGAAAATTTATTTTGTTAGTGATGATGTCCAAGTTCTGTTTCATTTATCAGTTGCTTCTCTGTAGCCATTGTTGGTGAATTTTTGTTGCTTTTAGTGATAGTGTGTCCTATACGTTTGTATTTCTGAGGATAGACTTCCTGCAATCTGGCATTGTAGATGTAAATAGTTTGGTCAAGGGAGAATCTGGAGGTGAGGGGGAGTTAGAGAGGTGTTAGTACCTTCTTTCTTTCCTCTGAGCTCTTAGGGGAAAACCCATCATTTTCTGCAGCTGTGTTTTGTCTCTGGGTAAATCTAATCTATATTCCTGGGGAATAAAAGTTGATGAATTATTTTTGAATTTCAGATGATGTGTCTTCATAAGGTCATACTGTTGATGTCTGATTTGTAGTCTGCGAGTGTGCCCTTTCATTGACTTCATTGTCTTCTCAACCTTAGATTACAAATCAAGCCCCAGCTTCTTTTCCAAAATCTGTTCTGTCCCCCAACTGACACATCACATTCGACCTACAGATGGTCTTGTCTGTTGCAAATGTCAGCTATACCCAGCTTGCTCCTAGGCATTGATTTTAGAAAGTAGTGCTTACAATTCTATGCATACTTTCGGAAACCTCATATGAAATGTTCTCAAGGTCATGAAAACAGGGATAAATAATGGTCTGTGACATTAAAAAGTATGGAAGTAATAGAATGTGAAGACGGTGCCTTTCTTCTCTCAGTTTCCCACATTTGTGTCCCATCCGTGCTGTTGCAGTAAATTCTAAGAACTTAAAACTGTGCAGATATGTGCAGATTACTTATGAAAATGTAAGACTAGAAAGGTCCTGACAGTGATGCTTTGATTATGATGTCCAACAGGGGATTGCAGAGTAATGTGTTAAAGTTGCCTTGACAGCAAATAAATTGCAGTAAGAAACAGAGCTCCTGTGATTTCTTTGAATGTTCTTTAAATCTCATGGGTACCTGAAATCCATGAATATGTATAATGTAATGCTGCAGAAGAGGGCCATGAAGAAAATAAGCTTGGTCAGGAGTAAAGGTTAAAATAAATCTGGCAGTACATTGTATAGGTAAGAAATAATTTTCTGCAGTGCTGTGGGTTTGTCTGTATCCTGTTTAAAAAAATTTCTAAGGTCTGAAGAATGCAGCACATGTACTGCTTACTAGGAGATTTTTATGACTTCATTAAGGGCAGTGCTCAGCTGTGTCCATTGTGCATCATTGGTAGCTATAATTGCAAATGAAACTTGTGAGTTCAAAAGAATGCAGGGGAGATACTTGTTATTGTACTTCAGTTGGTACCACAGGTCTGCAGAGGAATGGTAGCAATGGCCTTCCCATTATCCTCCCTATACAAGTGCAGAATGGGGAATATGTAGGAAGGCAGAGAGGGCAACAGAGCAAGTGTCAGTGGTGCACTGCTTGAAGGCTCCATCCTTTATCAGACGTCTTTCACAGTAACTAGGTAGGCAGCCTACTGAAATAAGAAGATGGAAGGGAAGGAGAAGACTGATGTTCTGTTTCAAACCTTTATCATTGTGGCCAGGTTTTCCTTTTTGATGAATTATGTATCACTTTACTAAAATACTTTTAAAACCATAGAGTCTGGTTTTGCTTGGTATATATTATAACTGTCACAGGTAATTTTTTGAATGTAAAATTCATTGTAGGCAGCTTTAAATATCTAAAGCCTAAGCCTTTAAAAATGCTAGCCATTAAAGTTAGTGATGGTTTTGAGCCTGAAAATTACTTAAGTATTTTTGTCCATGTAACAATAGTAATGTGCATTGTTTTTGTACCCTTTTCATCTTTAAATGTTGTTTATTCCGCTACACTGTCAAAGTACACCTCAGAAATCTGTTAAGATAAACTATCAGATAGCTTAGCTATAAATGGTTGATTAGGGAGAAGACACTTCTTTAAGGCTGTTTCAGAAAGCGTAGCTTTGGAGTGGACCGATGATTGTTGTCCTGATTTCAGTCACCTGCATGGCACATTTTGGGATAGAATTGACATAAAGTGTGATCAAAGACCCCCACTTTGATCAGTGCTTGGTTTACATATTAGCATAATGACAGTCTGAGTGGCCTACAATGAGAATATGATCTGCAAACATGATCTCAGCCCTTGCAGTGGTCTACAGAGACAATACAATGCATTCGGTACTATGGTACTTAAGTTCCTTGTCATGTCCTCAGTATAAGAGCCCTTTTTATGATTAATACTCTGTGGTGAAATTAGTAATCAAATGTGATTTAAAATTTCAGTCTGAAATGTTCACACATTGTTTCTGTGTGCGTGTGTTTCAGTGTTGTGCTCTGTATTGTTTGTGTGGTGTGTATGCAGAGAAACACAGAAAAGTAATGCAGTCTATGTATCATTCAGGTTGCTGCTTTGAAGTACATTCCATCAGTTCTTCATGATGTTGAAATGGTCTTTGATGCCAAGTTACTGAGGTGAGCTGCTTTTGAACACTTACTGCTTGTAACACATAGTGTATCACTGCCATTAACAATCATTTCTTCTTGATCAATTCAAGTCAACAAAGCTGTGTCAGTTTGATGAAGACAGTGGTGAAGCTCTGGGCATACATTTTTAACAGAGAGTTCTCATTCCACTTGCATAATGACAGAATGCTTAAGCAGTAACTTGGTAAATAAATTGAGCAGAAGGAACAATCTGTTTATTTTTTTTTCTACCCCCTTCCCCCTCTGCCACGCCCAACTTCCCTCGCACAAGCCCTGTTTCAGAAAACCACATGTGATTGTAGCAGTTTGATATAAGTATCTGTCTTCACTCATAAGACAAAGATGAATTGCCTCCACCACACACAAATATATCTTTATTCCACTGAAAACAAAGCAAAGCAATAAAGATTTGTAAACATAATCAATTCTAGTTTGGCCTCGTCTTGTTTCTCTGGAAAGTTTTCTTTCTAACCTGCTGTTGATCTTTTGTCAGTTTTTGTGATATGGTAAATAAAGTCTTAAATGATTAGAAATTTATGATATTTTGCTCTTTCTTTCTTAATGCATAATGAATTAATCTGTGCAGAATTTTCTTTTACATGCAGCCAACTACTGTATGAATTTTACACTTGCATTCCACCAGTGAAGCTACAGAAGCAGAAAGTGCAGTCCATGAAGGAAATCGTACGCAGCAACCTCTTTAAAAAGCAAGGTAAATATGGAATACCTTTAAGGCTTAAAATAAGCAGGTGTGAAAATGCTGACTGACTTATATTTTGTGTAGTTCATTTTTGAAATTGAGTAAAACTAATACCGAGGGACTGTGAATGCCAGAAGTCTGACTTCTGGAGAAGATTGTCCTCTTTCAAGACAGCTATTTTCCTAACCAGGATTGCAAGCCTAGAGCAAAGAACAGGTGGGCCTCAGCGGAACAGTTTTGTATGGTTTTCCTATGACATAATGGTTAGATGGATAGAGCTATATACATGTCCTTTAAACCTATTTGTAAGCTCTATGGTGAAACAGGAAAATGACCTTGTGAACACGACATATAGTATGTAAAAGTTCCAATTGTGCTGTAGTGTAGCTTAGCTGTAATGCAGCATCTCCATTTTAACAAATTGTGACATGTCTCGACCTTCATCAGAATCTGATGTCTTTCTCCACTCAGGAGTGCAAAGTAGCATTGAAATGTCTTTATTATGAAACTGTTGATTCATCTCTGGTAAGCCCACTGCTTTGCTGTCTTCAATAACAGTTAGACTTAAAGTAGCTGGGACATGCTAAGTACTAATAGTAGTAAGAATATTACTTGTTTTAATCTGCCTCTTGCTAATTTTTATGCTTTTCATGAGGTATGTTAGTTCCCAGTCAAATGCTGGTTTTCTGGAAGAAAAATTCAAATTTTTAGTGTTCTGTCTCAAAATTCTTGAAGACAGGATAAGGGCAAGCATGGTTGTGGAATAACAATGGCTTGATAATTTTTTGTAAAGAAACTTGTTTTCTTGATTGTTATTGGGTCAGTATCAGGTGTGTGTGTCAGACAGCAGAGCCCATGCTTGTATAATGTGGAATAAAGCTCTAATAAAGATCCAGAAGGAAAATAGTTGAGCATGAAGTACATAGAACAAGTAAAATAACCTCTGTGCATCACAGTTCTACTGACTTACATCTTACTCCTTTTAGTGTACATCCCACAGCTCATTTCTCCCATATCTATGTATGCTCCAGAGGAGAGAAAGAGTGGATTTTGAGATTCTAAAGAAGACACCATTGTAGTCTGCTTAGTGTGGTGCTTCTTTCACGTGTTTAACAGGCCTTTGCTTTGGCTATGATCTGTTAATGCAAAATATTCTGTAAAGCTTTTACTGCCTGCAGATAAATGATGATAATAGATTGCTTCTTGCTTGTAAATGTGGCTTAGCTGATTTGCTGGAATATATAGCTGGTGTATCATGGGAAATATCTACCTCAGAATGTGTTGTGAATTATAAAAAGGGTATATGTTTCCTATTTCTGTATTTTTAAGGTGATAATAAGAAACATTCCTAAGAGGATTTATAACACTGAGGCTATGTTGTGAAAACAATGAATGGTCTTTTTAGTATACTGGTGACTAGATAGTCACTACATTCAAATTTTTTCTCAGGCAGATAGTGGATTTATTTAGCCTTAGATTTATAAATCAAAAAGATAAATTATGTCCAAGACCTCTTTGTGCTACTTTGTGCTAACATGAAACCCAGGATAGCAAAACAAAGTAGCTGAGAGGCAGCATGTAATACTTAAACCATTTGCACTTGATCCTGTATATCTGAATAGGTCTTTGTGATCCACACTTGCCCTAGCAATTGACAGTTAAAGTGTATGCATTTGATAATATGTAGAAATAAAGGGCTTGGGTAAATGCTTATGATGATTACATATGCAAAATCTGCTTCAGAATGTTTTAAATGCAGTACTTGTTATACAATTATATAATAATGCTTAGGTGCTGTTGCTTTTTTGCTACTGGGGAAACTGGTGGGTGGGTGGTGCTCTTTTTTTTTGTGTGTGTGTGTTTTAATTAGCTTTAAATAAGAGAGAATCCTCTGAACAAATAATTGTCCAAAATAGAGAAGTCAAGTCGATATAGTTTAAAAATTATAAGCATGCATACATTTTAATCAATATCATAACTTATGATGTTGCTAACTAAAGAATATTCTTGCTAACTAGACAATATTCATTTAAAGATTTTGTACTTCAGGGTTTTGATGAAGTGACAGAATAAAACTGCTTCTTCCTAGATAGGAAAATTGACATGTACCTGACAATTTCCCTTATTTTCATTCCTCTGGAGAGGTCAGGGAGGGGAACAGGCATACCTTTTCCCCATCCTCAGTGAAACCCAGTCAGTCTCAAACAGACTCTTTCAAGTATGGCCAGCAGACAGTGTTACTTTTGCCTCAGTGGTGCTACCCCAGTAACTATTAGGGCATTTAGTAATAGAGTTTCTCTTTTGGGTGATCTTTATGACTTTCCTTTCACCCAACCTGCCCCTATGCTGCTAATGGCAGAAAATCAACCCTGGGGTAATCACAGAGCATTTTATAACCATCTGATATTTAAAGATTATTTTCATTTGTTTTGTTTTTGTATTACTTGGCTTTGACCTTCAAGTTGCAATTACCACAGAGGAAAGTCCACAACATATTGAAGTGCATACAATGAACAATCTGAAAAGAATGGTATTGCAGTAGTAAAAAAAATAATAATCTGTACTGAGCTACTGTAAATAGCAAGCAGGTCCTTTTTCTTGTTCATTACTGTGGTTTAAAATAGCAAATTCCAAAGATGCTCTTTTGTTCTACATTAAATACAATTGATTCTAAAATTAATTGGGTAGAGAACTAACTCTGTATGTAGAGTGTAGACAATTCCTGATTCATTACTCCAAGCAATGAGGTGGAAGGTAATTTACAAGAACTCAAGCATCTGTACTGTATCACAAAGAAGGATGTAGCGTGATAATGAAGGTAAGATTGCCAACAGTATCATTAGTTAAAGTTCACATTTATCTACAACAGGTAGTGTTTTTTTCTGCCATGAATATGGAATGTATTTAACTACATTGCTAATCACAATGAAGTCTAAAGACTATTAATTTGTATGTGTTTCAGTTTACCTGTTTTTCCCTCGGGCTTTAGTATTTAGTCTCTTTCCATGTAGTTCATTACAGTTCCAGTTCAATTAATTTACTTCCATTCCCAGTGGTATTGTCTTTATTATGTAATTCAATTTCATATATTGGCATTTCTTTTCCTATACCTGTTGATGTCCACAGCCTTTTCTAAGGAAGGACATTTGTGAAAACTTGGAAATGTCTTTTCAACAAACAAACAAACACCACCACCCAAAACCAACCAAAAAACCCAAACCCATTGAAATCCATTGAAATTTGGTTTTATTAAGTAAATTATGCATGAACCCGAAGTTGAACGTTAACTTGCAGGTGAAGCTGAATTTATTGGTATGCATTCCCAGGCATTCCAAAGTTTTCACTGTAGACTGTCATGGACTAAAGTGCTTTTGTCAGGCAGGATGCACAGGCCCACTGACTGCTGCTGGAATTGATCTTCAGAAGCCTGAAACTGCTGCAGCACTTTCACAAGCCTTTAAAGTGCATTGATAGATTTTGTTGTTGAGGCATCAATTACTTGTTCCTACTCACTAGCTATAATACAGCTTAAAGGGGCTAATGGTGGTTCAGGTGTTTGGGTTACTGAGTGTAGGCTTTCAACTGCCTTCACACTTTCACCATCAAGCTTAGGAACATTCTAACAGGATGCATGAGCACATGCAGAGACTTTTATCCTGTTTTGTCTTCAGACGATATGATGCATGTCCTTTTTGTTCAGAAGACAAGGAATCTTTGGCACTTGCCTTTAAGATCACTCAATATTTTAAAATATCAGAGGGAAATAATCATCTTGTCCTGTATAAGCATCCCTAATGGGATTTCAGATCTCATTCAAGATGTAAGAAACTGTCTCCTGTCATATAGCTTTCCCTTTGTATAGTGAAATATAATGGATTATGCTCTCTCTTGTGAAATTCTCTACTGGACATATAAAAGAAAAATTTTCTTAGAATTGCTTCATTGTTGTGTAAAACTACTTTTGATGCATTGCTGCTTTGTAGGAAACCTATTTCCAAAATTCCTTGACCATGCTTGAGATCACCAAATTGAGACATAGCTGTTTACAAATGCATGCAATTGCTATTGGAGTGTTTCTGAGCTTATAGTATTGGAGCTATATTTTTGTTCTGGGGCGAGCAAGGAATATTTAGTGACGTGCTGAAATTTGTGAAACAATAAGGTTTGAGAGAGTTGTTTGGTTGGTTGGTGTTTTATTGTTGGGTTTTTTAATTACTGACATGGAATGAATGTAAAATACTTGAACATATAGTAAAATGTATTGACACTGCTGGTTTTGACATGGTATTCTCAGAGGTCCACATGTGATTAGGAGTTTGGACTGTTGCAGAACACTGTGAGATCTACTGCAAAGAATCTAAAATCTAAGTAGGTCACACAGATGGCTACTGGCAGGGGTGAGAATAGAGTTTCAATATCTTGGCTTGAAATCCAGGTCCTCTGCTCACTGTGGCTTTAGACATAGCTACTGCATGCTCAGCATATGCAGACCACATACTGGCTTTGGAAGAACAGCAGCAGGAGACATATGTTAGCAGTAGGGGTTAATTTGCCAGATGCTGGAAGAAATACTGAGACTATAGCAATTATTTTTTTCCTAACTGAAGAACTTTCTGTTGTACTGCTGTTAAACCGAGATAGGTTCTTAAACACATGTACGTTGTTCAGTTTTACCTGTGAAATACTCCGATTCCTTCACTTGACTGCTTAAAAAGTACTGATAGTTCATGTATTGGTCATGTAGAAGAGCAGAGATTTAAGTCAAATCTGAGACTTATTCCTTAGTAAGTAAGAAAGTAAGTATTCTTAGTAAGTAAGAAAGAAATGTATATTCAATTTTTGAGATACAGCTGGTGAAAACTGTCAGTAGGTTGGTCCTGTGCTGTGAATATTTTGTGTGTTATATATAGGTTATACTATGGAATCTTTTCAATAAGGTCATGATATTAAATACTATAGTATTAAAGCAGAACCAGTACAATAGAAGTGGTGAACACTGATATAGAATATGTAATGTAGCATAAAGTGAATTCAAATGGGTTTGGTAATGTAATATTTTTGTATAGCATAGCCTAAGCAATCTTACTTCTGTTAGATGAACTTTAATGAACTTTTATGAGCTTTTAATGAACTTTTCTGCCTGGAAAAAAACAGGAAGATAATTACTTGTATTTTCACATTCTCTGGATTATTTTTTTCTTAAAGGTTTGAATTTGTTATATGAGGGCTATGATCTTTCAGGAAGTGCAGATTTGTGTTGTAGAATGCTTGTGTTTCAAAAGCAGTGTGATGGGGTGTGGGGTTTTTGTCCTTTGGGCTTTTTCCCCCCCGCTTTTAATGACCCATCTGTAAGTCCATGGTGTGATTTCAGATATGTCTAAGTCAGGGTTACCTAAAAAATAAGTAAAATTTAGAGTTGAGATAGTGGCATGTAATCAGCATCAAGTTTGCTCTCTCTTCTATGTAGCCCAGTTAGAGAATTAGACAAAAATATTTTCTTTTTATCTTTAAGACTATAAAGAAAAGTAAAAAGCGTGTGCTGTTTTGTTTGCTGGTTTGGTTTTTAGTTTGTTGTGCATGTTTTGTTTTGTTTTAAAGAAATAGAAGGAATGCTAATTTTCATTAAGCATCTTTCAGTTTATTAATACTGGAATTGAGTTATAGATATTGATTTTTAACTATTCCTCTGATCTTAGATGTGTTCTTACTGCTAGCAGTTCTTAAGTAAAAGTTTTCATTTTCTGTGATTGTTTTCCTGCTCTATTTTCAACTGAACTTGGTTGAAAGTGTTACAGTGTGTGAAATTGTTTGAATGTAGGAGATTGTTAATACATTTACATTTGACTCTCCTATCTTTAGCTCCAGGGAAAAATAGGAAAATAGGCACTGTTTATAAATTCCTCTAAACCAGTTCTTTGTTGAAACAAAATCATTCCCATGGATTCATTCTGCAATGTTGTCCTTAGCTTTGAAATGATTGATTTAAGAAACACTTCTCAGAGTAAGGTTTTCTTTTTCCTTCCTCCTTTTGTAATATGCAGTAGTGTCTCCAGGTGTCTTCAGGCTTACCTCTAAGCATCACCTCAAATCCTGTATGCATGTTTTGCCAGTTCTATTCCTTCAGTACTTTGATATATGGATAAGGCTGGCACATCCTTATTTTAGGTATTGATCTGCATATATTTGTGATGATCATGTGTAGATTAAAGCCATTACTCCTGTTTATGGAGATGACATGCTCAAAACTGCTACTGGTAAATTCTTATCAGACTTGACCTGTTATGGCAGATTGTTTTTTAGTTGTATTTTTAAAAAAATCTGTATATGTGAAGAAAAATCTAAATTAAGTGAACTGGTTTTAACAATGAGCTAATAGGTGTATGTGCAAAACCTACTGTTTACAAGTACTTCAAGTAGAAAAGAGAGAACAAAGAGATGTTACAGGAGTTGATAGGAAGCTGTTACTTAAGCAATTTTTTGTGTCATTTAAATGAAATGTGGAAACATGCAAGTTGGAATTAATCACTATTCCACTATTGAAACACTATGCAAAATATTAAGCCTGCCAGAGAGGATGCGCTGACAAGCATTTGTGGCAGGCTGGCAGATTGCAATGACTGCAAGCTGAAAAAGGCACTGAATTGCTGTTTTGGCTACAGCACTTATAGGGGTTGATACTGCTCTGGCTGCCTTTGAATATAGACACTCAGCTTCCGTGAGGCATGGAGAAACTTAGATACTCCTTGAATTTTGGAAGTGGATGCATCCTGCAACGTAATGCTTGGCTGCAGTGATGTGGTGTGACCATTAATGCTGTATCTGTTCTCTATCTAACCTTATCTGCTGACACTTGCTTTGAATGGTCAGCAACAGTGTTGTGTGCTGGCTTCACAGGATCAACCATTGTGTTTCTCCCTCCTGTGTTACTAGAGTCCAGGAAAGTAACAGTGTGTGCATCTCACAGTGCTATCAGTCTGTAGGTGACTTCTTGTACCTTTCCTTTTGAGAGACTTTTAGCTGAACTGTGAAATTTGAATTTAGATTTAGCAATATAAAATGCATACAATATAAAATCCCTGACCTTCAGGCTCCCAACAAAGAGCTAAATGGCAAATAACGAAGAAGGAAGAACTTTAATAGAAAGACGCCTGCAGTTGTGAGCAGATGTCCTGTGTGAAGGAGCATGGTGCTTTATTGAGCACTAACTGCCACTGGAAGTCTGTCCTCACTGAAAGAATGTTATTCAGTGCTTTTATTTTTAAGGCTTTGTTCTAAATCTGTATTCAGATGATACCTATGTCCTTATTTAATTGGCATGCCAGTTTTTAAGTGGGCATGTAGCCATGCTAACAGATGGATATGACTACAGGCATGCTAGGGAATCAAGAGTAGTGTTTCCTAAGGGAGACAATAGTGGTGTTAAAGCTTTATTACCATTTTGGCTGCACATATGAGGCAGTCAGGAATGAAGCCCGTCTGTGATTTTTGCTGAAGGAGACCCAAATGTCTTTTTTAATGATATTATTGCATTAATAACTTAGTGTTTGAATTTCCCTTACCTGATATAGAAGAAATTACTAGATATCTTTTGAAAATTAATAAGGTGAGTAGAGGGATTAAAAAAAACCCATCCAAACCCCAAACCAAAACCATGTAACTCCTTAATCTTTTACAAGAATGAATCCTCTGGTCCTTATTCAGGAATCTGCAAACAGTGAACTTCTCCCTGAGAAGTGTTTTGGCATTTGGGATTGATAAATATGTTAGAACAGACCTTGAAGAAATAAATGCAAGATGCTCAAACTGTTGATGTTTTATGTGTTCAAATACAGTTAGGGCAGCACATACTTTATTTGTTTGGGGTTTTTTTCTGGCTTCCAGGAAAAAAACAAACAAACAGAACAGTTGTTTTTTCATGGATTTGAACATAAAGAAAGAATATATCTGTCTTTGTCAATGTTATCACATCATTCATCAAGTGAAAAAGCAGCTAGTGTTTGTATAAGCACCTGCACTCCCCCCACTGCATATTGAGCTTTCTCAGGGTGATTATAGATGATTATAGAATCATTTAGGTTGGAAAAGAGCCCGCCACAAACCTAATACTTCCAGGTCCACCACTGAAACATGTCCTGAGGTGGCACATAACTGATTCTTCTAAGCACCTCCAGTAATGGTGACTCCACAGTTTCCTTGGGAAGACTGTTTCAGGAATTGGTAGCTCTTAAAGCTCTTTCTTCTAGTCCTGTCTCTTGTTACCTGGGAGAAGAGAAGGACTTCTACCTTACCCCAACCTTTTTTCAGGGAGCTGCCGAGAGCAAGAAGGTCTCCTATGGGCTTCCTTTTATCCAGGCTAAACAACTCCAATTCATTCAGCCATTCTTCAAGAGAACTTGTGCTCTACATCCTTTGCCAGCTTCTTTGCCCTTCACTAGACATGCTCCAGCACAACAATGTCTTTTTTGTAATGAGTGACCCAAAACAGAATCTAGTATTAAAGTGTGGCCTCAGCAGTGCCAGTACAGGGCATGACCCCTGCTGGCCACACTACTTCTGATACAGGCCAGGATGCTCTTAGCCTTCTTGGGCACCCGGGCAAACTCCTGGCTTCCTGGTTGTCACCCAGCACCCCCAAGTCCTTAGCTACCAAGCTTGTCTGGCAGCCAGTCAAAAATACAGGTGTATAACCTTAATCTAAACCAAAATAATTAACACAAAAGTATACAACTTGCTTGTAAAAATATATTGAATGATGTTTCTGTTAATGACAGTAGCTGGTTTGTTTTTTTTTTCTGGGAGTTTTGTTTTAAAAAGGAGCTAATGTAGCTTAGACTAGTTAAACAACCTCTGAATTTCTGTGTATCTTGACTCTTCAACATCATTGACATCTGAAAATGCCTGCACATAATTGATCAGCTGCTTGTGTTAAGATCTTTTAATCGATTGTATCATGTATCAAATATGGATCAAATTTTAATTTATAATGCAAAGTACAACTGGGAGTAATGAAGCTTGCAGAGTAATTAGCTCTTAACATTGGAGGAAATCAGTTGTAATTTCTGTCTCAGTTGCTCTCTCAGTACAATAGGAAAATTCTGTTTATGCAGGAAGCCCTGCTTTCCTTGTGCTTAACAAGTATGGAATGGCTGTGTGCAGAAGAATTATGTCAAAAACTTATTTCTTGCACCAAAATACAGTGTGTGCTTTTTAAATGAGTTATAGACAGCAGTGAGCTTTTTGCATTCTACTAGGAAAAGTTTTCAATGGCTTGCAAGATGCTGGTATGTTTGCATAATTGGTTACTAGAACTTATTAGTAAATCAAAAAAGAATTTTCCACGTATCAGATTATACCTCATTTTCAGAAAACTGTGTAATGCTTCATATATACAGCTGCTGACTGTGAATCTATCAGGACTGCTGATGTTTAAAGTGCTTCAGGAGTGTTAGGGTGTCTATGCTCTGTTGGGTGCTTTGTAAGTGCAGCAATTTGGTTTCTGATTGAAAGGAGTAGTTTCTGGCCTGCATTAAGTGCAGGAAGCTTGTCTGTGTGCAGAATTGGACACAAAATGAACAGCAAGCTGTGTGAAATTCCTTTTTATGCCACTCTTTGAACAGGTCTTGTGTCAATATGTGTTCTTCAATTGCTCTTTTACCAGTGAATTTGTAATTTAGTCATTGAGTATAATTTCTCTTGTAGCTTGGACCAGGAGTTACAGCAAATCAGATAAATAGCTTTTTAAATTTCTATTTATTTATTTATTTTTATTTTTACCAAGAGTAGAGGCACTTCCTGAGGCATGAAATTATGTTGCCCTTTAGATTTATATGGCTTGGAGATACTACTTGAAACGAGATTAATCTGCATGGGTAGCTTCTGCAGCTTCATGTGCAAAATGCAGGAATTTATAATCTGTTTCCCACTATTTTCCTCTCTTTCTTTCTTATCCTCCTGTCTTCTGGTATAAGCACCTTTATTTTGGAGGTGTTCTGAGCCCCTGGCTTATTTTAAATCACACTTGATACAGTTTCACCACATCTCACTCTATGCTTGGTGATCAGTGAGTATTCTTCCCATGTTATTTTCATAGATATAACAAATCATTGAAGCATCTGCTCAGTATTATTCACACTGTTGTGTTGTACTCTCTTCAATTACATAGCACTGTAAAGTTGCTACTTAAGTCACTCAGTGGCCTGTATCAATTAAACGAGGGAAAAAAGTCTTCTGCTTTTTTTTTATACCTCAATAGCAACTTCCCCGAAGTGATTTCAAAACTGTATTTTGTCCTTCAGCCATTTCCTACAAGCACCTCTGACTTAAAAAGTCAATGTATGTGTATGATTGAAATGTAACTTGCTACTTCAGTTTACAGAAGGATGAATGTATCTGTAGCTCTTGGTCTTATAGGCTCAACAGGCATTTTGGTTGAGTCTTTTCCTTGTCCACATTCTTTTCTGTGCTCATAGAAGGTATGTTTCAAAATTATGTTCTTAGGACAACTCTGTTGCTATTTGTGCCTTTACTTTCAGAAAGAGTAATTTAAGCATAGTATTTTTCTTACATTAAAATCCTGTCACTACTTAAACATAGCTTATTTCCAAGTGCTTTGTATGTATAGTGAGTAATTTGTCAGTAAGTGCTTGGGACAATCTAAACCATGTTCAGAATTTAACAGAAGCAAACAATTTTTATCAGGAAGTTGTGTTTTTTGCATGGGAAATACTGCTAAGTTAAGAAGATATGACAGAGGTTTAAGAACATCCCTGAGGCATGTTGGAAAATCAACAATTCCACACTGGAAGGGACTGAGGTTGTTAAAGCATATTGTGTTTTACTCTTTGGTGAAGGGTTTATTGGCAAGTAATATTTGATTTATGTTTGTTCTTAAGATAATTTGTTTTGTTTCAGAATGCAGGGACATTCTGCTTCCTGTGATAACAAAAGAGCTGAAGGAATTACTAGAACAGAAAGATGATCAGCAGCTCCAGATCCAAGAGAAGAAGTACTGTGTTGAATTACTTAATAGCATCCTGGAGGTTCTGAGCTGTCAAGACCCTGTAAGTACTGATGATTATGTAGATGGCTGAAGTCTGTAGTAAGCCTGAGCTTATTAGGCAGTAAAATATTGATGTTGATGAATCTCATATAAATATTTAATACCATTCAGTACCAAACTGAACTTTTCTGCTATTTTTCATAAATTTAAGTTAAAAGGCAGCTGAGGTATGAAAGGAAAAATACTGAAATCTATGATATCTTTTTTTTATTTCTCCATTTTATATTCTTTAAATAGCTGCAGTAAATCACCATAGTATTATTAAAAGCAGTGAGGCTACTGTGGATTTTTTCCTAACAGAGGTTAGGCACTTTCAATTTTGTCTGGTGAAGTTCAATGGAATACATAATGAAATTAGATTATTATGACACCAAGCTGAGTGGTGTGGTCGACATGCCAGAGAGGGATCTGGAGGAACTTAAGTGAGCCTGTGTGAACCTCATGACATTCATCAAGGCCACTACAAGGTCCTGCACTGGGTCTGGGCAGTCCCGGTATCAACACAGACTGGTGGATGAAAGGCTGGAGAGCAGCCCTTTGGACTTGAAGGACTTGGGGGTGCTGGCAGGTGGAAAGATGGACATACACCAGCAACATGCACTCACAGCCCAGACCAACCATGTCCTGAGCTGCATCCCCAGCCACATGGACAGCAGGTGGAGAGAGGGGATTCTGCCCCTCTGCTCTGCTAAGACCTCACCTGCAGTGCTGGCTGCAGCTCTAGAGTCCTCGCATGTCTGTCACATGCATTGTTTTGAGAAAGACAATGGCAAAAAGTGACATTATATTTATAGGGCTGTAGTGTAAAGTAAGTCAGTTTCTTTACTGTATACTTTAAAAGGTGAAACACAGTCATAAAGTAAGATGGATTAATACTTTATGCACAAGAACCACATAAATTATTTTCAAACTTGGCAGTTGCTGTACATAATAACAGCAGCTGACATGTCCAACACTTGTTAACATCTACTGGAATATATGAGTTTGTAGCTCATATTTGCATGAGTGAGAATATTGCTGTATGCAGAACCTGAATCCTTGTTTCTGGGTGTGCAGATGTGTAGCCTCATGCAGTCTGAAGGCTATCTTGTGGATTGCAGCTTGCCCAGTTGTCAGGAACAGGGACTGATACATTCACAGTGCTGCAGAAACTCAGTGAGCTGTTCTAATCAGAAGAAACATTTGGAAATAGTGTGGGTTTTTTTTTTGAAAAGGCATCCCATTTTATTTATTTCTTACTCTTTCTAAAGAAAAGCACCCCTTTCAACCTGTGTCTTATTCATATTATAAATGTAACTGTTGAAGCAAAATGACTAAGTAGAATTCCTGCTAATAAATACTGTTGTTCATTTTTGGAATTACTTGTGAATTTACATCTTGGGGGGAAAATAATTGAAGTGTAGGTAGATTCTATTTATTTATTTTTAATTCCTCAATATTATTATAACCATAAAACTTGAGCAATCAATGATGACCTATATCTGAAGTGCTACATTTCCTATAGAAATGTCTCTAGAAATAAGGGCTCATGATATGCAAAGATGACTGAAGAAAAGCAAATGCTTGTTTCAATAAATCCCATGTTTGACTGATTTGTAACTGCTGGGTTTGGAACGTTCTCTGAATGCATTGATTTACATATGCCTCAAGGACTTAAGAAAAGAAAATCAAATACTTTAGATTTCATTTGGGAACATTTTAGTTGAAAACTACTTGGTTAGTGTGATGGTACTGAGAGCTTTTGAAAAGCTCTTTTTTTCCCCCCCCCCATTTAAACGTTCTCCCTTGATAGCAGGCAAATGCTTAGCTGTACTTAAAATCAAATGCGTTTTATCATTGAGGAGAATGATATGTTTAAAACCAGGGCTTTTTTTATTGTTCTGTTTTGTTGATGCTTTGTCATTGTTTTTGTTGTTGTTTGGCTTTTTTTTTTTTTTTCTTTTTCCCTCTAGTCAGTGTGATGTGTGTGTTTAAACACAGCTGGAGACCAGGGTTTTAACGGGTGATAGCACTCTTCAGAGGTTTGGACTTCAATCTTTTAATGACCCAAATAAAATGATGTAATTTTTATTGAAGGATGTTGTTTGAAAGCGTGTAAAGCTTTCTGTGCATTTATTCGCACTGAAGGAGGTAGCCAGGCAACCCTTTTTGCATTATGACAGACAATGGCATTTGGGGCATCATATAACCTGTCATGGCCAGAAATTTGCTGTGAATTTAAAACACGTGCATTTAAAAAAAAAGCAAACCCATTTGTATTTGTGTAAAACAAGTGACATTTCATCAGTAGCTTCACTGAAGGAAGATAACCTCTAAACTGAAGACATTCTGTGAGATGCTTGGGTAGTAGTGATCTACAGATTGTATTTGCAGTAGACACTGATAAATTTCTGGCATAAGGAGAGAAGTCCCTTAGAAAAGGTTTAATTCCAGTAGTGGTGTCAGCGTGTAGTGACTATTTTAGATGAATAAGAAACATTGTAGAACAGTTGAAACCTCAACAAAATAACTATATGCTTCTGTTGAGGAAACCACATAGCCTGGCATGCCTTCTGACAATAGCTGCTCAGGTGCAAGATGGATATTAAAATATATTAAGATAAATGTAGGATGTATTAAGATACATGCAATTAAAGATAAGATTTTTTTTAATTGCAAGAACAAATGTGTGATTATTGCTGGCAGTATTTTTTTCTTTTCTTGACAGAGAATCTGTGGGTCATGGTTTCATTTTTTAAACTGATTCTGCTTTAGAACTAACAATCTGCCTTTGAGAAGACTTACCTGAAGCAGTGAAGCACCTTCAATGCATCAGTATCTAAAGCACCAGACAGTAGTTTGTCTTTTAGAGGCAGTGCAGATTTCTCTTGAGTGCAGCTTGGGTGTTTACTTTTCAGCTAAAGTGAAAAATCTTGTTTCAAGGACATACAATTTTGACTTGCAGTGGGGAATGCATTGCATTCCATACTTGTAGAGACAAACAGAAAAGGCTCACTCTATGGCCAGATTACTATCATAATAATGTTTTATTGGTCTTTATCCAAAGAGAAATGTTTTGGTAATTAACCAATTTGTTTTTTATGGAGTTGCACTGGAATCTTATGATTAATGTAATTTGCTATTGAACAATTCACATCTTCTATCTCAACATCTTTCTAAGAAAATGGATGATTTCACCTGCTGGAGGAAAGAAAACATTCAGGCTTTAGTGGCAGACTCACTTTCAATATTAATTGCAAGCTTAATTCCATCTTTAAAGCACCAGTACCTTATGCATATTTCTTCTGGTTTTCCATCTCAATAGAGAAATCTGGGTTTGGAGTAATGTTTAAAAGTATTTGTGAACTTAACTTTGATATTTTTGCATTGGATTTATACTGCAAAAATCACCAGAATTGGAATACAGGTAAGGACAGAAGAAAACCAGCAGTAGTTGTTCATTGTTTTGCATGTTCCAAATCTATATTGTGAGGTGATCTTTGAAGTTGTTACAGAATTGTTGAAGAATGTGTTTGTCAAAGAAAAAGATACTGCAATATTACAAGCTCTGCTCTACTGTTTTGTCCTACATTGTTTGGTGAGTGGGAACATGTGAATCATCAGATCCCGTGTTCAAATACGCTTCAACTGCTGTCTAGCTGCTGGGTTCTGCAGGCAGCAAGTACATAAAGAACACTGGTTTATCTTAAGGACTTTAAGGACTATCATTTTTATGAATAGACAGACTTTGTTAGGCATCTGGGTGAGATGTTAAATTGTCTCTACAGTGAAGAACTTTTGACCATAGATGACATTGTTTTGACTGAATCACGTCTAAAATTAGCTTCATAGCTTGAGTCTGTGTGCTTTCAGCACCTGTCACATCTCAGAACTGCAAGTAAGGCATTGAGGAAGGTCATGGTGAAATCTTTTTGTTTCTGTTTTAATTAAAAACACTTCCCTATTCCCCCTTCACAAATGTGATGTGTGCAGTCTGACAGCCCTTCATAAGCTGACTTCAATCTGACATATATTTTGTAGTCTAATATTTACTGTGTCAGAACAAGTTTTTATTTGTAGTGCTTACACAATGAAATATAGTGGTAAACTTTTTCTCTTTGAAATAAAGTCTTAGTTGAGGAAGTGAGGTATATAAGCTTCCTGTTCTGTGCATGAAGCCTACTTGGCAGCTGCTGCATTTTAAGCTCTCGTGTGTATTAACAAACAGGTCTGGAAGCATTTTAGAATTGTAAAGAAATTTGTAAAGCGTCTGCCTAAATTGTGGCAGCTCTTAAGGCTTGAGCAAGATAATTTCTAAGGAATTTAGTGAGGGTGTTGCTATTAGTATTTAGGTTGTGTAGTTACTGGGAAAACATGAATCCCTTGAGTGAGGCATGTGAAGTGTGTAACTGAAACAAGAAACAGTTGTTGGGTAGGGCTAAAATTGGATGGTGCCACTTGAAATGTGTAATCTGCTGAAACTGCTGGAAGTAGGGAGCGTAGTGAGGAAGAATTAGTGCTGTTCTTTCAATAGGAGGGTTATATTATACAACTTGAATTGCCAAAATGGAAATAATAATTTTTTTTTTCTTTTACAAGACATAGAGATTTAATACCACAACTGTTTGTTAGAGGGTTTTTGTTTGTTTACAGGCATCGACTTATCACCATATTCAAGAGATAATGGTGCAGTTACTACGCACAGTGAACAGAACTGTTATTACAATGGGAAGAGATGATGCCTTAATCGTGAGTAAGATTTTAATGCATTTTTAAGGCTTTGGAAGTAATTTTATAGTTATCCTGACAAAAAATGCAAATAGAGTATTTGAGGAGTCCTTGTTCATGGCCTTTTTTAGATTTGAAGTAATAGGTCTAAAGCTTTACTTTTACCCCCAATTCACCTGTACTGCCGTAATGTTTTTGAAGTGTGGTTGAATACTGTGAGATTTGTGCATCCTTTAAAAAATGCAACACTAAATGTAAACTTAGTTGCTGTTTGCAAAATGAAGAATGTCTCACAAACCCGCAAAAAGGGCACACTTTAACACGTTCACAATAATGTTTCTACAAATCTGAAGTGAAAATGTCTAAGTCAAAGGTGAAGAAAAAAAAAGCTAATGTAAATAATTGCTGGGTACTCTTTCTCTCATTTCCCCCCCCCCCTGCTTTAATGTTTGGTGGGTTAAAGTTGCTGTGGAAAAGCTGCCATTCCTGCTTCTGTTTCTGGAGGTGGAAGATAATGCCCTATGTGCAGAGAGAAAATATCTGGGCATAGAGCACTCACCTGATTTTTGTGTTGATTTCTTGTTTTAAGAGTTATGTTCAAGGACAGATCCTGCAGTGTATTCAGGTTTAAGTACCTTCCTCTTAATTAAGACTCTTTGTGAGAAAGCAAGCCAGTTGTTTCTGCAGGAGTTGCGGAACTTGCCCTTCAGAATCTGTGCTCAAGATAAGATGGATGTTAATTGTTAGTCTTTAGGGATTTACAAGATTCTGCAAAATCTTGAGCAGCATTTACTTGATTGTCTTGGCCACAAGATGTACACTGTGTATCTTTTAAAATGTACTTTGCTTCCTTGTTCATTTCTATTGGAAAACCAAAATAATAATTTCAGATCATTGCCAGTTGGAATGTGTGTTTCCTAATGATTAGTCACCTAATGATTGAGGCCTTCAGAGGAGATACTTGCAAGTGGATTCGTCAGATTCTCTGGTGGTAGATCTGCAAGGTTCAGAAATCATAGCATTAACTGTTTACCAGAACTCCAGTCCGTTGTTATTGTGCACATAACCCTATGCTGTGTGTGCATGATCAGAACAGCAAGAGTTTTGGAATGGGGACCCAGTGAACTTTTCAGTCCTCTGGCAGCCTTTGCAAACATTGTCTGTACTTGCAAAGAAGGCATTATATGAGTGTGATGGATGTTCTAAGGAGTATTTCTGAGTAACATAACCAGTAAATGAAACGGCAAAATGAAAGTAGTAATCCTGCGAAGAAGATCCTTATCATTAGGAAACAAGCTCGTTATATTCAGTGGCTTGGAAAATCTGTTTGTTTTGTTGTTTGGTTGTTTTTTCCCCCCCCCCTCATCTACTTGTTCAGCTGTTTCTACTGAAAAAGATCAAATTCAGTGCAAATTTTGAAATGTGATTGTCTGAATGCTAATGATGTGCATAAGCACCTCTGCTTATCTGGCCATTGAGCATTTCAAAGGCTTTTTCAAAGCAGAATTCCCATAAATTACTTTTCTAGAGCTGAGGTGAGGTCTCTTAACAGGTTGGTCTTTTGCATGTGATGTGAAGAAATTCTTTATGGTGATCAAATCGTTATTTTGCATTCTGAAAGAACTAGCAAATCAAGGTCATTGCATGGTCCATGTACTACCCTGAGTTCACTCAGTTAATTTTCAGGTTCACTTTAAAACTTCTGGAGAGGGACAGGCTTGCTTAAAAGTCTAAATGCTTTATCTTTAAAAATTAAGCAGTCAGCAAATGGAGCCTTTTGCAGAATGCTTAAGATGAGCCACATATACTGGAGGTATGAGGATGTCTGCAAGCACAGGTGGGGCATAGAGAATAGCTGCAATCAGACTGCATAGCTGATGTTACATGGATTTGAGTGACATTTCAAACTGGACTACATCTGTTACTGACTTCCTGGAGAATAGGTCACTAGATGTTCTTAAATCTGTGTTTCTGAGTAGTGAAAGGGTTTTGCTCCCAATGCTAGGGCAATGCTATACTAATGAAAGCAACAGACACAATGTACAAAGCCTGTCACTCCTTGCAAGTTTAAATGTCTTGTACGTGACTGAGCATTGGATTTAATTTACCTGAGTGTTTTTGTGTTCTGGCAAGGATGTCTCTTTTTCACAATCTTCTAGTTTGTTGGCAGAGAAGGAGTTAAAAGGATTTTGTGTTGCAGTTGCCTTTATCGTCTCTTGCTTCAGTGCTAGTTGAATCTAAGGGAAGGTTGTGCTTGGCTGGTAACAGCATGCTGTGAGCTTTGTTCCTGTAATTACTGGAAAGAGTCAGGCTAAGAAGGGCATAATTCCTTCAGGAGAAGGTGTCAGTGATGGAAATGTAATTTGGCTCTTTGCAAGTAGTGCAGAGAAGACTTACTTAAATGCCACTCTTGCTTTCATTGTGATGTTCTGGCAGTTGAGAGCTTCAACAGCTGCTTGGTTGTTTTCACTATTAAAAAAAAAGGAAAAAAAGCAAGAAAAAATAGAGCCTTGACTCTGTAGTTGTGGGAGTGCTTCTAAACATGTAATAGAAGGACATGTTTATTGTCTGAAATTGGCCATTCAGGTTTTACCTTAAACAGTTTATGGACCACAGACTTATAGAGGACTTTGTGATGCAGAGAATTCCCACTACAGTAATTATAGAATAACATATATAGAAGCATGTGGAATACAGCAATACTTGTTTTCAGTATTGGCTTGGTTGGGTAAATATTGCAAATCTACTGTACACATTTAAAAACTTTCCTTTGGTACTCCAAACTTGATTTTGTTCACAGTGTCAGTTTAGTATGATGAAAAGAGTATAATACAATAATACAATAAACCAGGTTAGAAGAGACCTTCAAGATCATCACGTCCAACCCATCAACCAATCCAACCCACCTAAACAACCAAACCATGGCACCAAGCAGCCCATCAAGTCTCCTCCTGAACACCTCCAATGAAGGTGACTCCACCACCTCCACAGGCAGCCCATTCCAATGGGCAATCACTCTCTCTGTATAGAACTTCTTCCTAACCTCCAGCCTAAACCTCCCCTGGTGCAGCCTGAGACTGTGTCCTCTTGCTCTGGTACTGTAGCATTACTAGTAATGCTACAGAAAAGTTTTAGATAATATTTATGTAAGATATACAAATGCAGGCTTTGAAAAATGTGTGCTCTGTTAACCAAAGCTGCTCTAGATAGCATACCAGAGCAAAACCCAATACTCTCTGGGGAAATGATAATCACAGAAAGCATCTTGTAGAGCTGCTGTGGTTGGAAAATAAGATATATTCAAACATGATCTAGCTAAAAGATATATCTTTTTTATTCAGTATGGAAATTGAAATGCTTTCTCTGCCTAGACAAGCTGCAGAATGATTCCATGAAAGACCTGTTTACTAATTTCCCATTCATTTTCCTTTTCCAAAGAACAATTGTTTACTTCCTTTGTAATCTAAATGCTGTTTGTTATTAAGTGACTGCTGAAACCTAAGAAAAAGATCTCATTTTATTGCCACAGATAACATCACATTTAAAGAACCTAGACATTTACAAGACATACCTTGAATAATGCGTTTCATTAGGAAGGTGTTTTACGTCTAAGCTACTGGAGTTACGAAGTATTGTGGCTTTTTGGAGATAGCTATAGTGCACAAACCCACAAAAAACCCTACAGGAACTGAGAGAGAAAATCAGTATTTTATTCACATATTTTGAATTTTCAAAGAAAGTTTGGCTGACTCCTTAGAGCAGCAATTTCAAATACAGTCATTTTGGAATATGCCATGTTCCAAGCAATGTTTTATAAATAGTAGATTGTAGTTGTCATTTAAATGCGTCTTTCAAAGAAGCCTACAATATTTTGTATGCAAGTTCTGTCAAGTAGCTGTGGGTCTGGGTTGGGTTTTTTCTTTCTTTCTTCTGTTATCATTGGTTTATATTTTCTTTTTTTAATGAGGTTTTTAAAAATGTTGTTTAAGAGCATGCTTGTATGTATTTCTAACTTTTATTTCATACTCTCTGAGATGGTTTTAGGCATTGCACTGTAATTTTCTAAATTGGAGACATTTTTATAGCAAATGCTATCATCTTATAACAATCTACCAGTTTCTTTTGCTTTTCCTTTTCCAGTCCTGATGTCATAAATTGCATAGTGTGTATCTGGTAGTTTTGAAGTTTCCTGTATGAATTAATAATGGCTGAAATATTTTAAAAAATGCTAAACAATAAAACAAAAAGCAGTGCTTATTTGTCACATTTTCACAAAGCTTACATTCTCCAATTATGTTTTACAAAGCTATTATATTTTAGGTAATTTTGTGTTGCTGGAATATACAGAATCACAGAACCACAAGATGTTAGAGGTTGGAAGAGACTTTGAAAGCTCGAGTCCAAACCACCTGCCCAGAGCAGGATCACCTAGAGCAGATAACACAGGGGCACATCCAGGCAGGTTTTGAATGTCTCCAGGGAAGGAGATGCCACAGTGAAAAAGTTTTGTCTTATGTTCATGTGGAACCTTCTGTACTTCAGCTTGCACCTATTGCCCCTTGTCCTGTCACTGGACATCACTGAGAAGAGCCTGGCTCAGCCCTCCTGACTCTTGCCCTTTCACATCTCTGTCCCGTCTTCTCCAGGCTGAAGAGGCCCAGCTCCCTCAGCCTTTCCTCATAAGGGAGATGTTCCACTCCCTTCATCATCTTTGAGGCTCTGCACTGGACTCTTTCAAGCAATCCCCTGAGGTCCTTCTTGAACTGAGAGGCCCAGAGCTGGACACAGTATTCCAGATGCAACCTCACCAGACCTCAAAAGGATAGAGTAGAGGGGGAGGAGAACCTCTCTTGACCTAGTAACCACAGCCCTTCTAATACACCCCAGCATACCACTGGCCTTCTTGGCCACAAGGGCACATTTCTGGCTCACAGATTTCTATGTTAAATATAAACAAAGCATACAGCAGCTCACAGCCTTTCCTTCCTGCTGAGGCTCATGCATATCGTGACTGTCATTTTCCCACTGTTACCTTTTAATGCGACAAACTGCCTTTTGCTCTAGTGTTGTCTTTAAAGATTAATGTAGAAAGGCTGTTATGTGTGACTGCTGTGCAGGAGACTGGGGATAGTAACATTTTGCATTTAGTGGTTTTGTTGTGAAACTCTGATGCTTATTCTTCTGTAGGAATAATTTACTTTTGCCATACTTTTACTTTATTTTCTGTTAAATTACTGCATGGTTTTTTGTTCATGGTAGTTCGAGGCTCTCCAAGAAGGGAGGGAGTTCTGTCTGTTTCAGATAAGCCTTCTGTTTGGATCTTAAATATCTATTTTAGAACTTGGCTGATGGTTGCTACTACTGCTGAGTCAAAAAACTCTGCTTTTTATACTGAAGTTGTGAATTTGAGAACCCTAGGAGCAACTTTTCTGAAGGTCATTGCCTTAGCAGCACCGTGATTCATATTTTCTTTCAAGGAAAACAGATGTCTTGAAGGGGATGAATTTGGGAAGACTGAATGGAGGGTAGGCTGAAAGACAAGTGAATGTTCTTTCAAGGCAGCACTGGGAGCTGAGGGTCTGCTGGCCTTGTTAGCTTGAATGTTTACCTAGTGCTGTGTGTGCCCATGTTAAAAAGAGGATTTCATATCCATATTTGGATAATCCGTACTTCACTCTCTGAGAACTGAAAACCAACTGAGGAATATGTAAAACAAAGACTAATTTTGACTGGTAGATTAAGGAACAAAAATAGTCTACAGTTCTGAATTCCTTGAGATCAGATGTTAAAATATAAAACCTCTAACCATTTAAATCAGTATATTTCAGATTTTAGGAAGTATCAGTAGTTGATTGGGTCACAGGAAAGACTTAAATCTTTATTCTTTGGTTGGACTTTCTTAAACTAAGCAGAGTATTTCTGGTTTTGCATAGTTTTATTGAGGCCCAGGATTTATTGGTGCTCTGTGGTAAACCAAAATGCTCTAGCTTGTTTAAATTGAATAGTCTGGATCATTTGAAAATATATTGAAAGCATCATAATAATTATTAATGCAAAATCACAATCAGACATTTTTAAATGAGGTTTTTGGTGCTTGTTTAGGAAAAGGAAGTAAAAATTTTACTTTCCTACAATAACAAATTCAATTCACCACAGAAAAACTTGGCTTTGTTTGTGTTCTGCCTGCGGGTGTTGCTCATTATTACACCACAGAGTACAGCAATCTTAAAATGTTACTTTAACACACAAGAAACAGTCACACACTAATAAATCCTTCATTATATTGATTATAGAGAGTAATGCAAAACAGGAATGCTGTTGGCACACCAGCACAAGCAGTACGTGAGTGTAAGAGAATTACATATTCTGATGTAATCGTTTCATTCTTATTTTTGTTATACCCACAAAATAATATTGAAGAGCTTTTCTGTTTCATTGGAGGCATATTTTTTCCCAGTAAAAATTCCTTATAAGGCTGTTCTTCTGAAAAGCCTTTAAAATAATGATATTTTTTGTGCCTGTCATTTCCATACTGACTGAATGTAACATGGAAATGTTCGTTAAAACTGTCAGTCCTTCAGAATTTTGATATATTAAGCTGTGTTACATAGCATGCTCTATTCTAAACAGAGACTAATTTAACCAAAAAGACTTAGTTCTTCAGACGAAATTGTTCTGTGCAAAATTGTTTTTAATGTATTTTCAAATGTGCAATTAACCCTAAGAATTCAGGGAACACAGAAGTGTACAAAAGGTCTACAGACATTTTTAACTAACATTGCACAATTAATACAGCATCAGTTAGAAAAATAGGATCCAGGGCTTAACCTATTGAATACCCTGGCACCATCTGGACAAATTACCCAGAGTTACTTCTAAGGAAAGGTCTGTAGTACATTCCACTAAACATAAAGTACATTATTTGGGCTTTGCATCATGCCCGTTAAACTTACTTTGGAAAACATTTTCCTTCTGCCCCCCATATGAGAGGTGACCATGTTTTCATGAGCAAAATAATAGTATCATCAACCCTAAATTAGGTTACATTGGCATTCCTTGTGCTAGCATGACTAATCTTGAAGGAAAGAGATGGCTGCATTGGCATTTGATAAAAACTTTTCAGCACGTATAATTTTTAATACAGATATTAATTAAATATTTTTTAAATGATGGATATTGTATCTTAAGGCCAAACCCCCACATCTTGGGATATTTTGGTATAGTGATACAGATCTTAGATGGACAAATTGGGTAAACGGTTCTCAAGACAGCAGCCAAATTCAGAACTGTGTGATGACATCTGAGTCATTTTGTCCAGTTAGAGGTTTCCAGGTAGATGAAAGACATCTGCTTACTGGAGGGAGATCATCAAGATGGCTGTGGGCCGCAGCATGTGTGAGGAGGGGGATGTCTTCAGTCTCTTAGAGGTGAAGGCTTAGAAGAAAGCTCTTATTGTCTAATTCTTAATGAGAGTGTGTTTGGGTAGAGCAAAATGTAATGGACAAAAGTTAGAACACAGGAAACTCAGATTAGATGATAGGAAAAAAATTGAAACAGCTTGCCCCAAGGGGTTATGGATTCCTGTCTTTGGGTACTCAAAACTCAGTTCACCTAATCGGACCCTGCTTGAGTAGGGAATTAAGACTAAAATACCAATATATTTTCTTGGTTTATGATTCCATTATTCTTTTGTGAGAAGTCTATTAAGTGGCTGAAACTTCCAAATGGTTGCTTCTGAAATTGGACCAGTACGAGGATGGAGTAAAACTTCTGCTGAAATTAGTTTTGCAGGTTTTGATGCTAACAAAAATATGTCTGTGAAAATATTATTTGAAATAATTGTAACTGTCTCCTTTGAGGACAGATTTGTTTGGACAATGCAGATTCCCCTGAATTTTTTACTTGATTATGTGGTTTATTTAAAGATAAATGAAATTCTTTCCTTGCAATCCATGTTGCTTCTAAGCAGGAAATGAAGACTGTGTGACGCTCTTAGTTTGGTCTACAGTTGTTTTTTAAAGTCGAGATTTAAACCTTATTGTTTTTGAAAAGCTGAAAAAAGGGTCTTCACAAAGCTTATGAAAGCATCCTTGGAAAAAATGAGAAAACTTCCTTTTGAAAGGAAATGAGATGGTTTAAGTTAATTCAATTCTTCCGATTTTTCTGATACTCATTGAACACTCTAATGCGCCGTGATTTTTGTACTAGCACATTGTCAGGTGTGTGCTCTCAAACCTCTTTCTGTTGCAGAGGCTTTTGAAATGTAAAAGGATCCAGAAGAAGTCAAATCCACCAGAAGCATTTTCTTTTCACTTTTTTTCGTCTTTCTTCTTAACTCCTTTTTCTCGGGTGCTGGATGATCAGATGGTAGCTTCTGAGGTGAAGCTGGGGCTGGATTTTGCTCTGCATGATCCAGCATTTTCAGAATCTGATGAAATCTTCCTTCTTGTTGCCTGAAGTCATATTCTACGCTATGGAGGAATTAAGAGATTTAAGCTAGTAAGTGAGAAATTCCCTCTTAAAAAACCCAAAACAAAACACCACCACATGGAAAAGACACTTACTTCATTGGAATAATTTGCTATTATTCAGTATTAGGGCCTGCTTAAACCTGGGGTGTACGGATTGTTGATTGGAAAGCAAGTCCATCTCTTTATTTCGGAAGGAAAACCTTTCCTTTATTTGTGTTAATAACTCCAGAGTTGTGCTCAAAACAATAGGACAAAAATTAAAGGGAGAAGATTTGAAAAGGTACCAGGATAACCTTTCAATGCATTTTGCTCAATATCTGGATTTTGATGCTGTAATCTAACTCAATCAGATGTTTGGCATGATTTCAAAGCTCTCATATGCTTAACTTGGTTAAATGTGAATGTCTCCTGCTAGGGCTTTGAGATAACTGGTATTAGCAAATAGAAAAGTAAAATATAACTCATCTTCTCTATTTGAAACCCTTAATTATTATCAATGTCAAATGAAAGCCAAGAAGTTAATTAGATAAGAGCAGGTACACTCACAGAAATAATCATATGGTTCCGAACCAGAAAGTTAAACAAACAAGTAAATAGGAAAACAAATGAAGAAGATGCACTGTTGTATGCTTTTTATTTCAACTGTCTTCTGGGCAGGAGAGTGTGTCTGCTGTGGAGGTTTTAGCAGGCAGAGGGAAGAGTAGGAAGGAGCTGGTTGTGTTTACCATAATGCAAGCTCTTTGGGAGGAAAAGGGCATCAGAAGGATGGGATGTCACATTAATGCCCTGGACCTGATTTGGGTTCTGAGTAGAAGAAATCTGTAAAATTAGTAAGTATGTTTATCTTTGAACACTACTAATTGTACTTGTATATAGGGAGAAATCCATAAGCATTGTTGAGTAATATGTTAAAATTGACTAGAAGCTTGTTTCCTTTGTAATGAAATACAGTAACTCAGCTAGCAAAAAGAAAGCAACATTGTTCTAATTAAGAACTGGAGGGAGCTCTTTTGACATGGTACCATATATAGTAAACATAGAAAGTGGAAGAAAATGTTATAAATGACAAATTTGATCAGTGTCTTTTAAGTTTTATCAGCTTATTTCTGAATCTACAACTTAATACTTTCCAGTAGTCACAGACTGTAAGGGCAGGAGGATGAAACGTTCAGTTTATAGCATACGTAAAGATAACATCTGTTCATATTCCTTTTTTCTTCCTTTCTTTGAAGTTTCTAATTTAATGTTGGAGAGATCATCCCTAGAGGCAAGAGGTCAGTTCAGTCTTCATTTAACACTGTCCCTTATACGCTCAGATAACTGCTTGTTTTCAGTTGCTGCTTGCTTTCATTTATTATAATACCAACGTTTGTTTTGCAGGATTTAGACTGTGAGTCCAAAGCATTCTCACATAACCCTGCTAGCAGTTAATAAAGCTAAGCTTACAACCACCAGATACCTGGTCACTGTTAGACTGAAAAACTCTTTATTACTTTAGCAATCAGTACAATCCATGCTTGGAATGATAGGACATTAGTATATTGTTTGACCTGGGGACTGCCTAAAGTGTGAGTGATAAGGAGGGTGCAGTAGTAGTAACACAACATTCTGCTTGTAGTGTTTAAATCACTGGTGAGATGGGCTCTTTAAGAGCAGTGAAACAGGGAGCAAGATGAATCTCCTCATTCTGTAATTAGTGACAACATTAATTTTACATTAGTGAATAAAATACACAGATCTTTTAGTCTACATAAACCACATCAATTGCTTGGATTTGTCTGTTGTAAAACCTGGTAATTTCTTCTTTCAGAATGTTGTCTAATGAATATGTTATGAACTACAAATATTAGTTACTCATAATGCTTACTTCATAACCTTGCCTTGTGGAAGGAGCATCTCTGTAAAGTGGAAACTATTGCATTTCATTGCTGTCTTGTGTTTTGTCTCTTAAAACTAGGAACTTTTTAGAGGAACTGTGTTCTCTTGTATGTATTCTACTTAGCATTGTGCTGCAAGCCCCCAGGCACCATTACCGTTGTAAACTGTCTAGTAAATAAAAAAGGCACATCTCTGTTTGGTTATTTCCTCCATTCTTTCCTTCAGATACTTTTGCTTGTTTCTCAGGATCTTTCCTGTATTGAAACCTAGAAACACAGGCTAAGCATCCCATTTTATTCTTCTGAAGAGAGAAAGCATCAGTTCTAGAGTGTTTGTTTAGAGACAGTGACCAAGTCAAGGGAATGTGCTTTGTCCCACATCTTTATTTTTATCCAGATTTAGTCTATGTGAATATGTCATGATAAGTCATGTCACTCCTGGAGTATCCAGTGGACTGTGGAGATGACTAACAGCTTTGTCTCAGAGGAGCTGTGGTATTCAATTTGTGACATGTCAATTACTTTGAGGTTTCAGTAGCAGAGGTTTAGGACATCAGTATTTGACTGAATTTATATGTGGAAGAGTTGGTTCCAGTGCTGTGTCCATATCTAACTTTAATGAACAAGCTGATTAAGCTTTTGAGTATATTTGGCAGTGTGAAAAACACTTCCATGTGGACATGGCCTATTTATATCACTAAAAAATTTCATGTTCTAGTGCTTACAAACTGGGAAAGATAATGTTCTGCCATATTCTTGTAAATAAAGGAAGAGTTTTCAACCTAAAAGAAATTCCCTTACTCTTTAGTTTTATAAATCTAAACCTGTTTAAATATCTGAAAGCTCTGGAATACTAATGCAGATGAAGAGCTTTGAAGAGATGAAAAAATCTAGTGAGATGTTTCAAATCAACTTAATTTTGCAGCATAACATTTAACTCAGATACCTGATGTTCATAACACGTGACTGGCAATTTAATTTTCCACTAAGCTTTTGGAAAATAAAAACTGCAGCACATCAGAAGAAAAGTGTACAGGTGTAGCGAGGGAAACAAGGGTCTGATTTAAGTCATTAGCTCATCAGCTCAGTAAAGTGTCCTTCACAAAAAGTGGAATGCAAAAAGACAGGATTCAAACAGCAGTATGACAATTTCTCTACCACCTCTCCAAAGGAGGTTGAAAATCTCCCATGTAATTTTGGCCTTCTGCACTCTGTGGCAGTACTGTAAAGGATCTGCAATGGCGAAGTGTGAGCTCCAGCTCTGATTATGCTGCATTTGTGTGATATGTTACTTAATGTTCTGTGAAGAGCCCAATGAATCTTTTGGAATCAAATAGATGCCTCATAGCTGAGGTCATGGAGATTAGATATTATGTTGTTAAATTGGTGGAAGCCCTATAAAATTCCTTGCTCAGTGGACAAGATACGTGTATAGCATAACCAAGGCTTTGTACCTTGTAGGCTTTTGGTTAATAGCTGGCAAGCTGCAGACTCTCACACTGTGTTTGTGTAGACACAGCATTTGAAACAGGTACAGCTTCTGGACACAGTACTAAAATGTTTTGTGGCCCTAAGATTTTAATGTGAACTGCAGTTAACATTCAGTGAAAACCTACACTCAGATTGAATTATCTCAAAATAATAACAAATAAACATTACTGCAATGAGCAGTGTGAGAGTTTTGTTTTCATTTTGCACATAAACATGAACTGTAGCTGGCCAACTGTCCTTTAGAGAATTTTCACAGGACCACAGGGGTTTGAAGGGACCTTGAAAGATCGAGTCCAACGTCCCTGCCAGAGCAGGATCACCTAGAGTAGGTCACACAGGGACTCATCCAGGTGGGTTTTGAATGTCTCCAGACAAGAGACTCCACAACCTCACAGTGAAAAGTTTTTTCTTATGTTAATGTGGTTAGTTCCGGCTTGCACTTCCTACTCTTTGCCATATCATTGGACATCACTGAGCAGAGGCTGGCTCTGTCCTCCTGACGTTGTCCTTCACATCTTTACAAACATGAATGAGGTCATCCCTTAGTCTTCAAGCTAGAGACCCAGCTCCCTCAGCCTTTCCTCTTAAGGAAGGTGTTCCACTCTGTTCTCTTTGAGGCTCTGTGCTGGACTCTTTCAAGCAGTTCCCTGAGAACCTTCTTGAACTGGGGGCCCAGAACTGGACACAATATTACAGATGTGACCTCACCAGGGCAGAGTAGAAGGGGAGAAGAGCCTCTCTTGACCTACTAACCACAGATTTTCTAATACACCCCAGGATGCTACTGGCCTTCTTGTCCACAAGGGCACATTGCTGTCTCATGGGTATCCTTCTGCCCACCAGGACCCCCAGATCTGTTTCCCTTGCACTGCTCTCCAACAGGTCAGTCCCCAACCTGCACTGGTCCATGGGGTTTTTTTCCCAGATGCAATACTCTACACTTATCCTTCTATTTCGTTCAATTTCTTCCTGCCCAACTCTGCAGCCTGTCCATCTCTTGCTGAATGGCAGCACAGCTTTCAGGTGTGTCAGCCACCCCTCCCAATTTGGTGTCATCAGCAAACTTGCTGACAGTGTGCTCAGTTCCCTCATCCAGGTTGTTGATGAGTATATTGAGTAGTACTGGTTCCAGTACCAATCCCTAAGGGACCCCACCTGATACACACTTCCAACTAGACTCTGTCCCATTAACCACAACTCTCTGACTTCTGTCCTTCAACTGGTGCACATCCACCTCACTATAACCACTTACATTGGTTAAATGTGACTTCCCCTTGGTAAAACCATGCTGACTGCTCATAATGACCTTCTTATCCTTGTTACACCTAGGGACAGCACAAAGGATATGTGGGTCCAGCACCTTTTCGGGCATGGAGATGGGGCTGACTGGTCTATCATTACCTGGGTCATCCTTCTTGCCCTTTTTGAAGACTTATCTCTGTGATCTTTAGACATTAGTTCCAAGACCTAAATTTATTACAGGCATCCTAGCTGTGAAAATGTAAGACAGAAAAGAATTTGATCAAAGGTTTTCAGAGCATGCTAGTAATGATAATTCTGTGAAATACAGGTGGGAAATTTCACAGTACCTCTTTCAGATAGCAGCAACATTAATTCTTTCTATCTGGGAAACAAACCACCTCACACATGTGTTAAAGAGTGGATTAATGGTAATTGAGAGCTTTTTATAGCTGAGAGCAAACCGTTGTAATGCACATTTGTGAGAGACATACAGGCAAGACAAAGGTGTACGAAGAAGTGAAGTACCTGTAAATGATACATGCGGTGTTCTGGCAGGTGCTGCAGTTGTTGATGTCTTGACCAGTGTGATAGAAGTTACGCCTGCAACAAAGAGTAGATCATGTTATATGTATTTATAGACAGGTTAACAGATCTCTCAATCTTTCATAAGTAATGTTGTTCACTTCTTTTATTATCCTTACTAAAAATTCTACTGTCAAATTCAAGATAGAATGTTACTTCAACAAACCCAAACCTGATCTTGATTTATGCTTTTCTCTTGCATTTTTCCCACCTCATTCTGTTAAGACTCTGATTGTTGGTACTTTCATGAGTACTTGTTACGAAAACAGACATGGGACAGCTTCATATAAATACACTTCAGAGTATTTGAATATTCATGCTGTTGGTTAGTTAATCTGATGCCTGCCTACCCTTACGTTCTCCATTCTTTACCCTTTTCATGCTTTCTCACTTAAAGATAAACAAAGTATTTTTTCACTGCTGACTGTACACAAATCTGGAGTGTTGAGAAAACAAGAAAACTGACTTTCATGCTTAAGACCAATCAGAGCTGAATTATTTTTATCACGGAGAGATCTGCATTCGAAACAGTTTGAAGCTGATGGTTCATATGTCTGAATGATAAATAATACTTATATTTAATGAGTGTTATCTGAATTAAGGAAGTTCAGTTGTACCAACATAATTTTCTGATAGCTTTTGGAATTGAAGTGAAGGTTCTTCACATGGATTGTCGTTACTTCCACAAGTACTTGGAATGTTTGGTTTTACTGCTGGGTGATTCTAGCAAGATGATTGAGGCTGGTCATTGAATCTCAGTGTAAAAATTCCAGATATTAGGCAGTTTTTGCTTTTGGTCATGTGTTAACTGTACATAAAGGGACTATAAGTATTTTAGAATAATGTGACTATTCTTCACAGTAGTTTACTTTTTATAATGGTCAGATTTGCAAATGTCATTGAAACTTAGCCCCTGTCATACCTATCTGCAAACGAGGAGAAGTGGGCATTTTTTTCCATAATGCCCTAAGGAACCATACTTGTGTGGCTGTTGTATGCAATATGCTGTAGACAAGGGATTGCTTAAGCTTGACACACACTTGGATTTTCTCCTTACCCCTCACCTCAGATCTTGCTTCTAAACCAAACTTCTGTGCTTGGGCGTTTTATAAATGGGTCTGCGCGGTTGTTATCAGTATGGTTTCAGAGTAATTTGTCTGGCGTGTTTGAACTGTTACAAAGTTAGCGCTAAGAAATTACATGGGCTTTTTGGGTAGAGAAAAGTGACTAAGAATAAGCCTCTGAGAGGGGAGTGTTGGAGCTGAATTACATGGAAAAATGTTACATGGAATAAAACTTTATGCAGGCACGGTGGAAACTAATGGCCAGACGGACATTACTGTTAACGATTAAAGATAATAAAGGTCATCTGCACAAAGTAAAACTGCAGAGTAACTTGGCTTGTGTTTAATTTTTTAGCAAGTGTAAATTTGTATTTGGAATGCAAGTTGGAGAATAATTCACCAGAAATACAAGAAGGTAATTTCAACTCCCAGATAAAATACTTTGCAAAACAAGTAATTCTTCAAAATAGATTTATTTTCTTTCTTCAGAGGTAAGAAACTGAGGCATGTAAAACTGCAGCTTCCACATGGGAACAAGTACAAAAATCTGGTGCAGGGTCATGTCCGTGTCGTGTTCTATGCTATTTCTGTGCAGTTAAACCTACACAGAAATCTCAGTGCAGCCTTCTTTTTGTGATGTCTGCAGTTTGTGGAAGTGTGGAAGATGATCATATTGATTCCTTGACTGCAGTCAGTAAGTAAGATTGATACAAATGGACTGATTCTAAAATTAAGGATGCAGTTTTATGCACAAAGCAGTTGCTCATAACTGACCAATTCGAGGTGCCAAAGGTACTTGTGCTAGGTGAAAATGGATATAGACTATGATAACATAGACTTAATCTTATTTTATTGTTTAAAAGTAAACTGGAAGGAAACCTTTATTCTCATGATACTTAGGTTTATTCATGGATTTTTTTCAAAGACAAAACTTCTAGTTTGGATACACTGCATTGTGACAAAACAGAACTGTAAAATGTATCCTAGATGCATTTACTGTAAGCAGAAACTGCTGTTAATGTTTGGAAAGCATTATTCTAAACCCTGTCTTGAGCACAGAAATATTGAAAATTCTTTTTCAGCCTTGTCCTTCAAAGGTGCCCAATGTCTTTAGACATTAGTTGTGTTAATGGTAGTATTATTATCTAGAATGCATAAAGAAATTACCCAGTGCTGGCAGCCTTGGCTAACAGTCACTATGAGATACTACTAAAAATATCTACAGATCATCCATTCTTACAGTGGTGCAGAAAGCAGTCATTTTGAAATCCCTCATTCCCAGCTGAGTTCTTGCTAACAGTCCTCACATGCTGTCTGTTCATAGTTTTAATCCCTTTTAAGCACCTACCTCCATCTCCTGTGAAATCTTCCTATTGAAGCTCTTGAAGCTTACCTGGCATCATGCCTTCTACTCTTAAGGCATTCCCTTTAAGAAGCAGTGTTGATTGTGGTGTCCTGAAATGTAACTGGCAGTCTGGTTCCCAGGTGTCTGCAGATGCTATGCTTTAGTCACTAATCCTTTTGCTTGCTTATGAAGGCAGTAATAATTTCACGAACAGAAGCATGTTTTTGCTGATACAAACTGTTTCAGCAATAGGACTAAGTGCAGATCTGACCTTGCCAGTAAAAGATAGCTAGCTTGCCATAGGTTTCTATTACACCACATCAGTACATGAGGCTGTTGGGGGTTGCTGTTATACTGCATACACATTTTTGCTGTACAGAGCTTGCCAGCTCTCAGGTGTCAGTGGTTCTGTGTCTGACACCATAAACCCAAGTTAACAAGGGAGTTAATAAACTGTATCTCACAATGGGATTAGTCAAGGCAGTGTCAGCTAAAGTCAAACTGCAAAGAGACTTGCCTCTGTGTTGAGGCCCTGATACCAGAGAAAGGGTATAAGATGCTATTTTTGCAGCCTCATCTTTCAGTATTACAGGAAAGATGTATTTTTAATTATTTTTTCCCCAGTAGCAAAGGTTAAAAAAAATGCTAAATTCTACTTTACACTTCTGATTAATTACTAATATTAAATTGCACCATACCCTTCACTGAGGGCTCTGGATTTTTCCAGGTCTTGGATTACATTCAAAAGGACTTTAATCTTCTCCTGGTTTGACTGCAAGGATTCTTCTACAGACTGCAGCCTGCCTTGTAGGGCACAGAGTTCGCCATCTGCCAAATGAATTTGATTTATTTCACTAATCTCTTTGTCAGTTTGTGGTTTTATTTCATTCCTTGGCAGATCAGACTTTATGTGAAATCCTTCTAAACAGCTGTTACACTGGGAAACATCTGACTGGGTACAGGTTTTCTTGATTTCAGTATTACATGACAGAAGAGGTTTTGAAGCATTAGTGCTGGTCAATGACATTATTGTGTGATCATCATTTGTTAATGTCACACAGCTGGAATCTGCTTTGTGCTCTCCTGCCTCTTGATAGTCTCTGAGGAAACAAGGAGATGAGCTGTGGTTTGATGGAGGTGATAATGGAGTAGTTTCCTTACTGCTTGCATCTTTGCTAGCTAAAAGTGACTCAGAATCACTTTTATCTGCTTCAGCAGAGTCAGAATGAAGATTCCTTTCACTGCAGTTAGACTTGCTTAGGCAAGGATATGTTCTTTCAGAACTGGATGACAGTGTGCTGGTTTCATTGCTGTTTATGACAGTAGAGAAATGCATTGAATTACTTAAGTTCATGGCTGCGTCTGGTGCATCCATGGAAACATTGCTGTCTTGTGGGAAGCTCACATGCATGTATTCAGGCACCTGTGTAGAAGCAGTTGTCTTCTCCGATACTGAGAAATCATCTGAGTGGATAGGTCCATTGCTCTGTGCTTTTGATGGCCTTTGACTTAACTGATCATCCACCTCACTATTCCTAAGTCCCTCTTCCAAATGATTAGTTATTCTTAAGTAGCAGAGATCTGAAGACATATCTTCCTCCGAAAGATTGCCATTTACTTGGATAGAATTTGCAGGCTCAGTTGGCATTTCTGTTAATGACTTGCTTACTGTCAGCTTTTTCTTTTTGAAAACTGGGAAGTGTTTCCTGAGGCTAGGAGATGTTTGTATGGCAATATTCCGAAGCCCCTTCTGAGCCCTTGGAAAGGGTGGAGATTGATGTAACAAAAAATCGTGATCCCTATATATTTCTGTTTCTCCAGTCGTGAATGCTATATCTTGGGCAGGATTAGTGTCCAGTTCTGCCTTTGTGTTCACACCATCATCCTTGAATCGAACTTGCTGAGATTTGGTCCTGCGGTGCTGTGGCTGTCTCATAAAATCAGCTGAATCCAGACTGTTTCTTTTCAGTAGCACTGGGCGCATTTTCAGATTTTGCTGGGCCATCGAATCACCATTTAAAGTATGTAAGTAGCGTGTTTCTTGATGACCCATTTCATTTGTCATTTGAACTGTATGTTACGGTGGCTCCTAAGGTGCAAATGAATACCTTGCCCCCGAAGAAGCTAAGATTTTCATTCTTCTTCTTGCTATTATTCATACTTTGAATGGGCATACTTTCTTTAGGGAGGCATTTTCAAATTCAGTTACTAAATGCTAAGATAATGAATTTAAGGAAAGATTATCAAATTTAAGGGAAGATTTCTTGTAGCTGGGGCAAACAGAAATCCTTGTGCTCTGAACCTGACATGGCCTTTGTATTAGAAAATGGCAAAGGGCTGTTACGCTTTACAGTTAGCTGATTTAAAGGTAAGGTTGAGTCTATGGCTTTTCTGATGGCTCTTTTTTTTTTTGACAGTCAGCTTGCCATTAGTGATCCAGGTTTTTTATGACAGACTAGTCACATATGTTTTATTTGCATGTTGTTTAAACAAGTGTTATAACTTTGGGGGGCATTTTCATTTCTGATGCATAGTTTTACTGATGGAATATATCTGTTAATACCAAACTGGATTGCTTTCTTTAGACAGAGTTTTTCTTCAGCCATCTTTAAATGTTTTAAATGTAACTAATCTCCCCAGACAGTTAAGTAAAATGCAACCACTTCTGAGCAGGCAAAAATAGAGCATCCAGTGGGTTTCAGTAAGAGAAGATAGTGATGTGTAGCTGTTACTTCAGTTCATGAACATACGAGGCAAGTCATATCCAAGAGAGTGTTTCATTGGGGGAGTTCTGTAAATGCTTTGGCATCAGAAGAGTGAATCAGACCAAACAACCATCAAGTGCAGAATAACAGGAAATGTTCCCTGAAAGGAAAAAGACAATAGATGAACAAACTACCAAACACTGCAGTTTTCCTCTCCTGTCTCCTAACAACACTTCATCTCCCATGGTTTTGGGAGATACTTGTATAGAAATGGAACCAGATTTTATTTTGAAGTGCTTAAAGTTTTATTCATATGAAACACAGAACACCAGACAGAACACCCAACTTAGATATAAGATATACAGCATAGTAGTTTTCTCTTTGTGAAACCAGCTATTAGAATAGATTAGAGATAAGAGGAGAAATATATTCAAACAATGGGAAATATTCTATGGGATAATTAATAATCCTAGTTTGCTTTTAGGGTTACAGTAATTTTTATTCCAGGGCTACATTCCCAGCACAGTGTTAATTTACTATTTTTCTGGTTCCCTGTAATTCACTGGTGGTCTCAGTAGCCTTGCTACATCCAGTATCTTGGTGTACCCTTCACTTAAAAATTGCACACTCTGTCCCATATTTAATTTACAAGAACTGATGAGATGAGTGCAGTGGGAAAGATCTTGTAACAGAATATAGCAAACTGTTATGTAGCCTCATGTAACATTTAAGCAATGTAATATAATTTAAGCAAAGGGGTGATGTGATATTATTCTATTATTAAGTTTTAAAAGAAAATGAGTATTGGATGATTTCACTGCAGAGAGAATGTTGCATAAGATATTGAGGAAACATACATAGTCATTAATACTGAATTCCACTTTCATGATAAGACAACATTAAGTCACTTACTGCACTGCTTATTCAATGGAAACAAGTGTACACAATAAACAAGTCAAATAGTTTCTGTAAATAAAGTTCCAGTGCCAAGTTCTGAAATCTCAAATCATCCACTAATTACTGGAGGCTTTTTACAGTTTTATTTGAGAAAGTCTCCAAATATTGCAGTAGCATTCTCCACTTCCCATCACAGCTGCTGTGCTCCAGGCAGATGGACTACTTTAAAAGTTATACTTGCCCAATTAAATTCAGAAAGAAGCTTTAGAAATCTAATCCGTTGTGTTCTAAATACAAGTAAAAAGCCCTTAAGGGATTTAGGAGAGCTTTCTACTTTGGCTATGGAGGCCTATGAGCTAGATTCTTGCATTCATTATTTGCAAATTGGTGTTTTAATTCTGTGTGAGTTTTAGCTAATTTGGCATCCACTAGTCTGGGATTCACATGAATTGTTGCAAGGAAAGTTTTGATGCCATTATTTGTATTATATCAAACTGAAATGATAATGAAAGAAATCTACAGATATTAATGCTCAAATCTTTGGACTGCAAACCCAATTCAGCGAATTTCAGTGATGTTTCGGTGCTTGTATTTAAATTAATGAATCAGTGTAACATTGCCAATTACTACGTTTAAATAACATTTTCCCTTGCACAGGATGTAATTCCTGAATCTTCCCTGGCACGTCAATTTCCAGGTCTTGTTTTGCTTATTATTTCGCATTGACTGAAGTATAAGAAATTCTAAGGATCTTTTTTTTGTGGAAATGCTTTCAATGTGCTAATATAACTAAAAGCACAAGTTTTAAAATATAATGTCACTCCTGGCAAAAAGCATATGTCACTTTTAAATTTCTATCTTATACCAACAGCTTTGGTGGGAGAAATTAACTGGAATAAAAATGTCCGTCAGGGTTCCATGACCTCGCATCCAGCTATCCAGCCTTTATCTCCCCATCTCTTCCCTGGGCAACCGCTCCTCAGCCCTAAGGAAATTCCTTGTGCACTGCTTCTTTTGCTTCATTAGCACTGTGCATTTGTTCCAGTCTCTTCATTCACTGCTTGTTAAAGCAAGTTGCTATTAGGTGCTGGATCGTTAACATTATTTTTAAGTGATGCATATTTCATGCTTCTCTTTTCAGTGTTTTGAGTATGTGAATCTGATGGATAGATATTGTTGCTTGCTTTTACTTTTTCTCTAGCGCTCTCTCGCTTTTTCTTTTTTTCTTTTTTTGTCAATGCTTGGCTTATACCATTAAAGCAAATCTCAATTTTTGAAGTCCCTACATACTTTGAGCACACACTTCTTAACGATGGTACCTAACTCTGCCGTGTAAATTTATTCTAGCTCCAGTTTAATTGTAGCCCAGGGTGTAATAACTGATTTTGCTGGTAAAGACTAAGGTGCAAAGCATACCACCTCAATGGAGCTGGTTTTCCAGCCTCAAGATTGTGGTTTTGGGTTCTTAGAAATGCACACAAAGTATAGCTACTCAGCCAGCCAAAGGAAATTGGACCACAAGAGATCAGTTATTTTTCTTTAAAATAGTTATTCTTCCAACTTTCCTGCCTCTGCCTTCCTGATTTCTTGAAGAGAGTTAAACAGTTTTTTTTTTTTTTTTCTTTCATATTGGATTTTATTCAGTGGAGCTGTGGGTGGAGGAGTGAAGCTGGTGAGGATAAGTGGAGATTATGGGAAACTGCATGAAGTGAGGAAGCATGCAGCAAAGGGCAGTGGGGATTTTAGAAGGGTGCAGATGTGTGAGTGTGGTGGTTCTGGGAGTTGTCTGAATTTTGTGGAAAAAAATTAAATATTTGACAGGGTTTCCAAACTCATTGAGCTGCAGTTTGACGCCTTAATTTTACTTTACTACTTTGCCCAAGAAAAAGAATGGTTTTCCTTGTAGCCATAGTGTAGTATCTTGCTTTTCTTTTATGCATATGTTAAAGCCAGTATTCAAACCCAAGTTTGAACAGACCATATTCAAGAAAAGTCAAAGTCCCTAGGCTAAAAGCTTTTCTGAAGGCTTTCAACAGGAAGATGTTCAATGTAGTTTACTTTGTTGTATTTGTGAACATCAGCACTTTTAACTTCTGGATTCAGTGCAAGTTTTTGCCACTTCAAGGTGATCTATATACCGAAGATTCAACAGCAGATGAATTCAAGCATTAGAGACATAATGATAGCTGACAGAGCTGTAGTAACTGTAACATAATATATTCAGACTGAGTAGTTTTATGTCATGTCTGATTTGAGTTTCCCCCTGTATAGTATTGATTTTCTATGATATGCAGCTAGATGGGTATTTTTATTTCAAAGATTCATCACAATCTATTTAATTATGGTTTGTGTTTGATAATAAGTTGTTTCCTGGGTGGAAGAATCATGATGCTGTGTTTCTAAGAAACTGTCACTTTCCTGTCATGCTGTTGGCTTTTCCCCTTTCCTAAACTGTTGGTGGGATAGGAGGGTGCATGTGCTGTGGCTGTTCTGAACTGTACTTGTTGATGGCTGGATGACAACCTAACCCTGCAGGGGGCTCATTCCATATGCATGATCTCTCTGGTCTTTCAAAATGAAAAATCAGTGTCTGAAATGAAAGTTTCTGGATTAATAACTATGAATTCATGCTTAAAGTGCATTGGTTTGGATGTCAGTTTTCTTTGTGTTCATTTCCTGTCTTTGCTGGGAATTTTGACAACAGAAGCCACTTTTAGAAAACTTTTGCTGGCCTTTTCCCTTCAAATAATGAGATGTGTTGAGGAAAACCTTAAATATGCTTCTGAAATCTCTGCAGACTGAAGTAGTATCTTCATGATAACACCAGATATAAAGAGATAGAGATGGATGTAAAACCACTGGAATTGGACGATGCTAAATTTTTTTCCCTTTTTATGCCCTTTTGGTACAGTAATACATCCTCAGCTGAACTGTGTTTGGTTCTGCTTATTCCCAAACTGTAAACCAGTTTGAAGTTGACTATCTTTGTCCTCCTTCCATGCACAGATCTGAGTCATGTTTAGATGCTTTGCCTTTAGTTCTTTTTTTTCAGTGCAGCACAAGTTTTAAAACAAGATGAGACAGATTCTACATATTTTTCTTTTGAGATGAAAAACTTACTGCTGGGATGAAAAATACTCTATTCAGTGTGGAAGCAATCTTTAAAATCTAAAAGTATAAAGCAATTTAATAATTTAGTGCTTCTCTAACTGTCACGATTCTTAATGTTATTATCCAACATTTTTTGTGTTCATTATTCTCTCAAAGGAAACCTCTAAAGCAACAATCACAGCAAGTCATTCCAGGATGGATTATAATGAGTATCTTACATTCTTATAACCTAAGAAACCTCAATGGAGTTTGCAGTCCTATTTTGTGCAAACATCTACATACATCGAGGCCACGAAAGAATTCATCACAATCTGCTGGACTGCAGAATGGTTTTTATTAGTTTCACCTTCACTTTAAAGTAGCCTTTATGTTTATTGCAGACTCTTCCATAGCAGCATCAGCTTACTGGTTGGGGTTTTTTTTGAGAACCTGGAGTAGAATGATAATAAAACAATAGAATATCATTGTATAAGCAAATTGTAGCATCCTCTTGATGTGAATAGCCTTAAAGAGAGAATAAATTAGACTGATACTTCATTGAAAAATTCCTACACATTACCATCAGGAAAGTATTCCTGTGTGTTTCTCATCCTAAAATTCTATGGAGTATTGAAACATTATTACTTTTCACTATTGAATGAATCAGTGATAGATTTTTATTATTTATTTTTGTTTCAGTGCAGTTTGTAACCTTACCAGTACATACTGCTAGGTTAATGCTTGGGGGAAAAAGAAAAGTTTCATGAGGAAAATACCCAATTACTTTTGAGCAAGTTTTACCTCTGCACTTGTTTTTTTTCCACTATTTGGATCTTTGCTGCCAAATACCCTCTACATTATTGACCCGCTTGTTGGCACAGTCTTAGTCCTTTGTTTGTATTTGTATACCCTGCTTTCATGTCCAGCACCTGGGCAGCAGGATAGCTCCCCGTGGATCACTGAAGGTCCAGTCGAGCACTGCAGGTGCAGCCACAAATTTCACCTGATTCAAATTTATATCTTCTCAGAATGTATCTTTCTAACATAAGCAGAAACAGGGCAAGTTTCTTGGAGCTTTTAAAAACCATAAAGGGAATATGAAACAGCAAAATCCAGGCAAATATAGCTTTATTTTCCTCTATGTGCCCTCTTGAAATATAGTGTGAAGACTTATGTTTCTGTAGAGATTTTGTTCACAATGCCAAGGCTAATTTAATCTTTAAAAAGGTGGATATATTTATTCAGTTAGGCTTCATTTCAAAATGGCAGAATTTTGAAATGGTAAGGCTTTAATGTTCAGAAGAATTACACAGTATATTTCTGGCAGCTTAGTTAGACACTAAACTATATCACTTTTTCCTTCCCTTATGTGCATACAATATAAGCAGTATCTACTGAACAGTGCTAGTCACTAGCTTTACGTACTGATGTTAACATGAAACACCACAGTCTAATTATCTTCCAATCACGACTTCTCTTCAACTTGCATGTGTCCAAAACCTCTGTAGGATGGCAGAGACAGAAATGAAACTCAAGTTCTTCCTTTCATGAAGCTAATATTCCCAGGCAGCACATGGTGATCACAGGTATTTGTTGCGAGCCAAAAACAGAGCAGGGACAGTCTGTCATGCACTGACTGGCTTGACATGCTTGGATTTCACTACATTTTCTTCCAGAATCTCATTGGCAATGAAACAAAAAGGTTTTCTCTTTTGGAAACAAAAAACAAAACCCCAAAAGCTAAAACTTCTCCCTTCTAGTCTTAAAGTTTCTGAGAGCAGAGTTTAGACAGTGTTTCTTGCAGAAGGAAATGGATGGACAGAACTGAAGGATGCTTCTGAAGGGAGTATTTCAGATGAAAATGGATGATAGGTGTGGAGCCTATAAAGTAAAAACTGTCTCCCAGAAGTGCAAATTTCAGCTCATTGTGATACACAGGAAAAATCTGGCAGAGAAAAGGAAAGATGAAGCTTCTGAGACGGATTTTTAAATGGCCTTTGTGTACAAGATCCACTCATTGATCACAACAAGCAGCCTTACTGCTTTGGGTCCCACAGAACAAAGCAAAAAGCTATTTATGAAAGTAAATGTGTGGAATAATTTGTGTAGCATAGTTTGGTGTCTGGAGTTTTCTCCAGTGTCTTTTGTAGTGTTCTTTCATTACATATCCTCTGGCCAGTACACAGAATACCCTGTTTCAAATGCGTGCACTGCCATAGAACATGTCTATGTATATTCCTATAGTGTTCAAATGTTCCTGACTGCAGCACCTTTTGTATTGCTGAATGAATCATGCTTGAGCACCTAAAAAATTAGGAGCTAAGAAGGCATCAACTTTTTTACAAACCCGGCTAGCAGATTTTGTGAACCACCTCAAGGTGGGGTCAAAGCAAATGGAGAGGAGGATCTAACACAGATAACTAACCCAGGGTAGGAACCTCTGACTTTAGAAAGAGACGATAGTGATGGAAGAGATGATAGGGCTTAATCTCTGAGTAATATTACAGCAAGATTTGAAAATTACTTCCAGATAGTAAAACTGGGTGGAGAAGATGCTGCAATACTCAGTGCAGCAGGAAAATGTATTTTGTTTAGGCAAGTTTTAGGAACAAAAATTGAGTGCGGTTTGGCTGTGCTTCGATTGACATGATGCTGTACCATTCCGCATGAAGTGCTGAAAATGCCCTGAAAGATGAAATACTGGTGATCCTATTACTGAGTATAGTTTTCAGAACCATGGTACCTGAAATTCCTTTATTCTGCTCTAATAAAAAGAAAAGTTCATCCATCTCTTTTGGGGAGATGATACATTCCATTGGCTGTTATAGAACAAGAGCCTTTATAGATTAGAGAACATTCCTACCTCAAGATATCTTTTGGTGTATGTATTGGAAACTGTTAATACAGGGCTTACTGTCAGGAGATAAGATACAACACATACTTTCCTCTTAAGTGAATAAATTCAGTTGCATGTATTTGAATTGTGTATATTTTTTTTCCCCAGTGCTAGTTTACAAAAGCGAGTGCACTTAAAACTGAGAAATTCCTCTTGAAGAAATGCTTGAGTGCCTACAGAGAGTTATCTAATATGACAGGTTGGTAAGCTGGAAAGTGTCCAAGTGCCTGGTTCATAACAATATTTCAGTGTTATTTCTCATATAAATTTGGTATTGTACTATTTTCTTGGTACTTGAAAAAATACTGGGAAGTACTGGGAGTCTGTGTAGAAGTGTGCGTATGTGTTACTCCTGAGACTGCTGTAAATTTATACCCAGGCTTTATATATTAGCATATCTATACCTAAATGTAGGCAGATACGCACATCTCTGTGTGTATGAGAGAGCATGCTACTTTGCAGACCTCAGCAGAGAATCATTCAGGTTTGAAATGACCTTTGAGATCATCAGGTCCAACCATTAACCATACCCTACCAAGTTCACCACTAAAGTGTATTGCTGAGTGATACATCTGAAAAACCCTTAAACACCTCTAGAGGTGGTGATTCCACCACCTCTGGTCAGCCTGTTCCAATGCTTGACCACTCTTTCAGTGAAAATTTTTTTCCTGTCTAGCCTAAACCTACCCTCATGCAGCTTGAGGCTGTTCCCTCTTGTTCTATCACTAATTACCTGTGAGAAGACCCCAGCACCTATCTCTCTATAATGTCCTCTCAGGCAGCAGTAGAGGGCAATAAGGTCTCCCCTCAGCCTCCTCTTCCTCAAACTGAACAGGCTCAGTTCCCTCTGTCACTCTTCATCAGACTCATTGTCTAGGCCCTTCTCCAGCTTAATCGCTCTTCTTTGTACCTTCTCCAGCCCCTCAGTGTCTTTGATGTATTGAAGTGCCCAAAACTGACCGCAGCATTTGACGTGTGGCCTCACCAAAGCTGGTACAGGGGGATGATCACTCCCTCACTGCTGCTGCTCACACCATTGCTGATCCAGGCCACAATGCCATAGGCTTTCTTTGCCACCTGGGCACTCTGCTGGCTCATCTTCATCTGCTTGTTGTTTGGAAACCCCAGGTCCCTTTCTGACAGTCAACTTTCCAGCTGCACTTCCTGAAGCCTGTAGTGTTCATGGGGTTGTTGTGGCCCAAGCGCAGGACCCAGCCTTTGGCCTTGTTGAAGCACGTCCATTGACCTCAGCCTATTGATCCAATCTAAGTCTCTCTGTAGAGCCTCCCTACCATCAAGCAGATCAACACTCCCACCTAACTTAGTGTCATCTGCAAATAACACAGCTTGATTGCAGAGGTATTCATGAAATGCAGCTTTTGAACTTTGTCTTTAGTGGTATATGTTGGGAGTGCGTAGTGATGTGACATCATCAGCCCCAAATTATGTCATTTTTCATTGTGTATTTATGAATAATTGTCGGTCACTATGACATATCACTTTATTACTGAAGGCAGTTTTGCTGTTCAGTAGAGCAGTATGCTCCAGGTAGGAACAGAGGAACCTCAGATAAAGTCATAATACTGTGACACTCTTTCCATTTGAAATGTGTGGGCCACTGCATTAACAATGCAGTTTAAGGCTGAGAGGCAGACTTTCATTTCTTCCTGCAAAGCTCCCAGCTGACCTGAAAGTATGATTTATAGGCCAGGATTGTCTCTGAATGAACCTGTAGAGGATATGACAGGAATGACTGTGATTTGTCTTCTTGTTTGCAGAGAAGACCCAGGGCAAACAGGAGCCCAGCATTAGCCCTATATGGACAATTAGGGGAAAAATAAATGTCTTTGTTCCATGATTCTGCCATTAGTCTTCCCAGTTAGAATGGATGTGCAAACTGTAACTAAGATGGACATGGTTACTTGAGTAAGAGTATTGTGTCTTTTGTGTATAGGCTTATATACCTGGAGTTTCTGGGCAGGTTTGTTCTGAGTTCCTGAAGAAGGCAGTTCCTGTATTAGATGTTTTTAAAACTACAGCCATATTAGCTATTTTTCCCTGCATGCCTTAGTATTTCACAGAGTGTTCATTCCTTTTTGTCCACTTGGAGGGGCCATGATATGTTCTTCATATTGGAGTTGTTGGGTGAATATGAAAGGAAGACTGAGGGTAATGTTGCTTTTGTACATTAAGAGCTGTTTCCCTTTTGAATTAGATCTGTAGGATGTATCTAAGGGTTTGGAATTCCAGGAAGGAAAAAGACTTACTACCCTAAACCACTTAAAACCAGAACAAAACCTTCTCAACACAAGACAGGTATGGAACTGATGGAAAGGGTCCAGAGGAGGGCCACGGAGATGATCAGAGGGCTGGAGTACCTCTCTTAGGAGGACCTGCTGAAGAACCTTGGGTTTTGAGCCTGGAGAAGAAAAGGCTCCAGGGACAGATAATAGCAGCTTTCCAGTGCCTGAAGGAGTCCTACAAGGAAGCTGTGGAGGGGCTATTTAAAAATGCATGTAGCAAGAGGACAAAGGGCAATGGTTTTAAACTGGGGTAGATTGGATAGACTGGGATAGAAGAATAGATTTAGACTGGATGTTAGAAAGAAGTTCTTTACTGTGAGAGTGGGGTTAGACTAGAGCAGGTTGTCCAGGGAAGTGGCGAAGGCCCTATTCCTGGAGACATATGAGGTCAGGCTTGATGGGTCTCTGAGCAACCTGTTCTAGTTGAGGATGACCCTATTGACTGCAGGGAGGGGTTCGACTAGATGACTTTTAGGGGTCCCTTCCAGCCCAGTGCATTCTGGGTTGGAAGAATGATAAAGCACTTACTGAAGATTGACTTCTGCACTAGAGTTGTTTTTCCCATTACAATATTTATTTCATTTCAGAAAACAACTTTTGAGTATTCTTACTGCAGTCCTTTTGCTTTCATCTGGTTTCTGTATTCTGCTTTTTTTTCAATTAATTTATCACTACAGAGCAAGAAAAATGATGAGGCAAATCTGACTCCAAAATATTTAGCAGTCTTCTGTGCTGCAGGTGTACAGAATGCTTTGTAAGCATTGTGGTTTTGGTTGTGGTTCTTCAGGATCTCTATAAGTAAGTTCCTCCCCTCCACATCAGTACCTGGGAGTATTCAGGTACTGTAAGGAGTCTCTGTTACTCTCATTATATCACAAACTTTGGGAGATGGTGAGAGAATAAACCATGCCAGGTTCTTGCTGCAGTACATTCTCCCACAGCTTCTGGGTTTCCCACAGAAATATTGAAACCTGTGTGAAAAGATTGTGCCAGATCTCATCATCCTAACAGGGCTGGAATTTTAAATCTGCATCTTGAGGCTATTTTACCTGCATTCCTTCAGGCTGGTGAATGACATCAGAAATGCAAGTGGCAGTGTATTTAATCCTCATGAGGTGTATTTTGTGTGCTTAGCTGAATATACCTTGCTGGGTCTCTTTCCAGCTGCTGGTTTTGAAATATATTTTCAGTGTGAGGGAATTGAATTGTGCCAGTTTAGAGACCAGATTACAAGAAGCTGGCTGACAGTAACCACTGGAGAGACTGAAATTATGCTTATTGGCTTTGGCAGAATATATGCAGAGAATGACATTTCCCATAAGCTCCCTACTTCTGGTATGAAAGTGCAAGTGGAGAAAGAATGTAGGGTGAGATATAATGAGCTGGGAACTCCTCTGAGAAAATGCAGTATCAGTGGTGATCATGGCTTCTTTTCAACATCAGAGGAATCTTTTCTCAGGTTTTATCACTCTGCAGTGTATTCTGCCAAGGCACTCTAGTCAATTGGCACATCTTGCCTTTGAATGTTTGCAAAATGAGCTAGTGATATAACTGTCAATAAGGTTGATCATTTGCATTCTTGCATGAATTCAGTTTCATTTTGTCCTCAACCTGCTATGACCCAGAATTATCCATTCTTGAGAGGGATTCATGAGAAGTGTAGACATACTACAGTAGAGGAAGAGAGAAACCTGTTTGGTGATTCTGCTTCAGCAGAGGGCTTGGACCAGAAAATCTCCAGAGGTCCCTTCCAACCCCTACCATTCTGTGATTCTGCAAGTTCCTGCTATGAATCATTTTGCTTACAAAATGCTCCAACCTGATGATATTGGAGAGTTCAATGACTTGTATCTGGGGGATTACAATTAAATACACGAGAATTATGTGATAGAAAACTCTTTGGGTGTTCTCATTTTCTTCTTTTGGCTTTGTATTTGCAAGTTTTAGGTCTATATCATATTATATGTAGCGCAGGCATTAGAGAAATTCAAAATGCTATAAGACTTACAAGAACTAGTCAGAAACAGAACACTTGGCATCCTGACCAGCTATGTAACAACTCAACAGGTTGATCTTGCTAGTAAATTACAAGAGGTGACAATTTTGCTTTGCTTGCATCTGCTCCGTTGTGGACTGCTTCTCTCTCAAACTATGAGAGAGGCTGCAGCTTTAGTTTCTTTCATGAGCATTCTGAAGGCAATATTTTTTCAGTCATGTTTTCAGTTTGGTAAACCAAATTATTAATAATTCTCCATGACTTTATTCTGTCATTTTATAGACCACTTCCATTGTGTTTATTTTCATAGTTTGTGGTTCAGTGTTGCTTGTGTGGTGTACAGATTATTTCATAGGGCATGTGTCTTTAAAATTGAATTGTAGCATCTTTATTGCCTGATTACTATTTCTAAAGGTAGAGAGAAGCTGCTTCTAAAAAGCCTTGCTGTTTGCTCAGGATGGGGCATTCCCCAGTTGTTTTCTTACAAGGATACTTTTCTCCTTTCTAGGCTCTGTATTTTCAGCTACACAAAGTAACACAAAGGAAACCCAGAAGCACCACTCCCAGTGTTAGAAACCCCAAGCAATGACTGTAAGCCACTCTGCAGCTCAGTCTTTGAGAGAGCTACCAGTTCTAAGTTACATCATTATTGCCATGGGTAGCACTATTTAAAGATATTTATGCCTAAGTATTGTTCTTTCTTCAAAACAGCAGAATGACAAATCAGTCAAATCTGGTCACACTGGGGTAAGACAAAACAAATGGATGACTTGTTCTTTCCTCTTTATTAAAATACTGCTCTTTGGTTTTGTTTTTAGTTTTGGGAGTTTGGTTGTGTTTGGTTTTTTTTTTTTTTTTGTTATAATAATTATTATTATTATTGACTTAGTACAGGTTATGGGAGTCTCAAATTGTCTCAGGTTCTGAAGACTGTAGGCCTATGGAATGTTCCATAAAAAAGACCTGAAAAACCCAAATAAATTTGTCCCTTGCTATTTAGAAAGCAAATATGCTTATCTTTTTTGTCCATAACTTGTTTATTTGTCAAGGTAGTAAGCTGAAATAGGTCTGAGGTGCTTAGGGCCTGGACAGTGAGCTGCCATTGATGGCTGAGGATGGCACAGTAAATCAAACAAATGCATTTACAGTTGTTCTAACAACCTTGCAACTTTGTGAACTAATTGCTTTGGTGCATTCAGCTCCTAGACTTGATAATATCCCCTATCTCTTAGTATTAGTTATAAAACACCTACACAAAGAAGATGAGACTCTGCAGTTAAAGGTTATTACTGGGATGTTGCAATGTTCTAAAGTTAAAGCACTGAGATTCAGTAGCTCTGAGTGTTTTGGCGCACTGCATAACAGAGGATGAAGCAAATTCTGCACAGTTGTGCAGTGGTAGGAGGGTAAAATGCAGTAAAGTCAGGACATGACTTTAGTGCATGTAGTGAGATAATAAAAGCAACATAGTATTTAAGAGGAAGCCAGTACAATGGCAGAAAACCTGTGAGGTGATACTTTTGTTATGTCTTGAGATGAGAGCGAGACAGGTTTCAAAACATACCGAAGTATCAGGGAGAGAGAGAGATAGGTGTTCTGCTAGAGGCACATAGAATGAACTGGGTCTTGCACCTACTCTGTCTTGGAATGCCTCCAAAAAGCAGAGCTGCAGTAATCTGGTAAAGAAAAGGATCACAAAAGTGTAGCTAAGCATTTCCCCGTCCTCTTGGGAAAGATGATATGCTTAGCCTTGTTGAGTTTCTGAGGTGACAGAACACAAAGGACAGTAGGCCATCCTTTCATCATCTGCTGCTGTGGTCTCTGTGGAAAGATCAAGATCTCTGAACACACCGAGAGCCCTGAACCTTGCTGAAGAAATTACAATAGCATGTTGTTTTGGGGCAACTATAAGCAAATGCTGCAGTGATGTCAAGGGCAAAACAAAAGCCTGTTTGCTTGGTTTTTTTTCTCATGTCAGATATTTCTTAATACTTCTATCTCGTAACTGTCTTTATAGCTTGTATGCATTAGAAATTTATTTTTAGCGAGCAAAGCTATTATGAGGTAGCCAGAGAAGTTAATCATTGATAGACATGTGTAAGAAATCTGTACAGTCCCAAGTTGTGTGGCATGTGATTGTCATTGTGTTAAGTTTTTTATTAGTCAGTCTTTACTGAGGCTGGCATTTTGAAGAGGTCCAGTATTTATATAGAGGAATTTAAACAAGTGTAGCTCAAACTGCATGGCAATAAGTAGCCACAAAGAAATCTTGTGTTCTGAAATTAGTTTTTGCACAATGAAGGCATTATCTCCTTCAAAGGAAATGGGAAGGTAGAATACATGTAACAAGCTCTGCAAATTAAAAAATGCCCTGTTCCTCATATGTTGTGAAATACGTGAAATTCTTAAAAGTATCATGTAAGTAAACAAATATTGCCTTTAACTCACTTTCCCCAAGCTTTCTGGCACTCTTCTAACATACAAATGCAGAACGGCCCATTTATTTGGGTATGTTGCATGACTGTAGCACCTCTAGTGAGTTGGAGAGGAAAACAGCATTCTGTGTTTGTCAGTGCCTTCATAACATGTAATATGGCTTGCCCTGTTTCATTGTCTCCATAATAGAGAAAAGCTTTCTTCTCTGGACTCCTGGGATGTCCCCCTGTGGCTTGTAATTGTGATGTCAGTAATTTTACACAAGTTATTTCCTTTCTTCATTATGCCATGCAAGCAGTATGTTGCCTTAGTGGCTCTGCAGTAAGGTTATTGTCACAAAATTTTACTGGTTTTTATTTTAAACAGTAATTTCATTGTAAAAGGTCTCTCTGGGAATAACTCTAGGTTTAACCTGGGTAAGTAACAGTCTGATACAATGAACATTTTGAAATATATTCAATATATTCCTGCATTATTAGCGGGACAGATAAAACACAAAGCATGTAGTCATGGATTGTCTCATTTCAGACATGACTGGACATGCAGCTTTTCCTATATTTACCAGATAAAGTTGAACAAAACCCCAGTTAACTACCTTGCCACAAAGTTGAGAAAGGCAAGAAACCTAGATTCTGTTAGAGAAGCTTGGCTTATCTTACACTGTAAGATAAGATACAGCAGAAATAATTATGTATTTGTTTCTTTAGAGTTTTGTCTTGTAAAATTAAGAAAGAGAGGAAACCTCCCAAAGGAACCAACAAACCAGCCACAACACTGTAATGCACCGAATCAGCGCACACAAATGGTCCTGTGTGCAGTCTGTCAGTACTGCTGGGCTTTTGTCCTAAGTACAAGCCCAGAAAAAGCCATATTAAGGCAGGTATATAAGGCTGTTCAGCTGGCAGCCTAAAGGCATTTATGTCTTTGTATAACATGAGTGACCTAGTTCAGTGGGAATAACTTTTTTTTTTTTTCCTTTTCAAATTTCCTGTGCCGATAGACAAGTTTTATATTCCTGCTATTACTCGTTTCACAAATAGCTCCCAGAAAACCATAGGGTTCACATGGTGATGTCTGGTGCAATAATTAAGATTTCTGTCAGCAGACTGTGAAGACTTCATTTCCGTACACTTTGCACATCCCCATGATACTCCATGGGCTTGTTCATCAGGGCCTGCTTTTAGTTTTTGTTGAAATGCTGGTGTGCCCCCAGCTTAGCAGGAAGCCCCGTGATAAAGAAGGAAGAGCCAGCAACAGGGAAAAGCGTTTGAACATGGACTAAGTCTGGGGTTTTTTTTCAGCCGTTAAGAGCGACCAGCTTCAACTACTCTGCCAGCCCACTGTCCATATACAACACATTTATTTTCTGCCAAAGAACTTCTTTCCTACTCAGTGCTGCTGTGAAATCCTTATAATATGTTCCAGAATTCAACAGTGTGCAAGTTCTTTTCTCTCTCCTCCAAATCCTGGTGGCTATATTATTGGTTTCCTGTTTTCATGCTTGATTACTCTGCTCTTTCAGAGCATCTGTGACTTGAGCTGTACAACCTGCTAACTCTGACTTAATGTCCTGGAACTCTCTATTTGCAGCACTGTCATTTAGATTTTATGATCTGAAAGGGGTAAGGGAGCTCCAGTATTCTTCTTGTATATCACATGTGCTCCTTCTCTATTGCCTTTTCATTTGGCATCAACATTTATATTATATTCTTTCTCCTCTTGGCTGTAAACTTTTTTTTTTGGACTTTCACTTTTTATGAATGATTTCTAACTGGTTGTTAAAATTATTGAAACATGTAAATGTTGTTTTTAGCGATCTTGGAGGTCAGGACATTGAAGCAAGGAGAGATTCAGGAAGTCATTTTATCTTCCTTGTGTACAGTCACCATATAAAAAGATCAGTGGCCTCGGTTCAGGAGTAAATGATTTGTTTCAACATGTCTTATAAGAAACTCTGTGGAAAAGGCAGTAGAGCATCTTGATCTGTCTTCCTTCTTTTAAATAAAAAAACATTCTACATTACTGAGTTCCTGGCAGTAAGCTCTACAGTCAGTAAGTTCTAGTTTAAGCAATAAAATATTAGCAATATCCTTTAAAAGGAAAACTGAGCAGAAGCAGAACAAGTTACTTTAAAATTTTTTTTTAATAAAACATGCCTTGAAAACTGATAATGATCCTAATGGGAAATTTCATTCTAGTTCCCTCTGAAGTTAAATCACCTCTAGCTTTCTAAACTTTTATTAATATTGTAATAATTCAGAGAGGGCCTTTTTGGAATAACAACTGCACAATAGATCACAAGATACAGGCTTAGGATGCTGTCACATAAGGCTCAGCTCAATGGGTTTATGCTAAATTTATTTAAGAGAAATAATTTGTTTGTAAAACTTACCATAATGATGTTGTCTAGAGGTTAGTCCTTCTAAAAGATCTTGAGAGTTCTTTTGAATGTGTGATTGTATAACAGCTACCAAATGCTTGTTCTGCCCTTCAGTTCTACAGAGGTGATTGTATATGTATTCAGTACTAAATTAAATGACAAAAAAATTATTTGCTTCATAAATGAGTCCTTTTGTATAATTTCAGTGGAGTGGTATAAAAAGGGTGATTCTACATACTGTGACCTAATAATCGTCTATGAATTTTCAGTAATACAGTTATGAAACTGCTATTAAATCTCATAGCATGAATATCGAAATATATTTAGTGGAGGTGTAGGTTGCAGTAGTTCTGATCATACTCTTATTTTCTGTATGTGTCATTAGATATGTAGTGATGCTCCCACAAATTCTATATTGCAGTGACTACTCATAAGCATGAGAAGACTGCACAGTAAATGTCTGAGGCATAACAAATTACATTTTTTTGTAGCCACCATTTCTCTGGCAGTAACTCATTGATCAAGTCTGCTTATGTAAGAGTGTGATTCTGATTTGGTTTGTTTTCTGCTAGGAATGCAATTCCCTAACATGTATCTACATTCATTATTTCTCTGTTAGGTTCAAGAGAAGGTGTTAGCACCCTGCTTTGTTAGTAAGACCCTCTATTTAGATGAAATTCCAGTTTAGTGATTAAGAAAACTAAATCACTGCAGGTAGCCCTGAATATTTTGCCAGTAAAACAATACAAGGAAAACAGTGTCTTTTTGGAGTAAAGTTGTCATACTCTGATGACAAAATATCAAAGAATTTTGATATTTACTGAAATGCTGGGAAAGGTTTGCAAATCAGTTTGGGAAGACTTGTAACAAAATGATGTTATAGCTTTACTTGTCATTTATTCTGTGAAGGATTTAGGCTTGGGGTTGTGCAGTGAATTTCACAATAAAGATACCATCTTTTGGGTGGGAACGGTTGCCCAGGGAGGTAGTTGACGGCCCATCCCTGGAGATATCCAAGGTCAGGCTTGACAATGCTCTGAGCAATTTGATCTAGTGGAGGATATCCCTGTTCATTGGAGGGGGTTGGAATAGATGACCTTTGGAAGGTCCTTCCAACCCAAATTGTTCTATGATTCTATGATTTTTCTGTTCGGAGGACTTAATGCCAAGGTAGCAAAGGTGTTGCCTTTGAGCATCTTTATGTGTGTTACAAAAAAACCCCAAAACAATAAAATCCAAACCAAACCCAAACCAGCCAACCAAAACCAAAGCCAAAAAAACCATCAGAAACCAAACCAAGAAGCCAGGAAGAGGTGTCTACAGTTTGAGGATTCAGCAGCTTGTGGAGTGTAGCCACTAAGCAATGAAGTGACAGTCCGCTAATTATGGAGCACATTCCGTGTGCTCTTCATTGATAGTGTTGTTTATCCAGGTTCAGAGAGCAGCTTTAGCAGTCAGATTTAGGAGCTTCCCAACTAGACAGTGTTAGAACTGTTCAGAGCACATATAAATGAAGCTAGTTCCCGAACGCTGCAGTCAAAACAAGTCATAAACTTAAAAATAAATTCCACCCATTGATATTAAGCATCTCTACTAAGAAAAATGATGTCTTGTTCCAATTCTCAGCAGTTTTCCTTATTAAGTTGTAGCTGTGAAACCTAGTGAATGTTGCATATGTTCTCTCCTGTGTTTCTCCAAGAGTGTTTTGTATATATGCAAAGAAATGTATTTACTCTTAACTATATTTATAGGATTGTTCATCACCTGTGCCTTTTCTGTGCTTTTGACTGGTTTCTCTTCTCATTTAAAAAACTGAAGAAAACCCAAGAGCTAAAGTATTCCCTGATTTAGTACTCAAAGAAATTTCTACTCCTACCTTCATCCTAATTTTCTAATAAGTACATAATAAATTAACCTCTCATTGGGCAGGTGCAAAGAGTAATTACAGTAGTGTTCCCTATTCTGCCAGAGTCCAGCTAAAATGTGTTAGTATGGCACAACCCCTTCAAGAAGAGATTAGCATGTGCACAGATTATTGATGCAGACAAATTTTGGCAAATTTCACTCTATATGGTCACAGTTTCAGGATTCTGTTTCTGTGATAACTGAAACTAAATCAACTAGGGCAACTTAGAAGTGACACTCCTTTAAAAGAAGCACATATAAGAAGGATGCTTATTTGTCAGCAGTTTGTGAACCACTCACTAGCAGGTCCTTCTGTGCTTTGGGCAGTTTTATACCTGTGTTCCCATGGTGTTTTCTTCTTCAACTGATTATTTCATATGCTTTTTATCAACCAGCTTACCCAAAATTCAGTAAGAAAAGCTCTTTGTCTTAGGTTTATTTTTTTTACCATGAACGTTTTTTTAATTTTTGGCAGTTCCTCTGCTAACCACACTCCAAGATTATTTTTTTTAGTGTTTAAAAACTGAATCCACTATTGCATCAAAATTAAAAACCTGCTATAAACTCCAATTGGATGTGATGTAAATATTTTTCATATTTCAGCCACAGAATAAAACTGGCCCAACAGTTGCTAATGGTTCCTTTGGGTTTACTTTTAAATGAAAATATGATTTCTGTGCACTTTGTCCCTGCTTTCATCTGTGTCAGAGAGCAGCAACTGGATAGAACATCATGAAGAAGTTCATGTAATACCTGTCCCCAGCCTAGCTGGCTTTAAAAACTGTGTAGTATTTTAACCTGTGTAAGTACCTCTTCCTTCCTTGATGTAAAACACCCATTTATGCAGACTGGATGCATCTGACATCATTGTCTGTTGATGTAGTATGAACTCTGTTTATACTCCAGTATAGACTGTATGTGTACACATACTTGATTGTATATCTGTTTTCCCCTGTTTTCCAGTGTAGTTGTGAAAAAGCAGAGCACAACATTATTCTGGTGAGAGTCCCTTCGCCAGGGTGGTGTTGGAAAACCACAGAGATAGCAGGGCAGCCTCAGGGCAATTAGCTCTACATCTCCATTTATTTCATTTTGTCAGGAGAATCTGAGGATCCCTGTGAAAGGTTCATGATATTTTGGGATTTTTTTGGTGCCTGCTCAAATATTCATCATCTAGGTCCTGGATAAACCTCTTTATAAACATTTGTGTGATTTCCTGATAAGTAGAGTGACAAGTTAACTTCCTTTTTAAGACTGAATGTGATTGCTTTAAAAGAAATAATTGAAATTTCTCCTGGCTTTAGTCAATGTTTATTTGCAAGATATGTAGAGTATGTCTCTTGTTTACCCTTCACCAACTCCACAGAACAGAGACAGCTTTCAACCCACAAGAACAGCAGTCACAACAATTTTAAAATATAGAGGTAAAAAGAAATTATTGTTCTTTAAAATAAGGACTAAATCAACAGAAGCTTATTAAGTCTTGTCATCTCCAGACTGCTTTTATTATTCTTTTCCTGAAGTCAAACAAATTACCAAAGTACTGATACAATGCTTGTCAAGTGGAAGAAGGCAAATGACAATTGGAAGTTCCAAACTGAAAGCACTTTGGCATTAGTACATTTAAGGTATCAGGAAAAGTACCAGGCTCCTCACATAAAAGTTCATCTGGTTGTTACAGCTGTTCAAAAAGAAATAGTAAAAAAATATTAATTTCTCAGCAATTGGGATCTTAGGGATTTCTTGGCTGTGCTGAACTAAAAGGGTAGGCTCCAACCCAGCCAAAGTGTTATCGATCAGCCTAAGAGAGGGCTGCATATTATCATAAAGCTTTGTTTTAACTGTTCACAGATCTATTGTATTAGTTTAATCTCTGACCATGTACTTGAATTTAATTTTTCTGTCTTCATTGTGTGCAGCTAAAAAAGAACAAAATCAATTAAATTCTGGCTTAGTTCTGGGAATAGAGGAGGTGGCTCTGTTCAGTTACAAGGAAGTGAATCACCATCCAAGACATTAATCTTCACAGTAAATTTAAAATATATGGCTTACAAATAAAAGCTGCTACTGCACTTTAATGAACTGAAATTGATCAGCTCTACCCTTTTCTCTTTGACCTAGTTGTTGATGTCCCTTACAACAGGTATGTTTTGCTTTGTAGTCCTATAGAGCAGACAATTGCATCTTGAGATCTTCTACTGTTTGATGTTACACCCCTGGCAGGGTACTAGCTCCAGCTCACCCCAACCACTGTATCACTTCCTTCAAGTACCCAGTTTGGTTTCCAGTCCTTTCAAATGAAAGGGACTGGCCAAGCTTTACTACAGTAAATAAACTGGGAATAATATTTTTAATCTTAATCTTTGCTCGTATGTTTTGTGTGTAGTTTTGTTGTTCCTGTGAAGTACTGACTGCATCATCTTCAATGCAACAATGAGTGCATTGAGACATTTGGCAGGACCAACTTGAGTGACCCTCTGGTTTAGTGGCAACAGGGAAGTGGAGTAGTACTTTGAATAAGACATTAGGAAAATAAGCTGCCTGATGGCACTAGGATACTTGGGATTCTCAGTGGATAGCTTATGTACTAGGGCAGGAAGATCTTCTGGCCTGTGATATCAGTCTGGAAACCAGCTCCAGTAACTGGTGCAGCAATTAGGGGATTGCAGAGGAGGAGGGAGGAGATGCAGCATGAAGCTGCATAGATCCCTGAAGGCAAGGGTGGAAGATTTCATCTGATATAGCAGAACTGAGACTGGGAGTGTGGACAGCAGTGGTTGAGTGAGAGGTGAAACAGCAGATTTTTTTGGTAACTGTGCTCAGGACAAGTGAATTCAGTTTTCAAGCAGTAGTTGCTCTTCACAAATTATTGCCTTCTCACTTCACACTAAATAATGTTATCCATAATTTATTTGTACCTACACCACGAAGATGAAGTCAGTGTTAATGTTCTGGGAGTACCAGTAAATTATCCAACAGTGTTTGATCACTAACTTAAGCAGCAAATTGTTCAGCCTAGGCAGAGGCTCTAGTAGGAGTTCTAGAGTGATTTATGGCACAAAACCTGCCCAACCCAAAACCCAGCAGCAGCAAAAACAATGCACATCTTCTTTTTGTAAGATTTCTGGGTAATCAACACAAAACTTAAAATAAATAAATAAAATTAGATGCCCAAGAATATGTTCTAGAAATTCATGGTACTTTTGTCATGTCATGAAGCATTGTCTCACTGCTTTTATCTGTCTGTAAAAGTCTTAAATGAAATAATTTTGAAATTGTCTTGATTGTCAAACTTGTAACATCTTTAAATCTTACAGAGCAGTTGCTATTAACATTTCATTGCATCAAAACCTATCTGTATACCATCCTGTGCAGTCTGCTGTACATTAACCTGTGCTGGCAGGGGGGTGGACTGTATGATTTCCAGAGGGGTTCCAACCCCTGTCATTTTGTGATTCTGTTATAAAGTTGTCCTGTATTTTTCCATCTGATGGTTTGCTAGTTTACAGTTGTATATCCTTTTGGGTAGACTATATGACTGTAAAGAAAACAAGCTACAACAGGCCAGCATGTTTTCAGTCAGAAATTCAAAGCTGTCAGTAAGATGTAGAAACAGGACGCGCAAGCTGCTGTTCAGTCAGCTATGATAGACAAGAAGACAGAACCAATGAACTGCATGGAAAGTTAAACCTCAAACCTACTAAGAGTAGATGAATCTGCCACTGTAAATTAATTCTGGTAAGGTGTGCTCATTGGCACGCTACAAGAAGTCTGTGTGGATGAGGAGCTCTTTCCCATTTCAGATGTACTCCAGGTTGTTGCATAGCAGCCTGTTGTGATGCTGACGTTGTTGTGCTTTTACATCTAGAAAGTACACTTGAGGACAGCACATGCATTGGCACTGACATCCATTTCTGGAGGAGAAACAGAACTACATTGACAGTTCTGCTTGTTTGCTTTTATTTCAGAGTGCTATTGTTTAGTGTTTACACAATGTGGAGAAAGGTCTTTGCGCTAATTTCTCTGTATGCCACAGTCCTCAAGGTTTAGCGTGGCTTTCTGGAGAACTGTGACTTCAAACCACTGTGCTGCTTCATAGCACCGTTGAGCTTCTCCATACTTTACTTTCCTGGTAATTAAGATACTCCTTAGCTCATGACACTAAATAGGTGATATGACTCCCTAACTCTGTGAAGACACAATATGAGAGGTCTTCTCAATTATGTTCTTGTACTACAGCATGAATATTGATGATTTTTTAAAAACTTTGGATTGACAAAGTTGATTGGTTAGTTTTTCTTTCATTGCATTCAAGATAACGTTTATCACTTCTCCTCCGGATAGGTTTTTGCACTTGTTTCTGAACCAAGATGAAAAAAAAGAGAGAACTGTTTGGCCTGTCACCCTTTTCATGTGCACCATTTGTACAACTATTGTCACTAACATATGATGAATTTTGAAACTTCTCAATTAACTTGAAAGAGAGTTTAGAATTAAATCTAATCTATGTAGTGTGATGACTTCATCCATCACAAAGATTTTGGGTCTTCTGGATAAGGTTCTTGGCCCAACACAGACAACTACAAATTGATCAAATGTAAACCATTTGTTAGTTGCAGATTGTGATGGTATGTAAAGCAGTCTTCTTACCTTACATCAGTTGTGAGGGTAAGTAAAATGAACACTTAAAACGTCCCATAACTGGAAAAAAGGGGGTTATAAAGTAACTACAAGATATTTGGCCTTCAGAAATCTTAGAATTCTTATTCATTGTCTGCTTTTTAAAGATGAACCTGTGGTTATATATTTGCACTCAACTCTGTGTTGGTAAAGAGCGCTGATAATGAGGATAAATGTTACTGAAGTCCCTACACGAAATAAAAATCCTTCTGAGTCCTTCCAGAAGTACACCTGCATGAAGATTACAGCCACTTAAATACTTCCACTAAATCAGAATCAAGGTGCAGCTTAATTTTATGTTATTTCTATTGCTGTTTTTCCAGCGCATTTGCTTGCTTTATTCTCATGGTGCTGTGGCGGTTTAGGCTGTGTGACTCCTGTTCCTGCCACACAAGCTACACCTCCGGTGTCCCGAGTGTCCAGCCCAGTAGGTGGACACAGGAAATAGCGTATTTCATATGCATAATATCCTGCGCCCTATAAGTCCATCTGCGAAGTCATTCACTTCCTCTTTCTTCCCTCTCTGCTCTTGTAGGAGATGCTCCCTACCGGCTAATGGTGGGGGAGTATCTCAAGGCCTCTTAGGCCTGTCTAGGCCTAATGCCAGGAGGAGAAGCGGGAGGGGCAGTCTCAGACCTGGCCAGTCTGGGACTAGCCTAGCAGGGGTGGGGCAAAGAAAGAGCCTTGGGGGTTTTGAGTGTACCGTCAGGTGGGGACAAAGGAAGTGTTGGGAGGCTTTTGGGTGTGCTGTAGGGGACTCTGTAGGCTTTGGGTTTTCTTTTGTCATTGCTTGTAGCTTCTATAAAACACTTGCTGCTTTTCCTTTTAAACTTTCCATCACTTCACAGTCCATTTGTGTGTCTGTCATTCTTTTGCCCCTCTCAAGGGCAGGAGAGGATCTGCCTGGCCTCAGACCAGGACTGTTTGCTTTTCCAGTGCATTTGTTTTATTTATTCCTATGGTGCTACTATTATTTGAAGTTTCTACGGCAACCCGTCACCATCTGCTATTATAAAGTATGCTGGGATTTAGTTGCTAGGTGTTGAAGTTTGTCATCTTACTCATATGACCCTAATGTTTTTTGATGTTTCTTTCCCCGTACATGTTGCATCCATAGCTCATATGCACTTCGACAACAGTGGAAAAGGTTCCCCATTCCTTTCACTTGACTTTTATTAAGGCTTATAAAACCCCATTTGTTTTGCAGAATACCTCTCTGATCTCTTTTCAGGTGCTTTGTATATATCCAACCAAAACAGCATTTCTTTTACCTTACACACTCTTTTGCAGTGTTACTACTAAACCTAGCCAGTATCATAGTTCATTTAAATTTTATATTAATTATGTTTTCTCTAAGTTGACAGGGAGTTTAGATGTTTCCTGAGACATTTTCTTCTCTGTGTCATTTTCATTTGACTGCCTATTTACTTGTGTTCTTGCTCCTGAGAAGAGTGTAATGTTCAAACTATCAATTTATTTTTTCATGTTTTTTTTGAGTGGCTGCAGCCTGTTTGTTAATTAAATAAAATGGAATTCAGGGCTATTTCTATTATGGGTTTTTGTACTTTTAAATGCAAATTAATATTTTTAAACTGGAAAACAGAAATTTTACTGGATAGTGGTATGTGTTCAGAGTTAGTTCTGCTATTCTTTCTGTTAGTGTCTTATCAGGCAAGCATTTATTTTTATACATTTGACCTAGTTCTAATCACCACTTTCTGCTGCAATTTACTGGATAAATCCTAACAGACCTGGGCACAGCTGAAATGACTTGTTAGGATTCTACCTGAAGAACTTCACCTTCTCTGTGCAATTTTTTTGGTACTATTGTCTCTACGTACAGTGCTTGAATTAATTAATCCAATTCTTGAAGCACAGACGATAGACTGCTGTGTTTGTGGGCGGTGTTTGAGTTTCTGCTGTCCATCTAGTGAGCATGCACTCTGCCACCGAAGTGCAAGTGATCCTTCTTCTGCAGAACTTAACTGTCTGTTCAAGCAGCTCCTGCTCTTTGCACATTCTAGTGAGAAGTACTTAAACAGCATAGAAGAACTTCAGTGAACACAGAGAGATATTTGCAGATGTGACCACAGCTCTTTACATTCCTACATTACTCCTAAGTGCCCTCAGAGAGAGTGATATTGTGGAGGGTGCCTGAGTACTTTAGGGATCCCAGGCTGCATTTGGGAAGCAAATCATTATTGCTTGTGTTTGGGGACTGAGAGGGAGGGGCAAGCTTGTAACCTATAAAGAAGCCACCAGTTAATTTCTAATAGTTGAGATCACTGGCAAGAAAATTATTAAAGATCTAACAATATTAGCGTATTTTCCTGCTTTACAGTTACATGGAAATGATCAAGTTTTTGTAGCAAGCCAGCTTCATAGTCTTTTCTTTTCTTTTTTTTTTTTTTTTTTTTTTTTAATGTCTCATTCAGTCCCAGTGATGTGAATTTGACAGGTTTGGTACGAGATAGTGGCCAGCAATATGTGATCTCTGCTTATGGCTCTTTTCAGTAATCAAGGCATATCATCTGTTAATTTTAAAATCACCATACACAGTTACTAAGAATAGGCATTCCTGCTGTACCATAATCACACATGGAGCTAGATGCATTTCAGAAGTTGCTTTCAACAAAAGAAATAAGCTTCTTAAAATCTTTATGCCTTTAAACAACGTAATACATCTATTCAATGCTCGTGAAGAAATGCTGCTTATTTCAAGAAGTGATTATTTAACGTGACTATGTAAAGACATTCTGTGGTGAATCTTTCAAAAAAATACAAGCTGGTTTTCAGGTACAATTCTCTAACTTCTGTCAGTAATCTTTTTCTTTCTTTCCTTCCCCCACCCCCCACACCAAATTAAGACATCAGAACACCCCCACCCCCCAATTTCATCACTGAATCCTTTGGAATTCGTTATTACTTCCAAGCTAGACATTTAACATCACAGAAAGGATTTGTTTGATCCAGAACCGTAAAAGTGAACTGCTACAGCAGGAAAACCAGCATTGCTTTTCAGAAGAGCATCAGTACCCGAGAACACACGATTCCTTACCTGAAAGCTTTTGGTTTACCTGCAGAATGTGTCTTCTTAGCCTTAAAAAGTAGGCAAGCCTCTCACTAGCACTAATGTTACTCCAAAAGAAGGTGTAATAGGTCCTTTATGTTGTAATTTTCACTATTTGTATGCATGAAGTCTGCTGAGTCTGCTCACGTAGGAATAAATAAATAAATAAATAAGGCAGCACAAACTGAAGAGCCGCGAACATGTGAAAGGGAAAGACCTCTAGTGGCCACCACCTGAACTTAAGGAAGGCTTCCTCCAAGCGCTAGACAAAATGGTTGGGTACGGCACACTGCAGCGGATCCTTTTATGTGTGCCTTTATCGCCTTTCTGATGGGACAAGAGCATTAAGGGAATCGGAATTAAACAGATAATCTGAGCAGAACCAGGTGGAAGTTAAATTCTGGTCAGGGGAGCTGGTGTGTCTTTTGTATCAGTTCTAAACTGCTGTGATAAAAAGTTCTGAGTAAATCTGAAAATTGTTCTGCATGCTCATCTACTTCATGGTCTCTTAATAAAATCAAAGCATTTACAGCAGGATCACTTTTAAAAGAAGAATTGAAACTTCAGCAAATTAAAACACATTGATACGGTAGATTCTTCACTCTCTGAAAGGAAAACTGCAAATACTTAAGCTCACTCTTATTGCTCGAGATACAAATGCCTTTGTGACTTCCAGTATATTACAGGGGATTACAAGTCCTAGGATTTTAAAGCAATTTACAACTTTCAGCAGTTTTAGGAGTTGAGAAAATGAAAGTATTTCCTTTTGTTTAAGTTCGAAAGAAGTTTTGAGAGATGAAAGTACCAGCATTCTATAGAAGTTTCACACAGTTCTGTAATAGCTTACTTCAACACTTGCAGAATGAAAAGAAAAAATAAAACCATCTTTCCTGCCATATTTCTTCCTGGGAATAGCATTTTTTACTAGATAATCAGAAATTTTTGATGCTAAAACATGTTCTTGTTGTGAATTCCTAATGGAAGGATTCTAGGCAACGTCTAATGCATTCCAGGAGTCTTAAGGTGATATTGATACTTTATAGATAAACTTTTCTTGTCAGAATGTCTGTTTCCATGGGGTGTTTCATAAATGATGCAGCTCTCACCACAGCCTACCCCTGTTCAGGGTAGCTTTTGATTTATTTTCAACTCCTGAACATGTCTTTTTCATCTTGTCAAAGCTTGAATATTTTTTTTTTTTATATACCTAAAAGGATTTGTTGAGCATTAAGAGTAATTCAACTTCAGAAAGAATGCAATCTAATAAGTAATCTGCATGTGTTGATTTCTCTCTGGTTTTCTTTCAGAGTCATTTTGTGGCATGTATGACTGCAATCTTAGACCAGATGAACAACCAGCATTATTCAGTTTACATTGAAACTTTCCAGACAAGTTCAGAACTAGTGGTGAGTACAAAATAGTCATGGAGATGAAAGATAATTTGAAGGATTTTATTTCCTGTGGGAAATCAGTAGTACTGTTTTGAAGTATCTTGTCTGATTTTTCCTAGAACTAAGTCTGTTTCTGTATGTTTTCTGCCTCTGTACCCCTGTGTTGCCTCCCTCTTCTCATAGTGATCTTGGACTACAGTATTGTCAAAAATTTGGAAAACCATCATTGTCACTTCTTGTTCCTAGCACCAAGGCAGTAACATAATAATCATAGAATCCTGTGGTTCTATGGTTTGAGTTGGAAGGGCCTTCCAAAGATCATCTAGTCCACCCCCTCACAGTGAGCAGGGACGTTCTCCACTAGATCAGGTTGCTTAGAGCCTTGTTGAGCCTGCCCTTGCATATGTCCAGGGATGGGGCCTCAACTACTTTCCTGGGCAACCTGTTCCAGTGTTACACCACTCTCATGATAAAGAACTTGTTCCTGACGTCCAATCTAAATCTCCTTTTCTCTAACTTCAAAACATTGCTGCTTGTCCTATCACTCCAGGCCTTTGGAAGTAGTCCCTCTCCAGCCTTCATGTAGGTCCACTTCAGGTGCTGGAGGATGGCTATTAGGGCTCCCTGGAGCCTTCTCTTCTCAAGGCTCAACGACTTCAGCATTCTTAGTCTGTCCTTGTAGGAGAGGTGTTCTCAGCCCCCTGATCATTTTCATAGCTCTCTTATGGACCCACTCCATCAGGTCCATGACCTTTCTGCATTGAGGGCTCCAGAGCTGGACACAGAACTCCAGGTGAGGTCTTACCAGATCAGAGAAAAGGGACAGAATCACCTCTCCTCACCTGGCAGCCAATGGCATATTTGTATTATACTGCTCTGAGGTGAAAAAACCACATGAACAAAATCAAGTCTCAACTAACTGCACCTTCCCTCCCTACTTTCCACATGGTGATCCATTTCCACTTTTCATTGTTGCTGTTGAGTCTACTTCTGGTTTAGATAATGTACACTAAATGCAGTAAATGTCATATTCTTACAACACATCATTTTATGCTACCTATTTCTGACATAATTTAACAATACTTGGGGTATATTCTGGCTTGCACCATAGGTCACTCTTCTAGGAGGTTAAGCAGTCCTATGTCTGTACTGCTACACTTCTGACAGAACTCTGAAATAAGTTTGGGTATTGGTAAGGGTTTTAATTCCACCATCTACAGTTTGTCCATGGAGTTAGGAAGATTTACCCCTTTTCCTTTCTTTCTTAAAGTCAGTGTGGTGCCATTACTGAAATGCTAACAGACCAAATCTTGGGTAGTTTTTGCAATTCTTCATATGTTTTAGTTTACTTGAAAACCTAGCATAATTTCAGCTTTCAAGCAGGTTGGGTACTTGGTCCTTGCAGTTTTATTAATCTTTATACTACAGCAGTTCTGCTGAGGAAAACATTAAAAAAGGCATTAATAAATTCAGTGGGTTTTGTTGGTTTTAAAGGATTGGTCTATTGTCTTCTCCTTTTTTTCTCTCTTTTTTTCCCCTTTTTTTCTTCTATACCATAAATATATGTCAGTGAATATGACAAAGAATGGTTTTCAAATAATGCTGTTGAGAGCTATCATTTACTTGGCTCTCTGTAAGTAATAATGCAAGAAAGAGTACAACCTTCACAGAGAGCTCCTTGTGAGGTCTCAGTAATAGATGATGACAGCTTGCTAGTCTCACAGTTACAAGAAGCTGGGGAAAATTGATAGAAAATGTATGCCTTATGGCAAAACCACTAAAAGCTCACTTTTGGAGGGGTTAGTTGAAAGACTGGGTTTGTGGCTGGGTGTACTGGAGACAGAGTTGTGGAAGAACTGAACCTTAATTTTAGGAGGCTAGTGTGGAAAGCAGGCAGGAAGAACCATGGAGGAGATTTAGAAATCATATTAAGATGATGAGATAGCATTCTATGTTCTAAGGGTGATTTGCTTAGAAGTTCAAGGGTAAAATTGCATGCAAATGTTACACATGAAGTGATTATGTTCATTTTAGAGGAGTTCATTATACAGGCGTCTCTAAATACTTCCAGGAAAAGAAGTACTTGCTTTGTTTGAAAGCTTTCTGTCCATGCCTTCAGTTTGTCATTAAGAAGACTAAATGTGGACTAAACAAACCCCCTCTGTTTTTCAAATCTAGCAATTCTTTATGCAGAATGAGACTGTTTTGCTAATTAATGAAAAATTCAACAGCTTGATTCTAAATTACTATAACTTTTTCTTTCGATTCATTTATGGATTATATTCTTTTAAGAATGACTTTTAGTTTTTATTTGGAATCTGAGACTGCTGTGTTGCAGAACTTTACTTTCAGTCTTGGATGTCTGATACTCATATCACCAGGAATTCTTCCATTGATGTCCCTGGAAGGAAAGAGAAGCCCTCCATCTTGGTCCTTTAATCAGAGCAGGAACTTTGTGTTACAAAATCACAGACGTTGTATTTTGATTTTCTAGGACTTCTTGATGGAAACATTCATCATGTTCAAAGATCTCATTGGAAAGAACGTTTACCCTTCAGACTGGATTGCAATGAGCATGGTGCAGAACAGGTAAAATGGGGCTGGATCATCAGTGCTTATGTTCCATTTGCTTATGAAAAAGAAACTGGTTCCATATCTTACAAAAAGTTTACATGTGCAATTTGAGATGATTGTATAATTGCCATCTGGTGAATGCCAAAGATCATCATCTGAGATACTTTACTGACAGTACATTAAGTAGCTAGCTATGTGTTCTTAGTTCACATACTATGGAAAAGAACAAAAATGTGTTGAGCAGTGAAGTGGAAGTATGCAGTGCGTCTCCGTGTTCATAGTCAGCAGAAGCCAAACTGTAAAAGGCCTTTTGAATCTTAAATGTACAATTTCTGCACAGGGTTAGAATGTCCTCACTAATAAATCAGCAAGTCATTGTAATGCCAGAGTTGTCAAACACAGTTTTCTTTCCAAACCAAAGTGGCTGCTGAAAGGTTTGATGTTAAAGACCAAACCTTTGGAGGAGAAGGTTGAATCCATGGTGCTTGCAGTAGCCCACATCAGTGAAGATATGTATTTCTATGCTATAGATAATTTGGGATTTGATCGTGAGTAATTGCTTCAGACTCATACTCTGTAGATCAAGATGGTATCTAAGGAAACATTTGTGTCATCAAATGTACCATGCTCCCTATTGTTTGCTCTATGAGAGCTTGCTGTTAATAAGTCTTTGAAGTCTTATAAAGTTGACTGAAGGAAATATCTTGTGGACATAAACTGTGCAGATTGTACACCTTTACCCACAGCTAGAATGTCTGGTTTGGTATCACCATGAGTGATGGTGGCATAAACAGAATATTGCTTGTTTTCTGTTTAGCGGCAGGACCTCTGTTGCCTTGCTATTAGGATTGCAAGTAGAGTAAGTGAGATTTCATATCATACAGATTTTACTGGCACATGACCTCTTTTCAATTTATCATTTCCATATCTTGTGATACTGAACTGTAAGGAAATGAGATCTTTGTGGACCTCCACCATTGATAATGGTTTGAGACAGCTGGCTTGGCCCAACATATCATAGAGGGATTCCTTTAGAGTGTCTGAAATAATGCTTGTTTGAAGAGGAAGGAAATGTTCTTACCTTGAGGTGTGAGTTCACTGGCTTATTGTAAGTATCAGGTAGAAATGAATGTTTTTGGCAACAAGAAAAGGATACTATATAGTGTGCATGATAAGTTTTGTGAGGATATATGTCCTAATAATTGTTCCTAGCCATTCTGAGGAACTGACTGTGTTCTTTTTGTCTCTAGTCAATAACAGAGGAAAGCAAGGGACAGTTGGACTGAGAATACAAACTAAACCACATGGCTCAGCTAAACAAAGTTGGTTGGCTCAGTTTCTTTATTTGTAGAACATGCAGGTGAGGAAGATTTTCCTCAAAATTTGAACACGTTAAAGTTTTACAACCATCTGCAAATGTAAAAGAAATTGAACAAAAAAGTAACCATGAGCATGTGTCCACCTGACCTTGTGGATTTATTGATTTTTTATATACCTTATTTTGTCTTGTGGCTATAATGGCTAAAAATCTCACTGAAAAACATCTGGATTTGGGGGAAAATCACTTTATTTACATAGTTTTAATTATTTGGATGTTACCTTCCTTCAGGGCTGAATTTATTCTTGCTTCTTGTTCTCAAGGAAACACTTTGAGTTTCTTTACTGGATCAGTTTATGAAGTGAACATGCTTGATTTTTTTGAGCAAGACTTCTGTTGGTGAGGTGGATTTTGGTCACCTGCATTATCATTATTTTCATTTTGTAGAAATGGCAGTGATATCAAGTTTTCTAGAAGTCAGAGAGACCAGTCTGAGAAGTAAATCTCAAAGGTGCTTAGGTTCCTAGAATTAACCTAGAATCCACAGATGCTGTTTGTTTGGAATGTCACAGTTATGTAATTTTACTCTTCCAGTTTTATAATAGTGAAGAGGAGGGAACAGAGGATACTTAACAAAACTGCTAATATCCTGGAAGTGTTTGGTTCTGAGGAAAGATTTGCTAAGAAATTTTATGTCATTGTATTATCAAATTTTGATATTGGATATGTATTTGTCTGGGATTTGACTGGAATAATGTTTAATGAAAAGGTTTTCATGATTTTGTGATTTGAAGCGAGGTTCTAGTGGGTAATGATGATGGCAGTGAGGCCACAGGGTCCTAAACCTCACTTTCTGTCACTCATGTGCACTAATGTTCCATCAGAGCGATCACCAATCTCTCTTCTGAGGTGGGTAGATACACATATGCTGGTGGATATGTTCATTCCAGATAAGATTTTGTGAACTGATGGCAGTTGCATCCCATTTGTTTTTGTGAGCCAGCCTATAGAGGTAAAATCTAATTCAGTGCACGTTTTTATGCTGCTGCTGCAATTTGCAATTATTTTTGATGTAGCAAGGATTACTCTTAAAAAGTATCAGCTTCGTATTAAAGTAACCTAACAGTCATCTAGTGCATGTGAGCATATCAAACCTTTAATGTGTAAAACTTTGGCTTATCTGGAGGGTGCTTTTAGTATTCACATTATTCATAAATACAGGAATTTCTTTTGTTCTGTGAGGGCAGGGGAAGCATCAAGCCTTGTTCAGAGACTATGCCTTTGGGGCTCAGGGCTTCACCTAGTAGTATCTGTATAGCCTCATTTGTGGTACGGTATGCTTGTTGCTAAAACCTCCTAGTGGCTCTGAACTTCGTGGGATAATTTGGTCCAGGCAGGCTTTGCTGCTTATCCTGAACTGAGCAAGTCAATTGAAAATATTTAAAGAAAAAGGTAAGCATTTAAAACAGAGGTTTAGAAGCTACTTAGCAGTGCATCTGTAACCACACTGCTTACCTAAATTGGCTTAACACTGTTTATTCTCTTTGATTGTGTTGCTATTCCAAGGATTACATAATGAAACAAGTTATTGATCTTACTTTCATGCTTTAATTTTGTGTTATATCAGCAACGGGGAAGGGAGGAGGGGCAGAATTTTTGTTATCATTTTTTATAGAAATGTAATTTTGTTTCTTTTTTTGTTTGGTTCTTTTTTGAGAGGGCAGATATTCTGTGAAATAAATAGGAGACTATTTTAGGTTTCTCCATTTGTTTTGCTACCATGCTTTGCTGTAGACCAGAGAAGTAGCAGAGAAAAAGTCACAAGAGATCAGGATGTGTTAAAATAACAGTGAGAGCATAAAATAAATTAAAAAACCCAAACACCACCACAAAAAGTGTTAGCACAGCTGAAGTTTTGCATCTTAATTCCCCTGTTCTGAGCAGGAGGCTACATGCCTCCTGAATGAGGTTTGTTACCTTCTCTCTTTCTGAATTCACAAAAATATAAGTACATTCTGTAAGGCATGTCTGCAGTGTAACCCAGCCAGTGGCAGAGTGTAGCTGGCACTTCTTCCCTACAGGCATTCCACAAAACCTGACAGTCTCCCCCAGATGATCTTGTGTTTTGTTCCTAGCAAGGAAAGTGGGCACTGAAGGAATTTTGCTGTAGGTTATATTGCAGTACAGAAATGTAAAATCAGAGTGCAGTTACTTGGAAGGAGAGGAAAGGCAAGAGCATAACGAGTACTGCAAACTTGAGCCTGTCTGTGGGTAAAAGGTGAACTTAATGAGCAGAGCACTAATTACTCTTATACATAAACAGAGACTGTACATGTGTGGTATTATGGATATTTCTACTAAATGTTAGGTGCCTGGCACAGAGAGAGGAAAAGAATGAGAGAATGACTTCCTGCAAGGTCCAAAGGAAGGGAAAATGGACACATTCATGTCCAGGAGAAACTGTGCTAGGCAAGTTGAAATAATGGGAGTAGAAGCTTACTTGACTAAACATACTTAGTCGAGTTTTGTCTTCATCAGGATGGATTGATTTAACTCAATGAAGTAAAACACCATTATAAATAACATGCTGTTTGCTTTCAAAACATGTTCTGATTCCCTAAGCCCATTTGGGAGAAGCACTCTTGTGTGTCCTGGTCCTACTGGACTGGGAATATTCCATCAGCAGCTGAGAATCAAACGGGGGAATCAGCTACCTTTTGTTTCTTTCTTTCTTCCATTACCAGCAAGATGGGAAGAACATGTTTTTGTGGCATGCAAGTGGGGCAGAACACTTTGGGAAACAGTAAAATGCTCACTGAGGTCATGAGGATGTAATATCAAAGTTATTTTTGTGAACCTCCACAGCAGACTTAATTAACTTTTGTTCTAATAAAGGTTGCTTACTGCACACTTCTTACCAGTTGCTACTGCTTGTATGTGCACTTTATTCTGCTTCTGGTACTTAGATAATTGCCTATTAGCTTATTAAAAGCAGTAATTCCTAGGAACAGGGCATTTGTGGGGAAATGCTTTGCTGGTTTAGGTAGTACCATTTAGTCGGCTCCGCTCTCTCTCAGCTGTTCATAATTTTAATTTAGAGGCACATAATTCCTCCCAGGGAATTCCTATACTTTACTGTCAACATGAAGTGCACAGGAAGTTAGATTCAGTGAATAAAAGAAATGGTTGGTGGAGTTATCAACTAAAGGGAAAAACATTCACATCCTTCTTTCTATTCCTCTGGGCTTTGAAATGGTAATTGCTTCAATAGTTAGAAACTACTTGATCTTATCATAATTAGTACCTGGAATTAGGTTTGGTTGGTGTCCAGTCTGAAATGGCATATTAATCACTTTAATTCTTTTGGAGTCCATCTGAGATTTTGAACCTTGTTAACACTGTATTTAAGTATTTACAAATAAAAGGAAACGAGTTTTCACCAGTACATTTCAAGGTCAGATCAGATTGTTGAGTAACTCCTGAGAGATAGCACTGCAGGCTATTTTCTAACACCAGTATTTAGGCCTTTTCTAAAATATGTTTTCATTACCTGTGTATCTGAGTGTTTTCAGGCATCCGTCAGAATCGAGTGTTCCCCAGCCCTTTTTAAGCCTAGCTTGGAAGATTTAGTGCTGCAGGTATTTGGCAAAAGAGCTGAAAATGTTGCCAATTTTCTTTCTTTATAGATACTAAAAATAACTGCTTATTTGCTGATGAACTGCTTTGTAACACCGTCAAGACGTGGTTCCCATGTAGCTCACATGTTAGAGCTGCATTATTAATTCAATAAAATCTCATTATGGCTTCATATTAGTGCTGCCTGCATCCCCAAGGACTTCACCATTCTTCAGACTGCCAGGAACAATAGATCCTGTTGGTATCATTAGGTCCTGGCCAGGCAGCATAGTGAGGCAGAGCAAGTTCCTATCAGTTACCTATCAAGGGGCTGCAGGGGTTTCTTATGAAAAGGCCAGTTAGGAATTCCAGACCTGAGTGTTTTCATTGATTATCTGTCAATGTCTCTCTTAAACATGGCTTCTGGAAATCATGTTTTCCATGCTATACATGAGGATGTCTCTGAACAGCTCTACCTTTGAACAATGAAAGTCTTTTCAGAAGAAATAGCTGCTTCTAGTATTGTCCTGTGAAGCTCAAAAATATGTTGCTGTGTGCTTTATGAGAAGGTGACATTTTTCAAGTAGTAGTCTCAGTCTGAAAGTAACAAGCACAGGTAACAAATTCAGTGGCTTTTGGACTGCTTTTTCTTGAATATTTCTGAAGAGAAAACCTGAACAGCTGGCAGTCACAATGTAAGTCTACTGAACAATGATGTTTATAGTAGAGTTTGGGAGAAAAGAGTGACTGAACACAGGAGGCAGAAAGCAAGGAAACAAGCCTTTTTCAAGCAAGAAGATTAAGAATTTATGGGAGACACTGCAAATTGTATAGCTACTACCAACTCACTAGATTTCATAGAAACACAAAATGTCTCAAGGTGGAAGGGAGGAAAGCCCCAAATTAATGAAAATATTAGAGCTGCTTCTCAACCATCCATCTTTCTCCTGGTGGAAATGAAAGTTTATAATATTTTCATGCTTTAGAGATATTTGATACTGTGACGTGTTTGTTGTCAGTGTGTACGGTGACTGCAGGCACTGCTGGATCTGATTACACACAAGGTACACACATTCACTTGATACAAGTGTGTGTTATTGTTTACTCCAGCTGGTGCTGCAATATGTGATTCAGTTTAGAACAATTACGATGAGATTTTTAAATCAAGAGTACCACAGTAATTATCAAAATAGGAAAACAAAAAATCTCATCTTGGATGATTTGATTAGTACTATGAAGTTGTTCTGCTGTCATGGGAAATGTAGAAGAAAATTCAGATTCCCAGCTATGCTTCAAGACTTTGCTTTAAACATTGCCTCATTAGTTGTCTTGCAGAGAATAAAAAGGGACATTAATTTGTTTGTTCCTAAGAGGGAAAAAAAAACCCCATAAGCAGCTCAGCTTAGTTTTACTCTTGTCTTTAAAAGATGTATTGGAATTTAAGATTGATTTATGTAACTAAGGTTGGATGACTCTGTTGCAGTTTATTTTTCACAAATAAGGCAGAATTCACAAGGCTGATCTGTTGTATACAAGTAACTCCTGTCTTTGATCTCATTTTCCTCTGGCAGCTTTTGACTGGCCTAAGCATACTTGATAGAAATGTGATTGTTTTTCTTCAGGGCTTGAATTTTCAGGGGGTCAGAATGCATTTATGCATCAGCTTATGGTGTATTGCAGAACTTTGTCATTTTAGTAAGTGAAAAGTATATTAAGCAGCAAGGGTAAACTTCTAATAAAAATATTCCTTCATGTTCACAAAAAGGTAGATGAAGTGTTCTAACAAGTTCAGACACTTTGTACTGTTTAATCATGGCTTTAATCATGTATAGTAACAAGATATGTCCTTGTATGGTTTGCTGTGAGACTAAGAATGTCCTTTCTGAAATGCAGTTTCCCTATTAATATAAAATCCCTTTCAGAGGCAAAGGATATATTTTTAATTATTATTCATTGTTTTTGTTTCTGGAATGTCTGGTATCCAGTGTCTCTGTATTCTCAGATTTGTACGTCTTTTACATGAAATCCAGGGAGCTCTGTTTTCTAGTTGTCTTTTGTAGTCCCCATAAAAATCAATACTTGTAATATGGAAAATGACGTAAGCTTAGTTCTGGGAATGTGGAATAAGGCAGATGAAGAGGCAGTTGTTTCACTGTGGGTTGCAAATTTGCTTCCATGGAGAGTCACACTTCCAGCTGTGGCTGTCATGTCTGAGTCATTCAGTTCTTTGCTGTTAGGTGTAAGCCTGGCAGAGACCATCTCTTCATCTATAGGTGTTTGAGAGTGGTTGTGCCTGATGTAACCCTGCTTCTCAATCACTTGCATCTTTCTAGCACCAAGTAGTACAACATGTTTACCCTGCACTAACCCTTGCCGTGTGGCGGAGTTACCTACAACACTTAATTGTGTGGTTACTGCAGCAGATCAGCTGCTCAGCAAGAGAGGCTATTGCAGATCACAGTCATTGTACACAATGGATGCTTCATGTTTTGAATGCTGTCATTTGGTCTTTTATCTAAAATGCAGAGATATAACATGTTGTGAGATATCTCTTTCCTACTGCAGAGTATTTAATCTTAGTATTTACTACTAGGAAGTTCTTGTTTGTTAAAGTATAAGGTCACCTGAACTAAAACCCAAGTCTTCAGTGGAGAGAGCAACTCAACACAGAAAAAAAGATATTGTTAGTTTGATGGTTTCCAAAAGGCACTAAGATAAACTGTTATTTTTCCAGTTACAACTTTAACTTGCATATAGAAATCTCTAAGGGTCTTTGCTATGTGGCCTGTTACAAAACAGTTTTTGTATATTTTCAGGTATTTAAAAACATCTGGGAATTGAGAAAATGAGCAGTATTTTCTACACTATAGAACATATGTACAAATGAATAATAGTTTACCAAAAAATGGGACTACCCACACAATATATGTCACTACAGAAAAGACTGAGAATACAAATTTAATATTCACAATTTTCAGCAGATGTTATAATTGCTCTTGAGTGTCTTTCTGTATTCCACTTTCTGATGAATAGCTTTGGCCAGCATTTCATATCTCCAGAGATTTTCAAGAAATGAAATCTATATATTTAACATTCTTTTGAACAGTTATTTTGGTATCTTTAAAGAACAATATCATAAAACAACCCTACTGAAGTGTTATGCATTTGCTGCATAGTGATCTTTCTAAGAAGCCGTTGTGCGCTGATTCAATGCAACTTCTTCTGTGTTGATAGTTTGAGCTGTGAAGTGGTAAACTCAAGTCAGCAGCAATTACATGAGAGGCAGATGCATAGCTGGCTGTACCTATAATTGCATGTCATATTCTTAGCTTCAGAAAAAGCTCAGCTTTCCTAAAGTAGAGAAATCCTGTATTCTAGACAAAAGGTATTCACTTGCAAAATATTTTCAACAAGAATACCTGAAAAAATCAAAGCTACATGGTATGGTGAGACCACACCTGAAATACTGTGTCCAGTTTTGGGCTCCCCAATTTGAAAGAGACAGGGATCTACTCATAAAAGTCCAATGGAGAGCTACAAGGATGATTGTGGGTCTTGAACATCTCTCCTGCGAAGAAAGACTGAGAGACCTGGGGCTGTTTGGTCTTGAGAAGAGAAGGCTGAGAAGGTATCTTTTGAATGTTTGCAAATGTCTGAGAAGTGGTTGTAAAGGTGAAGGTGTGTCTCTTTGATGGCACCCAGTGATAGGACAAGGAGCAACAGGTACAAGCTAGAACAAGCTAGACTCCACCTTCAACATGAGGAGACATTTCTTTACAGTGGGGGTGACACAGCAGTGGAACAGGCTGCCCATAGAGGTTATGGAGTCTCCTTCTCTGGAGACTTTCAAAACCTGCCTGGATGCATTTCTATGTGCCCTGCCCTATGTGATCCTGCTTTGTCAGAGGTTTGGACTCAATCTCTGGAGGTCTCTTGCAGCCCCTGACATTCTGGGATTCTGTGATTCTCTGTTGAAATATAATGCAGGTATAGAGAATGGATTTCAAAACCAGAAAAGCTCTATAATGAATGCAAAGAAAAAGCAAAGCACAAGTAAAAATACATTTGTCTTTAAGGTTTTATGGTGAGATTGTTAATAAAATACAGAGTTACTTAAAAAAGAAACCAAACAAACCCTCTGAGATAGCATTATCCACCATGTTATCCATTAGTTTCATGTATTTCTCCAATTTTAGTCCTCTGATACGTGAAATAATAAACATATATCTAGAAACAGGCCCTAGAAAAAGCATGAAAATGTGTTCACCAAAGTGTCACCTCTGCACCATTCTTAGATATATAGAAATAAAGACTCAGTGATATGTACAAATATTACAGTGAAGTTAATGTCAACAGATGAGAAATAAAAATCACAGGAAGTAGAGAGAAAGTAATGCCACAATATCATTTCAGACTTCCTTCAAAAGTGGGGGCCACAGGGGGTTCATTAGTATATGGCATCTTGGTATAGCCACAGTAAGTCATTACTTTCATGTGTAGTAACTGAGTTTCAGCTTTTAATCTGATTCCCAGACTTGATCTAGCACGAAAGACATCATGACATGTTAAAATTGTTTATTAATCCAGAATATTTCTGTTTTGCAAACAACTATCTGGAATGCACACAAAATAAAAAGAGAAAAAAAAGAGCAAAAAAGAAAGGTGAATAGATCAAAGACAGATGATGCAATATAAGGATAATTACTGAAAACATCTTTAAAGTGAAGTTATGTATATCAGAGTCCATTTGTACACTTAGTTTTCAAGTTGAGAAGTTTCTTAAAGTGGGAGAGCTTATAGCAGCCTTCTAGTATGTGGAGGGGGCCTACAAGAAAGCTGGGAAGGTTTTTTTTTGCAAGGGCTTGTAGTGATAGGATAAGGGGCAATGGCTTCTGGCTTGAGAAGGGGAGATTTAGACTGGATTTTAGGAAGAAATTCTTTACAGTGAGTGTATTGAGACACTGGTACATGTTGCCCAGGGAGGTTGTGGATGCCCCCTCCTCTAAGATGTTCACGGACAGGTTGGATGAGGCTTGGATGACCTGGTCTAGTGGAATGTCCCTGACGATGATGGAGATGTTGGAACTACATGGTCCCTTCCAACCAAAACCATTCTTTGAATCTAGGAATCTTAAACATCATATTTGCAAAAGAGTTTGGCATAAATGTGGTCCCTGGTGTGTGTTTTTGAGAATGTGTTTTTATTCTTAAATAGGAGCTGAGCAATCCTTAAACATGCTTAAGGTAGGTGCTGAAGGAAAAAATACATACAGAGAGACCTGAAAAAATCAGGAGATCTTGAACAGAAACTTCCCTTTCATAGCACCAAAGTCATTGCTCCTTCTTGGCTTTCTCTAGCTGTTGCTTTTGCACTCCTGTCAGATTTAACTCTGACACTTCATAGCATCTTTGATTGTTTTGTGTGTTTGGCATACTTGTTCAAGGTAAATTTTCAATTATTAATCATAAGCAAAAGGAATGGTAGATAACAAACAGTGCATAACTGAGGCAAGAGAAGCTGGATAGCAATTATTTTTAAGCAGTTGTTCTCTTACCATTCTGTTTGGATAGATTCTCTGGCTGTCCACTGAAGAGTAGTTTTGGAAAACGATAGTTGTTTTATTATCAGAATTCAACACGAATGGTGCAAAAAATTATTTTTCAGTCTCTAGTGATACTGAGTTGACACAGGGGAGTAGTATGGTTAAAGCATGTCACTTTCTTTGCACCACTGGCCCTATTTTTCCAGTTACAGAGGAAATGGATCAGTTCTGAAGTGTTGCCATTATTGTGCTCTTAATAACTAGCTTTCACATAGCTACAAGGCTTTTGAATAGTGTTTGCATCTTGCATTGCCCTTCATTTCTCAGTCAGTCATAGCTTGCCACATTATCAGGGGATAATTTCTGCTGTTGCTTCAAAAAGAATTCTGTTATCTTTTCACCTGATTTCTCAGGCTTTCTCTTGCTGCTCCATTTTGGTCACTGAAATAATGAAGTGTGTGTTTTTAATTCCTTCTGTCACACTTATCTCTTGCATGATCTCACTTTTGTGTATTTTACATCTTCCACAGTTAGTTTAGAGTTGCACAGCACTGTTTCATTGACAATGATCAACGTTTGGGACTGGGTCTGAATCAGTTTGCTAGTCTTATTTAACATGCTGTCTCGTAGCTTTGCACACAAGAAGGAAAAGGAAAGAAGACAGAAGCTTACAAGAGAATCAGCTGACTGGATATTTTTTCTTTGTGCTTGTTTCATGTTTAAATACCTACAATGTGTCCTCTGAAAAGTATTTATATCAGGTTGCTACTATATGGTCAACATAAATTATTTGGGAGTATTGTTTCACCTCTGCTGTTCCCTACTTCAGTTTTCCTGTAATTGGCACAGTGGCAAAACAGTGTCTATCAGAATTCAGAAAAGATCTTCAAGATAATAGTCTATGCATTTCCTAGGCTTTGAAAGAACTCTCCTCATATCACTAATCTGCTCAAGTACAGGTTATACTGAAGAAAGTGCTGACTGATCAACCCAAGGGGATTACAAACGAATGCCTGCCAGACTGAAGTTAGTGTAACGCTTTCTGACTTCCTTTTGTGGACCAAATCTGTAGACCAAATCTTCTGAGGGAAAAATCACTTAGGGTTTGTGGAGAAGAAGGTCTGAGTTCTAAAATCTCTCCATCTGTGTTGATTTCCAGACATGATTGAAAAAAGACCTTTTTTTTTTTTCTTGATGATTTTAGTTCATTAAATGCATTCTAATGGTTTTCTTCAGGAAGAGCTTTCACAACAACACAAGAAACAATATTCTTGCGAAGCTTGATCTATTTTTCTATCTGATTATCCCATAGAAGTTTGTCCTTGATTTTTTCCCCCCACCTGCCATTACATCAATGTGATCACAGTTTTAGAAAAAATAGCAAATATGAATTTGAGTTAATGCTAATAAATCCCTAAGTGAGCTAACTCAGCTTTCACCTCATTGATGCTGTGAACCCCCCAGATAGTCTTGGGAACTTGAAAAGACTTTTAGAGCATTGCACTGTGGTTGGACATCTGCTTTAAAGTAATTCATGCTTAAGAGTCTGAGGAAAGTCTAATTAATGATTTGGGGAAGGTTTGTAATTCTGTACCTGATTTAGGCACCTTTCCCGAAATAATTGTGTGAACCCTGAAGAGTTTTGTGTATGAAACTAAGTGCAGAAAAAAGCCAGCTTTTGGAAAACCCCTAAGAGCAGGCAATGACCATTGAAGGGGTTTATTTGTTATTTGTTTGATGTTGTTGTGGATTTTTTGTTTGTTTGGTGTTGATTTTTTATTTTTGTGGTTTATTTTTTTTACTGTAATTATCTCTGGCTTATGCTATAAATAACTTGGAGTTTCAGATCTGTATTTTAGGTTTATCACCGATTTGCACTTCAAAAGCAAGGACAATGTGCAGACCTATTTTACTGTTAACTAGAGTCATCATCTAATAAAGAATAGCCTTGAAACCCATGTTGTTTATAAAGAAAAAAATTGCTTCTTTGCTCCATCTCAGCACTTCTCTTTCATGTTTTTTGAGCAATTTTTATCAATGTATCAATTTGTATCAATTATTTTTTTTATCTTAGGATGATCTGTAATTTTTCAGCTTTGTCGTAAATTACTTACATCTGTTATTACAGTGCTGCACTATCCCCATTTATTTTCATATATGTAGATGTATTTTCTAAGTACACTTGCATGGGGTCTTATTCATGGGGCTTTCTTTCAAGCCAAAATTTGAAAGAATTTTCGCTGGCAGAAGCAGCAAGCTTTAGAAAGCTAAAGGAGGTAGCAGCAATTGAACCACGGTGATTCTGTAGCTGTCCTAAGACAAAACTTCGCCTTTTCATGCTCTTATTATGCCTAGAGACAGGCTTTTGAGAATCATTCATAAATCTTAAGGCCTAAGAGACTGATGTGAATGCTAAATTAGAATACAATACAATACAATAAACCAGGTTGGAAGAGACCTTCAAGATTATCGCGTCCAACCCACCTAAACAACTAAACCATGGCACCAAGCACCCCATCAAGTCTCCCCCTGAACACCTCCAATGACGGTGACCCCACCACCTCCCCAGGCAGCCCATTCCAATGGGCAATCACTCTCTCTGTATAGAACTTCCTCCTAATGTCCAGTCTAAACCTGCCCTGGCGCAGCTTGAGACGGATCAATTCCCATAAACTCAGGAAATATTGTGGAAATTATTGTGGGTGAAAGAATTCCACCATGTTTAGATCTCAATTATTTAAATGGATGAGAAATTAATTCCAAATTAAGGAACTGTAGAAAATTTATCATGATTAAACACTTTCAAGACCATATTTGTTATCCTGCATAATTTTTTTTAATTAAGGGGAAGTGTGGCAAGAGGCGGTTAAACAGAAAAAAGCAGCTAATGACATTATCTGTATGAGAAATCGAGATCTGTTCTTTGGTCAGTCTAAACCAGTCCAAACTTTCAAAATAAAGCTGAGCTGCAATCCCTACTTCAGAGAAAAGTTAAGCTCCAGTGATCTGTTATTGAAGCATAGGAAGTTAACTTATATTACACTGTGACAAGATAATCCCTTTCAGTAATTTTTCACAATAATGTCTTCTGAAATCAGACAGTGCATATTGTGTCTTTCTGAGCTGTTCTGGGGCACATGTTTTACCAGCTCCTTTCTAGCTTTATCATCTCCATTATGTCAGTTTCAAGTCAGAGAATCCTAAAATGGCTTTGGTTGGAAGGGACCTTAGAGATCATCTACTCCAAACTCCCTGCTGTTGGCAGGGATGCCTCTCAACTAGACTCAGTTGCTCAAGGCCTCACCCAACCTGGCCTTGAACACCCCTCAGGTAGGAGAGATCCATAACCTCCCTGAGCAACGTGTTCCAGAGTCTTATCATCCTTTCTCAGTTCTTTCTACTTTAAACTACTTCTTTAAACTCTCCCACAGTTTAAAACCAATCCCCACCTTGTCCTGTTGCTAGACACCCTTATGGAAAGTCCCTTTCTAGCCATCCTGTAGGATCACTTCAGATATTGGAAGGCAGCTCTAAGATCTCCCCAGAGTCTTCTCCAGGCTGAACAACCTCATAGCAGAGGTGTTCCAGCCCTTGGATCATCTTGTGGCTCTTCTCTGGATCTATTCCAATAGCTTACTGTCCTTTTTATGATGGGGCTTAGGATGCAGCCCTCTTGATGCGGCTTAGGATACCATTTGCCTTCCAGGCTTCACGAGCTTGGTATGAATAACCATGTAAGGAATGAATTTGCCTTCTCCTATCATTTGACTTTAACTCTCTCTTCTTGGATCAATGTTTAGTTCTTTCATTAGGAATATGCTGTCAGTAGTAATTAAAACTGTATTTTATCTTGTTTTCATCAAGATCTCCTTTTAGTTTCATACCTGTGGCTGGTAAATTAATCCCCCATTTGGGTGAAAGGGGAGACTGAGGCACATGGAAATGAAATCATTGAGGTCATGGCATTGTCAGGAGCCAGGAATAGAATCCAAACTCACTGCCTAAGTGACTTCCAATGACAGAAATAGATACACCCTTTAGGCAAAATATAAATGCATGAAAATATTTGGAACTTGACAGCCTGGAAGTTTTGCATGGTTTCTGCAAATGTGTCATTTCAGTATGTCAGATAAAAATATCCTTGAGAATGAAAGGGGTAGTCACAGAAGATAGCTTACATATAATGGTACTGTATAGAATCCTGTAAATATTTTTAATATTATCAGTAATTCTTGCTGGTCAGTAAATACCTTGGTGTTTCTTAGGTTTTCTTGAGGCTTTTTATGTATGGGTAATGTGAAGCCACAGTTAAATATGACACACAAGAAATAGTTCCATATTCTGAAAGAGATTTGCACTAATAAATTCCATGTGTATCTAAGTGACCACTATTTCTACTGTTTCTTGCATGATATTTGTCTGCTGAAAGACAAAATTCCTAAAGGTAAAGGATGTTTGAATGCAAGACAAATTATCATCACTGAATCAGATTCTGCCAGAACAGGATATTTCGGTAACATGTTTCCCCATCGGTACTGGGGTTGCTTGTAAATAAGGGACAAAAAAACCCATAAATCTCAGAAATGCAGGAACCTGCCCTCTGCCGCCTCCTACCACAGCAAAAGACTTCCTGGGTGAAAGGAAATGTCACTCTGAGCAGCTGGAGCTGAAGAACTTGATTACATGAGTTGTCAAGAAATACACTGTGTAAATCAAAGGAGAATACAGAGCAATAAAGTTTTGCAGAAAAGACACGAGGCTGAAAAGGCCTTGACCCAGAACTACTCAGAAGAGTAATGGGGACACTAACAGAGTAACACAGGGGTGTTTGCCTCATTGTGTGGTTTTTTGTGCGCACTAAATCAGACCATTCTTTTTAGAATCCCCTTTTCTTGCAAAATCTTGAACTGTTTCAAGCATCAGCCAGTTTTGCAGAAATAAATGTATCCAGATGAGTGGAGCATTAAGGAAGAATGTGTTTATTTTCTAGTAGGTAGTGTGGAACAGCTGGCAGAGAAAATAATGTTTTCCAGAGTACAACTTGGTCACATAAAAGGCTGAAAAGGAAATGCCATAGCCTGCTCAGACCAACGCAGGCTAAAACTGCACTTCTGTGATTGCACAGAGCTTACCTAGGAGAGTGATGATATCCTGCAACAACCACATTGAGCAAAATCAGGTTTCTTGAACTGGAGGTGATTTGATGATGCTCAGCATTTCATAGATCAGACCCCTACATCAGACAGCAAGCTTACATGAGCTGGTGTTGGAAGATTAGATCAGACTATGCCCTAGACCCGTGGGAAAAAGCTCATCTGAAAGTGTGGGTTGATGCAGTAGGGCAACACAGCAGTCTTACATGTCCCTTCCCTTCCACCAGTACAGTTACTATAGCAGTTAAAACTGTAGTATCCTGAAAAATTAGGACTTGGCAAGATGTAACACTGTGTAAATTACTTCATTGCCTTGATGACATCAACATTACAGGGAACTGTTAGGTGGACAGAAGGAAAATATTCTTCTTGAAGTTTTCACAAGGGATTTTTTTTCTCCTGGAGAACTGTAATCATAACAAAGGATTTAAGTCTAGCCAACCAAGTTGTTTCCCTAATTGAACCAGTGTGCTGCTTTGGACTATCATGTAGTGGTTAAATAGGATTCCTTGTCATAAGGCTACTAAAAGCTTTTGCTTTTTCCTCCCTCATTAAGAAACTAAATTTAGCTCTTGCAATTTTTTTTTTTTTTTTTTTTGTTTGTGATGACTAAAATTCAATACACTGACTGTTCTGTTTCTGGTAGTGGCTCATAAGTGGCTGCCAAGGGAACAGTATAACAACAGAGCTGGGAAGAAGTAATGCTGTGTGCTGTGTTCTCGCAGCCTCCAGTGACCAATGATGTTTAGTAGTCCTCCTTCATTTTTGCCTTTGATGTGTCTAATCACTCTTAAGCCAGTATAAAATTCCAGCATTCATGGTATTCTGTCGAAAACAGGAATAGTGTGGCCAGCAGGAGCAGGGAAGTCATTGTGCCCCTGTATTCAGCACTGGTTAGGCCACACTTTGAGTACTGTGTCCAGTTCTGGGCCCCTCAATTTAAGAAGGATATTGAAAGACTTGAATGTGTCCAGAGAAGGGCAACGAGGCTGGTGAGAAGTCTCAAGCACAAGCCCTATGAGGAGAGGCTAAAGGAGCTGGGGTTGTTTAGCCTGGAGAAGAGAAGGCTCAGAGAAGACCTTATTGCTCTCTACAGCTACCTGAAGGGAGGATGTAGCCAGGTGGGGGTTGGTCTCTTCTCCCAGGCAGCCAGCACCAGAACAAGAGGACACAGTCTCAAGCTGCACCAGGGGAAGTTTAGGCTCAAGGTGAGGAGAAAGTTCTTCACAGAGAGAGTTGTTAGCCATTGGAATGGCTGCCCAGGGATGTGGTAGAGTCACCATCCCTGGAAGTTTTCAAGAGGGGATTGGATGTGGCACTTGAAGCCATGGCTTAGTTAGTCATGAGGTGTTGGGTGACAGGTTGGACTCAATGGTCTCTGAGGTCTTTTCCAACCTTATTGATTCTATGAAATGAGTTGCATAGCTGAGCAAGACTAGTATGAAAACTCCCTCTTTTTGCTGATTTTGAATGCACACTGATTTTATTCAGTGCTTTCTAGTGCTTCTCTGAGAAACAGTGAGCAGTGTCTCCCATCTCAATGGTGCTTCCAGTTTTATAGATTCTTCCATATTCCTTCTCTCATGCAGTGCCCCCTGACTTAAGAAACCAGCTCCCAGGCACAGGCAATTAAATGTGTTTGCTTATTTCTTTCTCATGTTTATTTGCTTGTCTTTTTCTTTCTTTTTGTATTTATCTTTTTGAGATGGAGACCAGAACATCACACACAATCCAACACAAGGCTACAACATACCATTGACAGTAAACGATGGAGATCCTGTGGTCTCTTTAATTTTTTGCTAATAATTCCAATTAATGAATTATGGCTTTTTCTGATGCTACTAAATGCTAAGCTGGTGGAGCATTTTTGGTTCTGTCTGGTGTAACACTTAGCTCTTCCACCTGATTGGTAAGAACTAGTTAATAGTCACTTGTTGGATTTGAAGAGGTAGGATTTGTTTTTACTTAGGTTCACCTCTTTCAGTTTGCAGTAGGTTTGGTCTTCCCGTGTTTGCCACAGAAATATTTCAGCTGAAAGCTTTGTAAAATGTTCCCAATGAAGCAGAGGGAAATGGATCACTTCCTTTTAGAATTGTGTATTGAATGAAACTGAATTATTTCAATAAACTTTATAAATATTTAGAAATACAATTGTCTTTTGATTTGTAATGTGCTAGAAAGTTAGAGAAAGAATTTAGCTTTAGAAACATGATCTAACCTTGCTGCATTAATAATGAGCCTAAATAGGTGCTGCTTCCTCTTAGAGGTGTCATCCTCCCCTCACCACCTGTGAGCAAACTGAAAAGCTGCACGTAATAGCTTTTAATTGGGAAAATGCAGTGGCAGCTCCTAACTAATACTGTAAGTACAGGAACTCTGTCAGCTGTCAAACCCATGAGGAGGAGGCAATAGCACTTGTACATGATTTAGTTTTGTCACACAGGAAGTAAAATTGTGGTTGAAAGAATGCAACACAGTGTGCAGCAGAGGCAAAGGAATTTTATTATTAGAACTACTGAGCAGAGATCACAAAAAATTTTGACAATTGTGTGGTTCAATGTTTTTTATGTACAACAGGCTATAAATACCATGCCATGGCACAGAACATCATCTACTCTACTCATGTATGGGTGAATTTTGCCTCTTGTAGAGCTTTTGGTGTTTAACTGCATTTCTGTCAATATTATATGTGGTTGGAAGAGATTTTCAGAGCTAACATTCATTTATCTGTATCCTTGCTTTTCTGTTTTAGGGTTTTCCTGAGAGCTATCAACAAATTTGCAGAGACAATGAACCAAAAATTTCTGGAGAATATGAATTTTGAAGTTCAAGTAAGTATACTTAGGCTTTTTAGCCAAGTCAAGGTAGCATGTGCAGATCACCCTGGTCTGCCAGAGCCCCTTGTGGTACCCTTCTGATACAGGTATCAAAATGCCTGTTCATTGGAGTGTGGCAGGCTTAGGCCATCTTTGATATGACATGAAAATGCTACTTTATTTACCACCAGGCATCCTAACAGAGTATTTAGTACTGTGATTCTCTCAAAACTGGCAAGCAGAAAACTCTTATTTTTTTATTAGCCATCCAAGTGTATTCAGAAAGGCAATCTTTGACATAAGGCATGTAGCCTTTACCATGTCACTCCTATGTATCTAGGGCAGTAAGAGATTAACTTGGGTTCCTGAAGTATTTAGCACTTAGAATTTATTTTTATTTTTAGCTCATGGTCTTCCCTGATTTGTCTATCTCTATGTATTTTTTTCCTTTCTTTAGTAGTAGTTCTTTCTGAAATAATTTTACATTTGGGTGGGTTTTTTAGCTTGCCCTTTTCCTTTTTTTTGAATCTAACTATTTGATCATGCATTTTAGCTAATGCTTGGCTTGCTTCAGAGAGAAGTGAAAATATTGGTGGTTTTCACGCTCATTAAACTGCCATTAAAAATGTAAATAAAGTTTTAGAGTCAGGATTTGTCACTAGATGCTGCCTGGCTACCATGTGTGCTATAGATAGAAAATGCACTCTCAAAGTATAGTATGAAAAGTTATTCCATTTCACTCATTAACTGTGGTTAAAAAGAACTGTTTCAAGTTCCTGACTACGAAGCTCTAATCTGTTTGTTAGATAATAACTCATTGGTCATAACCATGAAGTTTTTATTTATTGAGGTTTATATTTTTTTTGTTAACCTTGCAATTTGTGATCTGTTTTAAGTGATTCTGTTCTACTGCATGTGAATATTTAGTTATGCTAAAACCTATTTGGGTATTGGTCTTCATTCTTAACATAAACCGCCTTGGCCACAAATAGCTACAGAGCTGTTTATTTTTGTATGTAAGTGGTTTCACGGGAGGAATTTAAAAGACAACAATAAAAAGAAAGGAGAAGCATTCAGTTTACATTGAGTTACAACAGACCCCAAAGATGAAATGTAGAGCTTTTTTTTTGTGTATTTCATCAAAAATTTTGTACCTTCAAAAGGGATGACTTCACAAATGTGTATATGTATAATGTTAGGAGTTTTGAATCACAGGGTTTCTTCTGACAACTTAAAATTCACTGCTGGACACTCTCCAATCCTTGAGTTACTTCTGATATTAATCTCTCTTAGACTCTATGAATTTATTAATGGCCAAATTGTAACCTCTTTTTTTTTTTTGTATCACTTGATCATTTTTACTGAACAGTGTGTCAATAATTTCTGAAAGAAAATAAAATTAGTCTGGTGAACATCAGTATGTGTAGGCTACCAAAAAGATGCAGACTGCTGTTGAGATGGTGTATCTGTCAAAATTACATGGTGCTGTGCAGTGCTGCTTTCACACAATGAAGCAGGAGGCTAAACCTGTGACTTCTGTTTCAGACAAGTTTCCTGTGGCATTCTGTGTATTCCAGAATGTTATCAAACAACCAGGGATGTTGTAGTTCATCCTTGAGTGTTGCAGTTCAAGGGAATGTATTAATGTTTGCTCTTTAATTCATGAGTTGTCAAATATCTGGAGGCTTGGAGTAAGCTAAACAGCATTATAATAAATAGCAATGCCATCTGAAGAATCGTAGAGTCCTTGCAGTCATTGCAAGAGACTTAAAAGTCCAGCTCAGGGAGATACCTTACTTTTATTCCATGAACTAAAGCTCTGAAAACCTTCTAACCATACTGTATAAAAGCTGCTTACTGCTGATTTGGGAATACATGTGCAAATAGCATAACTTTCAATTTTGTAAAGAGCTGCAGCCTGATGACCACGTGGGCTCTTTGCTTCTATGTCAGTCCTCTGGAACAAGGGCAGCTTCTGTTCCTCACCTCAGGTGCATTTTGGTCAGGTGCCTAAGGCTCCTGCTAGAAGAGCTGAGTGTGCAGGAGGAAGAACCCCAGTAACGCCAATATGTTCCCTGATCACTGGAATCAGTGGGCCAGATATTGGTTACAGTAAACGCTTCCTAAAACCAGAACTAAGGCAATCGCATACCAGAGTTCAGCTTCACCTCAGCTCTTTACATTGGGCTCTTGCTTCAAATTGTAGAAAAAAATACAATCTGGAAATGTGCTTCAGCTATTGCTGAACATGGCAGGGATTTTAGTGAACTTGTTTGATGTGTTTTACAAATCATGTCCAGCTGTTTCTTGGTATGAATAAGTAATGGAGTTGTGCATCTAAATTTAACCTAACTTTTGAAAGATGCTGCATGCCTGTGCTACTTAAGTGACTACTAGAGGTCTAAAACCTACAGTAAAATACTGTATATAGAGTTTCTGTGAAACAAATGGGTTTTCATTTTAAAAAAAAAAAAAAAAAAAAAAAAAAAGCCCCAACAAGAACTGTTCATTCAAGATTCGGTGATTTAGGATGCAGCAGCCTTCAGGCAATCTCATCACCTGCTAGGGATATATGCACCGTTCATTTCTGATTTCAAAGGAGAATGAATGGGTAAAGTTCAGGTCATTACTGAGCAGAGAGAGTGAGAACAATGTCTCAAGAATCCGGAAGCTAAACCAGAGGCAATGTTATATATTAATATTTCGTATTAAGAGTTCTTTAAATGGTAGGAAAAGAATATCTTGGGAAGGAGAAAATAAAGATGCATATCAGTGAACACCTAGAGGAAAAAACAAAATAACTGAGTGAATGATTTTTAGTGATTCTAGGATGGTGTTTTCAAATCTGATTATTAACAAGTAGTTGAAGAAAGTTCTCAATTTAAAAAAGCACAGTGAAGTAGACCTGAGGTTTTTCACTTGGCTGAGTAATTACATGACACTATATAGCAGACAACCTAACCAAACAAAACAAGTAGACTGTGAAGTAATTGAGCATCAAAGAAAGAGTATTCTAAATCTAGAGAGAAGCAATGAAGAAATTTTTGCTACACTGTTGAAGATTGTTAAATGGAGGAAGAAAAAGTTCCTGACCTTTTCCTTGTTTCCAAAGCAAAATTGCCTTTTTTTACTCATTATGTGGCTCAGGCAGAAAGGAAAGAAGTTGTACTGCTTAGGACCTGTGAAATGATGTGGTATGTCTGATGAAGAGTCGTTACAATCTTTTCAGTTTAAAACTCTGCATTAACTTAAAGCCATACAGTCAGTAATGAAGCTGTTATATACCTCAGAGACAAATACCAAAACTATGCACAGCACAGCAGTGCTGTCAAATTCCTTGCCTTAGCATGTAGTGAGTTTGGCTCAGAGTCTGTTTATGTAGAGAGCCCCTCTTTAAATTCCAGTGCTTTTACAGAGAGACGGTCATTGCATACAGTGGGCAGGTGGGAAGTGCCAGAACTACTGCTTGGGTTGAGAATCATTATTCTTAAAGTATTAAAACAGTCAGCTGACGCCTGAGATTATATGACTGCTAGGTGAGGGGTGGTTCTCTTTGGGTTGTTGGTTGTTTTTTTTTTTAGTTTTGCATGCAGAGTTTTCATGCTGGGTATAATCAGATGTACGTCAGATGTCCTCAGAAAACAAGCTGTAATTAGAGATGGCATACAGCAGGCATTCTGCAGTGCCATAATACAGCAAAACCTACAGCAATAAAGAAAGGACTAGCTGAGCGGCATTTGTTACAGAATATTTACTATTGTGCCAATAAGATAAAATTGGAAGTGAGTGAAAGGGAGTGAATTCTCATTAAGTGGCTGACCAAAACCAGGAAGCAAGAATGAACAAAGACTCACCATGTTCACAGTATCTTGAGGTAGTGAATAGATACAGTACGAACAGGGAATGGGTCTTGCATAATACATAAATGTGCGTTCTTTGGCACTGAAGCTAAACTGGAACTTGGAGATTGAAATGTGCAATTTCTGTAGGAATTAAGGAAATATGTAAAAACCGTCAACATTTAGGTGTTTGTATTCTCTTCTTGCCTCTGCATTTGAAATAGGTTATTTGCTTGTATTTATGTTAGGAAGAAACTCAATTATTTGCTAAAGCATCATCTAGAAAGGCTAGGAAATATTTCTCTGGCAAAGATTCTCAGGAAGGGATTCCACAGAAGCCTGTCCAAAGCAGTATTTTTGCATTTATATTGATGTTATACCAGAAAAATATAAATTATCATCTAAGAAAGTGTATCTGAGATTAGACTCTTCTGAAGTCCATGACAGTATGTCCTAATACTGTTTAGTATTTTGACTTCTTTGTTGAATTTTGTGTCAGTAAAAATCTGTGTGATAGTAAACTGCTTGTATTTTATTTTTGCCCTTATTTTTTGTTTCCTCTCAATATTATGCTTCTTTTTATTAATATTCATAAAGATTCCTTGATCTATCAGGCAGCCATATATTGGTGCTCCCTAGGCAGGATCACATTATTTATTTGTAAGAGGGTTTGTGTTGTGGGTGGGCTTTGGTGTTTGGTTTTTTCATGGTGGGTGGTGTAGGTGTCTGGTGTGGTATATTGTAGGGTAGGGCTGGCTGGTTTTCTTGTGTCCTTGTTTCCTTTACTTCTATCAGCAAAACCAATTTCACCTTCAAAATAGAGCTATGGCAGATGATTTCATAGAAGCATAGAACAGCTTAGCTTGGAAGGGACCTTAGAGACCATCTATGCCAATCTCCACGCTATGGGCAGGGATGCCTCTCAGCTAGACTTAACTGCTCAAGGCCTGTCTGTAAGGCATGTCTAAGGTCCCCTGAAGTCTTGTCTTCTCTAAGCTGAACAACCCCAACTCCTTCATCTTATCCTCACAGCAGAGGATAGATTTCAGATATGTCCAACATATAATTTTAAGGAGATTGCAGTGTTGGCATTTTTGCTGGTTTGTATCAATTTTTAAGGACTTGCCAGTTTCAGCTGTAGGGGTCCACCAACCTGTCCAGACTGCTGCTTTGCAGCTGGGCTTTTGTAGGGCAGGAGAACCATAATACTGTGTAAAGTCTGGATTTAGAATGGGTGAACTCTTCAGAAGAGACTTAAACAAACAAAATTATTAAACAAGCAAAACTTAACAATTGTAGTATAGAGTTTGGGAAAAATGTTCCCTGAAAGTCACCCAGTTTTCTTGGGTTTGACTTGGTGTAGTTTGGTACTTATGCAATGCATACATTCATGGTCTCCTCAGCAAATCTGAGAGAAGTGAATTTCATTTGTAGTAAAGAGGACACTTCTGGGTCTTTTCAGCACAGTTCCCTTACCTTTTGTGGCAATTGTACCACCTTATTTAGTCAACAAATGCTAATTTTGTTTGACTGAAAATGTCTGTGTTTCAAGACAAGGGTACCTCAAGGGTAGCCCCATGGTGTTTGTTGAGGGTGAATAATCACAAGAATAGGGTGGATATCCATGAGCAATCTAAATACTTTTACCCCAGAGAAAAAGTTCTTTGTATACTTGCTTCTACTTTATATCAGAGAACATTGTTAGATGATTTGCAATTTATTTGACTGCCGAGGATTTCTAAGGAAGCAAATACTGACTGGGCAGTAGTTTAATTTTCAAGCTGAATATTATCTGTCCATATTGATGTAGATATGTAGGTATGAAATAAAGAAGTGAGTTTGACTGTGGATTAACATTTTCTTTATTGTTGTATAGAAATACAATAATTAAATGACATTTCTATTTAGCAGACACATAACTGTCAGCAGTTTCCATACTTCTATGAATGCAGTTAGGAAAGAAGGGTTTATTTCTCTTCAGCTTGCAGATCATGGGTGTTTTCCTCTACATTTCATTTAGTTTGAATGAACCATAAGACAATCTTCCATCAACAGGGAAATGAAGATAACAATGTTTAATGCTTCACTTCTAAATTGCAGTCAAGTTTTCCAGTGTACACAGTTATATTTAGAGGACCTATTTAGACCTCATATGACATTTTCCTCTTTCTGTTAGTAGCTGGTGCCATTAGCTAGCTGTTACCTTTGTCTAGGATAACAAAGTATTCTCTCTCTCTTGTCCCTGTCCCTGGCTCCCTAAGGTTTGGTTTGTGAAGTCCTTTGTGTAATATTTCCATTCAGGACTGAGCAAGCAGCTCAGTAATGCAGTCAGCATCCATTGCCACCCTTAATGCCTCAATTGATTGAAATTATTTTTTAATACAATATTCCTTTTATATTTCTGATGGGAGATGACAGCTTCTGACCTGTTAGGGACAGGGAAGAGTGAGCAAACAGAAACCATTTTGTTGTGGTCAGGCAGAGCCATCATAGAGTATCTATTTTGGAAAATACAGTACTATTGATTTCCATTCCTTCCCACCCTTCCCCTCTCCTAGCAGTATTTTTGACAAGGCATTAGAAAGGATTAGGTTTCTAAATCTGTACTGTTATAGTAATTATAATTTCATATTAATTATCCATATTCCTGCCACAGAATTTTATTGTGAGAGGCAGCCCACTTTCCAGTACAGCATTGGTCTGATTTAAAAGAAAATGCTTATTTTCCATGTGTGCATGAGGGAGAAGGTAGCAGTGTTTCCTTCTGGTAGTTGCTCTGTAAAATCACCCAGATCTCCTCTTCTTTGTGAGATGGTTAGAAAATTCACGCTAAATCACTTCCACATTTTCCCATTCAGCAGCTAACGCATTTTCTAGGGAGAATGCACCTCATGCTTCCTGAATTAAAATAGAATGAGAGATCCTCTTCTTTGAAGTTCCCTTATCCCTTATCTAGAGGGGCTGACAGTCCAGCAGCCTTCTCAGCTCATGTGGCTAACACCATGTTTAGCCAACGCAGTTGCCATGGCTGGAAGCGTTGCAGCGCACTAAGGCAGCCAGTGCTGTTACTGTCAGGGGCTGCACTCAGCAGAGTGTGCAAAGAATAGCCGAGAACTAATGACATGGAAGGGTCACTTCTCAGTTCCAGCCTTGTCTCCTTGAACTCTGTCCCCAGCTGACAGCCCAGCACTGGAGTTAGTGTCAACAATCAGCTGAGCACGAGTAGCACATGGATCAGAGCACGAGAGAGCTGATGCTCTTCTGTCACTGTGCTGTTTCACTTCAGCCCTACCGCATGCTAGGTTCAAGTGCAAAAGATCTTGGAATGTTATTGTGGGCTTAAGAGAAAAGGTCTCTTAAGCATATATTCTTTTTTGCATTTGAAATTCTGTTTCTATTGACTTCTGCCATTATTTATTTGTGAGAGATTGCTCTGCCTCACAGGGGTTTGCAGTTAGTTGTAGTACTTAGAAGCTTGCAACTCCTTAACTTTAGCTTGCTGTTGAAATGCAAAGAATCAGATATTTTTTTCAGCCACCACAGAGTATTCTGGGGGCATATTTTATAAATAAGGATATTCAGTCTTTAGGATATGTCTGACAAAGATGGCACTGAACTTGGAGCTATTAAAGTGAATAAATAGACCATTAACTGTAGTAATAAGGCTTCATTTTCCTCCATATAACCTAGAATGATTTGAGACATTTTCCATTTTATGGGTCTAATTGGCATATACAAAGTGTATTCCCTATATATCAATAAATACAGCTTCTCAAGGGATTGAAAACTCTAAATTGATCAAATGAATCTTTTACAATATTTGATAAGGTGGGGAAAATAGGACTTCTAGTTTATAAATCACATCTATCCTGAGGAAAAAGACTCTGAATTAGTAAGTACTATTAGTATGCTGCCAAAAATTAGATGTGGGCATAATTTAAGTGTTTCTATTAAGGGGAAAAAAGCTGCTGCCTTGCAAATGCTGATACTCAAATATTTTTAATAAGGCTGTGATTGGTTTGGGTGAATTAGAGCATCTTTGAATGGTGTAATACGGAGCAGATTAATAACTGTCTCCAGCCAAATGCTACTTGAGCCTGTGTGTCTGCACCAGGGATAACTGTGCTCTCTGCACTGTAAATACTTAAAGACAGAAAGAGCCCTCCTAAGGGCTTTTGAATAAGCAAGTCTGCTAAGGAGAGCTTTATGGCTGGGCCTCGAAGGGAGGAATAAATTAAATGCAGGATCTTCTTCACATTATAGAGGACATTTGAGACCCTTATTTATTATAGGAAATGTCTGTATTTTTGTGAGAGTTTTTGCGTGTTGCTATCTGTTTTTCTTGGTTATTTATGCACAGGAGAATTTTCCAAGTTATGAATGGCAGAGATCACTGAAGATTTTGATGAAACACTGTTTTTCAAGGTCATTCAGTGCGGATTCTCAGTCTGGGGTTGTATTTCACTATATGAAATTAAGAGCTCAGTGATAGTGATATCTCTTTTATTTGCATCCTTTAAATTACCACTGAGTACATTTCCCATTGCCTCTCTGCTGTCTTGCTGATACCTACCACATGTATTTTTAGATGCAGCTACATTTTTAAATAAGAATCTCAAGCCATTGCTGACTATTTAGAAGCTTCTGAATATAGTATTTACCTCTTTGCATTTGTGTTGCCTGGTGAAACTTCTCTTTTTCCCTTTCCACCTCCACCATGTGAGAGAAGTGCTTCATTTTGATTGTCTGGAGAACAAGTAATTTGCTTTCAGAGATGAAGGGTTTTGTACTGGAAATACAAGTGTTTTTCTTCTAGTTCAAATACTATTAGTAGTTCCTTAAGGATGCATTTTGTCCCTGCTTCATGTACAGATCTCTTAACAGAATATACTGGAATTTCACACAAATTATTGTTGAATTAGACTCCAAAGAGAAGACAGTGGCTGCCTTTTGAAGTATTTCTCAAATACAGTGCAATTATGTTGGCTGCCTTTAGCTCCAAGTTGTTAAGATTTGCTGGCATGGAATGTATTTCACTGGCCCTGCCATGCTTCATGGTTTAATGCTGTTAGCTAATGAATCTCATCTGAATCCTTTTTTTAGCAGTATTTATTTAGCTGCTGTGTTATTAAGAGAAAATGTGTATTAGTGGTTATTAAAATTCATCTTTCTTGCTATTTGCTAATTGCATAATACTAATGATGTACATCTTTGCATAATATCCAAATTTCATATTGCTTGCATTGTTTGGTTTCATCAATTATTCAGCATTATTCACAGCTTAATATTATTCCTGCCCTTCTCAAAACTATTGTAATTTCCTTCTATTCAATTTACAGCTGTGGAACAACTATTTTCATTTGGCTGTGGCTTTCATTACCCAGGACTCGTTGCAGCTCGAAAACTTTTCCCATGCAAAATACAACAAAATCCAGAGCAAGTAAGCAAGAATGTACACTTTGGATGATGTCTTCTATTTTGTAGTAACATCATGATAAAGATAATGATAAAAATGCTTCTTGTTAATCAGCATCTTTTTTTTTTTTTTCTAGATATGGAGATATGAGACAATTAATTGGCTTTGCTATCCGTGACATGTGGTACAAACTTGGTGAGTAGGCAAATGAACTTAATTGCAACTGAATCCACAGGGGATTGCTTATTTCATTGAACAAACATCTGACATGAAGTGCTTTTGTCAATATTTCTGCTGTTTAAGCTTGAAATATGTTTTCACTCCTTTGTGTCCAGCAAGACTAGGGAAGTGTTTGTGCCCTTGTACTCAGCACTGGTGAGTCTGCAACTTGAGTACTGGGTTCAGTTTTGGGCACTGCAGCCAGTCACTTCTCTACTGAAAGAGTGGTCAAGCATTGGAACAGGCTGCCTAGGGAGGTGGTGGAGTGACCATCCCTGGAGGCATGGGAAAAAACAGGTGGACATAGCACTTCAGGACATGGTTTAATGCACGTGGCAATGTGTGGTTCATAATTGACCTTGCTGACCTTTCTCCACCTTAACAATTCTGTGATTCTGTTAGGCTTGGAACTGACATGTGATAATGTTTGATTACAGCAAATTTTGTGTTTTTTAGAGAATTCAGAAATCAGAAGATTTCAGAACCTTTATTTGCTGAAATTGAGAACCAGATACATTTTGCCTGAGAAGGTTATTGCTCTAGTCTGTGTTTACAGTTCCAGAAATTAGTTAGGCTCAACTTGGGAATCTGTTTAGATTAAAATTTAGATTTTTAAGAACTTGAGCCTTAGTTTCTCTGAGGCATGGGAGAAGAGATCCACATTCCTTCTTTAATTTCAGTGAGGGTTTTGTTACTTTTGCAAAAATTCCAGAAAGACATTGTTCAGATATTTTGTCTTTTGAAGGCCCTATAAGGGTAAAGAGTAAAAAGTTATTCAGAAATTTATACTAGCATGGACTGTCCAATGTTTACACTGAAGGACAGCTCTTTAGCTTTGAGCATGGAATAACCATAGAGTTTATTTCATACAGAAACAGACATACAGAATTAATCTGGACAGTGCATTGTATGCTTTCCTCTTCCATAGAATCTGCTGGTTTATTCATAAATAGAAGGCAGTGCAGCACACACCCCTGTCACCCTGATGTACTGTATTTGTGGCAAAGAAACATTATCTCAAAATGGCAATGTATTTTTAAATGTTTTCCTCAAAAAAAAAATGTATTTTTTTGTCCTCTCAAATGGCCAATTTGCATTTCCATTTCAGGCCAGAATAAAATTTGCTTTATTCCGGGCATGGTTGGACCCATCTTGGAAATGACTCTTATTCCCGAAGTTGAACTACGGAAAGCCACAATCCCAATTTTCTTTGACATGATGCTGTGTGAATATCAAAGGACAGGAGAATTCAAAAAGGTAATTGAAACTACTTTGAGTGAAAATTCATTAGGATGTCTTGTGGTCGGTTTATTTCTTGTAAATATTTATTGTGTAGGCCTTTATGTGCTCATGGAATGTAAAATGCAAAATACTAAGAACAAGACGAAGAGCTCCTGTGCAAGTGAGTGCAGGCTTTCCAGGGTCATTTAGTTGGACTCAAATAAAACTTTAGCTGCAAGGACAGCAATCAGGAACTGGCTCAGGGAAGTTGCAGAATCTTTATAAAAATCTTCAAAATTTCACTGAAAAAGTTTCTAAGCAACAAAACAAGGCAGTGAAGCCAGTCCTTAGTTAATTAGCTGGCAAAATCGAATGAGCTCTAGGGGCCCTTTCTTGTCTAAATTTTTCATGGTACCCCTTCCTCATGCCAGTAATTATTGATAAGCCAAACATTCCCATTTTAAATATAGGAAGTCTGCCAGAAGTGGCAGCAAATGGTTAATTATGTATTATCAGATTTCTCAGGATATGCAAAGTTTTCTAAATATTATTGTGACAAAAATAAACACAGAGAATCATTGACTTTCCTAAAATGTTTTTTACACTAATTTTGACCAGGAAAGGAAGTTTTGAATAGTTTTGATTAATGGGATAGAAGTAGGAATGGTAGGATAGGACTTCTGGGAATGTAACCTGAATATCCTGCCACTGCATGTTGTTTCTACCTGGGCAGTGAGTTTGCGTCTATTTCTGTCTTTTCCATTCTCTGCAAGCTCCTTGGACAGGGACTGGCCTTACTCTGTGTTTTCATGCTGCATGTCACAGGAAATTTTAAATTGGAGATTTGGGCTTTGTAGTCCCACAAATAATTAATTCAGAACAGTTTGGATAAGGCTAAGTGGCAAGACAAAAGTCAGAACTTTAGGCTTTCATAGGAAAGTCAATATCAGTATCTCACTTGTGTACCCAGCTATGTGTAGTACATTAAACCATGTGGGACATTTCTGTGTCAAGTAAGTGTGGGGCAAAGAAGCAGATGGAATTTCCATTTTGGTCTGTATTCCACAGTACAAAGCTTTTGGTTCAAGGCCAAGATTAAAACCCACTTTGCTACTGTGCATCTGTTCTCTCTGTGTCCTAATAGTCCTGTATTTGCCTTCTTAAAAAATATTTTCCTTTTCTTGGCTTATACCTCATCTCCTGGGACAGATGCACAGATCTGTGCAGAGCAAAAATCCTGAAAACTCATCAGTCATACTGACCGATTAACAGAAACAACAGCTTAGGAGCCTGGAAGATGCCAGACCCTTAAATCACTTCTTATGCTAATATAAAAAAGTTTCACTTTATATTTTTTTCAGTGCTGAGGAACAAGAACATTCGTTTTATTGCACCTTCAAAGTAAGAGGTAACTTTTATGAGGTGGCACTAAAACTGTTTCATAATTGAGCAGCTGAGTCTCCTTGAGTTCTAAAGTTCTACTTTAGAAATTGGGATTATTTACTGGCCAAGAATTGTGGGTTTTTTTTCTCTCCTGTGGATCAGGTAATTAAGATAAATTTCTCAAACATGCATCTGTAAGATTGGCAATTATGGTGAGTTTTTAAAACTTAATGTGCTTGGTTTATATTTTTATTACTTAAAATCATTACCATCTTAATTAGAAATGGTCAAGGAATTAATATGAATGAAAAAGTATTTGATACACAACCATTTAAACTCTAGCTTTTGCTAGTGTAAAAAAATTGTGAATAATAACATGTTCTTTCAAGACTGCTTTAGGCACTCAGGAGCCTAGACTGGCATTCAGTTAATACCCAGTTTTGCTGAACTTGAACCATAAAGAATTTATTTCTAATCTAAATTCTGTTATGTGAGAGAGAATTGAAGCACAGAGATATATTTACTAGTTGAGTCTGTAACGGCACTGGAACTGGAGAATATCTGGTACCTGCCTCATGATTTAATAAACTTTGCCAAAAAGACTGATTCCATTAGCTTGCTGTGGAACTGTGCTGAGACATCAGCATTGCAGTGGCCTGTTCTATGCGGACATGCGTATTACATTGCTGCTAGCTCAGGAGGCTCTGCCCTACTTTATACATGCAATATATGTGCAGTAAGGGTTAAAGTTATTTTAATTTATCAAGCAGAAGTTTTATTTAGCTATTTCTAGGAAATCAACTAATCCCAGAGGAAACAAACAACATTCCACCTGTAGTTACCTCAAGAATTGGTTTACTGGAGTGGAGTATATATGTAGTTGTACAGCATAGTAAGGCATTTTCCTCATGATCCTTTTACTTTGCACATGTAACTCCCGTTCACCCAGAAGGAATGTTATATGACTTTGTAATTTTAACTTTAATTGAAGATGCAGGGAGGGGATCATTAATATCTACTAATTTTAGACATGAAGGCTCTGTCTGCCATTAGGTCAGAGAGACAAGAATCTTGGAGAGGCAATTTATCCAATTTATATGCAGTGTCTGTGGATGGAATTAGTCCTTCTGCTTCAGACATGACAGGAGGCTAGTTACCTGTGTGTTGGACACATGATGCTTCCCACACATTTTTCCTTGAAAAATCAGGTTGTGTGTTTCATTAAGGCTTCCCAAGAAAGACAGATCATCCAGCAACCTATTGCTGTTTGTTCTGAGTGATAATTTCAGGCCAAAAGCTGGAAAAGGCTTACTGAAAAAGAAAAAATCACCAGGAAACAACCCAAACTTAAACCCCCAAAGATTAGCTCTTTGCATAGTAAATGAAAATATCGTTGAAATAAACATGGATTGGAGTTATGTTAAGGATTTAACTTGGCTTAGGAAAGATTAATTCATCCGTGTTTGGTTTTGTTCAAATAATTCATTCTGTTTGTGTTTGGTGTTTCCAATTTAGTGTTTCGCCAATTGCTGAGGCCATCTGGGGAAGTCTATATTTGCTTTGCCTCCTGTCTGCTGTTAGTCTGTATCAGAATATAGTGCTGATTGACAGTGTGTTCTTGAGGTTATTTGTAAGGATAGAGGATGGATGTTTAGAATAGCCCTGTGTCTTCCTGAGCTGACAGCTCTAGAAGGTTACTAAATGAGTAACCATTGGGGTGCACAGCAAGCTCCTCTGGCAGGTGGGATTTAGAATTGCTGTAAATACGCTTGGACCTTACACTCAGTTCGTGCAACTTCATTATGTGTAAGGATTTCAGAAAGATGTGAGATCATCCCATTAGCAGAAACCAAGTTTGTGTGGCTTAGTACTTCAGGCACACCCATGTAGAATTAATGGAGACATTTCGTTTTGTACTGAATTGTGTTGAGGGATGTGGAAGTTTCTTGGATCTATTACACAGAGTGGCAGGAGGCTTTAAAACCAAATTGGTGCTGATGACAATTAGGAACAATATTTAAGTTAGAGGAGAAATACCCTTTCCAGGACATTAAAACTTTATTTTGTATTTCTGCCAGCTTTTTTATTTATTTTGGTTTAAGGAAACATGCTTAGGAAGATTTTTTTGTTGTTGAGATTCAGTATCTGTGAAATTATTACCTCTTAGAGAAGTAATCAATTCTTTACCTGCTGAATAAGTACTAGGAAGGATTTAGGAGGTGGATGATTCTTGGCTGGTCCTTGACTTGAACTGTATTCACAGGTTTCTGTCTTACCGCAGCAAGTCCACAGATCAGCTCTAGCAAATGACTGGTTTGGATGTTTTTGCTTAACATTGCCCTTGTCCTGAAACTTCTGTGTACCTATGTTACCCACTTAATAATGCACATACAGACAGTAATATACACACTACTTACACAGATAAATTAATCTAGAACCCTTTAAACTTCTGCACCAGCCAGAATAAGTTTTATTTTCATGTTTCACTGTATATCAATGATAGCTCTTTTCCCTCAAGTATTGGTGGAGTATATACTGTTCCGCTGTCAAATTTTAATTTGTGTTCCAGTTACCAAGAAAGAGCTAATACTGGAGCAGCAAAACTTGCAAGTAACGGGACAAAAAGTTGTTCTGGATCCTTACAAACCAAAATTCTTTGTGGCCTGTAGGAGAAAAAATGAAGACTCCCGCTATTTGACACTCCTATGGAAAAAAACAAGCAACCTCCCTCCCCTCCCCACCCCCAAACCCCCAAATACAATAAAGAAGTAGTATTAATGCAGGAGTCGTTTCCCTCTGCTCAAATCAGAAAATGGGACTGCATTTTCTACTGAACAATTTATAGTTTTCTCTGAGAACTTTATGGGAAGTAGTTCTTAAACAGAGACTCTGAGATCTGTAGTCATTAAGTATTTTGAGGAGCAGTGAGAGCCTATTCAGTACGCCACAGAGATAAAACACTTACTGCCAATTTCTGTTGAAATATGATATGACTACATGCTGCTCAGTTCTGCTGGAGTTACTCCTATCCTGCTGCTAATGTTTCTTATATGCATACTACATGGGCTTGCAGATTCACATTCAGTACTGACTTTTTATAAGTAGGCATCTCACTGATCCTATCTAGCAATGTATTTTCTCAGTGATCCAGGCAGCAGAATATTTTAACTGTTTTATGTCCATGCAAAACAGTGCTCTTCAGGTTTTCATGAACATTGCTTTCCTACTCGGTCATCTTAAAACACACCATACCTGGTGCTGAGCTATTGAAGTCACCCATCTGTGCCACTATAGTGTGTGCACAATGTGTGGCCAACTTCAGAGATCATACCCAAATCAAGGGTTTGCCCAGGCTTTCAGCAGTGCTAAAAGACTATGAATCAAGCTGAAGAATATTGGAATGCTTTTATAAATTCCAGGGGTTTCACCTAACAAGCCAAAAATAGATGTCTAAGAATGAGGAATCAAAGAACATTGCAAGGCAAGAAGCTTAGAAGCAAAGAAGATAGTGAGGAAAGGCTGAGCACAGAACAAGGTCAAACAGCCTTAGGTAACCAGCCCATGAAGAGTATTCCCATTGTAGTTAGAGCTGGAGACTGGTTAATAGAAGAGCTGCTCTGTCTTGCAGGGGGTTTCCACTGCTGTTGTGCTTTCTATTTGTGCTGGTTGTGCTGCAGATGTAACACCATACCTGCTTCTTCATAGCATAATGCTTGAAGCATGGGAAAAGTAATGCTAATGGACTGGCTGCTTGTGAATATTTAAAAATATACATGTTAAAACCTGCAGTATTTTAATATTAAGATTTATTTTTACTAAGATTATAAAGATGAAATATTTTCTGCCATCAATATTTTTATATTACAGTAAGTTTCATTATCTTCTGTTTCCCAAGGCTGATCTCTCAGGTTATTTTCAAACACTTTATTTTTTGAACACTTTTATTTCAGATCATGTCTGAAGGACAGCAGCAGGCTACCACACCCAGAGATTTGGTTCAAAGTGCCTGGGTCTCCACCAGCCAGGATTGATTGGGATACATTTTCCTTGTAACCTTCTCCTAGTTAATTTGCAACTGACCTAAGTTGCTGGAAGCTTTATTTAAATTTTCCACTGGTATTTTTTCATTTTTTATTGAGGAAAAAACCCCCCACAAAACAGCAAACCTATCTTTGTTTCTGTTAGGAGTATGATGCACAAATAGGAACTGTTCAAGTACATGTTTTGAACGTGCAGTTTATAATTCTTTGAGGTGCTTGGGAGGAACCCAAAGAAACCATAAGCATGTATTATAGTTTCCATGGTTTTAATTTCCTTGACTTGAAGGCAGTTAGCACAATACCTTGTTAAAGGCATTGCAAAGTAATTACAAATTCTGTGTATAGTGTATTGCAATGGCTTTGAAACAACAAAATAGAATTGTATGGTTATATTGCAATAATGTAGTAACATTGGAAGGGCAACATAATTAAGTCATGGTTCCACAAAGTGTTACCTTAAAATGTAATGCAACCTGTACTTCCATTTCTTTAAGAGGTAATGGTATATTACTATGGCATATTGCTTAGAAATTCTCCTGAGATGTTGCCTGAGTTTATTACACTTTAAAGATGCCAGGCTACTGTCACTGACAATTTGCATGCATATTTGTAACAAGAGTTTTGCAGGTTAGCATTAGTATCCCAGATAACCTTTTCCTTACCTGTGTGACAGAGTTGGAAAATAGGCTTTTTTTTTTTTTTTCTGAATCTTGTGAGATGTTTTTCCCTGACTGTCACTTCCTCAGAGCAAGGGTTCACAGGAGGTTCTTTAGGGATACCTAAGGAGTGAGTGAAACAAAATGACCCCTAAATGACTGAAAGATTGCCAATTTATTGATTACAAGTTAGTGCAGAACATACAGTAGTTCTTAAGGCAAGCAAGGTGATTACCTAGTGTGTGCCAGAGTCAGAGAGAGAGAATGTGAGAGGGTGAGAGAGAAGAGTGAAGGGAAAAGTGAAATGAAATCAGAGGTAAGAGGAGAACATTATCATCCGCTCCAGCTTCCAGCAGCATCCCACATGGTTGATATCTCTTGGCAGTGGGTTTACCCTGACAGTGCATGGTGCTGCCTTTTAGTCCTGAATTTTTCATCATTCCCCACCTAGGGATGGTTGGCAGAGGTATTCCCAAAATGGGCTGGATCATGGCCACTCACATGATGCTGAAGGCACTCTGGGCACTGTGGTGGTCTCAAAGCAGCAGTCACCCCTTATCTTCTGGGTGACTGCTGCTTCACCTTTGTTTGCACAAGCTCAGCTGCGAAGCAAAGGCCCGAGTTGGGAAAGGTGAGGTGCAGACACCCAAGCAATGCTGAACTTCAGCACACTGTTCCAGGAGCAGCCTGTCACAGATGCTTGAATACAAAGAAAGTGGAGCAGAGAAGCATCTGTGTGAGACAAACTTCTGTGATAGCAGAGAAAAAGTTCATGCAGAACAAACTTCTTTGGGGATGTATCTCCCACACATGCTTAACTATGTAAAACTACCTGAAGTGTATGTGAGAGATTGTCACAGGATGCAATAGGAACAGCAGGTAAACATAAGTAACACGGTCAGATACCTTGCTTCAAGAGATTTGTTACAGGAATGACAGACCCTAGTAGCTGAGTTGAAGTTTCAAGGGTGGCTCTGCAGATAGCTTACAGAAAATCACTGCATCTATATGTTTGGGATAAAAGGAAGCCTAGAATCTTTGGTGTTTTAAGAGTAGTCTGCTTAGTGATAGAGAGACAGAGTGATCACGAGTGATCACAGTGGAGAAATATTCGAAATATTAACAGGTTTTCTCTCTTTTCATGCACACAGACTGAATAGATGCTTTTTCAATTCAGAGATGGGGAAAAGGTGCATTTTTACCTTATGAACAGAGAAATAGGGCTGCTGATGGCTCCAAGTGAAGCAGTGCCATAATTGCCACTCTTTTGTAGAGTCTAGATAGTCATAACAAATAGGAATTAAACACGGTGTTGCATACTGTAGGATTGTTTGTATTTTATATGGCTGAAAGTGAGTCTACTTACTGTGAGAAGCTGTATTTCAAATTAGAGCTGTTCTATGAAAACCTGTAATACAAGTACTGTAAGGCTTTTTCCTCAAGTTATTTCATCAGTACTAAGAAACAGGTATCTGGAGATAGTCAGATGTGCATTATTCAACTGGGATATATTCAAGAATTTAAGCCTTGGGAATATGTGATGTGACTATACAAAGATACTCTTTTGATTCCATACTGAAATGTGTTTAGTCTCTGGATGTCTGCTGAGTGTTTGGGTTTCTTTTTATTAGTTTGAAAATGAAATAATTTTGAAGCTGGACCATGAGGTGGAAGGAGGACGAGGGGATGAACACTACATGCAGTTGTTTGAGTCCATGTGAGTAGTGCATAAGAATAAATGCCTTCAAGATGTGTTTTTGCCTTACTGTTCCTACTTCTTCAGTTGGTGACCTCACTTCGAAAATAGAGTCTTGACATTTTTATTATTTATTTTCTTTAATGCAGGAGCTGGAAAAAAACACACTGTTTCATTAAACCAGGTTTGAATTGTATGTTTGCTTATTGAAACTATTTTCCTGACTCTGCAGACTGAGAGCAATAAACTGATTTTTCAATCTGGAATATTTACTGTTTGTCTTCAAGTCTTAGACTAGCTAAGCAGTGACACAGAGATGTCCAGACTGGCTCTTGGTATGGCTGACAGAGCCCCAAAACTGCAGTTTTCTATATCACACTGCAGCAAAGCCTCTGCCACGATTCCTGCCTGAACTGTCACTACAATTCATCGTCTCTAATACCAGGGATTCAGCTGACACAGTGGGCATTTATTGCCGTGCTAAACTTTCCTTGCTGCTAGTCACTTTTTTCCCCAAATATCTATACTAAATCTTCCTTTCCTGATCTTAAGCCAATTATTTCTTGTTTTACCCACAGGGGACATAAAGAATCATTTCTTCTGTTTCCCTTTTCAGCAGCTTTTAACAAATTTGAAAGTTACTGTCAAGTTGCATTCGGCCCTCTCTGTAGGGTAAACAACCCCAACATTTCAGTTTATCATATTGAATGTTTTGTGGGCATTCCTATAATGTCTACATCTATCTTGAAATGCTACATTACTCAGTATTCAAACCCAGCCTTTATCAATGCAGAGAAAATCTTCCTTCAGATCATGTGGGACTCTTTGGAGTTTACTTTTTTTCTGAGCTGTGTGCCATCACTTCCTTGTCTTGTTTGTGGTTTGCTCTTGCATTCAGATATTTTTCTATAGATCTGGTACCTATCCAGTTAAACCCCATTTCTCAGTAGTGCTGTTAAAAAATCTCATCAAACACTGCATAACATTTGTTCCTCCCACCTTTTCAAGGTACCCCGTTTCCTTTGGCAGGTCTCTTTCTTTCCCCTTGACACTGTCCCATGTTCTATAAGACTTCAAAATTTTCACATTTCTAAAGATATCACCTCATATTATCTTCAGATAATATTTTTTTGTTCCATCTCAAGAGTTATTTAATGATGCCTACAAAGGGGCAGTTGATGCAGGTGCTGGTCACCTGTCTCTGGTGCAGTGTTCTCTCATTTGTTTGGTCCTTTTGTTTTGTTGGTTGTGTTTGTTTGTTTGTTTTCTACATCTGCAACTTTCAAAGCAAGGATTTCAAGCCTCTGTCTCTAACTCTCTGTTCCAACTGGAGAGAGACATAGTTAAAATGGGCTCCAGATTTATTCATTTGGTCATATTTTCATTGCATTCCTGCACAGTTCTAGTTGCTATGTGATAGATATTTAGCACATCTTGTGTGTTGATGCTCACCTCTGCAACCCACAGTGGCTGGCAGCTGGAATCTGGCCTGTGCCAAATAACCTAGACAGGTTCCGCACAGCTTAAGCACTGCCTTTCATTTGTCCATAGTTCTAAATGTCAACATGTGCCATGGCAGGGTTGTGAGCTGTGCTAATGAATGTGGTCCTAGACAGCACCAAGGAGGAGCTGGGATAATAAACAGGGAAGAGGCTGTTCTCAGTAGGCAGAATAAACAAGGCAACCCTGCTTTGGGAAATGGAGGAGAGACTGGATAGATAAATACAAGTGGTGCTGTGCCACTTGTCCTCAGGCTCAGAAAACAATTTCTGGCATGTTTTATTTACTAATACAGGCACAACAGAAAATAGCATTTGGAAGCATTCCAGTTCCCCATCACTGCAGCAGCCCATGTTATTTTCTTGAGCTTTATTGAAAATATTTATTTTTTAAAATGTTTAAAATTTCTCTTTTTAAAAAGCTCTGCTTAAAAATTCAAAGGTTTCTTGCTCCCTCCTGGGCAAAAGAAAAAAAAAATCTTCTTAAGTTCTGTGGGCCCTTATTAGTGGGATTACTGTACAAATCTGAACAAGACAACTTTTTAAAATCTTCCCTCCTTCCCCTACTTTCCTTTCCACAAATATGATTTGATGTCCTCCAATCTTTTCTGTCAGCTGCCAACTCTTCAGGCTCTTTGGTATTTAACTTTCAATCTGCACTATGTTTAATGTCAGAAGCCACGCTTCAGTAATTTACTTAAATACTTCAGTTCTTTTTCTTCAGACTAGTCAGGCAACAGCAATTAAATCATTCTGGTTTCATCTGTTTGCCACTGTCTGTCACACCTTGTACAAGATAAATGTTCTTTCAGACACACATGTACACACTCACTCTTAGGAAAATTACTTTATGCTGGAGCTGTGCAATCAAAGGAACATTAAGTGCTCTTCTCATTTCAAGTGAAAACTTTGAGACTGGGCACTTTTCTGGGATCAAGATTTAAAGATTTTCTTGCCAGTGACATAGATAGGCATATATATTTTTATATAAATTGGACTTTTGGAAGAAAGTTTAATAAAAGAGGTCAGAAATGAAGAAAAATATGCCACTGAAACTGCTCAGCCTAAGCACACAGCCCAGTTTCAGGGATAATTTTGCAGTTGCTAGGGTTTTTTGATTATTTCCCTGTGAGAACACATGCTGATTTTAATATGCTATCGATAAAGTATGCCAAACATACATGGACTTCATGTTCTTTGTGGTGGGCCAACCTTGGCTGGATGCTAGGTGCCCACCAAGCTAGCTTATCACTCCCCTCTTTGTGAGGGTTGTAGTGGTGGGAGAAAATAAGATGGGAAAGAATTCATAGGTCAAGGTAAAGGCAGTTTAATAAAGCAAAAGCCACACACAGAAGCAAAAGGAAACTTCTCTACTTCCCCCCAGCAGATGATGTACAGCCACTTACCCGGAAGCAGGGCTCTAGCACCTGTGTTGGATGCTCTGGAAAACCAACATTGTAATAACAAATGGTCCTTCTTTCTCTTACCTTTTGTTGCTAAGCAGATGTCTTGCACTACGGAATATCCCTGTGGTCAGTTAAACTGTCCTGGCTGTGTCCACTCCCAAGATCTTGCTCATCCTTGGCCTACTGGCCTTTGAGTGTGAGGATGATGTTGAAGAGACACCCTTGATGCTGTGGAGCACTGCTCACCAGTAGCCAAAACACTGGTGTGCTATCAACACCTTTCTAGCTACCACTACACAGCACTACAGCGAAAATTAACTCCCTCTCAGCCAGATCCAGTGCATGCATCTCCATATGTATGTGAAATTATGGATATATATTTATATATAAAATGCAGTTTGTCAGAGAGAATCCCAGTGGAAAAATGGGATATTAAGTAGAGCAAACAAGCTCAAGTAAAGAAAGAAAATAATCCTCACTGAGATGCTGGTAATAATTTTGTAATGTTTAAGCAGTTAAGCTTTGAAAACAAGCTCAGATAGTAATGTGAATTATCTACTCCTGAATCACTTCAGCACTCTATTGAAGCAGGACAGGCTAGTATTTTTTTAATATCAGTTACAATCTGATGACGATAGATAAAACTCACTTTGCTAGATTTTTATCAAAGGACAACTAACTGCTTTTTTTCATCTAGAGAAAGTTTATTGGTTGGTTTTGCTTATTCCTCAAGGGCAAATTGATACAGTGAGGTCATGTTAATGAATGTCTATTTATTTATTTTTTTAACATAAAATTGTAGTTTATGTTCATTTCAGTTTTCTGCTCACATGTAACTGTACAAAGGGAAGGAAATAATTGTTGCATTTTTATGTTGTGTGCAAACAGAGAAAAAGAAGGCGTAGTGTTTATTGTTGCAGTGTGGCATTCCAGAGACCTGAGTTTGTTAAATCATGAATGCAGGTTGGTTTGTTCTGATGTCGAGGGTATACCCTTGAATTTGAAGTAATTTTCTGACAGGAAAAGTAAACATTTAATTTTTCTCCTTTTGATTTATATCCCATCTCTCTTCTGGATATCTGAATCACCAATATACAAAAAGAAATTTCCGGTGTGTCCTGCAGTCACTTTAGCCCTAGTTCAGCATTTACCTTCAGGCCCAGTTTTTCAGCTGATGGGTTGCTGATTGTCACAGTATTGTAAAAATGGTTCTTTTGTTTGCAGTCTTACAGAATGTGCATGTCAGTATCCTGCCATTTTTAACATGGTTGAAAGTTTTGTCAGCCTAGTTAAAGGCCTCTTGGAGAAACTGCTGGATTACCGAACTGTGATGAATGATGAGAGCAAGGACAATCGCATGAGCTGCACAGTGAACTTACTGGTATGTTTTCACTTGTAATTCTTTATGAGAACAGGGAAGAGATTTAGAGTCCATTTACTAAAGATGAAGCTCAGGTCAACAATGCTCAGGAGTTATTTAAACTCTGAGGCAAGAGATTTTTATATCTCTTTGCATGAATATATTGGACAAACCTGAGAGCAGACCCCACATGGTCCATTGGTTTTGCTTGTGTGTTTTATCCACTTCATTTCTGTGGATACATAAACAAGTCTGCTGCTTATATACCTTTACCTTTTGACAGGCTTAACATAACAGTGGGTTTTAGCAGAGACGAATTTTGCATGAGAAACTAACCCACTTGCTGCTCTAGCAACTCAACAATTATGGGTATAAAAACTGCAGTAGGAACCTGCAAGATACACTGCAATAAGGTGCCAAGATTTCAGTCTCTGATCTGGTTCTGTGCCACCCTGTCTTTTCTTCTATTGATGTTTAGCAATGAGAATATTTCATACAGAGGTTCCTCCAGCAGCAAATTCCTCTAAACTGAAGAGGAGCCTTCATCAACTTTAAAGGCTGGAAAGAGAACATGGTTAACAAGTAGTTCACTAACTTATTTTTGTTCCTCAGAAGTTGTTGCACAGTGTGGTATCAATTTCTGCAGGTCTTCCAGGACGCAATTTGTGTCATACATTTTACACACCCTAAGCAACTCCTATACATGCGAAAATGTTACAGTGACAAAAGTGGGCCTTATTTCTGCAGTTAACCCATTTAAAGGTACTGCACAACAGTGTTAACATCAACAGCATTCAATAATAACTTCAGTAAATCTCAGCTTCTTTTCTGGCCATCAAGTGTAGGCAGAGCATGTGGCTTATTATTCTAATTCATTTGGATAACTGTATTTTCCTCTTCTCCAACAGAAAAATTGTCACCAGTTATTTCATTAATGAACTAGAAGTATCCATACATATATATAATAACTGTAATGCACTAATTAATATATTCATTGAAGTCGTATCACCAGTCTTGAACTTCAGACCGTCTGTAACTCCTGTATTTCTTACGCTGTTCAACTAGCAAGAAGAGCGAGACCTCTGCATGTGTATTTGTATTTTGTGTTTGAATAACAGGCATTGGTAGATAACTTCTAAATGTTTGTGTCCCTAGAATTTCTACAAGGATATTAACCGTGAAGAGATGTATATCAGGTATGGCAGTCCTGTTGGATCTCTTTTGGAGAGGGCAGTAGTATTCCCTTCTGGATTCTCTCTGTATCATTGTACTTGGCATTTTGTTACCTACTGTTGGTTTACCACAATGACGCTACTGTAGCCTCATTCACATTCTTACTCCAGCCTTTGCTTAGCCTTCAGCCATTTGGAATCTATCATATGGATTCAGCAGCTGCACTTTCCCCCTAAGAATCAACTTTTAGTTGACCCAATCACTCAACATTCATTGACTATTGTTTTAAATAAAGGAAATGAGGTTTGGTGGAAGGTGTATCATATATTTAGAATGGCAGAAGCAACATTCAAGTGTTGTAGAATTGAGCAGTCTGCCAAGTCTCATTAAATATGCAGCACTGCAAGCAATGCGGAATTACTAGTAAAGCATTTTTCTGTAAGAGCTATAGCTATACTGGCAAATTCTTTCAGATGTGGTACGGCCTCTTATTGTCTCCAAGAGTTTTGCATATGAGCTGCAGCAAATCTTCCTGCTCTAAAGCTCACTCTCTGCTGCCTCCTCTCATCTGCCAAATCCACAGAACCACCTGCACCTCAGCCACTGCAGTGCGAAGCCCAGAATCTCAGCTGAAATGAGCACTGAAGGTGATTCAGAGCTAAACATGGAGCTATCAGCTGAAATGGCCAGGGAGAAACAAAACTTTATTTGTGGGCATTGCTGGGGAGGGGTGGAGTGACAACATTCTCAGCTGTGCTGACAAGGGAAATGCTAGTGCTACAGCAAGGTGTCAGAGTTTCTGTGTCAAACTTTCATTGTCTGTAAGAGGATGGGATGCAGTTCTTTTCCTGGCTGCTGTAGATGTGGTTGAGTTACGTGACGAGCAGTGGCTGTGCTGGTAGCAGGAGTGCTGCCCTAGGGATTGAGGAGAGCACTGGCAACATACGACTTGGGACAACTCTTCTGCCTGCACCACCTTCCAAGTTTACAGTCACTTCCTTTGTCTTTCTGGGCTGGTATTTTCCGTATTTTCCATATTCTCCTTTACTTTGTGTTAAGCTTATGTTACTTGTACCTCACTGTTGTGCTTTCATCCGTTTACATGCAACCAAAAAGTGCTACAGAGCAAGGCAGCTATCTTGACTAACAGTCCAGAAATAATGGACTCTAGGGTCTGACTTAGCTCTTGAGTCTAGTACCCCTTCCTGTTCCTCTCAGTTGTGTATCTGACAGCAGTTCACAGGAGGAGGTGAGCTCTTGCTTCTTTTGTGCACAATGTTTCAGAGAGCTTTAATCCCTTAGCGTGTCTTTAAAGACACTTGGGGCAGTATCTGTGTGATGTCTATGAAGTTCCCATTACAGAGTGTTTCTAGGTCTTTTTTTGTCACTTAGTATTGCAGTCCTGTCCATATCTACTCTAATTCTTGGTCTCTCCTCTAACAGGTATTTGTATAAATTGCGAGATCTTCATTTAGATTGTGAGAATTACACGGAGGCAGCATATACCCTCCTGCTCCACACATGGCTCTTGAAGGTTAGATTTTCTAAACTCCATCTATAAATAAACTCCTGCATTTTAAAAAATTTCTAAATTAAACATGATTTTCTCAATCTTTGATCTACTGTTTATTAGTTATTTCCCATGGGGACATTCAAGCTTCTGGTTAAAAGTATTGCAGTAGGCCATGCAGAAATAACATTAATTGTTCAGATTGTATTTTCAATAGGTGATTGAAAGCCACATCTTGGCAAAACTTGTTATTGCAGCAAAAATAGTTGTACTTTACAGTGAGAACATTGTGTGCAAATTCTGAAGCCATTTAACTTGGGTAGGGTTTTTATTTTGCAAATTTCTTACTATCCCAAATATAAAAATGATGAAATCAAACTTTTTTTTTTTTTTCCAACTGTCGCAGAGGAACAGCTGACTTTTCACTTCATATGGATCAATCTGCTAAATTATACTTGCTGCCTTTTGTATCTAGGGATCAATTTTTGCTACAACTAATATTCTCATTGTAACTGATGTCATCAGTACAAATAGTCAGTAAGATGCACTTCCATTTCAGGGGAAAAGCCAAAATGTAAATGTCCCTCAACAAAAATGTATGATTTTTTTTAAATGGAATATATTTTAGTGCAGAACTATGTAATTTTGAAATTTTTTTTTTTTTTTTTTGCCATGCTGCTTTGCTTAAACCTCATTTTGATTTTTCTGATCATAAAAAAGTATGAGATATGTTGTGTGGATTGGTATGGACAAAGCTAATATTACAAAGAAATATTTTAATGCAAAAATCAAACAAATCAGTCAAGATGACATCACTGAGATAAAAATAAATAGTTTGCTCACATAGCTTTTCAGCCACATTTTTTGGGCAGGAAGTAACACAGCATTTTAAAGTGTTGTACCAAGTCCTGGTTATCACATGAAGTACAGCACTTGTTTGAAGAGGCAGTAAAAACTGCCTTTTCCAGTTTCTTTGTGAAAGGGTGAAACAAAGTCTGGGGGTGGTGGGGGGAACAAGCAAGCAACAAAAAAACCCACCCACCCAAACAAACAAAAAACCCCCAGCTCCCTACCCCCAAAAACCACTTAGAAGAGCCTGGAGGGCTAAGCCTTGAATGAGGAGGAATATATGAAATGTTGAACTCCAGAATCATATGGTTTTTAATATGTTTTTATTCTCAGTGGTCAGATGAGCAGTGTGTACCCCAAGTCATGTCAACAGAGTTCCAGTGTTCACAGACCTATCGTCACTTGAAAGAGAATTTGTATGAGAAGATCATAGAATACTTTGACAAAGGCAAGGTAGGTTTGTAGAGTTCTCCTCTCCAATCTTTTTTTCCTGCATTACTTTGTATGGTGGTATTTAATGAATACTCTTTGTGTAAAAGGTTTGTGTAGGGAATCCTCTTTGAAAATGTGGGTCAAGTAAAAATTGTGTCCTGAAAGGCTTATTCACAGAGTATATCTGTTCTATAGGAAGATAATCTTTCAATAACCACATTCACAAAGAAAGAGGGCTTATACTGGTCACAAGAGTCTCAAGCAGTATTAAAATAATGAAGTATGTTGCATGTACTTGCTTTCCTGGGAAAAGAATTCAGACTGTTGCCATTTTCTGAATTATTCAGTCATTCTCTCACAAAAACACCATTCAAAACGGACATACTTGTTTCAGAAGCCTGAGAATTTAACATCAACCTTAAAAAGTACCAGTATAATCTTCCATGTCTGGGTTTAGCTCAGCTTTTAGAAAAATATCTGGTAATGAAATTGCCTGACAATACACTGACAGCTGAGCTGAGATTTTTGGAAATAAAGCAAAAACTAAAAAGTAGGAAAACTTCTGCAGTGCTGGATAATAGATCTTATGACACAATAAGACCTTTCAGTCATTATATCATGTCCAGCTATAGCCAAAGGTATGAAACAAGAGGGCAATTCATTACTTCTTGTTGCAAAATAAAGGTTTAAATCCTGCATTAAAGTCCTTCTTGTAATTCAGAAGGTAGAAAGCTTTTGGTGCTCCAGTGCAGTGCAGGCAAATTTGGAACTTCTCAAGATGTTTTGTTGGCATCTACAGTAACTGCAATGTAGCAGTCTCCCTACCCACTGTATCAGAATTATCAAATCCTCATGATTTCTGATATCCCTAGCATTCAGCGTCTCCTCAGATATATCAGAGGAGGTTTGCAGGCAGCTAAATACAGCTCTCAGGTTCAGAACTACCTAGCCTAGGAGTACACAGTACTGTGTGAAAAGTGGCCATAACACATGTGACCAGCAGTGTCTTTACATCAGAGAGTCATGCTCAGAAAACCCCTTTTGACCCTTTATTCTGAGTAGATAAGAAATCAGGCAGAATCTGAAAAGCATCCTCAAGTGAGGGCATTTCTGTCTGCTTTAAGACCAGTTTTGTGCTGCACACATTAAATGCCTAGTGCAAATGAGAAAAATTGTCCTAGTCTTCCCAAAGCATCTCTGTAATTCCTCTCAGTAATTTTTAGTGGTAGCTACCAAACTGTGTGGAATGAAACAAGCTGCTACTCTGGGCAAGTGGCAATTTAACTTGATGTAATTTTTAGGTTGACTAGGACTTGTATAATCTCTAGGATTATACAAGCTTCAGAATTTCTTGTAAAACTAAATGTGTTTGTTTTAGAGAGGCAGGTGTGAGTCCCCTTATACTCTGCTCCTGTGATGGAGTATATTCTGGCTGCTATGCACCTTAGTGATTTGTTGTTCTATTTTAATGTATCTGAAAACTTAGGTGATTTTTTTTATTATTATCTTATTGTAAGAATAAAACAAGTTTACATATTCCTTCCTATAATGAACCATAAACCACTTTTATTTTTTCACATGAATCTGCTTTCCAACAGTTTATGATTGCCTTGAGTTTTCCTTTCTAAATGTGTAGTTAATAAATGAGTGCAGTTTAAAGATAGCACAATCAATAAAGCTGTAGTTAAACAGCGATGCCTTAAATACTTGTTGGTACTGGATTTACTTTATAAGATGTGATTGCATTGCAGATGTGGGAAGAAGCCATAGCTTTATGCAAAGAGCTTGCAGAGCAATATGAAAAAGAAGTTTTTGACTATGAACTTCTAAGTCAAAACCTGGTAAGATTATATACAGACCTTCAAATTATTTCAGTCACAGAAATGACTACTTCTGAGCTATCAGGTGATTGAGCTTCTGATAAGCTTGTTGAATACAACTGATTTGTAATTCATTGGTCACTATTTTGTATTGCAACATTCCAGGGGTAAAGCAGAAATTCATACAGAACTGTTTGTTAATGTTACATGCACATTTGTTTAGTTGGAAACTTCTGTGGATGAGATAAACATGAGAGGCTGTATATAAAAGAAATATTGTATGTTTTTGTGGCTGTTGTGCTGCTTTAGGGTAGAAAAAATAACCTGGATGCATGTTTTCTCCTTGCTATTTTTTTTTTCTTTCTTTAAAACTTAGGAACTTGAATCTTGACAAGCCTAAAGAATTCTGTCCTAATCAGGGATGGGGGAAGTAATGCATCACAAGGAATTAGAACTAGGTCCAAAGGCTAGAAGTAAGATAATAAAGGAAGTTTAAATACTCAGTTGTTTGTTCTTATTGCAATTGAATTGATCTGAAAAGAACTCACTCCCACATATAACTTCATTTCCCCCAACTCCCAACATTTCATTTGTGCATGATCTTTAACAAATGCTTAGGACTCATTCAATAGATATTCCTGAATCTCCCACATGGGAATCCAAAAAATGAGAAACCATGGGAATCAAAACATGCTGTTGGATAACTGAAGCAGCTTTTCCTCCCAATCAGTTCTGCTCTTATCATAAACAAAACAATAAAGACAGTATTTTTGCCAATTCAACACAGGAAAAAATAGTAAACCTAAATGACTCTTAGTGTTTTATGGAAGACATTGTTCCAAGCCCTTTGTGTGGTGGTGTGTCCTTAGTGTAGTGCTAGGGCAAAAGCTGGGGCTGATCCGTGCCTCAGGAAACGTTTGAGGCAGGAAGTTTTTTCAAATGTATTGTTTCAGTAATGTTATCAATTAAGTGTTGAAAGTGCTGATTATGACCTTTTCCTTTTTGCTCTAGTAAACTAGGAGTATGCCTGATTCTGAGGTTCAACTAATTGAAGCCATACGCAATTAACTATGTATTCTGTTTCCACAGAAATATGAACGGTATTGAATGTGCCACAAGAGTGCCATGCGCATGCTGATTATTGCTCTAGCTTACCAACTGATAAGTGATAGCTCTTGCATGCCCACTGATAGCTGTAGTATGTAGTGTAGTACTATTGTAGAGGAGAGGTTAAAAAATAAAACCTGCCTCAAGCAGAAATGATTGCTGTTGGTTTTGCTTTCAGATTCAACAAGCAAAGTTTTATGAAAACATTATGAAGATTCTGAGACCTAAACCAGACTATTTTGCTGTTGGGTATTATGGCCAAGGATTCCCCCCATTTTTAAGGGTAAATCTGTTTAAATTATTACCTTTTAAATCTATTTTTATATGGTTCTAAAAATACAAGCATACTTAGCACAAGTTTCTGAGGATAAATAGCACTGGAACAGGATGCCCAGAGAGGCTGTGGGTTCTCCTTCTCTGAAGACTTTCGAAACCTGTCTGGATATGATCCTGGGCAACCTGCTCTGGGTGCTCCTGCTTTAGCAAAGGGTTTGGATCAGATGATCTCCAGAGATCCCTTCTGACCCCCACCATGCTGGCATTCTGTGATGCCAATTTATCTTCACCCTGTCTCACAGTATAAAGAACCACTTCTAGAGAATCAGTGTTGCTTTCCAGCACTTGGTCAGAGGGATGTCTTGCTTTACAATTAATTGATATTTAGAAAGCAGTAACACTTACTCCAAAATCTGGAGACTCAAGTGTGCCTTTGTACTAATAAACATGCATCTATAACTTCTGCCTCAGTTTTGTACAGCCCAAAAAATCAGCTGTTTATTCCTTGCAGAACAAAGTATTCATCTATCGTGGGAAGGAATATGAGAGGAGAGAGGACTTCCAGGCCCAGCTGATGAGTCAGTTTCCCAGTGCAGAGAAGATGAACACCACCTCAGCACCTGGGGAGGATGTGAAAAACTCTCCTGGTCAATGTATCTTTGAATATGTGAAAGATTACAGAATGGAGGCAGGTTAGGGAAACCTTGTTGAAGGCCTTTTCCAACCTTGTCAATTCTATGGGTGTGGTTGTGTTGGTGGGTTTTTTTTTGAGATCATGTACTTTCTTAAAGAAGAATTTGCTCAAGTCTGTTTGCAGCTATGAGAAATGCACTACTTAGGCACTTCAGTAAAAGTTATGGAATCTAACCAGTGGGTGTGAGTTTCAAATATACTGAAATATGTAAGAACATGACATATTTGCTGACAAGTAGAGTATTCAGTACCACTTCCATAGAAAATGGGCTGCCCAATTATAGATTTCAAAGATGAAATGCTAAACATCATGCCTAAAGCTGAAGAGTGAAACTCTTAACATCAGAAGTTGTTGACATTATTTATGTAAGTTGGCTTGGCTTTTCATTTACTTTATTGCCCTCCCTCCCCTCCCGGCCCCGAGCCTACTGTATTCCATGCCAATGGTTAGTACCGTGCCCTTAACTTGCACAATTTCAGATATTCAGTGTTTTACAGTGCAACCAGTCCTGGAGGAGCAACCAAGATTCAAAAATAAGGCAGTACCTGATCAAATTATCAAGTAAGTCAATTGCTGTAATAGATAATGCAGTGTAAGTCAGTCCACATTCCTAAACTGACAGCCTGTGAACTCATCCATTTACAAACGAGTCTTAGAGCTTTAGTTGTCTTAGTTTATTGACTTAGGAATTCCCTGGAATGTCATGAAAGAGCACCTGCTACCTATTTAGGTCTTCAGAAGTGGTGGGGAGGTGAAATCCATGCTTTGGGCCAAATTTGCTGAATTTTCAACACAACTTCTCAAACAAGTGCTGAGTATAGGGGTCTTGCAGGTGACAGGCAGTATAAGAATGGTGCGGTTTAAGGCTCTTGTACAACATAATCTTGTTATAACTTATCTTGCCAAGTGCAAAACATATGGTGGCAAAATTGTTTCCATGGGTATTATGGTCAAGATTTTGCCCGTATAAAGTGATATGACTCCTTGTAGCAGTCTTTTCCACTTCCTTTTCTTTCTAGGTAAAGATAATCTTAATAGTTTGTGTCGGAAATTATAGGTTCCTATGAATTAGCACAGCAGGAGTTTGCTTAGCTCAGCTGTTTGGAATCTGTCTCTCTAGGCATTTGTCTCTCTAGGCTACCAAAACATGGCTTGTGACTATATTTCTGAGATATTATTTTTCTCTGTAAAATTAGCTTTTACTTAACATGTCTTTAAATATAATTAATCTTGAAAACAAAACCTAAAAGCAAAAAAAGAGATACTTTTTTCTGTGGATAGCAACATAATTAGCTGTAACCATGCAATCCCTGTTGGTATTAATTAGCCAGTGGTGAAAGCAGAGTGGTTATGAACTTAGGGGAAATCTGTGCTCAGGCTGGTGGAGAACGGTTCTAGGTAAATAGAATAGAACATAACATGAATTTGCAGTGGATTTATTTACATTAGTGTCCCCCTATACAAGTGTTCATACACGTTTTCTTATCACACAATAATGATTAGTGACTTCCAATGTATTGCATGACTGCTGATCAGTATTGTGAGTAGAATTGTGGGACACGATTAAAGCGATTTGACACACACTGTGGTTTCAAAAATGCAGGTATTGCAGTCCAGGGGATTGTGTCTGCTCTGCTCAGTTATTTTTTAGCAAAATGTGCTCCTTTGTATGCCACTATAAAGCACACCAGCAATGTGCATGCCACAGCAAGAATACAGCACAGTAAAAAAAAATCTAGACTTTCTTCTGTAGGTTTTAACCTTCTGGAGTTTTTATCCCTGGAAATACCACTCAGTCACAAGCCAAAGCTTAATACTTGTAAAAGTATGTTGCCCCTCATTTATAGAAAAGTAGTTCTCTCCTGAGTTTTCAGCAAAGTGATTTTTTCCCCCGATCAGTGAATTTGCTTTTAATGAAATCTCAGCTTGACTCAAAATGAAATATTCCACTCTGATAACAAGATCCATAAATTTCTGAATTCTGCAATTTTTTAACGTTTCAGTTTTTATAAGTCCAACAATGTGCAGCGGTTCCACTATTCAAGACCAGTCAGAAAAGGCTCTGTTGACCCTGAGAATGAATTTGCTGTAAGTAAATGATAGACAAGGTGATGGATGGAGTTCTGGTAGCTGTGGCTGACTTTTGATCTAGCTCCTTTCTTAGTCTCAGATTTCTCATTACAGACAAAAAAACCAACACCCAAACACAATATTTCTCTCTTTCAGCCCCACTCTTATGTACTTACTCGGTGACACATCACTGTTTCAACTGCAGGCAAACATTATGTAGTTAAATATGTCCAAGACATTTGTTTTAAGCAGCAATGTTTTCTGGTATAGTTTTTCATTATGAAACAAGATGTCATGTAAATAAATGCCAACTGGTTTGCCTCTTGTAGTTTACGACAGTTTGGTGAGCTGCCTGCTTGGCAGAGAGAGGTGTGTGAAATCTTGATAGACTAGAGTACTTCCTCTGCCATTTTCATTCCCATGCATAATGTTGCAGTGCTGAAGAACAGTCTTCATTGTTCAAATATTGTAGGAAATCTGAAACACTATACATTATTTTTCAGTGCCATGCATAAAAATGTGTTAAATATCTATATTTTAGTTTTAGCAGGAGCTGGTATTTTATAGTTTTCCATGAAACCACTCCATCCAGTCCTTATGGCTGAAGCTCTGCTCTTGGGCTGCTGCTGGGAAAAGCCAGTTATTTGCAAAATGTACAGTTTCAGTTGTGTGTGTGCTGATCAGCAATGCCAACAGTTCCACGTTGGGCACTGGTCTGCTGTTATATTAAAAGCTTTGAATGCAAACTCCACCCTGACATTCCAGCTTTGCTCTGTATTATCAAGACTGATGATTCATATTGAATTCCTTTGCAAACTGGAGAGTTCTAAAACCATTTTCGAATATACATTGAAATGGTTTTGCAAAAATTAAATTCCTATATTTTCATTGCTGCTGACAAGAGATAATGTACATGCTTCAAACAAAAATCGGGGTAGTTGTTCATTGCACTCATTGTTATGTTTCTCAGTACCAGCAGTTTAGATGCTGACAGTGGTAAAATAAGGAGCATAGGGTAAATGAACCAGTGGCATTTTAAAATCACAACAGCTGGTCACATAGGAACACATCCAGATGGGGTTTGAGTGTCTCCAGAGAAGGAGACTCCACAACTTGGCAGCCTGTTCCAGGGCTCTGGCACCCTCACAGTGAAAAAGTTTTTCCTTATGCTCAAGCTGAACCTTCTCTGCTCCAGCTTGTACCCCTTGCCCAATCATTGGACATCACTGAGCAGAGCCTCATTCTGTCCTCCTGACACTGCCCTTCACATCTTCATAAACATGAATGAGGTCACCCTTGAGTCTCCTCTTCTCCAGGCTAGAGACCCAGCTCCTTCAGCTTTTCCTCAGAAAGATGTTCCACTGGCTTCATCATCTTTGTGGCTTTGCACTGCACTCTTTCAAGCAGTCCTCTCGGTCCTTTTCAAATGGAGGGGCCCAGAAATGGACACAGTCATTCAATCTGTAATGGCAGAAGTAGGAATACATGCTAAAAGTTAAAGGGTAATTTTCTTTTTCCTCTGCTTTGTGCTGGCTTAGTGCCTGAAGATGACCTAATCTGAAATCAGAAATCTGATTTGTGTAAATTGCTGTGCTGGGTTTATTTTGCCATATCTTTTTGTGCAAAAAAATACACGTATATTTTCCATTTACAGTCTTTTGACGCTGACATTTCAGAAGACAGAAAAGATTAAGGTTTCCATCCTGAAGTATCATTTTCTTTCTGCTATGTTTTTTTCACTAGTCTATGTGGATTGAGAGGACATCATTTATAACAGCATACAAACTTCCTGGAATTTTGCGATGGTTTGAGGTTGTCTCCATGTCACAGGTGTGTATTAACAGGCTAAGAACCCATAAAACATGCATCTATATGAATCTTCAGGTACAAAATAATATACAGATTTGTCACACAAGGCTGTTATTTACTTATTTTTATAGATACAAAACTGCTATTACTTATGCTTTTTCCTTCTAGTGCTGGTATAAATATATCTTGCAACTGATTTATAGTTTCAGGACCAAGTGCTGAGAGAACCGAACAAACCTGTGTTGGTTTGCTGAGCTGTAAGAATGTTGTTCATATATCTGAATTTCTATAAAACGGAAAATACCTTTTTATCTCTTTATCAACCTTAGAAGTAATTTTTTTTCCCTACAGACTACAATTAGTCCTTTAGAGAATGCTATTGAGACTATGTCCACAACGAATGAAAAAATCTTGATGATGATTAACCAATACCAGAGTGATGAGAACCTTCCTATTAACCCACTTTCTATGCTTCTGAATGGAATTGTTGATCCAGCTGTTATGGGTGGCTTTGCCAAATATGAGAAGGTAAGAGCTTCTGAGTCAATGCAAAGTGCATACTCAGGTGTAGTATTTCATGATCATCTCGTGTCATCTAATGTGACAGTGGAATGTGGGTTTTGGGATATGAAAGTTGTGACTTCACCAGTTAAGAGATCATAGTATCCTGGTCACATCTGTCTTTGAAAGCAGAAACTAGCAAGCTACAGTAACTGAAGCTCAATATTAATTGCAATTATGAGGGGTTTTGTATACTCGTGGGAGGAGATACTCCTTTTGTAATGAAATAGGTTCTCACGCAGCAAGAGATTTCATCTGCAGTAATGAATTAAGTTTATCCTCCAGGAGGACTGGACTATTTAGATGTGGCTGATCAATTAAACTGTCATCAGGTTTTCTCAGTGACTGCAGCCATTTTGCATATCAGGTTTTGTTGTTAAAAAATGGGATTACAAATCAAAACTCTTCTGGAAATACAGGGAAAATGAAATGTCTTGAGGAACTGAACTGCAGAAATTTTTTCCCTAAGACCATCTTGTGATGGCAGGGAGGAATGTTAAAATTCGTATAAATTCTATTATTGATTATTAATATTTTGGATGAAAATGAATATGGGGTTACTCCACAGCTGTAGGACTCTTATTTCTGCCTGTCATTTCATGTTGAAAAGCATGCATCATGCTCCGTAGGCTCAGAATGTAAGGCAGGCTTGGATATTGCTGAAAAGGCATCACATAAGTATACATATGAACAAAATATGTGATAGGAGGGACATATTGTGGAGGAGTATGCTTTATACTGTGGTAGTCCTAGAATATAATTTTTTTTAGATATTTGGCAGTCATGGATGAATAACTGCATTCTTCTTTGGTACCTGAGAGAGAGAATCCTTGGGCAGCAAAAGGCAGGTCTGTGAGTGCGCTATCTGACTCTACTTAAGTGTCATGACTTCAGTGACTGCATTGTGTAACACTGGCTAGTGACAGTAAGTAGGGTACTTGAATGAGGAGATCATTTCTCAGTGTAAACTCTGGTACTGCAACTTTTTGCCTCCAAATAAGTACATCTTAATAAAACAAATTATAATTGGATTTCACACTAAGGGTCTCAGACCCAAAAGTGTTGGATAAAGACTGAATATTTTTGAACAAGAAAGAGAGCTCCTCAGTTCTCAACTACTACATTAAGGAACTATCACTGGCAGCATTTGTATGTATCTGTTATTTGATGGTCACCAGTGGCAGCCAAAGGAGTGATGACAGATTTCTTTACCTGTTGAAATGACAGGCTGATTTTTTTTTTTTCCCCCTAAGGCTTTCTTTACGGAAGAATATATCAGAGACCATCCAGAGGATCAGGAAAAGCTGAATAGACTCAAAGATCTAATTGCTTGGCAGGTAACTTCTTACTGATGCCTTTATCAGCTATTCCTTTTTTTCCATTCCTTTCTCGCATTAGAAAACCTTTGGATGACTGTGTCATTTTCATGGAGAGGTTTTTTGGTGTTTATGTTTAACTAGTTCCCCAAAGCATGGAGTGGTGGAAGAATGAGATGATCCCTCTTGCAAACTTTCTGCCTAGTTCTGTTATGAATTCTGGAGTGACTTTGGGCCTTCCAGTACTTAAATGGGGGCTTGAGAGAACAGAGGACACACTTTTTAGCAGGGCTTGTTGCAGCAAGACAGGGGGTGATAGTTTTAAAATAAAAGGGGAGATTCAGCCTAGCTATAAAGAAGACATTTTTTATGCTAAGGGTGCTGAAACACTGGACCACATTTCCCAGAGAGATGGTTGATGGCCTCATCACTGGAAGCATTCCAGGTCAGATTGGAGGGGACTCTGAGCGACCTGCTCACTGCAGGGTGGGATTGGACTAGATGACCTTTAAAAGTCCCTCCCAGCCCAAACTGTTTGATGATTCTGAGATTCATTCTCTGTTAGATGAAAACCAGCAGGAGTGAAGCATTTATTCTTCTGTCAGTCTTGAAATTCAATTTCCAAATAATTTTAATGGGGTGGTTTTGTACTATTTTCTTCATGTTTTTGAAGTTTCTTCTTGTTTCTTTTTGTTTCATCTGTTTGGTTATTAGTTTGTCACCAACTTTTACAGCTTTCTGCTGTGTTGTTGCCCACTGCAGGCTCTGTATATGGTTTGTTTCTCACCATTAGAAGTACTCAGTGGGTGTTGTGGTATAAACTGACTGTAATACCATCTGGTATTAGGAAGTAAAGTGGCAATTTATATCTATCCCTGCAAATCCCTCTAAAGAGGATAGACAGAGCTGTCTGTAACAGATAGGCTTTAATACCTTGTTTTTAAAAATTATTTTGAAATTGAACTTCCATAAAATATGCTCAGGTCAAAGAGAGGACAGATGTATACAATATTAACAATATTTACAGGGTCAGAAAGCAAAAAGGAAGCGTGGAATCTAAGTGGATTTTACAAAAAAAATCCCCAAACATGAAGACAAAATATCTAAGAGTCAATGGTAAAGCATTTAGAGAAGGTTGCTGGCAGAAGGGTAGCTAAAAGCATGTCACACAGATCTCATAAATCATCATCATTGAAGACTGAAGAGTAATGAGATGTCTTTATGTTTTAAAAAGAAGCACTACAAAGTTTTTCTTTGTGGACAGCATGTTCGTAGTTAAACAGCTTGTCAAAGTGTGCTGTCCATTGTCATTGCAGATAAGATGGGTTTTGTTTTCTTTAAACTGGATATTATTAAACTAATATAACAGCAAAGATGATAGTAACAATATAACAGCAAAGGAAAGCATTGTAGGGAAAGGGGTTAGAAGTATAGTGTTAGTATCCCATGTGCTTTTATTTGGTAAGCAATCTGTTCCTTCTGGCAAAGAAAAATGATAATTTATAGAGGTGGAGGGAGGTATTTAATGAACTGACAGATCTTTGCCTTAACTTTTTAACGCGCCTTTTCCTTTAAGGGAGTAGGTTTCTAATCCTCCCCTTTCCCCAGGTTTTCAAGACTACTGTTATGTACTTCCTGTCAACCCAAGCAGGAAGAATCAGACATCTTAACCCTCTGGTTACTTGTCAATGACCCCAGCCCATTGGCTGAGCAGTGAAAAAGAGAACAGGGGTACAGTGGAGCAAAGTCAGGCTGGTCAGTGCAAGCTGCCTCTGTTCATGGCTTGGGTTGCTCATTTTTGTATTGAAGCATTGTCTTACTGAAATTTTCTTGATATGTGGCAAGTGCAGAGGAACTCTGCAGAGTAAAATCAAGGAGAAAAGAAGAAGTCACCTTCAGTAACCCGGCATACATAACAAATGCACAGTTGCTATAGTAATTGTCAAAGAGGGCACATGATTAAGCCCCCAACAGTCACTTAATCCTCTGTCTGAAAGAGAAGAGTTTGAAATCACCAGCGTGGAATCCACCTGGATAATTTTTCATCCCTACCTTCCTTCTTGTAAACTACAGCAAGCACCTTCTTAACAGGGTGGACCAGTAATCTGTGATTTACTTTTTTTTTTTTTTAACTCTAGCATGATGTGTTTGATCTCATAACACTAAAAATCATAGAAGATAGGAAATAGTTACTGTGAGGCACCCAAATTCTTCAGAAGTTATTGAGCAATCTGATTTTCAGGAGCCCTTTCCGTCTTGTACTTACTGCTAAAAGCTGAGATCAGCTGACAAGTTTGTCTGTTATTCACAGTAAGAATTTTGGCATTAGCAGATATTTTAAATGCAGTTAGAAGGGTTGCACACCCAGTTTAGTATTAATGTTCTTTTCTTCTTATCCCCCCTCCCCTCCCCCTTCAAGATACCTTTCCTTGGAGCTGGAATTAAAATACATGAAAGAAGAGTTTCTGATAATCTTCGTCCTTTCCATGATCGCATGGAGGAGTGTTTCAAGCATTTAAGAGTTAAAGTGGAAAAACAGTATGGAGCCAGAGAACTGGTATTGCTCTCCTTTAAACTTCTCCTGCTTTTTCTCTTTACTCTTTACACACCTTGCCCTTTTAAACAAAAACACATACTAAAGTTCTATGGCTTGTGGGTTTTCTTGTGATCTGCAGGTAGTAAGAACTGAGTTTTATAGTAAAAAAGGTTCATTCAGTTTTCTGACCTATCAAATATTCCTCATTATGGAAGATTTGGAGTCTTTTATTATGTCTACTGAAATTGCAATTCTTTTCTGCTCTGTTATGGAAATAAAACCAAATTCTCATGTTTCTCCTCTTTGTAATTTTTCTTAGTGGCTTAGAGCTTTGATCTGCAATTGATGTCTCCCTGTGCTAGCCACTTCCAGCTGTGTTGTGAAGTAAAACCTATCATGTGTATAATACTATAAATATTAGTTGACACCAAACTGAAATATCTGGGAATTGAAGGATAACTTCTAAGCACAAACTCTCCAGACAATTCTTGAATAAAGTGGCCTATCTGAGCTTGTGCAGGCTAGCAAGAATAATGCTGGCTGCTTTTGGTGATTAAACACCAGTGGCTTTGGAAATTATTTAATAACATTGCTTTCAGCATTGATGCTTATATGAGAGGATTTATTTCCTCTGTTGCAGGGGAAAACACAGCAAATTTCTAGCCTAAATTTTTGGCTGTTGTACTGTGCTAATTTTATATGGTTTTTCAGTATCTTTTTATTGGTTTCAGTCTCATGCTGCCATCCTTACACAATAATAAAGAGGTTGAAATCCACAATTAGCAGTCTTACCTAGTACTTGAAGCCTGCAGCACTCTAAGAGGTCAGCACTTAAAACAGCAACCCATTTAAAATTCTGCAAGAGCAGAGAATGCACATTATGCATGGCCCCACATTTTTCCAGGTCTGACTGTCTCTGGGGCTAGCCTGAGCTGCCACCTTTCTTTTCCTTTAAATTTTATTATTATTAAAAGAAAACAACAACAACAAAAGTGATGCAGCATATTCTGGCTGGTTTAAAGCCCAGAAGTCACTCCTGAAGAAAGAATTAGCCCAGGAATTTGATCATTGTCCCTACCTTATTTTCAGGAGTAAGAGGGAAGCATGTGGAAAGAAGTGAGATAATTTCATTTGACTTTGTGCCAGGTTGAAAAGCTTATATAACTGTCAACATTAAGCTGAATATTTCCTTTATGATAGCTAAATCTTCTTCAAGAAGATTTGGAGTGAAGTCTCCTTTTTCTGCTTCTACTGCAGAACACAACACTTTCAAGCTTTTACAGAGAAAAATGGTGCAGCATATATGGCTTTGTGCACTATGGACTTATGATGACTTGGAGAATCTTCCTGTTCTTCCTGTCTGGCTCTTAGGGACATGTTAATTTTGTCCATCATTTGCAAACATATCATTTTAAAAGGCTATGGTAACACACAGAGATGGTAGAACCTGTTGTATTGAAGACAGAACGTGATTAGTCTCTAATTTAGTTACAACTAAGGCAAATTTGCTCAGGCAAATGCTTCATTGGTTTGCCTCAGGTCTGTACAAAATAAGATCAGCAGACACCAATTCTCTTAGTTTCTTTTTCAGACTTACAGTGAATTATGTCAGGTGTAGTTTATTTGTCCAGTCACTGTATCACTGAGCTTGAGAAGTTTCAGAGTAAGGATGTGTCCACACAGAAAAAAGAATCACAGTAATTAATGGTAGCAAATAAGTTCATCCATACCAGATGTTAAAACATCTGTATTATCTTCAAGACCTAGGCAAAAGGGATGAAATGAAGTTCACACCAAGATGTTTTATATAATATGCTTCTCTTTTCCATCCTGCAGCCAGATTTTGATGACAAGAGAGTAGGACGGCCGAGATCAATGCTGAGATCCTATCGTCAGTTATCAGTTATTTCACTGTCTTCCATGAATTCAGAATGCAGTACTCCAAACAAAATTGCTTCAGAAAGGTTGGTTATGAATACAATACTTTATTTTCTTCACTCCTGTTTTGAACCAGTTGTATGGGATGAAACTAAAAGATTAATAAAGTAATTCAAGGGTGAATATCACTAGCAGTCTCTTCAGACTACGCCAAAGTTAGTTTTAACTGCAGTAATCACTTCCTCCAGGTTTAAATCTACAGTCTTTTAACCTTCAGAGACAAAATGTACTCAACTCTCATTGGAATAAGTGAAATTTCATTTTCAGGAAAAGTTTCTTGTGAATTTCTCTTTATACAGCTTTTAACTTCAGTAGAATCTTCTTGCTTGTAGAAATTAGGGAAGAAGAGCACAACCTTTTCAAACTCACAAGGAAGGAGGCAGAAGGTTTTAGTAAAGCTTGTAGTAAAGCAAAACGCTTCACCCAATATGATTTCTTAACCATCGCCCTGGGAAACATAAAGATTTTGAACTTTGAGAGAGCAGTTATAGGTGTATTGATCAGCTTTTTCCTCCAACAAATCATTTTGATCACTTTATAAATTTTCCTTTGGGCATGCAGAACTTCTTCCCAAACAAGGTACATGTAAAATTGATCTTGCTGAGCAGTGTTTGATTGAGATTTTATTTTTTTTTTTTTTTAATCATCTGCTCTCCCTTTTTGAGTTTGAAAAGTAAAATGTTAAAGGCTCATGACCCTAACTTGTAAATGTTTCTTCTTAAGCTGCCCCCTATTCTTGCCTATTGTGGAATGCCAGTTCCTTGTTTAACTTTTTTCAGTTGTCTGACAAAGATGTGTAGTACCAAACATCATGAGATGCCCTGGGCTGCTCTTCCTGCCCTTCAGTTTCCACTCAAGAAGGATGTACCACACAAACATGATTTGTGTCATCCCTGCCAGCCCCATGTCTCTAATAAAGCAGGATGGCTCCTATGGAACCAGACAACTACACTTAAGTAGCTGAATCATGCACCTATTTTTAGAATAGAATAGAATAGAATTGAATAGAATTACCAAGGTTGGAAGAGACCTTGAAGATCATCGAGTCCAACCTGTAACCATAACCTCACAACTAGACCATGGCACCAAGTGCCACATCCAGTCCCCTCCTGAACGCCTCCAGGGACGGAGACTCAACCACCTCCCCGGGCAGCCCATTCCAATGACGAATCACTCTCTCGGTGAAGAACTTTCTCCTCACCTCAAGCCTAAACTTCCCCTGTTGCAGCTTGAGACTGTGTCCCCTTGTTCTGGTGCTGGTTGCTAGGGAGAAGAGGCCAACCCCTTCCTGGCTACAACCACCCTTCAGGTAGTTGTAGAGAGCAATGAGGTCTCCCCTGAGCCTCCTCTTCTCCAGGCTAAACACCCCCAGCTCCCTCAGCCTCTCCTCATAGGGCTTGTGCTCAAGGCCTCTCACCAGCCTTGTTGCCCTTCTCTGGACACGTTCAAGTGTCTCGATGTCCTTCTTAAACTGAGTGTCCCAGAACTGGACACAGTACTCAAGGTGCGGCCTAACCAAAGCAGAGTACAGGGGCACAATGACCTCCCTGCTCCTGCTGGCCATACTATTCCTAATGCAGGCCAGGATGCGGTTGGCCCTCTTGGCTGCCTGGGCACACTGCTGGCTCATGTTCAGCTTCCCATCAACCAGCACCCCCAGGTCCCTCTCTGCCTGGCCGCTCTCCAGCCACTCTGACCCCAGCCTGTAGCGCTGCCTGGGGTTGTTATGGCCAATGTGCAGAACCCGGCACTTGGATGTGTTCAATCTCATGCCCTTGGACTCTGCCCATCTGTCCAGCCTGTCGAGGTCTCTCTGCAAAGCCTCTCTTCCCTCCAGCAGATCAACTCCTGCCCCCAGCTTGGTGTCATCTGCAAATTTACTGATGATGGACTCAATGCCCTCATCCAGATCATCAATAAAGATGTTGAAAAGCATGGGGCCCAGCACTGATCCCTGGGGCACACCACTAGTGACAGGCCGCCAGCTGGATGTGGCACCATTCACCACCACTCTCTGGGCTCGGCCCTCCAGCCAGTTCCTAACCCAACGCAGTGTGCTCCTGTCCAAGCCACGGGCTGCCAGCTTGGCCAGGAGTTTGCTGTGGGGACTGTGTCAAAGGCCTTGCTGAGGTCCAGGTAGACCACATCCACAGGCCTCCCCACGTCCACCAGGCGGGTCACCTGATCATAGAAGGAGATCAGGTTGGTCAGGCAGGACCTGCCCCTCCTAAATCCATGCTGGCTAGGCCTGAGCCCCTGGCCATCCTGTAAGTGCTGTGTGGTCGCACTCGAGATGACCCGCTCCATAATCTTGCCTGGCACTGAGGTCAGGCTGACAGGCCTAGAATTCCCCGGCTCTTCCAACCGGCCCTTCTTATGGATGGGCACCACGTTGGCCAGCTTCCAGTCTTCTGGGACCTCTCCAGTGAGCCAGGACTGCTGAAAAATGATGGAGAGCGGCCTGGACAGCTCATCCGCCAGCTCCCTCAGCACCCTAGGATGGATCCCATCCGGTCCCGTGGACTTGTGGGGGTCCAAGCGGCTGAGAAGATCTCTAGCTATCCCATCCTGGAACAGGGGAAAACTATGCTGCTCCCTGGCTCCTTCTGCCAGCTCTGCAGGCCAGCTGTCTGGAAGCCGTTCTGTCCTGCTAGTAAAAATTGAGGTAAAGAAGGTGTTAAGCACCTCTGCCTTTTCCTCATCCTTTGTTACAATATTCCCCTCCATGCCCACCAAGGAGTGGAGCTTCTCCTTGCCCTTCCTCTTGCTATTAATATATTTATAGAAGGACTTTTTGTTGTCCTTCACAGCAGAGGCCAGTCTGAGCTCCAAATGTGCTTTTGCCTCCCTAATTTTCTTCCTACAAGACCTAGCAACATCCCTAAACATTCCATGGGTTGCCTCCCCTTTTTTCCAAAGATAATACACCCTCTTTTTTTTCCCTTAGTTCCTTTAGAAGTTCATTACCCAACCAGGCTGGCCGTCTGCCCCGGCGGCTCATCTTCCGGCACACTGGCACAGCCTGTTCCTGCGCCTTCAATAGTTCTTTCTTGAAGTAGGTCCAGCTCTCCTGAACCCCTTTGTTTTTAAGGGCTGTTTCCCAAGGAACCTTCTGAGTTAGTTCCTTGAGTAATTTGATTTTAGGAAGCACAGGTCAACAAATTCACCATACAGCTTGAGTTATCAGTTTTTATGTTGTAAAATAAGTTCAACCCCATGTTGCGTTGGCTGATTACATCAGCAGAGCAGGGAATAAAGCCAGCACCAATTTAATATCTTTAAAAAAAAATATTGAGATGAAAAATAGCCTATTTTTTTAAACTCTAAAAATTAGAGGAAGAGAGGAGGGAGATTTTACTTTTTAAAAAGTCACTGGTTATGTGTTTTGTTGTGCAATATGGTGAAATACAGGGAAGCTTTTAAAAAAGGACGATACACATTTTGATACTCTGTTCCACTGTTCTCAGCACCTGCAACAGTGTGTTTTTCTTCAGCACCACCATCCTTGTGCATAAACTTGTACTATAAGCTCTGACTGTTTAGTTTAGGAGTTCTTAAGCTAAAGTACAAATCTTTAAAGAGGGATTTGTGCTCATGTTAATATTTTACATTCTTTACAGTCTTTTAAGATGACATCATTCCACCTGAAGGCATCTTATTTTATCTACAGTTGCCAGCTGAAACACAGGGCAGCAGCCCTTTGCAACACTGCATAGAAAGTCCAAGGAAAGGATGACCTGCATTTATATTTCATGGGGAAATGACATCAGAATACCATGGCTCTTAAAATATCACTCAGCAACTTGTACTTTTTTCTTTGCTCCTGCAGCTTTGATCTGGAAGTAGTGCTACCAAAGCCAGTAAAAGCAGAATCAGAGGAGACTACTCTGCAAATTAATCCGCACCCTGAAGTAAAGATGAGAAGGTCCAAAAAAAGAACAAAAAGAAGCAGTGTGGTGTTTGCTGATGAGAAGACAGCACCTGATATTTCTATCTCAGATATGAAATGTGTATGTTACTGATTTCAAGTAGTCTTTTAGAATCCTTTAAAAAGAGGACATTATTCCTTTGCAGAGATGATCTGCCCTGCCCTGAATGAAACCTGCAAGATGCTGAGAAGGAAACAAATCAGTGGAAACATCAGAACATCTCTACTTGCTTATGATGACAGATAATGTAGCCCTGAAGATGCAATTTCTGAAGCTTGGTTAGCTTAAAATGGGAGTACTATATTGGGAGGGTTAAGTTAGCTTTCCTGTGGAGAGGCAATTGACTGTGCTGACATTTCATGGCAGCTCCTTGCAGGCAGGGCTATTTCAGAAGTGATGAGCCCTGTATGTTTTGTACCTTGTTATGGAACATGCAGCTGCTAGGAAATTGCAAGATTGCAAACAGTGTTCCTTAAATGGTGCCAGGCTGTAGTTTGGAAGTACTGGAATCTCTTGTTCCACAGATCATCCAAGTGCTTTTATTGCACTGCTAGATCATTACAATGACTTACATAACTTACGTTATGGCCTCTTCTTTTTTCTTTGTAGTTTAATTCTCAAGAGGTTTTTCTTCTTTTAGAATAAAAAGAAATAATAATAATAATAATTTTTAAGAGGTGGAAGATGTCCTCTTGATACATAAGCCTAATCTAAATTAAAATGCCACTCAATAACAAATTGTTGGAACTGGAGAGAGAATAAGTAATTGGACCAAAAAAAAAAAAAATGAGTCATCATCAAAGACAGAGTAGAAAGCTAAGATTCTTTTGGGAAGGAGGATTATGATTGTCTTACACTACAGGTACACATACAAAGGAGAAATATAAAGCACAGTCATGCTCTGAGAAGCATTAATATACAAAGCCAGGCAACACCTTTGTCTTCTGATTAAATTAGGGAATGCATACTCCTAACTGTGGGACTCTCATTACACACTGACTTACAGGATTTTGTTTTGCTTCAGAAGAGTAGTGACAAGCCTCACAGCAGCCAAGCTGCTTATGGTAATGCAGTGGGGACAAACGTTATCAAAACTTCATGTGACTTTGCTGATCATAGTCAGAGGTAGCTGTTGGTATTATTCCAAAGATATGATAGAAATACCATCCCACAGTTCCCAGTGGCAGAAACTCTTCCAGATAGGTTTTTTTTAAGTAATGATTTTTTTCTGTGGAATAAGAAATATTTAAATATAAATCATCTACAAAATCATTACACCTTTTTAGCTAGTGTATATTACATGTGGACCAAATTCTTCTGCTTCTAGTTACTTTAATTGTTTGCTCAGCAAACAATCCCATATAGAAGTAGGGATATGGATGATAGTTTTTATTATTTTCTTTAATGCTTTTCACCAAATATTATTTTGCTTAGGTCTTTGTTGTTCATATCTCTGTTCATCAATGGCATTGTGGGGTTTTTTCATTAAACAGCTGTCAAGGAAATATGAGTTCATGAGTGACACCAACCTCTCAGAACATGTAGTGGCACCTCAGAAAACATCTGTCCTCAAGCAGATGAGTTCTGTCAGTCGTTCCATGCCAACTATCCCAGGTAAGTAGCTTACAGTAAATTACAGTTTGCTCACAGTGGAGCAGGTAGCTCTGTGCCTCTGAGACAGAGACCACTGTTTAAGTGTCTATTGTGCATGTGAGACTGGACTGCTACTACTATCTGATAACACTCTGCTACCTAATGCTAGCGTGCCAATTCTCAGTGTTGCTTCTGGAGCTCACAGTTCTGCTTCCCAGTGTGGGTATTCCCCCTGCCTTGAAAGAGGCAAGATTTAGTCATCTTCCTTGCTCTGCAGGGTCTCACTTGCAGAAGCAAGGGCTTCTGCAGGCTGCCCTCACAGCTAAGGGCAGTGTTTGAAACAGGAAGAAATGCTCTGTATTTTGCTTTGGCAGTTGATTATCCTCAGAGGTTGCCCCATAGTATGGTTTACACTTCTGCTTTTGATGCTAGAAAGGAATCTCAAAAGCATCCTTCGGAGCAAGAGAAAGGGGAAACGAGAACATAACCACCCACTGCAGCCAGAGAAGGGGAAAGCAATGCCCGAAGTGGAGCTCCTTTCAGGCCTCTATCAGTCCTCCTTATCTTCCAATTCTTCCACAGCGCATCCTATTTCTTACTCTGCACTTCAACTATCCCTCTCATTGTCCCTGTTTTTCCAGCTGTTTAGCACAATAGAATACACTGTCATGGTCTACTTCTTTTTTGTGTATTTTTACTGTATATCTGTTTCTTTGACTAGTTTGATTCATTCCTTTCACTCTTCAGTGTCAATGTAGAGGAGTTTGGTGTGTCTCCATTTACAAATGGGGAAACTTTAACTTAGGTTTATATTGTAAAGATATAGTTAGATTTTGAATGTCTTCATTCTTTCTAATAATGTCAGTAGTTCCTTCTTCTGAATTGTGTTTTACTTTGCACACTGACTCTCCTTTTTTGTACAACCATGTTTTCTGTTCTAAGGATTAACTCTGTCTGTCAGCTCTGTGGCACCCGATGAGACAATTGCGTCACATAGGCTGAGTCAGCCAGTGTTCCCTTCCACCTCAGATGGTGACAAAAAAACCTTCAAAAAAAAAGAAAGTGAACCAGTTATTCAAAACAATGGTAAGTTCTGTGTGTGTACAAGGAAAAAAGGAAAGTGCCATAAAATCACAAGTCACGTTTTAATTTTGTTTTCTTCTCTCATCAGAGAGAGGAGAGGAATCTGTGTGGGGAAGCAAAGATTTGTGTCTGGCTACGCTTCCTGGGGTCCAGATGTACGTCTGTTGAGCAGGCAGGCTCAGCTGTGCAGTTCTGCATCTGTACCACGGGAGGTCTCATTTGGCCTACTGATTCTCTCTGATTTGCTTTATATAGCATTTATTAGAAAAAGAGGAAAGAATTATTTCTTTTTTTATTATTTACATTGGGCAGGTAGTGCCAGCATCAAAGTAAGCAAGGCATCTGTGGCAAAACATGCTCAGTGTGAGTCAATTCCTGATATCAGAGATGGTTATTTGAAAGGAAAAATCAGCTTGTACCAGAGTTGTTAATATTATTTCAAACAGGTGCCACCCTTTAAGGTAGGAAACCATTCACCATCTTCTGTGGAAATCTCTCAACATTAATACCATTGAGTTTAATGTAGTGTTTGAAAGCAAAAAAGGTATCTTCAGTGCAAACACAAACATTCAAAAGTTTCAAAGTTTCCCTCTTCCTTCAGGTAGCGGGAGGGTGATGTTTAATGCAGAGGCTGGTAGCTACTGATGTCTACAACTGTACAAGCATTCTGTGGCACTTGTCATATTCCACTTGTCACCTCTCTGCTGAGCCCTCAAAGCAAAGGTTGATTTTTTAGGGTTATTGTTTGGTTATTTGGTTATATTTTCCCCCTATGAATAGGTTTCATTTTCATCCATCAGTTTCTTCAGTCTTTTAAAAAATATAGATAATGCCTTCAGGGACTATAGATCAACATATAGGAAAATTTGCATTTAGGGTTGTTCATAATCATATTAATTAATCCTTTCAATTTCACTTATATTCAACTTACCACATGCTCTTTTCGGTAACAAGTTTTCAGTGTGATCTCCTCCCCTCACATTTAAACCTTTGCAGCATATAAAATAAGGAGGATAAAATGTCTGGTTTTGCAAGTCTGAAAAAGGACTGAATAAAGCTGAAAATCCATTTGTACAATGCTTCCACAGTGTGGTTGGAATCATGTGGACAGGTTTAAATACAGGTTTATGGAGAAATTATTTCAAAATATGCAGGATTTGGTGAATGTCTTTTTTTTTCCTCCTCTAGCCACAGCTTAAGGCTACGAGCTGGTAAAATCAATATGCCTCCAACTGCATCCAGTGCAGCACTCATTTTCATATATGGCACTCTCTTCTTTTTCTTTTCTTTCTTTTTTTCAGCGCATTTCCAAGGTTCTAGAAGATGGAAAGCAGTCTGTGGAGCACCATTTCAAATCTTCAACTACAGATCTGTAATTCATTCTGTGAAAAGACCGCCTCACAACCAAGACTAATTATATATACACACCTATTCTGTTTTAGACCAGTCTCCTCTGAAGAAAGGCACTGATAACAGATGGCTAGTAGAGACTATTAGCAATGTATTCGTGGGCTGTGATGAGTTACTTGTGATATAGATACAGGAATAGCATTTGAGGAAAATACTACAGGATGTGCCCAGCAGGGTATGGAACAGAAGTTTATTTGGCCTCTGATTGTACAGGTCAAAGCACATTGTGTGTTCCCTGTTAACAAAACTTATTCCTAGAAATAAAGTTGTATGAAGAGGCCACCTGCAATGCATACTATGTAATATAAGTCAGATCCTGTTCTTTTCAGAACAGAAGTTAGTGGTTTGTGCAGCTTGTATAGACATGCTCCAGCTATCTTTACACTATTGGCTGCAGTGTAGTCATGGCAACAGATGGCTCAGCACAAAATAGCCATTGACAATTTAATCGTGGTCATATTTGGATTTTCAATCCTCAGATCCCTCTGCTCCCATCCCACCACACTGCTCTATGTCCTCAGTCTTTGTCAGGGTGGTGTCCATCACTGTGACAACATTTGTCTGATTTGTTTTCAGAAGAGTGGCTGTTAGGTTGAAAACATGCAAAAGTTTATTTACACATGTACAAACTGATATTATACTGGGTGGGATAAACAGCTGCATTTTCTACTGTTCATTAATAAAGTGGTAAAAAAGTAGTTTCTTTCCTTGACCCTTTCTCACTGAAATCTCTAGGTATCATTGTGTATAAAGTAATAGTTTCTTACTGACAGCACATGGAATTCTACAAGTTCAGATCTTCTGCTTTCCAAATTGATTTTCAGCACCTCTCTAACTTGTGAAGCAGAGCTGGAAGATAATGGCTTAATTGGCATGAAGCTACACAGCACTGCAAGTCAGCACTTTGTGGTGGGTCGTAACCTGTCGGTTTTTCCTGGAGGCAGGTATGCTATACAAATATAATGGTTTCTAAAAGACAAATAGTTTCTTTCCTTTGTGTTTCAGCCACCTACATCAGTTTATATCCATGACCTAGAATATGACTGCATATAGTGCTGTGGATGGGAGAGACTGGACTTACTGCTCTTTTTGTGTGGACACATGAAAGGCTAAGAGGCTAAAATTCTTCCTTGCTGAATGGCTCAATTAATAGAAAGACATCTTCAATTTGTTCTAAGCCCAACTCTTTCTATAAACACTGTTTTGTTCAGCATGAATAATTCATTTAATGAATTTAGACTCTCTTTGCAAGCTGTCAATGTGAAGCTGTTTTCTCTGGAATTAATTACTGATTGTTTTCTGTGAGAAGTTTGAAATATTTCCCATTGGAACTAATACTGCACCTAGAAATACTCACTAGAATAGTCAGAAACAACATGGGTTGAGTTTTGACACTATCTGCAGCGTTTGTTGGCATGGATACTGCCAGACTTTTTGTTTCATTTCCTTTTCACAGCAACTTCACACCTAATGCACAGAAGAAGAGCAAGCCTTTTCTAGAAAAAAAGAAACAAAACCAAACACAAACAAACAAACAACACAAACCAAACCCACAGTTTAATAGATTAGATTGTCTGTGAGTGAGAGAAAGTAAAAGGCTGAGGGCTGCATGTTCAGCATCTTGCTAACCTGGGGGAAGAAAGAGGGCACTAAGGTTGTGCTCCAGTATTATTTGAAGATAGATTGAACAAATATTGATATCAGATAAGAAAAAGTGTTTTAAAAGAGAATGTTTGGTTCTAGTGGGAACAAGTAAGAAAAGGATGATTTAGCAACTGTTTATTCTTTGTAAAGGTACCTGTTCAAGGTTATCTTTGCTTATTGTATCTTCCAGCTGTGTTTTCATGTGAGCATGGAATGGAAAAGGTTTAGCTCAAGCTGTTATTATAAACTGTAATTCAAGTGCTGTGATTCAAAATAAAAAAGCACACAGAATGGGAGAAAGAGCCCAGAAGCAAATATCAGGAAAGCAGTAGCACAATGTCCAAAGGAAGTTTGATGCTGAGTGTTTATCTGGTGTTTCAAGGTTCATGCTTGTGTTTTCCTCAGATTTTAGTGTAGTTTTTAAATAAGAATTTAGATTCACACTGAATTTACCAAATACCAGCAAAACTCTTAGTAGCTGCTCCACATCACAGATTGTCGTCGTCTTGCCAGCCTAGTTTTGGATCTGTTTCAAGCCTGAAATCACATAAATTAACTCAGAGGAGAAAAGCAAAATTAAGAAAAAGTAACTACCAAGAACAGGATGTCCATGGAACTGCAATCTTAGACATGTTTGGGCAGTGCAAGTCTGTAAAAAAATCATTTACTGTGGGATGGGAAAGACTGAACATGCAGCTAAGACTTCATTTGCTGACCTGCAGAAAGTTGTTACACTGCAACAATGTACAATGCACTGTTGCTGCATGCCATGTATGTTAGCTAGATGTCTGAATTTTGACACAGGCACCTGGGCTGTATCTCTCATGGGCTGCAACATGATGTCAATAACAGTGGTCTAGCCCCAGAAGAGCTGCTGTCAATCCAGCATAAGCTCTGGTCTTAGACAGAAAACGTTAGTGTTCTGCTACATCAAGTTATTCTGGAGCATTCTTTAACTAACTTGGATATCTGGCCTGCCTTTGTTTGTGCCACGTAGCGATAGTGTTCAAGCCCTTATTATGAAATTATTACTTATTATTTTTTGGGGAAAAGTTAATGCTCTTTAATATCAATAAAAATTATCTGGAGTGACCAATAGGAAAGTGTTCAGAGTATAGGACAATAAGGATCATATTTCTCAGCAGGAAGGAGAATTTTATTAAAGGTTTTACAGACCTTAGGAACACTTTGTGTTCTTGAACGGAGAATGAGTGTGTGATAGACCTCTGTGTTTGAAGCAGGTACTGTCTGAAGAGCACCTCCTAAACTGAACTGGCAAAAATTAATAAACCTGTGCCAAGCACATATTCACTGCTCTTTGAAAAGCAGAGAATAGATTACCACTTTTATGTTGTATTACTAAAGTTACTGAAATTTCAGCAACAAATTAATTCAGAGGCTGAGTTGCTCTCTTTAACCTGTTTGATATTCACGAGCTTTTGCTGTTGGGCTCTTTCACTGCTTGCTTCACTGCTTGCTTCATTGCTGGTGGCCGTGACTGTGCAGGCTCTCATTCAAAATAAGTTAAGGTATGAGCAAGAGCCTTGTAAGAAAAAAATTTGGCACGATGATGGGAAACTGCTGAGGAAGTGAAGTGTACATAGATGATTTGTCTTGATCATTTTGAATATGAAGTCTCTTAGTAATTCAACAACTGATGGCTGGTAAATCACATAGTGCAATCTATACTCAGAGTAGTAATGAGATTTGGATCGATTGTGCTAATGAACATAAACTTCTGCTTTGGACTAGGATAAACTTGTAAGTGTTTTATGGTACTTATGACTATAGAAATGCTAAATCAAAGCTGCTCACTAATGTCACAGTATTGAAGCTGCTGTATCATGCCTGGCTGATTATCAAGAGATCTTTTATTTCAGCCCAAACAAGAGCAAGTATGTAACTCCCAAGTATGTCTCTTCAACCTTGATTATGGGCTGAGGGCCCTTCTAAATAAGAAAAGCTGTTCAACATGTTTTTAAAACAGCAAGGTAGGTCAAAGAGAAGATGGTATTGTTTGCTATGAAGTTTCATTTCTGTTTAAGTCAGCTGAGGTCCAGGACTTGTTTAAAGCCATCTAGTCACAAAATTCTTTATGCTAACTTGCTCTTCTGTTTTAAATGATTTTAGCTTAACTATCATGGAAAGACCAATAAAATTTTTTAAAATTTTGTTGGTTTGTTTGTTCCAGCCTCTGTGCAGTGCTGTTTAGCAGATGAAATATTTATCCCAGAGACAGATTCTCTGTATGTCGACATCAAGGGGAATCATCTAGACCTAGGACATTCTGTTTAGAAGAACAGCACAGGGCAGTTGTGCAGAATGTAAGAAAATAAAAGGAATAGCGTAGTCAAACACAGGATCTTTCTTATGTGGAAATCAGGAGAATTCAGGCAGTTTAAAGCCAAATTGGTTTTTGTGCCATCCTTAAAAAAAACAACAAAAAACAACCAATTCTGAGGAGGGAGAAAAAAATCATATTTGTATTCTTTCGCTGATTAATTTTTTGGAGGTGGATGTTTCCATCTTGTGACATAAATCTTTTATACTGAGGAATATGGAAGCCTTCATGAAAAAAAGCTTGCAGCCGTCCCCTATCCTGGATGTCTTGGACTAGTCACTAGTATTATAGTATTAACTTAGATTTTGCTCCCAGAACTGGGTTCTTAGTTGCTCTTGGGCATTTAAGGTCCTTTTGAGAGGGAACATTGAGCAACGTTTCAGGGGCTGCCCTCAGTTGTAAGGACTTCAGCATGGGCAATATTTACTGCTGCGAGGTGAGGAGAGTAGTTGATCTTTGTTGACTTAGTTTGTAATTTTCTGTTCTGATTTGCTATCATGATGCAGTGTGTGCTAAACATTAACACTGTAAAGGAATAATTGCTCTGCAAACAAACCTCAAGTAGGCCATGGATTTAATAAACTTTAAAATGTTAGATAAATTTAATCATGGTTTTGAACTGAGGACATTTTGATCTGATTGGGTTTTGGATAGAATTAACCCTTTGTTTTGTTTTGTTTTTATATATTCCAGAGCAACAGAAAGCTCTACTGTGCCATGAATCATTTTTTCTTATGGCTGACCCTAGGCTTAGACAGCCACTGTGAGTGTCTGAGCTGTAGCAAATCTTTTTCTATGTTAATGGCTTTTTCATAAATATTAGGGTGTGCTGAAGCTCCATGTGCTCCATTATGCATGTGGGTGTTCAGCCTGCATTTACTAACAGGTTGAAGTGAGAGGCATGAACAATCTCTCGCTCACAGTTAACACTTCACAGGCTTGAGTTAGTCCAGCCTATGGTAGGTGGCTGTTGATGGTGATAAAATGGGTTTAGGTGGTAGCCAATTCAAAAGGCACAGGAAAGGTGACAGGGGTCAGAAAACCCCCAAATTTGAAGTATCTGTGCCCTGATTTGTCAGACCAGCTGCCAAAACCAACCAACCACACAAAACCCCCTCCACACACATACAAACGCAAAACCACCCAAAACCCCAGTTATCTGGGCATAGTAGTAGGAATTGTGTTGTAACCAAAAACTCTCCACATTTGCTTGTGCTTTGTCATATGTGAGAAAACAGCCCTGGGTAGAGTTGCTTTAGCTGCAGCTCTTTTAGCTTTTTTACCATACAATAAAGCATGTTATGGCTGGATACCTGTATTCTACAAGTACTGAGGAACGTGCAGTCTTTACTACATGACTGAAGTTGCTTTGAGACGCACAGCAATGGTTCAATAGTGCTTTGAAACACTCACTAGCACTAATGTGCAATGCCTGGAGTTGTAGAATCTTTCTTTACAACAGCATTTGTGGAGATGAGTGCTGGGAAATGTAAGAGTAAAGGAAACAAACCTAAGAGGTAGACACAAAGTCTCTAAATCTGCCAGAATTTCTGCACAGAATTTCAAAGCAACTAGAGGATTCTCATATGAAAAAGTTTAAAATGTTTACAAATACCATTAGTTGTTTTTGCAGATCCCAGAACTACAAATACAGATGTATGTAATATTGCTAAGGGGACAATGATCGTGCCAATATAAAATGTTGTTGCTGACTGAAGTTGCCTCTAGGGCAGATCCGGCCTGATTCGTTACACTTTCGGATGTTGGCACTAGAGGGAGGTAAGCAGTTGCAATGCGTTGTCCATGCAGGGGAACTCAAACTACTGACCTGTCTGCCCAGATGCGGAGAAAACCAAAGTGGAGCAACTTGAAGTGCAAGCAGTATTAACATTGCAAATCATCCTATTCACAAATTAGAGGATCTTAGCTTACTGCAGCTAAACCGTGGTTACATTTGAACAACCTGAGTTTAATCCAGTATTGGGTGTGTCCATAGAGTAGTTCACTGCATCCATGCCAATTCGCTTATCAGTTTTAGCTGCTAATTAATTTTCCCCAAGTGTTTGTGTTATGGAAGCACCAGAGGGAGTAGAAGGCTGAACAAAACCTTTAATTTTTTTTTTTTTTTTTAATTTTAAAAAATTAAAAGGGAAGTTATAGTTTCTGAAAAATCCTTATTTTTAAAGTATCCTTTCAATATCCCCATTTAAATTGTGGAATCTAACTGAAACAGAAGCATCAGCATGCTATTATTTTTCCTCTGTAGATATCCAGTTGTGTATCTCATTGAAATGTACTAGAATTTAAACTTTGAAGGGCTTTGGAAAGGTAACCAGACTACTTTCTCTGGCAAGCACAACTGATGTTCATACAACACCTCATTTAATGTTAGCACTGGTATAAACAAACATTTAGTGGCAAGAGTAGAATAGGCAGATAATCAAGGCAAGCATTTCAGCTGTTCAAGAGCTGGTTGCAGCAGTGAGGTTGTCAAAGTATGAGTGATTGAAGTATCTATCATTGTACTAATTAACCATAATTGAGACATGCCTCAGATTCCAAAATCAGAGGAATTTGTTGAAGAGTATCTCCATGTCTGGTTTAGATTACAGGTATCCCTCGACAAAGATCCCACAGGAGCCATAGACAGCCAAATGGAAGCTATAGATTTCTTGTCTGCCTAAGGTCTCTCATCATCAACACATATGTCAAGGAACAGCTAATCCACTCTACCACATTATATGTTGGCAAGATGGTGGAAGGCCTTTGTTGAAGCAGGAGTTGCAACCATTTTTATTATCATGGTTCTCATGGTCAGAAAGCAGCTACTAGCCCTATAAGATTTTACAGTCATCAAAAAGTCCAGTTATAAAGCTGCTCTGAAACTCCACAGTGGTTTTGTTCTGAAAGCCTTACAAGAGCATTCTAGCATTGCAGCCTTTAATGCACAGGTCCAAATGATATTGCCTGTTCCATTAATTTAATGTTCAGTGTACATTTCTCAGTTCTCTTGTTTTGCAATACTGTCTTTTAAATTTCCTATGCTTTTGTAATGACCTTGAGATGACATTGTTTTGCCTGCTACACCTTGTTTCTGCAGATGGAGTGGCTTATTTTGTGCATACACTGGGCACATGATTATTAGAATAATATTATTGGAATGAAGATTTCTGCAAGTAATCTACTAGACAGCCAAGAGGATAGGCAATTTGTCCCTGTGTGAAAATGTTTTACCCATGGGTACAGAACTGTTCCTGGGTTCAGTGTGTACTGTTTGAAACAAGATGGCATACTGAGTTGTTGATGAACTCTTTCTATTAAACAGATTTTTCCTCCCTGTGCCCACATGAAAAACTTGTATGAACTTTTCTCCAGCAAGAAGTTGTGCTGTGACAATACATCATGATTCGGGCTATATGCAATGTTAACAGTGCAGCCTAAAGCTTGGTGCTCACTAGAGATAGATCTCTGCACCGTGGGATTATCTGGCCATATGTATCATAATCTGGATCAAGTGTGAACTGACTAGCTAAAGTACATGTTGCATGAGTACTGTATACTGACTATATGAGGGGCAGATGATATGCAGTATGTAAGGTTTGCCAGGTGAAGCTACTAGCAGAATTGTTAACCTTTTGAGCCATTAGAATGGATTTGCACTGTGTTGTAGTTGACCTAAGTTCTCTAAAACAGTCACATTGTGAAACAGTGTGATGACCTGAAGGTACTTGTGAGACTGGCATTTGTATAACACAAGAGTTGACAACAGTGTTTACTTTGACAATCATCTGTCATTGATCAGTCTTCCAACTAATGGAGACATGTACAGAGGGCTGTACAGTAGTATACTGTGGTTAAAAAGAAACATGAAACATTAGAGAATGGTACCCAAGAACCCAAGCATTTGGAAGGAATGATTACTGACTGTGACCCCAGCATCAGCCTCCATTTTATTTCAAAACATAATCTTTTAGCATAGCTTGGTCAGCATACTGCTTTTCTCCATCTGCTTTTGTATGGAAACCTCACCATTTTTCCTTCTCCTTTCTCCACTTCTAGGGTTGCTACCTTCTCTTCTTCTTTTGAGGATCTCAGGGTAGTCTTCCTGGCTAGATTCAACTCCAGTTCTGACCAGCCTTACTCAGCAAACACAGCTTTAGCAAGGCTTCTTCTTGATGCCTTTTTCTTGCGTGTGAGCATCTGCGCCAGAAGTTCCATACAGGAGCATGTATTGCAATGGCTCTCCTGCAGCAAGGTGCACTCACAGCACTGACAAAGTACCATTTTTTACTGGCATTGTTTATACTCTGATCTGAGCAAATCAGGCAGTCAGTTGGAAGGAAAATGATGCTGATCAGACCATGTCTGTGCTAGAACCTGTGCCAGCACAAATGCCAGGGAGGGAATCAGACCTTTGCACTCTCTCTCAGAGCTCCACAGGCAGATTATTACACTTGTCTTTGTACTTCATTGCTCTAAAAGCAGTACCTGGTGTGCTTCACCTCAGTCCTTGCTTTACTTAATTCTGTGTCATACTTTGCTCACATGTCATGTCAAGGTAGGTCTGGTGGTAACAAGTGTTTTCAGGCTGTTGCAGAGCACAACCAGGGCTTGACTACTAAAATGCAATGCTCCAAAACATCATACAGATTAATTTGTGGAGGAAGTTTTACAGCCTGCAGTCTCCAGTTGCAGAAATAATATTTTTTTCTTTTGTTATACAGCCCAGAATATTTTTAAAGCACTTGGCACCCACTTCAGTCTATGGTAGCTGTAGCTGTGCATGCAGAGCACCTCAGGGAAAAAGTATTTAGATACCTCTCAGCCAAGTGCATGATGCACTTCGATCAGTTTTCACTTGGATTAAACAAACCCTGAGCAGTAAAATGTTTGCAGGTGGTTTGTTTGTTTGTTTGTTTCCAGACCTTTTTTTCCCCCAAAAAATATGATTTGTTGAGATTTGCCTATGTTATTCTGGGTCTTAGTTAATTGTGAAAGTGGATCCTCTTTTTACTCATTTTCTTAAATGTGCCATTACTTTTCCTGTTAATAATGGGGGTGTGTGTGTGTGGAATTATTAGCGATATTTTTAACAGTAATATTTGCAGGCCTACACATAGATTTCATTAGTATATGCACCTCTCTATACATATGTTAGTAAGTTAATTAGTGAGCTCTAGGCAGTGCTGCTCAAACAACTTTTTGCATGTTTGTAATTCAAATTCTTACAGAGTAAATCATTATTTTTGATAGCTTTCATGAGGGGGATATGCTCACAGTATTACTGAGTTTTTGTTCAAGGCACCTGTTGCACAGTAGTTTTCGCTTAGAAAATAAGCCAGTGCTAGTATGTTCCACTTAACTTTCCTCTGTTTCATGTTATCTCTGCACAGGCTAGTTAGCATTTGGAAACTCTGAACTCTGTCATTCAGATTAAAATAGGAATGTTTTTGCCTCCAGTTATAGTACAAATGTTGTTATGTGCAGTGAAAGCATGTATTTTTTAACTAATAGCTGTAGAGACGCCTCTCCGACCTGGCCAATTGGCAAGCTTTGACATTCTATATTCAAAATCTCAGTTGTATCTTCAGTGACTTTTTTTTTTTTTCCATACCTTTCAAAGAAACCAAGATATGAACAGGAGATTGGTGAAGCACTAATGCTGAGGAAGGGGAGAAATCTTGATGATGCTGCAGTGTAAAAGATTGAGTTAATGAATGTGTGACAAAGCAAAACTCTTCGGTGCAGCATGAATTCAGATGTAGAGGTCAAAACTCACGTTTTAAGAGTCATCTTAAAAGGCCTTGGCATAGCAAGGCTTTTTTTAAATTGTGTGGCTTATTACAGCTGAGTAAAGTTCAAAATGAATGTATGTGCCTTAAACATTAAGGGGAAAAAAAAAGCAAATATCACTTCTGAAGGGAAGTGCAACTTTGCTTTCACTACAGTGCAGGCTTTCCTGCAGTGGCACAGGCATTAGGGCTGCCCTTGTTCTGCAGCAGGTGTTGGTGAGCTGGCAGCTCTTTCTTCCTGCCTCAAAAATGTAGGGTGAGGTGCAAGGCAGTAAATACTTTTCCAAGTAAAGTAAGAAGAGGTAGAGGTTTTTTCCATTTTTTGTCTATGTAGATATAAGAAGTTACTGGAAGTCAGCTGAAAAGAGCTGTGCTGAACAAAGCTGTTTCTTTCCTGTTTGGAAATTCTGCTATGGGGTTTTATGAGCTCTCTGCACCAGTCCTGCAGCAAAGAGGAAGCAGCAAATAATGATTTCCCATTTCAGTTCACCAAATTAAGCTCTAAAGAAAAGTTTGATGATTAAACTTGCATATATTTTTTTTTCTCTCACAAGATTAATCCTTACTCTAGGGAGTAATTCCATTTATATCAGTAAGATTACTCACGTGAGTAACCAGCGACAGAATCTGCCTCCAGTACTGTGATTGCCTAGGGAAAGTACAAGCAACTCTGCAATTAAAACTACAGAAAGAAAAAGGAGGTCTGACCGTTTCTCTTTTCTTTCTTTTTTCTCTCTCTCTTTTAAAGTAGATGTATATATGCCTACTCTGTACTTGATGAGTGGAAGTGGCTTTTGCATTCTGAGTTGCTACTAGCAGCAGCAGCACAAAATGGCTTTTGTTTTTTTAAACAAACAACCCCGAATGCTAAAGCTTTATTGTGCAAGGTAGAAAGAGGAGGATCTCTGATTAGGGGTTTTAACTTCAAGGCACCTTAGGCTTCCTGTATGTGCATCACTTTAGTGGAAAATTCCTTCATTCATTTAGGAAGATAAAGAGTTGTAACTTTCATGTTTGGTTGATGTGACATCAATGACTGGCTGGGACTGCCAGCATTCCAAAAAGGATATCATTCTCATCTGCAGCCACTCAGGGCTGTGGGGTGGAGCCTGCAGCACAAGCTGAGACATTTACAGGTGCATAAGTAGGTAGGGAAGGGCACAGGTGATGCACCTGTCTCAGGAAAGGAGCACCAGCACAGGCGTGTCACAACTCACTAGCTGCCTGTGTTAGAGCATGAGCTCCTTTGACCCACCAGTGCACTCTCCACCACGCTGCAGCCCACAGTTTCCAAATATTGGACAAGAACCTCCAGAGATGAATATCTACTATGAGAACTTTTTCCATCCACAGAACATCCCTAGTCCACAGCGACCAAGCACTTTTGAGACGACGGATTACAATGCTACTCCTAATCCTTACCTCTGGCTAAATGGACCTTCCATTACCCAACCACCCTATCTCCCAGGATCCAATGCCAGTCCCTTCATCCCTCAGTCTTATGGGATGCAGAGGCAGCTCTTACCTAACATGCATGGCTTGGGAGGATCTGACCTTGGCTGGCTTCCTCTCCCATCACAAGAAGAGCTTATGAAGTTGGTTAGACCACCTTACTCCTACTCTGCACTTATTGCCATGGCTATCCATGGAGCACCTGAAAAGAGGCTGACTCTCAGTCAGATCTACCAGTATGTGGCTGACAACTTCCCATTTTATAACAAAAGCAAAGCTGGTTGGCAGAACTCCATACGGCACAACTTGTCTCTCAATGACTGCTTCAAGAAGGTGCCCCGAGATGAAGATGATCCAGGTATAGCTTTCTTCCCCTCTATTTTCCCTCCTCTAATTAAACTTGACTAATTTTAAAATGCCTAATACATTGTGAGGAGCCATCCTGGCCTAGATACAGGGCTCTTCTATTTTCGCAGAAGGCAGCTATGCATAGTTCAGGTCTGGACCAGTGTTGCTATCTCTGCAGGGAAGGGGATTCTTTACTGCTCTAGGTCTTTGAGAGCTGATCAGAGTGCTGAGCATGAGGCTCAACAAGCATGGGAACAGTCAAGCAGTCACATTCAAAACCGACTTGGTGTAATGCATGTGACCTATGCCAAGCTTAACTGGGAATTAATGGTAAGGGTAAGGCAAATTCAGATTTGTGAAAGCAACCCAGTAGCTTTAGGGAGTCATCGATAATTCTCAAGAGGAAAGCAGGCTGCTTTTATTTTGTTTGTTTCAAACAGTGTTTTGCTTGGAATCACACCGCTGCTGTTTCCAACCCCTTGGCTGCTGTGCTGTGAGATTGTTCCTTTATTTATTGTTTTCTATCAATAGCTGCTAAGAACCACTGGGAACATTTTAAAACCATTGAATTATGCTGCCCCAGAGGGCAAAAAATCTGGTTCTGTCTTGTTAGAAACCTCTCCTGCCCCAGTGAATCTGAAAGAGCAGGCCTATATGAGATTTGATTACTCCCTGCTGTAAATTCAGAGGACCAGTTCTGTGCTGAACACCTCCTTCCCTCACCAAGAAAACAAAACCTAGAGGCCCTCCCAGTGGCTCCACTTGTAGATTAGCCCGTGTGAAGGGTCAGGACTAAAGGACATATCCCAAAATTCTACACTTCTTTCTGAATTCCACAGACTTCTGCTTTTGTGCAATTAAAAATTACTTCAGCCCTTTGTTCATGTAACTGTTCTGTGAAATGAGAGACACATTGTAAAGCCTTCAATGACTGCTTTTTGCTGCCTGTGTGCATACTTTTAAACTCCAAATGTGCTTCTGTCCCCTTTGACAGGAAAAGGGAATTACTGGACTCTGGACCCAAACTGTGAAAAGATGTTTGACAATGGAAACTTCCGCAGGAAAAGGAAAAGGAAATCTGACATTGGGGCTGGTGCTGCCACTCTTGTGTCTGAGAAATCAGAGGATAGTGCCCTCACTGGCAGCCCCAAAGATGTAGAGCACCAGGATGTCTTGGAAAATTCATCACCTGGGACTGACAATTCACCCGAGAAAGGATCTCCCCCTCCCTCTTCCAGTAGCCCGTGCCTCAGTAACTTCCTCTCCAGTATGACTGCCTACGTTAATGGCTCTAACTCGGGGAGCCGCTCAGTGCCTTTAGGACTCAACTCTGAACCCATAGACAAAATGGGACAGAACATGGTAGGCTTCAATTCCTACTCTCCACTCTCTAATATCCCAAATCATGGTGTGGGGGAGTGGTCCAATTCTATGTCTTCTAGCCATCTGGGCTACAGCAACTCTGTGCTTAACCAGTTTAATACTCACTTTTACAGCAGTATCAGTACAAACAACACCCTGTATTCCAGGGAAGGGACAGAAGTTTAAGTGAAGGACTCAAAGACACTAAAGTCTAGATGTTTATAAGAGAAAAATTTCTGTGAGCAGATGATTAGCATTAGCCTGTTGTCCCTGAGACCCACACTGCATCCTATGTTCTGACAGCCACCAACTTGCTACCCATTACACTTATTGAAATCACAAACACTCCACAGTTGGCAGCTCCTCATTAAAAATCAGGAATCATAACAACAAGAGTAGTGAAGAGTTCTCCTGAGACACTGTGCTTGTATTGCTGCCAACCATGGTCCTCTGCAGACATCCTTGAGAAGTCACTGTTTGCCTTAGGCATGAAGCTTTTTCTGGCCCGGTACTAATATTGCTATGTATTTAAAGTGCTAACAGAAATGTGGTTATATCTCCAAACATCCTCTCTTGCTGAGAGAGGCTGCCAGTACCAGACATGCTTAGCAAGTTCTTAGTCGGCCAAAGCTATTCTGAGACACTGAAGGATCTATGACAGAAACTGCTGCATAGTGAGTAGCACCCAACACCTGAATGGTGAGGGCTCTCTTTGGGCATCTCTCATACTAGTGCATATCTTGTCTAAATTTTCATTCCCTTTTGAGCCCAAGGGGAATATGGCTGTGAAGTCAGATGGCATCATCATGGGCACAACGGTCACTTTCAAACTGAAGGGCAGCTTAGCAAAGTGTAATGGAATTGTCTCCTTCTGGTGCAGTTTGATATTAATGTTTTCAATTCTAATTACAGGGTCAATTTACCTTTTTTACTTCTTACATGCAACTCTGTTCACATAGGGAAAACAGGATCTGTCCTCCTGTGTTTTATAGGAAGAAAAAACATTTTTTTCTATCTTCACAATTCTGCATGAATAACTTCTACTGAATAAAGAATTCAAGAGGTGGGAAGAAGGAAGAAGAAAGAGAAGGCAGAAAGTTTAACTGCCTCTAAGTTTCAATTCAAAGGCTGGATCTTTCAGAGCACCAATTGTAGATACTATAAATAGTTGTTGTGCTGTATTTTCTCTCCCATTTTTAACAAGTCCTAGTTGTTTGTGTATATATTAGAAACAATGCTTTTTTTCCCTGCAATCTACTGAAGCAATAACAACATTTCAAAATATGAAGTTTTTTCAAGCCAAGACTTGACTCAAGTTCCACATTTATGTACAGTAACATTCCAAACTGGATAGGCTGCAGCAAGTTTAACTGTTCACATCTGGGCGCTGACCAGATTTCAGGAAAGATAGAAGACACATTAATGCATTGTAACAGATGTCATTTAGTCTGGATTGTTTGTTGGTTTTTTCTAACTCTACATGACTATAGTTTTGTCATGGGCCATCTCAGAAGCATTTTTAATAAAGCATTTGTATAGAAGAGTGTGTATCTGTGTGTGTTTACTGTACTACTGCTGTCTTCAGATGTCTCTTTAATAGGAGTTTGACTTGAGCAATTTGCCTGGAGAAAGAGCAGTGCTATAGTCACAAGAGGTCACAAACTAAGATAGAGTAAGTCTAGGTATTCACGATTTGCATGCCTGAGGAATATAATTGTGTGCTATTATGCAAAATACTATCACTAAATAAAAACCACCCTTAGAGTGTCCCTGCTGGAGCCAGTCACATAAAATTTCAGAGAGCAGACAATATTTTCACAGGCTCTGCATTCTTATTTATTATTTTTATCTTTCAACTATTTCACTGTTGAGGCTGCCATGTCCATTTATAGTTTTATACTAACTGTGATAAATTCTCCCTTGGAAGTTGTGCACCTGCATCATCAACATTGTTGCTAAAGAAAACAAAAATGAAAACAAAAACATCAAAAAACACCCCCAAACAAACAAACAAAACCAAACACCACAACAACACAAACCAACCAACCAAAAAAACCCACCAAAAAACCCCACCAACCCCCCCCCCAAAAAAAAAACCCTCCTGCCTTCAGAATTTTACAGTCCTTCCAAGAACCTCAGCTCAGTATCATAGAATCATAGAATTGTTAGGGTTGGAAGGGACCTCAAGGATCATCTAGTTCCGACCCCCTGCTATGGGCAGGGACACCTCACACTAGATCAGGTTGCTCAGAGCCACCTCCAGCCTGGCCTTAAAAACCTCCAGGGATGGGGCTTCTACCACCTCCCTGGGCAACCTGTTCCAGTGTCTCACCACCCTCAGCAGTTGTTCTATATTATGCCCTGCAACTCAACAGCTAGGAGCATTTGTTACAGTGAGACTTGCTTGTTGGCAACAGAGGAATACATTCAGACAGTGCTGTTATGTCTTGCATTCAGCAGACATACAACAAATTACCTGGAATATGGTTTCTGTGGAGTATATGGCTCAGAAAACTGAAAGAAAAGTAATTTCTTTAGTGCTGAAATGGAAAGTGTTCCAGTGTGGACTCACAGAGCAGAAATGGGAGGAAAAACAAGGTGCAAATTATACTAAGAAGCAAAAAGCAATTCCTTTGTCACTCAGTATTTTCTTTGACCTCCTAGTTATGACTCCTGAATAATTAAAGGAAATCCATATATGTACACAAAAATTTGCACTAATGATGATACAATGGAGAGCTGTTAGTAGTAAGATCTGCTAAATCTCTTTACAGTCAATATGCAGGAAATGTAATTAATGTGCATAGCAATTTACTCCATGCTTTTTATATATTTTAAGAGCCAAACTTCTTGTAAAGCTTTTTACTGGATTAGGCAAAATTGTCAAAGATATTTCTACACCAGTGTTTGCTTTATTGATGGTAGTGGTTTTGTCAAGACTGTGAATGCAGGTTGAATATTCACTTTGAAACTGCTGCCTCACTGCTCTCACTGCCTGTGAACTTTCCCCACTCCTGCAGGTGATTAGCACCTTTTGTGTCTTGATAACTGTACCAGAACAAATGCTGAAGTAATAATTTCTTGCTTTGATTCAATCAGAGTGAATCAGGATCTAGAAAAATCCTACTAAAGCAAGCTAACATTAACCCAAATAATTTGTGCTGGATCAGTTTTTGAGTGATTATGATGAGACACTTCAGTGTGTGGATGCATCATACTTTGTGACAGACTCAGGGCTGCAGGACAGAACCTTCCCCAATTCATCTGTGTCAAGTGACAGCCAGCATGCACTGCCCTATGAAACCATATTGTAAGACAGAGGAATAATTTCGTGTGGCTATTGCAAACTGTGATTGCTTTCTATAAACGAGAGACTTCTATATCACACACCCCAAAGACTAATATGTGTTGCAGCCACTTGATGCAGGGAAGAGCACTCTTACAATGCTCAGTGAACAATGGTGATATGAAAATCTGATTATTATTTATCTAGTTTTTCCACATACACTATGGCCTTCTTAGTTCTTTGATCAAGCATTGAAAAATATTAGGAAAAGAAATTACAGAATATCATGCAAAATACCAGTAAAAGGCTTTGCAAATACCTTGGGTTACATTCATACCATTCTTATTAAGCAAACATCTAAGACAAAACAGAAGAATGATAAAGCTAGACCATGAGGCTTAAAGGTTTGTATTTAACTGCAAGATTCTGGAATGCCTGACCTTCCAGATGATAAACTGATGAGGACTTAAATGCTACTCCCTGTTCAAAGATGACATCAGGAAGTGTGGTCCAGGTATCTGTAAAGGAAAATCCCATTCCAGTCCTACCAGTATTTGCTTCTTCAGTAAACAGCGATGGGGACTTTGCCAGACTCATTGTGCATTACAATACAGTAGCTTTTCTCTCCTGATGGGATGTATTATGAAATTCTTTACTGTTTAGTAGTGTCAATAGTGTCTTTGTTGCTTGATGTGAAAACATTCCCAGGTGAGGGGAATAATGAACTTCTTCCCAGTAGGTTTGCCAGTTCATTACACTGCCAGTTCATGGCACTTGACAGCAATCCTTACAACTGTATCCAACAGATCTTGGAGTCAGCTGACCCAGACCTATGTGGTTTTTTTTGCGTAAGTACCCACACCTCAGGATCTGTGAAGCATCAACCAAGAGCCTGCTGTACACCTCTCCTAACCTCAAGCATTCCCTCCTGTAAGTGCTGAGATAAAGTAGGCAGACACCAAATAGATGTTAGCATCGATCTGTGCATGTGTAGATCTACAGAAGGTAAGCAGAGGTAAACCTTGGCATGCTGGTGCTTTCCATGAAGAGCTGTCAGAAGCTCTGATGTAACTTTATGCCATGTCAGGAGAGTTTATCTCCTTGTTTGAGACCGAGTTTAGGTGACCTGTGATACCACCATGCTGAGCTGGACCGATAACATGGTTTTTACTGGAGCAAAGCCATCAGTCGCAGAAGCAGTCTGCTAAACATTGTAATGCTTCATGGCAACATTACACTAATCGTGGCTAATCATACATTGCCCAGTAAAGAACTGTTGTGTGCTTCCAGGCAGCAGTTTGAAAGAGAGGGGTAACATTTGTGCCATCAAATAAAGCTTTTTAAATGTATAAATCCTGCATACAAGTTCATCTAGGAGTCAGAATTTCTCTCTTGTCAGGCTGTGACACAAAGCAATGGAGGCTATTTGGACTGCAGCACACTGACAGATGAAAAGCTCCTACATTTATTTCTTTTTGTGGTCTTTGTAGCAGTGAAGATTTGTTGGGGCAAACAATTGGTAACACAGAGCTATAGAGAAACACCGGTGTGCCCTTACAGCTCAGTAGCTATTCTGTGCCATGGTTTGAACAATGTGTTGTGACATGAGCTATTGTTTGCTAGTTCATGACAAGAGTTTTGTGTATGCAAATTTGCATGCAAATCAGGCTTAATTTACTATGCATCTCTCCAATGAGAGTGGAGGGAAAGCAATCCTCACCATTTAGCTTCAGCAACACATTTTCCTATGAATGGGGCAGCTATTAAGTGATTTATGGAAAGAATGCCAAGAATGCAACAAGTTCAAAGAAGGTGGAGTGATATCTTTTTCTTATTTTTTTGCCTCATCAACTGGGAATCTGTTTATTTAATGTTGAAAATGCCATCATCTAACTCAACTGTATTGCAGGTGGGTGGAGTTTGAATCATAGATCTTGCACAGCAGAAGAAAGGGTGAGGGTTTTAATATTTATTCAGTCTCCCTGTATCCTTCTTTGTAGGGGACAGTGTGGCTGCAGCTGCAATGAGAGTATTCTGACATTCTTCCCTACCCTAGACCTGCCATAACTCTGAACAGACCAATTTACTTCAGGTCTGAGGAATTCTCCTGGATCTGCTCTTTAGTTTTGGCACTGGAAGCAAGTGTTCCTTGGCAGCATCTCTGGGATGCTCAAATTTCATTAATCCCTGAACTTGCATGATGATTTCCCTTCTGCTGGGAAACAGGTAACATTTCCATATAGGTGAGGTGTTTAGGGGCTTTTTTAAATTACAGTTTTGTGTTTGGGTTTTGGTGGTGGTTTTTTTTTTTTTTAAATTTATTATTATTACAGAATTTTAATAGAAAAGATTTTAGCTATAAAATTCTACAGGGTGAGTTAAAATTAATACTCACAGACAGGCCTTATCACAGATCTTACTTTGAGTTAAATTGGGTGGACCTATTTTATGCCACCTGCAAGTTTGCCTGTAATGGGTTATTTCTTGCTTTCATATAGAATGTTATTTAGAGCTAATATTAATTTGTGCAAATTTGTAGGTTAGTGTTTATGCAAATGAATATGCAAAGAGGCATGGTCTTTTATCCCCTGGCAAGTAAGCAAGGTAGCCCTTAAAAATGGACCATCAGACTACTGTCAGTCAAGACTTTTTTTCCACTCTCTATTGAAGTACATTTAACATTCCTTACCCTGCACAGAAGGGGAAAAATAAGGTCATAGCTGTGGAGAAACTTGTTGATGATAACTGATAATATGAAAATGAAGCAGTCAGGCAGGCTGTGGATAGCCCAAGTCAGGTCTGCTTAAACAGAAGCAAAGAAATACTGTGATAGAAACATGAAAATGCTGGAACATGAGAGAAACAGAAGTCATTGTTAGTGGGTTGATCAATCCTGTAATGCAGCTGTTATTTCTTGGTTGCCGTGTAGGACAGGTAATGGCTGGAGTGGTCTGTTATCCCAAGTAATTGCTTACTTAGAAGGAGAATAACAACAGACATGACAGAGAAAGGGCTGACCTAAACCCTGGAGTGTGTTTTCAGAGCACCACTGAACAAACAAAAGGTCTGCAACTTGAGAGTTTTCCAAGTTCTTGTTTAAGACACAGTAGAAGTATTAGCTGCCTCCTGTAATTTGTGCAAGTTCATGTTACAGTGGTTTCTGCTTGATTTCTAGGCCTCCATGGTGGTTGGGATGTCATCATTCTTACTTATGGGATCCAGCAGGAAAGCTGTCTGCTGCATTGCTACATTTTTACTACACATTTAGTGAGACTATTCATCTGCTAACTAGTTTGGATTTGCAGGTTGTATTTGGAAAATGTATAAAGATGTTTGATATTAGACTTCAGTGCTCCTGTTGCAAGAATAATGAATTCCAGTTGAAATGGCACTTTGGTGTGTCTCCAGATGGAGCCTATTGTAGCAAATATGGCACCTAGTTGGACTCACCTTCCTAGTCAATAATACAATTCATTAATGTTGTGGATTCTGCTTAATAGTGGGTATATGTTCACTTACACAATGCTATCAATGGAAAACTCAGAATTCAGTCATTCATTTGACCCTTTCAACTTCAGGATTTGCAAACAAACCATCTAAAAGGAAGAACATTTCTCAATAACTTTCCATTTATCAAGGATGTGCTATAAAACTTGAAGATATTTCAAAATTGTCATACCAACTTTTGATGCCGGGACCCAGTTATCCCCAAACATATCCCTCAAGGCCTGCTTGTTTATTTTTCCCATTTAAGAGACTTTGTCACCCCTTCTCCTTTAGTCTGTATAGCAGTGTTGTCACCATGAAAGCTGACAGTCACAGAGAGGACAAGAAGGACACAGCGTGCCTGGGTTATTATGTGGTTGGGTAAGAATTATAACACAATGCAGCTCCCTATACTGCACTCAAAAGTACTGGGAGAAGAATCATCATCCTGCTTTGCCCTAGACTCCCTATTCTATCCATGTAATGATATCTTACAGTATGTAATTATCTCCTTGGTGCAGCCCCTAAAGAACCAATAATCCCTCCTTACCTTTTTGCCAAAAGCAGTGAACACAGGTTTCCAGTGAACATAGCTGCTTAAACTGAATTGTGGTGGCTCTTCAAAGAGCTACAGCATCAGACTTTTAATTACAAAGAACATATACCCATTTTAAACTCATTAGACAGATTTTTACACTCAGCAGAAGCTGCTTTCTCTTTAGCCACCTACATTGTCACTAGTTAGAGAGCCATTTTATAATTTATACAGCAGTGATCATTCTGCAGTACCTCCTGGTTAGTGCTGGTACCCAGGTGCACTCTGCACTCATTGTGGTGTAACAGGTGCACTATGCAAGACAGTTAGGCCTTAACTTCAGGTGTCTCACATAATAGTTGTGAGATAAATGCAGAAGAGGTAAGGAAGAGCTTAACTTGGCCAAAAGATTTGTCCTATGTTGACAACATCCATTTATGTGGAGGCTTTCCACTGGCAGAGCTGGTGAGTTTGTCACTTTGTTAATTCTATTACCATACAATTTGTAGCACTTTTGTAATAGAAGATCACTTAAGAAGACACTTGATATTCAAACACGATCCCCTTTTATACCACTACAGTCAGAAACAGTACAGAAGGTTATGATTGTGCATATTAATGATCTCAGAATGTAGAAAATTATGGTCAAGCATGCAAAAATTAACACCCTTAGTTATGCATTAATTTTATGATGAGAATATAAATCTGTAGGGTTATGTTCTGAAATTATTTACTCTATTTAGATTAGTTTTATCAGTTTAATATTGACTGAACAACCAAAAACCCTTAAGAAGTTTATTTATTGTGGTGTTCAATTTTACTTTTTGTTTTCTTTCTTCAAATGGATTCTTCAGAAGGTGCATTTGATTTAAAATTAAAGTAGGTCTCATTGTAGGCTTTGTAGAAGCCTTCCCTTCTAGAAAAGGAAATGTTTTTTTAGAAGGCTTTCCTTATTTTTCCACTCATAATAGTAGGGAAAGGGCTAAATGTATGCCCCATGTATGCTATTCATGAGAAGCAAACATGTGTGAGAAGGGGTTTCCTAGTGTCCACAGATATGAGCCCTTTGATAACAACGCAACTACAAACCTGGAAACAAAATTTGAAACCTACCTAGGAAAGAGAGAAACCATGAAAACAGTGCAGCAACAGTTCTGGTCTTGTGCTAGTCAGGGTTGAAATTAAATATACCTCAAACTTTCCTTTCCCAAGTTCCTGTAGGAAGCTCACCAAGGTATTCAACTGTAAGTTTTCACAGATATTTTTGGAGTAACTATATCCAAAAAAAATTTCTGTTAAAACAGAAATGTTTTACCTATGAATAAGTAGTTTGGCGTTTTCCCCCGTGACTTTTGAGTAATCTTCCAAAACATGAGATTCTAGTGTAGGATTTATTTGATGTTATGGGTGCTTGTATAACTGATACAAAATGTTAAAGCTTTGAATAAGAAAACACAATCACATATTTTAGCTATTGTTTCAAGTGTGATGTGACAGCACTGAAATTACCCTATAATATCCTGGGCAGTTTAAGATAACATGGAGAAGGATCCATGCAGCAGTACCAGCTCCCTGTGGTGATGTGCTCTGAATCTGTAGAAGGAAAAAACAATGTGGAGATCTATTTGTGTTAATAGCTACTTAGAGACATTTTCAGGGAAAAGACACAACCCAGTAAAGTACAGAATAGAGGAAACCAGAAATAGTCACTCTTATAATCCTGTCAGAAAAATGTTAAGTTTGTTATTCACTGTGGATATATAATAAGGCATTGAATAGAAAATTATGGAAATGAGCATATTGTTTCAATAATTTATGTTTGCATCTTGTGGAAAAATAGCCTAATTATTTTTTTAATGGTTTATATTATGTTAAACAAGACCCAGAAGTTCTTGGTGCTGTTGAGAAGAAAACTAAAGAGTTTTACCCTGATTTCATGCATAAGTCACAGATTCCTGCTATATCGAGCTAAAATTGATAAAAGCAAGATCAGAATCAGGCCCAAAACACAATTCTTGGGGCGAAAAAAATCATAGATCTATGTTTATATTATTTAGCAATAAAATTTACAGCCCTGTTATCTGCTAGCTATGCAAAACCAAACACTTGTACGGGTGGAGTGTGCCACCTGTTTATATGTAAACAAATGGCCTAACCCTGCCTGAGGGCAGTGCAGTGTTACAGCACACAGAGCTCCAGTGAGATAGCAGGGGTTTGGAGAAACCAGCTGGTGCAGGAGAAAGTTAATTTGTCTAAACCACCTAGAGGCAACATAAGGTGAAGTTCCAGTCAAAGCTAGAGTTCAGGTACATGAGCAGATTGTTGAGTAGGCATAGAGCAGAGCCAAGTGAACTAGTAAAGCAGAAACCTGAGCTTGTCCAAACAATCTGCGGGGGAGCTGTGCTTCAGGAGAATCATAGAATCAATAAGTTGAAAAAGACCTCAAGGATCATCAAGTCCAACCTGTCACCCAAGACCTCATGACTACTAAACCATGGCACCAAGTGTCACGTCCAATCCCCTCTTGAACACCTCCAGGGACGGTGACTCAACCACCTCCCAGGGAAGCCTATTCCAATGACTAACAAGCTGCATGATGCTTGCACAGCCTGCTGCGAGTATGTCAAGGGAGAACAACCTCTGCTCCATACACATTCCTCTGAGGTCTCGCTACTGTCTGTGGCTGCTTTGTACCACTTTCCAGCACTGAGAAGAGGTCAGGCATGCTGCCCTAGCCTAGGAGATACTCTCTCTGGGACCTCCCAAACAATACAGAGAGCTGAAGGTCATGAGAAGCACAGAACCTTCTATACTTTTCAGAAAAGTTGTTTCAAGTCATTCATTAAAAATGGGGAAGATAATTTATACTGCACATAGAATCCTCATACTGCAGTTTTAACCATAACAGAGAATGCTTTCTATTACCTTCTGCAGTCACAGCTAGAGAGCTTGATAATGAAATTTACATTGAAGATTTACTGGCAGTCAAGCACATTTTCTTGCTATGGCTCATCTGGTACAGAGGAAACTGAGTCAGATGAATGTTACCATTCCTGGAAAGCCAGTTTGTGAAAGCCTGAGAGGCTTTCAGCAGACCGAGTATGTCTTCACTTGAGAGGGTGTTGCTGTAAGCAAATGACTGTCACTAGGGGACAGGATGACAGTAGAGAGCTATGGAATTGCGTCCTTTCTGCAGAGCGTATTTGCTTCCTCTGCACAGGAACCCTAGTAAGCCTTGTAAACCTTCTATGAGAAGTCTTTGTGGGGGTTATGAAAATCTGATTAAAAGCCCCTTTGTGTGCGTGTGTGCAAATTAGCTCTTTGGTGGAAATTTTCAGACAGGCCAAGGTAATCTAGACCTTGATCAAAATAATTATTTGCTTCACAAGACATCTCAAGCTGGCCTTGGCTGCTATAAAAACAGGAATCAAGTCATTATGTATCTCACATGTGGTGCCCAAGCAACAGGGTGCATTACTCTGCTACAAAGCAAGAAACTTTATTCTTTGGGAAAACTTAAGGGTTTGTGGAGTTTTTTGTTAGTTTGGGTTCTTTTTTGTTGCTGTGGTTGAATTTGGGGTTGGGCTTTTTTGTTTTGTTTTGTTTGTTTTACTGTTTTTTTTCCACTCTTTTGTTGTCATTGTTTGTTTTGTTTTAACTTCTATGGTTGACATCATACATATAGGAACATAAAGGACATAGAACCATTAGCTCTACAAGCTTTTTTTGCCAATAGTACCAGAAGGCACCCTTACCCCAAACCAGGACTTCAGTGGCTATACCAGTCATGAATATACTCACAATGAGGTTATGATGTCGGCTCCATGGCACAAAATTGATTCTTAAATGAAAAGACAAGTGATTTTTTTTTTTTTTTTCCCAACTGTGGTTTTATTTGTAGGGTTGTTTTTTCTGCCTCTTGCTCAGCATGCATGATGTTGCAGTAGATTTACTGTCACCTGCATCACTGACTTCTTCAAGGCAGGTCAAAACTGACCTATTATACACCCAAGAAAAGGAAAGGAGAAATCTTTCATAAGTCAAACAGCTAAACTGAATTCCAAGAGAAAACCTTTAACCATGTTAGCAAGTACCTATTTTTCAAATGCCAAGAAACTTTGAAGTGAAAGTTACAGCTAGTCTGAATTTGGCAGGAAAAAAGGCATACCAAACCAGTCTAACTGCCTTCTTCCTGACAGGGTACTATTGCCATTGTAACAGGAAGGGCAGTACCTCTCCCATAACTGGATAGCAATGAGGCTTTGGGGAGCTATACAAGTAGTGTGGAAGGCAGACTTCAAACTTGGCCTGATGGCAATGAGGGCAGAAAAGTAAGATCTCACCTGACACAATGTCACTCTTCATATACATATATATACAATAACTCACAAGAGTAACAAACCCCTCAGATAAATTTCCAGGAAGGTTCTGGCGTCAGTGTCAGTTTCAAATACAAGTTAGACCAAAAACTGACATGGACACTGTTATGCTGGCCTGTGGAGGTGCTCTGGTGTCCCTGATGGTAGAATCTGCTTACCCTCATTCCAGGCACCAGTGACTTGTACAGCACAGGAGGCATAAGGCTGCTGAGGAGAACATTCCTCAGCACAGCAGTGCCAGGCTGTGCCCAGCTGGGACCTCCCCCAGAGTTTCCACTGGCTTCAGTACCCCCAGTTTGCGCCAGCCCGAGGCCGCCCTCAGCCCTCTCCTTCCTGCCAACAGCTTGCGTGCCTCTGCTTCCTGCTTTGCCTGTGGCCAGCTGCGGTCAGCGAGTCCTGAGGTGCTGCTCCAGTGTTGCAGCAGAAATGAAGCCATCTCTACCTCTCCCAGCCTAGCTGCATATAGAATCACAGAACACATCAGGTTGGAAGGAATACTCAAAGGTCATCTTGTCCAATCTTCCTGCAGTTGGCAGGGACACACCAACCAGACCAGATTACTCAGGGCCCCATCCAGTCTGACCTTGAATGTCTCCAGGGATGGGCCTTCAACCACATCCCTGGGCAACCTGTTCCTGTATTTCACTACTTTATGAAGAACCTCCTCCTAGTGTCTAACCTAAACCTACTCTGCCCTAGTTTAAAACCATTGCCTCTCATCCTATGAAGCTGGCCCTGCCTTTCACCAGGGTCTTACAGGAGTCTCACAGAGGCTCTGAAGCCTCTGCTTCCAAGAGTGCACCTTTTGCATAGAACACCTCAAACAATAGCCTGGTTATTTAAAGTGGCAGTTCCTGGCTGGAGGGGAAAAAGAGCAAGTTGGAGAGGGAAAAGAAAAAGATGTTTGTGCTGCTTGCTGGGTGATGAGTGACACAACACTGGGCAAATTGTTCTGAATAGCCTTAAGCTGCATCTTCCTTCTGCTGCACCCTTGTTGCAGTCATTTCCTCACAGGTGGGGAAACTTCTTCCAGGCACTGTCCTCCCTCCTTTCAGAAAGCCTCTCCACTGGGACTGAAAGCTCCCACGCTCTCAAGAGGTGAAGTTCAACCTCAGCCAAAGCATCAAGCACTGTACCCACCTCAATGCACTTTAAGTTTTGAATTTGTGCTGTTTTAACATTTCATTGTTCCTCCAAAATTAATGAAACATTTGAATTATTCACTGTTCACTTTTGTTGTGAGTAAAACCTTGGCTTTGCTGTAACGGGGTTAGGTGGAGCTGAGTAGTGTTTTTCAGGTGTACCTACTGCCATTAAATTCTTCTTAAACAATAGTGCAGCAACAATGTATCTCTGATTCGTAGAGCTCCTGATTTGAATTTAGATTGAAAATCTTGTAGTGGTACCAACCAGCTTCATAGGCTGCAGGGAGAGCTTTCCAAATGGGAAACCAGAAATAACTGAAGACTTAATATAGTAAGAATCTCAATGAGCACAGTTTGCACAAGTCAGACTGAAAACTCGGTGTTGGTCATCTGACTGCCCCAAGGACTTTGAAACACTGTAGATACTAGTAAAGAATATTTGTTGTTCTGAATAAAAAGTGTGAACACCCCCAAGACAATGAAAACATACAAGGAACTGGGGGATGGGGGATGTTATTTGGTATTTTAGAGCAGTGTCACCTACAGCACTGTGCTAATGGTAAGTAAGATTTAGTCTCATATTTCACAATATGGGAAAAGGAATCTTAAACTGTATTTTCCTTTTCTGTTACCATTAATTGCTAGCATGCAAATAAGACTGTCTCAGCTATGTGATTAGCTGCTAATACACATGCTAGAAAGGCATAACATTTAGTACGGTACACTAGACATTTTTGATTTTGATGCCAAAAACCCACATGACACATTTGAAATGCCATGCCTCCACAGTGCAAAGCAAGCTGTTGTACAGGAAGGATCACATCAACGTCTCTATTAGGAGAGTGATGCAAAACATTTTCTACTGTGATGATGATCAGCAAGTACCAATGTGTTCTTCTGTATCTTAAATTGTCCTGAGATATGGTGTCTAATGGTAATGAAATACGTCAGCCTCTGTATTTGTTGCCAGGGCCAGGCTCTGAGACTCTGAAAGGGTGATTCTCTAGAAGTTTTTGTTGTTTGGTTTTGGTGTGTTGTGGGGTTTTTTGATTTGTTTTAAAGCCTTAAATTCCATTAGGCTTTTCTAAAACTTTGCATTGCAAATTAGGACAAGCAGTTGGAGACCCGGAAGCCTGTTACATTTCATTTCAGAAGCTGTTAAATGAGAGCATTTTAAACATTTTTTGGAATGAGATGAAGTTTCTGAGCTCCAGGCTTAGTTATCTTACAAAGTCTTCTCCTCTGAAGTCTTAAAGCTAAATAAGCCTGGAGAAATCTTGAGAACAGGAACTTTTGTGACAATCCAAACAACTGAAGAATTCAAATATGAGCATTTATCAATTTATTTTTCTGTACTGTCACCCTTTATATTCAGCTAGGCATAAAAATTTGTGTATTATGCCAAAAGAGCAGCGATACGTGTATCAAAACAGTACTGTGAGATAGGTTTGGTTTATGTAAATAGAGATCAACAACTCTAACAATGATGTAATCTAATCTGAGTGGAGATATGGGGGAAAGTGGAATGTGCATGCATATTACAAGTGACAGGAAAATGCTTTATGTATGTCAAACCACACCTACCTCTTCTGCCAACCTCTGTGTTCAGAGATGAGGGATGTAATGCAGCTGCTATAATGCTGAATACAGGCAGAGCAGACTTTGCATGTTCACACCTGCTGTGAGCAGGTTTGTTCAATTGCAAACTGAGTTACAGCTGCTCAGGGTGGTGAGCTCCTTTCCTTTAGGTGTAAAAGCAACAGTCATTAAATAACATTTTGAAGAATTATTACGGATATAATAAGACACTGCTATCCAAACAGAGGTACATGGCAAAACAGTGCAAGAAATTGGTATTGAGGGATTGCCTTGAATTTTGATGCTTAAGGCTACATCTCTCTGTGATGAAACAGACAGTAGACTGTGAGAAAAGAAGCTGCTTCTGAGAAGGCTGTGCATGGCTCCTGAGATGTTTGGTTCTTCTGTATTCAAAGAAATGAGGTTTTATGGCACATATAGGAAGTTCTTTCTCCTAACATTAATGATGAGACTTAGATTTTTGAAGTGAAGAGACAGGATTCCTGAAATATTTACTCATATATGGTGTTTCTGAGGGTGAATGCAGTAATGTTTTGGTAGCCAAAAGACTTTTTAGACTTCTGGCAGTCCCAGGGTGCTAGGCAGCCTTCTGGTTCAGTCTTTATGTAGGACAGCTCACAGAAATCAAATCTGACCTGCGCTTTTTGTCTGTCAAGAAGAGTAGGAAATTATAGAAAGAATGTAAATTTTAAGAAGGCGAAGCATCTGGTTCTACTCTGGATATTGGTTCCCTCTTCTTCAGCCATTAACACATCTTTTCTTACCCCAAATGAATGTAAGTTCTAGCAATTTATTTCTTGCCCTGAACGCTTTAAAAATTTCTTCCTTTCTCCCTTCTTTCCCATGATCAAGACAGGTATAACCACACTCTAAAGGGAACCCAGCACATAGAGAACAAATTCTTGAGACCAAACCTGAAAATTGGGGGATTAATTTAAGAAAAACACATGATACAGGAACCTCCAGTCTCATGACTGAATGATTATTATGCAAAGACAAAATAAAGGCCAAGGTATCACCTGGAAAACAGAAAGCTTTAGTGTTATGGCTTTAAAGCCTTTTCTGTGTATAAGACTTGAGATTTGCTCTGGAATTCTTTCAGAACAAGTACATTTTAGTTAGCAGGGTGGTATCTTGGTTAATGGCATTCTTTGAATTCTTCAGTGGCTGTGAAACTCTGAGGCCTTATTAAAGAAGAACACACTTTCCCAATTTCCCAAATTGAATGTTGCAAGAGTACATGTTCATGGTTTTCAACTTTAAAATATATTGTTAATTGAGAGAACACAATGAATGTTTATGGAAATGCAGTGGCGCATTCAGGGGTGCAGCCCACCTTCTCAAGTTGTGCAGCATTGCTTTCAGCTGTGCTACAACTCTGCAGCTCCTTGTACACACTACTCAGCTGATCTGAGAGCAATTTTAATAGGATTATCTTGGCTAGGGCTATTTCATGCTTTTGTGAGTTTATCAAACAAATAGGTAGAAGATACTTCTAAGCCAGTTTAAAAGTGCAGCGCTTGAAGAGACAACAGTGATTCACCTCATACTTTCAAGTAACTTGGCTACTTAACAATGTTTGCATGACTCCAGTCTTCCTTTGGAAAATGGGACATATTTGGTGTGAAGCAAAGACCTGTTACTACAGAGTGTAAACATGAAATACATGTATCATGTATAATAACCTATACTGACTCAGTCCTAATTCAGTGTCCTGCCTCTAGCAATGGCCATAAGTCATTAAAGCAAGAGTACAAAGTCAATAGCATCTTTAAAAAGGAGTCTACATTCAATATGCAAAATACTAACCCCCTCTAATAGCCCCCAATAAAGCTGAAAAACTACATGCCTAACTGACTCCCAGTTCCTGGTAATGCAAATATCAATCTAATTCTTCTGGAATCAACAGAGGAATCTGGTTGAATGAGTAAGAAATCATCTCAGGTTACCCTTAACAGTAACACATTTAGTATTTGCATATGGTTTGAATGAAGATTGTCAAAGACATGCAAATTAGAGATTGAGAAATAAATTTGCAAATAGATAGAGATCTTGAAGTGTAAAAGGTGGTAGAGACTTGGTCTTTGCCGACACCCAAACTGCATTTACACATTCCTCTGTTCAGTTTTCCTCCCAGGATTTCATAATCCCTACAGAAAACCCTTTCAAACAGTTCTTAGAAAACTTCCAGTGTCACATTGCCTTAGTCCTCAGAAACAAAGCTGTATCAGTCATGAGATCTAGTTCTTGTTCTGTGTATACACTCAAAATACACACTGTAAACTGAATAAATAGCTCTGTGACAAACTGTAAGTGGTCATAGATGGCACTGTGCTCTTTAAAGGGCTCATGTCTACTCTCTCTTATTTATTTTTTGTTTTATTTTAATGGGTAAATTTCAAGACAGTCTGAATTGAGTCACAGTGAATTTCAGAGAGAGGTAATGTTTTAAATGCTACAAATAGCCCATTTCATACGGTTAATCTTTTTATTCCCTCCAGTGCTGTCTGTAACAGCTTCATTGGCAGTCTCCATAGAGTGCTCATATTGGAAGCCAATCTTAGAAACAAAATTTTACAATGAATTTTGATACTTGGAAAATGCTTGTGAATTTGTGCTGGGGAAAGCAGCCTGAACAAAAAAAAAAAAATTAAAGAGTAAATAAAAGGGAAAAATACAGCAAGAAGTTGAAACTATGTCTCTAAAGCCTTGTTTGGCTTGTTTATGTCTCCCTACCTACACATTTAGATCTAATAAGCAATTTGCCCTCCTACTGCCAACCTCATCTGCTCTATTTCCTTAAATATTTGCAATTACAAAAGCACTGAAATGACAAAATTCTTAAAACTCAACGAGTTAATTAGCATCTGTGTGGGAATAGTAACTACAGCTACAAACCAAATTACTTCAATAAAAAGATTATTCCTTGATCTTTATAGCCAAATAAATAATGTTCTCTTATATGCCTAAATCAAGGCAGTCCTGTGACATGGCTGCATTCTTAATTTTCCAAACTAATTTGCCAGATTGGGATTTTAGGTGTACGAAGCATTTTAAACCCATAGCAAATGGTGAAAACAGAATACCTTTGACATCAGAATCACTGAATGGTAGGGGTTGGAAGGGAACTCCAGAAATCGAGTCCAACCTTGCTGTCAAAGTAGGATCCTCTGGGGCAGGTCACACAGGAGTACATCCAGGCAGATTTTGATAGTCTCCAAAGAAGGAGACTCCACAATCTCTCTGGACAGCCTCTTCCAGTGCTTCATCATCCTTACCATAAGGTGTCTCCTTGTGTTGGGGTGCAATCTCCTGTGCTCTAGCTTGCACCTGTTGTTCCTTGTCCTATCACTGGGCACCTCTGCAAAGAGACTGACACCTTCATCTTTCATCTTGAAACCCACTAGTCAGATATTTATAGGTACTGATAAGATGTTCTTTCCCCCCTTTCCCCCCAGCTTAGCAGATCTACTTCCTCAGTCTCTAATTAACCCTGTAATTTTACTTTCTTATGTCCATCTCTCAGGGAACTGGTGTGTTTCAAAGACTCTTAACCCCATTTGCAGTGTCTTTTATATGTATATTCTAGTCGTGTGATCTATTCTGTATATTTGATCTATTCTGGTTTCTGTATATTCCGATCTAGTCTGTATATTCTAGTCGTGTGATCTATTTTCAGGAGCCTACATGTCACTGATACTGTACTTCCATCAGAAAACTTCAAGGGCACCAATGTTTTTTTACAGGTTGAGACAGTAGCAATATTCTCCAGGGAATGTTAAACAAAGTGCTGAATTCTTCAGCTCAAGGACAGAATGCTACGATGGGGATAGGTATAACTAATGAGACTAGTACAAAACCAGAAAGGAGATCCTGTGGCATTTGGCTTCATGAAATATAGTTGTAGATGCAGAAAAGTTGCAACTGCTTTTCTTCAGGAAGTGCCTGTGAGGATCTTGAAGAACTTTCCAGCATCATGTCTGCAAACATAGTAGATATTTGTGGGAATGACACAGAGCTTAGAAAGGTTGATGCTTTCCTTTACACCTTTGCCATTTACTTTTAAATGTGGTTCAACCTCAGAGCTTTTTTTAGGTCATCTTTTTATGAGAAGACAGAAAAAAATCTCGTGACATCAGCAATTTGACGTACAATGGGTGTGGTGAAGCAGCCAGGGAGAAAGCAAACAATAAGTAAATCCTGATATAAAATGTATAGTCTTGAGCTCCTTTGGATTTTAAAGGTTTCACTGCTTTGTAGGCTCTATTTAAAGCTGTGGAAGTCACACTGAAGTAGTTTACATAACAGCTCGGCTGCTTTTCTAGGCTTCCTCATCTTCCCTGAGTCATCTGTACTGGGTGCTTTTCTGATTGTCTACCTTACATGTAGATTCTGAGAAAAGAGTTACCAATCAGCAAGAGTAAAGACCTATTAAATGTTGGGGAAACAACTTGTGATTTACTGTTGTCCATTTGTCCATCATCACTTATATTATTTTTTTCCTCCACTGAGATTCAGAATCATGACTAAGCTACTGCACACCCTCCTCTCACGTGTAATTTCTTGCTTTTGGACTGGCGCATTAATACTGTGTTAGGATTCAACACAATCTGCTACTTGAAGATTTTCTTTTTCTTTTCTTTTTCTTTTTTCCCTTTACACTGTTGATTCCTGAACAGCTTGATAATTGCATCACTGGAAAGGTTTTCACAGAGCCTCACTAGTTGCAGGACTAGTCACTATACGACATGTATAATTTCCCTGAAATTTAGTAGCAAAAGTCAGAACTTAATCCTAAACCTTCATTCTGACCAAAGAGAGTATTCCTCCAGCCACTTTAGAGTGCTTGCCTAGTGTGAAAGTAGCATAAGACCCAGAGGTTCTTGATGAAGCTGCTTGGAGTTGAAGGTTCAGCCTTTCAAACTGAAGTTAGTGCTCTCTGTATTTTTTTTGTCAGCAGTTCCTGGCTAATCTTGCAGTCCAGTGAGGCCCAGTTTTCCAGTAGGATATTCTGTGGGAGTTCTGTCATTTGATAGTAAGGGTATAAAGAGAAAACAGAATTCTCCAAAGGGGGAAACCAGTGGGGACAGACTCTCCAAAGACACCAAGTGAGTAGTCAAAACAGTCCTGAGCAAGGAGCTGTAGTCCCATGCTGCTAGATAGGTAGAGATAGGTATCCCTACGTATCTCTACTTTTTTCCTTATAGCTGAAGCAGGTTGCATTACTCGTTATCAACCAGTCTGGACATGGCTTTGCCAAAAACAAACAAACAAACAAACAAAAAACTAACCAACCACAACACCAACACCAAATGAACAAAACAAACAAACAAAACCCCCCCAAGAGGCTAGCAAATAGCAGGTGGAATGGTATGGTTCTGGGGTCTTGGAGCAGGAGCATTGAAATAGGCAGCAGCAAAACAATGATCTTTGTTGCTGTTTAATTGATAAATTTCCTGCTAAGCTTCCTGTAGGAAAGGGAGGGGTGCTTGAAAATAAAGTTTTTGTTACTCAGAGATCAATAATTGGGACATTTTCAAACTTGCCTGTCTAAACTTCAAGGGTGCAGTACCAAGAAATTCTCTGAGATTAGGTCACATTGGGAAGCCAGAAGGGTCTGGGGGCTTGGACATTAACTGAAAAGTCAGGAAATTTGGATTTTTCTCCCTAGTTTCATAGATGATTTTCTTTCATCAGGTAATTTCATGTCTCTGTTTTCTCACTTTAATGTGTTAGAGCTGGACATTATTGTCACTGTTATCTGTCTACCACAACAGGACCTTGGTATTTTTAGAGTATAGAGGGTTATGCTGCAATTAATAAATACAGAATCAGGCCAAGCCTTCGGGCACTGATGTGTAAAGTCAGATTGTTTGGACTTCTCTGTGCATAGTCTTAGGTTTCAGGATGAATGAATCTATTCACCTTTCACAGCCTCTTAGCACCTCCTTAACTATGGAAGTTTCCAGGATTCTCTGAGGCTTGCAAGAAGTTGCTGATTGAGATGAAATATTTTTTTTGTGAATATCTGTGTGTGTGGTGTGTGTTTTTTTAGTGCATGTTAAATATTGCTATAAAGGTGCAATGAGGAACAGGCACACTGCACCACAGTATTTGCTGAGAAGTGATTTAACAAATGTTTCAACAACTGCTGCTAATTAGACCCTCTTGGTCTAAATGGTGGAATAATGAGAGCTGGTGTTTTGGTTGCTTACAAAGAGAAAGGATCAATCAAATAATTTTCTGCATGAGTAGAGGAATCTGTATAAATGCAAACCTGTATAAATACAGTTTTGCATGTATGGTGAGTTTTGTAAAAGAAATTTTTTTCTGATCTCACAGAAGGCAGTGGGCAGTCAGTGTGAGAGTGGTCAGCCAGTGACAATGAAGTATGGGTTTTCAGCTGGTAGCAAAATGCCAGATTTGGTACTTGAGTTGATCCTCTCTAGGTATCTGATGACCAGGAGACAGGTTTGCAGGCATGATGAGTTGTTTGCAAGAAGTGTACACTTGTGGTCAGCAAACCTTAAAGTCTTGGAGGTGCATTGGGACAGTGGTAATGCAGTGAATCCTTTACTATGTTCTTTTGTACTGCTTTTCTCACCACAAAGTGCAGAAGAGTCTTAGGAAATTAGTGGCTTTCTTATGGGCTTCATGGAAGGGAGAGCTGAGGTGTGATGGCAGGGAGATGCTGGTGTCTATAGTGTACTTTTTTGGATGAAAAAATAGTTTACTATCTGCCATGAACAATTCTATTTTTCTTTGTTTCACCCTCTACCTCCTTCCCCCCCCCTTTTTTTTTTTTTTTTTTTTCAGTAGAAATTATTTCACTGCCTTGGCCTCTGAACAGTTACTCAATATTCTTATAAGGAAGAAAACATGCAGTGCAACATAAAAAAGGACTTTCTTATCTTAAGGAAAATGGCATACTCGGGTATGCTTGCTGCCAGACTGATCTTGCAATAGAGTAGTCCTTTCCAGGAGAGTAAAGAGTGACTGAAATGCCTTTATTGCAGGGAATGGTATGTAACAATAAAACATTCAGTAAAGTTTATACTGCTGCTACCGTAACTGAGACATCATATTTAAATAAAATAGCTCTGCTTTTATGAGTGCATGCTGTGATATGAGTTATCAACAAAAATGAAGAGTTTAACTGGATTTTATTTCTTCTGAAGGATGAAAGCTGTTGGATGGTGTGCTATTAACTGCAAGGGTATTCCAGGTAGCTGATTACTTGAGAGTAAGATGAAGGAGTGGCTGTGGGTGAAGAGGCATTGTGCTGCAGCTTTAGAGAAGCACTTCATGCTTTGAATTACTTGTGTTTCAGCAGTCAAGAAAGAGACATAGTCAAGGTATCCCCATGGCTATTGCCATAAAGGCAAGGCCTTGGCGGTTGTTGAGGTGGGCTTAAATACAGTCAGTGAGGAAAATTGTGCTGCAAATCTCTTAATAGTATCCTACTTGGCTGGCTTTAAAATGTCTCCTTCTGCTCTTTTGTTCCTCTTTTCTGTAGAATAAGTAAATTTCAAAATGGAAACACAGTGAGATTTGAGCTTTGACTCCATGGTGTTGAACATTGGCATTTTAAATCCATGCTAAAGATTTCTGTAATTTTCTTTCAATGCTGCCAACACAACCTTTTCTATTTCACCTCTATTTAAGATAAGTTGTTTTAATTAATACTTGCTCTTTCTAATGAGCCACAAATCTGGTCACTAGGCAGTCAGTAGAGAAATCAGTAGTATTAAGTGATTATGTGCAGATCTTGGTGAACATTAATGGTAGCAATTTCAATAAATCTTTCACTGATAGATAAAAGCTGGCCTGCAGATAATGAGTCTGCCTTCAGGAAAAGCTAAGATATAACAGTCTGAAAAAATCCCAGTTGTCCTAATTATGGCAATTATGTTAATTTAGCCTTTAAGGGACTTGCACTTTACTATTTCAGTTAGCTATGGATGCTAAAAAAAAAAAAAAAAAAAAAGACATCTATGAGATATAGATTCAATCCAGCGTTTTACATAGAAATGATAAAAAGGTCCCTGGGAAAAACAATAGTATGAAGAAATGTAATGTTGGGGGAAATGGGCCCTTTCAGCTACATCTCTCATGCAGTGTCTTAACCAAGGGAAGAAGGATCATATTTGCAGGTAAAGCACTCAAGCCCCTCTATTTAGAGTAGCTGAGAACCTGGCCCATGAGTCCACTGGAGGCCACATCTTCCACTGATTCTATTTTCTGAACCAGTTGTCTTAGCTGCTATCCTATCAAGTGGTGTGGATCTGATACTTAATTGTACTGAATTTCCCTGGCAGGATTATGGCAACCTCAAGGCTATTTCCTTTAAAATCAGTCTATGAACAGACCATTCTTTGCAGTGAAATGTCAAGTCTTTATGAATTCAGAAAGAAAAAGTGTCATAATCCTGTGTGACTCTACTTATTGTGGTGTTTTTTCTGTTCCTTGGATATTTGCTCAGCTAGCTTTGCATACTTTCCAAAACTTTGTTCTCAAACTGAGCAACAGACTCTTTATGTTCACGTTTTTCCTCCACAGGACATAATGAATGTTTGTCTGTGATATATAAACTCATTGGATACCTGACAGGTACTTCACCCACAAATCTTTATCCCCTCAGTGAAAAACACAGATTTATTCTGTAGTTATATAGAAGACTTAAGTGACATGTAGATGTGGTGCTGAGGGTGATGGTTAGTGGTGGATTTGGCAGTGCTAGGTTAACAGTTGGACTTAATGATTTTAAAAGTCTTTTCTGATCCAAAAGATTCAGTGATTCTACGATAGGTAATAATGCCCTAGAGAAGTGTAAAGACAACGCCCCTAAAACAAAAGCAGTTACTTGTGTGTGCAGTGAATAGTTCCACAGAGTGGAACCACACTGTGGTTGCGTTTTTGCTACTCACAGAAAACATCATTCATTACTCACAGATTGTTTGTGTTTGTTGGTTTTTTTTTCTTGTTGGTTTGGGATCTTCAGGTTTTTGGGTTTGCCTTTTTTGTTGTTGGTTTGGTTTGGGGTTTTTTTTAGTGTATTGTGACCGGTTTAGGCTGTGCCTTTAAGAAAGAGACAGTTGCTGAAAGACTCTGGCTGAATGTTTTTGATATTTGAATGAAAACATGATATTCTAAACTAATTTCATTGGTAGATTGGTAGAATGCAACTTTTAAGTTTTAGCTAAGTCTGCTCAGTCTGTTCTTCTCTGTTCCTGTGGGTCGGTCTGGCTTCTCTCTCTCTGAAGCAACAGCTTGCTGGGCAGGAGCGACCTTGAATTAACAAAGCTAACCAGATAAGAAAACTAATTCTTGCATATGCTTTGAGCTAACAGAATTCTTCTCCTTAATTGCCTTTCTCTCTCTCTCTAACCCTTTTTGGGGAAAAAGGGGAGGTAGGGAGGGAGAGGGGTGGTACAGAGGGGAATTCCCCTGGCTGGGGGTCTTCTGTATTACGTTCATTGCTGTATATTTCTGTATGTATTGTAAATACTGTATATTTTTGTACATATTCATTGCATTCAATTTTTGCTTGTAAATATAGCTTGTTTCATCTGCTTCTCCAGCTGAGTTAGCTGTGGTATCTTTGTGTGTGTGTGTGAACTTTCTCACCCTACCACATGGATGTAGTGTTTAACCTGGGCAAACAGCTGTCTTTCATGTATTAAGCTCACATAAGATACTCTCTGCATATTAAAAGTTGGAAATTGCTAGTGTATTATTGCTCAGAATCACAGTAGATAGGTACTGCCTTGGCACCTAGGGGTGCAGAATTCAGTGGCTGTAAAGAATGGTATGCTATTGAAAAGTGAAATCTAGTTATCTGTATCTCAGCTAAGAGATTCCTGATCTAAGGCTCATTTCTGGATGTCATGACTGGATAGTGTGTTGTATCTGACCCTGTATATGAAATTAGTTTCTTGTTATGGGAATGGCAAAAACAAACAAAAGAAGTTAAAATGTCTTTGTCTCAGATATATTGAAAGCCAGGTGATGTTTGGGGTTCATGCTGTAAAGGAATTTGGTCTCAGACTGATTCTGTTGCTTTCAGAAACAAAATTTCTGGAGGTAGGAAGTTTGAGGGTACTGACCTTAAAGAAGACAGTGCATTGTGTCTGCAGTGCAATATTAAATAAATAGAAAGTAAGCCCAACTGTTGAGTTAACACCACCGTGACCATTAAACCATGTCCTGTAGCACCATGTTTTTTCAACACCTCTAGGGACAGTGATTTTGATTTGAGTCACACTGTTTTCATAGTGGGGACAGGAGTTATTTAGTCCTGCAGGAGGGAGGGAGCTTAAACTACAGCTGGGGCTCAGATGCATGCTTGCTGCAGGAAGGCAGCAAGGAAGCTTTGTGCAGTAACTGAGTAGCTGCACAGCTGTGATGGTAGCAGAGGATGCCATTAATTTAGTTCTCTACCCATACTTCAACCTTCAGCTACCACATCAGGGCCAACGTTGCTTTACATCTCTCTGCATCAAGTGCTGTGTGATTTTTTTTTTTTCTGGCACGCTTCTCCCCAGGCAAACCTACAGCTCCTTTCAGAAGGCTACTCCATCCCAGCCAGCTCCTATCTATCTTAGTCTCTAATCTGTGCTATAAAGCAGGCCCATTTTCCAGGCAGTGTTTACTGAAAACATAGGAGCGTGCCTGGCTCCCTCAGCCTTCCCTCCCTCCCACTCCCTGGCAGGCAGTCGGGCTGTGGAGGTCAGGCTGCAGGACAATCCTAATGCCTTTCAGAGAGCATGGAGTGAAATCACCAGCTTGTAAGACCATTAACCCTGACAGGTTTACAGTTCCTTCCTCTGAGGCTCAGAGAATTCATTATGCTTACAGATAGTGTAAGTGTTTGACAGTAAAGCAAACAGTAACATGATTGAAATCTTCGTTAGAAAGAGAGGTGGTGCAATAAATGGAAGATTTGGGTAGGAGAAGTCAGTGCAAGATTAAGGCTTTCATTGAGAACAGTAATTTAAAAATGAAACTTCTGAAAAGGCAGGGAAGAGATAATGAAAAAGGTCAAAACCAAATAATAAGGGATAATTATGAGGTTGATGTAACTCACATATGGCACTGGAGAGCTGGGGGGAAAAAAAGGAACTGGATCTTGCTGCAATGCTTACTACTAAGAAATGTTCAAATCTTTCATGAAAAAGCACATTTCAAATGGCAACTTCTTTTTACTTGCTGCAGTAGGTTAATTATGTCTAGGATCCATCCATTCTGTAGTTAGACTCCTATCTCTGTAGGGCTGCACTGAGTTCTGGAAAAAACAAACTATCTGAAACTGCCTGCAGTAGCATTTTTGTTTATATTTGCTGACAGCTGGGATTGTGACAAGATAATCTGGGACTTTGCTGGAATAAAGTATTTCTAGATTTCTCTGCAATTTGTTTTGAACTAATCTACCCATTCCTATCCATCTCGACAGATGCTAGGGGTGAGAAGAGATATATTTGTTTTCTCCTTACTGCTTAATCAGACCATCAGATGGTCTGACATGTCCCAAATGGCACCCATCATCAGCACATGTCATGCTGACTGTATTTGGCCACTTTTTTCTTGCCTGGGACTTAAAGGGAGTGGGCTGCATGATTATTTTTTTTTTTTTTTTTTTCTTGGTAAGAGCTCCCTTTCTTGCCTGGTGTTGGCACTGAAGCTCCATGGGCTGTTGGAACAGTATTGAAATGAGGCTGTATTCAGCCTGTGACATGTAGTCATTCATGTTTTAAAAGAGAGACTTTTAGGAGCCTAGCCTACTCTTGTTAAAGCCAGTGGGCATCCCTGCATGTCAGTGGAAGTGAGATAAGATTTCAAGTCTCATCTTGTATGCTACATACTTTACTATGTGTCCAGAAATTCCAGTCATCTACACTCATGATTAGAGATTATGATAGCTGTTTGAATTTTTAGTCAAATAAGACAAATCCATCTCTGTTCTCTCTAGTTACATATTTATTCAGTAATGAACTTTAAAGTCCACAAACTCATTATTTGTTTCTTTAAATGTTTGACATAGAGGTTAGGAGTGGTGATCTCCAATGGAGATGAGCATTCACAAGAGGGGTCATCTCAGTGCCAGGGTGGCCAGGAGCCCCTCCATAGTCATACATAAATGCCAAGGCTGTTTGGCTGTACAGACCCATCTGAAGTCTGGTATTTTACTATCCTTAGGCACTAACAGGATATTTCTGCATACAGTAGTGTGTGTGTGTTTGCCCAGGCAGCCAAGAAGGCCAATGGCATCCTGGCTTGCATCAGGAACAGTGTGGCCAGCAGGAGCAGGGAGGTCATTCTCCCCCTGTACACTGCACTGGTTAGGCCACACCTTGAGTACTGTGTCCAGTTCTGGGCCCCTCAGTTTAGGAAGGATGTTGACTTGCTGGAACGTGTCCAGAGAAGGGCAACAAAGCTGGTGAGGGGTTTGGAACACAAGCCCTATGAGGAAAGGCTGAGGGAGCTGGGGTTGCTTAGCCTGGAGAAGAGGAGACTGAGGGGTGACCTTATTGCTCTCTACAACTACCTGAAGGGAGGTTGTAGCCAGGCAGAGGTTGGCCTCTTCTCCCAGGCAGCCAGCACCAGAACAAGAGGACACAGTCTCAGGCTGCGCCAGGGCAGGTTTAGGCTGGATGTTAGGAAGAAGTTCTACACGGAGAGAGTGATTGCCCATTGGAATCGGCTACCCGTGGAGGTGGTGGAGTCACCTTCACTGGAGGTGTTCAGGAGAAGACTTGATGGGGTGCTTGGCTGTATGGTCTAGTTGTTGGGTGGGTTGGATTGTTTGATGGGTTGGACGCGATGATCTTGAAGGTCTCTTCCAACCTGGTGTATTGTATTGTATTGTACTTTCTGTCCAATGTTTCTGGCAACAAATGAGGAGATGATGCTTAGGATCTTATTTTCTATTAGCAGTTCAGCACATGGAAGAATACCTGTTCTAAAAAAAAAAAAAAAAAAAAAAAAGAAAGTGTTCAACTGTGGCCTGTCACAACTTTATTCCTCTGTGCTGTGTTTCTTGGATGGCAGTGTGAATATAGACACTGTCTGAGTTTCAGGTCAAAACCTCCCCAGTCAGTGAGTATCACAGCTTTTAGGCACGCCTTTGGCAACAAGGAAAAGAAAGTACCCTGCCTTTCTGCCTGACTAAAGGAAAAATCTGATTTGATTTGCTGTAGATGTTAAGAAAAGGCGCAGAGGAGTCTGAGTGACAGCCACAATGAAAGTTGGTATGAAACTTTACAATATGGTCACTTGTAGTTGAGAGAAATTGAAATAAATAAGGATAAACATTTATATCAGAACAATTAAGAAGCCTGGTTTATGTACTGATTTATTACAAAAGGGGCATTCAGAAGCAATATTGAGAAAAAGCATAATTTAAGGATGTAATTATCTACAAAACAAGATCACCAGTCTGGCAATTAGTTGGCATTAGTTGGCAAATGTTTTCTAATTAAGTACAAGAGATTTATTCCATGAATTCATTTTTAATGCATTATATAGTAGAAACTTATGAAATACAGCTTAATAGCTTGTTTCTTTCTTGATAGGAGTTATGATAAGAAATGCCAAGATCTTTGATGTGTAGTGTTTTTATCCTCCCTATGGGGTATTTCAGAATTAAGAACTTGGGGCAACTATTCTTTCCTTTCTCTATGAAGCATGTTAGAAAACTAAAATGGTAGCCTATCACTTAAAGGACAAAATCTCTAGAATTTATTTCATTCCTATTAATCTGTGCCTGTGTGGAATTCTGTTAGACCCCGCTTCTGTGCCCCTAGCTTACAAGTAGTAAGAGTTGGATTTCTTTTCTTCTCTGAAATCAGTTCACTTGGGAAGAGTAACACTCATCCGATGGAGAACCTGAAGCCAAGTTGCATGATATGCTGATGTTGATGCATGTGTAACATTTATTTGTGCAGGTAGGTGAGGAAGAGTGAAAAAGATTTCCATTTCCTTGAATGGTGCATTACATTGAGGATACTCAGACCCTTTTTAATTTTTTTTAATGTGTTTTATTGTTCAGTTTGTATTTTCCCCTGAGATATGCATTATTTCAATTTCAAGCTTTCAGATGAACTCCAAGGAGAGAGTGCAGTTATTTTAGAGAAATAAAAAAGACAGAAGAATTTGCTTTATATCTTTGCCATCCAAAATGGTACTTAAAAAAAAAAAAAAAAAAAGAAAGAATCAAACTGTGAAAAATACTGATAATAGATTCTTTGCTCTGTAATTCAGAGGTAAAAGATAATCCTTCTGGCAACCAGAAACCTATTTCAGCATCCTCTGAAGTGTGTCACAGGCAAGTCTGCAAAGACATTTCATAATGTGACTGATAAAAATCAGGTCACATTGAACTGATCTGCAAACATGCAAACACAGATGGAACTTGTGTTTGTCATTGTGCATGAGTATGAGGGCTGGAGTGCCTCACCTATGAAGACAGGCTGAATGAACTGGGGCTGTTCTGCCTGGGGAAGAAAAGAATCTGGGGAGATCGTAGAGCTACTTTTCAATATTTGAAGGGGACCTACAGGAAGATTGCAGAGGGGCTGTTTTGAAGGGCCTGTGGTGATGGGATGAGGGGCAATGGTTTGAAACTGGAGCAGGGCAGATTTATGTTGGACAGAGGAAAAAGCTCTTCACAATGAGAATGGTGAAATAATGGAAGAGGCTGCCCAGGAATGTAGTTGAGGCCCCTTCCCTGTAGACATTCAGGGTGAGACTTGATGTGTTGCTGGGCAGCCTGATCTAGTTGGTGTCCTTGATGACTGCCAGGGGTTGCAAAGATGACCTTTGAGAGTCCCAACCCAAAGCGATGTGTGATTTTTATCTAGATTTGAGAGACGCTCAAAGAGCAATTTGCAAGAATTTTATTGTAATGTAAGATAAGTTTTTCTCATTAACTGTTTTTCAATTGTCCTTTTATTTTGGCTCTCTTTTGTTCTTTCAGTACATGGAAATGAATGAGATACTAGCAAAAACGTTTCTGACTCACCAATACAGCTATTAAATGACAGAGCAGCAAGTAACATTTCCACCTTTAAGGGTTTAGACTTTCTAAAGGTAAGGGTACAAGAGATGGTGTAGCAATTGTTTGACTTCTTTTCTCACTGTCAGTGCCTCATTCTAGAATCTCTATGCTCTTACTGGCTGCTGATTAACTTATTCAGCAGTTATGTGAAAGTCTGCAAACAAAGATTTTCTCTGAGTATGAACAAAGTCATCAGTAACATAGGAGTGGACAGGATGGTGATGGGAGATGATTTCTCCATTCAAACAGCAATTCCAGTCTCCCACAGCTTGCATTTGATCATCCCTAATGTCTTGAAGTTGCCAACCATTCCACCTTAGATACATGGTGACTTTTCACATTTGTGCTAATGGCACCTTGGATGTTAGTCTCCTTTCTCAACTGTATGCATGTAGATGTTGTTGGCAGTGCTTCCTCTTTGGTAGGACACAATAAGCTTTCACAGGAAAGATAAGAAGGATCATAAGGAAATATGACAAAGCAGAGCAATAAATGAATGAAAAAGAACATCTACCTAAGCTTTTGAAGCCTGAAAGTAGCATAGTCTACATTTTCTCTCGGTGGCACCCTCATGGAGGGCCCTATCAACCATGTCATGGAATGTGTGACTGAAATTGAAGGCTCTGCCATCACCAAGAGTGACCCAGAAATGGGCTGGTTTTTACAGAGTATTTTTGGCATGTAATAAAATGCAGGATAATTAGGATGCAGTTCTGCCCATTGGATAATGGCCAGTTAAACTTTGCACAGGAGAGTAAGTGCTTCTCCCTGTGTGTGGTGGTGCTGTGAGTTATGGAAAGAGGAACCCTGGGATGGAAGAAGCATCTTAAGCACTGCGTCTGTTGTGAACTTGGAAGCAGGGCTGGCTTATAGGGGCAGGAAATCTTTCCCCTGCTTTTACAGCATCTTGCATAAATCCTGCCTATGTCTTCAGCCCTGGGATCAAATTCAGCTGCTAAGTTTTCAAAAAAGATAGTAGCTAAGTGCCCCTGTTGAAGTCAGATCTGAGATGCTAAATATGTCTGTCAAAATTTTCCTGGAAGAATGCAAATTTACAGTAAATGCAGCACTGAAAGTAGAAATATTAGTTTCTGATACATTTCTGCACAGGTCAGCAGATAAAGCAGATACATTATGCAAGCCTGGCAGCAGAGATAGTCTGTCTCAGAGACACTTTATTAATTTTCCACGAATATAAATCAAGGTGATGTCATGTTGAATAAAGAATAAAATTCTTTTGCTCTCATTTCCAGCAGACCCTTAGTAATCATTATAGTAAAAGAACTGTAAAGGAATTAGCTTCTTGACCTAGTATTCACCAACAATAGATCCTGCTAACAGTGGGAAATAGTCTTAATGAGCAGTTTGCAAGAGAGAGAATTATAAATTTTCATTATAGACAGATTTTGTAAGATTTTTAACTTTCAGGCTTTAAGTAGGAAGACTGGCATGAGGAGTTATAATGCCTAAAAGAAATAGAGGCCTTGGTGTTGAGTTTCTTCTGATTGGCATGGCATATTTCACCTGTGTGTATTTCAAGGGATGCTTTCTCCTACAAGATCAAGGTGACCCTTATAAACACCATATTGCTAGTAAGGGAAGATGATTGTTTCTGCTTTACTTGATGGGAAATTAGAAATGTAGGACTTTGTGCTCGGAAATACCACAGTGCATTTGGCTTCCTGAATTGGAAGGAAACCCATACTGCAAGAAAAAATTCAGGGAATGACTGGAGCAGAAACAATGACTTAACTAAATCACTTAAACCAGCATTCCTCTTTCATGTTAGAGCAAAATGATGCTACAACTTGAGCTAGAACAAATTGATGCTTAATAAGGCCAGAAGTCATCTCTTTCAGCTAATTCCTGTTGAGCTTCCCCAGCTATGAAACACTTCTTAGAGAGAGTTTAGCAGTTTTACTGTTCTCTGAGGCATGAAAAAAATCTTAAGTTTGCTATACTAGAGTCAAAGAAGCTTAAACCTTGATATACTGGGATGCAGGAAGGGACCAAGCAAGCTTTATGTTCCAGTGTCCTGCTGACCAATCCACAGAGGACTCTGCTTTGGACTCTGAGAAGTGCATTGCCAAGCCTCCTGCCCGTACAATTAGCATCACGTTATCTGTGCCCAGCTGTAAGGTTAAGAGCAGAAAGCAAAAAGCTGTGGATACAGAGGAAAATGGCAGGATAGTTTAAGTAACCTTTGAGGGTGAGCTTCTGGCATTCCTGATTTTGACAAGGAAGAGTATGTTTGTGTGGGGGAGAAGATCTCCTTTAGATTTTTCAAGCTTCAGGTGCTGGATTTAAGGAATACATTTTGGTGGCCTATTATAGTTGCCTTAACAGCTCTAAGGAAAGTTGTGACTTGAATCTAACTTAATTAGAAATGTTAGCACAAAGTGATTAGTGATTGATACAAGTAGATTAGGTTGATGAGTCAAGTTCTACTCTGAACCATGCAGGTAACCTTAATTATGTCATTGACATAGTCTGGCTTTTCACTTATGTAACAGGCCAAAGTCTCCACTATGTGATCTCTAGTTATTGCAGAAATGATCATGCAGCTCCAATATGAACAGACTCTGACATAAACACTAATCAGTTCACCACTGTATTAATACTGCCATTGTAGGGCTATTTCCACTGTCACTCTGAATATTTCTCATTAGATCTTGAATATTTTATCTACAGATTTTTCAAAGCGGCAAGGCTTTTGGAATAAATGTCTGTTTTTGCTGGACCAGATTCTGTACTCATCTACACAATATAACACCACGGACAAGCAAAAATCAGTGGGAATGACACAACATACTTGTTTGTATAACTGCTGACAGCGGAACACTGACCAGCCTGACTTTATGGTGTTTAATGTGTAGTCTCTTAGCCCATCACCAAGTCTGTCTCATCATCATGGTTGTCAAAGTTGGACAATTTTACTCTCTGTGAAGCTTAAACCTTCCCACATTTTGGGGAGGGCATTAGTGACTTGAAATACTTTTCCAAAAGCTGCAAGAAAACAATTCAAATGCATGGCTTTTCTGGTGCTGATTGTCTTCAACAGCTCTGAGATCTAGGCGATCTTGGGGCTGAAGCCTCTTTTGTTGTCTGAGTGGGGGAGAGTGAGGACAAGGAAGGAATATCTGACATACTCCAGAATTATTCTTTCCATTTGATTTTTCATTCTAGAAAGAGCAAAGAAACTATAACCTGGCCAGGCTGCATCATTAAACTTGTTTCAATTTAGTGCATTTATGTCTAGAAAGAATCACAAATAAGAGATACACTTTTTTTCCTGGCCAATATTCTTTCATCCTGAAACCTAAGAAATTAACAGTTATGTCACCTGCTAGGATTCATCTTCCATAGTCGTTAACCATTATTTTCATAGATGCAACTGCAAAAGCGTTGCAAGGAGCAGGATGTAGCCAAAGGTAAAAATGGCATCTGGACCATTAACACTGAATGCATTTGTAATTTGCATGCAGACTTAGCATGTGCAGCCTTTACTCTTGGTATGGTTTTGATTAATAGTACACTTTTTTTGTGTGTGTGTGTTTCTCAGGAGCATGGATCCATTGCATGTAATGAGGTTTGAACAGTATCATGGTACTGAAAAGACTAACCTAGCACACACTTGTAATCTATCTGCTATGGACACAATGGTATTAAAGTTACAGGATTAACGGTGTTTTGATTGCTGCATTTGCAATGTTAATACTTTTCCCCCATTTATTCTGGGATATGATGTACAGAACTCTGAATTAGTTCTGAAAAGTGGGGAAAAGCTTAATATAGAGTTTGAGTTTTTTCATTTACTCGGGTTTGTTTGCCAGTCCTTGCAACAAATGAAAGGTTTTGAATTGCTTTCCATTTGTTTTCATTTTCTACTTACCGTGGAAAGAGTTATCAAACACTGTGGTGGAGTAGGAAGGTTCCCCCACACACACACAAAAAGAATTCCACAGCTAACTCAGCCGGAGAAGCAGATGAAAGCTGTATTTTACAAGCAGATATGGAATGCAATGAATATGTACAAAAATATACAATATTTACAATATATACAGAAGTATACAGCAAAGTATGTAATATAGGAAACCTTTCCCCAACCCCCCTGCGGCCAGGGGGGTTCAGCCTGCCCCTCCCTTCTCCCTCCCTACCTCCCCTTTTTCCCCAAAGGGTTAGAGAGAAAGAGAAAGGAAGGTAATTAAAAGGGTGAAAACTTGTTAAAGCTCAAAGCGGATGCAAAAGTTAGTTTTCTCTTATCTGGTTAGCAAGAATCGTAGAGAGAAACGAGCCAGCTCACAGTACAGGGGGAAGAAGAAGACGACTGACTGCCCCCCGACTGAAAGACTAAACAAAAACCTACAGCTGGGTTCCACCAATGAAATTGGATTAGCATATCGTTGTTTTCATTCATATACCAAAAACATTCGGCCAGAGTGTTCAGAAAGTGTCCTTCTCTTAAAGGCACAGCCTAAACCGGTCACAAACACATTCCCACAGATAATCACAGAATATATCTGGTTGGAAGAGACCTTCAAGATCATCTGGTCTAACCTTTGGCTGAGGACCGAAGGGTCAACACTAAATCATGCTCCTAAGCATCACGTCCACACAGCTTTAAACACCTCCAGGGATGGTGACTCCACCACTGGACAAACTATTTCAATGTTTGAGAACCCTTTCAGTGAAGAAATATTTCCTAATATCCAGCCTAAATTTCCCTTGGAGCAGCTTGTAACCACTTCCTCTAGTCCTGTTTCTTGACACCAAAGAGAAGAGGCTGGCCCCCTCCTCACTTTGTTCCATTCAGGTAGTTGTAGAGAGTGAAGGGACGTCCCTAAGCCTCTTCTTCTAATGAGCTGCTGTAAATGTGAAGAAAAGTACAAAAAATATATTTTGATTTCTTCATTCATAATTGAGAACTTTTCTCAACTTTCATTGTAAAATTTAAGATTAAAAAACATTGAGATTAATTATGAAGAGTTATCATTTGTAGTGTAAAACTAGAACCTCTTTCAGTAACTCCAGTCATCAGTTGCTATTGCAAAATACCTTAGCAAGTTAAGAAGGGTTAGTAGCTGGACCAAGGCCATCTGAGCAAAGCACTGCTTGAGAGGTTGCAGTTATAGAATCCATAATCATGAATAACATTTTTTATGATTAATGAAAATTGGTTAATGAGTAACTGGCAAAGAACAGTTCACACCTCTGTATTGTAGTTACTTGGCTGTAAGAGGCTTCAGTGAAATCACATGGCTATCATGTTTTATTTGTATAACCTTGTCTGATTTACTAAAAATCATTGGAGTGTTTTTACAAGTTTGTTTCTTTTTCTTTTTTTTTTTTTCTTAAGAAGCTGACTCACTCTGAATCCATGTGTACACAGACAGCCTCTGATGTGCATGCCCTGTTTAGGGAAAGGTTCAGAAAGAATGGCACTGCATGTTTCTCTGAGGGTAAATGGCAGCAAACTCAGGCCTTTAGTGTCATGCTGCCCAGAACAAAATTTTCTGATATATATTCATATATATATATTCATTTACAAATTGAGTGGTGTTTCTAGGTGTTGTCTCGAGGTTATGGTATAAAAGATTCACAGTATCACAGTAGCGCCATGTCGCCAAGGTTGGAAGAGACCTCGAAGATCGAGTCCCACCTGTCACCACAGACCCCATGACTAGACCATGGCACCAAGTGCCATTTCCAGTCCCCTCTTGAACATCTCCAGGGACGGTGACTCCATCACCTCCCGGGCAGCCCATTCCAATGGTGAATCACTCTCTCGGTGAAGAACTTTCTCCTCGCCTCAAGCCTAAACTTCCCCTGTTGCAGCTTGAGACTGTGTCCCCTTGTTCTGGTGCTGGTTGCTAGAGAGAAGAGGCCAACCCCTTCCTGGCTACAACCACCCTTCAGGTAGTTGTAGAGAGCAATGAGGTCGCCCCTGAGCCTCCTCTTCTCCAGGCTAAACAACCCCAGCTCCCTCAGCCTCTCCTCATAGGGCTTGTGCTCAAGGCTTCTCACCAGCCTTGTTGCCCTTCTCTGGACACGTTCAAGTGTCTCAATGCCCTTCTTAAACTGAGTGTCCCAGAACTGGACACAGTACTCAAGGTGTGGCCTAACCAAAGCAGAGAACAGGGGCACAATGACCTCCCTGCTCCTGCTGGCCACACCATTCCTAATGCAGGCCAGGATGTCATTGGCCTTCTTGGCCACCTGGGCACACTGCTGGCTCATGTTCAGGTGGCTGTTAATCAACAGCCCCAGGTCCCTCTCTGTCCGGCCACTCTCCAGCCACTCCGACCCCAGCCTGTAGCTCTTCATGGGGTTGTTGTGGCCAAAGTGCGTCACCCGGCACTTGGACTTGTTGAATGTCATCCTGTTGGACTCCGCCCAGCTGTCCAGTTGGTCGAGGTCCCTCTGCAGGGCCCTCCTACCCTCTAACTGACCAACATCTGCTCCCAACTTGGTGTCATCTGCAAATTTGCTGATGACTGTCTCAATCCCCTCATCCAGATCGTCAATGAAGACATTGAAGAGGATGGGGCCCAGCACTGATCCCTGGGGGGACACCACTGGTGACTGGCCTCCAGCTGTAGGTGGCACCATTGACCACCACTCTCTGGGCCTGGCCCTCCAGCCAGTTCCCAACCCAGTGCAGAGTGCTGCTGCCCAAGCCACGAGCTGACAGCTTGGCCAGCAGTTTGCTGTGTGGGATGGTGTCAAAGGCCTTGCTGAAGTCCAGGTAGACCACATCCACAGGCCTCCCCACATCCACCAGGCGGGTCCCCTGATCATAGAAGGAGATCAAGTTGGAGAGGCAGGACCTGCCCTTCCTAAATCCGTGCTGGCTGGACCTGAGCCCTTGGCCATCCTGCAGGTGCGCAGTTATTGCTGCCAGAATAATCTGCTCCATCATTTTCCCTGGCACTGAGGTCAGGCTGACCGGCCTATAGTTTCCAGGTTCCTCCATCCATCCCTTCTTGTGGATGGGGACCACATTGGCCAGTTTCCAGTCATCTGGGACCTCATCGGTGAGCCAGGACTGGAGGAAAATGATGGAGAGGGGCTTGGCCAGCTCATCTGCCAGCTCTCTCAGGACCTTAGGGTGGATCCCATCCAGCCCCATGGACTTGTGAGTGGCCAAGTGGCTCAGCAGGTCCCGAACTAATTCCTCATGGATAGCCAGGACATTACACTGATCCCTGACCCCATCACCCAGCTCAGGAGGCCACTTGTTCTGAACTCCTCCTGCCTTGCTGTAAAAAATTGAGGCAAAGAAGGTGTTCAGGACCTCAGCCTTTTCCTCGTCTTCAGTCACCGTGTTCCCCTCCAGGTCCAATAGGGAGTGGAGGTTCTTCTTGCCCTTCTTTTTGGCATTGACATATTTGTAAAAATGCTTTTTATTGTCTTTCACTGAGGTGGCCAGCCTCAGCTCCAGCTGGGCCTTTGCCTCTCTAATTTTTTTTCCTACATAATCTAACAACTTCCTTAAACGTACCTTGAGAAGCCTTCCCCTCCTTCCAAAGGTGATACAGCCTCTTTTTTCCCCTTAGTTCCTCCAGGAGCTGCTTGCTCATCCAGGCCGGTCGCCTTCCCCGCCGGCTCATCTTTCAGCAGATGAGAACCACCAGTTCCTGTGCCTTCAAGAGCTCCTGTTTGGAATAGGTTCAACCATCCTGGATCCCTTGGTTCTTGAGGGCTGATACCCAGGGAACTTTGCAAATAATTTTCTTAAACAGGCTGAAGTTCGCCCTCCGGAAGTCCAAGGTGAAGGTTCTGTTGGTGCTTCTCCCTAGCTCCCTGCATATTGAAAACTTCACCATCTCATGGTCGCTGCACCCCAGGCAGCCTCCCACAGTCACGTCTCCCACCAGCCCTTCTCTATTAGAGAACAGCAGGTCAAGCAGAGCTTGACCCCTGGTAGGCTCACTCAACAGCTGCATCAGGAAGTTGTCCTCCATGTGGTCCAAGAATCTTCTGGACTGCCTCCTCTCTGCTGAGTTAAGTTCCCAGCAGATATCTGGCAGGTTAAAGGCAGGTTCAAGGCAGTATTGCTGTAAATTGTGATTTAGAAATTGAGCATCACTGCTGAAGCAGCATCGAAGGATGTCTTCCTATAGACTGTCAGTCTGATACGTGCTTGTGCGTTTTGATTCGGAATGTGTGGTTGAAATGCTGCAGAGCAATGTGTTGACAGCTTTTGTCAAGGACTGCTGCAAAAGCAAATGCTTCTGATGGTTTGCTCAGTAAATTTTGTTCTGGCCATTTATTTACTCTTATTTATTAATTTGTTGCTGGTATCAGTTTGCTGATTTACCGCTTTAATGTGTACAAGTCCTCTAGATCACCTTACCTTCAAAAGTCTTCAGTAGTTCAAGATCATGGTAACCCAGCAGCGCTGCAGTTGCAACTTACAAAGCATAGAATCACATTCTCACCTATTTATGGATTCAGCTGCCCTGCATTTTGACTATAAATGAATTCCACCAACAGTGGATTTCCCCAGCTGTTTCTATCTGCATCAAAGCCAATGCTAAAAAAGAAAGGGGGAAGTAATTAAACAGATCTACTCTATAAAGATCAACTCAGTGAGGAAGTACTTTTTAAGTTCTCACTGCAATAGTTAGACACAATACTTAAAGATATAGTACAAAAGAGCATTAAAAAAAGTAAATCTTTGGTTTACTAACTGGAAGAGAAAGCTAATATTCTAAACGGGTTTGGCAGACCTGTCAATGTCCTAATTTCACTCTTTTTGCCTGACCTCTCATTGTTCTTCCCCTTCTCCAAACATGTTAGAGGACTGAAATTATAGCCAAGGACTCCAAGCCTGTAAAATAATAGACTTGCTTTTTATTTTGTAGTTTTGTTAACAGTATATTTTTATCAGTATGTTTTATAAAAAAAATACATCTAGTTACATGGGATTTAATGGAGAAGTCAAGCTTGAATGATCTCCCAGTTGTAGTCCAACATTCACAGAAACTGATACCCCACTTCTTTTAGCCCAAATGTACCCTGGCTTATACTAAGGATAAATTCTATTGGTATAGAATGGCCTGAAATGCACCCTGTATGCATGATGTATCTTTTCTATTTACAGGCAGATGAACATGTATCATGGTAGACTGCAAAATCTATCACTGATCATCTTACTGTGGAGTTTTTTTCTTTCTATCTTCCTTCCTTGTAATTTACTGTCATTTCTTGCTAGACCATATCTTTAATGTCTTGCACAGTCATCAGAACTGGACCTTTTAAAGTGTGAAGTATTACCATGCTATTGCTTCCATATAAACTGATACTAATATTTAAAGTGATTGAGAACAGACAAGTAGAACTGGAAATACATGGCAGTGTGTTAAAGTGCTCTGTGTCATTAAGTAATGACATCCTCTATACAATAAGTATTTTTCTTTTATACAGACTAGAAAGTTTATTAAGAGCCTCATGTCACCTACAGTCATGGGTACAGAAGTATGTGTTTTTCCAGTTAGGGATGAACCCAGAAATGTAGATGTAACCCCAGAAATTAATGCAGAAGTTTCACTAGAAAAGATAACTCTGTAAAACAGTACCTCCTTATTTCATACTTCTGTTTCATTGTCAAGAGTTCATATCTATTTAGGTGAGAAAACAACTTATTACTTCAAAAGTGTTATTCAAAGGAACAGTGTGTGGAGGTGAGCTGGACAGAGTGTTTACCTATTCATCACACAATTTTTAGCTCCAGTCTGAATTTCTTAATCTTTGCAGGCATCTGAAAGTCATAAATAAAAATTGAAACCTCAAATCTCCCAAGAAACTGGAGCAGCAGCAGAGCTAACACTGTGAGGAGCAGCAAAACACTTTTAGTATTCAAAAGACACTTAGATGGTGATTGGTATTTGCAGTGGTCAGACTCCCATAACACATGTTAAACTGTGCAGCCACTCCTCAACCACGCAGAACAATCACATGTTATTAAAGGGTTACTACCTGAGGTACAATAATATTAGCTGGTATCAGCAAAAAATTATTTACCTGCTTTAGACAAGCAAAGAGAAACTACAGCAGGCACAGTGGCGTAATTATGTTAAGGTCTTTGTAATGTTTTTGTTAACCTAGAATCTAATTTATTGACCCTTTTCCACCAGTATATTTAAGCTTTTGAGGTAACAATTTAGGCAAATAATAACAATTTTTTAATGATCAAATACAAAGGATTTTCTTTAGCACTGACATTAGTAAACCAGGAGCAGTTTGGTTTTAGAGGGAAATGTGGCAAAATCAGTTTAACATAGTTTAAATGTAGTTTAAAATTAGCTTTCTATTGGCTCCTGTTTCCTGTTCTAGAAATGAGAGGAGATAAAGCGAAAGGGAACTGGTATTCTAGCATTTGTATTCATCTGGGATATTTTGTGTGCAGTCATACAGACCTTAAAACATTCAAGTAAAAAGAAATAACAAAAACAAGTATTATTTATTATTCTAGGAGCTGCAGTTGTCCCTATCTTTCATTTGATAAATACTGTTCATAATAAACTTTTACATTTAGGGAGAACCTGCAGGACAGAAGAAAACTCAAAGATAACTTGGAGAATAACGAACTTAGAGATTGCACACAAATTCATGTAAACACCAAGCTGGACTAGTCTAGTTCTTATCAGAAAATACCTGTTTCAGGCTGGGGAACGCAGTATCTCCTGGAGAGATAGGAACTTAATTACCGAGCAGGCACAATTAACAAGTCCTGCATTTTCCATCTCTCAGGAAATCAATTGCCAAAGTGTTGAAACTGAGAAACTGAAAATTCTGCTTACTCTAAGTGTCATGAGAACTGAAGAGTTCCTGCTAACACTGCTCTTTCTGTGACATCTCACCATTGTTTCTAAAGCCCAGGCTATTCTCTGCTGCTCTACTCATGTGGGCAAAGATGAAAGACTTGTGAATAGAACTGGGTATAGCTAAAAGACTGGCTCCCAAGTAAACCAGAGTAAAACTAATTTACCTGGTATATTTGTAATTTGCACTGAATTCATTACACAGACTAATGAAGATGTGTCTTCATATGATTTCTCCTAGGAATGACTTCATAAAGCAGTTTGGAAGCTAGGCATAAAGAAGGGTAGAAAATAAATGCTTAATTCAGCATGGAAAATTATTCTGTGTATAGAGATTTGTGTGGTAATTTTTTCTTTGTAGACTGGCATGTACAGGCTGCTTGTCATCTTTGTTATACTCTAATCTTAGAATATTTTTTCATAAATCTGAAGCACAAATGATTTGGTCATCAGGTGGATACATCCTTCTGTGTAGCCTAAAGTGTAAAATAAGAGACACAAGGAGGATTCCTTTTATAATTGGAGTCCCCAGTGAGTTTAATATACTGACCTCAGGTATTTCTTCCATTGCAGGAGATAAACTGTATGTGCATAAAGGGTTATTTTGATCAGTAAAGTGTTTTTAAAGGAGCCTGTACTTAATGGCACTTTCAGTCCTTGATTATTACTTCCACAGCTGCATGAATTCCTCTTCCTTCTCAGAAATATGGTCAAAGCTTTACATTGTGGGCTCTGAGGATAGAAAGGCTGTGATTATCATCTGCAATAGTGCAGCTTTATTTAAGATATTTGTTAATGATTCATTTAAGACCCATTATCCCACTTAAACAATGCTATTCTACCTTTTGGAGAGGTCCCCACAGGTAGTGTGCTGTGGTTCTGCTGCAAGGCACATATATTAGCAGAAGTGCTTGGAGCTCTTAGGTAAAGTACTGAGCTGTAAAGAGTTTCTGTCCAGTGTGTGTAGGGCAGCTTGATCCTAAGAGAGGTTGTCCAAGATAGGCATTAGTAACATAAAGTAGGAGATCTACTAGGAGAAGAAAAGGCGTGCTTAAAGGACATCTCTGGTGTTCCTCATGTTGCCCTAGAGCAAGATGGTCCAGTGACTGTGCTAGTGGCTCTACATTTATGAAGACTGTGGCACATGCGGAGGGAGTTCCCTAAGGCCTTACAGACATTGAGCATATTCTGTTGTGAGTGCTATAACAGAGCTCTGAAGGACAGGAATCAGCAGTGCTGAGCTGCTGTTCTTACTGCCATTCTGTGAAAGCTAGCAGCAGGACCGAGGCTGTGTGCTTATTTACCGAAGCATTTGTCATACATTGTTTATACTTATTGCCACAGGTAGAATTTTAAATCAGAAGCCAGATGCATGACTTCAGATCTTACTTGAATTCACACTAGACACCCAGTCTTACAGCAGAAATATACCCTATTGCAAGGAAACCCAGTACTTCAGGGGGACTCTCCGTTATGTATGGGGTTAACAGGAACAGAGCAAGCTTTATTTATGTGTAGCACAGGAATTGCCAGAGCAGCAGAAATATTGTTTTCTTTCAATGATTAATGTGCTCAATAAAAGTGTAGCATCTGCTGCCAGCTTTCATTAACAAATAAATGAAAAACAAACCCTCGTGCTAGGCAGTGTATCTGGGGACAGCTTAAACAGGACTGAGCTGCTTTAGACTTCAGCTCTTTTCTTCAGCACAACAGTGTGGAGCACTTTCTTGTTTATAGGATAAACACATGGGATTGAAGTGATCTGTGTAGCACACAGGCGCAGTTGCCAACCCATAACATTCTGCAGAATGCAAAAATTCCATAGCTACTCCCTTGGGAGTCATAGGCTACAATTTTCTTGCATGTTGGTTTCAGTGTAAATAACAGTTAAATCAGCAGAACAGACAAGCTGGCAGTAAAACTTTATTCAAAGTCTTAGTTCATTTTCCTTCTTTCATAACATAAATTCAGCAGACTCAGAGATCAGTCCTTGTATTAATTTAGGAGATGTGGTATTTTACACCACGTTAGTATGAGTAATGCATGCAAAATGTAAGACTATACATAGGTGCTTATTTGGTTACTTTTTAAGCTGCCTCTCAAAAAAGTAGACTGAAATCCAATAAATAGCTTTAATGTGGGCTTTATTTTCTGTGGAAACAAGGTTTATTTGACCATGATGTCTTCCTCTTACACATTCTGTTTTTGTGATTTCTGAAGCATGTTGGCCAGTTCCACCCTCTGTGACTAGGAGATAAAGGGAAGAAGGGTTTACATACAACTGTCTCAGGACAGGAGAAGGTTACAGTGCCTACCTATAGACATCTGAAAATCCACACCTCCGAGAACCCCTGTGAGTATGCCATCCTCACAGAAGTGAGTCCATGAAATTTTAGGAAGCTGATTTTTCTCAGCTCTGGTACTGCTAGCACTAATTTCTTTCTTGGAAACTTGAGACTGAGACTCTCAGACTGGCCATGACTTTGACAAGAAGTTAATTGAATCATTCCCAGGATGGGTACTGGCTGGACTATTTTTTTTACAGTTTACAGATCTTTCAGGAATTATTTATTTTTTTTAACATAAAAAGTGTTCTTTCAAACAAATAAGCAGAGACTATTTCCAGTAACAATATGGCTGTCCTTCAGAGTCATGGAAGCCTAGCAATTTCCAGAGCCATCTGCTTGTGTATTGGTAAAATAGAAATTATTTATTCATAATGGAAACGCATCCCAGAATGGCAAAACCATTTCATCACTAAAACCAAAAGATACAAATCTGTCATGACCTGAGTGAGGTAATGGAGCAATCCCTGCAGAGTCTGATGAGGGACAAGGACAGCTTAGGGTATTTGTTTCAAACCCTGATGAGTACTCTACGTTTAATGGCAGTACAGAGAAACTAGCTGCACCTTCAACTGTACCTCTGTGAGCTATGCTGAAACCAAGGAAACCTTTTCCCTATAAATGCTAGACTGGAGACCAATTCATCTGCACTGCTGTTCCCATAAAATCAGCCTCTCCCAATTATCCTCTTTGTGAAGAGCAAAATATTTCCAGATAGAATAAGCTAGATTTCAACAACCACAAAAGCTAAGCTAACGTGCATCACAAAATGTGTGCACACCAAAGAGATGGAATTGGATTTACAGGTTTCCTGTACTTTGGTGCTTAGTCCAAACTTGATACTCATGTAGCTTCTGCAGTCACACATGGAAGAAAATTTCATGTTACTGAAAACAAAACCTAGTCCTTAGTCATATAACTATCATCAGCATGCAAACATGATTATTTGCTAATGAGCAGACATCTCGCTGTATTTAATTGCATCACACTTTTCAATCTTATATTCTTTCATGGTGATTATGCTCTTCTCTGTTATGAGTCATCAGACTCTTCAGGTGTGTACAGTGTATGCTCTGCAGAATGATGCAGGTGTGGCAAAGGACAGGGCAGTTCAAGTAAAAGGAAATTGAAATGTATTTTCAAAGAGAATGTACAAATACCTTAGTGTTTGATTTCCAGGGTGGTGATTAATTGCAACTGTAAGATAAGAACATACAGGACAAATGAGAGCAATAGCCGTTTGTTATACCATGTAATAGGTTCATCTCTGGTTTAAGCTGGCTTTTGGTGGTATAAACCAGGGAGCAGGGACTCTGGCAGTCCCAGAGAAGAAAAAGCCTGAATTCCCTCTCTCTGGTGAATTGTGTGGCCTGGCAAGCTCTATGCAGAGGACACTGATTTTCTAGCATTCTGAGGCCATTAAAAATGTTACCCATAGTAGATATAACGGTGAAAATTATAGTATGGCCTGCCTACATGAGCATAAGATCATATCCATGCTGAAGCTGATCCTACTCCTTTACTTGTGTTTGCTTGTGCTGGCAAACAGATCTTGGCTCACATATGCAATCACAGTTCAGGAAATACAGTGACCATACCTAAATCCTGAACTCAAATGCCAGCAATGTGATCTGCAGGCTGAGGAGGTGTAGTGAGTCAGCAGAATTTTTCCAGTTTATACTTGAGCTAGGCTGAAGAGCAAAAGAAAATTGGAGCTTTTACCTCTTTCCCTTGAATTTATAAAATCATTGTATGCTTTGGTGCAACTTGCAGTTCCATCTTAGAGCTGTAAAAGTTGTTGTGTTCCAGGTCATAAATTAAGGTGAGATGGCAGTGCTGTGTGATGAGGCTTGCACAATACCCACACAGCTTGTATCTGGCTCAGGGCTTTACTATTAATTCTTCACTTTCAAGAAGACAAAACTCACATCCTGTTCTTTGCTCTCTGGAGGACATCTATTACATGCCACAAGCAGAAATCTCTTTCTAGACAGAATAAAATTCCTTGAGATGTAGTGCAGGGAAGCAAGATCATCTCTGAAATGAGGTTATGTGTTTGCCTGTTTTCCAGTAGTGTGGGGCACTGGGTAATGAAATTAGTTCCTAGCCTGAACGTTCCTGCTGTTATCTAACTCTCACTGTACTTCATGTCAATTATTAACATGAGCAATGATAGAAATCTTAAAACATGTTAAGAAACAGGACTCTTACAGAATTTTTGTTAATCTCTATTATTTTGTGATCTTTATTGTGGAGACTGCCTTTCTCCATCTCTTTTCCAATGTGCTCTCAGAACTGAGGTGTTTTGGGTTCATATATTGCTTTTAGTGTTTGGAGAATGGGGTGCTAAAAGGGTTTACTATTTCACTTTCCAGACAAATATCTTGTTCATCATATATAAGCCTTCTGTTTATGAGTTAATTTTACCTAATAATACCACATGCACAAAAAAAAACACCAAAAAACCAACAACAAAAACCTAAGCAAAACCCCCAAAAGACAGTAGACACAACTAAGTGACTTAGTTGAACTCTTAGATCAAAACCATTTATATATATATTAGGGAAGTCATTGAATAGCTGCATTGAGTGTGAAAAGCCTTTTAAGTTTGGCTCACAAAATGTATCTTCAGTTAATTTCAGACCCAGTGACGATGCTTTGCTTTTTCTCAGTTTAATAAATAATGCAGTATAAAACCTGCTAACTGCTAGCAAAGTGAGCACTCCAGTTATGTAAAGGGTTCAGGGGAGGGAACTGTAGGGCACAGATCAATGTGTAGTCTAGGCACTTGGTATGAAGTATGAATACAAGGGCTGATCTGGCTGCTTTCTGCTTCAAATGGAGGTTTAAAACAGTGTGTACTGATCAGAAAGTACTAGGGATTCTCCAGCTGAATGTGTGTGCTCAGCCCCAGGAAACACTAGTCTCGGTATAATGTGTGTTGGGATGGGGAAAAATGTGACTGGAGATGTCTTTCTGCTGGATCTTTTCAGAGAATATAATTTTAAGCTTTACTATCTGGCAAATGTGACAGCAGATTTCCATCTGCTTTGACCTTCTCTGGGTTTGGGTCTTGGGGAACAAATGCAGGGAGCCATAGCTTGCCTCTTAACAGCATTGCTGTGCCTGTCATCATCCAACAGAAAATGCTTGTGTTCTGAAGAGTTCAGGGAGGGAAAGAAGTATAGGCCTAAACTCATGCTATGATGGTGTCTCAACAAGGTAGGTGATGTCATCCAGTACTGGGTAATCCCATCCCAGTGGTTTTTTTTACTGCCATAATGTAACTGCGTGTGTGCAAATGGCACCCTATGTGTCCCCTTTCTGTGCGCAATTGAATATTGCGAGGTACCTGGGACAATGAAATACAGAGATCAGCTAGAGAAAAAACATACCAGAAGATTTGACAGCTGAAGTTTCCCCAGCTTCATGGATCCATACCAGGAGAGCTGTTCCTGCCTTGGAGGTGTAAGCTAGTGATTTACTCTGAAGAGTCGCAGTCTGTTACTTTTTCTGTTTTGCTTTCTCAAATGGAAAAAAAAGCTGCCAGGACTAATTCATAGTTGTGAGTGTACTCATCCCTCTGCAAGAAAACAGATCTCTGAATCAGGATTCTGTGAGAAGTCAGCTAAATGTCAGCAAAGCTGTAGGTTGCATTTGTTTAGGCCATACATTAGAAGAAGCAGTCCTTTGCATTTCAGGTCAAATGTTTTCTCAGAAACAAACCCAAAACTGGAAAAAACCAAACCAAACCAAAAAAACCAAACAACAGGCAAACCAAAACAAACAAATTAACCTGCAAAGAAAACAGGAAGAAGTAAGTTTTATTTTACAATGTATTACCACTGGGAGAGAGAGATGATGTTGAGAGGCAACAGTTATAAAAGGGCTGTTACAAATTTTCTCCCTAATACACAGGTTTTATGATGAAATTAATGGCACCAATGTGAAGAATAACTCCAGAGGGCATTCTCTTGGAATGAGAGAGACGTTATTTTAGAAAATTCAACTGAGACAAGAAATTATCATATGTGAAGTACTGTGAATACTATGAGTGATGTACCAGTGTGAAAGCCCTTAGCTGACCTTGGACAGATCACTGTGAGAACTATGGCAGATGAACTACTTCAGCGAGCTGAGAAGTAAACTGTTAAGATGCATGAGTATTACATTGTGGTATGATCTTGTAGTTGTGATATCAGTTATCTAGTATCAGGGTGGATGTTATCTCCTTTTTAAAATGAGGAGCCTGAGACACAGTGTTATTTATCTTGAACTGTTGCACAGAAATGGTAGAGTTGGAGGTTGTTCCTGTAGATCATGCTCAAGTTTATTCCTCCTCCAGTTCCCCAGACACATGCTAATGTTGCCACCCCAAACCCAACAGTGCTATAAGAGGCATGTGTGGAGACATGATCAATTTCCAAAAGATTTAGAGAAGTATTAAGGCCAGTGACTTAAAGATTATTCACCCAGTATATAGTTATTATCTATAATCTGCATTCCAGGAAGGAGATGAAAATGGGAACAGGCAGAGAGAATTGCTACCTAATTGAGTAAGGAATTGGAGGGGTTTTTCACAGCATAAAAGATAGAAACATGTTTAATTAAGCAAAGCAGAGGCAGTGTAGAGGCTAACAGATAATGCTGACACAACAACCAAGAGACACTTGTCCAAGAATAAACCTGGAGTGGAATTTTTATGTAAGAACAGTTAGAAGAAATTCTGAAATAGTCTTCCTAAAGTACTGGGAGGGAAAAATCATCTGCTTTTAACAGGGAGCATAATACTTTTATGAAAGGATGGAACGATGGACTGCCATAAAAGGCAACTGTATTCTGTTGCTCATGAGATCACCTTGCAGTAAGTGTTCTTAGAATCCTAAATTTCTATGTACTGTTTGAAACAATGAACAGAATTACCACTGCTCAAAGGAAAGAGTTTCATTCTCACTGAATGAGGCTGTTCCTTGCGCTAGATGTAGTGCTGTTACAATTTTGAAGAGGTATTGGTTAAGCAAGAGCTGGTGCAGAGGGCTCTGCTGAAGTAGCTGCTCCAGCATAAGGCATGTGTATCTGTAAACTACAACCTTGCATCATCTGCTGCTGAAAGTCATGTGGTCCTATATGGAGAGCACCAAACCAGGTGAGCTAATGATATTGCCACTTTTATTTTTTGGTTGCTTACAACAACCTTAATTTTCTACTGTCGTTAGAATCTGCTGTTAGTGATTCTTGAAATACCATGCTGCCCTCTGGAGTTTGCATAATGTAGGGTTTGGGGTGTTGTGTTGTGGTTTTTTTTTCAGTCACTGAAAAGAAAATGATATTTTAGTTAAAACTCTTTTCTTTTCTTCTCTTCTCTTCTTTTTTTTTTTTTTTTTTTTTTTTTTTTTTTTTGTATGGAAATAAGCAGATTAGGCATGAGCATTCCAAAGCCATCTCCGTGGTCTGGATGTTATAAAAGGAACTGGGCATGCAAGTCATTGAAAATGTCTTTGTCATAATTTCTCTATATTAACCTCTCAAAAGTTCTAGAGGGTCAGGTGCAAAAGTGCCAGGTCCTGGCAAGATTTCTTAGTTGCAAACATTCTATTTAGATTTGAACACTGAGATAATTTTGCAGCAATAGGAGGAATTCTAATACTCTGGCATTGTCCAACAGGCTAGCATGAGTTTGATCCCCCCACTACAGTCGCTGATACACCTTATGCTGCAGAGATCTGCCTGCCTGAGAGTTTCCTCCAGCTCTGGTGTCTCCTTTGGACTGATTGCCTGGGAGAACTGGATGTGTCTATAGTGGCAAAATGAGGAACACAAGTGCTTAGAACAAGCATTTGTAAAGCACATGCAAAATTTAAGCACAGAGGAGGATGGTCATGTGACAGAAATTGACTCTCATAGTTTGGATATTCTTAACATCAAAAAAAGAGGAAAGTTACTGGAGTGACTCTGTGTAATGGTCTCTCCTAAATGAATTGTTTAGCATGAGACCAGATGGACAATGGTGGGAATAGAGTTAGGTGAAGTAGGTTGCCTAATTGCTCTTTTTTCATTCATTACTCTGGGAATCATTTTATAGTACAGTGTGTTCATCAGAGACAAACAGACTGGAACAAAGTGTTTTGCAGTGTGCCCAGGCAGCCAAGAAGGCCAATGGCATCCTGGCTTGCATCAGGAACAGTGTGGCCAGCAGGAGCAGGGAGGTCATTCTCCCCCTGTACACTGCACTGGTTAGGCCACACCTTGAGTACTGTGTCCAGTTCTGGGCCCCTCAGTTTAGGAAGGATGTTGACTTGCTGGAACGTGTCCAGAGAAGGGCAACAAAGCTGGTGAGGGGTTTGGAACACAAGCCCTATGAGGAAAGGCTGAGGGAGCTGGGGTTGCTTAGCCTGGAGAAGAGGAGACTGAGGGGTGACCTTATTGCTCTCTACAACTCCCTGAAGGGAGGTTGTAGCCAGGAGGGGGTTGGCCTCTTCTCCCAGGCAGCCAGCACCAGAACAAGAGGACACAGTCTCAGGCTGCGCCAGGGCAGGTTTAGGCTGGATGTTAGGAAGAAGTTCTACACGGAGAGAGTGATTGCCCATTGGAATCGGCTACCCGTGGAGGTGGTGGAGTCACCTTCACTGGAGGTGTTCAGGAGAAGACTTGATGGGGTGCTTGGCTGTATGGTCTAGTTGTTGGGTGGGTTGGATTGTTTGATGGGTTGGACGCGATGATCTTGAAGGTCTCTTCCAACCTGGTGTATTGTATTGTATTGTATTGTAAAGGAGGTCAGAGCTGCTTAGGTCCCATGCGTTTCTGTGCCACTGTAAGGCTTGGATTTGACAGGATATGAGAAGACATTTTAGCCATCTGTCTTCTCCCCTTCTGCTCCACAGTGTCTGTGCCATTTAATGGGATTCCCAGGGAAGATGAAGTAGAGATGTGCCAAGAGTGATTTCTAGTGGCAGAAAGCATGGCAGAGCTTCTACTGCTTTGAGTGAGAGGCAAGGGTTTCCATTTGTCCATCTAGTTGTAAACTATTTGCTGCCAATCCCTAAGGCTTCCTTCCACAGCTCAGCTGTGCTGAACTAGGAGTCAATGAAGTGTTTGGTAAAGTTGTTCCATGCTTGGCAGAGAGCACTTTGTGGGCGATGAGGGTGAGGCTGAATGGCAGTTGTAAGAGCACTGTCAAAATGAGCACTAGCCTTTGCACCAGAAATTTCCATTCCAGCTGCTCAAACAAGGGTTGTGGCTTCCTGTAGTGCATCCCAGCCTGCCTGTCTTGATTAGAACTAGTGATTGCTCTTCACTGAGCAAATGTCCATGGAATGACTAATGCCAGCGAACCTCAAAACCATCCCTATTACAGGGAGTAGGATTACTAAATATAGGAGAAGTATGTGTTCTTAATATCACATAAAAGGAAAACCAATGCCCTTTTCTGGTATATTCTAAAAATCCTGAAAAATAAGCAATGGTCTGTGTGTTTGTTTTTTTCAAGAACAGGTATAAATGCTTCTTAGCCAGTCTTTTTGTATGCAAAATTCCCAGGCCCTCAGTACTGTACTTCCTCATATATATTTTCAACTATTCTTGTCTTTGTAGTGATTTGCACATATAATGAATAAATAAGTTCAAAATGAACTAGCAGTGTTTATAGCTGACTTCGAAAAAGAACTTCCTTTTTCACAGTGTGCCTGGTTGAAAGCCAAATATTTACGTTCACTTTTAAATGATCAAATGCTTATTTTCAGATCAGGATATACTTGATAAGGTCAGCAACCATGCAAATAAAACAACAAACCAATGTTACCCAAAGAAGCTCGAGAGCTTGACAGGGTTTTATTTTAAGTATGGAATAAGGTATTTAGGAATAATTTGCAAAGCAGGACTGCTGACACAAACCACATCAATTTCTTCTTGACAATTTATCCTATTTCCTGACACTGTTATTTTTCTCAAACCTTATTTTTATGTGGAGAGAGCTTAACCAAGTACAGTCTTTCCTTTCCCTAATGCAAAATAGGGACACCTTGTTCCTCAAGGCAGTATCTCTTCAGCAGCTTTCCTGCCTGACAGAGCATGTCTTTTCTCTTGCATTTCCTAGAGCCCTGCACACTGAGAATACTGACATATGTCCTCATGCCTTAGGATACTGATGCATAGTTATATCAAGATAAATATTGGACAGAGGGAAGATTTATGTTCATCTGCCTCTTATGTCTCTTGTGATGTTGCTCTCCTATATCACCTTTTTTAAAGGTCTGTTTCTGGAGAGGGAACTAATAAATAAGATTAGGTTGGAAAAGGTGAGCCTGCTCTGCCAGGAGGATTGGACTCGATCATCTTTCAAGGTGCCTTCTAACCCCTAACATTCTGTGATTGAGTTCAGCCATTGACCTAGTATTGCCAGGTCATCACTAAACCATGTCCCTCAGCACCACCTAGCTTTTAAACCTTTCCAGGGATGCGCATTCCACTGCTTCCCTGGACAGCCTGTTCCAGGGCTTTACAACCCTTTTGGGGAAGAAATTTTTCATCGACTTTTCATTGCTAACTTCCATCTACACCTTATTTCCCTGAATTAGTGTGTTATAGCCTTAAGACAGGAAAGCTCAAGTTTTTGTATGCAGTAGAAATATGCATCAGTAAACAAAAGCAGCAGCTGTGACCTCAGCATCTATAACCTGTTCCGTTTTTCGTATTACTCTTAAAACTGAAATGATAGGTAACATTCATCTTGATGACTAGGCCCAGTTCATTTTGCCTGAAGCCATATGACCCTGAACATCAACACTGTCTGATTTCAGGCTAAACAAGGTTGGTCTGGATCAGTACTTAACTGTGAAGAAACAGGAAACAACCTTCAGTAACAATGCTTACTGCTGGCAGAGAGGACATGTGACCATTCAGCAAGGACACAATTTTTTCCTGAGTTGGTGCTGAACAAGGCGGGAGGCAAAATGTTGTTATTTCAAATGCTGGCCAAGGTGCAATTTCATCAACACCTCATGTAATCATTTTTATTCAACATTATAAATAAGATCTTTCTGTCTAGCCTTGCATTTCTATATCCAAACTAGAAAAAAATTATTCCAATATGGTATGTAAAGGGTTATTACATTATTAAGGAGTAACAAGATGTTTCTGTTACTCGTTGCTTCTGCTACTTGTTGCTTCTGAAGTGGCACAACTCTAACCTTTCCAGATATCCAGACAGATTTAAGTTCTCATGGTTTATATGTAGACCTGGAACCTCCACTTTTCAGACCGCTGAAAAAAAAAAAAAAAGTTATAAAAAAAGATGTGCATAGCAAATAGAAAGTATTGTATGTTCCCCTCAAGCTGTTATGAGCATCTTTCTAGTGAAGTAATTAAGGAAGTACCTTGACCACATGCAACAGTTAGGAAGAACCAAAAGACACAGTCCTAAAAGGTCTTTGTCAGAGAGAAGTTACTGAGATTTTGAATAGAGAATTTGCCTTCTGGCTTCTAATTCATTCCTGCTGCACTGAGGCGTGAGAGGAGTAGTTGTGAGTTTCCATACAGTAAATATCCCCTATAAAAACTGAGAAATTTTAAGTGTTGCTTTACTGAAAATGACTATCTATTTTACTTCCTTATTAACCAGATCTTCATGATGTGCATATACACTTTCAGCTTCTTACTTCTGATGAAGAAAAAGGATTAAGGAAATGTTGCTTTTAAAAATAGGGCTCCTGGTCCAAGTTAGGTAAAAATTAGGCCGCTGGACTAATTTTCCATTACATCAACAGAATTTATGAGATTCTAGATTGTGACACACAAGAAGAGGTGATGGGATCATTGCAGCCTGCAAATTGCTCCTGGTGTTGGCAGTGTGAGGATTAGAAAGATTTCCTTTGAACAGACAGTCCAAAAGACTAGAAATTAAAGGGGAAAACAGTCTGAGATATGACCATAACAGTTTAAGCACTAATGGTTTAGGTGCTAACAAACCTGATGCCTTTTCAGAATCTTAAAGAAATGCTGAATATTTTTATCTCTTTCCTTCTATTTGACTCTCCATACAGTTTTCCCTCTGTGATTATGAGTCAGCCTTGGCTCAAGTCTCCTGAAGGACATGTAGTGGTCCTTAACTAAACAAATAGAGATGGCAATCTAACCATAATTTTAAGTAAGCATTTGCAGTCATATAGATAATCCACCACACAACTTGGCATATTCAGGATGTGGACAAAATAGAACCCACTTAAATTAAGAGGAGATCATCCATTAAAATCTTTCTGCACTAGAAAGTTGTTCAAGTTCCGTTATAAGTAAGATTTAATGTTTTATATTCAGGAAAACATGTTTTCAGTATTAGATCATAAGGAAATACCATCTGTACGTGCCCTCCTGAAGGTCATGAGGGAGAAAAGACTTTTAGGTTGTTTTGGTAACAAGCGTATTACCAACAATGACAAAATAGGACAGGTTGAACTTATAAACATTACATCAGACTTGTTGCTAGAGATAACATGTTTGCTAAACTTCTCAGAATGAGCTGATACCACAAGTCATCTCCCTGTGATCAGTACTAGCATGATTTCCTGCTAAGACTGGCTAGGAGACTGGTATATTATCACTTGCCCAAAATATTGAACTTATAAAGTGAAGACATCTTTATTTTGTGTAAATAAGCACAAGCATTTTCTCCTGGAAGGACAAAAAGGTTGCTAGAAAATACACATAAAGGAAAATACCAGTATGCTAATCATAAAGACAACTGAAGCTAATGTGCTTTTTAAGGAAATCTTATTACATGGATAAGTGCAAGACTTATACCTTTCTGTCTTTTCAAACAGTATAATGTTTATATTTTGAATTCAGCAACAAAGGCTTTTGGTTATTAAATAGGTTCTTTTATCATGCTACAGGATGTATCTTAGATTGTGGAATTTTAAAGCACACTAGGCAGTATTCTGAAATAGCATAGAAATTTGTTCAGGTTTTGCTGTCTGCTGCTCATTATCTTCTCAGAGACTACATCATGTTGCGGAAGTTCCCGAAAGCTAGGGAGAACACCAATCTTGCAGTAAAAAAAATTGTTCCTAATATCCAGTCTAAACCTCCCCTGGTGCTACTTGAGGCCCTTTCTTGTTCTACTGCTTTTTCCTTGGGAGAAGAGGCTGGCCTCTGTCTCACTTCAACCTCCTTTCAGGGGTTATAGAGAGCAATGAGGTCTCCTCTCAGACTCCTTTTCTCCAGGCTGAACAACCCCAGTTCTCTCAGCTGCTCCTGCACAGAAAGATGGGGAAACCTTACCATCTTACCAATAAGAATATTTCTTAAGCAGAAATCTAGGCATCTTGTCCTGAGTTCATAGCCAAACTTGTCTGTGCATTGCTCTGAGCCACATGTTATCATAAAGGACCACACAGCCATAAATCTTCAATGTTTTTACATATTGATACTGCATATGTGGCAATGAACGTTGCACTTATCTGGCTCCTGATATGATTGGAAATCTTTTCTTCTTCTGTTTCAGAACACAATGAAGTAATACAACAGTTGGTCAGTAAATCCATTGGGTAGAAAGGCTTTACTACTTTGGTCACAACTGCATGTACTTGTGCATTGTTATATTAAAAAACAAAAAGGCATTGCTGGCCCTGCAAAGAGGACATTCTTCTTCTCCTCAGGTTCCTCTGGTTGACTACTTGCTCAAAAAAAGAATAAAAAATGTTTACAAAGGCAGCTGTATGTTACTTCCAAAGGCACTGCTGCTCAGTCTCCATGTTGCTCTCACGGTGCAAATATTCTATTAATCTATTATTCTTACAGATGCAAGTCCTAGCTTGGGTTTGTCAGTCCTTACAAGTATTCATTTCCTTTCATTAAACTTCATGTTCAGAAAATTCATGTTTCAGAAAACACAATATTTACATGTCAAATCCTATCATACTACTCAATCCATTTCTTCTGCTGCTATATATGCATTTAATTCAATATTTGAATTATGGTCAAGCTTATTGTTCCAAGCAATAGTGTTTATTAGACTGGATACACTGCACAAAAGGAAAATAAGGGAAAGAGAATGCTAAACTGCCAAGCCAACAGTGGAGGATAAAAGGACTAGCACTTCTGGGTGACTCCATTTTGGGAGGCCAGTATGTTTCCAAGGCCTCACTTTTGAAAAGGGTCATTGAAGTTTCCCACAGTGCCAAGAAGATCAGACATAATTTGTTACTAATCAGTCTGAAAAAAACATATTCTGCACATGTACAGAACCAGCATCAAGTTCCTTGACTAACTGAGAAGAAACTTACAATCTTCCATTCTCAGGTTGTGGCTTTCTTTTCCTACTTGGTACACTAAGACAAACTGTCTTGGAACGTATGTTCAATACCTTCAGGAAATGCCTCCCACACTAATACAATGAGAGATTAATACAGAGAGATTTTTGCCATTTGGTGTTAAAAATAGGCTTCAACATCTAGGAAGAGGAAGAAAAAATATTTTTCAGTTATCTAGCAATGGATTCATTCTCTTAGTGAAAAATTAGACTAAAAAATGAAATGAATGAACAGCCAGCAGATGGGGATCTGTATTTCTGTAAACAAAAATCAACTTCTTATTTCTAGGTACATGAAGATTGAAGAGAATTTTCAGCTACCTGTCTTATGCATCACTAAGATGTAGAAGTAAGTAAAACCAACTTAATTACACACGCATCATCATGCATTAGAAAACATTTATTATCTAGACAAAAAATATTCATAGTTCTTCCTTAATTTTAAGTGTTTACTAGAAATTTCTTATTCTGTCCTCCCAGTGGCTTTGCTATATCTCAGGATTACAAGTAGTAAGAAAGTATTTTCTTGCCTCCCCCCAACTTCCCATCCTTCCCATGACTACGTAGTAGATTTAAAGCACAAATTAAAATGTCTTAAGAGTATCTTGCATTTGGAATATTATGAAATAATTCAACTAAAATCACTTAAAAATAACCTTCCTGGCCTGTACCATAAACTCACATTCACAATTCTTCTTGTAAACTCACATCCACAATTCTTGTTGAAATAACTTTTCCATAGATTCAGCCAGTAAGCCATACTGAAATGCCATTTGATCACCTGTGTCACTGCATGCTGCTATCCCAAGAAACGGGTCTTTCTCAGAGTGAGCTTAGTGGATCTCTGCTCTGGGATTTATACAATGCAATAAAAAATGACCAAAAAAAAAGGGGGGGCAAAAATGCAAATATATTTTAAAATATAATATTAGCATTGTCAACATGAAAGACTTTATTTACTGCACAGAAATAAAAATATTCAGAATAGTGCAATTTGTTTCGGGGAATGCACCAAAAAGTTTCAACAACTAACACTCAGTGTTTCTTTGCAAAATAGCCCTTTGCATGATGCTGAGACTGGAATGGCTTTTGCCACGGGTATCTACATTCCTGTAAAAGAAGGTCATTAGAGTCTATTGTGGCTGCTTCTTTTGGATTGCCTGTCTCTGTCTTTACACGAGTCAAACAATAAATAAAGGCAGTCTGTTAATAGAGACTAGAGGTTAAACTGTTATTTATTGTCACAGTTTATGGAGAGTTTCTGCAGAGACTGTTACTGACCTTCTCTGCCTACAAAATAAGAGTCATGTATTTATTTCAGGCAATCCATTTGCAATAAAAAACAAATTACAGTCTTGCTGAAGAGGTACGTGCAAGCATGCAGAAGGTGAGCTACAATGATAAATCCTGGTGAGGAACAGTTGCTGAGTTAGTGCATCACAAATTCACATCATACTATGTCTCAGCATATTGGATGAGAAGGTAGTAGAGAAACAATGGACTTCTTCCCGCACTTTTTGTAGTCTTCTTTCAAGTGTTAGAGTTGAGTATGAGAAAAGTATGTAGCACATGTTCAGTTATTTGAACTTATGTAGTAAAGAGACCTATAAAAGTAAACAAACAAAAATATAGCATTCATTTTCATGTGTTCTTCTAAATAGGAATAGCTGAAGGAAAAGTAACATAACAGTCACTGTTACAGTGCTTTATTCACTTAACAGCGTGCCCTCACATTGGTTTGTGGCAGTACCTCTGCAACACACCCAAAATCAGAACACACCTCAGAAAGAGGCAAGGGTTGCTAAATGCTTGCAGTTATGAAGATGCTTCCTGACTGCATCTAGTATGGAAGCTTCTTGTAGAATAAGGACAAACATCCTAAATTGTGAGGATGTCAGACATCCAGACTAAGCATCTCATAATGCAAAAATGGAGAGAAGAGGGGGAAAAAAATAAACATAAGAGCTCATAAAAATGTAATTTTCTCTTGTATAAAGCAGATAGTCTTTTGCTTCCTCACCCAATCTGCCTTTCAGGCCCACACCTGATTAAATTCTGACCATTTAAGAAATTTTTAAAGCCACTTTCTTCTGGTGCCCTTTCAGAGTGCTTAGCTGTCACTTCACCTGTGGCCACACCACAGTTTTACAGAAGTAAATAAATCGTAATGCCTCTTTGAAGAAGAAATTATTTCTGCCTAAGGCATGTGATCCTTTCTTAACCTGACTTGTCAAAGCTTGTGAGAAGACATTTAGAGAAGGTGGCAAAGAAGTCTTACAGGTAGCTGGATAACTACTGGAGTATAGCTCTATATCACAGCAAGAGCAGAGCAGGGGGTACTTACAGCCAGATATGAAGGAGATTAAAACTGTCTAACATTTCTTCTGCATAATGTCTTTACAAAGGATGACAAAACTGCATCATTCCCTCATTGTCCAGGAAAAAATAATGTGCAGGGCAATGGATGGCTGCTCAGACTAACAGAGGTAAGAAGGGCAGTAATTTTATTTACTGCATCTTCCTTGTTTTGAAAGCAAAACACTTGGATTAAAACATTTTAAATACTTGAAGAAATAAGGTCCTAATTCATTTCCCAGCTGATGTCTGGGCAAGAACCTCTGAAATCTGCTGTGTTTAACAATTAAAGAGGCACTTTGACTAGTTTAATATTCTGATTTGTTCTTCAGAGTAACCCTCACATTTTCAAGTTTGTTAAATAAGACACAAGGAGAGGTGAGTCCTTATCTAGTGTTTTCTTTCAAATATGTTTGCAAAACAATAAATGAAAACTGGCAAAGAAGCACCATAAAGAAAGGAGAAACATGTAGCATAAAAATAAGACAACCATATTTTCAGAATCTTCTGAAGTTTTCAGGAGGACTTTTATCTGGAAATATAATGCTGCTTTAAAGGAGAGTGAGCTAGACCTGAGTGCACTAGCCAGAGATAGCACAAGGTAAGAAAAATGTGAGATGAAACATCACTGCATTGCAATGGTGTGCTCCTCTAGCAACCTTGGTCTACCTAAAACTTTGTGAATTCAATTGTGTTGCCCTCCTTGCAGCACCGGGTCTAGTTTGGAAGCAATGTGTACGTATTGGCAAGGTTTCAGCAGTGAGGCACAACAACCATGCCAAATCTACTACTGACATTTTGTTTGCAAATGGATTGTTATGAAATATGCCTTACTTTTAAATGTTATAAGTGCCTCCCTGAAAAAGCTATCATTTTAATGACTGAAGTTTTGTCGCCCCCCTGCTTAGTCTTGGGAAAGACCAAAATTCCCAAGGCAGTTCTTTTCATGACAGCACACTGGTTCAGATTCGTTCTTACTCTTGTTTTCAGATGCTCCAAAGCAGGATTTTCTGAATATTTCCTAATTTTGTTATTGTTGAATATAGAAAGAGTTTGTTACTTCCTTGCATTTATTATTTTATGTGGAATCCTGTCTCAAAATGCCTTCCAATGTCCTCCACAAATTTCTTGATAGTTCATAATTTATATAAAAATCTCTATTTCTCTCTGAAGTATCCAATCATTTGTGATTAAGCGCATTCCACCTCAAAGGTGTCTCTTAATTTAGTCAAACTGCAAGTCCTCTACCTGACAAGGTAATGACTGGGGACTAACATAAGCTGAAATGTTTTAATGGAAGTGATTACCTTCATCTGAAAGTGATCAGAGTTTCAGCATTGTTGTGGGATGTGTGTGGTTCTGCATTTCGTGTGAAATAGATGAGTTGTACACTAAGTGTTTTCCATGATAATTGGATGTTGAGGGACATTTAGGAAAAGAGTGCCCCTTGCTGGGAGCTTTTTTTAATGGTACTGATTACCTTGGGTTTGAAACTCCATGCGGAGATCAGTTTCTTGTGTAATGACTTCATCCGTGGAGGGAATATTATGTGCAGATTATTGCAGACCATAAGCACTATCTTGCTTATGTCACTGGGTGGTTTTACTACCTGCTGTAGAAAGAGGTAGAGGAGATTGGGAATGGAAGGAAATAGTATTTTCAATGACATTTTGATGTCCCACACACACACAAGCACACGTGTTAGATCTGTCAAAACATACACCTGCAAAACTGAGTCCCAGATGGCAGTATAGGCTTCTGCCCACACTGTGACACAGGAATCCAGACTGCTTGTCTCATCAGCACCCAAACAAGACCATTTTATGCCTGCCAACATGAGATTTAAGAGCTACAGTGAGTTCTTCTCAGCTTGCAAATAACAAACAATAAAGACACTACAGTACAAATGTTTTCTTGAAGTTGTTATTGTATGGGTGATACAGAATCCCCTTTACATGCTGGTTTTGCAGGGAACAGAAAACAGAGGAAAAAAAATCTATGCTAGTGGGTGAAGAATTGAGATGATTCCATGTTTAAGCAAGGAGTAACTTATTGGTTGAAGTATGCTCTTTATATAGCTCCTTTCAGGTGATACCCTTGCTTTAAAGGAGGTTTCACTTTGATTTAAATAGATGCACTGACTTAAAGAGGTTTAAAAAGTATAATTAATTACCTAAAGCTGTTGCAAAGGACAATACTTGCTTCTCATTCTTTCTCGATAAACATCATTGTGAGCATGCTTTGAAGAATGCAGAATGCTGGAATAAGTGGGTGGCCTTTCTTGCATAGGAACATAATCCTGAAAAAATCCTGAAATCCCTGAGAAAATGTAAATCCAAATCAGAGACCCCTTTTGCTTCCTGTGTGAGAGTCAGTGAGGCAGAGTACCATATTCACTATTTCTCGCTCAAAGTCTTACTGCTTGTGAAGCTACCACATCATAGTATTATAGTGAATAGTTCCAGACACAAAGAGCTGAGTCCAAAGTGCTTCCATTTACTGGTCACACCATTAAGGGTTGCACAAATTAACAGGAACAATGGAATTGCCAATTATTAAAGCATCACGTGTCCTGACACGTATTCCTCAGTAGCATGCATCACATTTTATATATACTTACATACAAAATGAAAACTCAGCAAGATAATTTGAAATATGGTCTTCAAACTCTTTTGTTCTGCTGTCCATATTATATCTATATCATAGTTAAATATGGACATTTTTTCCTCAGATATCTTGTACTATTCTGTTATTTCTAGCATGGCTCAGCCTTTCTTTGACCTCAAATGCAGAATCCCATTTACTGGCAGGCTACCACTACTGCTGCAGTAGCTCAGATTGATTCCCTCTGAAAACCAATCAGTGCATTGTGGCTAAGCATATTAAGCAGGTAACTGTTCACTTCAGCAGCTATTCTGAAGTGTCCAGAATGGTTTCCATCTGACTGGTGTACAGAGCTTTATTTAAAGAACCTCTCATCCAGCTTCAGTATCCTGTACTCTGTGGTACTGGTGGCAGACTTGGTCGGCTGAAAAGCTCTCTGGAAAGATATGCGAATCCAGGAGGGACTTAGGCTCTTACAATCAGTTTTCACTTAGACTGAAGTACATTGGCAGGTGGAAGTTCAAATTTCTTCTGCAGCAGCTGTAAGCTCCAACTGTAAGCCAAACCCTAGTGTTCTAACCTTAACACTTAGCCTAACTGCTAACCCTAACTGTGGTGCAGAAAAATGCTGAGTTGTGTCCATTGTTTTTGTACAAGTGTGTTACACTTCCTTCTTCACTTGTCACGTATCCACTTCCTCTCTTTCACTGCAAGCACTTCTAACATAAATATTGACTTTTATTTCTGATAAGTTTTATTTTTATGCTCTGTTCTGTTTATGCTCAAGCTAATGTTCGTGCCTGTCCTAACTCATTGAGCACAATGTCACTATTGTCATGCTGTGAGAAATCTGAGCCAGGACATGCAAATGCATGATGAGGTCATCATCTCTGATGCTAAATAGCTGCCACAAAATGATTACAGCTACTAACTTGCTACCTTATGTCATAATTATTTCAGAGCAATCTCTCTCATATTTGAAAGACTATTAAACTCCACCTGAAATATCGTATTTCATGCATACTCTGATAAAATTCACGTGTGAAATAAGACCTGAAAGAGTTACTTATTCATCAAAAGCTGACTTCAATAAGGGGAGGTCCAGTTCTCTCAACTGTCACTGTAGTCAACAGAAGGGAAAAAGCTTCTTTTTGGCTTATTTGAACAGCCTGAATTACCACCAGCAGATAGATGGTTCTCTGACCAATAATCACTCTGACAGCATAGAGAGAGAGAACCTAGCGTGAACAGCTCTTTTGTCTGCCGCCTTCTTCCTAGAGCCCTTCCCCCTGGAACTGCAGTATCACTGAGTAGGAAGCTAGCACAACATGCTCTTAAGGCATCGATTATCTGACAGCTACTACATACTTGCCATTTTCACATTGGCCCAAATAACCAACCTTTTCAGCCAGGAGCATTGGTGCTCTCAGCTAGTGCATTTTAAGTTGGGAAGGAGGCCTGTAGTGTCTGCTCTGTTGTTGCTCTGGAGTTCTATCATTCTGCTTTCCAGAGATTGTAGTATTCGCTGAGAGTGCATTATGTGGCATTTGTTGACTTTTACAGCACAAATATCATTGCAAAAATTAAGTCTTTTGTGTTTCTCTGGAACGTGTCCAGAGAAGGGCAACAAAGCTGGTGAGGGGTTTGGAACACAAGCCCTATGAGGAAAGGCTGAGGGAGCTGGGGTTGCTTAGCCTGGAGAAGAGGAGACTGAGGGGTGACCTTATTGCTCTCTACAACTCCCTGAAGGGAGGTTGTAGCCAGGAGGGGGTTGGCCTCTTCTCCCAGGCAGCCAGCACCAGAACAAGAGGACACAGTCTCAGGCTGCGCCAGGGCAGGTTTAGGCTGGATGTTAGGAAGAAGTTCTACACGGAGAGAGTGATTGCCCATTGGAATCGGCTACCCGTGGAGGTGGTGGAGTCACCTTCACTGGAGGTGTTCAGGAGAAGACTTGATGGGGTGCTTGGCTGTATGGTCTAGTTGTTGGGTGGGTTGGATTGTTTGATGGGTTGGACGCGATGATCTTGAAGGTCTCTTCCAACCTGGTGTATTGTATTGTATTGTATTGTATTGTATTGTATTGTATTGTGTTGTATTGTATTGTATTGCCTGCTATAAATTCCAATTTCTTTTTATTCCAGACAGCCAAATTTATAAAATGTCTCAGTTACAGGGAAATGCCCCAAATGAACAACTGAGACAGCTTTCATTTTGACTCTTGCTGGCTGTTTCATGAGTTAATCAAACAAAGTCTTCTGATAAAGCAATGAAAGCAATTAAGCCTGTAATTTCAAAAAGATAACAGCATTTCCATGAGCAGATTGTTCATTCCCCCCCAATTTCTATTTTGATTTTCAACTTGACACATGAAAAGTAATGTAGATAATTACAATAGAAACAGCTAGTAGAAGGTGTAATACATACATTGTATCTCTAACCATTACAGTCTGTAGGATTAAATGAACTTAAGTGAAGAAGGGATAACCTGCAGTGTAGCAAATGATAAACCTGATTAACTGATACTGGCATACTTCCTTACTTCTCTCTGCAGTATTTCAGCCTGCCTGCTGTTAGTGCTAAGGAGATATAGGAAGATAAGAGAGCAGTATGTTAAGACATCCATAAAAACTGAGCTATTAAACAATGTCATTTCAGTGATTTTCCAAAAGGCAGTCTGAAATCACTAGTTTTGTAGGATCTGGAGACAATTTCACGGTTCCTTGTGTTATAAACTTCTTTTTTCCAATGCAGATGAGAAAAATCTTACTGAACAGCATTTGGTATGTGAAAGGATATAGAGAAGTATAAGCGAGTGTCTGCAAGGACTAGAAGTATCTATAGGTTTAGAGCTCTAACTAGCTATGTGCTAATGAGTAAAGGTTCCTATCAAACTCCTGAGTAATTTCAATGGTTTTATTATGAATGGGAAAACTATATGAGAATATCTGAAGTAAATTCTATTGTGAAACCCCAAAAAACACGAGGAATTCCTTAATACTTAAAAATATTTTGCTCTGCTCCTGGATACATCTGAGCTTAATTTTAAAAAGCTCTGCAGGACTAGTTGTGGTTATAAATTACATTAACTGCATGGCAAGCAGGATTTCTGCTTTCAGGAGTAGTTCTCATTTTCCATGGTATATAGACCATAAAGAAAGCAAAACTATTTGTGCATCTCTCAAAGTTCCATGAAGAAGGGGATAGGGCTCTGTACAGTGAGGTCCACCTTCCACTCAGGTGCCACTGTGTGTTTTCTTAGCTCTTTGCCTACTGCAGGGAAAGTATTGAAGCAGCTGTTTAGGCAGACTGCCTTGTATTGCCTTCTAGAGTCTGCTGCTGTTCAGTGTCTCCTTACATGAAAACTAGCATCTGAAGTGGGAGGCAATGGTAAAAAAGCAGTTCCTCTATTGTTAGAGCTTTTCATGTGCAAGTTTAATAATTCTCCTATTAGATCCACTTGGAAATTATAGAAGCTAAAACTTTCAAAATAACAGCAAATGGTTGTATTTGCAGGAATGTTTGTGAATACAATTTGTAAATACAATTTCCTTAAAAGTCAAAACTTATTAATGTTTATTAGTTCACTCACTAAAATACTGTCTTTGGGTAGATTATTTTCTGTTTCCTATTAGACCAATTAATTTAAAATATTTTTGCAACAGTAAGATACAAGATGAGATCGTGGTCTTTCTCTTTCACTTCATCTCTGATTATACCAGAAAACAAATTTGAATTCCCTTTAATCTGGAATCCTCTTGTTCAGTGGTTGTGTATTTAGTTGCTCTGAGTTTGCCTGAAATTATAGTCAAAGTCATTTTACTGCAAAGGCGAGGAAGACAGTTGTGTAAAGCAATCTGTGCAGTTTTAGCTGCCTGCAGTTCTTGCTGATTTACATTATAATCCTAAATTCATGACCTAAAATACATTTCTAGCTCTCTTGGTCTTTTTCCCTCCTTAGAGAACTGCATTGGTAGTAATTCTGCCTTTATCTGAGATTCATAAAGGTGGCTGAACAGCTTCTCCTTCCATAACTGAAAGTGTTGTCAGAAAGACTCCAGGGACTCAGAAGCTTCATGTGGTACAGTAGCACACATAGCCAGAGCAGCCACTGATTAAAGAGAGTGGCCATGAGCTCCGACTGTGTAGGTCTTTGAACGCAGTATCACAGTATTGCAAGGTTGGAAGAGACCTCAAAGATCATCGAGTCCAACCTGTAACCACAGACCTCATGACTAGACCATGGCACCAAGAGCCATGTCTGGTCCCCTGTTGAACATCTCCAGGGATGGTGACTCCACCACCCCGCTGGGCAGCACAAACCTGTAGGTTTATTTCACGTGAACATGAAACTGCAGTTCATAAACTGGCATGCTGATATGAAATTGCTAGCAATGCTTATGAGAACATCCCTCACACAGAGATGTAACTTAATAATTTAAATAACTATTTTCAGTTTTTCATTTTGGAATATTACCTGATAATGAAATCCAGAAAGTATTTCAGTTCCAAGTAAATTTGATTGTAGAAATTACATATCTCTTGCTCTCTTTTTTAGCTTCTTAAAGAAAACGCCTTGTACAATCAAGCTCCTACACTGTTGGTCATCTTGCTTGTGAATATCTCAAATTATTGAGGTTTATTTTTAGCAAGGCCTTCCCTTTAAGAACCACCCTGATTGATTCCTCCAGTTAGTTTTGGCAACTCTGTTTATTGGACATACTTTGAATTTCATTTTTCAGGTCATTATAATATTCTGGGTTTGCTTCTGCAGTTGGTTCGTGGAAGAATTTAAACACATATTTTTTAGGATATGGAAGCCCCCCCAGATTTAGAAAGTACGCTTAAATAAAATATTTGAACAGATGTCAATGCGGAACTGCCTCCCATGTCTTGAGAAATTCCCCATTACTCAGTAATTTACTTCCTACTACCCCTCTCCTAGTACCACACAAGCACACTACAGCTGTTTTTCCAAGCAGCCTCTGCAGCAAAGCAGGTGCCTTTTTTCCTTCTTCTAGCTTCCTCTGCTAACCTCTTTCCTGGCAGACATTTAAGCATTCTGTTTTACAGCTTATTGAAGAAAATAACTTCTGCTACTGGCGCAAATGTTTTCAGGAACTTGCTAGGCTGCCATTTCGTACATGCATTTTTTGTACAGCTTACAGGTTCTTTTCTGTATAGGAGATGTATAAAAGCAGTTGGTTGTACATTTTCTTTGTGTACTACTATATTCTGGTATTCTGCCAGCAAATCACCAGCTTCTGGAAATCACAGAGAACTTTTTGCTTAGAGGTGTGCAGAAGGGGCACAGCTAACTTGTTTGCACTGAGGTCTTTGCAAGACCTTAATCTGAAAGACTGTGGTACAGGAATTAGTGCACATGTGAAATGTTTCCTTTCTCATCTTGAGAAAAGCCCCACAATCTATGCAGTGTATCACATTTTCTCTTTGAATCATGATTTAATTCTGCCTTTACAAAAAATGCTCTTCTGGATTGCAATTAAGCCGTCACACATAAATACAGTCAAAACTCTTTATTTTAAAGTTGTTTTGTAAAAGCCTTGAGTATAGAGGAGTAAATAAATAGGAGCTGACTTCTCTGTCCATCTATTCACTGTTCATTCAAGTAATTCCACTCTTTGTGAGGTACTAGGAAGAATTCCTCACTGGTGCCAAACAGCAGGTTCACAATACAGACAAACTCTTAGCAGCAGGAAAAGTGGTTGCAGTAAATTAAATAAAAGTGCTGACAGCCATTCCCTTGCTTGGTATCCCTGGCTTTAAGTACTACAGAACACATACTGGGAAAGAAATGAACAGTTCCCAGCTCCAGGTCATTACTTAGCAGGTTTTTTTGATTTCAACTCCTCTCAGATATGTGGATCTAAGGGCAGCGCTCATGGTTGCAGTTTAAGTCGATAAATCCATGCAGCAAAATGTCTCTCTTGTCTTGCAGGAATTTATGCTCATTATTTGTCATAAATTAGTCTTACTCCATGTGAATTTAAATTGATGATAAAAAGGAATTTCCTGCTTATAAATTAGTTGCTTCAACACGCAATAAGGGCTCCACAGGCAGGGCCTCAAAGGACGAGAGGAAATCATCATTCACCACTCCACTGTTGCCACCTCAGTCTTTTCAATTTCTTCTTCAGGTCTTACTATGCTTGTGGTTACTTTTTACCTTTCACTTCTAAAAGCACAACTTCTTGAGGACTCACAACCTATTGATGTTTCATGTGCAGGAAAATGGACACATCATGGGGCTTTCCTTGCTGAGAGACGTCGAAGGCATCCCCTACACTGGGCCATGTGCTTTTTTCTGTCTGCCTGGGCCGTCTGTCTGCTGTCAGCTAGGGGATACAGTGGAAGTGTCTCGGGATTGGTGCCTTCTAGGGCTGAACTGGAGTGAAACTGACCTGCTGCTGTGGAATAACTATGGTGCAGTCAGGCTGAGGTAATGGCAGGTTCCTCACCTCTTCTGGTACTGGCTGTGCTGCTGCCTTCTGTAAACTCCCACCACTGCCTGTGAGGTACCAGGGTCAGCCCCTAGGTTTAGCTGTGAGCCCTCACTGTACCTACTGGGGATGGGGCAGCCAGGAGGGAAGGCTAGGCAGTGCTATCACCCTAGGAAGCCATCCAGAGCAGATGGGCCATCCCTGCAGGCCACACCTGGAAGGAGGTTCTTGGGCACCAGCTCCAGAGGAGATGTGAGGCTTTTTGTGCCTAAACACCAGGAAAAGGCTGGTGCCAATGGTTCTGACCATTAGCAAGTATACCTGCCCATGAAGCACACCCAAGGAGAGGAGTGTGCTGTCACCATGGCCAGATGAATCTGTGGGGTAGCTGCCATCGCCCCACTACAGTCCATAGGCCTTCCTGTGAGGCACCTTTTCTGACTGCTGCTGGTTCAGGACAGCTTCTGGTAACAGGGGGATCCTCAAGCCATGTGGGGCCTCTCATTGCACATTCCATGAGAGCTGGTGCACTCCTGGGGAGCTGCTTCACCTTGAACAGCACACTGGTCCCACCACCAGCCCCACAGCAGGCTTAGCTCCCACTGCAGGCTGTTTCTGGGGCAGCCTCTTTGGTCTGCCCTTTTAGCTAAGGGCAGGGTCTTTTAAAATTCATTGCACCCTTTCTGAATGCACACAATCAGGATGAAACAACAACCTTCTCTTTTCTTCTCTCCATTTTTAGTGCTGAAACAGCTTTCCAGTCATACACTTAGACTTCCTTGAGGGTGTACTAAAGTGCAAAGAAAGAAGAGAATGGGGGAAGAAGGAGCCCAAGGGTCTGGTATTTAATCACAGCTCTGTTAATGACAGATGTTCAGAACTTGGTATCTTTTGTGTTTCTGCCTTAGATTCCCCCTCCGTAATTTATTGACAGGCACCAATTGCAGTGCCTTTTTAGATCTTGTACAAAATTTTTAATTTCAAAGAATAGAATTTTGGTTGAAGAATTTTTCATCATTGTTACCAATATGTTTATTCACTAGTGGTAATTCTTTGTTTAACTCCTAAACATTTTCTGAAACGTTGTCTCTAAAAGAAAGTAAAATAAGTAGAAAGCAAGATTAGATTCTTTCTCAAGGAGAATTGAAACTCTGTGATCCCTTAGATTCTTCTTTTAAATACCATTGATGAAAGCAAGGCCAAATAATTATGAAACATTAATCTGTGTTTTATATGTGCATGCACATCTATATAAAAACAATCATAATCATTTGAGGTTTGTCCTTTTAGGATCTTTGTCCCTGGCTGATGAGCTCCATGCAAAGTCACTGTCTGAAGGGAAGAGAGACTTGGACAAAGAGCCTTTGTTAAATGTATGTTGATTTGGATTTTTTTGTGGTTTGGTGGGGAGTTTTTTTTTGTTGTTTGTGGGGGAGGGTTGGGTATTTTTTTTCAGTTGTATTTCTCAGTGTGCTGAGGTGTTCTATAATAGCAAGTATTGCTTATGAAGTTCTATATGATTATTAAATAAAGAACTTCTAATTAGGCCAGAAAACATAATCTGTGAAATTTTCTTTAGTATTTTTCCTAAGGGAAAGAAAATCCTAATGGGTAGTATAAATTGAAAGTTTTAGATTACATTTGATTTCAAATGGTTTCTAGTTTTAATTGTCTCACAGTTTTTCTTGTTCTTTGGGGTAAGGTTTTTTTTGTGGTTTTGTTGTTTGCTTAAAATTAAATGCCAAATGGAGATAATAAAATCACCAAAAGAAGCAAAAATACTCTGATTATTAAATAATTACCTATACAGACATAAGTTTTGCTGGGTATTATTACTAGATTCGTTACCAATGCTAATGTCGCTAATGTCTTACACACGTTGATGTCGCAATAGCTCCATCTCGTGGTTGACTGAATATTACTTGAGCTTAATTCTCTGTTCAATTCTCTAGAAAAAGTGAGATGGAAAACAAAAATAAATAAAAAAATTCTGGTGAGGAGAGGAAATTTTAGATGTGATTGACTTCATTGTAGTTGTTTATAAAAAAGAGGTAAACAAAAAATAAAGCCTGATGGTTTGGTAGTTGCCTTCAGTAGCTGCGATTTGCCATGTGTGAGCACACAGGAAGGTTTCATTCAAAATGTGATTTTAGAAAATCAAAGAAAAAAATTCAGAAAGATGATGACTAGCTGGATCACTGAGTTTGAGTCATATGTACATTGCCAGTTATGTTTTCTTTCTGTTTCATACAGGTGTTCCATAATGCTGCTACTGATCAGCAGTTTAACCTTGAAGCTGCAATTAAAACTGTTGAGAAAATGTCCAGTGAGCTGAAGAAACTAAATGGTAACTCTGATTTCATCATTCAGCTAAACAAGATGTTGCTTGAGGCATTGTTTTTAAAAAGCATGCAGCTGATAATGACTTGGTTTTCTGGGTTTTAATGTAAGGAAACAATGCAGTTGTGCTTATGTTGTGAGAAATTAATGAAACACTAGTTACATAGAAAAGGGTTCCTGGTAAAATTCTGGTTAAAATCATTTCATTGTGGAAACACTGTCTCCTAATAGAAATATTGCCAGTATGTAGACTCCAAAGTTTATTGTAGCTGTCTTGAGGTCAACAAAGCAAGACAACCCTTCACATTTTCTAAAGAGCTCACAGATGGACACTTCAGCAAGTGCTGTAGATCAGTTGCCATTCAATTAACATCTACTATTCAATAAATACCATGATGTTACACTGCTCTTTGTCTTTCAGTGGAGAGCCAACTACTGCTTTGTGACCTGATTTTGAACTTCAACCATCCTGTGAAGGCCAAAGATTTAAGAGAAGCTGAAGAAAAATCTTTGTTTGACAGAGTTTGACAGATTAAGTAATGATATCTGTTTTCATGCACCATTTTCCATTAATACTACTTAATCTTGAACTCTAAATGATAGTATTTTTTCCGGCAGCTAGACTATTTTAAACTAAATATGTGTCGTGGAACATTCTATAAGTAGGTTATTGCTTTTGAGAGGGCTTTTTGGCCCAAACTAAGCCCACTAGGGCTGGAAAGATTGATATCATTAATGAGAAAGGTCAGAAAAATTACATTTTCCATGTGGATATCTCCTATTAAACAAAAACAATGGAACAGCAACAAAAGATTTTAAATTATTTCATCTCAAGTCATTGGTCTCATCTCATTTGTGCTCTGGCAGATGGGATAAGAAACAGACAGTAAAGTAGGATCTGCAACTTGTCATTTAGTCTGCCTTCCTCATTCTAAAAGTATTGTTGAAGAAGGAGGACAAAGAGCAAATTGCTTCCGGGAAACCAAAAGTAGTTTCATTCTGGTTTCTGTAGTGACTTTTGAGAGTTAATGTTCTGAATACTCTGTCCTGAAATTTTCTTTGTCTGGACTTTGAGTAGTCAGTATTTTTATGTAGTTCATTACTATTAATATTCAAACATACTTTGTGGACACAATTGAATGTTGAGGTGTGTGGCTTTATTCATATACAAAATACATTTGTTTGAAGAATCCAATACAGATGTACCCTGCTGGGGAAAACAAAACAAAATAAAACAAAACAAACAAAAAACCCCACCAAAAAACCACAGCCTTATAATTTGTTATGCCTAGTTTACCATTTATTCCTCTTTCACAAGTGAAATGACTTCAAAGAAATAAACCACAACTCCACAGTAGGTATGTCTGGGTCAACCTTTTCTAGCGGTGCCATGAAACAGAATTACAAGCTCCAGCTCACAAGATCACAGGCAATACAGGGGATGAGGTCCTTAATTTTAGCATTGTTTGGAAAACATACATTCTAACTGATATTTTTCTTTTTCCTCCTCCCAAGATTAATAGTAAGTGTTGGGAAAAAAAAAAAATTGACTGCAAATGACAGGTTTTGCCAACTCAGGAGGTTTTAACATTTGATTTTTCATCTTTTTTTCCGTCATGGAAATAAAATTTGTTAATTTTGAATTCCAGCTCATAGCTAAATATATTAGAAAGAAGGTAACATTTGCAAAAACATGTTTAAAGTCTTTATGAAATGTGATTGTCTTATCTGAGAAGCTATTCAGAGTACACAAAAGATATTATTCTGCCCTGAGTTTTGGTTTGTGTGTACTATTTGAAACAAACGGCCAAGTGATCAATTCTGCATAGCTATCAAACCAAGATCTTGCCAGAAAACAAAAGACACTATGAAACTGAGACAGAGTAGGATATATCCCACTTCGCAAAGGAGAGGAGAAACTATTGATGTAGTGGTATTTAGTGGTCCTAACTCAGCTTATGCTTCAGAATCGAGACTGCTACTGTTTCTCTTGTTAAAAAAAATACAGAAACCCAGAAAACAGTTGAGTAAGAGGAACTAAGCTCAGCCTGACTGTGTTTGCTTTCTAAGAGGTTTGAGAGTGTGCTGCCAACTAACAACCGCATGATGATAATGTGATGACCAGAGTTAGATGTATTGGGAAGTGGACTTTGGGGGGAAAAAACGGGATTTTGTTGTCTTTTGCCTACTCCTCAGTTTTGGCAAGGTTTGAGTCTGTAACTTTAAATAACAGAGATACTGCTGCAGCTCAGATCTGATCTGTAACTGGTATCTATTTATGGTTCCTCCAGTTCAGTGTGGAAATCATTTCAGGAAAATATATGCTGGAAAAAATAGTCCTCATGCACCATATGTAAAAAAACAGATGTAGGACAATCATATTTATAGAGGTTTTTATTGCATTTAAGGCATAATTTAACAATACCTAACCCACCTGCCCCCAAGCATATTCTTATTTTTCCTTAAAATTAAGAGCTTTTGTACTGACTTAATCATTTTAGTTTGCAGACAATGGAAATATCTTTAAGTTTATAAGTTTCAGTAGTCTTTGATTCTATATGGGATCTTTGTTGAGGTGTCATTAAATATGTCCTGCAGCATATTTTAACATACACTGGTTTCTAGAACCTCTGTCTTTCCCATCAATTAAAAGGAGAGGTGTTCTTTGGAAGTAATCAATCATATCTGCTACAGAAGAAAAATCCTGTGAAATGTAAAATAAAAGAAGGTTATGTCAGAAACCTTGGGAAAAGTTTTTGTTTGTTCTGTTTTTTAAACAAACAAACTTAACCTTAAAAAAAACAACAACAACAACAACCACAAAAAACAAACCCTCTAAATATTTAGCTCTCTTACAAAGTCAGTAAATGCTCTCAGATCAGCTGTTTTCATTCCTGCCACAATCTTGTAGCTCAATAACTGTTAATCTTGTATGTGTACAACCATCTGCAATGCCATTAATTTATGCAGTCATGGCCTGTTTGATACATGCTGCTGTCATCCTGCTTGACACAATGATCCCACCTCAACGAATTGACTGGTAAGTTCTGACTCAGTCAGAACTGCAGTACGTGTGCTGACTGGTCTGTCTGGTGCCAGTAAATCCAACTGCACATAAGTAAAGCAGCTGTCTGTGTGCAAAGCAGTAAAGCTGGCAGATACAGATTTGCACTCAGCTGTGTATTTCCTCTTTTCAGATATGTTAATTGTAAACAAGCATTCCATAACCAGGCATATGGATTTCTAAGAGCTGTATTCTAAGGCAAACAGGAGATTTTACTTCCTACAGTAACATACTATATCAGGAACAACTCTAAGACAATAAACAGGATTCCACCAGAGCAAACCAGCTGCTAGGTTAAGTAGCCTGAAGCTGAGGAATGAGACAGGAGACACCTTCATGAGAAGGGAAGTAATATGGAAAACACATAGTACCTCTTTTCCTTTTAAGCCAGTTCCTAACAAATACATGTGATTTTCCTCCTGGTAGCGGATCTGGATGTTGTACACTTTATCTCTATATAGCACCATCAGTACATATGGGTGAGTAGCTGTTTTCCTTGAGCTGTCTCTTACCAAGAATGTTCCATCCTGAAAGATGAACAGATGAAAGATACAATTAAAGGTCACTTCTTGGTTTGGTTGGCATAACAATCTTAAGTGGAGTGCTTAAAGTGTTGTGTGGGTGCTTTTTCGGTTGGGTTTTGGTGGTTTTTCTTTTTCCTTTCTGAAATCTTTTTTCCACCTGGTGAGAGAAACTGCACTGATAAAGAGTTTAGGTCATTTTTCAAAGGTTTTATCTTTCAGTTTGTGACTTAAAATTTCTTGTCTGATACAAACACAGATTTTTAGGGAAAGGAGGAGAGGTGATAAATTAGGAGACTCCATTAAAGAAGAAAGGGAAACACCAGTGGCCAAACCTCACCTCACTGCACCCAGAAGTTAATTCCTGGTCTGCTACATGCCAGTCAAGGTTTCTTTGAGATCTATTGTCAGACAGCCCAAAATGATAATAATGTCTATGCAATTTTGGTAAAGGCAGTTTTAACAAGTCCTTCTTGGAAACACCCATTCTTAAAGCCATTGAACGTGATTTTTATAAGCTGTACCTTAGTACAAGACATAGAAATGCTGCATCAAGAGAAACATAGCCAGCAGGTTGAGGGAGGTGATTCTCCCCCTCTGCTCTGGTGAGACCCCACCTGGAGTACTGCATCCAGTTTTGGAGCCCCTATTACAGGAAGGATCTGGAGGTGCTGGAATGTGTCCAGAGGGGGGCCACAAGAATAATTAGAGGGCTGGAGGTGCTCTCCTGTGAGGACAGACTGAGGGATTTGGGACTGTTCAGTCTGGAAAAGAGAAGGCTCCAAGAAGACCTAATTGTGGCCTTCCAGTATCTTAAGGGGGCCTACAAGAAAGCTGTTGAGGGACTTTTCAGGCTGTCAGGTAGGACTAGGGGGAGTGGAGCAAAAATAGGAATGGGTAGATTCAGATTGGATGTTAGAACGCTGCGAGATGCTGGAACGGGTTGCCCAGGGAGGTGGTTGGAAGCCTCATCTGTGGAGGTTTTGAAGGCCATGCTGGATGTGGCTGTGAGCAACCTGATGTAGTGTGAGGTGTCCCTGCCCATGGCAGAGGAGTTGGAACTAGATAATCCTTGAGGTCTCTTCCAACCCTGACAATTCTATGATTCTATGTACACATCATCTTTAGCTAATTGCATGTGTTCTGAAGCAGCATGGAGTAGACGGACTCCCCACAGTGATGGGCTACAGTCTGGTTTGTCTCCACATGTGCGATCAGGTCTGGGTTTCATCTGATTCTGTAATCCATTGTGCTGGTAAATATAGCTTGGAAAGTGTATTTTTCATTTCCTCTAATTCAATCTATCTAAAACTTGGAATTTGAAACAAATTCCTTAGTGGTGCCAGAGACCTATTTCCAGAGAACAAGTCACTCCTAGGAGAGGTGAGGTGAAACTGCTTTGTCCTCTTGGGCTATGGAAAACTATAGCCTTCATGGCAGGTTTAGACTAGATGTAACTTTTATGCAAGTAAAGATATCCAAGGTTAATCCCTCTCTCTAAATATCTATATTGGGGCTACAATCTTACCACATTATGTACCTGCTCACTTCCCTTGTGACTTCAAGGACATCTGGCTAGGAGAAGGTGAGAGTCAGCAAGGATTTAAGGAGTACCTTGTTTATTCTTCGAAGAGCCGCTTCTGCTTCTGGCCGGCTAACGTCAGCAACGTACCATTCATCACTAAGTGAGGCCTGTGTGTTGATGAGAGGGGAGAAAGTCAGCTGTCAGTGAGACAGTTTGTGATTGTAACAACATGTAGAGAAGTCGAGAGACATTTGAGTGTGAGGGATGTTTGAGTTTATGTACAGAACCTCTGATGGTAGGTGCTCAGGGATCATACTAGTAGCCGTTGCTGTATGGTAAGTGATACTAAATAACTCTGAAATTATTTGTCACTTTGATAAATTTAAAAATCTTACAGACCTAGTTGTAACATGTCTGCAGGCAAAGTAGGGAACCAGTTACTCATGAACATTTCCAGTAAAAGATGAATTTTAACTGCCATTTTAGTCTGCCCTCAGACATTAGCATCCTTTGCCTTCATTTCTCTGTGGGTTTTTCATAATTATATTGTTTATTCTTTTAAAACTATCATCTGAGATTATATTGCAGACTTCCTGTGAACATACCATGTATGGCTGCCCAGCATTATCACCAGGAGTGGTTTGCACTAAACTTGTCATATTTAAAGAAATGCAAAGCAAAACTGCGCTTAAAGGGCATTAATTCTTTACTCACCAAAGCTTTATAGAAAGATAACTGAAAATGTGGTGTTAGTGGAAGGCAATTCTGTAAACAAAGTAAACAATTATTTTGTTCTACTGGAGTTTTGCTTATGTCGATTTTCTTAGTGGAGACAAAATAAGGCACTAAAGTTTGATACAGAAAAGGAAACTGAAAGCACCTACTAACATCCTGACAGTGACTGAAAACTAGAAAAACAACTTTGAGAAATGTTCTTTCTCAAAATTGGAAATTTTTCTGTGTTTAGAAATTACGGTTATTACTTGCAGTGCTTTGTACCTCATCTTCCTCTGTGTTTGTCTGGTGGACAGTCTGTCTGCTAGGAATGGGCAATAGAGGTCTTATGTCAGCTGTGCCTCTTGAAGGTGATCTGCTGTTGTTACCTTCAAAGATGAAGAAGTAGGAAAAAAGAAATTAAACCCAGGAAAACGACTTCACCTGTGGAGTGCATACAGGGTGTGAAGTCTTGATTTTGTGAGGCACGAAGAATTTATACCACTCTGTTAACAAGACAGGTTTAGGCTAGTTTGTAAAACAGGTTCTTTAAACAAATTCATCCTTGGTGCACAAGAGCTTTAACTGAACTTTTGTTGTTCAGGTTTCCTTGCAATCAGATGAACTTAAAGGTTACACCTTTTTAGTTTCTGTACCACAATTACTCAGTTGAGGGCACCTCCAGTTTCTATAGAGACAGAAGTGCCTTGCCTCTTTGCGTACCTCACTTTCTTAGTATGTGGGAACTAAAATGTGTCACTGACACTAGCAGCTGTTCCCATATGCAAAAAAAAAAACAAAAAACTTGTACAAATATTTTGTACAAAAAAAATATAGCAATGCAGGATACAAACCTAGATGTAAGCGTGGTGGTAGTGAGCCACTTGAAGACAGGTTTCTACCACTGTGAAAAAAAAAAAAAAAGATAAAAAAATATTAAGTAGTCAGGACAAATGCAAAATTGCTCTTGAATGTGGCTGTGCTCTGAAGAACTGATCTGCAATTTTCTGCTTGTTTTACAGAATGTGAGATCTTCTCAAGGCCTATGCAGGATGAGGAGAGCCTTCTCTTTCTTGTTTTACTCTGTCTTTCCTTCTTTTCATGTAAGTATACCCACTGTTAGTTGAAGCTTAGTATCTGGGAATAAGTAGAGGGAGAATCGCTAATGGGCCACCAAGACTTTTGTGTCAGGATCAATGCAGAAAGCTTATTTCCATATAGAATGACTACTTGAATCCCCTACAGCAGGCAACAGCTTGCTGGATGTTTCTGTCTGTGGAGTTCTACTTGTAGAGTCATTTTTCACTTGGCCTCTTTAACACTGGTGGTGAAAATGCAGTTTCTCGTCATTAGTGTGGCAACTATGTCTGTGGAGCTACTGGAAAGGGCCCAGTGAAAGGCCACTAACATGGCAAGTGTTTGGAGCATCTCACATATGAGGAAAGGCTGAGGGAGCTGGGACAATTCTGCCTGGAAAAATGAACAGAGGAGGTTCCCTCTGATCACCATGAAGCACTTTTTTACTGTGAGGACAACCGAGTATAGAAGCAGTTTCCTGAGAAAGGCTGTGCAGTCTCCCATCTTGGAGATATTCAAAAGCTGTCTGAAGATGGAACTGGGCTGTCTGATCTAGGTGCCTCTGCTTTAGTGGAGGGGTTGGACTGAATGATGCCCAGAGGGCCCTTCCCAGCACAACCTTTCCGTGATTCTGTGAGCTATGATCTGACAGTAACATGGAGCTAATACAGCACTGTAACAGTTCCCTGTGCTTACCCTTTCCCTCCTTGTTCTGTTCCATGTTTTTTTGTTAGAAAATCTAGAGTTTCCCTTAATAGCCTGATCCCAGAGTCTCCACCCAAAACTTCTCAAAATGAATGGTCTGATCATTATTTTTAAATATATGTATATGTTTTAATTTCTTCATCTAGCTGGGAACAAACTCCCTGCATGCTTTTCCTTTGCAGTTCATATTTCTCTTCTGCTTAAATGAGCTGTACAAAAAGCCCTGGAATGAATATGTGAATTGTGGTTGCAGAACAAAAACGCCCCATCGTGTTGTGATTCATGGTAGACAATCAGCCAAATGGAGGCCTCTGCTATAGCAAAATTTGGCAGTGCTGTTTGAATATAAGCAGAAGTGTACATCACAGGAATAGTTTGTATTTGCATATGACCTTGATATTTTTACTGTAATATTTGTTCTACTGCGGCATCATCAGTTCCAGAAGATAGTGGTAAATGGGAGGAATCAATCAAAGAGCCATCAAAAACATACAGAGATTAGAAAATGCATTTCAGGCTTAGACTCAAGGAGCCTACTCTAACTCATCAAAGGCTAAGTCTACATCACAAATAAAAATTTAATTAAGGGTTCTTCCATCTAGCAAAAGAAGACGTAATGACCTAATATTTGGAAGTTAGAAAAAATCATAGTTGAAGGAAGGTTCCGAATTTTAAATAGGAATTATTAACCATTGCAGTAAAACTTAGGAAAAGGCTGTTCAGTCACTGGAAGGGGCTGCCTGGGGAGGTGGTGGAGTCACCATCCCTGGATGTGTTTAAGACTGGATGAGGCACTCAGTGCCATGGTTTAGTTGATTAGACAGTATTGGGTGATAGATTGGAACTGATGATCTCAAAGATCTTTTCCAACCTAGGTGATTTTGTGATTCAGAAATTCTTTCAAATTCAATTTCAGACAATGAGGTTGTGGAGTTTTCTATTTTCTAAGCAATTAATAGTCACATAGGCACTTAGATTGTGATGAATGCTTTTAAAGACGAATCGCTTTGACACCTGCATCCTGCGTAGTTCTGTAGGAGAAGTTGATTCCTCCCCAAAAGGGCTTGTCATGCTTATGGATCCTGCAGGCCTGGGACAAATACCTCTGGAATGGCAGCATTGTACTTTGTAGGCCCTAAAGCACTTGCTTGACATGCAAAGGAGAGATTTGCTGCGCTGATTTTTATTTTATTTTATTTTTTTTTTATTTTATTTTATTTTATTTTATTTTACTTTTGGCTGCCTAGCATACACTTTCTCCTTCAGTTAATTCTTTAATTCTATGAAGGATTCTCCCTAATGTCAAAAACACCACAGACCAACAAGGGTATAGGCTGAAAAATAATGGACTGCTCATCTGAGAACCCTGTAACCACATACATACTATTATTTGCTGAATTGCAGAGAGATTGAGATTCAGGACTGACCACAATAATGGGTGAAACAAACCTTTCTGCACCAGCCAAATTGTTGGATCCTGGCTTAGGTGGAGGCTTGATAGATCTGGATGGGAATGTATTGGAGCTGTAAGGGGCAAAGACAGCTGCGGCGCTGGTCTTTGGGGTGCTGTGGAGAGGAAGAGAAGGATATTTAACACTTGTGTGAGACATTCTTAAATGAGGTAGAATGAAGAGATGCTCATTACAGATTGTAGATTCATATAGTCAGCTGAGAACTGAAAAATAAACTGAAATAGGCTTGAGCAGCATTTACATTTTCTAACTACTGTTTTGGCTAAGCTACAATTCTTTGACTGCAGTAGAGCTGAAGGTGGTACATATACATGTGTTGTCTGCTATATGGCTTCTAAATAATGGATTTGAGGTTGCCTTCTTGAACTTCACTCCTTTGTGAGATTTTTCCCATATCATCATAAACAACATAAACTAATTTACCTGCTTTTCTGCAGTGTCCTCAGACTTCAACTACTGGCAAGAATGGAATAGATTAACTGTGTTCTGCATGGCATTAATATTCTTTATGGAGTCTCGGAGGCAATGATAGCTTGTAGAGCTTGGCCCAATGTTCTGCTTCTGTTATAGGGTCACTTTACCAACTTAATTCTAGGAACCAAGATTCTGAAGAAATTTATAAATACTATTACTTCATGAAACAATCTTTGCTTCTGTTCTTTGAGTAAATAACACTGCACTGAGGACTGATATCAGCAGGGTTTGACTGTGGCTTCTGTTAAAAAGGGGGAGAATTCCAGGTTTGCATGCCCAGCTGTTTGATGCTGTGTGCAGATCACACATCTTTGAAATGGAATGTGTTTCTAAATAAGAAATCCTGCTGTCTTGTAACTGGCTGACTGAAGAAAACTACCTATAGATTTCCTGTGTTCTTGAGTTTTGAGGTTTAATATATAAAACTTCAGGAGGTACTTCATAAGCATTCTACAACCTGTCAAGATACTATCTGACTTTATTAAATGGCTCTAAACAGCTCTGTAATAATTTGGATTTTTTTTTTTTTTTCTTTTCTAGCTAAGACAGAGAAAGACTTTGAAGTTTTAAAAATCACTGTATAAATACTTACTGTCATCTTCTTCCTGAGGAGCCAAGAGAAAATACACATTAGCACCACATTATTGCAGTGTTCTTAGGAATATTTTGCAAAGCAATAACTTGGAAGTTGGTGAATTTTTTGTTTACAAGGACTCTAAAATCTGTTTCTTTCATCTAAAATGCTGGGGTTTCCCCTCTTTGTGCAACAAGTAATTTTTAAAGCTCTTGAGATAATGTGCAGTTATTATTTACAAATAATCTGTGAGGTAGTATGTTTCATAAGGGATCTTGACCCAAAGCAGTAAGAAAATCCCAGCACTAAGTGTAAAGTTCTCACAGTTATCTGAAAGCGAAATCCCTGTATCAGCTGAAGCTGAAAAAGCCCGCAAAACCCCAAACCCTAGTGTAAGCAAAATCACTTCTTCCATGTCACAAACAAGTTCTGGACTTACCCTTTTTGTTACATAAGATAAAGTACTCAGAGAATACACTGAGCATGACAGAGAAGAACTCTTTAGAAAGCAACCACATGCTATGGAAGATTCATGAGTAACCATTGTAACTGATAAAATAAACAAGTTCACCTCTTCCAGAATTATTAGTTTATATGGGCAGTACATTTTATTGTAGTGCCTGTACCTTTAAATATTGGCTTTAAGACTATACTTACTCCATTTCTTTTGTGTGGTGGCCAACCCTGTCTGTAATGAAACAGAGGAAACAAAACATGAATCATAGGTAGAATGTTACTCATTCACTTTGTGGGCATTAGGCCATGTTTTCAACTAAGACATGAATTTATAGCAGGTTTTACAGACCCAATGAATGCAGGCTTTTTTTCCTTTCTTTTCTTTTTGTCATAAAAATATCTAAGATTCTAATTTTCAGCCGTTCTCTAAGATATTGTGCTAGTCCTTGGCCTATTTTCATTCTGTCAACAAAGAAAATGTACGATGAGTTGATGATGGACCACTAGGCCTCAAGTCTTGATCTTGCTGGAGCACAAGATAAGCCTCCCAGTTGTTGCTTCTGTGATAAATCATCCTGGATAAACTGGGTATCTCGATTATTTTCTTGGTTTGTTTTAAGATCAGTTACACTGCTCAGATACTAGTCAGCTAGAAAATGCTGGATAGTGATCCAGTTCTGCTAGACAATGCTGTTTGCTATTAAGGAGTTCTGCAGGCTGGTAAAATCCACAGTAGGAAAGTAAAGCTCTTTTTTCCTAACATCCTAAAAAAATAAAAGAATAAAAAAAGGCACTAGAACTCATGAAAGAAAGTTCCCTAGAGCAAAAATTTGATCTGATGGTAAAAGCATGCACCTTGGAAGTGAGTAATGCCCAGTGTAATGGCTGTTATAGATATGACTGGGCAGGATTTTTCTGCATTCACAGATCTCCACAGCTTACAGCATACCTCAGGCATATTCATGAAGCAAAACTTTGATATCCCCAGGCCCTGCTGTCATGCAGTAGCAATAAGTTATACTATCCTGTGTGGTTTGTCTCTGTTTTTGTTATATTTAATTTATCCTTTATTAAATTTCAATTAATTGACCACTTACTTTACAGGTGTTTGCTTCCTCAGAGGAGGTGGATTGCCTCGTTCATACCTGTCACTTGGTGGGACAGGAGGCTTTGGCATCATTGCTAGTTGCTCCCCTAGGGATCTAAAGCAGGAGCAAGATGATGAAATAAAGGCCAAAAGCTGCTTACTAAGAAATGACCAGACAATACTGGCATCAACACTCTCATCTGTAGAGGCAAAATTCTTACCTTAGCTGCAAAGTTAGAGGCTGTAAAACAACAGAAGACTGTGTAAGTGTATCAAAACAGGTGAAAAACATAAATAAGCACCAAACCAAAGAGACCTTACCTTTTCAGGAAGGCTTGGCTTCCGCCCTGAAAACAGGACAAGCTCACTTTTAATCAAAATGAATGGTAAGATTATTAAGTAAACTTCATAAGATACAAATGCATTTTGAATAGCATTTTTTGAAGATTGTAGCACTCAGCCTCCTCAGATATACGCCAGAAAAATATTTTGGCTTTGCAAGAGATGTCAGAGTTGCAATATCTCTTACTGCAATTTCAGTGTGTCAGTCTTACAATCATATTTTCTATGGTTCAGCTTTGAATTACTGGGTACATTTTTGCCACTGTACAGCAGAGGGAAGTCTTTAGATAATGAATAAAAACCATGGAATAATCTCTTCAGATTGTTGTAAGATATGGCTTTCAGGTCTAACCCAAATGTATTTTATTTTTCTTTGTCTTTTCAGTTCTCAGCATTCTTCTAAGTCTGGGTGTCAAATTACACACAGTAGTGCCTGCAGAGTTTCGTTAGCTTCGTATGCAAACGTTATTTCCTCTTTGAACCTGCTAAAGATATCCTTGCTCCTTCACTGAAGATTACATCAAACTTTGATTGCACAGGGATCTCGTAAGTTCTTTCTGTTCAACTAGTCGTGAGACAGGGCTACTACTTTCCAGATGTGATGTCTCCCATATTTTGAGAACTGCTCACATATTTATTCATAAACAGATCATCTTGTATGTGGCTGGATTACAGCACCTTTGGCTGAGCACTGGTCTTTTGCATGAACGATATTCAAGCTGATAGTTTTTAATACTTAACGCCCCCACTGGTATTAGAATATGTAAATACTGACCTGATATGGGGCTTTCTCTGTCAAAAGGTGGAGCAGAGCGATCAGTGGGGTTTTGTACTTCTGTCTATGGAAGGAGGTGGGGCTAAACACAAAAGTTGTGAAAGATAATTTATTGGTACAGATCAATATATCTTTAATTTGCATAGCCACAAACGGGTGTTGCTTCTGTGTAAAGAGCAGACAGAAGTGAATTGCTGCATAGCCCGTGGGAAAGCTTTACAAAGGAAATCCAGCTGCACTTACGTTTCAAGGGCTTGATATTTCTGTCTCTATTTAAATCATTGTTGCTTGGTGGAGGAGGAAAAGTAGGCAGCTAAAAAAAAAAAAAAAAAAGGCAAACATTTTACATGTGGTTAAAGTGACCTTTATGTTTTCATTTTAGTATATTAACTCCACCATACCACATCTGCCAATCTCTGTCTCTGGTACAGCACAAGGAGTAGGTTTCTGCTCAACACAGGAAGGGGAGAAGCCATTAAGACTCCTGAAGAACAACCTTCATGGGGTTTTGTTAGACACACAATTGCCTCCATATATTTCAGCTCACAATGAGTACTCTAGTGGCATGTCCTCTTTGAGGATGGCAAGGGGATTATCAAAGGAAAGAAACAGGAGCCTCAACAATGCTGATGTATATTTGCCCCTTCAATGCAGCAGGTGTTAGTTTTGACAACTGATGTTGAAATTAGGGCAAGTAAATTTGAAGTTGGGGAGTACATATTAAGTGCATGTCACTGGCTGAGGAAGGAGGAGAAAGGACAGTTCCTTGTTATTGGGAGAGCTGGGGTTGAGCAACATTGTTGTTGTGAGCAGCTGCAAAAGATACTTGCATCTAAATCTAGATTTTTCCAGAAAAATGCCTTCCACTGTTCATTCTTATTAAAAAAAAAGGGGAAAAAAAAAAAGGGGGAGATGGGGGGAATGAGGGCAACAGTTTAGCACAGCTGCCTTGAGAGCTCATGATCTAAGATCCTCTGTGTTTTATATGTAAGCTAGAGCACTGGAGTAGACCAAAGGCCTATCACAGTTTTAAATTAACTTTCCTCCATACAGATGTAGATCTGCTCTGGCGTATATTGGACATATAGTGCCAGTTGTAAACAGCACAAGACACAGTATGCATAGTACAAAAAATGGGAAAGCATCTGTGTCACCAGGGTTCTTGTTCTACACTCCCTTAAACTTTGATGTTTTCTTAATTCAGTTGGACAACTTAATGAGTACAGCTTGGAATGACTTTCTTAGCTTCTTTTTGCAAATATCACTAAAGAAACAAAGAGACATCTACTACAGATCTGTAATTATATACAAGAGACATTCATGTGCGAGTGCAGCTTTCCAGTGGAAGAAACAACCAAGTAATGTGAAATAATTGAATGTGTTTGTCCCATGAAATTTAAGTATTCTAGGAAAAAAATGGCCATCCTGTAACAGTGCTCAAATCTATTTGGATGGCTAAAATTCTCCCTCTATGTAATCTGAATAAAAATGGCATTACACCTGCGCTTCTAAGAAGGTGCTGCAAAGGAAATTGATAAACCCAACTTCTACATTCAGGAAAATATGGCTATAACACATGTAAAAAAATCCTGTCAATTGTTTTCTGTTAGTGCCAACTTCACAGATAACACCAAGCTGGATGGCTGTGTCGATCTGCTAATGGGCAGGGAAGTTTTACAGCAGGATCTAGAGAGGTTAAACTGGTGGGCCAAGGCTAATTGTATTAAATTTAATAAGGCCAAGTGTCAGGTCCTGCATCTGGGTCACAACAACCCCACTGTAACCTATAGACCTGGAGATGTGTGGTTGGAAAGCCACAATCTGGAGAGGGACCTGAGGGTACTAGTTGACAGTTGATTGAATATGAATCAGCAGTGTGCCCAGGTAGCCAATAAAGCCAGTGACATCCTAGCTTGTATTAGAAGCACTATGGCCAGCAGGAACCAGGGAGGTGATCATCCCCTTGTACTCAGTACTGGTTAAGGCCACACCTTGAGTATTGTGTTCAGTTCTGGGCCTCTCACTGTAGGAAGGATATTGAGGTGCTGCAGCATGTCCAGAAAGGAGGCTGGTGAAGGGCCTGGAGCACACTGCCTATGAGGAGCAACTGAGGGAGCTGGGGTTGTTGAGTCTGGAGAAGAGGAGACTGAGGGAAGACCTCATTGCTCTCTACAACTACCTGAAGGGAGGTTGGGGTGAGGAGCCTCTTCTCCTTGATGGCAAGCAACAGGGGAGGTTTAGACTGGATATTAGGAAATATTTCTTCACTGAAAGGGATCTCAAACATTGGAATGGTCTGTCCAGGGCAGTGGTGGAGTCACCATCCCTGGTGCCTATGGACCTGGTGCTTAGGGACCTGTTTTAGTGTTGACCCTTCAGCGCAATGTTGAAGGTTGGACTGGATGATCTTTGAGGTCTCTTCCAAGCAGATATATTCTGTGAAAATATAGAGAAAGAAACATACTGAAGCAGCTCTTCCCCCAAATGAGGATGGTACTGGGGATGGGCCAGGTCGCTGGGGTGGCACTGGAGGCTGATGTGATGATCTACTTGTGGGAGGTCTGTCTAAAGAAAACAAAAATCACAAACTAAACAACTACACAGAGCTCTCTTCTTTTGTTCTCATCAGATCTTATGAAAAAAGAGCTGTCACAATAACCCCCATACCGAAGCTAATATATCATAAAGACTTTTTTTCTTTTTTTAGTGTATAATTGACAGCTTCTTTATGATCAGTGTTGTATTGGGAGTTGCAGGCTCCTCTTTGGCAGTGAGGTGCCTCCACCTGCCAGCCTGCTGGCCCACACTTTGTATTTTCATACACTATAGAGCAGTGGTTGTACGAAACATCAGCCAGTCCAAACAGCAGGCTTGTACTCCTGTATCTGACTCCACAGCTGCAGGCTGCTGAGAAAGTAGACATAAAAAGTGACAGGCAGAGAGAGCTTTTGTTTTTGTGGGTTTGTTTTGTTTTGTTTTGTTTGTTTTGTTTTGCCACTCAAGCTAAAACAGTATGCACATGTTTAACTCCATGCAGATTCAAATCAAAGGCCAAATAATGCATACACCACATGAAAAATTCTTACTCCAACAGAGCTTGTCAAAGCAGAAAATTTAGCTTTAAAAGTGACAAAGCCACCAGCAAGCTGTAAATCTCTATCATTAAATCTTTTTCATGAGTTACACTGTTGACATCAAGGAGAAAGGTCTATAGTTCATTACCATACAGCTAAAATGTGGCCGATAAGGTGTGAAAATCTAATTAAGGAATTAGTAATAAGTACTAATTTTCAGTAATTACCTATATAATCTGTGTTGTTTGAAAGAGACTTAGCAGGAAATATGACATTGTGGTGTGCTTCATCATTATTGGATGGAGGTGGCTCATAGCCATCACTGTCATGTTCTGCTTCCTCGGGTTCTTCTGTAGGTGATTCATAGTCAGCCTCATCTTCCTGTTCCTGGCTGTCATCAGGGCTTTCATAGTCATCATCTTCATCCTGGCAAATGTACATAAAATATGGGTGCTGTCACAGGACACTAAACATCTCAATGTAATTTTCTTGTGGCCTTTCCCTGTAGTATTTGCCACTCCAGAGGATATTAGGTTTTTACAACTAGATTGAGTGGAAAAAAACCTCAATTAAAATAAGATGAGGAAAGGAGGCAGCATTTTATTAATGCATAGCACTCAACAGCTCACAAAAGCAAATGACTAACATTTTAAAACAGTAACTGCAGTAGAAGGTCAAGATAAAGTGTTAACTTATTGTAGAGTGTCTTGTTTTAGTAACAGAAAAGGCACCACCAAACAATTCAGTGCTTCTTAGAAACACACTGGAGCAGCAGCTGATGCCTCCTGATATTTATTCTTACCCAACAGCAGGTACTTTACATGCTGCAACTCAACTTTTTACAAATGTTTCCAAAATAATGAAGTATTTGATATGGGTCTTGGTGCCTTCTGCTGATAAGAGCAAAACCAGCTTCCTGCAAGCTGTGAGACATTGTAAGATGAAGTGAAAAATGTGGTAGTTATCACTGCACATATCTTCTGGGCTTTCCAGAAAAAGAACACTCAAGTTGTCATTGAGATCTTGACTGAGAGTTCTAGACTAGCTCTGTACTGCCATAGAGCCCAGGTTCTCTGTGGGGTGTTACTTTCACTTTTTGTCCCCCTAAGATAGGCCTGAATCCCCTGCAAACTAAGCTACAAGTGATTTGTGAAAATCCTTCTCCATTTTTTGCAAAAACCATTGGCACTGGTCAGTATCAGAGAACTTCATAAACCCAGACTGTACATCAGTCAGCTTGTTCCTTTAGCTAGCTGAGTTGCGTGTGCTTATTCCAGTGATGCTTACCAATGCTTTTTCTGTGCCAAAAGGAACTTTTACAGTCCAGTTGATTTCAAATAATTACATTGTTTAACAGAGCAACTCTAGAGGATAAAATGGCAAGGTTTTGCCATTGAATACACAACATCCTTCCCTTTACCAGCCACCTCTTTCAAGTGCTTGAAACAGACACATAAAATTCATCATAGGTTCTGTGGAGATCTGGTCCTAGCATCTACTTGAGCATCTACCTAAGCCAGGGTCATAGGGCTGCCATTCTGAAGCTCTGCCTTGCATTACTGGGGAGACATTTTTTCTCAGTGAAGACATTTGCGTGCTGCTACTCCAACCATTCACACTCCTGCTCCTCTTTCTCCTCATTCTAACACCCCTTGTCACTGCTTACTTCATCTGTGATGCCTAGAGTAGATAATGAAAGAAATAAGGGACCTTACAGAAGAGGTGATCTGCTCAGCCAGTAGGTTTTGTTAATCCTGATACTCACAAATGAAGACCAGTCATCATCGTCTTGACTGTATCCTGTGTAAAGAAGCATAACCACAGGCCTCTTAGCATGTAAAGCTTTAAAGCAGCAAGACATAACTTGACAAAAATGACACAGCAAATCCCTGATCAGTTTTGAAATACAGTACTGTGTTGCAGGAACAAGGTAGGCCTGTCAAAGGCAGGCAGGCATGAAAGGTGCTACAAATAAAGTTCTGATTCAAAACAAAGGGTACATCTATATTTCTGTGAGACGCTATGTGTTGTCACATCAAGCTTGTCCTGCACTTCCAGCTTTAAGTATAAAGTAAAATGTTTTCAGAATAAGCACAGACTCATATCAAGGGTTAGAGAATGGCAGTTTTAGGATGCTCTTGTAAAAGTCTCCGCTCTTGCCTTTCTTCACCATCTATTCTGTTTTAAAGTTAGGGTTGATTACTTATTCTCCTGTAACTACTCTTTATTCTTTCTGCAACTTCTATGTGCTCTTGTCCTTTCCTTTTAATTTTTGGGTTTACCCCTTCACTCCCCTTTTTCTCTGCCCTGCAGAGATTAACTTAATATTTCAATATTTTTAAACAACACTTTTGTGATTAGAGACTATCTGCCAGTGCACACTTACCTGGATTTTCAGGAGATTTTTGTGTTTGGGCCCTACAACAAAAACAGAAAATAAAATAAGTTTCTTGCATTTGCAATCATTAAATGTTTGAAGAATACCAACATCTGTTGCAAATAAAGGTAATAGTTGGTTTTAACAGTAGAATGAAGGATGCATAGAAGAGTTTAACTTTGCACAAAGTGCCTAAACCACACTCTTTATATTTCATGTACAGGATCCTAATGTAAGCTAAACTGGCTTGAAAAAAAATCCAAGTCAGTGAGGCTGAGTGATTAGAAACAAAGGGACTCATGAAATAAATCTACCAGGGGCCCAAATCCTGAAAGCAGAAACATTTTTTACTATTTCCATTAATGCTGCTGAAAGTTATGTTCAGAAATATTTGTAGGGTTGATAAATATTTTTGTGGTTTTCTCTTCTAGTTTTGAATCCTAGCTAATGGAAAGGTGTAAAATTATGCTATCAGATGACATAAAATCATGTTAAGTGGCACAGATGGATTTTCATTGCATATGAATATAAACTCTTCTCATGCAATATTCTTGCATTTTTTTCTCTTTTTCTATAGCAAGAATATTAAGTCCAATGATAAGTCATGAAGTATTGAAAAGTGTAATGACGTGTCGGTCTGTGAAATGCATTAATAATGACTTATTAATGCAATGAGATGTGTCTAGGCTTTATAGAGTTCGTGAAGATTAATTTACTCAGGTGAAAAAATGGTATGAAATGTCTGCATTACTTGGTTCCAGACACGGCAGAAGCATCTATGGTGTTCATGGGCTCAGGCTTTGCTGTACTTAAAGAATGACATTACACAATTTCCAGGCTGTCCCTCTGACCCAGATATTATTGATCAATCTGGAAACAGTCTAGAAAAGATATATCTGAAAGCTTTGAGAAGGAAAACTGAAGTGTTCTACTTACCATTTTGGCAAGAAAGAGAGCCTCCCTTCATTTCGGTTTATTTCTTGACATAGTTTACTTACAATTCTATTTAAAAGAAACACAAAGTTTTAAAAAACTCCTCAAAACTTCTTGGTCATTTCCTTAGTTTCTTTCCCTCAATATTTACTAAATTAAAGGTGGTGATCCAGAATCAGTATTTACCATGTGCAAGGCTGCATTATAGCATATCCAATTGTAAACTAGAGCTTTCTTTTCTTTTCTTTTTCTTTTTTTCTTTTTTTTTTTTTTATATATAGATAAAATCCTGTGTTGCTGGATCAAATTCAAAAATAAACACTGAGCCTTGGAAACTTTGGAGGTGGTAGACACAGAATCATAGAATGGCTTAGGTTGGAAGGGACCTTAGAAATCATCTGCTCCAACCTCAGGGCAGGGACGCTCCTCACCTAGATTGGCTGCCCAAGGCCTCATCCAACCTGGCTTGGAACACCCCCAGGGAGGAGCAGTAATCATGCACTAGAACATTTCTTTAAGTAATGGTGATTACTTTCTTCCCTGTTCTGGGACCTGAGGAAAGCAGGTTTTCAAGCAATCCCATACCTAGAAAAAAAAATCCAACAGAACCATGCTATTTACTTTTCTTCCTGAACCATGCTAAAAATCTTTATCTTATTTTGAATATCCCTTCTTTTGCCGTTGCTACTTTCCTAATGCTAGCCTTAACTGTAATTCAGATTAAGAGATAAATTCCAGGCACAGGGTTGCTCTGTTGGATTATGGCAAATGCTATGGGATTAGATCAGGCTGCCAGTAAGTATCAGATAACAATCAATTTCAGATCAGTGTGGGTGTGCTGTCAGAAAAGGGTGAAGATGGGCACTTTGAAGTTAAGAATGTGCCCTCAAGGATCCAAGTATGAAAATAGAAAGGCATAGGAAGAATACATTTTTAATATTTTGCTTTTTATTAAGATACTACTTTGCAATTTTCTGATTTGAAGCAAATCTTGTTATCCTTGCCCCTTTTTAAATAGGCACATGCACAAATGTTCATAATTTCAGAAGGATTACAGCTGTCTAAATCTGACCTTGTTACCCAGGCACAGCATAGAAAGCAAGTGAAATGCCAAATTACAGTCATAGGACTTCTCTTGCTTTTCTTGCCTGTGCCTCTTCTACAAAGTAACTTCCTTCTGCTGCAGATGATAAGGAAGTTGTTGTGTGAATAATTTTCATGTGAAACATCAGGAACCATTCTGCAGTGAGCACTGTATAAGCAGTGCGTTTGTTGAGCAGTGAATTATGGAACTTGTGTGTGAAACTTAGTCTCTATTGCAGAAGAGAGAGAGGAAGGATCTTTCATAGTATTGTGTTTATGGTCTTTATGCCAAAAAAGTAAAATGCAGATCACCAGTTTTAGAGTTAATAATTCTTTTAGTTCAGACACCTATGGGTATGAATGAGACCTGAGTATTTGGAGGCTTTATGGACTAAACCTGGGCTGGCTGCTGTGAGAATTTACATCATCTGAGTTTTGAGGAAAAACCGTATGGAAAACATTCACCTTATCTAGCTGCCAAAAAATTAATGATTTGCTGCTTAAAATCCAGTGTGTAATCTTTACTTCAAGTTTAGTTAAAATACTTCAACGCCTCAGGGAGATTATTAGAAGAAAGTGTAGTTTAGAATGGTAACAATTTACAAGTGACTTGTGACAAAAGGTCGGTGCTGAGCAGTGAGTCTGTAGCCATGTGAGGAAGGAAGTACCAAAACCACACAGCTTCCTGAGCTGTGGGAGTGGGTGATAGGAGAGGATAAGGCAACAACACTTGCAGAAAATGTTACTCAGAGTTCTCTTTCTACCTTCTCCACCAGACACTTAGCTTAAAACTGGCAGGAAGTTGAAAACTCAAGCCAAGCAACCTCCTAAGAAGTACTGCAAACAGGATTTTGTTCACTTCACTGCAGGTGGTGTTCAATTCATTCTACCACTGCTGGGATAAAGGACTTCAGATGTGTGAGAGAAAGGAAAAGTCCTCTAGGATGAGAAAGCTGCTCTCTTTTAATGGAGAGTGTTAAGATTTTATGAAGCATTTTAATTTTCAAAACAGTGCACCTGTAACATGGCTGGTGGAGATTAACTTTCAAAATAATAACAGACTGTGATGTTATTATGTATATCACAGGAAATGGCCTATCACACAGTTGTCACAGTGACAACTGCTACCTACTTGAAGATTTTGGTAAAAGCCCCGGCCTCACCCCCATGTAATTGTAGAATCATAGAATGGTTTGGGTTGGAAAGGACCTCCAAAGGTCATCTAGTCCAACTCCCCTGCAGTCAGCAGGGACATCCTCCACTAGATTGGGTAACTCAGATCCTGGTCAAACCTGATCTTGAATATCTCCAGGGATGGGACCTCAACTACCTCCCTGGGCAGCCTGTTCCAGTGTTCCAGCACTCTCAGGGGAAAGAACTTGTTCCTAATATCCAAACTAAATATACTCTTCTCTAGTGTCAGACTAATGCCCCTCATCCTATCACTGCAGGCCTTTGTAAACAGTCCCTCTGCAGCCTTCTTGTAAGCTCCCTTCCAGTACTGGAAGGCTGCTATTAGATCTGCCAGGAGCTTGCTCTTCTCCAGGCTGAACCCCAGCTCCCCCAGCCTGTCATCATTGCAGAAGTGTTCCAGCCCCCTGATCATTTTAGTGGCCCTCCTTTGGACCAAATCCATCAGGCCATTTTCCTTCCTATGTTGAGGGTTCCAGAGCAGGATACAGTACCACAGGTGAGGTCTGACCTCCAAAGTAGTGGAATCACCTCTCTCCATGTGCTGGCTGCACTTCTCAATGTGACTGGCCTTCTGGGCTGCAAGTGCACACTGTTGGCCTATGTAACAACACAGTTCTATTCTAAACTTGATCAGTTGATTTGCGCAAATGTATATATTTAGTAAAGCCACACCCCCATCTCCTGAGGTCTCTATGTATGTAAGTTGTGGTTTGCAAACCTTGTATGACTGCAGATGCTGATAAGTGTAACCCTACTAAAGTTACTGGAGAACAACCTCTTGTATCAGTGCTTTTTCTTAGATCCGCTGGCCAATGCTGTGTGATGCTGGCTATTTACATTAAGTGTTTTCACACAGTATGCTCAGGGATTAGCACTCTTGGGCAGTATCAGCTGCTTTAACTATAATGTGTTAATGTGTCTTTCACCTTGTAGAAAAATTGTTCCTAGTAGGTGCATTATGATAGAAAAATAAGATGTGAATGTACCCCACTAGAAGTCAACAGCAAGCACTTTCTGTGACTGTGGAGTCTCTGATGTAGTAAAACTGCTGTTAAAAAATGTATAGGGTCTTCTACCCATTAATTTTATTCTCTTGGGTTTTGTTCTGATTTTTATTGACTTAACATGATTATTGTTCTTCATTTAGTAACTTCTATGAAATTATGAAAGTTATTCAGACAAATTTAAAACTTTTTCAGGGACTAATCCACAGGGGCTAGGGAAAGCACTTTAACACTGAATCATATGTTCCAGACTGATTTATCTATAATGCCTACCAAAAGTAAAAGCTTGTGAGAAAATTGCTTGAACTCCTCAGCTGTTGTGTACGTAGATGACAGATTTTTTTTCCTCTGAGATGAAGTCAACAGTTAAGCAATGAATAGTTAAATCATCCTTGGAAGGTAATACTTGCATACAAGACTTTAGCCTTTATGTAGATGCTATCAGTCAAAGAGTTTATGGATCAATTCTCTTGAATATCTCCCAGATGAATATTTGTTTATACTGTATTATCATACTTGAGCAGTCATGACAACACTCCTTTGAATTTGGATCATTTTTCTTTTTCTCACAGTAGACTGCAGTAAACAGGTCTCTAACTAATCACTTGCAAATCATCTGTCTGATATTTCCTATGAGATTTCTCTGCAGACCAGTTGAAATATTTTTAACATTAAATTGGTTTGACTTTACTTACGGCACTCTGAGTTTGGGAAATTTCTGAATATCATTTTCAGACATATTCTGAAAAGGAAACACATGGCATATATCACAAAATTGTCCATGAAATACACTGTGACTGACAGAAATTTGCATATTTATAAGCGCGGCATGAAGTTTCAACTGGTGGTAATATAACGTGCATAGAAAAGCAATACAAGATCACACCCTGCCCATCCCAAGGCTCATCAGAGAAGTGAACCCTTTTCCATTAAAAACCCTCTCTCTATATTTTTTTTCTGCTTTGGTGCATGTCAGTTTTTACTTTGTATTGCTACCAGCTGCATTGAACTAGCTAGGAAGTTAACAAACATCATGTGTATTTGTTTGAATTCAACAAAATAATCACATCTAACTTCACAGAGGAGCAGTTCTGTAGCTAGAATGTTTTAATGATATCTTGTTGAAAGGTTTTGTAGGAGAAATACAATCTAAAAACAGCTCTCACCAGGTGAGAGTTGGGTACATTTATTTGTTTACCCGCACATGAGCCACTTTTTCCAGGATTAAATTTCAATTAATGAGATTCTGTGCAAAGTTGCAGTAATTTGCTTTTCTGATTTGGGTTTTAACCCACTTTTTTATTGGTGTTACATTGTCACATTGTCTTACAGGCAAGGTTAAAATCCATCCCTGCTCTGCTTCTCAGAAGAACTGGAAATAACACCCTCTTCTGCAACAGCTTTCTCCACAGAGGCTGTCAGACATACATAAGGTAAAGCAGATGAACTGACAGTAAAAAAATGTCCAGGACTATTTTTAAAGTCTTCCCCATGTCCCCCACCTTTTCCTTCTCCAGTTTTCTGGGTATTGCTGTTCACTCACAGTGCCATCACCTTGCGTATAGGAAAACATATTCTGTCTGGATTTATTATTGAAGTTAAGTCTGGAGATACAATAATTCATCTCAGTAGACAGTATGAAAACATTAACAGAGAGCTACATCCTGGTAAAACATGCACAGTCTCTTGAGATCATCAGTGGTGTTCGTCCTGGCAATTTTGGAATTAGGCTTCTTGTAGTAAACAAAAAAGGACGGAACATTACAAATGCCTTTTTAAACACTTGTTTTAAGGCAATATGCCATGTTCCTGGTAAGAATGGAAAACTTCTACCATAGATTCTAATTCTACACTGTTTTGTCTCACATCTTTTTAGTACAACTGAAAAAAATCTGGTATTTAAGTGATTTGAGAAGCTATAGGGCTTCTGTAGTGCATTCAGGCAAAATTCTGTCTGGATGCAAAGTGTCAAGGTAAAACTGCAAATTTTAAAGTAGAGCTGGTGTTGCATGCTAGGAACCTTGTTTGTAACATCACAGTGTATATAAAATCACATATTCTGATGGTGATGTAGCTGGAAAAGTTGGGCTGAAGAGTACCGTTGGCTGTGATTGAAGATTACTCCTGAGCTGAGCTGAGGTGGTGTTCTGTTTAACAGCTGAATCTGTTGTGCATGATACAGTTGAGAAGTAGGTCAAAAGCTTAGAAAAGTCACAGCAGACACAAGTAGCTGCTGCTTGTTTACTTAATAGGGAAGTATTCATTGAACCTCCTAGTTTGCTTCTGAAGGCATGCTGCACTCTGAGCTAGGTATTTAAGGAAGCATTCTGGAAATAATAAAAAGTACAAAAATCCTCAAGGATCACACAGTTCTTGATCTTGTTGTTTGTATCTCACAAAATTCCAGAATTTCATAATGGTTCCAGAGCCAGAACTCCTGCTCCAGCCCCGGATCCTCAGTGCCTGAGCTAAATATATTCTTCTAGGAATTAGCAGGGTAAATTCTGACCAACATGAGTAATTGTGGTTTCAACCAGTAGGAAGGAGGTGCTGTGCACGAAAGGTGCTAGAATGTTTTTGTGTTGTATTTCAATGAAATATCAAAATTTTGATATATTGGGACAAAGGAATAAAAATTGAGAAGTATTTGGAAGAGGTGTGCATAAGTTTCCCCACTATGACTTATTATACAAATAATCAAAATTACTTTGGAGGAAGACAGAACAGCTCATATTTGGAAACAAAGTAGAAGTGAAATGAAGTCATACTAAAAGTCCTTACACATACAATAATACAATAATAATACAATACAACAGGTTGAAAGAGACTTTCAAGATCCTCACGTCCAACCCATCAAACAATCCAACCCACCTAAACAACTAAACCATGGCACCAAGCACCCCATCAAGTCTCCTCCTGAACACCTCCAATGAAGGTGACTCCACCACCTCCATGGGCAGCCCACTCCAATGGGCAATCACTCTCTCTGTATAGAACTTCTTCCTAACATCCAGCCTAAACTTCCCCTGGTGCAGCCTGAAACTGTGTCCTCTTGTTCTGGTACTGGCTGCCTGGGAGAAGAGACCAGCCTCTGCCTGTCCACAACCTCCCTTCAGGTAGTTGTAGAGAGCAATAAGGTCACCCCTCAGCCTCCTCTTCTCCAGGCTTAGCAACCCCAGCTCCCTCAGCCTTTCCTCGTAGGGCTTGTGTTCCAAACCCCTCACCAACTTTGTTGCCCTTCTCTGGACACGTTCCAGCAAGTCAACATCCTTCCTAAACTGAGGGGCCCAGAACTGGACACAGTACTCGAGGTGCGGCCTAACCAGTGCAGTGTACAGGGGCACAATGACCTCCCTGCTCCTGCTGGCCACACTGTTCCTGATGCAGGCCAGGATGCCACTGGCCTTCTTGGCTGCCTGGGCACACTGCAGGCTCACGTTCAGCCTACAATCAACCAGTACCCCCAGGTCCCTCTCTGCCTGGCCGCTCTCCAGCCACTCTGACCCCAGCCTGTAGCACTGCCTGGGGTTGTTGTGGCCAATGTGCAGAACCCGGCACTTGGATGTGTTAAATCTCATGCCCTTGGACTCTGCCCATCTGTCCAGCCTGTCGAGGTCCCTCTGCAAAGCCTCTCTGCCCTCCAGCACATCAACTCCTGCCCCCAACTTGGTGTCATCTGCAAATTTACTGATGATGGACTCAATGCCCTCATCCAGATCATCAATAAAGATATTGAAGAGCATGGGGCCCAGCACTGATCCTTGGGGCACACCACTAGTGACAGGCCGCCAGCTGGATGTGACACCATTCACCACCACTCTCTGGGCTCGGCCCTCCAGCCAGTTCCTAACCCAATGCAGTGTGATCCTGTCCAAGCCATGGGTTGATAGCTTGGCCAGGAGTTTGCTGTGGGGGACGGTGTCAAAGGCCTTGCAGATGTCCAGGTAGACCACATCCACAGGCCTCCCCACATCCACCAGGCATCTCCCTGGTTGTGTATTTAAGACCTGAAAACAGCAGCTATGTTGATGGAAGCTGTCAGCTTTTCTGAAGTGAAGCCAAAGCTATTGTTTAAACCTAGAGACATGTTGACAGAAACCACTGGGACTTAGCTTACTCATTTTGGTGCTCATAAAGTTCACTGATTCTGTTTATTACTGCAGGAAAAAAATCTAATTTTAACTATATAGGTATGAAATAGTTCACTACAGTAGCAGGCCAGTCATTCTGATCAGGTTGACATCGTCTTCAGTAGGAGAGAACAATTAATAAGTGGGAGTTTATATAGTTAGTATTTGTAAACAAGCAATTGCTATAAAAGAAGAGATGAATACAAGACAAGGCTGTGGTTTAAAACTTCCCTGTCAGTTTAAAAAATGCTAAAATACATGGATATCAAACAATATGCTTGGGTTCCCAGCACTCCATATTTCAAGCAATATGTCTGGCTGATTTTAGTAAAGGCTTTTAATTCTCAGACCTCAGTAACCACCTGTGAGCAAAGTGCTTTGCATCTGCCAATGCAAAGCAAGCAGGAGTCAAATTAACCACTTGACTGGGACTTTACAGGAAGGAATTTTACGTCTCTACTTACCAAGAACCTTTGTCCATTTATGCTGTACTTCCTCACGACTTTCTCACAGTCCTTATACTTTAGCTGTCAATGAAAAGGAGATGATTTTTGCACCCTGAATTGTAAGAATAGATGAAGACATTTAGATATACAAGTACCTTGGGGTATATGCTTCAACTTTCATATGCTGGAGCCTGCCTAAATGGTTCATTTTGTTCTGCAAACATGGATTAATACAAACTGTCTTCTGTGGACTTGAGGATTTTCATCCGTATAGGAATATGTAATTCCTCACATTTACAAATCACTTCATGGTTGTCTGACCCAAAGAAATATTTGGAAAATATAGTAGTTGTGGTACTGTTGGACCACTAGATGGATAAAGAATTGGCTTGATGGCCGCACCCAAAGAGTGGCTGTCAACGGGTCCATGTCCCAGTGGAGGCCAGTGACAAGTGGAGTCCCTCAGGGATCAGTCCTGGGACCTGTCTTGTTCAACGTCTTTGTGGGCGACATGGACAGTGGCATCGAGTGCACCCTCAGCAAGTTTGCTGATGACACCAAGCTGTGTGGTGCAGTGGACACGCTGGAGGGAAGGGATGCCATCCAGAGGGACCTGGACAGGCTGGAGAGGTGGGCACAAGCCAACCTCATGAGCTTCAACAAGACCAAGTGCAGGGTCCTGCATCTGGGTCGAGGCAATCCCAGGCACAAATACAGGCTGGGCAGTGACTGGCTGGAGAGCAGCCCTGAGGAGAGAGACTTGGGGGTGCTGGTGGACGAGAAGCTCAACGTGAGCTCTCAATGTGCGCTTGCAGCCCGGAAAGCCAATCAGATCCTGGGCTGCATCAGGAGAAGTGTGACCAGCAGGTCAAGGGAGGTGCTTCTCCCCCTCTACTCAGCTCTGGTGAGACCCCACCTGGAGTACTGCGTCCAGTTCTGGAGCCCCTATTACAGGAGGGATGTGGACGTGCTGGAGCATGTCCAGAGAAGGGCCACGAGGATGATCAGAGGGCTGGAGCACCTCTCCTATGAGGACAGACTGAAGGAGTTGGGGCTGTTCAGTCTGGAGAAGAGAAGGCTCCGAGGTGACCTCATTGTGGCCTTCCAGTATCTGAAGGGGGCCTACAGGAAGGCTGGGGAGGGACTTCTCAGGATCTCAGGTAGTGATAGGAGTAGGGGGAACGGATTCAAGCTGGAAATGGGGAGATTCAGGCTGGATGTGAGGAAGAAGTTCTTCACCATGAGAGTGGTGAAGGCCTGGAATGGGTTATCCAGGGAGGTGGTTGAGGCCCCGTCCCTGGAGGTGTTTAAGACCAGGCTGGACGAGGCTCTGGCCAGCGTGATCTAGTGTAGGGTGTCCCTGCCCATGGCAGGGGGGTTGGAACTAGATGATCCTTGTGGTCCCTTCCAACCCTGACTGATTCTATGATTCTATGATTCTATGACTGGGGTGAAAAATGGTGGAAAACAGGAAGTAGAGCAAAACCTGTAGATTAATTCAATGTTGTGTTCAAAAATCTTCCTCTTATGAATGGAAATAATGTCTGGAAATTGTCTATGATATTTGGAAAGCTTTTCCACAATATTATGTAATACAGTAGCATCTAGGACAAGGACATGCATTTTATAGGTTGGTCATGTACATAAGGAAAGAAAGCTCCTGCTCCTTCCAGGCAAAAAATTATCAGTAATTTGGGAGACTTAGAAAAACAACTGGCTGCCTTTAGCAAAACATGACTGAAATGTTTTAGTGAGTATCTTAAGGGTTTGTTTTGATTCTTTACTCGAGCAATAATAGCCAATTGCTTCAGGTGAGAGATTGGGATGTGATTTTCCTTTGAAAATCATCACACAATTGCCTCTGTTTAGGAGGGGTGAAAATTTGGTTTTCCCTCTTGGACTTGAATCCTGGACTTTGAAAATATGGCTGCAGGCAAAATATATTAGCCAGAGGCAAATAAAGAATTCCTAAGCTACAACAATTGGCCCTTAAGTGATATGTATGGGGGAAATTGTATGAGTTAGCTGGGGACAAGGTCTAGTGACTTATGGCTGCTGCTCAGGGCTGGCTGGCTTATGACGACATTATTGTCTCACACAGATTTCTTAAATAACTTTAAGAAGCTTTTCCCCTGATTCTCCTCCCCATAAGTGGGATGTCAAGATTATCTCTGTGCTGGAGGGGGTATGGGTATCTGCATTGGTAGAAGGGAGGTGCTCCAAGATTATGACAGAATTTACAGCTAATCCTTTTATCACGGGTAAGAATATCGTTATCAAAACTTTCAGGAAGGCGTTTCCTTCTTAGTCTCTTGAAAGTGGTGATCCAAACCACCATGCACCATGTAATGTTTTTGACATTTGTCTGAAGTTGCCTGCTGATAATGATCTCATCTGTGCCATCTCAAATTCTTCATTTCTCTTTCCTGTGCCACTAACCCCAGTACCATAAGATCAGAGGTTTGCAAGTAGCTGGCAGTTTCACTTCTCTGGAGATACAGTAGACACAGACCTTGCATTCAATCTGCTTATCTTTGTTAGCTAGTTTTGCACTCTAGTATCAAACTTGCTTCAACTCTCCAGAAAGAACTGAGAGAAAAAGATCATGGAATTATAGGAGCCACTGCTACACAAAATTTTGTATGATTTCAAAATGAAGCCCCAGCTGTTCCAGGTTTTACAAGTTTAGTCAGAGAGCTCACTTGAAAATCAACCAGCTGTGATGGCATTACTTGAAAAGATTCACAAATCTTTGGATTGATCTGAATGTTAAATTTCAGTCTGACAGTTCTGGGCTCTAGGAGGAATGTGTTCACTTGCAAGTGAAATGGTGCAAGCACTATTTCTGATATGAATTGGAAAATGAGTAATTTACAGAGAACACACAGGCACAGAAATGAAATTTCGGTAAAACTAGCTCAGTTACACATGCCTGGGCAATTACAAATGTGTCAGTATTGATGTCTAGAGATATAGATTGGCAGTGAATTCTTGTATTGTCTTTCATAGTATTTCTTCAGTGTAGAAACTCCTCTGTATTGTAGAATGAGATTTGTAGATGTTCACAAACAAAAAGATGTCAAAAGAACCAGAATTCCTATGTAGCCACACAAGGTGATGCCAGAAAACACACCAGTGACAGAAGGAAGAGGTAGCTGGTAATCCTGGGCCATGAGCTTTGCCCAAGACGTTTTAATATAGGGAAGTCAGACCAAAAGGCAAAAAGGTTTTCCAACTGAATTTAAAAATAGTAGAAACCTGTGTGTCCATGAGCTGTTGAAGTCCTCACTGAGTTCCCATGGGTGGGATATGAAAAGACAGTCAGAGGCTCATTTGTGAACAAGAATGTAAAAAAACCCAAAATCTCTTTTCTAAAAGTCACTGAAGAAGACCTAGAAAACTCATGATCTTCACACATTAATGCCTTCTACTGTCAATACATGGTATGTCAACAGTTCTTGTAGTACAGTGTATGGTTTCTCTTATACCCAATTAAAAACACACTTGAAAGGTTCACTTCTAGATTTCACTGACCAGTTTAGTTCAGCTTCCTAACTGTCAGCAGTCTTGCCCTTGATTTTGCAGCAAGCTTTGCCCATACAAATACAAATTTAGCAGCGTTGCAGTGGTTTGCTCCTCCATCATACCGAGATGAAACATGAACTTACCGTCCTAAAATATGCTGCCAAGTCCTCTGGGTTCCAGGTAACCACATCGGAACGGTAGGGAAGGTTTCGCGAATCCATTGAGTTTTCTCTTCTAGGCAGTTAGAGAAAGTCCACAACAGCACATGGGTGGAATAGCCATATATTCCCTGCCTGTCACCACCTCCAGTCTGTCCAGTAATTTCTTGCCTGATACCCAGCTGCTTCTGATTAGAACCTGAGGCTTTTTTCACTTTAGAACTACTCTGGTAGGGCTTCCAAGAGAGATACTGCTTCCTCTAACACAAGATGGTCTCTTCTGAGAAAAGTCGTCAGCTATTCAGCCTTACCACTTCCTTTGTCTGAATATAAATAAGTAAACAAGGAAGCACAGCAAAGTGTTGAAAATGTTCTGTCTGCTACACATCAGTGAGCTTCTGCAGACCCTATTTGCTTGTAATTACACACGGATATATTGACATATTTGCACACTGTGCAGTATAAAAACACTGACATGCTATCTGCATAGACACTGGTTTCTGCTTCTCGAGCCCAGGAAAGCCCCCCTCCAAAGAACAAAAATAGTCAGTTAAGAGAAACTTCAACTTACCTCACTATCTGGAGCATGACATCATCTTTCAGTAAGAAAAGGTTATTGGTGGAGATGTACATGGGGAGGTACTCAGGAATTAGGGATGGAATTGCAGTCAGTATTTCTTCAAATAAGGAATTGCTCAGTGGAAGTAAGAAGCAGACATGCTTAGATAGAAACAATTACTTGTCCTAGTTTCAGTGCTCTCTTGTTCAGTTACCTAGAATGACGAGTCCAGTTCAGACACTATCTTGTCAGTAAGTCCCTTTGGTGAGACTATGTGTCTGTTTTGAACAAAGGCCATCATGTCCATCCCCCCTTGATACAGAGCTTCCTCCTGAGGCTGAGTTGGTGTGAGTGCTTGGGCTCACTGATCACATTGTCTCCAGCAGGCTGCACAAAAGGGGGTATTTTGTGACCTTCCTGTTAGTAGGAATAGATGCATAGTTCTGAAGCACTGGAAAGTTTCTCTTCTTTCTACTGAAATGCATCACTCTCGCTATTTCTGATTTTTGCAGAGCTTCTAACCTTGAGTCTGTAATTTGCATGTGCATTGCATATGAATTCACATATTTGAGGTTACACTTGCAGGTCTCTAGAGTACCACCTATAAGAGTTGTCCTTTTGAAATTCAGTCTGGTTTGAAGGAGCTTTTTTCTGGAGGTATTTTGGTAAATGATGGCAGCAGGGTGTTTAAAACTCTAAACTGCTTTTACAGATGTTCTAAGCAGTGCAGTATTTATCAAATACATGATGCCCCTCTGTTTTATGGGTTCATATTAGAAAATACCTATATGGATCATCTGAGGCTTGTACTGGGAGTACCATGGAAATGTCATCACCTTGTCATTGTAAATCTGGTTTTAGGTTCAAAATAGGTTCAAAATTAACTTGTGTCAAAGAAAGCCCAAGGGGCAAGTTGTTTTCATGGTGCATTATCAGCAGTGGTGAAGGGGAGATGACGCAGCACACGTATCAGACACCCTATCACACACCATGTCTTCTAGTGAATTTCCTTCTGTACAGAGACAGGAAGAAGCCTGTGCTACAGTATCTAATTATTCATTCTATTACAGTATTTCATTACCTTCTAATCTAATTTCTGTCCCAAATGCAGTTCAGCAGCTATAATTTCAATAGTGTTATTCCTTATTTGTACTAATGTAAAACTGGTCAACATACATTCTGATGGTGCTATAGAAGAATTGTGGCATTGTTAATTCTACTGCTGAAGTAGGAGAAAAACAGTCACCCTTGAAGTCAGCCTCCTAGTCTAGAGGCAACTCATACAGCAGTTCTAACCCACTTATCTAATCATTAGTATTTACTTGGATTACATCTGTGGCACCATGAGTACATTACAGCTATGTGCATGCTCTTCAGACATTTTGCAAAACCCAGCTTCACTCTTGCTTGAGCTTTGGCTTTGTCTACAACTTCTTTTGTACTGTGAGATAGGATGTGGTGGCCATGTGAAGCTTGCTCTTTGTATTTTCTGCATTTGAATTTTCAGATACATTTCTAGGTTAGTTGTTTCACTAACCTAGAAATAACTTTAAATTGCATTTCCAACTTATGTGTGTATTTGAACATGTCAATAGAAAATATTATTCAGCTCACAAATAACCATGAGTAAGTCATGGCCCCAAATCCCAACCAGGCTGCAGAGAGGTGTTTTGGAAGATGCTTTTAAATGCCTTTGTGGCCCAGAAATGCAATGTGACAAATTCCACATTCCACAAAAGGAAATTCTCTTAATTGTTCTTTACACTCTTCCCATCTTTTTACACTTGTTTATTCTGTTACTCTCTTCAGAGTCACCGTGGTTGCTTCCAGAATTAGTACTTTCTCCTATATGCCTCTAATGACTCCAAGGGCTCACAGAGGTAATTTCAACACTAATGGTCACCAAGGAATGAAATCTAGAGCACAAAAGTTGAATGTCCACACTCTTGTAAGCCCACATACCAGAAGATCTAGTCAGAGTTGGGTGGGAGTGTAAGGGGGATGTCTGGGCAGCAAACACATCTGATTTTTCTGGAGGAAGATGGAATGACTGCAGGGATAGCACTGGAGTAGTTAAATGAACTGCAGCCAATGGACATGGCCACAAAGAGTTCCTGGGGAAGAATGAAAAGTTTGACAGGCTACATCCAGAAAATTGGTTGATAACTAAATACATTTCAGAGGTGACACTCCTAACTGTGTGCTGGGAATGATCACATGCTCTGCACCTTAGCTGTTCAACCTTAACATTGCAAGAAATGAAGGCACACTAAGTAGGCAGAACAAGGCACCTCTGTTCCATAATACAATGTATCATATGCTTCATTTTTCCATCTTCCTGAAAATGGATTATAAGCTCGTAGATTTTCAGATGCTGAGAAACATTGATGTTGCACCTACTGCCTGGTGGGTACCTTTTCCATGTGACCTTTTTTCCTCTCTTTGAAAAATGAAGTCTTTCATAGTTGAAGCCTGCAGTGACACAATCTTCACAGAAAAAATGTCACTCGTCAAGTAACAGCTGTCAATGGTACAGTTCTTTCAGATGTAGTGATGGTGACTGATACTTAAAAATGTGGGAGTCTAACTGTGTTAGGCAGTGCAGGAGGGCAACTCACACTGCCTACGTGCTGCTTCCTTCAAAGAGCGTCTGTTTTCTCTCACTTCTTTCTGGTGGTCTGTCCTGCAGCACACTGTTTTAAGTGGAGAAAAGGGCTCTCTGTGAACAGCTTTCAGAACAACTTATTTTTCTAGACTAACTCAGTTTACATGTCAGTTTTCCTAAAGCCAAGCAAAAAGAAGTTCAAATGTATAAGAATTTAATCTTTGTGTTCCTAAGTCCCAGGTAAATAGGATCTTTACCTCATGTTTTTCCTATGTCCTGCTCAGTTTTGGTTTTAAGAGATTCTGAAACTCACTTGCTTTTATCCTGGAAATATTTCCCATTGCTGGCCTGTATTTCCTCTTTTAGCACTTCATGCCTTACTCCTCTCTACCTATGTACCTACCTATAACAGATGGATAAATGCTTTCATTTTTATACCCCTTAAAAATCTCCACAGTATCATTATTCATTCCTGTCTTTAACAATCACTCAGCTACACCTTTCTACTCCTCAGATATCCTTGTCTATGACTTCTTCTTGTAGTCAAGCATTAACTGTGACTTTGCAATGCCTGTGTATTAGCAGATAACCAAACCTGAGTCCTTGTCAGCTTTAAAAAGCTTCAGGAAGGGAACTGTGACTCTTCCTCGCCATCTGGTGGTCAAGTGAGAGAGACACAGCAAACAGTGACCAGGGACATCTGTCCGGAGCAGCGATGGACACTGAGCTGCAGGCGCTACAGGTTTGATACTTGGGTTAAACATGTGATGCTTCAATGGGCCCAGCAGTCTGGGTAGCTGCCAACCAACCTAATTGCATCTGAATAAACCCATGTCTGAGATGCTGGCTTCAAATCCATCTTCACCAAAGAGGGATTTCTCAACTCAACCCTCGGCAATGATTTTCATGGATAGAAAACAAATGACCGTACTTGAAGTGTATTTTCCATTGCTAGTGATTTGTGTTACTTTAAGTAGGTGGAAATAGGGAGTATAGGATGTTCCAAAACTCCTGAAATCTTAGAAAACAGCCACTAGAGTGCAGCTGAGCTCTATGCAGAAAACAGAGACAATCAGCTCTCTCTGTTAAGCTTCTGTAAAAGCCAGACAAGTGGTTAGAGGTATTTTAGCAGGAGTACTGTTCTTCAGCAACATATTTTGTTGCACTTTGTTAGGGTCATAAGTAGCTTAACGTGTCTAGTTTGTCCAAAAATGCTGCAGACAAATGCAGAGAACACCTAGAAGACTCTAGACAAGATACCTACTGAGGAAAGAGACAGAAAAAAAGTTTTCCTTACTCTAGAAAGAGAACTTGGAAACAAAGGAAGGAAAAAGGACACAAACTTGGTGACTTTGTGTGAGTTGTTCCCATGCAATCCATTGTTCTCTTCACCAGTGAAAGCTCTGCTAAGCAAAGCAGCTGCAAGCTTGAAAAGTAGGAGTTGCAGGTTGAAGAACTCTTCTGCCCAGTACATAAGAGTTTGGTGCAGTTCAACTGCTCTGTGCATAAACTGCCAAACAATCCCAGCTGTGCTGTGAGTGGGAAGGAGACTAAGTGGGCCAAAAGGATACCTGGAAAAGAGTTTGGTGATGTTCATTCCAGGTACAGAACTTCACCAGCATACGCAGATGTTGCAGTTGAATATGAAAGTTATTTCAGGTGATGATGATGAAAGTTAGAAACATACCATTTAATGTGGGGTAATTGCTCAGATCCTTCCCAGTTGTGCTCTGAAAGAGCACACTTTCAGGCTATTTAACTTCTTTACTCTGAAGCAGCAACTGCTAATGACTGTATAGCTCTATAATTATGCAGTGTATCTGGAGTCACACACAGCTTGTTAACAGGCTGCTGACTGAGCAGTGGCCTGCGCTGAGGCTGAGGACATACAACCCCAGGGCTGGCTGCAGGCCCTGGGAACCTACTGCATTACTCTGTCACAAAGAGTGCTTTCGAAGGTAAAACTGCAAGATGGAGAAGCTTTCACTTCAGTTGTGTAAAATACAGGGAAGACATGGCTGATTTTGTTGTTGGGGGTTGTTTGTTTGTTTGTTTTCCTGGTTTGTGGTGGTTTTCTTGCTGAGAGTCCAGCTTTGAAAGTGCAAATGTAAGACGAGATTTGTGTGATCCTTTATGAGTTTGGGCTGATGTGTTCACCTTTAGGACTGGAAATGTGGGTTTGTGAGAGCTGTTATCTCTTTATCCATAGATTATGCTGAAGCCTGAGGTATTGAGGTATTTCTGTTCATGTTCTGTTGGTTGGCTTTTCATTTCCCTTTTTTTTTTTTTTTTTTTTTTTTTGTACATGTTTAGTTAAAAAAAAAGGCAATAATCAAATCAGTAAAGATGACTGGATGATAATATTTTATCCAACTATTCTGACAGCTACATTAGGTGATGATTATTTTGAGTCCATTTTGCTACTGACACCAATGAATAGTCTATTGGCTCTGACACTCAGATTGCAAGTGACCTCTTTTTGCTTAGACAAGCAGTTGTTTTCTTAACCTAAACCAAGCCAACTCTGTAGGACTGGCAGAATTCACAATGCTTTCAGCTCAGGGCTTTGCTGCTGAGCAACATCAAGTTTTGGTCGTTGCGCTCAGGCTTGATAACTCAATCAAGAAGTAAAGTATTGCTGTTAAATTCAAAGACCAAATCTGGAGTGGATGTTGCAGTTGTAGATCAGCCTGCCCACACACAAGCTCAGAACTGGATTTTGATCTTTGTACATTTCAAATTCTCTAAATATTTTAACATCATACTGATCCATATGAGGACTACTAGTGGATTTGCAATGCTGAGAAAAAGAAAGAAAAGTGTTTCAACAGCTTAGGCACTGACACATGCTCATTTCACACCTTCACGAGGAACTCTTTTTGCAAATCTTGACTGTTGTGGAGAGTAAATTTCACGCCAGATCAGAAAACATAATACTTGTGAGACCATCTTGATGAAAATAATTATATTTGAGCTTCTTAGTTACACTTGTAACCCAGTGATGCTGTCAGCACTTTCCTTTATTCCTGCTGTGTTCCTAGCAGGCAGAGCAAGAAGCTAGACTCGGAAGAAATGCTCAGCATGCTCATTTTTGCAGCACAGATTTTTTTTCTTGCAGACAGAGAAGATACCATCCCATGGATGCCAGAACATTTCCTCCTCTACAGATTTCCTGAGGGCTTCTGAACCAGCAGTTTAGATGCATCCAGACCAGCATGGTCTGGAGGCACAGATGTCTAGGATTAAAAAAAATTTTAAAAAATCTGCTGCTAACCAACATAGTCTCAAGTTTAGTTTAAATTTTAGTGTTAGTTTTGTTTTAAATATTTATATTTATCTGTCTCAGAGTTTCCAAGGAGATGAATGCTTGATCACCACAAGCTTTTCCAATTTTCAGCAACACCTTATGTTCAAAATAAAGTATGTTCATACTGAGTAAGGTGTTTTTGTCATAAACAAGCATTTTGTATATATCTTAACCTGCACGTGTATTGTACTATGAGTGGGCCTAGAAACCATTCTTTTAGATCCTCTGGTTTATTACAAAAGAGTATCTGCACAGATCTAAAGTAATTGTTTAGTTGGGGCAGTCCTGAACAGTTAGGTCTCTCATCCAAGGTATGGATTAAAGCAGTGTCAAAGTAGGATCTCACTGTTGCTTGTGGCGAGTGGTACAACACATTCTGTCCCCAAGGACAGGAGTGTCCATTGCCCAGAGCAGTGCAGAGATGTGATTAGGGCTTCCTTCACTTGTTACAACGCTGTAAAACTCAAAACCTCAGAAGGAAGTCTCGTGACTGCTGAGTGTCACATAACTCATGACAGCATTAACTGGCGCTGCCACTGCAAGACAAGGTCCTTTCCCAACTTCTGGGCTCTCTGTGGTGCTCCTGCTTGTGCCAGCGTAAGTGCAGGATCAGGGGTCTGGCTGTCCCAGCTAATCTGACAAAAATAATGATGAAATGGTTAGTTACAAACTGTAGCTCTTTCCTGCTGTGGCTTTGCTGTATGACTGTGCATGGGATTATATCTCCACAAAGTAGGAGATGTAGCATGCCAAGAAGGAAATTTTAGTGCTGGGTCTGTGGGCAAGTCTGGGCTGTTCCTTTCAGCTGCAACGCTTGTTCTGGCTGACAGGGCAGGCATTTTGTTCAGTGTTTAAATTTTCAAGATGAATATCCTATTTTCCAGAGAAAGGTGAGCAGTCTGCTATGTGCTTCTTATTTGACTTGTATCCTATTATACTCTGTATAGTTTAATACGTTGCAGAATTTAGACTTTAATTTTAGGTGGTTTTATTGTGTCTTATAAATAACAGGCTGTGACACAGAGAAAGCTGAAGGCAGACACTGAAATGCTGAACTGTCTGCTGCTTAGTAGAGTAAGTGTTAAAATTTTCCTACAATTGCCTATTTTTAACTATTCTATAAAACTCCCACTTGTTTCTCATCTGATAACACTTCTAGGTTATTCAGGTTCAATAAAGAAGATTCTACAGTAAGCTCCTGGATGTTTGGTGAACTTGATATATGATCCCAAGTCGGCGAAGAAATAGAACTGCTGGTTTTCCTTTGTCTTTTATATGGAGTTTTTTGCTGTAGAAAGGCACAGTTTGTAACTAATCTTAGATTCTGTGAATGGGTTTTCTTTCCTAGTGTCCATATACTATCTTTGCTGGGTACTTCTGCTCACCACAGTGGGCTGTGATGAAGGTTTGGGGATTACAGAAGTCTCACATTTAGATGTTATTTCTGGCCTATGTGGTTTGGCTTTCACAAGTTCAGATCAGATGCCAATGACACTAAATTGAATGGAAGTGTTGATCTGCTTGAGAGCAGGAAGGCTCTGCAAAGAGATCTGGATGGGCTGGATTGATAGGCCAAGGTCAATTGTATGAGGTTTAATGAAGCTAAGTGCTGGGTGCTGCACAACAGCCCAAATCAATGCTACAGGCTTGGGGCAGACTGACTGGAAAGTTGCTTGGTGGAAAAGGACCTGGGAGTGCTGGTTGACAGTCATCTGAACATGACCCAGAAGCGTGCTCAGGTGGCCACAAAGGCCAAAGACATCCTAGCCTGTGTCAGGAACAGTGTGGCCAGCAGGAGTAGCAGAGTGATTGTGCACTTGGCACTTGTGAGGCCTCATTTCAAATACTGAGTTCAGTTTTTGGCTGACTCGCTACAAGAAGGACACTGAGGTGCTGGAGCATGCTGACAAGGGCAGCAAAGCTGGTGAATGGCCTGCAGCACAAGCCTTATGAGGAATGGCTGAGGGAACAGGGATTGTTTGAACGAGGCGAAGGTCAGTCCCTTCTCTCAGGTACCAGGTAATAGGATGAAAGGAAACAGCCTGAAATTCTGCCAGGGAAGGTTTAGGTTAGATGTTAGGAAAAAATTCTTTCCTGAAAGAAATTGGAACAGGCTGCCCAAGGATGCAGTGGGCTCACTGTTCCTGGAAGTGTCCAAGAAAGTTGTGGACACAGCACTATGATTTAATGGCCATTCTGGTGATGGCTGAACACAATGGTCTTCGATGTCTTTTCCAACCAAAATAGCTGTGATTCTCTACATGAGAAGCTAGTTTGCCTTCAGTGGTATCAGCTCTTCATCCAAGGACCTTCTTTATGGATATGGCATATATATTTGCCTGTCCTCTGTTGTCACCCTATGCTATTGCATCTGGACTGTGTAGCTCAAAAGTTAAAGAGAAGGTAGGGAAGCCTTTGAGAAGATGTTTGCAATCTTCTGCTGATCTCAAACAGTATTTGTAAGCTAATAGATTTTCCAAGCCATTATGTCACTCACAAATTAATTTTTCTCATGATAAAGCATGTCTGGAAACAGAAGTTATAAGTAGGTATCAGGAGACTGCAAGCACCTGCTCTGCTAGCAAAAGTCTCTCTTGTAGGCCAGTATGAAAGAATAATAGTCTCTAAAAGCCTATGAGGGGCTTTCACCAACCCCTGCCTGTGGGCTGGGACTCTAAGGTCAGATGAGGAAGCAGATAAGCTGTTTGTCACTGAAGACTTCAATGGGTTAGAGAGGCATCTCCTCAGATGAGGTAGTATTTCTGGTCCAGTAAAACCGTTGCTTTCAAGGAAGAGGCTTGCTATAGTATGTAAGTGGGGATGATGACTGCTCTAATTACAGTTACCTGAAGATGTGGTTTGCTCAGTGCTCTTATTTAGGTTGCCCTGCTACTTTAGGTTTTGTCTTGAGAATAAATGACTTGCTAATGTTGGTAGTTTCTGGAGGGTGAATTCATGCTGTTCTGATGTGTGGGGGGGACTGCTGAATGCTTTCTTTTCCCAGGCTTGACTCTGACTTAATGGAGCTGGGGAGCTGAACTAGTTCTCCTGGAGATTTGAGGAGATGTAAGTTAAGAAGTTGTATGAATGTAGATCCTTGCTGTGTAAAATGTATAAATTGCAGAGAAAGCTGATAGAGATCAAGCACGCACCTATGCAGCTGGGTGCACACAAGCTGCGCACTTGTGGTGTGACTCCAGTTAAGAAGCTGTATAGCTATCATAGCTGCCAGTCAAGCATAAGCTATTAACTCCTGATGGGAAAAGGGATTCCACATCCCCTGTGTCACAGCTCTGCAACTCTAACAGTTACTCTGCTTTGCAGTTTTCCCTTTCCTGGCTGATGTGGCCACAAAAAGGCAGGCTGTACTTCTTCCCTTCTGTAGGACATAGACATGCCTACTGTGAACATCTGCAAGACCAGTCCTACTGAATTTCTTAGGTAGTGTCCAGTGTGGTTAAGCCAGGCTGCCTGAATGTGTGCAGTTCCATTAAGGGCTGTCCATGTCAGTTTATGTACATCAGCTGCAGCAAATTTATTTATTTCTTTAGTCCCTCAATTAACAGATGAACTTCCTATGGAACTTGGAATTTTTATCATACTGTTGTGATTGCTGATGATGATCTTAAGACCAGTGAAAGTGAGACTGGGTGTCATCAGCATACCTACTCTGACCTGGTAGAACCAGCAACTCCTTTATCTGGGCTTGTTCTTGCCTACTAGTTTGATTGTTTTTAGGTCAGGAGCAAGTTACTGATATCAGCAAGTCACTGCTATTTCTAGTGAAAAGATTGCATTAAACCTCCTTCCTAAAACTTCTCAGGAGCCTAGTGAGACATCTCCTTTATTCCACTGCCCCAAAGCAAATGTCCTATAAGTATAATCTGGAACCATTTTCTCCCATTCTAGGCAATACACAGAAACTCTCTCTTTCCATCTTTCTCTACTTCTGCAGCAACAGACTTCCCTTTGTGCTTTAATGTGTTCTGTCTTTTGAATGCAGCCTTCCAGAGGTTATCAGTAAATTGAAGGGGTTTTTGTCTTAATCCAGCCAAGACAGACTCATTATTGACTGGCTTGAAGTTCTGTAAAGAGATTAGTGTGTTAAGTCTCCTGGAAATGGATCTGTATACAAATCTTGAATTTACTTGTCCTTTCATCAGATACCATTTCTAAAGTAAAATATCTGTAAACAGGAGGGAAGAGGAAACATCTTCCCTGGCACATAACCCATGCAAACAACTTGATAAGCTAAGTGCTTGTGCTCCTCAGTCAAATATACAGCTGCCAGTTGCAGACTGCTTCTGAATAATGTGGGCAACCTAATGGGCAGGGTAGTTCCAGAGCATGCTTTGACTACACGTGTTGGCAGGTGGCCAGGTGAACCAGAAGAGCTGTTTGTAGAGGGGGAGCTTGGGTTCTGCTTTGTGCTCAGCACTGCTCAGAGCTGTGGCAGTACATCTGTCTTACTGCAGCTGCAGGTGTTATCACATTTTTTTCAGCAGAACATGTATCAATAAAAAAAGTCAGTTCTCTCTGGGTATTCATGGCTTCAGGCTCCAGTTTCTTAAGTCTTGAGATTTATGGAGATATTTTTCCTAAGTGTAGAAATTAATTTTAAACAAATAAAAGCAATGGGTTTGCTTCTGTGAGTGTGATGCTAATCAAGCTCTATTACCCTGGGCTGGATGTCAGGGCTGGGGTTAGCATCATTTAAACTTGTATGAGAAAGAGCTGGCATGTGTGTCAGAAGCAATGTGAAGGTGTTGGTGGGGAAAATGGATGTGTGCTGAGGATAGAGCTTGAGGTGATGAGAGCAAAAAGGACACTTTGTCCACTCAGTGTTAGTAGGGTTACTGAGGGAGAAGTCCTCAGCAGCAGCTCACACAAGGAAGCGAAACTGCATTATGAGGTGTGGAACTGAGTGGTAAGCTCAGGGGCAGATCTATTATGGGGTTATACGAGTCATGATCTGTCCATTTACCCATCCTGAAGATTATCAGTGGTCCTTATACAAGGCCCAGGCTCTGACTAGGACAAAAAAGGGTTATGACAGGTTGATCTGGTCTCCGCATATGCTCTACTGTGGGATAAGTTGTTCCGGTCTAAAGCTATGTCCAAGACAGAAAGCTGTGTGAGTTTCAGAAAAATGTAATTTGTTGGAAATGTGCCTTTATGACAAACAAAATTCTTTTCTGAGAAAACATGAGAACCTTTATACCCCATCTTCTTAGGCTTAACATAAATTACAGAAGTGTACAAAGTTACTGCTTGTAGTGATAGGAAAAGAGCACTGCTGAGGCAAACGTCTGCAGAATCATAAACAGTAAGAAAGATTAAATGACTGGAGTCGTGGGTTCAGATCAGTTCAGATCTTCAGTTGGCTCTTTTTTCAGTTCTTCTGAAACACTTCAAATGCTAGATGTTGGTCTGAGGGTTTTGCTTATGGGTCATTGACAGGAGACAGAGGGCCTCATGCAAATGCAGATGGAGGGCAGTTTGGCTGCAGCTAGAGTATACTTGCCTTGCTCATAACAAAAGTACTGTGCAGAATTTAAAAACACTTCAGTTCCAGCAGTTCTCCTCTGCCAAGTTCATAAGGTAAAAGACTGCAGTAAGGAGCTGTTGGGAGAAGCAGGCTAGGAAAAGCACTGAGGTGGAGGCTGGGCACGATCCACTTTCCCTGTGGCTTTGGGCATTGATAGTTTGAAAGGGTGATGAAAAGAAGGAAACTTCACTCAAGACTTCTCAAATGTTAGGAACCAGTCCCAGGTGGGGAGTATGTCAAAAGAAGTGAGAAGGGGGAAAAGGTTGATCATAGAATTACAGGTATTTTTTTTACCGCAGCATTTTCTGGAAGAGATACAAAATAATTTTGTGGTGACTTTTAGTTTGTTGGTTTTGTTTTGGTTGGCTGGGTTGGGTTTCTTTGTTGGTTTGTGGTTGTGTTTTTTTTTTTGGGAGGGGAGTATTTCTTTCTTTGGTTGTTTTTTTTTTTTTTTTATATATAGGCAGGCTTTAGGTGACTGTTGCTTGCATTAAGAGAATGCACGCTATTTTTTCAGGAAAGGAAGCTGTTAATAGCCGTAAATGCTGTACTCTACCCTAAGGTAGCAGTTTTATCATGGCTACTGTGCGGTTTAAGGTGTAAATGGTTTTATTTATGAAGCAATAGTAAGCGGGCTAAAACTGTGAGTAGGGCTGAGAAAGAATTCAAATCATGTTTTAAGCACAGTGGTTTCTGAGGCAGAGTTAGTTATATTCATGTCTGGAGCCACAGTGTTTCCATTTCCCTGTGTTTATTATACCAGAACTATTCATGAATTTAAAGCAGGTCTAAACACTGATCTTTGACAGAAACATTCCAACTTTCCTCTCCCAATCAGGCATATCAGCATTTTCTAAAGCAAATTGTTGAAAGTAAGGGTTGTAGTGTGTACCATTTGGCCATTTAATGATTTCTAAAGTTTGCTTGTTTTCAATTTTTTGGGTTTTGTCATCTTTTTGGTTTGGTTTGTTGGTGTGTATTTGTTTTTGGTGAAAAGCACTAAGTCACATCCTTTGAGTCTTTTAACAGAGAATGCTAATTTGCTGAATAAGTTACTTGTCAGAGCTCAGATGATGGGTATCTTGCATGAGGAATGGTGGTATCTGCATAACTGATGGTTTTTGCTACGCATACTTTCCCTTTCAGGCTTTGCATGTGAAAAGGACCCATGTCTAAAGTGTGGCAGGAAAGAAAACCTTGTCTATTTTCACACAGACCACAATGATACTTTAAACATCTCTGAGAGTGCTGCTTTGCTGCACTGAGATTTGGGCCTTAGAGTAGTAGCTCCTTCCTAAAGGTACGGTACCCCAGGTGGGGGTGAGATTTTATGGAAAGATACTTCAGGTGTTATAAAAACTTCTCAGGATTCTAAGATCCAAAAAGCCCACTAATATTTAGGTATTTCTGTCTGCTTAGATTTGTTACACCTTTCTGAAGTACTTGAGTATTATTGGAAGCTGTGCTGGCTGGGATGCTGTAAATTTACATTCCTCACAGCTGCCTACTGCAAAGTGTTGTGAAACTACACCCTCACTGCATTGTCCTTTTATAGACCTTGGCACATGTGTGGCTAGGAAAATTCAAAAGAGAAAGGAGGATCATTTATACCTCACAAATGAGGGAACGAAAACTTCTCCAGATCAATTTAATTTTCTAGGAATGACTGTCATCACAGACAACATCTTCCTGTGTGGATGCAAGATCTGTTACTTCAGCCTTTCCCTTTTACTAACATAAATATGCAGGTGTGGATGGGCTGGAAGGTACTTAGTTGATAGAGGATGAGCATGGCACGAGAACTTGTATGGCATGGAGTATCACCAAGGTCACACAGAAAGTACGTAACACAGCAGCAGCATTAATCTATATAGTCTGGGTTCTAGCCCAATGCATTAATTGTCTTCCAGAATTAGTCATCACTTGGCAGGAACCTTAACAATTTTATGGTACAGAGTTGTTAGTTATTAAGACAGTTATTTCTTGCACTGTGGTGGCAACCAATACATGTTTATCCAGAAAGCCATTTTGCTATTACTTCCCCTTAGTAAGTATCTTTCATGTGTGCACCCGTTTGCCACTACAGCACCTGTCTTGTGACAGCACAGGTAAGTGTGGCTGCTTTGAGTTGTGTGACGGAGAGCACCACGTAGAGTGGGAGAATGTAAAGATGATTTAGAGACAGCTGTACAGCCATGGTTGTCTTTGGCTTGAGGGAGAGCCATTCTCTTCTCTCATTTAAGTCCTTTTCTGGTTTTACCCTCTGTTATCTGTGAATGAGAGTTAGCTTTTGAGGGACATGAACTCACTGTCAGGTCAAATGACTTGGAACCAGCAGCCTTTGTTACTGTGAACGCAGTAGGAGAGGCCCACTTCAGAAGTGTTTTGTACCTTTGTAGGTGGCTTCTGATGAGCTGTGTTTAAACTGAGCTGCAAATGACACATCATTCATCTAAATTTACCTTCACCCTTCACAAAAGAACAATTCTGAAGAAGAAATTGCATTAGATTTCCCACTGCTGAAAGCTTATGAACAGCAGTTTAATGCACTAAGTCTGATAATGAGGATGGAGTGGAGTGTTAGCAAGGCCTTGACATCAAAGGGAAAAACAAACGATTCTGTGGGACCATGGTGTTGTGAACAAATGATCTGTAATCAAAGGGAAGTATAGAGCAAACATTAAACTGTAATGGAATAATCTCAGGGGGAAGGTTATTTTCATGCAGCTGAACATTTTTCTTATTAGCATAACACATGGTCACTTCTGCAACAAGCATAATAATGTTGTTCATCATCCACTTGTTCTGCATAAAGGTTAAGTTTCCTTGCAAGTATAGCCAAATAAAGTAGGTTACTCTCTGCTGTGGAATACAATTCTCCAGGTGATGAGGGCATATTTGAGTTCTGGGTACTACTACCATGCCAGTGGAAGCCACACTTTTTTTTTTTTTTTTTTTAATCTTTGAAACGAGATCAGACTTCCTCATGAAATGTCTGTATGTACTCAACATACCTCTTGTGAGATAAATGGGATTCTTGATCTACATGGAAAGTGTAGAGAGTGATTTGGTTCCAACATTTCAAAGCTGGGTAGATGAAGTGAGAAATTCTGTTCTGAAGAGGTCAGTGGTGGAAGGCACTGGTTTCATAAACATGCCTAGAAGTTGAGACTCTCTTTTGAATATTTATGAGCCCCTATGATTGCTGAAGTGGGACAGGACTGTGTGGTTATAGCTTTAGCAGTGAGTTGAGGTGCACAGATCTGATAATAGACCATGGATTGCACTGGAAGTCAGACTCCTGGGAGTTGATCACTGCTCAATTCTCCCATTAGTTGAGAAGGACAGTAACTTTGGAAGCCCGAGCACCTGTCATGCAAGCCTGCTATAGGCCTCTTTTAAAAATGTTTTAGACTTACTATAGTGGTAAACTGGGTAATCTAGTGGTAAGGGAAGGACATTAAACAGAAATCAAACAAATATCTTGCCTCCCATAAGCCATTTGTGAAATGGTTCTGTCAGTGTGTCCTCATTGTCGAAGAACTGAGTTTCCAGAACTGATCCTGCTAGTTTCTTCAGTTCTCCAGCTGCTGTGGAGTTTCCTCACTGAAAGTGACTTGGTGATTGATGCCTCGGTGGCTCTGGCTGATAATCAGCATGAAGGACATGTACAGAACACTTCATTACTACTCATTGTTTGGGAACACTAATGTATAAATATGTATTTGTTGCAGATGTATTCTGTGACTAATTCACTTTTGAGTTCCCTGAAGTATGGCTGATCATGTTGTACCAAGAGTCCAATTTTCGCATGTAGAAAGAATCCACTGTGATTTCAAATGCAAATCAGCAGGATTTGTGCTCTGAACTTGGAAGCTTTCATAAATCCTGTCCAGGAAGTCTATTTCCCATTCTCCCTTCTTAACACTGTACATCATGGTTAAACTCTTCCAGTGTACAGTTTGTGTCCTGAAGTGGTGAAAACTGTATGGTAAGGTTGTTTGCAATTTTATGATGAACCTTACAATATAAATTTTTCTTCTCTTAATCTCTAGTGTTTGGAGTGCTTAGATTTTCCTTAAAAAAAACCCACAAAACAAAAACAAACAAAAAACCACCACAAAAAGCTACCAAAAACCGACAAGTAATTCAAAACACAAAATCAACAAGCAAACACCAAAAAACCAAACACCATACCAATTTCTGAACTGTAAGGTAGAGATGAGAACTGAAAGAACTCAAATAAAAGAACATGAACCCACACTTAAGGTACTTGGATATTTTACGTTGGCTTTTCATTTGCCGGACTAAAGTCTTATGAGTAACACTGAATCTTGTGGACTGCAGACTGAAAAATCTATATCAGTATGTCTGATCCATGTTGAGTATACAAGTACAAAGTGCTTAATGTATAGAACAGGAGAGTGTTTATTCTGTGTTTAAAACAACTAAAACACCGCAAGCTTTAAACACTGAGGATGCTAAGTCATTGCTCAGTGTTTTCATAATTCGTTATGGTAGCTCTCTCATTAGTGTTAGCTGAAGCTATTCAAAGCTGTGGAGGGGGGTGACTTTGCATGACTTTTTCCCTAATTTTTGACTTATTCTGGTCCTCCAGATAACCAATTGTCTTATGACAGTAGAAGTAGCTACAGTGTCTGTTACCTATGCAAGTGATGAGAAGCACACTGAGTGGCTCATGATTTGACTTTATATAGGTATTGACCTTCCTGCAGTAGAGGAAATAACCTCTGTGGAGTTGTACTATGTACAGTACTAATCAGCTCAAACAACACTGAAATGTTGCTGCCTAGGTTCCTGATTTATTACTGCAGCTATCTGTCTGAAAACAGGTAGAAATGCATCTGTGAAGGAGGAGGCACTGGAAATGAGGTTCATGGTTCAAGATGCCAATGTAGAAGTATCAGCTTTCCATGGAAGCTTCTATTTTTTCTTCTTTTAAAAGCCAGAGGTTATGAGAAGATTCAAGATTTCTGTATCCAATTTTAGGTGATTCATATAGGAGTAAGCACACAGTGATGTGAACATATTATTCAGGCATAAGATACCATGTCTGTTACCACAGCATGTTGTCACTAAGATAAAATAATGCATTGGGGATTTGCAAGTGAAATACTGAAATCAAATGAGTTTGTGTAAGAAGTAATGAGCCTTCTCTTATCAAACTCACTCCTAATTATAATCCCAGCAAGACAGTAACAGGCTAGGCTTGGCAGGCATGTTTTAGCTAATGAAAATTACTAGTCTACACTTCCAAGAAAGGAGTGAGAAGGATTTACTTTGAAAGTTTAGTGGAAGTAGAAGCTTCAGAGTTGCTTGGCAGTCTCAGGGGCTAGAATCATACAGTGCAGTCTTTTGGGAGTTTTTGCACAAGTGACTGTCTCTTTATCACTCCTAGATTTAAGACTATGCATTATAACAAGCTGTTAAAAGTTTAAGTGAGCTTTCCTGGATTAGAATACTCAATTCCCTTGAGTGGACATGAATAAACTACATATCACCACTTGTATCCAGAATTTTACTTGGCACTTCTATTCTCCCATTAACAGCTTTGGTGCTGGTGCTGGAAGCTATAACAGGGGATGATTTATCTTGTAATGAATTTTGTTAAATGGTTGCCACTATTCACTTGAACAGGAATTCAAGCAGCCAAATTATGTTAATTCTTTCTTTGTCTTTGCCATTACCATCTTGTAGGAGTTAAAAATTTAGGGTATCACAACTGCTATTTGTGCCATTTCTAGCTTATTTGTTCCAATCAATTCTTATCACTATATATTCAGCTTAGTTTCAGTCATTTGGAACCTGAAAATGCTGATTACAGAATCAATTGCTGCCGGGGTATGACTTTGTCCCATTCTTCCAAAAATCAATAGAAAAAAACTGAGAACACTTACTTCAGAATTGGACTGAGCTTGTATACATTTGTTCCTTAATAATCTAAATTTTTTATGTTTAAAACAAGGTAAAGAAAATTCTCTTTTCCTCAACATTATGAATTCTGACTCACAACACTTTGGGGTGTATAGTGGTAATGCTTGCCAGCGTTCCTCATTCTACAGCATTCATCAGTGTATGGTTTCTCCTTACCTGAGTCACAGGTAATATGTTCTCATTTCAGGGCTGCTGAGTAAAGAAGGAAATGTAGGATGAGAGAAACCCAAGAGAACATTTCAGATCACAATTCAAAACCCATTTGTTAAACAGTTCTTCTTGTTGTGATTATGAAAGGATCCAAATAAGGAGAGGCATCTAAAATGAGAAAAGAAATAGTATTGTACTCAAGGAAGGCACTATTCCAAGAGCAAAGGGAAAGAATTATGAAGGAAAAGGGAAAGCCAAGGGAATGCCATAGTGGGGAGGGAAGACAAAGAAAAGAAAATGGGAAAAGGTGGAGATCTTCAGAAGAAATCTTTCAAAATGGTCTGTATAGTGAGATGCCTGTGAGTTAAGAATCTGGAGATGGTAGCAATTGATTGATGCCCAGCCTCTCATCAAGAAAGACAGACTACAGGCAATTAATATCTGCAGTTGCTTCTCTAGTCAGTGAGAGCTCAGCCAAAGGAAGACTGCTCTGTTGTAAGAGGGCTTGTGAATAGCAGTGTTGTTCAGCTGTGAAGGGTAAGCACTTGCTGAAAAACACTGAACAACACATTAATGAAACTTTTACATGAATATGCTCTGCCAGTATTGGCCTGGGGTGTGTACGTCACATACAGTAAACTGTAAGGATTCCACTGTGTAAATTAAGGTTGAAATAATCCTATTCAAAAATGAATCATGATGGACTGGCTTTAGCTCACTTGTCCTAATCATCAAGGTGGCGTCTAGCAAATGGGGAGAGAGAGGTATTTCTTATTTGTTTCTTTATTTAATAATCCCTGTCTAAAATGCAGTCATCTGAAGGTATCTGGATTTATTTGCCCCCTGGAAAGGTGCAGCTCTCTTTTGGGAATCTCAAGAGTAGTGAGGTGCCCAGCTTAGCCTGGAGAATAAGGTTAAATGCTGCAAATAGGCACTAGGAGATCTTAGTGCCCATCTTACAAAGACATAGTTTTTTTATTTTTAACTTAAATGTAACTTAAACTAACTTAAATCCTTTCTTAGAATCATAAAATCTATAAGGTTGCAAAAGACCTCAAAGATCATCAAGTCCAATCTGTCACCCAAGACCTCATGACTACTAAAGCATGGCACCAAGTTCCATGTCCAATCCCCTCTTGAACACCTCCAGGACGGTGAATCCACCACCTCCCTGGGCAGCCCATTCCAACGGCTAACAGCTCTCTCCATGAACTTAGGGAGAAGTTAGGGAAGGAGCTTCCCTGCAGCTCCCAGTTGCAAGGCTGATCCAAGCTATTGGCGAAAACAGTCCTGCTAGTTAGGAAGAGAAGTTGGCTGCAGAACCAGTTTTCTGATGCAGCGTGATTTACTGTTATGGAACATTTAATTCCCTGTACACTGCAGGTCTCTAACAGCAGCAGATATTGTCCCTGTGCTTGTCCCACACGCTCTCTGCAGCTGGCACTTTGCTTTGAGATGTTGCTCTTTCTCTCTTGAGGATGAGTGAAAACTCCATGAGTTTTCCTCTTGGAGGGGCCCATGTAATTTCTCAGAAATTGCACTCCAGCTTGTAAGTACCTCAAGCACGTCGTGTGCCTTTGCCGAAGGTAGGTGTGTTTTCCCACATTTAGTCTTGCTCCTGCTGTTTTCTGCTACACCGTCATACGGAGCTGTGTTATTCCTTCCCACAGGTATCAGCCAAAATACTAGACAACTTCCTTGCTTTTAATCACCCTGTCAGTAGTTGCAAACAGAATTGTGTGAAAAGCATAAATACTATCATCTGGTTGCAGAGCTTTTGGGTTTTCACATTTCAAAATCTGCTGTTCTTTTTTTCAAAACGAAATGCTACATTCTGGGAAAAAAGCAAACCTGGTTTGGTTTTGCATGTTGTCCATGGATGGACATACATCTTGATGAAACTAATACAACTTAAAAAACGTCAGAAGAACCCACTTGTAGGGCTGTCATGCTGTGATAGCTCAATCCTCCATTGTCTCAAAACAATGCATGTGACAGGGCAGGGCTGATAGCCCTTAGTGACTCAGTTGTCTCAAACAAAGTTTGACATACCTGATCTTGAATAAACAGTGTGATGGCCTTAATAGTTCTGGAGGAGAGATGCTGGCTCAGCAGATGGCTTAACAAATGCATTTCAAGGGAATTTGTGAATCTTAGTTAGACTGCGCCCTGCTGCTCAGGGTTGGCTCAGGATACTGGGCTGTGACACATGGTACCAGTGCAAAATCTTTTGGCATCAGTTGCCCTGGCCATGTCTAGTCCTATAGCCTTTACACTTGCTTCTGAAACCTGACAGAGGGTCTTTGGGTTTCCCCCTTTTCTACTAACTACATTTGTTACTATTGTCTTAATTTCTTTAATGTAATTGTGTCTTCCCAACTGAATTAGGAAATTGGATAATAGGAGCTAGATATGGGAATTCCTCAGTACCTGTTATTTTCAGAGGGATTTGGCAGTGTGCAGCAGAGGATGCAAAGACCAGCTGTTATCACAACTGCTAGATTTAACTTTACTTTTTTGGAGACTATATAGATCAAGGTGACACTTACAATGAATTGACATATCACTCCAAAACTGCTCCTTTGTCTGCAGATCAATTTTTTTCTAGACAACCCCTCTGGGATTTCTCATAGTAGTTCTTTAGTGGTGCTTAAAGCTTTTGAGTACAATACCATAGTGCTCCTGGAATGAGCAGTGGATTCTTGAAAATCAGTGTACTTTCCATCCTGAAACATCCTCCTCCTCAGATCTGTCATATGATTGAGCCAAGTGGGAAAGAGAACAAAGGAACTAATTATCATTTCATAAATCTTTAGAGAACTACTAACAAGCCTTTGTAGTGGGTTTCTTTTCCCTACACTCTTTTGTGATTGTCTTCTGTGTGACATTCTGAAAGCAATGACAGCTATAACTTCATATATAGGTTCAACAAAACTAGCAGAGTTTGGACAGCCTTGACAAATGCCTATAAGCATAGCTGATAAAGTGAATGATAGTCTGAAGCTGAAAACAATCACTATGGATAGTTGTATCTTTATGTAGAAAATATCTTGAATCACTGGATGGTTTGGGTTGGAAGGGACACTCAAGATCATCTAATTCTAATACCCCTACCATGGGCAGGTATACCCTCCTCTAGATGAGTTGTTCAGAGTCTGGTCCTTCCTGGCCTTGAGCAGTTCAGGGATGGGGCATCAACCACCTCTTTGGGCAACCTGTTCTAGTGCCTCACAACCCTCATGGTGAATTTCTTCCTTGTATCTAACATAAGTCTACCCTCTTTTCATTTAAAACCATAGCAGTTTTGTCTGGCAATGTATATGATTTTTTTTCCATTCTCTGACCTTTCCATTTGATGTAAACATCTGATGTTGATGGGGAAGACAGAAGCAGTGGAATCCATTGAGCAGTCCTTCATCACCATTTGAAAGCACAGAGAGGTGTGTGAGCTTCATCCAGGTGGGTTGTATGTAAGGGCTTTACAAACCAGTGTGCCTGCTACATGTAACATGTCTAAACTGTAATTAAGTGGAAAGGACTTAAGAAAATCAGGACCTGGAGAAAGATACCTTTCCTTCTAAAGATGTCTGAGATGTGTTTTACAAAACATGGAGAAAGTGATGAATACAACTAGTTTATCTTGTGGAGTCACATTTGTGTTTAGGAGAAATGGTGACAGTAGGAATGATCTTGGACTTAGTAGTAAAACTATTTCTTTCCCCATGCTTGGAGAGTTACCGTGGGAAACAAAGTTTTCACTTGGGCAGATTAGGCCACTGTAATTGCACTGTAATACCGAAGTAGTAAAACTGCAGTGAAGTACTTAAACACTTAAAGCTAACTGGAAATTTGCTTTTTGATTCCATTGGAAACAATTTTACTCTTTCTCACTTGACCAGTTTTCCAATTGCGAGTCAGAGCAGCTGCAATCGGTTGTAGCTCTTGGCCCGCCATGTGGGGAGGAAGGAGTTGCCAGGATTTCCTTTGTCAAAAGAGAGGATGGTGCTCATAAGTGTTATTGACAGACAATTCTTATTTGATTTTGAAATTAAAATTAATTCCCTGACTTTCAGAGTACTAGGTTTGGTGCAAAAGGTGAAATTACCACTGAATAAAAAATAGTATCTGGGAGCAGGTTGCTGGAGACTGGTTCTGTTTGGTGAACATGGTGAGCTGCAAAGCCATTGGCAAACCAAAGGATGTTTTACACTGCACAAACACATATCTAAGCAAATTAGAATACAACAGTATGGGTTTAAACTGCTCTCAAGAAAAACTTTAAAAAGCATAGAGTACATAAAGCACTTAGTGGCTGATTAGGCACAGACACACAGAGCCTCTTTATGAATTTACAGGAGGGGGAACATCCAGCACGGAAAAAAAAAACCTCAGGAGTTTTTCAAGAGCACATAACAGACTTACAATCCTATCTTACAAGTATTTGTACCATATCTTGTATCAAGCCAGCTTAGAATCATCCCTTTCTGGAAGAGAGGTCTTTTCATATCATGTGTCAGATTAAAGCAGTATATCATGACTAGCTCCATTACTCTGAAATATGTCAGGACCACGAACGGGCGTGAGTTTCTCTGCTTTTATACTTACCTATCTCTTTTGTCTGTTCAAAATGATATTTTTATAGAGTCGTCAGCTTTTCCCTCAACAACCAATTGGTGTGCTAGATCTAATCAGCACGGTGCCTCCCCACAGGATTCTCACCTTCTGCTCCTCGGGCAACGTGTGCAATGTCCTGGCAGCTGAACTGTGCTGCAGCCATCTACCACATCTGCAAGGGAAGAGGAAGTGACACTGAAGGACTGCTGCCACCTGCCTGTGCCTAGGTGCCACAGTGCTGGTGGCCCAGTGGCTATTGCTATGGTATGACCCACAGGGCTGGTGCCAGAAATTGTATTCTGACCTCTCAAATATGATCAAGAAGGGCAATACAAACCAGGCTACTCTTTTTTTGTTTGTTTGTTTGTTTGTTTGTTTTGCCCCACAGGTCTGATGCTTTGTGTCTTCAGCTGTTAAACTTCCACAGATTTCAGAGCTCAAGCATGCACCTTGGGACTACACCTACTCCTGTGTTCCTAGAAACAGGTGAAGAATCAGGCACCAAATACTGTGTTGCACTTCAAGTGGACTATGAATTGTAAAGGCTATAACTAGCAGACCTGAGTGACTGTGTACTTCTGATCCAGTATGCTGAAAGGCCTACAAAAGTCTGCAGTTTCTGATTAAAAATCAATATTCAGTTTGGTGTCTCTTAATGTAACTGGAGGCTTCCACTTTTAGTATGAAAATGAATATCCTGGTGAGTATCTAGATAGCTGTGTGAATGAAGCTAACTGAAAGAATAGCAGGTGTGCAAGTGTGAACTTCTAATTTACTGCCAGATCCATCAAATGTTCTGCAAGGACTCTGAAGAGAGGGTCAGAGACCCAGAGATCCCATGGGTCCACCTTGTAGGGACTGGTTAGTCAGTCTTGCCTTCCCTTGTCTGAGAAACTTAATAGCAAGATTCTCAAATCAGTGACAATTTTCCATGTCCTTTGTCCCCAGTTCATGCAGAAAACTTGCGTTTGTACTGCTGCTGACATTGCACTGTTTAAGCTACTGTTACTGTGACATTGTTACTAGCCTGATCTGAGTGTATTTTAGAATCAGTTTGGGGATAGTCAAACGGTACAGGGCAAGAGTTCAAGTTTGACAGCGTTAGTCAAACCTTATATTAATCTCACTAACAGTTTTCTTCCATAAAAATTAACCAGGAAATAGACAATTTAAAAGGCCCATTTATTTGCTAGAAGTACACCTTAGGGGCAATTTAAAAGCCATTAATTTCATTTCAGAAAACATTTCTAACATAAAAGTTAATATCTAAATGTCATGTTTAGTTTATGATGAAAATACCAGATTCTCTGGCTTAAAATCATATTTAACATCAAAATTAAATACAGCTATTGAAAACTATTTAAAAACTGTTTCTGCATTGTCAATAATGCCCCTTTTTCGAAGGGGAAAGTGCTTTTAGAGAAGTAAATGTAGAGCAAAATTTGTCAGTGAAGCTCAGACTTCTTGCAGTCAGAAATCTTCCAGCAATTGCTTTTGTTCTAATTGCTTTGTCACTGCAAGGATGTCTTTGCCAGTTAAGTATGTTTGCTGTTTAGTCCTCCTCAATATTTTTATGCTTGGCAGCAGCTCTCAGATTTCACCCCACCTACTTAGCTCAACTGGTCTGAAAGCTTGGGTATTGAATAAGAAGATCATGGCCACAGATTCCTATCGATCCCAACCAATTTGGGAATTTGAGGTGGAAATATTGACATTTTAATGTATTTCCTACATCTTTTAACAAAAACATAACTTGACACAGATCAGAGTGAAGTTGTTATCTAATTTACAGTAAGCCCATTGCATTGTTCAGGTGCATTCCTGACAGTACAGTGCTTCAGGCTCAGATACTAAGAGTTACCAAGACCATGGCAAATCTTTTGATATGTCATTGTACAGTCACTCATAAAAGTATTATGATGATGGGTTTGTCTTGTAAGGAAGAGCAAAGCATATCTTCTGAGTGGTGTGATGATTTTTGTGTGCCTTTTTCATTTGGCTTTGAATTTTGAAACTAAGTGATTCACAAACATTACCCACTGGTGCTGAATTTTTAAAAGCACTATTGCTTTTTCTTTGATGGCTCTGATAGCTCCACAAGCCATTAACCTTCCCTTAATCCTGTTAGGTGTAAGCACACAGGGTAATCAAAACCATGTTGCAGTTATTTTTGTCTCTCTGGTGGTCTGGGAATGCATTCACACTATTTTGTAGCAGTGACAACATTGTCATAGTGGCTAAGGACTAGATGTGTACACAGTTTTAGAAGACATGAGAAGCTGAAAAAAAAACAATCCCAAAACACTTAAACACTTTTCATTGTCTGGAAAATTCATAGCCAAACTGGGAAAATGTATAATTTTGTTAAGCAGCAGTGTGCTCACCTCCAATGTTCACAGCAGACTTTTAAAGCATGAAGAGGCACAAAGGAGATTTGTAAATGACAAGGAAAATCATGGGAGTACAACTTATTAATAATCCATAAAAATAGTAAAATAATGAATGGTATGGATGTCAGAGGGCAGTAGAAGAACTTGGTCTGCTGAGGCTTGCCTGTTCATTTTAGAACAAAAATGGAGAAAAATATCCTCCCTCTGTTCAGGCTGTCCTTTTTACAGTACCCAAAACTTCCTGAGCTCTTTTCACATAGCATCAGTAAAGTTCTACCTTAGCTCCTTTGGCTCTTCTTTTAGTCTGTCTTCAAGCTGATTGCACAGCTGCTGGAGAGGTAGGTATTCTATCAGTCTTCTCCTGCTGCTACAGTGTCTGTCATTTTATTGCCTCTTTGATGAATCTCAACAGCTTTAATTGATTTTAAAAATAGAAATGAAAAAAAAAGATGAAAACAAAAATGTCTCACCCATTGCTTTTCCTGTTTAGCATTTCGTAATCAACTTTCAGAGCAGCTAACAGCTACTTATGGAAGGAGTTCACCCAGCAGTTTTTGAGCTTGAGCCCACGTAAGTGGTACTGTTAAGGATCACGGTGCTTAGCAATTCAGAATACTGCTGCTGAGCATCCTCAGGGAAAACTAGATAAGCATCCCACTCCTTCCTCTGAGTGGGTTTTAGCTGTAATAGCTGGAAAACTAAAAGATCATAGAGATACTCAAGGAAGTAAACAGTTACCATCTACATTCAGAATCTCACCAAGCATCTATAGGTGCTGGAGTGCCTGAAAGTGCACATGTAGAATAAAGCAGTACAAAGAAAAGTGAGGGGGAATTATCCTCACTCCATGACCCAGCTGGCATAGCACATTGGTGGGCTGTTTGGAAAGGGATGCTGGTTCACAGTCATCTCTGTCTAGTAAACAACTAGTTATTTTTCTTAATATCTGCTTAGAACTGGTAGATAGAGGACTGTGACATAGGTTCTGTCACTAGCTGCTGCAAGAAAGTGAGTATGCCAGACCTTGCACCAGTTCTTTTCAGCTGGCAGCTAGAGAAAATACCATCCATTTTGACACTTACATTTTACAGTATTAAAAGAATTCTGACATTTAGTGATCAGAATGTATTGGCTCAAAAATAAAATTTCAAAAAGCAGAGTACAAAAATCAAAGACCATTCTAAAAGCAAGCAAGTAAACAAACAAAAGAATTTACAACTAAACAAGGCTTTACTATTCATTGGAATCAGAGGAGAAAAGGGCACCTGTTGTGTGGGGTTTATGGACAAAGGCTGCCAAGCCTTTTGCACCATTTGTGCAGAAAAATGAATTGCAGTAATTGGAAACCAGCAGACTACTTCTCTTATTGCTTCAGGATCAGGAACAAACCCTTACATTCATTCGAGACAATAGATACTTGGTCATTGTTAGCTGAGCCAGGACTTCTTCCCCTGATCTATTTTCTTAAAGCACTGTAGTTGAGAAGTGTACTTCAAAAGGATCATAGGTAAAGCCAATTTGAATGATATTAATTACACTAATGATTGATTTTTATTTATTTTAGAATTAATCTAAATGCTGAGTATTTATAAAGGTTTGTGGATTTGCACAAATGAACAGGTTTCACTTGAGGTTAATTTAAAGACTGTTTGGTTTGATTACACATATGGTAAATCTGCTGATTCCAGGATGTTGTGTCTACTCTGTTGGGGCTGCTGATTAATTTTAAACAAGATAATAATACAACTAATTTTTATTAGTGGAACTTTCAGAAGCCTTGGAAATCTAAAGGAAAATCAATTTTTGCAGGTGTTGACAAATTCACAAACTGTATAATCAAGTTATTTTAGGCTGCATTGAATTGTATTGCTCTGTATAACAGTGCCTCAAGGCTCTTATTCACAGGGCAGCTATGATATACTTCCTTCAGATGCTAGTTCTGTTTAAAAGCCATTGACAGCTTTCCATCTGTTATAGAGTTACCATTTAGCCATTATCAGAGTCAGGCTGTTAACAGCCACATTTGGGTGTGTGTATAAACTTATGTCTGCAAAAAATGTAGTTGCAAAGGGTATAATCCTGTTCAGAAAACCAGACACTGCAGTTTTCAAATCTATGAAATATTTCCATAAGAGTTCAAATAACTTTTTAACCTCAAGAAAATCTTTTCAGATTTTCCCTTTGGAACTATTATAAGATTGTCATAATAGTCAGGGCATGTTCTCCTGAGAAGAAAACAACAAAAGCCTAGCAATTGTGACAGTTCTGTTTGGATTACAGTTAACAGTCTTTCTTGCTTCAGTCTGTTGGTCAATTACAACATTAGTGTTACAAAGGTTTTGTGTGCATTTAACTGAATAATGATAGCTTCAAAATTGTAGAAGAGATTAATTTACTTTAATTGTTCTTTAACTGGGAAAGGCCTTAACTGTTTGCTAAAAGCTTCAGTACCTCTTGTACCTAAAAAAATAATAATTGGTGAAGGTAAAAAAGGAGGTGAGGGAGGCAGTATGACTTGTGCTTCCCTACCCTCAGTGACTTTTTATGCAAGTCTTGGAATTTGTTTTTCTGAACTAGAACAAGTTGTTATGGCTCATTAAAATGTATAAGTATATAATCTCTCTTGATGCCTTCTGAGTTCAGTGCCTGCTGCATAAATTAATGCACCTACACCTCAAGAGTGAAGAAGATGCAAAAAGTAGCACAAGATTCCCGACTTGAGAAAGAAGTCTGGCTTCACAATGCTTGCACCAAGCTAAAGACATTTTTTCATAATGCTGTCAGGTGCCAAGTCATTAAACCATATTTTATTGAGACAAATTGATTCTTGGAATGCCAAAAATAAGTATGAGGTTGGTACATGATATGAGATAGATTACATGACAAGATAAAAGAATATTTTTGATCAATTCTGTCTGAGATAATTACTGAAATGTAAGGAAAATCCTTTGTCTAGTCAAGGTGTATACTAGGTCCAGGTGTATACTAGGTCCAGACATATGAATGCATCAGTGAACTTACTAAAAGTTGAGTGAAAACCTAGTAGGTGAGTAATGGCGAGTGAAGGAAATATATTTCTGATTTTCCCTGAAATTGAAATGCTGAGGAAATTTCATTTTGGATACTCCAGGACTTAGTGCCTCTGGAGCTGTGTTTTTACTGCCATAGCTATTCCAATTGATGCTCTCAGAAGCATTATTTCATTTTTTTGTTCTGACCTGTCCTAACAAGCCACTGAAGCACAGCTAACATATTAGCCATTGCCTTCCTCCTTCTTTACTCAGAGACAGCTCAAGTTCATGTGTGCTCTGATACTACTATAAGTTAAAATGAATGCATGCATCTTTGCACATCATTGGAGTTGGGATGTCCAAGAGCAGTCATTGATTAAATGTAAACAGTCCCAGCCTACAAGTTTGGAGATCTCTGTGACAAATTATTGCCACCAAAATGAAGGGAAGCATGGTTTAATTTTTAATTTGTATATTATTTTTTGGGTCCTCCTTTGGTGCTCATAATCACCTCTGCCCAACTAACGTATCCATGAAGCTTACACGCTTACGAAAAGTAAATCTCTTTCCTTCAGACTAGACCAAATTTTCTGGATATCTTTCTGGGGAAGCTGCCTTCACCTCCCACTAACCTGCATGCAAGGGCAAGGTCCGTACCACACTTTCCCCACTTCCAGCTTTGCAAGCTGTCTATGCTCACTTCATTCAGTATAAGCTTTTTGTGCTCACAGAAGCTTTGTATTTGCTGGGTAGCATCTCAGTCAGTGAAGCCATCTGTAATTGAGTTTTAATGACAGTGTGACTAACCTCTTTCCATAGCACAACTATCCTGAGAACCCAGGGCTAAGTTGGAAGTTAAGCAGGACCCCATTGAAACAGTGACATCACCTCACTGCTGGAAGCATGGCAGCAAGTGTGCATTTCAAGTTCAGCCATAAAGTTTCTATCTACTGAGCAGAATTCACTTCCCCATGGAAAATGTATTTAGAGCCTGCATATGGCTCTGCTTCTCCTGCTGCTTTTAATCTCCTACTGAATTGTGATAAGGGCAGACACCATGAAAGGTAAGACCTGTCACTAGAGTGTTTCCTGGGCTCTCATAGCCAGGATCTGTGAACCTGTGAAGTGTTTGGCTAGATTACTTTTGGGAGGTGCTGTTTGACAGAAGCTGTGTGTAATTTTCAGGAATGTGGTGTAGCACCCTTCTGCTTTAGCCTTTGCATGTACTGAAATCTTTCAAAGTGTCTGAAAAAGTGCCCTGTCTCATCCCAATCTGAAAAATGACATTGCCAGTGTATTTTAGGAAGAATGACAAGCTACCTCAAGAGAAGGTGCTGGAATGCTGCTGGAATATCATGAGTGCTCGAACGTCAGCCAATTTCTCTGCGGGAAACTTGCATGGCAAGTACTGTGCTTGGCTGGGAAAGAAGCATCTAGGCATTGGCCTCAGCCTTCTCTGTAGGGAAAATCTCTGTCTGCATGAAGTTCCAGAGTCAGTGTAGTTTTCCACTGGCAGAAATGAACCAACTGCTTCAAGTCACTTCCAAGTCCAAGGCATCAGGCTACTACTGTAAAAAAAAAAAAAAAAAAAAAAAAAAAAAAAAAAAAAAAAAAAAAAGGCAACAACAACCACAAAACCCCAAACCAGCCACCCCCCCCCCCAAAAAAAACCAAAAAACCCCAACACCCTCCTCCCCCCAAAAAAAAACACCCCATCTCACAGTATTGTAACTTCAATTTCTGTGCGTATGTATATGTATGGCTGTGCTTCAGGCAAAAGGCATCATACCTAAACCTTGATTCTCTTAGTTTCTTACTGCACTTCAAAAGGCCTGGTTTAGGGTGTATGCTTTTTCATAACCACCCTTTCTTTCCCTGGTTTTCTGTATAAATAAATAATTGGTCATGCTTGACAGATGGGATATTAAATAAACAGATAATCCAATATGAGTGGACAGTATATGGAAATACTGATGTGTTGCTATCTATATACATTCCTCTCCATTGGGGAATGCTGCCTGAGTCTAGATATAACTACTGTGCCATAAAAAAAACCCTAAGGTCTATAATGAGAAGGAAATCTCCATGTGAGCTTCCAGAGGCCCTAATGATACTGACTGGAATTACAAAGAGAATAAAAATGCAGTGTGGCCATTATCTGCCTAGCAGCAAGGCCAGAAACCAGTGGAGAAGATAGTATCAGGACTGGAATGCTGCTGCTGAAGTGCTGGAAGTTGATTCTAAATTTGCTGCTGCTTTGCTCCTGCTAATCATAAGCAAGTGAGGCCATCTGGTTGTATATGAGTTTGCCACGTTTGAAAAACAGATATTTGTGCACAATGTAGATGGATTTCTATACATGAAAAAAGCTCAGTATTAATGGTGGTATTGTTGCAGTTAATAATGGCATGGTGTGTGGCTTGCTGAGAGCTCTACTCAAACTGGCTTCATGTGTACAAGATGTTAATTCTTCATTGCAAGCAGATCAATTTTCAAAGCTATTCCTTGAAGCTATATTTTATTTAGGGGCCAAGAAAACTGTGATGCTTGATGTGTTAATTACCTCTATATTTGAAATAATCTAGGACATGGCAAGTAGGAACAATTGCCTGTACTTGCTAGATTAGCTTCCATAGAGATCATTAAAGTTTTATTTATGGTCTATCCGAGACAGCTGTTCTCTTGGGAGGGTGATGAAGATTATATAGTATGGCTGGGACAGCACTTCTGGACCCAAGACAACACCCAGCACCTCTATGTGTCCACATCTGAATAAAACTAAGTGCATAGCATCTGTTCCCACATCTCTGTTCTCTGGGAAAGAGAGTTGTGTGTACAGACTGGGCAGGAATGTGTGGCATGGTCCGAGTTTCCATCTCTGACATTCAGGATGACTAGGCTCAGGATGAACATGCGGAGGTGGAAAACAATTTGCAGTGCAGGAGGGAAGATCTTAGTCTCTCATACTGAATTAATGTAAACAGTGCATCATACCAATATTTAAAAAAAAAAAAAATCCTTATGAAGAGAAAATTTTGGAAAGGAGTTTGAGAGGAGGTAGTTCTGCAATGAGGTGCTTCTCCAAATCACAGAGAAAAGGAATTACTTGGATTATCCTTCTTAGGGCAAGAACTTTCTGCCTTCTGTGCAAAAGTCTTTCTGCAGGCAGGTATAAGAATGGAACACATCAAATACCCAACCAGTTGACAACTGTCTCCCACAATGCCAATTAGCAGAAACTTACAGAAAATAATACAAAATCCTCAAATAACAAAGTATATTGTCTGGCAGCCATCACCTCCTTTGGCTTTTTGGCCTCCAGAGCATGACAACCATATGTGTGGGATGTATTGGGTAATGTGAATGCTACACCCTGATATCCCCAAGAGCAATTATCTCTGAAATTGGTCTTTCTAAACCAAATGTACCCTCAGAAAAATCAGGATATTCCCTTATGCTGGAGAAGGCTGTAAGAAAGCAGGGCATCCAGGTTCACAGTCTATTTGTCATACCTATCCTAGAGATTATTCTTGAGCATTGGCTCTGTGGCTTCAAGTGAAGGGATTAAGCTTTCTCCTGATGAAAATAGGTTTATCTGTCTTTGATGAGAGTAGCAACTGTGCTGACTGAACTCCTGGTTGAACTTACCTCATGTGAGTCCTAGCTACTTAGAGAACATTTTTACTTCCTGAATGGCAAATTAGGAAATAATGATTTCCTACAATGCACTTCTATATCTCTTTGAGATGGCAATTAACTTGTTATACAGTGTTCTCAGATGTAAAGTGCAGAAACTTAAACTAAGCATAGGTGTAAGTGAAGCAGTTACATATCTGAATTCTGTTTAACTACTGCAGTGTGTTATTTGGCATGATGGAAATCAACATAAAATAAATTAGAGGGCATATTCTGTGTTGTTTTGGAGTTTATTATATCAAAATCTTCAGAGAAAAATACTTTCTCCTACCTTCCTTTCAAATAACCTTACTTTTTTATGCCTTCCTACCTTTAACTGACCTCCTTAGATGTCTAGTAATACAGAGAAATTTCATACACAGCAATACACAGAAATACTACCTGTCTATACTCATTTTATTGTCTATTATAAAAAAGCTCAAACAGGGATATAACACCTTTGTTTCTCAGAGACATTTGTAGTCATTTACTGAAGACGGTCTACATTTACAATACAATAAACCAGGTTGAATAAGCTGCCTCTGTGCTTTCCCATAGATAACAGCAGTGAGTAATTTGAGGCCCTTCATGATCAGTATCTTTATGCCCAAGGTGGGTTGTTTTGATTGTCAGTCTTTGGGGCTACATTTCAAGGGTGGTTTTGTTGCTAAAATTTCTGCTGGAAACCTGGGTAACTTCACCTTACTGAGCTACAAATCATCACACTACTGAACCTGCCACAGGTTTCATGCAACCCTGTGGTAAAAATGATCCACTATTAATGGATGTTTTGTATTCCTCTTGACCCCTTTTGCTCTGTGGTTTCCCTCTACCTGTGGGGGTAGAGTTAATTTTCTGTATAGTATCTAGTATGGGTTATGATTTGGATTTGTGCTGGAAATAATGTGGATAACACAGGGATGTTTTAGTTATTGATGGGTATCACTTACACAGAGTCAAGGCCTGTCCTGCTTCTCGCCCCATCCATACCATATGATGTTATGGTCAGCAATAAAAGCTGGGGGAACAAAAAAAGGAGGCAAGATGTTGCGTTTGTCTTGCCAGATAACTGTTATACATGTTGGAGCCTTGCTTTCCTGGAGATGGCTGACTACCTGCCTGCCAGTGAGATGTGGTAACTGAATGCCTTGTTTTGCTTTGCTTGCATGCATGACTTTTGTTTTATCTATTAAACTGTCTTTATCTCAACACATGAGTTTCTCAGTTTTACTCTTCCAATTCTTTCCTCTATCCTGCTGCAGGGGGAATGAGCGAGTGGCTGGGTGGGGCTTACTTGCCTGCTGGGGTTAAACTATAAGGCATGGGCCAAAAGAGGCAAACAGCCCAGAAGAAATCTCATTCTGTGTGTCAACTAGAGTGCCTGGGAAGCTTCCTGTGCTCTCTGGGATGTGCCAGCTTCCTTCTCTCCTCTTCATAATTTCCTTTAATACAGCTCCTAACACTTACATCCATTGTCCTACATTCCTCTCCCCCTCCAATTATATCATGATGTATATATAAATGCAATTAAGCATGCTGCAAACTTTGATACAGAGACATACTAATTAACAACCTGCTGATTCCCTGATTTCCCTATCGACATTTTACTGCCTTACTACAATTTATTTTTTCTTTTGAAGAATCACATTTCCAACTCTGAATTGGATCTCTGGGAATAACAAGACTTGGAGAGGGGTTCATGAAGGATTTACTTTGCAGTCTGTTTTCCACCATTCATTCTACCAAATCTACCATTTATCTTGTGTATTCAGCTGAGGTTATCGAGCAAAGAATGGTCCAGACAAATTGACTCTCAGCTTTTTCAACACCTGCCTCTCCTTTCCTATCCTCCAGCCTCACATCACTCTGTACTGTTTGCCTACCTGGTTGGAAATCTCTGGTGTTAGGAGCAGAAATACTATTTCACACCTGAAACTCATGCACCACTCTCTATTCAGCATATGTTTCTCACAATGTTCAGAAATGTATTTAATCTCTACCTCAGATTCCCGTTCATAACCTTTGGCTGAGGATAAGGAAACACACATGTGTAATAATAATTTGTGAAATAGGGAAGCCATATTATATGTAGTAAAGTCTTGGTCTGTGTGGAGATGATGGTGGCAGGAACCACAAGACAGAATCATAGGATGGTAGAGATTGGAAGGAACCTCTAAAGATCATCTAGTCCAACCCTTCTGCTAAAGCAGGTTCACCCAAAGCAGGTTGAACAGGATGGCATCCAGGTAGATTTTGAATGACTCTAGAGATGGAGACTCCACCATCTCTCTGGGCAACCTGTTCTAGTGCTCAGTCACCTCCCCTTGTTTAGATGGGGCTGACTTTCTGTGTTCAAGTTTGTGCCCATTACCTCTTCTGTCACTGGACACCATCGCAAAAAGATTGGCCTCATCCTCCTGACACCCATCCTTTAAGTATTTATATAAGCCCTAATAAGATCCCCCTCAGTTTTCTCCAGGCTAAAAAGCCCCAAGTCCTTCAGCCTGTCTTCCCAAGACAGATATTCTAGTCTTCTAATCACCTTTGTAGCCTGTTGCTGTACCCTCTCAAACAGTTTCCTGTCTTCTTGAACTGAAGGACACAAAACTGGACACAGTACTCCAGATGAGGCCTCACTAGGTTTGAGTACAAGAGGAGGAGAACCTCTGTTGATTTGCTGGCCACACTCTTGATGCATTCCAGGATGCTATTGGCTTTCTTGGCCACAAGGCCTTTGGGTATTTGCGGAAGTCCAGGTGGGCAGGATTTAGTGGCACAAGGGACTCTGCTCCTCTTCTCTGCCGGCAGCATCTTGGCTTTGGAAAGTCTGTGTGGGAAGACAATCCCAGGGTGAAGGCCACAGCCACAGGGAATGTCTGTGCAGGCTGGCAGCAGCCCTGGAGAGTTCTGCTACCTCCACTAGCCACAGTCAATCATCTTCAAGAGCCTGTAATTGCTTTCTATAGAATGTTTCCTTTGATGTTCTTAGGAATTTTTCCAGAACAAGGGAGTATTACATACAAAGAGGCCTGAAATTGCATGTTAGATGTTTAAGGCTAGAGGCAACTGGGTGGAAGTCAATGGGCAGCAAAATGTCCAGTGCCTGATGGCTCACCTAGGGATTAACAGCTTAGGCACTAGCACTGTGGCTATCACTGAAGTAATTTTACCTGTGTGTCATTTTTTACTTGCCAAAGTACCTATTTCTGAAGTAAAAGAGGAGACACAAAGCCTTTCCAAGCAGCGATCCAGGCTCCCTGCTTGAGGAGGAGATGAGTAGAGAGAGAGAGGTGGGAAGGCAGCAGTGTCCGTCTGAGGGGAGGCGGTGGAGGGCCTGATGGGAAGGACAGACAATCAATCGCCAGCCTCACAGCACAGTGTACTGTTGGACCAAGCCCTGAATTTTGCCTGAGGAAGATGTAAGTTACACTGTAAAGCAGTTCAGTAAAAGGGATTAGCATTGTTCCCTAAAGTGAGAAGCTGTTTGTTGTGTTTGTTTCTTGGTGGAGGTGAAGGACTCAGCTGCTGCTGCTTAGAGGTAATGGCAGGTCCAAGTGGCTTTGCTATAGACAAGGCTGATCAAGTCATCTAAGGAGTGACAGCATGAGGCTGAGGTAATCTCCTTTGTAACCCACCCTGGGACAAGCAAATGATGCATTTAGGGAGTTTATTAAAAATGCCTGAGAGGACTTCAGCATGAATTAAACCCACCTGACTACCTAGTGGTCAGGTGGGGATCAGAGTCTCTGAGGCACTTTTGCTTTGCTGCTGGCCACATCATCCTTTTGTTCAAAGTATTCCAGGCACGCAGAAATAATTGACTGAACTGGAGAAGCCAGAGCTGTGGCTGTTGCTAGGGGATAAACTCACAGTACAGTAAGAGGGAGGCTTGTGAGCATTGGAGGAGCACAAGGTGAAGCATGCACAAAAAGTACTGGTGTGAGACAGCCCTGGTCTGGACAGAGCTGTGAGCAGCAGCTCTGCCAGCTCTTGGAGGGTGACTGGCACTTCCCCGGTGCTAAGCAAATAACCAGCTGAGCAGCATCTAAAATTAAAAGAAAAGAGACTTTTTTCTGGGCACAGCTTTGCTGTTCTGCTTCTAGCAGGTTTTGCAAAGGAATACTCTGCAGCCTTCTACATGAAAAGTATGAGTACAGTGTTGGTAGGATAAAAGAACAAAGAAGCATTATTTTCTAGTTCCTGTGGGCCTGATGAGAGTAAAATTGACAACTTAATGCAATCGTCTGGAAAAGAGAGCCAAGAAAATGGTCTTCAAGCAGCAGCTGCTTTTGTTTGCAGCAGTCAGCATCCTGTGCCTCGAGCTGCACTAGCAGTGCCCGGTGTGGCAGTCTGCAAAGGCCGGTGAAGCAAACACCCCTCCTCCTCCTCCTTCTCCTCCCCTGGTTGCTTGTGCTTAGCAACTTTCATCAGGGCATCACGGCAAGTGTAACACACAGACACAGCCGCGGCTGGGGCCAGAGCTATGCCTTTAACAGCCAGGCTGCTCTGCTGCTAGCTTTCATAGCTGCTTCCGAGAGCAAACCTCAGTGCAGAAGCTGGAGCTCAGCGTGTGAGAGCATAGAGTTCCGTGCTTTGCATGAACTGTCATCTCAACTTTGTAAAGGACTTGGTTTGTGGGGGTTTTTTTGTTTGTTTTTCTTGAACGGTGTACGAAGAGCCGTTCAAACCCATTTGAGCCATGAGTGGTTGTTCGAAGAGGTGCAAGCATGGGATTGTCAAATTTGCTCAGACTATTTTCAAGCTCATCACAGGCACCCTCAGCAAAGGTAAGAGGAAATATTTTAGTTCGTATTCTTCTGTGGTGTTATCTCTATAAGGGTAGAGTTGTATTCTTTAAGGAGGCTTATGGTAAAAGTTATTATTGTCTTTTCAGACATGTTCTGGTTTAATTCTGGTAACTGGCTGCTCTAAAAGAAGTTGCTGTGTGCGGTGAAGGTTGGAGCTATGCTGTAAAGCCTTATGTAATTGTTTCTAACTCGTGTAGTTTGTAACCTCTATTTGCAAATCTATCAATACCTCCTAATTGTAGCAGGCTATTTCAGTGTGTTTGGAGATGTATTTCTTAAAGGAATTGATGTGCTGCTTCAAAAAAGTAACGACTTCATAACTGTCAGTAATCACTGCTTCTCCCCTGTGTCTATTTCTACTGTAGTGTTTCTGTTTGTTTGAAGCATGTGTGTACCTTGCTTCCAAATCTAGGTCGCTACTTATCACGTGCATTTCAATACCTTTAGTTTATCTGAGTTTTGTTTGTCACCTTCAGCCTGTGTGCCTTACCATGTGCAGGTGGAACACCATGCTTATTTATACTGTTCTTTTCACTAAAACTGAAGCAGTAAGCAAAGTAAATCCTCTATTCTTTGTAAAACTAGTGGTTCCCCTGATGGGGCACTGAGGTAAGTTTCTGCATTACTTTTGTCGGTGCTTCTGTTTGTAATGGTGTTTTTCCACACCACCTACAGTAGCTGACTTGATGACTATGGATGATCTGTTTGGGAACTCCTGACAATAGTAGACAATGTCATGTTTGATTGCTGTTTGCCTGTTGAAATGTGCACAATGTTTAGATCAAGGTCAGACTTCTCCAAGTTTTGTGCTTGGTGGAGAGGGTGTGATTTCTAGAACTGAGAACATAGTTCACACGGAATTATTAGGAGATAGATTTGCATAAGGCTGAAGAGTCCCTATTATGATGCTTTTTTGTTTGTTTATTTGGTTGGGGTTTTTGTTTGTTTTGTTGTTGTGGTGGTTGGTTTTTTTATAATACAAAATCTGAAGCTTTTTTTGTGTGTTCACAGTCAAGGGGCACAAAAGAAGCATTTCTTTTTCAGATAAGCTCAGAATCCTCAGAGGCATGTGTCTCTATTGGCTGTCTGGAGCATGTGTTCTTGCATGAATTTTAATGTTTAAGTTGTTTTTTAGGATAAACTGAAGCAGTCTGAGGTGACTTCTAAAATAGCAAATGTGAAAGTGCCAAGAACTGTTAAATGCAGATTCATTTTGTAGAAACTGGGAAATTTTATTCAATCTGTCTCTCTAGAAAAGAGATAGAGTGCAAAGACAGAATTCTCATGTTAACCTTACTGATTTCAAGAGAAATCTGCATGAGAAAATGCCTGTTTCACATTAAGAATACTGGACAGGTTGGTTGCTTTTAAAATCAAGAATGGTTTAAAATTGCATCTTCTTGTATTTACTTCTTCCTTCACTCTTTCTCCCCCTTCATCCATAGGCAGGGCAAACACCAGCAGGGCAAAGATTAAAAACTTGCTAGAGTCTGTCACAGAAAAGAGCTCTCACATGTTGGTTATAGCTCATGATTAGTGCTGAGATGTCTTCAAAACCAAAAGAGAAATTCACAGTAAAAAAAACACAGCGAAAAAAATCACTTACTATCATTATAGGAAAGAAAAGTAGTAGTAGGATACTGTCTGGAGGACCTTGGCCTCTGCAGTATGTCAGTATAGTTTATTTGGTGGACTTTATTTGTGGGGTTTGGATGTTTTTCAGGAGATAATGGAATATAGTGTGTGTACTGCCATATTCACAAAGTGATTGGCAAAAAACCTTTGTGCTGTTTGCTTGAGATCCCCTTAAGAAAAGTGGAGGAAACATGTTCTGCTCAGCTTTCCCATGTGCTCATCTAAAGCAGTTCATCTCATGGAGAGTTTTTAAGCAGGCCTCATGCCTTTATGGCTTGTCTTGTTTTGACAAAGAGTTTACACTGAGTCTGACAGTAGAATAACACTATAGAGAGAGGTAGAAATGAGAGTATTGGGAGTATAACATGTCCTAGGCTTGCTTCCTCCCTTCCCTTTGCTTCTGAAAGATGCCAGTATTGTGCTATTGTTGTCATTGCAGCCAATACATCTTTCCTATGGCAATGCCTCTTTCAAGCTGTTTGGATTAGATAAGAGTGGCTTCCTAGGATTCAAAGAATTTAAAACTGTGAAACTGTTTGGGTTTTTTTGTTTGTTTGTGGTTTTATTCCCTTGCATTTTGAACTGGAGGAACCAGATTCAGGAACAAATAAACCATGTCAATGTATTTGTTGCATAGATATCAAAACCCTGCTATAATTAAATGTTTCTGTATCATTACCTATGAAACTCATAACTAGAAAGGAAGTTATTAGAAATCTTGCTCAGGAGTGATGAATTTAAATAAACAACAACAAAAAAAACCACCCAACAAACAACAAAGTGGTGAAGTTTGTTTGCACATTTATCTCACAGCTTATTGTTCAGTATTTCCCTTATTTAAATGTCCACACTTAAAGCAAAGAAATAGAAATTGCTGTATATATCTGTTATTATGGGAGGTTTAACTTCCATCATATATATGCTCTTGGATATTCAAGCAATATCACTTGTGTTCTCCATTCCACTCCTGCCTCATTTTCTTCATGCCCTGTATTTCTTTTAAATAAAGACTTATTACAAGGGAAATATTTTGTAATGCTCAAGATTAGTTTTCTTCTTATACTGGCATCTTTCTGAGGGTGATTGCAGTGGGAGATACTCCACAGGTCAATGAGATATAATCCTTGTGGTGCTTGGCAGAAGCTCTATGACTTCTGCTTGTCTTAATAGCATTTATTTTTCTCCTTGATCATTTACAATAATAAAATGAGATTATCTGAGCTGCAGCTACAAAGTCCTTCCTTCTGAAAGAGTGTGTGATGAGACAGCAGCCTCTCCTTGCAGTAGACAGTAAGGGAGTAGGCACACCTGATACCACCGTGCAGTCATCAACCTGTTCAGCATGTCCTCATTTACATCTGCAGCAAAGCTACAAGATTGAAGCCAGAAAGTTCATAACTGGTACCTCTGCAGAGCTAGAGTAGCAAATTTTTACCAGCCTCCCTCTTAGTGTGTTCTCATTCAGATCAATGGTCTCTGCTGCTGTGCCACAGAAGGCTTCTTCCACCAAGAGCTTTGTAGAGTGAGATGCATGTGTTTAAATACATCTCAAAAAGTATGCCCCTTTACAGCTGCTGTGAGCAGAATAGTCTCCTCCTTGGCTTGGATAGAGGTCCAGCATCTGCAGGGAAGAGTCTCAAAGAGGCTTCTGGAAGTGAGATACTGCAGTGATGTACTCTGTGTGATCAGCAACACCTTCACGAAAGTTACTTCAAATTAGTTGGGAGGCAAATATTTTATGTATGGTTTTGCTATTATTTCACATTACTGCAGTGTACAAAATCCTGGCTTACCTTCCATGCCCCATAAGCAAATAGGAGGGTAAGGATGATTTTAGTGGGGGTTCCTATTGAGAGGAATGATTGAACAACAAGTCTCTGTGTGAAGATTTTGCTAATGTCATTAAAATCCTAGTACAGGAGGGCCTTGCTGGGTGATGAGAAATGAAGTTGGGATGGGTTTCTATTAATGTGTTCTAATTATCAACACAAGAAAAGTGAGATTATAGTAGGGGCTGATTCCTTCCAAATGTTCTTTTGCCAAAGCAGATAGGTTTCTGCAAATTAACTACCCTTTCACCTTTGTTCCTGAGCTGCCCCTCTTTTAGTTGTGCTATTAAAATGCTTGCCAAAGGCCCTCATTTCTGTTTTCTTGCTGCTCTCATCTCTGTTCTGAAATGCAATTCATCTGGAACTAGTAATTTGTCCACTTTTCATAGTTTTAATTGCCTAATTATCTGTTCCACTGCAGTGTTAAAGCCTTTAAACATTTTGCTCTCCCCACAGCCTCCCCCAGCATGAAAGAAAAGTATTCTGAGTGTTTTACAGATATATGGTCTGTTTTGCTGCTTCTTTGTGAATTGAAATTACAGCTGGTCTTCTGAGATGTGGTGTGAGTTGGTAAGGAAAGTTCATGGTCCCTTTTAATCATGCACAAGCCTTCTCTCAGTGGAAGTTCATCACATTCCTTCAGAGCATACTGGCACTGCATTAGGTTTATCTTTTGACTCCAGCCTCTGAAAATGCAAGGGTAGGGTAAATGTTACTAGATACCAAAAGACAGAGAAAGGATCATTGCAATTGTTTCAGTGATGCCAGGGTTCCTGCACCTCTGTGACATGAAAAGCTATTTTGATTCTCCTGCTGCTGTGTAGCCCACCCTCACCCCTTGAATTTTGGCTGTTGCCCTCAAATGCAGAGAAGGTCTGATTCAGTGGGCTCTTGTAAACACTCTTCCATGTTAGTTTCCTCTTTATAAAACTTTTCTGAGTATTTTAAATACTCTTTAATAAGGAAAGTGGTTACAGAAGCCAGATGAATAATGTGATTTACAGAGTAGGGTTAAAGCCTGTCCATGTTTTCCAAATGTGAAATGAAAGGTGAAATTGCTTGTGGAAAGCCAGCAGCTAGAGAGGCTGCTTCTGTGAGGGGTGGAATAACTCCAAAGCGTGTACTGTGCGCTTAAGAGAAGAGTCCCCAACTGCCAAACTTCACAGCTCAGTACCTGATTCTAACTGCCCAGTGAAGCTCTCCTATTTCATTGCATGGTGAGTCTGAGGGTTTTGTTCTGCTTTTTAAAAGTCCACCATATCTAGCTGTGTTTTTTCCATAGTGATGAATCTTTGAGCCACTGCGTTACACATGTCGATATATCTATGAAAAATGAACTGCGAATAAATGTATCTTCTCTGCAAGGTCTGTATTGTGTAAGCAATCTGAACAGGTGTCCATGGGTTCTACTTCTGTCTTTCACCAGGAGAAAGGTGGATTTTAAGAACTGTCAGAGGTAGTGGTAATACTCTGGTCTTTCTTTTTAACATTCTTCATAAACTTCTGCTTCTAGACAGTAGCACCTCTGCAAACAATAGAAGATTAGATAGATATTCTGGATGGGTTTGAGATATACAAGGCATACCAGTCAGGCCTGTGTTCAGGACTATACTAATAGAGAGTTTCTTCAGAGAAAATATGGTGGGTTTGGGGTTTTTTCTCCATGTTGATGGATTAATATTCAGATTCTCTAATAAAATATAAAAAAGGCAATAAGGTAGAAATCATGTTAAATTTTATAGCATTGGAACAACTTAGGAAAATTTGGTATCCTGCAGTGTGTGGAGGGTTTCAGGTTGGTTTTGGAGTGGGTCATTTTTTGGCTTTGTTTTTTCTTTCTTTTGCTGTTTGTTTATTTTATGAGCAGTGCACTAGATAGAAAGTATGCTCCTGGCAAGTAGCCTAGTGCCATACTATAACATTATTGATATGCTATGATAATTTGCCATGTAGCTTTTGTCATTTAAAAGGGTGTGTGATGAACATGACAGAGTATATTTTACCCCAGTGGACCCTATTACTATCCTCTTAATGAATAAAAGTAAGTGTAAATGGCTAACCTTTGAGGATGGCTCAATGTAAGTGGATAGTAGCATGTATTAAATCATCCTAAAATTAGCTTCAATAATGAAGTATAATTGTAAGATGTAGTTTTATCTCCAATAGTACAATGCTAAATGGTGACAATAAGGTAACACTTGTGTGCCTTTTCTGTGCCCAGAAACTAGTCTTGAGCTGCAGATAATTCTGTGTGGTATTCTGCAAGTATTGTTATCAATTACTCCTGGTCTGCAAAGTATTTTCAAATGCTGACCACCTTGGTGCTAGCAGCCAAACATGCAGTGGTGTTTCTGCTCCATTCTGAGTGTCTGATAAAGCTAACTGTCTTCCGGACCCGGAATTCCATTCTTAAGGGTGCTAATGAAATTCTGGTTCTTACACCTTTGTTTTTGCTGTCTTAACATGATTAGTAAATCTCATAAATGGAAATGTCATTGAAAACAGACATTAGGAGGTTTTAACTCTGGCTGAATTTAAGCTCGTGATGGAATTGAGAGGAATATTCATGGCCAACTTCTTCCACACTTGCATGGCTTTGCTAAAAACCAATAGCATGCATATGTAGTCTGACTTTCACTTTTCAGCTCTCTTTAACTTCTAACTTGATTCTTTGTAATAACTGTTTCACAACATTTGGCTTGCAGGGCATGTGGGTGGAGTACATTTAATGCTGATAAGAAGGAGTAGTCTGAGGTTTAAAATAAGAGTGATTAATGCTTTCTTTCATAAATGGGAGACTTGGTGCAGTTACATTACAGAGCAAGAGAGAAATTGCTGCCACAGGCTTGATGAGATGCTTCTCTTGTAAAGCCAAAATAGAGTTTTGAGCGTGTAAAAATGAAACCTTGTTATGTAATTTACATAATTGCATCTAGGAAAAGTTAATACCATTTTAATATATTGCAATCCAAAAATTGTTCCTAGCATTTAAAAATCTAGTAAAGAACAAGCGTTTCTTTCCCATTTTTGAAGTTTTTCAGTGACACCTTAAACTTTTAGGTAAACATGTCTTTCAGATATGCCCTAATGGCATGATATCTTTCTAATACTTATCTATCTTGCATGATATGATGGTGTTTGCCATTTGTAAATTCCTGTAGCTAGGAGATCAGATACATTCTTGCTGAAGTAGTACAGAAACAAGTGAGCCAAAGCTGCTGGGAACTGTGAAGAAAATGATGTGAAATCCAAACAAAGATTCTTAGTGCCATAGTCCAACTCTGAATCCTAGGAAGTATTACACACCTCAATAGCCAAAGTTATCTATGGAATTAGACCAGCAAGGGGTGACCATGTTTCAGAAGTTTGGGTGGATCTGTTCTGCTGAAGTTGCTCCTGTTTAGAGAGATGACGTAGCAGTGGTAGAGATCTGGAACGTATGTGTGATTGATGTGGGACTGCTCTCCCTTTTGCTGCCCCTCTTGCAGCTTTCCTGTTAATGAGGTTGGGCTATTTTCCTCTTCTTTATGGGCTTCTGAGTATCACATATCCAAAGTACACACTGGATGCAGGGTGACTACCAGGATTGGACTTCAAGTCAAGGATCAAAGTGCATTGCTTGACTGTGAATCCAGCTTGGCTTGCATAGAAACACACCTGAAAGCAATGTAATTTCTCTGTGGCACTTTCAGGTAAATAAAGGTGTGGTCTTCATCAGACAAACCTTGTTTTAAAAACATCTCTTCATTGACTGTATTTGTATAAGATCTGCTGTTGAGAGTGAGGTGATCTGTTGGAGGTTTTTATTATTTTTGTTGATATGTTCAGGGTTGTGTGTTCAGTTGGAAAGATGATAATGGAGGGGCTCTATTCCACTCAAGTAAGTGCTTCTAATACGATGATGTTGGGTTATTTGGGGTTTTTTTCCACTCTTCCCACTAGTTCACAAATAGCAGTTTTCATTGTTCCAATGCAGTGGTAGTGGTGCTCAGAAAGGATTGAGAGGGCCCTGTGATCTTAATTCTTACATCTATTAAGCATCCTCTAAAGAAGTGCAAGGGAACTTTGAAGGTTTTATTTAGCTAGGTGACAAATTCCCCCTCAGTTCCCAATGTTACCATGCAATGTGGGGAACGGGAGGAGAAAATGAGTGGAATAAAGTTTTGATCTGAATAGGTTCTCTGTGAAGTGTGCACACTGTTCAGAAACATGAATAGCTGTTACTTTGAGTTTTTGCTCTAGTGATAATAAACAGAGTAAATGATGAACACATTAGATAATTTTGTCTTTCAAAGTATAATGAAGTCATACATAACAATACTTTAAGAGAAGCAGCTTGGATTTTTCTTTTGCATTCATGATTCCTTGTGGTTAGTTATGAAAATATTATTACTGTGCAGCAATGATAATGATAATTTTCAGCAACAGCAGCCTCTGATAGTTCATCAACATTCTAGCAGCTGCGTGAGGTTCTTGGAATAGACTGGGAATAAAAAATAGAGAGAAACATGTCACTTCAGAGGAATAAGCTTGAGATGTTCTACATCAAAATGCTCAGCCTAATATTGTAAAATATGGCTCTTGTCATGCCAAGCTGAAGTAGTAAAACTGCAGCTGACTGTTGTTAAAAACTGAGTATGCACCATCTGGATTCAGTCTAAGAGGAGGCCAACAAAAATGAAAAACCCATTTCCAAACATAAAACAAGGGAGGAGTTAAGTAAGCTTGAAGCTGGCAAAGGCATAAGAAGTGAAGTAGACTTCTCCATGTCTTATTTATAGTACATTTGCTGTGATTATTTATTTATTTCTAATTGTGTTTTTATTCCTCTTCCTGTCACACCCTAGGCATATGGAGAGCAATATTTCTTTACGTTGTGTGTTTCAGGGAAATTCATAAATGTCAGGGAGTTTTTAACTTGGCTCTCACATGAAAATGTTTGCAAGCTCTCCAGTTGTTGAACTGTGACTATGTTGATGCCTTGAAAGGAATTTTATCTCTTGTTTTATGAGAAGCAATTTGAGATTCAAGGAATAAAAACGTTGTATAAATGTAATCCATCCTGCAGACAAGGTAACTCAGGATTCTGTAGTGATTGTTACTGGCAGCATGGTGAGCTGTAGTAACTAGGGACCTTTCCTTTTCAAAAGGTCTCACTCAAGTAATTGTGGTGATGCTAATCACTTCAGAAACTGACAGAAGTGCTGTTTGCATCAAGGGCTGGCATTTGAATTTATTGGAGTAAAATATCGTGCTGTGCCCTGTGTTCATCTTAAATAGTTCTCCTTTATGTGAGATGTGTCTTCTCATAAACACAGGGAAAAACAAGAAACATGAACATCACTTCTGCAAAATCACTGTTACATGCTGAACGTATTCACAGTGTTTTGTGCAGAGTATGATAGCTGTCTTCTGAAAGCAGCTGTGATAAACTGTGCTTTTGTCCTTATAACAGGAAGAAATTACAATATCAGACAAAATTATTTGACAATTTATAGTATAGAAATAAACTTTCTAAAAGCAGGAAAAAGCACGGAGCTAAGACTACTTTTCACAGCTTCTGGGGTCCTTAGGAAGTTGGGGGAGAGGGGAATTTAGCTCTAAGAAGCTATTAAGTATTCTTGTGTCTAACTGTCATGTAGCAAATAGCACAAGCAAAGAAATGCTATTTTAACCAAGAATTGGTTCAGATGGAGTAGAGCAAATTGTAAGGGGTGACATGACTGTTGATCCATAGGAATTAGCCCTTCATAGCAAGGATGAGGTTTGGAAAGCTGGAGCCTGCTTGAAACTTGTGCCTATCTCTTTTTTCAGAGACACTTGGTGTGCTGCCAGTCTTACAGAGCCTTATTTAGCATCTTTTAAATGCTTTGATAGAAGTTTAATTGGTGTAGTTCATCTTCAGAGTTATGTGCCTTTGCACTTGATGTGTGGCAAAAGCAGGTTTCTTCTCTGTAGGTATAGAAATTGAGATGCAATATATTGAGAGTGAAGAGCACAATGAACTTGATGTATTCTTGTTATGGTTTGAATTTTCCACAGCATATCATCTGCAGTTTGGATAACAGCAGGCAATGCAAGAAACTACCTGTTGTTTTGTGGTTGTCTTCACTTGCAAGGATTAGGATCTGGACCAGCTTCTAAAGAATAAAATCTTCAGCAAATGTTCTATTTGTGTTCTCTGTTTTCTTACAGTTGACATACCAAAAGAGGTTTGCTAGGCATCAAATTAGCATAAAGATTATTTGGGAAATGTTAACTTCAGGATTTGTTTGTTTTGACACTGGCTGTCTAAGTCCTATTGGATTTTACAAGTTGGAGGATAAATCCCTTTACAAGGAGTCAGAAACAGGAGAAAGATTCTTTTATGAATGGCCATCCTTTTTCCATTGTGCAGTAACTGACTGCAATCAGTGACTCCATGCCAGGGGCAAAAGTAGGATGGATGGCAACCGCAGTAAGCCACAACCCCCATACCACTCAAACTACAACCAATTTTCATGCTACATGTTTTGAGCAAGTTACTTTTGTTAGTAATTTGTTGGTAATTATGAACTTGTTATTGGGTGGTGTGTGTTTTGGTGATATCCTTCATGACTGATGTATTTCAAGCTGGATGATACTGCGTATAAAGTCTGTTCCAGCAATAAATAATTGATATTATGGATTCATACACAGGTAAATGCTTACTGGAGGTTTAAGTTTCTTCTGTTTGGGAGCAATGCAAGTATTGTAACATTTTTCTCTTGGAAGAGTGTCTCTAAATTAAGAACCTGTAGTCCAATACCCAGAACACATGAAGTGGTACAACTTTGTTGCCCTTGGTAAAGATAACTTGCCATTTCAAGGTGGTGAGGTTTTGTAAATGACATGCGAAGAAAGACACAGCACGCTTGCTAAGTATACATATTTCTCAAGAACAGGAATCTTGGGTTCACATTTCAGAAGTATTTTTAAAGCCTTTGTCCACTCTCATGTCCTGAGGAATAGATGTCAGGCAGCATTTGAAAAACTGACCTCTTCAGGTAAATAATTTCATAAGTCTAACTGTAGAGTGTCTCAGTTATCTTAGGAAGAGAAAGAATAAGATATTGCAGAACAGTTTCTAGATTATTTTGAATATTATTTTGTTTCTTTCAAGCTGTTGTTTGAAATTTCTGATCCTTTCCATGTAGAGATATATGGAGTAGATTTTTTTTTTTTTTTTAAAAACCACACACACATTTCTGCAGTTAATGCCAGATGAAGAATTCACTGAAGAAAATAATATAAAACTTAGTACTGTGTTTCAAAAGTCTAGTATATTCTCTAGAGTTACTCAATGTTGCTGTCTGAAGTAGTGTTTCCTAAGATGAAATAAACCAGTGAATTGCACTTTAAAATAAGTGATTTTTTTCTGGTAAATTCATTACTATTTGGACTGGTTTAAATGTTCCAAATTATCTGAAAATAGTCCCAGATCCCAGTAAGAAGCCACATAAGAGGATACAGTGAGCACTGTTCACGCTGGGCAAGACATTCTGTAATTTATGTGTAGGAGTTTTGTTGTTTTATTTTTAATAAAGCCTTTGTTCTCTTGTTTCAAAGGAGGGAAAAAAATCTGGTGTGTTTCAAGAAATACTGTAAATATTTAGGTGTGGCAACAAAGTCTAGGAGTGCTTACTTTAGTAAAGAACTAACTACCATAAATATTTCTTTAAAGATAAAGAGAGTGTGGAATAGTTTGACATGTGCCTCTCCTAGCAGTTTTATAAAATGGGGCCTGTATTGCTCATTGCATTCAAACAGGATGTACCCAGCTCATGGGTGTGGAGGAAATCTACAGAACAGCACACACAGAAAATGTTCCTGTCATGCAAAACATATTGAAGTACTGGGTTCCTTTGCTCATGAACATAACTGATGCTGCTTTCCAGATCATGCCTGACAGATCCAAAGAGTTTAGTCAAATCTCCATTCTTTGCCTTCTAGCTGGATGAAGTGGTGAAGAGGCCACAAGTGATTATTTTTTTTTGCCTGCACTTACCACCACTTTCTCATGTATGCAATAAATCATCTTTTTCTATAAACTGAAATGTTTCCTTCCAGTGTGCTGAGTATGCCTTATCCATCTATTCCCTCTTTTCACCTCTTTCTCTTCCAGATGTTGAGTTATAATTTAGCCCCATTCTACCCTTCATCAGTTAAGCGACAACATGAGAGAAAAAAAAACCAACTGAGAAATGGCCTATGGAGGGGGAAAGACACTAATTTCCCACCTTCTTCAACTTGTGTCAAATGCTCCTCTCTGGGGTAAAGCTAAGATAAAACATCTTAGTTCTGAAAGCAAATGGAATAAATTAGTCTCTAAATAACTAAACTCTGGCTGTACTTCCACTTTGAGGACCCTTTTCATCCCACAGATTTCCAATGTACACTTCAGGTTGATAGAGTAAGGAAAAAACACTATAATTTTTCTTTCCAAAACGTTGTAGCCTATCAAACAGCAGCTGCTTTCCAAGGCTGCACTTTTGACTCCATTTAAGGCAGAGTGTCTCTTGGGTTTAGACAATCTACTTTCTTATGTATTCATTGTACTTTAAGTCCACAGCAAGAGGTTAGGTGTACTTCTTGTATAAGTAAGCTACATGTCTGTGTACTGGAGGGGTCTAGTCATCTTCTTGCCTCAAACCACTCCTTAGAGTCTGACTTGGAAGTCACTGAGAAACAGAAAATTAGTAGAAAGCAAATTTCTGAGGGAGGTTGTGAGACATTGCTCTGGTTAAGTCTTGCTATTAGTGATTTTATTTCTAGAAGTATTTGTATTTTTAGCTTAATTCCTAAACTTTCCTTTATCAAACGTCTGAAACTGTGAGATTGATGTTATGTAAACCACGTTTTCCATGGGTTTTCTTGCTCTTATCTGTAGTTTTGCAGTCAGCATCTTGTCTATTCCCATTGATGGCCCTTTGTAATGCTGCAGTAGTGCTCTGATGTAGTCCATGTTTTCATCTTCCCTCTTACTTTATTAACAGATATTTCTTAAGTAAGTTAAATATGTATTATATTAGCACACTTATAACAAATGTTGACAGTAACCTCTTAGCAACAAATACCTGTCTATAGGATTAACGTATATATAAAACACAGAGTAGATGGCAGTTGGATAAATTCAAAGCAAGCCAAACTTCTGGTACTGCTCATACAAACAGTGCTTACAAGATGATTTATTTCTCCTTAGAAACAGAACTTGCTAATACTGCCATAAGAATATCTTGTGGTGTGCAAACCAAGAAGTAAAATCTGATTTTATTTTCAATATGGCATTTTTAAGAGTACAAATGGAGCAGCTCCCCAAGACCTCAGATTCTAGGCCCTGAATTCTGAACTTGATGCCTGAAATATGAGTAAAACAAGATATATTAAGTTGTGGCACAGAAATTGGAAAACTGTATGTGGCTCTAAAACATCTTCTCATAAGCCATTTTACATTAAAACCCCTTTCATTTAATGGTGTTTGGCATTAATATAGAGCTGTAAATGCAGAGAATTAAGATAAATTGCATTACACTACTGTTATAATTGAATCCAGTAAAATAATGCTTCCTTATTTCTAAATGTTGGCTTTTGCTAGCAGCCATAAACCTCTTGGAACACTTTCCTTTGACTTAACCAAGTAGCTAAACAAGTTTTGAAAAACATCTGGTTTTGAAACTGCAGCTACAACAAGCTAGAACCAAAATGTAACCTTCTATACATAAAATGAGCTGCTTGGGCTGAAGGTGCTCAGGGACTGGCACCCAAGAGCCCTGATGTGTTTACAAGGACTCAGTGGAGTAGCATTAGAAGCTATTGTCTGGAGGTGTTTGGATAGAGCTATGATGAAATAAATGCACTTCTGGTAAGTGTTTTGAAAGGTAAGCATGCTGTGCACCCTGCTCTCTTTGCCACCCTGTCCCGAAACCATACAGGGTAGCACAGAGCACACACCTTCTGGCATCAGACTGCTAGAGTAGAGAATATGTACATTAAGCTACTAACAGACCTCTGATATACTTCTTGACTTGACCATCTCTTATCATAAACATCTTCCATTTTGTAATGTAGCACAACTGAAATGCTTGCTTAGGATGCAGATTATTACAGATTACAGAAATGTACTTGCTCGCAATCTTCCTAGTTTTCGCTCCTCTTCCCAGTGGAAATGTTGGGTGGCTGGTCTACCTATGCTGGTTTACCTGTGAAAATCATTCAAGCTCTAAATGATGAACTATAGTGTAAGGACATTGCAGTGTGACAAGATGAAGAATGAAGTTGCATAAGGGACTAAGGAGAAGTAAGGAATGTGAGCTTGAAATGACAGAAGTCAGGCAAAGGAAGGCAAGCAGCTGTCACGCCACAACTTTACTAGCATGCACCTTTTCCCTGCTCCAGTATTACACTAATATTAAGCAATGTATTACAGAGATGAAAGGGCTCCCATTAAGCCACAGCAATAATAAAATCAACACCAAAATACCCCCAAACTGCCACAGTCAAAGCTATATGAAGCAGCTTTTAAGTAGGATTTTAATTCTCTGGAAGCAATGTTGTTGCTCCATGTTCAGGACAAGAATACAGTTTCCATAGGAAAATCATCACAGTTGTTTTACAGTTCAGTAGAGCTACTCAATCACCTGGAAACAATTAAGGTAATCTACTTTTACCCTCCTTTCAGAAGTTCTTCATACAAAATGATTTTTTTCTTTTCATCTTGAATCAACTGGTTTTTCCGTATGGAAGCACAGTAATGCAGATTTTTCCATTCTCTTCTCTGTGTAGGAATTAAAGTTGAAATTAAAGTAGGAATTCTAAGTAGGAATTCAAGTTTATTCTTTTTTTTACTTTGTTTGCTGTAGTGTTATTTAATCTTATTTGTTGCAGTGCTATATCACACTGAAAATACTGTGTCATATCCTCAGTTTTTCAGTTTGCACAATAGCAAACTTTTCAATTTTCAATATCAATGTTGGAATTGCATGAGGTGTTATGCTGTTAGCATTACAAAATGCATATTTCATTGTTGAGATATTGAAGGAGGAGCTTAATGGAATGAAAAATTTAGGTGCTGGTGTCTACATTTTAATGGAAAATACTGTGTCCTAACTAAAGAATGCCTGAAATTTATGCTCAGTTTCAAGTCCTCTGTGTACACAATTGTCTTGTTTGCAATCTTCCAGGTAAGGTATCAGCAATAATTTAACTTGTCTCATATTCTCCACCCCTCAGTTTGAAATAGCAAAACTTTATCTCTTACCTGTGACGAAACTTCCTATCAACCTATGTGTGTGTTTCCTTCCTAAATTCATTTATCTCATTAATTATTCTCATCTTGTGTTTCCAGTAATGTAATGTGGGAAAGCCAAGAAAAGTGTCTGCTGGAGACATTTCTCTTGATGTTCTATTAGCACAACTTCATTTGGTAAGAACGCTTTATACAAAAACCTGTCTCATGCCACTTGGCAAGGAAAATACAATGCTTAAGTGTAAAGAGTATTGACTGGTTTTAATTTGTTTGCTGTACATTAAGAACTAACTTCCTCTTACATCAATTAGAGAAGAGAAGTGCAAGTTGAGTAAGTGCCATTTCCCACCTACCCTAGACCACTTTAATTAGAGCTATGGAGGGTACAAGAGTGCATCATAGTTTTTGGGTAGGAGGTTAGACAGCTGAGATCTATTTGCTCACATTATCAAATTGCAGCTGAAGTCACTTCATAGAAATCTTCTCTTCACAAGCAATAGTTTTGGAGAAAGATGCTCATCTGACATTGAAGAACTTGGTGCTGTGTCTGATCTTATTCTAGAGTCATGGTCCTTTTAGAGCTCTGGCTTCATGGTCAACTACTTCAGTTTTGCTTTATCCTTTCATGTATTTTCCATTATTCCATGAACAAGCACTATGTTTGTGTATTATTATTTTTACTTTTAGTTGTGACTACAAGTGGTTTTTTTTACATGGGAGTTCTGGCATCATTGCTGTTCTTTAACCTACCTGAGTATGAATGAGCTCCCCTCAGGAAGTGTTTGAGTTGAGCATAATCTGTGTTTGAAGACAAGCTTTCATAATAGCAGTAAGAGGAGTAAGGATTACATCTCTTTTTTATATCTGCTCTCCTGTTTCCCTTATAACAATAGGACTATATTGCAGGGTACTCAATATACATTGTACAAACTAAGAGCTGAGGGACCTTCAAGTTTGTAGTTCAGAAATATTGATGGTGAAAAGTTTAGTGTGTAGGAAGCAATTTAACAGCTCTTGTGCTATGAAGAGAACCCAATAAATACATGTCAGGATGGCTTATTACATGCTACTTTTCAGAAAGGATGAAGAAGTAAACTGTGAGAAATAGCAGTCAGCAAGAGCTGATTTGAGAAATGAAGGCTAATGGCAGCCTTTGATTACTGGGTGTTGCAAACCTTGATGTGTTTGTCTAATAGATAAGGCTGCACCCCAGCAGAATGTTTAGTGGAGGGAGCTGACTAATGTCTCAATCAAACCTTTACGCCAGTTTTGCCCAGAACTTGATTGATTGCCTTTTCCTAGTCATCCATTTGATTAATAATAAATAGTGTCTTCTGCTAATTTAAACTAATTGAGTTTTTGGCAATATGTGTGTATTGGGAAGGGAAGATCAAGGTCTTGCTTCCCTAATTAACCTACCTCAGTGTCAGAGGTGAGGTTCTGCATGAATGTAGAAATCCCCAGACTTGTGAAGAAAGTGCCAGCAGGTGTTTTAAGTACATTCAGAAAGCTAACCTTCCATTTGTGTCAAGTCCAAATGTCATGACATGCTTCTATTAATCTAAGAGCTAGACTGGCCTACAACTAATCTCATAAGGAAAATCCTGCTTTTCTGTGAGCCAGGTCCCAGTGAAGAGGTGAAAAGTGGTGTCTGGATCAAAGGGAACATTGCACACATAGGAAGAGGGGAGAGATCTCTGTCCCCTCAGAAAAAAGTTGCTTGATCAAATTAACATAATGCTGACTTAGCCATCAGAGCACTCCATTGACCAGGCCCTTAGGTATTTTGGGACTGATAACTTTTAAGCTGTTGATGTATTCAAATGTTTCAGAACTGTTTCAGAGCTGGGAGTGCTTCAGCAGCCTGACTGACACCGCCCTTATTGACATCTTTCTTGGGATTAGATAGAAATTGAGTCTGAGGCCCGGATCTCTTGATAAGGCAATAATTGTCTGACTGTTTAAGAAATGCAGGTTACAGACTGTTAATAGATTGTTCTCAGAGTAGCTTTGATTTCTTGAGTATAGGACCAGTAAGATGTAATATATCTGAGAGTCTGATGGGATGTGAAAGTGAAAAATGGAAATGCTATGGCTCCTATTATGGAAGAAAACATTTATCATATCTTCACTTCCCAGGGATAAGTTATTTACTTAGAAGAGTAAAATTTTGGGTATTTTTAATTCTGTTTGTGGTTTTGTTTGCTTGGTTGTTGCTTGTTTATTTTTTGTTTGTGTGGGGGTTTTGTGTGTGTGTTGCATATTGATTTAATAGCTTACATAGGTATTCTTTGAAAAAGACCACTGTAATAAAGAAAATCCTATCGGATATATCACACACACAAAATTAAACCCATGCAGTGATACCATGTTTTAAATGACATTATAGCAGCAATGTAGAGAAGATTAGAAATGAAAGTTGGAATTTATTGTGGAAATAGTTGTGATTAATGACAGGCATCAAGGTTTGCTTCAGTGAGAAGTGCACTTGAATTGGCTGGGTTGATTAGTCTCATCATACATGGAGCAGGTCCAGTAGTTTTTGGTTTTCTCTTTGGAGGAAGAGAGTGCAAGGGAAATTATCTGAGTTACAAAAGAAAAATGATGCCAATCATATGGCAGGAGGCTGCATTTCTGGTCTGACACACATGGCTGACTCCTCATCCTATTAAAAAGTGGTTAGGGTAGTTCACAGGGATTCACTAGTGCTATAATCAAAAGCGAGTTGAAGTGGATCCATTTAAAATGACTATGTGTAGTTAAAAGCTATTAAAAAGTAAACCATTCTTATTCTCTGAATTCAGTGCAGCAGAGTTGTGGGTTTTTTCTAGGTTTAATTTGAACTGGCTAACATTTTTCAAGGCAAACTTGCTGACTGTTATTTCTGAGTAATTTTTTTCCTTTTAATTAAATAATAAAAGAATAAAAGATCAGAAATGAAAAACTGGAGTAGATTTGTTATAAAATTTAAATGATGTATTTCTGCCAAGTTCCCCAAAGAATGGTTGTTCTAAACACAAACTACTCTCACTGCGGTTTTATTTTTTCACACCCTCTTTGTTCATCTCTTTTCTTTGCAAACTGCTGAGTGATGGTTCTTTTGAACTTAGTGTGAATCTCCTTATGAAATGAGTTGTGCAGGAGGGAGATCATCGAAGAGAGAAAAGGTGTTGAACAGAACAAACCAGTGCAAAATCTAACCTCACAAGAGAGAGATAATCTGGAGCAGAAAGAAAATGAATGCAAAAAAATAGCCCAAATCCTGCTGCCTAGGAAAGTAGTTTCAGCAAATGTGGGAAGCTGATATATGGCCTTCTGGGAGGATAATATTAAGAAAGCTGGTCACTACTGGAAAGGGCAGGCAGTGATCCTGATTCTACAGGAAGATAAGCACTGTAAGACTAATACAGATAAAATAGTGGAACCATATTGGGATAAAAGCAAAAAGGCCAAGGTGTAAAATGAGTTATTACAATTGGCAAAGAACTTGAGAGATTGTGATAAAAGTTTCTAAAAATACGTTGGAAATAATAAAGACAAAAGACAAGGATCATGAGTACTGAGTGGCTCAGGGCTGAAGTAATGGTTCATCCTTCCTTTAGCCTTCAGAGAACAGTTTCTGTGACTTGTTACTTGGCACAATTAATTGCCACAAGAAAAGAGAAGCACAGATGGGGAACAATGGCTAAAAAACATTTAGATAAGTCAACATGATTGAATTCATAATGCCTGATGAAAATCACTACTGAGGGCTAAATCTGCGCCATCTTCTAGGAGAATTTATTTCTGAGAACAGGGGAAACTTCAGAAGGCTGATGGATGTTAGGCAAAAGAGTGTAGAAGACAACCAGCCAAATTTCCTGAATGGAAAGATAATAGCATCAATTGGGGGGGGGGGGGGGAGGGGGGGGAGGAGGGGGGAGGGGGGGGGGGGAATGCAACTGTTTGAGAGCTGAGTCAGCTCTGAAATTATTCCCTCTTCACCATCCTCTGCCTGCACAAAACCCAACACACCTCTCCCCAGCTACTCAGCTCTTTGTCAAAAGTTGAACATGCCAAAACCCACAGCAAACAAACGAACTCTCCTGCTTGTGCTTTCATTAGCAAAACTTTGCTAGGACTGTTTGGACAGGAGATGCACTGCTGCTTTATCACAGTTTGTTTTGATACTGCTGTACCTGAGGTTTGATAACCATAGTAAGGAAATACAGAGTTGAAAGTCTGTTTTTAAAAATCCATTTATGACATCACCCAGATCTGCTGTCAGCTGAAGCTGGTAAGATATTGCTCTGAACAGCTTTATAGAATAAATTTTATTATTCAGTATCATACAAAAATTGCAGGATGAAGGTTCTAGGTAATTTTCTTCCTGTTGGTCATGCCTGAGCTCTTACCACCAGCTTTCTGAAGTGCTATTATCTCATCAGTTTAGTTTCATAGTTTTTATCCTTTACCTAACCTTTCCTTGTTTCCAGTTTAAGGATTATGTTGAATACACTGGTGAAGTGTCTGGTGGGTTTATGGTTTTTGTTTTAGGAGGTTTCAGGTTGGTTTGTTTGGGGAGGGTGGGGTGGGTTGGCTGGGTTTATGTGTTTGCTTGGGGTTTGTTTGGTTTTGTTTCTGCAAAGGTTTTTGTTTTGTTTTCCAGTGGAAATATCTCCCAAATGCTCTAGTTAGTGTTATGATATAGTGAAACCATGGTAGGACTTGGGAGGAAGCCCAGCCATGCTGCAGTAGCAACTTAGATGAGCGGTGGTTTTGCTTGGATCTCCAGCATCTAGGAAACACAGGGCAAATGTAGACTGTTCAATGCTGCTGGTCTCCTGTACAGAATAATTTCTTTCAGCCACAGTTAGACACATAGGAATGGTCTCATGAAGAAATCATCTGCATGCCTTAGTCACTTAACCCTTGCATGCAAGAAAAAGCATAGATAAATTCTCAGAGCTGGAATTCCTAATTTCTGAATTCATATTTGTGACTACTGCAGTCAGGTGCCAGTGTCTGATTTTGTCATGGATTTTGGTACAGCTGAGAAGACAGAGACAATAGAATTGTGCTTTATCTGTCAGTTCTTGTTTAAAAATAGTTTTTATCCCCTGAGAAAATTATTCTAATCTTAATAGGCATAAGTACATTCCTGTACATTGCTATGATTTGAGATCATGAAGTGTCATCAGTCTGTGTCTTTAAATTTCTTTATTTTAATACTGCCTTTCTGTAGAGTCTTGATATTTTAAAGCTGTGTAAAATGCTTCCACTGAATGCCATCAGAGGGACTTAAATGTCAGCAGAATTTCCATGTAGATAAATTCTGTGCAAACATGAACCTAAACAGTGCTGGTTTTCAGCATGTGAAATAATGAACAAACATGTTATTAATCTTGTTCCAAAACAGCTACTGTTGGTTATTATTTGTAACTTTTTAAAAAATCCTGCTTTCCAGTGGAAAAACAGCTGGTCATCAGGCTTCCTGTATTGATCCATTCATTGAACTTTGAAAGAGGCTGTGAGACTACAGCAGTTCCCATCTATCAGGACTGAGAGCTTCTGCTGAGAACCATGTGTTTCCATGTTCTAATCTGGAGTTTGGACCCTCTTGTGTGTAAACTATCCAGCCCAAAGCCTGTGGCTTGCTCAAAGAGCAGACTGGCTGAATCAGTTGTGCCAGTGGCTTGCTGATTGCTTTCATAACGTGTGACTGGACATGTCTATTATGTAACAAGAGATACATATTTTTACGACTTGGCTCCCTGAAAAGTGTTTTGGTTTTGCTTTTTTTTTTTTAAACTCCTTTGAAAACAAAACTACTGCCACCAAAACCCACTGCTTGCTTTAAACTCTTCTCAATTTCTCAACCCCAAATCCCTCACCTACAAATATCAACAGCAGGGGACTTTTTTTTTTTTTTTTTTTGTGCAGCTGACAGTTTTTGTTGCCTTTTGAAATAAGCTGCCTCTTGTTGTCTTTTAAAAGCTCTCTTATTTGTCTTTTGGCCTCTTTAATTTCGACAGATTCATGCTATACCTTTTTTCACCTATGAAAGAGCACATTTCTGAGGCTGGAATTGTATTGGTTAAAGTGGTAAATGACCTTTGCTGTCAGGCCCATGTCTCCTGTATTCCTCTTCAAGAGTTCCACAAGCTCTGCAGTGATACGTGCCCTTTTACTCTAGGCAAATTATTTTGATACTCTTTCAAGCATCAAGCTGTTGGGCAAAGTGTTATGTAGATAATGTTTAGGAAAAACAAGTAAAACAACAACAATCAATCCCAACCAAACAAAAAACCCACATAAAAATAAAATAAAAAACCCCAACAACCAAAAAAATCCAACAACAAAACAGTTTTCACACCCAAGGGTTGTATCTTTACTGACACTAAAAGCATTTTAGCTGTTCTTTAGAACTAACTGAAATATCTAGGATTTTTACTATCTTCAAGCAAACCTGATAACTGTCATTCTGAAAAAAATTCTGACTTTTTCAACACAGCCCATAATTCAGGCACATTGCAAATTCTGTTTACATTACTTCATATATACTGTAGTAATATCTACTGGAGAAACATTTGGGGTTTTATCCTCTTCCATTAAGCTTAATTTATGAGACTAACAGTGTAACGTGATTCCAGCAGTTCCTTGACTCCACTACTTAAATCCTGTTCCTCGGCTTTGGTCTGCCTCACCAGTTCAGTGTAATCTGTAGCTCTTGTTCTAATCTCTATTCCATTTGCAAGTTTCTCTATTGCTAGTTCTATAGTTTATATCTAAATGCCTTGAAGAAGCAACTGATATTTTAACTGTGAAAAAGACCAAATATTTTGTGGTTTTCTGAATCCAATTTAGGTTATGACTTCTGGGAGGTAGATGTGACAAACACTGGAGTTTTGATCATCCGTGTTCAATGCCTTCTTGACCTCTGGTAAAATGAGGTGTCACTCAGTAGCCTTGGCCTGAAGCAGCCACTGAGTCAATTAATCAGATGAATCAATTAAATACTTGATTCTTCTGCTGGAGTCAACAGTAGCAGCACAGTTGCTGCTGCTATTTCTCATTCCTGTGCTGTACAAGAGATGGCTTTTCTTGAGCTAGTGCTGAGAAAGCTTCAGACTGAGCCACTGCACTGAACAGCTTACATACATTGGTCACATCTGAGCCAAAAATTCACTTCACTTTCCTCATATCCAGTAGCAGACTCAATCTTAGTCACTCAAGAAGGCAGCTATTTGGGGCTGAGTAAATTCATCTTGTGTAAATCTGCTCCTAAGCTTTTGCTGAGTGCTTATTTGAGGGATGATGGCAGTGTATTTGGCTGTTCTGGAAAAGACTTCGGACATCAGCAGTGTTACGGCTTCACAGAACAAGACCTGCCGAGAACCATTACAGTTGGTTGGGCAAATTTGTCCTGCTCCCAAGGCCAGCTAATCTGACCCTAAGTACACTGCAAGAATATTGGAAATACTGGAATGTCTATGGATCCAGGCAGGGCACAACAGTGTAGGTCCACAACTTCAGTTCCATTAGCATAACTTGATTCTTCCAGTTGAAAGTGTGTGTTTGTACAGAATGCTTTGGACAAGAATTGAACTATAGTTAGTACTTCTATCTGACCATAAAGAATACCAAGTTCTTGAGGTGTGGGAGTGTACTTGAATTTAACTTCAAGACTAAGTGATATATAATTTAAGTTCAGGTAATTTGATTGAATATACTTTAACACCTTCAAAATTTCTATTCATTGGTACTATTTCATTGCCCTGCTAAAAGCAATTCAGAAAGCAATGAATTATTTCCTGCTTACTAGTGGGGCATGAAGAACCACTACTGAGGCATGAAGAACCATTTTGGCGGCTATAGAGGGGGAACATCAATAGGTATAAAAGCAACAATGAAGACTTTTCAAGGTTTTATGTGGAAAGGCAAACTAAAACATTTAGAAACTGTTTTAAAGGGTTTTTTTTTAAATTTATATCGTTATGCAGCTGCCTCAGTGTGTATTCTGAATGAGTTGCTTGGCAGAATTCCTCATGCAGGTTTCATTTCTCTTGTCACAGTTTGATAAACATGCATTTGTGGACAGCTTAATAAACCAAGACCAGCACCCACCAAAACAATGATGCAAGTATTCCTTTAAAGGGCTTTCTTGTCAAGTCCAAGGTGAAAAGTTTGTGCTAAGGTCAGAGCAGAAGAAAGAGGAATCTTGATCAGCTGTTGCTGTGATCTGTATGTCAGCATTGGGTCACCTCCATTCCCTCACTTTAAGTTCAATTCCTTGGCTACCTAGAAATCTAGGGTTTGCTATTGTAACTCCTTGGTTTTACAGATAGAAGTGTTGGGTCCCCTACTCCTATCACTCACTCTGGTATCATAAACAACAGCATGTTTAAATAAAGACAGCAAATGTTTAGTCACACAACAGTACCTCTGTGCTTTGAAGTGTTCCAGCAGAGAGAGAATTATGCAAGGCGTTAGCAACTGTAAAGAAATCAATGCGTTAAACATGATTCTTTTGCTTAACCTCAATTTCTGAGGGTTTTTTTGGGAGACACCTCTTTAATATATTGTATAGTCTCATTAGACTTTAAAACATACAAATGAAATTGTATAAGGACGGCTTTGAGTTTGATTGGCCTATCCTTCATTCAGGTTGTCTTGTTCCAAGTGTGACACAAATACTCTAGTGAAGAGATGGAGCCTTACAAACAACTCTCTCTTCTGCCCCCATCTATAATATTAATCTTGTGTTCTCTTTTTCCTGAAGTGTTTTCAGGTGCTCTCTGTACTTGCACTTGATGCTGAATGTAGAATAAGTTGTTTAGCATGCTAAGGCTTTCTGAAAGTCTGCTTGGAATTGTAAGAGGTAAGAAGTATAAAATAAATCTTCAAAAAGTTACTTTTCTGAGACAAGGCAATTGGGGTAATGTGCACCTAGCAAAGGTAACATCAGATTTTGGATTTATTATAGGAAGAGGTTATGTAATCAAAGAGAAAAAGGAGCATGCCTTTGGAGCAAAACTGCCAAAGAGCCTGTTCAGTAAATCTCTCCATGTTCATCTAGCTTGTTCACTTTCAGTACAGTACTAATATGGTACATTAGCTTCAACAGCTATCCTCCTGCTCAAATTATTGTCTTTTTAAGCAGTTGCCATCCTCCTGCCTCAGCTTGTGGTGAACTGACAAAAAGGGCTCTCTTCCCTTTCCCAGCCCAATAAGCAAATGCTTTTGGCCACTCGTAACACCGGTACCTATGCCAGCTGTGATTTCCTGAGTGAGAATGATTGGATTCTTACATACGAAGTGATTTCTTTCATGGAAGTGCCATAGGAAGACGTGAATACTTTTTCTCTGGAAATAATTCTCCTGCTATATAATTTTTTTGTTAGTTTGTTTTGGCTTGGTTGTTTTTGGTGTTGTTTGGGTTTGTTCTGTTTGCTTCTGGGTTTTTTTTTTGTTTAACAGCTGACACACACAGTATGACTCTTAAGTACTAGAGCAGGTCACTTTACCTTCTATGGTTTTCTAACAGGTAACCATCTAGACTTTGCATGTTGACCAGTGTTGCTGTGAATTGCTGCTTTGTACTATCCTGCTCTCATCTTGATTTACTGATCATGATGAAAAGTTTTCTGGAATGCTTGCCCTTGGATTGACACCTGGTATATTAGAAGTCACAAAATACAGATGAAGAGAGGCAGGACAAAGGTGCTTTGATATTTTGCAACAATCTGTGTTAGATTGTTGTTTTATTTTCTACTGCCAAGCAGAAAGAACAGAGACGTACTGACTAATTTTTACCAGAAAAATAATCAGACATCCACCAGTAAACATGAGTGTAGGCCAAAGAAAAACAAAGAGGAGGCCTTTTGGGGGATAAAGTCTGCTGTGAATGACATTGCTCTGCGTTCCTCCTGGGTTGTAGTAGCATGGCACAGTCTGGTGGTTTTTGAAATTACTTGCAATCTCTTCTATTTTTGCTTTAACTTCTTTCTCAGACTTGTCTGGGACATATGAGCACTGAAATAAGAAATCAAGGTGATTCATTATAACAGATACTCTAATACAAGGTTTACAAGGTCATATAGAATGAAACAAACATGCCAGCATAGATAAAACTTCTGTAGTTGGGCTGGAATTCCTGGAGAATATCTTGATTTCCTCATGTCCATACCCCACTTGCCATGCTTCCCTGACTCTCTGTGTGTGTCTGTGCCCTCAGCCTGCAGATTTGCAGATTGGAATAATGTTGTTGGAAACCAATAACACATCTGTGTTTGAAATAAGTCTTTGTGACTGCTGTATTGTTGCAGTGCCAAGTCTGGATTCTCAGCAGAGCTTCTAGGCACCATCATAGCAGAAATGTGTTAGCTGCTCAGAAATTCACAAGTGGCTTGTCAGTGTGCAGGAAATTGAAGTTACTTCACTGTGCACCTCCTGCTTGTGACTAGTAAAAAAAAAAAAAAAAAGAGGAAAGCATGGCTATTGGAGCCGCCACCTTTGTCCTTTCACATCTGTCTTCCCATACCTGAAGGGATTCTCCAGGAAGGCTGGAAGAGGGACTTTTCATAAGGGTGTTTAGCAATAGGACAAGGGAGAGGGAGAGCACATTTAGACTGTATCTTGGGAAGAAGTTCCTCAGCATAAGTGTGGTGAGACACTGGAACAGGTTGCCCAAGGACTTAGTGGGTGCCTGCTCTCTGGGGTGGTTGTTCAAGGCCAGGTTGGATGAGGCCCTGAGCAGCTGAGTCTAGTTGAGAGGTGTCCCTGCCCATGGCAGGGAGGTTGGAGTAGATCATCTCTAGGGTCTCCTCCAACCTAGGCTGTGCTGTGATTGTATGACTTGTAGAAAGAATAAAGTTACTTAGGCTTCAATAAAAATGCTATTAGATTTTGAATCACTTGTTTTGTTTGGTTGGATTTTGGTGGTGGTTGTTTGGTTGTTTGGGGTTTTTTTTGAGTGGGATGGTTTTTTTGTTGTTTTGGGTTGGTTGGTGTTTGGTGGGTTTTTGGGGTGGTGGTGGTTATGGGTTCTTTGGTTGTCCTTTTGTGTATGGTTTTGTTTTGTTTTAAACTGCCAGTCTCTCCTCTGAGAATTCAAGTAACTGAGCAAGCCACAGCTTGTAAACTATTTCTTGCTACAAGTTTTCATCCTGGATACTTACATGTTTTTAATGTTCAGAAATGTTAAATACACCTTAGATTTGCTGGTGTAATTCCTTGACAAGGAATAAAATACAAGCTTAGTGTTTAATGTTTAAAACAAAATCCAAACCTGTTTAATTTCTGGAGTATTTTTAAAATGCCTTGGTTTAACCACAGAAATTAACATATAAAAGATGAACAAATCCTACTTTTACTCGACTGCTTACTTTAAAAATAATCATCCCTTCCTTTTTCTCAAAGGTGTTAATGCAGAGTATGATTATTCAGGCTGTGTTGCAAGTACCTTAGGATTTAATTCCAGTGTGTCTTCAGTTGCATACAGCATAACCTCTTGTCCTGAGGCTGTCAGGTTAACCTGCACCTGTAGGCAGGGATAGGGAAAGACATCCTCATCTTCTGAGCCGTCACTGTTTGGGCAGGGAGCTTCATCCTTGATGTTGACTTTGAGTACCTTGCACAAGGTTTCTGTTGTCCAAACACTACAAATTAACAAAACAAGGTATTGCTTTGAAATCCCAGTTTGTCATGATGTTAATTTGGAAATAAGTACAGATTCTCAACTCACCAGTTTTAGCATGACTTCTATCTTTTTACAGCTTTATTAAAAGCAACATAACTTCCTGCATATGGAAAACTTTTTTTCCCCTTCCATTTATGCATGACTTAATTTTCCACTGTCAAGCTTTGATAAGTATGGTTGGTTGTTGGGTTTTGTTTGCTTAAAAAAAAAAAAAAAGTGTTCATAGTAAATGTTTTATTATAGGTTTTCTCATTCTAGCCATGAAGGTGATTGTTCACTCATTAGGCTTGCCTGTAATGCTTGATGACTTCTTGGCTCACTTTTTTTCTTTCTTCTTCTTCTGTCCTAAACTCTTACGAGCTATTCAAGAACATATTTCTTATTACACAATGTGTATTTTGGCACTTTTAAAATAATTCCATTTGATGCTGATGGGGTGGGGGGAGTGGGGAAAGGCAGCTTTGTATTTGTAAACAAATGACTGTTATTACCTTTTAGTGTAGAACGGAACAATGGTGATCCCAATAAAAAAGTACATCATCATGGAGCACACGACCATTCCCAGTCCCAAGCACAGGGCTCTTGTCTCCCCTCGTTTCTGTGCAGTCACCAGCTTTTTTCCCAACATGATTCAGAGTTGTGAAGTCTGAATAACTTCGTTCTGCTATAAAATAAAATACAAAATAAAGAGGGAAAATGCAACTGGGATTGGATACAGGTATAGCAGTTGCATAACAAGTTTCTGACCTATGACACATCTTGTGGAGGAATGGGCCCATTTTTGCAAAAAAGGTAGATCTTTCATTAGTAGGAGACTCCTTTTGTGTTTCAATTTTTACCATATAAAACCTTTAAAAAGCATGCGTGTGTTTGTGTAGGCTAGGAGATAGGGTAGGAAAATCTGATCACTTTTTGGGAGAGTGCTGTTCACAGCCCAGTTGTATTTGGCCTTAATTCAATCTATTTTATGTTGCTGCTTCTCTGAAGTAAGAGATGGTGTGTCGTCTGTTGGTAAAGGCTGCTTGAAGGGACAATCTTCCCAGAGTGGAATAATTTTCACACTCTGCCTTTGTTTTGGATTAGTCTGAAAAGTGGCTGGCTTCTGCCAGAAGAACTGAAAAAATTATAAAATACAGCGTTATAAATGCCCAGTTCTGATTTCTGCATGTTTGCTGTTTGGTCTCACCCATTCAGCAATGTCATTACTGTTAGAATACTGGAGTTTGTCCAGTCCCCTACTTAATTCCACTTTAAACCATCATTAATAACCCATGTGACCTTTGTGTATGACACTTTGAGGGGAATTGTTTTTCTTACGTTCCTGTATGATTTACTGCCATTGGAAATTGCCATAAGATGAACCTTACCAGTTTACTGGCTTTTGAATTGAATAGCGAGTTAACGCCTTTAAATAAGGCAGTATTGTGTGTGTGTTGTTCTGTGGGGCTATAAATAGCATATGTGGCATCACACACTGCCAGTGTGCTTGTGCTTGTGCTGTGCCTGCCTACTTGTGTATAACCATGCACAGAGGCACATGCACCCTGCCAGGAAACCTGGGGAAGTGTCAGTAGTGACTGTTCCCTTGAAAGTTCTGACATTTCTTTTAGTTGAGGGAAGGTGGGTGGGCGGGTGGGGAAGGGTGTGTGTGTAATGGAAATAACATTTTCAAGCACCATAGAATTCCAAAATAATGGTGGAACAGTACACAACAAGGAATCTTAAGACCAGCTCTTGTTAAACTGACTCTCCTTTGCCTGTTGTTCAGCTTTGGTTGGACAGGAAAATGAAATAGAGGAACATCAGCAGTTCTTGAGTACCCAATGTGGTACCTAAGTAGCAATTCTTTGTAATACGCTGAGAAGTTAAACACAGACAAGTAGTTAAAACACCACAAGAACCTGTGTTTTTAGCAATAAATTCTCATATGCACTAACAATGATTAATCTTTAATCAGTTCTGTGGGAAAATTAAAAACTGCAAGATTGGTACTGCTGCCATGACTTGTGGAAAACTTCTAATGGTCTAGTGCTGGACTAGTGTTCTAGTGTTGAGTTTTAGAGGAACAACAGTGTTTACACAGCTGTCCTAGTTAAGCTGAGAAATGGTGGGGAATCAGACCCTTTGTTACATGACAACAACTCTGTGACCAAATAAGAAATATAATTGCCCCATCAGTCTGCTTCATTATCAGCCACACACTCCCCAGGTAAGCTCATCCTTCCTAGTCATCTCAAGCTGTCAGACTACATGTTTGAGACACACAAGGAATTTGTGTGCAAATTGGAAATGTTTCCAAGTAGCCAAGAGGTATTCTTATTGTTATGAGCAGCGTTGTTCCCCTGACACCAGCTGGACTGCCGGACCCTGGCTCTCTATGGGCCTACTACCCTGTTAAGATCTGTGCCCTACCCCAAAGAGGATAAGGACATGTAAATTATGCAGAGAATGTTAACAAGAAAGATTCATCTAAAAATATCTCACTGAGTGCTTCTATAAACACAGAAAATAACCATCTAGGTCTTCAGGCAGAGTAAATCAGAGGTGCTCACGTCACTGTTGTATTGCTGAACCACATTAGCTATAAATGTGGTCCTGAAAACTGAAATACATACTTGCTGCTGCATTCTTTTTATGCTTGAAAATTTAGGAGACCAGAAAAATATGTAAAACTGTTTCATGCATGTGCAGAATAATTGAAGAGGAAGAACAGGTGAAGGAAAATCCATATGCATATTTCTATGTTCTTGGGTTGAAAACCCTGCATTTCAGATTGAAAATTGTGTACAGTCTTCTATCTCTGGTAATATATGTTAAGAAGAATATTGGAAGAGGTAATTAAGTATTTCCCCTGAAAAAAATCATTGAAGCCCTGCAGTGGACTTGATTGGCTCAGGAAGTCTCTAAGTAAGTTTGAATTGGAAGATGTTGAAGTGTGTAATATGGATTTTAGTCTGGCCTTCAAGAACAAACCTAAATGTGTCATTTGAACTGAAAATTGTGGGGTGGCTTTAATTATTAGGAAAATATAAGCTCCAAATCTTTTTCTAATGTTCCCTCTCCCTAATCTTGTTCTTCAGTCTAGTTAAATTATACAGTGCATTAGCTGTGCAATTTCAATGTATAATCACTACATTGACAGCTGCTGGTGATAATTCTGGGGATGCCATCTGCTCCAGTGTGGAATAGAGTCCCCTGTTTTGATCAGTAGACATGTCTGATATTGAGTGGGACATCTCTGATTCCTCTTCTCCATACTTTGAGGAGTTTCCAGTACTGTCACCTCTGAGTTCAAACATCATCTCTCAAGCTCTTCAAGCTTTTACCTTGGATTCCTTGGAATTAATCCTTTAGTGCCTGGGAATAAATATTCTGCAAACAAAATAGTCATTTGCTTCAGATGAGCATGCCATCAAGGGATTCCAGCATCTTAATAGTTTACCTTGTTGTATTCTGCAAACAAAATAGTCATTTGCTTTCTGCCATCAAGGGGCAACCTTGTTGTATTCTCAAAAAATGTGCAGGCAACATAAAAAATTGATGTGGGTGTGTAAGAGGAGCATCCTCTTTGTTGCCACATTATTGGGCAAGTGCCTTGTGTGGGAACCAGAAGGCAATTGTACACCAAAATCTGAGCTGCCACAGTAGAGCTACACAGGTTACATATTTACTACTGCCTGCAAGCAGAATAAGTTTGATCACTCATAATTATTCACTTGTTTCCGTTAGTATTTTAACACCCCTTGAATTCTTTTTCCCTTCTATTTGAATCTTGCCTTCATCTTTTTTTCATCTTCTGCCCCACTACTTACTCAGACAACAGGCTTGAAGTCAAAATTACTTTTGCATTGATATTTGCTCACAATCTCCCCACCCTCTATTTCCTACTCCTTCATTTTGTTAATTTCTTGCTGGTAATAAGTCTGCATTTTCAAGGGTGGTGTGATCAAGGAACACCCATTTTATTCATTGCACATTGGTAAGAACACACTGCTTAATCAGTCTGAGCATTTGGGACCACAAGTAACTGTGTAACAGATTAAGGTGATGCTGAAACCTCCATGGAAATGGGCCTAGAAAAGAAGATTCTGCCATATACTCCTGCAGCTATGCACACAAGGAATCAATTTAAGAGCATTCTTCAGGGAAGCCTCCTCCTGCATGTGCCTTCTTCCTCTCTAACTTAATTAGAGGTAGACAAGGCTTCTAAAGGAATGTTGAACTCTTAAAGCCATTAAGTTTATTTACCATTAAAATGAAGAAATGCCCTGATCTCATATGGGTTGCAGTCTCCTAATTTCTAAAAACACTACTGTTATCTTTACAAATATTTATGAGGAATTAGGAGACATCCAGTTACAAAACAGAGGACAACTGAACTCATATGCTGTAGTGCTGCAGTTAGAAACATTTTTTCTAAAACCACAGCACTTCTCAAACCCCAAAGAGAATGCATGCTACCAAGGAAAAAGGGTTGCTTAGATATATACTTACTTTTTTTGAGTAAATGGTTCGTTTTCAGGTGAAAAATCTTCTGTTACATGATAAACTGGGGATAGTGGTGGAACTTAAAGCTGAAAGAGATGATCTTTTTTCCCTGTTCTTCTCTGGTTTCCTTTTGCTGTGGCTGAACTCCCAACTTAGTTCCCCTATTACAAAGTTTTCTGTAACCATAAATGGTAAGGTATGAAAGAGCACTGTCCTTTTTGAGATTAATTGCTGAAAACCAGGAAGCCACAATACTGAGACTGGCTACAGCTTAAGAGATAGAGTTTCTTCATGTCCTAGGGCTCCTTTGCCATCTATCCTGGTGAATTTTTTTCTAAGCTATGGTCCTACTCCTTTGGTACAGCTTTGTAGTTTAGAAATCTGATACAGGCATTTTGAGCAAGGAATTAACATATCAATGACCAGTGGGTACTGAATTGATGCTTAACTCTTAATACCTAAGCTATTAATGGCTTTGTGTGAAAGGTTTGGTTGCCACTAGTTTTGATCAGTTTGGATGTATCAGATGGTAAGATTTTTGATTGTACATCAGATTCCTAAAGAAAAGAGCAAAGCATCCATCATGTCACGTATATATTGATGTCCAGCATAGTCCTTCAGCCAAAAGCTGGGACATATTTACAGATGACTCCTAGCACCAGGCTTCAGAGAAGAGGTAATAGTTTTAATTTTATTTATTTATATTTTTTTTTAGAGAAGACTCTTCTCTTGAGATAATAAAGAAACTGAAATGACTTAATCCACTAAAGCACTGAATGTTTTGAGCATTCTAACCAAGGGTCAGAGCCCCCCTCCAGGCTGGCTTAGGTATGTAAGAATTAACTGTTTCAGCTGAAGCTGGTCTTCTGCATTTGCTTTTGTCGAAGGATTTGAAGATGATGTGTTCAGAGACTTCATGCTGTCTAACGATAACAGATGAATCTCTCCCAAAAGGACCTTTTCTATTATTATTGATGCAGAAGAGAGTGCACAAAGCTAATTTGGATTTAGATAACTGTCTGTTAGACACTTAAAGCTAAGTGATATGGAGCCTGCTGCTGTCATCTAGACTGGAAAGATTTATGATCACAGGTTTTAGGTTTGGTTTTGGTTTTTTTTAATATCTTGAGAAGTGATGCAGCTAAATTTAAAGAATGACATTTGAAAGTTGGAAAAAGAACCTTATGAACAATACTTATTCCCACATAAAATGTGATCTGATTGAATGGAGCTTTCTATGATTTCTTTGATATTTAGAAAATGAGACTGGCTATTTCAAAGATGCAGGTTCTGGCCCAAGCAGAAGTCATGCTTTTAATGAGAAATTTATTGGAAGTTATTTTTGGGCTGTGTGATTCAGGAGTCAAGGTAAAAAACAAGGGCTGACTGTCTCTTCTGCCTGCTTTCCTTAAACCCAGTATCTAGTACACACAGATGGATTTTTAACTGCTACATTAAGGGGTTCTACTGCAAAATCAACACAAAACTTGCAGGTTCCACAGACGAAAGAGAGACTGCATTTTCAAAGTTTCTTAGTGTGTTGAAGGAAGCAGTGACAGAATGCTTTTGCTTGGTTTGAGATGCACCAGGGTTTCATTCAACCAGATAGAAGCCGTGCTCCAAGTCTGGTGCTGCATGCTACCTTTTGCTTGTTTCTTTTCCTCTCACTACACTGCAGATGTGCAAGTCCAGATGGCCACTGGCTTTTGGAGAACTAACCCAGTAAGATTAACATGGATGTGGTCAAGGGAAATGCTGTGCTGATAACAACTTCCAAACTTGGGAGACTCAATGTGTCACTGACCCATACCAAGTGATCGGTGTGCTGTATCAGTGACAAGCCAAACATTTGTTATATTGCAAATTGTAATTCTGTATTCCAGTCTAAAATAACTTCTGTTTTATTAAAATCACATAGAGTTGTTTGTTGTGTGGGGTTTTTTTGTGGGTTTTTTGTTTGGTTGTTTTTTCTACTTGAGGGAAGGGAGAAAATCACCATGTGCTTTAGCCCTGGTGCTTGTTGTCCTTGCAGGAGCTGCAGTGCACACTCCTTCTCTAGCCTTACTCCAAGCTGCCACACTGGGACACCATGTACCAAGTCATCTACCCATTCAAGTCCGGATTCCCTGGTCTCAGAGGAGAGTGGAACCAATGGTAGCCTCTGTCTAAAGATCTGCTGCAGAGGCACTAATTCGTTGCTTCTTTGTAAACTACATAAGTGGTGATGCACAGTGGACCCAGATAGGCAGGGTGGGGTCACTGCTGTAGAGGCTATGTTCCTGAAAGTGCTCTTTGAGTGGCAGAGCAAATTGAGGCCAGTTACGGACAGCTGGAGTGAAAGGCAGTAGCCCCTGTTGGTCTATAATCCATTTTCCCAAGTACTAGCTTTAGCTAGGACAAAAATTTGCAAGGACTTTCCCAAGCTTTGCTTGAGGTGCTGTTTTAATATTTGATCTCTGACTTTAACTGAGGGAAGAAAACAATGTCAGAATAGGCTTCTCTGAACTTCCAATATTCCATTTAAATTCTGGAAAAGTTTCTTTTCAATGTCTTGCTTCCCACTTATTTTATTGCAATGTATTAAACCCTTTGGCTAAGGCCATAATAAATTAAATTTGAGGGATAATTTCCCAAGATTCTTGAAAAAATGAGCAAGGCTTCAAGTTGGAAAAAACTACTGTGTCTGTAAGTTAGTGAAGTATCTACACCAACAATTGTCAGTCTCCAGGAAGCTATCAGACAAATTAAAGAGAACCAAGATAAATATTTTGGAGGAGTTACTTTCTCTCTAAGTGCTGGTAAAGGGAAAAACAAGGGAGAGAAGGCATGTGGGTCTGAAAGAGAAACTGTGTACACATTAGCATACAAGATTTGTATCTCTGTTTGTAAGTAAAACCACAGAGACCGTGAACATTTTAAGTCAGGGGAAAAGAGTTTGTGGTGTTTATTTGCTGTAGTGCCCTGTAACGAGCACTGAAACTGGCCCTCTGTGCTCCATCTGTATTACAGAATGTTTTGTTCCAGCTCCTTTTTGTTTCTGCTAGTGCCTGGTCATTGCACGTGTGGGTTAGTCGAGAGGACTCTTACCCTCCCAAGGAACTGGACTGGCTTTGCTGGGAGTCTGAGGCTTCAAGAAGTCTGGTGGCATCTCACATGCTATTGAACAGTTTATTGATGTGACATCATGTGAATTAAACTTTTGTGTTTGGAAGTGACATGTCATGCAGTAGGTTGTCTTACCTAACAAATGCATCTTGCTAGGAGTCTTAGAATACAGAAATAGTGCATGTGTGTAAACAGAAGTGATAGGAATTTGCATACTGAACTCCCTCACAACTGTAACATAAAGAGCAGTCCAGGAGTTAAAAAAATGAAATTAACAAAACAAAAACAAATGAAAAAGACCAGTGCCTTTTAGTTGGTCAGAACTGCTTATTCCATTCTTTAAAGCTGATCATCCCGAAGGTTTGCTTTTGTATTAGGGCATAAGAAAAACTTAATGGCTGTGAGACAGAGCCAGTTTAATAAGAATTACCATTTTATTTCCAGGACTGGTGCTTCTAAAGAATCAGTGAGCTGTGAAATGAGAACAGTTGTTCAGATCTTTGGAGAGCCCTGCAAAGTTATTAGCTCCCCTTTCCTTCCTAATTGAAACATATTCATAGTGTAGTACATTGTCATTTTTAATGGGCATCATAAAGAGAAGATACAGTTCTTGACCAAGGAACAGTCACATAGTAAAAGTGATGTGAGTTGGGAGGAGGATGCCCTAAGTATTGGCATGTGTAAATCAGGCAGAAGCAAACTTTAGGACTCAGCTGCTTGTTTTTAAGTAACTAACAAACAGGTGGCTGGGCTTGTTGATAGATCACCACTTTCACGAGTTTTGAGGAGTCCTCAGACCTTGTCACACACAGAGAAATCATCAGGGATTTCAAATTGTTTGTTTGGCCTCCAACTTCACAGAGTGGTTTTTAGGTGTTTTTCATTCCCTGAGTGAAGAGTGTCTGTGCTGTGGCGGGCATCCCTGTGATGCATTGTACTTGTAGTAGAGCACAACAGTCTCGTCAGACTTTTCTCTCTGCAGTTACTAAGAACTCTCTTATTACAGTATCTTGAAACTAAAATGAGAGAGGATGTTTCACTGTTTGCTGTATCTAATGCTTTGTGGATATCAATTAACCAAGTTCAGAGAATAAGAGCATAGACAGAAGATGCTAGGAGCATAGACTCGTGTTCAACTTCACACATTCAGTTAACTATGACATGGACCAAAGATAAGGTCTTTCCTGAACTTGCAAACTTAGTAATGCAACTCTGATACAAAGAAGTATGGAACATAGTATACAGGTGCCATGGGCTCGTGTTAAGAGACCTAGAACATTGTTACATGATCAGGGCAGACGCCTATGTGGGATAGGGTGGAGGGTTGACTCTGGTAGTGTTGTGGCTAATGGTCTCTCTTGTCATCTGTGAAGTTGGTTCCTGCAGTGCAAAGAGTATGTTTTGAACCTCGTCTGCTCAGTGTTGGTAGCCTATTTTAAAGAAGGGCTTTCAACTCCTTATATATAGAATGGGAACAATATTTCTTTTCCTAGTAGCCTAAGGCCAAACACATTAATGAAATGTAATTTCATAATGGAAGCTACTGAGTATAACTGAGTGTGTAATTTGGCCAATAAAAGGAAAATTGTTCTTTTCCCCTGTACTGGATAGTTCACCATGCCGACAAAATGCAGGCAAAAAAAGAGGAGAAATATAAAGAAGCTGTCACAAAACAAGATACTTAGACATGACAGTCTGTGGTATTAAGGAAGCCCATAGGAATGTTACTCCTGTGCAGATGAGTAGGATTGCCTAGTGTTGTCTAGCAGAAGGGATCAGAGTTGTTGTTGTGACTTTTCTTCTTTTTCCTCTTTGCAACCAAAGAGAGCTCATATTTCAATCTATCCCTGGCCAGGCAGCAGAGTGGCTCTGTGCAGTCTAACAGATTCTAGCAATGTCAGAACTCCTACATATGCAACCACAATTAACCTACAGTTAGGTTTTCATGCAGAACATGAAAGATTTGCTTATCACCTGATATTAGAGAGGAAACGGCCTGAAATAGTGCCAGGGGAGGTTTAGGTTGGATGTTAAGAAAATTTTCTTTCCTGAAAGAATGGTGAGGTGTTGAAACTGACTGCCCAGGTAGGTGGTGGAGTCCCCATTCCTGGAGGTGTTCAAGAAATGCGTGGACATAGTAATTTGGGACACAGTTTTAATGGCCATGATGCTTTTAGGTTGACAGCTGGGTTCAATGATCTTAGAGGTCTTTTCCAATTGAAGCAACTTTAAGATTCTATATTTTAATTTACTGCCAAAGTTACGGGCATTAGACAGTCTGCTTGGCATTAGACAGTCTGCTTATACCAAGTAACATAGAAATTATAAAAGATTTTACTGGCTTGAGGGACAACCTCTGTGTTTCAGGGAGCCTGGATGTTGATAACCTGAGTACAAGGTACCATAGATACTATTTTATTATTGCTTAGCAAAGAATACTTTGAATTCAGGGCAGTTGGTATGGTTTATGTGAACTGCCTGTTGAAATCCCATGGTTGGAGAAGCCTGTTACTGCCTGCTGTGATCCTTGATGTTGTTGCTTCTTTTGCTGGGAGCTCTGCCCCCTGGTATGCTGTCTTCATGTCTTCACATGGACATCCTTTAGTGATGTGACAACTTTACTAATCTCCTGTACTGGGAAAATGGAATTGAGAGGGAACGTGCTAACCTCCATCTTCCTATCCTCCCAAAACACACAGTACTGTATGTGCCTTGCTGCAGTGAGGTAAGAAGTCTCCAGAAAAGATAGCCAAAACAGTAGTGGAAAGGGTGATGTTTCTTGTTTTTCCAGACTTAAATTGCTTAAAATCAGGATTTCAAAACAAAACACAAACCAACAAAAAACCTAAACAAAACAGAAAACCCAGCATATATCAGATAGAAATACATTAGGAAATGCCCATTGTGTTTATTGCACACCTGTCCTATATAGAAAAGTTCCCAATTTGTTTTTTCTTTCTTTTGCCCAAAGCCAGATTAATACAAAGAATTAAACTAATACTATTCTTTTGTTGCAGGAAACTACTGTAAATGAGATTGTCATCTATAAATAATAGCATTGATCTTGTGTTCCCTGAAGCAGTAAACTTTCCTTTTGTGAGAGGAGTTCCAATATCTAGGCATTTTATGTCCTTTGCTATACCCCTTTCATGAAAGTAACGTGATTACTTTGAACTGTTCCTTTACCTGGGGAGTTCTAATGTGTTTCAAAGTAACATTGCCCCAAGAATTTAATGGCAAATAAGTTTTAGGCTTAAGCAGCAATTTCCATTGTGATTAAAAAATCATTTTGAGCCATTGGTAGCAGATCTCATCAATTTTACCTGTGCAAGAGAGGAGGTAATAGAGGCTACTACTGCAGCAACCTGGCAGTGGACTTCACCAGTTCTTGTGATAGGTCATGGCTGAAGAGTGCCTGACACCCACAGCAGATCAGGGTGTTTGTGATTAGTGTTTCTGCCAGTTGTGTGGCTGAAGTGCATTTGCTCTGTGCTGATGCAGGGAAACAAAAGCCTCACCTGCTCTTTGTGGGAGGGGAACACTGGAGGGAGATACGTGGCAAGAACTGGCTGTGGAGAATTGCTAGGAAATGGGGGTTTTCACACATCTGAAGCCCAAATTTCCAATCGTGACAGAACAGTAGGACAGAAGTGGAGTATTTTTCAGATTTCTCCACCTTTTCCAAGTGCTTTTGGGTTAGCAGGATTTTTATTCTGCAGTTTTGATCTTTGTTTCTAGTATGGGTTTTCTGCCTACTTTCTTTGTTGCTAGCTGAAGATTCAACTATCAAGGTAAGGCATGGATACTGAGCAGGTGGAGCAATTCTTCATGGCAGGCAACGATGAAAGATTCTGTGATTCTTGGTTATTTCAGTGTCACTTCTGCCCCTAGTTCTTCTACAAGGCTGTGTTCTCCTAGTGCTGACTCAGCTGGCACTCTGAGGTTCTGGTTACCAGAAACAGTGGTGAAAAAAATATTTTCTGTGCCCCATGGATGTGTTTGTATCTCAGGGAAAGGGAAAAAAGAGATGATGAAAGTACCAAACACCCATGTACTTTACCACAAAGAAAGAAAAGTTCTCAAAAGGAAAAGAGGAAGGAAAGGTGAGCAAAATAAGTTCTTTGGACTCGTAGGACATGTATCCTGTTGGACATATCTCCATGTGAATAGACTATATTTACACACAAACAATTTCTGCCTTGAGTTCTTCAGCCCCTTAGAAAAGTTCGAGAGTACAAATGCCCTTGAATGCATGCAGCTTGAATAGGTTTGTTTGCACCATGCTGACTTTTCATTTACTAATAAGAATGCGCTTCAATATGTAAATTCTTCTTCCTCTTAATGATTGTATACAAATGTAGAGAAAATAATTGAAATTTGGTTTAGTTTTGCTAACCTGAATTCTTGGGCTGAATTGTCAGTATTCAAAACCACAAATGTGCTGTTAGAGGAAATGGCACTAATTCATTTTGGGGGAGAATAGCAGGCCTTGCTCTGTAACTGTCAGCTTTCCTGGCTTCAGCTGTGTGCTTCTTCCTTGAACCCTGCTTTTTTTTTTTTTTTTTTTCTTTTCACTGCTGATGTTTACTTTCTTGGTTTCCATGTTCTTTCTTCCTTGCTGCTGACTGTGCAGTGTTGTGAGAAGGAACGGACTGATAAACCAAAGTAGGAACCTGTGGCCATTGGGAGGAATTGAATGTACATACTATATGAAGCAGCTGGCACTTGTAGGGGAAAAAGAGGCTCTGCAATACCATTTGGCTTTGCTAGAAGTGAAAGGAATGAGAGCTTTGTTTAGAAGGTATGCTAGAGTTTTCTGCTTGTTTAAAACTGCAGATTTGAACAACAAATTACTGACTTGTCAGGACCTAAATGTTTCAGGATATCTTTTTCGTCAGGAAAAAATGTTCTGTTATCTGGAGGGCTGGACATTTTTTAATTGGCCTCCAAGAAGGACATCTGGTGTGGGCTTTGCCCTGATTTCCCTTGTCCATAACTATGAGTGCAAGTGTGACTACAGTAAGGACACACTTTTTTCTGTTCCAGTAAATCCAGAGTGAGTATTTTTTTCCAGTCTCAAATGCAGTGAGTGCTGATGCTTGAATGGTTTGTAGACCTGTTTTGCAGACTTAATTTCTTGTAATGCAGGGGATTATGAGAAAGAAGACTTTTGTAGCTGAGCAGAGTCCCCTGTAGATATTTCTGTTGCATTGGAAAATGAGTACTTGGAAAACTGGATCCTAACAGTGTGTATTTTACTTGCAGAGGAAGGAAATAGAACACTGAAAAGTTACTTTTCTTATCCTCCTTATCACCTTTTGTATCTCATAGTATTGTAATCAGAATCACTAAACAAGAATATACGAAAACTAGTTTCCGGTTCTGGTTCTGACTGTCTAAACCAAAGATGATGTTGAAACCAAAAGCCATTTTAGGACAGTGCCCTAACCTATAGAGTATGCTGGAATCAGTTATCCCTCACAGTATCCCCAGGGCGCGTTTTTGGTAATATAAAGTAATAAGAGATGCCTTAGGCAAGAGACCAGAATTCTGCTGTCCCAGTCTCAAATATGTTATTTCAGAATATGAATAATTTCTACTTTCCAAAGATAATTATCCCTGTCTCTTGTAGGTTTATTTGTGTGTGAAGTAGGAAAGGTCCCTCACAAATGAGAAAGAGAGGCCTGTTCACCACATTGTAGAATTGGAAGAGGAGGAGGACGTGTGTGGACTTGGTAGGAAAAACTGCAAGACTTCTCTCTTAATACAAAACAAAGTTTTGAACAGATTTTTCTATCTCACTTTGTGAAATAATCTAAATAAAAGATATTAATTCAACCTCCAAACTAAAATATCAACTATTTGTATGTGATTAACCTCAAAAGAGTTTGTTGTAGGATGACATATGAAAATACAAGCATTTTAGATTAAATTTTTTACTAGTCTCAACACAGTTTCCATTCAAACCAAATTTATAAACCCTACCCTTCCTTGGTAAGCTGCATTAATGGTGTTATGCACTTTAAGAGGAACTTCTCAGACACTTTACAGGCTTTGGAAACCTCCAAGTGAAACGCTATGGCTCACTACTTGAGGGCATAAACAGTGGCAATGTTTAATCTTTGTTAACTTTGTTGTACTTGCTCAGCAGTTCTGCACTCCCCCTGGATTTCTTTCTTAGCAAAATTGTTTTATCTCCCTCAGGTTCTTCAGTCTGTTGCCTTTCTCATTCAATTTCTAGATGAATAAGCTTTTTTTTTCCAGGTTAAAGGAAAGAAAAGGTGAAAACTGTTTCCTGAACTTTCAATGTGTTTGATCAGTTACAGAAAACTGCTGTGTTATGGGGGGTGGTGTCAGATACAGGGGACCTCTTCTGTAGCAGGCTTTGAACTTGGTCTTGATTCTGGTCAGTGGTCTTGACTTTCAGGTATTTTTTGAGGGTAGATGGGGACGCTCTCCAACGATCTTACAGATTGCTGGCACTGACATGGTAGGTGCAAGTGTGTGTTAAGTTTTCTTTATATGATTTGGGGTTTTTTGTTTGGTTTTGTGGTGTGGGTATGTTTTATCATATACTGAATAGCTGTGTGTACGAGATGCCCTTTGAAGTACTTTATTTTTTGTTTTTCAATTGACAAGTCTAGATTTCTACAAAGGTAATTGTCTGTATAACTGCTGCACATGGGAAAATCTCCACAAATTCTTCATTAAAATATGTTGGAAATAACTAAGGACATGCTAGCCAAAACCTCTTCAGAATCTGCAGAAATTGGCAGGTGTCTGTTTGTGAGAAGAGGCAAGAGAATCGACCACAATTTTTTACAGGATTTGCACAGTGTTGTTAACTTCACTTTAAAATCCTATTGGAATTTAAAATTATCTGTGAGTGATTGTAACAGGAACCTAAGATAGAAGGATAGTTACAACTTGAATACTGTGGTCTTGTGATGCAGAACATGTAGCACATTGCCTGTCGTTCACCTGATAAGACCTCTGATGCCCAAATAGGAAAGTAGCATGAATTTATTTCAGAATGCCCTGCTGATTCCTTTCACAGACCAAAAAGTGAATGCATCCAAACTTGAAAATCAGAACTCCGCTGTGCTCCTTGGATCAGTGCTGGAGAGCTGAGATAGCACAGGGACTAGGCTAAAGCGCATGCCAAGAATTTATCATGACACCCTATCCAGCTGCTCTAACATATTGCCTCATTTGCTTGCATTATGTTACCATGAGATGTATCCTAGCCCCTTCCAGTTACCTTATGCTCCACTTGCAGCAGGGGTGCTGAGACCATATTGGGTGCCCACAGCAGGTGCTCTGAAGGAGTGTTTTCTAATTCCCACTCTCTTTCTTTTTGCTTGTAGAGAGGAAGACAGTTCCAGACTTCATGTAATTAACTACTTCAGTTCTTGACATTTTGTTGTACAAACCGGGCAGTTTGTTTTGCAGTAAATATTGCTGTTTCCTTTATCTCTCTTCATTGCTTTTGACATTACAAACTCTTGGATAGCTCCAACAACTGAGGCTGTTGGCTTGCTTCTGAGACTGAAGCCAGCCTCCCAAGTCCCTCAGAGCTTTCCTACACCTTGTACAATCTCAGGGGTCACCATTTTGCCTTTTATTGTTACATTTCCAGTCCAAGTTCTGGCCTTTGTGAATGTACTTAACTGTTCATAGAGCTCAGTAATGCAGCTCTTCTAACGATTTTTGGACTGCTCCATTTTGATGCAATTCTTCAGAACAGTCCTTTTCTAAAATGGGAAAGGGGAGGAGGGGGAAAAATTGACACTTTTCTTAGTGACAGCAGCCAACTTGAAAATAGACCAGATCTTGTGATGCTTCTCTTGAAACTAACTTTGGTGGAAAACAACCTGAGTTCTTTATCATCTTCTCTTTTAGCATCCTGGTGGGATGCTGAAAACACCAGAAACAGGCTAGTAAGAGAAAGCATGAAAGTTTGGGGTTAGTATAGACTACTAAGGTTTAGAGAAACTCTAGAAGTAACTTCCTGGTTGCCTTGTCTTTTGCCAACAACAGTTTTTAGGCATGGGGAGGGCCCTCTTAAATTTAGCATAATAGTTCAGCAAAATATGTGTGTTCAAGTTCTGAAAGAGGTGATGCCTTCAAGGCAGGATTGAGAGTGTTGATGTACATTATGCCTACTGAGCCTATAAAGGCTCGCAAATAAATGTGCTGTGATACCTTTCTTTAACAGTACATGTACTTAACCTGAAGAGAGAGAGTCTGCAGCCTTCTAACCTCAGTGAGGAAGGGTCATTTCCACATTGAAATACAGCAATATTGGTACTGTTACATTCATGCCTTCTCTCTGATGACAACACACCTCAAACAGGGAAAATGGCTTCTTTCTTCTACTAGAAGTCAGGTTTTTGGCTGTGGGTTTTTTGGTTGGTTGGGCATTGGTTGGTTTGGTTTTGATTTGTTTTCCCTTTTTTGATGGCTTGGAGTTTTTTTTGTTTTGGTTTGGGGGGGGAGGGTGTTTGTTTTGTTTTAGCTTGGGGGTTTTTATGCTTGAATATGTGCCATGTCAAATCTAAGACTTGCAGTTATATGGGAAGCAGAATGGCAGCAGTGCAAGAGTGTTTCTGTCATGTTGTTAGAGACCACTGCCTGTTCTGCTGAGAAACTGAAAGAAGGCTAAAGGACAAGGAAAAATGAGAAAGAAGAGATACTATAAGAAGAGCTTACTTGAAAAAAGGAAATAGAGGACAGTAAGAGAGATCATAAAAATGAGGAGCAATATTCAGCTTCCTTTGTCATGCCTGTGACAGTTGTGGAGCTCAGTAGTCATGACTCCATGGGGATGAGATTCGGATAGGAAGATTAGTAACAGGAACCAAAATCTGTCATAAGACATTGCAGAAAGCTGATGTTTCCTTAAGTACATGTTCAGGCTGAGCTTTGCTTATCTCTAAGACTCTGAAAGGCTTTTGGAAAAGGCTGGGGGTTTTGGATTTTTTACCCAGTGTACTGCAAAGAGATAGATAAGAAGCTGAAATACTTTAAAACTTCTTTGTCATCCATCACTCCATCTGCTTTGGAGCTTAGCACACATCCTTGATCCCTCTCAGCTGTGCTGTAGAGCTAAACTTTAAGGGACACACTTGGTTCCTCTTTTTTTTTTTTTTTTTTTTTTTTAGAGTGAGGAGCAGTGTGAATGCAGGAATTGTCTTGATATGTGTAACCTTTTAAACTTTTTTTTTAATCTGTAACTGTTCTAATTGCAAGGCAAACTGCCTGCTACAGGCTTTGGTGGAAAGTCTGTATTAGAAATCCAGTCTGTGTAATGGCAGGATATGTGTAGCTGTAGACAGGCACTGAGACAAGGGAACCCCATTTTGAGGATTCTTGTGGGTGGGTAAACTAGAGATCCCATCTTACCCCACAGTGAAGTAGAACTGGTCTGTTGTACAGATGGCCAGTAGTAGTAAATTCTAACTAATGTTTAGATTTGCACACTGTTTGCTTTAGAGACCACGGGGGAAAGCTTCCAAAACCTAGGTAGGACAGAAATCTGAGTTTTGAGAGTACTCTGAAATGGATTTTTGTTATGCTTCCCCCTAACATGTGAACTGAAAAATATTACAGCTTCCCTGCCCCCTCATTGCTGACTTAACTTTTCCCTGAGAAAATTACAACCTTAGTTTGTAATTCCTCCTGGTTTGTAACAGTGTTCTTGCTTTGCAGGATGAATGTTACTGAACCAAACCAACAACTGTAATGAGGATGCAGCAGGGGGTTTGAATACCAGGTTCACCGAGGGATGTTGATGGTATTTATATCAATGACTAATACTTAAAAAATAAGGTAGAACAAGACAGCCAGCTTAGGAGGATTAGAATATCTGGTTATATCTGGTATGTTATATCTAGAACAGCACAGAACTTTTTGTGTTCTGGGAAGTATGGTATCTACCTGTGAGCACAGCCAAGGGTTTGGATGAGCATATGTATGTGGCACAGACACGGTTTGTCTTTCAAAAATGGATTCAGCTGTGAAAATGAGCAAGTGATAAGATGCTAAATGAAACCATGGTTAAACATCACAAGGGTTATAAATTATTGTCATGGTCATTTGACTGAGTTATGGGATCTTATATCTGACTGGTTCATGTAACTTAGATGGAAATGATTGCCATCATTTTATCAGTACTGGCCTTTTGATGAAAGGAGAAACCTGTGCAGTTTCTTGTAGGTTAAACATGGCTCACTGATCTCATGATCCTGCAAGATTTACAGCTTTCGAAATTTGAAACTAGGTTAGCCTCAAAATTGTGGAGATAGTGATTTCTTGTGCAATCAAATTGCTCAAAGTAGTATTTTTCAGGGGTGTTAGTTTTTGAGGTTAAGCTCTATATGATTTGGTTCACACATTCGTAATTGCTGTTATTTTAACCATCTGTGTTACTTGAGAAAGATTTCAAGCAAATAGCCAGCTAGCCAATGTTTCTAAAATTAGCCTAACTAATTACACTGGCACTTTATTTCTAAGAATAGCTTATTTATTGAGGATCAAAAGAAGTCAGCAAATGAGTTGTTCGAAAGCAAGCAGAATAATAAATTATCAGTAGAGATAGGGGAGTTCCAGCAGAAATGAGTCCAGCTGCACAGAGAAGAGAGCAAGCAGTGGGTTTGTGCATGCAGTGACCCATGCTCTTGCAGAGCAGTTATGCTGCAAGGTGTGGTATCCATCGCATTCCTCTTTGTCTTGAACACAACTGATCCTACTTCATCTGAGCAATGTTATTCCTATACTGTTTGAAGATATGGCTCTGTTTTGAAGGAACCAGTAGTACTTAATAACCGTAATATGATCTACAGTCTTCCGCATTATATAGAAAGCAGTATGCCTTAGATTTCATTTAACCTGTCCTTCATTTTGGTGACAAAACTAGTTCTTTTCCAGGGTGGAATAGATTAGATGTTTGCCGTAGGTGGGATTGGCTTAAAATCACAGAATTACAGATTGGTAGGGGTTTACAAGAACTTATGGAGATCGTCTAGTCCAACCTTCTGCTACAGCAGGGTCACCCAGGGCCGAGGATTGCCTCCAGGCAGGTTTGGAATCTCTCCAGAGTAGACTCCACAACCTCTCTGGGCAGCCTGCACCAGGGCTCCAGCACCTTCACAGGAAATATTTTTTTTTTCCTCATGTTCAGACAGAACCTCCTGGGTTCCCAGATTTTTCTGGTATCTCCTGCCCTGTTGCTGGGCACCACTGAAGAGCCTGGCTCCAGGTCTCTCAACCTTTCCTTGTAAGAGGAATGAATAGAAATTCAGCAGTAAGGAGTTTTTCTTGGTGTAGTTCATTTTAATTTCAAGAGATTGGCTGGTTTTCCCTCCTGTGCTTTGGGTTCTTTGCCTGTTTAAAAGACCTGAAAGAGAAAAAAAGATGGACCATCTACTGTTCTCTTGCTGAGTAGCTAACATCTTGAATTAATGCTTTCATGCTTAATACAATTTTTATAGTGATTACTTTTTCCTGTATGAATTTTTAATATTTACAAATTGCATTTTATATTGGTGCATGGAAATAGGAAGATAAATGTGAAATAAATAGATTACTTCTAAAGCCAAATACTGAAAATTTATTCAAGTTGTGAATTCATGCTTGTGTTTTGCCCATCAACCTCACACTGAGGAAAGGGGGGAAAATCACCAATGCATGGGAGTATTTTTGGTTTTGTTTTGTTTGTTGGGTTGTTTGGAAGTATTTTTTTTGTGACAGTGTGCTCAGCTGAATGCCTGTTGTCAGTTTGTGAGGACAAACGTCCATTAAGTCTTCTTGTTCTAAAGCTTTGATGTACATAATTAATGAGCAGCAAGGATGGTAAATATTTACTCAGTTATAACTTAACTTTGATCTTATTAGTGTGTACTGTTATCTGTTAGCATCTTTTAAAGCAACATCTACATCCTCTGCAGATGAAGTATTTCAGTTTTAACATTACATCAGCAATATACATCAGTATGGTAGGATAATGTAAGCTAAATATCTTTGAATCTCTTTGTGTTAGATACTTTAGAACACTTTGTTAAATATACAGAGTAGTTGCTGGTTGAATGAATAAAAAGATGCTTTGAATGAAAATTGAAGGGGCAAACAGAAGCATAATTGTGACTGACTTAAAGTTCATACAGCACTGAGCTAAATCACTTTTCTTATCCCAAGATGAAATTCTGGTATGATGGAATAGTACTGAACATGGCAACTCGAAGTCAAGCTAAATATGAACAGAAGAGGAATTTTAAGAAAGTAGTGTTGCTGCTTGGACAAAAGAAAGTGCAAGTAACCATGAAACAATTTTTTTAAAATACCAGTGTGGTTTTGTTTCAGTTTCTGGCATATTTGCCATTGTAAGAGGACACTGCCTGGACACAAAGCTTCTGATGGACTTTTGCTTTGGATTCTTTTAATTGACTTCTTTCTTGATGTTAAACCAGGAGGCTGCTGAACAGTAAATATCACTGAAGGTGCAATGTTGTATGTGGTGAGAATTACTTGTAGTAGAGCATGCAGAGCTAGGGGATGTTGTAAATTACTTTTTTGGTGTTGCTTTATGGGGATGTATTTTCTCAGAGATATGACTGTTTCCTCAGCAGAGAGTGAAGGCACTAAAAATCTTCCAGGTGCTTTTGCACTTTTCAGAAACTCAGCTTTAGCATATATTAATATTTTGATAACTTAAAACAGTAAATCTTAAATGGCATTTGAAAGAGACAGCTGTGTGGTTTTGTGGTTTGTGTTTGGGTTTTTTTTTCCAGTTTTACAGAAAAAAGCCAAGCTATTGCTCAGCTGCTGTTTTAAGTCAGTACTGTAAGACATTGTTTGCAAATGTTATCATTACTTATTTACATTTCTTTGTCTGCTCATATCTAAGGCATGGAAAGATCGTCTTTGTTCTGCATTTCAAATATTTTCCTTTTAAAATGTCATCAGATAACACACTTCTGCATGCAGCAATATGGCTGTGTTAAAGCAAGGAGATCAGGGCCTCTGAGCAGGAACATCAGAAGGGGATCACTGTTGTGCATTTAATTTCATTTTTAAGCTTTCTAGCCTCTTTTTATTAATTAGAATTGTATCATCCCATATAGCTGCATTTGTTTGTGGCAGAAGATGCAGACATAGCAGGTAGGTGTACCAGCTGGTATGATCAGTGGAAGAGATGCAGTTATATGGGCTTCAGTGACTCCAGAGTCGAGTTCTGGAGCACAGCTTTTGCTGAGGTGAATTCAACTTGTACGAACAGTTTGTTAGGATAAATTTGTTTAGGTATGCTTTGCTCTTATCTGGTGCCTAGTAGATCTGTATATGTTGGGAGCTGGGACAGCTACTAAGTGGAAATCCTTCCTCATTCCAAGGCACTCAGGAAAAGCTCCCAGTGCTGTGTGATAAATTTGAAGGATGAGGGAGAGCTGCACTGTGCTATTGACTTACTTGGTCTACTTGTGAGTGTGCTGCATCTTTTCTTGTGCCTCAAACTGTTGCAGCAGCCTTAGATTTTGCATTAGATTATTAACCTGCCTCTCAGCTACTGTGTATAGTAAGCGTGCTGTATATACTGTATACATATCACTCATATGAGCCTATGGTATTGCACCATCACCATACAGTCCATGACATACAGAATGTTGGAAGCTTCTCAGAAAATAAATCTTGAAAGAGGAGATGGGAGAGTGAAAGTAGTAATAGATTTGCTACAGGAGAGGAAATTCAGAGATAATAAATTACTACTCAGTTCTGTTCTGACTTTCCAACGACAGGGCTGCGTACTGAGCTCAGACCTCATGTCTGAATTCTTTTGCTTCAGAGCATCACTTGCAAACATTCATACTGCTACACAAGCAAACCATGGAGGGAAGACATTACTCTCCTGGTTGAAGAAAGAAGAAGAGATCCTATTAGCTTGTGGAGAGATACTGTATGCTTTTCAATATGTTGCAGAACAGAGAAATGTTGAATATTTTATTTGACACAAGAAGTAGAACCTCCTACAGTTATGCAATGGAACGATGTTTGAAAGTAAGTCATCAAATATTGCATTTTCAAAATGGCATAATTTTGTACATTTCCTAAGGTGCTTATGAGTGTGTGGTCAGAAAATTGGTGGATTCAGCACCTGATTGAGTACTCGCATGTTGCCAAATCTATGCTTTAATGAGAGAGGATATTGGAAGGGATAAGCTTCCTAGAGAGCCTGCTACTTAGAGGCAGAAAATCTGTGCCGTGCTTGAGCTTGATCTATCTCCAGTTGTTGCAGATAGAGATTGTGGAGCTGTATAAGGAACTTTTTGGTTTGAAAGTGCAAGGACTTGTTCTCCAAGTTCAAGAGCTCACAAAGAGGATAGCGTTTATGCTGATGTGGCTATAGTAGTCTGAAAAATATTCTGGTGGTCCTTCAACTCAATTTCAAATGAAATAAGCACTTGAAGCTACAGGCACTGCTTACGTTTAAGTTAGCAAATGAACCCATCTGTTTGATGCCAGATGAAAGCACTGTGCTTGGGCTCATGAAACAGTGCTGGCTGATTGTAATGTCAGCTGCCAACTATACTGTGTTAATAATGTAGTAGTTACTGCAGTTCCCTTCAGGACCTAGCCTGTAAACACCCTGTGAAGCCAAATACCCCCCAGCAAGGTCTTATTTAGTGCCAGGTTCAAGGAAGGATTGTAATATGCTAAAAGTCCATGTACTCATTTGCAGCCATAAAGTAACTCTTTGTCTCCTGCTGTGCTTAGAGATTGTGTAAGCTCCAGAGCTGGATACTGCTAGGTTTCTGAGTTCCCTGAAGCATGTAGCACCATACTTCTGCATCATCTTAAAGCTCTTAGCCTAACTGATCAGAGAGGAGGAAAAGGTCAGAAAGACCTTGTAATTTTTTGTAACCAAATGCCTTTCATGGTTCTTGTCAGCTAGAAACTGCTACAAAAGTGCATGAATGTGTAATATATCCATTACCAGAAGGCAGATTTCTGAGGAGAGGGAGAAAGAGGAAAAACATGTATTAATGATATAAATCACAATGATAAAATGGCAATTGATGTGGAAAGGGGAATCATAATGTTCAGACACTGTGTTACACTATTTGGCACTGAGTACCAAGCTATATGACCCCAGTCCTCTAAAAGTTATAGCCACTATAAATTCTTACCTGTTTTCTCTTCTGACAATGCATCTATTCAGTTGGAATTTTTTCTGCTTTTCTTTTAAATGAGATCAGATACACTGTCTGTCAACCTGTTAAAGCAGAAGTGTAGAAGAGTAAATTAACAATACAACACATCCTAAATTCACATCAATGTAGACTGCAGCTGCTTATGAACAAGTTAGTGTGGAAGTATCACTGCTCTTAAGGTTCAGAAAGATGGACTGGGTTGTGCTGGTTGAAACAGATGCAGTGAACTCACTGGAACAAACTTCAGTTGCTGTGTGTTAAACACTGCATCCAAAAGTTCTAATTGGTTGTTATTCAGATTAGTTGGAGACTGGCTGTTGAAGAAATTGTACCTAAACTGAACAAATCATTTTGGGAAGTATCTGAATGCAGGCTTTCAGTTTGGATGTCTGGGAATGTCAGTAATCTCAGCTTTTCACACCTTTTGTTCTTTGACCATTTATTTTGCTTCTACTGTGATCAATCTACTGGTTGATGGTAGGCTGAACATGAGCCAGCAGTGTGCCCAGGTGGCCAAGAAGGCCAATGGCATCCTGGCCTGCATCAGGAACAGTGTGGCCAGCAGGAGCAGGGAGGTCTTTCTGCCCCTGTACTCAGCACTGGTTAGGCCACACCTTGAGTACTGTACCCAGTTCTGGGTCCCTCAGTTTAGGAAAGATGTTGACTTGCTGGAAGGTGTCCAGAGAAGGGCAACAAAGTTGGTGAGGGGTTTGGAGCACAAGCCATATGAGGAGAGGCTGAGGAAGCTGGGGTTGCTTAGCCTGGAGAGGAGGAGGCTCAGGGCAGACCTTATTGCTCTCTACAACTACCTGAAGGGAGGTTATAGCCAGGAGGGGTTTGGTCTCTTCTCCCAGGCAAGCAGCATCAGAACAAGAGGACACAGTCTCAAGCTGCACCAGGGGAGGTTTAGGCTGGATGTTAGGAAGAAGTTCTTCACAGAGTGATTGGCCATTGGAATGGGCTGCCCGTGGATGTGGCGGAGACACCATCACTGGCGGTGTTTAGGAAGAGACTTGATGGGGTGCTTGGTGCCGTGGTTTATTTGATAGTGTTGGATGATAGGTTGGACTCGATCTCAAAGGTCTCTTCCAACCTGGTTAAAACAAAACAAAAACAAACGAACAAACAAAAACACCCCTGCATTATCACAAATAAAATAAGTCTTGCTCAAATATTTCAAGTAGAACAGTTTTAGATGTAGTTTCATTTTATGCACTAATTTTCCCTTGGACACTGTCTCGAATTTCCAAAACTTGTAAAGGGGTGGGAGTTTCCATTTCACTGATGTTATACTGTAAAGGACACAAGAATTGTGACACAATTTTGGAAGTGGGGTTCACAGACTAATTATACTAATTAGTTTTCATTTTTGCATCTATTATAAGAGAAAAAGCTTTTGTAGAACCATGAAGCAGAAAACAATGCTGACAACCCATATTTGAAGTTTTACTTATGTATGTGCTGCAGAACACTGGGAAGAGTTTTCCTTAATTCTTTAGGATGCAGAGAAGATTTGCTCTTCCAACATTCATATTTTGTCGTGAAAACTACTAATCATCTCCTGTGTACTTCGTATTTCTTAGTTAGTTCTTCAACTCAAGCATTTAAGTGGGTTAAGGGTTGTGTTCTGTGGTTTTTTGACCTCGATTTTTTAACAATTTTATTTCTCAGTGTCAAACCCTTTAAAAGAATGGAGAGCATTAAATGTGGACAAACTGGACTTCATAGAGTCACATTAGACTGAAGCTTTGATAATTCAAATAACATAAAGGGATCTTAGTAGAATCCAGTGACCCTTTGTCATCTGGGAACTCTGCACCCACATCTGTCTTTGTACCTTGTATCTAATCTCCTTCAATGCTCATTCTGCACTCGGTCCTGCAAGTTAATGCAAACTATGTAAGCCGTGAAGCACGACAGACAAGATTTCCCTTTGAGGTAACAGGGATGTTATTCCTCTGCATTGGAACCAAAGGTCCCATGAACACACTGGGGATCTCTCCAGATAATTGTTCTATCTTCAGCCAAATCAGTAAGCTACAGGATTCACTGTCTGGTTTCTGTGCTCTCTAGATTAAGAGAAGGCAAGTGGTAGACTGTGATACGAAGGGGAGGCTGGATTGTGGTGTGTTGGACTAGCTCAAGGACACCCTTGTAGCTAAACTTGGAGAGACTGTTCAAGCCTCAGTTCCTTTAGCTTCTGATAAATAGATGTATCAATTATTTCTGATTTAAAAAAAAATAAAATAAGTTGGCACTTGAATATTCTTCAGTATTGCTTGGTTTTTGATGTATAACATTTCTTTTATTCACTGTAGCAGGCATGTCCTGCTGCCTAGGTAGCTTTCTATCTTTGTTCAATCCTGCTCATTTTTTCCATTTTAGGTTTGTGGGTTTGTTGTTTTGTTTCAATTACATAAGGTTATTTTGGTACAGAAGCAATTTAAAATCTTAATATTTATTGTATGTAGAAGCTAAATCAGCTGTAGTTCTTAAGGTATTCTTGAAGCACAGAGTACCACAAATAGCCACAGTTCGGTAAACAAGTGTTAGAATCGTTCTTGTCATGTTAAAGCATTTGGAAAAGACTATAAATTGCTGCTGCATTCAACTCAGTGTGGTCATGATCTAAGGTCAAGAGATACTGAAAAAAACTTTTTCTTATTAGCTTGATGGATTAGCTTCTATGGAAATATAGGAAACAACACTCTGAAGCAATATAAGTTCTGGAGAAAAACATGTGGAAATTGCTGGAATAAGAATTCTTTAATTTTTATTCTTTAAAGTTTCTTGTAGAACCCCATTACATCAGATTATAGCCTTGATGACACCTGTCAAGCTTTTTTTCTGTTGGAGTCTCTTCTACTGCCTTTCCAGATGCAAGCAGAATCAGCTGGGGGTACAAGGGATGTTTAGAGGCCAAAGAAACTAGGCTGGATCAGTGTACAGGCATGATTCTGAGGTATTCCAGGAGGTAAGAATTCTGAGATAACTGTGTCTTTGAAAGGATTTTTCAAAACTCAATTACAGTGGAAGGCATCCTAGCATGAAAAACAGTGGTTTGAACAAGTGGCTCTTCTGCTTCTGTGTTTTCAGCTACTGAAGTGTGGAAAAGGAAATAACTACATGGTAAAATGAAATTTCTAAGCCATCTCTAGAAATAGCTTTAAACAAGACTGGTTTAGAGGAGATCAGTGAGGGCAACAAGTAGTAGTATGTATGTGGAGTCTTAAACTGGCAGATTCCTTGGAAGTAAAAGTTGACAAAACAGTACAGGCTATTGAACAGGAAGAGGGGTAAGTAAAAGTCCCAACTCAACTATTAAGTCCCATCCTGTTCCCCTCACCTCTCAGACCTCTTGCATCTCTCATCTTCCTTCCTCCCTTCTTAGGTTTAATCTGTTTCTTTTGCCATGACTAACTTTCTAAGGCTCTTGAAAGGGTCTAGGTATGTTTTCAGCTTTTGTTCTCCACTCTTTTTGCACACAGGGGCATGCATGCTCCCACACACATCAAAATGCACAAAATTATTGCATACAGGCAAGTGTTTAAGAGAAAGAAGTGCAGACATTGAAAGCCTGTAGAGATGGAGGAGAAATTAAAAATAGCACATAGGATGTAAGTCTGAGTTCAGAAGAACATGTTTTACATACTGAGAGGAGGAAGAATAGATATACTTTCACTTTCCTGGGTTTGAGTCCCAGGAAAATGAAAAGTAGTTGCCCACACACTGCTGGGGATCATCTGCACCCCACAGGCAGTTTTAGTTTGATGCCATTTTCTGTAGTGGGAAGTAGAGGAGAACAGTATCTGAAAACAGGTCTGGACACCAGACAACTGGAAAAAATCATCAGCTCTTAAGACCTAATATTTTGTGGAATCTTTCTGTTACACTAATCATCACTAGCAATCTGAAACATTCCTCTCTGCCATCTCCCTACTCCTTTCTGCTATGGTTGTCTTCAACAGTTCAGTAATTTGCATGTGTGGATAGCAGTAGTTCATCTAATCTGATTCCCCTCTGCACACAGCGAGTTCAGCGTTCTGAAATGCATTGACTACTCAGGGTGTCAGAGGATGTTGAAGAGGTAACGGTCTCCTTTGATTCTTTCTCAGGTTGGCTGCTGTGGTTTCTATATGTGTTTTGGCTCCTCATAAAGTGTTGTCAGGGAATAAAAATAACTCTGAGGGGTTTTGTCCTTGTCAACTGTCAGTTGAGAAGTTCGAACCTGATAGGATACATACCATAACTCATCCATGCTCTGTATCATGCTCAAAATTTAGCATGGGAGCTGAAGATTAATTTGTCATTGGCTGTCAGCTGCGTATGATACTCTAGGGACAGCGGACATTCAGCTTCTAATTGCAGCTTGTTTTGTTGTTCAGCTCAATTGTTTCTGCTGTTTTCAATAAAGTAATCGTGCTGAAAGCAAATTGTATCCTCATTAGGACTAATTAATAGTTGCCTTTTCCAAAGAGCTTCATAGGAGGCTTTGCACAGAGCAATAAACTAAAATATTGTCCAGCTGCAGACTTAATGTCAAACTTTGCAGAGAGCTAGATGCTATGTAGAAATAGTTCTTCAGACCCCAGTGCTTTCTTTGAGTTTTATGCTCAAATGGCTGTTGTTACTTTCATTCTTTGTTCAGAGTAGCAAAACTTGTATAGTCTAGTGGGTCAGATCCTGCTGCATTGGAAATCAGGGCAAGTAGGAGCTGAAAAAATCGTATTTCCTAAATAAGTTCCTCTAGCTGATTTCCTGAGAAAATCTGTTCCAGGGTTGCTTTAGCCTTTGGTGATAAGTTTTAGGAGAACACTGATCTATTTCCATGCTTGCTGAAATACTCTCTTGTTGAAAACCATTGTAATAACTTCCAGGTACCGAGAGTGGACACAGTGAGGCATCAACTACCTTTGCTCTGCTCTTACAGGTCACACAACACTTTTTGCCTTTTCAGCATTTTCATCTTTAAAGTTCAGTTAATGGTCACAAGACAAAAACAGGTTATGACTCAAATACAGTAGTGGCAGCTCACATCTTCTAACAGACAAGGCACAACAGCTGAAGGTGGATGATATAAGTGAGACTGGTAGGAAAGAAGCTATCAAGTGATGCCACACATTTATAGTTCAGGTAATTCTGAAGCAACAAATACTCCTTGCATCAGGTTCTTTGTGTTGCCTTGTCTATTCCACTCTTCTTTCCTTGGGCTATCACCATTTCTATTGGCTGTTGCCCTTAGAGTAGTGGAAGATGTTACACTGTGGGAATCGTGGTTAAGTGCAGATTCCAGAGTGCTGTTTGGCATGGGGATTCCTGTGCTATCAGCATCCAGGAAAGACTGCCTGTGTTCTTGAATCACGAAGGAAAAGTTAAGCAACTTGAGCATGGTTTACTTGTGGTGCTGATACAGTTGGCATGTAGGTCATTCAAGGATATCATCTGAGGCTTAATGCATACAAAAATTTAGGAGTCCTTGGGAACAGGGCAGAAAAACAGAGGACAATTCTGCATGTGTGGTGGAGTAGGAAGGTTCCCCCCACACACAAAAGAATCCACAGCTAACTCAGCCGGAGAAGCAGATGAAAGCTGTATTTTACAAGCAGATATGGAATGCAATGAATATGTACAAAAATATACAATATTTACAATATATACAGAAGTATACAAGAATGTATGTAATACAGGAAACCTTTCCCCAACCCCCTGTGGCCAGGGGGGTTCGGCCTGTCGCTCCCTTCTCCCTCCCTACCTCCCCTTTTTCCCAAAAGGGTTAGAGAGAGAAAGAGAGAGAGAAAGGAAGGTAATTAAAAGGGGAAAACTTTGTTAAAGCTCAAAGCGAATGCAAAGTTAGTTTTCTTATCTGGTTAGCAAGAATCGTTCCTGCGTAGCAAGCTGTTGCTTCAGGGAGAAAAGCAGGCCAGCTCACAGTACAGGGGGAAGAAGACGACGACTGACTGCCCCCCCCCCCCGACTGAAAGACCAAGCCAGAACCTACAGCCGGGTTCCACCAATGAAATTGGATTAGTATATCTCTTGTTTTCATTTATATACCAAAATATTCAGCCAGAGTGTTCAGAAAGTGTCCTTCTCTTAAAGGCACAGCCTAAACCGGCCACAGCATGTGATTCCCTCCTGTCTGCTGTGGAAGGGCATGATGCCCTCTGGCTTTGTTGATGCAGGCAGACAGCACTCACTGCTTAGAGCATGCTGCACCTTTAAAGAGAGCCAAATTGGAATAGATCATGAACTTCTGTTGCTTTTTAATTCCTGAAACAAGTGAGTACTTGGGTTTGAAGTTCATAGTTAATAGCTCAAGAAAAAGCACAGTTTGTGAGGTGAATGGTTCTCATGGAAGTATTACGTGGGAAATGGCAGTTTTAAGAATGAAAAAAAGAAAACAAGGTGGTGTCAAGTTTTTTCATTCTTAATCTAATGTCTTTTATAACTGAAGTATCTGACCCAAGCACTGCTCAAAGGATGCTTAGACCAAATTTCCAACCTCCTTCTATTTTATTAACTGACAAACACATGAACAATCCTGAGTGAGAGAAAAGGACATATCATTGGATCTTTTGGGTTATGAAAATGACTGAACTCTTACAGAGAAACAGGGCTTAAGCAAACCAAATAATTCCTGTGATTGTTTCTCATTGCAGTAATTCTGGGATGTGCTTCTGGTTTTGGTCCCAGATCCACCACAATGTTGGAGATGCCATTCTTGGGGCCCTGTAAAGGCTTTTCAGTTTCACAGCTGTAGCCAGAGCTGGCAAAAGGGGAATCATTTTAGACTGGAATGAACATGTGATTTTTGTATTTACTTGCCAAATACAATGCTGGAGAAAAAAATCTGCTTTTAAAAGGAAATCTTCCTTTGTTTCAGAATAAAGAGTTTTGCTGTGGACACGCATAGAATAAATGGCAAAAATGAAGCAAAACATTGTGAAAGGGAGGCTACCAAATAGTGCATGGGGTCCCAGCACATGCTTATGGTGGAGAGGTCCAGCTGTAATGAGAGAGATTTTTGAGTGCCTGAACACTCCTCTTTAGCTTTTCAGAACAGCCAAACTTTGTTAGACAGGGAGATACAAGGCCACGTTGTTTGTGTGCCCCTGATTACCAAATGTGCTTTTGTATGAAGAAGTCTTTATCAGAACAGGGACTGGGACTGAAGAATCTGTTTTCCTGGGTTGGTGCCATGAATGCTGATATTTGTGCAAAACAGAGCTGAGTACAGGTAGAGGCACCACGAGCTTCTTGATGTGTCTTTTCAGGCTGTTCCTAGTAGTCCAAGGGGCTGTTTCTAGTAGTCCAAGGGGCTGTTTCATCTTGTACTTTGTACTGAATTTGACTTAACTTCAGTTTCCCAAAAAAACTTACACTTATTTCTGTGTACAAGCTAATAGGTACAGGAAAATGTTTGTGGGTTTGTTGAGGGTTTTTTTTTTTGGATGTCACCTAGCTGACCAAGTTATTACTGCTGCAATTACATAGGAGACAAAAAAGTGCTGTTACAACCATGGTATTTTAGAGGAACAAACTTTGTCATATGCAACAGAGACACAAATGCAAGAGTCTGCAACCCAGCAGAATCTGCATGCTGCTGAAATAAATATTTCACTACTATTATAATATGAAAAAAAAAGAAGTGACATCTATTTTCAGGATATGGTGAGCAAAAGTAGTAGACAGCTCCCTGTTAGCATATTCTGCCTGGTAAATATTTGAAGACTATTTCCCCCAGCATGCAGAAGATGTACAGAGCAATTATCTGCTTGTGTGTGGGTTTTTTTTTTCCCCCCACTCAGTAGAAGTTTGCTTCAATTCAGGCTTCTTTTTTCCCTTGTTTTAAATACTCTGTCAGGAGAACATGAATAACACTGAAACAGAAAAAACATTGAACAGCTGGTGTCTGGATTGTAGCCCTTATTCTATCACGGCATTTAAATGCTGCCAGACTTGGGTAGAAAAGTGAACCACTGGAGAAGCAACATAGCACTAGCAGAAGTGACCTGTGCAATGATACAGTCTCTGAAATAAGATTTGTAGAGGTTTTGCTTGCCTGTGGTACAGTGCAGAGCTTTTGGGTGCCATCCACAGTTTTTACTGAAAGTTTCAGCTTGGCCACCCCTTAGTGTGTGGGTGACCACTGCCTCTCCCCAGCTTCTGTCCTGGATATTTGCATCTGGGAGCCCAGTGTCACCTTAGGGTATTTGGTCTCCTTTCCACAGCTCAGTGATGCAGGCACTAACTGCTGCTGCTGGAATGTCAATATTAAGACAATAGATTTAGGTCTCTTTGTGAATCCCAATGCTTTAACACTCTTGGCCACTAATATAGTCAGTGTCATTACGTATTCTGTACAGTTCTATACAGAGAGTGATTGCCCATTGGAATGGGCTGCCCGTGGAGGTGGTGGAGTCACCTTCATTGGAGGTGTTCAGGAGGAGACTTGATGGGCTGCTTGGTGCCATGGTTTAGTTGTTTAGGTGGGTTGGATTGGTTGATGTGTTGGGTGCAATGATCTTGAAGGTCTCTTCCAACCTGGTCTGGTCTATTCTATTCATTCACCTTGTGCTTTACAGCATCACTGTATTATGGAAAGCAGAAACCCTCTGAATAGGAGCTAAAATAATCTTAACATTTTATACTTGCTCCTGGTGACTCTATAGTGCCAGAGTTTGTCTGCTGAGCTTGGTACAGTTTGATTCCCCCACAGACTCTATCTCAGTGTGAAACCAGAGTAGTAGTTCCTTGAGCGGCAGACATCTCCTGCTTTCATTTAGTTTTGCCTCTCATGTTTGAGCTGTGCAGTGTCTAACTTGAAAGTTCATTTTTTCCTGTGGCTGGAGTGTTCATATCATTCTCTGTTTTGTGGATTTCAGAAAATTTGTGTCATTAATCCGAATTCATGACAATAACCAAACCCTATATGGTGGTATTAATGTCGCACCTCACCTCTGACTGCTTGTCCATCTTCTTGGGTTTGGAAAGTGATGATTATTTGGGGAATCACTGTCCCTTTATCAAATGCACTTGAAACTGACCACAAGGGGCAAGAGATCTAGGATGAGCTACCATAAATTTACAAAGTTTATTTCCTGAGCCAAAACATTCTAAGGGTTTTCTTTTCCTTCCAAGAATCTCTATCTTTTGCAACAGATTTAAGTCAGGCTACTAAATTCCCTTGACTTTCCCTCATATTCGCACAGGCAAAATTGTGACGTGGTAATGAGCCAAGCACAGTGGCTCTGCAGAAGATGTGGCCAGGTATTCCACTTCCTGAGTTCACACCACTTTGGGGAAAGCCCTTGGAAGCAGCATTGGCTTGCTTGTCTCCATTGGCCTTGCACCAGTGCCAAAGAGCCCAGCAAACCTTATAGAAGGTTGCATGTCTCCTGTGTCAGTGTTGTCTGAAATTCCAAACACAGTCTGATTTGGAAGTCTTTTCTTGTTAAGTTTGGTTGTGGGAATTCTCCTAGTTCAAGCCAAGCTCCTGCCTTGATTTCTTATGCCTTCCTGGCCAGGTCATGTCACCCTCTTGAGAGGAATATTTATAGAATCAACCAAGTTGGAAGAGACCTCCAGGATCATCCAGTCCAACCTATCATGCAGCCCTATCCAATCAACCAGACCATGGCACTAAGTGCCTCATCCAGTCTTTTCTTGAAGATCTCCAGGGACCGTGACTCCACCACCTCCCTGGGCAGCCCATTCCAATGGCAAATCACTCTCTGTGAAGAATTTCTTGCAAATATTCAGCCTGAACCTCCCCCGGCACAACTTGAGATTGCGTCCCCCTGTTCTGTTACTAGTTGCCTGGGATAAAAGACCAAACTCCACCTGGCTACAACCTCCCTTCAGGTAATTGTAGACAGCAATGAGGTCTCCCCTGAGCCTTCTCTTCTCCAGCTCCTTCAGCCTCTCCTCACAGGGCTTGTGTTCCAGGCCCCTCATCAGTTTTGTTGCCCTTCTCTGGACATGTTCCAGTACCTCAACATCTCTCTTGAACTGAGGGACCCGGAAATGGACACAGTACCCAAGGTGTGGCCTGACCAGTGCTGAGTCCTGCTGGCCACACTATTCCTGATGCAGGCCAGGATACCATTGGCCATCTTGGCTACCTGGGCACACTGCTGGCTCATGTTCAGCCTACTATCTACCAGCCCCCCCCCAGGTCCCTTTCTGCCTGGCTGCTCTACAGTCACTCTGTCCCCAGCCGATAGCGCTGCTTAGGGTTGTTGTAGCCAATGTGTAGAACCCTGCGCTTGGCCTTATTAAATCTCATCCCATTGGCCTCTGCCCACTCATCCAGCCTATCAAGGTGGCTGTATTCTTTAATACCTGTATAATATTGTAAATACTGTCTATTTTGTACATATTCATGGCATTCCATTATTGCTTGTAAAATACAGCTCCTTCATTCACTTCCCAGACTGAGTTCAGCTGAGCTTTCGTTTGATGTGGGTGGGTTAAACCATCACAGTTGTAATGGAAATTAGACATGGGGATCTAAAGTACAGGGACTTTTGTTTGTTCACTTATTGACACTGTTCCTCAAGAACTGTGCCCTGTTCTAGCAAGGATGTCTGAGAATTTTCCTCCCTTTACTTTTGAAAAATTTAGTTCCTAAAAAAGTAGCCCAATTCTTTTAATCAACAGCTAGTGTCTGTAGTCAAGCAAAGAAATATTTTTGTCAAACATTTATACTCTAATTATAAAAGTGACGGCATATCTTAAAAGAGTACCAATATATGTTGTATCATTCTCGGGAACTAGAGATAAATATGTTTTGAGCCAATCCAAAATATACAGACTGTTTCTTAAGGAAAATATTTTGTGGGTGTTCTGTGGCTGCTGTTCTCCCAATGCAAATGGAACACAGGAGCTCTTAGCTCTGAAGTTGCTTTTCCTGATAGCCCCTCCAGAGAGGGCAGGAGCTCTCTGGAGATAGGGAGATGTCAAAATATTGGAGGGCCATTAGCAATAGTGTGGAAATAATCTTTCTGTTCTTAAAATAGCCACACCTCAGGACTTTTAATAGACGCTTATGAGTAGGGGGCAATGGGGTTTTGTATTCTGAGATTTATCTTTTTTCTTTACTCTGGAGCTCTGTCTTTTAACACGTCCTCTAAAGAAACTCATTGTGCTTCTGAAGCAATGGCATCTTAACCTGAATACAACCACAAGCTGCTGCCAAGTGCAGTCTGTAATAAAAAGGTGATCTGTTTAAAGGAATGGATTTGGTATTTAATACAGCCTTAGGGAAATTTCCCCCTCTTATGTATTTCAAATACTTACAATAATGTATCAGTGCAGAAAGAAAATGGTAATTATTATTCTGCTGAAATAATGTATCCCTTTAGCCACACTAGGGAATCTGAATGTTCAATTTCAATACTTGTTTGGGGAAAAAGAGAAGTGCTGAGGTTGCAGCATTTGGTTCTGGCTGAACACTCTGCCTGCAGCTAAAGAAGCAGCTGAGGCTCCAGTTGTGTGGTCCAACTTGTCAGTTGCTCTGTTTTGCCAGATGCCATTCTTTTTTTTACCTGTTCCAGCTACACTGCATGGTGGCTCATCCACAGAAAAGACTAGAACTAGTAAACAAAATAAAACACACTTTCTATTTTCTGTTCAGCTTGTCTATGCTGTCTCTTGTGTTTGATGTCTGACGTGTGCCCTGGGTTTGGAGAGAACCAGAACTGCAGTGAGTTGAGATTATGGCTGAGAAGGCACTTCTCATATCCTAGCTTCTCACTGCTTAATCTTCTGCACAGAGCTAAAATGGCTCTTTAAAAAGTTGCTTTATCAGCAGCTGACTTTACAAGGAGCTGCACTTTCTGCTTGGACTGAGACTGGATAGGAAAACAACAGAATTTTCAGATGCTGAAAAATATTAGCACTTCATGCTCTACTAGTCAGTGAAGTTCCTGGTCAGTAGCTTGTAGGTTATGACCCACATACTGCAATCTCTTTGTGTGATGAACAGTATAATTCAATTTTCTTGTACCCTAGAAAGGCTCTGGCAGATGATTGCAACAGACCCACTGCCCTGTGTCAGGGTGATGCTGGACTGTCTGTTTAAGACCAAGATGGCTTTGTTAGCCTCAGCCATTTGACAGATGGCAGCAGGGATTATCTAGCACAGCCACACCATAATTCTGTGAAAAGCTATGGCGTAGGCCTTGCCTTTTGTGTTTCAGGACTACGTGTGACTGGTAAGCCATTCCAGACTTTTAGGCTGTCCTAGCCAAATAGTGGAGCTTCACCCTGAGGATGGATAAATCCCTCAGAATGCTGGGCAGCCCATGTGCAGGGTGAGCCCAACTCCTCAATGGGGGCTGTTGCAGGTGGTTTGAGGTTGGACTGAATTAGGCTGTTTTTTCAGTTTGGTATTCATATCAGCTGACTTTTAGGGTATGTGGGCTAATAACTCTCCTCAGAAGCTTTAACACCCCATGGAATTCATAAAATGCCAGGTTGAAAGTGTCTTCATGTCCAAACTTTCATGGTAAGAATGAGTTTAACGTCAAGCTGGTGCCTTGAAACTGTCTAATGTAGGGGAATCCACCACCTCCCTTGGGAGTTTATTTCAATGTCCTATAGTTCGAATGGCGGGGGGGGGGGGGGGGGAGAAAATCAGGCATCCAGTCTGACTCCCCAGTAGCAACTTGTACCCCTTACCCCTTGTCTTTACTATGTGACTCTGCAAAAAGGGAACCTCCTTCCTCATGGCAGCCACCCTTTATGTACTTGTACATGCTTATGAGGTCTCCACTAAGCCTTCTTTTCTCAAAAAAAAAAAAAAAAAAAATAATAAAAGGGCAAAAGTTTGTACTGTAGTGACTGATAGGTAAGTGTGGGACAGTGTGCAAAGAATATTGATCAGGAAATGTCTGCATGCTGTATCCTAACAATGTATCATGTGATGGTGGGATCAGTTCTGCTCTGGTTTGGCTGCACAGTGCCCAGACCAGGAGTACCCCAACTTGGAGAATGGTCAGTGCAAAGTCAGCTTCCTGGATGCATCTCCTTCATTAATGTTCTCAGCATAGGGACTGCTCTAATGTCCCAGAAGGAAAATTAAATTACCTCCCTGTCTCTGTTATTTTTGTTGTTGTATGTTTCAGGAGTCCATAGATCCAAACGATAGTTTATAGCAGCAGTTTTAATGGGCTCCTTTTTCATTTGCTCTGGGAGTGCGGCACAGCAGTAGAAAGGCTTGTGCTTTCTATAGGGACTGCAGAGAGGGACACATGATCTCCAGTAGCACTTTAGCTAGAGCAGTCCTTGGCTGTTTGTACTGGTATGAAGATTCATGTTCTGTTTCTGCCCCTACATGTTGGGGACCTGCTCCTGACCTCATCCACCTGGGCTTTCAGCGAGGAATGTTTGGTGAACTTCACCATTTAAGCAAGAAAAAAATTTTCCTTATTGTGCTCCATACTCTTCAGCAGGGTCATTCAGACACTTCTGTTTGTAGCTGCAGTAGCTTTTGGCACAGTGCTGCACTTAATGACTTTTTTAATGTTTTATTGGATGTCAGCGTCAGTTCACGGTGAAGCACCTAGATTGTTGCAGGGAATAGAGACATAAAAATAAGAAAGCACTATCATTATGACAGCAGCAGCAGTTGCTGCCAGCCGTTATTAGTGAGCAAACTTCATCTTGGAAACAAATTGTCCCCTCCTGCGAGCTAGGGCAGTGGACTGGGTTTTCATTACATGTGCACTGTATACAGTGTAGTGCAAACTCATGGCAGTCTGGTTTACAGCCACACAGCACACTACTGGGTAATTCTAAAGATCAAGCTGGAGTCTTAGCTGAGTGAGTTCAAATCAAGCTAAGAATGAATATGTCTTCTCTTATGCATAGGCTGTGTCCCTTGTACTCCTGCTGGGAAGAGGGGATGTAGTTGTCTTCTCTTGAAAGGACCAGAGCCTCTCTTGTTGCTCCATTCTCCTGTGACACAGAAACATCTCTGACCTGGCCATGCCAAAGAGGAAGTGGCCAGGTTCCTTGCTCATCTGGCAGTGGTAGGCAGGGAGCTCTGGACACACATAGTGCCCCAGGCAAGTGACTTAGGCTGCTTTCCAGCATTATCCCCAAAGGAGAGTACTAAACCTGCAAAGTGCCCTTGACAGACATGTGGCTCCTTCTCTGCAGACCTGGGCACTACATTGTGTGCAGTGTCTGTCCCTGTAGCTGTGAGGACCAGAAAAGTCACAGCTGTTTCAGAGTGAAGGTAGAGGTTCTCAAATGTGTAGGACCCCTCCTTTTTCTCCAGGTTGAGGCTGAGTTGAGATGGGTTTGAGAAGTGGGAACTGAACAAGTAAAAGAAGGTAACAAGTAGATATAGAATCTAATTGCAGAGTTTGTTTAAATCCACGTCTCCATCCCACTACTGTTCCACACTGTCTTTCAAACATGCATCAAGCATCTTTACTTAAAGGCCTGGACTTCCCTGATTACTTTTCCAATCTCTTTTGAAATGAGTGAAGACCTAATGAGTGATCTTCCTACTCTACTGTGCAAAGTCTTTTTGGTCCTCCCTTGTCATGTAGTAAGTAGCAAGTGGGAATCTGAGACTTCACTGTCTCCATCCTAGAGTTACTGTAGTGTCCTGGTTCTGCAGCACTCTTGAAGCTTAAACTCAACTACCTTTTTTTTTTTTTTTTTTTTTTTTAAAGTCTAAGAGGACATTCTCAAGTCACTGAAACACTGGAACAAAACTTTGCAAGTTAATCACCGTGGTCCCTTTTCTTTCTGATGTCTGCCAGGCATGTGGTTATTACATACCAGTAACAGGTGAAAGAGTGAGGGGGGTGGTTAAAGGATTTCTTCCTAGCTTAAATGTTCTTCCTTAAGTTCCCAGCTACTATACAGTAGCTGGGAACAGCTCCTGTTAATGTGTACTATAGAGCAAGAATAAAAAGTTCAGGTATCTATTTCTAGAGTTTACTCCTTTTCACTGATTTCCCATTGATTGTGTTCTGCATGAGATGCTGCTATAAATTGGGTCCTGAGGGTCAAAGTCTGTAGTGATCTAAACCTGGGCTGGGTTCATTGAATCATGAGTAGCTTTACCCTCCTGGAGGCTTGTCTCTCAGTATTTGCTGTGGGAGGCAAAGTTAGTCAAGCATTAAATGTCTGCAGCAGTATTGATCTATCTTACATTTATCCACTGAAAGCAATCAAACTTGAGACCCTTTACAGTTCTCAATCAACGCATAGAATGCCATTGCCCTCTTTGCTTTCTTTTTTTCATTAACTTGCACGATGGCTAATGAGTGGAACAACTGAATAAGCAAGAAAAGGGACAGGTCTGTATTTGCAGCAGTCACAGCACTCACCAGCTCTGGTCGTCTCCAGGCTGGCTGAGCTCCGAGCCAGGGGGCCCGCTGGAATGAGTCTCGGGTAAGGTGTGCTGTGAGAGGAGCAGTAGCTGGAGTAGCTGCCTTTGTGCTGCTGCTCCGTGATCCTGCCAGCAGAACAACAGTCTGAGTCCTGCCGACGTCTGCAGCACTCCACGGCAGAGCGGGAGCCACTACCGGGCTAGAAGCGGATGGAGCACGGAGCGCCTTTGCACATGCTGCTGCTCCTATTGCAAACCAACAGCACACTCCAGTGGAGGGAGAGGGTACTGGGACTGCTCCCAGCGCGGGAACCTGCCAAAAGCCTGGGGTGTTCTAAACTTTTACTCAGGCGGCCTCCGGGCTGCCTGCGACAGTCAGTGTCTCTTTTAAACAGCATTTAATTTTCCAAAAGCAATTCGGTTCTGTCTGTTCATTGCCAGTTGCTTTGTCTAAACTGGTGCAGATGCAGGTTGTTCTGTTCCTTTTGTGTTGTCTGTGTAAAGATAGAGGAAAGGACTGGGACAGAAGAGAGGATGTATCACGCAAACGGAGTCCGTTGCCCCTTTATTTTTGATTGCTGAGCACAACCTGAGTTTCTGCTTTTGTAGCCTGTCTCACACATGTCATCATTCTATTTTCATCTTGTATACTGGTAAAACTGTATACTGGTAAAATTGACATGAGTGCTGTGCTGTGCTCATCCCCAACTTTATGGGTGACTTGGGGCCTTTTTGTCTTAAATAGCAACTTAATTGTTGAAACTAATTGAAAACCATGGCAAAAACATACTTTCCCCCTTCCTCTAACGAGGTGATTGTGTATGATAAATGGGCAGCACCTGATGACATCATGGCAGGTTGTCTTGGTGGAGTCTCCAGATGGACAGAAATGTCTCCTTCCTGCCTGGGATGCTGTATCTTCCAACTGATGAGCACATCATCTCTAGAGCATACTTCCAATTTGATTCTTACAGTTATTTTCCCCGGGTGCCCTAGATGGTACCTTCACAAAGAAAACCATTTATGCTGAGAAGTTACTTTGACTGCAAAGGGGAAAGCATAACAAAACAAAAAGCAACATAGTGAAGGTATCCAGAAGTGAAGGTAGAAGACCTGAGCAACACTTGCATGTTGTCTGGCTGTAGAAGTGTGTGCTTGCGCACCCCACAGATGTTCCTTTCAGGATGCAAAGTCAAACAGGTTACTGATACTCAGCACTCGAGAGCCGAGTACTTGACTATGAGATGGGATTTTTGCCCTGTCTTTACTCTTTATCTGTAGTTTGGTTCTTGGAATTTTTGTGTTACCTCTGAGCACATCCTGGTTCTTATTCAGAAATGGTCTTTTTTCTGAGGTTGGCGTACAGCTGCCTGTGTCATGCTTGCCAAGCTGCATACTTGTTTAATTGCTAGGGTAAAACTTCTGTGTTCACTGTCTCTCAATGAGATTAAGCTTCCATGAATAGTGCTGACAATCAAACTACCAGCCTTCGCTCTAGTGAAGAGTGCAGTAAGGTCTGCTTAAATCAAGCTTTCTGCATTATGCAACCACTTAAATGAATGTTTCATGTTGTCTGTGTGATGCTTATAAAGTACAGCAGTTGCCTCTGTAACCGTTGCACAGGAAATAAACAATTGATGGCATTTGTGACAATCACAGTCTAACTTCTGCTTGTGTTTTGATGATGGAGTGCTGCATAAAAATAACTTCCTAAAATTGTTTTAAGAAGAAAGAAAAAAAAAAAAAAAGTGGGTGAGGAATTCCACAGTGATAAGAATTTGTTTGTGGTAAATTCATTCCCAGACGGGATCAGGTTGCTTGTGAATGTCTAAGGAATAATTCTGACTTATTATGGATGCTATGTCTGAATGCTGACTCTTTGTCTGGGGACACTTGCTTCTGTTCTGTATTTACTTCTTGGTAGTAGTAGAGTTTAATGAAGCAAATTAACTGTTAGTAAACAAGGGTTTTTTAAAATGTGTTTTTTTTAATGTTGAGACCATTTGGCTGTGGTTGCAACATCTGCATCATTAGTGCTACCTTAATGAATTATCAAACCACCCTAGTAACTTGAAGCAAAGGAATGATCAGACATAAATGAAAATATATTTCACAGTAACCGATGATATACTTTGGATGCTGCATGTGTCTTACTTGTATGTGCTCAAAATTAATTTGACCAGGAAACAGCTTAACTGTCAGGCTGCACTGTCCCATCAGTAACCACTGATGCCATAACACTTGTGCCACACGGTGGTGGTACAGCCCAATAGAGTTTGTCTCAAGAGATATTCTTTTGCTGCTGCAGGCATGCTGCTGACCCAAAGATCGCTTTGGTTCCTTGTGTGTTTTGGCTCTCTGTGTGTAGATGGACCACGGTGCTTACTGTGTTTGGAGGGGGCTTTGAAATGTAGGAACAAAAAGTAGTGTATAGAATTAGTGGATTTTTCTCATATGTTACTATTCCTGCTCTGGTTTCCTTTAGAAAAGAGAATATGTTCTTGATTTTCCATAAAGCCATTAATATAATTCCTTCTTCACCTTAAGAGCAATCCATGGTCTCAAAATAGGCACACTTTTTTTTTTTTTTTTTTTTTTTTTTTTTTTTGAGAGCTATGTTCTGAAGCTAGCAGTCCCTCACCATTTACATATATGCTGATTAAGGGACTATACAGAACAGTGAAGTTGTATCTGCCTCCAGGACAAAACCCAAAAGGATTTCTTGCAGATTGACTTTTGATGTTCTTTTTCCCAGGAAACTCAGTACCAAACACACAACCTCCTGTGCAGACTAAGAAGGGGGATAACTTAGAATTTAGGCTCCAGCTTGTCTCTAGTATGTAAGCAAATCTTTGCCTTAAAATGGGAAGGTACCAAGGAAATGAGAGAACCGAGAAAAGATGTGTGGTGACAGGCAAATCTTAAACAGGGGACAGTGCCTTGTGGGTCATGCAAGAAGTAGCTTCTTTTTCCCATTACCCTTGTACCACAAGTCCTGAGCTATGTTCAAGGCAGAGGTGTCACACCCAGCCTCTTTCTAAAACTGGAGAGCAGAAAGTAACAGATCCAGAGGAAGTATATTTGAACGACGATTCCACTGGGGCCTTTGGGTGGAAAAAGCATTTATTTGCTGATTTTGGAAACAATGCCTCAGTAACTGCTTTTTCACTTCACACCAAGGGACAGTGAGTTCAGCAACAAGAGTCACTTCTCAAAACCCTATTTGTGAACATCCCCCACTACTTCTATTCAGCTCTCATCAAGGATGTTTCATACTGCTCCACTCACTGTAAAACTGCATCTGGGATCAGCCTTGGTCCTGATTCCCTAATTTGTTAGAGGCTGCAGTATCAAGCATGCAGAGTGCTGGAATCACCGAAGCAACATCAGTGTGGTGCACTGAGTTCAGAAAGAAGGTTTAAAGCTGCACCAGCAGTCAGGATCAGTCTGTGCTGTGGCCCCAGCTCCCTTGTAATGTAGGGATTGTGGAGGTTGTTGACAAATGCTGTGAGAACCACTTGATGCATAGTCTACCGAAGTACTGACACTTGCCGGGCTGTCCTATGAGTGCGCTCCTTTCACCTGCCTGTTCAAATAGTAAGCAGCCTTCTACATTTTTCCTAATATTTATGTAAAGATGGTGTAAGGGGTTGATAATTGCTTATGGCTTTTCAGGAATAACTTTTCTGCAATGTCATACTCAGTCATCAAGCACTACTTCAATCCTCACTGCCCCTCTGCTGTTGTGTTACGACTGAGTTTCCTATTGGGGAAGTAGTGAGGTAATGCAAAGCTTTCTGATCACAAAAGAGCTCTGAAAATCATGTATGATATCTAGAGTTTGAAAGGAGAGCTGCTGTGAAGTCAAGTGGGGCCTTTCTTGTTTTAATTATTCAAGTGGGAGTACAGCCATGGCCCCACTGGAGCAGCTAATGGTCTTGCAGCTCTGCATTGCTTGAGATATTGCTTTGGGAAAGCTCATGATCAGCTCTACCATTTGGCTGGTGGAATTGGGCTGATTTCCAAAGGGGACTCTTGACCTGTCACCCTTATTTCATAGGTGTAGAAGCTGAGGAACAGCAAAGGCAATGAGCCCAAGGCCAGAAAGTGTGCCTTTGGTGAAACTGGGTGTAAATCTCTGACAAAAAGACACAAATCTTGCAGTCAGGCTCAAGTACATTTAATACCCTTTGTTTGTCTCTTGCTGAGTGTGGGTGGGCAGAAGAGCAGCATGCTGCACTGTGGTGTGTTTGCAATAATGAATATTATTTATTACAGTAATTGTTTCAATATATTCAAGGTCTGATTTTTAAGATTTTGAGCTGGCAGTAGAACATATTGCTCAGAAAACTCTGCTTGCCTCTCCTCTTATCTAATTTGCCTGCAGCAATGGATCAAGTGAGTATGAGTGATTCTTTATCTACATGAGCTTTGTTTATTATCTTTTTCCATTAATTGCTTTTCTTCCCCCTCTTCCTTCACTAATGAAACTTGTATGAAAAATAAGGGAATTAAAAAGCACTCCCATAGTCAGATACTGCAATCATTTGAGGGTGTTATTAGTTTATGCCTTACTCATAAGCAAAAAAGCTGTAGCAGTGCCAGTGGCGTGCCACATCTTTGAATTAACGTTTAGGCTCCACAACACAGAGATTGGATTTGGTCTCTTGGAGCACAGCTGAGGAATCATGATTTGACCAGCATTCTGGACATCGATTATTTTTGCAGACTATGGATGAGATTCTAGATGGAATTCACTCTGTAGCTTTGTGTTAAGGGTGTTTAAGAAACAATTGGACCATTTAAACAGCCTGGCCAGTAAATTTTGGGAGCTCAGCTTCTTACTAAAAGACAAGAGTAGCCTAGTAAGTAGCAGTTGCTGAAAGGGGCACACTCTGGTAATGCAGGTATCTACACAAAATATCTTTCCTTCCTGGTGCTAGAATTGCCTGTCTGAAGACTTCTTGCTTGAATCTGAATTATCTTCTTCATAACCTTTCAGACAATTTATTCTTCACCTGGCAGCAGGAAAAAAATAATCCAAAAATCCCTACTGAAGTTTAGCAGATTACCTCAGGTGTTTGTGATCTTTCTAGCCATAGCTCTTGAGCCTCTGTCTTTAGCACACTCATTGGTGCATAAAGGTGGGGGGAAAAAGGAAGTCTATCTGTTATTTCTTCATTATAGATGGAAAAATCAATGTAGTAGTACAGCATTTGTGTTCCTGAGGGGAATAACTTGGTCCTCCCAACTTGTTGGACCTTTGTTCTCACTGCTGAGAAATTATCTGTTCCCATAGCCGTAGTTCTTCTGTTACTTCAGGCTCTAAAGCAGCTGCTTTCCAGAATTTTGCCTCGGCTCCCTGTCTTAGATTAACTCTGTTTATGGCACACTGACTAAATATCTGAAGTCTGTCTGTATTTCTTACAGTGCATTAAGTCCTAGAGTTGTTGATTCTCTTTCCTAGAATTCAAGGACCTATAATTCTCATTCATTCAAAATCATATAAACCCAATCCAATGAAGGTAGTTCAGTTTTGACTAACAACTGTCAGCAGTAGGACCAAGTAGGTGTAATGCGTAATTGCTAAGACACTTTTGAAAGCAATTTTAATGTCATTTACTGGCTGTTCTCTAGAGATATAACTTCAGGCTGAGATTTGCAAAACCTCTTGCCTGTTCTCACAGAAACCTTGCAGCTGTATACTTCATTTCTTTTAACTATGCAATCCCTAAAATGTTTCTTTTGGCCACAAGTCTTGCTATACTGCATTAGCTCAAAAGCCTATTAGGTTTGTTAGACCGTCTTAGAAGGTGCTGGTATTGAGTGCCAAGGAAAGGCTGTTAAAGCATGGCAAGCATATTTAGGTACTTCCCTAAATAAACTCCAGTTTCTAGAGATCTTGAGTACTGTGTCCGGTTCTGGGCCCCTCAGTTTAGGAAAGATGTTGAGTTGCTAGAATATGTCCAGGGAAGGGCTACAAAGCTGGTGAGGGATTTGGAGCACAAGCTCTATGAGGAGAGGTTGGGGGAGCTGGGGTTGCTTAGCTTGAAGAGGAGGAGACTCAGGGGAGACCTTATTGCTCTCTACAACTTCATGAAGGGAGATTGTAGCCAGGTGGGGGCTGGTCTCTTCTCCCAGGCGCACCCACCAACAGAACTAGAGGACACAGTCTCAAGCTGCACCAGGGGAGGTTTAGGCTGGATGTTAGGAAGAAGTTCTTCACAGACAGAGTAATTTGCCATTGGAATGGGCTGCTCAGAGAGGTAGTGGAGTCACCATCACTGGAGGTTTTTAAGAGGAGACTGGATGAGGCACTTGGTGCCATGGTTTAGTTGATTAGATAGTGTTGGGTGATAGGTTGGGCTTGATGATCTCTAAGCTCTTTTCCAACCTGGTTAATTCTAATTCTATCAGTAATCAAGAAACTTACTGATCTCTAGATATAAGAACTTTGAGTTTAATAGGAGTTCATAAACTTACTTATTTTAACCATGAGTGGTTTGTTTTCAGTCACTTTTTGAAACAATATGAGTGTAAGCTGCAACAGCTATGGAAAAGATTTCTCCAGGTTAATTATGTAATAGTCAATGAAGTACCTACCCCATGATCACTCTGTAGTTGCAATAGTTGCAAATATTTCTTTGGGTAACTTCTGTAGTGTGAGGCTTTCTAATCTTCACTGTGCATGAGATATTGCTGTCTGCTTTTGCCCTCAGCTGTGTGAAGATGTTTTTTCAAGGGCTTAGGGCAAGCAAGAACTCTCATACGTGGCATGTTTTCTTTGGACGCTGGTACACGCCTACTGTCATTCCTGGTCCTCCCTACAGGTGTCGATCCAGCATCTCCAGCAGTCTATGCTCTGAAGTGTCTCTGTCCTTGGTTAAAGGTGTTAATGTGGAAAAGTCCATGTATTCCATCCTGTGAGTTGTTATTGCTCTGTTTAATCTGGTCTTTGCAAAACAGAAATTGAAGTTATGTTGGTGAAATTTGTAATGTATAAATTCATCTTCTGAATAAAGAACCTTGGCCTTGTACTGTCTGGCTGTCTCGTGAGAAGTGCAGTCAGGGGTGTTGCAAATTCACCTGTTCCATCTGTTTTTGCAGTATTTCCTGAAATGCCTAAACCTGGAAGCACCTCACTCCTCCCATAAGCACCTCGCTTGTCCCATAAACTGGTCCTTGGCACTTCGGTTTCTCTCTTGTTAAACTGACAGCAGTAGTATCAGGGGAACTGTTGTTGAATTTTTGGAGGGGTAGATGGCTGAAACCAGATTCAAATCCATCTTGTTTCATCTCTTCATGGGCAAATCTGTTGTGAGATTGAGTGGCACTCTTCTGTGGAGCAAGGGAAGCTGGTCTGCATCCTTGCCATGCTACCAGAGAGGTGTAATTACCTGATGGTCCTCCTTATCTCAAACTTTTCTAGGACTGCAAGTATATAGTCTCAATTCCAAGCAGAAGAGCTCTAGGGACTACAACTATGGGTATCCTTTTTCAGATGGATTTCTCCTCACCCCACTGCAATGTATTATCTGGCTCTCAGCTGCCCCTTCTTTGCCTGAGCTAAGGCTGGGAGTCAAGAATTTTTTGGACTTTCTCATGTTTGCAAGGCAGGTAACAGTGCTTCCTGTTCTCCATGTGCTGTATGGAAAAGAGAGAGTGCCTAAGGGGTTAGGAGGAGTCCTTTAACAGAAAGTGAGGTACACTGCAAGAACTGATGCTTCCATCAGTCCTGACCTTTGCTCTTCAGGGCAAAGGCTGAGCAACAAGCTCTGATTTTAGTGTTGGTGGCAGCAGAGCAACCATATTTCTTTTTCAGCCTTCTAGGAAGTAAATATTTGGGTTAGATCACTTTGCAATTTGAACAGGGAACAGCATGTGGCATGGGGAAAGGGTAATCAAAGACTCAACATAACTTAGAAATCATTTATATGTAATATAAATTATGAATGAATATAAAGAAAAACAAAGAGCTAAGTGAGTATATTCCAGTACAGACACACTCTAAATGATGTAATTCTGTGCACTTATAAATATAAAACCTCTGATGTCAAACCCAAGGAACTATCTCCTGCTTTCAGGGCCAGAGGCAGCAGGGTAGCTGAGAGGCCAATAAAGGGCACAGCATGTGCCAGAGCTGTAGGTAAATCGGAGCTCCTTGTGCCTTTGGACCCTGCACAGGGCTTCAGGGCAGCAACCTGGCTGGGCCATGGGAGACCAGCTGGGGAAACCAGTGGTGCTGTCCCCCTGGGTAAGGAGGGCACAGGGTCCAGAGGCTTTCCTGAGGCTGGTGGCTGTGCTGGCAGTGCTCCCTGGGCAGCACTTCGTGGTTTTCTACAGCAGAGGGTGGTGTTATCTGTATCTGCACCATTGGAAGCAGAGCTGGGCTCAGAATGATGGCTGTATTTAGTCTGCTTGTTTCCAGCTGATGTGGAGTTGTTAAATATTTATAGCAGACATATATATGTGTCTTTGCTAATTTATTGAAAATATTTTTTTCCTGTGAAGTAAATATACAAGCCATTAGCTCTCTAACTGTAGCACAGTGCTGATAGCTTACCAGGCTGCTGATTTTCTGACAGCATTCCTGTATCACCTGTAATTGCTTCCTCTGCTAGTGTTTTGTCTGACTGCTTTATTCTTGGTAAAATTGTATTATTGGAAATGTCACGACTCTTGCAGAAATACATTTGCTCTGATGGCAGTGCCTCTCACAACACCACCTCTCGGGTGCATGAGATCAGATATGCAGCAAAAACTGGTTCAAGACAACCATGTAATGACCATTCCCAGTTGTTCAGCACTACTGGTGGGCCATTCTGGGATCTCTGTCCTGATGTGGAGCCATGCACAGGAGCTCTCATCCTGCATGTCCCTGGGCAGTCCTGAGGACAGTGCTGGCCGGTGGTGTGGTACTGTGAAGGAAGTGTTGTTTGACCTGGCACAGGAGCCCATGCTGGTAGTTGGCCTCTGAAGAGGCAGCAATGGCTCCTGTCCAGCTGATAACTAAAATCCTTGAACTGATCAACTGATGTTGTCAGGGCAGGAGGATCTGGGGCTGTTTAGTCTTGAGAAGACAGAGTGGATCTGAATCGATATCTATAAATATCTAAGGGGTGGATGCCAAGTGGAGGGGACCAATCTCTTCATACAGTAATAAAGGAACAACGGATACAAACTTAGAAGTTTTCACCTCAGTATGAGGAGGAGCTTCCTTACAGTGAAGGTGACTGAGCACTGGAGCAGGCTGCCCAGAGAGGCTGTGGGGTCTCTTTCTCTAGACAATTTAAAAATGCAACTGGATGCATTCCTGTGTGGACGACCCTAGGTGATCCTGCTTTTGGCAGGGCAGTTGGACTTGATCTCTGGAACTCCCTTCCAACCTCTAACAGTCCATGATTCTGTGGAATGCAAAACTGAAGGCTGGATTTCCAAAAGTACTATTAAAGGAAAGTGAAACCAGCTTAATAGCTAGCTTAGAGATGAGATAGGGAGTTCTGCATGTTGAAATTTCCTAGATTTCACAGTTGGCAGGTAATGGGAGGAGATGAGAGGGGGAAATTACACTTTTGTGTCCTACCTGAGAATTCAGTTAAGTTGTCTCTGCTTGTAGATGGGGTGGACCAATATTTGTGGACCTTTTCCATGCAGGACATTGAGCCCTTAACCATCTGCTCTGTGACAAGTTCTTACAGGCTAAAATTTGCCCTTTGCTTTGGGAGACCACCACAATGTGACTAACCAATTATTTTGACTTAAGATGAGTTACAGAATCAGAGCCAAGTAACTTCACCTTCCTAAAATAAACCATTTTTATTCAGCTGAATAGCACAGCAAAATTCTGCATTTCACATTCTATCAAAATATTTGTCAGTTGTGGAACTGTGTTTGTGGAAGTGTTGCTTTCTGTTTGGGCTTGTTCCTGTCTCTTTGCAGCACATCAAAGTGCTGGTTTCTTTGAAGCTTGTTTGCATAGCTTGGTGTTAAGATTCATGACCACTGTATAGGAAGCATTTTCTCAAGTGTATGGCTACATGAAGTAGTGAAAGAGCATGCAGCTTCAGGGGAGAGAGGTGCAAATAATCATCACCTCCTGCAGTGACAGGAATGAAGATATGATCTGTTCTCCAACAGCACATGGGCAGCTGGGAACACTGAAGCCATTAAGTGAATGCTCAAATGATCAAATATAGTTGTACATTGTCCTCTTCAGCAGAGGTACACTCCTTTTATTGCACACATAGTTACAGACAAGTATAGCTGTGCTGTAACACTTATTAAATTGAGTTGCAAAAGGCCTTTGTATATGGAATGGTTTGCAATAGCTCCTTGTCCCCAGAGAGATGTGAATTGTATTTTTTTTTTTTTTCTGCAGCTGGAGGTGGGCTGCTCATCAGGGACTGTTTGCATCTCTGGGAAGGAAAGAGCAGGTGATGGCTGCAGTGCTGTTCTGACCTGACAGTTCTAGCCCCCTCCTGTTCCACTTACTCAGGCTTCAGTCTGTGACAGTGAGAAACTTAAGTGAAATTGGCAGGATTGAGCATCATCCCTACCAAAGTTTTGAGGATCTGTAGATCTCTCAGATTCCAAGATCGTGAGTTCTTTATGTAAAGTTTCTAAAAGCAGACCTTTCAGTTTGGATTTAGATCCACTGGAAGCCTGGAGACATTGGATAAGAGGTCTGACTTGGTCCCAGATTAAATCAGAGAACCACATTTCAATAGTTACATCCAAAGAGAGGTTGACTTCGGATACCCTTTTTGTCTCAACCCCGTAAACACAAGCACACAGGCACACTTGCATTTCCTTTAGCCCCTACCAGAGCAGGGAGATGTTTTTCTCTGATGTTGTGACTTGGAGCCTTTGAGATATAAATGCTCTTCCAATAGAATAGAATAGAATTTAATTAACCAGACTGTTAGAGACCTTTGCAATCGAGTCCAACCTATCATCCAACACTATCTAATCAACTAAACCATGGCACCAAGCACCCCATCAAGTCTCTTCCTAAACACCTCAGTGATGGTGACTCCACCACCTCCCTGGGCAGCCCATTCCAATGGCCAGTCACTCTTTCTGTGAAGAACTTCTTCCTGACATCCAGCCTAAAATTCTCCTGGTGCAGCTTGAGACTGTGTCCTCTTGTTCCGGTGCTGGTTGCTTGAGTCTTAGGTGGGAGCTGGTTTTACAGGGGGTTTATTCCAGTGTATTTATTTTTCTGTGTCATGTCCTGTAAAAAATACAGTTAATCCAAGTGATCTGTTATTTTAACAGGAAGCCCCACTGTATGTTATGTCTCTCAGTAAAGCTTTGTTTAATGAAGGATGTTTTCCTCCCTACTGCAGCAACAGAACTGTGCTGCTGGTTCAGGAGGTCTGAGATGCTTGAAATGAGGTGGGTAATGAACACAAATGCAGGTGACACAGCAATATATGACCTGGTTTGCTGGGATTTGTTTGCTGTTTTCTAAGGGGTACTTGGAAACACTCCTAAGCATGCAAATAACACCTGTCTGTACCTATCATGAAATCATTTGGAGCTAGATGCTTATGTACTTACAGCAAATACTGCAGACAGCTCTGTAGTTCTGAAGTTTTACCATGGGGAACAGCTGAGCCTGCTGTGTATAAACCCTGACTCCTCAAGGAATGAGCTGCTCCATTACAGCTGGAAACAGCAGGAGATCCTGTGCCCTGCAGCCAGATGTAGGCATCCAGTGGCGTACTGCAACCACAACCTCTCTCTGTGTTTCTAGAGCGTAAAAAAATTGTCTGAACAACAAGTTCCATGGAAAATTGCTGATGGAAAATCTTCATGGTTGCCTTCTGCCAGTACAGCAGGGAAATGATTGTCCTACTTGTGCAAAAAAGCAGCAACATGCCTAACTGGATTCAGATTTCTGTTGATTTGTGTGTGTATTTTGTTCCTGGGACGATTTGCTCATGACTTTCCACATTTATTTTATTTTTCACTCTCTTCTCCACTGTTTGGGCGTGATGTAAACAGAAGTTACCCACTGAAAAGTGAGAAAGTAGACTTAGCATGTGACTTCACATGAGAGGTTGAACTAAGTCCACCTGCCCAAAGGAGGTCCTAGAAAAACAGGCTTCTGTAAACCATCCCTAGAGATGTTACTGCCTACTGCTCTGGATGACTTTCATCTGTCTTTACCTGCACCTGTCTGGGTCTGGCTTTTAGCTGCCAAGCAGGGTATTTTTTCTAATTCATTTGTCACTTTGACTTCATTAATATAAAGTTTCTTCAATTTAGCCCCAGTAGTTATTCTCCACTGTTAGGCTGCAATGAAGAGGGATGGCAAGTACTACACTTTTGTACTCCTTTAATTGTGAAGGCATAAACAAGTTAAATCAAGGAAATCAAGGATAGTATGGAAGGTAGTAAGAGTCAACCTTCATGGGTTGGATTGGTTGATGGGTTGGATGCGATGATCTTGAAGGTCTCTTCCAACCTGGTGTATTGTATTGAGAAGGCACAGTTGTGCCATCATCTACACATAATTTCCACAGCCTCCTCGAGTCTTGCATTCCCCAAAATTCAGGATACCTCTTTTTGTGCAAAATTCTGCTTCTGTTTGACCATGATACTCACAACCTGTTATAATAGTTGAGGTAGCTGAAATTCATTAACATTTTGACTGAACTTCAGAGTAATTTCCAATGATTTTTGCTGAGCCTTTATATCAGCTAATCTTTCTCTTTTCTCTCTCTTTTTTTTTTTTTTTCTTTTTTTTTTTTTTTTTTTTTTTTTTTTGTCATGTAGAACTCATTAATTGCAGTGAAATTCTGTTTTGAAGTTTGGGGTTCATTTACACCCATAATGGAAAACAAAGTACAAAGCCAATGCCAATTAAACCCACTACAAGCTTCTTTTTGAATGATTGTGCATGCTCACGTCCTTCTGCAGCCTGTGTTCTTATTGCTATAGAAATATCATTTTGTGCTGTAATAATAGAGCCATGTTTGAAAGGATTGTGTAAACTTGGTTTTTCCCATAAAATCACTGCTTTGTGTTCATTTGAAACTGTAGATCTTTGGCCTGAGTTTTCCAAAGCTCATATGTATCAGTGCAATCTTCAAATTGCAAGCAAGATGACCTGACATGCTGCTCTGTGGGCCTTGGAGAACTGTGCAGAGCATGAGCTGCTCTGTGGTTGGTAAATTTGAAACATGCTTATTTAGGTTGAGGAAATCATGACCTGCATGTTCAGAACTGCTTGAAGGATTTTGAGGCCATATTCCTTTTTAAACAAATAGCATAAACTCTTTTAGCATAGGCAGTAATTCCACCACTGGCAGCAGCACTCTGTGACTTTTATGCATTTATTAAAATAGTAATGATATGTCACATATTAATATTAATAAAAATAGTAATAACTTGTTATTAATATGAACATTTCCTTCCCAAAAACTTATCAAATAGGTTCAGTGTATGACTGGAATATATATTTACAGTGGGAATGTACAATATTTAGGCAAATATGACAATGTTAATTTAAGCAAACCAGAAGTAATAACAGGGAAAGAGAGAATCCCTCAATTGAGTGCAAAATGGTGTGTGACCATGGGGGGAGACTCGACAAGAACCAGTAAGTCAAGGAGGCAATTAATTAATTACTCGCAAGGAGTCCTACCCCAAGTAGCAGGGGTGCAGCTGCTGTATTAGCTGTTGAGGCTTTTTGGGGCACTCTAATGTACCAGGCGCAGCTGGTTGCCAGCAGGAATGCCACATGGTCTCCGATGGCTGGTCTAGCTCCAGCAGGACAGTGGGCTATATGATGCATTTATGAAGGGCTTTGGCATCTTCCTGGGTAAACTGAGGCATGGCTCAAATTCTAGTTGCAAGGGGAAGCAAGGCTTGGATCCTAATTCTCGCAGCTGCTCAAGCTTGCAGTGAGTAGGCTCGTAGCACCTATCCCAGGTTTTGGACCAGGCAACTCAAGGCAAGGCAATTTAGGCAAGGCAGGTCCAAGCAGGCGAGGCAAGGTGAATACAAATCAGACTGCGTATATCACTTGCCCGAGATTCAATTGGGCCAATAAGGCAACTGAAGCCAGCAAACAGTTATCCTATGAAAAGGGACTCTGCAAGGCTGTGGCCATAGAAAGCAGAAACATAGGCCTGGTCTGGGAGAAGCAGTGGCCAGTACATGTGCTCTTACCCCAGAAGGAGGCTTGTTTACCCAGACATGTTGAGGCCTGTTCTTTTGTCCCTTTTCCCTCATTATCCCAACTCCTGCAGGAGAGAGGGGGAGAGGGGGACCATGTCTAGACACATAAGGACCTGTCTGGATTTATGCCGGGCCCATTTGTTCCTACCATGATGGTGACCATGTGCGTAGCTCCAGTTGGAGTTAGAATGGGGTGGCTTTGTCTTGGTTTTGTAGTCCTACCACGCTTCATGGCATTCTGTAGAGTTGTTTGTTTTACCATGACTTTGTAAATATATTCCATGTTGTTTGATGGACTGGATAATTGTTTTGTCTTGTAGTGTCTATTCACTGAATCAAGCATAAAGCTATTCCCAGTAATTATAACAAACCTTACAGCACATCTGTATTCCACTGTGGCTTGTATTCAATCCAGTCTTTCAGTAGGAACTGTCCTTGTGTTCAGTTTTCAGTTTATAAGGATTTTCATTCAGATTTCCACAGCATTTTTAAGCCAAACCATGAGCACTGATATGTAATTCAAAGAGTTATATCCCTGCATGTGTCACTGAGCTCTGAGAGTTCTGAGGCGTTGTCTTGCATCTGATTTTTCAGCTCCTGTTGAAAGCTGCTTCTGGCTGCTTTTTTGCTTCTTCTACTAAGTGGGCTGATTCTTTTTCTTATTTCTGTAGCTTTGGCACAACGTTTCCAAAATGCTGGGATTTATTTATGGCTATACTTTTGGTGTATCTTTTGCGAAGCTTTTTTTTGCACTTCTCTTGAGTTTTGCCCTGTGAAATCTCTTCCAAATGGTTACTGTTATGATCTTTTGATGTTTAGTTTTCTCCCTAAATGGTGAGTCTCTAGTCTAGTTTCACCATGCTTTCATGACAACATTTTCATTCAACACAATATAGGTTATCTGAAGGCAGAATCAGCCTTGGCATTAGATTTGTATTTGTCAGCACTCTTCTCTGTGGGCACAATCTCTGTCTTAAAAGCTGCCAAAGTATCAGAATATTGTTTTGGCTGGTTCAGAGCTGTAAAGCTTCAGCAGGCTCTTCTTCCTTCCACAGGCATTTTTAATATTCATATTTCCCAACAGGTTTATTTTGCATTGTGATATTCTTCAGACTGGCGAACTTGAGGTTAATAGCTTGCCCTCTCATCCTGCTTTATTTGAATGATACTGAGGAGATCAATATTTTCAGGTCTTCAGGGCAACATTTCAGAAAATTTGCTGTTTTCTGTGTCTCCTTCCTTGGGGATGCCAGAGCTCTGTTTGAATGTTCCAGGATTTTGAAATTTCACCAGTGATTGATACCTATTTAGAAGCTTTAACTCTTCCATTTCTTGTGTTTTTTTTTCCTTTTGGGCTCAACTGTTTCTTTTTGTTTTTCCTCCCTCTGTGTTTTACTTTTCCAAAGTCTGCTTTGAGGTCTCAACTTCTCAAAAGCAAGAGTCTATTCCAGTTTCAGGCGGTAAGCGATGAACAAGGTGATGCTGTGGAGACTTTTGTGCTCCCAGCATCTCATATTCTTTTAAGTGAATCCAGTAATTAAACATCACAATTATGCACGATTTAGTTATTCATGTGTCAAGAGACGTGTATGACGTGCATGTTATAAGAAGTGAACCAAAGGATCCATTTCAGTGCTGCTTTCTTAACAGAAGGATGTGTGACTCCTTTTGAAAGAAGGGAGGTTTTGTCTGCCACAAAGCTCATCTATTATTTTTGAGGGGAAGCTGCAAGAATATAAATTGTAATGTAGGACTATGGTCTTCCCAGATTTCATCAGGGGAGAGTTCCTTGAGGCTGGAGTTGCTGACTGACACTTGCTGTCTGCCAGGGACATGGTATTTGCTTCAGAGTTCGGCTTATGGAAGAAAATTACATTTCTGTTTTCTGTGAAGGTGAAATGGTTTTCTGGTTCTGTATGGCTATGTACATATGTATGCTTTAGGGAAATTTATTTCTGCTAGTGCAAACCTGCTTTTGTCCTAGAGAACCAGTTAGTGCTGCTTCTCCAACATCTGATACTCTGTTGGATGTCTGTCCTTATCCTTCTCTGTCCTTCATTAGCACTACTGGTCTGGGACATCCTTGTCGCACCCCAGATAGTTCTGGTGGGGCTCACTGCCAATTTTACAGATTAAAGAAAGTCAGAGCCTTCACCTTTCCCTCCAGGAGGAGTGCGATCCAGATGATCCTCATGGAGTGACTGCCTTAACAGTACAGCAGGGTTTCAGCAGTGCAGCAGGAGCTGTCTTCTCTAGGCTGAATATTGCAGCATCAAGCAAGCCAAGGTGTCATTCTTCTTCCTAGTGGATGGTTAGCTGGGAGCAAAGCGTGGTTATGTTTGAAGTATTTTTGTTTTGGAGATAACAGCTGATGTGAAATACTGGCAACAATAAGGCTTAAACTATTTCACCCTTTGTTGTTCCTGCTTTATTTCCTGCTGCTTCTTGAATATGCTGTAAGAAATTATGTAAAAAAAAAAATAAAAAATCAACAAAACCAACCAAAAAAAACCCACCCCAACCCTGCTTTAGGAAAAGCAAAAAAAAATTTCTTAATGCTTAAGAGTATGGCCACAAGAACATGGTTGAGACTGAGGTTAATCCTGCAGCAGCAGCCATGCATTCTCTGTATGGGATAGTTTGGGAGCTGTGCTCAGTTCACCTCACAGACAGTGACAAAATCAGAGGTACCTCTAGGGAGTCACTACAATTAACCTGTATAAAACTGATATAAATACAGACAGTGACTCTGGATATGGGGGTTTTCAGCTTATTGAAATGCTACATGCATGCATACATGAAGACAATAAGCTATAAACATATTTGTTGTAATTATGCTCTCTTAGTGGGTACAGTTAAAATTGCCAGGCAATAAATATTTAACTAACTCTGGCTGTAAGAATACTGAGTTTTTCTACTGCACTGCTCAGAGGTTCTTCTTAACAAGGTCAGCCTGTTGGGTTTGCTACAGGGGGCTGTCATTTAAGGTGTTTTTATTTGAAGGTACAGTTTCAGCATGGAAGCCCCTTTCACATGTGTTTGGAAACCAGCTGGGGCAGACTTTTGATTGTGTTCAAAAAGACCAAATCTAACTTTACTTAAACTTAATGGAGAAGGTCACTCTAACTTCAAAGGAAGTTCCATGAAGCTCTAGATCCTGAATATTTAAAAAAAAATCTTTTCTTTTTGTGAGTATTCCTCTTTCTACTTACAAAATGCAACCAAAAAAAATATCCAGGAATATAATTTACCATCTCCCCTGTGGTCTCTGAATGCAAAGCAGTGTATGGAATTGTGTGGCAGAGGACTGGAAATAAGAAGATGTTTTCAGTTTAAAGGTGAAAAGAAAAACATCTGAGAAGAGAGTGCGAGTAGAGGAAGGCAAGAAACCTGCAAAATGCATGGCTTCTTTGAACTGAATTTCAGTTTAATTATTGTTCTTCTTTTTACTAATTTCTGACTGTTTTCAATAGTTGTGTAAGTCGTCCTTTTCCTCCCTTGACTTAGATCAGACTTCTCTGCAGAATAATTGCAGAGCACTGACTTTTTGACCATTCAATCTTCTGCCCCATTTTACCTTTATGTGCTCTCCAAGTGTAACTGTTAGTCACCTTTACCGAGAGCCTTTTAAAAAGGTTTAGTATAAGTCTTTGTATCTGAAATTTCATCTGCAAAATGTATGCCTCATTTTCCTGTGGAATCTACAGAAGTCACACACACCAAAGTGACTTCTTATCTCGAGTTGTAGTTAGCTCTAAACCCAAAGCGTTCATTTGTAATGGTGTCTTGCTGGAATTTCCATGGCAATGGATTCTGCTGGATTAAGGCTGCATGTTCTGAGGTTATGGATAAACATCCAATACAAACCCATTTGGATCTGCATTTTTATTGTGCTCACTAAGCTGGTTCATCAAGGTGGAAGCACATTTAGTGGAGCAGAGGAGCAGCTGAGCCTGTCAGTGTTATTTATTCATTGTTCACAGCGGTACAAAGCCGTTGCCAAACTGCCAGTGGTGTCCAGTCTTCATAAGGAACTTGCCAAAAAATGCCCTATTTGGGAGTGCTTGAGTAGCTCACCAAGCCATCTGGTGTGGAAGAACACATAAACACGGCATTAATTAGCTGTAACTAGTCTCTACTGAGCATGTGCAAGATGACATTTTTATTTTTTGAACATTTGTAACTTGGGTGGAAACTACCTGGTTGCAGATTTGTAATTCCCTTAAAGTACAGAGTTGCAATGATGCCCCAGCTGAGCAGATGTCGAGAATTGCTCAGTGGTGGTGGTGATGCAGTTTTCCTGCCCTGTACTGCAGTGCAGCCTGAATGGCCTTTCTTAGTGGCTGCCAAGAAAACATTCTATGTGAGGACAGGTGCCTCTCAATCTGCTTATTTACACCACAAATGTCAACGTTTTTTGAATTTTTAAAGTAAGCATTAAGAATCCTTCTTTACTTGCCTGTTACTGTGTATTGGGATGCAGGAAGCAGCAAAGCCTTGATTATCGAGGTTCATCATATGCATGATGTTCTCTGATACACAGACATTGACTGACATAAAAGAAGGCAAACGCCTCAATGTCTGGCAGTGTCTGCATCTTTCCTTCCAAGACTGCACCTTATCTAGATCTTACAGGAGTTCAACAGCACAGCAGCTACAGGAACATTGCAGTGTATTACATGATGCCTCAGTGTAGCCCAGCTACATTCTGGTAAAACCAGGAAGGGTTTCTTCAGAGGAGGACATAACAGCAGTAAAATGCAACTTCTGTAAATTATTATCTCCTTATGAACTCCTTCTTTTCTTTTAGATGTGTCAGGGAGGAAACTAGATATTTTAAATCTCAGCAAATTTCTGGGCAAAATATGAAGACAAAATTATTTTTTGGCTTTCAAACCTTCAGTAATTAAGAGCAACAGGAATGTAAGAGTCTTCCTTCTTCTGTAAATTGCTTGCTTAGCCTTGTTTTTCTTTCAGCTTTGACTTTGGAAATAAACTCTCACTTTTTGATTAGAGAACAAATATGGTGTTGTGAACACTCACAGGAAAATATTTTCTGAAGATGATTTCTTTTCAGCTTACACAAAGCTGTCATCAAGGAATTACCTTGGGTATTCGAGTAGCTTGTCCCTAATGACAGTCTAAGATTTGTTCTCTTTGATGCCTAAAGTTGTGTTAGAGTTTGTGTTTATACCTGTGTAGCAATGGAGTAGCTCTTCTACCTCAGGGAGATAGTGTTATGCATACTGCTCCTGCTGCCTGCTCTCATGTGCTGGGCTCTCTTTGGACTATAGTGAACACTGTACTGGTTAGGCCACACCTTGAATAATGTGTCCAGTTCTGGGCCCCTCAGTTTAGGAAAGATGTTGACTTGCTGGAACGTGTCCAGAGAAGGGCAACAAAGTTGGTGAGGGGTTTGGAACACAAGCACTGTGAGGAGAGAATGAGGGAGCTGGGGTTGCTTAGCCTGGACAATGAATGTACAGAGTGGTAGGGCATAGAGGAATAAGGTAGGGAAGGTGGAGGCAAAGATAGCAAAGAACCTATGAGTAAGGAAAAAAATATTCTCTGTACAAGGAAAAAAAAAAAAAAAAAAAAAGAACATTTCTGAAAAGTGTAATTTTTACTGCTGAGGAGTCTGCCTGCAGGAAGTAAAAATGAGACCTGAGAAATAGAGAATGTTCTAGCAGGGTTTGCAGTGTGCATTTGTATTAGCACCATGCAAGGCAGGTGCCCACAGAGCGAGTGCAATGATATTTATGCTGCAATAATTTATTTTAGCCTCCTGAGTCAAACACACCAAACCTGGAGACTCTTTGGGATTTCTGAAATAATACAGCGTGCTGTGAAGGGAAGCAGTTTACATAAACCTGGGGGATAAGCCTTCTTGGAGGGGTTGAAGTGAATCAGGCAATGTATTATTGAGAATTGCCTGTATGAAATAAAAGGAAACAGTCCAGTGAGCACTCAGGGGAGGCATGGTAACACAGGATGATTATGCTTTGCAAATGTTTCTAGCAAACAATTGCTGTTCCTCTCTTACCTATGGGAAAATGGATATGCCAACATGTTTTATTTCACTTTCTCTTGTCTGATTATTATCTATTAAGTACTTCAAAATAACCTTAAGCTATAGTAGTTGTGGTAGAGGGAGGGAAGGGATGTAGCACCTCAGGTGCCAGCATAGATTAGTGCAAGTTTCAGGTGCAGATATTTTTCCCATATTGTACAGCATACAGTTAATATTGATAATTATGCTGTTATCTTCATGGTGGTTTTAGAAATGGCATTTTCCTGAGGTGAAAAAAAGAAATAATAAAAAGATAGCAATAGCTCTCAAGGGGTGGTTTCACGTGGAGGAGAACAACTTGAGTAGATTTGTCCAAAGTTACTTTTGGACAACTATATTTTTATGCCAAGTTTTTATGAAGAATCATGCAAAAGCATAGTTCTCATTTGGTAAAATAAGCATAGAGGAGAGGGAATTAAAGCAGAAGGCAGTAAGAGACAGGTTACTGGGAAAAGGTATGTGCCTATTTACACATGTGGAAGGCATGGTAACAAAAACAGGGAAGTAAATGGTCTTAATGATTTGCCTTCATGATGTAAAAGCAACGTTGAAGATTAAAACCTTCAGGAATGGTCCAGAAGCAGGACAGTCAGTAGAAAAGTCCCAGGACAGTTTGGATGGGTTAGCTGTTGGTTTGGTTTGGGTTTTTTTGTGTGCTGCTTATCCTGCTGCCTTGAGTTTCCGTGGTGCCAGAGAAAAGTTGGCTAAGAAAAAAAGTCATGCCAAAGTAGAAATGGAAGCGTACAGGTTAATCGCCTACCGCTTTCCAGTAGGCCATTCCTTAAGTAGATTTTTTTTGTTTGTGCAAAAGCTGGGTTGTTCTCTTTCTTTGTGTAGTTCCAAAATCTAAACTCTACTACCTGAGAAACAAGTCCCCCCAGGGCTCCCATTCTGTGTTGCAATGTTCATTGTGTGGGAGTCAGACCTGCTAGAGCAATTTTAAATCTAGTCTGCTATTAGCAGTATTTGGGGCTTAAGTGACAAATGGGTAATTTTAAATAATAACACTTTGAAATCTAAGTGTAATGATGGAAATTACAAGAAAATGGCTTGGCTGCTGTTTGCTCTCTACAACTACCTGAAGGGAGGTTGTAGACAGGCAGAGTGTGACCGGTTTAGGCTGTGCCTTTAAGAAAGGGACACTTTCTGAACACTCTGGGCGAATATTTTGATATTAGAATGAAAACAATGATATGCTAATTCAATTTCATTGGCGGGACCCAGTTGTAGTTTTTTTGTTTAGTCTTTCAGTCGGGGAGTCAGTCAGGCAGTCGTCTTCTTCTTCCCCCTGTGCTGTGAGCTGGCTCGTTTCTCTCTACGATTCCTCTCTAACCAGATAAGAAAACTAACTTTTTGCATTTGCTTTGAGCTTTAACAAAGTTTTCCCCTTTTAATTACCTTCCTTTTCTCTCTCTCTAACCCTTTTGGGAAAAAAGGGGAGGTAGGGAGGGAGAAGGGGGAAAAGGCCGAATCCCCCGGCCGCAGGGGGGTTGGGGAAAGGTTTTCCTGTATTACATACATTGCTGTATATTTCTGTATATATTGTAAATATTGTATATTTTTGTACATATTCATTGCATTCCATATCTGCTTGTAAAATACAGCTTTCATCTGCTTCTCCGGCTGAGTTAGCTGTGGAATTCTTTTGTGTGTGGGGGGAACCTTCCTACTCCACCACACAGAGGTTGGTCTCTTCTCCCAGGCAGCCAGCACCAGAACAAGAGGACACAGTCTCAAGCTGCACCAGGGGAGGTTTAGACTGGATGTTAGGAAGAAGTTCTATACAGAGAGGGTGATTGCCCATTGGAATGGTCTGCCCAGGGAAGTGGTGGAGTCACCATCATTGGAGGTGTTCAGGAGGAGACTTGATGGGCTGCTTGGTGCCATGATCCAGTTGTTTGGGTGGGTTGGATTGGTTGATAGGTTGGACGCGATGATCTTGAAGGTCTCTTCCAACCTGGTGTATTGTATTGTATTGCATACTGTTTGTATTTAGGTCCTTAAAGCAGATGTACTGGACCAGGGATTCAGGGGTCTTAAACCCCTTTGGTGATTTACAGGCTTTCTGCTTGTCTGTACATGTACTTTTTGTGCACAAGAAAGCACAAAATCTTGCACGTGAAAAGCTGCTGCTGCAGGTATTCACACTATTTGAAGTCATTATTGTGAATGTGCGGTCTTGCAGTCAAACACCTTAAACTGACACAGCTGGGCAAAAATAGGTGCAAAAACTAATCCTACACAGAGGAGGTCTTCCCTTTTGCAGGTCTTTGCAAAAATCACACACCTGTGTGTATTAAATGTTTTTGCTGATGTTTCAGACCCAGAAGCCTGTGAATTGTTATATTTTATACTTTTATCTTGTTACGAGATACAAAGACCTAATTTTTTATTTTTATAATATAAGCACACTTTAGGATAATCCTGCCTGACTGGATACTCCTGCATGTAAAAAGAGCTACTTTTGTGTTTGATTCCTCATTTTTGTTGGTGCTCAAAATGTTGGTTTTTTTCTATATCTGAAAGTCTGCTGGTCATCTAAGTGAGCAGGTTATATTTAAATTGATGCTGACATCTGAGCTATTTTGAATGCTTGTCTGCCATCTGGGAATTGAATACAGTATGAAGATAAAGGTGATCAGTATATCCTGCAATAGGAAAAGGCAGAAGGAAAAACTTCCCTGGGAATTAAGGAAAAGATGGGCAGTTATCATCTGCTTGCAGGAGCCTTTCTCTTTTTAAACTTGACAGAAAATTTCTCTTATGGTCAAGCTGGTCTGAGCATCAAAATGAAGTCAGGATATGAGGCAGCATTGTGATGGGAAAGGAAAGGGAAAGTGTTGATGGAATCTGATTTCAATCATGCAAGTTAATCTTGGGCAAAATGCTGTTTTGTAATCCCTGTATGCATGGGAAGATGCAGGGTGTTTCTCACCGACTCATCTACACCTATTGCCTTCTGGTTTTGGGGTACACTTCTCCATCTCCACCCTGTTATCATTTCAGTAAATTGTGGATATAGAATTGGAGTTCCTTATTTCTTGACCTTTGTGAACTTGCTCACAGTGGGAACTGGTGGTCAGAGGTAGACATGGGTTACTGCCACTGACATTAAAGACCATGGGGATCCAGTGCATTGAGAAAGAGCTACATTCTTAGAAAGCTGGAAATAAGACCAAAGTTACTGACATGTATTTGAGCCATTGATATTTTCTCAAAGATGCAATGACAAATCATTTTGCTTTGTTCATAATGGGTTAAATAATTAGAATTCAAGAATTTGTTAGGCTACATGGCTGGCAGTCCTTGAGTGTGTTTTGGACAGAGTTAATCAACTGAGCGTGAGGTCACTGCTGCTGTGCAGGCCTGGGACTGGCTCCTATTTCTCTTCCTCAGTAAGCTGTAAGCCACTTTTGCCATCAGTTTGAAGCTTCTTGGGCAGCAGGTCTGGCTCTTTCAGATGCTTCCTTGTCTAAATTCTGCCAGCTTGCCATTTGCTTGATAGCTTGTGTTTCATCATACCTTTTATTGTCATGAACATGAATGTTAAAAAGGCTTAGTTATAAATCTGGGAGTTTTGTGCATAGGTCTTCCAGGATTTAATTTGTGCCGTTGAATTTTGGTTCTGCATGAAGCTGCTGGAGGTGGATGTATTGATGGTTTGTAGAATGAGAAAGTGGGCAGTGTTCAGAGTCACAGCACAGGTTCTGCTGTTTTGCCTCTGGCCGCAGGACTGCAGTCAGACCCCACAGGGCTAAAAGCCAAAGCTACAGGAAAGATGAGAGCAAACTGCAGATTATTATTCATTAGTCACTGTTATTCTAGTGCACATACAACGCCTAAATGCCTATGCATATATTTAAAGGAGCATTACTGTCTCTTAGGAGAAGAATTAAATTCTCTTGCTCTCCAGTTTAAAACTAATTCCCTCTGCAAAAAATAAATCTGTGCTGGTTACTTTGCAAGCGCATTTTCTCACCTTCCATAAATAAAAGCTTTGGATTTGCATAGAAGTTAAGGGAAATTATTATGTCAATATGTGTCAATTCTTTTTGTCTCCTAAGAGGGAGATAATAATTTGCAGTTTGGACTAGTGGGATTTGACACTATTCCACTCCCCTCCCCCAAAAAAAAAAAATAATTAGAGAGAGAACTGACATCTAGAAGACACTTCTAACAAGAAGACTCACACAATTATGGGTCAAAACTACCACTGATTGGGTGAAAATCTAGACTAACTCCTCTGGTGTCAGTGGATCTAAGAGAGTATCAATAAAGACACATTTGGCACCTTGGCCAGATTTTCCTGTGGCCTCAGTGTAGGAGTTGAATATTAGCATCCAGTTTAAGTGCAATGGTCCTAATTCAGGTAAAGATTCTTTTTGAAGTGATAAACTTTGCAATATCCACCTTTTTTTTTTTTTTTTTTTTTTTTTTTTTTTTTTTTTTAATTTTATTTTAGTTAGTTTCTTTGTCTCTCAACTTACCCTGAGATAAATCATTTTCCTTTTAGCATGCCAATTTTCTGGGGATAGAAAAATGTAATTTATATGCACAAACAGCATTTGTGTGCTCTGACCACACAGAACGACAGCTGTTTGCCCAGTTTTTATGTGCAAATTACTTTAGGGAATGTGGTCTGGAAACTCAAAATATGAAAAGGGACTGGTTGAAGTTGAAGATGATTCTCTCAAAGAACAGATACATAGCAATTCATCTCATTTTACCTTTTGAGCTGATTGAGGGAGTTTGCTATGTGGCATTTGCTTGTGCTCTAGAACCAAGATCCTACCTCTCAAACCTTTGACAGGCTTTGTGGGTCATGCTGAGCCTGATTAGCTCCTCTTCTGAGTGATTTGCTTTGGGATGGGGCAGAAGGCTGGATCTCTGCTCCCAGTTCCTGGGATACTGCACCCATTAAAAATGCTAAGAAACTATCTTCTGAGGCTTGCAGAAAGCCTTTTGCAGGATATGACAGAAGCTGGCCTTTTATCTTGGGATCTCATGAGAATATCGAAGTAAACAAGGCATGGGACATGTTCTAAACCAAAAAGATTCACAAGGAAGATCAAAGGTACGAGGCACGAGTGTGTCCTTCAAGAGAAAAAGCAGTTTCTGAGGTACAGCACAGGGGAATTTCATTAGTGTTCTCATCATCACAACAATAAGAGAAAATAAGAAACTAACCAAACAAACAAGTTGCCTATACAAGTGTTTTCTTTCATGCAAATGCTAAGAAATTGCTTTCCAGATGATTCTTCAGCCAGTAATGAGGCCCTGCAGCCACATGTGTCTGGCTGCTTGTGCAGCAGTTCTGCAGCCTGGGAGTTGATTCCTTTGGCTATGTTGTTAGCCACTGTGATGTCTTAACTGGGAATAAAAAAAGCCTGCTGTAATTCCAGTCTCATCTCATGATTCTTTTGTAATGGTGCCTATGGTCTTCCTCCGGTGGGGGAGGTTGGGTTTGTGCACCATACAGCATCGTGTGGCAGATTAAAAAAAGCTGTCATGCTTCAGTGCCATTTCTTCTCTTTCTGAGGATGCAGAAAGCTTTGATGTCTGAAAACTTACTCTCTATTTTTGCAGTAACTTAAGATTATAATATTTTTCTTTTGCTTTATTTCTCAGTAGTGTAGGGGCCATTGTGCTTTCAATCCATGTATCTGTGTCATTTTTGTCAAGAAATTGCAAATATAATTGATTTTTTAAATTTTTTTTTTGTTTACGAATCCATGAATTCAAATGAAACAACAATAAAGGGAACAGGATGATTAAGGAATTGTGATTCATTTGTTGTACATCATTACAGCAAAAGCTTTGTAGCTGGATTCCTTGCAGACAAAGTTACCGAACTATGATTATATTTCAGAAAATGAAAGGGGACAAAAATATAAAGGCAATAAAACAAATTAGTAGATGTCTTGAGGGACTCGATTATTACTGACTGACTGTTTTGTATCATAAATGTTCCAGAAGTCTGGCAGTTTAAACTACAAATCCGTGAAGGGAAAACTCTTACTGGTATCAAAATCTTTATTTCTCTCCTGCCGTTATATTCTCTTTGAAGTTCCAAATAGGCAAGAAAGGAGTGACATTATCTTTCAGCTATGTTTTTGAAAGATTGTATAAAACCATTGAAAGACCATCTTGGTGGAGAGAGGGGGGAGGGGAGGAAGTCATCTGGGCATTTAAATCTTTTCTTTACCTTAATGTTACTGCTATTTATACAGTGACTGATATACCCTATGCCCATCATGATATTGCGTTCCATTTTGTACTCAGAATTAAACAGAATGGATGAATAGATTCAATTAGTACACAGTACTCAACAAACGAGTTAGGGAAAGAGCTTCCTAACCAGCATTTTCCATATGGATAAGGGATGGCACTGCTGCCCTTGGATTGTACATGGTGAATTACCCAGTAAGTGTGAGAGGTCCTCCCACAGTGACAGGAACTGGGGGTATTCGGTCTGCAGTAGCTGGGGTGGGGCTGTGAAGACAGATGATGTCTAGTGTGACTTACCCTTTTGTCAGGGCTGGAACTGTGTTCTTCTTCCTTCTGCTCTGTAAGTGCTTAAAAACTCATGTTTCTGTTACTGAAATAGATTACTACCAAATATCCCTGCCCGCCAGAAGGAAGTGAAGTGCTTGCCTTGCTTGAGATGAGTTATGGACAGCCCACAATCCCCATGTCAACACTCAGTCCACGTTCCCTGAAGCACAGCAGTGAGTGCTGCTGCCACATATGCCCAGCAAACCCAGCACAGCCTGGAGTGAAAATGCCTGCAGGTGCCCAAGAGGGCCGACCAAACTGAAAATGATAACTTTATAATGGTGAGTCTGGAGAGTCTGCTGGGAGAATGCAAATAAGATCATCAGGGATGAGGTTAACCTCTCGCATAGCTGAGTGATATGAAGCAAAGTTTAACTGTGCTGGTGAGCAGTACTGGCCCCTTATGCTGCCTGTCGCAGGGAAGCAACATGACTGCTGGGTGGTGTGCGCCAGGGGAGCATAGATGCAGGTTACGATTCAAGACCAAGGTTAAGCCTTGTACCTGCTGTACAGAAACTGTACAAAAGGGTTTACTCTTACACATGAAGGTTGTGCTGAGGAAGGGCTCTAGTTTAGTAAATCGTGCCATGGGGGTTCTTGTCCAGGGGAGAAGCAGCACTGAGCTGAAGGGGCTTTTCTCTCTGCAGAACAGTTTCCTTTTTTTATTGAGCAGATAAAAAAATGCTGCTGCTTCTTCTGTCTTCTTTCTCTAGCCTCTATATTTTTCAAAGCTAGGAGAATATCACTAACAATGTCTGTGGTCAAACATACACATCTGAATTTTGACCTTTTTTTGTGTGTGTGTTATTCCTTTCCTACTTGTTTTCCCCTTGTTTGCATCCTTGCATTTTGCTCAGTGAAAGAAAGAGACAAATAATTTTGTTCTACAAAAGATGTACAATTGTTAGTCAATTTTGCCTTTGAAAATAAAGGCTGGTTTAATAGCCTTTTATGGAAAGCCTTTATCATTTTTAAATCTGTTGAAGCACAGTGGGACAGGGCTGCTGCAGAGCTGCTGTGATTATTCCAGAAAGTTTAGGTAGCACTTGCAAGAACCAGAGCTGACTTACTACCCCCATGCCAGGTAAACTAGCTGAGCAAATGAATCTGCAGATAAACACATGGCTTGGCTCACTGTCATCTCAATCATTTATTATCTGTGTTTAAATAAATCCTTATGCAGCTGTTTGCTCTAAGAAAGACATCTTTGACAAGTTATCAGGTCTGTTTGAAGCCTTATAAATTTTTTTTTTAAATATCACGTTGTGACCAAATGATTCTCAGCCAAGGATTGTGTAAGGTCATAGTTACAGCTTAGGACAAAGAAAAGGTAAATTACGTGGAAGCCTGTGTATATTATACCTTTATATAATACAAATACATGCATATGTATGCATAAAAAAATTGTGCTGTCCCTGGATGTGGAGCAGGTGTCCCCCAGATATAAGAAGCAGCACACTAGGACACTTCTTCAGTGCTATACCCAGCCCTGTGGTAACTCTGTGTGACAAAGGCACATGGTTTATAATCATCATTTTAACATTCCTAAGCACAAAAATATCAGCACAATCGTAGCCGTTAACACAACGCTGCAAGGAGCAGGAAAGCTCCATGGAATGGACTTCAAGAAGTTTTCTTTAAACTTTAGATGATATCTAGCAATCCTTGGTGGGATGACTTGCAGCAGAAAAGAAAAATAGGAATATATTGGAGTGGACTTAAATATATTTCTGTACTTCAGCTTTTCCTTAACAAAGGATCTCACCAGCTGGAGATCTCTTGTCCTTCCTTGTGTTGCCTCCTACACCTAATGGATTTAGTGGTTATTTGACTCTCAAAAGAATAATGTGTAGAAGCGGCAAACTCTAATCTTTTTCTCCTACAGAAGACAGTGTCTTCTGTCTCACAGGGAAAAAAAAAAAAAAGCGTTTTCAGGTTTGCAAAGCTGTACAGAGAGTGTAATTCCTTCCTGACCCCTCTAATGTATGCCTTCAAGCACGAGACTTTGACCTCATTACTTCAACTTGCATAACTAGTCATACTCAGAGTTATGCAATTACTCAGTGCTTTTGAAATCCTGCATCTACAGGATTGGTTTCAATAGGCATAATAATGAATTTTATAATCCTTTGGAGAACAGCAAGGTTAGGAGATTAATGCAGAATTTGATGGTGATCTATTTTAAATAACTCAGTAAATTATCTTGACAAGGACATAGAACAGAAATAAAAATTCACTCAGCTGTCTTGATTTTTTTTTTTTTTTTTAAATGTTGATTATTTCTTGAGATCTGGTTCAGTTCTGTCCTTCTTACTCAAACCTTTCTGCAACAAGATGATGATGACATAACTTCTCTCCAAATCGTTTGCATAGAGTTGTTGCTGTGGTTGAGATACGAAGTCCAGCACCCTCCAACAGGCCAGGTGTCCTTCTGCGAAGTGCCCTCTGTGCAGCTCAGGTAGTGCATAGGACAGGCTTTGACCAAAAGGCCATAAAAAACAGAAACTTGTTTTTAAACAATGTGATGGGCATGTGAGAGAACAACTTTGTTGTGTAAGATGTTGAAGTCTCAAGTAAAAATTTGTTACTAGCTGATTTTAAAGGGAAAAGATATTGAGAGTAGTGATCAATGCATGAGGTGCGGGGATGGATCTTTTCGTCACCGATGTTGCCACCTTCCTGATTGTCTTGGTCTGGCCATTGTGACATGAGTAGTCCCTGAGCTCCAGTATGTATTCAAGCCTCCCAAGTTATCTTGAGAAATAGGTTCTGAGGATATATGGGATGGCCATCAGTGCTGAACATACCAAGAAAAAAGGGAAGTGGCACTGAGTAACAGTGCTGGTTATGCACAGGTCAGTAGGTGAGGCAGGAGGAAGTCTGGTGTGGCAGGAACCTGATAGTCTGGCAGTGGGTAACAGAAGTGGAATTATTTGTTTCTGAGTTCTTGATATGCTGTATGGGCAAATTCCAGTCTATTTTCAGTATCCTATCAAATGGAAAATACTGCTGTTGTCACTATATTTATAGGTAGAAATATAAAACTTTAGCACATGGTGGGAAGTCAACATCATCAGATCATATGGTCATAACCAGAGGAGATGGGCTCTGAAACTGGTGGTGTTACAAGGCAGAACAGCCAAGAGAACTGACTGATAAAGGGCATAAGCTGGAAACAATTTTGTGATTGGGTGTGATTTTTCCTTTCCTTAAAGTTAAATCCCTAACCTGATGCAGCTTTCTCACTTTCTCATTTTCTCACAGTCTCAAGTTGCACCAGGGGAAGTTTAGGCTGGAGGTGAGGAAAAAGTTCTTCACAGAGAGAGTTGTTAGCCACTAGAATGGGCTGCCCAGGGAGGTGGTGGACCCACCATCCCTGGAGATGTTCAAGAGGGGATTGGATGTGGCACTTGGTGCCATGGGTTAGTCACAAGGTCTGTGGTGACAGGTTGGACTTGATGATCTTTGAGGTCTCTTCCAACCTTGGTGATTCTGTGATTTGCTAGACACAAACCACTGGGGCAGTCCTTTGTAGGCAGTCTGCCTTTTCAGTCAAGCCAGCTGTGATGATGTGTTCCCAGAAGATTCTGTATTGCGCAACTTATGATTCTCTGAGGGCTCCTATGAGAGCTGAGAGCAAGGGGTGCACTGGATGCTGTACCCAAAGCAGCTGTCCCTGGGTCAGTGATAGGGAATAATGAAATTTCTGATGGAGTGGCCCTTGGAAAGTACATGGGGGAAAGTTGGAAGTGGTGATTGGATGATGGCCTGGGTCTGTGCTGCTCTTTTTGGCGCTCCAGTGTTTTTTTTTTCCCTTTTTTTCTCCATATTTTTTCCTTTTTTTTTTTTTTTTCTTTTTGCCCCCCTTATGCTTTGGTTCAAATGCAAGGAAATATGGAAACACTAGCTGCAGGGAGAAAAGTGTGGATATTTCACTAGAACAGTGAGAAGCAATCTTTCTATCTTAGAATTACTTTTCATTCAGAATATCATAACAACCGAAGAGGAATTCATAAAATGTCTTCGTTTTTCTAACTTTTTTTTTCTCCCCAAATGTGCTTTTTGGTTGTGTTTTGTGCCGCAACTCCTTTAAACCAGAAGTGTGCTCTCGCTGCAGATGTGTAAGCAGTGTTGTCTCATCATCTCCCTTCTGCCAAGGCAAGCATCACCAGGTTGTGTGGTGTTTGCTTGTGCAGTTGTGGTGAGCTCATTCCTGGGCTTCAATTCCAATACACGGTTACATCTTGCAGAGGAAACCTGCCCTGTTTGCTCCTGTGGTTCCACAGATGTGAATCTTACATGTTGTCTTCTAAGTTTTTCAGTTCCTGGCTCATCTCAGAGAGATTTACCTGCCTGTGTGTACCTCAAAAAAAAAGAAAAAAAAAAAACCCAAACCCAAACCACACACACACCCCCCCCCCAAAAAAAAAAAAAAAAGGGGAGCTGTGCAGATGTGCAAATAGCAGCTGGCTGCCAGCCCAGCCTGGTTAGGACTGGATGAAAAGTGAAGCTGGCACCTGGCTGGCATGCAGCAAGGCAGCCTCACAGCAGGGCCAGATGGGCTGTGGGACCACATGGGCTGGTGTGGCTGCCCAGCATGCCTGTGCTGACAGAGAATGCTGTCAGCGAGCTCCCAGAGGTTTGGCTGAGAATGGCATCAATAAAGGGCTGTAACAAGCAAATGTTCCTTCACTGCTCTTCATTGCTCCTTGCATCAGCAAGTGGAAGGGTGTGAAGGAAGGTGTGAGAAAGGTGGTGATAGTAACCTGTTGCAAGGAAATAAGGGGGAAATGAAGCTTGAAAGCAAGGTGTAGGGAAATGCAGGCTTTGTCTGCAGCTGCTGCCCAAAAGTCTGAACCATTTTGTGAACTGGATGGTCTGCAAAAAGCCACAGAGTCAGAAGGTCCGTTGAAAGAGCACACCTGCTGGTGTAATCAATAGCAGGAGAAGGGACAGGGGGTGGCAGCTGAGCCACTTCTCATATACCAGAGATATATGGAGTAGATAAATAAATGGAAAAAATATATATTGTTAGCCTTAAAGGTGTTGGATCCTGCCTGTCTTGCTGCAGTGTACTACAGACTTGTCAAACTATCTGTTCTGGTCAGTACATGCCAGGAGGAGAGGTGGGAAACCCCAAAACCCTGATTTATCAGTAGAGATGGCAGTTTGTTTTGTAGCTGCTGTGCTGCAGTTCTACTTTGCAGTGTTGGAAATGCCAAATTTCAGGTGCCACCTCTGCAACTGATGCAAAGCTGCTGGTGTGGATGCAGGAGCTGCAGCAGTGTTTAAACCTTTGCATGAACTTTTTGGTACCTTCTGAAGTAATTTCCTTGACTTTCCTTGGCTGTGCAGAGGACTATATAAATCTGAACATTTAATATTACAAGCCTTTGTTCACAGGTCCACTAGAACTTTGGAATAGTTTCTCAGAAGTAACTTGAAAGAGAGTGTTAGTAATTGAGGTCAGAGGAGTCCTAGGTTTGAAGAGCATGCTAGGAGCTGTGATAAGTGGTTAGCATCCATCTGGAGATGAGGTTTTATCACAAGCCTTTGTTACCGAATAATTAAGTGTGCACTTGCCTCTGATGGTCACTGTTTCAGAGAAGTGGCTTCTGAGTGGACTTCAGCAGTTTTTCCTTCTGAAAGAAAGGTTTATGCTTCACAAAGACTCTTCCCCCTCTCTCCATGCCCCCTGCCTTTGGCAGCTATCTAGCTTGGGGGAGGGATAAGTTGTGATTAAAAACTCTGTGAATGCATTGCATTGCAGAAGGAACTTTGGCTTCCTGGGACATGGTGCTGCTACTGAGCAAATTGGTGTAGCTGACAGAGGATAAACTACCTGATTTTTCATAATCATCTTGTTCTTCTATAAGGGAAACGGGTTGATGTCTTATAGGTAAGGCAAGATTAATTTCTTCCTTTCCATGAAGCCAGGCTGCCCTGAGGCCGTGAGGAGATCCCCACCTGCCTGTGTTTCTGGGTTGGTTGTCCCTGTGCTCCTGAACACAGTTATGTTGGAAGCCTTCATGCAACTAAAGCTTGTTTTTACCTTGTCTTACCATTCTTTATGTAGTCTGAACAGGTCTCTCAAGCAATATCCATTGCTCATTCTTTTCTGCAAATGCTGGCAGTGGTGAGGGTATGGAAGTGTGTGCAGCCATGCAGGGTCAGCATGTAAATTTTTGCTGCTTCATTGTTGCTTGGGGAATTGCAACAAGAAAAAATATGCTGCACCTGCAGACTGTCATGCTAGAAATCCTTTATTTGCCAGTAATTGTGGGGTTATTTAACCAGCCTGATAAGAGGGTAGTTGTATGTTGTACAGTTTTTATGCAAGCATGTTTTGTATCCTCTTAGTTGGTATTCATTTCTTGTTTTCTTAGTCTTGTTTCTAGGCTTGCTTAGATTTCAGCAGTAGTAAGATGCCAAGCTTTCAGGTTATGTGATATTCTGCATGTTTCAACATTCATTTTTGCTGACTTGTTTTACACTGGGTGAACAGGTAATATGACAGTTTTACCCATAAAGAAGTCTTGATATTAGAAATCACCTTCTGAATGAATGAGCTGGTCAACTGTTAATGTGAAATAAGGAAAGAAAAAGAGCCACTTAAGGACAAGCAGTAATAAATGGAATAAGTTATACAATGAGATGACATGCCACTGAACAGTGCCTCTTGGTAGCAGTCACAGAATATGAGGGAAGAGTGAGCTTCAGAAAAGATCTGTGCAGTTTCTTAGAGTGATGGATTAAATTGTGCAAGAAAATCCCCAAAGGTAATTTTTATATCTGTTATTTATTCATGTAGTAATGGTGGCAGGTGAATTTCAAAGAGGAAAAGCAAATTCTTTCCTTTCCCAATTTAGCCTGCCTTTCCTTGTGCTTGTTCATGCAGTTCTAGTAACTGAGGGTCTGTGAAGGGCTATGAACAATCAGCTCTGGGAGTATCTGAGGGTGTCATCTTTGCAAATATTTTTGGAGACAAATCATACTTTAAGTGATAGATGAAAATCAGTACTTTCATCATTTGTATTGGTAGTTGTGGCTGAGGCACACAGTGGCAGCCAAACCATAGCCATACCTGTGAGAGGGACTGTTCACTGCTGTCACACCATGATCTTATTGGTACAGCGGCAGGGAAGGTACTTTTCAGAGTTACAGATCCAGTCTGGTGTAAGGCATCTTGTCAGCTTCACTTGTCAGAAGCTGCTAGAAGCTGGAACCTGCAGTAAGCAGTTGGATAAAGGTTATGTGTTTGATTACTTAATAGCACAGCTAAGTTAAACAACCTTCCAGCTGTTTGTTCAGTATTAATGAATCAATTCATCTACACAGGCATAGCACTGCTTCAGAGTCATTTCATGGTTTTCATTTAAGGCATGTTTTCTCTTTTCTTAAAAATCCAGGGTGTGTTTGGTTTGTTCTATCAGTATCCTCTTAGGCAGCCAACATACTCCTCTCTGTGTGGAGAAACCTCAGCTGAGTGATAAAGCATTGCCCACCAGAAATTCTCCTGTAGCTTTCTGTGCAAACACCACCAGCCAGATACCTGCTGACAGAAATGGGGCTGTTTCCTGTGCTTCTGTGAAGGTAGAGCATCAGCTTAAATTCTTGAACCCCCAAACCCCAGGCACTTATGTACAGCGCTGGTCTTTAAAAGACAGACTGTGGAGCCTCTCACAGGGCTTAATTTTTCCTTTGTTATGGCTACTGCTGCTGAGCCAGGAGGGAAGAAACTGTTACTTTTCCTTCTTTGAAATTCCATTGCATATTGGTTCTGCTGCATAATAAAGCATTTTGCCTTTCCTATGACCAATACAGGACTAGAATATTTGTGTTTGAAATGCATATTCTGCCATCTGTAGCATGGTACTTCTGAATTTTTAGAAGCTGTGAGAAGCACATAGGACTTTTGATGTTTCCAATGTATACAGCAAAATATTTTGATATCTCTGACTTGTTTGGGGCTATACAAATGAGTTATTGCCCATGAACTCTCATTAACTTTCCTAACAGAACTGCATTTTATACCTTCCACTGCCAAATGAAATTCTTTGGCTCTTATGAAGGGAGCAGCTTAAACCAGCTTGAGCCTCTTTTGGAACCAAGCTCTGTCCTGATGTGAGAGTATCAAATAATTACAGTAAGACTGCAGTTTCTGTTGTTGTTGTTTGGGGTGGTTTTTTTGTTTGTTTGTTTGTTTTTAACCTGAGTCTAATAGTGATGTAATTATTGTTTTCCTGACTAAGCTGGAGGGCTGAGGGGTGTGGTAGGGTGAGAAAGTTCTCCCCACACACACAAAAAGAAACCACAGCTAACTCAGTCGGAGAGGCAAATGAAATAAGCTGTATTTACAAGCAGGGATGGAATGCAATGACTATGTACACAATATACAGTATTTACAATATATACAGAAATATACAGCAATGTACGTAATACAGGAGACCTTTTCTCCCCTTCAGCCAGGGGGTCCCCCTGTACCCCCTCTCCCTCCCTACCTCCCCTTTTTTCCCAAAAAGGGTTAGAGAGAGAGAGAGGCAATTAAGGAGAAAATTGTTAGCTCATAGCGTATGCAAGAATTAGTTTTCTTATCTGGTTAGCTCTGTTAATTCAAGGTTGCTCCTGTCCAGCAAGCTGTTGCTTCAGAGAGAGAAAAGCAGACAGACCCACAGGAACAGAGGGAAAGGTACAGACTGAACGAAAAACTTAAAAGTTGCATTCTACCAATCTACCAATGAAATTCGTTTAGACCTTATCTTGTTTTTGTTATTATCCCCAAAACATTCAGCCAGAGTGTTCAGCAACTGTCCCTTTCTTAAAGGCACAGCCTAAACCGGTTACAAGGGGGAGCAGAACAACAAAAGGTGGGGGCGGGGGAACCAACCTGCTGGTCAAATTTAAATTAAGATTGTAACAAACATGAGTATGAAGCATACAAGGTGAATGGCACATTAGACTGCCCTGATTCACTTAGCAAACCCAGCCTCATGTGAACAGTGTCCACGCACATTTGCTTGTGTTTCTTTTTCATTATTCACTGTAGGGCACTGGATCAGAGAGGGGATTATATCCCTTGGATGGCAGAAATAACTAACATCTCTGTTTCTGATCTCTGGAGGCCTCCAAGCTAAGAATGTAGCAAACTCAAAACCGGAGGCTTATGTGAGTATTGTCATGTCTAGGAAAACAGTTTTTATTGTCAAAAGTGGGAAGAGAGAACCAGAAACGCTTTGGTCAACGAGAGGACAGCCTACCTAATGCGCCATATGCTGGAACCAGATAAAAACAGGAGCTGCCTGCTTGGGGATCCTGACATAGCAAAGAACAGATGAGATGAGATATGACCGTTTCCACTGGTTGAGGAAAGTAATAAATCCATACTCCTTGCCAGCATCATACAATGAAAACAATTGCTGCTGGCAACGGATTTGGAGATGGGCATGATTCTGCTGCTTAGATACAGAAAGGTATTTCAGCTTCGTGGGGCTCAGCTCTCCAGGGGCCTTTGTAAAGGGAGATGGGGACAAACAGCCCCACTACAGAGGGATTGAGAGCCAGTTTAGCTGGTGTGAATCACTCTCCGACCCTTCACTATGGAGATGAGTCTGGATAGAGCCTCCTTGTTAGGATAAAGATAACCTCTGTCAATACCCTCTTTGTCTTAGAAAAAAAAATCCACTGTGCCTGAATCCATATCTGTTGTGTATGGAAGATGGAGCTATTCAAACACATTTAACCTGCTATTATATCATCTTCAGAGAACCGAGTCCACAGAGGCATAACAGCCTGCCTCTCAAGTTTGCTTCTGTAGTCTGACCTTCAGCCCAAGTGATAGAAATGTGTGCTGTGGTGTGCCAATCCCCCCTCCTCAGGGTATTTTTTTCTCTTTTGGGGAAAGAGGAAATTTTATGCAATACACTGTGAGCAGTCACTTGTATTTTTCTAACTGTCAAGCACTCTGAAGTAAAAGGACAGAATTAATGGTGTTTGTGCAATGCTGCTTCCCTCCCTTGTGAGCCTGCATTATGACACAGCCTTCAGTTACATGATTACACAGGATTTTTTCCACAGGCCACTGCTGAGTGAATGGCAGCTTGAGCTTGTTGAATATTTCTCTTTGTGCTCAACTCTTACCATGTGTTCCCTTCAGCTGGTTCCTGCACATCCTCTGCTCTCAGCTGTGAGCCGCTGTCACCTCCTCCTCAGCTTCCCATAGTGTATGCGGGAGGCTCCCACTGCAGGCAGCACAGACAGAGAGGTGTGTGAGAAAAGTAGTGAGGTGTGTCATAAATCTTTCAGTATGTTTGGTATGTTGTATCATCAATATCACCACATAGATGTTTGTGAGCAGAGGTCTGGTGACAGTTACATATGTTTTTTGCAACAACTTCATTGTAAAATGTACTCTATATTTAGATGTTAACTGAAAATGTTATTTAAAGTCTTGAGTATGTCATTAGAACTTGGGATATGATTAACTCGGACAGCTACTTCTCTGGCCTTTTATTGCCCACCCATGGGAAACACTGTATATGTTAGTCCTGTGTAAAATCAATGATTGACTCTGTTACTTGCCTTTATTTAGGAGAAATGGCTTTCTGTGGTTCCTAATGAGAAGGCAGTGCAGACAGCCATCTGACATCACCCTCTATTAGCTCACCCCACCACCTGTAATGTCAGTACAGTCCTAGATCTGTTTTAATTCCCAATGTCCAAGCAAGAATGCAGATTAGCCATTTCAGATTCTAGCATCAATGATAAGTTTGACAGCATGAAATTATGACCTTTCTGAAGTACCAAATGGGATGTTTATGGATTGATTTTCTGTTGTTGCTGTTGTGTTGTCATTTGTTTGTTTTAATTAAAATTATACTCCCTTCACCCAACCCAACAGCCAAAAAGAAAGATAAAGTAACAGTCCTATCGCTTGCAACCCCCATAGATGATGTCTGTTGCTCCTGTCTATCCAAACTCCTGTCTCTCATGGAGGTGTTAACAAAGACTCCTATTTCTGTACTTCAGCGTATATCCTGTCAGCCCTGCTTCTTTCTTCAAAGCCTTGAAAACAGGAGTTTTGCAAACCCTGTTACAATGTGGATATAAGCTACATGGAGAACATGCACTGTGTTCATTTGCAGTTACTGTATGTGTCACTTGGCAAGCCAGTTGCCCATTTATCCTGCAACAATCCCTGCTCTTGATGTCAGTTGCATCACTAACCTTGCTGGCTTTGACTATTTTTTTCTTTCAAATGCTCTAAAACCTGCACTCTCACAGTTTGTTTATCAGTAAGGCAGGAGTTTCTCTTAGTTTTAGAAAAGTTTTAACTGAGCGTTGGCAAGCAATTCAGAAGGGAATGGAGGACAGCTAAGGTCATTTGCCTGCAGCCAGGTGGCAGGGAGATGCATTCTGCCTGTAGTTCCCTGAGGATGTGCCCCCAGAACTCACCGGCTTTCAGCACAGCTCTGCCTTCATAGCAGTTCCAGGATAATTTCAACAGGGCATCTCCTGCAACCATAAAGAAGAATAGAGCAGGCAGGGAGAATTTTCACACCTGCAGTTTTTCTCTCGCATTATTTTCCAGTTCTAATGCCAAAAAGAAAAGTAAATGGGCAATTCTGTGATGATTTGTAGAGTTGGATGTTGCACCTCTGTAGTCACAGCCCTGGGGTTATTTCTAGGGTACCAAAGGCAGAGCAGTGTCAGCACTTCCTGTCTGGAATACCTGTAGTAAGGCAGAAATGAATGTCTCGTATATATTGGCACTAAGTAGGAGCTTCAGTACTCAGGTGAATTGGCAGCTTTCCCTCATGGTATGCTGAAAGGGACAGAAGGGAGCATCTTCAGAAACTCCTTCAGCAGGAAGTACTGGCACTCTCTGGGAATAAAATACAGAGGGAAGAAATGGAGAAGAGGTATCTGACTTAGAGGGCATAGTAGAGAATCTCTCTGCCTTGGAGGAGGACTCCAAGCCAGCTGGTTTTCTCACCCTTTGACCAGAAAGAAACACAGTTTACAACATAATGGTGTGTGGAATGAGTTCTGCCTGCAATGAATCATGGTGTGTTTCTGCTTTGTGTGGACCGAAGTATCTCATATTCCAGATATCCTAGTTCACATTGGGATATGTACTAGCAGCTAACACAGCTTCTTCAGGTATTGCATCTGTCCAAAGCCTGTTTGGAGTATGTTGACTTTGCACATGTCTGGATAGAGTGGAGGAAACTGTGGGGCTTGCAAGCTGAGAATGGTGTCCTGCAGACCTACTGGTGTCTTTTCTACGTGTCCAGCATTCTGAGAGGGTGATGAGATGTGTTAACTGAGTTTAGGTGGGTTTCTCTACATGGACTCATAGTGACTCTTGAGACCTGATGGGTTTGAGTGACAGCTTGACTGACAGGTTAGAGACTGGAAGTGGTGGAGGAGAGGTAGCAAGTCAGTGCCTCGGCAGAGATTATGCATAGCTTCTGGCAGGGAACCCAGGAATAGCAGCATCTCCTGTCGACACAGCACAGGCTGCAATCCCAGGGCATATAAAGCAGGGAGAATGCTGCCCACGGCAGGACCCATAGAAGATGCATGCAAAGCTTGGCTTTGCTCTCCCACTTCCAGAGATGCCTGGCTGTGCTTGGTGGGGGATGGAGGTGCAGAGGAAAGAAAGCCTTAAAAGGATCCTGAAATGATGGCAGGCGAGTCCCCTCCTGTCTCCTTCAGCAGTGTGAGCCTCTGCTGCTTTGGGAGGGAATTTCTTTTGTGAGTCTCATATTCAGTAACCACAGAGATCTTAAAGATGTGCTTATACCTTTCTAAAAAAAAAGAAATATGGTATTAAAAATATTTCTTATAGAATCTGTTTTCAGTTTTCAAAAGCAATAGGTTAAAAACAGACACCAGAAACATTTTCCCATCAGAAACATGAGTTAAATGCTTATTTCTCTGTGTAGAAAATACTAACTGGTTGAAAACAGTTGTTGCTTTATTTAGAGTTCTTGTGTTGGTAATTTCAGGCTTTTTTCTTTTTACCATAAAGCTTGAATTTAACTTTCAAAAAATGGAAAAATTAAAATGAGTTTGATTTTCTTCCTGAAAATTCATTAAGGCTGAAACCTTGCATCACTCTAGCCAACAAATTCATATCATGTACAGCAACTTTTCGACAGATGGGAAAAATATTGTGACTCATCAGTAAAATAACAGGGGATTTTTTTCTTTAGATATTAAATGTCCTCTTTAAATGCAACTAATAATTTAGGGTCACCTGAACCCTATAACAGGGTTAATCACGAAACCTGTTTTTCAGGAGTAACCTTACAAAAAATGTTACTTATAAAATAATCTTATACAGTTGGATCATGGTGATTAATGAAAACGTTCTTCTGCCTCCAGAAGAAAAGCATTTGCAGGCTGAGACAAAGCAAAAAAGTACTTCAGAGGAAAGTATTTCTTCCAGAGTTTGGGGATCCGGTGTTCTCCCTTTCAAATGCTCAGTCTAGTGCTGTGTTTATTTACGTCATGATTGTGGCATGTGCTGTGTTGTTAATCAGAATTAGGAAATACTCCTTTGTTTGGTGGTGATTTTTCCTTTTTAATTGCCTGTAAAATTAATATATTAAAGCAAAACAAACCCAACCCATATTCCTTTGATACATTTGGGAAAAAAAAAAAAAAAAAAAAACACTGTGTGACTCCCAAGGGTGCTGCCTTTCCCTCTGTATTTTACTTGTGCTGTGCTTGAGTTGCTGTGGTTTAAACTCAGAAGTGGCCAACTGTTCTTCAGAGCTGGTGATTGTGGCTTGGAGATCTCTTTTCACACCAAGGGGGAGGAGAGGCGGGGACAATATGATCAAGCTATTTCTGCAAACCCCACAGGTAGTGAGCATATGGCAGGCTGAGATGTGAATTTTCACATGGAGATACCTGAGAAGTCTGTGGAGGGCTGCCTGGTCTCTACCCCAGAGTGTCTCAGTTCTGGGGAGGTGTTGTCAAGATACCAACGATAGGAGGAAAATGAAAGGGCTTTGGGTTATTTTCCCTCCCTAATTAAATGTGCTCATTTCCAAAACAAAACCTAAAATTGCAGATAAAAGAAACAGTTTAGCTGCAACAAGTCTGAGTTTGTGCTGCCAGCTGGGCTTTTGCTCAAAAAAGGAGGATGAAGTCGGGACTGTGAGAGCAGCTGCATGTCCTTGCACAAACAGGGTTTCTAGATTGAGGTTGAAGCCTCTCTGTTGCTCTCATCTCATCTTCCCCTAGTGCTCCCTGTCTGCTCTCTTGCTTGCTCTCCGTACCCTTTTCAAGACTTCTGGACCTGAACAGCAGCAGCAAAGAGAAGGGTTGCACAGGTAATGAATGCTTTTCCATTCTGTCTCAGGCTGCAGCCAACCAGGATAAAATGCAGACAGAGGGGAATTTGCCTCGTCACAGTGCACACCCTGTGACTGCACAGCTTTAGAGTAAAAGGAGAGGAGCAAATCCACCCAAGGAAACAGGCCCAGTGAAATCTCAACTACAGATCTTAAAAACAAGGTTGAGAAAATGGTTATAAGAGGTGTCTGAGCTTTTTTTGTTTAGTAGCTGTTGTTTTAAATATAATGTCTGTGGAAGGATGAAATATAAGCTGGCCCAATTGTGTAATTAGTCCAAATCCATTAGAAGCATGATAGGAAGGAGAAAAGAGCCATTAATGACTGAGCCAATGACTCTGTTCTGCAGAGAAGGACTACAGCAGCCAAGTGTCTTATATACCAGCTCAGAAGCAAAGTCATGTGCATCTCAGGGGTGTGTGTTTCCATGGAAATTTTTTATTTCTGGGGAGACTGAAAAATCTTTGTAAGAAACAGAAAAAGTCACTTGAAAAATAGGATTTGAGGATAATATCAATACCCAAATGCCAGACAGAGCCTGCTTTGTTGTGGGAGCCGAGCTACATCTCTCTGCATATCTGAAGAGTTTAATTGGAGAAAAGTAAAACCAGACAGAAGAGAAACATGCTGAGCTACCCCTCCACTGCCTGCCTAACTCATGAAACAGCTCTTTGTAGTTGGTTCGTGTGCCTTGAGCTTGGCTGAGGGAAAAGAGTTTTCCCATGTTAATATTTTGATTTTCAACTATGTAATGGCTTAGAAAGAAACACTGGTAGTTTTCCAAGCCTCTGCCTCATAGACCTGACTTCAGCAGTGAGGTGTGTGTGCTGTTGAAAAACATCTGTGCTGCACACTTCTCACTACTTTCTGAAGCTTTTCTGATGTACTTTTTCAATGACTGTTGGATTTTATGTGCACGTTGGGTTCAATGCTCTTATCCCTGGAGCAGTGTAAAATCCATGATGTCTTGTAAACAACTTCAGTGCCAGCCTCTCTTCTGTAGATGAAAAACTGTTACAAGACCCAGACACAGTAGATGTTCCACCTGTGCAACTGCAGATCAGCATTTTAATTAACATGTTAAAAAGCCTTGACTGGGGTGGCAGAGCGGGAAGGAACGGGAAAGGTGTGCTGAGTGGTTTTAGAAGCTGGTCTTCAGTAAGCAATAAACATCTTGGCACTTTGAGGCAAATGTATTCCTTGTGGTTTGGATGTGCTGAGCTGTAAGAACTGCATCAGAGTTCAGCTCACCTGCTGTGCTCAGGGAGCATGTGTAATGCTCTGTAGGCACATTGAGCAATAGGAATAGTTTTTATGCTAAGCAACCTTTAATGTTATTAATAAATACAATCCATCGTTGGGTTAGTAAGCAGCAAGGGGCTGAATTATTAAAGAACTTAATTGGGTTTGATGCTGATTAGTTTCATTAAGGGAATGTAATAGTTCTACTGAAGAAAGAGGTGTGATATAGTAAGTAAGTGCATCTCCTGCATTGCACAGAGTTCCAGTAAAATGTCAGTGGTGTGTCTGTGGAGGTCCCTGATGCCAGTTAGAGGAAGGTGCATCCCCTGGGGTGGGAGACTGGTAGGGTATGTGCAGGACCACCCTACCAAATGTGTTAAGTAATCTGTGTGTGCTGTCTGGTGAAGACACCTAGCAGCAGATGATGCAGTTTCCAGCGCCTGTTCTGCCTTCTCCCAGACACCCCTGTGCACCCCTGGGAGTGGGAGGGACTGTTTGATGAAGATGGTTGCATTCAAACCAGTGAGATTTGCTGCAGAGGGCAGAAAATATTGGTCAAAGAGATGATGAATGAGATGTTTAGATCCTAGCAAAAGGTCAATGTTCAAAGTGCAGTAGTAGATCTTTAATATATGTTACTGGGCAAAATTTTTAACATTAAGTAGGTTTCGAAAAAGACCTGTGAACCATTTGTGTTTTGCATCCAGTCTAAACAAGACATGGAACCTCAGCAGGTCTTCACTGCTGAAGCTGATTTCAGACAAAATTGCCAGCTGGCCCAGAGGGCATTTTTCATTCTTGACTTAAAATATCATGAAGTTTTCAACAGGATTTAAAATTATTCTAATGGAAAAAAATTATTTATGTTCTTGCATTTGTAAAGGTGCAAAGTCTCTGGGCTTCTTCATGGGCAGTGATGAATCCACTGCTAGTACTTGAGCTAGTGGAGATAGAGAGCTTTCACCTCTTCTATTCAGCATGGTGCTGCTGGACTGGTAGCACAATGGCAACACTGTCATTTTTCAGGCACTTGAACTCATGGTACTTTAGACACTTGAGCCTTGTCTTTAACACACAGTGGCATGTGAAGCTTGCCTAACAGGCATGACTCGAGCTGTCTCTACCCCAATATTGCACTTCAAAGAGAAGCCTTACACACAGTCATTTCCCATAATCTTCTCACTGCTGCAAGGCAATGTATGTCAAGAGATTTCCTTGCATTAATCCAGAGAGAATTCTTAATAATTAAGACAACCAAGGCAAGTCAAAATAAATTTAATGGCTGATATTTAATATTCTTGATAGAGTCCTTATGAGTCAGGAAGAAATGTTAGAAGAAATTCAGCTAAGCATATGTCAGTAGTAAATAATAAAAGCCTGGACTGCACCCAAGTCAGGTCTGAAAGTGATTAATACAAGCAACTGGCTGTAAGTCTTCCCTGAAGTCTGATGGTTTCAAGCCTCTGCTAATACCAGTGTAGGATGCACAGTGACACATTTCAAAGGTTAAGTTCAACTTCGGAGGAAGCTGATGCAAAGTCAGGACTTGTTAGCATATCTTGACAGCCCGGACACTACTTATCATTAAGTATTTTCTGATGATCAGTATTCAGTGCTTGCTCTGAGTGAAGGCCAACCCCAGTAGAGAAGAATGTGCTTTAAGTGCTAGAAACAAGCAGGGAGTCGTTAAAACAGTGTAGTTTATCAAGTGTTTGTTGCAGAGGGGACAATGCAGAACTTGAGGGAGTTCAAAGTTAGTGCCTCAAGTAAGGGATGCTATGTGGCAGAATCACATTTCCCTTTGCAGTCTCCTGTTTGTGAGTCTCACTGCTGGTTTGGTGCTCTGACTTCACGTTCTGGGTATTTCCATGTTCTGGAAAAGTTTTGTTAACTATTTTAGGATGTTTATTAAATGTGGATACTCGAGGGACTTATCATGGCTTTTTGTGATTAAGGGTTGTGGTCACACAGTGCTTCCCAGAAATCACTTGCAGCATCCTGAAGTCCTGAGGCTAGGTAAAGGCTGTTAAACCACAGCTCTCGAGCCAACAGGCTGCCCAGAGCCACACTCCCTTTGCTCTCCCCTCTGTACTGTGCTCTCCTAGCAGTACAGTCCAGGTTGCAGAACTAGCAGAAATTATGCCTTTGTGCTTGGTGTGTGAATGCTGATGAATTTTCAGGCTTCAGTTTGGTGGATTTGTGTTGGATTGTGCCAAAGTTGGTTCTGCTTGTGGCTTGTGCCTCTGCCCAGTGAGCACATAGCCTGCGTGAACACACAGATAAAGAGGGTGAACATCCAGCTAGGATGCAAACAGTCCCTGAAGAAATTAAATTAGGAGCTCAGGGTCATACTCAGATTTTCTATACAGTGAGAAATGGCTCTAGATCTTGGTGTTATGTACCAGCCATGTCTCAGAAGGCTACCTGATCTGGGCTTTCCACCAACAAAGCCCATCCCATATTCACCTCTACAGTCACTGCTTGAACCAGAGGATCAGCCTTCCCAGATCCACCTTGAATCTTTACATAGTTGTTCTAGCTAATAATATTTGTGTCTCTTTTTCAGTTCTTTATTTTAAAAGATAATTAGTGTAGCCCATCTGAGTGATAGCTGCTGAAGCAATTTAGCTGGTTTGTACTGCTTTTAAAAAAATATTTCCTCCCCTCAGATACCCACTGTAAGGGTCCCCAGTGCTTTGCCTCAAGGTTTTATCTGTAAATTTACTTTCACTTAATTATTGTCATAACTGCTTCAGTGGATGAAGAGAATGCACCTGCGAGGCACCTACATCAGCACCGGCTAGCTTTGATGGGATACACCCACGGGTGCTGAGGGAAATGGCGGTTGAGGTTGCTAAACTGCTCTCCATCATATTCCAAAAGTCATGGCAATCCAGGGAAGTCCCCACTGATTGGAAAATGGGAAACATAACTCTCATTTTCAAGAAGGGAAAGAGGGATGACCCAGGGAACTATAGGCCAGTCAGTTCCACCTCTGTGCCTGGTAAGATCATGAAGCAGATCCTCCTGGAGGCACTGCTGAGGCAGAAGAATAATGAAGAGGTGATTGGGCAAAATCAGCATGGCTTCACTAAGGACAAATCCTGCCTGACAAACCTGGTGGCCTTCTGTGACAGGGTCACAACATTAGTAGATAAAGGCCAAGCAACTGACGTCATTTACCTGGACCTGAGCAAAGCCTTCAGTGATGTCCCACACCACACGCTGGTCTCCAAGCTGGTGCAGGATGGGCTTGATGGATGGACCATTCAGTGAATAAAGAACTGGCTTGACAACCACACCCAAAAAGTGGCTGTCAATGGGTCCATGTTCAAGTGGAGGCCAGAGACAAGTGGAGTCCCTCAGGATCAGAACTGGGACCAGTCTTGTTTGACATCTTTGTTGGTGGCATGGACAGTAGCATTGAGTGCACCCTCAGCAAGTTTGCTGATGACTCTAAGCTGTGTGGTGCAGCAGACACACTGGAGGGAAGGGAGGCCATCCAGAGGGATCTTGACAGGCTGGAGAGGTGGGCCCATGACAAGCTCATGAGGTTCAACAAGACTAAGTGCAAGGAGTGCATGTGGTTTGGGGCAATCCCAGGCACTGATATAGGCTGGGCAGCAACTGGCTTGAGAGCAGCCCTGAAGAAAAGGACCTGGGGGTGCTGGTGGAAGCTTAGCATGAGCCACCAGTGTGCACTTGCAGCCCAGAAAGCCAATCACATCCTGGACTGCATCAAGAGAAGCATAGCCAGCAGGCTGAGAGAAGTGATTCTCCTTCTCTACTCCGCTCTGCTGAGACCCCACCTGGAGTACTGCATCCAATTCCAGAGCTCCTATTACAGGAAGGATCTGGAGGTGCTGGAGTGTGTCCAGAGAAGGACCATGAGAATGATTAGAAGGCTGGAGCACCTCTCCTACAAGGACAGACTGAGGGAGTGGGGGCTATTCAGTCTGGAGAAGAGAAGGTTCCAAGGAGACCAAATTGTGGCTTTCCAGTATCTTAAGAGGACCTACAAGAAAGCTGGTGAGGGACTTTTTAGGGTGTCAGGTAATGATAGGACTAGGGGGAATGGAAAACAAATAGAAATGGGTAGATTCAGATTGGATGTTAGGAAGAAGTTCTTCACCATGAAGGTGGTGAGACACTGGAACAGGTTGTCCAGGGAGGTGGTGGAGGCCCAATTCCTGGAGGTTTTTAAGGCCAGGCTGGATGTGGCTATGGGCAACCTGATCTAGTGTGAGGTGTCCCTGCCCATGGCAGGGCGGTTGGAACTAAATGATCCTTGAGGTCCCTTCCAACCCTAACGATTCTATGATTCGGATTTTAATAACTCAGTTGATACTTCTTAATACAAACTTGTGTTTAAAATCCAAAAGTCCCTGCTGGTTTAAATAGGGCCATGGCCACGTGGATTGGCAGCTGACTGAAACATCTTGCATAAAGCCTATGCATGGACATGGGGAAGCCTTCTGGTGGAGAGCTGCCAGAATCAATTGCAGGACTTGAATCAAGTTCATTGCTGATTGGGAAGATGTGTTAAAAAGAACGTTAATGAAATTTGCAGCTGATACTAAATTGGAAGGCATTGGAACACCAATGAAGAGAGAGAGATGTAGAAGGCATCGATGACCATTAGAAAAATGAGTGGAATATCTGCTAAGAATTGATTTGTTTAAGGAAAGACAAGAGCAAGTTATTATTTCTGAAGGAAAACTAGCACATGTAACACTGAAAAGGGAAGAGAAAGCTTGGCGGCAGAAATGCTGCCACTGGATGTCTCCCTGCAGATCAAATACTCTTATTTCTGTGGATTTCGGCCATCAAAACGCCACTGTAATTCTTGGGGCTGTGTCTGAAAACTCTGTTCTGAGTAGGGCCTTAACTCCTTTTAAACAGTAGCTAGGCCTGTCCCAGTGCCAGGAGCACACCAAGAGCAGGTGCTTGTTTTGTTCCTCTCTGTTTGGCATCTTTGCCAAGATTCCCATCTGTTGAAAGGCAGTGACACCCAAATTGGTTGCAAATTGTGGGGGCTTTAAGGCAAGGCTGTATATGAAGTTTGTGACTCTCACACTGTCAAAAAGCAACATGAATTGAATAGTTGATTGCAAAGAGTGCGATCAGTTATTGATGTCTCTTTGGTTAGGAAGTTATGTTTTAATCAATACTTCTTTCCTGCAGCTCTGCAGAAATTATCAAGCCTCGCTCTGTACCTAGGCTAAATTCAGATTTAGTTCTGCTAGTTCTCTGCTCATACAGAATGGAGTAGCATGGAGCTAAGGCTGCAGACTTGCAGCATACATTCACAGTATCACAGTATTGCTAAGGTTGGAAGAGACCTCGAAGATCATCAAGTCCAACCTGTCACCACAGACCCCATGACTAGACCATGGCACCAAGTGCCACGTCCAATCCCCTCTTGAACACCTCCAGGGATGGTGACTCCACCACCTCCCTGGGCAGCCCATTCCAATGGCGAATCACTCTCTTGGTGAAGAACTTTCTCCTCACCTCCAGCCTAAACTTCCCCTGGCGCAGCTTGAGACTGTGTCCCCTTGTTCTGGTGCTGGTTGCTAGGGAGAAGAGGCCAACCCCTTCCTGGCTACAGCCACCCTTCAGGTAGTTGTAGAGAGCAATGAGGTCACCCCTGAGCCTCCTCTTCTCTAGGCTAAACAGCCCCAGCTCCCTCAGCTTATCCTCATAGGGCTTGTGCTCAAGGCCTCTCACCAGCCTTGTTGCCCTTAATTCTCCCCTAATCAATGCTTTGTGTCACAAGTGACAAGTGTTACAGACAGAGTGGGCCTGGGATTTTTTCACTGAAAACCATAAAGTGTATTGGTTTTATTTTGTATCTTTGCTTCTCTCTATCTTCAAGACAAACTTACTTCTGCTTCACCTGGAATCAATGTCAGAGCAAGTAATCTTTCTTGCTATCAAGAATCAGTGCATGGTAACTATGCTTATTAAAACACTGCTAGACATGGAGCGAACTCTGCTTTAGAATTCTTTTTGTTTTGTCAGTCCATCTTTCCTGGTCTTTCAAGACATAAAGTCAACCAAGAACCTGTGTTATCTTTAGTGACTTCCAGATATTGTAAGGCAGTGCTCATGTTCTGCAAACTCACACAAAAATCACAGGTGGGGGAGAAGTCATAGAATCATAGAATGGTTTGGATTGGAAAGGACTTAAAAAATCATCTAGTCCAACCCCCTGCAGTGAGCAGTGACATCCTCCACTAGATCAGGTTGCTTGGAGCCTTGTGGAGCCTGACCTTGAAATGAAATCTGTATTTGCAAAACGGTTGGATTGTCCGCTCTGATGTGATTTTGATCTCCCTCTGCTTCCTTCATGTTCTGCACATGGAACTTGAGCTTGTTTACTGAAGCTTGAGTAGTTCAGTGACTGATTGTGTTCTCCTTAATTTTCTAAGAATGGAAAAACCACAACAAATGTTTTATTTCTGGCTTCATCAAGATACTTATTGGCTGGAAACGTTCCTACATAACTTGATGACAGTACTGCTCCCGAGGTCCATGCAGTCACCTCTCAATCTTTCTGATGTAAGAGTAACTACAGATGTACATAATGCTAAGGTAATACAGAAGTCTGTCTCTGGCTGGTTGAAAACTCTTATCTTGATCAGCATCAGCTATGGTGTAAGTTTCAATATGAGTTGAAAACTTTTAAGCACCAACACCTCATGAGGAATTCAGTGGAAACACAAATAAATGTTTGAATTCAGGCATGTCCTGTTTCTTGTGCTTTATGGTATACTTATGGGCAGACGGTGGAATCTCTGTGCTTGTAGCGATATTAAGTAACCAGTAGAAATACAAGCATTATCAAAAGAGGAGCTGGATGTCTATGCCCTGGGAGCAGGCAAGTTGTTTTTCTGATGTCAGTGGAGGTGGTATTTTAAGTTTCCCTCACTGGCTGCTGGTAATTAAACTTCTAATCAACCACAATGTTCCTGGAAGATTTTAATTACATTTGCTTTTTCAAGGCTGTTTTGATATCAAGTGAACTTTTTAAAAGCCACAATCATCGTCCACAGAACTAAAAAGGAATTGAAATTCTGCCATGCAATTTTGAGCTGACATTTTGGTAATTACAGAGAAGTTGTTACATAAAAATAATGCTCATGCTGAGTGCCAGAGCCTGAGGCTGTCCCTGTGCAATGCCCTCACATTAGACCTCTGGAGCTGGACTCAGCTTTGTAGAGCCTTGCTGCAGAGATGCCCACAGCCAGAAAGGAGAGGAGGGTTTGGGGAAAAAGGGCTGGGGGGCAGAAATGTCTTCAGCGGAGCCACAACTGCTGTCTGCAGCCAGGTTGTGGGTAAGCATGGCAGTGCTGCCTCTCCCATGGCTGTGCTTCTGAATTCAGCACAATAAAAAGTTTGGCTGTCTCTCATGGAAATAACTGCATAAGGACAGGGAAACTTAAGTGGAGAAATGGGGTGAATAGTGAGAGTTTTTGGTACTCAGCTACCGTGTTAAATACAGATGGTGTAGCTGATGGCATTGTGATTCTGATATGTTTTGCTGTCTTTACCTCATTGTCCTCTGAAGATGCAGAACATAGGTTAAAAGTAAACTGATGTTCTGAGTCTGAAGTACTCCACCTTAGTAGTTTTTAAGAAACACTCACACAGGACTGATCTTGAAGCAGAATCCACAGTTCTGATACAGGTGGCTCCCCAAGATGTTGTCTTGAACCATTGAGCTTTTCTACATCCATTCCTATGTAATAAGCCAAAAAAATTCTTAGCTGCCTAAATGCTGATGCTGTAAAGATAAAAGGATAGCAAAGTGGCTACCTGAGGTTTTGGGTGGTAAGCAGCAGTGGTTTTTATTTTGTGACAAATTATCACACAGATAAAGGTGGGGTTAGTTTCAGTAAACATGACAGGCTTTTTTATTGTCATTTGTGAACAGAAGAAAGCAAAGTCATGTCTGTTATTTTACTTGTTCATGCTTTCAAGTTTGGACTGGGTAAGTGATCTAAGTAGCATCCAATATAAAACTACTATATTGAAAGTCAAGGTGGAGAAAAAGCAAGGAGCAACTTGAAAAACACATAAACAAAGTTAACAGCCCTATGCAGCAGCAATCTTTCTATATCTCATGTACTGATCCCAGCATTCCTGGACCTGGAATGATCTCTACCCCATAATCAACAAATCCAGATATTTTGCAATTAAATCAGCAATAAGCTCTTACACTACAGAAAAGATAAGTGATATTGGTCTGTTTTTTGCTCAATAGCTCATTGGCAAAGTGATAAATTCAGGCTGTGACACTTAATTAGGCTGCAGGAAAATTATATTAATGACAAAAAAATTAAAGGGAAGCATTAATTGCAAGGAATATTTGTAGTACATTTGAAGTTGCGTATTCTTGACCTCAAAATAGCAATGAAGCTCTGATACTACATCTAGCTGAAGTCTTTCTACCTCCCAAGGGGAACAATTAGAAAACATAACAACCAAAACAGCTCCCTGAATTCTTTGGCGTCACCATCATTAAACAGAAAGTGCAAGTGAATATTTGATTATGTATGATATTGGAGGGAGAATATGGCCTGTTCTAGCATTGCTGTTGCTCAGGATTCTGTTCGCAGGAAGGTGAAATGTCTCTGCCTGCTGATGCTTCAAACAATCTCCCAAAACAATTTCAGAAAGGTTTGAATGATGGAGGTATCAGAAAAGAAGGATCAGAAGATCAAAGGACAACACTGAGCACAATGCAGGAGAAGACTGCAAAGCAAAGGTGAAAGTAAAAAGACGACTGCAGAAAAAGTTAAACTCAAATTTTTTGAGGCACAAAAGGAACAAGAGGTCACTGAAAAATTCAGCAGGGCTTTGAGCAATTTATTGAGAAAAGCAACAGATATTTCTCAGAGTGATTTGATGAATTTTCAGCCCAGTGCTCCCCTGGCCAGGTGGAGGTCAGGCACCAGAAGGACAGAAACTTGCCCTAAAGGGAGGAAATCATGCCCACCTAGGGTTAAACAAAATGTGATGGCCCTGTGATGCCTCTTGACAATCCAGGAAGGCAGCTTTCATGAAGTAATTGCCTAATGAACTTCAAATGGGCCAAGAATTACATAATTTAAAAAAAAAGAAAGAGTTTATAATCCTTCTTTCCTGTATTTTTGGTTTTTTTTTTTTTTGTTTTCTCTGAGTGCACTCACTGTCCCTGCCTCAATTCAATATTTATTGTGCTGTTACCCTTTGTGGGCAAGTCTGATTGGAGGAGACTGCAGGTAATGCCTGGCTTTGGCCAACATGTTACATGTTTTGTCACACTTGTCCTCCCACCTGATGCCCTACAGACCAGCCCCATGATTCTCCTTCCATCTGCCTTTGGTATGTGTTGAATTCTACTTTTCTTGCAGTGTGACCCTGGACACACAGCATAACCAAGGCATAGTAAACACCAGGAATACAGAGAGTAGGTAGCCTAGACCTTGTCCTCTAGATTGATCCCAAGACAAAGTGAGTGTTAGATATCTGGATGCTGATTAGAAAAGGAAGAAAGTTTTGCTCTTGGTGCATGTGCAATGTGGAGGCATTTGTTCATGAGTAGAATTTATCTAAAATGGTTTCAAGTTTGCTGACTGTAGTGGTTTGTTCACTTGTGGGGTTTGCTTTCTAGAGCCAGACCTCTTCCTTACCCAGCTCCTGAGCTGAAGTCAGAATCTTGCAGGGACAGGGCACATGAGCTCTTTGTGTAAAACAGCTTTTCTTGGCAATAGTTAGTCTTCATCCTCACTGCCCATGAATTCCTGTAACTTTATCCAAAGGAGAGACTCCTTGCTCTTGAGCTCTTTTCAGGTGTGAAACAAGGCACAGGATATTTTTATGTATGACCTCCCTTTCCAGATTTTATTCTTGTTGGACTGGGTGTAATAATGGAACAATTTGAAATGCATGTGCTGCTGCTGATCCCTGCTACTCCTGTCTGGACCAGCCATTTTCATGTGTGAATGCTTACACAATGCTAACCCATGCCTTGCTAATATAGTTAGTATTAATTAGCATAAGCAAGTTTGCTGAACATCATAATTTAAATGCTAGGCACAGCTAGGCCCATGCTAGGAAGATATGAAAAATAATGTTAACAATCAAGAAACCAGGGAGAAATTGCTCTCGAATGGCTGTGAACCAGAATATGATTCAAAATGCTTCAGATTTATGGTACACAGATCTCTGACCAGCGTGGATGTGCAACCTGAAAGGTTTTCCTATTTGCCAAAATGAAATGAGGAATTCTTCTCATAACTCATCGTTATTTTTACCTTTTCTTCCTGTCCTAAAAAATTATTGTGTTGCAGCTTTACAACATCTTTCTCTTTAAACAGATTTGCAAAGCAGAGATGAGTGGAAAAGCCCCTTTGCACTTGACTCTTCATTCAAACACAGTTCAGCTGTAAGATCAAGCTTAGCCCTGACACAGACACTTTTCCATCAACTCAGTGATGAAAGAACCATTCTTGGGATCTATACAGCATTCAGATCCCAGGCTAGTTAAACTTTCAATTCAACACAAAGTTGCAGATAGCTGCTTCAGATACTTTGGATTAGGAACTAACTCCATGTATGTACATTATGCAGTGCTGAGGATGTGTAAACACTAAGCAGAACTGTATGTCCACTCTCTGGTCCTATGAGCATCTGGGAAAGAGCTCTGCTTCAGCCTGCAGCTGGGTAAATACATTGTATTGGGTTTGGCTTTTCTGTGTCATGTTTCTAGGACGACTATACATGTGTTTAAGTCTACCTTAAGCATTTGGCAAAGCACAATCCACATTTCAATTTGGGATCCGAGTCTTTGTCTTCATGCAGAAGGCAGCAAGGAGAAAGCTAACTAAGAGATACAGGAGATCCTTTTGTTAAGTACAAATGTGTATCTAGAGTGAGTGTTGAAGACTTGTGCTCAACTTCTGTGACACTCACCCAAATTACAACTTTTTTTGAAATTACCACTTTTAGTGTTCCCAGACTGTATCTGGTAGAGTTGGGCCAATACTGGTGCAACAGTGATCTCTCTTCTCCTTCATTTCTTCTTTTCCTTCTCTTGTAATTTTAAATAATTCCTAGTTATCACGGAACACATCTTGATTAGGTTTCCAGGCCCTTATTAGAAGGCTAGGAGAGGTCAGAGCTTCCCAATAGGTGTTTTATTGTATGCATTTATTTACTGTAGGTGAGCCTTGGATTTCCGTTCCTGGAGTGTTTGTATATCAGGAACAAAGAATTACTTTATTTGTGTATTTTTTACTGGTATATCTTACAGCAATGAGGTCAGTGACTCCACTAAGATCAGAAGCAATGAACCTTTATTCCCTTTTTCTGGTGCTGCTTGGTGAATTTGGAATCCTTTTAATCTTTTCCCGTTGAGGGGCCAGAGAATATTAGACTTTCTCATTTAGATACATTAAGGAGAGATGATGATGTGTGTTTACATTTTTAAAGGGTTTTGTAGTCTGAATGCCACAGGGAGAAGGATAACCTCATGCATAACAATTTTCTGTGTTTGCCCATTTAGGGTCTGCAGCTTTACTTGGGGCTGATGCCTGCCCGTGTCTTTCTGCCCCCATGCACATACAGATGACCTGCAGTTCATATTAAGTGGCTGTGCAGGGGGGCAGCTGATCACCAGAGGCTTTTGTAAGCCTAAAGAGTTGGAGGCACAGACAGAAGTAAGGGCCTGGACGTCCTGTCCCTGGGGTCCTGCAGAGCCTGTTGACAAGGAACAGGCATGCAGCAGCCACAGTTGTGGACTGACCTGCACCTTTTAGCTTCCTAACAGCTGGTTTATGCCAAGGCTCTTTCCACTAGATTAATGAAATCTTGATGACAGTCTTCAGAGCTCACAGAGAGGGATTGCTGAAGATTTGTTTCATATACGTTTGCTGTTAATCTTTTTGCTGTCATTCCTTTGGCAAGAATTAAATCTAAATCAAGGAATAAGTTTTCTGCAGATGCCAAATGGAGGGGACCTGGAAAAAACCAAAGTGCTGACTGGAATTTACAGATTTGTGTCTGATGAGAAGTTATTTATCAGCTTTATGAGGAAATTGCCAGTGCTGTAGTTGTCCAGCTATTTAATGTATGCTATGACAGAGGAAGAGGCATTCCCAGTTACATCCCGCCCACCTGCAGAGATGCAACAATTCCCACTGTGGATTAGCAGCAGGATTTTGCAGAGGAGGGGAAGAATAATTGCTTGCCCATTGTCCAGCCAGCAGTAAAAGGCTGTCTACCTTGCAGGAGCACTACACAGCTGGACAGCAGCTAACTGTATATGCTTTGGCAGGTATTTGGTTTATCCAAGAAGAATAGTGCCTGCTGCTGGTGTATATGCAGTCTCTATGCGTTGAAATGACTCTTCCTTAACAAATGCTACATACTACTTGCACTAATGTAGTATGGGTCAGTTTCTTAAGCTACAGGAAGGTATGCCATGGGTGCTGCTCTAGAGGCTGGCGGGAAGGCAAAAACAACTACTGTTTTCTTTGTGCAAAAAGCACCTGGTGGACAAGAGACAAATTCCATTTAAATTGGGCATTTTATTCAGCAAAATAAAAAAATTATTTAGCCCATATATATATATATATCTGCTTGGGGGGATATGCATGATTTGTGAAATCATTTGACTGACTCCTCTCCCTCTGCATGTGTGAAATCAGCCTGGTTTCCTGAAGCAGCAGTGTCCTTCCTCCAGCTGAGAGTTCAGCCTTGGTAGCACAGCAGGGACCTTACTGTCCTCTCAGCCTTTCTGTGGCAAAGAGAAATCATAGTGTACCAGCATGCCTTCTTCAGATCATGCTTTTAAAGGCGATGTGTTCCAAAATATGTTCTGAAAACACCTTTGACTGGGTGAATTAAAAATAACATAGATATTCTGACCTGAATATCTGCATTGGAATTTTGGGTCTATTTGCTTTAATTTGGATTATTGCACACACCAGTGAGCTGCCAGCATAGTTTGTCTCAGAGCTGTCTACACCCTGTCATTGGTACATTTTGAAATGGAATATTTTTAATTAGTTAATAACTCCAGAGATTATCTGGATCGGTGCATTGGACAGAATTTGGAAATAACTGTCAGGGATGATGTGATTTGGGGAGCACTTCGGCATCAGATGAAAGTTGTTATATAATTGTAATAATAATAATTCAGCCCACCAGCTAGCACTACAGAATGGCATCTATCCCTTTTATTGGAAGCATTCCTCATCTGCTGAGACCTTAATGGGAATTGTCTCACATAAATGAAGTTAAGATGGAGTTACAGATGAAAATACTCACTGGTTCTGTTGAGAGAAACACACTGCAGGGACACACCGCAAAGCACAGGGACCTGCAAATCTGTCAAGATTTTTGATTGTTTTAGTGTGGTTTTTTTGTATCCTTTCTTGGTAGTTCTGCCATTTAATAATGCAACTGAATCTAGATAGATGATAGCTGTTAAAGACACAGACGTTCCAACCCTTGTTTTCCTGGAAGAAAACCCCTTTTCCAACCTTTTTTCTTGGTCAAAGGAAGGTAGGATTTGGCTCTCACTATGATTTCAGGTTTTCACCAATCTCTCAAACATTTCTTGAAAATGTTACTGATCTTAACTACTTCTGAGTTACCTGAACTGATTTATTTATTTATTTATTTCCCTGTTACAACCACCATAGAACAAGCTTTATTTTGTCCCATGGATTCCCATGGTAAGGAGGCTTCAGTTTAAAGCTCACACTGTTACACTGCTATTTCAGCCATCCCAAAACCCACTTTCTTTGTGTTTACTTGTCTATGTAAGGTGGAGCATGAACATTCTGCTCTAATTTAGTCTTTGTTTTTATTTGGTGAATGACTTCAGAATACTAACTGTTGGCAGCAATCATTGAACAGTGTCGTATGTTGAAATTTCCACAGGGATAATGGGATTCTCATGACTGTGGTGAAGGTGCTGGCAAACACCTCCCTCTCCTGGGCCCATTGAACACTTGTTGTTCCTAAGCTTACTTTTGTCTGGGATTGCTGTAGTTATAATGAGGTTTAGCTGGATATTCAGGAGGTGGTGGAGTCACCTTCACAGGAGGTGTTCAGGAGAAGACTTGATGGGGTGCTTGGCTGTATGGTCTAGTTGTTGGGTGGGTTGGATTGTTTGATGGGTTGGACGCGATGATCTTGAAGGTCTCTTCCAACCTGGTGTATTGTATTGTATTGTATTGTATCTTAACTTCAAAGCCTGTTCCCCTCCAGGCCACAGCAGGAAGCCTGCTCCACCTTGCACACCAGTAGCACAGGTCAATGAACGTTAACAGCCAATCGAAGTTTTCCCAGGCAGTATGCTGGGCTGATTCTAATGTACCTCTGTGTGAAACTCAGATTCTTAATTCACTGCAGGCAGGTTGTACAGGCACCAGATGATGTGCATTTGTAGCACAGAAAATTCAGAAAGACCTGGCTATTTGGTGAGCAGGATGTTATGAGCTTGGGAGGTGATGGTACTTATATTACCTGAATTAAACCTGCCAAGGTAATCTCTGGTTTAGTTGTTTCATCCAGTTTCAGACAGCAAATATTTTAGTGGGGTAATCCTTTTTATTTTATCCTTTTTCCCAGCAGAATATATTGCAACATAGAACATAAACATATAATTGTGAATCTTCCTTGAGAAAGTTGTGCTTGTTTTGGAAATTATGAAATGATGCAATGAATGTTGCACATCATTTCAGTTAAAGTGTGGTGCCTTTAATAATTAGTAAACTAAAACCTCTGACTTTTCTGGAGCAGCTTTTACCAGGAGCCAACCAGGAGGGCATCATCCCTGCCTGGCATGTGTTCCTGGCACATTCAGAACAAACTAGTACCAGAGTACTTGCCCAGAAGGCCAGCAACATCCTGGCTCATATAAGCAATAGTGGGGAGGTGATTGTCTTTCTGTACCCAGCAATGATGGGTTGCACTTCACCAGTTTTGGGCCCATTGTTACAAGAAGGACATTGAGGTGCTGGAGCAGATGCAGAGAAGGGTAAAGAAGCTGGTGAAGAGTCTAGAGCATGAGTCCTCTGTAGAGCAGCTGAGGGAACTGGGGTTTCTCAGCCTCGAGAAAAGGAGGCTGAGGCGAAACCTTCTTGCTTTTTGCAACTGCCTGAAGGAAGATTGTAGAGAGGTGGGGATCGGTCTAGTCTTCCAAGGAACAAGTACAGAACAAGAAGAAATGGTCTCAACTTGTGTTAGGGGGAGTTTAGACTGGATATTAGGGAGGGGAAAAAATCTGAAAAGGGTGCTAAGCCCTGGAACAGGCTGCCTAAGGAAATGGTGAAGGTGCCATCCCTGGATGGATTTAGATGATGTGCTGAGTAAAGTGGTTTAGTGGTAGACTTAGTTTTGTGAAGTTGATGGTTGGATTCCATGTTCTTAGAAGTCTTTTCCAACCTTGATGATCCTATGATTCTATGTATAAATAGAATATTCTCTTATTTAGCATATTTTTCACCTGACGTGATTTAACCTGACACCAACTGAATTTACCTAGAGGTGTCCAATGGGTTGCTCTTGTTCTTTTTCACAGGACCCTATAGTAAGAAGTGATATGTGAAACAAAAATAGCTGGTTAACTCTCCACATTAGTTACCCAGTGGTGTGTGCATCTGTTCAATGACCTGAATTAAACATGGTTAGTCTGGCACATTTCTTTGAAGTGCACTAAAGCAAAAGGAAAGAAGAGATCCAAGATCATCTGAATGTCTTCTGCTCTCTTCTCCCTGAAACAAAGTCACTGACTGTAGGATCTTTTGGAGTCAATTTATCAATCATCCATGGAAATAGTTAATGATTAAAATTTCCTTTTTCTTTCTCGATGAGGCCTCTTTGACCATTATTACAAGACAGAAATGAAACTGGCTTTTTAGCCTGGATTGACATTTATTGTTCATGTTCCTTGTATAGTTTTGACATATTCTCTTTAATGCTTCTGGGAACAAAACCCTATTGAATTCCTGTCTGTCACTCAGCTTGCTCGGTTTGCAAGTTCAGACAGTGCTGAGTTGCTGCTGGGGGTGTGAGCCAGGGAGCAAGTACATGCCATGCTCTGGCAGAACCTGTCCCAGCTGTTGGGAGAGATGTGCTTGTCATCATGCACAATACCAGGACACATTTCCCTAGGATCGTTTCCTATGCTTGGTTGCAATATACGTCATGCTGAGCCTGCTGTCATGGCTGGGCTCTTTCTCTGTTCGGAGAGGCTGGGGTGCAACAGAAATGTTTATGTATTATGACAAAAAGGTGCCTTACTGAGATTTGGGTGAGTTGCACGTACCTAATACTTGGTGTTGGCTGCTTGATCTCCCCTTTGGTGCGTTTAGCAGCTAAATGCTTGTTTTGTGCCTATTTCCATCACTCCTGTCATTGCCATCAAGGGGACAAGAACTAAATGCCTGCCTGGTAGCCAGGGTATCATATTCCCCTTACCCAGCCTAGTCTCAGTCAGACTTTGTGGGACATGGCATCATGCTGCATCTTTGTTCCAGACCTCTCTCCTGCAAAGGGTGAAGGCTTTGGACATCTTCTGTTACTGCTGGCTGCCAAAACTCACTTAAAACCTCCCCTCATTCTGTATGTGAGAGATGCCTTTACACACAGCATTCACCACTAAATACTGATCTTTCTGGTGCGGTTGCCACGTGCAGCAGTGGCGTCTGGTTTTTCAGCCTTCTGTGTGGCCTCAAGGTTCTGGCTTATACTCCTCAGGGTTTTCTGCTTCAAACCACCTTGAAGTTTCCGGTGTATAAATTTGATGATTTTGAAAGGCCAGACTTCACTTGGCACAATCTTCAAGCATATTTCATGGGGTAATAGATGGTTTTCATTACTGTAATGTGAGTCTTTCCATCCTCAGGCATCACTGTGATGGTACCCTGAGAACATGAGGTTCTAACTCTTGATTCGTGTGTGTGCAGGCTCCTCTCAGGAATCCTTGCCTGTGCCAGGCACTCTTCTCCTTGGAGAACTCTGGCTCTGCAGACTGGTTTTAGGGCTGACCACCCTGTCCTTTCCCTCTCAAATTGATGTTATTGTGAAATTATTCCAGGGGTTTTGTTTCCTTATCAATAAATCTCACTTTTTAATAACAATTTCCTTGTCAAAGTCTTGTGTTTTGGGGAGCTGACCTGTGCACCCCTTTCCTATTCCTGCTTCCTGGCCTCTCTCTGCTCCTTCCCTTTACCAGACAAGTTCACACCATGGTTGTTTGCCACCTTACTTTTTGTTCTGGCACACCAGTAGTCAGTCTGCTGTGATCACCACCTGGCTCTTCTGCTTTCTGCCTAGCTGAGGTTTCTTGTCACCTTTACAGGGCTCAGCACTGTGTCCCACTGCCCATCTCTCAGCATTTGCTCTCTCTCACTGTCGGTGTGCCAGAATCATGTCCTCACAGCATCCCTTCTCTCCTGCCCTGAGGCATTTTTTCATGCCACCCTTTGGGCAAGTGCTCTGCCTGGGCTTTGTGTCTTTCCTTTTTTTTTTTTTTTTTTTTTTTTTTTTTTAATGGGGAAACAGTCTGCCCCTATTTACAGAAAAAAAATACTCCAACCAAAGATATAAACCAATATCTACCTCATGTTTTGTTGAAGTTGTCAGTAGAGACGTGAAGTATTCCCTTTGTGAGCTCTCAGATATCTATTTTTGAGTGTGGCACCCTTAGGGCAAATATTAAGTCTGCTCTGTGGAGTTCTGCCTACTTTTATTACTGCAACAAAGAAGAACCAGTAGACAATAAAGTAGTTTTGTTTTCAGCTCGCACTGTCTTGCCTTATATACGATGAACAAGGACTTACTCTTTTTCCTGTTCCCTTTAAGTACATAAATGTACATGCCCATGTTTACCTGTGTGCAGCTGCAGTAGTGACCTGTTCTAGTATTTTCAAGAGAAAAAGCCAGAGCAGGGCCATTTGGTCTTGATTTCAGGAGACCAATGTTTATCTGCTTGCTCTGAGCAATAGTATGCAACATGCCAACTCCACTCTCTGCTTTCCTTCTCAGAATTTTAAGCAGAGGAGCACCCCTTCTTGCTCAGCCCTCAATGCCTAGGTTTTTTATTCCCTGTTTGGTGGCAATAAGTGACCATTGCCTTTATTTTGTTAGTATTTGCATAACTATATTTGGCACAGTCTGGAAAGCAAGTGGCTTTCCAACACTTTAATATTGTCACTGCCTTATCATGAACATTTAGATGATCCTGAAGCTTTGTGCCTCATCTATTCTATCTGATTTCTCAGCATTATTATTCACTGGCTTTCTTATCATGATAAATATATTTCCATCAAAATGGAAGGGAGGACCTCTAGCTTTTAAGCTGTTACAAAGCCAGCTAGCATGAGAATTTGCTTTGGGCCTGGAGAGGTGCAGTAATGAATCTTTTAATAGCTCCTGTTCTGTTCCCTTGTCCTCATAGAGTGCAAAAGATATCTTTGAAAACTTCCCCATTTATTGTAGTGGCTCATGAGTGGAGAAAAAAGAGGATGAAATCAGTTTCTTGTCTGCTATTGCTTTTTTGAAAGAAAGCCTTGCAAAATAAAATTGGTGCTGGGGTTGGGGGAAAGTATTTGGTGACTTCTGACCTTGTGAAGACCTAGAGCAGGAAGACCTACTATGTCCTTACATTGAAGAAAATGTAAATGATGACCTACAAAGGTCCCCAAACGGTTTTTACAGGTACAGAGCAACAAAAAGCTGCCTTATCTTTATCAAGCTGGTTTCCAGTAGCAGAGCAGATTGTTCCATGGCTGCTTCAGTCTATCCCTGTAGGTCTTTGTGGTGGCTGTGTGTGTTGCTAAGTCGGTGGATTTAGCTCTCTGCTTTCCTGCTTGGATCTGGGATTATTTTAGTAAGGTAATGATACAGATTTGTAATAAACACACCTTGAATGCATTAGTGTAAATGAAACCTTAGCTCTCTAATCAAATAATTATTTTTATTTTTAATAATAGCAGATAAGGAAAGGAAAACGATGACTACTACTGCAAGAGAAATGGTGCTGTCACCCTTCTCATACTTCTTGGGGTCCTGCATGTTCGTTTTTTGGGAGCTGCACTGCAGAGTGTTCTCAGCATTCCAAGATCTCTGAATGTGGTCATAATGGTGGCAACTTCTTCCTCTTCTTCTCAGGGTCCAGATGGATCTAGTTTTATTCATTTCCTACCACGCTTTTCCACCTTGGTTCTTCCTTAGCTGGTCTGTGACTGCATGAAGTGCTGCTGCCTGAAGCATCGGCACCCAGCTGACCTGAAGGACAAGTTCTTTAGTGGTGCTGGGTGGAATGTCTGATGCTCCCACACAGCAGGCTAGATGTGCTCCCCATAACTTCTCATCCATGCAGGCAGTGGATCCTGCAATCAGGCAGATCACAACTCAAAAAGGCTTCTAACAGGTCATTCGCAGAGCCTTGGGCTTAGGGTCAGAAGTGGTGCTTGGCAGAGGCTGTTCCGACACAGACAGCGTAAGGCTGCAACTGGTTAAAAATTTGCTAAGCAACAGAAACTCTCATTTCATTCTCTTAGAAAAGGAACATTTTCCTTTTTCATTTTGACTTTTTTTTTTTCCCTCCATATAGCCAAGTCTCAGTGTCTCATGAACTGCTTTAAAAGTCAGATAGCTGGAAGAGAGGGCATGAGCCTGTGGACAGATCTTGTGGTGTATGAGCAGCATCTGCAAAGGGGCTGTTGTATCATTGCTTGTGTATTTGATTCCTGTCTCCTGCTCCCCCCTGCCTGCCTTCCCTCATGGAGGAATCCATGCATGGAGTATCGCAGGAGCAACTGCATTCCTGATGATGAGGGGACCTAGCTCGTAGACATGGCTGGAGGTGGTTTTGTGCCAGACCACTGAGCAGTGATTGGGCTGGTGTCAGTGGGTCCCAATTAAAAATATCCGACCAAGCTACGTTTGAGTAGACCCAGCTTGAAAGCAGTCCTGGCATTTCTATGCCACTGCTCATGTGGCATCATTCCGTCTCTCTCTGTTTCTGGTGTGCTCTCAGTTGCTTGTCATAAGAACTAAGTTTACAGTCAGACTCAGAAAAGCAGTAGCTGCTCAGGTGAGCAGAAGGTCACCTCTGCCTTAAACTGAAGCACTCCTTGTTGGGTGACAGTCAAATGCTTACCTGAAACAAATATTAGTTATTGGAATATGAAAAATGAAATTCCTTTCATTTTAAGCACATAGAAGCTCTGGTAAATGCTGCCTAGATCTCATTCCTAAAATAGCCATAAGGGGAATGGAATCAGTCACCTCCAGCTCTATTTAGGCTTCTTAAAGCAGAACTTTCCAGGAGCCCCTATCTGATAGAGTGATTGACAAGGGCTTGCTATAAACAGGCAGTGTTCAGGTTTTATTTGTGTTCCTGTTATGCAGATGCTCATTGCTGTACTTGGGGAGACAAAAATAACACATCAGATGGAATTTCACCAATGCCCTAAGCTTTGAAATCTGGGTGTGCCTGAGGCATCCCCTTACTAGTCCTACAGATGGACATTGTCAGCTTTGCCTTTTAGGAGAGAATGCTGATCAACCAGAGATTCCATCCTTAGATACTGTGCTTAGGGAGAGTGGCTTCTTCTGGCAGTAGTCCACATTTCTGCATGAAAAAGCCAACCTCCCCCTCTACTTCCCTGTACAGGCTGACAAAGACACTAGAAATGCGTAATTCAGGATGGATATAATACAAGTGTGGTCTGGCTCCATTTCATGTTGGTTGTTGTCTCCAGGGGGAAGAAGACCTGATCCTACTCCAGGGAGCAGACCTGTGCCAATCCTGTAACCCCGTTCCCAGGAGATTTCCATCCCAAACCAATATCTGTTAGCTGTGATATGATCCCTAATTTAAGATACTCTATTTGTATTTATTAAAAGTAATGAACTACTTATTCTGTCCAAACCTTCTGGCTGCAACCAATAAATAATTACCTCCACTGCTACCAGGGTCTGTCTGCTTTGCTCTGATATTTCAAAGTCTCACAGATACTTATTAAAAGCAAAACCATAGAATTAGGAAGTGGAAAGAAATCAGGAAGGGGGTCAATGAAAAATATTAATCTTGTTGCTAGACAGCATTTATTACAATATGGTATATGGTGGTGGTAAAAGGGTGGAACCGGATTTAATTGTCGGTGGACAATAATGCTGGATTAGTGGTGGCCTGCAGGGACACATCTGCCCTGCTGATCTAGCTCAGGAGATCAGCCCCCAGCTGAGTTGTGCGTACAGGCTTCTCTTGGAGCAGATGCATGTCCTGAGGGACGCTTTTCAGTTGTTGCTGTGTCCCTTTGTGCCCAGCATTTGCCTGCCCACCATCTGGATGAAGGACTCGACCCTTTCCCACAGAAGCCTCTCTCCTCCTTGGCAGTAACTGCTGGGATGTTCTGGGACTGTTACCCAAGTCACTGGCTGGGTGAAATTTCTGCAGGGAAGTGGCTGGGTTTAGGCATGGTGCAGGCATCGTGAGGAATCGTACCTTCAGCCCTACAAGCAAAGGCTTGAGAGCTGTGTAAGTGCTGTGCTGAGACAGCCCCATGGCATGCAACTGAGATTTCTCACTGCACTAGAAAGTGAGCAGAGATCAGGCTCTGGAGCGCTGCAAATCACACCATGGCTGCAGTCAGGTTTGGCGCAAGACAGTATCTCATTTTGCCAAGGTTCTTTTGATCCTCTGATAGCAGCTTCACCCAGGATGCCGGTTTTGGTACTCACACAGCTAGAACTGTACACTGCAGCATCAGTCAGAGCTCAGTCTTCATCTTGTCTCTAAAAATATTCAGCTCCTCAGATAGAGGGTGGCCATCAGTGCTTGTTATGTCTTAAGAGTTATCTCCTAGGTTGAGAAATCTGGGTGATCATCTTTGGAAGAAGACAATTTCTGCCTGCTGTGGCAAATACTCATTCACTAGCGTTTATGATGCTTCTGTTCCTCTGAGGTCTTGATTTTTGGCTGTCAGAGAAAGAAGTTGCTTTTGAGCTGGTGATCTAGGATTCTGTGTTTGCCCAGGCACAGACATAGTCCCTCCTCTTGTCTCTGTTCCTCTATATCTGAGCCATACAAGCAGAACTATGTAACCATTTCTCCCCATGGTTTCATAGAGATCTGTCAATACTGCTTTCCAGCCAAGTCAAATCTTTATTCTTTCAAGTTTCAAAGAAAACTGAGTATTCACATTTGCCCTCCGCCTTCATAATACCAAGCTATTTCAAGCAAACAAGAGTGCCTCATCAGGGGTGCAATTTTATTTTCCTAAATTACTTTTTTTTTCTAGGGTGTCTCACCATATGGGCAGCCTAATCTTGCTCCCAGGCTGAGCTCTTTCTGTGCAGCTGGGATCCAGCACATGTCAGGAAGAATTCTGAATCCAGCTACTTTCTAGGTGTTTTTTTGCTGAATAAAAGGTGGTAGCAACTAACAAGCAACAGGATAAGAGGAAAGGGCCTCAAGTTGTGCCAGGGTAAGTTTAAGTTAGATATTAGGAAAAATTTCTTCCCCAAAAAGGTTGTCAAGCCCTGGCACAGGCTGCTCAGGGAAGCGATGCAGTCACCATCCCTGGAGGGACTTAAAAGACATGTAGATGTGGTGCTGAGGGTTGTGGTTCAGTGATGGACCTAACAGTGCTGGATTAATGGTTGGATTTCATGGTCTTTTCCTACTTAAATGCTTCTATGATAAGCCATGTAGTTCTTTGCAGCCATTTCCTTTGGAGCTCCTATGTTCATAACATTGTTTTTCTCAGTGCATGAGTCAACTGATGTGTGGTTTTACAAGTGGACAGGGTTCAGGAGGTGCAGCTCATTGACTTCCATTAGGGATAGCTTTGCCTAGATTTGAGGTTCCCAGTTTTGACATCTTGGAGACATCAGTCCTGGGTGCAGAGGACAGGGGAGCACAGTGTCCCCTGGCAGCCCTCACTTGTCATGGTAGGATGTTTTTCGCAGTCTAGATATCAACTGAGGAGTCCAGAAATGGCAGTTAAACCTCTTGCTACAGGGAGGCAGGAACCACCAGGTGAAGACTTGATCCAGGGATGGCCATTCAGCTGAAGAAGCACAGCTTCTGCCACAAGACCCATGGAGGATCTGTCATGGTCCAGTAAGGGTAGTGACACATCACTAAGGTGGCAAGGGAAGGCAAACTCAGCCTACCAAAGAGGAGTCCCACTATCTCTCTTTGATCCCTGCTTCCATGATAAATGACACAACAATGACATGTTCTTATCTGCTGAGTTCCCATCTTGGCAAACATGGCATGAGGCAGCCACCATTGCGTGAGGTCATATCTGCCATGGCCTCTGGTCATCCTCTAGCCTTCATTGTGTGCCCAAATACCAAGAGCTGTGCTTTTCCACATTTGCACTGCAGCCTATATCATATTTTAATGTGTAAACACAAAAAAAATTTTCATAAAATAGAAATATTTTAAATTAAAGAGCTTAAGAATCTCATACAGATTTTTAGTGCCTTGTGGAGTTCCACATTAGTCTGAAGGACCCACATCTGGATATGGGTGGCTGGAGAAGCCTGTTTATTCCAGGGATTGTGGGACCACAGGCATGGCTAGCCTGTGGGTGAAATTGTGGGGAGCCAGAAAGTGTGGAACAAGCCAAGCCAAGTTCCCCCAATGGTGACCACAGCAGCACTGTGTGCCCCAAGTCCCAGGCACTTTGCATCCACCAGCTCAGGACTTTGGTATCTGCACAGGACCTTCCTTCTGACATTCCTTGGAAAAAGTTCAATTCCTGTGCTTTGAAACAAGGCAAAAAACCCAAACAAGTTATTTTGTGTAACGCCTTTTGCAGCCAGCCACTAATGGAAGGCTCTTTGCTGGTGTGCTCTGGGGATGCAAGCATGCCCTGCATGAGGAGACGGCATTGCTGTCAGCGTGTGAGCACAGGCACAGGGCTTTTCCTGCAGGGACAGTGATACTGTGCAACTTCTAAAGCTTCTCATTCTGGGTACCCTGGCATCTGTGTTTGATGAAATCTTTGCTGCCAAGTTAGAGGGAAGCTGGAGAAACCTGTTGAGAGAAGGTACTTTGGAGGGATTAACTGCTTCAGAGAAATGCAGTATTTGCAGAGATGCTGCCTTCCTCTCAGTCAGCGTGCAAATAGCAAAATGATTCTGGTTCTGATGACCTCTGTGTATTTAACTCTCTTGTACCTGAGCTCTTGCCATTTTATCTTTTGAGAAAACAAGACGTGTAGCTGATTATTTTTTTTCTAATATGACAGAACTCAGTAAGATGTTGGGAATTGTCCTACCTCCTCCCCTGAGCACTAGAAGTTTGCAACATTTGATTTCAACAGTTTCTTGTTTCAATCTCCTTACAAAGCGTGTGCACATGCTTTGCAGAAAAACAAGTTATTAACAGCAGTCTTCCACGAGATTCTGGTGTGTGAGAACGGATGAGAAGGAAAATTTTCTATTCCCCCTGTTGCACTTACTTATTTCCCCCTGACTTCTCTGCTTAGGAAGGCTGTTAGAGAGTGCTGCTTTCTACATTTCTGTCAGACTCTTAACTAGCAGGAGCATTCAGTCTGCACAGCTGGGGCTCTGCTGCCTCCCTCAGTGTCCTTTCCCACTCAGAAGATTTTCATTCATTCCGAATTGGTAGACAGCCCAAAGCCCTGGCTTCCCCCGACACCCTCAGCATGTCTACAGGACTCCAGTTTAGCATTCATTGGGAGAGATGCGCTACTGCTCCCTCGCTAGACCTCCAGGCTGCTGGTTGGAGCCATAAGGGAGCGGGAGGAAGAATTAGCCTGTGTGTTTATGTGGCTGTGCTCCAGTAAATATTTTGATGCATCTGCTGCCAGCTCTGGTCTGAGGGAATCTACCTAGCATTTAAATTTTGATGGGGAGCTGTTTTGAATAATAACAGTGCAGCCGGCTGTGAGTCAGTGCATGTGTGTTGACTTAAAAAAACCCAACCCTCAAAGCTTAACGCTTGCTGAACGCTGAGCTGCAGTGCTTTGCTTCTTCCCTCGTCCTTTCTTCTTTTCTTTCTTCTCTTGACTTCCTCTGATTTTGTTTTGTTTGGGGGCATTCCACGGAGATTTTGCTCACTGGCTGGGGGTGGGGGGTGGGGGTGGGGTGAGAATAATAATTAAAAAAAAAAAAACCAACAAACCAACAACAAAAAAAGCCCAAACCCCCCCTCCCCCTCCCCAACCCCAAAAAAACCCCACAACCACCAAAAAAAACCCAGCCAAAAGAAATCCTCCCCAGAAACTCACAAGTAGCTTTTGCAATGGGTGCTGTAATGGGTACGTTCTCTTCTCTACAAACGAAACAAAGAAGACCATCAAAAGGTAAGACCTCCTGTTTTGCTTTTCCTGTCCCTCTTGTGGGTTTACTAGGAGAGAAATTTGTATTAGAAAGGGAGGGGGAAATGAACATGTGCCACTTGCAAGTAACCCAGCAATGTTTATCTGAGGTGTAATTTGCAAAGGAGAGTGGGATGCGAGGTGATAGAGGAAACGTGTGGGCATGAGGAAATTGCTGTGGAGGGGCTTGAGGGGGTGAAAAGCATCTGAAATACTGTAACCCTTCATACAGATGTGTACGAGGAGAATAAATTCAGTGGCTCCATATGCAGAGCACTTGCAGAAAAGACCTGTTTATTTCTAAATCTCGTCCGTTATAAACCCTTTGAGGAGGGAATAAAATGTAGATACACGGCAAACTCTTCCCAGTATCTTGTGGTTTCTTTTTGGGAAAGTATTGTTAGAGTCAGTATTGCATATTCAGTACTCCAAGAGCAGGTGTGCAGTATTGTGTGTTTTATAAAGATCATCAGGAGGGGGGAAAATCAGCATGCTTCCATAAAGAAGGAGAGGAGGAGAAGCTTATGAAAAATGAGAAAGTCAGCAGTAATCCTGGGGAGTTTAATCTTTAAATCCATAAATATTGGCTGTGAAATGCTGATTTTTCAGGAAGTCTGATTTGTGTAGTGTTTGCTGAAGCTTTGCTCAACTTCCTTCAGGGTTAATTAAAAAATTCCAGGGTGCTGCTGAGCAGAAAGTTGAAAGCACTGTCAGGGGCACATCCATACCACACAGAATAAGTATTGTTTAAGAAACAAAAAGAGAGACTCTCTAACTGGACAAGTCTTTTTGCTGCTTGGAAATACTCCCTACCAGAACCTCTGCATTTAAGAGTTTCTATTTCTAGGGGAGGTCTCTTTCTCCACTGGATCTGTTTCTTGGCTCATATATTTCTAGCAGTTTAAAAATTGTCTTGGGAAATATCAGTCAACAAGTAATCATTCAGCAGAGAAATGGGGAAGGGCTGCACAGGGGATTTGATTGTGGCAAGTTGGTGAGCAAGTGTAGAAGTTTGTGTTCCTTGTGCAAGACAGGTAGAGCAGGGCAAAATTTTACATTGGAGTGTGTGTAGGGATGTAGAGTTCACCTATTTGTGTTGTTACAACACAGCCATAACCATGCAGCCATCTGGTTGTGTCTGATATTATTTATAATGCAAGCATCACTCTAATTGTCTAAGCACTGAGTCACACCTGAAGCTTCAAGAGTCATGCTTCAGCACTGTGAAGTATATGAGAACTGAACATGGAGAGCTGAACATGGAGTGCTGGACATGGTGGCTGCTGTGACATGAAGGGGTGACTTATCTACCAGCCAGAAACCTGGAATCTGGTTCTAATTGCCATGAAATGTAGATAACTTTTGGCTGAAATGTATCTGTTCTCACCACCTTGTTGGCTCAGCTCTCTTGTGGATAGAAGAAATTGCTTTTAGTTGAAGCTCACGAGCAGTAAAAATCCAGCATCTGCTCACACATTTCAGCATTGACAGTGGGATTCAATCTTGTTCATGCCTGCTGACAGTGGTTGTTGTGATATATTTATCAAAGCTTGTGTTCCCAGACTTATCACCTCTTGGATCTGGGGTGGTATCCATGTCATCTTGCTAGTTAGTAAGGACCCAGTTGGAAAGAGCAAGTTGGAAGAAATTCCTGGGACTTTCTTGGTTATTTTCAAAGCCAGTACAAAGTTTCAGACCTTTTAGTCACTATTTACCTGATAGGAAAGAACATTACAGAACAATACTGTTGGTTTCAGCTGACTTCAGCCAGTTGAAGATGTTCCTCAAGACTGATGCCCAGAGCATCCACTGGTTCTCCTAATAGGAATGGCAGAATGTTTGCCACAAGTGCTTCTGGGCTGCTTGGTGTTCACTTCAGCTTCTCATCAATAAACCATTCAAAAGTCTGAAATCGTTCTTTGTGAGCTAAACAGTAGAAATCAGTGAGTGCTACATGGTGGATTCCTTGTTCTCCTGTTCCCTCAGCATCTCCTTCAGCTTCTGACCATCCTGCTAGCTTCTGCTGGCCCATGCCCTAGTGTATCCATGTATGGTGGAGCTCAAAACGGTGACAATGTTCTGGTGTGCTCACACAAGTGTTGAGCAGAGGAGAATGATTGCTCCTGGTTGCATGGTGGTTGTGGCAGCCTGCTGTGGGGATGGCTTTCTCTGCCAAAGGGCAGCTTGCTAATGATGCCGGGGTGTAACTGCTCCATTTGATATCACCAAGTCTGTCTTCTGTTGGGCAAAGGGCTCATCACTTATTATTCAATTATAATCTACTATTTTTTTAATCAGATTTTTCTGTGTGTTTATCTGAATATTTCAGGACTTATGCAGGGGTTAAATACTGCTGCTATGAGAAGATCTCAAAGACAGAGTTCCAACAGAGCTAGATCCATATGTCTGCAATACACCTTGGCCAATATGCTAATCCAAGCAGTCTGAAGACAACTTCTGTAGCCTTTAGCTAAGCAGCTTACACATATATCTGAAGCTGTGTACCCTTAGTGTAATAAACTAAAAGCAAAAGCCATGCAAGTATATTGGTTTAAGAGGTGAAAGAAACAGGTCGTGTCTGAAGTGAGAGTTTCCAGAGATGGGTTAAAATCAGTAACTACATGGCTGATCCTGGCAGAGTGGCTGGGTCTGGGGCACTGGCAGTGGGACTGGTGACTAGCTTCATTGTTCCAGCTATGGGCAACAATGCTGAAGGATGTATTGTGGCACTGTTCAAGAGTACAAGATTTAATTCCTTGTTCTAATGAAAAAGGAGAGCCTAAATCAATACAGACAAGAGTAGTGCAGAAATTGCCTTAAAGTTGAGAGCAGTGGTCCATCAAGTGCGAGATCTTGTCTCTGGGTCTTGTGGGTTTGTAGAGGAGATCATTTATTTGGCTTGAATGTGAAAAGTTAATTCAAAATAATTGGGCATTTTGTCTGGGCAGTTTACCAGCCACACCCTGTGTTCTGTGTGGCTTCATAGATTTGCAGTCCTAGCAGTACAGCTACAGAAGCTTTCCTGGTTCACTGGGGAGTTCCTGGATAGTTGATGAAATTTGTGCCATTTGCTTTGGGTAGTGACTGGGGGCAGTTCCACAGATGATCTGTGCACTTAAATAGAAATTATTTCCTCTGATCCAGTTGATGTCATGTAAGCTCCATTCACGGTTGGGATTCTTTCTGTCTGCCTTTTCTGTCATCCTGAGTTGGCCTAGTAAAAGACAGTCCAGTCTGTCCTTCTATCATGTTTGGTTTGCTTCTACCTCAAATCAACTACCTGAAGGATGGTTGTAGCCAGGAGGGGGTTGGTCTCTTCTCCCAGGCAAGGAGCACCAGAACAAGAGGAAACAGTCTCAGGCTGCACCAGGGGAAGTTTAGGCTCAAGGTGAGGAGAAAGTTCTTCACAGAGAGAGTTGTTAGCTGTTGGAATGGGCTGCCCAGGGAGGTGGTTGAGTCACCATCCCTGGAGGTGTTTGAGAGGGAGATGTTTGAGAGGGGATGGGATGTGGCACTTGGTGCCATGGTTTAGTAGTCGTGAGGTCGTGGGTGACAGGTTGGACTTGATGATCTTTGAGGTCTCTTCCAATCTTATTGATTCTGTGCTTCTATGATAAATCAGCAAAGCTGAGCAGTATTATTGGGCTCTTTGTGGAATGTGGCTGAGGTCCTGAGGGACAAGCTGACCATATGCCATCAATGTATCCTGCAGTGAAGATAGCCAGTGTCCTCCTGGGCTGTCCTAGACAGAGCATCTCCAGCAGACTGGGAGAGGTAATGCTTCTCTTCTGTCCAGCACTGGTGAGACATCCACAGTGCTATATCTGGATCTGGGCTCCCTAGTACAGATGGAGACTCACTGGGCTGAAGGCCAATGACCAATATTGAGCAATTGGATCTCTGACATATGGTGAGAGGCTGAGAGTTGGGACTGTCCAGCCTGCAGAAGAGAAAGCTCAGGGGATCTTAGAGCATATACATTCATGTACATTTCCTGCCTGCTTGGGAAATCCCTCTTGGAACTGTACACTAGAACATTTACTCATCAACTGATAAGGTGGGAGGGAAAGGAGAAAAAGAAAGCTGCCTGAATGTCTTTGAGACAATGAAACAGTAGGACATGGTTTAGTCATGAGGTCTGTGGTGACAGGTTGGACTTGATGGTCTTTGAGGTCTCTTCCAACCTTGGTGATACTGTGATAAATACCTGATGAGTAGGAATAGGGGTGATGGAGCCAGGCTCTTCTCAGTGATGCCCAGGACAAGGACCAATGAGCATAAATTGAAATACAAGGAATTCCACTTAAAGAGAAAAATAAATATATATATTACTGTGAGGGTGACTGAACACTAAGAGCAGGATGCCCAGAAGGAATGCAAAGTCTCCATCCTTGGAGATGCTCAAAGCCAAGCCCAACTGTATACAGTCCTGAGCAACCTACTGTAGTTAATTCTGCTTTGATGAAGGAGTTGGAGGAGACTGTCTTCCAAGGTACCATCCAGCCTCATCTACCTTCTGGCTCTGGGTTTACTGTTTCTGTAAAAACCCTAAAGATGTAATGATGGGGGAGTACTGGGAACAGTAGGAAACATTGAAAGCTCATAGGGACCAAGTGGCAACTAAACCAAGAGGAACACTTGGTCCTTTAAGTAGGTTGGCAGTTACTGCTTAGATACAAGATTAAGATGGACTTGAGAATTTCAAGTTGCTTGTATATCCTCCAGGAAACATCAGCAATAAAACAATAAATGAATTAGGGGGGAAGGAGGGGGAAATAAGCCCACAACAACATGAAAAGGCAGAAGGCCAGCACAGCAGATAATGCACACACAAATGCATCTCTGGTTTCAATCAGCTGCAGAAAGAGAGGTTTTTAAATGTGTTTTTGCAGTCTGCAGCAAATCATGACCAAAATTGTGGCTAGAATCAGCCATTGACATATTTGTCAGGGAAATGTTAAGATTAGCAGCTTGCAAAAGCAGGGGGATTTCTAGTTTTAACTGCTTGCCATACCTCTGTGCTAGTGTGCAGTGGGGTTGGCTGTGCTGCCAGTTGTGGGCAAATTCAATTACAGTAGAAAAAGGTAATTGAGGAATAAGGGATTAGTTATATTTGCTCTTTCTTTTCTCTAGCCTCCCCCCACCAATGAAAGTGAGACATATCTCAAATATTCCTCAATACCTGAATCTTCTTGACCTTAGAGCTACAGGTCCCAACTCTTGCCCTGAGTGTACCAGCAGAAAGTAAATCCACTTTGTCAGCAATCTGAGTCTCCTGAAAGTAATTATATTTTCATCCAAGACCACCCAGACCTAAGCTATCCAGAGGAGCCTGACACCGCTGTGCAAGAATTAACAGCAGGAATTTGCTCTGCTTAAAAAGTTTGTTGAGACATTTTTATAGTAACCTATTTCAAGACTTTGTTTTGAAGGAAAGTTTGCTTCAAAATGGCTTATTGTACAAAGGCATCAGATTTTGTCTGACTAGCCCAAGTTTCAAATCAACATTGCTTGACTGGTAAGTCCTCGTATGAGCTTACGTCAGTCTGATATTCAAGACTGCTGGTCATGGCTGTGCCTTTTCAGTTCCATGCACTAGAACAATGTGCTTCTTTGTTTAAAAGGAGAAAAAATGGTTCAGTAGTGTTTCAAGGAATTGATCCTGGTCAGCCCTAAACATGTTGCGGCAGAGTAGAGGGGTTAGATACGAGCAGGGGAGATACCTTGGTGCTTACTTTGCCCAGTTTGCACTTTCTGCTGCTTTATTCTCAACAGGCCTTTGAAATTCATCTGGGAGGAGCAACAGACTTGCTTTATCACTCAAAAGTTTGGTCAGGTTTGACATAAAGAAAAGCTTTGAAAATTGCCCTTCTTTTGCTTCTGCTCCTCAGAGAAACTTGGCAGTCTGCCACTGCTGAGAACAAATGTGTGTCCTCAGGACTTAGACTCTACAGCCCCATGTACTGAGTGTTTTGTGAATAAAGACCTCTGCTCTCAGCTTGTTTTCCTTCTGGAGCAAAAAGAGCATCCTTTCCCCTGGTCTGAGACCTGAGCCTGCAGGTGTGTGATTCTGTTTGTGTGTGTGAGGGAATGGAAGAAATGTCTGATCTAGTTTCTTCTGGCTGTGCCAAGAGCCAATGCATGGCACTGACATTTTGTTTTCTGTCCTTAGTCTTTTTCTGATTGTCACCTGGCACAGGCTGGCAGGGCAGTTACATGGTCAGCTGCCTGCACTGAAAGCTGAGGGTATGACAGGCAGATTTGCCAGAGAAGTGTCTTTGTAACAGGTGTACAGAGTAGTACTCGGCAGCAAATCCTTGGATGTTAAGGAGTCAGTCAGAAGAAATTTGGCAAAATTACAATGGCCAAAAAGTGTCAAAATGTGCCAAATACTTGGGTTTTTCTGAAGTGCCAAGTGGTGTGGGGGAGGATACTCAGTGCCACAGTAGCCAGGCATCCCATCCCCATGGGTGGGACATGCCTGCAATGGGTGGTACAGGATTGAAGGAGCTGTTTGCATCTTGCTTCCTTGTCTCCTCAGCAAGCCTGTGCCAGAGCTCACATTGGTGTGGGGTTTGCTGAGGGGTGGGTAGGAATTAGGAGCCTGTGATTGCTTCTATTCCCCTCTCTCAGGCAAAAATTCTTTAGCCTCTGTGCAGCTGCTAGCTCTAAATTTCATCCCTTGCTTCTTGCTTTGCTTCCTGCTTGCTCCCCTGTAAATACACCTCCTGTCAGTAAGGCGGAGGGATCTCAAATACCTCAATAAGAGTGGATGGCACTGATTAAATTAGAATACACCATGTGTCCCCCTCTTTACTTCCCACAGGCATACCGTCTGCCTTAGATGCTGTAGTCAAGCCTGGCTTGGAGGTTTGGAATAAAGAAAAATCAATGGAGGAAAGTAAATTATGTAGTGTGTTATGTTGTGTTAGCATACATGTGTGCTTATTTCCTGCCCCTGGGGACAAGTACTGTGTGTCATTCTGAGTGCAGCATATTCACACAGAACCATGAAATCCCACCACAGAAGAGGTGATCAGAGACTTCAGCTTTGTGTTACAGTAGGCTTTGTGTTACAGGAGGTTGCAGCACTTTGAAGCTCCTTTTTGTTCTGCAAAAGGGTGAAACAGAAAATGCTTTTCCAACTTTTAACTTCCAACCTTGGTAAACTTCCAGCCTTAATCAGCAGCAGCTCTTCCAGCGTGAGTTGCTGGTTATTTGAGGTTTGGAATGGGCCCTAGGAAGCGCTTGGATTTTTGCAGCTGAAAATATTTAACACTGTAGAAGTGAAAAGCTTAGAACTTAGTAGTTAGCAGAGTGTTGGTTCTGGCCAGTTCCCAGCTCTATAGTGGTTAATGTCATCCAGTATGTGAACAGGAGTCTGTTAGAGCTATACATGTCTTTTGAAGAAAAACTTATCTATAAAAAGCAGCCAGAGATCAAGTAAAGCAAGTTCTAAACTCATGCTGATTTTGGCCAAATGTGAAGGGAAAAGTAAAATTATTTAATTTCTTCACTTACAAATCTACAGTCAAAATGTTAATTTTGGTAGTTATTTAAGCTTTATTAAACCCCTGAAGTTGTAACTTGTGCTGGCAGTGCTCAGGATAGGAAGGGCATGGTGAGGTGAGTCTGAGGAGTTCAAGCAAACCATGGCTGAAATAAGGCAAATTTCTCAGGGACTCTGTGTGGTTGGCAGGGAGGCAGGGAAAGGCTGAGTGCCAAGGGACAGACAGAGGACAGCAGAGATGCCTGGGATACTGACAGTATCTGTGTGGTGTGCTGAACGAGGCAGCCCAGGCAGAAGGAGCTGGCCCAGCCCTCATGTGGGGAAGATTTAAGCAAGACATGAACTCATAACAGAGCTGTCCTTTCCTTGCAGAGCTCTGCTACATCTGTTTGTCTTTCCTCAATCCAAACATTACTGTCTTGACACATTCAATAGCTGCAGCCCTTCGCACACACCAGTGTTTGCTTTTCTCTTGCTCCACACAAACCCTCCTCCTCCAGGCTCATCCTGTGGGTGGCTAGTTGGGAAGTGCCCAGAATTTCCCTAGATGGCCACAGCTATGGTCTCTAAAAGTCAACGACATTTCATACTGTGGCTGAGGACAGCTAATGGAGCACATGATTGTGAGGATACAGGTTGTGCTGCTGCAGACAGGTTTCCAGGAAACCTGACATACTCCTGCATCCTGCTGAAGGGCCCTGACTGGAAAGGGAGTGTCACCTCGAGAGAGGGGAGCAAATTACAGCATGCCAGGGATCAGTGCTGAACATCAGGGGCTTTTAGAGCTCTGACAAAACAAGTGTTGCTGCCTGTCAAATTTATGTGCAGGAAAATACGAATGAAACAAGCCGTGTTCAGAAGATTTAGCCAGTTAGAGCATGGCTTCAGATTCAGAGCTTAAATGTTTTGACAACAATTGTAACTTTGCCTGTCTGCAGCTCAGGGCTGAGCTCCCAGGTATTCCTTCCTAGGCTTCTGGTGCTTTCTTCTACTGAGTGATGCTGCACATCAGCCCCGTGGATTTTTTGAATATCAGCTGAAACCTCAGGCAAGACCCCTGATCTAGCACATCAAACTGTGTGAGCCAAGACTTGCCTACAGCCCTGTGGAGGGTAACACTGTTAGCTCCCCAGCTGCAGAATGTCAGGAGCAAGCCCAGCATTCTCAGGGAGGGACGATTTTCTTTAGGGAAGGATGGTTTCCATTTGGAAAGCTGTTTCACCTCATGCAGGTGAAGCCCTTGATGCAGTGGGGAAGCATCAGCACCCCTGTACACTCCTAATCTGCGCAGGTCAAAGGATGTTCATGCTGCTGTCTGAACTAGGAGCCATGCATGAAAAGAAGAAATGGGAAACAGGAAACTTTTGTGACAGTGCAGAGAGGATTGTTATCTGCTAGTCCTAATCAGCCAGTGTAATGGAATTGCACACCAGTTTACATGCTTTGCTGGGAGAGCCAGGTGTGACCCCCAGCTGTGATAGCAGCACCCTAGGAACTGAAAGCGTGTCCTTGTGTGGATGGGAGTCCCTGTAACCTGGTTTTTGTTTCTATCTCTTTTTTTTTAACTTGTGAGCTGATAGGAGGTTAGTTTGCACTCCTATGCATACAGAATTAGCCAAGCTGCAGGGAGTTACACAAAGAACTGCATAGGGAAAATCCTGCCCAAGTGGACATTTGTGTGTATTGAATGATAGGCAATGGCAAGAGTGTGCAGTGCTGCAAAGGAACTCTGGTCCCAGGAGGTCCATTCTTGTTTGTATAGGCAGCAGCTGGACCTGCACACAGAGCAGAAAAGCCAAGGAGAGACTGATCTGTCTGGAATGTGCTTTTCATTTCCAGGATTTTAGGGCATCAAAAGGGGCTATTTACAATAACAGTTTGGAACCCTCTTATTGGCAGGAGTTGAGGACTTTACAGCTGAGCTCCTACCCTACCATTTCTAATCAGCTGTGTGGTGGAGCAATGGGCTGCACACTGCAGTCCTCCAGGAACATATGCTGTCAAACAAAGGGAATGTTCGGATCAGATATTTTCTGGGCACTGCCATCAGCTGTAGCTCTTTCCATGGTTATATTTGCATTTTTTTAGCTGATATTGCCTTTTCTCTTTCCTCTGTCTTGACTATTGATGGAGGTAAAGCACTTGCAGTTCAGAAAGTGGAGTGCTGCGTGCTCTCCTTTGTGCATTGCTGGGCAGCAGCAGCAGAAAATATGGCGGTGTCCCATTCTGAATGTCCTCCACAGCCCAGCTCAGGTCCTGGTGAGTGTGTAAGGTTGGAGCAAATGAACTGTTGTTTTGTGCTTACTACTGGCTTGTAAAACCTACAAAGCATATTGGTTCTTACACTAAAAGTTTGGTTCGGAGCAGAACTTACTTTTACTCTGAGGAGTTTGTGAGATGTTTGTGAAACTGGAAATGTGGAATGAATTTTGTCACATCTCTTTGCATTATTTGTTTTTGTTGTTTTGGTTTGGTTTGATTTGTTTTTAACAAATCTGTGTCTCTTTAGAGCTGTGACCTGGAAATTCAGAGTGGGAATTAGCTGGTAAAGGTTCTTAACTTTCATCCAGATCAAAGCCTGACAGACACCTGTAAGAAGCTGCTGAGGTGTGAACCCAACCCCATGATCCCCACTCTGACACTAACATCTCGGGCTGTGATCACTCAGAAAACACAGAACTTCACTCCTATCTTGGCTGCTTTTGCCTCTCCTCCCACTAGGGCTGCAGCAGTGCCAGAGCTGAGGCCAGGCTAATGGCTCTGTCAGAGCTGGGAAGCACATGTGCAACTTTGCTTCTCTGCTGTAGTGTTGAATCTGGCATTTATGAGGGACATGCTTCTGCTTGGACACCAGTACTGTAGGATTATTGCAGTTTATGGTCAAGCTCTGGACTGTGTGTGGAAAGAGAGATAAGCAAATTGTAGAGGAGTTTGAGTACCTGGTAATGTTTTCTGACAGCAAGAATGTTTCAAACTGTTGATTTCCTGAAAGAACAAAAAGCAAGGCTTTGATCATCTCCCCGTGTTTCTGTGAAGAGATGCTGCCCCGCAGAAGCCCACAAAAAACATGCTCAGTTACTTCATGGGTGTGTTTCTGTCTTGTTAGCCATGAATACAAATCACTCTGTTTAAAGAGTTTCATTTCACTATAAATTAAACTTCTGGGGCAGGATGACACAGGGACAATGCTGCAGGAGATCTGATTGCTCTGTGCTTTCCCAGGCACCTGGTGCAAGGTTCCAGGTCTGTGTATCCACAGCACCCACTGCTCTGAGTTTGCTGGTTGGCAGTTTAGGAATGTGGTGCTGCCAAGCTGCACAGCATTCGTGGCCTTGGTCATCCTCCCCAGCTTGTGCTCAGTTCCTGTGCCAGAACTGTTTCTGCTATGGAGTTTTGCCGAAGTTAATTGCTTGTCACTTGCCTGCTTGCTGTGATTTAGTTTTATTGTATTTTGCTAAGCATCATACCTCCCACCATGTGAGATTTAGGAGAGTGGGAGGTCAAAGCTAAGGCATCGTTATTCATGCTGCGAGTGCTGTTCTCCAGTCAGGCAGCACACAGACACTCTGCCAAGTACCACAAGAGGTAGTCTTAGGGGATGGGGCATTTGGCTCAGGAGCTCACTGTGGCCATTGCCAGCAGCAAATGGCCAGGATGACACTAAGCAGCTAATCTGACACAACACTCACCTGCAGAAGCTTTTCTCTAGGAGTTGCTGATATTGTGTGGCAGCGACAGGATGGCTGGAATAAGAAAGGCCACATTTGAAAACCATATCACTGTGTTTTGTAGTGTCACCACTGCTTCACTCTGTAAAGCAACTACTATATTTGATGGTGCTGGTAGTTTCAGGTCTATGCCCCAGCGTAGGCTAGGAAAGGTTTGTTCTTCATCCCACAATGGGAAATATGATGCTTTCCAACAGTTCAGGAGAATCTTTCCTCTGCACCCTTGCTGTTATCTTTTACTGGATATGTGGACAGAAGAGAACAAACCATTTTTATCCTTTGGTGCTGAAAAGCTCAGGACTGTGGGTGGTTTGTGTAATACTGGTGGATTAAGCACTATTGTGGTGCAGCAGATTGATCACCTCCCATTGCTACCTCTCAGGTGTGGTAAAGGCCTTTGCTCTCCTGTACCAGACCTGGAAGGACAAGTGAGATGTCCTGAAGGCTGGGTAAGAGAGGCTTCTACAGCATGTTGAGTACCTGGAGGAAGTGTCTCTTGCACAGAAGAGATTTCTTGCAGTGATATTTTAAGATCAGGAGTAGTTTTGAACTGTGGATGCACCACTGCCTCAGTCCAGAGAAAGAAAGAGCCTCAGTTCTTTTGAATATCCCCCTGTTATGAAATTAGAGGCACAAACGAGCCCAAAATATCAAGAACTAGACTATATAGTACACAAAGTGGACGAATCAGAAGGGGAGAGAGAATAGAGAGGGAGAGAGAACAGGAAAGGAATTATATTACCACACCTCTCACCCCCCCAGGACAGTTTGGGTCTGTAGAGGAAGGCTGCTGCAGCTTTGGTGTGGAGGAGAGGTCATCCTTGTTGGCTGTGCTGTCCTCTGAGCAGCCTCTTCAGCTCCATGAGTTGCAGCAGGCGGAACTTAGGACATGGAGAGAGGGTTGACAGTATCACAGTAGTTCCTCTTGGTCTGCTTCTACCAGGATACATGGAGATGTCTCTGTCTTTTTTTTCCTCTCCTGGTATTCTCTGTTTTTCTTCAGAGCAGCGTTGCCCTGGGCTTTTCCTTCTCTCCTCTTTTTCTTCTCAGCGGCATTGTCAAGGTCTTTTTCTTCTCCGTTGTTTTGCTTCTCCTGAGCCATTAGTTGCTCAGATCTTTTATACAGATTGTAGGTATGAGTCCAGGTGGTGAATATGCGTATTCCAGAGAGTATTGGTAGCAGTGGCCTCTGCCCATTATTTCCAGGGCAGGTGCAGTCTGGTGAGCAATCTTTATCTGTACACCTTCCAGAGAGTCGTTCTAGTGGCATCTGCACAATACACATCAGCTATTGTCTGGGCAAGCAGCAAAAGTGATTTTATCTTTGTTGAGTCACTTCAAGAGAGACAAGATTTATTCTCTCACAATCACTGAGAATATTTGTGGTCTTCAACAGGTGGGAATGGTTGAGTGTGTCCTCAGTCTGGTGTGGGAACAGACAGAGAATTTTGGGAATTCACAGTGGCAGGGTGGTCTGTGTGTGCATGAAATCAGCATCACCTTCCTGTGATCTTTGTGTTGTTTGCCATAAAACTCTATACAGAGGGAACAAGACTCAGCAGCACCTGTTCAGGTCCCTGTGTTTTGAACTCCTCATGCATTTTGAAACATGGTCTTCTTCCAATTCAGGGCAGTGTACTCTTTGTCAAGTTAGTTACCTCAGGTTAAGTGGCAGGGCAGGCTAAATTTTCTATTTTTCTGATTTCCTAGATTTTTCTGTGTCTAATCTTTCAGTAAACAACATTTTGGATTTTAACCTCTTTGATGCTGGGAAAGGTGGTGTGAAGGAACCTAGAGTAGGGAGAGAGCAGCTCAAAGAGAGCTGAAGACATCAGTGTCTGTGCTGGAAAAGACAGCAGAGTACAATGTACATTCTAACAGAGTTCATATTAAGGTGGTTTCTTGGTGTGGTTCCCAGAGAACAACACATTTGTTAATCACATATTTCTTGTACTAGTAAGAGAGCCTCAAATTGATTTGCATTTTGTGGTCCACATGAATGTGAAGACGCTGCCAAAACTTTCTCTTTCCGTCCTCTGTTTTCTTTGAGAGTGTTCCAGAAAATGGAGCAAAATAATTTTTGTTGCTGTTTGGTTCTTAGTTTCATGCATACGTATTTCTGGGACACACACTCCTGGAGCACGCAGCGAAGTTCACGTGCCTGGAGTCTCTGCAGGCTTGTGCAGCTTTGAAGCAGAGAACCTAAAGCATAAGTAAGATATCTGCAGAATTAGAGAGAATTTAGAGGAACAACAGGAGAGATTTAAAATTCCTGTAAATAAGTTCAGTCCCAAAACCAGAGATGAGTTTTCAGCTGCCTTCTGCTTCCATCTTAGAGATGTTTATTGAACTGGTAATAGGAAAGGAGATATTTACAGAATGGAATAGAATTAATCAGGTTGGAAAAGACCTTTGAGATGATCAAGCCCAACCTATCACCCAACACTATCTAATCAAATAAACCATGGTGCTAAGTGCCTCATACAGTCTCTTCTTAAACACTTCCAGTGATGGTGACTCTACCACCTCCCTGGGCAGCGCATTCCAATAGCCAATCACTCTTTCCATTAAGAACTTCTTTGTAACATCCAGCCTAAACCTCCACTGGCACAGCTTGAGACTGTGTCCTCTAGTTCTGTTGGTGGGTGCCTGGGAGAAGATACCAAAGATACCAACCCCCACCTGGCTACAACCTCCCTTCAGGTAGTTGTAGAGAGCAATAAGGTCTCCCCTGAGCCTCCTCTTCTCCAGGCTAAGCAACCACAGCCCCCTCAGCCTCTCCTCACAGGGCTTGTGCTCCAAACCTCTCCTCAGCTTTGTTGGCCTTCTCTGGACAACTTCCAGCAACTCAACATCTTTCCTAAATTGAGGGGCCCAGAACTGGACACAGTACTCAAGGTGTGGCCTAACCAGTGCTGAGTACAGGGGCACAATGACTTCCCTGCTCCTGCTGGCCACACTGTTCCTGATACAGGCCAGGATGCCATTGGCCTTCTTGGCCACCTGGGCACACTGCTGGCTCATGTTCAGCCTATTATCAACCAGTACCCCCAGGTCCCTTTCTGCCTGGCCCCAGCCAGAATAAAACTGTTCAGAAATGTGAGGAAAATCACATGTGTTACTGTTTTCAGTTGATGTACACTGTAATGCAATTTGTTGTTGACATCACATCTGTGAATAGTCCCAGGTGTTAAACCTGTTGCCACATGGCAGTGTAGGGGAACACTGTCAGTTGAAGAGCGTTCTTTTTTTGTAGCACTCTCATTAGCCACCCTTAATACCTTCATCAAATAGACAAGCAGATTTGTAAAACCCAGCCCCCAAATCTCCTCGTTTCCCAGCTGGAGCATATGCAGGATTCTCAGTTTGAACATCTCAAGCTGGTACATGTCTTGCTTCCCTGAATCTGTTTTTAGACTTCAGTAAGTATAGCAGAATATTAGCCTTCCTTTTACAGCATCCTCTGAGCCTAGGAGAAAAGTTCGAAGGCACTAACTAATTGCCCAGGAACGTATGAAGTTTGGCTGAGCTTGATTCATCCTGGAAGTTTGGGGCTGGATCTGATGTTGATGCAGCTCTCTTCAGTGAGTCCCTTCACATTCACTCTGGAGCTGCACTTTGGTACTGCAGGTGGGCAGGGAGGATGTGAAAGCACAGGTTTGTTTACAGGCTCTTGCTCCCTTGGTGGCGATAACCTACTTAAAGGAGTTGAAGCAAAGTCTGTGTGCAGCTTCCTCTAAGTCTTTATGGAGGGCTGGAAAGGGATGTTCTCTTGACTCTCACTGGGAGGGGACCTGCAGTGCAGGAGGATGGTTGTGGTCCCTGCCTGTGGAGGCTGTCCTCCTGCTGCTCCCCACACACCCCACTGCACAGGCGCTGTCCTGCTACTGATCCTCCAGACCCAACTGCACAGGATCTGTGCAGCATCCACCAAGGGCTGTCCCTCACTGTGGGCACCTGCCCTGACAAGGGATGTCCTGTTCTCTGATGGCTGACTATAGAGATTTGTGCACCCCTGCTATCACTTAAGGGTATATAGGAATAGTGGAATTTTTGCTCAAGGGGTATGAGTGGAGCCCCTTGCATTTTTCAGGGATGTAGCAGTAACAGTAGTTGGAAAACAAGGAAAAGGCTTATCTAACAATAAATTATATGGTCCTCACTCTTTGGGCAGAAATGTATTCTAAAAACTTCCCCTCTACAAGCCTCCACAAGTTCCTTTCAAAGCCAAATAGGACATGTCCTTCTGTGAGGGGTGGCAGGGAGAAGTAGGACAGGGCTTTGTCCTTTTGAACTATTAATACAGATCACAGAAATGTACCAAAAGATATGAAAACTTTTAAAATTTGGTGAAAATTTGAAGATAATTTATTTTTTATTAGAACTAATCTTGTGTTTGGTGTAGAACACAAAGCATGTTTTGATACTTTTCCTTTACGTGATAGAAAAGAAGGCAAAAAGAATCCAAATTCAGTCTACATTAAAACCTCTTGAACCCTAGATGTCTTTTTTTCCCCAAAGAGTACTGTTCAAAAAGACATTTTTCATTTCTAAAGCTCAAAGGAAAAAAAAAAAAAAGTGTGGCCAGCCCAGCTGAGCACATGCTGATAATGTCTTTTGAAGGAGTTTTAGCAAGTGTGTAGGATGATAAATCGTCCAACATCAGCCTTGGGGCCTGGGCAGGTTTGAAGAGGAATACAGCTCCACTCTGTATCTGTTTTGTCATGAGGCAGAAATCATCCCAGCAGCTATTTTAAGAGAGCTTCTGTATGTACAACATCTATGTCAGTTACAGAATGATTTCAATATCTGTAGAAGCCAACTCTCCAAGGAATTTCATCTATTGTGACTCGTTTCTTATATTGGTAATTGGTCTGTCATTGTCATCTCTCACTGAAGGATCCACAACATTTAAAATGTTTACGGTAATTAATTGTCAATATTATCTTCATTGTCAACAGCAACTGTTTGGATTGTTTTATTGTAGCAAAGTGGGAGGGAGCCATTGTTTTGGCAAGTGACAAACAAACAGGATATCTTTAAAAGCCAAGTGTTGCACTGGAGTCATTAAGCCCAGTAGCAGCAAATACTTGGAGTCAAGTTCAATAGCGAGTTTCTAGCTGGTGAAGGCAGCTGTGTTGCATGCATGTGTGAAATGTAGATGGATGTTTCTCAGAGAAAGCTTTGAAGAGAACCTTTCAGGCTCACCAAGACCCATGGGAACCAGAGGGGTTGGTGCTGCCCTGCTCCAGACCCTCTGCCAAGTTTGTAGAGGGCAGGTTTTCCAGTCAATTTCCTGCAGTAGCCTGTAGAGATTCAGCCTCTGTCTGGGCAAATCACATTTGAGACAAAAGTCATCAAACCCCTAAACAAAATCTGTCTTGAACTTGTCCAGTATCTAACCACATTCTGCAAGAGGGCTCCTGCCCTGCCTCTCTGTGCACTCCCATGTCTTCTCTCACAGCCTGTTGTTTGTTCACTTGCCCTCTACAGGATCAGTGCCACTTCATTATGGGCTCTGCTCTTCTGTGCTGTTATTGCAGGCATTGGCTGCGCTTTGCTGTCCTGGTAAACACACTGAAAGCTCTGCTGTCTCCGCTGATCTTTGGGGAAGTGTGGGGATGTGGTACCTGCAGCTGCCTTGTTGTTTTCATGTACAGGTTGTACCAAATGTAGTCATTGCCTACGTCTAATAAATAATCGTGGTATAAATTGTAGGCTGCCTCCCTAAACAGATTATAACTCAGAAATGGAGCTCTGAGCAGCATGCTGTAGATAAAGCCTCTTGAATGACAGGATGTATGGGTACAGGTTTTCCCTTGCTAGCCAAACTGAGATGCAGCCCAAGTCTCACCTTTAGCCAATCATCTGTGTTGCCTGAGGCTGGAAATAACCATCTCTGCTCTTAGTGGCCCTAGTATACAGGCACGGTGTGAGCTCCCTGCTACTACTGCCAGGTTGGTGAGATCCCTGTGCATACAATTCAGAAAGCTGTGCATGTGCTGCTCAGAAACTACATCTCTGTTACAGAGAAAGATTATTGAATTATGGTCAGAAACTTATGAAGTCAAAAGCAGAGGTTTTGTTTGCTTCAAAAAAAAAAAAAAAAAAAAAGCACACACGCCCTATTGCCTTCATCCAAAGATCTTGTCTAGCTGCAATACAGCCTTTGTGGTGGCAGATTTCTGTAATCTTTGTCCTAGTTTGAGGTTTTCTCTTTTAATCAAGCATGACAGGAATAGGAGTGATTGATACTGAGAAAAAATTTGCAGCCACCCAACTTCAGAATTACACATCCTATCTCTGAGTATTCTGATTCTCTTTTCATCCTTTCAAATAAGCAGATTAGATTTTGGCTGAACTCAAGCCATTAAGCCTTCAAAAGTTGAAGGTTTGCTTTATTAAGCTCTTAAAAAGAAGTCCAAGCTCTAGTCCTAACTCTTACTTTGTATGATAGGCTGTTCTCTTTCAATACTTTCTGAGCTTCAGGGACAAGCTAGGAAAGGTATATAAGGGAATGAGGCTTTTGCCCTTGGCAAAAGGCATTTTTATGTTGTCTCACTGCCATGCCTGGAGCTAAGCTGCCTCAGGAGCTGGGACTGAAATGACTGAGAAGAAAGTCAAGAACTACCAGCCTGAGCCTCTGTATCCTTGGGATGTGGGTGTTGTCTTAAGGAACATGCTAAGAGGTTAAGGCTAGAATAAAGAAAGGTTCACAGCGTTTCTGTAAGCAGGAGTGTACAGGAGCCCACACGTTTATTTTTTTAAGTAGGACCTTAATCCCTTGCTAGGACAGTCCAGATTCCCTCACCAGGCCTCATATGCATACAGTATAACAAACAAGTGTTACACAGAGACAGCTTAGTAGTTTTATATGGATATATGCAAAATTGCTCCAAGGAGGAAGGCTTTTTTCTATAAGAATGGTGTGAGTTTCTAGTATCAACATCATTTCTGTAGGTTCCATAGTCTCAGACATGGGATAACTTTTTTCTGTAACAGGAAAATTCAGAAAGATAAAGGAAAAAAGAAAAAAGGAGAAAAGTAGGTAACATTATCAAAGTGGCAAAGGGAATCCAAAGGTCCATCTAGCTCAGCCAAAACAAAAGGAAACAATTTGTTTCTGTTTATCAAAGTATGCAGGCAGGTAAGACACATGCCAGAGCAGTCATAACAAGCCTTTGAATAGGGCCCTAACAAACCCCCTGCTGTAAAGCTGCTCCGAGATCTTGGTTTCAGCTGGAGGAGGAAGTGACCCTCTGACTGGATTTTTGCTTATTGTTACTATCCACATTGTGTTATTCTTAGAGCTGTGTCTCATGCACCAGAAATGATGAACTCTCTGGAAAGGCAGCGACTGCTGCAGCCTGGGCTATTGTATTACACCTACATAAGGAGAGAGTCTTGGAAACCTTGAGGTCTATTATTGTCACAAGGCATGTGAGATGGGACAGGTGAGGACAAAGACTGATGGCAGCAGAAGCTTTGCAGCATCATCAGCTGCCTGGGCACAGGAAGGACCTGTGCTCCTCCTAGACGCTAATCCCTTTTCCATGTCTTGCTGATTAAGTCTGGTTATAATATATAGCAAAAATTATCTCATGTTATACAGCCCATCCTTGGGCTAGTGTTAAAAAACTCCCTGTAATCTAAATCCCTCAGCTCTGGATCACTGGCAGGCTGCAGAGCATGGCTCCAGTATCTCCTTTTCAGCAGTTAAATCACATCAACGAGCACAGAATTATAGCTATTGCTACAGCTGGCACCTCAGGAGGTGAAGAGATGGTCTCTAAAGTGTGGAACAGGATCAAAAGCTGTCCACAGGACGGGCTCTGTGCTTGAGCTTGTTTCTGAAGGTTCTGAAGCAGGCTCAAATAGCTGAAGAAACAGCAGGCATTGGAGTTTCCACCACATATTCAGGCTGGAATGGGTTAGATGGGAAACTTTGAAGTCTGCTGTGTCCCATCTCATCCCTGTGTAAGTGTATGCAGAAGAAAAGAATCTTAGATGCCGAGTGACTGGCAACACCAAAGTGTGAACTTTGTTTCTCAACTCAACCACCTCTGTGTGTCCTTCAGATACATCTCTTTTAATCTTCCTTTCCTCTTGTCCAGAGTCTCAAAGGTGTGATGAGACAGTGAGGACTTGCTGGTGTAGTGGTGTAGAGCTCCTAGCCCTCCTCTGCTGCTGCTTTATTCCCTTCTTGTGCACCTTGTTCAGGATACAAAACAGGTACCTTAAACAGTAATGCTTCAGAGATGCATACCTTAAGTGTTCAACTTAATGTGCAGTGTGTACAGCACCATCTTCCTCCTCTTGCTGTCTCTTGCCCAAACAGAGGAGTAGCCAAGTCCTTGGAACTGGAGGATGTCCTCAGCAGCTCAGAGATGTTTCAGTCATCAGAGCTCAGTTTTTCTCACTAAGCTAAAAATAACTGAAGGAAATTTCTGTTTGGATGTTGTGGAGGATGACAGTGTTATGCCACTACCCGTGTGGACACATGGAATGTTTCATGGGCTGGTACAATAGAGTTCCAGGTGATGGCAAATGCTCAGTATCACCTTTCAGGTGGGCCTCTGTAGTTCTTCCATAGGATCAAGGAGCTTGAATCTACATTGACCATCTCTGGAGGCCTTTATCAAAGCACTTAAATACTTTCTACTCTTCCAGCTTCAAGATTGCTGTATTTTGAATAATATTTTGCCATTGTGCTGTCCTGCTGCCAGAGCTTCTGGGCTGGTCTCCAGGCATTGTGGCACTGATTATTTTGTTTCTTAAATCGAACATCCTACTCTTTTCTAAACCATTTTGAATTTCTGCTTTTTCCTGCCATGTGATTTTCCTCCTTCCCTTTTGTATTCTTGAACCTCTCTTCTTTCTCTGGATGTTGTTCTGCCTCCTCCTTTGCCTCTTTCCACCTCCCTGTTCCTGCTGTGGTGAGGTAATTTGTGACTCTTTCCTGTTGCTCTGGTGCTGTGCGGCTGCTCAGGAGAGCAGGGATTTCTTTCAGAGGTGAGTGATTTGGAGGAAAGATGGTGCGTTACCCTGGAGTCCCGTTTCTCATTACCATAATCCTCTTGGCTTTGACGTTCCTGTTTTCCTCAAAGTACAACAATCACCAAAAGTGTTGCAAAGTCTATTTCACCCTGGTTTCCCTTGCAGTTCACTCAGGGCCATAACTGAGTGGCTTGCGGGTTCAAGGCACTCTAAAGCTGTGAACCCCTTAGCAGACATCTACACTAACTCCTGTACTTCCTTCAACACCAAGTTTCTCCTCTTTGCTTATGTTCTTGCTTCCTTCCACATCTTCCCCTCAGTTCAGATAGCTTCTAAGTTCACCTTTGGGCAGATGTAGTTTCTTCTTCACTGCAGGAACTCTACTTTCTAAATGGGATTTTAGGTATTTATCAAAACTGGGCAATGAACTAATTCCTCCTGCAGAGCCTTCCCGTCATAACCTGTTGGAAAGCTGTTCTGCACTGCTTGAGTTTTAAGCACTGGGCCATCCTGGAGCGAGTCAGCAGGGTGCCAGTATAAAGCCTTTGGATCACTTAAACCTTGACAAGGGACTTGCACAGTTTGTGCTTGGTATAAAACCTGCATGCTCTGGCTTTTAGGGGTGCTGGATTTTATTCCTAATGAGCATTTTGTAAACGTGCCTTTCAGACTTGGTCTGAAACTACAGCAGAGGAGCTTGGTGTTCCTGCTTTGTCCAGGACTGGACAACTGCATTCTCCATAGATATAATGTAATCACTCATGAAACTGCCATTGCCCATACTAGTGATTAATTCCTTAATTTAACAGTTTCTTACATGCTTAATTTAGCATTCTGAACATGGGAGGGACTTCTCCTTTTGCCTTGTCTTACCAGACTGGCTTGTGATGTCCAGAGATGACATCTAGCCTGAAAACAGTCCAGTGCTGAGTGTCTAGTTCATGTAACATGGGGGACACTGTGTGACAGAAAATGAGAGCTTCAAGGAGACTGCATGACACTGCATGTTTTCCTGCTCTCCACACCAAACCCCACTGCTACTTTAGGTGACTGTTTTCCATGGTAGACTGAAACTCCAAGTGCACTATCTGTTCAAATAAGCTTTCCTAAATACAAAGACAGTAATTTCTAGGTCAGGAAGTCCCTGAATCATAGGGATATATTTCTGTATTTCCTTTGTTCCTAGGCTGTTCCCAAAGCATTTCCCATCCCCATTGGTGTCTGATCTAGTAGATGTGTTCCTATGTAATTTATCTTCTGATGAACTGGATTTAAGTGTTTCCTCCAAAAGCAGTGCAAATATTGTGGTGTACTCCAAACGTCAGGGGGCAAAAAGTTCAGCTTGTATCAGAGGAAGTTTGGATAACACATCTTGCTCTGTAAATAATAGAATACCAGGCAGACTTGGAATTTGTTGGCTAAAGCTTTTAGTGCAACTGGGAGAAGTCTAGGAACATGATGGTGTGTTTAGTCATCCAGAAAGTGCAGCCTTTGAAACAGGTTTGTGGTGCTTTTAGATGGGTTGGAAGTGCACAAATCTTCTGCATTTGGGATCCTGTGACAACGACTAAGGAAAATCTTAAGCCTGAAACATGACAGTAGGTGGGTGTAAGGTGATGTGATGGTGAAAGAAAGTTCAGTTCTCCCACACACACACAGAAACCACGGCTAACTCAGTCGGAGAAGCAGATGAATGGGCTATATTTACAAGCAGAATGAAATGCAGATGATTATATACACAATATACAGTATTTACAATATGTACAGAAATATACAGCAAAGAATGTAATACAGAACAAAACTCCCTCCTCCAGCCGGAAGGGTCCCCCCTTGTACCCCTTCTCTCCCCCTACCTCCCTTTTTTTCCCAAAAAGGGTTAGAGAGAGAGAAAAGGTAATTATTAAGGAGGAAATTCTGTTAGCTCAAAGCATATGCAAGAATTATTCATATCTGTTAGTTCAAGGTTAACTCCGTCCAGCAGCTGTTGCTCAGAGAGAGACTGAAAGCAGACAGGCAGACTGGAACAGACAGAACTGAACTGAATTCAAACTAAAACTTAAAGTTGCATTCTACCAATGAAATTCTTTTAGAATATCTTTGTTTTTCAAAGCATTCAGCCAGAGTGTTCCAGCAACTGTCCCTTTCTTAAAGGCACAGCCTAAAACGGTCACAGGTGAATATTACAATGTTTGAGTTCTGCCAAGAAATGAAGTCCTTCAGAGACTTTGGTGCTGACAAATTTGCAGCCAGTGGATTAGCAATCGTTGAAATTTTCAAAGACCTGTAGTAAATATATTTGTTATTTTCTTTCTCCTTTCCATGCAATCTGTGTGGTACGGTGACAGTTGCATCTCTTCCTGTCTAATATCATATTCATTTTTTCCCCCAGAAAATGCTTGTAATTGTACATCTCTGTATGAGAATCAGACGTTGCTTGTATCAGGGGAGCCCAGGGAAATGCCGGCTGTGTGGCTGCCTGTGTAGCTGCTGGATCTCATCTCCCGTAACCTGCACTGTGTCTAAAAAGCTGCTTGCTTCTTAGTTGTGCTGTATTTCACCAGTAGCTCTGCATTCCCAGGTAGTCCTGAAGCTGTGCTGCTGGTGCCAGCCTGCTGGGTAGAGACAGGCTCAGGCTGGCGACCCTGCTGGGCTGCCTCTTACGCCTGCTGCACTAGAGAGGGGCAGGCTATGTCAAGATGAGTATTTTGCCTTACTGATCCAAGTTTGTTACCTTGTCACTGGGAAACTGTGAAGTCCATTTTCTCAAGCATAGTAAGTGCACTGCTCTTCTGTAGCAGGCTTCAGTCCCACAGCTTCAGAATCAGAATCAGTCAGGGTTGGAAGGGACCACAAGGATCATCTAGTTCCAACCCCCTGCCATGGACAGGGACACCCCACACTAGAGCTTGAGTGTGTCTGACTTTCTGCTGGGAGCTCTGGAAGAGGAGGCAGAGAATGCAGCAGGTGATGAGTAGTTCTTTCTTTGGTGGAGCTTATGGCAGTGGCTGGTGGCATGGCTATGCCCTGCCTGTTGGGGTGTTCTTAAGGCTCTACTTGCCACCGTGTAGCAGCTCCCTGACTTCTGTAAATCTCCATATACAAACCATCTCATCTCAAAAGACCTGTAAGCTAGAGACAGTTGGTGGGAAATGTCTTCAGCCATAGAGCAGGATTTGAGACTATCTCAGCATTTTCTTTTAATTCATACAAGGATGAAACTTAGACAAACCAGAGGTTTTTTTTAAAGGAGAAAGAAGAGAGTGAGAGGCAATGAGAGCAATGGCCTGTAAATGTCTGGGCAAGATGGGGATCTGTACCTGAATTTTGTCTTGCCCAAGTGACAAATTCAGCTTCCACCTATTGCCTTCTCTGCTGATAGCTTAGGCTTATTCTGCTATATTTCAGCCTGAAACTGTATGTTGCATCTCAGCCTAGGCTTCATACAAATCCAGCTGGTAGTTTAAAACCCTCTTACACTATGGGGCAGAGATGCTTTAAGGCATTTTCATCTGTTAAACATGAGTTCTCTTTGCTGAGCAGGAGCATCCCTGCCCCTACTCTGGCAAGTCCCTGAGGTGCCATGACAACAGGGCTCTCTCCCAGGTGCTCACTATAACTTTGATAACATTTTGTTATTTATTGTGGCTATATTTTAAATAAAGGAACAAAGCAAAGGCCTGGAGAAATCTGGTGGGTATTTTTGGAGGCAAGGCTGGGAAGAACACTGCTGCTGGCTGAGGCTGGAAAGAGCTGTGTTTACTGTTCCTGTCTAAAAAAATATGTCTGAATGATAGAAGCATATTCCAAAACTCCTGAGATGCATCTATATGGCACCAAAAATAGATATGTTGGTAGTAGGTGGGGAAAAAAAATCTGCAAAATTTAGTAAAAATGATGGTGAAATTGGTGTGCTGCTGAGCAGAAAGTGACTGAAAAGGGTGTTTCTTTGCATCTGCAGCATCTACCAGCCAAGGGTTAACCTGGAGCGGGTTCCAGACAAGGATTAATGCTGATTTCTGTAGAACATCAAAACTCCTGTGAGAGGCTTCTTACCCTCAAAGGATGCTGGAGATATGCTGTTTGAGGATCTTTGATATGTTTAACGTGTATGTCTGTGTAGCACAACCTCCAAGGTGGATTGATCAGTTTGAAGTCTCACAAATGTCATAGAAAAATGTTTTCCACAAGTGTAAGTAGACAGTTGATGGATCCTCTGTCCTTAGCTGTGCTGGCAGCCCTCCAGCACCAGAGGCTGTGTTCACAAGGACCATCAGCACACTTGGCTCAGCTATGCTGGGTAATACCAATGGCCTCACTTTGCAAGGTATTCCCTGACTTAGGGGCTTTAGAGGATCAAAGCAAAGCTCACATCTATTTCAGCTGGAGCTCTGGAGTGCTCAGCACTTCACAAATCAAGAGCTAGCCAAGCTCCAGCTGTGTATCCCCTTCTCCAGAATTTTGACATAGAACCATAGAATGGTCTGGGTTGGAAAGGATCTCCAAAGGTCATCTAGTCCAATCCCCTCTGCAGTAAGCAGGGGCATCCTCAACTAGATGAGGTTGCCCAGAGTCATGTCAAGCCTCACCTTGAATATCTCTGGGGATAGAATGGGGCCTCAACCACTTCCCTAGGCAACCTGTTAGTGTTCCACCATCCTCATGATATAGATCTTGTTTCTACCATCATCCATTCCTCTTCCTGCAGTTCCCTCCTTCCCTACCTACCTTTCACTCCTGAACAAAAGGAGAACCCAACATTCCTCCAAGCAGTAACATCACTGGTCACAGCACAGGGGGCTACTCCCAAAGTTCTTCCATCCTCTCTGTATGGATGGAACCAAGGCTTTACTTAAGAATAACCCTGTTTACTCCATGAGGTACAAGCATATTCCAAATAGTATTGCACAGGCACTTTTCCCCTGGTACTTTTGGAACTGCTGATGAAATGGCTGTGTAGCAATTATTTTCTTATCATACCTTTCTAAGTTATCCTAAACTGCCGAACTTCAAGCAGAAAAGACAAAGCCTGTTATCTGGCAATGCATTGTCATTCATAAGATGGAGAATCAACATTTCTTCAATATCACAATCCTGGATTCTGTCCAAAGGGCAGACAAGATAGCTGCTAGAAAGAGTGAAGTTTTCCACTCCAGGACAGCATCATTTTCAGGCTCTTTGCTGGCAAAGCCACAAATGAAAGTAGAGGCAGACTATTCTGCAGCTTCAAGCTTATCTTTCTCACTTCTGCTCAAATATAGCAGGGTTTGCCATGGTGCGTTGTGTCACCAGCCTCCTACAACAGTTTACGACTGGCTATTAACATTCATATCTGGTGCAGTAATTCAGAGTCCTCTGAACTTTCTATAAACAAGTGGAAACACTTTTGAATTTTCTTTGCTCCACAAACAGCAGAAAGTTTGGCTTGCCAGAATTGTGAAGATGTACTTGAGAGCAATACACCAACTGTAATCATGCCTCTGTCCTGGGCTGGGGAACATTTTGCAGACTGATTAGACTGTAGAAACCCTTTGAAATGAAATAGGAGGCAGCTGCTAATGGAAACTCTACTGTTACACAGAGCAAACACGTGAGGAAAGTAATCCTCGCGCACACACACACAAAAATAGGCACTCCATCCTGCCTCCCTTCTATAAGAAGCCATCTAGTTGCTTTAACTGCTGAATTGAAATTATTTTAATTATATTCCAGGCAGTCTTCTCCCCACTCCTGGGTGGTGTTTTTCGATTCCATCACGATTAAATGGTGCTACTGCTTATTTATATAAGGGACTGGAACCAGCCCACTGAAGCCAAATGGATTCTTTCTTTCAGCTGATGTGGACTGTGCCTTCCCACCCCGCTGGGCTAGCCAGCTTACTGAGGCAGTCACAGAGCCCTTCAACTGTTTTGAAAAAGTTTATATTTGTTATTTTGAAATAAAGAAATAGGACATTTGGGCTGTTTTTATTGCTGGAATTGTGTGGTTTGCTCTCTGGAACATTTTAGAGACTGCAAAGTGGTCAAAAGAAAACACTGCCTGTGTCCTCAGCAGTGCTCCCCTGAGTGCCATGCTGTGCAGGGCTCTACATAAGCTGCATTTCTGTGACTCTGTCTTGTACTCCTGGCCAGGTCTGACTTTGTGCGGTGTGATGGGAAATGCCAGTGGTGTTTGAGATGCACCACCTCACGCAGCTCACATCTCATTTTTCTTTCTTCTTTCTCCTGATCCATAGTGTCCTGTCTGAGGTCCAGGATGTGCTCAGGAAAGTGTCTGTGAATGTCTTCACTTGCATCCCACATCCTGTGTTTCTCCCTACCTCAGGTACTGAGGAGAAGCTGAATTTTCATCCAAACTATTAAAAAATTTTCAAAAGTTTACAGGATCTCAGATCTGAACTAACTTCACTCTGTGTTTCCTTCAGTCTTAAATTCTAAATGAAAGACCAGGGAAATCCCATGTTGTTTTCATTCTGCTGGTAGTGAGAAGGTAGTGGTGACACGGGGCAGCACACCCCTCACAGTTATCATTACCCAGACCTGCGTTTTCCACTGTAGCTACCTTCCAGTGTACTGATGCATGGGGGTACCAGGCCATGGGGACACGGCGGCACCTCCCTGGTGTCCTTGGCAAACCCCCACAGGAGTTGAGCAGCAGGAGCCTGCTCAAGCTGTGGTGGGAAAAGCCCCAGCTCACGTGGTCCTGGCAGGGACCCGCAGCTGTCACCACTACCATCTCTGCTCCAGCTTGCTGCTGTCTGAAGGTAATCTTTCCAGTCGTGTTGCAGTCAGTGTGAGACCTTTCTACCTCTCCAATTCTATTTTTTCTGTATAATGCTTCAGAAATGTGTGGGATCCAGACCTGTGTCTTGTCTGATAGACTCTCAATCTGCTTCTCCCTTTTCTCTTTTGACTTTTTTTTTTTAAACAGTACTCAAGATTTCTTATGCTTCATCTAATATAGCATCACTTTCCACAGAGATGATACAGTGAGTTCACCGTAGCTGCAGCTTTGGGAAGCATTCTAATTGTATTTAGATACCCAAGACTAGCAAATTGCCCCATTAGCATCGACAAAGACCACTTGTAGTTGATAGTTTGCTCCTGAGGTTATAAATAGACTTGTCAGAGCCCCAACATGTGACAGCTAGGTTTTTGATCTTGAACATTGACTGAGCTTGCATGCCTATGAAAAGAGTGATTTATATCTAGAAAAGACTTCAGAGTTCAGAATAATGCTGTAGCCAGAACCAAGAGTGGTCTTCAATGCTTCACAATGGTTAGACCGTGTCTTGTTTCACAAAGGACAGGGAAGTGTGTGAGGACTGAACAGAGGAGAGCATGGTGAGGGCAAGGAGCAGCATGGGAGCTGGGATGTGAGGTGTGGGCAGGGGTCAGCCTGCCAGCAGCACTCAAGGAAAGGGGCTGTGTTGCTGTGTCCTGCCACCTGATTTTACTAATGGCCACAGCTGTTGTGTGTCCCTGCACTGCACAGCTACATATTTTAAATAAGGAATGGATGCACATCCATCACATTCTCATCTGTCACCCCTTAAATGAGATGTATATACTTCGCTGCTGGCATGCAAAGTATAAGCCAGTAGACGATGTGTAGCCTGCCATGCTATTCCAGGTTTTGGGTACATAGGTGCATGATGTGATTCTTCAGACGTTCTCTCATACACAGCACAGCGTCTGTGGTGCATCCAGCGGGGGAATGACGTTTCAGAGTGCTGGGCTTTCTCCTGGTTTGCCTGGGAGGTGAATGTCTCTATCAAGCACAACTGCATTTTGCTACCAGCTCTTTAAGGTTCCTTCTCACTATGGCACGCGCTTTGTATCTAAGACAGCAGGAGAAAAACATTGTGACAAGAAGAAAAGTCGACAAGCAAGTTTTACATTCTTTTTTATCAACTCCTGAATCCCTGTCCTTGGCAGCATCTCCTCCTTCCTGCTGCCATAAGCCCTGTTTTGCCGCTGCCCAGGTAGGTGGGACTGGCCTGAATCTGATGGGTGCTTCTGGCCTCCAAAACCCATGTAGCCCTGATGGCTCCCTTTGGTGTTCTTGAACTCAGGGAACCAGGCATATATTTGCTAGGAAATCCTTATGCGGTGATTATGTACTGCCTGTTGCTGTAGCATTTTAGAGTTTACAAATACCACCTTTAGCAAGGTAGCTTTATATTTTGTCCTAAAATGGAGAACATTACTCCATCCACTAATAGTCAAACCAGAAACATACTTTCATTCGAGTCTCTTCTTCCCACTCACTCATATACCCTGAAAATATTGAGAGGATGTCCTTCTGAATGATTTTCTCCCCTGGCAGATGATGATGCTCTGAGTTTTTAGTGCCTGAGTTGTCTCTTCTGACTGTGGAGCTCTTCTCCCCTTCCCCAGGGGGTTACAGACCTGCAGGCAGAGCTGCCTGGATGATTGAGATGTTTCAGAGCATCTACTGAAAAATAGATCTTCTTATACATTCCAAGAATGTTTAGAATTAAAAATCTACTGCAACTAGTGCAGTATAAGAATAATAATAATAGTATGTTAGCAAATTTTCATAGAGTTGATGGTTTGAAGAGCTGCTAATTAACTATGGGATTTCTTTGCTGGCACTACAGGGAGATACTTCATAAGGAAAAATATCACTGCAGCCACAAGCAACTGTCTCAGAAATTCTCTCTGCCTGTCACAGTTATGGAAAATACCTAGCTTGTTTGCTGCTGCATGTGAAAGTACAGTGTTTGGAGATGTGTGTTCATTGTAGCATCAGTGAGGGAGAATGTGCAGAAGTCTCCATCTTAGTTAACTCTGGGGCTGTCTGGGAGCCTTCCCAAACCAGAACTGAGTTTTAATCAACTGCAAGATCATTTTCTATCTTGTATGTGTAACACGTTCATCAGAAGGCTGCAAGGGATTTCCTGCATGGTGTATGAGGCAGCGCCTGCGCTCAGCCCCTCTGTCAGAGGATTAGGTACTCAGTGGTGAACTTCATGCGCACCTTCTACACCCTTCTGAAACCATGTGGTATATGTCTTAAACCTAGGAGAACTTGAAATATACTCAGATATGTTTAACTGTAGGGAGAAAAAACCCAGGTGTTTGCAAAAGGTTTCTTGAGCATTCATTTCTTTGAGTAGAGATTTCAGTCTGACAGGTAAATAAAGTTCAGTATCCTCAATCCTTTTGGCATCAAATGTCAATTTTATACTGAGACAATAAAATAAAAAGGAATGATATGACAGTCACAATAAAGGATACTCTAGAGAAAGATATTCTAAATGATGCTACAGTGCCCAGGATTTGCACAGTGTTTTTGAACAACAAAGCCAAAATTACTTACTTCCTGCTACAAAAATGTGGCTGTCATCAAAGCATCCCCCATTATGTCCAAGCTAGTACTCCTAATTGTCTTGCAATATGGGTTATTTTTAACAAATCTTCAGTTCCTATTTCTACAGTCCCAGGAATGGTTGACTTTTAAACTCTTAATTTTCATACTTCCAGCCCCCAACATTCTGTGATTTATTTTCCAATTGTTTATAGCCAACTGAAACATTTAAGAGTGGAGGGAACTGGTCAGAACAATCCCCCCCCCCCCCCCCCCCCCCGAACTCTATTAGCTTTAACTGAAGGATTCTTGAAGTGAGAGCAGAATCAGGGCTACAACCTGTGAGCAGACATGGACAGAAAGTGGCCCAGTTACAATCTGAAGTGGTTTCTCAGGCTCTGTTTTTAATTTGGGGTTTGGGGGAAAACAAAACTGAAAGCTTACTGTGTGTTTCTGCTCTGCAGTTGTTGGTGGTAAAAACTGGTATTAGTCAGTAGTACTGAGGAACTTACCAAGAGTAATGTGAGATCAAAAAGATTTAGATCAATTAACAGTGTGGAATTTTGCCACACATCTAATATGGGCCATCAGCACTAATCACACCTGCATTGTCAGTCGTGTGACTCTTTATTCACAATGTTCCTTTCTTTGAGTTATTCCCTGCAGAGCTTGTTTCACCTATTGGTCAGGTACCTGTGTATCTTGTTAGTCACCTCAGTGTTGCAGTGCTTGAGTGATTCCTACAGCACCTTGATGCTGCCAGCCTCAGCTTTTTCTCTCCAGTCTGATTTACCCTGTTGGTTCTTCAACATGAAGCTCACCATCAGTTTTATTCATGCTTATCACAATATTTTGCCTCCACAAATAGAGTTCAGGGTGCTGTGGGGAGGAGTTTGCCCTGCTAGCTTGTTTGCTGTGCTGATGCTGGGTCACCCTCTAGCGCATTGGTTGGGTGGCCTTGGAGGGAGGAGAAGGAAGGGTACACCTGTGGTGGTTACGTGTTGTGAACTAACGTAGAAAAAAAAAACAGTGCTTCCAATGTGATTCACTGTAGGGTTTCTCACCCACTGTACTAAAGTGACTGCTTGCTTTGTGGTTGGTTGATAAACACAGCAGCTCTTTGCAGAGCTCTCTTCCAATGCTTTCTCTTAGGAGGTGATTGACTCTCAACAGCCTGGTCATTTTGTGTTAGAGTTTGAAATCCAACTGAATACATGACAGACCAGCTGTGTTTCTTCCTGTGTGCACTAATAATCGGGAAAAAGGGATCTGAATGCATTGAGAAGGATGCTCTCAAGTTCCCAGTATAGCAGAGGGTGAGTGTGTGCTCACAGTGTGGTGCACACCCTGGAGCCTCCTGCTTTCCTCCTGGAGCAAGGGAGGATGTGGGTGACACCTTGATTCCTAGAAGCTTGGTAGCTCACAGCCACTGCTTTTAAAATACATGGTCTGCATCACTTCTCCCTATGCCCCCATAGTAAATTATTATCTCTCTTCTAACTTCCCAGCTTGCCTCAGCCCTTCACAGAGAAGAGCTGGGCTGCAAATCAAAGCTTTCAGCAGCAGGAATCATTAAATTATTTGGGTATACTTTTGCAGAGCCTCATCTCTAGAATCATAGAATCATAGAATCAGTCAGGGTTGGAAGGGACCACAAGGATCATCTAGTTCCAACCCCCTGCCATGGGCAGGGACACCCTACACTAGATCACGCTGGCCAGAGCCTCGTCCAGCCTGGTCTTAAACACCTCCAGGGACGGGGCCTCAACCACCTCCCTGGATAACCTATTCCAGGGCTTCACCACTCTCATGGTGAAGAACTTCTTCCTCACATCCAGCCTGAATCTCCCCATTTCCAGCTTCATTCTGTTCCCCCTACTCCTATCACTACCTGAGATCCTGAGAAGTCCCTCCCCAGCCTTCCTGTAGGCCCCCTTCAGATACTGGAAGGCCACAATGAGGTCACCTCGGAGCCTTCTCTTCTCCAGACTGAACAGCCCCAACTCCTTCAGTCTGTCCTCATAGGAGAGAAAAAGAGATGCTCCCAAATATGGCATCTTAATAAAATAAAATTATGCAGCTGCTCTGTGGTCAGTTGCCAATTTACAGCAAATTATTCTCTGACAGCTGTAACTGATGACAGCTCCAGCCCAGTGCAGCTCAATGTTTTGAGCCAGCAACTTTATCAGGGGACTCCAGCAAAAGCTCCTGCTTGTCTTTGGGGCTGGGAGTTGAAGGAGGCAGGTAACATCCCATGCCTGAGCTAATTAATCGTCCTGTGCAAGGATTCCCTCTGGTGCTACCCCAAAGTCCTGCTGTGTCTAGGTGTTGCCATGGCAATGACAGAAGGCTCTGGCTGCCTTTCTCCTCTTTCTGTTTTTCAAGAGGGAAAAAAAAAAAGAAAAGAAAAAAAGCTGAGACATAGTTTAGAGCAAATTTCCTGCCTGTGGAAGCTCTGATCTTAGTTTAAAGGTCCCCTGAAGAAAATATCCTTTTTGTCTGTCCCCAGCTACCTCTGCTCCCTGATGCATTGCCCTAGTTTGAGACAACCTCTGTTGGTTGGGGCTGCCTCAGCAGAGCCATGGGGTTACAGCAGTGAGGTGTGACCCACAGCTGTGAATGGATGGTCTTGGAGAGCTGGGCTGGGGACTTTGATCTCCAGGAGCTACAGACCTGCCTTGGGAGTATGGACAAGCCCTTTGAGGTCTTCATGATCAAAGAGGTTTAGATCCAAAAAGGTTTTCTAGAGATAGACAGGCACTGGACAGGGAGATGGTATCTTCTTGTTTGGTTTTTGGATTTTTTTTATTTTTTTCCCCCTGAAAGGATTCAAGCAGTTTCAGTTGACTTTTATCTCATTTGAATACTTAACAGCTCTGTCACATCTTGAAACCCAAACAGGTGCCTCTCTGCCTTTTCAAACACTTACTTGCCTTTTAAAAATTGGCTTACAGTACGCTCTGTGTTCTTCTTGAAATGTATGGTTCAGAAAGGATGAGGTTAATTCCTAACATCAAGGAGAGGTATAAGGACTGTTTGGGAGCAAAGAAGGACCATGCATATGAGACTGCTGTGATGTCTTTTACTCAGGTAAGGTGCTCAGTGATGCTACAGGCATCTTTCTTCTGCCTGCAACTGCATTACTGCTGTATGCTGTGACTCCCAGTTATGTAAAAGTAACTGCTGCTGAATGCTAGATTGATAGCAGGTGAGTTCAGCAGCAGCATGAAGATGGCAACTGACCTATGGACTTAGGAAAGAAACCAGTCCATAGTCACAATCAGAATCAAATCCTAGAGACTGGTATAATCTCAGCTCTGGTATGACTTCTGTGGTGGCATCAAAGCTCTAATGTTTGGAAAAATTACCTCCCAATACTCCCCTGAAGCTATTCAGACACTCCTTCACCATCTAGTCAGGAGAACAGAGTTTTGGTCCGCTGATGAGAACTATTCAGTAGTCTCCTTACTGAACATCTTTCCTGACACTTTTGCCCTGGTAAAAATGGAAGGCTTTAATGGAATTTTTCAAGTTCTGGTGGCCACAAGCCTTTTTGGCAAAGCTCTCAAACTCTGTCAGTCTACAGAGCTGGTGCCTACTAAAATCACCAAACCAGGTCTTTCCCTGTGGCTGTGTTACTCTTGTGGCTCCCTAGGGCTTTCTCATTTCAGAATGCATCCATCAAAAGTCACCATATGCTCTTTTGCTCTTGGAACTATAAATAAAGCTGTTGACACCAGAAAACCTTTTCCAAACACTTCACTTAACAAAAATCCAAGCAACCAACCACACCGTACCCCCAAACAAACAAACAACAATAAAACATCCTCAAACATCAGGTAAACAAGCAAAGAGGGGAAAAACAAACAAACAAACAAACAAACCACACCCTAAAACCAACAGAAAGTAGGAATATTTATGACTTTGATGTTTGTGTGTTGCAGGTTCACAGAAATCTGTAGCATTTTATTGTGTCTTTGGGTTAAGTCTGAAATGATGATAAAAAGCTATGCACTCTATACCTTGAGGGTACATAGAACCTTCCAGATTTCTTTATTTGCAGAAAGATAGCCCTTCTGCTCTCAGGTCTCCAAATGCTTTCTTAGTTGCTGTATTTAATTTCAGAGCCCACAGTGTTATCAAGAAGTCTTTTGCCACCCTATCCATGATAACACTTCTGTGGTTGTACAGATATTTAAATAGATCCCATTTTTAGTTTCTTCTATCTAACCCATTACTGCAGGGCTATTCAAGCATCCTGGTATCACTGATGTGTGGGAAAGAAACCCAGCTAGGTCAAGCTGCTGGCTGTACTCATATGCCCCTACATCACCTATGCCCTGTGAGCTGAGGTTCAGAAGCATTCGAGTTCAAGCGCTATCCCACATAACCAGGCACCTCCCAAGCCCTGTAGATGACACATCCTTCCACCTGCAAGCTGCAGCTTTGAAAAATCTCAACTGGAGAGCAGCCTAAACTTTGAATGTCTGTGTGTCTGTGTCCCCTTGTGCCTGGGGACACTCAGAAAACTCAAAGCATTCATATCAGGAGTAAAGTTGATGTGCAAAAGTTACACTTCTTTGGGGCAAGCGGTCACAAGTGAGCTGCCACCCTGAGTGCTTCAGTGTTTATGTCCCTGGATGAGATAGACCAGGAGATAGCAGAATACAATTGGTTTCTTTGGTTTCTACCCCCCCCCCCCTTTTTTTTTCCTCACACAAATGAAGAAACATAAGCAGATAAGGACTTCAGGTGAATTGCATTTGAACATGACCATGTAAGTGATGCACCCAGTAGTCTGAAGAAAACTTAGGGAAGTATTTTAAGTTGTATTCAAGAAGAACATTTTTAATCCATAGAAAAACATTGGTTACAAAACTGAACAGAGAAATACATGTTTCAGGCATCCCATGCTGCTAATGAAAAGAGATAATGGTTTTGTGTAACATACTGAAGCACCCAAGGGTGAATGGCAATTTAAACACAAATGTGTTCAGTTCATGGAGAGCCTCTGAACACAAAATACACCACCAAAGATTTTGCAGGTGCTTACCCTGTTCATGACTGGTTAATAAATGCTACAGACAATCACCTGGAATGCCAGAGATCACCCTATTTAGCAGTGACTGGGAAAGCTATAAACTGGTGGGATTAGCTGCATCTCATCTCTGGCTCAATATGTGATTGCTGGGGCCTGGGCACGGGGGTGCACAGCCTGCTTGCGTTCTCCTGGTTCAGATAAGATGTGTCATGTCCCTGCTCTGGAGCTTGTGGTTGCTGGTAAAGGCGATGCAATTTGGTCTTGGCATTAATTGTTGTTTCCTGTAAATAATTGGGGATTATGTTTTGGAAGCAAGACAGAAGTGAACCTCTGCCATACTTTGTCTCTTACTTCAACTCTTTTCTGAACAGCATTGTTCTCTAATTATTGTGTCCTAAGAGAAGAAAATAAAGGTTGGGTTGGTAACGAAGCAATGTCATAATAGATATGTCAACAAAGACAATCAGGTCAGTCCTGAACATCCCTTGTTTTGTAAGCTGCCAATCAGTAACATGCCCTGGGAGTGGTGGAGTGATCTGGTAATCGGTGTAGAACAGACTTGTGAGTCTTGTTTAATCCTATTTGACTTGCCATTTTAATGACTTGGTTTTGGGGTGAGCTGTTGCATAGGGCTCCAAGAGATGCGACTGCTTTCAAATTTCTGTAGTTTCATGTGTTGTGTAATTGCTAGACAAGCTGTAGTCTGCAGAACTGACTGCTGTGAATTCTTTAGTTATTTCTCTTGTGCCTTAGTTATTGCTTATATTAATGCAGAGCTCAAAAGCCACATCACGATCTAAATAATGAGTTGAAAATATCCTATCAGAAACAAATTTTAATCTAAAATCAAGAATTATACTCATTGAAATGTGCTTTGCATCCGCATCTCTTTAAAGCCAAATGATCTGGCAGTCAGGAAGCCTTTCTTGCTGAATTACTTGGTACTTAGATGCCGTTTGAACCAGTAAGTAATAGATCATTTGAACTCCATGGATTGACAGCAGTAAGAGAGCTTTTCTTCTGTTCTTGGCACCAGTCAGCAGCTGCCTCCTGCCTGTCTGCTTCAGCTGCCATTCCCATTATGAAGAAAGGGTTGATTCTGTAGTTGATTTTTTGGATGGCCAAGAACAATACTTTTTCTTCATCTTTTGATGATCTCGGAGGGTAGCAGTTGAGGAGATGAGTAAACTGAAGACTTTATTTCTTTCAAAGCTCCTGCGGCAAAAGATCATCACTAGCAAGTAAAAACGTGGACTAGTTCAGCTGCAACAGTCCTTGCTCTGTACTTTGATTTGTTCCCAGGTGACAAAAAAAAAATAAAAAGGTCTCCCTTTCTCATCAGCCCTTTGAAGCATGGGAAGCTCCTGAGATAGAGCTCATACAGGAGAAAGAGAATGGAGAGCTACTCTCTGCTTTCAGTCACGCTTCAGTGGCCAAAAGTGGGAAACTTGACTAAGAGAAACGGAGCCTATGTGGTAAAACAGGAGTTATTGACCTTTTAGGGGGATATTTAGAGTTCTCTCATGGTCCATTCATGCTGAGAATCCCAGTGGCTCCAAAAGACCTTTTTTCTTTATTTTGATTGCTAGCTGGGTCAAATTTGCACTGTCCAAGTAGTGGTCAGTTTGATTCAGTGCTAGTTTCTGCTTTCTCTTCTCTGTACTCATTGTGTTTACATCCCTTTCACACCTTGTTCTATCAACTTGTCATTACATGTCAGAATGGTGAAATGTGCAGAGCTGACCCTTTCTGGGTGCCCTCTCTATAGACCATTGCCAATGAGTGAAAGTTGGGATAAACTGCCCAGCCCCCTTTCCCCAGGACCAGGCTCTCCATCTGTGCTGCCCAGGGCTGCCTTGTTTGGTCACTTACACACCAGCAAACCTGGGAGGCAATCTCCTTTAGGAAATGCAAAATGCAGTTGACTGCAACCATGCCGTTACTGTCTCTTAGAGTGAGTGTCCTTTAAATGTGGGCCTTAGGGCCTTTTGATTTCAGGATTTACTTAAGAATTACCTCTCCATCCAAACTTACAGAGTCTGTAGCATCTGGGAGGTATTATCCATTCAGGATTGTATTTGAATATTAGGTACTAATTTCAGACAAGTGTCTTTCACTTGAACATAGAGCGTGCAGCTGCAGCAGCCCCCAAGTGATTATTGCCTCTGTGGCAGGCATTTGGTCCTTTTCCTCTTTTTGTATCTGGAGTATTTGTATGAGTACCCACGGTAGGATTCATTTTCCCTACCTCCAGCTGGCTGAAAGGTAGATGTTGAAATGAGCTTTTTCTCTGGGGCCCAGTTACAGTCAATGGGGAGTGATCTACCTCTCCAAAGGACAATTTTTCCATCAAAAGGAAAATGGAATAAATTGTTTATTGCTCTTCACTGACTGTTCTTTACACTCAATGCCTAAAATTTTGATGGGCAGAATAGGAAAGATGAGTCCCGAACAAAATGGGATGTGGTAGAGGATGTTTGTGGCCCCACTCTGTTACCAGTGGTTAGCAAGTATGGAAATGCATCTCCCTGTCCCTAAAGTTCTTCAGCTTGCTACTAAATGTGACCATTGCTTTTACTTTCCTCTTTTAAAGCAGTGTCTAACATTAGGCTGCAGGAGTATTTTTTTGTGGCCAGTACAGAGATTTAGAACTCCTGACGAATTAGTGATTCAAAATGAAACCACTTCTCTTTGTCACTGCCACTGTGAGGTGGGATGCCTTGTCTTGGACCTTGTTTAGTAACTGCAGCAGCTACTAATTGCACTGCAGGGCCATGTGCTGGAGTGGCAGGCAGCTCCTTTACCGCGTGTAGGGAAATCAAGTAGGCTTTCTGGAGACAGCTAAGTCTCAATTATTTGTTCAACTGGTGATTGCTTGCTGACTCATTCAAAATCCAGCATTATTCAGCTGGCACTTCATTTGCAAAGGAAAGTGAGCTACAGACCAGTGTGGAGGTGTTAACCTTTGAGAGGCTTGGGGGGGGTGGTGGTGGTGGTGTGCAGAATCATAACAACTTGACCTGGGGTATCTGTAAAAAAAATTCCAAACCAAACCCAAAAAAGCTGGGTCAAGCTAATGGTTTTATGTAGTTTCTGCTCAGTACTGTGCTTATTACCGAGTGCTATGTCATTCTGCATCTGTTTAAACCACTGGTTCGCTTGCATGTGATCCCTTACTTAGCAACTGCTTTATCAGAGTGGGAACTGATTTCACAGTTAAGACATGGAGCACGAAGGTGCCTCTCAAGCACGGATTGCTAACCAGAAACTCCTTCTACTTGTGAAATGCTAGCCTCAGAGAATGGATATTTTCTTGCAGTCTGTGTGTAACGGCTCAAGCTGATCTCCGTTCTGAAAGCATGGGGAAAAAAAAGCATGTTTTCTTTGGTCTGAATTTTAACAAGCATCTGTTCTTAGTGAAAAGAATGCAGTAGTCCAAATGACTCTGTAACTCTTGGTTTAGGGATGTTCCTTAGGAGCAGTGTGTTTTACCATTGTAATTAATGCATCCCTGTGAGCAGGAGGCAAGAAAATCCCATGGAAGTGCTGTGACCTGTATGCCCTGGCAATGACCCTATGGTCAGCTGACTAAGCTGTAGTGTTAAATGTCTTTTAAAGTGGCAACCAAACCAGTCACATTTATTACTGCAGTTGGCTGTCCTCTGATCCTTGCATGCACCTCAGTCTTAAAAAGGAGCATGTTAAAAGATGTGGCATACATGGTGATAAGGGAGCTCTTTCATATGTCACTGTGTGTCAGTAAAGGTAATGTTCAGATCTCAGTTTCTAACGTTGTGTTAAACTGAGGTTTCGAGTTTTTCAAATGAGTTGCCTTGCCTCTAACTGCACACATTATCATCAGTTCCTCCTGATGACTTTTGTTGTGACTTGCACTAGGATGCTGCTAAGAAATCATCATGGCACATCTGTGGTCTGAGCTACCTTCATAGGAAACATGTCACCACCAAACAAAGAAACAAGTTTCCTGTGCATGAGTGGTAACTCTCCAGCACATCTTCCTGCTCCTCATTTTTGCTTTCAGCTCAGCTCTCCCATTTGTCTTCAGCATCTGCAATCTTATTGTCTGGTGATGATGATCTTCACCTCCACTGTAAAATGTGCTCCAGCCATCTTGATATCCTTATCAGCTGCCTTGACTGCAGTCACTTCTTTTCTGTATTCCACATGTCAGTTTGTAGAATTTCTGCATGTGGACAATGCTGCTGTTGCTTGTCTCAGTTTAATAGCCCATGGACTAATAAAATGGATGTGGTTGCATCCTGGCAATGGACAAAGCCCTGGACCTGAGGAGACCACTGCTTTGGAAAACATTTTTCCAACCTTACAATTTCTTTTGGGTAAATCTTAGATTTCTTGCAAAGGGTCCATATTACAGTAAGTCCTACACACCAGTGCAGGAGGAGAGGTTTCAGGCAGCTTTTTTTTTTTACTGCATGCAACGGTGCCAAATGCTTCTGTTTGGCTGAGCTTTTTCCTGCAGTTACGTCATTTTTCCAGAGAGACTGTGGGGTTTATTCATCATGGGGTAATTCTCCTAAAAGACAGTGAACTATGCTAATGACTAATTTGCCCTGTGAGGATTTGGACATACCTGTCAGGGAAATATATTTAGCATTGGGCTTTTTCTGATTTATGCACAGCATGAGAAAGATGAGGCTGTTGCAGGGAGATAATGTGCTGTATCGTCTGCTTGCGCTTCCTCACACTGAAAAAAATCAACAGAAATCTTGCTTTTCTGAGAAGTATCTTGCATTGTACTCTCCCCGATCAATGGTGGTTACATTATGCCTTCATACCATCTGTGAAAGCAGACCACATTTTTTCCTGCAGGCACTGGATTGATTTTTGTTGTTGTTTCAGTTTTTAAACTACATCATAATGTAGGTTTATCAGAGAAAGACCCCTGGGGTAATAGACCTCCTTCTGGCACACGCAGAGCCTGGGAGATGTGAGTATTTTTATTCACTGAGTGAGAATTCCTAAGTATAATGAATATAAATGCAAAAAGACTGTTCCTGTGGATGTGTATCTTCAGAGGCAAGGCTGCAGCACAGAGATGATCTGAGCAGCTGTCAGAGAGAAAAAGGCAAAGAGGTCCTGGTACCAGTGGGAGCATCCCACGTTTCTTGAGGGCTTTGGCTGGGCAAAGCCCAAGCCCAGTTTTCATGCTTCTGGCATACAACAGCAGTATCTGGGATGTCTTCTCCAGGAGACCCACAAAGCAGTGATACATCTTGCTGGCTGAGTTGGGTACATTCTTCAGGAGGAAGCCTAGATGGGGCTGCCGAGTGAGCCTGCCGAGTGAGCCTGCCTGCTTCAGCTGCTCTGGGAATGCCTAGATAAAACATGAGATAATGCAGCCCCTAGATCAGGCTGACACGTTGCCAAAATGAACTTAGAGATGTAGGAGAACTCTTGGTTCCACAATATTGTTTGCTGCTGTTAGAACGAGAGGCCAGCTCTGTGCCACAAGCAGGCTCCTCATGTTGGGCAGCATTTCCTTGAGAAAAAAAAAAAAAGTTAATACTGTGTCTAGGTGAAGCATTTCCAATGTAACCTCTATCAAAATATGTCTTTTCCTAATAAAGTATAATCCACAGATTTTCTATATCTTTTTCCCACTTAAACCCTTCATTTTCTGTGCTTGCTCTCTGAAAGCATGTGGCGCTGCAGCCTTGCTCTGACAGCACACTGTGTTCAGAGAGGGGAGATAAAATGTCAAAAAGCTTCAAAACAGTCACAATCTACTGCTGGGCTTCCAAGGCTTCACAAGGATTTTTGGTGTAATTTCATCAAGCTTGCTGATTTTTCTTCTGGGGAGTATCTCAGAGTGTTATAAGCTCCACACAGTGCAGGCTCAGGGGTTTCAGGATATTATCTTGAGATCCACTCCCTACACACAGTGCCAAATTTTGGCAATTGCCCCCTAAAAGACCAGAATATTATTAGAAAGAATTTTCATTAAAAAGCATTTACAACATCAAGAGAAACATCACATGCCTGAAACCTTGGCAAAAGTCCTCCTGCCTCCAGGCTGGAATCATCTCCCCCAGAGCCCTGGAGGAGCTGAGACTGTCTAGACTTGGGGACAAGTTGAATGTATGACACGTGCAATCAGATGCTCCCTCCCTCTGCCTTGGTCCAGCCTCTTCCAGTAGCTGCCAGCTTTACCAAGAAGTTATTTATGTGTTTGAAGATTTTTTGCCACTTATCTATAGCCTAGAGCTTAGGTGAAGGACTAGATTGTACAAATCTCTATTACAGACTGAAACCAAATTAACTGTTTTGTTTAAAAGAACTACTGTGATGTTCCAGAATGGTGATTATCTGCATCAATGCACATCCTTCAATCCCTTCTTTACCTTCACTGCTGCATTGTGAAGTCCTGTTCAATTCACCTTCCTTCGTCCTCCCACCCCAACAGGTTTTTGTTTATTCTCTGGTTGTCTTGAAGAAGCCAAGACTTCTGCCATTGCTTTTGATTAAGAATCATATTTTCCAAGTTATTTCCATGCACTCCTCCTAGAGATTATAAAGATATTTTTGTGGTAGCCATTAACTCTTTTTGGCCCATCATTCGTGTTTTACAGAGTGATTTTGGAGAGATGAATGTGCTTCAGTTTAGTGTTAATGTAAACTCTTACTGTTTTCAGCACTGAAATATGGGCTAATGTATCAGATAATGCTACCCAGTGCCAGCAGTTTTACTCCTGTAAGCAGAGGCTTGCTCTACAAACCCAAATTGCATATGCTTTTTTTTAAAGACTAGGAAGTAAGTTCTATTAATCACTTTTTGCAAATAGTTGCAAAGTTATAAAGCAGTGATCAATAAAAGGGAGAGAAAAGACTGGAGCCTTCGGGCTGCAAGTAATATATTCATTACTTTGAACAAATTCAATACAAGGAATGAATCAATGTCATAACATGCTAGCAGTGTATTCTGTATTGTCCCACGTAATCTAGTGCCGACCAGGCTGGTATTTCTTTCATGTGGTATCAGAAAAATGATTGTCCTCTCTCTGGTGAATTGATGTTTGATATTTTCTGTGGGAGAGAATATGAAACAATAATGAGGGGGTCAAAGGCTGCCCTTCCCTGGCACATGGTTGGCTTGCTCAAGTCCACGGCTTATCTGTTAACATCTCTCCCTGTACCTAAATCCCAAAGTGCTGAGAGCCCTCCAGAATGTAATGTATGAGCCATTAACACCATCAGCAAATTAAGTGCATTGCATATCACAGAAAGGATTGAATGAAAGATATATTGAAGTCTCTGGCAATTCTGTAGAAAGGGAAAAGGCTGTACTGTGGAGACATCTTCCTGGATACACAAAATCCACTTGCTGTACAGTGCTATAGTATCTCAAATGTTTTTGAATGCAGCTCTCAGTTAATATCAGTTATCTCTTCCCAGATTTTTTGTTCCATGCTGGTTTCCCCTCTGTTCCATGCTGGTTTCCCCACTGTTGCTTTCCTTGCTAGGAGAGCTGAGCAGCCCATGCAGGCAGCTGGCAGGAGCATCTTTGGCCCAGCCTGACCAGGAGAAGGGAGCTGGGCAGAGGCTCGATCCACCATGTCACTCCTCCATCTCAGCAAGTCTGCCATCAGTGAGTATGTAATATCCATTTCTCAGGTGTGAATAATTTTGAGGCGATCTTTTCTTCATATTTTCCCTTCTTACAACTAGTATGTTCTGTCTTGGAAACTTTGGGAAAAAAAGAGGCACTTTGGTCTACACTGTCCTAGTGGACAGCAAGCAGCAAAAATACCTCCAAGTAGTTAATCAGTGCCAGGTTTGACAGATTGATAATCGGCTTGTTGTGTGCCCCATAAGAGGGTTCAGCCTTTGCTTTACATAAATCTTTTAAGATCTTCCTGGGCTAGGGATCAGACTCTGTATTGGTTCTAGCAGGGCCTAAGCCTGCCAATAAAACACAAGATTTGGGGTTGGTGGTGAAAGCTAAGTTGTCATGGGCATCAGCACGGTTAATGGATGCCCAGGCACTGCTGGGGCTCTCTCCAAATTCCAATAGCTCTTCTGTCAGCAGATCTGTGTTTTGCCACTCTGCCGCATAACTCTGATCTCTTAAGCTACATTTGAATGCTTTCTAGTTCTGGCTGAAGGAATAAAATACTTTGTACTATTTATTAGCCTGAGTAACAGCAACAAATGAGTGACTGTAGCTAATAACACAAGGTACTAATGAGGAAACAGTGAGCATCAAGTACAATTTGCAGAGGCCTTTAGATGTCAATTAATTGTAGCTGGGATTCTGCTGGGGGCTTTCTTGCCTCATGTAATTGGTGAGATGAAGATAGGGTTAGTGTACAGTGGTGTTGTTTCACCATGAGACAAGCATGGGGTTATTTCTCTTGGTTTGCATGCAAAGGTAGAAGAATAATGCTGAACTGGATTTCCTGTACCTTGTTCCAACCCTACATCAGCTATGTTAGCATTGGAGAGCATCATGTACCACCTGCCAGCATCTGTCAGCACAAGTACCCAAATTGGCAGGGGATGCTTCTGATTGCAACTGATCTAGGAAAAAGTCCTCCCTCAATGACCCCAGCAAGGGGTATCCTGTCTGAGATATGTGACATGCAACATGGAACTCTGCTGCAGAGACAGGTTTAGATACACTCTTCTCATGTCCTGCAAGTGTTTTCTCTGTGTTTCAGTTTTCCTTGATGTAACAAAAACATTATTTAGCTGTTGTTCATTGTTTTCAGCTTTCTAAGGTTCTACTATTTTATTAGGACAGGCAATTCAATAAGGAATAGAAATATTAAGTTATACCAAATGAAAAATATACTTTGTAGGAAGGAGGGCCTGACTGGGAGGAGATGTCAGGACATACAGAGCAGTTTAATACATAGAAAAGTGTGTGCTAAGGCAGAAGTGTCTGGTTTGAAACATTGCCAGTGTGTCTGTAGAGCAAATAGATGTTGCTGTGGTGTGTGCAGGTGCAGCTTTGTTAACATGGCTCCAGTAATAGCAGAGAAGTGGGAAGGGGGCTCAAGATGAGCCTCTGGAAAGTACTTGCAGCATATGCTGGCATCTGGGTTGCTACCATTTCTGTTATCCCCATCTGTACTGCTAGAGTAAAGCCAGGATAGGTGGCTTCCCTGACACAACAGACACCTTCACACATGTGATGCCCTCCAGCCTTCCCCTGTTTCCTTCTCTTCCTGAACATGAACCTTCACCCTTCATACATGTGAAGGGAGATTCTGTCATCTGAGCTAGTGTGATATCTGGATTTGATCTCATCAGATTATAGCTAGTCAGACCTTCTCTAAGATAGCTGGTTTTGTGCCACCAAATCTTCCCTGATCTGGGTCTTTTGTCTTCGTTGCTCTTGCCCAGTTGTGTGACCTTTGTGACTCTAGTGGAGAATACATCCCCAGGGAAGCAGCAATTCACCACATTGTGTGAGTTTAGCAACCCGTCTGTCTCTTCATCTTCTAATTGTTTTTATTGGTATACACCAAAAAGGCAATTTATGCATCAGATAAAGAACAATGGGTGGTCTTTCTCTGTCCTTTGTGCCTGTTCTGTGACTGAGAACCACTGACATTCCATATCCCACATTTGATGATAGGTAGCTGCTCCTGGAAGGGCTCATGTGCTCATTTATTCCTTGAGCTCTGTTGCATGTATATCACCAGCCTCTGATGGCTGTACATCTTGCACAGCCTTTGGGGTGGTTATTTTTGTGTTGGCTGATGCAGTGCAGTTGAGGGTTCAATATTCAGACCGGAGGCTTAGAAGACAAGAGGAGCAATCACTCCTACTGGCACACATTCCCTGAGTGACCATGCTGAAGTGATGAATTCAAGCTTTTGACACGTTCTTCACAGTAATATTAATCATGGAGATTGCTGCAGATGACAGCAAATTAGATAAGATCCCCCAATGCTTACTCTCTGCCACTGAATTACCTTTGGCTTTAATATTTCACTTGATTGAAGAGTGGTGCTTAAAATCTTTATAGTGCCCCATATTTTTAATTTCTGCCATGAAACAAAAAACAAGGCTTGGGCTACAAATGTGACAATGACGGTGATGTGTGTGTCATGATTGCCTTGGGAAAGACTGATGGAGTTGCACTGGTTAGGAGTTACCACCTTAGCAAATCGTGTGGAGGCCAAAGGCAGGGAAAAGTCACAACTTTACTTTTGGTAGAGAGACCAAAGCCTGGTTTGTATCCAGTGTTCAGTGAAGGGAGATCACTGAAAAAGTGAGTTCATCAAATCCCTTACCATAAATTTTCAGTTATGATACTTTGTGTTCATGGTGGTTGGGTTGAATCCATCTGAAGTGGATTCAGTGCAATTTTTGTTGGTACAAAAGCCAGAGTAGCAGGAACATTTCATCCTCCAGAGCTAAGTTGATGAAAGACTTAGTCATTCTAAGCACTTCAAAATGCTTAATGAGGATGCACAATCAAAAGGGAACTTGAGGAGTTCTCCTTTGCATTGAGTCAGCTGGTGGGTGACATAGGTGCCATGCTGCACTGGAATGCAAGGACTGGGCTGGCTGCAGTCCCTTAAGCCTCAGTGTCTGGGATAACTGGTCTGTATGGATAGGAATGTACCCCATCAGAACTGCTGTCTCCAGGTAAACCATCTCTCCTGAACTATAGGAAACTAGAGTACTTCATGTATAAGGACCATTGATTTTTCTCATGTGGTTAACAGCTGTGGCAGCAGTTTCCACGCTCATGTAATTGTTTGGATTTGGGATCCAGAGGTCCTCTAGTCACATCTGCATTTGTCCCACAGTTTGCACATGGTATCATTCTGAAGGTTATACCTTGATCTCCAGGTATAAGGGTAACCTGAATTAAGTCAATATTTGTAGGGCCCAAGGACGGAATCAATATTACCATTGGTGGAAAAATCTCATCTGTCTTTTCTTGACTGCTGTTGATCAGACCAAGGCTGGTGTATCCCCTCACCCTAGTTGGTTTTATGCTGATGTGTTGGTTTGGGGAAAGGATTTAAATATTGTATCATTTGACTGTGGAGGAGTCGGCATTATTTACCAGGAAATCCATCACATGTTCCTAGGCCAAAATTGGGAACATCAATCTATACACAATTTATCCGTTATTTCTGTGGGCATTACCCCACGCAGATGATGACCGTTCTTGAGACACACAAGGGCTCAGGTAATGGACTGGCTTTCCTCATGTTTTCATGTTGAAAATCTGCTCCAACTAAAGCTTGATAAAGCACTGGAGGTACAGATGTTAGTAAGAAACCCTCCTTTGAAATATTACTAGGGTTTGGAATGATTGTACTATTGCCCTCTGCCAATGCCTGGCTGTTACAAGTGGCTGTGGTTCAGCGTGAGCTCCCCTAGCATCTGAGAAACAATCTCCAGGAGTCACGGGTGCCCAGGGTTTACCACAGCATATGAAAGAATTGCTGCCTCTCATGGCAAACGCAGCAACAGGATGATTTCTGAAAGTGTTTCATAGTTCTCATTGGACTGTGATATCGTAGTGAAGCTGATAGGTTTGGAAAAATAGGTATCAACCCCTTGTTTTGCTGAGACTTGAAAGAAAGATAATGGAGATTTCAGTGGGTTGAGAGCAAGGAAGTTTATATTCATGACCTAAATTTGTTTGGGGTTTGTTTTGGGTTTTTTGTTTGCTTGATTTTGTTGTTGTTTATTCATTTGCATGTAATTTATCTGCATCTACATTTCCCCTGCATGCTTATTGCTATAAATATCAGAAGAATTCCAAGGGCTTTTCTGGATTTACAGAGCATCTCTCTCTGCTATGAAGCACTCCATTTTCAGACAGCTAGCACACATCTCTTAGCCAAATGGGTGATTTGCTTCTCTCTGAAGTCCTATCTGGCATCTGTGAACAGTGTGGCTCTTACAGAGATTAAAGCAGAGTGGTAGGGTGTGCAGCCTCTGTTTAATGCAACCAACCAAGGTAACACCCAGTATAGATGTGATTATTTGTTGCACGCTCCGTAGGCTGGTTCCATACTGACTCAAGCAGATCCATTTATTAATAGTTTGATCTGCTGTCTGAGGAGCTGAGGTGGTCTGCAGTGAATGCATTCACCAATGTCTTCTGGATTGCAAGCCAGCATCTTGGGCTCACTTAGGAGAAATTGTGCAAAAGTTGAGCTCTAGATTAGAAGAAATGGCATTAGGCTATATTTCCCCTTGACATTTTCTTTTTTTCTTTATTTTTTTCCTTTTTTTTTCCCCTTTCTTTTTCTTTCTTTTTTTTCCTTTTTTATATATATTTTTCTTTGTTGTGGTTTAGGCTGTGCTTGCTACCGAATGTGATTGCAGGCAACCTTTGGCTTACTGGTATTTTAATGCTTTTCCAGAACCTTTTCAATCCATAAATTTACACTGGGATCTATAAATTCAAGTCTCATTGATTTCAGTGGCAGATGCATGAGTGCACCTGTGAACTGAATCAGAAATAAGGGGCTTAAGCTATTGGCAGAGGGGAGATGTTCTCATTTCCCTGACAGCTTGATTTGTTTCTGCAATTCATTCTTCCAGATGAGTGAACAAAGATCCTGCCTATTACACGAGTGTTTGCCACGTTATAACTAAACATCCTATTCCAGATAAGTCATCACAGCTATAGCTTAGCCCTGGAAATCTGATATTCTGGCAGAAGGAGCACCTGCCTTTGCCACACTCCATAAAGCACTCAGTGTGGAGGATGCTCTGGAGTAGCTGGGAGTAAAGGGAATTCTCAGCCTCATTTGTTTCCCTGTCTCCAGGTGCATGAAAAGCTTCATTACCAAACATCAGGACAATATGGTTTCTGAAATCAGCTTGCGTGGGGAGAATTCCATTTCAGGGCTGGGAACTGGGTTTCTTAATTGGAGGACAAGTGTTAATCTCACTCCATCTATCTCAGGGTCTGAAAACTAACAGTAACACATTCAGTGCCATGAATGTGCCTTCTTTCAAGGAGCTCAGATCAGTATGCCCACGCTGTATGTCCTTTCCATTCAAAAGTAGCTTTTATTGCAGTGGGGGAATTGCCTTCCAAACACAGGGAGTTTCTGTAACACTGCTATTTGTTCAAGTCCTTACTGTAGTAATAACCAGATCAGCTTGCATGCTTTTAAATAATTCATGGCTTTGCACTGGGCTCTATTCTTCACCAGAAAATAGGATTTTTATGTAACAATTCTGATAGATGATCTGTCTTAATTATGGTAGCTATCCCTTATCATCAGTGGTTGTGTTGTTTGATCCTTAAAATCCCTTATCTCTGGTTTCTTTCTGGGAATTTTGAATTCAATAACGCTGCCAGGAATGCCTATGGAGAGGAGCTCCCTAGAACTGTGCTCATGTCTTGCTTTGGGAGGGTAATCAGGTCTGGCTCCCAACAGCCATGCTCAGGTGGACACCAAGGGTGACCCCTGAACCTGTGTGCACCCCTAGGGATTGCAAGCAACCTTGACAGAAGCTTCCCTGGTAAAATTCCTGCTATCAGAAGAGTTACGAAGCTCTTCTGATGTATCAGGCAGAGAGGCACACTCCTCAGGTAAACAGAAAATAACAATTCAGTCATAATGGACGATCCCCAAGGACATTTTGGTGACACTGAGATTGCAGTAATGGGATGGGCTGTTTGTGAAGCTGAGATGGAGGTGGGAGATGGACTGAAGGAAGGAGGTGGTGGGGATGCTACAGAGCCAGAGTTTAATGAATGTTAGTTTGCTTTACATGAGATTATTCACAGTCCCTGCCATGTTGTGTGAAGGGTGGAAGATGCATTTACAGATTAGGTGAACGTTACCATTTAGAAATACCTGTCCAGACAAGGAGGGGAAAGGAAAGGCCTGGAGCTGAGCCCACCAAACTCTGCAAACAGCTGAGAAAGGAAGCTCAAAGCTGGAGTAAATAATTAAGCTGAACTGGGATTTTGTGTTTTATTTGTGCTCACTCATTCCTTCTCTTAATAGAATCACTAAAACAACCTTTACCTGAAATATTAAGCCCCAAAGATTTGCTGCCACAGTAAATATTACACTTGAATTGATTAGGTGCACTTCAGAAATCAAGCCACGGTCTTAATAGAGGAGCAGTGCATATTTTCAATGTTTATCATGCTGTATTAGGTGTTTAATTAAAAAGAGGTTCCCAGAGGATTAGCCAGCTTCATGTTGATGGCAGAAGCAGATCTGTTAGTGATTTTTGGCAGGTAATTATAATGTGGAACTGGATGACTTGAGCTGAATATTTTATGATATCCGGTCTAGTTGGATGGAAGAGAAATGTAATCACTCTCTTTGCTAGGGAGAGAAAAAAAAATCAGGCAAGTACACGCACCTGTTTGCTTCTGCAGCTTTGCTAGCCTGCTAAATTAGGATGGAATTAGTGTTGATATTATCCGAATTACTGGGCTGAGCACCACAGCAGGGAGCAGGGGAGTGGGCTGATGGCTCTCACTGCTTCCACTTCTGCAGGCACCTGCTCTTGTGTGCTCCATGGGGAGCCAGGGGGATTTCATTTCCATTGTCTGCTCTTAGGTTAGATTAAATGGGATCAGCAGGACAAGATGTAGAGCACAGCTGGAAAAGTGCCTTCCACACCTCAGGCAACATGCCACTTATTCAGACATGACATTCAAGAATTTTCTTGGTATCAGAAGAGGTTTTACCCAATGTAGCCACTATCTACTGATCCGTGAGCCATCCCTGTACCTGAAAAAACTAGGTTCTTATCAATGTTTGTTGGTCTTAACACCACATGCGGCAGCAGGAAGGTGGTGTGAGACAAACACCAATTTGGAGAACAGAGTAGGCATAGAGCAGGCTTGTTTCTGAGACAGCCTCAGCCTGGACCCCTTGCTACCAAGCTGCTCCTGCACAAGGATATCCATGGCAGGACCTCCATCCATGAAATCTCCCATGACAGACCTTTTGGATGGCTTGGGACATGGCATGTGCTGCATCCATTTGCTACTGCTCAGGTTGCTCAAAAAGCTGCGTGTGCATAAGGCTTATTGGATCAGATCGTGAATCCCTCAAGTCCAGCTGCAATTCTCTCTCTGTTTCACAGGAGAGCAAAAGGACCTGCTCTGGCTGTGCTGCTGAGAATCTTCTGTGTGTTATTGCTCTGCAAAACAAAGTATTTAGTCCAATGACTCTCCCAGGAGAGGCATTTGTGAATGCAGCATTTGCTTAGCAGAGCTCCATCTAATCACTGAGTGACTCCATGGAAATGAGGGAGTTTAAGTGAACGGTGGGAAAACTAAACGCACTGTTGACAGATTTGTTAGCATTAGGATCTCAATTAACAGAAATACATGTATGTGCGTGTGTGTGTTTAAAATAGGTAGTACTGACTGCAGTGCTGTCTGTCCCTGCTCTCAGCACACCCCTGTCTGATGGTGTGTTTGCAGAAGAGCACGCATCCTGGCCATGCCCAGACTGTGTGCAGTGGTGGGAACTGCCAAATCGAGGACACAGTTGCTGAAGCCACCCATGAGCACTGACAGGACAGTTTAGAGAAGCCCTGAAACATTGGGCTCAGCATTTTATAAGCGTTAGGCTGAATGAGCTGATATAAGGAGAAGGAGAAAACAGATGGGAGAAAGCATTTATGAAGCAGCTGCCTGTTAACCAATAATTTGGTACATTTCCTTCAGTTCTTTTCATTAAGCCACAATATGTGGATGTCTCGTTTTCTGTGAGATTCATTGAATGTTCAAAAGACTTGGCTATAATTACATGAATGCTGAAAGAGCAGAGGCATGCGCTGTGTCAGGAATAGTTCTCTCCCTGTGTTTTGGTGTGCAGCAGCCCGATACTACCTTTCACAGAATCATAGAATTGCTTCTGTTTGAAATACCTCTAAGTTCATCAAGTCCAGCCATCATGGACCCAACACCACCATGCCTACTAAACCATGTCCTGAAGTGCCATATCTACACCTTCAGGGATGGTGACTCCACCCCCGGGCAGCCCGTTCCAATGCCTGACAACTCTTGCAGGAAGGAAATTTTTGGCGCTGTATGGTAGTGTAGGAGTGTGCAGAAAAGTGATTTACTGGTGTCCATCTCACTCACCAGACAGGCTGCTTGACCTTCTAATCACAAGCTCCTTGCCTTTTTGATGACTCAGATCATTAGCTCCTAAGATTTGGTTGTTAACCTCATTAGTTTTAGGAGATCATTAGGGAGTCTGAGACAATCTGAGGACACAGTAGCCTTTTGTGGCAGCCAAGTCCTATGTTTGTGTTGCAGTCAGAGAAAATAGGACGCCTCCAGCTCAGCAGAAAGCTTTACTCACTGGTGAACAGCACAGGAGAAAAGCTTTCACCACTCAGGTTGTCTCTGCTCCTCATATACCCCCCATTTCAGCAGCTCTGTCAGGGCTAACAGCCCTCCCATCTCCACTGCCTCACCATGCCTCTTTCTCCTGAGCTGGCAGCTGGGACCTCTGCTGCACTAGGAGCAGTGGGAGGGTAGAGTGTGTCAAGGACTCTGGCTTCCATTGATCAGGCTGAGGAGGAGATGTGTGCTTGAAGTTTAGCTTTTCATGCTGGCATTGTTATCTGCAAAATTCATTAACTCTGCAGTGCAGTTCAGGGTGCTTTAAAAATTTAAATGGGATTGACTGAAAATCAAACGTGAAGTACAGATGAGTGTTATTTACCTCCAGTACTCCCTATAATTCTTAGTTTGGAGCTAAAGCAGCAGCAGTAATTTTCTCTTCTACATTAAAATTTAGTTTGGGTGTGTATCTGTATTTCCCTGAAGGAAAGCAGGACCCACCTGCATAAGGGCTTTGGCCAGCCCAGAGGAGGAGCTGGTGGCAAAGCAGGAACTGATGCTCAAGACGTGAGATTGTTGTTTGTTTGAGGGCCATGACAGCCAGTGGCAGGTTAAAAAGCTATTCAGGCTGTGTGCTGCAGGCACTGGTAGGAGCATAGCTTTGGTTTTGGCCACAGCATTTTTGCCATACATTTCTCACATAGTCTCTAATGGATTCTGATGATGGAACTCTTTTTTTGTGGAGGCACTTGCAGGAAGCATCTCCTCTGGGTACTGCTCATATATTACCTGTTTTAGGAGTTTAACTGTCCTGGAGGCTCTGCTCCTGTTTTCCTCACCAGCAGATCAAGTTAGTTGGACTGAAATGGAATGTGCAGAAGTTACAGAGAGGTGACAAGGAGGTAAACAGAAAAGCATCTCCTGGAAGGCTTATTTCTAGAGGAAATCAGTCCCCTTTTTCTTCCTGGTAATATGTAATGTCTGAAGTCTAAAAAGATGGGTATTTCCAACGTGGGAACATGCAGCCAAAAATAAAGGTTGAGCCTTGATGGAGCAGTTCTGCCCATCCAACCTGTCAAGCTGCAGGAAAATTCAGCAGCTGAACAGCTCTACCTGGGAGCTGGAGTGATTGGTGATGGAGGAACTCTGCTTTGTACTAATACAAAAGTAGTGTTACACATCAGTTCTTCCCCTTTTTATTAGTATAATCCATGCATTTCATGGAGCTTAAGTAGCATAGTGTTGTGTTCACCACTGGCAGATTGTTTTTTCCCAGTGCCTTTAGCAATGTCTCAGTCAGTGACCTGGTGCTCACACAGCAAAGAGCTTCTCTGTTCCCTTTTACATGCTGTGCTCTGGTCTCATTCTGCCAAAAAACTACTGAATATCCAGGATCTGGAACAACAGATACATTAGTGGCTTGACAGAGACAGCATAGTCTGTGATCAGTACTTTTCCCTCACATTCCTGGAGAGAGAAATAAGCAGAACCAGGGACTAGTTATTGTGGTACAAAACTGACCTTGGACTTAAAGACACCTTAAATGTTTTTTGCTCTGATTATATGTGTGATGCAAGCACTGATTACTTGTCAGAGCTTGCATCAGGTGTCTTCAATGTATGCCCTGGACAGATATTTTCTATTTGTTTCAATCACCATATTGGGTAAGGTTAGAAGGAAAGGACAATATAATTCAAAACTTTGGTCAAACTCTTCATGGCTCTAAATTCCACTGGCAGGACTCTGTGTTGTCTTCAGCAGAAGCCAAGTGCTCCTTGTATCTGAAGCTTGTGTGCCTATAGTGCTGGAATTAATTTTTAACCATTAATTAAGATGCTCTGTTAAAATGCTAAAATCATTATAGATATTCTGTGGTTGATAGAATTAATTATCACCTTTACCTAACTGAAATAGTGGCTTCATGAGAATGCCAAAGTTTTATTGCATGCTTGATGTTGTGCCTCTTCATCATAGCCTTATTGCCTGGATACAGAAGGTTCTAATCAAATCTAGTTATATATAAACTTGTTATATGCCTGAAATATTTGTGCCTACATTTCTATAATCAAAGGTATGTAGTTCTCAGAAACCAAGAAAGATGCATGCAGTCAGTACTGGGACTGGTTCATATTTTTTCTAGTTTTCATTATATATGCTAATGTTAAGCAAACTATGTTCCTTTTCATTTTGTTATTTTTCAGATCCTTTTTATTCTTTGAAGCCATGTTAATCCTGAATAAATTAGTTCCGAGGTAGTCTTGAATAGACAAACAAAGGGAAAACTATTCCATTCTAAAATGTCAGCTGTCTTTTCTTAAAAGAGCTAGGCTTCTTTTTCTTGTTTTGAACAGGACTTTCCAGTGCTATTCAAAGGCTTTCCTTCTAAAATATGAGGCATTTCCAACAGCCAGTAGGAATTCAGTACCAGAGAATCATCATAAACCATAGAATGGCTTGGGTTGGAAGGGACCTTAGAGATCACCTACTCCTGCCATGGGCAGGGACAGCTCTCAACTAGACTCAGCTACTCAAGGCCTCATCCAATCTGGGATGAGCACCTCCATCCACAACCTCCTGCGGCAACATATTACATAGTCACACCACTGAAGAAATTCTTCCCAAGATCCAGTCTAAACATACTCTCCCTCAGTTTCAAACCTTTCCCTTTTGTCTTATTGTTACACACCCCTATGAAGATTCTCTCTCCACCCTTCCTATAGGATCCCTTCAGCTGTTGGAAAGCAACTCTACGGTCCCCTGGGAGTCTTCTCTCTAGGCTGAACAACAGTGGCTCCCTCAGCCTGTCCTCACAGCAGAGATGTTCCTGCCTGTGGATCATCTTCGTGGCTTTCCGCTGGACTCACTCTAACAGTTCTGTGTCCTTCTTATGATGTGGTGTAGCTAGCACCATAGCATGTCTGTAGTATTGTTTTACTGCTGTGAAATAAAATAGAGAAAGGTTGTCCATATGTCAGGCATCCACACAGCCATGGTAAAAGGTAATTTGGGGAAATTACAGTCTCAAACTGCCACTTAAGAGCAAGCCTCTTCCTGTGAAAAGAAATAAGAGTGCTAATAAGCATTAAGAAAATTAGTGTGATGAAAATTAAGCTGACCAAGGGAAAAAGAAACTATAAACAGGAACATCTTTGAGTTTTACTGAATATGTTTATTAAGTCTGGCAAATGGCCACTTCCTACCTGGTTTGGCTGGTCAGGAAGGTAGCTGGAGGAGAGATGATGTGTGCTCCTGCTCCAGCCAGATTCACACTCACTTCAGAGGGGCCATGCCCAGGTCACAGGTCTTATGGGCAGTGTCAGGAGAAGGGGTCTGTGTCATCTCCTTTTACACATTTTCACCACTGAAGTTTTAGAGTGAGTAGCATGAATTATTGCACAAAGCATAGAAAGGCATCCCACAGGCAGGGAAGTCTTTAGCTCCCATTGTGTTAGGTATTTCTGTGCTACACTGGGCACAGATTTGAAATGTGTTGTGGTGATTTTAATGGAAAGCCAACTAAGAGTGTGAAGGTAGCAGTCACAGCATCAAGGGCTTACGTGCCACATTGACCCTAATGTGGACAAAAATGGATCCCTGAAAGCTTTCTTGACACATAGATCCTGCTTCTCTTACTGTAGCTGTTAGGGATAAGAGCAATATTGTTCTGTAGAGTCCTTTTTTTTCTCTAAAGTTTGAAATATATAAAACAGCAAATGCACACCTGGGCAGGTATTCTGCACTGCATGCAGAAAGCTCCTGTACTTCTTCCTTGCTTCCTATTTCTTGCAAGGGAGAAATGCCTGTCCTCTACCAGCTCTTCACAGGAGCCACCCTGGTCCAAAGCTGGCAAGGGCTTGAAGACTTTGTGCATTGCCCTCTCCTTTCACCTTCTGTGTATGGAGAAGCACCCCATCAACTTCCTTGGGCCTGACAATTGGAGGTTGAAGGAGTCAGGGCCACTTTATTTGGCTGTTTGGCATATAAGAAGCCAGGGCACCAGCTAGATCTAAAGGCAAGTCTGGAAGAGTGCTACAGGTGTTAATGCAGGGATTTTGTAGGTAGGTTCATAAGGAGACCTATATGACCACATATAACTTTCCATATTTCCACATCCTCTACCCAGTGTAGGCTATTTCCATAAGAAAGCCAGAACATGGAAAGCTAGTGGTGTACATGCATGGACTGAATAAATCTTCTGGACATTTCAGCCTCCTATTATCAGCTGTAGTCATGAAAATTACATCACTTGGGCACAGGTACCAAATCATAACCCTGCCTCACTTGTCAAATCAGAGATGATGGTTGATGGCAGCCATGTGATTCTGTCTGTCCCTGCCACAAATTCATTAACTCTGACAGTGTGACAACTGCCAAGTCCTGCTATTGACAGAAACTCCGTGGGAAAGTTGCTAGATTCCTTGGCTCATGCTGCTACTCCGGTGTGTTATAATGCAAAGATATTTTAATGAATCCCAGGAGCCAAGTGATCCCTACCATGAGGACTATTCCATAACTTTTCAATGCTATTCAATATGTAGAAATAAGTCATTTGCTTATCAAAAGGAGCAGAGAATCCTGCAGTTCACATCCCCAGTAATGTATGGTTCTGTGCTCATCTTCTCCCAGGCAATCAGCACCAGAACAAGAGGACACAGTCTCAAGCTGTGCCAGGGGAGGTTTAGGCTTGAAGTGAGGAGAAAGTTCTTCACAGAGAGAGACATTGGAATGGGCTGCCCAGGGAGGTGGTGGAGTCACCATCCCTGGAGGTGTTCAAGAGGGGATTGGTCGTGGCACTTGGTGCCATGGTTTAGTAGTCATGAGGCCTTGGGTGACAGGTTGGACTTGATGATCTTTGAGGTTTTTTCCAACCTTATTGATTCTGTGACCATCTATCAGCGATGATACTGGGGCAGATTTTGAATCCAGCACCTCTGGGACTGAGCATCGGGTGTTGCTGGGAAGACTGTCAGCTGTTGGTACTAAGCCATTAGTTACATTCTCTTATAACTCTTAATATCAGTTCAGCCCTTTTTTAAACAAGTCCAACTAAGTTCTTTAATTACTATATAATCTTTGCCCAGACCCTTACCCAATAACACGTGCATAGATTGCTCCTGTTTGTCTGTTTGCATATCAGTGAAGACTAGGAAGATCAGTTGTCCTGATTATATTATTTTTTGTACTTTCAGGGCTGGGAGGGAAAAACCAGCTTATTTTCTCAGGTAACATCCAAATTTTGGTATTTTTTAATTATGTTTTTAATGAAACTGCAGACCTTGTCAAGGTGGGAAGCATCAGAATGGAAGGAAGAAACCAGGATGTTTGTGTCACAGCCTCTGCCTTAGTGTCTCAAAGGTCTGGGCTGGACGCAGATCTTGGTGTGTTTTCATATCCTCTAGTTGTCAAGCTGAAGAGACATGGGCAAATAAAGGTTATTTCTTGGGTGTGACCACTTCCACAGGAGGTAATCAGTGAAGTGCAGTCATTTCTCTGTGATTTCCCCTGCCACTGGTAGCCCATCTGCAAGGAGGAGACTGCAGAACACCGTGCTGCGCAGCCTGGCCTTTCTTGAGCTTGTTATCTCCCACACCAGTGGCTGTACTTTGAACCTCTGTTGTAGCCAAGGAACCTTGAGTTCCAGGTGGGCTCAAGAAATAGGTAAATTTTGGGCAGTGTGACAGTTTTAGGCTGTGCCTTTAAAAATCACAGGCAGTGATTGTGGTAATGCCATTCTGAATAAAGAAAATTCAAATGTGACACACGGCATACACTGCTGGAAGTGATTGTAGTATTAACAAATGCTAGCAAACACCACGTGTATGACTTCTAGTGATCCACTAGCCATGGCAGGCTGTCTGGAGATGGCTTTGGGAATATGAAGTATGGCTCTAAATCTTTCACCCCTCCCTTGGTGGCTTTGGCACTTATGTCTATTATCTATTCTTAACTTTATTTACTCTATTTTTGCAGCTTCAAAATACCCATTGTTAGGTTTGCTATATGTAATCAATTCCTCCTCTGCCTTTTAAAGGATTGATTGAACAGCAGTGTATTGCTTCAATTTAGAGAGATTATTGTTAATATCCTTTTTTTAATTGCACTTGCAAGGTTAATGGATCGTTCCAGATTGATGTAGATTGTAAATAAAGCAGCATTGCTGACAGACACCAAGGCAAACACATAGCTGGGGACAGTGAGTCACTGCTCTCTCTTAGGATGAGCAGAGCACTTGGGTTTAGCCCTTAAGGCTTCCAGTAGGATACCAGCAGGGCAAAGGCAGGTTCACAGTAAGTAAAGCAGAAAAAATCAATATGGCTCTAAGAGTAAGACTTTGTCAGAAAGAATGAATATGTTATCCTTGAAATTATTGTTTTGATAGAGTCCCTGCGGTCTACTGAAGAGTTCTTTGGATTTTCATTCATGTAGCTGAATCATCAGCCCCAGTTAAACATGTCATCTGTAGTTGTCTTTCCAGGTGCCAAAGCCCATCAGTTTTTAATGTGGTTGATTATTAAAGAGTTTTTGATGTGTTCATGCTTCTCCTGGGCTGAGCAATGAAATGTCCACAACATTTAACATAGTAGCTTGACATTTAAATGTCACTTAAAAGCCTTTTCTTGAGCTGGTACCATTTCCAGAGGGACATGTGTTTCATTATTGGAATGGCCTTGAAAATAGCTGGATAATGTGACTGTGATTTCAGGTCCTTGCCACAGTTTTGTTCTACAAAAAGAGAATTTAAAATTAATTATTCCCCGGACAACATAACTTCTGGAGCTGATAATGACTGGTACAGCAGCCACTGTGTGCACAGCCAGGTGGAGACAGGCACTAGGAAGGTTTGACTGACTGTGTTGGAGAACCACAACACTGCCAGGAATAATTTTGTAAATTACATTTATTTTCCAAACACCTGAAATGCTACTGAACAAAAATCTGCTTGCAGGTAATGAAGGACCACAGCAGTTTATGCCATGACTGCAGGCTGAACCTCCTTAGTGACCACAGGCCATATTTGTCCTGTGTGTTGGTGCCTGGTTTACCTTCAGCTTGTTCCGAGGCAAAAGGAGGGCAGAAGGGATGACTGAGGAAAGACAGAAACCAACATGGAGCTTGTAAAGAGGCTCCTAGGGCTTTGCACTTGAGCACAGGAAGCTGCATTGCAGTGGCTCTTCAGCTGGGCTTGACACATCTTTTGCCCCTGTGGTTTCTCTGGGCCGAACCACCTGAGCAGCTCTGAGCAGTCATCTGCCATGCAGACAGGCAGCGTTCCTTATTTCTCCTTCTCTTGTGTAATAAAATGGTTCCAACCCCACTGCAGGGGAATGGCAATAGAGCCAAGGGCAAAATTTGTCCTTCTTTTCCATTCAGCAGCATTCTCTTTAATTTTTAATGATTACAAATTACCTTATTCATGAAGCTTTGGAATAATCAATAATGTATGCACATTTTGTGGGGAGCAAGTGATGTCATCTGTCTTTTTAAATTCTGGGATTATAACATTAGGTGTGATACTGACAGTTTGAAATCCTTCCAAAAGGAATCATATTGCTTTGTAACATCTTGAAGAATTGTTGTACTTGATCAAAGCTGTTCCTTTCTGAGGTAATAACTCAGGTAATATTATAGTTGTTAATTTCATTGTTCAAGGTCTGAAATCAAATCTTGGGGAAAAAAAAAAAAAAAAAAAAAAAAAAAAAAAAAAAAAAAACAACAAAAAAAAAACCAAACCATAGCTGGGAACTCCTGTTTCTAACAGTTTTTTATATCAGAAGGATCTTGGGTTCCTTTTCCATAGGAGAGCAGCTGGGTAGTGTTGAGAAGCCACCTGACACAAAAATGAAAGCAGACAGCACAAGGAAGTTAACCAAGAACTTCCAAAAACTACTTTGTCTGAAGTTCACTTTGAGTGAATTACTATGACCATATCAGCTTGTCTAGTTGTACACTTAGTGAGAGACCCTGCCTCTGTTCCTGTGCTGGGGTAATGGTGCTGCTGGGTTAATTCCATTGTTATGCTGAGAGTTCCAGTCAGTTGATCAGGGATCACTTCCTGCTGAGGTACTGCACTAAGCCAAGTTCGCTGTGAATTAATTAATGTTAAAAGTACAATTCTGAAGGTTGCTTCTTTCTGCTTGCTGAAAAAGATCCTCAAAAAAGTGGAATAGATGGTTTCTTAGTTTCAGTCTGTCTGTCCTTGAATGCCTGCTAGTACATAACAAAGAATTCTTTTCACCCTGATTCAAAAATACCTCTAAGAAGCCAAATTTACATGTACCTTCCAGGGGCAACTATCATATGTTCTCGTTTAAAAATGTTCCTGTAAGGAATTCTGTGCCAAGCCATTGGCACACTCTGGCAAGTTAGAGGTGTAGGTGCTCTGAGAAGACACCCCCTCCATTTTTTTGCAACACTGGCATGCTGTGTTGCACTCCCTGCTCATGGAGGATCATGGAGGATCAAGGTAATTAGGAAATAAGAATTATCTGTGAGAGCACTCTCGGTCTGTTATCTCTCTCTCATACTGTTATTCCCTCACTCATACTGTTATTCCCTCTCTCATACTGTTATTCCCTCTCTCATACTGTTATTCCCTCTCTCATACTGTTATTCCCTCTTTTTTATCTCCTCTACAAGGATGTGATGGTATAAAGCAGTTGGGTTCTTTTCAAACTATGCCAATTAGTAACTTTCTTCTGTTTATCAAGGAAATAAATCCTGTCGTTTAGTTAAGGGTGGGGGACAGGGAGGGGAGGGGATGTTTGCTTTCTAGTCATTAAGCTTTTTTGGGTGTTATGTTCATACAGAACTTGCTTGACATAGACCCTAAGGCATGGCTGGGTCCTAAGAATGATTGCAGGAGGTAAAAGGGGTCTCTCATTTGCAAATCTTCCCCTGTACAGGACAGTATTAGTATCAAACCCAGAGCTACTGAATAAGATCAGCTTAAGAGATCAGCTGTTATCAGAGAGGCAAGGGGAAAGGAAAGGAAGGCAGGCAGTGATCTGAATGTTTGAGGAAAGAAAGAGTTTTCATTTCTGTTGTTTATTTATTCATTGTTCACTCCACTTGGGTAGTCATTCTAAACACTGCCATAGATGTTGTATGTGATATACTCGCTCTGTTCTCAGTCACAATGCAAGGGATTAGGTCTTCTGCGCCTTTCTTTGCCCATATTGCATTTTGCATAAGCACCATTAAAACACAGCTATTCACTCTGGTACAGAAATGCAAATCACTATCCTAAAGGCAATCCAGAGGAATGCCAAGTACTGTATATGTTTTAATCATCTTCTTTTACTTTTACTGCCAGCAATAATAATTAGTACCATTAGCAATAACACTGTGTGGTTTTAATTTGGCAATATCCACTGCTGGGAGGGAAAGGGTCAGGGTGAAGGATTTAGAAACACAGGGGTGACCGTGTGAAAAAAGCAATGAGGTTTTAGTATTTGAATTAATTTTGTGATGGGATAGAATTGAGATATTCTTATGAAAAGCAGAGTGAGCGGCATGGAAGGTTGTTCATTGGAAGAGTGTAACAGGCATGAATCTGGGTCTGCTTGACTTGCCCCAGGGTTTCTTCTACTGTAGCTGGAGGTTTGGACAGCATAGGGTCCTGCACCTAGGAAGGAAGGAATAACGGTTGAGGGACTGGCCTGCTGGAAGGCAGCTCTGTAGAAAAAGACCTAGGAGTGCTGGTGGGCAACAGGGTGACCATAAGCCAGCAATGTGCCCTTGTAGCCAAGAAGGTACATCAAGAAGAATGTGACTAGTAGGTCAAAGGAAGTTCATCTGGACTGCTGGGTCCAATTCTGGGCTCTGCAGTTCAAGAGGGGAACTGCCTGAGAGGGTACAGCAAAAGGCTACTAAGATCATTAGAGTACTAGAACACCTGTCTCACGAACAAGGGCTGAGGGATTTGGGGCTTTTTAGCCTGGAGAAGACTGAAAGGGGATCTTATCAATGCTTATCAGCACTTAAAGGGTGGGTGATAGGAAGATGCAGCCAGTCTTTTTTCAGTGGTGTCCAGTGACAGGACAAGAGGAAAGGGGCACAAACTTGAACACAGGAAGTTCCATCTAAACATGAGGGTGGTAGAGCACTGGAACAGTATGCCCAGAGAGGTTGTGGAGTCTCCATCTCTGGACTCATTCAAAACACACTTGGATGCTGTCCTGTGCAACCTGCTTTTGGTGAATCTGCTCTGGTGGAAGGATTGGACTAGACGATCTCCAGAGATCCCATTCAACCCCCAAGATTCTGTGATTCTGTCAGCCATCAAGCCAGTACCTTAAATGTTTAACTCTGGAGCAGACCCAGTAATGCCAATCCAGGAGTTAATCCATCTGTATTATAGATTGTGCAAGCAAAACAAGGACCAAGAAAGCATTTTGCTGTAACCACCCAGCAGTGTTAATGGAGTTCAGAAATACACACAGAATTTGCACCTCTGGGCTATGACTAAATTAACCTTCATTCTGAGTCTGTCCCTCCCCATCACATTGCTTCTTTTTCATAGCTTTCTACTGAAGCTTGAGGTTTGAGCTCTTCTACCAAATTTAGCTCAAAAAGCAGCCAGAATACCAGGTGCTTCAGAAGTAGATGCTATCAATAACAAGACTTCTGACACTGTCAGAACCAGAAAGCAGTGTCAAAAGTCTTGGGAGATTTTCAGGGACAGAGGGAGGTCTGATAAACTTTTCCCCTTTCCCCTCTAAATCACAGGCAGATTTTTAATTGCTTTGTTCTTTGTTCAGTCATTTTACTCCTGGTTCCCCACACTGTTCAATAACTTGTGGAGGCTCAAGTTAGCTGTACTAATTCATTCTGTTTAAATAATCCTATATAAATTGGGCATGTAGAAGTTCTGAGCTGTGACTGGGCTAATGAGACAGGTGCTCTTGGTGCTCTCTGGAAGAGAGGCAGCTCCACTCAAGTCACCATCCCACCTCCCTTGGGCACTTATTTCAGTGAGAAATGAATCACTTGCTTTGAGTAGAAAGAACCTGTATGAGTCACAGACACTAGCAATAGCTTAAGTGTTAAATCTCCTAGTTAAGCTCATCCTTGAAAGCTCCTTCAGAAGCAGCTATTTTCAGCTGGGGTGGAGTATTCTGGAGGAGAACCCACAGGAAGTGTTGCCTCTGGCAGGTGCCAGTGTCAGGGCAGTGCTGGGCCATACTCTGGCCTTTAGCTGTGTGTAGCAGGAGGTTGTGGTTGTGCACCACAGTATAAGCTGTGAGCCCTAGGCTACAAACAGCCTCATACCTGAGTCTGGTATTGGTCTAGTTATGCAGAACCCCAAGTCCTAAGGAAGGCTTGTGAGTGCCTGCTGGGTTGCACAGGATGGTGTTGCTGCAGAATGGGATTATGGTTTTCTTTCTTTTCAGCCCCATCTTGTAAACTCCTCTTCAGGAAGGAGCAGAAACTGTTTTGCTTCATTTATTGCCTACTAAGTGATTTTATCAATATAAAGGACATTTGAGGCTGCGTTTTCCACACAGGTACCATGAAGCCCCACTTCAGCAATGCTTTTAAAGATGTTTCACTGATGCTATGGCTCCACAGCACATTTCAGAGTGCTTTGCTACGCAAGGGTACTGCGGAATGGTGGATTCCACTGTGAGGCTGGTGCAGCATGGCAGTGGGGCAGGTTGTGTTGGCATCCCTCTGGGGGCCTTGCTGTTCTTACAGGATTAGCTAGCAGCATAAGGATGTTTCCAGTCCCAGGTTGTGTTGTCATCATAGAATTTGTACTGTAAGTCATAAGTTTGCTGAAACCCCAAAATTCTCCTATATGCATCTGCTCCTGTTCTTATGGCCTCTCAGGTTGTAGGTATATTCTGCTGAAACTGCCTGCTCTTTTGATGATTTCTATTCCAGTGCTTCTCATTACAATAAATTCCTTTCTCTTACAAATATAGTCAAGATAATTGCTCCTTTTACAGCCCACACTTGCCTTTAAAAAAATTTAAGAGCTCAGAAGAAGCATCTGAGCATTGAAAGCAATAGGACTATTCAATAGTGCTGCTGCTGAGAGATGCTCAAGCTCCCCTGGGTAACACCTGTGGCATTCTTCTCAGCTCACTGAGGACTTCAGGCCAAACTCCTCAGCTTCTTCCCAGACCTGAAGCACATCTTCATCAGCTGGGTGGCTGGATAAGTAAATTGATATTTGGCATGGAAGGTTACATGCTTTGTGCTTGTCTACTTTATGCCCTTCATTACTTTTCCTCCACTTGCCTTTGGAATAGCCATCATTCTGCATGAGTAGCTCCCAGCAGATGGAAAAGGCAGGAAACAGCTTCTAATTCAAACACAGTAGTCTGCGTCTGGAAGGCAGTGGTTAAAAGTTAATTTAAAATATAACAAATACATTTAGGAAATGGAAGACATTATTTACATGTCATTGTAAAGATGGTGCCCTTTCAGCTTGTGAAGATCCTCACCAAGGTGCTATTTAATAAGTATACTTTGGGAGAGCTTGCTGAGAATTCCCCCTTCAAGCAATCTTCTTTAGAGATGATGCAGTTCCCAGAAAATAATTTCCCAGAAGTTCCTTTTTATTATGAAAAATAAAAAGTACATATTTTAGAGTCATTTTGACCTGACTGTTAACACTTTTGCCAATACAGCCTGAGGCATTTAATATTGCTTTGGTATTAGCTGGAAGTCCCAATGCTGTGCATTAGCTTGCTGAACTCAGGACTCCCTGTGTTTGGCAGTTGGAAGGTTGCTTTTGGGCCAGCATCTGTCATTTGTTCTAGAGAGGGGCCTGGGGAAGTCCATGATCCATAGCAGGGCAGAAGCAGTGGAGCCATCAAGGGTTTGATGCTACCTCCTATGTGCTGAGGAAGCATGGCTGGGATGTTGCTTTCTCAGGCAGGTGGAAAACCATCAGGATTGGGGTCAAAGCTAGAGTGATCAGATATTGAAACTTTTCCAATGGGTCAGTGCGCTGGTTTGAGCTTTACCTGGAGTCTAAAAGCCCAAATGGTAACAGATTGAGATTCCTTCCCTCTCCCTTTCCCAGTAAGGTAAAAACAAATCAGGTAGGGGAAAGGGGTGGTAAATTCATGGAAGAAATAGTCTGGAACCAGTTTGGAAGTAAAAGAAGCAATTTTTAAAAACAAAATAGATATATAGCAATAACAGGAAGGGTTTACAAAGGTAAGGGATAAATAAGAAAATATACAAAACCAAGCCCAGATGGCCTTGTATTCCCTGGATGTAAGTGGATTCAGTTCTTTAGAAAGCATGGATACAGCTTGGAAAGTAGGCTCCCAACACGTGGTCAGTGCAGGAGCAGTACATGACCTTGCTTGAGCAGGTGAAGCAGGGAAAGAGGAAGAGTTCAGATGTGTCTCTCCTTAAAGAGGCTTTCTGGACAAGAAGGGGGAGCAAAATAGACTACCTTTGACGCGGGGGGGCCCTCCCTCTGGGACAGGGAAAACCAAGTCTCTCTCTGCCCACTTGGATCAAGTTTCTTTTGTCCACCTTGGGGCTGGGGTCTTTTTTTTTCTTTTCTTTTCAGCCCCCAGCACAGTCAGGTTTCTCATATTTCATTTTGCTCTCAGCAAATCTGTTCCACCAGATTAGCAGCATAATTTTCAGGCTTGGGAAGGGATGCCTTGTGGTGGGGGAGGTGGGAGAGAAGAGAGGTACAAAAGCTTCACAATAGCAATCTGCAGTCCCTCAGGAAGACAAAGTTAATTCATTTCAGTGTGTTAAAAAACAGCAACAACAAAAAACCCCACAACAACAACAAAAATTGAATTTCAATTCCCAAGATGTTTTGCTTATTTTATCTTGGCCACTGTACTCTGTTCACTTCTGCACTGCAACTCAGGATTTGTTGTCTGTAAGTTCTCTGTCAAACTGATTGCATTGATTTACACCTCTGCTGCTCCTGTCTAGTTTAGCTCCCCTGTGACCAAGGAGGCAGTTCTCTTCTGATATTGTGACTTTTTTATTATTGGAATTTATCTGGGGACTGTGACTGTGCTACCAAGTGTGCTCATTGCCTCTCGGAAGGAAAGGAGTGGTTAGCCTGCAGCTACCCCTGGCTCCAGGAGGAGCAGTGCACTCCTCTCCCTGCCCTGGGAAGCTGGGCAGCCTGCAAAGCACAAGCACTTACTTCATGATGCCTGTGTAACTCTTTTTCCTACAGTTTGCTAGAGGTTAGGAAGGCAAACACGAAGAATGCATTTTTCTTATCGTGGCAGATCAAGCCAAGATATTGTTTCTAACTCTAGATGCTATTTTTGACCAAAATGTTTTAATCTGTGTGGTAGGCTAAATGCCCCTCATAGACCAGACCTGTTGTTTCCAGCTCAGGCAGATAAAATAGGGTTACTGCTTCCATTAATAATTCTCTCTGTTCCCACTAAAAGCACTTCAGCATTGCTCATGGGAATGGAGACACAGACCCAAACACAGCAGAGATTGCTGTCAGTGGGAGCTGACGTGGTGCGTCTGAGCCAGGATCCCACTCTAGCTCCCTGGGGACAGCTTTCAGTGTCCCAGGGGAGCAAGAGCCACTCCTGAGTTATGCTATCTGGAGGAGGTGGATCCCACAAGCTGGAGGGAGTGCTGAATGGGGGGTTATGTTCTACCACTCCCAGATCTAGAGGAATCAGTCACAAGGACTGGGGTAAAGAAGCAACATACACACCTCTGCAGTGGTCCCTTGTGCAAGTTCCTGTGCCAGATATGTTATGATTTAGACCATGAGTGGTAACTGAACATTCCCCTGACTGTGTCCCTCCCAGCTTTGTGTGTACCTGAAAGATGTGGGATGTTGGGAAGTCCTTGATTTCATGGCAACTGCTACAAACATCAGTGTATTATCAGCATTCTTCTCATATCAGTTCCCAAACTGAAGCCAAAACACAGTACTATTCTAGCTGCTAAGAAAAAGTAGCTCTATCCCAGCCAAAACCAGGACACTTACCCAGAGCACAGGTGTCGTGTCATGTCCTTCTGTGTGCTACACTCTTACACATGGGGCACAGGGTACCTGCGACACTCTTGGAGATAAAGCATGAGGCTTCTTTCTTGCCAATTTGGAAAACGCCTGTTCAGATTTTTCCCTTTCTTTTTCTTTCATTTTTCCTTTCTTTTAAAATTTATTTTATATGTCAGAACATATCCCTATGTGAGTCCTTGTGCTTAAATGGAAGGAGCAGCAAATCATACCTCAGGCTCATCTGCATCCTAGAGCAATTACAAAGGATAAAAACTATCCCAAAAAGGGAAGACCTAAATGAAAATCATGAAATAAGTGAGAATGGGGAAAAGTGGCTAAAAAGAGAAACATATCCTAATTCTTGGAAAGCCTCTGATTTTGCAAAAGACTGTCTTTGACAGAAGAAAAGAAAGAAAGAAAAAAAAAGTAGTATTTTTTGCTGGTATTTGATTCCCTGTGATGCCAAACAGCTGCTTAGCATGCAGGCAGAGCATGGTGCTCCCGTACCATACCAGCGCCTTTCGCTTCCTCCCTCCCCTCTCAGGCTGTTTTGTCTAAATGAGTCTGTGCAGTTCAAGAGCTGTGTACCTCCTCATTATGTCTGCAGTGCCTTATTAGACCTTCTCCCCATAATGAGCACTTCAGAACCAATAATCTCATGTAGTTTTAGACCTGTTACTGCCCTGATTTGAGGCAATGATCATTTTCTATGCATAAGGAAATTTGCTATCCATTTTAGTGATGCTGGATCATTTCTTTCTACGGGTAATAAGAGCTTTAGCATGGCCCATTTCTTTCCCAACAGCTTGACTTATCACAGAGATGCTGCAGAAGCCATGAACTCTGTTGCCAATAGGAAGTGAAATGGGAGCATACAAGATAACAACTTCCTCAGGAGCTCAAGTGCCACATAGTTTTCATCTGTGGGCACACACTACCCAGCCTTGCTGCAGGCTGGCTTCATTGAGGTGCTCCCAAGACAAGCCCTTGCTCTGGAAGGATCAACAGCACAATGCTAATTGTTTCTGCAGAAGGAATAGTTTCATTATCGTGTGCTTCTAGCTCCTGTCATTGAAATGGTAACTACTAATGCAGATCCCACATGGATGGAGGCCCGTGTGAAATGGTGTGCAGGTGTCTATGCTCCCTGGGTCCCCCCCACACTGAGGATGTTTTGATTGTCCAGTGGATGTTGGTTGGATGAGGAAAACCAGATTCAGATACCTGGAGAAGCCAAGGTTTTGCTGAGCATGCCTGGAGGCTGATGCTGGCAGGCTCAGCAGGTGTTTATTGCAGTGTAAGGTAGTGTTTTTCTGAGGGGAGGTAATCACAGAACAGAGCTTTCACAATGAATGAGCATAAATATGTGAAACCCTTGTGATTATTGCTGTGGAGATGAAAAATGTTTGCATCTTGATCTTCCAGCCAGTGATGGAACTGGGTTGTGCCCTGTGCAGGGCTTAGCTGCTCTCAGAGCTGGGGCCCAAGGCTGATGTCTCAGTTCTGTGCTCTGGCCGCTCTGGTAATTCTGGCAGTGAAGTTAATTCAATGCTCACCCTGTGCCAAAACCCAGTTATCGTAAAGAGCCAATCTACTTTATAGATCTTTGCAACCGTTTTCTTGGTACGTTGCTATTTCAGTCTACACATCTTCCTTCAGGGACACTGTAAGTGAGTGTAATAATAATTAGAGATATCCCAAGGGAAAAGCCAAGGACAAGAGCTCTGCAGCGTGTGCCAAGGACCACAGTACGATTAAAACATTCTGGAGAAAGCTCACCAGCCAGAATTGTGGCAGCTGCCAACTATTTTAGCTGATGATGGCTTCTCCATAGCCAATACAGAAAAGTATTAAAAGCAGTTCATCACTGCGGTCCTTTCTTGCTTAATGATACTCTGCCCTAATGTATTGTAGCCCACGGGATATGCTTTGCATAACAAAACCACGAAGACCCCCGGGCGGAGGGGCAGAGGGCAGGGCGGTGGGCACGGCAGTGGTGGGTGGCCGTGCACGGGGATCCCATCACCCTGATGTTACAGTGCCATCACCTGGCAACGGCAGTGGCAGTGCCCAGGGACAGTATAAAAGGGAGCATTCTCTTGTGTCTGCTGCCAGACCTGACCTAGAGGCATCCCAGGGGATGTCGTTGAGGAGCCAGTGGAATTACCTAGTGAGGGCTGAGAGAGGAAGAACAGAGGCTAGACCAGGCTGATGGAGATGAGAACAGGCAGTAGTTCCTGTAGCTGCCTGAGGCTTCTTCGGTTGGACAGCAATGGCAAGACCCGGGGAATGTGCTCTTGAGAAAGCCCTGCAGAGCTCACCATCTTCATTCCCTGCAGAGGTGGTGGCAGCAAGAGCAGCACTCATAAAAAATGGGATGCAGAAATGTTGCAAGGTGGTACAAGTGCTTTGGAGCATCCATTGGAGTGTTGCCAGGCACAGCAAGAATTCTTGCTCCCAAGGTTGGCATTTTGCCACTCTGGGAAGCCCCTGAGATAGCCTCAGGCTGAGGATGAACAGGGTTTGGTAATCTTCTGGGATGCATGAACAGGCTGTGAGAGGAGGAGGCAGCTCTTGCTTATGTGCTCAGGGAATAGCCGATCGATCGCCAGAGTGTTGGGGTCAGGAAGGAATTTTTCCTCCAGGGCAGACTGGCACTGGACCCTGGGGTTTTGCCACCTTCTGCAGCACCTCAGCGTGGCCACTTGCCAGGGCTCCTGTGGTCCCTTCTGGCTGGGTTATTGACTCCTCTGGGACATTGTGGCCAGGTGCCTGCTGCTGGTGCAGTACAAAAAGGCAGCACTTGGGCTGCATATCCAGGAACAGTAAAGCATTCTAGACTCCTAGGATGGGGAAGCTTTCTTGGTTTCCCCAGGAGTTGCTTCTTTTCCTCTGTAGCATTGAACACAGCCCTTTCCTTGTCAGGGCTTCTCTGGGACACTCTAGTCAGGTGTTTCTGCATCCAGAGGGAGGAATCATAGAATCAGCCGGGTTGGAAAAGACCTCAGAGAACATCAAGTCCAACCTAACAACTAACCTAATATTTCTACACTGGCAGGATGGGGAACTGTTTGGGCCACTCTCCATAAATGTAGCCTTTGGGCCACCCATGCAGAGGGAGCAACATTTCTACACTGGCAGGATAGGGAACTCTTGTGCTCCACAGGTGGCCTTTGGGCCACCTATCCAGGGGGAGGCAAGCTTTCGATTTCTACACTCCCAGGAAGGACAGGGAAGCTTTCACCTGTGCTCCACAGAGGTGGCCTTTGGGCTGCACATCCAAGAGAAGGAAGCTTTCTTGGCTTCCCCAGGAGCTGATTCTTTGTTCTATAGCATTGTGCACACCCCCTTGTCAGGGGCTTTTGGCTTTGTTCTTGCTGCTGCTTTGGCACCTCCAAGGCACCTCTCATGCCCTGACTTAATATGCTGCATTGACTCTCTTGGGCTTTTTTGCACGGTGAAAGCTTGCAGCAGGAGAGAGCTCTGCTCTTGCCTTGCCTGGGCACTGTTTTAGTGCTTATATGACCACTGGCTCTGAAAGAGGTTTAAAAACCATAATACAACATAACATAAAATAACCTAAAATAAACTCCTCTTTTCAACTTATATATTTCCTGTTTTGTGTCCTTTAAAGTGCTTTTGGAGCTGGATAACATTTCAGACAAATAGGAGGATCGTGGTTCCTTGACTCATGGAGGAAACCTCCACTGCAGCTGTGGGGAGAAGGGTTTTTTTTGCTCGTGATTGGCTAGCAACTGTCCCCAGGGTTTTTTTGCCCTCCTCCTTAGCACTGAGCATGGCTCCTTGGCAGGCCTTTTTCTGGGCCACTCTGACCAGGTGTCTGCTGCTCATGCTCCATGAAGGTGGTTTTCATGCCCCACATCTTGGGGGCAGGAATCTTTCTAGACTCCCAGGGAGGTTTGTTTTTCCCAGGAGCTGCTTCTTTTCTGTAGCACAGAGCACAGCCCCTGAGATGGCTCCAGTTCCCCAGAAGAGGCAGAGATGACTCCTGCCATAATTTCTGAGAAACATAAATGTAATGCCTGCATGTGTCAGCAGGGGCAGGGTGTGTACACAGAACCTTTGCTACACCCATAGCCTGCCCTGGCTCCCAGAGAAGCCCTGCACACACTGTGGGCATGCTCAGAACCTTGCTGTACCCTGGGCACCCAGTTTCTAACTCCTTCAGGTCTCAGTCATACCCCTGGCTCCTGGCTGCCCCCTAACAGTGTCCAGTGAATAGGTGACCCTGGCTGTGGTAGGGCACACTGTTGCTGCTTGCAGAGCATGGTGTCAAGGTTTGCAATGTGCTGCACATGACCTGGCTAGCAAAGGTGCACCTTGAGAGATTAGAGCTGATCTCTTGTAAATACAAACATTGCTTCTGAGACTGTTTATCTTGCTGCTTGGCTGTCTCCTCCGCTTGAACAGGGCAGAGGAATTGACACTGGCCTCCCACCAGGCTCCAGTAAGGCTGTCAGTTTGGTTCTGGCTACTGGCCTGGGGAAGGAGAGGGATCAGATAAAACTATTGAAAGCAAGGAGGGGAAAGGGTTCACAACTCCTGTGTAGGCTTGGCAAGAGTAGCTGGTCTGAAAACAGTGACCAGTGACTACCCAGTAATCAGAGGGAGGCTCAGGCATGGGGTGATGTCACCAGGGCCACAGAGTCCCAAAGGACAGGAGCAGTTTTGTGTGAATGCTGATAGGTAATGGGGAGCATGGCTTGTGGTGTATTGCCTGTTTCAGCAGATTGTATATCCAAGCTCTGCTCTCTGGCAGCATGTGGCTGTGATGGCTCTGCCCACTGTGCTACCAGGGAGCAGAGAGACCCCAGAGTGGCAAGGCTGGCACATTTGAGCAAATACAGTTGCAGTTGTAGCAGAACAGGCCAGTGTACCACACAGCAATCCTGGCTGAGGGAAATGAGAGGCTCTGGAGGACGGGTGAGCTGTGCTTCTCATCTTGTCTACTCCATCATCTTTCCTTTGGGAAAAGGGCAACAGAAATTGCTCTGTCCTGTCTGGAAGCTGGTGTAGATAATAAAGCATGCTTCTCAGCCTACCAACTGCACTAGTTCTGGTAGTCTAAATACTAACAGTGAAAACCACTTTTTGTAAACATGCACAGACAATTATTTTATCTTTCAGCATAATATTTATACTTATAGCAGCCTTCCAGAAAAGAAGGAAATCCTTCTTAGGGAGTGTAATGATCACAGAATGTTAGGATTTGGAAGTGAGCTTGAAAGGTCATCGAGTCCAACCCCCTGGTAGAGCAGGACCACCTAGAGCAAGTCACACAGGAGTGCCTCCAGGTGGGTTTTGAATGTCTCCAGTGAACAAGGCTCCGCAGCCTTCCTGGGCAGCCTGTTCCAGTGCTCCATCACCCTCACAGCAAGAAAGTTTAGAGGATAGATTAGATTAGATGTAAAGAAAAAAATCCTTTACTGTGATGGTGGTAAGGCACTGGGACAGGCTGCCCAGAGAACTTGTGAATGCCTCATTCCTGGGAATGTTCAGGGCCAAGTCAGACATGTTTTCGAGCAACCTGGTGTACTAGAAGGTGTCCCTGCCCATGACACAGGGTTGAAACTAGATGATCTTTAAGATCCCTTTCAACCTAAACCATTCCATGAATCTGTGCTCATTTTACTTTTAAATCAAGGTTATCGCACAACACCAAAAACGAAGGTAAGACGAAAGAGAAGGCTTTGTGCTGTGACAAGCTACCTTGTTTTTGAAAGATGATCTTTCAAATTTAGCTGTGTAATAGCCCAAGGACTCAGGGTTACACACAACAAAATTAGTTTCTCATATCCAGAGACAAATGAGACAGTTGTGAGCAAATGCAGAAAAGCCGCTTGCTCCTGCCTCTTCCCTGAGAAGCAGAACCTGCGTGCCAAAGCTGGCTGATTGACTGTATTAGACAGCAGTGCAATTCAGATAAAAGATTATCTGACATTTTAAATATCTTTAAGTTTAATATAACAGGTAAAGACTGTCTCACAGGGATATTATATCTATGGAGTCACAGTTTTACGAGGTGATTATAACGCAAGCAATTGACTGCCATGTGGAGTATGCTAAATGATATCTTGAATGATAATGATGGTTCACTTGGCAGCCTGACAGGTCTCTGATCCATTTATAACTTCACAGAAACTGGAGTGCAGGAGCTGCTGCCAGATGGCACAGGCACCACACAAGGGATAAAGTGGCAAAACTCATCACCATGCAGCAAACCACCCAGTGCTGGGTGGCCAGCGGCTGTAGGGATTGTGAGCCATCATCAGAGACCCAAATTCCTGCTGATGGTGTGTGGGCTGAGGCTGAAGATGAGCCACCCTGGCTTTGTGAGGCTTGGCTGGCTGTGTTGTCTGCAATGAAGCCAGGCAGCATGGTTTGGACACTGAAAGACATACCTGCTAATTCCTCTTTTAACTGTTGTCACCTTGTCACTGCTCCCAACCAAAAATCAACTTAGATGTCAGAACATTTGAACTCCACAAAGCTTTTCTTTAACAAATATCCACTTATCACTTGGGTTTATTACAAGTTTAATACTTTCTTTTGTCACAAGCTATTCATTTGGCCATTTTTTTCAATAAATAGGAAAATGAAAACTTTGCAGCAACCTGGTTACCAGGTTGAGCAAGTGTACCTGGAGCAAATGATGTTGTGCCTGTGTCTGTTTGTTGAAGCAGCAACTGGGTTTCACAGGGTGTATTTAGCAAGCAGTGTTCCACATTGCCTTGGAGATTATAGTTAGGCCCGTTCGCCTTGTGTGATGTGAAGCCTGCTGTCATGGCTGTTCCTATCTCTAATTATTTTCATGCTTTGTGGATGGTAAGGCCTTGTTTTCTTAATTCCTTTCTACCAGTCACAATGGACTCCAGACCTGGAGCTGTTTCAGCACAATGTTGTGATTTTGGTAGTTGTCGCCAGGAGCAGTGGACAGGGAGGGGGCACCTGCATCTGTAAACAGTGGCAGCTCAGACTGGCCTTAGGGATCTAGGAGGAAATGTCACAAGGTGTTAAGCAGGTTGATTTGGGCTCCTGTGCCACTAGAAAAAATTCTTTACTGAAAAGGTTCTTAAACCCTGAAGAGGTTCCTCAGGGAGACAGTTCAGTCACCACCCTTGGAGGTGTTTAAATGGCACAAACATGTAGTACTGAGGGACATGGTGTAGCACCACACTAGAAAATGGTTGGACATTAGAAAATGCTTGGACTTGATGCTCTTAAAGCTCTTTTCCATCCAAAATGATTCTACAATTTTATGCCATGGTATGCCTTTTCCTGATGAATAATCATCCACAAATTAAAAACCTTGAGTGCTGCCCAAATGAGATAATGAGGGGTATCACTAGTACCCAGCTACACTCCACTGTCTCATACAAACCCTTCTTCTCACAGGAGATTCATGACCTGTGCTCTGCTACTGACAGGTCAGTCCTCCAGCCTGGCAAACTTGGCCTTGCCACCCCTCCCATACTCAGGGGTTCTGCTGAAAACAATGCTCTGATGCAGATAAAAGCCTGGTAAATTACAGCTCCTCAAGTCTTGAGTACAATGAAATGTTATGCAAAGAAAAATAGCAAGAGACCATTTCAGAGCCTTTTATGGTGATTCATCTGGGAAATTATCTGAGAGCAGATAATTTAATGCTAATGGCTTCCCCCTCCCGCCCCCCCTGCCCCCGTCCAGTGTCATTGTGAGATGATATTCCAGCACCCTCTCCCCATGCAAAATGGGCTGGGTTTGGCTTTGAAATTCATCAGCTAGGCAGCCAGGGAGATGAGTGATCAATAAGGAACCAAGAGCAGTAAATATTTTGGAGGAGATTCTGGTACCTCCCTGAGACTGGAGATATTACCGACTCTGGTAAAGGACAAAATCATGGTCCAGGGACTAAATTCCTGGTTGGCTCCAGGTGGCTGAACTACAGAGAATTTAAGGAATTGCACTTCATGGGACCTCTTGATGTAGCAAAGTGTGCAGAGAAGGTCAGAAATGTTTGAAACTAGGGAGACAGAGATGGGCAGAGCATGGGAATGGTTGTTGTCAGGATTTTTTTGAGGAAAATGCTGGAATTATTCATTGCTCATGTAAACAAAGTTTAATTTGCAAGCTCTCAGAATAAACCCAGGGTAGTAGGGAGGCAGGTGCTTTGTTCGCATGTGGTGACAGTAACCTCTGCCCTGTGAATGCCTATTAGCTGTGAATGCCCAGCCATGGGAAAGCCTTATTCAGACCTCTTCTCCAGAAGCATGCTCTCACTTCTGGCTCTCTGCATTTTATTTCCTCCTCTTGATACATCCAGCCTCCAAGAAGAGCTTGTGAGACCAGACAGCCCAGCTGGCCCAGCTTACTCCTGGAGATGCAGGAGAGCTTCTTGTACTTAATCATAGAATCATAGAATCAGTCAGGGTTGGAAGGGACCACAAGGATCATCTAGTTCCAACCCCTGCCATGGGCAGGGACACCCTACACTAGATCACGCTGGCCAGAGCCTCGTCCAGCCTGGTCTTAAACACCTCCAGGGATGGGGCCTCAACCACCTCTCTGGATAACCCATTCCAGGGCTTCACCACTCTCATGGTGAAGAACTTCTTCCTCACATCTAGCCTGAATCTCCCCATTTCCAGCTTGAATCCGTTCCCCCTACTCCTATCACTACCTGAGATCCTGAGAAGTCCCTCCCCAGCCTTCCTGTAGGCCCCCTTCAGATACTGGAAGGCCACAATGAGGTCACCTCGGAGCCTTCTCTTCTCCAGACTGAACAGCCCCAACTCCTTCAGTCTGTCCTCATAGGAGAGGTGCTCCAGCCCTCTGATCATCCTCGTGGCCCTTCTCTGGACACGCTCCAGCACGTCCACATCCCTCCTGTAATAGGGGCTCCAGAACTGGACGCAGTACTCCAGGTGGGGTCTCACCAGAGCTGAGTAGAGGGGGAGAAGCACCTCCCTTGACCTGCTGGTCACACATCTCCTGATGCAGCCCAGGATCTGATTGGCTGTCCGGGCTGCAAGCGCACATTGAGAGCTCCTGTTGAGCTTCTCATCCACCAGCACCCCCAAGTCTCTCTCCTCAGGGCTGCTCTCCAGCCAGTCACTGCCCAGCCTGGATTTGTGCCTGGGATTGCCTCGACCCAGATGCAGGACCCTGCACTTGGTCTTGTTGAAGCTCATGAGGTTGGCTTGTGCCCACCTCTCCAGCCTGTCCAGGTCGCTCTGGATGGCATCCCTTCCCTCCAGCGTGTCCACTGCACCACACAGCTTGGTGTCATCAGCAAACTTGCTGAGGGTGCACTCGATGCCACTGTCTATGTCACCCACAAAGATGTTGAACAAGACAGGTCCCAGGACTGATCCCTGAGGGACTCTGCTTGTCACTGGCCTCCATTGGGACATGGACCCGTTGACAGCCACTCTTTGGGTGCGGCCATCAAGCCAGTTCTTTATCCATCTAGTGGTCCATCCATCAAACCCATGTGTCGCCAGCTTGGAGACCAGGAGGTGGTGCAGGACAGTGTCGAAGGCTTTGCTCAAGTCCAGGTAAACGACATCAGTTGCTCGCCCCTCATCTATTAATGCTGTCACCTGCTCATAGAAGGCCACCAGGTTTGTCAGGCAGGATTTGCCCTTGGCAAAGCCATGCTGACTATTCCCAATCACCTCTTCACTGTTCTTCTGAGTCATTAGTGCCTCCAGGAGGATCTGCTCCATGATCTTTCCAGGCACAGAGGTGAGACTGACTGGCCTGTAGTTCCCCGGTTCCTCCTTCTTGCCCTTTTTGAAAATGGGAGTAATGTTTCCCCTTTTCCAGTCTGTGGGGACTTCCCCAGTCTGCCATGACTTCTGGAATATAATAGAGAGGGGCTTGGCAACCTCATCTGCCAGTTCTCTCAGCACCCGTGGGTGTATCCTGTCGGGTCCCATGGACTTGAACACTTTCAGGTTTTTCAGGTGATCACGAACCTGTGCTTCACTTATGATGGGCAGTTCTTCCTCCCCATCCCTGGCACTTCCTCACTCCAAACTGGGCCGTCAATGAACAGTTTCTCCTCTAGATGTAGGATATACTTATATGTCCCCTCAAAGTTTCTGAAATGTTGGGGGAACCTGAGACTGCCTTTTTAAAGAATGGCTCAGGTTGAAAGGGATTATCTAGTCCAGCTCCTCTCAACTAGACTCAGCTGCACAAGTCCTCATCCAACCTGTACTTCAACACCTCCAGGGAGGAGGCATCCACAGCCTCCGTGGGCAGCCTATTCTAGAGTGCCACCACCCTCATACTGAATAAATTCTTCCTGACAACCTGCTTTCCTTTGCTTGTCCTGTTGTTAGACACCCTTATAAAAAGTCCTTCTCCATCCGTCCTGTAGGATCCCCTCAGGCATTGGAAGGCATCTATATAAAATCCCCTAGGAGTCTTCTCCAGGCTGAACAGCCTCAGCTCCCTCAGCCTATCCTCACAGCAGAGGTGCTCCAGCCCTTGGATCATCTTTGTGGCCCTCCTCTGTACTCTCTCCAACATCTCTGTGTCTTCCTTTGTTTTACCCCACCATTGGTGAAGAGCTCATGGTTTCTGATATTCAGGATTAAAAAAAGAAATGCCTTTTGATCTGGAGAGTTCAAACCAAACATTTTCCACACTCCTGCTACCTCCAGCTCTTTTTGGACAATAATTGAGCCCAATGGTATTCTGAGACTTGGCTTATAATACAAAATAGTCTGAAACAAATTGGATAAAAGTTACCCCAAGGCATAATGTGTGCTCTTTGCCATATCTCATGGTGAATGGTGACATGGGCACACAGATGTCGAAACCGCACTGGTGAAGTGTTTCCTTTGTGTCTAAAGGCAATGCTGACCCATGGCTGTTATTTTCAATCCAGAAAGCCCCTAGTGCACAAGCTGTATCTGCAGAGTACAGGAAACTTTACATCCAGCTGAAGACACATTCAGAATTTCTTTCTGCCTGCAGGAGATGAAGCAAAATGGGTTTTACTCATTTATTGTTAATTTTACATACCTACAGCTCTTTTACTGCTTGCTTCGTGATTTCTCAGGTGTGAAAGCCTCTTGATGGAGAGCTTTGTAATTTTGTATTTCCATGCACAGATTTGATATAATAATATTCTGTGTTCTGAAAAAAAAACCCCTTTGAATCTCTTTTCCCTCAACACTTATTCTCTTGTGGTACAAAGGAAAAATCAACATGATCATTTCATAGCGGAAAAATAAATTATTTGATAATGAAATTCAGGGCACTACATCTTATATCTCTTTCTTTTATACCTTAGTGCTTAAATATTAGCTAGGTAACAAGAAGGAAATGGGAAAATACAGAAGAGCTGTTGTCTAATGAAGTCTCTACTACCTGGCCAGTCTTCAAAACATCAGGAATCAGTTTCATGATAAAGTCTTCCTGGTTCTTTTACGGTTCTGACAATCTTAACTGTAAAGCAAATGTAAAATGACAGATGTGAAAGCTTGCAGAATAATTGTTCTCAGGGTAAAAAGCTGGTAATGGATTTGATGCTGATCCTGGAATTTTTCTGGGGACAGCTTTGTGTGCTTCACTGATATCTTCTAGCCAGGTTTCTTGTATTTCGGACGGACTCATAGACATTGACCTGAAATGTGCTTTAAAAAGATCAGCATCCTATGAATGCTTAGACAAGGATGTAAAATTTAATGCTGCTGTAATGGGTCTCCCATACAGTGCTGATGTGCAGCAGTGGCTGCAAGAAGCATCCTTGGCAGTGGAGATACTGCAGACTCACTCATCAGGGTGCTAGAAGCCACTGAGAGTAAATAGGGCAAAGGTGCAGATTTTCTGATCTTCAGTTATTATGTCAGACATAATCTTCAGGGTAGCGCTTGATGGACTTTTTGTTGGTTTCATGCTCTGGGGACAGATTTCCATCCTTCTCCACATGTGAGTCATGTGGGAAAGGTTCCCACCATCCATCCCACTCTCTGGCAGATGCTCTGCCAGCAGGTTCTGTTGATTCTCTGAAATCATGAAGTCATAAAGCTGAACTTGTAGAGAGACATCAGGTGTAAGAACAATAAGCCACAAATGTTACAGATATGAACATTAGGCCGAATGGCACTGCAAAGCCACATACAGCTTCTGGACAGTCCTGTGGCGGGGTTGGTGGAAGGAGGCCCATGGTTGATCCTGGTTGATGTCAAGTGTTTCTTCATCCAGTTTCTATGTGTCTTATCTCAGTATGAAGAGGATGAGAACCACGGTTCAGGGTCATGATGGTGTGTGTAGGATGCCCTAAGCCACCCAGAAGTTGTCTAAAGCACTATAGGTAGCTAATATGTTTGCTCTGGTATCACCTCGGTATGGGAGTTGGATGAGCACCTACCATCTGCATGGTCCTTTGGGGGCTTTCTCTAACTTGGGTTGTAAGCAGCAGCATGTTTATCGAATTTGGCAAAATTAAGAAGCTGAGCAGTGTGTTCCAGCATAGTCTATGCAAAATTCTGTGATAGTTATCCTTTTCTTTGCTTTCATTCTGCATTCTGCATTCTTGCAGCCCGGAAAGCCAATCAGATCCTGGGCTGCATCAGGAGATGTGTGACCAGCAGGTCAAGGGAGGTGCTTCTCCCCCTCTACTCAGCTCTGGTGAGACCCCACCTGGAGTACTGCGTCCAGTTCTGGAGCCCCTATTGCAGGAGGGATGTGGACGTGCTGGAGCGTGTCCAGAGAAGGGCCACGAGGATGATCAGAGGGCTGGAGCACCTCTCCTATGAGGACAGACTGAAGGAGTTGGGGCTGTTCAGTCTGGAGAAGAGAAGGCTCCGAGGTGACCTCATTGTGGCCTTCCAGTATCTGAAGGGGGCCTACAGGAAGGCTGGGGAGGGACTTCTCAGGATCTCAGGTAGTGATAGGAGTAGGGGGAACGGATTCAAGCTGGAAATGGGGAGATTCAGGCTAGATGTGAGGAAGAAGTTCTTCACCATGAGAGTGGTGAAGCCCTGGAATGGGTTATCCAGAGAGGTGGTTGAGGCCCCATCCCTGGAGGTGTTTAAGACCAGGCTGGACGAGGCTCTGGCCAGCGTGATCTAGTGCAGGGTGTCCCTGCCCATGGCAGGGGGGTTGGAACTAGATGATCCTTGTGGTCCCTTCCAACCCTGACTGATTCTATGATTCTATGATTAGTCTCTGTTACAGTCATTTGGTTCAAGCCCACAGCAAGCAATAGGGATTAGCCATGGTTTGTATCAGCTTCTGTAAGAAGATCTGAGACAACTAAAGCAGATGTCAGTGAGTCACTTGCATACCAGTGATGTGGTACATGTGAGTGGGAGCTTAGCTGGGGCTGCCCCAGAGCTAGGTGTTTTCTGGAGGCAGTTGCTGGCCACTAACACCATGTCCCAATGATGCCATGCTCTGGGACAGCTGCACTGTTCGTCTCTGCTCCATTTCCAACCACAGCCTGGTGTCCTGTTCCTCTGCTGAGGAACACCAGGAGCAGGGACAATGGCTATGGCTGGCCGTGCCCTGCAGTGGCCTTGGGAAGGGCAGCAGCTTCCATAAGTGGGTGTGAAGGAATCCTGACTGGAATGTGCTTTACCCATGTTTAGATGTGAAAGTCAGTCAGGGAAGGAAACAGTGAAAGATACATTTTTTCTTAAATCTTATTAGTGAGGTGCTGGGGTTACCAGCCCAGAAAATTTGTGTTTGAATCTAACACACTAAAAATTACTCAGGCAGCTCATCTGCAGAGCCAGATTCCTCAGCCTAGTCCATCAACATTTAAGATACTTCATGACTTTTGCAAAGTCAGGGACTGTGGACTTGTCAGGGATTTTGTAGAGCCCTCATTGCTCAGCATGGGAAAGGAGAAGCTGGGAGCACTGCAGAGTGTGTGGCCACATGCCTGATCTGAGAAGAAATCAGCACCTGGGATTTAAATCTTAAAAGGCAATTCTTTTGCCCATTTTTTTCTGAGAGGAGTTGAAAATGTGGCGGCTACACCCTGTGTCTTTTAAACTACGCTTCATGGCTCGGGATTCTAAGATTTAAAATCTGTTTTAACAAGCAGTTTGGCTGCCTCAAACAATAAATAATTCAGCATCCCCCCAAATGGCTTTTTGCAATGAATAAAATCGTGTTTATACCATTGAATTAAAATATTGAAGGCAAAGTAAGACGGCTGTGAGCAACACAGCCATGAATCTCATTCACAGTTCTGCAATCTGCTGTTCAGCAATGCTTCTTCCACACCTCCTTGTTGTTTATTTGTGAACAGGGAAAAAGCGCGGAAGACTTTCTCTGGGCCAGGATAGTGGGAGGACTCTGCTGCAGCCCCTACCAGGGCTGGGCTATTGTTGACCTCAGCAGGGCCACTAGGCAAACTCTGTCTCCTGGGAATGAACAGCAGCTCCAAAATGTGTCCTAGAAGAGAAGGAGATGTTCACCCCCAGCAATCCCCTATCTTCCTCAGATACTATCGCTGCCAGGAACTTGCATGCTAATGGATTGATTGCATCTGGGTGGTAGTGTGGAAAAGAAGGGCATTTTGAAAGTTTACTGTGGTTTGCTTTGCCATAGGAGAAGTAATTGGGTTGTGATTGTTAGTAGACATGGACCTTGAAAATGCTTATTTATGTAGCTTACCTTGTTGCTTTGGTTACGCTTTTCTTCAGAGTGTTTCCTAGGGTGATGTTTAGTGTGTTCAACCCATACCTCCTCCTGGCTCTGGAGATCCTGGGGTGGGGATCAGGCACATGCCTGTCTGCAGCTGTGTGCACAGAGGTTCAGAAAACCTCTTACATTTCTATGTGTGTATCTCAGTAGGGATGAACAGATACATATTTATACATTTCCCTTGCTATGAAGCTTCCTTCTGTTAAGGAAAGAGCACCCAGAGGAACACAGCACAGGGGTTTCCAATGTGACAAATCTGAATACAAAGGGAAGCGCACACACCAGTTTTCCCAACCAGTCCTCTTCTGAGGCCAACAGTGTCTATAAAGAGATTCCTGTGATACTTCCACTGAGCTACTCTGCAGCTTGGTCTTGCTGGACTGGATGCAGGTCATCTGAAGGAAAGGACAGTCTGTGTTTGTGCTGACTCGGCAGTTTCTCAGCCCTTGCCTATCCTTATTTATCCTTGGATTTTCTGGGAAAGTGCTCTTTCTTTATTATTGTGAGCTGCACTTTAGCTGCAATAGCTAAATAAAAAGTGTGAGTGATGTTCCCTTTTACATGGTGGTTCTACTAACAGGGACAGAGGCTTCACGTTGATCCTCCATTGTACGCAGGCAGGTACTTCCCATCAGCAGAACACAAACAGTGCCAAGTTTATCACTCACAATGTAGCAATGCCAGAATGAGAGTCTTTTGTACAAAATTAACCTGTGGTCCAAGCAGTAAATACTGGAAATGCAGGTCTAGTGGGGAGAAACACATCAGGACCCAAGGGGAAGGAAAAGCCCAGGCTGAGAGGCCAGAGAGGTTGGCCAGTTTCTTTAATCAATAAAAAGCAGGTGATTGTCAGTAGCTTCACCTACAAAACCAGCTGAGTTGCTATGACTGTATTTCCAAAACAACACCAAAAAACCCCAAATAAACCGAAGCCAACAAACAACCCAAAAATTATTAGGCTGACACATTTTTCAAATTCTGTACATTTTTAACTAAAAGCAGCAAGCAGAGGACCTTGTAGTGCGCTCTGGCAGCAGCAGCAGCACTAACAGACTGCTCCATGTCCTCCACAAAGACTTAATCCATGAGTAGTGGCATGTTGGTGTGGTTTATATTTGCATGGCACACATTTTGTATATAGTGGTTTTATAATTGCTAATTCTGTAGTTAATCCTGTGGACATAACTTTGAGCTTAGTTTGGCAAGCAGATGAGCTATAGCCAGGTAGTGCTCAGCACAGAGACTTGTCAGGATTGCTTTTCTGGTAGCAAAACATTAAATAACAAAATAGCAGTGCACAGACTGCTTTGAGAAAAGTCCGCCTTGTTTCTTCTGCCATGGTAGGTTCCATTGATTGATTTCACAAAGTTGATCATGTTTTAAAGAACAGGCCCATCAATCATGTACCTCGGGCTGTCTCTGAGGCAGAATGCAGTTGTGATGATCTGAATGAATACAAATGTGTTGCCAAAACATCCACCCCTGTGTAGTGTGGCAAGCGGAAGAGCATTACTCATTCTGAGCAGGAGGGCTTTCAGATCTCAGAAGGCCTGTTGTCCGGAAGAAAACAATGGAGAAATTAAGGCACATCCGTGAATGTAGCCTCAAAGTGTTAATTGATAGTTGCTAGGCATCAGACAAATCTAACAATTTATCAGTCAACAATAAAAAGAAAAGGATTGGCAAACTGGTAGCAAATGTCTGAAGTTCACTGGGGGATTAAATAGGAGAGGAACGCAAGTGCAGCGCCTCCTTTCTCCTCATTTTCTTTCCTTCTCTATGCTAAAGCTCTATTTGCCTGCTCAGAGGGAATGGCCCTTAGCTGTGTTCTCTGCAGCACTGTAACTTGTTACCTTCAATTCAGAAGCATTCGCAGCAAAGGGAAAAGCAGAAAAGAATGAGAATGGAAACTGGAAGAAAGCCTTGTTTTCATTTCACAGCCATGACAAATAGAAAAGGTGATAAGTCAGGTATCTGCATTCAGAAAACTGTGAAAGGAATCCAGAGGAACAAATCTGATTTTTGTCTGCTGTCTCCATTTTGTGAAATATTCCCCTTGATCCCATAGAGCACTTCCAGCACAGGCTCTCTGTGCCCTATCACCCCATTCCTTTCTGCTCATTCCCACACCAGCACAGGTAGCTTTATTTGCAGACCTATTGTTTATTGCCTTGATTTCATCTTAGCTGCTGCTAAGTGTGTCACTAACATTGCAGAGATCAGCCACCTGCTTGAGTGCCTCCTCAATCCTAGCAGAGGCTGGGGAAGTACATGTGCTCCACAGCTCTGCTTTCTCCACAGTCTCTGTTCTCTCTAAGTCACAACCTTGGGTAACCTGAGGAAAAAGAAACAGACAAATAGTACTTTACTGCTTGTTATTCCTATTTCCTGTCCTTTATAGTGAAGAAACATTTTGCCTCAGTGTCCATCTCTCCTTGTAAGTCTTCCAGCTACTTTGATTGCATGAAATGTTTCCATTAAAGAAAAAGAAAAGGAGAAGAGCACATTTTTGTTTGAGGGGTGGAGCTGTAGCAAAATCCTAATCCCACAGTACCAAAACATCCTCAACATTGGCTTTCTCAACATGTATCCTCTGACAGACTGACCAGCTGTTGTGCTGGTGCTCACCCAAGCTCTGATGGTTTGTGTGTGAGCTGTTTGCCAGGCCAGGGCTGTCACATTGGCAGGAGATCCATGGCACTGGGGAGTATGAATTGGACTTGCTGGCTTCTTGTTGTATGCTGAGCTCAGTGGTTAAAGGTGCTGAGCCCTCTGATCCAGCTTTCCCTCTGGTAGGAGTCTCGGTGCTTTCCCTCACCCTGCAAAGCAGAGGAATGAGTTGATGGCTGGCACACTGTGCAGTGACTTATCATCACTTAGGAATTATCTGGCAAATCAACAGCCAACAATTACATTACAGCTACACCTCCCTTGGGTTGCCTCCATCCTCCCCCAAGTGCAGCTTTCTGCTTACCCCAGGTGAAGTTTGTACCATGGAGCTGTGTCCTAACAGCTTTATAAAAGCCCAGAAACAGGAATGAGGGACAGGAGAAGCTGAGCCACCAGCCATGGCAGCTGCCTCCTTGCTGCCAACCTCCAAACGGGTGTCGGCACGCTCAGGCAGGGACTCCCCAAACCCAATAACAGTTCTCATGCAGCTGTGCAGGGATCTGTGCAAGGCAAGTTTTCTCTCTGCTATTTTTTCTAGATTTAGCCAGTCACTTAGAAATAATATAATTGGAAAATCTCTTTAGCTCAGGATTACATTTGCCAGTTAAAGGTAGAGAAAGTATTGGACCCTCACCCAGACTTGTGGTACAGTGTGCTAGCAAAAACAGTTTCTTGAACAGGGAGAAATAGAAAAGTTGTCCTATTACAGTCACCTTTCTTTGAGAAAGGTGGCTAAATGGTGTTTCATCAGATTGTCTTCACCTACTTTGTTGTGTGTCAAAAGCCACACACAGCAGTGAAGTGTGCTGGGAGCAGCAGGTGTGAGCAGATCAGCTCCTGTCCTTTCTGCCCAGGCGAGGTGCCCTGTGCTGCACAGCAGGACACGATATACCTTCCTGTTTGCACTGAAGTTCCCAGTTCTTGCTGATACCACAATTAATGTAGTTTGTAGCATTATAAATTGATGGTCAGTTAGGATGTTGTGGTGGTCATGGTACAGAATAGATGCCCTGCATTTGCTGCCCAGACACAGAATCAGAATCAGAGCATTGTCTCAGGAGGAAAAGACCTTTAAGATCATGGAGTCCAACCACGACTTAATTCTTCCACATCTGCTTCTAAACCATGTCCCTCACCATCACATCACTGTATCTTTTAAACATCTCCAGGGATGGGGATTCAACCACCTACCTGAGGAGTCTGTTGCAGTGTTTGAGAACCCTTTCATTCAAGAAGCTTTTCTAGTATGCAACCTAAACTTCCCCTGGTCAATTTGAGGCTGTTTTCTCTCATCCTACTGCTAGGGAAAAGGGACTGATCCCCACCTCACTCTAGCCTCCTTTCAGGAGTTGTAGAGAGCAATGAGGTCTCCCCTCAGCCTTCAACAAACTAACTCTGGCTGAACACGAGCCAGCAGTGTGCCCAGGTGGCCATGAAGGCCAATGGCATCCTGGCCTGCATCAAGAATAGTGTGGCCAGCAGGAGCAGGGAAGTCATTGTGCCCCTATACTCAACACTGATTAGGCCACACCTTGAGTACTGTGTCCAGTTCTGGGCCCCTCAATTTAAGAAGGATATTGAGACTCTTGAATGTGTCCAGAGAAGGGCAACAAGGCTAGGGAGGGGTCTGGAGCACAAGCCCTATGAGGAGAGGCTGAGGGAGCTGGGATTGTTTAGCCTGGAGAGGCTAAACAATCTCAGGGGAGACCTTATTGCTATCTACAACTACCTGAAAGGAGGTTGTAGCCAGGAGGGGTTTGGTCTCTTCTCCCAGGCAACCAACACCAGAACAAGAGGACACAGTCTCAAGCTGCACCAGGGGAAGTTTAGGCTTGAGGTGAGAAGAAAGTTCTTCACAGAGAGAGTTGTTAGCTGTTGCAATGGGCTGCCCAGGGAGGTGGTGGAGTCACCATCCTTGGAGGTGTTCAAGAGGGGATTGGACGTGGCACTTGGTGCCATGGTTTAGTAGTCATGAGGTCTCGGGTGACAGGTTGGACTTGATGATCTTTGAGATCTTTTCCAACCTTATTGATTCTATGAACTCAGTTCCCTCAGCTGCTCCTCACCAGACCAGCTCTCCAGACCCTTCACCAGCTTCATTGTCCTTCTCTGGATATGCTCAAGCACAAAAATGTCCTTCATGTAGTGAGAGATGGCAGAAATAATTTCCTTCCATTGGCACAGCCAGAACCTTTCCCTACTCGTGGGATCTCTTCCAGTTGTTTGCAGCCATTGCTTTTACTAAAATAGTTTGACAGAGATGAGAACTATCTGAATCCTTGTGGATTTTATAAGAACACCAGCAGCAGCCTACACCTTCCATTTCCATCCTGGCAGGATAGATGCCTTGGAGCAGAGTTTTATGTGAAGCACAAAGGCAAGCATTTACATAGAAATTTGCCTGACTTTCTAAATTGTCTTATTTAGGATGCAAAGATTTTATCCAAATCTGACTTTCCAGTGTAAAGAAAATAAGGGCAAACATTTAGCACTAAATAAATGAGATTCACAATGAACTAAGTGAGTTTCATCTGCCAGAATTACTCAGCAGTAACATTTCATTAACATTAAATGCTCATCAATAGGTTTACAAATTGAAGTGGTCTAACAACCTTCCAATGACTTCAGGCAGCTGCCAAAAGACAAGGAGAGAGTCAGTCAGCCTCTGGAGTGTGAGAACTAGGCAGTTTACAGTGGCAGGGACTGCACCAGGCTTTTTGCTGACTCAGTATGCTTGTTCAGCAGCCACCCCAAGGGATACCAGAATTGATCTTCCTTTAAAATTAATCTGTTCATGCACATTTTTACCCATCTTTTTAAAGCAAAACCTAAATGAAGCTGTAAACCAGTATGTAACTGAGAAAATGCTTTTCCTCACCCCTGCAAGAATGGATGAAATCAGGAAGAAAGCTCCTTGGTGGCAGTGTTGCTGCTGGTAACCTGCTGCTAAAATCCAGGAGGATGCTGTTTTCCCATCTCTCCTCAGCTGCTGGGCTTTTCCACTGTTGAGCAGCAGGAAAGTTCAGAGCTGCACTTATGAAAGTAATCTTAATTAGTCCTTAAGTAATCATTTTATGTGATTTCATAAAAGGAGGTCACAGTCAGGACTGGATTTGCCCAAAGCAACCTTTTCCTCACCACCCTTGGAAGTAATGGAGAGATCCTTCCCCACCTGTCTCTCCACCCCACAGCATAATTTCTGTCTGCGTTGTTTTCCGCTCTGAGCACAGGGCCAACAAGCACACTACTGGTGGCAATAAAGACAAAAGCCAAAGTAAGCACTCATTAATGTTTAGCCCTCCTTTCTGGGCAAGACAGCTTTACAGGCTGCTGCGGTCAGGAGAACACATGCATATGTATAAGCATGTGCACAGCACAAATCTATTAGAAGAATCCATAGATGTTCAGTTGGTATCGCTAGTCTGAAGAACCCCTTTGATGACCTTGGGTGGTGGTGAAGTCCTGCTCCCCAAATAGCTTCCCCTAGCACCTGGCCCAGCCTGTGGGGCTCTTTTTTCCACACCAAGGCTGAAATGTATTCCCAGATACTTCAGTCCTAGCATCAGTCTTAAAATATCTTTTCTGGGTTTTTGCTGGTGTCTTTACATCAGCAGGATATTTAGGTGGTAAAACAGGATGTGAACTACAAAGGGTTGAAACTACAAGTGGGATGCTACGCCCACCAACAGGCACTCAGGAAGAGCCCATTTATGCAAGATTTCATCAGTGTTTGTGCCAGGAGCTCCACCAGCTCGAGCCACCCTGCCTGAAAGACTTCTGGAGCAAACCTTAGTGGTTTTAAATGCCAAGCTACAAATATATTCCAAAAGATAAAGATTTGATATGTCTTCAGGTATAGAACATTTGAAAAACTCGCCTGGAAAACATCCAGGCAGCAGATTTTTGCAATTTTAATGCTATTTATATCTTAATGTTCCCTAGCACTAATATAATAGGCTAAGTATAGAAGATAGCTGGGGATTTTAGGGTACATCGAGAAGAATACAGCTTCACAAAAACAACATTTGGAGCTAATTACAAGACCAATGGATTAGAACAACACTAAGCTGCCAAAAATCCCTGGATAGTTACTTATTCATAGTGAAATGAAACCCAACGAATGAGCAGGGAAACGTGGCTGTAATGGAAATCATGCCTAGAATATTCATAGAGAAGTTTATCAAGCTAAGTTCTGTGGGAAATACAGTATCGACATTTACAGGCCTTGAACAGGATACTCAGGATGTTCTTCTAATTTCACTTTGAGCTACAGCATCTTTATGCAGCTGTAAGTTTACTCCAGCACACTATGTTCATGAAAAAAACACCACTGCTAAAGGGAAACATGTTAAATGATATCCCAGGCTAAGCAAGACCAAAGACCTGCAGCACAATTAACCTTGTGTAGAAAGGATGGGTTGTGTTAGGAGTATGCATAGTGAGCTGGTGGCTTGTGTTAGGAGCGTTCATAGCGAGTTGATGGCTTGTGATAGGAGCTGCGTGCAGTCAGGGTTAGTATTTGCTATTCCTGCTGTCACACCATAAAATTGATGTTGTTTTTTCCTTTAGTTACAAAACAGAGGAAAGCTTTGCTGCTATGCAATAGTTCAAGCACCATACCGCCTCAAATGGCAATGTGTTGGGTACCCTCTGACTTGTGTGAATGCATGTTGTGAAGGTGATTCAGAAACTAAAACATCTGTCTTATGAAGAAAGGCTGAGGGACTTGAGGCTTTTTAGCCTAGAGAAGACTGAGGGGGATTTTATCAATGCTTATCAGTACTTAAAGGGTGAATGTCAGGAGGACACTTTTTTCAGTGGTTCCCAGCGACAGGACAGGGGCTAAGGAGAACAAACTTGAACATAGGAAGTTCCATCTAAACACAAGGAGGAAATTCCTCTGGTGAGGGGGGTTGGACTAGATGATCTCAGGGCTACCTTCTACCTCCCATGCTAGGATTCTGTGAGTTATCTGAGGAGACTAGTTATAGGAGATTTCCTTACATTTGATTCTGGTAGGGTTTTTTCTTTGGAGGTTTGTTGAAGATATTGGCCTTGAGCCACATCGGTTAGTGCTGAGGAAACTACAGGGCTAAGTGTGATGGGGTTTGTTCCCTAATTGCTTCCATGTGGAGTCAGTTATAGAAGAGCAGTTACTGGGCATCATGCTGTACTCTGCATCTAGTTGTGGGGAAGCCTGATTAGAAGCAAAGCAGAATACCAGGTTGCAGATGATAGCTGAGGTAGAGGGGACTGTAGGAACTGGGGAGGGAGGCAGCAGCAAGGGGCAGTGAATGCAGAGATTGGGGAATTGCATCTCCAAAGAAAGCCTTCATGGCTTATGGAAGTGTCCAACTACCTGCATTCTCTCTTCTTTCACTCTTCTATGAAATGCCTGTGAATGGCAAGTTCTATGTCCTTTTAGTAAGTTTTACCCCTGATGTTCTGCTAGAGGGGATTTGAAATAGCTGGTTCTTTTCTAGCATAAGGTTAAAGCAAGAGATATTTGGGAAATATTTTCTCAAAATTTGTTTATTTTCTTCCAAGGGACATCTCTGTCTTCTGTAGAAAGCAAAGAGAAATCCCCATTTTCTGATCTGAAAACTGGCAGTCTTGTGTTTTGCTTATAGCTCTAAGGAGCTATAGAAGATGGAGCCACTCTATGGAAGCTCCTGTTTCATTCACAAAAGTGTATTTTCCTGATGAGTTAAAATCCACTTTCACCACCTACGCCTGCATTGTGCATGTAGGTGGTGCAGCTCCTGAATCTCATCGTGCTGCATTTGGGAAAGGTTTCAAATTTAAATATTTCTTACCAGCATCCACAGAAGTTTGGGCCTTCTTCACCACCCAACTTAGGTGCTCAGCATCACTGAGCCTGTGCCTTGAAACCATTGGGACTTACAGTATTGCACACTTGGCAGCAAGTGGCCCCCACATCCTGGAATCAGGTCTTCCAGCCACTTCCCATTGACGTCAGCCTGGTTGGCAGACCCATGCTCTAGAGAGAGGCTGAAACGCTGCACACCACTCAGCCTGCGGAAACATCTCATTTTTGACAAGTGCCATTAAATTTTACCCTGTGTAATGTCTGCATTAGAGCTGAGGCTTTCTTTGCTTTGTGAGCTTTAATGAAAGACTCAAGGTGAGGGTTGTGCAGTTCTTTGGTCTCTAGGGGATGTCTCAGCAGTCACAGGCAGTATCAAACACTTCTGTGGTGCCAGTGTGCAGGCAGAATCACCTGTCGTTTCTTTCATCCATTCCTTTGCTCCTTTCCTTCATCTCCTGTTTGGTCTCCTACCATCAGTGGCACAAAGAGCATAGTCCCAGGGGTAATCTGTAATGCTGTGTTTTTACTGTCAAGTGTCTGTGGCTTTAAAGAACATGAAGAAGGGTTGTGTTGCGCACAGGCACACCAGCACACTGTCAGCTAAACAGCAAATTCAGTTAACAAGCAGTAAAGATTGATGGTGGTTCAAAAGGATCATTATTAAAGGCTGTGACAGGACTCTGTTTTCTCTAGGTGATGCTTAACCTGATCATCCAGAAGGATCCATCCTTCTCCTCTACTCCATAAGGAGGGTACTGCTGAGCTCAGCCCTGCTAGACATAGCTGTGCTATACTTCATTAGTGTATCTGTACACTGAGGTATGCAGACCTCTTCAAGATTTAAACCCCTTTTCCTATGGCTTAAGTAGAGCCTTTTTCCTTCGTGCTCTGAGGGAACCCACAGTACTACCCTTCTGGTTTGGCTGGAGTTCCCCACTGCTGTTGCTATCCTAGTACCTATGGAAGAGGATAAGTGAGTCTAACCAATAAACCACTGCTTTTTGCTACATATGCAACGTGGCATCCAAACTCTAATGAAAACCTGGATTTCTGTTCAGGACAAAAATCTATAGACTGAATAAGCCATTGTTGTTACTTTCTTTAAAATAAAATGAGAACAGAGATTGAATATTCTGGACAATCATAACAGCAAACAGTATAAAAGCACCTTCTACATCCTTGCCTAAGATGACACAGTGTGGCAAGGTTTGAAAGAGGAGTCTCATGTTTTGTTAGATGAACCAATGTCACCAACAGGCAAGGCAGAACCTGGAGGCTCAAGCACTTCAAATCCCGTGTCTGTTTTAGATGGATTATTTCATTTAGTATAGATGTTACCTTTACCTATGGATCCTGTTACTTCTGCTAAGTTTATTCAAGAAAAGCCACCTAAAGCACAGCTTTTAAAAAGTAGAACTATTTTTCAGTTTATTAAAGAACTTTTTGTAACCTGCTCACCTGCAGGGTTGTCCCTGACTGACCACTGCACAGGATCTGGTGCTTCTGACCTGGCTGCTTCTCCCTTTTTCTATAGAGAAAGCCTCTCCTGTAATGATCTAGTAATAGAGAAGTTTAATGTTCCACATAGGTTCTGGTTGGGAGTGTTTAATCTTCAGTTAACCCTGGTACACCTCAATTTGTACTGCTGCTCACTGAGCTATGCCAAGGGGAAGGGTTTGAAGTCTGTACTTAGATAATGTGCCTGTAATTTCTGGTATATATTGCATGGTGCATGTCTGATCTGTACCATCTGCCCAGTTTAAAGGCTGCAGAGGGGCTAGACATGCCTGCAGGCAACCAGGCTTGTTCTTCAAGGGGGGGGGGGTGTGCACAGCCAGTGCCTAGCATGGGGCACTGCCCGCTGGGACATGGCCTACAGAGCTGCTGTGGTGACTCCTCTGCACTCAGGTTTACACCCTCTCACTGTGTTTTGCTGGCTTTTGATTAAAGGTAAATCACATAATGTTAGAGGTTGGAAAAGACCTCTACAGACTATCAAGTCCAACTCCCCTGCCAAAGCAGGGTCACTTAGGGCAGGTCACACAGGAATGCATCCAGGCGGGTTTTGAAAGTCTCCAGAGAAGGAGTCTCCACAACATCTCTGGGCAGCCTGTTCCAGTGCTCCATCACCCTCACCATAAATCACATTACCAGGAACACCCAGCTGAAATGGGTGGAAAGCCCAGGTATCAGAATAATTTATTTGAAATGGAAAAAGAAATGCTTTCGGCTGTAATCCCCAGACCCATATTATCTGAAAATCCAGAGTGAATGCAGTCATGATGTCTTCCCTGCAACCAGTCCCTCCTCTTTCTGCTTTACTCCCCCAAACTTCTGCTGTTCCTTTACCCCATGTGACACCAAGCATCCTGGCAGCATCTGTAGGCTACAACACGTGCTCAGTTCCTGGTCTAGTCCCATTTTGTCACTGCAGACTGTTGTCTGGGGAACTTCTCACCATTTGTTTGGATACATAAGCTTCTATATCAGATTTTGTTTGCAGCAAATAAAAAGCATTTTTCACTTTATGGAAACACAAATGCATTCCAAAAGGTAGAATATAACACTTTGGGGTTGTTTTCTTTGCGCTTCTTTGAATAATCTTCATTATAATATCTGTTTCCCTAAAAATTGAGGGGAAAAGAGTCCAAATGCTGTCTCTCTGAATGTGCCCAACTGCAGGTCTGGATGTGAATTAAACAAGCAAGCTAAGTATTTGTGATGATACAAAATACTACTACAGGTCAAATGGTTGTGGTGAAAGGGAGCTGCTGCAATTATTTGTTTCAGATTTAGCCCCCTCCTTGGTTTCCACGTTAGTTTGTGAATCAGTTCTGATTTCAGTGAAGTCAGTTAATTGTTACTAAGTGTTTGTAGAAGAGCGATTCTTAGTGGGTAAATTATTTCTTTTGACTCTTGGCTGCAATGTTGGGTCATTTCATTACCTGGTGATGTCTAGTCTTGGTGTGTGGATCTCTGAAATCTCAGGCTGCAGCAATGGAGAGGTAACAATAAAGCAGTTTACAGTGTGACATTGGTGGGGGAAATTCATTTGTTCAAGACTGAAATTTGTGGGTTTTCCTCCAAATGCTCTTCAGACTACTCAACTGGTGACTAACACTCCTGTGAGTAAGAACACTCCTCTAGTGTTGGTGTTTAGCATGTAATTATTGTATGATTTCATTGGCATCACAGTAATTGCAAAAGATTTTTCAAAACCTGAAATCACAGAAGCTCAGAATGTTAGAGGTTGGAAGAGGCCTCTACAGATTAAGTCCAATCCCCCTGCCAAAGCAGGATCATCTAGGGTAGGTCACACAGGAAGACATCCAGATGGGTCTTGAAAGTCTCCAGAGAAGGAGACTCCACAACCTCTCTGGGCAGCCTGTTCCAGTGCTCCATCACCATCACAGTAAAGAATCTCCTGTGTTTAAGCTTGTACTCATTGTTCCTTGTCCTATCACTGGGCACCACAAAAAAAAGAGCCAGGCACCTTCATCTTGACACCCACCCTTCAGGTATTTATAGACATTGATAAGATCCTCTCTCAGCCTTCTCCAGAATAAACAGCCTCAGGTCTCTGTCTTTCCTCATAGGAGAGATGTTCAAGTCTCGTAATCACCCTTGTAGCTCTCCTTTGGACTGTCTCCAGCAGATTGCTTGAAATCTTGGGAAATCCGGTCAAAAGGTTTCACATTTCAGTTTGGCCTCTTATTTTTAATCACAGTGTTCTCATGCTGTTTCTCTCCATTCATTAACAGTACAGCACATTCAGATTGATGCTTGGTTGTACAGAATTTATTATCAGTATTGGAACAAATAATTTTGTGTATGTGTAAAGGTCCTGGTGCATTTGTAGCCAGCTGTTCATGTGCATTGAGAGGGGCTTTGGAGCCTGCCTGGCTGTGGTCACTTTTACAGATGTAGTGGCAGATATAGGAGTAAGGAGCACAAGTCTAGCACTGGAATTTGGAGAGATATTGTTAATTCCTGGGATTTCCCTCATTGCAGGGTCCTGGAGAGCCAGACTCCATTTAGGCTGCAGACCCTGTACTCCCTGCCAGCATTGGCATGGTCCAGCTGGTCTCTCCTGACAGCAGGCACAGCTGCTGTGGCTTCCAGGAGAGAACAGAGAGCCCAAGGGCTCTTGTGTCCTGTTTTGAATTATGTTTTAGAACTCAGAACAGAATTTTAGTGCTATCACTGTGTGGTAGCAGAGGCAGCTGGTCCCCACTCCACATTAACAGTGCAGGGGACATCATCACCAAAGCAGATGGGGAGAAAAATACCCTGTCCACCACATTGTGATAAATCATGCAGCTCTACTGTGAGCTGGAGGGTGGGGGGTAAAATTAAAACTCTGAATTTGTGAAGACCAAATAACAAACAGTCCCTGAGTGACTGCTGGGTGACACATTACAGGTTGGAGATCTAGAGTGACACTTAGTCCTTAATGTGCCTCTATGGGCACAAAATACATGATCTACTCAGGGGTTATGTTTGGCTCATTGACTTTGTCAGCCATGGCATGATGCCTCTTTGGCTTTGAGAGGTGGAATTGTGCATGTAAGCTAAATCCACATCCATCCTCCTGCATGGAGCTTGGCATTCCAGCAGTAATACTGATAGCTGCCATCAGTGAGTGCACCATAATGGGAACCACTTCCAAATGCTTTCCCAAAGCATTTTGTCTTCTTTTGGATGCTGCTTCCCAAAGGGTGGTTGCTGTGTTTTGCTGCTGTGCAGCCACTCTCCTCTGGCAAGTCTGGGTTTTCATGCAAGCCTCTTTCCTCAGGCCACCCCCCTTTAGGGAGTATGCAGATCTTTAGTATGTCCCTTGAGCAGGGGCGTTTTTAAAAGCAAGCTGATATGAAATGACACCAGGAGGGAATTTTTAGCTCAGATGGAGCCTTTGGAAGCAGAATACACTATATAAAGCTACAAGTCTTGACATGCAGTTCCTGAGACCATACAGCTCTAGGTGGTTTGTTGTATTTAGTTCTTGTTTTTTAAAGTATAGGCTTAACCAAACACACTGCACATAATAAAACAGCATCAAAGCAATCTAAAAATGAGTCGGTTTAGTGTCTTCTTATGTCTTTTGTTGATACTATTCCAAATACTGTTCAAGATTATTTTGTGACAATGAAATTTCCTTAAGTTGTGGGAAGTAAACTGCATATTATATGGAAATTACAGAGCTCAAGCATGTAGTAGTGTAAAACAGCATATGTTTATCTCTTTCCATCAAAATATGCCTTTTTTTCTTGGCATGCTGGTATTTTTTACCAAGTTTCTACTCTTTTATTTGGCACAGCTGTTCTGTACAGGTGTCACATGGGAGAATTTACTGTGGTAGCTGCTGGAGTCAGGCCCTGTCAGCAGGGATGCCCAGCTAAAGACATCAATTCAGACCTTATCACCAAATCTTTCAATTATCCTTTCTTTTCAGATTTCTCTGAGTTTTCCATGGAAGCAGTTCACAAGCTATGGTTCTTCAGGAGCTCCCCAGGCATTTGTACTCCAGTATTTCTGATTATATTAGAGTAAGTCTGACATTCAGGGTTGATGTTGAACATCCGTCTCACTGAGCCTAAGCCAGATATACCACCTTTTATATCCTGTGTGAGAATAGTCTTTAAGGAGGCCATTCCTTCTTCAGGGAGGACTTACTGAGGTAACAGCATTGCTGTCAGCATGGCGACAGCTGTAGGAATGAGACCCAGGGTACTGCTCATGCTCTGGACCAGAGCAGGTGGGATCTCCTGAAACAGGTGAAATATCATAAAAAAGGGAAAAATAATAATTGAAGTGAACAAACAGGGCAGAATGCTGGCAACATGCATCTGGACACAGCTGGAATGCTTGGCTTTCCCATGGCTCCAGTTAGTAGTAGTCAGATGGGACAAATTGTTCAGAAAAACATGGCCTCTGTTTTCAGGTTTTGTGTGTAAAAATCCAGTTCTCTAATTTTGCTTGCTGCTTCTTCACTGCTTTCATTTGCTTTGTATTTTGAGAGCCAGTGTATTTTTGTGTGTTTCATGCAAAGTCTTTTTACTTCTGGCTTCTTCATGCTAGTAACTGCTCTAGGACTCACCTCAATGTTAAGAAAGATTTTGTTAATCTGCTTATAGTGTTCTCTTTCTCAAGTAAAACAGTGCTCAACAGCAATACATTGGGGTCTTTGCTCCATCTTGTACTAAATTCCAATTGAAAGACCGTGTGCAGTACCAGAAAAATCTCTTTTGAAGGACTTCAAAGATGTCATCTAGCACTGATAGATGCTGATTGTAAGAAGGCTGCAACAAGAGATGGATGTTCTCTTTCTTGTTGCACGTACCATTGGCCACCATCCCACAGCTCTCAGTCCTGGGGCTTTCCTGGCCATACTGGCAGAGTTTGCATTTCTCTTCTCCCTTCTTAGATGCTTTCCAAGATCAAACTCCATCACCAGAGCTGTTCCTGCCATCTTTCTCTATTAGTTCCAGCATTGAGTGCTGCTGTGGTTGCTGGATGGTGGGGCCATGGGGCTGCCTGGGTATCCATCCTATCATACACCAGGTCCCAGTCTTGCTCTTGCCCCATCACAGACCTCGGGGATTTCTCCTTTTCACTCATGTTTGGGCTGTCTTCCTCCCCATGTGCTGCTGCATGCTCACAGACTGCTAAGGAGAAAGACATTTGTAGATTCTAGAGTATTAAAAATCTAATTTCTTTAATATGGAGCCCTATGGGGAGTGAGAAAAAGTGTTGAAATTCTGGTGTGGACACTGTACAACTCAGCTCACAGACACATGAAAAAATCCCTTGTGTTAGAATAAATCTTTTGAATGAGAGATCTGAGGTTAGTATTAAATTTCAGTCTAAGCAGTCTTGAGGTTAGACAAGTCACTTCATCCAGTCACACCACTTATTAATTTCAGTCTGGAGCAAAATTCTCCAAATTGGACCAAGTGTGTAACTAAATAGAGCTCTTTCTGAAGCTGCAGCAGACTTGCTAGTGACTTAGCTGCTCTCCTGCAGGGCTTTGACCTGTTACCACTCATATTACTCTGGCTGGCTGCATGTTGCAGCCTCTTCCTGGACCAAACTACCCTATTTTAGCACTGGAATCTTCATGTAATGATCTCTGTGAGACAAACCAACCTCTTAGTGCATGCTGCAATTATCTCTACCTTTCCATTTTATTTTTCTGACCTGAAAAGACCTGAAAAAATCCTGTTTAATCCTTCATTAGCTTTATGTCCTGCTGGAGTTTCTCCCTCCTTTCTCCATAGACAGCCAGGAGACAGGTGCCTAAAATGAGAATATTCTAATATTTGGTATAAGATTATTCTGTGCATATAGATCAACATATCAGTTGAACTCATCGACTCTTAAAACATGTATTCTGTGGAAAGTAAAGGGAAATGTAGTTTAACCTGAAGAATAGTAGAGAGCTGTGACTCATCCCTCAGGGAAAATTTTTCTTTTGAATCATGAATTGATGCAGTGCAGGGCAGCCAGAAAGGTAATTCAGAGCAGTGTGCAGCAAAAAGACTTGACTAGCAAGAAAGTTCTTGTATTGACAGCACAAATTATATAAGTAATTTGTTTGAAATCAGTACTTCTCTGAAGTAATTCATGGCTCAGGAAATTCTCTTTGGTTAGAAGTTTTCCTGTTTTATGAACAGATCTACTTCTGTTAGCCAGTGAGTCATTCTGCTGCCTCCAGCTAACACAGAATGATGCTTGCAATTATGGGAGCTATCAGCTCCTTAATGGTAAAGATTTTAATTTGGCTGCTACTAAGGCATGCCATGAATAGAAATCACAGGACCTGCAACTCCTTCTGCACAAATCTTAATTGCAATGAAACTTCAGCAACCAGTTCACAGAAGTCTTTAAGGCACAGGATGCACTCACCAGTGAGGCCCTGGGGAGATCTGCAAGTGGATCTATGTCAGGCTGAGGCAGAAAGCCAAGGAAATCAACTCTTCTACCTAACACTTGGGTTCAGCTGCACTTCTGAAATGGCTGGACCTGTGGCACAGCCCAAGAGGCAAAGCAGGGTGCTGAATCCCAAATGCTCCTTCCTGCAAAATGCCTCCCAAGCAGGGAGGATGCTGAGCAAGGTGCGGGCCAGCAAGGCTAAGCAACATACATCCTGTGATGAGTGCTAGGCTCCTGGGCACTGCTTCTACAGCCTGGCCACTTCCAGGAGCGAATCCCCTGAGGGTCATCTGCCTGCAAAGCTTCTGTCTCTGACTTTTAATAAGTTGGTTGTGATAAAAAGATACTAAAAGTGAAACCAAATAATCACCAAAAAGACAAATGTAAATTTTACAATGCAAAACTTCAATCTGCAGCTGGAGAATGGTGTATTGTGATTCCTGTCATTTCTTTCTTGTTTTCCATTCCACTTTGCTTTCATTCTGCAGCTGTTTACCTAGAAATGTGGGCAGTTTTTAAAGGATTTCTGTTTTTTTCCTTTTGCAATTAGACTAAATATGTATCACGTAACTGCTGGGCTGAAGGAGATCTCTCTGCTACTGTATAGAATAAACATTTTAATATAGCTCCATCTCTTCCACCATCTCTGAAATGATTAAGAGCCTTGTTTGGATTCTGAGCCATGCTTGCAAGATGGCATTAACACCCATGTTGTAATGAAAAAGGCATGCCCATGTCAGAGAAAAAATAAATTACTCTTACCCTGACTGGGACTTGTTCTGAAATGTCTCTGAAAGCAGCAACCTGTATCAAGAGCTTCATTCAGTCCATGGCTCCAGGCTTTCCTGGTCTGCCAGTGATGGTGTCTTGGTGAAGAGCAGAGGATCACTGCGGTCCAGCTGGCTGCCACAATTAACACGGGCACATGCTGCTGCCATAATTGCTGTGCACTCATCATGGGGCTAGAGCCATGCCTCAGCCTGTGGCCCATGTGCCTCAGACACTGCACAGCCTTGCTCTCAAAGTCCTCCCATTCTTCTCAGGGTGTCACAGCTTAGTGAAACCGAAGTAGGGTTCTGTAAATAATTTAGATACGTACATTTCCATCTTTTTGTATTTTCCATCTGCTTTCACAGCAGGTTTCATACTGGTTGTATCATGCTTCAGCTGATGATAGCTACAGGTATTGATTGATTAGGCAGGCAATGATTAGCAAGTTTTCCATTTCAAAGTAAACTCTCAGAATTTGGAGTAAGGGAGTTGAATAATTTTAGTTGTGGCACACTGAATCCAGATTTTCAGAAGCCTCAGAGCCTTTGGGCACTGTCTGCATGTATGTGAGTGTGAGTGAGGGTTGAAAAGATCTCTCCATGTCCCAGCTTTCAGGGCTGCTCAGCAGCAGCAGGTCTGGAGCTTGATAAATTGGCATTTATTGTGGCCAAAGATTTCCTATCAGCCCTACTTCTAGTTGCAAGCTGATGATCTGGCTACAGTCCCATATGATGTTTACTCGGACTTGAGAGAGAACGGTACCTGCGGTCACCTGCTTGAGTGTTTGACACTTTTCACTGGAAGGTCCTTCCTTGTTTTTATTCATTAGTGATTTATGAAAAGCTAGTTGGCAATGTATATCCAATGTCTGTTGGAAACTACATGTTCCACATGTCCTTGGCATCCTTTTTGGCAGAGGTAGTAGTGACAGCAGAGCTAGAATTCATCTCCTCCTGATTATGGCCTTACAGCCACCCATGGGGATGGAGCAGGAGACTGGAGCATAGGACAGTTGGAATAGAGACATGTTTTGAGGCCATTAGCTGACTAGATTTTGGTAGCACAACACTGATTTCTTTTAGACAGATATAATACATCTTTACAGTTGAAGGTATAAAACTGACATTTTAGTTTCAAGACTTCACAGTCTTCTGCCAAAGGGTTTTTATTTAGAGAATTATATCTCCTGGAACCTGTCTCTTGGATTCTTCCTGGTCTTTCATGTGTAGTGTGGTGTGACTCTTTCTGCTACTGTGACTGCAAGCACTATTGATCTGCCCAAGACTTGAATGCAGAAGGGGATGTAACATCATGTGGTGAAAATCTGCTGTACTTCTGTTTGAAGAATCCAGGTATTGCCTCGTGAGGGAGCCATCTCAAACCACATTCTATTGGCTTCACAGATGAGCTTTTAAAAATTCCTTTCTAAAATAGCTGTGTGCACTGGGGATAGTAGTTAAAGCACTGTGGCCCTGCTGTGTGCTGTTGACTAATTGCATTGCCCTCCTTTAGCTGATATAAGCTCCACTGCTGGCTCCTTCCCAGCAACTGATGCTCCTGCCTCATCTCCTTGGCCACCTCCAGGTGGTAGGAGAAGGAAAAGCAATATGCGATGGGAGTAAGAGAAGTTGAATATCACTGAGATTTAGTGCTTGAATGCAATGTTTATGCATGTTACAGAGGTTGGTTTTCCTGTCCAAAAGATGGGCAAAACCAGGCTGCTGAGGGAGTTGTGTCCACACCCAGGCTTTATGAGAAAGAGAGATCTGCAGCAAGCTGAGATGGTAAAAGCTGTGAATTATGGGGAAATGCAACTCCCATAAAACTCCAGTGACCTGCCTGGTGCTGCTCTGGGCAGGACAGAGATCCCCATGGGGTGGGGGGTGGGTGACAGGCCAAGCATTCACTTGGGACTTCACCAGCTCTTGTGTGCTGCCTCACACTTTCCTGGCAGACTTTTCTCAGTTTTTCCCCAGATCATGCAGACTTCGATGGTGTTGTCAGGCCTGGTCCAACTCCTGCTAGCAGGAGTCAAGCTTTGCTTGCATCCTTGGTATGCTTTGCCTTGGGGTGACTATGCCATATGGACTTGTAACACCTAAGCAGATACCCCAGCCACAGTGGCAGTCTCTGACCCCTTGTGATTTAGTATTTACTCCATTACCACTTGCTATCTCCACAAATGCAGAATGCAAAGAGGAAACCACTGGGGGGTTTGTGTAGATTTCTATTGGCACAAAGGTGAAGGAAGTACTTTGAGCCACCTGCTCTGCTACTAGCACTTGGGAAATGCCTCTGTGTGTGTCTCATCCTTTATGTATGCTAAATCACACTCTACCAGTCTCAAAATCCTCTTCAGCTATGCCCTTTCCAAAAAGCCAGATGTACCCAAAAATAATTCTTCACCCACCTGTAAATTAGAGCTTTTTCTGTCTCTGTTCTCAGAAGAAATAAACATAATTATTTGTCATGATCAATGATTAGGGGCAAAGCCTCTTGAGCTGGTATCCTTGCTGTATGCATGGAAGAGTGGAGAAAATTAAAGCTATTTTGAAGTAAGAAAAATGAAGAATGAAACTGAACTATGAGATCATGATGCTCCAGCTAGCTCTAGCTGCAGGTTTGGAGAAGACTACAAACAGGTCCCCTGCCATATGGTGCAAACATACTCCTTGTTTACAACCCCATTAAGCTTTACAAATTATGTGCTCTCATAAATCTGATAGTTAAACAGAGCTTTATTAACTCTGAGGGTGAAGATGCTGTGCAGTACAGCCATGGGCAAACTCCAACTCCCCTGTTCCCAGGGCACGTGTAACTACAGGCATAACCCTGCTTGCAGCTGCAGAGCCCCAGAGGCTGCCCACAGGCTGCTGGAGGGTTTAATCTTCCTCCCTCTACCAGGTTTGAACCATGGCACCATGTGGACCCAACACTGTGTTCCCTCATCTTCACTCACCTGTGTCCTGCCAGAGCAGAGAGCACCCACTGCACCTTCCAGATGAGCATTTGCTATTAACTGCAGACACCAAAAATGCTAAAGGCTTTACAAAGTAACAAATAAAAGGAATTCTGTGCTTTAAAAAGTATTAAAGTGCTGATTTTTAGGCATTAATTTATTTTGCCAGAAGAGTTTCACTTACTCATTAGTCAAATCCCTTCAGAAAATCCATTTGTTCTGAGGCTCACAAGCACTAATCTGCATATGTCATGTGGCTACTTTTGCAGTTTAGAAGGAGGAGATCTCCTACTGTGTGGGTGTCTCCTCTGATTATATATGTTTTTTGCACTCTCTATTTTGTAAAAGCAGGAAGGCAGAGCACCCCCTCCTCTCTCTCACAGTGTCAGCCATATTGTCAGCACATAAGGAGCAAATCAGAACTGTCAAACCCTTTCCTATTTTACCGCTCCAGTGGTAATTGACACCCTGCACACAACATTTTCCAGTTTTCCACTGGCATTTCAATAGCCTACTCTGCATTTTGGTGCTTAATTCTTTGGCTGATGGTTCACAAGAAAATTCTCAGGGTTGTGCCTCCCCGTGGAAGCAGCAGCCTGGCTTCCTGCGCTCGCTGATAATATTGTTAATATGTCCTAAGTCATTTGGTCTGAACTGCATCAAACATTATCCTTCAAAGGCAGCTAGTTGCCTTTAACAAGGTTCAATCTATGGCTTCATGCAGTGGCAAAAAATGTACTGTGAAAATAATTTTTATTATTGGCAGGGGCATAAAGAAGAGAACAGCAGCTTCAGGGAACAGTGTGGCACTTTGGCCCAATTACTAGAAATTTGTGCCTCAGAGTGAGATGGAAGACTCAGCATGGGGTGTGATGTGCAGGTCAGTAAAGGATGGAAAAACAAAACATGTGTATGGAAATTAGTGTGATGGACATTAGGGGGAAGTGGAGCTATTCAGTTTGTTCCACTTGAGCTTCTGAGACACCAGCATCTATCAGTGCCTGCCAGGTAGGAGACATGGGAAGGTTCATTTCTCTGAGATGTAAATCTCAGTTCTGAGATGATACTGTACAGGTGACATTTTAGTCAACATTTTGAAAGCTATTCAAAGGCGTTAGGAGCCTAAATTCTTGTGGCAAATATTGCTTAGTCTTTCTGCCCACAGATTCATAGAATGGTTTGGGTTGGAAGGGACCCTAAAGACCATCAGTTCTGCCCCCCCTGCCTTGGGCAGGAGCACCTTCCACTAAACCAGGTTGCTCAAGGCCTCATACAACCTGGCCTTGAACACCTCCAGGGAGGGGCACTCACAACCTCCCTGGGCAACTTGTTCCAGTGTCTCACTACCCTTAGAGTAAACAATTTCCTCCTAATGTCCAGTCTAAATCTGCTTTCCTCAAGCTTCAATCCGTTTCCTCTTGTCCTGTCACTACAATCCCTTGTAAAAAGTCCTTCCCCAGCATTCTTGTAGGCCCCTTGCTCCTCTCATGTGCAGCCACCCCCTGTAAAAGCATCTTTAAGGATATGCTGGAGTGGTCTGAGATGCCAGGGCAGCAAACAGCTCCTGTGCAGCCCAAGGTGATGGCTGTGCTGGTGCATGCAGGGACTCTGAGGGCTCCAGCCAGCCCTTGGAATGCTGGCATTGGGCTTGGGAGTTGTCATCTAGAGATATGATTTGGCTTGCCAGTGGGACATTAAAGCTGCCTTTGGAGAAGATAGACATGAGGACGGGGTTGGAGCAGTCTCAATCTGAGATGATGTGTTCTTTCATGGCACATAATTCACAGTCCCTGGTCTTTTCCTTAACTTGTTATGCTCTGTATAGGCAGAAAATGCAAATCTTCACTGTCTACTGTAAGAAATGTATAGTATTTGAAATGTTTGTATGTGCACATATATACATATATTTACGTAAATGTCACTGAAAGTAAAGGGCAGTAAAGACACTTGAAAACAAACCTCACAGAGCAACAGGCATCAGAAGAGACTTCTGGAGGTCATCCAGTCCAACCCCCTTGCTAGAGGACGTTAACCTAGAGCAGCTTGCACAGGATATCATCCAGGAGGGTTTTGGATGATTCCAGAGATAGAGATTCTGCCACCTGTCTCGGCAGCCTGTTCCAGTGCTCCACCACCCTCAAAGTAAAGGAATTCCTTCTCACATTCAGATGGAACTTCCTCTGTTCAAGTGTGTGCCCATTACCCCTTGTCCTGTCACTGGGCACCACTGCGAAAAGACTGATCCTATCGTCCTGCCACCAACCCTCTAAGTACTTATAAGCATTGGTAACTTGTCAAAGTAATCACATTGCTTAGGATACGGCAATGCTTAATTTCAGCAGCAGTGTGGGGATCTATAATTCACATTTTATAGCATAATCTATACCATTTAAAAGCCACACCAATGCTTTTCCACTCACTAGTGTGAGTGTCTCAGCCATACCTGTCAGCTACTGAAATAGTTGGTCTGAGGCAGAATGCAAACTCTTCTGGTCTGAGCATTTGCTCAGGGTGTCAGGGATGCAGGGACAAACCTTCCTCTGCAGGTGGGGCTGCAAGTGTGGCTTTCACAGAATACATCAAGTTAGAAGAGACTCTTGAAGGTCATCTTTCACAACTCTCCTGCAACGATCAGGGACATCTTTAATTAGGTCAGGTTTTGGCTTGTCCCATTCCTCCAGCGGTTAGGTCACACTTCCAGCCAGTCTTAGGTGCTTGAAAGCGACTTTCCCTCCAGAGCGAATAGGACATTTTGACTTCACCAAGCTGAGATCAAGCTGAAATCTTTGTTTTTTCCTTCCCCAAACACAAATTAGTTGCACAGCTGAACCACAGCATTACACCAGCACTAAGGGAAATGCTTTGGTTACTTCAGTGGCTGTTTCAGGGTGCTCATTATGTGTGTGCCTGCATGCACAGCAAGGGGCAGAGCTAAGGCATAAAACTGTTCAGCAGGCAGAAGTGTCCTGGAGCTGTGTCACACTGTTTTGCCTGTGTCAGTGATGGTCTTGCAGGGAGCTGTCATCCCTCTGGAGGAAACTCAGCACTTCTGGTGCAATGGTAAAAGAAGACAGGCTCTAGAAGAACAAAATCAGCAGGTCAAGGTAGGCCAGTTTCTCCAGGTGTGTTGTGCAGTGACATGACTGTGGTACTTGGACTTAGCTATAGTGGCTTCAAATTATTTGTTTTAGGGAAAATATCTTTAAAATAGAACTGCTGTCTTAAAATTGTGTAGATAAGCACATTGAGTGAGTGCATTTCAGGGCAAGTGACAAAATGTGAGAGATTTGCTAACAGGAGGAACAGTAGGAGGTAAATGGGAAAGGCTTTTAAAACTATGCCTTATGGTATAAAATCATCAGATCTGAAGGCCCAGCACAAACAGCTCTTTAAATGCACTCAGCTGCTGAAATGTAAACACACATCAGAAATAATTATGCAGCTCTAAACCTGCTTTGCCTCCCCAACACCCCTGTGCTTCCTTTTGCCTAGAGCTCTGTGCTTGTAGGGCAGTAAACCAACACTCCAGCAGGATGAAAATCACAGAAAGAGATTCTGAACAAAATTAAGTAATTTTTAAGGGTGCTTAAGTGGACGAATCTTACTGCTCTTTCACATGGTCAGTGCCATTTATTAGATTGCAAAAACTGTGCTTCCTGTAGGACTGATATATTGATAAGTCTGGATAATATAGGGATGATCCTAAACACATAAGATGAACTGGCAAAAGGGAGTTTGTGTTTGTGTGCATGTGCCTGCTCTGCTAGGCATGGATGCTGCTCAGAAACTCCAGCGCAGCTGGGTGCTGCTGACCTCATCTGGCAAGATGCAGGCAGACATCCAGGGAAGGCAACTGCCCTCACTGTCCCGGCTTCTATATGAGCACAGGATTTATTTCCTTAACGGTGGGAGCAGTCAAAATTTCTAAAGCTGAGACTGCTGGTTGATCATTTAGGTAAAAGTGTTCACCAGGCCTGAGCTCTCCCTGCTGCTGTAGGCAGTAGAGAGCTTTGGAGCTGCGCAGTGCCCTGCTCTTAGAAAGGCATCTTTTGAAAGGGAGTAAGGGTTTTCCACACATAAATTAGGCCAGTCATTTTCTTAGTCAATTCTTAAACTAGTTGGCAGGATCTCTAGTTTCTTCTTAAGTTATTTAATTCTATTCTTTAACCTTTCCTAGGAAGGAACTGCATTTCATCAACATTCATGTATGCAAAGTACAAAAAAAGTGAAGGGCTAAATTATCAGAACAGCTTCACAAATACCTTGTGTGCCAAAATAGTTCTATATTCCCCTGTTTTCTATACCTCTTTCCATGTGCAAAATATATTTACACATGTATCTCTTTTTTCTCATGTATCTCCTCAGCAGGCACCACTCTAAGCCTTTCCTTGTCCTACAACTCAACTTCTAGTCTTGAAAATAAGCAAATTGTGATTCTTCTAGGCTGTGCCCAGTTTGGGTTGACTTTACATCTACCTACTATGTTAAAAGTCATGTCCATACAACTGCCAGGGTCTCTGAAGAACAGGGCATCAGGAATAGAACAATGATTGTCCTATTATTCTCTGCACTGGTGAGGCTGGCTGCACCTTGAATATTGGGTTCAGTTTTGGTGCCGCAGGGTAAGAGGTGCTGCAGTGTGTCCAGAGAAAGGCAATGAAACTGGGGAGGGGTCTGGAATTTGAGATCGTATCGTATGAAAGAAAAGGAGGCTGAGGGGAGACCTTATTGCTCTCTACAACAGTTGGTCTCTTCTCACAAGTCACAGCTGAGAGGACAAGAGGAAATGGAATCAGGTTATGCCAGGGGAAGTTTAGGTTGGACATTAGGAAAAAACTTCTATACTGAAAGAAAGTGGTTGAACCCTCATCCCTGGGTGAGGTAAAAGCCATCTAGATAAGGTGCTCAAGGATATGATGTAGTAGTGGTCTTGGTTATGGCTGGACTTGATTTAAAGGCCTTTTCCAACAACTATAATTCTGTGTCTGTAGTTTTTACACATCTGTGATGTTAGGAGAATGGTGACTGGGGCAAAACCACAGCTCTGAATGTGTGGAGTCTCAGCATGCAGCTGGCTGTGGAAGGGACCAGATCATTTGGCTTTATTCTCACACTCTGTTCACTAATGTCTGTATGTGGTTCTGCACAGAAGTTCTTTCCCACCAAGTTAGATATCCACCTGTCAGAAATTTCCTTCAATAGTTTTCACTACAGCTACATTACAGAGAATATGCAGAGGGAAATTCGGTGATTCATTTCCTGCACTTTTCAGTCTCCTATCTCAAACTCAAAATACAGACAATGTAAGTAATTTGCCATGAAGACACCTACTAATTTATTTGCAGGCCTCTCACTACTGCAGCTTAGGCCAACAGACAAAACGCATTTTAAAATGTGAAGTATTTAATCGAATTCCAAGGTTGTTAACTTACATCCTTAACAAGTCCATCTCAATGGAATTTTTGTTTCTTTATTGCAAGCACATTCTAGTCTGTCATCAGTAAATCTGCAACCATTTTAATACCTCAAATTCAATCAGCCCTGCAAACCTTGTCTTCCATACATTCCTGCTATGAGGGAGCTAGTAATTTCCTATTAAATGATGACCCTTTAATCTCATGGGTAATGATTTTATAATAACAGGAGAGCCCTGACAGGACCAAAGGTTGCTCTAATATACTGTGGGTTGCACTGTGTTGTGAGAGGCTGAACTGGCTTATGGAGATGCCTTCTAAATTTTTCATGTGATGCTAAGTACCACCCTCTCTGAAGCTACACCTAGTCTACATCCCTGCAGACAAGTCCCCAGGCCACATGTACAGTCCTTCTTCCCTGCCACACCTCACACCTCCCAAACCTGAGAGGTGGCCAGCATCCAAACCGTTGCTATGATTATTCCACATTGCTGTCTCACACCCCAGCATGGACTCTGGGCACTGCACTTAGATAAAACATGAGAGAGGGCTTTTCAAATACTGCTCACTCCCTGCACCTGAAAATTACAGCCAGGTTTTTAGGTAGCATGGGAATACAGCTCACTTTGAAGTACAGCCTTAGTTAAAAATATTAAGAAAGATGAAATACATGTCTTTGGGGATTAGATCATTAAAACCTTGCTTATTACATGCTACTGGGCACACAGAGAGTGGACTTAAATAAGTAAATAAGCAGTAAAATCCTTACACTATTCACAATGCTTGCTGCAGTCAATGTGATGGAAATCCAACGTAAGTGATCTGAAAATACACAAAAGCACTGTATGATTTCATTAGGTTTGTACAAATCACTTCTGTCAAAAGCATTTCAAGAAAGATTTCCAGCTACATCTTTATCATAGTCTTATCTATTTGAGATTTTCTTCCTATTACTGAGTGGAGAATTAGCTTATTTGTGGTTCTGATGGTCATATGCAAGCAGTTTGAAGTTCTGCTCCTAGTTCCTGCCAGACAGGTATCCTGCTGCATCCTGCTGCATGCATGAGCTTCTGTTGTTCCTGCCTGGCATCATGCCAGCTGCTGTGATAAGAAACCTGTTTTCATCAAAGCAAAGGCTGTTTTTCTTGTGTTAGTGGTGTAAACATAGTGTAATTCTATACACAGCTACAACCACTTGTTAGCAGCCTGATCATATTCATTCTAGAAAGAGCTCACTATGAGAAGGGTTTTTTTTCTTAAAAATCCCATTTATTGGCCCTGGTTAAGTACACAGAGTAATGCCTATCTCCTGCGGCAGCTGCTCATTTAGCTCTACCAGGGGATAATGCTGCTCTGCTCCAGCCTAGATTATTAATCACCATGCCGATAAAAATTCATTTCAAAAACATGATATTATATGAGAGACAGATCTGCTGCCAAAGAAACTGAAAGCTCTTCTGCTGTGCAAAAGAGAAATCTTGCCATCAGAGACTGTTTTCTTTCTTTTAGTACTTTACAGGTTGTTTTGAGGGTTTTTGTCTCTGTCATGTCTAACAATGTCAATTCATGAGGCATGACTTCCCCTTTAGAAAGCTGTGGTGATTGTCTCAGTTAAACCATTTACCTAGATTCTAATGTTCATCTTAATTTCTGCTAATTCTTTTAAATCCCTTGGATCAATACTGCATGGTCCTTCTGCCCAGCAGCCCAAGATGTCCTATACAGTCTCACCTCTGTAACTTAGGAATGTATTTATTGTTGTGAAGGATGTCAAGAGAATGGATGTGGGCTTACTGTAACTGTCCTGGAATCTTTAAGGTCACAATAAGAGGCTTTGTAAGACATTATACGTTGCTTAGGGAGTGTGATGTCCTCCAAGTGAGAAAAGCAGACAGGGCTGCTACTGGCTCTCAGTCCACCTGTGTATAAGGAGCAGTACTGGACTTGAGTCATGATCCAGGTATTCCATGTTTTAGGGAACACGGCTTCACATACATGTAATGGTCTCATGCAATCACAAGAACAAGAGCCCAAGTCCCGTGAATTACCCAAACCATGACCCTGTGATGTCCTCACTACTGAAGCTGGACCACCCACTGGCATGATCTCCCACAGGGACTGAGACACGTCCAATCTAATGATTTAGGCATGTGGTCTCACTCTCCAGCTAAGAGAGAAAATTCCAGTACCAGGTCTGGGAGTGCCTTCCCTGCCTCTTCCTTACCAGCATGACCAGCATCGTGATCTGCTGTAGGAGCATGTCCATGCAATGCAACCTAATTACATCTGCTCATGTCACAGGACCATTTTTCCCTTTTGTTAAGGTCAGATGCCTCTTTTCCAAAAACCTGGCATTTGGTAAAATTGCCCATGTGGTAAGGTCTACTTCTGGCTGAAGAATAGAGACACATGTTTTAGAATTACCATTGGGCTTCTGAACCAACCTCTTTGCTGTCAAGAACTGCCAGCAGAACAATTTGAATTGCATTACTGTTACAGGAAAAATTCATTGCTTTTCTATGGGATTGAGCACACTTCTCTGCCTGACCTTAACTGCTGTTGAGGCAATAATTCTTCTTGCTTGAGCACTTGTCAAGTTCCTGACATTAAAATTTTAAATTATAATTAAGATGAAATAAAGAAATCACACGCTGCCTCTCACAGCCTCATTATTTCAAGCTGATTAATGTTGCTGCAAACTCCTCATTGAAGCTCATGAGCTGAGAGGAGCTGAAGTTGGTCTTAACCTTTAAAAGTCCTGTAGAGTTTAATCAGGGCCAGCAGTCTTTCAACAGTGTTTTTTACACCAATCTGTATTTATCATAGCAGGATATAACTGTTTGTTTAATTGCATAGGGAGGGCTAAAGAGCCAGAAAAGAGGAAGAAACTTACTGTCAGGTTCTTTAATTCTTCAAAACACAGTTTGAGAACATATCTCTTGTTATGGGGTTGCTTTCTAACTGTATTTTCTCCTCAACAAACTACTGTGTATACAATCCCTTGGCTGAGGGTAATGCTAAAAACTCTCAGCACAGAGTAATTTTTACATCAACATCATTTAGAAAATGTCATATATAATGTATAAACTGTGAGTCATGCTTGTGGGTGCCATACAATTTGTCAAGTAATGCAAGAGCAGAAATGCCTTTTATTTGTATCTAAAGGCAGCAGGTTTGATAATGACTGCTCTTCTGTGCTTGGAGTGAATGTTTTAGTCTTGTCATGCAGTTGTGCAGTGCTTAACCAAGTGGCAAGGTTTTAAAAAATCTTGGTTATGTGGAAGCTTTAAACTCTTATGCTGCTGGGTGACTCTTAGTCTTTGGGGATCACCAGATCTCTTTCACTCCTGGGGCCCGGTGAGGCATCACCAGACTTTCTGGATGGTTAACCGATTAAGTCGTTTTGAAGAGTTGCCCAAAGCTTTTGAAGTTCTTTACATGTTACAATCTGTCTAAAAGGGCTCAGAATAAGAAAGGATTAAACTAGCTGAAAACAAAACCATCTCTCTTGTGTAATGATCATCAAAATTTCCATGCTTCACCCCCTATACAAACCTAAAAAGGAACTTTTAGAGCTTTCTTGAGGAACACAATATTTTATTTTAGAAAGAGATGACTGATCCAAACAAACCCAAAGCCAACAGCAGTAACACAGGACAGCTGGCTCAATTTCCAGTTCCTCCTCCATTAGGTGCTGAGATTTTCATCTCTGATAACACAGTTGGGCAGAAAAATAATTCTGAAAGGAAAATAAATGACTTCTTCCTCATTGGTTTCAGACCAGCAGTTTAAAGAATTTTCAGCAATGAAACTCCTCTGTGTGCTCTCCTGCTCAGCTTTAGAATGTTGCATGGGGAGAAGCTTGTTTTGTCTGGAAACACAGTGGCTGTCTTTGTAAGAGGGGGCTTACAGAGACCACTACCATAGCTGCATGGCACAGGTGTGACTGGCCAGGGCAGAAGGGCCTGGCTGCTGCAGGCTAATTTTACATGTGTCTTGTGGGAGGACCCTTACAGATCCCTGGTAACTGTTCCATGCAGCTTCTCCCAGAGCAGACTGCTTGATGCTCTCAGGCAGTTTCTCATTCCTGTGAACAGAAAATCAGAGGAAAGCGAGATGGCTGTGGCAAGCCGTAGCAAGCGGTACAATGTGGGATGGACAGGCAAAGCCTCCTTCGGTCTTGTAGGCCCAAAAAACCGCTGTGGCAGTGTTGGTGACTGAGGCTCTGTGTGTGTGGACATGAGTGTCTGCACCATCACCCACACTCTAGACTACTGTATGAGAGGATAAAGCCTTTTAAGCTTCATGTTGAAATTGCTAGTGGTTAAAACTGGGGTGCTGTCCAGCACCTGATACCTAGGCTGCTTCGGCCATGTCTGTCCAAGAGCTCAGTGGTACCTGTGGCGCCTGAGGTGAGGGATGGCCACCTCAAGGCATGTGCTCCCACATCCCTTCTCTGCCATCACTGAGCAGTGGAATACCTACGTGGCCCATCATTCACATGACACATCATTTACACTTCAGAAGCAGTAAGTGAAAAATGAGTTTACAGGATAATTGCTTCCCTGGGGGCTGCTGTCGGGGCCTTACATGGCGGTTAGTAGTGGGGTAGATTGATGCAAGGCTTTCTGGCTCTCCCATGAGACTCTACATGGCCACTGCATGCCAGTTCTTAACATCTCCATAAATGTTTACAACTGCATGGTGCAGCACAAATGGAAATTACTCCTGAATTTGTATCAACTGATTAAGAGATGAAAACAAACTATGGCTGCCGAGGTTTACTGTGTAAACCTGAGGCACATGCAATAGGGGTTTAATGGGGTCTTGCCTTTGGCTTGTTAAGCCTGCTGCTGAGGGTTATAAATCAAGCACTTGTTGAAATTAACTGCTCAGTAATAAGTGGATTTAAAATAATGCATGTATTGAAAAAGATAGGTGTGGGAATTGCTGTCTACTGTTATGCATGTCTGAAGCTACACTGGACACTTTTTGATCTTGGAGGAATGCTGAAGTTAAGGTTGGATTTTAATAGCACTTTGTTGTTTATTGATGGAGGTGGCATATTATTTTCACACTTCATTTTTTTCATTTGCTGACTTGAATTCATATTTGCTTACTAAAATATTAAAATAAGCAGAGGATGGTAATAAAATTTTTAAAAAGGTTATAGCAGACTTGGTCAAAGCAGCTGGCTAGTGGAAACAGACCTTTTGAAATTTAGATTAAAACAAGATTTTTTTTCTTCTTTTCATGAAGTTATTCCTTTCTGTTTTGAAATAAATCACTGAGAATGTTCACATATCAACATCTGAAGATCTGGAGGCTTGTACTGTAGCCAGCTTACTACTTTTTCACCAGAAACTCCATTTGACCAGTGGATACTCAATACGTTTACATTACTTCCCATCTATAATATGGAGATTGGGAAATAGTGGCAAATTTGCTGGTTCTGCATACATCAGTAAATTGGTAAATAATCTGTCTAGGACAGATCTTTAAAAATCATAGTTATTGTTAGTCTTTGTGTTGGTAGTTTTAGCTAGACACCTGTGGCATTCGTCTCCTTCTAGCCATGAATATGGCTACATTCTGCACCCCTGGTGCTATCCCAGTAATCTCTCACAAATGAGACCCCTTGCTTTCACCTGATTAGTTGCTGGGAATCTGTTCTCAGTGCAGGTTTGATTGCCTGTGATAAAGACAATTTGATTGCCCCTCGTGCCTTCTCTGCCTCTTCAGTTCGCTTTGTATAGCTAACATCACCATTTTGCAAAGGCATTTTTAAACATAGTAATGTTATTTCATATAAAAGAACAACCCCATGAATATCTTCTTGGTTTAGATTGGAGATACTCATCAGAGAACCCTTAGAACTGGTTTAATTCTGCAGGCAGATTGACACAACTCTTGTGCTTTGTCTTGCCTTTGCATATAACAGCAGAATCCAATCCAAGCAAGATGGCTTTGCTGAACAGGTAATGTGGGCACTGCACCCCCGCCCAGTGCACAAGCCGCATCCTGCAACCCTGAGACACCCCTAGTTATCCAAACACTCTTGAACACTAGCATGTGCTGTCATCAAGAGCCTCAACCTTTTATATAAGGGTGGCACAGCAGTATTTGGTAAGATGTGAGTTACAGGTTCATTTATGAAACGCATCTACATTTCTCTTGGCTCTGGCACTGTACTGAGAGAGACTGCTGGGAGGGAGCTACTGCATTCCAGGGCTTAGAGAGGGAGCACAAGGTTTGGTAGTGACTGTTTGTACCACCAGTTGAACATAGATCCTGACCTGTATCTGAGTTGAATGAGAGTAAATAACATGTTCATCTCAGAGGAGGCTATTGTGGGTGTATCACCTGGCAGTGAAGTCAGGTTTAGATTAATGTATGAATGTGGAAGCACCATGAAACAATTTCAGGAATGATTATTTTGTATTTATGTGGCAAATACAGAAATTTAATCTTGTAGAGCAGTGTGTGTGGGAAATAACAAATTTTACCAGGAGCTTTTGATCATTTGACCTGCTGAAGTCCAACATCTCCATGGAGGGGCAGACAGTGACATGAATCTAACATCAGCCCATGAACTGCTATGATCCTCTTTGCTGCAGCAAGGTCAAGAAAGTGACCCAGCACCTTGGAGGTGGAGATGTCTATTGTGTACTGACTGTGTTTTCCTCTGCATTAGAGTAGCACTGTGTTGTAGCAGAATTTAGCACCAATTTTTTGAGGCATGCTTGAAAAGTAATACACACACTTTGAAACTCCAACATTCCCAGATCAAAAAAATCAAATTGATGGCATGTCAGGGAGCAGACTCTAGGGACTGGGGACCATTTTGGTGGTTGCTAATGCAGTGATGATTTCCTGTCTAAAGCCAAAACAATCAATAATTCCAGTTAGAAACAAAACCCTTCAGGGGAAGGAGAACTTCTGTCAGAGGAGCTCACTGGACTGTTTAAGTAACAATATTTTATAGATCCAACAAACAAGCTATTCCCAGTCCAGTAAACACATTCCTCAGCTGCAGGTTAGGTACAGCAGAAATTAATTTAGGTCAATAATGTGTGTAGCTTGTAGTACCATCCACAGCATTACAGAATTAATTTGGCAACACTTCCCATTCAGGGCTGGGCCTCTATGAGGCTGCTCACGAGGGAGGGTCACAGATCCACTCAAAACTACATGGAATGCTTTGGAAAACTCCATGTACAATTCCGCTCATGTGGCTGGGTATGTGTCTCCCTCCTGCATCAACTGCATCAGCAAGGGTTTATCCATCTCAGCAGATCAAGGTTTGCTTGAAATACTGTGACAAATGAGTGGTGCCTCTGCCCCATAAAGCAGGTCAGAGAATACTTCCCAAGACAGACCAGAATAGCTTAAAATGGGAAAATGTTTGCTAATTACACTGTGGGGTTTGCATGCACATGTAAATGTAGTGAAGGGTCTGGCAGGGATCATTTGAAATCCAGTGCCCCCTCTCCCCCCTCCTTCCCTCCTCCCCACCCTGAGCTGTTGATTGCCATTGTCTCATCTCAGTCAAGAGCAGGTGATGAACTGCATATATTAAATGCCAACTGTAGTTTCAGTTTGTGTGTTGATGCAAAGTATAAATCCAGTGTAGGAAAAGGTTTTCTGCACTTAGTGATTGCTGCATAGAATAAGTAAGACTTTCCAGTCCCTTGATGCAAAAGAAAGGTACTAGCAGGTGGGACTCCTGCACTTGGTGACTGTCCACCAAAGGAATATTCTTATATCTGAAGAAGAGAGGAAAGTCCTTGTGGAGGGAGGGGTGTTGAAAACAATTCCTGTTGTGGTGAACCCTTGGGATGTTTGGATGACAACTCAGATCCTGAAAAGAGATGGAGTACAGAAAGTAGCCTCTTGGGGAGGCATGGAGGCTGATGACCAGGATGCAGCCAGGGGTGAGGTATGTGCCTACAGTTCTGGGGCTGATGGATGAGAAGGAAAGGCAGATTTCTGAGTATGAGGCTGTCTGAAGCAGCTCAAATGTTATTTTTCTTTTGTTTTTACTGCCTGTGCTTTTCAGCTTTTTCTCTAACTGTACCTACTGTGTGTGATCTAAATATAGATCTTAAATTATTTTTTTAATAACTGCCTCAAGGTGTTTTAAAGGTTGAAAGGTGACTTTGAAGTAATGGGAGGGTTCTGTTGCGATGCCTGCAGTACAGTTTGGAACTGACACATTTGCTCACAAAGAACCCAGGACAGTGGCATATTGCTTCCAAATATTCAGAAGATAGAAGGGTATGTGCTCACTTGACCACATAGGCTGTTTCAGCAGCTCGTAATGTGAAAGGAAGAGACACATTCTGGTGCTGGGCTAGGAAACCTCACTGGCCTTTGGATACTCATGGGATAGCTCTGCAGAGCAGTCTATGGCAGAAATGTGTCTCTGACAGCCTTGGATTTGAGAGGATTTCTGTATAAGCTTCTGTGTGCCAGTCTGCCCAAAGTGGGGATCACTAGCATTTAGCTTCATCTTAGACTGCCATTGGGAATGATTCTCCTTAATTTGCTTTAGCTATGCATATCTCTAACTCAACAAAAAAAGGTTGTCTCATTTTTTCCTCTGTTCTCATGAGTTCTTTTCTTGCCATGAAAATATTGATCTAGAATCAGCATGGTCAAAGCTCTACTCTGAGAGACCTTGAGGAATAATTTAGAAGGACTGCACTTAAAACACCAGTGGTTTTGACTACCTCATCCATAATATGAAGTGACAGTTCTTTTTAATGGGTGATATTAAGTCACCAGTTTTGCATAGACTGTCTTACCCCTGTGGAGGGACTTCATTTTATACTTAGCATCTGAAACAGTGTTTTAAGTTTAAATGCTCTACCCAGATCTCTATATTTAGCTCTTCTTGTTTCAGAGGTATTCAGCTTGCAAATCCCAATGCTTCTGGTTTATATAAATCCCATTTCAGTTATTTGCATTTAAAATGTGGTTGGGCTTATGCAAAAGTCTCTGCATAGCACAAGACAGCTTGGCTTTGGAGGCAGAAATACCTCCCACTGAACAGTAACAGCCAGTAGTACAGTGTATGCTCCTCAAAATGTGGAAGAGATGAGCATGTCTCACAGTGTTATTTTTCCACTGTGACTAATGCCCCACTCCAGTCCCCCCACCTATCTTTGCCAGTAAAACAGCCTATAATTCATGCAGGGAGCTGTACCCACAAATATGGATGCCAAGAGCACTTAGCAGTCTATGATTCAGTGCAGCAGACTAAGGCAATGAATTGTATAGAGAAATAAAAATACACTTTTAGTCTATCGTTAATGTTTTTAACCTCTGAAAGAAAATTAAATGCCTGAGCAGGGTACTCCTCTTTTCCAAAGGCAACAGCTCTGCAGAGTTGAAAGTACCAATGTCTGTGTACAGCCTAGCCAGCCCTTGGGCTAAATGTAGCTCAGATAAGAGCATTTAGTCCTTGCTCCTACATCAGCCAGAGGCCTCAGCAGTGCTCATCCATTGTTAATCACAAGCAGTGATCTTTACTGCTGCATGGGCTGATTTCTTTCTCTGGTAGAGTGTGAGCACTTCTAACATCACTGGGAAGCATGTGATGTTTCCTCATGTCACCAGGACAACAGAGGGAACCTGCAGAGGTCCCTACAAAAGGCAGGACTTCTAACTAAAAGCTATTGAACACCCTAATAGCCTCTTTCTCTGGAGAGAAAAATTGATATATCTTGAGATGAAATCCAAGGAGAGCCTGAGGTACTTTATAGTCATCATTCATGGAACTCGGGACCCAAAGAACAGCTGTCAGGCTCTAGGAGTCTGTCTTTCTATAAAAAGACCTTGCAGAACAGCTGGATGTGCTATGGAAGGTGGAATGAGAGAAGCAGATCTGCTGCTGCCAGCTGTTGCACTAGCGCTACAGGAGGAAGATCAGTCTCTGCTCTTCTCACCACCTTCTCACCACTGGAATGAGACAGCAGTGTTGCCCTAGTTCTGCAACAGCTGTGTTGCAGTTTAAAACACTCCAATGCTGACCTGAAGAACTGGAACAGCAGTGTCCCACCAGCTCTGTTAGGAGCCAGAAGACCTGTTCTAGTCATAGGTTTGTTCAATCTTTCCTCTTTATTGAGGGTCTTTCAGAGCTGGACAAGAAGGCTGTGCACACTAAGTGAATAACTGCCTTTGGTCATGCAGCAGGTGCGCATCCAGTTCCTCTAAACACTAGACTGTTCCCAGGGGCTCTCAGGGGAAAAAGGTACTAAAAGTAGGCTCTGGTTCACATGAAAGGTGGACAGTAGCAAACGCCATCGGGTAACTATTTTTTCGTTCTTTCTTTGTCTCTGTGACTGGAGTCTCCTCAGTTGCATAATGGCAAACATAACATCTGACAAAGTGTACCTGTAGTGCTTTTTCTCACATCTGTAGCAAAAAGTCTCATTGCTTGGGTGGTTTGTAAAAGCAGCTGTTGCCATCTACATTGTGAGAGGACTAGAATGAAAGAAAATTCAGTGTTAGAACCTCAGGCTTGCCCTGTCTATTCTTTAGTACAGCTAAAGTCCTGAGGGACTCCGTCTCCAGAGCTCCCCAGATGCATCTTCATGCTTTTACAAAGTGTTGCATGCTGTTGTTGGTGCTAGTTTGGTATTGTAGGCACAATTCACTTAAACAGATTTCACAAAGCTTGAAGAAATATCCTTTTTTATAGTCCCTCCTCCTTCACCCCTATCCACTGACCCAATCCAAAGAGGAGCTGCTCTGGAGAAGGAGAGGTGAAAAGATAATGTTTCCAGGTTGTAGTCTCCAATCACATCTGTCCTGGTTGTAGATTATTGACTAATAATGAAAATACTTGGTTTGTATGTTGGGTTAGGCGAATAAAAACAACATTAAGGACAACCTTTAGTACCATAAAGCCTGGAACTATATGGCTTTGTTTGAAGTGTGTTAATTTTTCAGATGGGTAGTCTGCAAAATCTTCTGACCTAGCAATTACAAGGGGTGTAGCTCATTCAATTTAGCCACTCAGTTTTCAGAAGATCTTACCTTCACTTAGGGTTTTCTGAGTTATCCATCACTGCAGCATCTCCAGACCTTTCTCAAATCAGTAATTAGGCATGTGCTGGGATCTCATCAGCTAGTAAGTGAGCTACATCTTTGAGCACCCTGAGTAGAGATGGAAACAGCCATATGCCTGAATGCCTTTCTAAATGGGGTTAACCATGTGGAATATAACCCATCGTGTAGTAGCTGCACTGTGAACATTTGTCTTAGATGCAGTGGGCTATCAGCAGTGCTAAGATGAACTGTGTGTTCATCATGCTGTCTGTGCACTTTCAGCTGAGTAATTCCTGAACTCCAGGATATGTTTTCTCCATTTTTGCTCCTCAGGGTGCTGTCAAAGCTAAAGATGATTAGTTCTTTGACTGCATTAGAAATACAACATAAACAACAACATTTCTCTCCTTATCTGTAATTTTTGAGTATGTTATTCCAAAGGACTCAGGCAAGGAAGAAGATACTTTGCTGTGCTTGCATAAGAGCTGGGATTTGCTAGGGGTGATCCTTGCTGCCTTATTCTGAGCTTACAACAGACAGACAGGGAGGGGGTATCTGGGGGCTCTGGGTACCTAATCTTACTGTGCAGTAACTGCCATCAAAGGGGACATCATGGTGGACCTGTGAGGCATCAGCTCTCATGTGGCACAAGGCTCTCTGAGATGGGCGGTCTAGCTGACAACTGCTTCCTTCTTCATATGCCAGAGCAGCTGGCACAAGCCTTTGGTCCTTGTGACAATGGCCAAGCACAGATTACATATTCATCCATGGAGCACTAAACCAGTACATTGTTATCTGCACCTATAGCTTAGGTAACAATTTTCTATTCTTACAGAGAGGAATAGGGAAAGGAAATGGTCTCAGGATAACAGGTTTTGTTGAGAAATGCAATGAAACTGAAAGTGGAAATAAAAATACTGGCCAAGTATGTAATGTGTTTGCTGCAGATCAACTATTTATAGTTTCTGTGGTCTGGAGGTCTGGTGCCTGCCTGTGCCACTGGCAAGGCTTTGGTAATTTCTTCTGAAAGGTGTCTATATTGCTATTGTTTTTCTCATAAAACAACCATGAGAATGCAAAGCTGCTTGAGCTTCAGGGTTATGATTTCTTTTATGGAATTTTCAATTTAGTTGTAAATAGACAGAAGCCATTAAGAAAGCACCTACAAAGTGGATTACGTGGGGGAAAAAACTGAGCCCTCTCCAAATGCTTACTTTGTACCTGGAAGATATTTTAGTAGTCTATAGAGCAGGCTTTCTAATAATGAGAATGTTTTGCTTTTCTTGCTTCCCTCCTAAAAACTGTGACATGCAGTCACAGTGTAAATCCAAGTGCTGCTGTCAGAAAGACCCCACTGTGCAGGACATGTATGTACCTGGCTTGGTGCTTTGGGTCTGAGGTGCTTTCCTAAACTGGGTGCAAAACAGACTGCTTCAGCCTTGCACCCTTTAGGGTGCAATTTCCCAAGAGGAAACATTAAGCAGTGCAGGGCCCACAGGTTTTGGCAGTTAGCAGGGAGTCACTGCTGACTCTCAGTATATGCTTCATGGTATGTAACAAGGTAAGACCAGGATATCTGCTGTAGCTGGTGTTAGCTGGAAGACAATGTGTCACCATCCTCTGACTTCAGCCTAAAAGGTCTGTTTCTTATTCAACAATAGGTCTAAAGGTAACTTGTGCTTAAGCACCTTGTTCTTCACATAATCTTCCAGGCTTTCTTAGGACACTCCTTAGTAAGGGTTCAATGAATATTTTTAATAGTTCTGACTTGGATGTCGTTCCAGTCCTGTGTTAAACAAAAAAAAAAAGAACAAGGAGCAAAAGCCATACAGACAGCTTGTGAATGCTGCCAGCCGCTGGCACAAATGGGCTCTTGGTATATTTGCCTGTTTTCAATCTGGAATTCATATCTTTATTCTCTTCCTACATCTGTGTTTTCAAGAGTTGTCCTTTCATCTTCCAGCCTGATCTAGTACACATCCACATCAACAGTTCCTACATTTAATTGCATTATACCCCTCTCCTCTTTTACTCTAGTCCTTTCTTCTTTGTAACTATTGCCACTCTGTCCTCACTAGACAAGGCCAGGGATAAGCATGGGCCAGGAGATGTCCAGTGGCTGGCACAGGCACTGTGATGTTCTTATCATCTCTCAGCACCTTTTTGCAAGTAGTCACTTTTAAGGACAGAAATTCTATAATGCAAATGAGATGGAATGCTTAATACTATATTTGCATGGTTTAACATGGATTGACTTAATTTGAATTAAATTAAATTGAATGTTATAAACACATTGACTTTGAGCCCAGCAAGGTTATGGTACAAAACAAGCCTTAAAGGATGCTCTTGGCTGGAGCTGGCATCTCCTGGGCCACAGGTCAGCCAGTCTTGGCTGTGTCAGCTTGGTGGCACCCAGAGCTATGCTGGGGCTCAGCTCTCAGCCTTTTGGCTGTTTCCTGCTGTTATCTGGGATTGCATTGGCTGGTGACTGGGGACATAAATAAAAGAAAATGACAGGAAAAACAGAGGCCCTGGCTGCTCCTACCTGCTGCTGCCTTGGTTCTGGCTTCCACATTCCTCTCTCTGAGTTCTGCCTGTTGCTGACTGCTGAGCCCACTGCACAGGAGCAAAGCAGCCTCCCTGTGAGGTTCTGAAGGGTGCTGACCACTGGTGTCACCCTAGGCTGGGCTGGGGGAGCATGCTGCAACTGCTCCTGGAAGTGCAGACTAGAAATCCATCTCACATTTTTCTGTTTGCTGTCCACCACTGAGGCATAAAGTATGTGGAAGAGCTGGAGAGGGTTCAGAGAAGGGCCACAAAGAAGGTGCTGTATGAGGAAACGCTGAGAGAACTGGGTTTGCTCAACCTGGAGAAAAGAAGGCTTTGTATCACCACGACCCGGTATTTAAACGGTGGCTGTAAAGAAAGCGAAGATTCGCTTTGTACAAGGAGTCCCAGGGAACTGTCATTGCTGTGTTTTCTCCGGCAATACTCACTAGCCCTGCTTCTGGGCCGGCAGGGTGCAAGTGCCTGTCGCTGCGCAGTGGTGACAGCAGAGGGCAGCAGTGTCCCACCAGCTCCCCGAACTAAATCAAGGGACCAGGAGCAAGGAGAGCGGCTGGAAGCTTCGGCAGCGTGTTGACGGTGCAGAGTACTCAGGGCCAGCTGCTGTCTTTAGAAGACTGCCGAGTCCTTCGCTGCCCTTGGACGCTAGAGGCCTGTTTCAGGTACATCTGCGCTGTCAATGTGTGACAGATACCGACTGGTGCATTCCTGGTGCAGCAGGACTGAAATGCAATTGGGAGAAAATGGTATTTCCAGGCTCGGGCTGGCTGCTGGCTCTTTGCTTTTGCTTCTTGATAGTTACAGTAATGCCACCAGGTGGGGACAAGATTCTTCTTAGATTTCTATTGGATTTTCCTTCCCGGTTCCTTACTGGAGTTAGGTCCTGCATCAGTGTTTAAACCCAGCGGTGGTGTGTTGGTTCGTGTCCAGCAGTGCTGTCCCTATTGCAGCACAGATCTGCCAGCGGTAATTGGTCGGAGAGACAGGTGCCAGCAAGCATCTTTCAGCAGCCTCTTGAAGGTAGAGCCTGAGTCAGTGTAGCAGTAACATTCAGACATAAATTAAACCTGATTGATGATTGGAGAGAGCAAAAAGATAAGATCAATTTCTTTGTGTTTAACTTTCATTCATCCCTGGGCTGACTGGCTCAGAATACCTGAGACAGAGAAGTGCCATCTTCATTTTGTATAAAGCACTGGTGGTGATAGCCTTAGCAAGTTGTACTTGCCCAAATTCACATCAGAAGCATGTGGAAAGTCCCTGCCAGCCCAGCCAACAGACAATGCTTTCTCACAGCTCAGAGTGCCATGATGCTTAGTGAATGAGTAGTTTCCCTTCCAGCTATTCTGGTGCTACTGCAGATGCTTGAGGCCTCAGGGACATGGAGTTACTGTGTTGTAGTATGCAGCAGTGTGTTACCTGGATGGGGCACTCTGAGAGACTGATTATTTCAGATGGTTCTGATAGCATACAAATATATTTTTTTATTGGCTAATAAGGTAGAAATGTGTATATTTTAATATCAAGTCCTTTTGCATTTCTTTAACTAAGGCCATATTCTAAATAGCAAGGAAGTTTAGTATCGCATCAGGAAACATTTTCAGTGCTTTCTCAATTATCTCTAGGTACATTTCATTTTTCATATCAGCTGAGGCAGGTGTCCTTTGTCATAACATTCAGAACTGAATGTCCATCTGGTCAAAAAGAAGTGTGACCCACAGGACAAGGAAGGTGATTCTCCCAGTCTACTCTGCTCTCATGAGAGCCCACCTGGAGCACTACACCCAGTTCTGGTGCCCCCAGCATAAGAGGGACATGGAGCTTCTGGGGTGGGTCCAGAGGTGGGCCACAAAGATGATCAGAGAGCTGGAGAACTGCCCTTATGGAGACAGGCTGAGAGAGTTGGGGCTGTTCAGTCTGGAGAAGAAAAGGCTCCAGGGATACCTTAGAGCAGCCTTCCAGTACCTGAAGGGTACCTGAATCTGGGAAGGGACTTTTTACAAGGGCTTGTAGTGATAGGATGAGAGTGAATGGATTGAAGCTTGATAAGGGTAGATTTAGACTGGAGATGAGGAAGAAACTCTTTACAGTGAGTGTGGTGAGACTCAGGAACAGCTTGCCCAGGGACACAGTTGAGGCCCCATCTGTGGAGATATTCAAAGTTTGACAAGGCTCTGAGCAACCTGATCTACTGAAAGATGTCCCTGACTGTGGCAGGAAGGTTGGAACTAGATGATCTCTAAGGTCCCTTCCAATACAAACCATTCTATGAATCTATGAATCTTATCACCTGCTAGGGCTGTGGTGTGAAAATGCTGAAGAGCTTAAGGTGGCTATTTGTGCTCTTGTCATCCTTGGGATTTATACAGGAACACACTTCTTTGATGGCTGGGTCATACTGATGCATTGGACAGCCAATGGTGTTAGAAAACCAGGATGGGATATGCTGCACGGAGCACATTGAGTGGGAAATAGTAATCACCGACAGTGGGAGAGGCTTTTCCCGTGGTGCTTTTTAACCCACCATTAACGAGTTTACTGTGCTTTGGCAAAGGAAAAAATGTTTCTCTGCAAAGTTTTTTACTCAGATCTCCTTCTGTAAAGAAAACTGATTGGAGACTGATGTAAGGACATTGCTATAAAAGCTCAGACGACATCACTCAAAAGTTTGGGGTCCAAGGACTCCTCACTGCTTCCTTTGTAGAATAGAAGTTCACCATGTGGCTGGTGGCCTATTACCTTTCTTCTATTTAAAAGCTCAATTAAAAGTGTACAAACCCCATCTTTCCTAATCTGTCCATCTTTGTCCATGTCCTTTTAATCAATAATGACATACTCTGTTGTGTTGTGAAGCACCCAGGGGAGAGCTGGGTGACAGGGGCATGACTGAATGAACAGAGAAAACAGTACTCTGTAATAAGAGAAATTTAACAGATAGTATGTTTTGCCCTTTGTGAACTCATCCTTTTGTAATTAAATTAACAGGATGAAAAACATTATCTTAACTATTTAAGGACAAGGGGTGGGGGGAAGTACAGGCAAACAAATAATTCATCCTACTTCAAAACATTATTTTAAGTCTAAGTTCTGTGCAGTTTTTCAGGGACCCATTCTTTATGTTCTCTTCTCAGTGACAGATTTTCATTAAGCTTGAAACTCTAAGCCAAAATTTGTATTCTTTTTCTTGCAGGTAAGTCTGGATCGGTCTGTTTGAACTGTGCAGTTTGGGAATGTAAGTGAACAAAGTAAGCCTCCTTCAAGCTGTCCCAGCCTGTTAACAAGGTCAGAGTGTTGTCTTTACTTTTGATCTCTAACAGTTTAAAGTAAACCAAAAATGGAAAGGGTAGCAGATTTGCAGGTTGATGTGCTATGCAGACACAATGCGATCTTCCTCCCTATGTCTGACGTGAATGTCACAGAACAAAATACCTGTTACTGAGAACTGTTACACAGGCTGCTGTTTCTCTGGCTTATCTTTAAGCAAAGACTGGATGGAGATACTCTGAAATATTCATGTTACTGATATTCTAAAGGATAATGCAACTTTTAATAACTTTTTTTTTAATCATTGAAAGGGATTCTCTAGTTGTGATCGATTCCCAGATATAAAAATTCCAGTTCCTCCTCTTGAATAGGGCCAAGTTAACAGGTCACAGGCTGAAAAGCTTACTTTGTGGATCATTAAGAAATTATTAGCTTTTATTAATCACCTGGCAGTAGGATCTTGCTGTAAGCCAATAAGATGCTGCTGTTGGACTGGCATGCTTTGCTTCCTACCTAACCCTTGCTCCCTGACAACTCCCGCTAGCACTAAGAAATCTTGCAAGCTTCCTTGCATTGGAGTGAACAGAATCCATTGAGATGGTGTCATGCTAAATGTGTCTACGTTGAAAATTATTTCCTTTGAATTTTTTTCCCCTCTCTTCTCTCATAATCTCTTGGAACAATTAAGTTCACCTCTTGTCAAATTCTGGTGTTGAGTTTCTTTTGAAGTATTGTCTGTGTAAATCAAATTGAGGCTTCTTTAGGAGCCCATGCTCTGAAGGATTCTCTTGTCCCAATGTTTGATTCCTACTCATGTACCAGTACCAGTTACAAAACTTTTTTTTTTTTTTTTTGCAATATGTCTGTATGTCCCTGTTGTGATATCTGTTCAGATGAGCGTTATTGGAATGCTAAATGCAGGGCAGATACTGATGATCAACATGCAGAAAATGGCACACAAGGGACATTCTCTTGCAGTCAGTGGTGAAGCTTAAATTTGTTCACTTTCCAAACACAGATTTTTTCATGCTTCAGTTAGACACTAAATGGTGTCCTCAGACTCATTGCCAAGTTCTGCACTGTTCAAGATTTAATGCACTGGGTTATCTCATTTCAATTTCTATTCAGATCAGCCAGAAAAATTTTATGTGAATGTTCAGAAATTTCTCATGCTTCTTTTTTTTTTTAATTTCCTTTTCACTCACAGTGACTGATATTAAGATGTTCTTTTTATCAGCTGAGAAAAGGGACCATATGTTCTTCACAGCCATATCACCACTACCATTTTGAGAATGAAATATCAAGGGAGTATTTTGTCGTGCTAGTGAGGGCCTTGTTTCTGAAGTGAAGCTCAGATTATAGGTGAGATCAAAATGTGTCACGTGATATACACATGGTGCCTTTCTATCTCTCAATGACCCACAGTTTTGTAGTAGCTACTGTTTGGGGTTTTTTGCTTTTGTTTTTCTTCTGAAAGATTACAATGGTTTTAGTCACACTCACCTGCCTCATTGGATATACTAAACCTAACATCTTCCATATACATTCACATCCACTTCTGAACACCTTCTTGCTACCGGTTTTATACCATAGCTGGCATCCTGCACTTGGTATAGAGTAATTAATTCACCACAGGAGGGTTACACCTTAAGCTAGACATTCTCAAAGCCTTTTCATTCCAGCTTTCCATTTTCTGGTTTTTAAAATTTAGTTTGCAAAACCTGGATGAGAAGACTCTTTTCCTCCTGTTCTAGCGACTGATTGGCCTGTAACGCATGTGTGTACCATGGGCTCTGTTGTGACTTGTGATACTTCTGTGCCTTTTCATACATGATGTACTGAGCTCATACCTTATTTACACATCTGCACTCTTCCTCCACAATCCTGAGATGCCCTCATCAGCCTTGGTTTGGGGAATTCTGCACAAGGAGCATGCCTCCACACTGCTTAGACAATTTATCCACTGCTTCCAAGAGCAATAGGCATCATTTTGAAACGGGCACATCCCACATTATCAATGGAATAAATATGCTGTAGCATAACAGTGCTGTGTAGTATTTCTCATATTTTAAGGAGCTCTGAAACTGTTTATGGAAGAGTTGAGCTGGATGTGAAAATACCTTCCTTAATGTCTCATTGCTATAAAAAAGCATGTTTGTATTTCAGCATTTCTGTTTGAAATGTATAAATGTGTCTTTCAAGGGATTTTAGATGTGAGGAGATAAAAAGTTATTAGATGTGAATATGAATACTGACAAATCAAAACTAAAGCCTTAAAAATAAACATCTTGTGTAGTCTAATGTATAAGCAGTGTTTTGGAAAGAAGCTCCAGTTTAAAGACATAAACAAAACCCCACCTTCTGCTGATCCACAGAACTCAAAATTAATTTTCAGGTCATATGTTCCTTACACTGCTGCCAAAACAATGCTGTAGGGGGTGGGGTTAGGAGACAAGTTTAAAAAATGAATGCTTTTGCAAATGCTGTCTATGGATAGCCATTGTTTACCCCAACATAGAATAGAATAGAATAGAATAGAATAGAATAGAATAGAATAGAATAGAATAGCATTAACCAGGTTGGAAGAGACCTTTGAGATCATTGAGTCGAACCTATCATCCAAAACTATCTAATCAACTAAACCATGGCACCAAGCACCACATCAAGTCTCTTCCTAAACACCTCCAGTGATGGTGACTCCACCACCTCCCTGGGCAGCGCATTCCAATGGCAAATCACTCTTTCTGTGAAGAACTTCTTCCTAACATCCAGCCTAAACCTCCCGTGGCGCAGCTTGAGACTGTGTCCTCTTGTTCTGGTGCTGGTTGCCTGGGAGAAGAGACCAAACCCCTCTTGGCTACAACCACCTTTCAGGTAGTTGTAGACAGCAATAAGGTCTCCCCTGAGCATCCTCTTCTCCAGGCTAAACAATCCCAGCTCCCTCAGCCTCTCTCCTCATAGGGCTTGTGCTCCAGACCCCTCACCAGCCTCGTTGCCCTTCTCTGGACATGTTCAAGTGTCTCAATGTCCTTCTTAAACTGATTGCCCCAGAACTGGACACAGGACTCAAGGTGTGGCCTAACCAGTGCTGAGTACAGGGGCACAATGACTTCCCTCCTACTGCTGGCCACACTGTTCCTGATACAGGCCAGGATGCCATTGGCCTTCTTAGCCACCTGGGCACACTACTAGCTCATGTTCAGCCTACTGTCAACCAGTATCCCCAGGTCCCTTTCTGCCTGGCCACTCTTCAGCCACTCTGTCCCCAGCCTGTAGCTCTGCATGGGGTTGTTTTGGCCAATGTGCAGAACCTGGCACTTAGATGTGTTAAATCTCATGCCATTGGACTCTGCCCATCTGTCTAGCTTGTCAAGGTCCCTCTGCAGAGCTCTTCTACCCTCTAACAGATCAACACCTGCCTCCAGATTGGTGTCATCTGCAAACTTAGTGGTGATGGACTCAATGCCCTCATCCAGATCATCGATACAGCTATTAAAGAGCATGGGGCCCAACACTGATCCCTGGGGGACACCACTACTGACTGGCTGCCAGCTGGATGTGGCACCATTCACCACCACTCCCTGGGGTCAGCCCTCCAGCCAGTTCCTAATCCAGCACAGAGTGCTGCTGTCCAAGCCACGAGCTGATAGCTTGGCCAGGAGTTTGCTGCGGGGGATGGTATCAAAGGCCTTGCTGAAGTGCACGTAGACTATATCCACAGCCTTCCCCACATCCACCAGGCAGTCACCTGATCATAGAAGGAGATCAGGTTGGTCAGGCAGGACCTGACCTTCCTAAATCCATGCTGGCTGGGCGTGATCCCTTGGCCATCCTGTAAATGCTGTCTCAGAACATGTCTCAGAACTCAGCACTACAGGAGATTTCATCAGGCTTTTGAATTTCATTCTAAAAATTACACCTCTTCTCTAAGCCCCACATAACAAGTAGTATTCCTTTGTTGCCCTCAGGCTAATGATAATAGACAAAGAAAAATATTCTGCCTTAAACCAGAATGAATCCTAAACCCTGGAAGACTAGGACTGGCAGTTATCTTCAGCAGTAACTAGGTTGTGTGGTATCTATAGAAAGCTGAGTTGTCAATTTAGACCTTGGTAGGCTGTGAAACAATGTGTGTTGGGACCTATGAGTGGGAGTCCTTTTATCAAAGAGAATTGTTTTGGGAAGTATCTACTCCAGCTCACCTGATGGGCTGCTCTCCAAGGATTGATTGCAGTATTGCACTCTGAAATCTACTGTGACAGTCTTTACTTTGTTATTTATACCTTTATGTTGACATTTAAATCCTCCTTGTCATTATTTTAGTAGAGAAGAAGAAGAAGACCGAGCCTATTGCTCATGGAAAATGTAGGAAGATAGGCTTGTGATTAGATGTTTGATCAGGCAGGTTATTGGGATACAACCAGTGGAAAAGCCACAAGGAAATTCAGAAGAGAGAAGGGGTAGGGATGATTCCTACTTTTGAGATGTTTTCAATCTTAGTATGAAAAATCAGTAGGTCTGTTATATTTAATATGAAGTCAGTATTTATAAAGGCTAGGTTATGTTTATTTTTACAGACAATTCTGGTAGTTTAGGGTCCTTGCTCCATTCTTGGGGGAATGGAGAGCAGAGCTGTAACACACAAAAAAATATATTTTAAAATGTGTTCATAAATGTATGTTTGGGGTGTTGGGATATGCAAAGGAGCCTTGCAGGGTGCAGAGGGTACCTTCAGTTTCAGTCTTGCCTCTTTGATTAGGCACAGCACAGTGCAAGCTCTTTCACTGTGTGTGACATGACCTCAAAGGTATTTTTAATGATTAATTGAGCTTGACTAGGCAATTTTGCAAAAGAAATTGCTCGTATGGCTGGGATGGGAAGAAAATAAAGGTGGTAAGATTAAAAGTATGCTGACTTTTCTTTAAACCTTGCCTGTCTGAAACCCAAATGGTACTCACTAGGCCAGACAAAGCACCAATGGTAGTTTAACCACAGTTGTGTTTAGCACAGTTTTTCTTTTGCTGGAGTTTTCTAAGTATCAGTGGGCTTGGGAACTGATTGTGCTTATGTTCATGTATAAAGGCTTCTCTGATTTTGAATTAAATAAAACATGGCTTCTGTGTTTAATGGCTAGAACTGTTTGCTCAGCTTTAGCCACTGAGTCAGAATTTCATGCTTTTCCTACTGTAGATTTATATACTTAGCAGGCATGGGCTTGAAAGCACTGATATGGTGCAAGATGCTGAAGAACAGAATGCTTTAAATCTCCTCTAAGCAGGCTCAGCCATTCTGGTCCTTGAAACGCTAGTCAACACCCTGAGGCCTTTCTAGGTGAAAAATCATATCGATACCACTCTCATGGGCAATAAGTGAACAGTAATGCAGCAGCGGAAATGTTTTAGCCTGTAATCTTAAGTTGAAATATAAAGTAACCAACTTTAGTAAAGCCCAGAGGAAACCTCGAGCTGCCCTTGGTTCTGGTGAGTAAGAAGCTTGTGTTCTCTGAAACAAAACAGCTATCTGGAAGCAGAATTCTTACCACCTGAAATAGAGATGATTAGTGCTTTGGAGAGAAATGGCTTCAATTTATTGTGAAACACTCCGTGGAGGAGAAAAGCAGGGCTTTTATTCTTTTCATTATTTGCTGGAGATTTGCTTTTGTCTTTTACTGAGTGTTCCTTTTCCTATAACCTCTCCCTTGTGTCAGAAAAATACCCCGATGAAAGAATTTTCCCGGAGTCTGATGTTTCTCTGTTCTGCTGGTGCTTGTACCAATGATGGAAAGTGGTACACCAACGGGATGCCTGCAGAAGCCACCTATTTCTGAAGCCTGCCAAATGGTTCTGGCAAATAAGGAGTGTCTGAAAGACAGGGTATGTCTTAAGCTTTGTTAAGCAGCTGATGTAAAAATTGAAGCTCTATATGGGAACCGCATTTTACCACAGGTTCTCCAAACCTTTTCTTTCCTGTGCTGAAATTTGCCTGCTCAGTAGTCATTTTTATATTAAGGGGAGCACAGGCTTTTAAAATATTGTCTTATTAATGCACCGGTGTATATTAAGGGGCACATCATGAACATAGCAACAGCTCAGTTCTTGCCAAAGCCAGAGACAAACATGTTTTGTTCTGAAACACTTTTTCTGGTGTTTGTGGTAATACAAAATTGCAAATATCTGTGGCCTTCTTGAGCATAGTTTAGATTTTCCAGAACTTTCCTGTAGGTCCTGTTCCCAAGGGACCCAGGGTCACACCAAATTTTCAGAGGATAGAAGGCTGGGATTACATATATTTAGTTCACAGCATCAGTTCTAGTCTTCAAAGGAGAATGAGACTGGCACCTTGTGCCCCTAGTTCAACTTTCTCTCATGATGGTAAGACACAAGAACACAAACCTGATACATATCTTGTGACTGTGCCTTCCTATCTGATGGAGAACATAAATTCCCCCCGGAATGCAAAATCAAGTAGTCTCTGGTTCTGTTAGATTCACTAATGCTGCTAGCTCAGATTGATCTTCAAGTAGGTTCCTGTATTTCAGGTCTCTTTCAGTATCTCTTCATCTTTGTTGTCTGATGTTATCACTACTTAATAAGGTGGAAAACAATGTGTGTAAAAAATGGTTTCTGTGCCGCTATCTCCTGTATGCCAAAGCAAGGCAACATCCATACAACCAACAGTTACATATCTGTGATGTTTGAAAACAGATTACTGCCCATCTGCTTTCTAGTTCAGTCACAGGTTATTCCCTGTGCAAATGGAAAACAGTGAGCATAGCTCCCCATTCCCTCCTGCACTCAAGCTGTTAGGAGTGTCTTGCTCAACAGTGCTGTGCTCTCAATAAATGCCATATTTTGCTATTGGGAAAATGTTTGATGGTGAAAGGACAAATACAGTGCCTCAAGTGAAGTGTGTCTTGTGGCTGGGAAGTGTTGCTATATGGCAGCCTCTCTGTGAATTCTCATGCAATAGATAAATTCCTCAATTCCAGATAGATTCATGCATGCAAAACATCAACTTTTTCCAGCTTTCTGCTTCCTCCCAGTTGACTTCACCCTCATAATTCAGTCAATTTAATATTTTTTCTTTTCTTAAGCAATAGAGCCTTAAGAGAGGATACATCTCTTCTATTCCGTGGCTGGAATGCATTGACTTTTGTGTGTTCAAGTGCCTCAGCAATTGTTTCTTGGTGTAACCACTATGGTACTGCAGCATGCAGGTCTTTGGAGGGCCACAAAAATGATCGGGGGCTGGAACGCCTCTCCTATGAGGACAGGCTGAGGGAGCTGGGTTTGTTCAGCCTTGAGTAGATAAGGCTCTGGACAGGCCTAACAGCGACCTTCCAGTACCTGAAAGGGGCCTACAAGAAGGTTGGGGAAGGACTGTTTACGAAAAGCCTGGAGTGATAGGACAAAGGACAGTGGTTTGAAATTAGAGAAGAGTTAGATTGGGTGTTAGAAACAAATTCTTTCCCATAAGGGAAACAGGTTGCCCAGGGAAGTAGTTGGGGCCCGATCCTTGGAGATATTCAAAGTAAGGCTCAATAAGGCTCTGATCAATCTGATCTAGTGGAGGATGTCCCTGCAGACTTCAGGGGTGGATGAGATGACTATTGGGGGTCTCTTACAACCCAAACCATTCTATGATTCTATATAGAGACAATTTAGGTCCATGGTATTTCATCTCTCCTTGTTTGTTAGGGCCATAAGCAATTTAGCAGGTGAATAAATTGCCACTATTATGCAATTACCATGACAAAACATTAGTTCCTTATTCTGTAGAGCTTTTCTAGATCTTCTGGATGTCTGCCTGTACCTCTCAGAGGTGGTTGCCTTAATGTGATTGGATTTTGTAGTATTTGATCTGAGTTACAAAGTGTCAATGAGCCTCATGCATTTATATATGCATCAGGAAAGTGATTTGTTGTCTTAAACATAAGCACAGCGTATGGAAGCCTCCTCAAATTCCAAAGCATATTCTCACTGAGTTTACAGCCATTAATAACTTAGCTATTATAATCTTTAAAGAGTTGAAACCAAATAATGTTTTGGGAATCAAACAAAAGAGAAAGTCAAATCCTCTTTTGAATTAGTTAAGGATTAATTAATTAATGAGGAATTGAGAGAGTTTGAAGGTAAGAGCATCACTAAGGAAAAATGTGTGGCATAAAAGTGAAGCTGGAGCATCCCAATGATTCTCTTTCCTGTGTTCAGCTGATCATTTTGGGGTTACACAGCAGTTGTAAGTCTGCCAGGTCTTCAAAGCCTCTTGATTTTGATTGTGTAGATTAGAAAATAAAATTTGGATGTTGTTCATTTCCTGTCACCTAGGTCCTTATAAAGCTTTCTGATTCTGTAGTCTAGTTTGAATCAAACAAATGCTGCTGTTCGGTTTGTAAAGTGACCATTCTTTGTTGAGGAGAAATTATGGGAAATTGAATAACATCACATGCAGAATCACAGAATTGTTTCTGTTGGAAAAGATTTCTGAGATCACTGAGGCCAACCATCATCCTAAGATCACCATAGCTCATGTCTCCATGAGAACCATGTCCATAGCTCCCCTTATGGGATACAGTCAGCCTGAAAACTGGGCACCTCAGCAGTTCTGGAGGTCCAGTGTGAAGAAGAGGTTATTAATTTACAAATATGAAATATGAATTATGTAAATATTGGGTTTATTAATAATTAAAATTATTACTAACCGATGAATCACTATTCTATATACATGTTCTAGTGCAGGATTGTGAAACACATCCCGGAAGTGGCTTAGTATTTATAATTAGGACTCAATTGGAATATTTACAGAATTACTTTCTATTTATACAACGAAGGGTGCAGTTCCTCCCCTTGTCCACCAGATGACTACTCGACGGGACGCTGAGGGAATCGCTTAACTATATACAGAGCTCTGTGACCGGTTTAGGCTGTGCCTTTAAGAAAGGGACACTTTCTGAACACTCTGGGCGAATATTTTGATATTAGAATGAAAACAATGATATGCTAATTCAATTTCATTGGCGGGACCCAGTTGTAGTTTTTTTGTTTAGTCTTTCAGTCGGGGAGTCAGTCAGGCAGTCGTCTTCTTCTTCCCCCTGTGCTGTGAGCTGGCTCGTTTCTCTCTACGATTCCTCTCTAACCAGATAAGGAAACTAACTTTTTGCATTCGCTTTGAGCTTTAACAAAGTTTTCCCCTTTTAATTACCTTCCTTTCTCTCTTCTCTAACCCTTTTGGGAAAAAGGGGAGGTAGGGAGGGAGAAGGGGGGAAAAGGCCGAACCCCCTGGCCGCAGGGGGGGGTTGGGGAAAGGTTTTCCTGTATTACATACATTGCTGTATATTTCTGTATAAATTGTAAATATTGTATATTTTTGTACATATTCATTGCATTCCATATCTGCTTGTAAAATACAGCTTTCATCTGCTTCTCCGGCTGAGTTAGCTGTGGAATTCTTCTGTGTGTGGGGGGGAACTTTCCTACTCCACCACATATTTTTAATTGGCGGTCCAACGTGCGGCTTGTGGATAATTGCTGTCCAGAAGCTGGGCGAAAAGGTTGCTTGATTTATTGCCTGCTCGAGTCGGAGTTGCAAACATGAAAGTGTTTTGGCTTTTGGAACGTTTGGTCTTTTCAGTTTGTTCGGTACTGGTCTACAAGTACTTCATGGGAATGATTTTCGATCGCTTAGGCAGATACTTGATGTATAGATTGTATTTATGGTTTAAGTATAAGATTCAGCTTCTTTACGACCGGTGCCTGGGATTCTTCTGGCTTAACAGATACGGGAATGTGACCTCCAGCACTCTGCCCATAGAGATAAAGGAGTTTAAGATCCCGGTAGGCGAAAGGGTTGTTTTAAGTGATGGCTGGGATCCAAAGGTGATTTATTTTATGTGTGCAATCCTGCTGTTGGTGATAAGTAATGTGTTCTTGTTATATGCTCTGTATCGGGAGAAGAAAAAAGTGTCTAAGGCATGCTTTGTAATTAAGCGTAGAGCAAAACGCAGAAAGCGCAGCTCTAACTCTACCCCAGAGGTATCTAGTGATGAGGAAAATGCAGAATCTGTATCAGTTAACTACAAGGCTAAAAAGTCCATCGGAAAGGCTGCTCTGAACAGTGCTGTTGGTGGCTCTGGCAATCAGCCAGCGGCAGCGGCAGCTCCTAACATGGCTTCCACGCCCTCGGCAGCCATTAATGGGGCAAAGCCATTTCCTCCTTCTTCTTCGGCAGGACCGGAAGTGTCCTCCACAGCAGCCGATCCGTCTCAAAACCTGTCAGCTTCTATTAAGCCAGCTGTAAATCCAAACACAGCTCCAGTTAAGCAGGTAGCTGTTTTAAGTACGAGAGGAAAAAAGGGCAAAGCTGATCCAGATGCTGATGGGGGAGAGCAGCAGGATCCTGGTGAGGGAACTTCTGCTCAAAGAGACCCTGCTGAGATGGAGGAAAAGGTTTGTCTTAAAGATATAGCTGAGTTATTGAGATCATCACTGGATGGAGATGCAGGGCAAATTGCTGATAGCAGAACAACCAAAGGTGGTACTCCTGACCTTAAGCAGATTCTTAGGAGAGTGACAGTAAGATTATTGGGACAAGAACTTCAGGAAGATGAGGCAGAGGAGGAGGAGTCAGATGACATTGAAAGCTGTTCATCACCCAGGGAAGAATTGAGGAATGTGCGTAAAGATTACATCAGAGCAGATAAGGAGCCAATCCTAGCTTGGCTTGGTAGATGCTATGATACAGGTGCTCCAGCTCTGGTAGTTGGAGACAAGTCAGCAGCCCAACTAGGAACTCTCTCAAAGGATAATGGAATAGATAGACATCTAGGCAGGACTCTCGGTAAGGTTACTCTGTGGATACGCCTCTTAATGGCAACTCTCATGAGGTATCCTTCCCGAGATGATCTTCCATGGAATGCTAAACCCTGGACTACCATAGATGAGGGAATCAAGCGTCTGAGAGAATTTGCTGTTAGAGAGGTACTCTATGGTAACCATGAGACTCTGAATCCTGATGAAATTCCTGTAGGAACTGGGCTTGCTAAGAAGCTCATCAAACTTGCTCCTCCTAATTATGCAAATATTCTGGCAAGCAGAATTGTGGCAAGAAATTATGGTGGTGCTTCTCCTACAGTTGGCCAATTCACTGATCAAATGAGACAATTGGAGGATAGCATGACACGTGTTTCTCTGGTTTCAGCCATTGAGACTCTGTCTGGAAAAATTGAGAATTGCATGAAAGAGCTGAAGGATGAATTTAAAAATACCATCTCCCAATTGGCACAAAGAGATAATTCCAATTCTTCCTCCAGATGGATACAGGTTTCCTCTGTGAGGAATAGACGTCCTCCAAGGATGTCATTCCAAAACAGGTCATTCCAAAACAGGTCCAACCAAAACAGACCACCAAGGCAATCACGTGCGAGTATCTGGATAACTCTGCGTGATCAGTTTGGTGAGAACATGAACAGATGGGATGGTCAACCAACTGCTAATCTTTTCAGGAGACTGAGGGAACTGCAAAGTGGCAGAACCCGAGGTAGCAATACCAGAAGGGTAGCTGTTACTTCCACAGTTCCCCAGGACAACTCTAATAGCTCCAACAGTGGCTCCAGTTCTAACACTGCACACTGTGCTCATTGCACATGTGGGCATGTTCCCCATAACTAGGGGTGCCCTGCCTCCCGCCAGGGGGAGGAGAGGGATAACAGAGATAACAGAATCTATTGGGATGTGTACATCCAGTGGCCTGGCACTTCACAATTTCAGAAGTACAGGGCCTTGGTTGACACAGGGGCTCAGTGCACCATAATGCCATCAAATTATCAGGGATCAGAAGCTATAACTATTCTGGGAGTCACTGGTGGATCTCAAGAGTTAACTAAGGTGGAGGTTGATATAAGTTTAACTGGTAAACAGTGGAGAAAGCATACAGTTGTGACCGGACCTGACGCACCTTGTATCTTGGGAATTGATTTTCTGAGAGAAGGGCGTTTCAAAGACCCTAGAGGTTACAAATGGGCTTTTGGAGTAGCATCTGTAGAAACTGATGGACAAAAGCTGAAGCTGTCTGTTAGACCTGAGCTTTCTGATGAATCTGCAGTTGTGGGACAACACAAGATTCAGGACATTAAATTGCCGGTTGCTTCTCAGACTGTGCATCACAGACAATACAGAACCAACCGTGACTCTTTGTTGCCCATTCAGAATCTGATTCGTCAGTTGGAGAGTCAGAAAGTCATCAGCAAAACTCATTCACCTTTCAACAGTCCAGTGTGGCCTGTGCGAAAGCCGAATGGAGATTGGCGTCTGACAGTCGACTATCGAGCCCTGAATGAAGTAACTCCACCTATGAGTGCAGCAGTACCAGACATGATGGAACTGCAGTATGAGCTGGAATCCAAAGAGGCCAAATGGTATGCTACCATAGACATTGCTAATGCCTTCTTCTCTATTCCCATAGCAGAGGAATGCAGGCCTCAGTTTGCTTTCACCTGGAGAGGAATCCAGTACACTTTCAACAGATTGCCAATGGGCTGGATCCACAGCTCAAGCATCTGTCATGCAGTGATCCACGATGCTCTGGAGGAAGGTGGTGCTCCAGAACACATCCAGTTCATCGATGACATCATCGTCTGGGGTAAAACTGCTGAGGAAGTCTTCGAGAAAGGTAACAAAATCATTGACATTCTTCTAAATGCAGGTTTTGCCATCAAGCGAGACAAGGTGAAAGGACCTACCAGAGAGATCCAGTTTCTGGGAGTGCGGTGGCAGGATGGACGCCGACACATTCCAGTGGATGTGGTAAACAGAGTCTCTACCATGGCCAATCCCATGAACAAGCAAGAAACTCTACGTTTCTTGGGGATAGTGGGATTTTGGAGACTGCACATCCCTGGATACAGTCAGATTGTGAAACCTCTGTATGATGTGACTCGAAAGAGAAACCATTTCCACTGGGGACCTGAACAACAAGCAGCCTTTGACCAGATAAAGCAAGAGGTAGTGCAAGCAATGGGTCTGGGACCTGTCCGAGATGGTCCAGACATTAAGAACATTTTGTACACGGCTGCAAGTGACAATGGTCCAACCTGGTGCTTGTGGCAAAGAGCTCCAGGTGAGACACGTGGACGACCTCTTGGTTTCTGGAGTCGAGGTTACAGAGGTTCAGAGGCTAATTATACTCCAACAGAGAAAGAGATTCTAGCTGCCTATGAAGGAGTGAAAGCAGCTTCTGAAGTAATTGGAACTGAATCACAACTTCTCTTAGCTCCCAGATTACCAGTTTTGAATTGGATGTTCAAAGGCAAAGGTTCCACACCACATCATGCAACAGATTCCACCTGGTCTAAGTGGATGGCTCTGATAACACAGAGAGCTCGAATGGGAAATCTTGAAAGACCTGGTCTGGTGGAGGTGATCTCAAGTTGGCCTGAAGGTACCAACTGTACCAAACCTCCAGAGGAGAGAGTGACTCGTGCTGAGGAAGCTCCTCCTTACAATGACCTATCTGATGATGAAAAGAAATATGCTTTGTTCACAGACGGTTCCTGTCGTCTTGTCGGGAACAAGCGAAGGTGGAAGTCTGCAGTGTGGAGTCCAACACGCCGAGTTGCAGAGGCAAAGGATGGAGAAGGAGAATCCAGTCAATTCGCAGAGGTAAAAGCTGTCCAGCTAGCTCTCGACGTAGCTGAACGTGAGAGATGGCCAAAGCTGTATCTCTACACCGACTCGTGGATGGTAGCCAATGCTCTGTGGGGTTGGCTAAAGAACTGGAAAAAGAATGGTTGGCAGAGGAAGGGAAAGGCCATTTGGGCAGCTGACCTGTGGCAGGACATTGCTGATCGAATCGAGAGAATTCCAGTGAAGGTGAGACACATTGATGCTCACATTCCTAAGAGCAAAGCTACTGAGGAACAGCAACACAACCATCAGGCAGATCTAGCTGCAAGAGTTTCTCCAGTAGACATGGACTCTGATCTTGATCTCGACTGGAAACACCGAGGTGAGATATTCTTAGCTCGGTGGGCTCACGATTCGTCAGGACATCAAGGCAGAGATGCAACCTACCAGTGGGCACGTGACAGATCCATAGACATTTCCATGGATGCTATCACACAAGTCATCCATGACTGTGACATTTGTGCTGCTATTAAGCAGGCAAAACGACTTAAGCCCTTATGGTATGGTGACAGATGGTCCAAATACAAGTATGGTGAAGCTTGGCAAGTTGACTACATCACTCTACCACGTTCTCGTTCTGGTAAGCAGTATGTGCTTACTATGGTAGAGGCGAACACTGGATGGTTGGAAACTTATCCAGTGCCACATGCAACTGCGCGCAACACCATTCTCGGTCTGGAGAGACAGATCCTGTGGAGACACGGAACTCCAGAGAGGATTGAGTCGGACAACGGAACTCACTTCAAAAACAACCTTGTAAAGAGTTGGGCCAAAGAGCACGGCATCGAGTGGATATTCCACATTCCCTACTATGCACCAGCTGCAGGGAAGATTGAACGCTACAACGGTTTGTTGAAGACCACTCTTAAAGCCATGGGGGTGGATCTTTGAAAAACTGGGAAAAACATTTAGCACAAGCAACCTGGCTGGTAAATAGTAGAGGTTCAGTGAACCGAGCTGGACCTGCACACTCAGATCTGCTACAGAAAGTAGAAGGTGATAGAGTTCCTGTTGTTAAAGAAAAGAATCTGTTAGGTAAAACTGTTTGGGTATTTTCTCCCTCAGGAGAGGCTAAACCTGTCCGAGGGGTGGTTTCAGCTGAAGGTCCAGGTCACACTTATTGGGTAATGCAAGAGAATGGTGAAATTCAGTGTATTCCACAAAGACATTTAACTTTAGCTGAAAGAGGTTAATTACAGAGTATTGTACAGCTACATCGCGCCCAAAGGAAGAATCCCTGAGGAATCCACGGTGCACGAACCCTGAGAACCCTGAGAGCCCTGAGTCAACTGAGAGTCCCTGTTTCCCTTTTCTTCGCTTCATCTGCGAAGAGACAAACTGTTTTCCATTTTTCTTCTTTCTTGGACTTCTGAATCATCTACACCTGAGGATAGCCGGAATGGACTATGAACTTTACTTACAAACTGTGAATGATGTTTTGGATTGGATGGACAGTATGAACAGCCAATGAAATTGTTTAGCAGGGGTGGATTGTGACCGGTTTAGGCTGTGCCTTTAAGAAAGGGACACTTTCTGAACACTCTGGGCGAATATTTTGATATTAGAATGAAAACAATGATATGCTAATTCAATTTCATTGGCGGGACCCAGTTGTAGTTTTTTTGTTTAGTCTTTCAGTCGGGGAGTCAGTCAGGCAGTCGTCTTCTTCTTCCCCCTGTGCTGTGAGCTGGCTCGTTTCTCTCTACGATTCCTCTCTAACCAGATAAGGAAACTAACTTTTTGCATTCGCTTTGAGCTTTAACAAAGTTTTCCCCTTTTAATTACCTTCCTTTCTCTCTCTCTCTAACCCTTTTGGGAAAAAGGGGAGGTAGGGAGGGAGAAGGGGGGAAAAGGCCGAACCCCCTGGCCGCAGGGGGGGGGTTGGGGAAAGGTTTTCCTGTATTACATACATTGCTGTATATTTCTGTATAAATTGTAAATATTGTATATTTTTGTACATATTCATTGCATTCCATATCTGCTTGTAAAATACAGCTTTCATCTGCTTCTCCGGCTGAGTTAGCTGTGGAATTCTTCTGTGTGTGGGGGGGAACTTTCCTACTCCACCACAGAGCTCTTACAATGTGTATACGAGGATTGGACTGGAAAGATTATGCTGGTAGATGCAGATGCTTTGAACTGAATGTTAGTGAGTGGAAAACACGTGGAAGATACACTATGTCCTTTGTTTGTAGCAGGGTTAGGTTCTGGCAGACTACTGTTGCTGGGCTGATTCCTGTCTGCTCTGGACAACAGCGGTGGGTGGCAATCCTCCCTCCACAGCAGCGAAGTGGAGGTGGAGCCTAGGCTAGCTGGTAGGCAGGTTCCCTTCACAGGAGATACTCTCAGGGCTGAGGTTCAACAGGCCTGCCTGGATGTTGGCTTCTCATCGTCGTGCAGAGGCTACTAGTTTGCTTGTGTATATGAGAAAGAAGACTTAATAGCAATGAGCTCAATGGCAGAAGCTGTGGCATGAGCTTAGGCTTGAGCTAGGAGGGAGAACAAAGTGAAAGAGGGGGAAACATATTTACCAATTGGGGTAATACTTATAGGTTTCTGGAGGCTAGATTTGGCCAGTGGGCACTCTTGTAAACAACTGGCTTCAGCCTATAGAAAGTGTGAAGCTAGAATTATGCCTATTCTTGGTATTAGCACAAGCATCCCGTGTGATGGGTCCGTGCCGCCTAACAAATGCCTTGGCCTTTGTTTCCCTCCATGAAAGAGGGGGAACTTGTCCATGTGCTGGGATAAGTTTAAATATCTGAGCATAATGTGCCTTCACCACAAGGTCAACATCCCTTTTCTTTTCAGCTATCTTCTTACAGGTGTTGATCCAACTATAGTTCCACTGCAAAATACAGTTGCTGACCATCTTTGCACACTTTTTTTTATAATGTTCATAGAGACCAGGTGTTACTGCCAGTAGGTTAACTACTACTCTGTGTTGAAGATGATAAAACACCACATTCAGAGTTCCCCCACACCACAGGGACATGTGTTGATATTCATTGCATGAAATGAGGTCTGTCATTTCCCTGGGTTTCTGCTCAGGCATCTGCAGGAGAGAGAGAACCTCCATTGCACGCTTCCATGTTTCAAAGCACACCCAGCACAGACTGGGATGAGACAAGAAGAGATGAGTCAGCCCTTTGAAAAGGCTCTCAGAGCACAAATGATCTCAGTGAAATGCATTCTTGATGCTCTTTGTCAGTGAGCAGAGATTTCGGTGAATATTTCAGGAGCTCTTCATTAACTCAGGCACCAAGTGCTTGAGCAATCTGAGTGGAAATCTTGCCTGTCCATGGAAATCCAGGTCAGATCTGCACTTTCCTTTGTCACTGCTTCATCCCATTATTTTCAGTTATGCTCTGTAACCCTCCACAACAATTCCTCTCCCTCCTTAATATTTATGTCATTTAAATATAAATGGACAGTTAGCACCTTTTCCTGAGTCAAGTTATAAACATGTATTTTTTTAATCTATCTCTGTGTCACCTCTGGCAGACCTATGGACACAATCTTGTCATTCCTGCTGATGTACAGGCTCAGCCGCTCAACTCCAGCCTTGCTTTGAGCTGTTGGAAACTGCCCAGGGCCATGGTGCTGCAATTACTGGCATGTGACATGTGAGCCTGAGATGTGAATTTCTGTGACCTGCTAAGTGAAGAGGGCATATCTTTAGTATCTTCTGCAGAGCTCAATTTATAGCTCTAATTTCTGAAAAGAGAAAGGGAGAAAGTAAAAATCCATCACTAAGTAACTGAAATGGTTTTATTACTCCACAGCTCTCATAGAAAGAGCTGTAGAAGTGAGTGCTTCCATGCAAGACAGACAGGCTGAGTAACTTCCTGTGCACTCTCTGTCAAGCACCATGTTGTATCTTCATTTCATAAATGTTCTGTTCAGAGCTATGATTAAAGGAGTATATCTGCTAACATTACAGGCTGCCTTCAAATGTGAGATATGCCTTTCAGAGCACTGCTTTCAAACAAATACAGTATTTTCTGCCTTGAATAGATAACTTTTGCTAAGCTCTTTATACATGATATCTAACATGTTATTGACTGAACTTGCTATTTCAGAGAGCAGTGATTGAGTGTGAGATTTGGCTCCTTCAAAAAAGAAGTGCTATGCTGGATTCTCTGAGAGAATTGAATCGCTGAAGACTTGCAGTAGGTCTGGAAGCAATACCAAAGTGGTGGTTCTCAGGGTATTCTTTGACTCCTGATTTTGGTACCAGTTAAAATTACACCAAAAGCAATATATGTTTTGAGATGTGCTGAACCAAGAGATTCCCAGATGCTCAGTGGTTTATCCTCTCATTATGTCCCCAACACCAGTATGTCCAGAATACCATTCTCACCGGACAGACTGCACTTCCCAGATGTCTTTGGCTAGGGCAACACAATCCCACAGTTTCCAACAGTCTTTGGGCTTCTTCCATAAACTGGACAAACTTTAATCAAATGCAGAGTGCTTTGTACAACTGACTATTAGCTTTGAGGAATCATACATTTAATTTCCTTGTAGGCAATTTTGAATCTTCTGTCTTGTTCCTTTTGCATTAAGGTTCATTGCAGATGTTTGAAGTGTCAACTTGCTTTATTTAAATAATGGTACCTGCCAGTCATGGGTGAAGAAAGATCTCTTTCCACCCAAAACCTGTTTGCTTACATCACTGGAAAGGGAGTGCTATGCCATTAGACACTGCTGGGAAATGCTTTATGTTGGCTAGTTTGGCTAGTTTCTCTAATGAGAATGCTGAAGTTACATCTGTTTTCAAGCTATTGATGGAATACTAGGGGTGAATATACCATTTGGATACATATTTTAAACATTAAATTAAACAGCTATCTGGGTGGGTGATAGCAGAGTGTTTTCACAGCTCATTAGTAACGTTGGTGGGTAGCTCAATTCCATCCTTTGAGATCAGCAGTTGTAGATACTAAATGAGTCAATAAACTACAGTGTAAAGGAGACTTTTCAATGGATTGCTCAAGTGCCAAAGAATTCTGAAGGATGCAAAGAGAATGAGTTATGAATCTAAGGGAGCAGAGACTGCCATGCAAAACCATATTAATCTGTTGGTGTATCCCAGGGAGAGTCAAGAAGCATCCTCCCCTCATGCCTCCAGGATGTGCCCAGCAGGGATGATGGTGTTGGGAGGGAGCTCCTTCCTGCTCCACCACCACAAGCATGGCTAAGCTGTAGTTACATCACACCTAAGGCCTGGGAGAGACGAGAAGTTCCACAGATTCACAGATTGCATTGAGTTGGAAGGGACACTCAAAGATCATCTTGCCCCTCATCCTATCCCTACAAGACCTTTTAAGCTGTTCTTCCCCAACCTTTCAGCCCAGGAAATGTTGCTCTAAGGTCTCCCTGGTGCCTTCTCTGCCATGGATTTTAAAAATGAGGGCAAAAAGCTACAGGTTAGGCATCGTGGCCAGGCTGCAAGTTGTACTGGAGGTGAGAAAATGGCAGTGTCCCTGCACCTATCAGCAGGTATCGTGCTTCAGTGGTCTCCCAGCCTGGTGCACGGTCCAGCTGCAATCCTGTATGGGTTGGAGCTGCTGAGCTGTTCATTCTCTAAAGTAAAACCAGACAGGTGAGAACTTCATGTAATTAAGTTAGATTAAAAATGCATCTTGATGTATTTTGGTAAGTCATTATGTTGTGGTAAGAGAGGGTTTTCTTTCTCAAGGCCCTGTGGGAAGCCTTCCTCTATGATAATTGTAAGTTGGGAGTAAAAGATAAGAAAGGGAAAAATCTCCTTTCTTGGGTGTTGTACACAGCTTGTTGAGGCAGAGCTGGTTCAGTCTAATGGTGCCTCTTTGGTTTGAGCAGACTCCTTGTTTGCTGACCCTCTTCTCTGGGAAATCCTTGTTGTATATGTAGGAGTCACTATTACACTTTTTTAAAAGCATTTTTTAAAGGTAATAGAGAAAAAAGCCAAAGGAGTTGCCTGTCTCCTGACTTGTTTTCCTAGTCCAGATTTTTCAGTGGAGGAGATCCTTCCAACAGGTTTTTGCACACATTTACCAATTACAACACTAACACTTTTGAGCCTCATCAGAACAGGGGTTTGTGCACTGCATACTCAACATGGATTTGCTTGTCACAAAATAGGTGAGTGCCTGCCCAGATGATGGATGTTCCAGGTTCTTCCTGCTGGCAGATCCTGTCATTAAGCCTTCTTCTCTGTTGTGATGAATGCTCAGAGGAAATGTTCTTCAAACTGAAATTTCACCAAAAGTCTGAAAACTTGCTTTATTTTGCCCCTGCTTTGCTATGCACCATAAGTTGTTTTTTCTCTCATATCATTAGCACCCTCTACTTCCTTTTTATAGCAGACAAGACAGTGACAACATTCACATTGTTTGGTGCCTGGATCATTTTCCACTGTCATTCAGCTGAAGGTGCTGAGGCTTCTCTAAAGCCATTTCAGTACAATGTAGCAAATTTGACTAAAGCTTCTGGAGAGAAATGAGAATCCGCAAACAGTGCCTTTGCAAACAGCACATAGCCCTGACAGCTATGCAAGCCTGTGGAAGCACTCTGTTTTAACCCCAGTTCCATACTCTGTCTGAAAGGACAGGTTTTTACACAAGGAGGCATTTGTGTCACCTTCACACATTCATTTGTTTTAATGCGAGAGGTTCAGCTGCTTTCTGTGCCTGGTGTTGTCTGTCCTCCTTGCTACATTCATGAGAGCAGAATGGCTTCGTATAGTTGAGAACATACTGAAGATTTAGGAGCCTTGATTTCTGCTGGTGGCTCTGCTAGGACAGTCTCAGTAACCTCAGTCAAGTCCCTTCATCACATCACACATCCCATTGTTTATTTGTAAACTGAGTCCACGACGTACCCACACCCTTGAATATGGTTCATGAAAAGCACCACTGGGCATGGGGTGCGGGTGCTGCTGCTGTTGCCTCTCATCTTTTTCTCTCACAGCAACTCTCGGTGCTGATTTGCTCATAGCTGATTATACACGCTCTTGCAATGAGTGCCAGCATCCAGCAAACAAGTATATGGAATCATGGACTTTTGTTTCTAAGTCAGTTTTAAATAATCTTGTTTAAAATTGGACCATGGTGTAACTAGACATTTAGTAGGGACTTTGTTACCTTGGAATTAAATGCGTGCCTTGTAGTCACTCTGGAGGTCACTGGTATGACTGAATCACAATCAAAGTGTCATTTTTTTCAGTGACACAAGCTGGAATTTACCCCCAGCATTCATCTGAAAATCAATCTAGACCTTAGATATCTTAATGCAATATCTTGTAGTTTATTTAATCTGAGAAAGTTGCCCATTGCTTCTGAAATCAGAATTGTAAAACTGAAGACTTAGAGTGTGAGCTGCTTGCAGCCCGAGGGGCTGGGAAAATGGGGACACACTGCAAGTGTTTTGCTCTGCCTGTTCTGGGATGGAGCAGCATGCAGAAATATGGCAGTTGCTTGTTTTAGAAGTTTAATTTGGTGTCCACACCACTGATTGTCCTGGATTAAATCACTGAGTGCTGCTGATAGTGTCTCCACTGAGAACATGGCTAGTAGTCTGGAAGTAAGCTAGTAAACTGATGTTGTCCAGATTAAGAATGTGAACAGGAGGCTTTAGAAAAACCCAAGAATATGGCAAAGTTTGTCTGTGAAACACTGAAGTGTGGGAGCACCGCCCTGGACACCTAACCAGTCCTCACTGTATTTTTTTTGTTACACAGTACATAAAGCAGGAAAATAACAGCTGCCTTACCAAGACTTAATTTCCATTTGCATTAGATTCTCACTGCACCTTTTTTGTATGACCATATTAGAAAACAAATTGTATTGCTGGGTGTGAATTTTATTCACTGAATAAATTAGCCTGGAATTTAACATTATTATCATTTGAGAAAATACAAAGAGCATTAAAGGACTTTTAAAAGAGCTGGAGCTGACACATTTGCCATAAGTTTAACAGAGCTCTATTTAAAAAAGATGTGCATGCAGAGATACTGAGGCATAATGAAACCTCCTACACACACCACAGAATAAAATATTTATACTGTAATCATGCTATTAATAAAGTGATGGATCAGCCAGTGTCTGCTGCAACAAAACTCAGCTGAGAGGCTAGGTACTGTCTAGAGGAGCAAAGCAATGTAGGGACTGAGGAGCAGAAGCATATGGAGTAGCTTGGGAATCCCAGTCCTGAATTAACCATGCAATTGTGTAATACACTGACTGCAAAACGGTCTCATGCTGCATCTGACATTGTCCCTTTCTTTATTTCTTGTATGAAGTGAAGGGCTGGGGAGAGGAGTCTGGGAAGCAGAGGGAAGGTCTGCAGTTCTGCTTGTGCTGATGCCATCCCTGGATCCCCACAAGTGCTGAAGGAGATTTCTGCAGTGATCTGCTTTGTTCTTAGCCATTGGTAGATGTAATTCTGAGGTCATCAGGAAGGGTTGGGCTTGATCAGAACAGGGCAAACTCAAGGACTTTGCTGTCAGTTACTACTCTGGACAGAGTGCTGCTGTGATGCTGAATGGGTACTCTTTGGAACTGGCCTTTTCCAAGGTTTAAAGACAAAAAGACAAGAAAAGAAGAGGTTTGTGTAAAGGAGGAATGATAGATGGAGATAGGAGAAACGGTGGATCTGGACTATGAACTGACACAGTGGAGTGAAATGGTGGGTGTGCCCTGAAGGGTAGCTGTACAGGAAAATTTAACTAACAAATAGTCTTGGTGCTCTCCGGATTCTTTTCCAATTCCTGCTGTTTGATGTACATGTGAATTAGTTTAGAAAGCTCTCTTTGTTTGCTGAGACTGGAGGGGTGATGTTTCTCACAAACATGGTAAGAACACTGGCATTAGAGTTTTGTCTCTGCGGTCCCCAGCCTTACACCCAACACGTTACCCACCAGCCCCATCTGGATGCCAGTTCTGCACCAGTTCAGACTTCATCCACCATCAGAGCACTGTATTTGAGCATCTCCCAGACAATCTGCCTAGAGAAAAGCTCTGTTTTGTTTTCTTTTACCCATGTCTTTCTCCTCCTTCTCTGTCCTTTTTCTCTGTCCTTCATGCACTTTAATTTTTATCTCACGCTGTGAAATTTAACTGCAAAGCAAATACTAATTAAGGAGTTACTTAGGGACAGTGTCCGTAAGTAATGAACTCCTAGGAGTGCTAGATTCTGTATATTGAAGTGATAAACAAAGTGAGATTTCTTGTTGTCTGTGTCCTTCCTGTGCTCTGTGATGGCCTGGAAGTCCAGGTGAATTATTTGCCCCCAGTAATTGCAGGCACCCAGCCTTCCTTTCTGGACAGGAGGGATCAAGGTGACAATGCCTGCTGTCTCACTGTCTGGAGACAGGTGAGGGGATAAGCAATGATGCAGCCTGTGGTAACTGGATTTTTTTTTTTCTCCCAGACCACTCCTGTATTTCTCTGTTGACACCAGTGTTCCCCCTCACAGTGAACTGCTGAGGCTCAATAAAGAACAGCAGAAAATAATATTGAGAGTTTGTTACAAATCTGATCCATTGCTATGGGGAAGTAACCGGTAGGAAATGCACAGCCTGCAGCTTTGTTCTGTTGGCTCACCCAAGCTAAATAAGTTTGGATTGGAGAATATTTGAGTAGGTTCCTCTTCTCTTTCTCTCTTCCCAAAGACACTGTTACTGGTGTCTTGGGCTGGCCAAAAAACAGCTGGGAAGTATCTAAGTATCTATCATGGCTTGGACAGGATCACACTGGGTTGGGTTAGGAACTGGCTGGAGGGCCGAGCCCAGAGAGTGATGGTGAATGGCGCCACATCCAGCTGGCGGCCTGTCACTAGTGGTGTGCCCCAGGGATCAGTACTGGGCCCCATGCTCTTCAACATCTTTATTGATGATCTGGATGAGGGCATTGAGTCCATCATCAGTAAATTTGCAGATGACACCAAGCTGGGGGCAATATTGTATTGTATTGTATTGTATTGTATTGTATTGTATTGTATTGTATTGTATTGTATTGTATTGTATTGTAAGCTTGGGGGGATGATGGGGAAGAAAGAAGACTTTTTTTTTTTTTTTCAAAGAGCTTCCATGAAGCAGAGAATAGAATAACCAAGAATTCAAGAACAGAAGTCTTGCAAGAGGAAGCTTTGGTCTTTGGAGGTCTCACTTCTGCCCTTTGTGGGTAAGACAGGCCCTCCTTGAATGGAGCTCTGGCACTGAGCAAAGGCAATCTCTGCTCGGCACCAGCTACAGCAGAACTTGGCTCTTGCCCCTCGAATCCAAGCAGGGAGGGAGGATGCCTCAAGATGGCAATGAGCTGGGCTGCTCTGGAAGTGCAGCTTTTGTAAAACTGGTCCATTTCTGTGCAACACTTTTGCTTTCTACAAAATGGACTTTTTACAAGAAAAAGAAATTATGTATTTGTTAATTGGTTGTGTTGGTGCCTCAGCTGAGAGCAGCAGCAAACAGGAGGAGAGGCACAAGTGCAACAGACAGTGAGGAATCCCCTTTGCAATCAGAAATATAGTTAATTTTTAATGCTTACTGTCATCACCCACCTCATGTCACTTTTAGTAGGAACAGAGGTTTTAAACTTGACCAGAATTAAGCCTAAGTTGTTTTCTTCCTTTTACCCTGTGTCTCATTCCACTTCCATTAGGTGTTGTAATGTGTTGTGCTTTTTTCTTTTTCTTTCTGTACTAAACCATTGCTTATGGTTGTAAATTATAATAACTTATGTCTGCGCTGTCCCAAGGTGGTTTCATTTCAGTGGTAATTGGATTTGATACGTCCCTACATTTTTAACATCCCCTTGGGAGTGTTCAGACTCAGGGAGAAATTTGGTAAGGAGCTGTGAGATCCTCCCATGAAGTTTAATAATGGAAAGTATAAAATTTATTTTTTGAAGGGGGATAAGAAAAAAAGCTAAGAAAAGCTGTAGATGCTTGATGTTAATTACTATTGATAATGAACTAATATTTCCAAACATCAATACATTGGAGCGTGGCTGCTCAAGTCCTTGTAATATCATTTCAGTCCTTAAAGCAACTGGATAAGAATATCCTGAGAGACATGAGACATCAGCTAAAGACAGCAAGTACACAAATAGTTAAAAAACAATAACAGAAAACAATGAGACAGACACTAGGCTTGCAGATGAGTATTAATAATGTAATATTATATTAATTTCAATATTAATGTAAGCTTTGACCTGTATATCTATCTTGCTTTTGAAATCAGATTATCCCAAAAGGAGTTAAAAGAGCACTAAGTGGGGTGGGTGGCTCCACGCACAGAAGTGGCAACCACTGCACCATGGCAGGAGAAATGATCAAAAATGAACAGGACAAGTGGACTGATTTTCTGAAGTCTGAAACTGGGTGCAAATTTGGAGAGCTGAGTTAAGGTAATTAGGAAGGACAAACAAACACTTGCTAATATTTGCTGCTAATGTGCTCAGGTGAGAATAAGGTCCTACAGAGAATCTGTTCCAGTCAGGTCCAAGGACTTGGAAACCTTTTCAGTTTTTTTGGAATACTTGGGAAAGTGCTTTCTGAGGCAGAGCAATAAGCTGCACACCTTTCTGGCCGTGGGCATGCTGTGTCCTTGATGCCATTTCTTTCCTCATCTGGAAACAGCCCTGGAAACACCAGCCGACCTGCAGCAAGGGCAGTTGTTCCACCATCTGCAGAGCCCCCAGGGCTGTGCAGCAAAGGGAAGTGCTGTCGTTTCTCACATATCCCTCCAATTTCAACACTGAGTCCCCTCTAACAAGCCTCTTATTAGCATATTTAATAGTTTACTACATACCCATATTTAGTGTACCATGTGTGTTCAATGTGGGAGAACAAGATACTCTAACATGTAGCTAATGTTCTGTAGCTGTGTTTCCTTGACAGAGAAATAGAGCACCAGGTCATTCCATAAAGGAAATTATTTTATTGTGAGTTTTCTGAAGTTCACTTTAGTATCAAGCAAAGAATGTGTTTGGAGATTTTCCTCTGTGTTGTTAAACTGAAGTCTCTAAAACTGTAATTCAGTGTGAAAAAGGAGCATCACTTTTTGCAAAGTATCAGACAGATTTGCTGAATTTTGGCTGTGACAGAGAGGAAATGCTAAACAAAGTGGTTACTGTATATTCTGTTGCCTTAGAGACTGAAACATCTGTATCCATGCAGGCAAGTGATGCAGACATGGTAAGATTTGACTTCCTTACATTCCTGTGTTCATCTTGCTGTCAATGGAAATGTTTTATGGAGGGAATATGCTGGGCTTCTTTAGCATTGTATTTATCTGCTTGTGTGGCATATCTTGGACTAGGAGGGCTTTTTAATTAAAGTCTAACTCTGAAGTCAGGACGCTCCCTAAGAAAAGATGCTTTTACATGAATAATTTTTCAAGATGAACTTGGAAGGACTTGAAATGATTGTTGTACTGGTGATAATTGTCGGATTTGTGAAGGCACTTGAGCATATGGGTCTCCTAGAAGACAATTTTGAAGGTAGGATGTTAAGAAATAGAAAATATTTTATTCTGAAACCTATTTGCTGCAGAGCCTTATATTTTATTCTGTATGTGCATGTGCAGTGCTTGGGTATCAGAGGAGCTGAACAGTAGCTGAAATAACTTTAAGTGCTTTCTTTAGACAAATGAAATGTATTTAAATGTCAGTATAGTATTGCAGCTCAGCAAAAAAAAAGTGACATAATCATAAACCATTCTCTGTCTATGTTTAAGATTGTTTCAAGAACTTCAGAAGAGATTTCTATGCTTTAGTAAACAGCAGCTTGCATCCTGGAGCTCTGCATGAAAGAAGGGTTTATATTGTATTAAGTTTATTATTGTAACTTCTCAGTTTGTACTAATTACCGGAAACACCACGGCTTATTTTAGGTATTGGCTGTTATTATCAGAAAATCCCCAACCCTTACTGAGTTTATTTGGATGAATGTTTCTGTTGTAGTCAGCTTAGCCCTCTTTCAGAATATTTATCTTTAATAAATCTTCCTGGTCTCACTCTCTAGTCTCATGTATGTTTTAGGAAGACACTACCGATTGAAATGTAAATATGCTTTCTAGAAGACAGCATGAGGCAGCTGACTGCTACAGATACTTTAATTTCTGTTAGCTCTCTGGTTTTGTAAACAGTGTAATTCATGTAGAAACATGAAAATATTAGAGTCAGGAGGGGTGAATTTTAGACAGTGAGCTCTATAAATGAAAAGACGTCTGTGCAGACAGCTTCACAGTTTAATTTGAAGAGTAGATTTACAGTGTTACAAAATGTTCCTGATTATGATATACATTGAACAGCTGCTTTTTATAGAAACTCAAGGGTCATTTTTATGGTAAGCTAGAATTATGCAGGTAATAAAATAACCTTTGGATACTGCACAACTATTCTTTTCTCCTTCAGTCATCACAACCTGGAAAAGGTGAGATTGCTGGCCCCATGTTAATTAAACAACATTTAGTACATTTAATTCAAATAAACTCGGACACTAGCAGCAAGTACTTCACTGGAGGAAACTTATAAAACTTTAGGTTCATTTTTAGTTTGTTTTCTTTTAGTTCTCATGTATGTACTTCATTTCTCTTACTTCCTGCTGCTTTGATTATTTTTCCTGACCTCCTGTATATTTGGATTAATTAAGAGGCGCCTGGTGATAATTTTGAAGCTAGGGCAATAATACAAATTGATTAGAAATTGCTTTACATATCCGCTCCAACTTTGCAAGGTCTATTGAAATGATCAAACTGTGCAAGCAAGATGGACTGTCAGCAGAAAAATTCTTTTTTCTGGCTTTTGTGAGCTTTTAGAAGTCTATGTGCTCCTATCAGAAAACTAGTACATGGTACCTGATGTCCAGCTAAATTCCTTTCTCCAGCTGCAGTGAAGTCCATTATGAATTTGTCCATGTAAGTACCTGGGGCTTTTTTAAATCTTTTTGTGGCATGCCTTGATGCATCCAAAGGGCTGATGCTATTTAACAGCTTGGGTTAAACAGAAACAAACAAAACCCAAAATGCAACAACAAACAAACAACAACCAAAACATAACCAAACAAACAGGAAAACCAAACCAAGACAAGACAAAGAGCACTGAAGCAGGAAGCAATTCCTAATGGTTTGAAATAGTGAGCAGGAGACAGGAGTAACATTATAATGAAAAGGGATCAAGAAAGTTTTGCTTTTACATATTAGAACTTCAGGTAAAGTTGACAAACTCAGATTTAGTAGTTTGAACACTTCATTGCAGCTGCTCCTGCAATATCCACCCATACAGCATACATATACCTTGGTGAAGCTCTTGTCATTGCGAAATCTGCTACTCGCTTTGTTGTAATGATGAGATATCTTCAGTGAGGTTGGCACTCATGATTTTCCAGCAGAGACTATTGACTGTTACAGTAGGTTAGTTCTTAATGCCTGTGCGCTGGTTCTTATTCAAAGGAATTATATTTGATACTCTAGCAAGAAAAAGCTTCCACTGTTACTGACTTCTATTAATGTGAGTAGCCCTGCTTGACCCTGTGGGACTTACAGATGATTGTGGCTACATGGGAATCTACACTGCCCACGTAGCACATATTTCTCAAGTGCAGGTTATCTCAGCAACAAAAGTGTCTGTGGCCACATCTTGTTATGCATAAAGAAAAGAGGTGTTGGCTATGTGCAGCAGCAGAATGGTGCATACTAGATCCCAAGCACAGCATATGGAGTGCTAGCAAACAACAGCTGAAATAGCTGGAAGGTGCCTTTGGCCCAGATAACTGATGGCTGCAGTTCCAACTTGGCTAAACAGTTGTGGACCTTGTTAATAGTTGAGAGCGTACGGAAGTACATTGCTAACATGCAGCCCACATGTTAAAACCACTGTAATTATTATTTGAACTCATCACTACTATATGTCTAAGGACTTTCAAAGTGACTTCTACAAATATGAAATCTAAAATCTATTAATTTTTAAATGAAGGAAGAGGACCAGACTTGCCATAGGCAGAGACCATCTAAGCTTCTTGAAACTTTACAGCCTTCCAAACAGTAAGGAATAAGCTGCTCTGAAAGTCACTGTTACTAAAAAGGAATGCTAGTCTTGGAGTCTGAGTTCTCAGTTCTGTCTGGCCTTTTGCTCTTAGCCTAATATTTGTGGGTACTTGGACAGGAGAGCCAGCTAAGAAGACTTTGTGCTTCTAAGAAAGTGTCTAAACATTGCGTGGAGTACTCAAACTTAAAAACTGCTTAGCAAAAACATTAGCTCAAACCATCTGTCCTTAACTGACTGAAGGGGACGATCTCAGAATTTTCCTGAGCTTTTGCTTAAAACAACATACAAAATTAAAAAGAGGATATAAATCCTTCCATGCCATTCCCCATCTGCTCCATTTGTATTAAAATATCATGGAGAACAGTTTTTGTAGCAGCTGGTCAGCACTAAATATTCCTGAGGAAAAATACTGTCTTTCAGCGTCGGGCTGTGGTTCATGAGGTGCTGGAATTTGTAATAGGGTAAATGGAAGAGGTGAAGTTTCCCCCTGGTAGACCAGGAAGAATCTTCTAGCTTCTGTGAGATACAAGATTCTCTTTCTCTTAGTGATGAGGAGCCATAGTTCCTCTCCAAAGACTCCTGTACTCACCATGACTTAGCAGGGAGGATCAAACTGATGTTTCACTCAGGGTTGTTACAAGCCATATTTGCACTTTGTCTTTGATTTAGCACGACGTGCATCTCTTGTGCCCCTGGAAAACACAGTGATCTGTTGGTGTGAGTGATTTATATTACTTTTCAGCTGCTGAAAAGATATTCAGGTTCAGAAACCACCTTTGTTAAAGACGAAAGAAGCTCATTGCAGGTCATTCTGGGCCAAACGTGAGTAATCTGCACCAAGAATCAGCACAGCAGCAGGTCTGAAATATCACCCAGTATTCTCCCAGAATTATTTGTGCCTTGCATCTCCAGCATGCGCTGTGCTTCCTACCACCACTACAGTATAATTATTTGCAATAATTATTCAATAGACATGTGGACCTTGCAAACTTAGTTTGATTTGAACATCTGTTAATTAATTCCCACCTTTTTGAGAGCCAGTAACATGTAATCTTGAGCCTGTAAGAGTCTGATTCTCAAATCTCTTAGCTCTTTTTCATTTTCCTTTATTATGTTCTTTACAAAGGTGCCTTCTTAAGTCTAAGCCCTGGCTAACTTCCTGTCTATTGCTTTGCTTTCACCTGGCTGTTTGCAGCTCTTGGCATTGGACAAAGGTTTTTCACAAAAGCCAGCTGAGGCAGTGGCACAAGTGACACTGCTGCAGTACGCATGGCTCTGTGTGTGCCTGACTGGATGTAGATGGAGGGATTGAACTTGGGCAGGAACATCTGGAGCTGTACTTAGCACTTTTGCACAACACAAGGCAAGAGCACTGCTATAAATATATGGTCACAGAATAGATTGAAAGGCCTGATTTTGTATTTTCTGGTGCCCACTCTCACGTTTTTCCCTCTGCTAATCCCCTTTCTGGCCCATCTATGACAGTTCTTCCTCTTCTAAAAAAAGATTAAAAAGTGCATCATGCCAGTGCCCCTGAATGAGTTCAGAGAGCTGTCCCTGAGTGTACAGCACTGGCTGTGGGTAGGCTGAGCCGGAACAGCATCTTCCAGAATAACAAATAAGACAGCCTTGTGTGAGCATTTGCCTTTGTGAACTGCAAGATACATCCTGTACTGCAAAAGGTGACAGCACTGGCCAGCTGTTGCAAGCTTGCTGGCTGAAAGGAAATCATTTCCAGAGCTGTAACACTTTGTTGCTAACCCAGGAGTTACAGCACGGTTGTTCTCTGTGTTGGTACTTGGTACACACTGGCTTCGCTCTTACTCCTTTGCCCATGGGATGACACACAAGCTGCCTTCAAGAGAGCTCTTGGTCAGCACCTCTGATTTGGGCTGCATCATGTTATTGCAATTACCTAAAATTGGGCAGTTTCCAGGTTGTTTTTTAGTGTCATTAATGAATGTATTCTGGGGCTGTATGCGTCAGCTGTTGGCTCAGCATGAGCTGTCTGTAAAGGTACTCAGTTTTCTGATCCACCTTTGGCTTTTTAAGTGTTGCATGTTCTTGGCTTTCTGAGTGGCTGGTGAAATCTTTAGAAAGTATCAGAACCTACAGAGAAGTTCTGGCCTGCAAAGCCCTTGTGCTCACTGATGGAGGCTAACAGGATTGTGCCACCATTCTTCAGCACAGTAGAAAGGTACTAAAACAGTATATGTTAAACCCTAAGAATCTGCTAACAGTGTGTGCTATTATGTACTGCTGTGTACGTAATAAACTTCTGTCTTCACTCTGCCACCACTGACAGAATCATTGCAATGATCAACTAATTCACTTCTTAGAAGCTGGGTGAGAGATTGTCACAGAAGCCTTGGCAGGTATAATGCAGAATCAGGATCCTAACTTTTTTCCACTAATCTGACATTGTTCTTGGTTTGTAATACCAGTTGGGTATTTTACATCTCAGCTTATCGCCTGCACTTGAAAAATCTTTCCACTGAAAGAGCTTGGTGCTTTCCAGGTAAATATACAGCTGCACCTTTCTCATATTCAGTGTACTCCTCAAGCATGCACACTTCCTTCAGGTGTCAAAAGTAACAAAATATTTCTGTCTTAGTGTATAACTCCTGATAAGTAATCAAGATGAAGGCAGCAAAGGCTAAAGCAGAAGAATATGTCTCTTTGCTCAGGTGGGGAGGTGCACACACTGCAGATAGAGCAGGATGGGCCCGAATAGCCTTTCTGACTCCCACTACTACACAAGACAAGAGGACTATTAAAACCACTATAAAAATTCCTAAATACACTTTTTGGTATTGTATTGTACCGTGCTGTATCGCATTGCATCGTATCACTGTGGCTGTGTAGAATCAATTTCCCTCATTGGCACACTGCTGTCATTCCTGGTCCTCTTCTGTATCAAGGATAAAGGTTATTTTTATTCTGGCAGGCAGTTTGTGTTTAGATCAGCTGCTATTTCAGTTTACCAAATATCCTAGATAGAGGACATCAACAAGGAGGATGAGAGGATTTGATTGCTCTGATAGGAGTAGAATTGACTTTTGGGGACAGATAAGTTCAATTTTTTCCACATGTGCTGATATCGTCTCATCAGGCTGCTCAGAGCGTGGAGGGAGAAAACAGGTAAGTGGGACTAACCTGCTTCACTTGTCAGAGACCAAAGGGTAAGTTGTAGCAGAAAGCCAAATGTGGTAACAAGACAAACTCAAATGAATCTCAGCAGCACAAATAGCAGGCAGGCATTTTAACCAGTATTAAATATTCTTTCCTCCCAAAAGCCAATGCTAAACCACACTCTACCTTGGAAATCTGTTTGTGCTTGTGCTGTCAGAAATTGAAGCATGCAACTGAGACCCACAGCAGACACAGGGTGCAGCTGAACTGGGTGTTCCAGGGAGGATCCAACGGCACCAGGCATCAGCACTGTCACTTATTCCCTTGGATCCATTAGTTGAAAAGGTTTTGTTTAGTTCCCTACAAGAGTCTCCTTCATTGAGCACATTTGTAAACAGCTGACTTTCTCAGGAATGCAGTATCCACCCGCAGAGAACCTCAGTTAAAGACCTAGATTAATGAATGCACTGGGCTGCTGCAGTTGTCACCAGGCTGTGAGATAGAGCCTGAAGGCCCTCTGGCACTGCATCCTTTTTGTCCCATTCATCAAGGTTCTTTTTAAAACAGAATACCAAGGCCTTTTCCTTCATTTTTCACACCTCCTTACTCTCTGCTGAGGATTTCAGTCCCGTGGGAAGGTACAGAACAGCCCACATGGCAGTGGTGCTCTGGGTGATCATGTTTCCACTTGTTTCTTAGAGAAGTTGAGACAGAAGTTAGCCCATCCAGTATGTTGTGAATAGCAGAGAAATAAACAGAATTCTCTTGCTATTCTTCACACAGGTTTTCTTCCGTTCCCACAACTCCTGTGTTATGGCCCTGGGTTTTGTGAACATATTTGCACAGTTGCCAAACACAGCATGCACACAGCTTTGTCTTCACGTGCACTTGAGGATGGCTGCCCTTGTGTCAAGTGTTGTTTTATCAATAATTTTGTCAGGAAAGTGATCTGTGTACGTATGAAAGGGGACTGCACAGAAAGTCCAGTTGTTCAGTTGAGCTATTTGCTGGAGGATAGAGCCAGCTCTTGTACAATATAAGATTAACTTACTTGCCCTCAAAATAATATTTTGAAGAGTTTCTGTGGCCTTTAAAATCCCACTTTATACATGTATAACTACTTTATATGCTTATATCTTGAGATAATCATAGAATGGTTTGGGTTGGAAGGGACCTCCATAGGTCATCTAGTCTCCTGTAGTCATCAGGGACATCCTCCACTAGATCAGGTTGCACAAAGCCTTGTCATCCCTGCCCAGGGATGGGGCCTCAACTGTCTCCCTGGGCGACATGTTCCGGTGTTCCACCACCCTCAGGGGAAAGAACTTATTCATAACATCCAATCTAAATGTGTTCTCCTCAAATTTCAAACCACTGCCTCTCACCCTATCACTGCAGGCCTTTGGAAACAGTTCATCTCCAGTGCTCCTATAGCTCCCCTTCAGGTACTGGAGACAAAGCACTGGGAGGTTCTAGAGAGATATTTTAAAGTTCAAGAGGAGTAACATAGGTTTTATTGTCTTCATTGGTCAACAAAGAGTTAGGAGACTTCTTTTGTCAGGCAGGAACTGCTAGTATATGTGTGTCCTCAGGGGAAAGGGTGGGCTCCGAGTGTGACTTCCAGCTCTTATGCTGGTGGAACTGCTTTTAATATGTCACTAATGGTGCATGGCTACACATCGACATTGAACCTCTGTTCACCACAGGACAATTCAGATGGAAACTGGATGCAAGACAGAGTGAGCTGGTATGAAAGCTTGTCTCCATTTACAGCTTCATCTCAGGTGAGATGGAGGTGAAGGGAGCTTCTGTGGCCCCATAGTTTCCATAGAGCCCATTGTGGTGGACATCATCTCTCTGTGGCCCTTGCAGAATTCCATTTACTAACTAATACCAAGTTCATAGCAACTGAATGTCAATAATATTTTTGTATGTCAAAAACCTCTCACTTTGGGCTTGTTATTTAATCCACGTTTGCTGTACTGTGAAGTGGAAAAAAGAACTTCTTTAGTCTGTTCTCTTCCATTAAACACCTGACCCACTTTTGTCCTAACTGGATGCTTCTGTGCTTAAAATTGCTTCCTAGTTCAGTTCTCTTGGATTCAAAGGATTTTGCTAGTTGTTGAAATCATCCTCTATTTTTTCTTTTGCCTTTTGTCCTGACCTCTGAATTGTTACTATTCTTAAAGAATTTCTTCTTTTGTGCCATTTGATGAGGTGAAAAAATATGAATTCAATAAACATCCCAACAATGTTGAGATGACCTAATTTCTGACAGAAAGTGGTTGTTTTTTTTTTCCTCCAGTTTGTTCTTGTGAAAATTTTACTGCACAATATTCAGGGGTAAAAAGAATAGGTGCTCCATTAAACTGTGATGCATCTTAGTTTTCATTTATCATATAGTTCAAAATACTGTGCTTCCTGTAGCACATTTTTCAATGCTTTGAGGTCACATTGTCCCATACTGTAGGAGAATTGGAGTTGCCTTTTGGGCATGGAGGATCATTGCTTTGTATGAACCAAAAAAAAACACAGGATGAAGAGGCAGCCCAGAAATGAAAGCAAGAGGAGGACCTCAAGGATCCCATTTCCAGAGGTATCTTCCCACACTGGAAGAAGGAAAAAAAAAAGGTGGGGGAAGGACCCCACAGGAATCAAATAAATTAAATAGTCTGAAGACTAAGAATTCTATGGCATTACAGGTGGTTAAATACAGACTGGGGGATGGACAGGTCAGGGCTTAGTGGACCAAAGAAAATTATGGACCAGATTGCTCTTTCTGCACTCGTGCTTTGTTGGTCACCAGTCTTCAAGTGTCTCCTTGTGTGGGACCAATGCTCATGCAAAAGGTAGGATGGTGTCTGCATGAGCAGCAGCTGGTAGACACATCTTGGGGCTTTCTTTTAGCAGGGAGGGATACCTTGCAACTCAAAGGGCATCAGGTCTTGCACAGCAAGCAAGCTGCTCTACTGTAACTTGAACACTTACTAAGATGATGAAAGAAACCACTAAACAGTACTAGAGCTTGAGAGACTTAAATTTGTTGCCCAAGCTATCACTTATTGCTTCCTTTGACACACCCTATGATTATCTGTTTTCCCTTTTTGTAGTTAAGAATAGCCCCAGTGATTGCTTTCTCTGCTTTTCTTTCCCAAGAATATGTTGCCTGCTTCCCACAGACCTGGGTTTTTTTCCTAGTGGGATTGTGTGCTGGCTTGTTTCTTGTTACCAGGAGGAGCATTGGCTGTCACTGGTCATCTGATAACCATCTCCTATCCCTTACCTACTGTTGGACACTGGCTTTCCTTGTTTTTCCTTACCACATTTATGAAACTTGAGGATCCTATGCTGAGACTCCCTGCAAGCCAGAAAGTTTGATGAACAGGGAGGAATGCTGCAAAGAGTCCTTTCCTACCACCAGCTTGTCCCTGAAAAGGGTTAAGGAAAAACCTGTGGTGAGCCCTACTCGGCACAAGCTGGTCAGGATGGCCATATAGAGTGCACCACTGCTGGCAGGTTCACATCCTGCTGGAGCAAGCAGTGAATCAACAGGCCTTTCCACCTTTTGAAGGCTTCAGTAGGGCTCCCTGCAGCTGTTGGCTCTTTTACGTTTTCATTTTAAAAGCATCTTTTTGAGATCTGCTGCTTAGAACTCCCAGCTGGGCTTTTTAAATACAAAAGGAAAAGGTTGAAAGCAGCTACCGTGTGGGCAAATGACAACCCTGGAAAGAACATGAACATGTTGTAGAGAAGAAGAAAGAAAACAAATGTGATGGGACTTGAGGAGAAACTTGAGGACCACCAGCACAAGCATCAGAGACAAATTACAAAGTATGCTCTGTGAGTGATTTCCTGAAGCCCTGTCTTTTAAACCATCATTACTCCTGGCCTCTCTCCTTGCTTGCCTTCATCCCTCCAGCTCTGTCTCTCCCACAGCTATTCAACAGGAAATGAAATTAATCCCAAGATAAAGAACTGGGTAACGTACTAATCAAGTGAGCCTTCTTGCTTAGTTATGGGACGGCAGCCCCGAATCCCAGTAGTAATATTCTTCCACTGGTCCTTAGCTGGTCTTTCAGTGCCTGCAAGGAAGATCTTGACTTTGGTTTTGCAGGCAGACATGGTGAGTAGGCTTCAGATGTCATACAGCTCTCATCTTTACAGCTTTAATTTTCTGCAGTCCTAGATCAGCTTCATGACTCTAAGTTCCTTGGGTCTTTGGCTCTATCCCTGCAGAAGGGCTTGAGGTCCCCCCCCTGCACGGTGTCTTTGGATTTCTCATTTTGCATCCAGGGTAGTGGTGTGTGGCATGTGTGTGTCAGTCTGCCTGTGAATGGACTGTAGGGTAATACAGAATCCCAGAATGGTAGGGCCTAGAATGGACCTCTGGAGATCATTTAGTCCAATCTCCCTGCTAGAGCAAGTTCACCTAGAGCAGGTTGCACAGGATGGCATCCAGGCCTGTGAGATAAGTTTTAATTCCTGGTCTCTGCTTGGATAGGTGGGGTTGGCCCACTACAGATACACTGAAATGCTGTGCAGCTAAGCACAGAGCAAATAAATGATGTTACAGTGCATGCCCACAACTACGACTGTACAGAAGAGCTTTTGCTTAGCGTAATGATCAGGCCATATTAATTTGTACATTATGTAAAAAAGAGTCTGAGCTGCCTGCAAACTAGTGCTGTAGATTTAGACAGCCTACATGGTAGGCTGCTGTAGGTTTCAGCAAACCCTTTAATAGTCTTTGGCTAAAAAAGCAGCATTTACCTTAGGCTGCAAAAGTAAACATGAGCTGCAAATCCAATTACTGTGGAAAATCAAACATCTGAGTGCAAGATGAAGGAAGTTGTACGTGAATGCCTGACAAGAAATCTATTGAACATATTAAATTATACACCTCTCCCAGAATAGCTGGAGTTTTAAAAAGAATATAGTGCAGCAGTGCTCAATCAAGAACAAAAATACAAACCTGGTGCACATCAGACTTGGGACAACTTACATACAAGGACTATTTTGAAAGAGAAAACAGCTTTGAACTCCACAGCGTGCTGCTGCGCAAATACACATGCATGCAAATTCCAAAGAAATCTCTCAGGGAAGTGAAGCAGTGTGACAGCCACCCTCCACCATAAACCAGGACACAGGTGATAGAAATAGAAAAGGGAGGTGGGAGGAGCAGACAAGCAGCCTGACTGCAGATTTAGCTAGGAGCATAGCTGAAGGGACCTGAGAAGGGGATGATGCTGTGTCAAGTCCAGCCCTTTCTCATTACAGGCCATCAGGTGCCCCATAGAACATTTGCCCTCCAGAATACTTGCAAGACCCTCTTTAGCAAACTTGGTAAAGCTCCAAAGCCAGGAAAGCAGGAAAAAGCTACAACTGCATTGAATTCTGGGTCTGTGCAGTAGCAGGGTGGTTGTTAACAAATGATGCTTTCAGGAAGCAGGCCATGGCCCATGCTGCAGAAGGGTGTGACCCAGGAGTGTCCCAGGCTGCAACAGTAGGAACAGAGACAGAACTCAATTCATCGGTGAGTATGGTTTTGTGTAGGGAACTGGGCCCAGAGGGCTGCAGATAGGTACTCTGGATTTCTTTATTTCCCGTACTGTAAAGTGAGTGCTATTTCCAGCAGAGTGTAGTCATGGTGGACCCGTCCCACACCAGAGCAACTGATGCCAAGCCTATCATTCTGTAACACCTAGCTCCACTGCCTGAACTCTGATAATTACCAATTTAATGTCCAGAAAATTAAACCGGCTCTGAATTTATGCATGGGAACAAGATCGCAATGACTTCCTGAGCAACTCAGGAAAGTGGAGCTGAATTTTAGTTTTCTGGTCTGGTGAGAAAGGTTAATGAATGTTGTACATCCATATTAAAATAGCTGAGGGGAGAGTGAGCAGCTGGCAAGAGTAAGGGTGCTTGCGCCAGAGGAAACCTTTTTTCTGTCCCTGTCTTTCAGTGCAATCTTGCGTATTCTTTCTGGGAATTCTATCACATCTCCTAGTGTCTCTTCGTACCTACAGCTATATAGAGAGCTTTAGCACTTAAGGCATTATAGATATGCAAGCCATTGAGGACTAGAAGGGCTTCAGTAGGAAAGAATAAGATAGCTTTTTTTTTTTTTTTTGGGTAGTTTCCATACCAAAATAGAATATCTGGTTGCTTTTGATTATTTTCCCATGGTTTGTATGAAAGTGACCTGGCAGACTGCAGAGTGGGTATAAGGCAGCAGAGGCACTGGGATGGCAGAGACTTATACATACCCAATTTGATCTATCCATCTGCCCCAAGGCAGCTTCTGGCAGCTGTTTTCTGACGTGTTCCTGAAAACCCTCCCACCACAGAGGCTCCACACTCTCTCTAGGCAATTTATTTCAGTGCTTTGTTACCTTCTCTTGTGGACAGCTTTTTCCTCATACCAAATTGATTATTCCTTGCTAAACTTGAAGCTTGTTACTTCTCTCATCCAGTGAGGACACGGAATAGATTAACCTCTTCCTCTGCACCGGTCTTTGTGCACTTATCATCTTTTACACTCTCCTTTCCTGAGCAACCTCAATTTGTTTAGGTCTTGTTTATTAGACTATTGATCATTCTCGCTGCTCTGGACCTTTCTTTAATTGGCTTATATCTTTCTGGGGGTGCATCACCCAAAATTGAATCTTGTAGTCCAGCTGAGGCCTTGATAGTTTGGAGAAGATTAGAAGGGTTACTTAATTTGTCTTGTAAACTCTCTCTGTGCTTGTACTCCTAGAAAAGCATTTGCCAGGTTTATATAACATGTGGGTTTTGATCCTTTATAGCTCCTTAATTTCTTTATGGAAGAAAAATTCTTTCCTGCTCTACATTTGTGCAGATGATTATCCCAAGATAGACATAGATTTCTACATTTATTCTTATGGAATAGAGACCTCATTTTGTTTGTTTTCAGACTTCATCTTTTAAGATATTTTTTACCTCTCCATTTGATCTTCAACTTATTTTCCCCCTTTTCCACCTTGGTGTTATTTGCAAATCTGGTAAATACATTACTTCATCTGCCACTCATAATGACTGATACCAAGCCTAAGACAGCTGCCTGTAATGCTCAGGTTTTTTTATCTTCACTTCTGAGAATGAACCTTTGGCACTACTCTGAGTAGTTTTTCAGGTAGTTCTGTATCCACTCCTTGGTATTTTCCTCCAGACTATGTTTTCTTAGCTTACATACAAGAAAATGAGATGAAACACTGTGGAAAACTTTAGAGAAATCAAGATGTGAAACAAAATCCGTTGTCTTACTACTGAAGAAAAAGAGATTGGTTTGACACCAATTACTCTGAACAGATCCAGTCAGGCAGCCACTCATTTTCATGTGATCTTCTCTCTGCTTACCAATAGTTTGGTTTTATTTGTTTCTAGGAACCTCAGCTAAGCTGATAGATGTCTAATTACCTATCTGCTCATCCTCTGCCTTTTGTAAAGACAGGAAATGTAATTCTCTTGTTCCAGTATTCCACACCTCATCCCTGTACTTTAATCCTGGGCTGCCAATAAAGGCTAACAGCCCTGGGATTTCATCAGCTGAGAATGGAATGCCAATTTCAAAGCCTCTGTCTTATCTAGGTATCCTCTAATCTCTTCCTTAGTCTCGTGTAATTAATTTTATCAGTTCCTGTACCTCTGGTTAGAATCCAGTCTGGTTGACCCCTTTTCTAGATTATTTTTCCTATATCCTTTAGGAAAAAAAAATTACTGAATTCAACAGCCTTGTTAGTAATATCATGTTTTATCCAAGCATGTCTCTCTGTTACCACCTTCTGGAGGCCTCTGTTGCTAAAGGTAATTTCTTTACCTGCTCACACAGACAGCAAGCTGCATGGTCCTTATCTTCCTGACAGCCTGACAGGAATCAAGAATCTTGATTTGACTATCTGAGTTATTAACTTCTCTACTACAATGGAAGCCACAGTTCCTTTTATTTCCTACCTAGCACCTTCTCCTTCAGTATGGATTTCAGATGTTCATCTCTGAGGTAGCCCTCCTGCTAATTTCAGAAACCAAATACTTTCAGGTATTATGACAGCAGACCAGATTACCTTCTTCAGAGCACTTGGAAAAGTTGCATGTAAACCGCAAGCAACTCAGCCCTGGCTGCAAGCCTGTTTTGTTCCTACTGTTCTTCTGAAGGGCACAGATGCAGTCAGCCTGTTCGTGTTTTTCTCCTTGGTGACCTTATGACTCTTACAGTGACAGCTGCAGAGGCAGGAGCAGTGGAAGTTAGGTAGTAAGACTAAAAAAATAAAATTATAAAATCCCTCCCAACTGTTGGGAATTAATGTTCTCATCTCAGAGATACTTTCCAAACCCTGCATGTTGTGGGGGTTGTTAATAACCTAAAGGGGGTTTGACTCCAGCATTGTATTGCAGCAAAAGAATGGTCAATATTTGTTTGCATTTTTATGCAGGGTGGTGGAGGAGGAAGGCATGCTGCAGCATATAGGTCATGGAGCACAAGTGATTTTGAAGGGAACAGCCATGTTCAGGGTGATGAGGGAGCTCCCTGAAGGCTGCTGCTCTTGCTGACTTCTCCCATAGTCCATGGAGAGGCTGAGCCAGAGCTACAGCCTTGGGAAGAGAGTTACTGTGGCTGAGCACTGTGCCTAGCACTGTGTTCCCAACTCTGGCTCAGACCCTTGCCCCTTGCTGCCCTACAAAGGCCTTATGGTGATGAGTTTGTGCTAACTGTATGCAGTAGTTTCATTTTTAAATTACCTGCCTTTGAACTTCAGTCCATCTCCACTTGCAGCCTGCTCTTAAGCTATGGTGAAGAGGGGCTGGCAAGTTGTGCTCTGGTTGCTTATGCCTCCTTTGCCATATGTTCATTCTCTTTTACCTAACCCTATTCTATTTGGCATCTCCTCATGTGGAAATACTCCCAAGCCTTAGTTGTTTCTCTTGCTAGTGTTTGGACCTTTGAACCTTTTCAGTCTCCTCCTAGGATGTGGACCAGGTTTTTGAGCCTTATTAAGGGTTAAGCACCAAATGCCTTTGAAAAATTGCATATTAATTCATTATGCAAAGTTTTATCCATCATTGGAGTAGGGATGGCAATGTGCATCTTTGAGAAGTTCCTGAAGATTAATGAACTGTGTTTGTAAAGAGCTTTAAGAGCTTTGCATGGTGTGGTACTTCTTGAAGTGCAGATTACTGAACACTGTTTACAGAGATAACTAGCAAGCTAGATGATACCATATGCACTAGTAATTGCATATGCAAATTCAGCAGGCTTCATTACAGGATCCGCTGGCATTTACTTGTGAGCTCTGCAATACTTTACTGTAACAGCATGCTTTTATTTGAGGTAAAAGAAAATAAAATAATCCAAAAATATTTTGAGGATATCTTTAGCAAGATACTTACTTTGAAACAGTCAATTAGCCAGCATTTGAATTTTCTATCAGACCTGCCATCCTGTACCATAAAAAAGTTAGAAGTCAGTAGGTGCTTCTAGCTGAAAAGAAGTTTCTGGCAGAACTTTCTGTTCTGAAAGAGGATGCCAAACAAAAAAGGGTAGAATACAAAACCAGCTGATTTTCTTCATTTAGTAAAATGTAAAATAAAACTCTAGTTTGGTTTAATTCCCTGTATTCTGGCATGTAACAGAAGAGCAGATAAGGGTCTCTTACATAAAGTCTGTGGTGTCCTCACGGGCTCTAGAGATTTGTCAGGGGAGATGAAGGAAAAGGGACCACAGGGCTCTGCCGCAACACTCTGTGGCAGAGGCTGGCATGGAAGCCTGCACTCAGGGAACACAGCAAGCAATGCACTTTTGGGTGTTTCATTTTCAGGCTATGTGCAGATCTGAGGTGCAGCCCTTATGCATGGGCGTGTTCCAGGAATGGTTCTGCAATGGTAGAGAAGAGCTTGCTCAGCCATCTGCAGCATGAAAGATTTTCAGCAGAAGCAAAACCTCAGTCAAGGTCAATAAGAACCAGACAATAAGTTAAGAGAGAATTGACTAGAAACGTAAAAAGACAGGAAGGACAGGAAGTAAAACGTGGCAGGAATTGTTAAGTACCATGAAGTGCTGGGGATTGTGAGGGAAAGTGGTTAAATGATGCAGAAGAGCAAATGAAGCGATCTTGAGTTAAGCCAAGAAGGTTAATTCAAAGGTACAGATGTGATGTTTTGGCTGGAAATGGGATATTCTGGCACAGTAGCTGTAACAAATATTGTGATGACAAATTTCTGCTGCAGACAAAACCATTCTAAACAGGAAAGGTCACACCAGCGAAGTACCAACCCCTTTCTTTACTGCAATCAGTCTGCATTATTTGCAAACTAACTTCCCAGCCAAAGGGAGAAAAGAAAGAATGGCCTATTTTAAGTGTTTGAAAAGCTTGTAATGGTTGCAGCTTTACAGTCCCACTAATTTATGAGAAAGGATCAGATGCAAGTTGAGTGGCAGCTGGTGACAGCTCTTCAATTTAAATGTTTCCTATTAAGCCATGCAGCACCATTATACAGAAGCAGAAACAGTGGGTATGGTTTAAATCTGTATGTTAGCACATCATTCTTAGGACTTTTTTGATTTGTTTATATTGAGAGTGTGTGCTTTCCACTTTGGGATTATTTGTTCTCCCAACTATTTCAAGTGTAATGGCTTCTTCCAGCCCTGGACAGTGCAGTATTCCAGAGATAGCATTCTTTGTAAATCTTCTCACTCATTTCACTCACCGAAAACTGATATACTTAGGCTCAGGAAATTCTTAATGAAGCTAGATAGGAATTCCATTTTGAAAAACCTTGAGCCACTTAAGCCTTTTAAAAATGAAGACCCCTTTTTAGACAAAGGTGCTATCTTCCAAGGTGGGTTATTTCTGGGTTGTCTGAGTTGAGAGGCTTCAGACTTGCATTTCAGAAGCAGTGAGGACACCCACCTCAAGATGCCTGTTGCTGCAAAAGCTGACTGTCAATGAAGTTGTTACATTAACAGCAGGGCTTGTCTCCTACAATTAAGGGAGTAGCTGTATGAGTAGCAAAGCTCTGAGTCTGAATCATTAGACATTGCCCCTTATCTTGGGCTCAGAACTGCTGTGACCATAGCCACTTTGGACAGAAGGCAAAACTGGCTTTGGCTGCAAAAAGTGTAGATGCACAGCTTGAACTGGAAAGAATGAAAGCCTGTGTAACTCACAAGGGGAAAAGGGATTCTGGGCTGAGGTTCCCTTAAAGCAGTGAGGGGACTGGTGGAGGTAGACTGGGAATTTAAATGGGTAAGATCTAAACAGCAGATAAATTGAGGAGGTAAACTGCAGGCACTATCAAAGTAAGAACTTAGAAGGAACTCTCATGTAAGAAGACCTGCTAGAGAAGAATCTGGTTGGGGAGCCAGAAAGCATTGCCTTGCAGAGACGGATGGATGGAAAACTCATTCTGTGAGGAAACTGAAGGGAAAGCAGGGGACCTGCTGGTGTGGGCATGGGGAAATCTGTGTCACCCAGCAGTTGAAGACTCCATAAGTACACGACTACAGTGCCCTCAGAAGATGTTTAATTTCTGAACTTGGCTGCTGAAAGCTCTGTAGCATCTTTGTGAATATGTGCTGTGTGACACAATGCAAAGTTACACAAACTGTGAAACCTGGCTCTCTGAAATGTAGAACATAGTACAATTACACTCACTAGCAGAGCTTTAATTTAGTGCCCTGGACAAATGCTTCATAAGCAAGCTTTTTCTTCCCCATGCAGCTGTGTTTCTTTCATCACACAGCAAGGTGTTGCCTCCTTAATTTCCAGGTCTTCTTACAGAGAGAACAATGTACTTTAATGATCAAAAGTATATTGGCCTTTTTTGTCTTGAGACTTTTCCCTCAGTTTCTGGTTTTATTATACCATCCTGCTGCAGACTCATATCCTTAAAAATTCCAGATGCTGGCAATTAAAAGTGGTTTGATAAGAGAGAATGTCAGACAAGTTGAAGGATGCAGGGCACTCATAAGTAGGATGACTTTCTTCTAAGCTTCTGTTGATTGTCAGAGGTTAGTAGTAAAGGAATACAATGCTGCAGCTAAAGGTTTGTATCCAACTGAAATCAGGGGAATTACAAATTATTCCACTTAATGTGTTTGACAGTCTGTGGCAGAGTTTGCACTCCATTTCCAATTTCACGGCTAGATCATTAAGATTACTCGAACATCTCTCTGTGGTGAAGAGTGTAATTAAATTAAAATAGTCTCTCAAATGTAAGTTGAGTGCAAATATTAAAATAACTAATGAATTTGGTTTGTGTTTTCAGGAAGACATTGTGCACACTCTAATTGGTCCCATGAAAGTCTTGAGTTTTTTTTTTCTTTAAATGCAATTTTGAACAAATTATTAACAAAGCTCCTGTGTGTTTTTAGCTCTCACACCATTTGCAATGATTCAACTGGGGTCATGCATGAGCCAGTGCAGGTCCTGTGCAGAAGCTCCTGAAGTAATTTGTCAGCTGTCATGTATTCTAGATATATGTTTTAGACATTCAGTTAAAGTTTAGCGAGTTTTAAGCTGACCATAACATGTTGTAAAATGGGGACTCCTCAAGCTACTTCCCACATCTGATGTGATGTAATTAGGCTTGGTTATAAGTGTAGGTTGGGACAAAAAACTTTCATTTCCACTGATGATTTTACTTATTCTAGAGTAGATATTCCAGAAAGCCTTCCTAAAATTACTGTCCATTTTTTCCCAATTAATTTCCTATTTTATTGTAGCCTAACAAAGTGTTTGTCACTTTTGAAATTTTCTAAGTAACATTTTCCAGTGCATATTAAAAATACTCCCACAAAACAAACAAACAAAAACCAACCCAAACCACTTCCTTTCAACTCAGGCCAAGGGTTTTAGATTAATCCCTAGCTAATCTGGGGTTTGCATTTTAGCCGGTAAAATGCAAAAATCTGTTCCCTGCATAGCCCTGATAGCTGCTGCCTGGTTGTTTTACCCACACATCTCATAGCTTTTCCCTCTCAGAGGCAAAAGGACTTCTGGCACTTTCAAAGTCCTATAAATTTGGTGTGACTGGACCACACTCCCTCATAGTGAAGTGGTGAGACAGGGCTAGTTGGAAGACACAGCTCCACTTTTGCTACAGCCTTTGTGATTGCAGCTTCCTTTCCTGTCTTTTCTAGAACCTGTGTAGGGTAGCTGCAGAGACTTCTGTGACCATGCCATTAGGACAAAGGGCAACAGGTACAAACTGGAACACAGGAAGTTCCACCTCAACATCAGGAACACCTTTACTGTGAGGGCACTGGAGCCCTGGAGCAGGCTGACCAAGGAGGCTGTGAAGTCTTCCTTCTTTGGAGACTTTCAAAACCTACCTGGACATTGTGTTCCTGTGTGGCCTGTCCTAGCTCATCCTGCTTTGGCAAGGGGATTGGACTAAATGATCTATACCGGTCCCTTCCAGCCCCTAATATTCCATGATTCTGTACTCCTTTAGCCAAATAAGTTTTGCTTGCACTGTAATCATTTCTAAGTGGACAGTCTATGATTCCACATGAACAAAAACCCCAAACCACACTTCGGTCTTTGACTTGAGGAAGAATGTGAAGATTGAGAGCTCTTGAGATGATGGGATTCAGTTTCCAGGAAAAAGCCAAACACCAACTTATAAAACAAATAATTCCTCAAGCAGCTACTTGGCTTTCTTTCATTATCAAGTTTTTACTGAAAATACTTCTAACAATAGCAACTAACAGAACTAACAGAAAATTGATCCCATTCAAGATTTCGTATTTTAGAAGTATGGTACAGACAATGTAATTCAGTTCAGTTAGAATCATAGAATGGTTTTGGTTGCAAGGGACCTCCAAAGGTCATCTAGACCAACCCACCTGTAGTCAGCAGGGACATCCTCCACTACATCAGGTTGCTCAAAGCCTTGTCAGGCCTGACCTTGAATATCTCCGGGGATGGGACCTCAGCTACCTTCCTGGGCAACCTGTTGCAGTGTTCCACCACCCTCATGGGAAACACCTTGTTCATAACATTCAATCTAAATCTGCTCTTCTCTAATTTCAAACCATTGCCTCTTGCCCTATCACTGCAGGCCTTTGTAAACAGTCCCTCTGCAGCCTTCTTGCAGCCCCCCATCTGGTACTGGAAGGCTGCTCTTAGTTCTCCCTGGGCCTTCTTTTCAGTTGTGCTTTATCTCTGAAGATTACTCTTAATTTGGGGAAGTGCATATCAGCAGCATAGACCTGTAAAGTCCTAGGAACCCACTCAATTAATGAATATATTTTACTGTTTTCCCAGTGAAAGTCTGGCTTTTACCCAGATACAGTAGGCTTAAATTTTCTTTTATGGTGTGAACAAAACATCTGTTGTTCAAATGATAATTTGCTCTAAGTTCTGGTTCCTGTCATTCCTTGTAAGTAAATTACTCATTAGTCCAAGAATTAATTCAAACAAAGAAGTGGTTCTTAGTATAAAATTGTTTCTAGTCACTCATCATGCCATGATCTGCAATACACGCAGTATTGGTAACAAAATCTGTCCTAAGCGAAGGAAAAAAGTCTTAAAACTTGGATTTTAGACTTGATGTTTGTTTAGTCATGTGTTAAATTTGTGTAGCATGAACACAAAAAGCTGGGATTATGAAAGCAGGCAAGAAAATTCATCCATGTCAGTTCCATGTATTTTAATGAGTCTAGTTAGCTTGGCAGGCTTTAAGTGCCTGTTTGTAGAGTACTCGGAGGATTTGGTTGTCACTGCTATAAGCACTATAAATTAGCACTCGCTGGAATTTTGCTCCTTAGCTGGATTTTAGCAAGACTTCAGCCATTTGGCTGCAATCTGTTAGGTTTGTGAGGCTTATTTCTCTTTGGTGCTAGAGTACGTATATTAAAAATTGTGGTGATGCTTTCTAAGATCAGTGGAGGAATGCATCTGTTGCACACCACTGTTACTGTTGCCTTTTAGTTGAGGATGAAGAAGCTCATCCTGAAATGTGAAGGAGAAATGGTCAATGCTGGACATGTTCTATACAATACAATACAATACAATACACCAGGTTGGAAGAGACCTTCAAGATCATCGCGTCCAACCCACCCAACAACTAAACCATGCAGCCAAGCACCCCATCAAGTAATACCTGATTTGGGAGCTGTACTGCATGTTCTCCCCTCCTGCTCTGTTTTCCATGCCCAGAGAGTCTGGTAATGGCTTCATTATTTGACCCAGTGGTATTCCTTGTAAGTGTCTAAAAGATGCAGTGATGTGATACTGAAGGATGTGGTTTAGCACCAGGCTTGGCAGACTTAGATAATGGTTGGACTTGATGATCTTAAAGGTCTTTTCCAACCAAAACAGTTCCATGATTTTAGGAGCAGAAGAAATTGCTACTTGTATATCGCTGTTCAGATACAAGTATCTAAGAAATCATCTTCAGAAATTAATATCACCCAGTACCCAAAGAAACAGGCAGTGTTAAACAACCTAACTTATTTGTAATGCAGAGAACATACGGTGCCTCTTTCTGGATCCAAATTTCCTAACAGCCTCATTTGTAAAGCAGCTTTCTGTGTATTCACACATTCCGAGCAATTTGGCTCACAGACCTAAGAAAAGGCAGTCATCAAGCTGTGAATAGTTTCCCACATTTTGATGCTTCATTTCCAGGGAAAGCATCACGTCTGAGTGCCTTAAGGGGAAAGAGCTGCTGAAGCACATTAATACATCTCTAATAAACACTGCTTCTTAGAAGTGGGCCTGTGTCTCGATGGAGTTTTGCTGTGAGCACTCGTGGTTTCTGAAGAAAGCAAATCTAAAGGGGACAGCTTCTGCAGTGATTCCTGTTTGGAGTGAAGGTTACACATGAGCAGAGCATGGCAAGTGTGTGTGAATAAAAACAACAAATGCTAATCTGACTTTCCAGCTGGGGGAATTGCACATGCCATCCCAAAACGGCTCTGAGAGCATCCAATCTATGCACAGCTGGACAGATAGATTCAGCTACTATTACTGATGGCAGCTTTGGGGAGCTACGGATCTCTTAATATAACAATACACTGATGTGATGTGCTGTCATAATCTATTACAACTCTAATGTCTTCTCCCCTGTGCTCTCTGTATGTCTGAGATGACTTGGTTTCAGGGCTGGACTGTGATGAAGAGGAAAGCATTACACTGGGGCTGGAAGGAGTTGATGAATTCAGCTGTGAAACTGGTATTGAATTTTTTTGTTGAAGCATTTATGCAGCAGAATGGTTCAACTAATTCATAAATTTGACACCTTTAAATAACTAGTTTTAGACAAAAAAAAAAAAAACAAACACTACTGAAGTGGCATACATGCAACATATTTCATCTGATCTTATTTTAGACGTTAAAGTAGTTCACAAATAGTAAGAGTTGTTTCTAGGCAAGTGCTAAGGAAACCATAAGACAGATTTGCAAGGTCTGAAGAGAAAACTCCTATCCCAAGAACTGGAGTAGTGCTCTGGTTTAGGGCTGGAATTCCCTCTTTATGCATTAAGACTTGAGCATGTGATCCCCTTTTCCAGGAGAACATATCTCACCCCAAGAGGTACTCTGGTCTAGATCTCTTCCAGCATCTTTGGCTGGGGCTCATAATGCAAGCCAGAGAGCAACCCTCTGTTGGCAAGAGCACTCCAAGGATAACTGTGTTCAGAAACCTGAGGCACAGGAAAGCTTTAGAAACTTGGGTTTGTGTGTTCTTGGTGAACGTTGGGGTCCCTGGTCCCACAGCTTTGGAGCTGAGCTCCGGGAAAGGTTTCATGGTGGTGAATACCTGTCATAAGGAAATGACCGATTCCCTGCATTACAGGATCAGTCCTCTGCCATTGCCACCACCTGCTGATGCCTACAGTGTGTAGCCATTGAAAAGCCCCCGAATGAGCCTCTGCGCTGGAAGGGCTTGCCTGTGCTCAGGTTGGGAATTTCTCTGAGTAACATTTACTAAAATGTTAAGCAGCATTTAAGAGCTCAATCCTGCTTCTTGCATTCAGTAAGCTGATAGTTTAAAATGCTTTGCATTGGGTTTTTGCTGTCATTTGAGCTATTTAGCTGAAAGCCTATGATTACAGAATGATAATGTTTTGACACAGTGACAAAAGTCAGGAAATTCACCATTAGTGGTGGCGTTTCTCCCTCTCTTACCTTTACTGCCTGACGGCTTTAGTGTAGGCAGTAATAGAGTAGAAATGACAACAGCAATTAATTTATAACCTTCTGCTTCAGCACACATTTTAGTATTGATTCGAAGGAGAGTGTCCATTAAGAAAATAAATATTTGTGTGTGTGATCTGTGATAAAAATTCATACAGTTTGAAAAATCTGCTGTGAATACCAACATCACTGTAGGTATGACCAGGATTTTCAGTCTGCTTTGCAGGGTTTGCCATTACTAATATCACAAATCCCTTCTCTTTTCTTTCCTGGTTTCCATGCCTTCCTTGTTGCGTTAATTAGTAAGAAAACAAAAGTTTAGATAATGCTCTTTACACAATTACTATCAATTGGTTGAATAGGCTATTTTTGCATTGATTTTTCTCCCCAAGAAACCATTATGTCTTTTGTCCATGGTTCATTACTGTTTGTGATTAGCTAAGTGGAAAAAGAAAGAGAAAATGTTGATTTATGTTACAGGAATGACAGCCTCCTATTTCTGGGTGTTCCAAATCTGTGGTTTAAAGCCTGATTTATTAATTAATAAGCAGAATTTCTCTGCATCTTTGATCATTGATACTATCACAGGGAATACTGAATATTTAAAAGTAGTTTCAGTTAATCTTTATCACACATGTTGTATCAGAAGTCAAAACATCGCCTTACAAGAACTATGCTCAGTGATTACAGATATCAAATGCTTCATTCCCAGCTTGCAGTGAATGTACTGTTGCTCAAAAGTGGCAGGTTTGCCTCTAACTGGAATTTATCACGTGTCAAGATAGAATATGAAATGTCTCCTAAAATAGCTGCTGAAGAAACTCAAACAAAATAATTTGCAAAACATTATCCATGTTAATAGCTAGGCCTGCAGTGAATAACCTCATTTTCGCAAGTCCTGGACCTTTCAGAGTTTCTAGCAAGTTCAGTACCTCTGAAAGTTATATGTCTGTAAGTTTCTGCCTGGTATCAAAACAGCGCAACTGTTGGCCCTTGCTAACAAGGACCACAGTTGGAGGAAGGAGTGGCTTTATTTTGGCCTGCAATTAGGGGAAAAAATAGTCCCCTCAGAACAACTAAAAAGGCCAACCCCCAATCTTCAGCTCCAGACAGCAACACTCACCAATGAATGCAGGGGTGAGGACTCCTTACACAAGCTCCCATTCTAATGGGACTGCTTCTATTTGGAGACAGCCCTCTCCATAGCAGGACTCTATTTATACCCTTTTTGATTTTGCCAGTAGCTAACTGCTTAATTAGAATAGAATAGAAGATGCTATAAATGAAGCATAGTCAGAGCTCTCCAAGCAACCAAAGAACTTCTGGGCCTTGAGGTGCCAGCTAACCTCTGGGGACATCAAGCTGATCAGCTTCTAGCAAGCCTTGGCCCTTGGTGCTTGATGGGGGCAGCTTTTACCTGCCAGAGTAGGCATTAGCTTCACAGGACTGTCAACATCATCACTTCCTTCCAGTTCATGCATAGCAGGTGAATTTGAAGAGGAATCTGTGTTTGTAATAGAGGAGCAGTTGTTACCTCCAAAAACCCTCTCCTTTTCAGTATTTATGTTTGTGGTGTAGAAAAGTTTTGATTCAAAGGAACCTATTCTACCCTTTGATATGTCACAAGCCCTGCTAAAATAAAGAGGTGCTGAGTGTGCGCACTGACAGGAGCTTGGGATTGTGGAAGCTGGAGTTTGCTGGGTGAGAAGGGAAGGTAGAGCATCTCTGCCTTCACAGAGAGGCAGGGGTTCTGCCTGAAAGCAAACCAGCGTGACTGTCAGCCTCTGCTTGCAAGGACCACGGCTTGAGGAAGGAGTGGCTAATCAGAGAGCCTTGCACCGAGTGCTGCTCACCAGCTGCCTCAGCTCTTCACCCCAGCCCTGGCTCTGGCTATCTTCAGCTTCAGTAGAAGCACCTGTGCCGATGAGCAAACCTCTCAAAACTCAGCCCACCTGCCTGTAGTTTATTTGCAGCTGTTTCCATTAAACATGTGCTAGATGTTCCAGGTTATTAAATGACTGTGCGGCAGTGTGCCTCACTGTGAGGTGGTGTGGGGGTATAGGAGTTTCTCTGCTGAATGCTGGCGTTATGTTTACTAATGTAGTGCTAGTCCTATTATTGTGATCCATTTGTTATGCAACATTGCCACTTGGAGAAAATATGTGTTGTGTGAAACATGGCCTCTTGTTAGGAGTGGCTCTTGCAGCTAGGTGAGTACTTGAGCTGAGCGCTAATGCAGGGAAAGCTGGATACCAGGCAAGAAAAGAGAAGACTTAAAGGGGTAAGTGCAATGTCTTGCCAGCCTGACAGCCTTGAATGGCTTGGAGGAATGCTCGATGCAGTAGAGCTGTTTCAGGTATGTTTGTCTTATTCCCAAGACCTTTATTTAGTAATCTTTTTATTTCTCTATATGTCATTTAAACTAAAGATTTTTCATGTGTGAGTTTCAAAACCTTTTTAAGTATACTGAGTGCTTCCAAACTCTTCTCTTTTTTTGTATAGTACTTTTTCTTTACTCGCTTATGTAGTTGGAAATAGGCTTGCCAGTTGTTTTAGTCTGGCAGGAATTTGGGGTTGTGTGCCAGAGAGCTTGTGGAGCTGCACAGGTAGATCAGGCTTGCAGAAAACAGGAGTGCCCAAGCTGAACTAAATGCCTTGCTTATTTTTTATTCCCTCCTAGACGTCAGTCTGGCACAAAATCCTGGGGGATTTTGGACATTATTTAAGAATAAACATTGCTTGTTCCAGGCTCTGGAGTTCTTTTAAACTTACATGTTTTAAAGATTGAGTTCTTGATTCAAACTATTCTCAGTTCTAAAAAGGAACTGAAAGGGCTTTGAAAAGTCGGCTTGTACATGTATTAATAGCAAGGAATCGGTGTTCCCATTGCTTTGTTTTATTGGAGACAGATGCACTGTGTCAAGGAGTCAGGTGTGGTTTATGAGTTGGAGCTTACAGGCATGGCGTGGCTGTATGGGGAGCTTGGCAGAAGTTTCAGAAGCAAATTCTATGAGAAGGTGGGATTTCCTGCTGTATTTCACCACTTTACAGGGTGGAGGGGTGGTGTTTTCCAGTATATGGAAGTGCAGATTAAAAGGCAGCAGTTCAAGTTGCAGAGAGCCCAATGACTCTATTCTCTCAAAACAATGGATGACATACCTGGCCTAAATAGATAGGGTGATGGTTTTTGTAGCCCTTAATATTTCTGGAGGAGAGCTGCTGGCCTGACAGAATGGTATAACAATGAAAAGGGATAACTTCTTTATTTTACACCCAAGGCCAATAGCAGACATTGCACTGGAACTTCACCTCTGTGCACACCTCACTCTGCATGCCTCTTCTTGTGATGTGCAGAGACTGCCCACCCCATCCAAAGGCTTGTTTTTCCATCTGCTCGTTGTGACTTCCATGCACCACATTTGTCCATGTAACCTTTTATTTCCAATTAGTTAAAAAAAAAATCTCTTCTCCTCCCCAAGTGAAATCTAGCAGCCAAAGAAATAAAGGTGTTATTCACACCCTAACAAAACCAAACACTTCTACAAAGAAAATTCTGATGAGCATCTAGTCCAGCTGTGCTCTTTCCACCTCTCTTTTCCCCCAAACCAATTCTGTTAGCATCTGAGAAGGCAAAAAGCAATGAGTGAGGCTGAGACCAAGAACAGATGTGGGGAGGTGAGGAGCAGAACTGGCAGGAGCACCATGGAGAAAATCGCCTCTCTCTGCTCCTCGTATTCCAGTTGGGGAGCAGGAACTGGCCGTTCATCTGGGGTAAGCAGGATTCCTGAGCCATCACCAAGTATCCTGCCCAGCACTGGGCCACAAGAATAGAGCACAAATAGAGTCAGACCTGAGCTCTGAAGGCAGCTGCTGGCATAGCAGGGAGCTGCCGGAGGCATGATGTCTTCTCCTTTCTTCCCAAAATTGCCTTTTCTTCCCCTGCTAGCAGGGACCACAGCTCTGTGCATGCCTCTGGTGATTGTCTTGTCTCCTAACTGCTTTCACTTTTGAATGCTTCTCCTTGAGAGGATGTCACAACTTCACCATTGGGGGTCCTTCCCACCTGTGAAAACAGACAAGCTGTCCCGTTTGCATGTGACTTGTCTAATGATACCCAAAGCAGATGTTTCAACACCTACAATATTTTATTTTTTTGGACCAATATTTTTCCTTACTCAGAACTGCCTCGTTCATCAGCAACACATGGCTGCTGGTAAAGTGACATGTGGCAGCTCTTTCACAGGCAGGTTAGGACACAAAATTAAGAAACTGTATCTTGCAGAGCAGTGTCATGGGAATGTGAGCAGCCAGAAAGTAATTACTTGGAATGTCTTCAGGATATCAGCTGTCTGGAAAAAGCAGCCTCTATGGGACTGGGGAGTTTAGAGATACTCAGGTTTTCTGCTAAGATAGAAGATAAATTTGTATTTTTCGGCTGGGTTAATAGGGGGCATTGACTCTCCAAGGGGTCAGGCAGGTACCAGGACTGCAAAGCAGGGAGCAAGAGTGTGAGGATAGCAGGTGAGAAGGGGAAGGAGGAGTCCTTTCTAGCAGGGATTGTTAGCGTACCTGTAATCCTCACTCAAATACGGACTGGAATTGAGTTGCTTAAAAGCAGAATTAATTGAATCCACAGGGTGAGATGGAGGAGTGTCTGCACTTGCAGGGAAAAGCCTTTTCAGTTTTCTGTAGCACTGGCACAGGAAGAAGTGGATGTATTACCTACCTCTGACTCTACATCAGTAACTCATTTGTCGTAGAGCAAGGGAGACTGAGTAATGAAAGTTTATGGAGTATATTTTCTTCTCAACGTGCTATTCACATGAATGGTGAGTGCACTGGGAGTGAAGAGAATGTCCCCCCTTGTGTGCTTATGATAGAGCTTCCAGGTCACTGCTAAATCTACATGCTTTATGTGCTGCTCTATACAATGTTTCTACACTGTAATTTAAAAGGGGCAAATTATATTGCTGACCTTAGTTAATTGCTTTTAGCCAAGCAATATCATAGCCAAAAGCAAACTACAACAAAATGACCTGAGACTGATTTTTCACTCTCTAAAAACAGAGTTACAGAGTATTCTTTCCTATTAAAAGTGTCATCACTCGGGATGTGGTCTTTAGAAGACCACAGAAACTAGCTTTGGGCCACTTGTTTTCTGCTTAAGGTGTAGTCCTTGGTCTCTGCTGGGGAGTTTCAGCAGGATCAGAAACAAACTCTTGGAATTGTCTTTTCTGTACCAAATAAGGCTTTTTTTTTCTTCCTTTGGCATTTCTGTAAAGGAAAGGAGGAAAATGGAAGTGAGGGGAGAGAGCATGAAAATTATATGATGGTGCAAGCACAGTTCCTTAATTTGGGAAAGCTATACACCTAAATATATGTTAGTCCTCTCTAGATCTCCTAAATCTCTGTGTGCTTCTCTTGGCAATTCATGCCTGAGGAGAACAGCTCTCCACAATGGAGAAAGGGCTCTCTATAACTATCTGCTCTTTCCAATGAGCCTATGAAAGGACCTGATTCACAGCACTGACCATGGTTTGGCTCTGTAATGAGTTTAGAGCATGTCCTGGTGGAGCTGTTAGTGAAAGGGTGGGTTTGGGGCACAGGGACTATGCTAGTTGGTTGTAGCAGCAGTGAGCAGATAGTGGTGGGTTGCAGTAACACCAGTGCCAGCACATACTCCAAGGCAGAGCCCTAGCGCAGGACAGTCCTTGGAGGAAAGCCAGCTCCTGTTTCCAAAGCATTGAAATCTGCATTGTTGTGGCTGCTTCTTACAGGGAGTGTGGAATGAATTTTCGTTATTTTGCATTTGCTTTCAAATCACCCTCCTTCTATGATGAAAAGAAGAATACCTGGGGAAATGTTAGCATGCAGACAGAGGCTTCAGGCTGTGAAAGGAAAGCAGGGAAGTGTAAAGGGTGATAAGGGAAACAGACTGCCATGATGAAATAGTCCCCAGGAATAAGTATCTGCTAAACCTTCTTTCTCAAGTGAAAGGAAAAGAATCGAATTTATGGAAAGACTGACATTTTCTTGGTTAGGAAGAGTTCCTTGTGTCTTGTTGGAGGGAAGGAGAAATAAATATTCTTTAAAAAGTAAAAGAACTTCATAAACCATTTGCAGAATGTGTAAACGGATGTATGCAGATAGCACAGCAATACTGTGCAGTGGTAGGTGAATAGTACAATGGTGAGGGTTCTTGAGTGGATGCGACAGAAGAGGTGCATGGTCTTAGTGTCCATGTGGTGTGTTAAAGAGAAGGGGATTTTAAGTGAGAGGTTTAGCTAAATAAGAGCTCTTAAAATGGAAGTGGACCCCAAATGCATTGAAGTTTGTTAGTTCTAGTAGACAGAATATTCACTTCTCCTGGCCCAGGGCATGAGATAGAAGATATATTTGACTTTGTAGAGGACTTTAAAGCCTTAAAGAAAGTGGTGTTATTTTTGGAGCTGAGATATTACTTTACACTGTAAAGAATAACTATCCTACCTTTGTTTCATGAGCCCTTGTCCAGAAGCATGGTAAAACAGACCTATGGTTTTCTTCTTTGATGCTGCTCAAGGACCAGATTAAGTCTTTGAGCTTGTGGCAGGTGTAGGTCAAGCCTGGGCTTGGCTTGTGTCCCAAATGTTGTTAAGGTGGGAAGAACCCCATCACAGGTCTGGGGGTTTACCCATGCCAGCAGCTGATGGGACAGAAGCTGGCTGGAGACTGCTAGGACAGCATAACCTGTGGAGGAAGTATTCACTTGAAAGAAGTCTGAGTTCTCATCAGTGCTTATTTAAAAGCTTAACTGTTGTTGTAGTTATCTCTTAAAACACTATAAAGGAGCCAGTGTTTTAGTAGTGTTTATTTTTATCCAGGGACCTGACAAAACGCCATTCTCAGCAAATATGTATTTTTTTCTCTCTTTGTTGTTCGAGGTTCTCGTGGCATCTGGCTGCTTTAAATAACAGGCTAAGCGTCTTGGCATTCGCCAGGAAAAGTGCTCAGGATTTATTCCCCTCCCTTCTGTTTTTCTGAACTTGATGTCTGTTTTGGTTTTGTCCATTGTTTCATTAACATTTTGTGCTAGAGTCACATTTTACATGTTTTAATAGAGGAACTAGCAATTATATTCACTTGGTAAGGTGCTCCAGTTATTAGAGCCCCTGACAAGTGCAAACAAGGAACAGGGATAGATGGGTGTTTGCCACCTCTTGTTGTCTGACTGCCTTACTATCATGAACTGACAATGCTGTGAATGTCCAGATGGATCTCTGAGTTGTCTGTATTTACTTATACTTACAAGATGGTGCCAACTGGAAGAAACCACATGGTTTCAGTCAGAAGGAAATGATTGGTTTCTTAATTTGTTATTTAATTAAAGAATCTAGATGGTGCAGAGAACAGAAAACTCTTCTTAATGTATTGTCTCTAGGGGGAAAAAAAAAGGGGGGAGGGGGATGTGTTGTGCCAGGGAGAGAAAGCAAAGCTGCAGAAGTTGTTCTGTAAATCAGCAGGCTACTCTGAGCAGCAATACCGAAGGTCTGTTTGTTCTTCTTGTAAGGAATGTAGCAGGGATATAAAGGCAGGGAGCTCCCTTTGGGGGGTGGGGAGGAAGAAAAACCCACCCACAATATTTTGTTTAGAAAAAAGTTTGTGTGGTAAAAATAGATATAGTTTCTTAATCCCCAGGATCCACTGCTTTTGTAAAACTAGCCAGACTTTCTGTAAGATTGAGGAATGTGGGTAGGATAAGAGAAAATCCTTGCTCTGTATCTGCTTAAAGTCTTTCATTGTCCTTCTTCTCTACAGTATCCAGACCTTGTCTTTACACTTCCTAGCAGGTAAAGCAGTAATATGCTTTATGGTCTCTGCTTTATAGTGAGTCATTTAACTTTTTAAAAGCACAGCTGAAATGCTAATACAGCTGTTAGATGTGTTTCCAGAAAGAAAAGTGTGTCTTAATTAACAGTGGGCAAACTGAGCTGATTAACTTAGTTTAAAATAGCAGTGAAGATGGAGTGACTTGAATTTTTACTGCGTTTTCCAGCTTAAATGGCTGCTGCTGACACCAGGGAAATCCCTTTGACATTCTGCTTTCCTCCCTGTACAATGCACTGAACAGGATGAGCTTTAACAAGACCAAGTGCCAGGTCCTGCACTTTAAGTTGTGCCAGGGGAGGCGTAAGTTGGACATTAGGAAAAACTTTATTCAGCATGGTGAGGCATTGGAACAGGTTGCTTGGAGAGACACCTGTCACCATCTCTAGAGGTGTTCAGTAAGCCAGTATATGTGGTGCCTCAGGATATAGTTTAATGGTCATGGTAGTTGGGTTATGGTTGGACTTGATCTTAAAGGTCTTTTCCAGCCATAGTGATTCTATGAATTTTATGAAAGAGTTAAAAGCAAATGGTGCACATTTTGTTCAGCACAGCAGTCTGGAGGTTCAGAAGATAAGAAGTGCTTCTCAGCATGAATGAACTGTGAAATGTATTTGAGAATGACGCTTTTGATGAGAATTTACATCAAAAAGCCTCCAAACTTCCATTTAAAAAATCTATCATGCTGTTTATTCCCGCAGAGAAGTAAGTCTTATCTTTGGAATTTCAGACTCATACTGAACAAATGGGGTTTTAATTTATATTTTAGTGGCAATTGACATTTGAACCCTCCCCCACTACTGTGTGGTGGGGAAAATCCTCTTTTCTTGGATTTTCCCTGCTGCAGGTATAACAACCCTGGACTATTTTTACCCAAATGCCCTTTCAGGATGTTATGTTTCAAGTTTGGGGTCTTAGATGATTGGTCTCAGCAAAATAAGGAAAGTATTCCTGCAAATGGCATTGGAATCACTGCAGCAGAGTCTTCTCCAAGCAGAAGTCTTTCTTGGTAACTTAGTGTGATAACTTCTGCTGAACATCCAGAGATGAGTACAACAGTGGAACTGCTTCTCTAGCCAAAACACACACAACATGAACTCTGTAATATACAGCTCACTATGGCCTGTGCATGTTCACATGAGTTCCTGAGGGGTACTTCTTCTAGTAAGTGTGTAAAATGAGTTGTATCTGGGAACTCAGTTAAATTCTGAAAGAGTATAAGCACACATTACCAAAACAAGTTACCTTGAGGCACTCACTTCCTGTCCTTGGAGGTCAGATTTAGCGTTTAAAGAAAGTGGAAAAGTTCAGCTGCCGTCAGGACACAGAATGTAAGCTGTCGGGCGTAAGAGCTTTCAGAAGCGCTGGCGCTGTAACAGAAAAAGACTATCAGAAACATACAATAGAATTCTTCTGCATGTGCTCTGGCTCATTTCCAGGAACCTTTCAGGAAATAACCATTTGGTGGATTACAGTTTGCATATTTGTGTGTGTGTAAAAGAACAATCTATACTGGACCTTTGTTTCTTACATTTCTTGTAAGTGCTCAGAGGATGGATGCCAGCAGGCCCTCACAATTTCTCTCACTGAAGATCTGTCTTCCGTCTTGCACTGGATACCTAGCAAGGCAGTTACAGAATTATTCCAGCTCTGGAGTAGCCAGGAAAATGGAGGTACCATTGGGAGAAAGCACTATTCCCAACTATGGGAGGAAAAATCTTTTGCAGAGTCTGATCCCATGATGTCCATCACTGTGCTCTCATTTCTCAAATCTTACTGTGCCCATAACACTCACCACCTGTCTCCTCCTGAGAGGAACATCTTAAAGCCTCACTGCTTCAGTCTGGTTTTTGATTATCATTATCTGGGAAAACACTGAGATAAACTTCATGAATGCAGCATCTCATCTGTCCTTCAGTTCATCCTTGGGGAACTGCACAGACAGCATGAACTGTCAGGATGCAGGCTGCTCCCTAGGCTCTGTGGACTGGGAACCTCTGCCCAGGAAATGGCCATGCTGGTTTGCAGCTACTCATTAGCAGCTTCTTCTGTCACTACTGAAACTGCTACAGATACAGAGCAAATGCCCAGCAGAACCATGCTCTCCTAGTACATGTTGGTTTGCAGGCGTCAGTGTGCCATCCCCCTTGCCCCAGTGCTAATACCCTACAGAGCCACACTGCCTGCACAGATCAAGGCTACAAAGCAGTGACTAATGCTAGGAATGCTGTGCTGTAAATAAGAATTGGTGTGTTAGATATGCAGGAAATGTTTTCAAGGTGGTGATTTCTCAGGGCTGACAGAGTTGGAAGGGATTAGGATGCCCATCAGGGAACAAAATGCTGAGCTGCTCTCAGAATTCTGTTGAACAGGTAGATGTCATTGAAAAAGATTTATGTATTTTGAGGGGGAGGAAGGGAAGAAGGGGAAACAGCTTGGTATTTGTACATGAATGTGCTTTTCTTATCTGGGAAGGAACAGGTAGTCTGCCTGAACAGCCTCTGATTTTAATTTCTGTGGTCCTGGAATAAGAGGCAGGTGGAGGGAGAAGAGGAGGGGGAGCAGCCAGCTTGAGAAGCCAAGTTTGCTGCTGCTCCCACCTAGGGGGATGCTATGGCAGGCAAAAAGGGCCAGTCCTTACCCATTGTGGTGGTTCTAGCATGGCTTGTGGTTAGGCTGCGTGTATCAACGCTCCATACATGTTGTATTGGGTGAGAGTAGCAAATCCTGGGGATGTTTGCAGGGTGGAAACACCAGTTCAGTTATCGCTGTCTACCAAATGCCATTTCTAAGGGCTGTGGTGAACGTCTGGGCACAGAGCCTGGTTCATCAGTTGGAAAGCATTGGTGGCGGATCAGGTGATGGGTGATCTGTGTGGATTGCTGTTTTCCTGTTGGCACAGCAATTGACATTGAACCCCTGTGATGTAGTCAAGTGGTACCAGAAAAGCTGAGAAGGAAACATGGAGATTTTACTAAGAGGGAAAGGAAAGTGACCAAATCACATATCTGTCTGCACAGTGGAGTGGGGAGTGGATCTCAGTGACCTGACAGTTGTCTTCAATCTGTCTTATCTTTTCTTGGTCAGTTTAGTGAATACGGAATTATTTTATGAAAGGTCTGTATCTGAGTGAAGGTCACCAAAGCCTCTTTCCCATATCACATAACAAATTGCTCAGACAGCAGGCATGTAAATGCCACCATGGGCACTGCAGAGCAAGGCTGGCACAGGTGTGGATGGACACATTGCGCAGATGTGCTGTTGTGCCTGCTCTGAGGATAAATAAAAGACCTTTAATCTCTAGAGCTTTCACTCCTGTTTTCTCTTAGCAGTTCACTTGCCTTCTCCTTCACCTCAAAAGATGCAAGTTCCTTTGTTCAATGCGTGTTTTGTACAAATTTAATCAGAAGGCAAATCAAAGCTTATTCTGTTTGTAGCAGTGGATGGGAGCATTTCCAAATCTCAATTCAGCTGTTGTCAAAAGAGCCAAACTACCTAATAATTTAAACTCTCTCATTTCAGTGCCATCAAATAATTCGGTATTCAAATTAATCATAGACCTAAGGAAAATCAATAATGCAACTCTGCATGAAATAAAGAATGGCTTCTCTTCAACTGAGCCAACTCATTTCTAGTATATTCTGATTTAGCACAGCTTTAATATGCAGTCAGCCTGCTTGATAATACATATTTATTTTCTTTCTGTGGAAGAGAGAGCTCAGCAACCTGAAAGCAGACTGTAGGATTGTCATCTCCAAATCCTGTTGTCCAAGGATGTGCTATGCTGTTTCCATCCCACGGTTTTTGGATGCCAGTTCAGTTCTAAAAAGACCTCAAGGAGAGGCTAGCTGCTAATGCTACAGTGTGGGATGATGGTACCTTTCCTCAGGCTTTGGGAAAAGCTCTCAGTAGCCTGCATTTGAGCAGTTGGAGCTAAGAGCCTCTCTAGCTGTGGATTTCAGAAGCTTGTCAAAGATTATGGATGAATTGGAGACCCCATGTTATTTTTAAAACATCTTCCAAATGTCAATCTTTCACCTTTACAGTGTGAGGCTAATTTATTGCTCAGGGAGGTTGCTGACAGCAGTTCATTGATGGTAGATGTGTAGTACCTGTGTCCTTGCAGATGAACTGATGTCCTGCTACATCCTTGCTAGGTTTTTCCTTTACCATGTAGATAATAAAGACCTACAGAAAGACCGTCAAAGTTTAGGTCTGCAGGTCCAAGGCATGTAGCTAAGACCTGCTGAGAGAAACAAGTTCTTGTTCTGCCAACCTGAGGCTATATACTTTTGGATAAAGATCCATAAAAAAATCAGGGGTAGCTGACGTTTATGATGTAAAGGATCAGAAAAGAGTTATCAAGCAGCCTGTTTTCAGAGTTTTGCTATAGTGGCTGTGACCACAGTAGCTGGTCCTCACTGTATTAAAGCAGCTCCTTGCTTTTCCTTGTACTCTTTCCATCACATTGATGGGCAATATTTATTGCATCAGGAATCATTTACAGGTTTGTGCTTTGCTTGTGGCAAATCAAAGTCCATTTTCATTTCTGTACAGTGCCAAAATCAGTCCAAGAGTAATCATTAAGTACTTGCCAGAATCTGTTTGAGCTGCTTGGGGACACTTGTGACTTGTCCAGTGCTGCTTGTGAGGTGAATAGGCAAACTGGGAGTAAAAACTACATCTAACACTTAGGCATGGGAATCAATCTTTGTCTTCTCATTTTGTCTCTCATTTCTTTTTCCCTCAGCAAAAATAGCACTGCAGCCTTTAAATCCAATCCAATTAAGAAATCCAATTAACACTACAACTTGCAGGGCACTATTATCATGTTGACTTTTAATCATGCTACTTGTGGGTATGTTTCTACTCTGAGCCCTGACTGTTATGGAATAATTAACTGGAAAATGCTCAGGCAGAAAAAAAAAGTTTTGTTTTTAAAAGCAAAGTTAAAAATCTTGTGTATTTGTTAGCTGCTTATGTTATGTTATCTGCTAAGAACAGAGGCTAGACCAGCTGACCAGAGGCTAGACTGCAAAGATGAGATTAATGTTGACTTTGTTGTAGAGGTCCTTTGTGGGTGGAAAAAGTTTGCCTTGTGTAAGAAAGGGCATGTTGACTAATAGAACTGGCTGAAGGACTCCAAAATTGAGCCTCCTTGCTAAGCAGCTGACCACAGCTTCCAGCAGTCTCTGAAGGTTAACATAATTGCTTCTCATGGCTGTTATTAGTTGTGAAATATCTTCTTTTTAATTAAACCATCACCCCTCTAGTAAACACCATTTTAATTTGGTTTGTAATTAAGGGAAGAACTAACGCTGTGCATTGCTTAGCCTTATTCACTTATCAAGTGAATAATAAAGAACTGCCCAAACAGACTGTGAGAGCTTGTTGGTGTGCCCTCATCACCCCCTTCCCCAAATCTTGCTCCTATACTTGTGCAGTATCTGTGCTGTAGTTCTCATGGGTATAAGGACTATTAAAACAGATAAGCTTAACTTATTAAACCAGAGAGGATTTCATATTTCATCTGAAATCACCCAGTAAAAGAGGAGTGGAAAGGAATATACCCTATCTGGAGGAAAGGTCTGGATGTACCTTTTCTGCAAGTTGTGGACACAATTGCCTTACAAAAGATGGACAGCCCAAGGAATGGAAGCACTTTGTTTCTTTCCAAGCTACATCTGCAGTATGGTGTGATTTAAAGCACTGCCAGCTCTATTGAACTTATCAATAAAAGGGCCAGCTCTCACTAGTTACTATTATAGAATGGCCTGCGTTGGAAGAGACCTCAGAGATCATCTATTCCAACCTCCCTGCCATGGGCAGGGACACCTCTCTCAGCTAGACTTGATTGCTCAAAGCCTCATTCAGCCTTGCCTTGAACACCTCCCGGAAGGGGGCATCCACAAATACGCGGGAGATTTTTTTTTTTCAGCTTTGAATATGATAAATAACATTTCTGTCCAACAATAATTCCTTTCTGTTAAAGACAGTGGAAGTGATTCTCTCCTTTAAGGTGCAGAGAATAGATTGCTTTAGATCTGTGCTCTCATCAGCCAGAATTGGGGATGACACAAACCTATGCTTGTCTCCTGAGTCTGCCAACAAGGGCAAAAGGACACAAAACCTCTTTAGCTTCTACATCATTCACCCAAACTACCTGGATTTACTCTTGAAGTTTTAGTCTTTTCTGATGCTGCTGATGCCTCATTTACTCTTGAAGTTTTAGTCTTTTCTGATGCTGCTGATGCCTCTGATCACTGAGAGATAGAACAACTCAAAAAAAAAAAGGGGGGGGAGGGAGGGTGGCGGGGGGCGAAGGGGGACACTGAAGTATCCAAGTCTAGAGGAGGGATAAGAAAACCTTGGTACTCTGACAAAACATGTTTGCTCCTTAAGTACTGATTTACTTTGACCTTTATATTTATTTCTACTGTCCTTTCCAATAAAGTGATGACTTGCAAGCACCTAAACACTTCCCTAGGCTCTGGTTCTAAATAATGAAAAGCCAGTGGAGGGGTTTTTAAGTTAGCTACAGAAGCAGTTCCAGTTTTCTGAAAACACCGTTTTCATTATGTGATTATAGAAACTGCATTGTGCGGCCTTTCTGCTGCTTTTCAAAGTGAAGTTTTGATTCACTTAGTCAATTACTGCAATGATACTTGATTTAGTCTTACACCAAGCTCTACTTATTTGACATTATCACGAGTCCTTAAAATCAGTCTAGAGAAATTCTCTCTTATAGTGAGAAGTTCCCTGCCTTTAAATTGTGAATTATGAGAGCATATTGGAGAAATTTTCATTGAGTTTGGTTTTCAGATGACATATGGAGAACTGATAAATGTACAGACATCAAGCTGACTCCAGCTTGTTCCAAGCATTTTTTGTGTTGTTCCCATACTGCTGAATCAGTGTCTTATGAAGTAGAGTGCAAAAACACTTGATTTTAGGCAACCTTCAAGATCATTCTAGAGCATTTATGAGTCCAAACAAGGTGTGGGACTGTGCAAAGTTTGAAAACAATGGAAGGCTGCTTGTTAACTCCAACAGGTTTTATGTCAAACACTGGAACAGGGTGCTTTAAGATGTGGTGGAGTATCTATCACTGGCAACTGCTAAAACCTGTCTGTAAACTAACCTGCACAGCCTGCTGTAGTTAACACTCCTCTGAGAAGTGCCTCCCAACATTTCTAATCTCACCTGCTCTGTGATTCTGTATAAGGAAAGAAAAAGAAATAATGTCTTGAATTTGTACTACAAGTGTATTAGTGTGAGCAGTCCCTGCCCAGGGCAGGGGGGTTGGAACTTGATGATCTTTGATATCCCTTCCAACCCTTCCGATTCTATGATAACAAGAAGATGAAATTGCCAAGTCAAGTATTTAACAGAGCAAATAAACTTGTCTCTCTTAAAGTGAATGCTATATTAACCTTGGTATAAATTAAGCTTTCCTGATTTATTCTGATGAAATTAGAAGTGTAGGAATGACTTCAAGATCGTTCCAGCAGGGGAGTAAAGAAACTGTGCAAACTTCTATTATGTATGCTGCACACAATGGGAATGAGACTTGCCCTCTCTGCATGCAATTATTGTTTACATTGGACACGTAGTAGAGACAGACATCCTGGTTCTGATTATCCTTGTAGGTGATAGATTAAATGTTGCCTTTATCATTACCAGAGAATAACAGTTGGATTTACCATCTGTGAAATAAGGTAGTCTTACTCCAGTTGTCACTGGCCAGGGGAGCTCTTCTCTGTCTGCTTCCACAGCTGGGTATAATGCATGTTTTGGCTGATAATATCAGTAAAGAGATCAAGCATGGAAATATCCTGTCCCAGACTTTCCTAGGTGTTTCAGAGAGGTTCTTTGGAAAAGTTTAGCATGGAAGATTAATGTTTATTGCTCTAAACCTTGCAAAGTTGGGCTTAAGCTGTTGTACGTTTGGTTTATGGTCCATTCAGAGCTATTGCTTGTGATCTGAAAACCTGAAAAAGTATCATAGCTAAATAACAATACTGCCTAGCTTGAAGGAGAAATTGAATGCTACAGCTTCTCTCCAAATAAAAAGCATTGCCTGTGATCCAGTGGCAGGTGCTGACAGTCTCTGAAAGGACAGGCAATTAGCCCTGCAGTAGCAGGCTGTCAGATGGTTTTTTAGGACAGTGGAAGAATTGTTCCCTTCAGTGATTGCTCGGAGCCCCAGAGTCTTGCAGAGATTTCCTTCTCAGCCTCATGTTACAAGAGCCTGTGCACACCACAGCTACTTCTGAATGCTCTAGAAAATGCAGCTCATGATTTCCTTCCCCAGCAAACACTGCAATTACAATTTCAATTGTTAATGTAATCCACAACTTCCAATGCATATGAAACTTTCTAATCGAAATCCAGTCGCATTCAGTTTAGGTTTTGACATAGCACACTCTCTTGCATGGATTTGCTGAAAACAACAGTCTTGTTTTCATCTGGGGCAAGTCCATATAACCCTCACTTATGCCTTGTCTTGGGCTCATTTTTTTCATCTTGGTTTTCATTGTTGTTTTAGTCCTCTGCTCTAAAGCGGTAGGAGTAGGTATTTATCTCCCTTTTTGGGATTCATGACAGTGTTATCTATCTTTTTATCAGTATCCAGATGTGGTTTTGGAATTTGGATGACCTTGATACCACCTCTTTCACACCACTTTTTTTCCATATTGTTTTGTACCACGGAAGTGTAGCATGTTGCTTCAGCAGTGGTGTCAGCCCTGTGCTCCAACACAGGCATTTACTTTGCTTTGTCTCTGTCTCCCAAGTTTGAAAATTGATGTCAGAGTCACTGCAAGCAGTTTCTGCTGCCAGTATCCGCAAAAAAATAGGTGCAGCATCTCTGAAAACCCCAAGGCAACTGTCTAGCACACCCAGGCATATGTGACCAGTGCTGTGCAGAGCCTGAGTAACTGGATACCAGTGTGCCAGCATCACTAGCAGAGAGTGTGTGTTCCCTGTTAGATCAGGCTGCAGGGTGATGCCATGGGAAGGTTTTGTTTACTCCTGCAACAGCATGAACTTTTTGACTTTGAAATGGGTACCTGGCCTATTAGCATGAGTCATTAACTGGAAGCAGTGTGGGACATTTCTCCTGTCTTTGCTGATGGGCTAAACTCACCACTTGAGATGTAGGGAGCAGCCTAGCTCAGTAGGAAATATTTACCTCCATTTCCTCTCAATTTCTTGTTGATTCCTTTCTGCATGAAGTCTTATCTTACAGAAATATGTCAGTAATGTCTTTTCTGCCATTGCTAATGGTGGTAGACAATGTTCTAATAATCTACAAAAAATGGACTAGAAACTGAGAAATTGGGAGGTAGGTCAATTTAAGATATTGTGTGAATCAGTGCAAAAGCTGTTGCTGTTCTGAAGTGTTTTCAGTTAAGGTGATGGCTGCCAAATGCAAACTGAGCATCAAGTACAGATTTTCACAACCAGGTACTAGGAGATAGGTCTTGTTTGACACAATGTTCAGTCTCCACTGACATCAATTACTTTAATTCTGTGGAGACCTACAGGTCCTGCCCCTTAGCTCTACCGTGGCAGTCTCAGTGAAAGTGAGGGATAGGTCTTGGCACAGTCAAGGACAGTGATTGATTTTTGTGCTGGAATGGACTTGTGGGCAGAAGCTCTTTATATGTGGTGGTGTTTGCTGTAGGTCTCTCACTTGACTTCAGCTGGAAACTCCCAATATTTATTCCCAATGCACAGAGAGGAAAACTAAGAACAGAATTTCTGCTTACAGCAGGTTATGTTTATACTCTTCCAGTGGTGGGACAGGAAGGGGTGTTGATGTGCAGGCAAAAATAACCTGCACAAGAGTTAGCCCTCTGCATTGCAGGTGTCTTCTCCAGCTTTGTGAAGCTCCAGCTTATCACTCGTGTAGAAAAACAAATAGTTCAAATAGTTTCCCTGGTTGGCTTCCCGGGAAGCCTGGATTTATTCCCTCTCGCTCACATGAAGGTATGCTAAAAGGTGGTATATATCTGCACTTGAGTTTTGGCAGGTTCAGGGTGGTTAGGTGGTCAGTCAAACAGGCTGATTTGGAGACAACCAAACTATTTCCTGAAGCTCTGGATTTACTTTATTTTTAAGATTCCTCTTCCCTCTCTCCCTCATGTCATGTGCAAATTAGTCCTTCAGAGAGTAATTTGAAAACAGAGGCTCACATGTGACAGGAATGTACAATGTGAAATGTGTGGTACTTTTGTTTTCAGTTAATTAGAAACTTGAGATTTCTCATTACTAATAAAGCTTCAGGTTTCTGTTCTTTGAAGCAGACAATTTTCCAATCAGGCATAATTACTGAGAAAAGCTCCTTTGCAGGATCCATTAAGTTCCCCCACCTCACCTTCCTCCCCCCCCCCCCATCCTTTTCTTCACATCTTGGCCTGGAGACAGTAAAAAGATATGGCAAAGCTCCAATAATTACCTGAATGGCAGACATTTAATAGCTTATAATGTATCCAAGTGAAGGCTATTAAATCTGCTATACTGAGCATTTCAGCTACAGCTTTTTTATTCTCTCTCTTCATAGAACTGTGAAAATTCTCCATGGAAAAAGAGAAATATTGCTTTCCAAATGCATGTTAATGAATTGTCCACTTGTACTTATGCTGCACATCATTCATGAAGAATTCTTGTAAGTGCCTGCCTTTGAATGGTGTTCTGGCTAGACCACCAGATGTAAATGCTTCCTTATTGTTACAGATTGCCTCCCTCTGTGTCAGTGTAAAATTGTTGCATTCTCCTGTGCAGTGAGAAATTATGTACTTCCAATTACTTCCTTGGAGCTCATCACTTCAGAAATGTGAGCACCCTAATCTGTTTGTAACCTGCCTTTTTATGTTCTTGATTGTAACTTTAGAGTTCAGAATTAATTTCGTGGGTTTATAGGCTGGTGTAAAGCTGCTGAAGTAAAATACTGTTGCCTGAGGATTTAGCATAGGATGTAATGGTGACAGAAACTTCTTGGAGCACACCGAACTTTTTTATCTAGGGTAGTGGAGGAAAACATGGGAAGAATGACTTGTGACTTCGAAGGAGAAATACTGCCAGCATGGCAGTCATTGCATATAATGATTACAAATTACTTTAATCCAGCAGCATTCTGGGAACCAAGATGTATAAAAAAAAAAAATTCTGTCTTACTACCAGGGGAACCTTCTAGCAGCCTTCCAGTACCTGAAGGAGGCCTATAAAAAAGCCGGGAAGAGACTTTTTACAGGGGCTTGTAGTAATAGGAAAAGCGGCAATGGCTTTGAGCTTGAGGAGGGGATATTTAGACTGGAGATTTGGAAGTTCTTTACAGTGAGGGTAGTGAGACACTAGAACACGTTGCCTGGGGAGGCTGTGGATACCCCCTCCATAGAGGTGTTCAAGGCCAGGCTGGATGAAGCCTTGAGCAACCTGGTTTAGAGGAAGGTGTCCCTGCCCATGGCAGAGGGGATGGAACTATACGATCTTCAAGGTCCCTTCCAACCTAAACCATTCTATGAATCTATGAAATTCTAAGGGAGCAATATCCAAGTGTCTTATGCATGGACCTTCAAAGTCGCTATTACGGTGCAGGAAAAATTGTTGTTGGAAAGAGACATAAAATTTCTTTGTGTATCTAGCTGGTGTGCAGCTTAAGGTGAAGTTGGCCTAAAATTCCTCTGATTTAAGCACTATCTATTGCAGTTTAAAATATACAGAGTATAGGTATGTCTATAACTTTACAGCATATTTCTGAACCTCTGGTTTAAATTCAGTGGTAAAAACTACTGGATTGTGGAATAGATTTCACTTAAAATCCAGACTACTGAGGGGGGCCTAGCCTGGGAGAATAGATCTGACTAATTTTAAGGAAAAAAACTAAATCTCTTTACATCCACATTTAAAATAAAAATATTGGAAGTACTCAAGAATAAATGCAGTTTTGAGAATGAAGGCAAGAGCTGTCTCATCTTCTATCCCAGTGGTGACTTACTCCTTTGAGAACACCTTATTGCACTTCTGCAGTAACGGTTGTAATCAATGTCAGAGTAGAATTAACTATCCCACCTCGATGTGTACAGATAGTCTGGGAGACAGGAGATTCAGAATCAATATAAACAAAGAAACCAGTCTGAAGACTCTTCTTTTTGTAACTGTGCTAAAAACACCCAATTGAATTATCTTTATAAGTAACTTTAAATTCCTCCTGATGTGTGTGTGTTTTCCCTCTCATATTCTTATTTAATAAAAAGCAGACAACAGAAACCTTGTTAATGTGCTTAACAAGTACATTGGTGGGGTTTCTGCCTAATTTCTTCCAGTTCAAATCTGCCAGTTTAAACCCCACAGGCATGACTAGTCTGGTACATTTGGTACAAAACATGACAGCTTTTCTAAACAACACCTTGATGGTTAGAAAACTGATGTTTTCGTGATGTGTGAGATGGGAGGTAAAAGCCCCTTTGGCCTGTGCTCACACATACACCTTGTGCTGTCTCACTGGTGCCTCATGCATACTTCCCACCTCACACACTCAGGGCTCTCTCTGTGGGTTTCACCCTCTGCCTGCCCTTGTTGCTGCTTCCAAGGAAAGAAAAGGAATCAATGGCCATGTAATATCCAGTAGTATGAGCAAAAGATTGTCTTTCAAGACAAGCCCTTTCTTCTGCTGAAGTGTCTGTTAGCTGTCTTGGTCTTTCTCTGAGTGGTGGAATGGTGGAGCCAGGCTGTTCTCAGTGATATCCAATAATAGCACTAGGGGCAATGGGAACAAGCTGGAGCACAGGAGGTTCCAAGGGAACATAAGGAAAAACTTTTTCACTGTGAGAGTGACATAGTCCTGGAACAGGCTGCCCAGAGAGGTGGTGGCGTCTCCTTCGGAGACATTCAAAACTCACCTGCATGCAACCCCTAACATTCTGTGTGATTCTGTGTGTAGAGAGTTTATTAGCCTCTCTATGGGTGATGTGTTGGTACAGTTCTTAGCACAAACACATTATTTGCTTGTTACTGCTGAAGGAATCATTATTGCTAATCCATTTATCTTATCAGAATTCATTCCAAAAAGAGTCTTCTGAAGAAGAAAATAGAATTTGCAGATACTGTTTACTTTTTTTCACTCAAACAAATAGCTTCCCAATGAAGTTAAACCTTTCATTGTTCAGAGAAAAAAAAATTGTGGGTTTTGCACTAGCTCCAAAGCCAACATGCTCAGCCATGATCTATAACACTGCATTTTCCTTCAGTGTTTATTTCAAGAGCGTACAGCCATAGTGCTTCTGTGGGATTTTTAGTTAGTTGTTGGTCTGGTTTTTTTCCCTGTGATTGTCGTGTTATTCTCTGTAAAGTCAGAATGGTTTCATGGCTGTTGGCTTGAGTAAAAGCAAAGGTTTTCAAGAACTGCTCTCTAAGTTTTAATGAGCTGCAGTCTGCCTGCGTCTTGCTCAGTTTTTCGTCCAAAAGTGATCTTTGTTCAGCTGAATTTCAAATAGATTTATAAAATTACTCCTTGAAATGAAATCCTACTGGGAGAACCTGTCTTTGTCTGTGCCCAGTATCATCTGCAGGGGTAACAATTGCTCTTTTTGGGTAACTGGAGTTTTAAACAAGGCTTTGCCTATGCTTTTGAGCTGCTTATTGAGGCCTCAAGGCTGGGCCATATTTCTCCTAACAAAGGCAGGCATCTCAATTCAGTATTGCAAGAATAATCAACATAAGATTGACGGGCAGATATGGCATTTCTCCTGCTGTGTATTCTTTTCTATTTTGAAGCTTTCTAGAGGATGAAACCGTTCAACAGTACCTAAGGAATAGTGAAGGTTTTAAATCAGTCATTTTGAATGGATTTTAGAACAAAAGGGAAATTTAGTTTAGTGAACAAGTCTGAAAACAGCATTAAAATTAGGAGTGAACAAAGTGAAGGCCAAGTCGTGTATAAACCTGAGCCTGAATGATTTTAATTAAGGGGTTCAGGTAAGATAGTGAGAAAGCAGAGTGTCAACCCAAACTGCTTCAAAACTCTACAAATGTGACCTCTGGTCCTGGCTTCCCTTCAGGGCTCTGAGAAGCATCCTCTTGCTTTCTCTCGATTTCCTTGTTCAGGTTTTCTTTGTAAAATATTCCAACTCTGTAGGGAAAAGCTCTGTAGCAGTGGTAGCAATTATTTCTTGGGTGGAGTTTACATAAGGTGAACTTCTGCTGAAAGCATTTACCCATTATTTCCCCCCTCTTTCGCAGCTATTTATTTCATAGGTTGTATGAATATTTCCTCCCATTTCTTAGTAATTTGCTACATTTTTTTTTCTGTACTACATACATTTAAAGCCCACTTAAGCACCTTTCTATATAAACCATCATCTGCAAACTTACAGGGAAAAGGAGGGTCTCAGGACTTAATTCCATTTCCTTAGACCTGGGAAAAGCAGACCTTTCTGTCAGCTTTGCTTCTCAAGAAATAATCCTATAGTAATAGAAGACCAAACTGCAGTCCCTGCTCAGGATGCAGCCAGTGAATGCTTTCCTAGCTAACAGAGGCTAAGGCAGATTTCATGGCTTGATTTATAAGCAGAAATGAAAGGGCCAGGAAAAAAAAGGAAAAAAAAAAAAAAACACACAAAAAAAAAAAAAAAAAGGCAAAACCCACAGAATTTTGTTGTGTTCTTTCTCTTTAATGGTAAGAAAGCTGAGCTAATAACTTGGGAAAAATGAAAGGGAATTCAGCACTCCCTCCCATCCATGGTTTTCAGGCTGAGAGGAAGTGTGGCTCTCAATGTACTCCATAGAAACATAAGGCCTCAATACTTGTGCTGGGGTCCAGCAACAGGCAGGTAGAAAGGTCTGACTTGAGGCTTCCTGTAACTGTTCCTTTGACTCTGCTTATTTTTGCTAAGTGTTGGGTATATGCTGTGCTGGCAGAGCAAGGTCGTAGAGAGGCTTTTCAAAAAAACTCTAGATAATGTATCCTGAACATTCTGATACACCAGAGTTACTTTGCAGAGATTTGTGCTGCTGAGCATTGCCTTGATCTGAGCCTGTTCAATATTATTTCCAAAGTACTACTTTTAACTATCTTGATGTTGTGTACTGACAGCTGGCTCCAGGCAAACTTGCCAGCTGCTGAGTCCCTCCAGCTTTCCTTGGAGCAGCCTTGACTGCACTATGGGTCAGCTTTGGCATGTGCTTGGAGGCTGTGCGGCAGCTGAACTAGACATCCTTTGCTGGGTCTTACCTTTCCAACCTTTTTCTGCAATTAGAATTAACTGGGAGGAGAAATGAATGAGATGAGAACAAGCAACTTCTTAATTAATTAGATTCAAGATAATTAATTGGCTAATTACATGAACTTGTTAATTCCCCATTACTGGAACTACCTTCTCCCGATAGCATCTTTGGTAACTGATTTCTTTATTAAAATGGAAATGTTGGTCAGTGCCTCCCCTAAAGTTATAGCAAACCCATGTGACATGCCCAGCGTGGTGTCTGATTGAGCACCATTACATAAAGGAGACTCCAGTCTGGGCAATCTCTGAAACAGTGTAAGCTAAAAGTAGCATAGAATCTTAGAATGGTTTGGGTTGAAAGGGACCTCTGAAGGTCATCCAATCCAACCCCCCTGCAGTAAGCAGGGACATCCTCCAGATGATCAGGTTGCTTAGATCCTTGTTGAGCCTGAATGTGAATATCTCCAGCAATGAGGGCTCAATTCCCTCCCTGGGCAACCTGTTCCTGTGTTCCACCACCCACACCATAAAGAACTAACATCCAATCTAAATCTGCTCTTCTCTAATTTCAAATTATTGCCCCTCATCCTACCACTCCAGCCCTTTGGAAACAGTCCCTTTGCAGCCCTCTTGCATGGTCCCCTCAGGTACTGGAAGGCTGCTATTACGTCTCCTCCAACACATCTCTTCTCCCATCTGAACAACCCCAGCTCCCTCAGCCTGTCCCTCTAGGAGAGGTGTTCCAGCCCCCAGTCATTTTTGTGGACCTGCTCCGGACCTGCTCCTTCAGGTCCATGTCTTTCCTGTGTTGAGGGCTCCAGAGCTGGTCACAGTATTCCAGGCCTCTTCTCACCAGAGCAGAATAAAGTTCCTTGCTGCTTTAAATCATAAGAGAGGTAAGGGCATTGAAGAGGTTTCTCCTGTGAAGGCTCAAGCTCAGCTTCAACAATTCATCCCAATGCAAGGTGCAGTCCTTCCACCTGTGTACAGCACAGACTTCCTTTCAATAAAGTCCCTGTTTAACGTTTTCGGTTCAGCTTCTGGGACACAGTTAATCACCCTGTGTCTGTGCTTTTGAGTTGTAGCAGAAACCAAAGCAAAGCCTGAGATGACATTGCACTGTTAAAGACAGCTGAATGTCTGTGCAGTTTACACCTACATAAACAAGCCATAACCAGAATCCTCAGGTGACACTTAAAGCTGAAGGCTGTTGTGTGGCATTTCCAAGTCTGTGTGCTGCCTAATGCCCCCTCTGAGCACAATTACTGCATAAACTGAACTGAATGTATTGAATAAATATGCTAACTTCACCTTCTCTTAGAGTTATAACAGTGGGGTTTTTAGAACATTGGAGATAATGTTATTTGTGAGGATGCTATTTCTCTCTTAAGTGACTCTCCAGACACTTTTCTGTTGTTCAGGAAGATAGGTAGAGCCTACCTAGAAAAGTTGGACCAGGTGATCCTTGAGGTCCCTTCCAACTTGGCATTCTGTGATATATCTCACACTGGAAAATAGCTTTTACCCAGGTCTGAAGAAACCTAAATATTAACACTTGCTGGTACTTACATCCTAACAGCTACAGATTAGATGCTTGCTATTCAGGAGGAATACACAGACATTCCATTTTTGTGCATGTTAGCAAAAAAACATTGCTGCCTGGACTGCAAAGCTCCCAACTAGACACTAGAAAATTCCTTCCTGCTTAGCAGAATCCATGCCAATTTATCCATGTGCTTCAGCTGTGAAATGAAATGATTTTCCACTTCCATATTTTGATGATATCGGCGCTAGCAACTGTATTGGGATTAGTGCACTCTGCAAAGCTGGATGATTTGAGAGTCTTGAAAGTAGTTTTCAGGCTCACAAAGCTTCAAGCATTCACAAATATATCTATGGGTAGGCTGGGGGTTGTTTTGTTGGTTTGTGGTTTTTTTTCCCCAGAAAAGTAATCATGATGTCTGGGATTTTCCATGCTGCCTTAGATACAAAGGCACCTTTTTTCCTTTCTATCTAAATCCAGTCTTTCTTGTAAGTACCCACACAGTCAAAATAGAAAGCTATGCCAAAAGCTGCTCATCGTGCCAGCTGAGTCTCTGTTCTAGTTCTGTTGCAGACAATGGCTAGCTGGCAAAGCCTGTCTTTCTGATAACCAAATGTTAGGTAGAACAGTGGGAGTGGAGGGCGGGTAATAGGATGCTTCCCTCAAGCAGTGTGAAACTTTCTAGAGTTGCTGCAATTATTAAACATTTGTCACCAAAGTGTTATCATTTGAGTCACAGAATCACAGAAAGGTTTGGGTTGGAAGGGACCTCAGAGATCACCTACTCCAACCTCCCCACCATGGGCAGGGACACCTCTCAACTAGATTCAGCTGCTCAAGACCTCACCCAAACCTGGCCTTCAACACCCCCAGGGAGGAGGCAGCCACAACCTCCCTGGACAATATGTTCCAGAGTCTCACCACCCTCATGCTGAAGAACTTCTTCCTAAGATCCAGTCTAACCCTGCTCTCCCTCAGCTTCAAACCATTGTCCCTTCTCCTGTCTCTAGATACCATTACCAAAAGTCTCTCTGCAGCCTTCCTGTAGGATCCCTTCAGGTACTGGAAGGCAGCTCTAAGGTCTCCCCCAGAGTCTTCTCTTCTCCAGGCTGAACATCTCCAGCTCCCTCAGCCTGTCTTCACAGCAGAGCTGCTCCAGCCCTTCCATCATCTTTGTAGTCCTCCTCTGGACTCACTCCAGCAGCTCTGTGTCCTCCTCCTGCTGGGGACACCAGAACTGGAGGCAGGATTGGATGTGGGGGTCTCAGCAGAGTCAAGGGGCAGAATCCCCTCCTTGCCCTGCTGCCCACACTACTCTGGCTGCAGCCCAGCACACTGCTGCCTCCTGGGGAGCTTCTCATCAATCAACACTCCCCTCTCTCTTTCAGGGCTACTGTCAGCCCACTCTGCACCCAGCCTGGATTTGTGCCTGGGACTGCTCTGACCCAGGCTATTTTGGTTCTAAGAAGCCTAAACTGGTAGAATGATTTATGATCTGATGCAATTGAAACAACTTCTGCCTTCCTTAATTTCCTAAATATTTTTCCTGCATGCTTTCCTTCTGCAGAAAAATATCTGTCAATTTTGAAGGGCAGCTGGAAATGGGGTGCCGCTCCATACTTCCTTGCTGAGTGAAGTGCTCAGGTGCTCTGTCACCGCTTTTCTCTCTGGAAGTGGCAGACAGGTCTAAAGATACATCTTTAGAATTCATATCAATACTTGAGTTCAAAATCTTTACAGTCATAACTGGATGACAGATCTTAATAGAAAATAAGTTTATGGTAGTGCATGGCTTATAGTTAGGAGTTAATAGTAATTAGCTACTTGCTGTGAATGTAAAGTGCTTAAGGACACAGAAAGCTCCAGCCAAGTATTTTTCATTGTGCTTGAAGAGTGGTTTGTGGTTTAGATTAACTAAACTATCATTTTTAATACCTCTGGACATAATTTGGCATCATTTGCTGGATTTTGAGTATGCTCTGTGCTTGAAAGAGCTCTCAACTGAAATATCCTTTCATTTTATCTCAACACGTTACCCTCCAGGCCTGAGCTATCATATATTTGAGCAGCAGCAAAGCATCTGCTGGTGCATCCAAACTGGTGTTTAGTTTAATAATGGCAATTAAGTATCGTGCTTTTTTTAATGAGAATAATGTACCTTGCAATTAATAAGCTGTACTTTAATTAAATTGCAAGGACAGGGGGAAATTAATGTCCTCCATCATGCTCTTTTTCTTTAATTAGAATGTGTTCCAGTCAACAAATTGACAGGAATATTTAAGTAGAGACAAAGATTTATTAAAATGTCCAATGAATACTGTGGACTATGATGAAAATGTCTAGTTAATTGGTATGGATGCATTCAATCAACTGTTTTCCCCCTAAAAACCTCTTTGGATAGTCAGTTCTGATAATCTACAGATCTTCCTGTGTTGAATCAACCAGCATTTAGATCGGTGCTGGAAATGGACCAGCACAATTGACAACACAACAGGATTTGGCCTTTCCTCTTCCATGCTGCATTTGATTTTTGTTAAGAAAAACTGTGTCATTCTTATGTTCATGTGGAACCTCCTATGCCTCAGATTGCACCCAGTGACCCTGGTCCTATCACTGGACATCACTGAGAAGAGCCTGGCTCTGTCCTGACACTCATCCTTCATATCTTTATAAACATGAATGAGGTCACCCCTCAGTCTCCTCTTCTCCAGGCTAGAGATCCGGCTCCCTCAGCCTTTCCTCATAAGGGAAATGTCCCACTCCCTTCAGCACCTTTGTGGCTCTGTGCTGGACTCTTTCAAGCAGTTCCCTGAAGTTCTTCTTGAACTGAGGGGACCAGAACTGGACATGACATTCCAGATGCAGCCTCACCAGAGCAGAGTAGGGGGAGAAGAGACATCTCTCAACCCACTGACCACACCTCTTATAATACACCCCAGGCTTCTTGGCCACAAGGGCACATTGGTGTCTCATGATCATCCTTTTGTCTACCAGGACCCCCAGCTCCCTTTTCCTTACACTGCCCTCTAGCAGGTCAGTCCCTGCAGAGCTCTGTGCCAGGAATCTGGTTGTTGTTCTGTGTCCTGTTTGATTAGCCCAAGAGACGTGCAGCTCTTTTGCTACAGAGGACTTCTGCAATAAGGTCCAACAAACACATGCAGATAAATGCCTCTTTTTTTCAAGAGCTGGGTCTCACATGCCTTATCTTGGAAAAAAAGTTGGGCTTTGAGTTGTGTGTGTTGAGGTCTTTGAGGAAATTCACTTTCTTTTCCTTCCAGCTCTGCTTCTGGCGTCTTTGTGGGAATGCAACTGTAATGCATAGTTATTCAAGAGAACTGTGGGGTATTGGGGGAGCATTCTAACTGACGAAGTGTGTATGATACATAGTGTGTCCCAAATATGAATAGTATAGAGCTGGGATGTGCTGTTTACAAATCACTCTTCTACCTATGCTACCCTTTCCCAGATGTGGCATTATAGCCATCAATCTACTTCAGTTTGCTGTTGCCCTTGAACTTCAGCTTAAATTCTGAATGTAAATCTGCTCACAGTAAACCCCTGGCATCTTCCTTTTCCTTACTGATTTTTCCCTGTGTATCTCATATCATTTGATGTACTTTCAGCATTTTCTCTTTCTTCATCTTCAGGCCCTCTGGAAGGAGTTATCTCTAAGACTGACTTTTTTTTTCCTAACTTGCCCTTGCAATTCCCCTCTATCAACAGCAGATGCTGTCGTCATATTGTTTTCCTTCTGCTCTCCTCTGCTGTGTGACCAGTAGCAGCAATGTGCCAGTGAGGATGGTGGCTCTCCTCTGCTGTGTGGCCAGTAGCAGCAATGTTCCAGTGAGGATGGTGGTTCCATCACCAGTGTCTAGCTTGCTTGTAGTGGAATATTTTTAGATACACAAAAGGAAAGAGACTTGAAGGAGATTGATTATCTCAGATTCTGCTTAGCTTTAACATCCTGTCACATGTAGCTGTATTGCATCTTTCCAAGAGCTTTCTCGGTTGCACCTTCACATTTCCATGAATGTCAGCTGATCTGCCATGTGTGAGAAGCAGGATCTTGGTAGCAGTATCACAAGAGGAGCAGTTAGTCTACAGTTCATAAATTGGACGTAATCTGGCAAACTCTGGAGAGCTGACCCCTCTGCTGAGTGTAAATTCATTAAACTGCTCTCATGAATATAACAGGTGGAGCTGTTCTGGCAGAAGCAAAACCATCCTCCTACTGTCTGTGTATTCAGAACTACAGCGTAAACTGCTCTTTTAGTTTTTGTTCCTTGTGTCATCCTTGACAAAATTCTTTGCTTGTTTCAACTTCAGACACAGGCTTTCTAACTTGACCTTTTTGTTCTTTGCTTCTGCTTCTCTGTGGAGCATTTGTTTCTCGGAGTTCTGCTACTTGGCCCAGGCTTCCAAACCATTTCAGGATGGTGTGATTTCAGACTGTGGCATATCTAAAGTAGTTAGTGCAGTACTATTTTATAATTCCCTGTGATGTATCTAAAACATGGTTAGTTTTGTACAGTTTCATAATTCCTTCATTAGTTTATTGCTCTGATCTCCTAGAAGTAACCTTAATTTTTGTGGCACTGTCTTTTGCAGAATAATTATGCAAATAACTAATTAAATCTTTCAAGCTTGGGATAGAAGAGGAATACAAATTACAGATGATAAACTAAAAACTTAAGTGCAAGTAGTGCCCAGATAGTACAATGAAGATGAGTTGCCAGTAAAGAGTCAACAAGCACGTTCAAAGGGATGTGAAAGAAGAAGAAATACAGACTTAGTTAGAAAACTATGTGCAGGTATTCATTGCTTGAGTTCACTTCAAAGTCGGAATTCCAGAACAGTGTGAATAGAGGGAAATGTAATCAAATTGCTTTGTATAGTCCTTTAATAACTGCATAGACCTCTAATGAGACAAAGAAATGAGTTGCTGATCGTCTGTCTGGTACAGGTGGTATGAATAGAGATGCACCTTCTGGCACTCAGTCTAGTTCTGTGGCTTTTCAAGAGGGATGCAAACTGCTTGCGAAGGCTTTAAGGCATTCTGCTTCCTTCTCCAAACCCACCACTGTTCCCACAAACTGCTTAAAGTTTCAAAACTTTTCATTCCTGTCTTTCCATGATTACTAGGATTCTGTTTCCCTCAAGACTAGTGCAAAATTCCACTGATCATAAGGGTGCAAAGCTACCCTCCTGTCACTCTGTGGTCTTGTGGACTGAGTCACAGATGAAGTCTTGAGTAGCCAGGCAATGTGTGAAAAATTGCCAAAATGTATTTTACAGCTCCTGACATTTCTCATCCTATTCTGCAGTCAGATGTGTAGCCTTGAGAGCTATGACCCAAACCAGTGCTTTCCTTGCTTGCTGATTACACCACATTGGAGATAGCCTTGATGTTTCCACCTCAGAAAATGCTCCCTCCTATATGGGCTTTGCAGTCTGAACTTTGAAATAACAGATGAGTTCATGACCAGCCTACTGATCTAGGAAACTGCTCTCTGCATCCTAGTTCTAAGTGCTTTGATGAGGTGAGGGAGAGCCTGTGATGTTGGCCTGTAGGGCTTGGGGTAGTTAAAATGTCCAGCAACAGACTGCAGAAAAATTACTTGGTCCCTGCTCAAGGGCTTCTTCTGAAGAACATAATCAAAAGCTTTGGCTTACCATTAGCATCCTGTATTTTTTTTTCTTCCTAATGACAACAGCTGGACAGCTTGGAGCAAGGTAACTCCTGTGCATGCACTTCTTAAAAAATAGGTATTTTTTTTTTTTAACAGAAGAGGCAGTGGCAAAAATTGGCAGCTTTACAAATTTAGAGTGAAAGTTGGAAGAAACCTCTTGTCCAGCAGAGTAATGCAGTACTGGAGCAAGCAGTTGTCCCATAGTGGTGATAGGCTTGCTATTCTTGGAGGTTTTCGAATCTTGACTAGTCTGGCACATGCTGTGCAGGTAGTGAGGTAGCTCTTATTCTGTGCAGCAGGTTGGAATTCATGGTATCTTGTATTCCTTCCAACTGAGCTGTCTTTAAAATTATGAAGTACCTGGAGACACTACTAGATTCACATAATTTTATTGAACCAACACACCCCCCCCCCCAATAACATTCTGCCTAATCTCTTGCTGTGGCTGATGTCAGGAGAAGTTCCATCAAGACAGTAGTATCATTAATAGAACATATGTGGAGCTGAATGGTTTCACTAGTTTTATCCTTTCTTCTACCAGTAAGATTGAAATAAGCAAAAGACCCCGTCAGAGGGAGAATCTTCATAGCATACATGGAATACCAGGTTCCTCTAAGCAACCTGATCTAGTCGAGGATGTCCCTGCTTACTGTAGAGGTGGTTGGACTAGATGACCTTTGGGGAGGTCCCTTCCAACTCAGACCATTCTGTGATTCTGTGAAGGTACCTCAAGGACCATCTAGTCCAGTATTAGCAGATATCAGCAAGCTGGCATGTATTGGGAAGACAAGATAATTGTATTATTTACACTTTCTACAATGACAGTTATGTCAAATAACTGAGTAGGATTGATGTTAAGCACATTTAATTTTGGTTTTAGCCTGTGATCCATCCTGCATCAGTTTTCTGTGATGTGAACTTACGATCTTCTACGTCTTTGGGGAGAGAATAACCTACCTGTTCATTGTCATTCTCATATACATAACTCAATATGAATCTGGAAAAACAAAGCCCATTAGGGAAGGGGAAAAAAAAAAAGTCTGAGACCAGGGGTTCTGCACTGTTAATTATCACTCTTATTAAAACTGAACATGAAGCTGTGACAAGCTGACGCCCATGGGAAATACATAATGTGGGGAAATCTACCTGTGCTGAGAAAAATCACTGCAGCTCAGCTTGACAACAGAGGATTTTTGCTTTATGCTTTTTACTGTTCAGGTTCTGGAGGCAGTCATTGCCAGTGGCATAAGGCAGGGGTCACATCTCCTCTTGCTTGTGGCAGAAATCCAGTGAGTAAGAAGCTGCCCCTGCCAAGTGCATCTGACACCTGGTGACTCTGGGTTTCAACAGCTTCTTTTGACTATTTTACTTCTCTCAGTTTTGTACTTGCTGATGAGAAGAGTGCTCACCTCTGAGTACAGGTTCCAGGGAAACTGCTCAGCTGCACATGGGGCTCCTTGCAGGTTGGCTGCATGGCCTGGTCCAGTGACAGTATCTCTCTTTGGAGAAGGAACCTATTGTTTAACTGAAACAACAAAGTTTATATTTTTGTGCAGAGATTCAGGGTGTACACAGCCCCATTTCAGTCCTCCCAGATCTGTTCTGCATATTATATCCCCTGATTCTATGTTTCTTTTTTTTCAGACTTGAAATAACCTCTTGTGCTGTTTCTGCCTTTAGCTTTTTGTTTCCTCTCCCCTGCTTTTTCTTTCCTTCACAGCATGTGTCCTCCTCAACTTTCATTGTCTGTTTAAAAAGTAGGACACTCAGAACTCTTGAGCCTTTCCCTAGGTCCTCTCCTAGTGCAGCTGAGGCTATCAAGCAGTTGCTAGCAGTTATTCAACCTAAACAGCACTGAAAAGAGAGCAAGTGTGCTACTGGAGAACTTCCTTGGATCATTCCTGAGAGCATTGCACTTTTGCAAGTCTGATAGTGATCTACAGCCTTAGAGGAGGGTTCTGGGTTTGGGCTTGCTGCTGTGATTTGTACAACTGCGTCTATATACAAATAAAAATCTAGATAAATAGGTGAAAGCCAGTTAAACAGAAGGTAAAAGTGCATTAGAGCCTGTCTGGGTTCCTGTCAACGATACTTAACAGTTGGGACAGGTTTGTATTACCCTTTAATTATGTATTTTCACAGTTGTAGATTATCCCTGGGCAGCCTGATCTAGCTGCTCACTGCAGTGGGGTTGGACAAGATGACCTTCAAGAGTCCTTTCCAACCCAATGCAAGCTGTGAATTCCAGTTTCAGACAGTGTGCATGTAAACTGTGGCTCAAGTTAGTCCTTCAAGACTGCATGATTTCCACATTAGTTGCTGACCACCTCACAGTTCGTAGCTTGGCAGGAGGCTTGCTTTAGCCTTAACTTGTGCATGCAACATTAATGTTCAGCAACTTTTGCCATCATGAGGTTCAGAGTAAAGCCAATGTCTCCATTCAGTAGTTTCTGGTAACTTCAAGGAAAGATGTGCTTGTATGGACCTCCAGTTGGTCTGGAAAAAGTCAGTAATGATGCACTGGATTTCTGGAATCGCTGCATGCTTCTAAGTGGTGATGTAGATTGTGCTAACAGGCTCATGGAGGGCTGGGAGCCACTAGCACAAGGCAGACCTCTTAAGAGGAAAAATGTGTGGGATCCTCCTGCTTATCTGCAGGAGATAGTGCATGGCCTCTTAAACCAAATACCATCCTACCATTGCCAACATGCTGGAAGATAGTGGTAAAGTGAAGACTCCTTCACATGTACCTGAGTAACTGAACTAAGAGGGGAAATTGTGATGGAATTATAGCTGGTGGTGTTAGAGCAGAACAGTTTCTGTCCTGTAAGGACAAGGGCTCATCTGCTGGTTACTTCCCTGCACTCGCACAGTGAAAAAAGGGCAGACTGAGCTCAGCTCCTTATTGCCAGCTCCCTGTGCAGCACTAATAAAAAAGAATCAAAGTTTCTGTGTTATCCAAGCCAACTAATGGGATGTTTGTGGTTCACCTATCATTATACAGAATGTATCTCTAGTGACAGAAACAATAACTGGTAATTAGCCTGGACTTTCAAAACCACTCCTAGAAACTCAAGTCTGATATGAAGCCAAATTAATTTGCAGGCAAAGGGTTCAGGGTGGAATTGTAGTGGTGCCAATGCGAAAGGACCTGAGCTCACTGCCACCAAATTGCTACTAGTTTAACTGGAAACAGCTCAGACTTTACATGAGGGCCCTAAACCATCAACTGCTTAAGTATCTAATTTGTGAATTTACTCAGAGCATAACAGTTTTGAAATTAGTCAGCAGTTATCAATCAAAGGTTTTTCTGTCCACACAATGTGCAGACGGCACAAATTACTCAGGGTTAGTCAGATCCAGAGAAATCTGAGAAACACCAAAGGGACTGAATCATCTGTGGTGACCAGGACAGATGAATGACTCTTGGTCAAGGCAAGCTAATCAAAAGCTGCAGTTTAAGAAATTCATGTCATTGCTTGGGATGAGGTAAGTTTAAATCACTTATGAGAGAGTCCTAGTTTTCCTTTTGGTTTGCTTAAAATCAAAATGGAAATAAAACCCACTAACTTTTTGCATGCACAAAAGAAATCATATTAGGTAAATATGTATGGAACAGTAATTTCATACTCTTGCTGCTGTAGCCACCTGCAATACTGTGAATGATCTTATTATAGCATTTCTAAAATACCACAGAAGTGGAAGGGCTTCAGAGATCTGCAATGAAAACGGATTTATGGACAATAGCTGTGAGAGAAGACTATGCAGGATTGCCAAGTATCAGGAGACTCATAAACAGAGGTGTCCTGGAGATATTTGAAATAATGAACTGTACAAGAAGAATCAATCAGATGTTCCTGTTTATTCTTTATCATAACTCAAGAGCAAGGGAATATTCAATCAAAATGACAGAATTTTAATATTTAGGGGTTTACATGAGGCTAATCATAGAATATCACTGGGGGTTTCTGAAAGGTGTGGGTAATGAGAACATGTCATGCTGCATTTGTTTTAAAACAAGGTGAGGAGACAAATTCTCCTCTTTGAAAGCAAAAACGGGTTCCAAATAGCTTGGTCAGAGGGAGAAGCCTTTGCTGTGTGGAATAAGTTTCTCTCTTGCTGTGATTTTTGCACCTCCACAAGATGTATTTTTCCCCCCAACCAATTTTAAGAGCTGATTAGAGATTACATAAATCACTGATATGATTCATCATAGCAATTCTTTTATTACCAGAGAATCCTTTTCATTACATATTATTTTGATTGATCTTTCAAAAGTTCCTACTTAAGTTCCCAGAGGGCACACGTTGTGCATAGCCGGCATAAACCTTTTTCACAGTTAATTGAGGCATTCAACCCCTTTTGCTGCATGGGAGAGATATGTATTCTAGGCATTAGCAAGAACATCTATCTCCATTACCAAGGCATCTGGTGTTTTAAATGTTTGGCTTTTTACATTCCTCTTTTTTTAAGGATTTGGCAAAAGAAAGCTTACAGCTTCACTGGTGAGCTTAACCTCGTGTGTATAACTACAAAAGTGTTCTTCCAGTTGCTGTTCTGCAAAAGCTATTGTTCAGTGGCTGTGGAAGAAAACCAGGCACTGTAGTTTGTGCTATTTATTTTATGTGTGATTCCAGTTAAAATAATTTAGTCCCTTGAGCTACCCTCTCTGAGGATAACAGTATGTATTTTGCAGCAGATTTACGGATGTCTGGGAAGCATCGATCCCAAAGCTGCTGCAGGCCTGCAGAATGGTTTTGGGGCTGCAGAATATTTACTGTGTAAAAATTTAAAAATTCTGAATCCCACTTTTTCTCTGGCATTGGTTTGGGCTTTTTCTCAATCCTAAAGTAAAGAATGAGAGCTGCTGTAACTACTTGCCCAAGCTGGAGGTGAGTTTTTGAAGACAGGTGCTGGCTTTTACTTAAATTAGTTCTTCTAGTGTGGAAAACAGATGAGTATTTGGGTTCATAGGATTTGCTTGCCATAAGACATTGATTGCCAACTCGTTAGTCAGTCACTTCTGATGTGAATGTTAAACAGCAGCAGAAAGCTGATTTGTTGTAATTGTATAGCATAAAAGTAGCTCAGCATGTGGCTTCCAGGTTGGATAGATGGAGGGACCTGCTCTGCCTGTCAGGCAATCACAGCAACTTCCATAGAAAGTAAGCACAACATGACATCCACATGTCCCTAGGATAAGGAACCCTAGTGCTTGAGGCAGTAATGACCAAGTGAATAGTGAACTGAATGGCTGGTTTGAGGAATAGGAGTGAAGAAGAGGTGTTCAGGAAGAACTGCTAGCTTCAAGGTGATCCCAAGTCAGCCTTAAGGTCCTGAATGGGAAACTTCTCCTTCAACGTTCTCTCCAAACCTGTTAGAAAACTGTCAGCCTCACAAAAATCATATTTGACTTTGGCAGCAATAGATGTACTGTCTGATGAATTCTGAGCTCCTGGCATGCATGTAATCTTCAAGCAGCAAGAATAGGGATCAGAACCAAATGTTCTTTTGGAGTTTATCAGGAACACTTAAAGAATCAAAAATGTCAGACTTGGCATAAATTGCAGTCACACAAACAATGGAACTACCAGCTGTTTATGCTCTGTCCCATGCCTTCTGTCAAGGTGCTGCTGCAAGGCTTTAGAAGATGCAGAGGCTGACATTATGATGGAAGAACTGTAGAATTGCAAGGCAGACCTATAGGAAGCCAAGCTTCTTGAATGCCATTGTTCATCATACCGTCCTTTGTGGGGTTTTATTGTTTGTTTCGTTTTAAGTCTTGCTTATGACAGTTAGTAGATTCAGGAGGTTCATGCATTGCTGGGAAGAAACTTAGGGATGAGATGTACCTGCATGTGAATGATGTGCCTGGGAGTGAGTGGGTGGATAAGGTGGGTTCTTTAAGTCTGTGCATTTTTTATGATCCATTAAGTTAGACATGTGAGCAAACAGTGAAAAGTCTGCCAGGCAGCCAAGGAGTCTGTCAGACACCTCTTCTATAGACAGGAAGGAACATGATTCTTTGTGGTCAATATACCTGGCCAAAAAATGTGGTGGTATTTGCCCTTATTCTAAATATTTTGAGCTCTGTTCATCACATACATCTCCTTCAATTTCCCCTCTCCTTATCTGGGCAAGACTTGACAGTACTGTTTGGAGGGTTTTTTATCGTTTTAGAGCTGAATGTGTTAAACTGGGAAATATGCACCATAATGTGGTATCATAGCCAGTCACAAAGCTGAGGCAATGAAAACCTAATGTGGCAGATGCTAGAATTGGGAGGGGAGGGATAAATAAATTCAGTCCAAAGTATTCCTCAGTAGAAGCTGAGCTATGGATAGGAAGATGCCAATGACAGAGAACCATCACGAATAACTGTTTTTTTTCAAGTGTAATCACTTCTTTGGCCACCTGCAAGCAGAAACAAAGCTCAAATTCAGATGAAGTGTTCATTCCGTGTTGACTTGATCACTCAAATATGTACAAGTGTTTTGCACCTTCAACCTGCCTTTAATGTGAAATGCTTAGCAATTCAAGTGCATTATTTAGTTAAGGTGATACACAAAATCCCTTTGAGGTGCTGCACCTGATGATGTTGTTCAGCAGTGTTCAAAGCAGAGGAACATCAGAAGAGGTGCTGGAGTGGTGTGGTAGGGTGAAAGCAATCCTGCACTGATGCTTTGGGACTGGGGGAAAAGAGAGCTCCTGCTTTTGTGGAGGGGAGTGTGGGGAAATGACAGCCTCTGAGTCCTGTAAAATAAAAAGCACTATCTATCTCAGTTCTCCTGAACGTCCTATATGGGGCATATCAGCATCTTTAACTAACAGCCTGCTTGAAAAATCTGTCTTTTACTGGTGTTGCAATCTTGCATCTGCCACCCTGATAAAACACTGACTCTGCCAAGTGTTTACTCATCTGTGGTGATAATGGAGAAATAGGTAACTGACTTAACTTGAGAGCAGCCTGCAGTGCTAGTGAAAGATTGCAAAGATGAAAGAGTGTAAAGTGCAGCTGTCCATTTTATTTAGGATGCAAAGAATTTGCATTCCAGGCCAGCACTGGTCCACACTGGTGCCTGGGTAGATGTCTAATGTCAGTGAAAGCACTCTTTGCTGTACAACAGCTAACTCGGAAGCAGAGAGGTTGAATTTGTTGCTAACAAACAGAATTGCTGTGTAGGTCCTGGGCTCTATATGTACACACACACACACGAAGTGTGTTTATGTATATCCTAGCATGGGGGTAGTGGGAGGAATTAAGAAAGGGAAAGCCCTTCCTTTCCTCCCTACAACATATGTTTTCTTAGTACAGTGGAGGCATTTGCAAAAGGCATCTGCCTGGGCAGAATTACTGAGGAAAATCCTACCTGCAGAAGTTGGCTGGTATCACAGATATTAAAAAAAAGGTATAAAAATGAACAGCGTGAGATGTTGCTGAGGTTAGCAACACAGTGCTGAGTTGGTCGGGGTAGAAACTCCCTGCTTGTTTGGGAAGGGAAAAAAAAAAGGCAAGTGAGAGAGTGGGGAAGAGGTTGAGTAAAGGAGGGAGTGTGAGAACGAGGGGCGGCAGAGGGTGGGGGGAGAAGGAGATGTGCTGTACACTTAGCTGAGCAGCCAGAGGAAAAGCTTCCAACGGAGGATTTCTCTGCTTTAGATGTCTGCCAGTTATTTGCAGGCACACCAGCCCCTGTCTGTGTGGTGCCTTGAAGGATGTGGACTAAAGGCGAGTCGGAGGGACTCCAGACTTTAGGGATTGTGGTGGTGGTGTGCTCCTCTCTGAAACTTTTGCACTACCTCGGGCTAATTGACTTGTCAGATGGTAAGAGAACCTCCAAGTTTTCCAGCTCCTGTTTACTTTTGTTTTAATCTGTTTCAGTAAAGCCAGTGTAGGTAGCAAAGAGGCTGTGGGAAGGATAGCATTGTCTGTCAGGGCACTGACTCTCAGCATTGTCTTCATCTTTATTAAGAATCATACTGGCTGCAAGGAAGGAATTATGCTTTATAGAGGACTTTTGTTTGCCTTTAGTATATTACCATAGCCAGAGAGAATCTAAAGGTGTGATGATTTTATTTCTTTTTTTATTTTCCTTGTGTATTATTTTATCCAATTTTCTTTTTCTTACTGTTAATTATTTTTCTCTCTTGAAGATAGATTAATACTAACATGACAAAAGGAGAGTATCTCTTCAGATACTGAAAGCTCAACTGAGAATTAGGTGCATGATTTCATATGGCTACCTAAAACAATTCTGTTGTGACATTTTCAGATTAAAGACATGGTGGAGAAAATATGAATTAAACAAAACTTCTCTGTATTTGCTATTTCAGGCACTTCAGCAAAGTAACCAGAAGGGGGGGGGGCACACGACAATAAATAAACAAAAACCTAAGAAAAATAAAATCTAGGGAGAAATATTTCTTGTTTTACCTATTGAACTGGAAGATTTGGTCTCTCTTTATGTTGGTAAGATGATGAACTTTTCTTTTTTCTTAGAGGTTTTCATGGCTGAATAAAGCCAGATGTGTTTTAGCAATTAAGTGAGCTTTAGGGATCATGTTGTCTATTCATCAAGAGGTGTAGGTAGCCACTGAACTATGAAATAAAATAACTCTTGATGGAGCACTTTTTAAGAAGAACAGGATCCCCCAGTCACTGAGTGCATTCTCATTTCAGTCACTAACTGGCAAGCTTCTCTAGGCTTTATTCAGATGATATCTTTAAACTATGCCTAAGCTGAGGCTGACAAAATATTGAATAGATGTAGAGGATGTTTATGTATAAAATATGCTTTACTGCATAGTATTAAAAGCAAGAAAACCAGATGGAATTTTAACCTTGCTAGTGTAAACTCAGTGCTGTCACAAAATCCTACAAATCCTCTTGCAAGATAAGGAACAAATATGAAAAATAACCTAAATAAAAGTACTTTTATTTCGACTAAGAGAAGATGTAAATTGGCATGTACATGAATTGGCATTACATGAATGTTGCTATTCTTCATTACAAAATGAATATCATGGGAGCTTTTAGTTTACTCCTAGAATGTCACTGGAGTTCAGTTATATATTTGCAAATGAATTAAGATCTTTGACAATGACAATTAATTTCTGATAATGGCATCAGAAGTCCTCATCTTAAAAATAAGCTGTCATGTCAAATGCTGGGGCAGTTGCCTTGCTACCTGTTTAACTGCAAGACAGTTTTCATACCTCTTTCCAGACCTAATTACTGTAACTCCAGTGTCTGCTCTTTTCCAAGCATTTGCTTTCCCCAGAAGAGTTTCCCCAGCAAAGCCAAATGTGTGACAAGTGAGAAACTTGTCTGTTCAAGGATTAAATGAGAGGAAGTGAGCAAGTGGTCCCAACCTGTGTTCATTGGACAGTTCTGGCTGCATTTTGATTGTGGGCATCAGTCACTAATCACTCAGAACATACAGGTGTGGAAGGTAGAGCATTTTCTTTTCACTCTTTGTAAGGGACCAGTCATAATTACAGATACTCCTGGTTGCTGAGGGAATAACTGACAGTCTATAAGGGCATGATACTATAAGCCTTTCTAGCTTTGGATAGTCATTCTAGGAATTTTTTCTTTCTGGCTGCAAAATAGTTCACTTGGAAACCAAGATATAGATATAGATATAGATAGATAGATATGTATATAGCTCATTAATTATATATTTAAGGTGAGGTTGGACAAGGCTCTAGTGGAGAATATCCCTGCTGACTGCAGGTGTGTTGGACTAGATGACCCTTGGAGGTCCCTTCCAACCCAAACCATTCTATAATTCTATATGAGCTTGTGGATTTCCTTATGATTCTGTAAACTGTGCTCAGAATTACATATACAAGTAGTAACATTAATGACCACCTGCATTACATTAATGTAGTGCAGTTGCCATCACTTGGAAATCTTTAAAGGCAGCATTAAAGTGATTTCTTTGATGTGCTAGGAAGCAGTGATGGGTAAAGTACAGTGGGTGCTTGTATTTCAACACAATTTTTTCTAACATCTTTGTAGTCACTAAAAAAACATCTTTGAGCACAACCTAAAACTGTTGTGCTTTCTTTAATGAAATATCCAACCAATAAGAAATGAATTTTTGTTTTTCATTTGTTCCACCTGAAATGCAGGTGGAATGAGTCTGCATGAAATGATCCCCTAAAACTCAGCAAAACAGAAGAGCTCCAGTGAGATCAGATTTTGCCATTTGCTCTGTTTGTATTTCCAGAATTCCTCATTAAAATATTCTCCAAACAAGGGCTAGGGGGTGGGAAGGGTAGTGTCTGGATATAATTAAGAGGCAAAATTTGCTTGACTAAAGAGACAGGTTGTGCAAAGCATAGCGCAATTTTTCAGTGACGCTAGTGAATACAGAAATGTTGATGACTTGTCACTTTACTCTTCTCCTGCTGTTTTATCTTCTGGAGTTTCCTGTTTGGCTGTGTCCTTGCTGCCATTTCATGTTGTCAGAAAGCTTGAGAGGTTAGTGTCCAGCTCCTCAGAGCTGCACACATCACACTCAAAAGGGCGAGCTAAGAGGTAACAATTGCTTTTCTTTAGTGCATTAATGCATCCACTAGCTACGTATTGCATATAATTTGGGGAAAAAATTCCATGCAACCTCCTCCTGACTTCTGACTGGAGACCAAAAGCTGCCTCTGTACACTGAGTAAATTCTGGCTGTACATTTGTTTTATGAGTTTGGCTTTAACTCAGTTTCTCTGCAGAACATCCATCCATCTTCCAGGTACCCTTTGAGCTTTCATAAATCATATTTCTTCTGATTAAAGGGATCCAGAGCAAATATGGATTGTGCTTTTGGACTAGTTCTTTACCAGTTCAGTAATACCAATGGCAGGGTACAAAACCCTGAAAATGAGTAAAATGTGCTATCAAATGTGTTGTCAGAGCTTTAGCTTTTTACTGCAGGAAAACCTGCTTTCCTTAGTCATAGTCACTTATTTCATGACAGAAGATTAGAAGAAGATGCTCAACTTTTTTTTTTGTTATTTTTTTTTTTTAAATTATTGAAGAAATAGATTTACAAATCAGCTATCTCAGATGCTTCAGAGGTTGTTCCTGTATGTCTCTACATAATTCAACAGTATGTCAAAATGCACTGCTGGCTGGTAGATCTCAATTGCCTCTGAGAGAAATAATTTTAATATCATCTTCAATGGAGATGAGATCTTAAAGCCATTTCCCTCTAACATCACTAGAGTAAGTGCTTTCAGCTCTTTCTCAGTACAATTGTTTTCATGTGGTGTGTGCAGTACACAACGGTATATGGAGGGAGAAGCTAGACATTTGTATCAAGTAACCCTTGGGGTAATCCAAACCTTGGTAGAGGCTTGTTCCTCATAGTGGTAACCAGTCACCTCAAACTGTCTTATTATTCCTTGTGACTCTGTTGCAAGTGCTGGGTTTGGGAATAGCCAAAGATAAATCATACTTGATGCTGACTTTATTCATGTGGTACTGTATGCTTTGATGTAATAGTAAGTAAACATTAAAGCCTTTGCAGAGGAGATCAGTTCTGCATAAGGGACACCCCAGAGCTCCTGTTCTGACTCCTTGAGCTTACCTCTACAAGACAGTTTTTGCCCATCTGTTACAGGTGCTAACCAATCTACAGTGAAAAGTACATTCTACCTTTTTCTTTGAATTTGATTAGGTATTGCTTAATCCAAATGTGGAATTCTTGTATGAAAGCTCTTATAAGAGTATGTTCTTTCCTCTAGCATCAGATGGAAACTTCACACCCACTTTAAAGAGAGGAAGAGGTTTGAGCAAACTGAAAGCAAACTGAAAGCTGGAATCTCTTTTCTCCATTGTACCACCTGTGAATGTGCTCAGCTATGAGATAATAGAGCCATGGCTGTGTCATGGCTGAATTAGTGCATTTCTTTACAGCCATCCCAGTGAGTTCTTTTCAGTTATGCTGAGCCTCTGCCACTAGCCAGGGATAAGCAGGGCTGTGTCGTCATGACTCTGCTCATGAGAGTGCAGGGAGCTGGATCCATTCGGCAGATCAACATTTGGGGCTCCAGTTCTTACTGCAACTATTGAATGCCAACATTTTCACTAGATCTCAGGGTTTTCACAGGATATTGATCTGAGAGTTTACACAATTAGTTACTGTTTAGCTAGAGATAGAAAGATCCTGAGTCTGAGATATGGCAGTAAAGATAAGTGTTAAACCCCCCAAACAAACAACAAACATGTAGGGGATTATAAATTTCAGAACATCTGAGCTTTTTGACCATGGATATATGACAATAGCATTGTGTTCACATGTCCATGTTTGCATAGGTGTAGCACACTTCCCAATGTCCAGTTCATTCAGACACATTGGTAACTTTCAAGATAAAGTCCCACATTACAAAGGGAAGCAGTCAGAAGATAAATGCCTGCACTATTGGCACTTGGTGTTTCTGAGCAATGTCTTGCTTCAGGAGGATATCATTCATGTCCATATGGCAGAACAACACTGCATGATCTATACCCATGAGGAGACAGAACTCGGGTTGTGCAGCCAAAATTTACTTGAGGGTTCCTGGGTTTTGATATCTTGTCTGTGTGCTCCCTGTATAGTGTTTTCTCCATGTAAATCTGGGGAATTGCATTAGAATCATAGAATCAATAAGGTTGGAAAAGACCTCAAAGATCATCAAGTCCAACCTGTCACCCAAGACCTCATGACTACTAGACCATGGCACCAAGTGCCATGTCCAATCCCCTCTTGAACACCTCCAGGGACAGTGACTCCACCACCTCCCTGGGCAGCCCATTCCAATGGCTAACAACTCTCTGAAGAACTTTCTCCTGACCTTGAGTCTAAACTCACCTTGAGTCTAAACATTATATGCAATTATAATCAGTTTCTGGTTAACTTTTTAAAAGTTATTCCAACTAATTATTGCAGGTTCCCTGTAATTACATCTCCATGTTTGTTGCAGCACTTCCAGTTTTCAAAGTTTCTCTTCTCATGCAATTAGATAGCTGCTAGACTTCATTACAGAGTTTGTCACAGAAGCTCTGATGATTGGTAACCTTGATGCAGCCTGAGCTGTTGGCTCCCAACTGGGGATGAAGTGAATTTTGTTTGCTGCACATAATTTTCTGATTTCCCAGAACTCGTGGCATTTGCTAGTGCTTAAGGAGTCTCTCTAGATTAGCTTCTGACAGCTGCTTCTGATGTTCTGTGGCTTTTCTATCAGCTTCAGCTCTGCTAAGGAGTGGGAGAGGTTTTGACATTGTGGATTAATTGCAGTCATTCCGCTCCCCAGGGAACTTAATTTGAGTTGTTCTGTCTTAACAGTGAAGCCTTTAGTGTCCAGCACTCTTTCAGGCAGGCAATTCTAACCTTTTAACTAGAGGGGATTCATTTTAGCAGCCTCAGCTCTCCGAATCTTTGGAGTGATTCAGTTAGTAGCTGCAATTACTCATAGCTGCGTGTTTGCCAGAGCACATAGCACTGCTCTGCTGTTTATACTTTGGGGTTTGTCATAGTCACTCTCTTGCTAACCTTTTTCTTAAAATAGTAATTTCTTATTCATTTGTGTTCACGATGTAGTAAAACTTCCCTTGTTTCACAGCTCTCTGTCCCGTGTTCCCTTGTGTGTGTAAAACTGCCTGGTGTGTTTCTTTTCCTGGTGGCTTATCAGCTCACCTCTGCTCTTCATGTCACACTTACCTGGCTTTCAGATTTAATCTAGATACACAGTCTGTTTCCACTGCTACTGCAGCTGTTGTTTTGCCTCTATTACGCTCTTGCAGGGTTTTGTCCCTCGGCATCCTTGCAGTGTGATCAGAGCTGTGGAGCTCACATCCCAGTGTTTATATGGCATCAGGGTACAGCCCTGCAGGGGGCAAAGCTGGGTAGGCTGACTCCGTTCATCTGAAATGCCACCCTTTCTTTTGCACCTTGTTAGGTTAATGTCCCTCGGCGTTTTACCAAAAGGTTATAAATGTCATTGCTTTAGAGAACCTGTGATCAGACCTGAAGTTCTGCTCTTCTAGTCTCTGCTCTGGGGCTATCCTATCCTTGCAGCTTAGCCACTAAACTCTGCATTTTTCTTACGTGAATTTCTGTGTTCAAGACTAACACAAACTCTGTGTCTGAGAACAGTTACATATAATGGTCTGGCTTGGAAGGGACCTCCAAAGGTCATCCAGTCCAACCTCCTCTGCAGCAAGCAGGGGCATCCTTAACTAGATAAGGTTGCCCATCCAAGTTGCTACCTTTCTCGTGTAGGTTTTCCTGAACATTTGCTCTGTCTTCAGCATATAGTCCGAGACAGAGGCTTCCCTGCAGATATTTAGTATCTCCTTGGTTGCTTTAGTGTTTTCCTGCTTAAGCAATCAGGAGCTTGCTTTTGTTTATTCTTCCTCTTAATGCTAACCAGTCAATACAATAACCCTGTTCTAGCTTGGCTGGTCTCACATTATCTGCCTGTCACTCCAGAGTGGACAGTTAAGTACTCAGAAGTGCAAGATGGCAGATCATCATGTCTCCTAAACCATATTAGCAGATGCTGATCTTTATGAAAAAGATTGTTAAAGCTACAGCCAAAAATAGAAAGATCTCTCCAGACAGAATCTTATCTTCCCAATTCCCAAGTGACAGTGTTGCATTTTCTTAATTCTGAAGGGGGAGTGAAACAAACTGTGGTACTGATCCTGAATTACAGACTAGCAGCTTCTTCCTTCTAACCAGGTTTGTGCACAGATTAGTACAAAAAAGTTCACATTTTGCAGCAATTCAGTGTTCAGTCCACCACTGGTGTTTTGTTCCTCTTTACCAGTCTAAATAACTCTAATTCTTTTGGTCTTTCCATATTATGTGATTTAGCCTCAGATCGTTTCCCTTACTCTTATTTGTTGTTAACGCAGGTAGCTCTGGGAGCTGCCACTGAGCACAGAGGAGGGATTATTTCATATGGCTGGCAGGGTGTATTCCTGTTTGTACTTCTGGAGAAGTGCTTGTTGTCTTTGCAGCCACAGGAAGGCAGTTTTTATTCAGCTTCTGACCCATCATAATGTGCAGCTCTGCAGCCTGTCCAGCTGTATTTGTGTGGTTTATTCTGCTGGGGAACTTGTAGCCATTTCCATTTGTCTTTATTGAATTCCATCGAGTTACCTTCAGGCCTTCTCCTGCAGCCTTTGCCAGTGGGATGATACCTGTCCTGTTTGATCATCCAGCTTGGTAGTAAGTACATTGACCATAACTAGACCCAGAAAAGAACTCAGTGGAGTCACACATGATCCCTCCTGTCATTTTGCTGATGATCCCCACTTAGAGCTGCCCTCTGAATAGCTACCCAGACAGTGTCATCTACTGCAGGGCAGTTTTGCAAACTATTCCCTATCTGCCAGAAGAGAATGGTATGTGAGATAGGGCCATAAAGCATTACTCAGATGAAGGATGTGCTATATCATTTTAGTTTTGTTCTGCTGCAGTTTTGACAATTCAGTGACCCACACTTGTACATCATTGGTTATTCCAGTATGTCCTGAGAACTGGGATGAAATATGAAAAGTTACATGTTCTTGTAATCCTTCCATCTCCCTAGCTGTTTGTCCCTTCCAGGACAAAATAAAGTCCTGCCTTTGGAATCTGTTTCCTGAGAGTAGGGAAAACACAGTGATTGCCAGTCCTAGAAAGTTAAGAAGGAAAACAGGATAATATGATGGGTGATATCATAGAATCAGTCAGGGTTGGAAGGGACCACAAGGATCATCTAGTTCCAACCCCCCTGCCATGGCCAGGGACACCCCACACTAGATCAGGCTGGCCAGAGCCTCGTCCAGCCTGGTTTTAAACACCTCCAGGGATGGGGCCTCAACCTCCTCCCTGGATAACCCATTCCAGGGCTTCACCACTCTCATGGTGAAGAACTTCTTCCTCACATCTAGCCTGAATCTCCCCATTTCCAGCTTCAATCCGTTCCCCCTAGTCCTATCACTACCTGAGATCCTGAGAAGTCCCTCCCCAGCCTTCCTGTAGGCCCCCTTCAGATACTGGAAGGCCACAATCGGGTCACCTCAGAGCCTTCTCTTCTCCAGACTGAACAGCCCCAACTCCCTCAGTCTGTCCCCATAGGAGAGGTGCTCCAGCCCTCTGATCATCCTCGTGGCCCTTCTCTGGACACGCTCCAGCACGTCCACATCCCTCCTGTAATAGCAGCTCCAGAACTGGACACAGTACTCCAGGTGGGGTCTTACCAGAGCTGAGTAGAGGGGGAGAAGCACCTCCCTTGACCTGCTGGTCACACTTCTGATGCAGCCCAGGATCTGATTGGCTTTCCGGGCTGCAAGTGCACACTGAGAGCTCATGTTGAGCCTCTCGTCCACCAGCACCCCCAAGTCTCTTTCCTCAGGGCTGCTCTCCAGCCAGTCACTGCCCAGCCTGTTTTTGTGCCCTGTGTGTTGGATTGTCTTTTAGAAACTCTGACCAATACTGTTGTTCCCTGTGCAGCATGACAAGCTTTCCTCCTCCAAAAATGCCTGAGCATCACCAGGCCCTTCTTCTAGTGAAAGCATTGCAGGACAAAAGCAGCATTTGCATAATACCTAAGTGTGTGAGCACAGAGGCCAAGAATTGCTATTTTAATTGTCATTCATATTTTGGTGAAGAGGGCTCATTAGGGTGTGGTGGTGAAAGACACAGGAGTGAAGTAGGACTGTACAAAACCAGCAGCAACCACCTCCTTGTGAAGAACAAACCACATGTTTTAATAAATCGAGATAAATGCCATCAACAGAAAGCCCAAGTGTAGGAGTCTCCATGTAAGTGCTTTGGAGGGGTGAGCATGGCTTAAAATATAGAGGTGTCCTCCACGAAATACTGCAGCAGATGACCAGGAGGGGAGAGGGGTGTTTTCAGTGGGATGGACAGAGTGCTGGAAATGGAGCAGAAAAGTAAACTCCTCTGTGAAGTGGAAGTGCTTATTGTGCTTTGTGCCTAAGTGTTTGAAGAACTCGGACGTTGAGCTGACTTAGACATTTGTTAATGGTTTGAAAAGTGCAGACCTTTGTGATAGTGATGAATCAGCGAGCTAACTATCTTAATTAGTTATTTTACTAAGCATAACTTCAAAGGGGACTATGTGGGCAGATTTATAAGACAGTTTTTCTTCCCCCTGAGATAAGCTGTTCTAGCATATCTTTCAAGAGGAGGAACTTATGTTTTGCCTGTATTCTAGAGCTGCAGAAGACATGGCCTGGAGCACGCTGTCTCAAATCCACCTTGCGCAATAGCAAGCTCCAGGATGCAGTGCACAAGAGAGAAGATCTAATGCCATGCAATGCACTTGTAGATGTGGATCCACATCATATCAGATTGGAATGAAAGCAAATACAGTCAGGGCAGAGAAAGGCTGAGGCCTTTGGGGTATGTAGAATCTGCAAAGCAGATGCTTGTTTGAAGGAAAAGTGTGTGTGTTACAGACAATGCATGCACAGCACTTTCTAAACTGAATGGCAGCATCTTTAGAGATGCTGTCCTAGTGCAAAGCTTGTTTCTGAGAGGCTGTTCAGGCTACCTTAATTTATAACCTATGGAAGTTAGTCATGGTAATTAGTGATGTCAAGCTGCTTGGCTGATGTTCAGTGTCTGTAACTGATGGAGAACAGATCAAATTGGGTACACTTGGTGAACCTGTTTTTCCATTCTCTTGCTGCTTATTGTCTCTTCCCCTTCAAGGCCATTCTCCCATGTATTTGGGGGTGGAAGAGCAGTTCAATGATGGGGAATTCAGGCAGGATTGTGTATAGCTCCCATGCAGGTTTTACTTTGTTTAGCAGGCAGGGGTCCAAAACAATGTAGTCAAAAAAACCCAACCCAACCTCCTGAAGGTTAAAGCAGAGTTTTTCAATGTAATCTGGAGGGATTTCATTTTCACAGGAAGATTATTCTTTTGTGGCTTTTTTTCTTACAAATATATAGTAGCACCAAAGCTGTGTTGTGTCAACAAATGTGAAGGATCCAGTCTAATCTCTAATTGTCCTTATCTACTAATCATCAGGGGGACAGATACAATCTTCTGTGAAGCACATCTTTGCCGATAAGGTTGATTAAAATGTATTGGCAATTTAGAGACACAAGTTGAAGATGGTTTGAATTAAAAGCTAAGCCTATCCAGATGCTGAGAGGTTTTATTTCCTTGCAGTCAGAGCTGTCACATGGCAGAGGGTTAGAATGGATGTCTGAGTTTTGAGCTACATCTGAATGTAGCCATCCTTTGACTGGCGAAGATGAGGAGGAAGTTGTGGAATATTGCTGGAGTATATGGAGAGCACCAGGCAAGAGCAAGCTTTCTCAGGAAGCTTTCTTGTGACATTAAATCTGTCTAAATGTTATTTTTGAAAACTCTGGGCAGATGTGGCTGTGGAGAAGACTTCAGAGTATTTCTAAAGGGGCTGCCAGCAAGTTGTGGGGGTTTCTGTTTGTTGGTTGTTTGTTTTGTTTTGTTTTTTTTTAGGAGTTTGTCTATGTCTGATCCTCCCAGCACCCTGAGCTACTAAAGATACCTACAGGTTTGCAACAGAGTCTTTGGCAGAGCCATGTCATTTTTCTCTTCCTTTCAAATGGGCAATTTCTTGTACGCCTCAGAGCCTCCTGTAACAACACACTGATCTTATTATGGTGCGTTTGGAGGCAATTCAGTGCATGTGCTGATGGTACGATATTGTGTTCTGTCTGCTTTAATATATCTAATGTGGTGACTTCCTTCTGTGCAGCAAGCATTGGAGTAGGGGAAGAACTCCATCACTGAAGAAATACTAGAATACTTCTTTTCTCAAATCTAGAAACCCAAACAAACTAGCAGAATATATCTGCTCCAGCTGTTTATGGTGTTTACCTACCTTCTGATGGGGCATAGAAGTTGAACTGCTGTCTCATAGTGTAAATTTGGGGTGAGGGTTGAAAATATGTGGGTGTTAATCCTGTCTGGCCACTGTCCTGCTAGGTTACTTGGCATGAAGTCAGTCCCCTCAGTAAGGTCTGGGCAATGAAGACAAACTTCTAATGCAACCACTTGGTCTGCTGAAAGTGTTCAGGGAATTATTTGTCTAAAGCAAAAGTAGAGCTTACTTCAGTTTTCTTCTCAACCTGTTCTACAGATGCAATACTCTGATAATGACTTTCAGTTGGAGTACTGTATTTTTCACCAGTAACATTTTCTCAGGGCATTGTTTACAGCCTATTTCTTTCCCCTGCACCTGCAGTTTTACAGGAGAAGTAGTAAAAAGGATTGTATCTATGCAAGATTTGCAAAGTACAGTACTTTTCAGACAGAAGCTCTCTTCTGTTGTGTCAGATATGTATTTACATTTATATAGAACTGCAAGATGAGAAATCCAGGCTCTTGTTATGGAATTGAGGCATAACAGAGTTTGGGGGAGGCATGGCAGCTGTGCAGGTTGGGTATATACAGCACAAAAGGAGCTAATGTTTGGTTGTGGGTTAATGTATAAATGATTGAAAACTTAGTAAGCTCTCTAGCAGGTGTGATGGTGTTGATGTAGACTACTTGTGATCCAGCATATACATCTGCTCTTCCAGAGTCTTCCCCCACTGTTATCTGCTTATGCTGAAAACTTAATTCATATTCCCACAACCCTGTAACAATTTAAATAATTTATATATACCAATTAGCTGTCTGGAAGATGCCAAAAGACACTAATTTCACCAACCCTGAAATTGTACCTCCTCCAGAATTAAATTAAAGCAGGCTGCACCATCTATACCATTATAAACGTTCTCAGGTGGTTAATACTGTAGCAAATGGATTCTGTTTGCAGGGCTCTGCGCTTGTGGGCTATGGAATCAAAGAGTCAGAGCCACATAATCATAGAATAATTTGGGATGGAAGGCACCTCCAAACGTCATCCAGTCCAGCCCTCATCAGTCAGTAGGGACATCTTCCACTAGATCAGGTTTCTCAGAGTCTTGTCCAACCTGACCTTTAATATCTCCAGGGATGGGGTCCTCAGCTACCTTCTTGGTCAGGGTTCCACCACCGACACTGTAAAGAATCCAATCTAAATCTACTCTTCTTTAATTTCAGACTATTGCCCCTTATCTTATCACTTCAGACCTTTGGAAACAGTTCCTCTGCAGCCTTCTTGTAGGCCCCCGTCAGGAAGGCTGCTATTAATTCTCCCCAGAGCCTTCTCTTCTCAAGACTTAAAAACTCCAGCTCCCTCAGCTTGTCCTCATTAGGAGAGGTGTTCCAGCCCCCCAGTCATTTTCTTGGCCCTCCTCTGGACCCACTCCATCAGGTCTATGTCATTCCTGTGTTGAGGGCTCCAAAGCGGGATGCAGTACAATCACTTCAAAATGATGGATACATACAGAGGCTTCACCCTCTTGATTCCACGTGCCTCCTCCATTCAGGTCCAGAAATTGTGAGCCCAGTGAAGAGTGCTTCACCCCTGAGAAGAGGTGATTGTTCTCTTGCAATACTAGCTTATCATTTTGCTGCCTTTCAGCCAGCATTGACAGGAATCACAGTGCTGCTGGATGAGTGTAAAATGATGTGGTCTTAGTTTAAAACCTGCTTCACATTCATTGGCTCTAGCTGAAGTTCTGTGACTTCTACTTGTTTCTGGTTTATTTTAATAAGAAGAGTACCAGTCCCCAGGACCTCTCTCTGTACTTTCTAAGTGCCAGTTTCTGTTGAGAGAGATGCTGGAGAGCGTCAGCTGGGTTAGTGCTGCTCATAGCTAGACACTGTGTGGTAGTTTGGACAAGGCTCTCCAGCTACTTTATTCTCAAATTCTGCAGCTTTCTCAAGTATAAACCTGCTTGTTGATTTCTGAGACAGTGCCTCCTGATGGAGAATAGCAACAAAAGACATATAATTAGCCTTATACAAAGTGTACACAGTGGAGCAGGTTCTGCCTGTGTTGTGAAGATCACAGCCCGCCATTTGTCCTGTTAGGAGCTGTAGAACACAGAATTAGCTGATTTAGGCATAAGTATATCTCTTCAGTGCTGATGACTGAAGTTGTTCAGCATGGGATCTTTTTGATTAATATGAAATCTTGGAGGAAGGATTTGGCTTAGTTTTGTGTCTTGTGGCATTTCACTGTACGGTTTGCAGGTGTTCACTGCACTTCTAATGAAATCTCTAGAGACTGTATGTTGTGTTCCAGCCTTTAGGGTTCTATGGGGAGAATTCTAATCAAAACAGCGATGGATTAGGTTTGCCTTTCCTACAACCTTTTCCTACGATCTTGCTTTTGGCAAATTGTGTGACGGTTCATACTGGTACTGCCAGAGAGGTTCAGGCTGTTGCTACCAGTAGTCACATCTGGGATGCATGATGGACTAAATGCAAATAATATTAATTATAATAAAGAATGGGGAAATAAAATGTGGCTTACCTTGAAGAATGTTAGGATCCAGGCTGGCCATGGTGATTAATGGACATCATTTGGAGCAATAATCTAAATACTGTCTTGTTTGACACGTAATCATTGTCCTGTGCAGTTGTATCATGCACTGACATTCATCATAATGTACTGATCTTTAAATTTATTTTTTTTTCCAAGCTCACCTGTACTTTGAACACTTTGCTTCCAGCTTTGTCAGCAGGGAAGTTGCTGAAGTTCATGTACAGAGTCCATACTTGTTTTTTTCACTTATCTGCAGTGAACCTGAGGAGTTTTCCACAGGGAAAGAGTGGAGGAGAAACATTGTTCAGGAATAAAAATATAGAAACATGGAAGATTGTCTGGTGAGTTTGGGTAGTAACCTATAATTCAGCTGTGCAGATATGTTTCAAGTTTGGCAGCTTGTCTTTCAGTCTTAAAAGGTGATCCTATAATGCAAAGCTCTGGCTAGCTACTTACAAGCCAAACAAGAAACCAGCTGTTTGAGTCCATCCTATAATAATAGTGTATTTTGGCTTTTATAAACATACAGTGACCTGAACTGTACAGATTAAAAAGGTCAAGCTGAATAAACTTGTGCCAGGGTTTCCTTGCCCCTTGAGGCCACACAGCACAGCTGCACAGCAGAATCTGCCTGCAGAGCTTGTCAGACCAGGCAAGACAAAGGTCTGAGTTTACAGGCACCATTCACCATTAGCTCAGCAGGTGAAACAAATATTTTTTTCTTAATCAAGTGCAGAAGTTTTTCATATGTAACTGAGTCAGAGTGCTGTAAATCTTCCTAAAATCTTGCTTGATTATGTAGTTATTGCACTGCCTTCCAATGCATGTATCTTAGTTACACCAAAGCTGTTCACCAAATACTAAGTGCAGATGGCTGGAGCACCCACAAAAGCTAAATACAGCCAGGTGTCATCCACAAAAACTAGCATATGTAGAGAAGAAAATGTTCCTTCCAGGTAAAGATAAGAAGCAAGCTTGTATTTTCTTCCTGTATAAGAGTTTAGCTGAAAAAGCAGACAATATTTGGTTATTTACATAAATAAATAAATAAATAAATTTCCTCTTGCTTCTATTTACCTCTTCTTGGTAGTGATAGTAGGAGGCTCTTTAAACAGTTTCATTACAGCTAATTCCCCCTCTCCTCAGGCAGCTGCAGCTTTATGTACCAAACTTTTATTATACCCAGAAGCTTTCTGCCTGCTAATAAATAATGGTGGCAAATTTTTCTATGAAATACATGTAGTTTCTCCTTGCAGCAGAAAGAAAAATAAGTCTTCCCTCACACCATGCATCTTCAAATTACAGTCATTAACTACTGTGAAAGCAGCATTCATTTGAAAGGGACATGGCCAGGTTAAGAACTCAAGTTCCTTGACTTATGCCATTAATGATAACTTAGATCATCATTACACAAGAAGTGTTTTGTAAACAGAGGGGTTTTTTTAATCACTTAATACCATCAGTGGAGAGCAGCCAGTTGTGCTCTCTGCTCCCATCCCTGAAGCGGGACCCTGTGAGCAGTATCAGCCTCTGGTGTTCCCCTGAGTGCAGGTGATCAGTCCTAAATCCATTTCTGCAGCCCTGGCAAGAATTTTCCTTATCTGCAGTGGGAGGGAGGAAGGCGAGTCATTAAGGTGCAAGGAACAAGAAGAGTCTGACCTGAAGCTGATAATCCAAACTCTGTGAGAGCCTAGCTGGGTTTTGAGGATGCATCCCTGCACTGGCCCCAAGGGCAGTCTTGGAAATGGCTTTGCTCTAGTGTGCTGTTAAAGCTTGCTCACCTTTTTCACTGATTTGCCTAGTTATCATGGACACACTGTTATTAGCAAGTCTCAAAATGGGAGTTGTGCCCTAGCTTTATTCTATTCTGAAGCACTCTTCTCACTGAAGCATCACTTGTCCAAACACTAACCTGTGTGTGCCTGGTTGTCTCTGTGCTTTCAAATTTGTGCAAGAACCACGTGAGAGCAACTCTAACATGCCATGTTTTGAAACCCAAAATCACTTCAGATAGCTTGAATAAATTTACAGTTGTAGAGGGAGGCATTTCTTTTGGCTGAAGAACATCCTTGAGAATATCAGGGTAAGGCTGCTTTCCTGGAAGAAATTGAGTTAGAGGCGTTCATAATTGGAAAGGGATAGCTATTTAAATAGTCGGTATAAATGCAACATAATTAACATTACCTTAATCCCTCTCCCATGATTCTTAAATCCACACGAGGGAACCTTGAATTGAAGATGCATGTCCAAATGTATCTTATTTAAGTCCTAATTAATTTAACTACTTAAACAGTTAATCCTTTCTCTCTTAAAAGGAGATTTCACAGTGTGAAAAGAGTAAAACATTTAATTTGTTCATTTTATGTCCACCACAACAGTGCCGTACCAGTCCATGACCCCGCTCAGCATCAGGACTGGGGATTGAAGCAGCTACTTGTGGTGTCTGCCAATGCTGAGGGGCTGTGGCTGTACTCACAGCCATGAGCTTAGCCCCAAACAAGGCTATTGAAGTGCCATGCATTTGCAAACAAGGCTATTGCAGTGCCATGCATTTGCAGCTGGTGCTCTGACAGTGTGTGGAGGTAGTTAGGACGTTAGGCACAAAGAGTAGAAAAGAAAGGTGAAGGTGCAGATTCATTACTAAGGCTGGGAGGGGCAGCTGTGCAGGGTCTCTGTTTACATGTCTTTGTATGTGAAAAACTCTGACTCTTCCTATTAGTCTGGGATTGTACCAAAGCATTATTAAGTTTCTTGTAGATTATTAAAAGGGGAATTGAAATTACAAGTTGAAATCTGAAGCATTCAGGGGAATTTTCCTTCTCTATCCTTTACATGATCCAGTTAAAATATTTCAAGCTGAATCACAGAATTGTCAGGGTTGGAAGGGACCTCAAAGATCATCTAGATTCCTTCCCCCACCCCCGCATTGGGCAGGGATACCCCACACTAGATCAGGTTGCTTCCTCCCTAAAATAAATAGGAGTAAGCACTTGCACAGACAGTTCAGGCTTTCTGAGGTAGATACTAGATCACAGGTTTCCACTAGCACGTGGGTTGTGGGTCTTGGTCACCTTTTTCCATTGGTGGTGGTCCTGCAGCATCTTGATGTCAGAGTCCAGAATGGAAGGGAAAGAGCCAAAGAGTTCACCCACCCAAGCAGCTTTTCACTTAATACTGTGCTGAGCTTGCCTATTCTGGCATGTCCATCTAAATGTGCTTCTTGCAGCTGTTCCTCTGTTACAGTTTTGCTCATAGAGATTAGATTGGACCTGCTGCTCAGCTTATGTTGATGATGTTTCAGACAAAACACTCTAATGTAATCCTAGTTATGTGTGGAGTGGTTTTATTATTCCTTTTTTTGTTTTGTTTAAGTAACTGTTCTTAGCAATGTTCTCCTATCTTTGTTTCACTCTTTTGTGTGGACTACTATGTGACTTCCTTGAAACAGAATGGAAGAATCAGGATTATGAAATGTAATATATTAAAATATTTTCCTGGCTTCTTTAAAACCAAGTCACTGGTAAGAGCTGATAAGTACACGTGAGTGGCATTTGCACCAAGTGATCGGCTTCCAAGTCTCACTCATACTGCCAGCCGTTTCCCAGTACTCATGGGCACTGTATCTCCTCATCCCGATTGCACATCTGTGTTGCTAAATGAAAGTAATCAGAGTCAGCATGAAAATTTAATAAGCTGGCTCTGGCATCGGTCATGTTCTCGGTTGTGTATTTGTTTTCTGTCTGCAGAAGTCCTCAGCCATTGTCAACCAGAACAGCTCCAGTGTTTACAGGCACTGATGTTTATTAACCTCAAATCTGTTTTTGGTGGTGGTATTCTGAGCACAGACCAGATCCCTGGACTTGCCAGAGAAAGCCTGGAAAGCTAGAAACCTTACAGCCTTCCTCTTCCAGTCTGAAAAGTAATGTTTCAGAAGCAGACAGATTCTTAGACAAATTAGTGATCTGTCATTGCATGTGCGGCAGGCTTGGGTTTTAGCTTCTCTTTTATAGGGTTGCTTACTGTTAGGTGTGGTGGTGAGAGAAAGTTCATCACATTAGCTACCAACGTGTCTGGTCTTTTGTCCCTGTCCTCTGATTTTTATGCTTCTAAGTGGGACACAGAAACCCATGTGAGAAACCTTTACAACTTGACACTGCCTGTATTTATCTTTGATGGCTCTAACAAGTGGCTAATGGCAGTGCCAGAAGGAATCTCTTTGTGTTGAACCACTTGATGAGTACCTATAGGGTTTCAGCTGGCCATTGTGGACTGCCAAGCAAAGGGAAGGAGACCTAAACTCCTGACCGAAGGAAAGGTTTAGCTGGAAGGGGTTGCATCCCTGAGTGCTACCTCTTAATGAAAAGAAATCACTTCTTAGAAATTCTTAGTAAAGCTTCACTCTCCTTCCTGGGGAATATGCTTTAACTGATCTGCTAATTCTCTGATACTTATAACTGGATCAGAATGCTCCAGTGAGATTTGGTCTGCCCCCATACTGAATTGGAAGCTACTTGCTGTACCCATGGTTGTGGATTAAGGAGGCTTTGCAGAGCAGCCCAGCATGTGTTAGCCATCCCCGGGAAGAGCTGGCAGTTGCTGTTCTGAATCCCTTCCTCTTTGTGGAGCAGCTCAGAGCTGGTTAAAACAACCAGCAGCCTGTCCTCAGCCTGGAGATTGTCTGTGGCACTGTGACCTCTCACCACCACAGGCCCTCTTAGGAGGAAGGTGCACAGAGGAAGGGGAGAGCAGAAGAGCAACTGGGAGGATAGGGAGGGAGTAGCAGTCAAGCAAATTGACTCAGTTGCTTTTGGGAGTGTCACCATGGGCCAGGTGAAAGGGCAAAAGGATTCCTTGTAAGGAAATAAAATCTCTGTTAAGTGCCTTGAAACAAATTATTGCTTTCACAGTGGCATCTTATTAATTCTAAAGAATCTGCTATGCTGGATGGGTTTTTCTCTCTTTTGCCAACATTTATTTAGATGAAGAGTCTGTGAGCTGTCCTCAGTCCTGGGCAGTGGCATGTCCATAAAAAAGTAGTACCTGATTTATAGCTGTATGCATTCAAAATGCTTAAGCACAATTACAGATGTGCCTGAAGAATTTGAATGAGTACAGCAGTGCTGTCAGCTCCCTGCAGCGGGATACTGTACTTAGCAGAAAGCCTCATACGTGCACAAACACATTTCAGCACATTTGCTCATGTCCTCTTCAAAAATCTGGATCTGTATTGAAATAATCTTTTTAGAGTGGTTTCTTCTGCACAAATAGAGCTTCAGTGGTACTTATGTTCTGCTTAATTACACTTCGCATTTTGATCAACCTAAACAACAGGTCTGTGACTGAGAAGAAGGTATCTCTTTGGGTGATTTTGCCTAAGTGGGATCTGTAATGTGCTTATTTAATAGCAGTGTTTCACTCCTCAGTTCTTCCTGGACCAGACAAATTGTATTTTTTTCTACCCTTTGCATGGGTGAATTGTCACATCATGGTGGTGAGCATCCATATGATACAGCCTTGCTTGTTCACTAGGTAGTTCCCCAGTAACGAAGTAACGCTTCGTGGAGCTGGGTAACTTAATAGAGAAGAAAGCTACCCAGAGCCTTTGCACTGTAAAGGAACTGAGACACTGACCACAAACATTCTGCAAGTGGAGATGACTTCTGCCTATATTGTAATGAAATCTGAACATTTGTGAGAAGGGAAATTTGAAAGATTTTCCAAAAGGAAGTTTATTAAATCACAGTTAAATCTTCCATTTTGTGCAAAATAAGTTTTTTATTATTATTATTTGTTTGGGTATTAATTGACCTTCTCATTCTGGAACATCACCTTGGGAGGAGTGACAGCCCCCACAAAACAATCTGTATTCCAAACAACTTCACTGCCCTGTTTGGGAGCTCAGCCCAAGCTGTTCCTGCACACAAAGATGGCTCAGACACAGGGACCTTCAGTCCCTTCTGACATGTTTATGGCTGTGGGGCACCTATCAGGCAGCAGCAGCCCACAGCAGCATCTGGCCCGTGCTGGTGCCCCGGTGTGCCTGGGCTGTTCTCGTTTGGGGGCTGCCGATGCAGCTGCAGTTAGATACTCCCAGCAGCAGCCTGCAGTGCTGGAGCAAAGGCACAGCTTTGAAAGGTTCAGTGAGGCTGTTGATGAGAAGATAATGCATACACACATGCACACATTCTCTATCTCCAGATGACAAGTTCTGTCCCAGAATAAAGAAATCTCAAGTGAGGCTGCAGCTTTGTGATCCCTGGCAGTTGTGGCCTTAAACACTGTATATGTGACTGAGAGCATCCATTAGAAGGGCTTTGCACTGTTCAAGTTGTGTTTGTCCTTTCACCATTGTTTACCTACCTTCATCTTCCAAATGTCTGCTTCATCCTCATGTCAGTTCTGCAGCCAGAGCCAAGGGTATGGAGTCCTACTTGTTCAAATCCCCCTTTTGAGGGCAAAAATAACTATAGGTTTTAACTACAGTGCACAAACTCTCATAATGCTCAACTATAAAGTTCTGGTTTCCCCATAATAAGCCAAGGATAGCCCATCCCTGAATTAGGCACTGAACTAATTCTTCTTTCTGATAGTTTCATTCTCCCACATTATATATTCATTGATTATTGTTCTTCCACAAGCCTTTTTCTAACTCAAAGCTAGAGTACGCCAATGTTGATGGAAATCAGTGCAGTAATAAATCTGGGACTTGGAGGAAAAAAAACCCAACCACTGGCAGCAATAATTCTCAGAGAGAATAAGTCCATTTGTAATGTGTTGTCTTGGCTCATCAGAGATTTTGTGATGAATAACCTAGTCAAAAAAAAAAAAAAAAATTAGAAAAATTTCCATTGCTTCATTTATAATTCAGCTGTCTCCTAGTTAATTTATTAACTGCCCTCTGAAGACTTTCTGATATTTCTTCTGATAAAGCATCACAGTTTGATGGCTTGACAGAGTCTCCTGGTTTTCCTTTCTGATGCTGCTTTGGAATTAGAATCTTGCCTTGATCCTGGCTCATCCTGCAATTCCCAGGCTGGGGGAACCACTTCGAAGGCCAGTGGCTTGGTACCACTTTTTTGAGGAGCTTTCTACCTCCTTATTCATTATTTGCACTCTCTGTACCTTACCAAAGCATGTGTGGGAGACCTCCACAACTTAATTTATTGTTTTCCAAGCAGTTATTACTGCTCTAAACTTCAGTAAAAGTCTTTTGGTATGTTTAAGCTGTTAGATTAATGCTGTGAGTAGCCATAGTAGGATTTTTTGCTGGGCTGGTTACCCATTAATAAGAAACAGGTCTTCTGCAAAACTGATCTTTGTCAGAGCATGCCCCTCTCTGGAGGCCGGAGATGCCCCACTGCTTCTGCCTGTCACATCTTCAGCCATTAGACTGTCAGGGGAAAGGGATGTTTCATTGCAGTTAGCCAGGCAGTAAGCTTTCAGGAAATAGGATTTGCATGAACATGTTTCTAGTTTCCACTCTTCATCTCCACCCAGAACCAACTTTAAAAAGAATAAATTACAAATTATGACCTTTTCCAGCAGATTTCTTCCTTTGCCCAGGTGTGCTTATGGGTATCTCTGAGTGACCTGAGCTCTGTCCCAGGTTCCCTGTGTGACTGAACAAATCTCCTGACAGAGGAGCAGCTCTAAAACCAAATACTCATGAGCCAGGGCTGCCCAGGTGTGCCACAGCCTTGGCATCAGGAAGAGAGAACTTCTCTCTCAGTATTCATTCTTGATATATAAAAGGAAAGGAGTCCTCTTTGTGCATTGTGTCCTGCTGAGATGACAAACCTTTGGTAGGAGCTGACCCTCACCATGTGGGTGATTTGCAGCTCTGAGGAGTCTCTTTGCCAAGTGTGTGTGTGCTGCTTTGCATATAGTGCCTGTGTCCCCAGCACATCCCCCCCAGAACTCAGCCACCTGCAGGAAAAGGTGCCCAAGGAGATGGTCCAGGTTTTTATGTGAGAAGGAGCACCTCCTAATTCTTCAGACTCTACCTAGATCTGTGTCCAAACCACCACTAATCTAAGAGACTGCAAGGTATGTACCCATGTGTGGAACTAAGATTGTATATGCTTCGGAGAGAGAGACTTTAATATCCCAACCAAACGCACCCAAGAGAATTCCTCTCAGTGGTGACTGCATCTCAGCTTGAGCTGTCTTTTGTGCAGGGAAGTTTGAAGCTGAATCAAAGCAATGCTAAATGTATTCCCAATTTCATATTAACCACAGTAAATTAGAAAGTGCTGCCAGGTTCCATGGCCTGTAAAATGTGTGTTTTGCAGGAAATACTTTTTGTTTAACAAACCATACAAGAGTTATTGAACTATTTAAGTAGTATGTAAATATTTTCCCTTTGTATTTCTTTGCAGCTGGGGATTGGTGTGTTACCAACTGGCATTTCAATATCTTGCTTCAGTGCTAAGTGATGTACTGTGTTTCTTACACAGCACACAAACAACCAAGCATATGGTTCTCAGTTTCCAGTGTGGGTGGTGGAACACGGAGCTTTATTTGTGGTGCAAATGGCTGTATTGTGACGGTGGGAGGAAACGAGACTTTTTAGGCAGCAAGGAGCAGTGCTGAGAAATGAAACATGCTGCTCGTGAGATCATTCAAAAGGAAGATTGAGATATACACACACAAAAAAATAGGCTGCTCAGACTGTGGGACTCTGTGCAGGCTGGGAGGAGGGATGGTGTGGAGGTCTCTGCTTTAGGCAGGGGCCATGTCCAGCTGGATGTTACCAACCAGTGATAGCTTAGGCAGATGTGAAAGTAGCGCTGCTCAGGTCTGTAGAGGAGAAGTTCCTCTCTGTGAGAAGTATAGGAGCTGGAGCAGCTCTGCCTAGGAGCAAGTGGTGAGATGAACCTTCGTTGCTTTCAGTGCTGCAGCAAGTATGCAGCTTCATCCATTGCTGCTGGGGAAGTACTGAGCTCTTCAGTTGTTTTCTCTCCACAACTACTCTGAGAAGGAGCAGGTCACATAATGGGAAGAGATTTTTTTCAATTGTCCTAACTAGAAACTTCCAAGGGCAAAGAAGATCCTGCTGCAGGCTTTGACTTGCCCTTTCTATAACAGCTATGATAACTGTCGGACAGTGGTTTTTCCACTGGCTCTAGTATGTTTATGAAACAAATGTACTTCTGCCTGAGGGCAGGGAGGTTGTGTTGGTGCTCTTATAACAGAGAAAACAACAAAACTGGCTGAAAACAATCCTGGTGCTAAGGACCCACCCCCTCTGCATGTTTGGCAGTGAGGGATTTGTGAAAAAAGCCATTTTTACATCTCCTCTATTGAGTTTCTTGAAATTCATTCAATTAAACAGTCTGGATCGGGGTCTGAAAATCTGCCTTCTGATTTTTTTGTCTTCTTGATACTCAAGAGACTGAGGCAGATGTGCCTCTGGCCAGCTCAATGTCCCATCACACCCTACAGCCCTCTAGTACTCTGGTTTCTTAAAAGTGGGACAGGAAGGAAAATCTCTCCGCTGTGTAACAAACTGTGCTCTATGACAGGAGTGGGGTTTGCAGGGAGATCAGTATCTGCTATATTTTCTTGAGAATAGGAACAAGGTCAATCCTCGGAAACAATGAACTGAATTCACACTTTTTTTGTCGTCTTTTTTATTGATCCGTAGTTGCTCAGAAACTGCTTTATTAACTTGCCCAGAGAGTAATCCATAACCTGTGGGGTGTAGAGGGGGGGGGGAAATTTAAAAAGTAAAATCCTAAGACTCCTCTTGGAAAAGATGACAATAAAGCCTACAGTAAGTGCTTCTGATTTTTTTAAGAAGAAATTTTGCAAACAGTGGCACCACTGTAGTTTCACTTATTTGTACTATTCTTTGTGTTAAGCAAACATAAGCATATGAATTTGAGCCACTTATTAAGAAATCTTCTGTGGAGCACACTGAAAAGTGCTGTTTTCAAAACAGAGCAAAAAATACAGACTGTGAACCTAAAACTCTTAGTAAGAATTTGAATAATCTAGGAGGGAATTAATTTCCAGCTGAACCCTTGAAAGGTGGCTCTGAGCAGGTTTTTATACAGTGAAGAAAACCTTATTGTTACAAGAAGTCTTTTTTCCTTTTTCTCTTTAATGGCTTTTTCCCACATCTTTGTAAAGAAGCAAAGAAAATATTGCTTATAGCTAGAAAGTATTATCTACACTGTAAACTTCTGATAACCCACAAGGTTACCCAATACAGACAAAGAGCTCAACTTTCTCTTTTTTTGCAGCACATTTATTGTCTTCTTGCTATCTGCTAATCATCTCTGATGCACCTTCATCTTTTCAAGCCCAGTAGTTACAGTGGTACCTCTCCGTGTGCTCTAGCTCTTTCTGTTAATTGATTTCACCCTCCTAACTCAGGACATTATTATCATGCTTTCTCTAATGACTGCATTTACATTTCTTTGCTCTCATAGAGGGAAGTTAGTTTGCAGCTAGTGTTAGAATGCAAATTGAGATCCATCCTTACTAGACTTGAAGTGGGATGGGAGTTTTATGCTGTCCTTAGGTTACCCGGTAAAGCAGAATTTTCTTGGCAGTGAGTGATTTTGTGGCTAATGGCTCAACACCCTCTGTTTCAGCAGAGATTCAGGGCCTCTTTAAGCAACTGCTTATTCTTTGCAATAAAGCAAACCTGTCTTGGTGGATAAAGAAGGCTCAATGTCATATGCTTATACTGCATGTGGCAGAGTGGAGTTCATCAGATTTTTATGGATTGTTTGTATTTGCTTTTAGTAAAGCTCCTGGTATGCACTGCTGGTTAGTGTGTGTTGGAGGCTATGTATGCCCTTTAAATCCATGGTTGGTTGGAAGCATTTTGCTCCTGAGACCAGCTTCCCCTGGAAGTATTCCTGAAGTTTCAGTTCTATAGGAGAAAGTGTGGCGGTACCTGTAGTCATTGATTGGTGAATGCTATTTCTGCCTTGAGTTGTTCAGGATTCACTTCTGTTATTCACCTCCTCAGTGTCTCCATTGTACTTGCACAACAGCAACCAACTGGAGCTTCTACTGTGGTTTTCTTGTGCTGGTGTTTTCTGGGTTTTCTAGTGTTTTTCTTTTAATTGTTCATTTCTCAGGCAGAGAACAGCTGAGCCAGTTAGCAAAGCTAAGCACCAGGCATTTTCTCATATCACTGATGCTGGTAGAAAGCAATCTTCTAATATTTACTTCTGCCAGTTTTGTCTGCAGCCAAATACTGAATTAAACACTCTAATGGAGAGTAAATTCTTTTAATTCCTGCACCAGGTTAACATCCAATCCCAAAGACGTTTTCATTGCGTCTAGTTATGCATCTGTCAAGGGCAAGCCGAAAGCAAAAAGCTCAGAAAGAGAATAATGAAAGGAGGTTTAATCACTCAAATAGTTTAACGCTGTTGTGATGCATGTGGTGTGTTCAAGCTTTCTTCTCAGATGTGCCAGATGGAAATTCATTCTCACTTCTATACATGCATGGTGTTTGATGTATTTTAGTTAATGGGAAAGTATTGAACATGAAACCAGGAGGGCTCACTAATGCTTCTTGGGCAGCAGCAGCAACAGGAGGTGAGATACTGTGGAGCCAAAGGCATGGTGAGAGGGTGTTCTGGATGTTTGGGCAACTGGAGGCACATACTGCATGGAAATGAAAGAAATAGATGGCAGGCAGATGGCCTGAGGGCAGGAGCTGCTCAGGTTGGAGACAAGGACAGGGAGCCACAGACAGCAATATTCTGACCAAAACTCTTGTGCCTCTTGCAGGTCACACTGTGTACTCAATTCCCCAGCAAAGAGAAGGTGATATCATGAGAAGCTATATTCAAATCTTTGAAATAATTAATTTTGCAACTTTTAGCCTAATTTGCTGGTGACATTTTCTTCTAGGGAATGTGAGGATGACCATATTGCAAGTGAAGTATCTGCAAAGAGCGCCAGCTAAGAGTCTTCCAGACCACTTGGAACTTCTTCACCCTTACTAATCACTTCTTTATTTCTACAGCTGTCAAAATGGAGAGGAAGGCTGTGGCCATGGACCCCTCTTGTTGCCCTTCAGCAGACTTCAGAAATTGCACAAAGTCCTTATGCCTTCTCAGAGTTGCTAGGATGACTGCTACATTGCTGTCTTGCTGCATGCTTGGATGCTTGCATGGTTGCATGACTGCATGCATGCTTCCCTTCACACACTGCCCGGAGTTTGATGGTCATGCAGGGGACAGCAAGCTCTGCCTTGCTTTTGTACCCCTTGGGTTAAGGGAAAGAGGCAATTCAGGGGGAAAAAATTGGTAAAGTATACCTTAAAAAAAAAAAAAAAAAATCATCCTGCAGTCTCTGTGAAAGGGCATCCTATGGCACTTACAGAACTCATCCAGTGTCACCTTAAATTGAAGAATAGAGCAAGCTGTGTATGGTTGTCGCTTTCTTTTTGTTAAATTCTTTTCTTACTTTTTCCTAGACCCTGCCCGATGGTTTTACGTGTATCAGAGAGGTAAAATTTAAACCAGTCTGACTCTATTGGTCATATAATTTTTGTAGCAAAGGTTTTCTTAAGCTGGAAACAAGTTCCCCTGGCTGAGTTTATTCTCAGTTTCAGTGCTGACAGCAAACAAAATCAAAGGTGCTTGAAAATGACCCGGCTGGATAAGGCTGCAGTGGGAGTGCAGTCAAGTCCTCTCTGATGAAGGCAATCCCATTTTGTACTCAACCTACAAGTTCTTCTGTGTGAAGAGCTTTATCATGATGTGCTAAGTCAAGCATTTAACAGGTCAAATACTTTCCATGTAAAGTTTTGAGATGGTGTTAGTGGGAATTTCCCAAAAATCATCAGAGGGAACTGACTTTGTAACCTTTCCAGTGAGTGCTTTTTGGAAGTTCACCTTTGAACAGCTGCTTGGAGAAAAGCACTTGTCCCAAAAGCACCTTTTCTGCAGTAAAACACCCAGCAGGCTTTTCCACCTGTTTTGACAAGTTGCTTCCCATATGAATGTTGTTACAGGCAGGTGGGAATGTGCAAGGAAAATTGAAAAGCTAGTGCTGTCCCAGGTGAGGTTTAGTGCAGTGGGAGCATGCTCTGCTGCCTCCTACCCTGGGAATGGCGACAACAAAGCTGTTTCTAATGATGAGCAGATGTGATACAGTGTCTGCAGAAACTTGTAGTCAAACTTGACTTTGTGTAGTTTGTGCTCAAATCACTGTACCTGGTCTTACTTGTCTGCCAGAAAGGTATTTTGGGAGGGACCGGTGGTCTCTGATTATTTCTGCGCCTCCTCTTTCAGAGTATAACCTTGTTCTAGCTTCCTACATTCTGCTGTGAAACTATTTCAGTGAGTAGAGAGGCAGAGGGAAGTGTTTAGAGATGACATTTTGCATATAGCACTCTAAGAATTAGTAGTGGTTGGTCTTTCATGCAGTTTTTCTCTGAAGCTGGTGGTTTTGCAGGTTCATACAGGCAGATCAACCTTGCTGTCCTTGACTGTAATGACTTTGATGTTGCTGATTTAGTGGTGAAATGGAATCAAAAAGTCACCTCAGGGAAAGGGAGGGGGCAAGTAAGGACACATCACAAGCTCCTTTTTGCTTCATTGGTTGGAGAGATCCCTTTGGTTTGAAAATCAGTTTCTTCAGCCAGGCAAAATAATATTATTAATAACAATAATTTATTAATAAAGGACTGATCCACTTTAATTACATGTGTTTAATATTTGATAGATCAGTACATATCTTAGTGCTATTCTATTGATGTTTTCCATGAGCAGATTTTACTTTAGGGTTGTTTTTAGGATTCATAGATGAGCATAGCCGTGCTTTTAAGCGGTAGCTCAGCTGTCAGTGTGCCATCCTAGACCTGTTGGTCTGCGGGTATTTGCCATATGGAGTGGCTTAAAGGCTAAAACTTGAATTTTTCTCCTGGTGGAAGCACCTGAAACTGCACAAGAACATTTTGACAGTCCCCACTAGTGGAGCTGTACTTGGGAGCTGCCTCCGCCCCAGGGATCTGGAACCACAGACCTCAAAGGACTTCACAAAAGCAGGATTTCCTACAGCTCCCTCTTACACCAGCATGCAGGGTCTGCATCAGCAATGCAACTGTTGTCTGATTCCCTTCCCCTTAGCTTTCTGCCTTAATGAGTGTTTATGGACTCAAGCCCTGAGTTATTTTTCTTCACAAAATTTTCAAGTATTTGCAATTGGTTCCCCAAAGGCAGGATCTGTTTCCTGTGAGATCTGCCCAAGCAAGTGTTCTCTCTGGAGATTAATTTCAAAGATGTCATGGATAAACCAGAGTTAATTTTTTTCCTTCAGGTCCCTGATCCTAAAATATAACTAATGTTTTTTTAATAAAAATAAGATGCAGTCTAATAATTCTTGCACATAATTTAATCCCCTTCTGCTGTATTTGTAAGATTACCCATTTCATCTAATGCCTGTCAGTTTTACAATTAACACAGGGCACATTAGCTGCATTTCACATCTTGACTTCTTTCTTTAACAAAAAGTGAATTTATTATAAGCAACATGTTTTCAAAATTCTCCCATTAGCCACAGAGCGTGGCATTACAGTTTCACCTTGCAGACATTGGAAGCAATGGATAGAGCCATTTGCATTTTTATTAAACCATCATTTACACCTCCCCTTAAACTGTGGTTGAGGCCTTGGGTTGCCCTTGGACAGCCCTAACGACATCATTGCAACACTGCTGTTGCTTGCTTGCTTGCCAGGCACGTAGGATGGAGGGCTAGAAATGCTTTCAGTGTTTTAGGTGGCTGCTGTGGAAAAGGTGTTTGATGTTCCTTGTGTTTCACAAGGGAGTTTGGCCCAGCAAAACAAACTCTGTGCTTTTGTGCAAGGTGCTTCTTTGTGCAGAGGCAGCTGTCAGCAAGAGGAAGGAGGAGCAGGTTAATCAAGACCTGTCTGAATGAGTTCCTGTGCAACCTGCGCTAGATTATATGCTCTGGCAGGGCAGTTGGACTCAAAGATCTCCAGAGGTCCCTTCCAACCTCTAGCATCCTGTGATCCTATGAATACATATGAGCCCAATGGCTGTTCAACAGCAGAGCCCAGAAAGCAGCTGAAAACAGCACACAATTATTTCACAGAATGCTAGGGGTTGGAAGGGGCCTCTAGAGGTCATTGAGTCCAACTCCCCCTGCAAAGCAGGATCACCGAGGACAGGTCACACAGGAACGAGTCCAGGTGGGTTTTGAAGATCTCTAGAGAAGGAAACTCCACCACCTCTCCATCATGGTCTGTGGTCAGTGTAATCTGTTCCACTGGTGAGGAAAGGATTGGTGGATGTGAGGAATGTATGGAAATAGCTCACCAAAGAGAATAGTAGATGATGTGCTGTCAACAGTTTAGGACTTGACTCCTGTGCTGACAGCAGCACATCACCTGTCCTGTGCTATTGGTGACTGACTGGGTCTCTGCACATTTAGAAATTGGGTTTGGACACTTCTTGTAGGTGTCTTAGATGTGTATGTGTTCGAAAAATTGACAATGAAAGAGTGTTTTCCATAGCATGGCAGACAGATGTGCCTGTGTCCAACGGAACAGAAAGATCTGGAAAACTGAAATGTTGGAGCAGGTTGTTTTCCCTCCAAATCAAGAGATTTCTGCCCTTTACAATGGGAAAGGGAAGGGCTGAGTCCATCTGCCTGGTTCTGTGATGGAAAGCAGTAGTCAGCTGTGGTGGAAAATCTCTCTTCCTCAGTGATGAAACAATTTTGTCCACAGGCATGTAGATATACAAGACAGCTCTTAACATGAATAGCCTTAAATTACACCAGTTTAACACTTGGAGAAAGGCAAATTCTGTTCAGCAAAGTTTACAGCAGTGAAACACAGAGCCATTTGCAGGTAGTCCAAGTCTGGAAAACTTCAAATTCCACAGATAAGAAAAGGTGAAATTAGAACAGATACAGAAGGGTGTATAAACCAAGCCTCATTAAGTAATTTCCAAGGTATGTTCAGTTAAATATTGATCTGCTCTAATGAAAATTTATTCTTTGCTCTTGAACAAGCAGCAGAGAAATTAAATACAATATCTTTCATTAGCAACAATCCATAAAATATGCATGTACTGGCAAGTCTGTCAGGATTATTTGTCTTTGTAAAGTGAAGCCACTGTTTATTTTGTCTGATGCACAGAATGTGCCTATCCTACAATGCTAAGCAAATAGAGACGGTGTTTTGCACAAAAACTGCAAAATGAAGTCATTGTCATAGCCTAGACTTACTTTTGTGTAAGATTATGATAGGTGCTTCCACCAACCCTAGACCTCATATTAAATCAGCCATAAAAGCATGGCCAGAGACAAATTCTGAATCAGCAACCACTACTTGCCCTTCCTCCAGTTTTGAAAACTTTGCCAGAAAAGCATGTCCTGCACCAGCTGAACAGTGCAGGTCACCTTCAGTCTAGGACACAACTCACTGCAACCGTCTGGTGTGAACAGGATTAATCCAGGGATGATTGCAGCAAGTGCTGGAGCTACCAAAAATAAATAAATAAAATCAATTATCAGTACCCACAAGCAGAGGAAGCTCCTGCTTTAGTTGCTGAGTCCACCTCATGAGTAAGCACAGACAAGCCAATGACAACCAGAAAAAAAAGGCATGCTTTGTGATGCAGGATTGTAAATTTGGGTCCATTTTCTAAGGTTTAAGCTCTCACAAGCTGTATGCTACCTAGATATCACGGTGAGTGTCTCCACTGAGCAGGGTAGGGGCTTAGCGATGCTGTAAACAGCAGTGGCTGGTTAACATGTCACCTGTGCTGAGAAGGTGACCACAAAGATCCCTTGCAGTGTCTGCAGTCAAGCCCTAAGTCTATTCACAGTCTACTGCAAATTGAAAGAGAAGAAAATTAACTTTAAACCGGTGGCATCCTTGTTTCCCACAGCCAAATCTGTTGGGATGTTCAGCAAGCTGTAAGCAAGGCAAACTGAGGAGGAACATGATATTAGATAAAATACCTTAACATCCTGCTTCCCTAATAAAGCTGTACATTTGCCTGTGGAGCTGTCTGTGTGTGCCTCTGCTTGCATTTGCCACTGTGAAGTGAGCTTTGGTTTAATAAAACTGCAGTTGTTACAAATGCAGGAGCTCATATTTCATATAGTGACATCCCTGAAGAGCTGGGAGGGACTGAGCCTGTGTGATAATGAAAATGTAAATAAGAGGAAATACAATCTCCATGACAAAAGGCAAGGGCAGGTGAGGAAGAGACCCATCTCCTTTTTACCACTGAAGTTAATTGTGGTTAATTTATGGAGAATCAGCGAATGGAAGATAAAGGTTTAAAGGAGCTGACCCCACCTGGAGTACTGCGTCCAGTTCTGGAGCCCCTATTACAGGAGGGATGTGGATGTGCTGGAACGTGTCCAGAGAAGGGCCACGAGGATGATCAGAGGGCTGGAGCACCTCTCCTATGAGGACAGACTGAAGGAGTTGGGGCTGTTCAGTCTGGAGAAGAGAAGGCTCCGAGGTGACCTCATTGTGGCCTTCCAGTATCTGAAGGGGGCCTACAGGAAGGCTGGGGAGGGACTTCTCAAGATCTCAGGTAGTGATAGGACTAGGGGGGAACGGAATGAAGCTGGAGGTGGGGAGATTCAGGCTAGATGTGAGGAGTAAATTCTTCACCATGAGAGTGGTGAAGCCCTGGAATGGGTTATCTAGGGAGGTGGTTGAGGCCCCGTCCCTGGAGGTGTTTAAGACCAGGCTGGACGAGGCTCTGGACCTCCTTGTGGTCCCTTCCAACCCTGACTGACTGATTCTATTATTCTAAAACACTGAAAGGAAACAACTGAGTTGGAAACAATCAATGTGCACAGAAGAGCAGTTTGTGTCCTGCTCCAGGTGTCCCCTGCTCTGAGGTCTGAGCTGTGCCCCACTGGATTTTAGCACAGAAGAGAGAAAGGATGAGCAGAGGTTAAAGGGAATCTGTGAATGTGGGCTAACAACTGAGGGCAGTTTAAGTCTGATGAACATAAGAGAGGGGGTGTTTGATCTGTGAGACCTCTTAATATGAAGCATCTATTCCTAGAGTAAGTTTTATGTTTTAAAATAGATATCCTGTCTCAGTGTTTCATGAAAAACAGCTCTTTGTTGGCAAGTGATAGATAAAATAACCTAATCTGTCTCTCCTGTATTTATTTTTAGCAGCAAGGCTGCAAGAAATGCCCAGGACTGCTTTGTTGCATGTTCCACTGAAGCAGCAATTGTCACCATTTTTAGAGTGTGTTTACTGGAAAGTTGTTGGTCTGGTGTCATTTTGAGTGCACCTTTGACCAGATCTAAAGCTTCACAAGTTTTTGTTTGTTTGTTTGGGTTTTTTTGCTAAGTTTCAACACATTTCTCATGGGAAAGGAAAAGGAAGCAGATGAAAGGATTAACCCACAGGGAAGCACCAGCTCCTCTTCAGAGGCAGAGACTGATGCTGGTTCTGGAATAGAGAATGAAAGGGGAAAATAGAGCATTGTTTTGAAAGGGATGGATTTTTCATGATTTCCTTTCTGCAGTTTGCTCTAAAGAATAGAGCCACATTTCTCAGCATGGGAAATAGAATCAAATCCACAACAATAATCTGGTTTATTTTTAACACAGAAATATCTGCCCCATGGGAACAAAGCTCACGAACTGATTGTTGGAAAAAAAACCTGTTCTTGCAGGACAAGCTGAAGATGAATTGCAGCCTCTTGAGATAATGATTCCCTGAATGAGGCCAGTATTGCCAAAAGACAATATATCATTATTAAATTCACCGAGTAATATTTTATTCCAGAATATTTTGAACAAATAATTGCAAGATCCTAGTGTTGAGTATGCCAATATAAATGACAGCTAGGCCAGACACCAAGGAACAGGATTTGACCTGTAATTCTGTAGATTTAAAATAAAAGGAAAAAGAGACAGGTTAAAAAAAAAAAAAAAAAGAAAAAAAAACACAAAAAAAATCTCTCTTGGAGCTCTAGAGGAAGTCCTCCATGGCTGAGACCTTTCCTTTAATTATTTGGTTTTTTAGAATGCTACAACACATTCCAGTGAATGTTTGGGGAAGCTGGTTCCTTTAGAAGATGACAGGAATATATATGGCAAAGAAAATACCCACCAAAAAAATTAGTACTGCCAAAATCCTTCTGCAAACCATGATTTTTTTTCTCAGCTAGACCTTTCCTGCCCCTGTAGAAACCTCATGAACCTCCACATCATAGGAGCATAAATAAAACCAAGTATGAGATTAATCCAACAGCCTGGCTTCCCTCCTTAGCCTCACCACTTACATGAGGTTACACAGATTTCTTTTCCTGCCTCTGTTGATTTCTGTTAGAAGATGCAACAACTTGATTCCCAGTATGGAGCACTTCTATTTTACACTGACTGAACTCCTGAGGTAGTTCAGAGTGACTCAATCCACAGGAAATGTCAATGAAAAACTGGGCATGCTTAACTGCTTAGAGAGCAGAGAGAGGCTCAGAGCCCAACTTGCCTATGTAGTGCACAGCACAGAATACCTGGCTCCTTGGGAAAACCCAAATGCCTGTGAAGGTCTGTGGAAACTGCCTACTGCATTGGGGGACAGCAGGGAAATGCCTGGGGTTGTGTGCATTTTGTAAAGGGTTTTAGTTAGCTTACAGTTAACCAAAGGCAAACAAAAAGGTATTTCCTATACTATGTATGGATTAGTGACAATTCTCCCTTCTAAATGGATTTCCTCTTCATTTTTCAACCACTGTTTCCCCTTCCCTCATTTTAAGGAATTTCTTCCCCCCTTTTTTCTCTCCCTACAGCTCCTTCTGTGTTTCTTTATTTTGTGGTGTGTTCTCTTTCAAAGAAATTGGCTTTCCCCCTTATTTCACATTATCTTTTCTTTTTCCTGTAGCAGACATCTTTTTCCATCTTCTTTCTTCAAACAGGAGCCATCAATTCTAGACTTCATGACCCTCTGTGTGGAGCAGGTGTCTCCTTTGGTCTTCTGGCCACTTGCCAATGTTCAGCTTTTTTTTTTTCTTCATCATGAACAGCTGTGATACTCTTCTCCTGTTCCATGCTATGATAACTCTCCTACCTTTATTCCCTTGCTGTGTCAGGGACCTTGAGCACAGCATTTAGGCATGGATTATTGTCTCTGCTCATGCCCCACAAGTGAGGATTAGGAGGATGGCTGAATTCACCACCATTTCAAAATGATTTCTTAATAGTGAACCAGTGAACCAATGTTAATTAACCATTGCCACTCATATGAAACTTCTACAGGAGGACACACATCAATATGTGTATAGAATTAATTTACCTTAATTAACTAGATATCTTCAGTCTGTTCTGTTCTGTTCTTTTACTGAGCCTGTCTGCTTTGAATTCATGCCTTCTCCTTATTTGAAGTGGTCCCATTTCCTTGCACATTTCTCATGAAATCCTTGTTTTTCAGCAGGAATTCAGATATATTGTACTTGAACCCAATAATCTAAAACATTTTTATGGGGCATAAATTGTGTGGGTTTGATAACACGGAGAGAGTTAGATTTTGTGCCTGGCAATTTTGGGATGTAGATGAGATCTTCTTGTCAGCTGAAGCCTGCATCTAGTCCTTGGAGTTCAGAGAATCTCAGACTGATATATACCTAAGCATATGTATATAGTCAGGCATTACCTGTACTGCTGGGGAAATGGGCTTGACAGGTAAAAGCATGCAGCAGTAAAGAGGTGAGATCACAGTAATACAGGATGTGATATGTCTCAAGAGCTTTTCTTCTTTGTGGGTTAATGTTCCCTTGAATAATAAGCACAGAAGTACTTTTATTTTCTTATTTGTTTCCCCAAAAACGTTCTTCCAAATGTAGGCTGGAATTATTCCAGACTCACAGCTGCAGACACCACTTAAATTTTCTTCTAGGGTTGCAGTGACTTTTAGTGTCTCTGTAGCAGGTTTTTTGGTTAGCACACACAGAAGAGTTTCCCTCACTGTTTACCCTTGGCATAATGCTACTGTCTAATGGCTAAACATGTCTGCTTTTACTTGTACTTGCACAGCTTTCTGTAAAGCTGGGCCTTTGAAAGGCCTATTCCTCCACACTGTTTCAATATTTAGATAAGAAAGATCTGGTGTTGCTTTTTGGAGCAACATGTCTGCTGCCTACCCTTCTGTTCTCACCCACCAGTTTCAGCTTTGTGAATGGGGACCTAATTGGCAGCCCAGGAAGAAACATGAGCTATTGCTTTACTGGTACAGCTTTTCTTTTGCTTTCAAGAGGCTGAAAACACTTATACAGCTCAGCACTGTTGATGACTTTTTTCTTTGTTGCTCTTGAAGTCCAGTCTGTCCTATCCATCATGTTGATAGAGGAAAGGTAGCAACCAAAATAAATACTTCCCTGTCTTCTCTTTCAGATAAAATTGAAGATGAATTAGAAATGACTACAGTGTGCCATAGACCCGAAGGGCTGGAACAGCTTGAAGCACAAACCAATTTCACTAAAAGAGAACTTCAAGTGCTTTACAGAGGATTTAAAAATGTAAGAATAATACTGCATTGAACAGAGCCTAGTGTGTATGTCTCCACCAGCCTCCACTGCTCAGCTGCATTTTGTACGATTCCCCTGCTAAACATCAGTACTGTTGTGCTAGATCTCCCCTACCACAGCAAAATGAGCACAATCTGCCTATCTATCTAATATTTATGACACCATAATCTGCCCAGAACTAGGTTTGGATGAATATTCAGCACATAATATTCTTGTTAAATTTGGTCCCCAAATGTCAGTAAGCACACTGCTATTTCCTCCACTGTGCCAGTACTTCAGGATAACTTGAAAAAGTTTTTGTGGTTACTTATTTAACTCTTGCTGTCAGTTCCTCATGCTCAAATATGAGCAGTACAAATATGAGCTGCTCAGGATGTTGGGGTTTTATCCTTTCTCTCTCTGGAGAAATCATGCTCTTAGTAGGGTGTTATTAGAGCATGTTAGGACTATAAGGTCTGCATAAGTAAGAAATAAGGCTGGAATGGCAGGAGTCAAAAAGAAATAAAAAATAAACAAGTACCAAGACTGAGGAGATGAGAGAGGCTGCAGATAAAAGCAGAAAACATGTCCATTGACATGGTTGTGTGCACAGAACAGTGCCATGTTCCTCTTTGTGAATCACCTTCCCAGCCATATGCTGCCTTCTAACAGGGAGTCTGTGACTCCGTGAGCCTCAGCCTCTAGGTCACCTGCTGCCTCTGAGGGACTCATCATAATAAATAGAAATAGATAGAGAATTCTGAGGCTACATGGGGCAGATGTTTTATGAACCTTGAAAAATGAATACTCATTACATGGTTGCCTGAGGGTCTGGATTTAGTCACCCAGGTGGTTCACACCAACTGATGTTTTCCTGGCGATTAATAGATCAGTATTAAGCTGGTTCAACAAACACAGTGTGGTTTTTAAGCTGTCTTGAAGGACAGCTCCGTCATTTCATATCCTGTCACAGTGAAATGCTGGAATTTCTTGGAAGAGAATGTCAAGGCTATTGAGTAAAAACTTGCCAAAGGAAAGCTGAGCTACCTTAAATACAGGCAGTGCTGAAAGAAAACCTGCTGGAGATCGAGAAAGGCTTTTCTTATTTCAGATTCCTGAAATTTGATTGACTCATTTCTCTGATGTATACTTGACCTCTCCCAGGAGCCTGGGGTTTCATCCTTTCTTTCACCACACTCCTAAGCAGGCCAAGGCACAGCTCAGTTTGCTGCATTTTTCTGTTTGCTGCATGTGTTGTATTTGTACAGCCTTTATGGCTATCAGGATACCATTTCACATGTGAAGTTTTGTAACCTCCAAAGACTGATATTCTGAAACGTTGTGCTTTGGGCGGTCAGCAAGAAATCATACAGCTTCTGAGACAGGAAGACAGTTTAATGTACAGTGTAATGTAACATGACTGCCTACAGTGGGAGGCTAAGCTCAGAGAGTCCTTCAGCACTGTGTTTGGCCAAGATCTCTGAAATGCCTCCTTCATTGCTGTGTTTGATGGGAATCCTGGAGGGGGGAGCTCTGCTCCATGCTGAGAGAAGGAGCTGACTGCCAGCAACTACAATGCAGAACAGAGAGGCAGCCTCTCAGGGCAGATCTGACATTTACCCTTGGCCCCTCGGAGTATTGCTGTTGCTTTGCGGTACAAAGGCATTGCCTTCTAGAGCAAGAACGATAGGCAAGATCGTTTAACCTGTGACCTAAAGCCTTTCTTGAGATCTCACCAAAGGTCTTGATATTAATTGGCTGTAAGATCTTATTTTGTGGCAGGTTGTTAGGATAAAGCTGTCCATTGTTTTCCAGCTGCTGTGCACACAATGTATGTGAAGCTGTAATATTTAAGGTTTCAACTGCAATGATAGGGCAGCCTTATCATTTGTGGTCTGTAAATCATGATTTCAATGGGATGAGTAATTATGCACAGCAGGCAAACTGACTCAGCTGTGACCATATTTGCTGTTGTACCGAATGTCTGCTTTTTGGAATGATGTTACAGTGCCATCTGGAGACTCCAAATCCCTATGGGAATACACTCATTTTCCTCTCTCTGGCTTCTACCCACTGCTTGTGCCTGGTGAATGCCCAGGCCCTGTTTAGTCTAGAGGCAATACCTGGCTCATCATAGAGCCATTTGCAGGCACTTGTAACGGACATGGAGAGAAGGAGACCCTGCTGAGCACAGCTGCAGTCACCAGAGCTGGGGATTCTATGCTCATCAACATGAATGACTTTTGACCAAAACCAGTTCAGCACAGCCTGGGGTAGCCTCTGCACTGGCACTCTGACTGACGAGGCTGACAAGGCTGACTAGGGTTAAAAGTTTCAGTTCTTTTATTCCTGTTATTTCATCATCTCCAAAATCTGTTTGTCCGCTCCCTGCAAACATTCCCGTTCTTTTCCCAGCATGTCACTACTCAGGCCTGGTGTTTCTGCATCAGATTGATGGAAGCTTCCACTAAACTCAGATCCTTTCCCACTCCAGATCAGAAGGGCACACTAACCAGGCAGTGTCCTTGCCGTGGGGCCAAATGTCCACTCTCTCTTTGCCTTCAGTTTCTTTTCCACTTTTGAAAGGGTGCTGTCTTCTAATATTTCTTGATGCCAGCACCAAAAGTCCACTTTTACCTTAGTAGTTACCTCTGCCTTAAAGATGTATTCTGTGCTATGTGGGATAGTCCATTTTGCACCTTGGAAGTGGCTGCTATCATACTAAAATCTGGTTTGATTTCTTTGGCTCAGGTTCTGCAAAAGCAAGGTAAGAGACACAGAACCTCTGGTGGATCTTGCCTTGGTTTAGTTCTACAAAACAGGATGCGATACCTACATGAGAAGAGAATGATTTGAGCTACAAGGACACACTGGCATGGCAACAAAATGGCCCTGAATAGGCTGAAATAGGAAGAAAGTTTCCACTCCTCAGAGGAGTTAAGTTTAAGGAACAGTTATGAAATGGGAGGGAGAAGAATGAAAAACTCTTTTTAGGATTAAAATTGATAAATTCATGACTAATGAAGTGGCTAAGTATGACGGAGGCTTGAACTCAGTAATTCAATACCTCCTATTTAGGCCATGTTTCTAACAACTTTCCTTCTTTGGAATTGAGTCCATGCAAGTAAAAGGATTGGGATTTTATGGGATTTTTTTGCTCAGTCTGGGGATTCTCTGCTGTTAGGGAAAATGGTTCTTGGCTGCCAAGGAAAATTTTCTAATGCTAAATCAGAAAACAGACAACTCAAACAACTAAGGGGCTGCTGGAGACATTCTTGCCTTGCTTTAGTGTGAACATTTTAGCAAGCCTGTAATGAAGTGGAGTATAAGATATAATCATCTGTAACAAACCAGGGATTTGGGACTACAGCAAGCAGTATGAGCAGGGTAGAACTGTTCCCATACTGTAATAATCTCCAAAATATCTCCAAACCAGGAGAACACAGAGCAACAAAATACATGGGGTATGTGAATGCTCAGAGATGTAAACCTGGATTATGGTTCCTGAGAGAGAATATGTTAAGGCTTTTGTAGCCAGCTAACTTATTACCTCTAGTTTGGCAAAATGTAACCTCTCCCCCAAACCTAAATACTCTTTTTCATGGTCTGGCCAAGTTAGAACATTTTGGGTCAGGATATATTTAGCCCTGCTTCCGGTCTGCTGCTGATCCCTGCTAGAATGCATTGCACATCTCTGAAAGCAATCAATGGAGTTAACTTCTGAGTCCAGCAGAAGAATGAAAAGCAAGAGCAGCTTCTGTTTGCTTTTTGTTTGTTTGTAGGGTTTGTTGTTGTTTTTTTTTTTAATGTGGATACAACCCCTTTGTGAATTAATGGTTTAAAAGAAAGCTGAGAGAGTAGATTCAAATGCCTGACTTATGCTGTGAATGCCAGTGCTTGACTGTTTGCTTTTTGAAGATGAGAAGTAGTTTCTGTGCTTAAGAACAATCCCCAAAAATGTTTGCTGTTATTATTAGATATATTAAAAGAAATCATAGCTTAAAGAACTGGGAGGTGTTTTCCTGACATCTAACCCCTGCCATGGAAGAGGGCCTTACATAGGCACAGTGTAAGGTAGTGCACCTAGGTCAGGGACAGTGAGATCAAGAGCAGCACTGCAGACAAGAGCTTGGGGATGCTCGTGGATGAGAAGCTGGACGTGAGCCGAAAATGGTCACTTGCAGCCCAGAAGGCCAATGGCATCCTAACCTGCATCAGAAGAAGTATGACCAGCAGGTCAAAAGAGGCGATTCTGCCCCTCTGCTCTGGAGAGACCTTGCCTGGAGTACTGCATCCAGCTCTGGAGCCCTCAACAGAGGAAGGACATGAACTGGAGGGGGAGAGGGACTGTTTATAAAGGTCTGGAGTGACAGAACAAGGGGCAGTGATTTGAAATTAGAGAAGAGGAGATTTAGATTGTATGTTAGCAAGAAGTTCTTTACCATGAGGGCAGTAGAATAACATAAGAGGTTGCCCAGGGAGGTAGTTGAGGCCCCATCCCTGGGTGTTTTCAAGGTTAGGCTCGACAAGGCTCTGAGAAGCCTGATCTAGTGCAGGATGTCCCTGCTAACTGCTGGGGTGCTGGACTAGATGACCTTTGGAGGTGCCTTCTAACACAAACCATTCTGTTTCTATGATACACGTGTTATGGTGAAGGACCATGTGCTTTTTCATACTGCCAAGGAATTTTTCTTGAGTGAGTAAACCTTTGCTATCTTCAGTGGAATTTAAACTGAGAAGCAGCTTACCTGCTCCTTTTCACAGGAGAGATTTCTTTCAAGTCAGCTGAATTAAGTAGCACTGGAGCACTAATGAGGCCTCTTGAGCATTATCTGACTCTTATAAAAACAAAATTGTGATCAATTAAGTGCAAATGAATTGGTACTAGCATATGTGTCTGAAAGCAATCCAGTTATAGAGAACTAAACAGTCTGATCAATGCCAGCACTGCCTCTGCCTGGCACTCCTGCAGGTTTGAGGCAAACTTTCATTTGGTTTCCAGATGGAGCATCAAAAGCAATAAGGATCATGTGGAAATTCAGAAAACTTAATCAGGCACAGCGGCTGAAACTGCTACAGGAGACCTTGCCTCTGCAAGAAGAGTGCATGCCACAGCAGCCTGCCCTTTGCAGCCTTAAACTTCATTCTTGGGGTCACTAGTGGTGAGTGAGCTGGGGCTTTTAGTAAATACAGGCTACTACTACAGCATGGAAGAGACACAAGGGACTCTGTAGTTGTGGAGAGTATAGAGAAAATAATGCTCAGCAATTACACTTACAAATTAAGATAGTTTAGCATGCAAAGTGGTGGTTCTTGATGAATATAATAGTTGAATTTCACTTGAAATACATTTTCACTTAGTGTTCCTCACCAGGAGCACTATGCTGGAAAGGATGTGGAAGATCTGCTACAGCTGGAAAGTGCTGTGCTAGGCTTAGTTTTAAAATAATTTGGTCAATTGCTCAGTGTGGGTCTTGAAGTATCAGCACTCTGGTGACCAACAGGAAAATGTATACCTAAGAATGGCTGTTGATAGGGTACTGGGTCTGAGCTATGACTAAAAGATACTAGAAATAAATATCAGATTATTATTGAATATACATTAAATTACAAGCTTTGGGAAACATGAATTTGGGGAGAACACATTTATGGTAGCTGTTACCTCCTATTAATTGTTATTCTTTTAATGATTTCTAGCTTATTAGAAGAAGGGCAAAAAGGCACAAAGAGAGGGAAAAGTAACCCTTTTTCTCACGACAAAGAAACCAGGCCATGGCTGTTTTATGAGGAGTTTCACAATGTTTTGAGATACTCATCAAACAAGGAATTTTGCCATCTAGAAAGTTTTGTCAGTAAATGAATAAACAAGATCTGATCCTGTAGCCACTAGCTTTAGATAGTCCAGTTGGTCCTTTTATCCCCTTATTGTGGAATAGCCCTTGAACACTGATGCTGGAGAAGGAATGGCTCTGGCAAAGTCAATACAGTGCCAGGTTTGGGTTTTAATTGGAACACTGAAATATAACCAGTGAAAGGATGCTGCCAGGACATGAAGACACAGAGTAAAAAGTACTTCCGGGGCTTTCCGAGCAACAGGTTATCCTTTATTTAGCTCAAATTTCTCCCAGATCACTGATAGAGGTGAATAGCAGGTAGAAGACATCAAATTTTTTTCTGCATTGGAGGAAGGAACTTGGATCTGATCATCCTAATTTCAGTAGCAAGCAGGTATGTGATGGAAGACCTGACTCATTGCCACCTGAAGTACCCCTTCTTGCTCTCCTTCCCTGGCTTGCACAGGATAAAGTGATTTCTCTTGTTCATTCTGTCCTTCCTCATGGTGAGTGAATGCACATCAGCAGCAGGTGATGCTGGCACATCAAAGACTTGAAAGAAATGCTTTTTTTCTTTGTAGGCTTTTCATAGTGGAAAAATTTCTTGTCAAAGCCCTTTTTGTTCTTCAAAGATATCTAAAGAACTCATCAATAAATAAGGCATAGACTTGGATCTTCTTCCAGCTTTTTGTGTCGACGGGGGTTTCTTAGACTTCCTAAGTTTACTCATCTCCAACTCAACCTGTGATGGTACCAGAATAAGCACTTTTCTTCCTTGGCTCTTCAGAGTGAGTGCAACACAGTGAGTGTATGCATTTATGGAAGCTCCAGGCTGCCAGTAGTGAGACTATGAAAAATATGAAAACAGAATTCACAAAACTAAGACAGTTCTTGTTTTTCACCCTCTTCTTCCATTGTCTGTGGTCCTGCATCCTGCTGGGTAAGATCTGAAGACCTCAGTTCAGATATCACTTAGAAGGTAAAGCACCTGGGGGCCACGTTCCTCATACCCACCATGTCCCCCTTTCCATGGATACCACCCAGACCCTGCAGAAGTGTCTAGGTAGCACTTCTAACCCAAAGTAGCAAAGCCAGTCTGAACTATCCAGGCACTGATCCTCTTTTCCCTCCCTGAATGCCATCCCATGGGGGCTAGTTAGGTCAGGAAGTTCAGGGCAGAAAATCTGCCACCCTTTACCCGAGTGTTTGCCTGTATATGAAGCAGTCAAAAGTTAAAGCAAATGCTTTACAATCTAGTACCAGAGCTTAGAAATAAGTAAACCCACAGGTTGCCAGGATAGAAAATGTGCATGACCATAGTCTGTCTTCTCAGAAGCTTACAGAATGCTGAGCAGATAACTGGTTTAAAAATTATCTAACCTTTCTCAGCCTAATACCAATGCTTGTTTGTAAGGCCTTGCCAGTATATTATGTAGTTAGCCTCCATAGAGCTCATGGCAGGTATCTGGCTACAGTCTTCTGCTGAGGATTAATGAATTCATATATGTGAAGGCAGTGCACAGGGAAGTGTTAGGTGGTACTAGCATTATTTGTAATTATGAAATGAAAGCTTCATATGACAGAAGGCATGAGCTGCTTTTCTAGGTCATCCTGCAAAGCATTGATTAAACACTGTTGAAAATGCTGTTGGAAATGTTATTGGTGTGAAAGAAGTCTATGAGATGTGTAAGATGAAATTTCAGTCTGAATTGCTTTAATTCTTCAGCTGCACGGCCCATGAATCCAGAGCACTGTGAGGACAGGGATGTGATTTATTTAATCACTCTTATCAGGCTTGTAGAATTTTGCCAATGAATCTTTACAGAGCTGGGGGGTTTTCCTTGGTTCTTTTTTTTTCACTCTTTCTCTCTTTTTTTTGGTTTCCACAGGAATGTCCTAGTGGGGTTGTTAATGAAGAAACGTTCAAACAGATCTATGCACAGTTTTTCCCTCATGGAGGTAAGTAGAGTACTTTGTGTCTGTCGGCTTCATTGAAGCATGCCTTAACATTCATTACTGTCAGCTGGATGCAAAACTGCTCTACATCATCTAGGCAAGAAGTGTGAGCTGAGCTTCAGCTTTGCAGGATCTTAGAGAAATGCAAACATCAAGGTAACAGAATAAAGTTAGGCTTTTTGAAACAGTTATTTCACAAGAGTATAGACAAAGCCTTTCCTTGTCAGGTCTTTATTCCCTGAGTCCAAAATAGAAGCTGGGGATTGATGCTTTTTTGGTACTGACTTTCTGGATGGCAGATAGCTAAATCACTTCCCCTCAGTGGGTCTTTGCTTCCCTGCTGTTGGCCTGCTGGCCATATAGTATCTAGCAAAGAACTATCTCTGACCCCATTTTGGCCTGTAAATTAATCAAAACCTTCCCAAAATTCTTAAAGTAGTTTGCAGTTGATGTGTGAACTGATAGCTACCTGAAATGATCGTTTTTGCTGCTTGTGTGACTAAGACAAGGTCATGTCATGCATTGGAATATTAAAGTATTGTATTAAACAACTTCTATCTGGCTACATACTGTGAGGATACTACTCTCAAATCGAAAGACATTAATCATAGGCCTAAGGTTTTAGTAAAGGATTCAGTATTTGAGACTTTCCAAATACATTCCACTCTCTAACAGCTGAAGAGAACACTCACTGTGGACTGAGGTCTGAAATCTTTGCAGCATATATAGGTGCATTGTGCATTTACTTTAAGTAGGGGTTAACAAGTGGCTTTGCAAGCAAATGTCAAGCTAAAATACACTGTAGGCGACCGCAGAGATGTACACCTAGACAAAGTTGACATTGTATTTCATCATGGACTTGATTTCCCATTGTGGTTACTTTTGATTTTGTTATAGAAAGCCACAGATTTATTTTTTTTAACTAATTTATTTATATATATATATATATATATATAAATATATATGAAATAAAATTAGGCATTTATAACCTTAAGGTATTTCTAGATGTGTTTTGGGTTTTCAACCTAAGTTGCATTAAGCCCAAGGAACTCCAGTTACCCCAAGTAAATGCACTAACTCCTTTAAGTGAAACACCTCAGGTGACTCCTTCCTTCCCACATGTGAAAAACAGCCATGCACAGAAACCTCATCTTTTCATGGACAGCTAACTTTTCTTTCTCTCTACTGAGGCTGACAAACGCTTGCCTTTATCGTGTGTCCCCTGAAATGTGATTCTCTCTTGGATAATAATGTTGGTAGTACAACCACGCTTAATATTAAATCACTTCAACAGTAGATGTGACTTCATATTTTACACTTTTGTTTCACTTGCTTTCCAAACTGTATAACCTTAGCATCATAAATTGTGAGATTTCAGATTCCTTGGAGATTTTTTTCACTTTTGTGGCTCTCTGCACAGATAAACTTGTACACCCCAGAGACAGTAAAATAACTCTACATTATAAAAACTTTGTGCAGTGTCATCCCAGGCTTGTGATATTTTTGTTACACAGGGATCCTGCCCTTGACAGGCTTTCATCTTTACTAATCTGCCATCAAATGATACTGATAACCTTCTATTTCTTGATGTACATCATACTTGACTGAAACAAAACCTCCATTTTAACATTTTTAGTTCATTGTTTAATTCAGCTTTTATTAGAATTGCCCCATAAGTGATTCTGTGGTTTCTTTCTGGAGCTATTTTATTCACAACTTTATCTTAAAAGAGTAGCAGACATTTTTTCCCCTACAGTCCAGTGTATTTTATCCTTATAGATGACAGTAGCTTAAGTATTTGATTTTTTTTTGCATACTTTTACACTTTCCTGGATTAGAATAATATGACAATGTTTAATCATTCCATAAAGATCAGAGTAAAAAGATGCTGGGTCGTTCCACCTCCCTGCCTGCATGGCACAGGGCACCTGACCTCACCTGAATACCCAGACAATGAGTATGAATACTCAGGTTTGACTAGTTCTGTGTGCTAGAGGCAAAGACTAGAAGAGAGAAGTGTGTGGCTGCTAGAAAAGCAATGAATTAATTACTGTAATTTAATGTCACTTGCTCCCATCTTGAAAAGCTGGCCTCTGGTAATACAGAGAGCAGTGTGAATTGCCTCTGGAGCAGAGAACAGGACTATGAAGGTCTTAAGGTCATACACCTACTTGATTATTTTCTGCATACCATCACTGATTTTCCCAGTGGCTGTTTAAGATTCAAAAATATGCTTGGGACAAGATTTCTCTTTAACAGCAATGGGCCAAACTGGAGCTACTGGAATTAGCCCCTTCTAAAGCTGAACAGTCCCTGGGGATTTCTGCTGCATCTCACACAATGCAAAACAGTAGAGGAAGGAGCCTGTGTGCTGCCAGCAGTGTTTGATGCTTTTGTTGCATTTCCCACCAGAGAATATTCCATTTGCCCCAGGTCACTTCTGGATGGTTTGGGCTTTTTGCTCATTCTTTCAAGTATAGCTCCATAATCAATTGTTTCTGCTGTAATAAAAGCTTTTACATTTCAAGGCTGTTTTAAGGGAGCACATGAGGATTGTCCAGGTCCATGGTAACATTTACTGGTTCATAGAATATCTGATAGTGCTACAAGGTTGGGTTTTATACCAAAGGAAAATAAGGTCATGCCTGTTGTTTGTAGCCAACAGCATATAATGGACTTCTGTTCCTCTTGTTGCCCTCTGTGTTTTTCAGATGCGAGCATGTATGCACATTATCTCTTCAATGCATTTGACACTGCACAAAATGGCTCAGTGAAATTTGAGGTAATTGTTCTACTACCTCCTTTTGATGCCCCTTTCTCAATTTCATCCTTTTAAGCTTTTCCTTTAATTCCTCATTGTAAGCTAGTAGGACTTGTTGGATTATGGATAAAGCTTTCAGTCTACACTCAGTTGGTATTTTAAACATGGTTCACTTTATGTTGATGGGGTTGCATGTTTCCTTTCACTAAAGACACACATTTTGTTATTCTGTGATTCTGTGAAAGAAACCTTTGTATTGTGGTAGTGTCACAGGGAGAAAGTGTAGAGATTTTCAAAGTAGACAGGAGTGGCAAGGGCAGTCCCATCTGATAAGAGATGAGTAGCACAGGTAATCTGGATGCAAAGAAAAACCAGTGCCTCCTGTACCTTCTGCAGTCATCATGCCTTGCATGATTGAATTATTATATTTCTATGTTCATTAATATAGGGGGCTTTAAGCTTATTTGATATATTGAACAAGTGTCTCAAGTGCTTGGTACTCGGTGGAAACTAAATCCACCCTTTAACTACAGGGTCTGTTCTTACAGCTACAGATAGCCATACTCTAAGCTCACACATACTGTTGTAGGAGAGCAGCAAAGGGATATGTTAAGTCATAGACCTGCAAAAGATGAACTTCATAGTTTTGAAGACAGCTTACTGTAATTATACAACTAGAAATCACAGGCAGTCTTGCCTTTGCTGTCAATTAGGTAGTTCCCAGGTATGACTGAGAAATCTGTTTATCAGATGTAGAATGTAACTGTATGTGTATGTGTGCCTCTGTAGTAATGGCTCCATTGGAAGTTTTGTATATGGCAGCTACTCAGTAGTTAGAGGCTTTCAGAAACCAAAGCAGACTGGGATACAGGAAAATGCTTAAATAAGTATTAAAAAACAAACAAACCCCACACAGAAAAGTGCTGAGCTTTCCTTCCTGGCAAACCTGTCTCTGTAGTGATTGTCAAACATAAGCATTTTATCCCCTTTTTTGTATTGTTCAGCAAATTCAAATTCCTCTGAGCCTTAGGAAAAAGCAGCAAAGGTTTTTAAGAAGTGATGCACTGCCCCATGCAGAGCTAATGGAGATAACATAGGAAGGACTAAGTACATTAAATGAGATATCAGGAACTGTAGAGCTCTGCTAGCTTGAAGCTTTGCCTGTACTAATAAATCCCTATAGTGATGCTATGTACAGTGCCTGAGCCGCTGGGTACTATAAACAATAAATTAAAGGTATTGCGAGCAGTAACTTTAAGCAAAAAAAATGCTGTGTCCCAGATTGAGTAATTAGTGGTGGGAATTGCATCTGGTCAAGTCTGGCAGATTTTGTCAGAAAACCAAACTTGAGGTTCTGTCTGTTAGAGGAGTTTGGGATCTTTCCATTTCTGTCAAGGTGAGCCCCAAAAAAATGCTGGATTTCCTTCCTTCTTCACTAGCACCTTCGATTTGGAGGTACAAAAGCACTAGCACAGCCAGAGGGCAGCTCTATTTAACCAGGTGGTGGCAATCTGAGTGAGTCCTCCTTGCAACGAGCTATTTCTAGGAGGTGAATGACCACTGGAGCATCTGGCAGTGCTGTAAAAACCAGATATGTATTTTGCCCCAGCACTACTCCAGCAGCATGCTGTGCTGCTCTTGGCAAATCCAAGGAGCCACTGTCCTATCAACTTTAGGATCTACGTTTGCCTGTCTTGGACTGGCAGTGCTCTTAATCCCATGCCCTCACCTCAGGACTAGGAGAGTTAAAGGCTACAGCATCATAGAATCATGGAATTGCTTAGGTTGGAAGGGACCTTAAAGATCATCTACTCTAATCTCTTTGCCATGGGCAGGGACATCTCTCAGCTAGACTTGGCTGCTCAAGGCCTCATCCAACCTGGCCTTGAACTCCCCAGGAACGAGGCAGCCATTAGGTCTTCCTGCCCTTTCAACCTTGCTGAGCTTGAGCTTTCAACCATATTAAAAGCTTGGCTTTTACAATGCCTGCTGATGAGTCTGTCAGGACTTTTCTGATTCTCCTGGTTACCACACGCACATTAATTGGTGTGACAGCACTCAGATCATCTTAATGGATGCTGTGTCCATTGAGTTCAGCCAGAGATGACCTGCTTCTGGAAGAGCAAGTCAGAAGAGATTGATATCATTATGTTCTATCCTAAAAAGATAAGTGTTTTGATTGGCACTTTGTAAAGAAGGTAACTCAGAAAAGGATGAAATCGAAATTCATACTTCGGTCTGCCTTGCCCCAGGATTTTGTGATGGCATTGTCCATTCTGTTGCGGGGAACAGTTCACGAAAAGCTAAGATGGACGTTTAACCTGTATGACATCAATAAGGATGGCTACATAAACAAGGAGGTAAGGCTGGTTCTGGTGCTTGATTTCTGAAGAGGGCCATCTGCTTACTGTTGCAGAGCACAATCAATTCTATGTGTAACTAATTAAATGCAAATCAGCCTGGAGTTGAGTATTTATCTTTGCCTAAGTGCATAGTGATCTTGTATTGCATGATTCTGTAGACATCTTTTCTATACTGCCTTCAATGGATTGTTTTAGCCAGGAGTAAAATCCTAGTTACAGCTATGAGCAGCACAACCTTTGCAAGGGGAGGGTTGTGGTGACAATAGCTACTCAGTGACTGAGATACAAGGGCTTTCTGGCTGCACTGTGAGCTTTGGTGTGGGCTCACCCAAACCACTAGAAGCCCCCAGTACCACTCCCCAAACCTGCATTATCATCTGGTTTTATCTTTCTGTCTAGCATTGCTCATTCCCTTTGTGGCAATCCTTGGTTTTGAGCATGGTGACCTTGAATATTTTGCAAATCATTTTAGTCTTCTCAAAACCATTGTGCATACCTGGAGGCTTTGTGGTTACTGCTCTGGTCATGGGGTTGTGTGGCAGCTTGTGTAAGGTGTGGGGAAGGGCTGGGTTCCCAGTGACTGCCAAGTAGATCCCAGAATGGAAAGGAATGGAATTAACCAGGTTGGAAAAGACCTTTGAGATCATCAAGTGCAACCTATCATCCACCAGTATCTAATCAACTAAATCATGGCACCAAGCACCCCATCCAGTCTCTTCCTAAACACCTCCAGTGATGGTGGTTTCATAGGTGACTCTTGGGCAAGGCTGCTGCTGTAGTGCTTAGGATCAAGCACACCACTTGCAGCCCAGCACCATCCTCAGTAGCTATGTGTCAGAGGACATGCCCTGCAGTGCTGCCTGGCCAGGGGAGGGAGGTGACCACAGCAGAGCCTCCAGCATGGCTGAGACACAGTCATGGCAGAGTCAGGAGCATTAGGTTTTGTAGATGAACTTCTACCTGATGACAGATCTGACTTCACGCATGTGTATAGGAATTCTCTATGCTCTTTACTAATGGGAGGGTGAGGGAAAGGGCAGTGAAACAAAGAAATGTGCTAGCATTTCTCTGAATTTCCCTTCTATGTCTGTGCTGGCATGTCACCACTGAAGGAAATGATGGACATTGTAAAGGCAATCTATGACATGATGGGAAAGTACACGTATCCAGTGCTCAAGGAAGATGCACCACGGCAGCATGTAGAAGTGTTCTTCCAGGTACTTGACTGTGATGTGTATTTCTCAGCACTTGAACCATGCACTGTTACACTTTACTGTACAGTTAACCCTGTGTTCAACCCTGTGCCACACAATATATTCCAAAACAACCTCTAGCAACCATTCACCTTGACACTAGAGTGTTCTGCTGATTTCCTGGCTCCAAAGGCATTGCATTTACCTCTTAGCCCAACCCTTTGCACTAGGATGTGTCACATTCAGCAAGTCTGAAGCCTCTGCATATGTTGCAGCCTTTCTGTGCTGCTTCTCTCAGCTGCTCATAGAGACAAGAATGTGGCACTGGCTGCTGAGGCAGTGAATAAATAAATGATGTAATGAGGTTAGAGGTTGCTGTTTGTGCAAAGGGAGGAGTAGCTGCAAATGACCTCAAAATTGCTTAAAATATCAGACTAAACAAGTCCTTAGCAATCAACAAATTAAACCAATGACACCGAGTCCACAGTGTAAGTTTGAAACATGCCCTAAGCTTATTCAGGTTCCATCAACTAAGATGTGATACTATAACTGCAGTGTTACCTCTGGAAACAGTTCGTATTTTCTATTTTATTTTGCAGAAAATGGATAAGAACAAGGATGGAGTTGTAACTTTAGATGAGTTTATTGAATCATGTCAGGAGGTAAGGATGAAATCTTAACTACAATGAAAGGTCTAGCTCATGCCACAGCATGTGCCTTCCCTTTGAACAAACTCACTTTGAAGCAAGATGCTGCTCATGATTCCAGGTTTCCTTTGCCCTCTGTGGAAAATAAAAAAAAACCAAACAGCTTCAAGACTGAGTTTTTTGGTAATTCTCTGTGAAGCCTGTCACTTATTGTCAAAGTAGGGTCAGGCCAACCACAGGCGAGTGCTAGTGGCCAGTGCTTTTTTTTTTTTTTTTGCTGAGTGAACTGCACTACCTGCTTTTGTAGACAAGGAGAAAACTCTAAAGAAAGCTCATAACTGCTTTGCTGAACCAGGACCTGATTCCTGAATCAATTCCAACTCATCAAGGATGAAAAGCGTGATGAAAGCAAGGCTGCTGCCTGTTGTAGCAGCTGCTGGGCCCCTCCTGTGCCGCGCAGTTTGGAGTTGTGCTTGTCAGCGCTGGTTTATGAAAGTATCTTCTCATTGCTTTCAGGACGACAACATCATGCGATCCTTACAGCTCTTTGAGAATGTGATGTAGCCTTGCCTGGTGAGCACTGGAGGAGTCAGAGACTTTGTGTGTAATGAAGATCTCCTTTCTGGGTGAAAGCTTTTTACAATACAGCCATGTTCAGTGTGTGAGGATTTTGTATGACATCTCCAACCAAATGGCAACCGAATGCAACCGATCCCACCTCTTCTTGCTGAGAGACGCGGGTGGACCTTCGTTTCATTTTGGAAGCATGTGAATATTTTAATAAATCCTGACAAGAGAGAACTGCTGCTCAAAGTTCAATGAGTAATATAGAGCATTGTTTGCTAGGCACAAGTTCTGCTTTTAATCCAGCAAGCTTGATTACGTATGATAGCACATGCTAATAGCTTACTCAGCCATCTATTGCAAGCGAAAAGCTCAGCCTAAGCTCCCACATGGCAAAACACTTTATGAATGCCTTGCCATTCAGTCTGCTTCAACAAAAGTCAAACCTGCCAGGGCAGTCTGTAAGAAATGAACAGAGAATGTATCTGGGACACAAAGCAGGCAGCCTGTGTAGCCAGTATCCCCATTTCTGCAGAGATCACACTTCTCCTCTCACATGCACTGGTGTCACCATGCTGTGTTTGATGGAGTTATTCCTAAACACATTAACCAGAGGCTCTTCATGCCAGAGTGAGCCAGAAAGGAGCAAAACCTCTGTTTCACAGATAATTATCGAACTACAAAACAAATCCTGTTCGGTGGTGGTAAGCTCTTGCAAGACCATGCAGGTTTATAAGGGCTGGTTCAGGAAGATGAATGCCTGCTCTGGTCTCAGCCACCTTCTGCAGTCCCAGCATGTGGTAGGACACCAAGTGATTCTCCAGTGTGCATCTCAGAAGCACCACGGCCATGTGCTATGGTCCTTTGATGTAGTTTGGCATGCACTTCCCAGATTCATCATTTCAACACTTGTATTTTTCCACTGGATGCTACAGTGGAGTGTTGCCAACTTTATCCATTTATTTAATCTTTCCAGTTTTACTTAGTGCAGCTGTGTTTCTGCACACAGATCCTGGTTACCCATAAAGTGCCCTGTAAGTTTAATTGGGAGCTACTTAGTTGTAATTAGTCTCAGAATCAGTTGCCAAGTGCACACCTCCCTTTGGGGAGTTTAACATTTTCTATAGTGAAATATTTCTTCCTGTAAGGCAGTTGCATGGCTTGTACAAGTCCCATTTCCATACTACTGCCAAAAAGAGCATTGGTTTGAGGGTTTGGAGGTTTTAATTAGTAAAAGAGAGAGAATCATGTAGTGAATTTACACCACTGTTGGATTTTGCCCACTAGATTATTTGGCAGCTGAGGAACATGTCGTAGCCTGCTTTGCACAAGACCTTTAAGAAAGCTAATGCACCAGAGTGCCAGTGTTGTCTCCAGGCAGCTGATAGCTGAGAAACCAAGGGAAGAAGTGAACAGCCAACTTTTCCAGCTGCTCCAACCACACTGAAAGGAGAGTCCCTGCCATAGTGCTACTTCACTCACATCCATCATATATTTTTATTATATCAGATACTATATTGCAAATATACTGTTAGCAGTGAAGATATATTTTAAAAATTATCTAAGTGGAAGCTTTTTATAATACAAAGTATCTAGAATGCCTCATTTCTGTAGCCCTATATTTTATAAAAACCTGTTGAAGTATTGCTGAGTGTAGAAATAAGTCTGATCAGTACTAGTGTAATGCAATGCTAATTCCCCGTGTTAGGACATTTTCCCTGTTACTCATCCATGCACTTCGGTGTAGTCTGAACTTGACTTCTTCTGGTTGCCCACATGTCATCAAAAGCAATATTCAAGTGAGGGGAGTCACAAGTACAAGGGAGTGACACCTATTCTATCTTCTTTATTGCCTTTCATACACATACCATTAATTAATCCTTTCCTAGCAATGATCCAAAGCATGGCAGCTCCAATAATGTGCTGTGATTTCCAGATGTGATGCAGTGCTGTCAGCCTAGCCTTGTCCTCCAGTTGTCCAGTATTGTCTGTTTAGTTCTTATTTAATAGACACTTGATAAAGATGTCAGTTGTAGGCGAAATCATGCACTGTGTTTACACTGCCCATTGTTGATTCTTCTTGCAATCACTTTAGCAAATGACAGAATTTAATGTGATGAACAACCTGCCTTTTTTCCCCCCGCAACAGAAGACCATCTGTCTATTACCAGTCTAAGCAGCTAAGTTCAGCTGAGGGAAAAGTGGTCACGATGATGGCAAACAAGCATTTGTTCTGGGCTGGCGCAGTGCCTTCCTCCTCTAGCAGTGCTGATCCAAATGTGCTTGTGAGCTGGCACACACAGCCTGAGTGTTTTGGAACAGGCCCTTTCAGAAGGAAATCTTACGAGCTGCATGATACCGTGGTCCCTGAAGCTGAAGGAATTTCTGGAGTCACTGTGCTGAGTTTGGGCTCAGCCATGTTCTGTGTCGCTACTAGCAGAAGTGCCATAGGGGTGGCATAGGGGTGCCTGTGTCACAGGGTTGTAGCTGCTTTCTGTTGAGTGTACCCCCAGTTTGGCAACATACTTCAAGCATACATTTGGATGTTACTCTTAGTATGTGCTTAAGTATATTGCTAAAACCAGGCTGCCATTAGCGGGGCCCTGCACGTTTTGGCATCTCCTTTTTTGTTCCACTGTGTCAGTTTTCAGCTCCCAGTATGGATGAAGATGCTTTAGGCAGAGAGGGAGATGCTGAGAGCCAAACTGGTCTGATTCCACCCTCGAGGCTGTACATACCTGAGATTCAGCCTTGGGTTGCTGCCTCTCTCTTCTACTTGAAGCTGGTTGAGGTTGAGACAGGAGGGTTTGCAAAGTGATACACAACAGTTGCATTCTCCTATAGCCCTTACTGTACATTCTCTCTGTGGCAGAGTCATTACAATTGTAGAGCCATTTATTATCCCATTTGCCTCTGACCCTTGGTATCAGTACAGAGAAGGCCTCTGGGCTTTCCATGAGGAGCACAGGTAATGGTTGTGTGCTCCAGCCAACAGATGAAATCCACTGACTGTGAGAGAGTTGTACTCTGCATGGGAATGTCTTTGGGGTTGTTTTTTATGTTGTCTGTGAATGTTCCTTTGTAAACTTGCAAAGCCTCCCATTACTCATAAATGGGGCTTGCAATATTTATGGTGAATACTACAACAGCTTTCTAAATAAAACATAGTCTGCTGTTCTAATCTCATGCCATCATAAATCCTGCTGCCAGGATATGGAAGGTAGTTGCTGTGCCGGCTTCTAAGTTACGGTTAGTCTATCTGTCAGTGCTATCAGCTGTGCAAATTTTCCCAGAGATGTGAATGTTTAAATAATGTCTGAATCATTAGTCTGGCTGTTTCATTAGTTACAAACATTTGTCTGCAGCTTCATGCCACCATTTTCTTTAAAAAAAAAAAAAAAAAGAAAGAAGCCTTTCTAACATGCATTTTAGGCAACAATCTGTTGAAAAATAGGAATGTGATTAATGATAATGCAAAAAAGATCTAAGGAGCCTGTTACCGTCAGCGTTTGTTTCTGTTATTCTGATTGCCCTGCAGTGCTGTGAGTAACCACCAGTCAGGCTCTAACCCTGAGGGGAAAGCATTGTGGGCAGAAATTTGGCATAGCCTGACTGCCACAGCTGTTGAGAGCAAACATCTTTGTGCCAATGTGTGACCTCTGGGAAGATGGTAGCAGCAATGTAACAATCTGTTTTATCCTTCTTCACGGAAGCGCCATGAAAAACATAAGGAAATGTCCAAACGCTATGAAATGTGATGACTAAAGCCATGTTAATGGAGCAGCAAAGCATAGCTTCACTCTTACAAATGCTATTCTCCAGCAGCCCTTTGTATTACATCTTGTTGAATGGTTTCAAAATGTTGGTTTTAACAATAAAAAGCAAATGTCTGTAGGAGGGTGTCCTTTCTTAAGCCCAGTATGTACTTTTTTTAGTTCAGGGACACTGTCAGGTTAAAAAGTACTGTGAAAGTTTCAAAAGCAAGACTCATACACACATCTACCTGTCCAGAGGCTGTTCAACTGCTGAGCTGTGCTGGGAGTGTAACATTTACATGCTAACAATTAATTTGCAGCACTGATTAAAGGGTGCTCTTATACTTGGTGCACTGACATACACCTAACTGATAGTCTGTGTCAATCAGAGTTCAAAAACGTTCTCCCTGCATCACTGATAGTATCTCAGAGTAGCAAACATTGAGAGCTTGTAGTCGTGTCTCTTCAGCATTTTTGCTTAAGAAAAAACAGAACAAGCAATTGAGTTTTATTGTAAAGATAAGAAAAATAACCCAAAACCTTGCAGTGTCCCTTTAGCTCTGATCTGTTGTAAACATCCCTTCTGATACAGGGAGAAATGCAGAAGGCATTTTGCAAGACTATATATATGTGTGTACATATATATCTATTAAACCAAACTGCTAAGCTCCATTTTGTAGGGTATGATATGTCTGCCAGCACATCCCAGGTAAAAGAACTTTCTCTTGCATACATGCAGAAATGTGCAAATAAAGATGTCTGTGTGAAACCTGGTATCAGTCTCACTCCAGTGCCTGAACAGGTCACATTGCCCAGCTGCCCGGTGCCCCCAGTCCACTCTCAGTTTCACAGAGTGAGAAGCCTGGGGACAGCTACCTCTGCCACCCAGACACCAGCCCACTCAGAAAAGACAGCAGACCTCTGTGGATAAGGCCAGACCTAGCTTCTTGCTGTTCCTGCATGGAAAGGTGGTGAAGCTGCCTGTTCAGCACCTGTCCCTCACTCCAAAGGGCACCCAGCTGCTGCTGGACAAAGGATGCTGCCCCACCAGCAGGTACGTACACTGTCTGCTCTCTTCTCAGCACCAGCTTTGCTCAAGTGCCTGCGGGATACAGGACAATTCTGATTTTAGTCTCTGTCCATCACTATTGCAGGCTGAGCATTTCATCCTGCTGCTTATGTGGTCCCTGGTTTGAAGGAACTGTGGAGAAGGACAGTAGGTGCGGATTGGTAGTGAGGGCTGTCCCCACACCATCTCTGGGACCATTCTCTAGGGGACCATGAGCTGCAACTCAGCATGGAAGAAGGTTGCTTTTGAATGTAATAATAGCTTTTCTTTACTGTGAGATCAATTCTGTAATCTCTGCTTAACCATGCAGGTCCAGAAAAGTTGGAAAAGGGAAGAGGCTTGGACATATTGGCACATGAAGACCTACTGCTCTGCACAAGCAGATGTTATCCAGATCGGCTCTGATCTGAAGTTTAGCTGCAGAAGAAATTCAGCCCGAATGGTCACTGCTCTCATGCCAGGCCAGGAATCTGGATAAAAAAGCGTAAGTACAAAGCCATTCTGGTCAGCCTGAACACTCCTCACAAAGCCCTCTGACCATCCTTCTCTATGCTACAGGCATAGACCGTGTCCCACCGCCTCTGAAATGTAAGCCACAGCCCAGGTGACTCTGCTTGCAACAGGAGGAGTGTAAGAATGATAAAGGCACATTTGCCATTTTCCTGGGTTTTTAGAGTACGTAGTCTTTATAATTTGCAGGGAAAGCTAAAGAGCCTTTAAGCTGATGCTGCAAAGGAGGGAGGTGAAAGGACTGCTGTTACCGTGTCTCTGTAAAGCTAGTGTTGATCCAGAACTTTCCAGAAGCATATTGAGTTATTTGAAAGTGTTGACTTGACAAAATCAAAGATTGATTGTCTGATCCCAGGATTATGTTTGACTTTGTCGACATTTTCACAGAAACTTATCCAACCCACCTTTGCATTCTAATTAATTTATTGATCTACGTGGAAACCAATATAAATTGAAAATATATAATCATGTAAGTACACAAGGAGATAGAAGTCAGCACAATGTTTTCTGTCTGGACAGACATTCTGAATTTGAGAAAACATGAGGAAGTACAGATTTTCCTTCACATGGCACGAGCTGCTGTGGAAAACCATTCACCACTGTGTTAACAACCAGTTGTATTTAAGGAAAAGAATATGATTTTCAGTGGGTGAGCATTGGACTGGTGGGAGAGAATATCTAGCTGTGCTCTAATTGGTTATTAGTAAAGCTCTTTCTGATTAGTAAACCTCTATGCTTCTATGCCAAACTAAGCTGCAAAAATACTTCTAAGTTGTTCTCAATTTTTGTTTCAAGGTGGTGTTTTTTTTAATTTACCTTCAAATTGTTAATTTGCTTTATGCTTGTTTTATTTTGCACTGTGCTTTGCTATCATAACAGTAAAAGCTTAAAGGACACCTGCTATAAACACCTTACTGGACTGGTGTCTAGATCGATCTCCTTTTGTATTCAAATGAAACAGCTGGATACAAGCAAACAACAGACTTTGAGTACAGGTAAAAGATTTCAGTCAGAGCATTGCAGTGATTTGATCAGTGAAATAAAAGGAACAGAATGTTTAAGCTTTTAGTTTATTACTTAGTGTGGCAGTGAATATTCAGAGCATGCGATAAAGTCACATGTAAGAATGCAAGACCAGGAAAATACAGTCTATTTTGGCAGCCTCAGAGTCCAAGAGCAGAATTTCAAAACATGAAAATTCACATTTCTCAGAGCATCTTTAATCCCCATCTGAAGAAAAAAAAAATCTCATCACAACCTGTGAGGAGAATATTCCAGGGCTCAATCAGCCCCAGTCAGCAGGGCAAAACAAAAGAGTATTGCAGGAATGGGTGTGACATTGCAGAGACAGGTAGGTCACCTTGCAAAATTTAATCAAGGAGTTCCTTTACTGTAGCTTTATTATGGGTTTGGTACAGTGTTTATGTATGACTTTTCTGTTGATAGCATCTCCACAGCTTGCCATCATCTCCTGTGCATATTTCTAGAGCCCCTGGTGAGGCTGGGAGGTGTGGCCTTCTACCTGTATTTGTGCAGTAGATGAGAAAAGCTAGATGATTGTGGAGGTCATTTTGATAGGGCTGGGAGCTAAGCCAAGTTTCCACATGCTCGATGAGTCCTTGTTCATTAGCTACTCATTTTCTCCAGGAAAAAGTCCACACAGTAAGGAGATGTCCTGTTACAGGTTTTGGAGAGAGTGAAGGGCAATGGCCTAGAGCTCCCTGAGGGGCCTGAGGTGCGTCATGGGACTGACAAAGCCCTGCCCAGGTCTGCGTTAGAGAGCAGAGAGAACACGAAAATGTGACAAAGCTGGTCAAACCTGTTCCCCACACTGGCATTTTTTTCTCCTTTGGCTTTTTTTAGCACTTGGCAAAGAGGGGAGAAATAGATGTTGTTTGGCTGGTCTTCTGTGGTTTAGCTCTCGAGGCATTTCTAGTGCACTGACATGTGGGCATCTGGGCCTTGGCTGTGTGGGTTCAGCAAGAGGCAGCACTGCAGCTCTCCCAAGCCCCCAGCTTCCACCCACAGCACTTGCAGCATCAGGAATTAACCCAGAAGCAGCTGGCGTTCAGATATTGAGGAACTGGCACAGAAACAAGCAAATGGTCTGAGACCTCCCTGGGAGTAAGCTGTACCCTTCCCATGACTCAAGGCACCTTTGAGTGCTCCCCCACTCCCTGCATGCAGCTGGGCAAAATATCCAGCACTGTCAATGTTGTGATGCTGTGATAGATTTAGAGTCACAAACATTGTCCAGAAAATAGCACCTCATGTGTCAGTAGAGTCTGAATTGCCCACTACAGTGTTTTTTTTTTCTTAACACCAAAATGTAAATCATTCAAATAAAACATTAAAAGTCATCAAAGGCTCCTTTACTTGCACTGCTCATGTTGAGTTTAGAGGAACAGCCATCTGGCAGCTGCAGCTGAGTTGCCCAAGGTTCAGGGGTATTCTGGGATATTGGTGGTGTTCAATAGGCAAAGGACCTGAGGCGTGCTAGGGCAGTAGTGTCTCTGGCCATGAAGAGGGGCTCTTAGACAGTTAGGAAATGAATTTTGGCTTCTAGTGCAGTAGATCAGAGAGGATCTGAAGAGCAAAAACAAACCAGTGTAAGAAGAAATTATAAGGCTTCTGTTGAAAGTTGTGGGGGACTGATTTACCATTATAGGAATCAGACCATAAGTCTATCTGGCCTTTCATAGATTCTTTCTTCTCTACATACTATTATTTAATCATCACAAATGTACTATACACTCTGCTTGTTCCCTGAGGAGGTCCCACATCCCAAAAAATATCTTCAAGGGGTCTGAATGAAGCCGCGGAGAGCCGTGCTGGCCAGGGAGGAGCCAGATGAGATGCTGTGCTTGCAAAGCACAAAACTGACCCTGGGGCCAGGTCTCAGGCAATCGAATGCTGTGAGGATGGCCCCAGTGCTAGAGAGTGTTCACAGAGGAGAAAGGATAATTGTTCTACTCGTTTCAGCCACAAGTATTTTAAAATGCATTGCTCCAGATTTGTGAAGCAGATTTTTCTCTAGGCAGAGACTGCTAGAGGGCATTTGGGGATCAAGGATTTGGAAGTTAACCTCCATACAGGGGTCTGCAGTGGAATTGTTTTGTGCTGGCTGCACCTCATGCAGCCCCTGCCTGGAAAACAGGAAAATAAAAGGCTGTGGCTGTTCAAGGTTGCTGAGAATGTTAATGAAAGGCAATTAGAAGAAATGTGCTGGTGAGTTCCCATGTATTAATCTTTATTAGAGTTACATTTTCCCTTGCAAATGTGACATGCTATCAGGTTTGTGTCTCCAGAGTGTGCTTTGTGGGAGGTTACAGGAGCAGTGTGCAGTGTTCCCAAAGCAGCTATTAATTTCCCTAAAGCACTTTTAGCAGATGAGGCCGCAGAGCACCAGCTTCCTCTAGCCAGGGTGGCACCTGAGCCAGCAGCGGGTGGGGACACTGCTGTCACTGTTGTTCATGCCAGCAGCAGTGAACCTTGGCTACCATTCACTAGGGCTGCCAGGCTGAAACAAAAACCACACAGTCTGTTTTGAACAGGGAGGTAGCTTCACCTGTTAACTATTTCTATTTGAGCAATAACCACTTCAATGTGGCTACAGTAGTAAGCTGTTAACAACTGCAGGACTGGCAGTGCCAGCTCTGTTCCTGCTTTTAGCAATCTCCCTTTTCATACAGTGCGAGCTACAGCCCCCAGACAGGCAAGTTCCTTTTGTTGATTGTACTGAGGCTCTGTCAGGGCACTAGGGTACCAACAGTCCCATGGGGTCACACTGGTCAGTACTTTTCCAGATGCCACATTACTTCTTCAGGGGTGTGTGATGATCTGACGTGACTACAGATGTAGCAGGAAAGAGGCTATAGGGCCTTTAAGGACACCAGACATTTTCTCTCTGTCAGATTGTTATCAGTGTCACACCAAAGATCACGTTCTCCAGCACCTCACAAATAATTTGGTAGCGGGAACTTGTTATTGTATTTAGAATAGAATAGAATAAACCAGGTTGGAAGAGACCTTCAAGATCATCGCGTCCAACCCATCATCCAACACCATCTAATCAACTAAACCATGGCACCAAGCACCCCATCAAGTCTCCTCCTAAACACCTCCAGTGATGGCAACTCCACCACCTCCCTGGGCAGCCCATTCCAATGGGCAATCATTCTCTCTATGAAGAATTTCTTCCTAACATCCAGTCTGAACCTCCCCTGGCGCAGCTTGAAACTGTGTCCTCTTGTTCTGGTGCTGGTTGCCTGGGAGAAGAGACCAGCCCCCGCCTGTCTACAACCTCCCTTCAGGTAGTTGTAGAGGGCAATAAGGTCTCCTCTGAGCCTCCTCTTCTCCAGGCTAAACAACCCCAGCTCCCTCAGCCTCTCCTTATAGGGCTTGTGTTCCAAAACCCTCACCAGTTTTGTTGCCCTTCTCTGGACACGTTCCAGCAAGTCAACATCTTTCCAGCAAGTCAACATCTTGTGCCAGGCTGAGGTACTTTACACTGTAACAAATGTGAATAGTGCAATGCAAAAATGTCAGTGGTCTTCCTCTTTTTGTGATTTCTGTTTTGGTATAGTGTGTGTAGGACAGGTATAGAGCCCTGGCCCAATTTACCGATCAAGAATGGCCCTGAGGAGCACTTTATCCCAGATGCACAGGAGCATCCATCTGGCTCTGACCCAGAGCCTGTGGGAAGCCAGCTCAAGCTCCATCACACACAGAAGGGGCAGAGAACTCTGCAGCAGACTGAACTGAGTAAGTGCTTTTAAGACCATTCCTTTATCTTTTGAATTGCAAAACTGAAAGCAAATCTGCAATTATTTCTTTTTATCCCTTTAAAATGTTTTCACAGTCCTTTGGAAAACCTCCACCGCATAAAATATTCTTCCCTATCTTGTTTCCACAGTGCTCAAAATTATCTGCTCCAAAGGTAAACACCTCAGTGAATACTTCCATAAAATGAAATGTGTGTGTTTTGTGATACCATTCAAACCCATTTTGATGACCTCAGAAGTTCATGCCCTCAAAAGAAAGCTCAGAAATGTTTTTGTTCAGGCTATTTTACATCCCATCATAACTCAAAGCCAGGTTAATGTTTCACCTTGGGCTACAGTAAATGAGGTAAAACAGTATTTCCTCATTCACAGAGTAACAACAGTTACCCTTTTACTTTGTCCATGCTGCTCTGTTGTGCTGATAAAGGAAAAAAACATTGCATAATCCTTCTAACAACAGCTGAGACTACTTTTAAGCACAAAATGTGTCTCTGTACTGAATTCCCTACTGCTGAGGCAGTTTGAGACTAGTAAGGCTCAGCCTATTCTAGATGATGAGAGCTGGTTTTCTGATGGCAAACCCTTGCTAATATTCTGCAAGCTAAATGTAAAGCTAAACCCATGCAAACCTCAAGGTGGCACTTCCACCTCGTTTTTTTTCACCCAAAAGCAGAAAATATTTTTTCCTTTGAAATGAATCTTGGGAATTACTGAAGTTCTCTAGGAGTAAAGTTTTCAGAGATGCCCTTTCCAAAAGAGATGCCAAACACATGCACATCTGAGCCTGGCGCAGCTGACAGGTGTGTACCTGAATGATTTGTCACTAAGGAGCAGATCTGTGCCTGCCATGCTGGAACTCCTCTTGGGTGAGCCGCTGTGGGTTTGGGACCTGGCATGCAATGGAGAGCAAGAACTTCAGGTAGGACCTTGGTTTGGTCCCTTTTACTCGTCTGCTGGTAGTGCAGATGGAGACAGGTCTCTAATGTTTTCTACTACCCAGAACTCCTCAGCTCAAAACTAACATCAAGCAAGAATTAGTATTCTTGAACAGTGGCAATAATAACATAAAGTGTCACTTCAAACCAACATCCAGCCACTGCAGAAGCAAAGCCCTGGAATGTGTCTCTATCAGCTGTCTGTGACTGTTTGGGACATGGGAAAAAGAGAAGATCTGGTATTGGGAACATTGCTGCAGTGCTTCATGGGCTGCACAGGGCTGCTGGGGGGGTCCTTGCTGCACTGTCACCTCCCCGAGGCATTATGGCTGCTCCAATGGAGACACTGCTATGCTGCAGAGGGGATGGATCCCACCAGTAAGAGCCATCCCAACTAGAGAGAAACGTACCAAATTGAAGTGTTCATCCAAGTATTCTTCTTAAAAATATCACCCACACCCCAAACAAACACAGTGTAGCAGGATAAGCCTAGACCATTTGGAGGGGAAGTTCTTAATTATTTTTTAAATTAAATACACTTAAAATTAAACTTAAGAGAAGTGTAAAATTATAATGTGCAGAACAGTTCCAAAAAACCATGAACTACCAGCAGAGAGAACTTCCCTTCTCATCAACACGCAAACCAGGACCTGCTGCAGCTTGTCTAATAAGAGCATCTGGATCTGACCTGCTGTCTCGGGGTGTATTGCAGACTGTTAGTATAAAAACAAGCAATAATTCCCAAGAAATCCTAGTGCCAGCTGGAAAATATCTGCCAGGCTTTGGACAGCTGAAGTTACTCATATGGATGAAATGTACATTTAAGAAGTTAGGGAGCAGAAAGGAATGATGTCATGTCAGGTGAGAGCTCTGGACAAAGATTAAACCACAGTTGTGCATTTAACTGAGATAAACAACAAAATGGTGTGCACCTGAGTGTCTGATTAATGGTCTGCTCCTAAACTTGTTCCTGTGCCTGACATGAGGTTACACTGACCTCTTTTTACTTTTAGAGTCTATTCTTTATCTTTAAAGCCAGAAAGCTGTGCAAGAGTCCAGGCATGAGCAGTGGGTGCTGACATGCCCACAGATAAAATATTGCCATGTTAATGAATTACTCTTTCAGGCCCCTGGGTTTCCGAGCTGCAGCAGGTACCTGTAACACTAAAGCCCCTTTCCTAGTGTAGGAGCAAACTCCAGAGCAGAGGTGATGCAGGGCCTGGAGCTGGGCACTGAGGGTATCCTGGTCTGCGCTCCTCAGACATCTGGGAAGTGGGAAGAAGGGATCATGATCTGCATTTACACATTCCCTGGGAAAAGGCCTCAGCCGATGGTCATGGCTGACCTGCACTACAGACAGGGCTGGGTATCACAGCCAGGGATGAGAACGGCACGGACCAGGAAGTGGTTCCTGGGCAGCCTGTGGAGCCTGGTTTGAGATTTGTGGATGCTTTATCATTCCACCCCAAAAGGAGCATACTCGTAAGGACCAAGTGGCTTACTTGTTTTGTTGCTGTAGACACCATTGTCAAGTCATAAGTAACTCCGCAGTATAAGATGACACTTCTGTTCTCAGCCTCCTATTTCCATCCTGTCCTTCAGGCATTTCTTTTGTAAAAGCTAGAAAAGTGAGTTATGCAATGGGTCTGGACTGACAGTCACCTTAACTGCTGAAAGGGGGCAGAAATACAGCTGGTATGATGGTGTTTGTCTCTAGGCCACTGCCCTGGCAGTGCCATCATCTTGCCCTGCTGCACACTGGGCAGCCACTCCTTTCTGCAGGTAGTACCCAGCAAGAGCCTGACCTTTATATCCCTTTGTGGCAAGGGTGTCACTGCTCTTTTGGATCCACTGCTGTTTTAAGCTGCCAGGAGCCCAACACATAGCTACAGAAAATAAATGTGGTATGAGCTGATTGATTTATCTGTGTTTTCTAGCCCAGCAATGAATTCGGCCTTTGGAAGGCAGAACTGAAGCAGCAGGCGGACTGTAGTGCCAGCTCAGAATTGACAACATGTTCCTCCCTTCCTCAGCCTTCTGCTAGCACAGAGATCACCCTGTTAAGGAATAACCTCCCAAAGCACCAGCTGGCCCCAGCCAGGATCATCGCAGAGCCCAGCCAGTGGCAGGAGACAGAGCAGGAAGCCCCAGGTGCCAGGAATGGGAGGGAGGTGGCAGAAGCACCATGGAGGTGGTTGCCACCCACCTACCACGCTCCTGAGAAGCCAGGAGGCTGCACACAGCTAGGAAGTCACTGCTTTAACCCTGCTTTTTGCCAAATTGCTTTGAAACTTATATTACTGCACAGATGCACTTCCCCATTATCTTAAGAGTTAAGTAGCCCTAAATGAACTCTAGCCCTATGCTGGCTGTTGATGCAGAAGTTGCTCATGGATGAGGGTTGCAGTGGGATAGGCACATAGGGCACCTCATGCTGGGGGAAGCTGCAGTCAGTGGCTGCATGTGGCTGCTGAGTGTGTGGTTTCTGGGGAAACTGAGGCAGATGGGATGTCTCTGACCTGGGAGCAGTGGCTGGCAGTGGTGCCCAAAGGCCCATTGTGGCACAGGCACAGCAGCGAGCTCTCAGTCTTGGGATGAGGGGGCTCACTCAAGGTGCATCCCCTACTCCCAAGCAGGCTGCACCCCTCTCCCAGTCTGCATCCCCATTTTCTCTCAATTTCTCCCTTGAGTAAGATGGGGTTACATTTATCTGAGCCTTCAAGGGTGCTAAGGAGTGCATTGAGATGCTGCAGCAAAAAGCTGCAGCAGGTAGGCTGGCATTCCTGTGAGGAGCATCACCAGCCCAGAGCTCATTGCTGCACTGCTGGGAATGCAGTGGGTAGCAGTGCAAAGGCAATGCCATAAAGAGGAGACACAGGGGAGAAGTCCACTGCCCAGGTGATCTCCCTGAGCCTCTTGTCAGATTCCCTGTGTATAAGCATCTCCTTGGGTGGCTTTTGTTGGAATGTCTGTCTAAGGCACCAGGGGCCTCTGGTGGGAACTGCAGCTCTTCTTACAGGTGACAAAGTGGCTTTCACATTTCACAGTTCATTCATTGATTTGAAAGTGGGAAATTCTCTGACAGGGGCTTGTGCAGGCTTCATGTTTGGCTGAAATTACAAACATCTGCTAAGGCTGAGGCTTTATTAACAGACACCCTATGAACTGTGGGTTATTTTAGGCATATGTGAGTAGAAACTGGGGGTTGCAGGCTGAAAGACACTCACTGAATGACTCAGTGCCACATCAGGCCTCACGGCCTTTATGTGGTATATGGTCTTGGCTGAAGCTTCTGGGAATAGTAGCACAGGGGGTCTGGCCTGGCATTTCTTCTCAGCATTTAGGTCATAATACAGGAAAGTTACAGAAAGCATTGCTCATGTTATCTAAGCATGCATGAGTAATGACCTACTGAACTAGCTCCAGCAGAAAAGCAGGTTTTCAGGTGTGGAAGACTGCTGCACTCTGTTCTCCCAGCACAGCTCACGGCTCCTCCTCAGCACAGCCAGCACTGTGTTGTGTGGCTTTGCAAAGTGAGTTGTCAACTCCAGGTTCACAGATCTGCCTCAGTTTCCTCTGATTGGCAATTTGGGTGCCCTCCTAGTGCAGGCAGCACACGGTCATGGTTGCAGGCAGCAATAAAAATACTCCAGTTTGCCAAAATTCAGCCTGGGGGTAATGGCAGAATGGCTCCCTCCAGCCTCGTGGATCCAGATGAATTTTCTCAGACTATGTCACTCATGTCCGGGCTGCCAGCACCCACACAAGCAAGCAGTAATGCAGTGCTGCCAGCCAGGGATGCCAGCCTGCTCCTCCTTGTGCCTCTTGCCGTGCCCCTTGCTATCCACAAGGGTGTGGAGCTGACTGTACTAGGCTCCCCTAGCCTGAGGCTAGTGTGCTCTCAGCCCCAGAGCTGCCTCTGGAGTGGAGCAGAGATCTGTGTACTTGTGGAACCAAAACTGCAGCCCCTTATAAGAAAATCTAACAAGTTAATTTTCCAAAGATGTCCTTCTGCCTTCAGAAAGAGGTGCCTTCAGTTCAAGACAGAAGTCCATTTAAAACTAAAGACTAATGAATATGGTAGCCCTTCCTCTTTTGCAAGTTTAAACACCTCATCTTTCCTTGGAGAACAGCTCTAAATAATTTCATTTGCAAGCCCTAAGCAGGAATTTGTATGCATGGTAAGACATTTATTGAGTTAATTTATTTAAGGCTGGGGCATAATTTCTAATAATGGAAGAGTCCCTGGGCACAGTGAAATTGTCTCCCTGATAGGGCATTAATATTTTAACGGGTTACACTACTCTGTCAATTGATCTGTGTCTTTCAGGAGTAGGTTTGCAGTTATTGACGAGCACTCATAGGAAGGATTGTCTCAAAAGAGGTGGTGGTGAGCAGAGCAGTGCCTGCCATGGGGCCCTGTAACCACTCCGGCTGGGAGGGGGCTCAGGCTCCGGGTAAATGGGTGCCAGTGACCTGAGGAGGAAAAACAATGCAGTGCAAATCTGCAGGGTTGGTGCTGCTCCCACAGCCCCGAGCTCAGAGATCAGTGTGGGAAAACCTGTGGTGACTGCATGTGTGCAGGAGGCTGCCTGGGATCAGCAGGTCCTGAGGAGATGAAATTGGTACTGGTCTGAGCAAGGAGGTGTGGGCACATATGCTGCAGGAGGCTGGCTCATCTTGGCAGATTGTTAATGATAACAGTTAAGAAACAAATAACTCGACCTCTGAATACCTGAATGTCTCTGTTATTAGAAATGGGGAATATTTATGCTATTTCCACTGTGATTTTTTTTAAAAACCAGAGAAGTCTAAATAAAGCCCAAACATCCTGGCTTCTTTTCCTGCTCTGTGAAATGCCACATTGCTCTATGAGAGGTGGTCCTGAATGGGAACATCAAACTAGACACAGATTAAATACCTTCAGGTAAAGCTGCCTCAGGGAAGAGGTGACAGGAGTGCTGGGGCCCAGGCAGAGTCTGACAGGGCACATTCAAAGCCTGCCAGCCCAGGCTAAGGGTACCCAGCCATGGCAATGCAGTGGTCTGAGAAAGGGGACAATGTAAGCATGCAGTGCAAAGCTGCCACCAAACTGTTGGTGAGACCTGACAAACCCGAAAGGATATGGAGGTGCCTTCAAAGGCTGTCACCTCCTGTCTGGTGTTTTGGGTAGACTAGCCTTTAAGTTTTCTTAGAACCCACAGAGGCGCCTAGTTGGTGGGAAGCATTAAATGCTGGAGCTTGAGTATTAAAAGCATCTGGAGGGGACTCAGTGTTGGGCCACAGCTCTGCTCCCAGGACGCCCTGAACACTGGCACACATCTCCTTTGCTACATGGCACAAGGCACAGACTATTATGGGTGTTGAGGACTTATAGAGGAGAAATGAATGTTGGTGTGGAAGTATGCACAGCTGCTGTGCCTGCAAAAGCAAAACAAATGTGTTGAAGAAATGAGGGCTGTGAAGGCTTTCACGACATTATGTGGCTGTTTTTTCCCTAAAACTTGCTGTGGTGAGGAGACTTTCCCTGCCCTACAGAAATTCAGACTAATAGATGTGTAAGATAAATTATGTCTGAACTGTGCTCCTTGGGGCCCCACCTGATATTCCTTTCTTACACACTCATTTGTCAGTGTGTTGCCAAGCCTTCAATTAATGAGTTGCTGGCAGCTTTCTTCATGCTTACCCTTCCCTTCAGCTATGCTGGGTCCTTTCCCGTCCTCAGCAAGGCACTGCTGAGGCTGCCACACCATGGCACCCATCTGCTCAAAGGAGGCAGATGCTCAGTGAGAACAACATCAAAATAAAGTGATTCTGTCCATCACTGCTTTCCTCCTCTGAGAGGTGAACAAGTTCCTCCTGGAGGGGTGGGCCAGGCCACATAGCAATCATTCGACTAAATCACAGGGTTGCTTAACAGCCCTAGGGGTCTGCCTGCACAGCACACTTTAGAGACAGAATTGCTCTGACGAGCCAGTACAGGGCTGTGGGGGAAACTGCTTCCCTTTGTCATAGCCAGCAAAGATGAACAAGGAAAACAATCCTAGATTACCCAGTGCATCTTACCATACATTTGCCTGTCACTTGGAAGCTTGGAAACAATTTCCATGTGCTCACTAAGGACTTTGTGGCCATGTGTCTGCTGGAGCCTTTTGGTGTATTGACCATAATGTTAGAATAATCGGAAGCAAAACATCTGATAAGTATTGGCTCTATGTATTCCTTTAATTTTGTGCCCTTCTAATTCCACTCAGTTTAAATGACACACACCCATTCATTCTCTCCAGATTCTGCTCACGTGAGACTTTCCATAATAATTTTCTGTTTTCCATTTCCTCCTCCAGCACACCCAGAACTGAGCAGAGCATTCAGACAACCTCAATTAACCACCCTTGCTTTATTTCATGTTAATGTAACAAGTACCCGCAGACATTATCCTCTTGTTCACACCCACAGGTCAGAAGGTCCTCGGGGGACACCACATGGTGCCCCGTGAGGGAGTTAATCTTTTGTGTGCTTATCTCAGCTGATAGGAACACGAATAATTAGGTAAAATACCTGCACACACAATGGAGGAGACTCAGGGAGCGGAACTGCTGAGGTGGGAGGGACTATATATATAGGGTTACAATTACAAGGCTTGCAAGTAGAGAGCAAAATCATAGAAAGCAGCGTTGCTGTGCTTGTGACCTGCCTGCCTGTTGGAGAAGGGAAGATAGAGCTTCTGCACCCAGCCCTGGATCCCTCCTTGCTGTGAGGGGCAGGGCTGCTCGGTGAATGAAACCTGAAGTCATTGCTTAACATGACCAAGCAGACAGCTGTAAGCTCACGGATCTGCAGCCTCTGGAGACTGGCAATTGCAGGCAAGTGAAGATTAGAGATAGGCAGAAGGTATCTAGTGCAGGAAAGAGCTGCCTGCAGCACACCACACTTCTGCATAAAATTGTAATCAGTTCTAAATGTTTTGTACATTGTGTTTGCTTAAACAGACTCTATGAATTGACCAAACAGAAGTCCAGGCTGACATTTTGGAGGAGGAATTCACTTCATGTAAGTAAATCTCAGGAACTTTCTTTTTGATATAACTTCAGACTTTCAGTATGCTTGGAAAGAACTCAGGCCTGAAAGCTGGAGGCAGACCTGGGTACTGTGGGTGGGCAGATGTCAGCACAAGCTGTAACTTCCCACCAGCAGCTTGAAGGGCAAGAGTCTGGATCTTGAAAACATAAATGCACGCTCAGGCATGGTTTTGAGCATCCTTTATATAAGGATGCGATCTAATTTTATGTAAACCCTTTTTGTGTTCCAAAGCTGCTTATGACTGTCATTGGAATAACAGAGATGGGAACCAGGCCTGCAGTTTGTGGGGTGTCAATTAACAGGCCTGGTTCCCTTCCTCCTGCTATGAGTAGTACTAGGTACAAAGTCTGTCTCTATAAATGTACATAGCACACACAGTACTGGTGCACATGAAATCAGCAATAGGCTCAGTGAATGTCTGTGCCTGATGCTGATTTGTCCCACGCAGCCAGGCACTCCTCATGAGTGCAGGTGCTGCTCTGTCACCTGTTGTGGGGGCTGAGGGTCAGCCCTGCACCAAAACACAGCCAGGGCTGCCTCCAGCAAGCAGGTGCCATAGCCTCAGCAAGTCACCTCAACCATGCCTGCTGCTGCTGGAACTGAGAGGTCAGAACTCCTGACTCTTTCACTGCAGCTGTTGTGGCTATGAACTGTTCCTTACAAAACCCCCAGAGTAGTTTCTTTCCTATCCAGACAACTGCTCACAGCTCAGGCCGGGCAGGGAGAAAAGAAGAAACACGCAAAAAGGGCAGACAAATTATATCTGCCTTAAATCAGTCGAAACCTCTTCTAGATAAACAAATATGTTGCCCTTGAAGTGACATTTTGGCAAAAGCAGCAAATTTTGATGCCAGGCTGTATGATGGTTTTTTTGCATCCATCATTTTCAATTGTGTTTGGCAACTGTTGCCTTCAGATCAGTAGCCAAAGAAAGCTCAGCACAGAATGGTGTAGCCAAGAAGCAGTCATGAAGCTGGAAACACCTGGTGATGGTGTAGCTGTGTTCTCCTGGAAAGCTTTTCCACAGGATTGAATACAAGGAGCAAAAGGGGAGTCTCTGACTCTGTCCATCCTTCTCTGTGCAGCACCATTCCTGCAGAAGGCAGGTCCAAGACACAGCAGAGCCAAACAATCCACTGTTGCCATGTCCGAGGTTAAGATGAGTGTCTTCATGTGATATCACAGATTCACAGATTGCATTGGGTTGGAAGAGACCCTCAAGGGTCATCTTGTCCAAGCCCTATGCACCCAGCAGGGACACCTCCAACTGGATCAAGCTGCACAAGGCCATATTGAGCCTGATCTTGAATATCTGCAGGGACGGGGCCTCAACCACATCCCTGGGTAACCTTTCCAGTATTTTACCATTCTCATTGCAAAGAACTTCTTTCTAATGACCAACCTAAATCTACCCTGCACCAGTTTTAAACCACTGCCCCTTGTCCTAACATCCATCAAAACTTGTCCTGGGAAATAAAGGACTTGTGAAAACACCTTGATGAAAATGGTTGCCTAGAATTTTCACAGATGTTCTTACTGGTGTTTGATTCAGGTGGACTGAGGTTCCAGCTGTGAGGGTATCCTGGGTGTCCTGGGGTTTGCATGAGGACCTGCAGCACAAGCAGTCTGTGGTGCTTACCACAGAGCTTCACTGCCAGTGTGAGGGAAATAGACAAATTATGCCTGACTTCATTATGAAAATCCTAACTTTGTGTAATAAATAGACAGCACCTAAATGGGCAAATTCAACTCAATCTGGTTTTATTTCAGCAGTTATTTTGTCTTCCCTATCCCGGTTTTATTCTGAGGTGCACATGTGCCTGTGTTGCTTGTTCTGCACTCAGAGCAATTTGGGTCCAGTAAAATCACCTGGTGAATTATTACCTTAAGCTTAGTCAACTAGTCTGAACTAGGTTTAAAGGGTGGCTTTTTAGGTTCTGCTAAATGCTTCTGGCATTGCCTGGCACTGGGATGTCATCAGCCAGCAGAAAATCAGAGAATATGCTACCTGCTGCTCTGTGCAATGGGACACAGACAGTAACTGGGAGGTGAGGCAGGACTGCAGTGGTGCTTGCCAGCTTCCCTCCCAGTTCAGCACTGGTGGAGATGAAGAAGTATGTCACTGTGGGTTACACCAGTTGTACTAGAACTGCATTCATGAATACTCTTGTTCTGGTACAGTCTGTGCTGTGCTTTCACAGAATCAGAGAAAAATGGCCAAATTAAACAGTGTTTAAAGTGGTTTTGTCCTTATTTGGTTTGGGGGGTTTGGTTTGGTTTTTTTGTTGTTGTTGCTTTGGGGTTTTGCATCATTTTGTTTTGTTTTTTCCTGTTAGAATAATGAAAATGGTAACCTCTGACAAAAGCTCCTGCACTATAGAAGCAGAATTGCAATTGCATTGATACACTGATAAATGAATGCTTTGGTTATATTCAGCTCTGGGCACTGGTATCACCTTTTTCTTGCCCATAAGTTCTTTGTTATATCTCATGTCTAGCTCTTGAAGATCCCCTTCTCAGTATCCTGCAGTCTTTGATGTATTTATTATCTTTATGGCCATCCTCTGAAAAACTAAAACAAGATTTTTCTTGTTTTGCAAAGAATTAGCAGAGTCAGAGAAATGGACACTCTGAAGTTCGCTCAGGTCTGTGGCAGCAGCAGCTATGAATGGATCCAAGCTGATTTGTTTCAGCTGTCCTCACTAGGCAGCAGTAGCACATACTGCAGTGCTCATTTCACTTTAACTGAAGACACAACAGAGTGCCAAAAAACACTTCTACTGCATAAAAGGTCTTCATCTATTAGTCAATCATCAAAATAAATGGAATCTGCCTTTCTATTTTTCAGAATAAGCTCTTGGTAACTAGGATCAGGTAGAATAAATCTGTTTAGAAACTTACTCTGATGCACCAGAATGCAAATAACTGCAGACCCTGTGCAAAACAGTGTTGTGAAGGATGCTTCTGAGGGGCTCTTCAGCTGAAGCTTGTGAATTCTCATGCTTTAACTAAATTCTAATTTATAAAATTATCCTTTCTTTCTGGAAGTTTTTCTTTAAACTACCTGGACTAATCCCATCAAAACTGTGGTCTAACACTGCTGTGAGGAGGTGAATGATTTTCTCACGCTATAGTGAGGAGTACTCAGTGACATCTGGAAACAACTGAACACCACTTTCAGAGGATGGGTTAGAACTGCAAAGCCTTGTTAGGGATCCAGAGGGTGGACAGATATCAGAGCACATTTCTCTAGTGGGATGCCCTGCATTTGTGGTGCTTCATTGTTCAGGTGGGTTTACTGGCTTTGTATGGGCAAACGCATTTTACTTGCCTGGAGCCCTGCTGTCCCATGGCACAGCACCAGAGCTGTACAACTAACTGAGAAGGCAGAACATCCTTTGGGCTGTGCTAATCCAAGCAGACAATTCCTGATATTTGGGTCACTGTGGAATGGCCAGGTTTGAAGTTAAGTCTCTAAATGCCATGCATGGTGAGAAAGGCACCAAATCTGAGTCCGGGATCTTGCTCTCAGTGGTGCCAAGGCACAGGGACTAAAGATTTGCACAGTTATTCCCAATTTGTAACAGTATAATTGAGAGGAAGACTCCATACAAGAAGGAGGTTGCCTTGCTGGTAGCTGTAGGAAATCTGTGACACACTTCAAAGAGCACAGTGGAGCAGGTAAAGCAGTACTGTGTTCATCTCAGGCTAATGATGGCTGAGTAACAACTTTCTTTTAGCAGTGCCACACTCACCACCCATCCTGCAGCAGCTCCTGTGGCAGCACACACAGGCTGTGTGGCAGAGTGCCAGTGGTATGCTCAGGGAAAGCTGTGCAGCTGGTGCAGCCTTTCAGGCAGGGAGAAAAAATGCAGAGCAGGCACAGGTAAGAGCTGCCTATCATGGCACCTGCTCCAATGCCAGCAGAAGGCCATGGGAGCTTTGGGCCAGATGCCAAGATTTGGTTCCACTCCCAGAAAAGTCAACGAAACTCATTTAAAGTAGAATGATTTCATCCTGTACTGCATGCTGAGTGACTTGGCACCGTCACTGTTAATAGCATGCGTTTATCCCAGGTACAAGCTAATGGAGCACAGAACTGAAGCACTTGTGTGCAGCTGGTTAGTGGAGCCCTGGACTAAAAGATGCTGAAGATGCAGGCAGGATCTCCCTTATCATCAGTCTGACTGCCTCTAGGATCTACCTAAACATTTTCTGTTTAATAAATCCCTTCTCGTGGTGGCATTCTCAGCAGCAGCTAATTACCATCCCATGCTGAAACAAGAAAAGCCTATCTAAAACAAAGTGGCAGCTACAATTTGGTGATCTTGTCAAGGACTTCAGGACCTGAGTCATCACTAGTGTATTTTATGCGGAAGTGTTAAGATAGCACAGTGCTGAAAAATGACACAACTCAGAAAAAAAGAGCAGGAGCCACTATATGCTGGGAGTGTTAAACATCACAGAATAGGGTTCTGACTGCACAGGATTTTATTTTTTTTCTTTCCCCTATTGCTTTCCCTTAAAACAGTTTTTCTTAAACCACTGAACTTTGTCTGTCTTTCCGGCTTCACAGGCAGGCAGAGCAAATACAGAAATAATCTCCAGAGATGTTCTGCAGATATTTTTACTACTTGAGTTTGTGTCTTTTCCTTCCAACACAAAGGTAAGCAGAGTGTTTGCTTTGGTTAACAGGGAATGTCTGAATTGTGTTTCATACAGATAATGTGGGCCAAAAGGAAATTATCCTTCCAGTGGTCCAGCCCATCCAAAGAAAGCCAGGTGTAGGAAGTGATGAGGGACAGAAGACAGCAACCTGCATCAGTCCCCAGAGCACAGTATGTACGTTACCAGTGCAACCCTATTTCTGCTGAGGGCCACAACAGTGCAGTTTTTACTGGAAATGCCTCCCATGGGGGTCCCAGCTGGGTTATCACCAGTCCTGCAAGCACAAGTCCTGCATTTCTTGAATAGTTTATGTTTATGCTGTGCACAAACTGGTTCTGTTCTGCTACAAAGTCCTTCTAGGTCTAAAAACTGCAGAAGAACCCCAAGAACTATTAATTTAGTTTTAAAGGGAGCAGATGGGGAAAAAAAATTACCAGAGCTTTGCCAAGTTTCTTGCTCTGTGGAGAGGCAGAGGCACTGCCTCCCACCTCCTTCAGCCCTGCACTGAGCTGTGATGAACTCTTAACAGTTGTCTCATTTACATTTTCATCAAGTGAGTACATGACCACAGAGGGACACTGCACCACAAACCTTCCCCTTCTGCAGTGCAAAGCTCTGTCTCTTCAGCTGTCTGTGTGACAGGCTCATAATGCCAGGTACTAGCTTTACTGTCCATCCACAAGGCATTGATTCTGACACTGTATTTCAGAGCTGACCCCTCTGTAGCACAGCAGCTCAGGCTGGTTCAGCCCACAAGGTGGTGTCCCTGAAGTGCTCACCGTTCCACCTTTCCCTTCCCAGTCTACTCAGAGGTTTTACTCCTTACAGTAGCAGTAGGGACACTGCCTGACACTAAAACAGGAGGATGAAAGCTGCTGTCAGAGACTAGTGATGAGAGAGGAGGGGCTGTCGATCAGTAAGATTTGTCAGAAGCAGGAGGAAAGTAAAATGTCTGTTCCTTATATAGACTGTACAAGAAGGAGTGGGAAGGGGGCGATTATGGGATGTCTAGAACTTGCTTGATTTGTCTGCAACATCCTAAGCATGTCCTTAAGCTACCATGTGTGCATACCTATAGCTATCAGGTGAAATACTTTGCTATTTTTCCACCTTTTTGAAGTGCCAGCTATTCAGCCATGACAAGAAAACCGAGCTCATTATTTCAGTTTGTTTTCTTGTTTGAGCACAAGCTGGAAACACAGCTGAGGCTGCACACCGGAGGTGTCCCGCATAGCTGGCCACACGTAACAGTACCTATTTGTGTCCCCAGAAGGTACTCCCTGGGTCATGTATCCAGCTCCCACAGTGGTGACACAACATCCCTCCCTGGATTTGAGAACCTCACCATGGGATACAACAAATACCTCCGGCCCTACTTTGGTGGTATGTTGGCTTTGTGTGTTTGACTATTTGAAGAGTCTGTAAGGCTCGTGTGGAGGGAAGAGAGTGTTTTCAGCTTTCTTCAGGTTGCCTCAGTTTACAAGGTTGTGTTTCTTTTAAATGAGCTAGTAGCCAAGGCTGCTGTCCTTCCTGTGCATTCCACTCTTGTCTTGAATAGATTGTGTGTGTATATATGAGGCAGGAGATCATGTCCATCTATGGGGTTAAGAACAGGGAATTTATAAACCTCAGTATCTTTATGAAAGACCTGACAGAGTAACTAAATTCTGCTGTGTTCAGAGTCTGTCCCTTGTGATTTACTGCTTTGTTTTTGCTCATGTATATCTATTTAGTAGATGACAGTTGTAGAGGAAAAAAAAACACTCTCCTTGCCAGGAATACTGACCTTTGACATCTGCTTTCACTTCACACTCACACACAAAGTAAATCTGCTTAAACCCTCATGAAACACCTGAAGGACAGTCAGGTATTTAGCAACCTCCCTGAAGCTATTGACCAATTTGGGGGTCCTTCCAGGTGAGTGCTGTAAGAACTCATGGGGAGTTTATCAGAATGCCATTCAACACCTGAAAATTATCAATGGAAGCTTTTAAAACAGCCATGACAAAATTTCTTCTTATTAATTTTGGGGTTTTGCCAGACCCCATTAATGAAACTATGCTCAACATAAAAATTCCCCATCAGCTTTCACCAGGATGTCAATGTTTCCTACTGTAGTTCCTGCAGACTGACCATCTGCTACTGGCAGGTTTGAGCTTCTTCCTTTTTCTGACCATAGTGATAAATTTCTGGAACAATTCAGAATTTACCAGCTTGTTATGTCTAGAATGTCTGATCTCACGCAGGAACAGTAAAGCTCCCCTAGATTCGCTCACATCAGTGAACAGATGCTTCTGAATTGCCTAACAAAGGTGCATCTACACCTGCCTATGCCTACTAGAGCCATAAATATTAAACAAAATTGATCAAGACTCTGGTTTGGCCTCCTCCAGAAGCCCTCAGTCCTCAAGATCTAGCTTCTGGTCATTACTTTGAGCGAGCTCAAGTATCTGAATATCTAAAACCATGACAGAGGATGTGAATGACAGCTACTTTTAATAAATGATATATACACCTCTTGCAAGTTAAATCAATTTTGGAACAGTTAAAAAAACAAACAAGCAAACAAACAAACAAAAAAAACAAAACCACCACATGGGAAGGGATACAGAAATTGTGTCCCCTGGACTTTCCTAAATGTGATTAGATGATAAAAAGTTGTTTCAGCATTTCCCAGGAGGGAAGGCATTACGTGTGTTGTCACCTAGGCAGAGGGCTGTACCCTATTCAGAGCCCCAGATTCATACTGGGGATTAGACAAACCAGCAGAGGCCAAGGGAAGGTTTGTTTCTCTGCTGGTGTAGTAGTGCAGACCCTCTTTGGAGCCAGCTTGCCATGCAGCACCTGCTGAGCTCTGACATTTCCTGGGAAGGAGCTGCCCTCTCGTGGTAGATTTCAGGACTTAGTATTTGAAAATGGGAGACGGTCAAGACTTGCTGAAAACTTGCTCATAAGCATAGCAGTAATGTAATGCATAGAATAGAATAGAATAGAATAGAATAGAATAGAATAGAATAGAATAGAATAGAATAGAATAGAATAGAATAGAATAGAATAGAATAGAATAGAATAGAATAGAATAGAATTACCAAGGTTGGAAGAGACCTCGAAGATCATCGAGTCCAACCTGTAACCACAACACCACAACTAGACCATGGCACCAAGTGCCACATCCAGCAGACAAAGGCTGTTGTGCTTCTGGTTGTTAAGCTAGTGCATGGAATCAGGAGTCTCTGAATTCTCTGCCTTAGTGTTTGCTCTCTGAGAAGCAGAGACACTGATCACTACCTACTTGTGAAGGGTCCTGGAAGAGCTGTGGGGGGAACACTCTGTACAGATTTACCCCCTCCTGCCGCTGTGCAGGTGTTGAGAGGCACACTGGCCCTGACTACCTGCACCTTGGTAATTGCCACGGAAATTCTTCTTACTTGAACTGCTCATCCTTGCAGCTAGTGCTGGTGGGTATCTGTTCTTTGCTACCATCACCAAGTACCTAACTCCAGCTCCCTAATTGTGACAACTTTATTTTGGATCACTGTGTCATTTGTGAGTCCAATGCTCTGAGTCTGTGTCTAACCCCTTGGGCTTCTGCAGTGTTAGAAGCAGCATGGGATTCTGTGAGCAGTGCCCAGACCGCACAGCACCCTGAGGAGTTTTATTCCAGTGCCTTTCATTCTTCCCTTCTCTCTTCTCTCCCTGCACAGGAGAGCCTGTTCAAATTGCGATGAGCCTGGACATCGCCAGCATCTCCAGTATATCTGAGAGTGACATGGTGAGTGAAAGCCTTGGTAAGGGAGAAGAGCAGCATCTGACTGAGACTTGCACATTCCTGTGGGTTCAGCACAGAGACAAACAGGCATGTTCAAGCTGCTTTGCTTTTCTGTGTCTTCTGACCACTTTCAAAGGTGTGAGAAGAACAGGGCTTGCTTATGACTGCAGACTATATAGATGCCATAGTAATGTGGGCTTGTAAGTACACAGACGGCTCCAAAGGCTTTACTGGTCAAAAACTCAGCACCTCCTGGAAATCAGGCCTCTTGGAAATGGAAGCAATCAATCCTGTGTGGCACTTCCTCTCCCTTAGCTTTCCTCAGTGCAGCGTAGGGGTGCCACAGACAGGGTTTCTTGTTTTTTCTCAAGGAGGTTTTGAGCTGTGACCATCTGGGACTTAAAGGACTGGTTGCCCTGAGGTAAAAAAAAAATTTAAAACCAAACCAACAAACAAACACAAAACCATTCTCAAAAACGCAAAGAACATCTTCCCACCACTGATGAGTCTGGTTCCTTCCACTTTTGGCAACAACTGGATCTCAGATATTGATTACTAAAAATTCCTGTTTCAGGTTGACCAAAGCTGCAGGCAACTTTGGTGAATTCAGCAAATAGCTTCCGTCCAAACAGCAGGCAAACAGGCAACAGAAAGCAAACGAAGTTCAGTCAGGAACAATCTCAGCACTTGATTTCATTTTCAAGAAACCACCAACTTTCTTTTTCCTCTCCTCTCCAAATTAAACAAGTTCAATTATTCACATACACATTACAATAATTGCTCATTGAAGAAAGTAAAAAGTACTGAGGGTAGAAGCACCTCCCCTGTGGAGACAAACAGAGAGTTGGGGTTGTTCATCTCAGAGAGGAGAAGGCTCCAGAGAGAACTTAGAGCAGGCTTCCAGTACTTGAAGGGGGCTACAAGAAAGCTGGGGAGGGACTTTTTACAAGGGCTTGTAGTGATAGGATGAGAGAGAATGGATTAAAGCTTGAGGAGGGCAGATTTAGACTGGAGACAGGTAAGAAATTCTTTACAGCAAGGATGGTGAGACACTGGAACAGGCTGTCCAGGGAGGTTGTGGATGTCCCCTTCCTGGAGGTGTTCCAGGCCAGGGTGGATGAGGCCTTGAGTAACCTGGTCTAAAGGAAGGTGTCCCTACCCATGGCAGAGGGGTTGGAACTAGATGATCTTTAAGGTCTCTTCCAATGTAAACTATTCTGTGAATGAATGAATAACCTTTACTCCTCAAACAGCACCCCTCTGAGTGTGAAGGATGTAATACAGTAAACAGATTTTTCACTGTCATTTTATCAGTTTATTGCATGCATCTGAAGCTTTCACAGGTTGAAGAAATGCATGTCCTGCCTCTTGCTGCAGGTGGCACAGCCTCAGTGGTGCTGTGCAGGTGCTCTGGGCCTGCATGCTCAGAGGTTTCCTCTCCTCCCCAGGATTACACAGCCACTATATACTTGCGGCAGCGCTGGACAGACCCCCGGCTGGTCTTTCACGGCAACAAGAGCTTCACACTAGATGCTCGCCTGGTGGAACTGCTCTGGGTACCAGACACATACATCGTGGAGTCAAAAGGTCCTTCCTGCATGATGTCACTGTGGGTAACCGCCTCATAAGATTGTTCTCCAATGGCACTATCCTGTATGCCCTAAGGTAAGTCAGCTTCTGACTTTGCAGTATCACAGTATGACCAAGGTTGGAAGAGACCTCGAAGATCATCGAGTCCAACCTGTAACCACAGACCTCACGACTAGACCATGGCACCAAGTGCCACATCCAGTCCCCTCTTGAACACCTCCAGGGACGGCGACTCCACCACCTCCCCAGGGAGCCCATTCCAGTGGCGAATCACTCTCTCGGTGAAGAACTTTCTCCTCACCTCGAGCCTAAACTTCCCCTGGCACAGCCTGAGACTGTGTCCCCTTGTTCTGGTGCAGGTTGCTAGGGAGAAGAGGCCAACCCCTTCCTGGCCACAACCACCTTTCAGGTAGTTGTAGAGAGCAATGAGGTTGCCCCTGAGCCTCCTCTTCTCCAGGCTAAACAACCCCAGCTCCCTCAGCCTCTCCTCATAGGGCTTGTGCTCAAGGCCTCTCAAGCCTATGAGGTGATGCACCCTATGCAGGTGATGTTCAGAACAGATTTCCAGAACTGGGCTGGACAGGAGCAGATGCCAGCTCTCACAGGGAATGAGACTGTGGTCAACGAGCCAATCGTGGCCATACTTTTATGATCCATTACGCCCTGTCCTGGACACCTGGAAATACCAGTCAGTGATCAGGATTCCCCATCATAGCACATGCTGTATCCTGAGCACAGTGCCTGCTCAGAAAGATCAGGAAGTTAGATGTCACCCAAGGCAAGCTGAGTCAGATGGAGGCAGGAGAGGAATGGAGAGAGGATGTCACAACAGTAAGATTTTAAGATTTTAACAGAAAGGGGGTAATTCTTTGCTTATTCAGTGCCACGTAGCCACAATTTCTGCTTTTCACTAAAGTGTCTGCTTGTAGCTGTGCTGCAGAAATGGATGCTGTAATCATGTTAGCAGTTCACACCACCTGTTTTAGCTCTTCTTGGCTTGCAGAAACTGTTCCAGCTGCCTGAACTGCACAGCAGAACTCATTTACCCTCCACAGCAGAGCAACACAGACTGTGTGTGCAGTTAATTAGTGTGCCTTGGGTGACAAGTGGTGACTTCTTAGAATGTGCAAACTGTAGCACTGGAAAGCAGAGGAATCTACCCCAGATCTCCTACCACAGCAAAGCCAAATTCCTGCTTCACTTACACTTTCATCAAGGTGGCTACAGAGAACTTGCCTTGCTAAGGAGGGCTCTCTGCAGTTTATCAGTCCATTTATGTCATAGGTCAGAATTATCCACATGTCAAAGCACAGCCTTTGTGTTCTACTTTGCTTTGGAAAACAGGTATTTCGTTGCAAACATTTACTAAAACTTAAGGCTTTGAGGTGCTGATAGAGGAGATGCTCCCCAGGAGCTGGCAGTGTGCCCTTACAGCCCAGAAGGGAAGCGTGTCCTAGGCTGCATGAAGAGGAGCATGGCCAACAGGACAAGAGAGGGGATTCTGCCCCTTACTGTACTCTGGTGAGACCCCACCTCAAACACTGTGTCCAGTTCTAGTGTCCGCATCATAAGAAGGACACAGAGCTGCTGGAGTGAGTCCAGAGGAGGGCCATAATGATATTCCAAGGACTGGAGCACCTCTGCTATGAGGATAGGCTGAGGGAGCTGGGGTTGTTCAGCCTAGAGATCACTCTGGGGGAACCTTAAAACTGCCTTCCAATACCTGAAAGGATCCTACAGGAAGGCTGGAGGGGGACTTTTCATAAGCGTGTCTAGTGACAGGACAAAGGGAATGGTTTTAAGGTAAGGGAAAGTAGGTTTAGACTGGATCTTAGGAAGCAGTTCTTCAGTACAAGGTTGGTGAGACTCTGGAATGGGTTGCCCAGGAAGGTCGTTAATGCCCCCTCCCTGGAGATGGTCAAGGCCAGGCTGGATGAGCCCTTGAGCTACTAATTCTAGTGAAGAGGTGTCCCTGCCCATGACATGAGGGTTGGAGTAGATGATCTCTGAGATGCCTTCCAACCTAAGCCATTCTATGATTCTTTTCCTACAGAATTACTACCACTGTCGCTTGTAACATGGACCTGTCAAAATACCCCATGGACACACAAACATGCAGGCTGCAGCTTGAAAGTTGTAAGTAGAACATTCTAGGGAAAAAAATCATAACTTTTCTTTACATTTGTTTCTTTAGATGTAACTATGCATCTTGAATATTTGGATTTATCACAGAGGCAGATTTTTATTCTGCTACTAATGCTAATGTTCAAAAGAAAACAAAAGCTTGTTGTGGTGTCCAGAGTTTAGAGGATTCCTGCCACCATGCAATGTATATGCAAGAGTGATAATTAAAATATAGATAGTTCAATTTTGCACAGAAAAGATGAAGTAAGAACAGCTGGTTTTCAAAATTCATTCTGTTTTGCATAGCTGCTTCAAAACTAACTTCTGAATTAAGTACATGTGATGGAGAAACAACTTGTCACATTTTGAGATATCTACAACAAACTGCACCTCACAAACTTCCACTGTAACATGTCAATGTCAAGGGCAGTTCTTGATTTGAGCATGCCTCTTCAACTCATGGACTGAAACTAAGAGCACCCCCAGCTTTGTGGTATATGCCACTCCATGAGGGCTGTCTGTTACAGTGATGCAGATGGTGAGACCCTTGACAAAAAGAGGAGTCTCAGCTTTGGGAGACTCAAGAAAAGGATTAGTCAGGAAGTTCTGCTCTCAATTACATTAAAAGCTCATCCATGGCAAAGCTGTCTAGGAAAGACTGAAGGAAAATTTGGGACACTACAGGGCTCTTAGCCAGGAGCTCAGCAAGAGCAGCAGTGCTGTTCTGTAGCTCTGAAGTTCCACAAGAATCAAGCAACCATCTCCCACTTCATGTCACAGAAAGTAACATCTGAAATCTCAGTGCTGAAAAGACCAGGTTTTAACTTCTGGGGTTGCAGCAGGAAGCACCTTGGGAAGCACATATTATTTTCACATTAAAATCATATTAGCTCACCATGGTTAACTTTATTACAAAGAATAGCTCCTGAAATAATAATGATTGGCCTCTTCTGCTAAAGCGCAGCTTGTTTGGGCCAGTTGTAGAAGTGATTGGGTCCTACATCATGCTCAGTTGCTGTATAATTCCAATGAAATTACAGGCACATTGCCCACTGGAGATTTCATTAGGATAAGTGCCCAGAAAAAATGCTACTTCAATATATGCCAGATAAATTAACAGCAATCTATCATTCATTATAAAATCTTCTCCAGTAACCACCATTTATAAAACTGCTTAGAAACTTTGCAAAGACACATGCTTAGGCCTGTACACAGGGATTCGTACCCTGGACACCTAATTTAGGAGTTCATCACACTCAAGCTCTGGTAATTTGTGCCTAATAAGAAAAACACAATTAGATAAACATAGAGCTGCAACTGCATCTTATTCCTCCTACCAGGACAAACAGGCTATTACCCGAATCAAAGCGTCCCTACTCATTTTCACAAAGAAGGGCACTTAATAAAAGATCAAATTAGTGAGATTGATGGGCCTGTTTCATAAATTAAGTGATGTGGTTGAAGTGAATGGCAGGCTGATGACTCAGTACAAGCTTCATTCCACAGATTGAGGTATCCCTCGGTCCAGCTTGAGGTCATGGTCTGCCATCATTTACATTTCTGGAAGCAGTTACTCATCTGGCATATGTGGAGTTTACTTATAACTGCTTGAATTGTTGATCTCATCTGTCCCACCAGTTTGAGGCAGGAATTCAGTGTTGCCTAAATGCTGGATGTGCTTATTTGACCTCAGCCTTTGGGGACAGGAGGAACGATTTGTAGATGCTTTTATGGGCAAGTTTTCTGGACAGTGCATACCTAGTAAGAACAGCCTGGTTGATAACCACATAGTGCTCTCAGCTCCAGGCTCTTGACTAACTGGAAACACCTTTTCTGATATTTCAAGCACTTGAATAGACAGTTCAGTGAAATCTGCTTCTGCTACCTTGTCTGGGCTCAGTGGGCTCTGTATTCTCTTTTTTAACTACTGTGTTTCTCCTGCTCCCCTCCCTTGACTGAAGAGACTATGTTTGAGGGTTGGTTGCTGCCATACTTTCACCTTGCGGCACATAATCAAATTCTGGATGGCAGGACTATATTATCTTTTCAAATGTTTTGCTATTTAAAAGTAGTGCATGTAAATGCTTGAAGCAGGTTCTCAGCAGCCCTGCATCTTGTGCATCAGTCACAGTGACATGTGCCCCTGTTGAACCAGCAGAGTCAAAGTCCAGCAGGGAAAGAGCACCCAATGTCCACCTGTAGTCTGACACAGTTCAGATGGCTTTTGGCCAGCCCGCAATGCCTGAATCATGTTTGTGTTCCCACTCAGGAGACAAAGCAGGGCAATAGCTTTTGCCAGCTACACCACAGTAATACAGGTTTGTATGTTCTTCTCAGGGGGGTACGATGAAAACGATGTCACCTTCACATGGCTGAGAGGAAACGACTCCGTCCACGGCATAGAAAAGCTGCGGCTCTCACAGTACGCAGTGGAGCGTTACTATACCCTGGTCTCAAAGTCACAGCAAGAAACAGGTAAATAGTGAAAGAGAGAAGCAAGAAAAGCTCTTGAGTATTTCCTCTCCCACCTCCCTTCCCTTCTGTGGGCCAGGATCTCTTCACTCAAGCCTGAAGCAGCAAGTCTTTCGCAAATCTTAGAGACAGACAGAAAGCTGGTGAGATCTGGTTAGTGGCAACTTGTGCAAAACAGTAATCTACCAAGAGATGAAGCTTTTGATACACTATTTTCACTTGATGCAAACTATAAATACTATGGAGAGCCACATTTACAGTAACTGGGAGTAAAATTACCCTTGAAAATATACTTTTGTTTGTAAATGACAATTCCATCACGATGGAATAAGATCACCAGAATTCAGTACATCAGAATTCAATGTCGTTTTCATTACCCAAGTACAGACTCTTCTCTGCAGTCACCGACACTATGAAAGGGGCAACACTTCCTTAGAATGACCAGGTTTTAAAACTAACAATGTTTTGTTGTTTGCTGTAGTGTACACAGCCCTGGAACAACATGGGGTTTGTTTCTACATTTCAAAGGGAACTATTGTTTGCCCAGCAGAAATGTCTCCTGCAAACACTTGCAGTCCAGCCCCACAGCCCTTATGGCAGTGCTACAACAAATTGATTTTTAAAAACTGACTGCACTTTTTTGAGCACAAAAAGAAACAGCTATCAAAGATCACCAGCCCTTAATTAATACAGAGGGGGCTAACTCCCTGCAATGCTAAAATATTGGGATGCTTTGGGATGTGAGCCAGGGCCTGCTGAAATAGGGAGAAAAATCTTCTGTTTATTTCTCAGCCATCAGGTAAGGGTGAACTTGGCAGTGCCCCTTCAGAGAGGGGAGTAATGTGCTGTGCGGAGTATGAGAGAGCAGATGGAACCATCAGCCCTCCTCTGCTCTAAAATACTGCTGTAAAGTATTTCCACTGTAGGTTAAGTTCAGGAGCCCCTTTGCAAACCACACATTCTTTTAGATGCCTTTTGCCCAGCAATGCTGTGTGCATATGTGTTCTCTTGCCTAGGACATCTTAGGTAAGCATGACCTCCAGGGCAAGATGTCAAGGCTGTGTAAGTAACACCTCTCCCAGAATGGACATCAGCTGAAGGGCTAGTGTTGGGCTGTTCCAGTTTAAGTTCAAATGTCCTTGGAATCTCATGTTCACTGTGTTTCTTCCTTTCATGAACAGGCAGTTACCCACGACTGATCCTGCAGTTTGAGCTGAGAAGAAATGTCCTTTATTTCATTTTGGAGACCTATGTACCCTCCACTCTGCTCGTCATGTTGTCCTGGGTTTCTTTTTGGATCACACTGGATTCAGTGCCCGCAAGAACCTGCATTGGTCAGTTATTGCCCAGGGAAGAGAAGAGGGCTGTTAGACAGTAGTTCTCTTGAGCTCTCTGCTCAGTGACAAAAGGTCTGCTCAGGTTCTGCTTTAACTTGTGGCAGAGCTGGGCTAGCAGCACGAAGCATGGAGAGTACCCTGCAGCTGTTACTCTTGTCCACCCACAGAGCTGTGTATGGCTAAGGCTGCCAGTGGATTTACAGCAGAGATGAGGACAGAGCACATATTGTTTGTGCTGTGCTTGGGGGAGTCGGGGGGTAAGGGATTTTTTTTTTTTTTTTTTTTTTTTTTTTTAAACTGAAAGTTAGAAAAATAAAAGCCAAGTGCCTATTGGAGCCAAGCTATCAAAGGCAGGGAGAGCTTGTGTGAAGCTAATAGCTAGGGCTACAAAAGCATTGCAGCTGGTGATCTGGTTTTGCTAAGTGATATGCTCTGTCTGGCTAGCAACCGAATGATAACATGTGCAGAAGCCAAGCCTCCTTCAGAATGTCCACAAGAGGTGGTCTTTCCTTTTCTGCTTTCCAAGGAGTAACAACAGTGCTTTCCATGACAACTCTGATGATCGGCTCACGAAGTTCACTTTCAAAAACCAACTGTTTCATCAAGGCCATTGATGTTTACCTTGGCATCTGCTTCAGCTTCATCTTTGGTGCCCTTGTGGAATACGCAGTGGCTCACTACAGCTCATCACAAAACTGTACTGCTAAGACACCTCGGGAGGTAAAGCCTTTTTATCTTAGTAAGCCTGGTTCTCTTGGTTCAACAATAATGAGTCCTCCATTTGCATACCACACATATGTGAACTGCACTAGACTGCTGTGTCCCTGACACAGACTTCTACAGAGCAGCTTTAGCTGACACTCACATTAGAGTCACAGCACCACATCCAGGAAAGCCCTTTGGCCTATCACTAGAATTGGTTTTGTAGCCCTGAGCTGAGCTCCTGTGGGAGCATGAAGCACCTCTGTCCCTTCCAAAATGCAGCCAAAGAGCAGTGTAACCCACCTCCTTGCTCTTCAATGGAATAACTGAGACACCCATCTGGAAGGCCATTTCCTCTGCCAGAGGAAAGCTGGCCCCCACAATACCAGCCATCAGTCTTGCAGTGATCTGTAGGTGTTGGGAAAAAGAATGTTCCATTTCAGTGTGAGAAATTAAGTATGACTGTAGTCCAGTGGTCATCCAGTGTCCTTCTCTAGAGGGAAAAGAGGTTTCTCACATCAGTGCTGAGTTACGCAGCCATTGAGTTACAGTGTAGACATGAAGAGACGGATGTCTTGGAGAAGGATGTTGAGGTACTCAGCGACATAGAATGAGACTTGCTTGAAGATCTCAAAACACCTCTAGAAACACAGTGGTGGAAGCAGGCAGCTTTGTGATTCTTAAAACCAGGCAGCAGCTGAAAGGCATGTCTGTATACTGGCATGGACACGTGAAGCCCTGCTCTTTGATCTTTATCCTTACAGTCTCCTTAAAGCACTCTTCCTCTGCAGAAGACAAACCCTAAAACTAACTGTACACACTTGTTTCCTAGGAACCTGCAAATGACCTCACTAAGGAAATGGAAGAAGTCAGCATAGCCAACATCCTCAACAGCTCCCTCTCCAGCTATAAACAGAAAGTCAGCTTCTCGAGCATTGAAATCTCCAGCGATAACATTAACTGCAGTGACCTGACCATGAAAACTCGTGAGAAAATCAAATGTGTCTTGAGAAACAAAATCCACAGGCTTATTGGTTATTTCACAATTCAGAATCCCAGCAATGTAGACCACTACTCCAAACTTCTTTTCCCTTTGTTTTTCATGCTGGTCAATGTATTTTATTGGGCTTATTATCTATATTTCTAGTAGAAATGAGTTGCTTCCTTCTCCCACATCAGCAGGAGAGGAATCTTGCAGTGGATGTCGGTGTCTAACCTCAGTGAATCCAATGTGGGCAAACCGCTCTGTTGCGTGTCCTGAGGTATGAAGCAGAAGTGTGTGTGTGAGGAGTGCACAATGCAAGGCCTTGGTGCCTCAGCGTTAGCAACATTGATGCTGGACAACAGCTTGTTCAGCTGAGTGGCTCTGATGGGCTCTTGTGCTTGTTCCTGCTTTTCATTCCAGCACCCACCCTCTTGCCTGGCTGGAGATGAGTGTGTAGGACTGCATGTGGCAGGCCACAGAACACTACCGGCAGCAAAATGATCTGGGTAGTCTGAAGCAGGTTGGAACCTTCTAGTTTACACCTGCAAGAGGATGCAGGATTGTAGCTGTTATTCTTTGTTTGCCAGAGATAACAGGAAGATAGGAATTGTGATTGCTGTCTCAACAGCTCTTTTGAAGCAGGGGATCCTGAAGGCAGCAGCATGCCTGCACAAAGGAATGGCTGCCACATGCCACTCTGTCCTGGGCCTGATGTGGGGCCAGACTGGGAATTGCAGTACTGCTGGCATTGGCACATCAGCTGTGGGGTCACTTCTAATGCCTGTCAGACCCATGGGAGGATGGAGGACACTTTATTTGTAGAGTTGCATTTTTTTCTGAGATTTGAGAACATGAAATACAGGCAGCAAAACTGTTCTGTGACCCATCTCTACACTTTCTCTGTCAAAGCCGCAGTTGACAGATTCTACCACCTTCCATTACTTCCTCACAAACAGATTATTCTGTCGCCTGGAGATTCCCTCCTTCAGATTTTACTGCTCTGATTTCTTGCCAGTCATATGCAAGAGTGGCAAATTTGCCATCCCCTCTTTTGTATGGCTTTGCAGCTGCAGCCAGTCAGCAGTGCTGCTGGGTGAGAAGCCCATGCGTGGGCTGAGGTACAATGATCCACATCAGCTTTCACTCTCTGTTTTAGGCTGGAACACCATCAGGTTTCTGCAGAAATTCAGATTCCAGGTGGGCTCTGGAGACTGCCAGTCAACTTTGTTTCTCTTGCAATCAGCAGGAGCGAGAGCTTTGTTTTAAAAATACATGAAACATGACACGCACAAATTCGGGTTTGAGAATAAAATGCCATTTTAGTACTATGTACTTAAGGCTACTGGAAGTCTTTATTTCCTGATTTTAAAATCAACATTTTATGGCATGTTGCCCACCTCCCGCTCCACTTTTGGTCTTTGCAGCTTCTGAGATTCTGAAGGTGTAATTTTGCAGTTATGTAGGCAAAACTAATTGCCCACAGTGGCTGCCATTCAGCAGGAGCTCTGGCTGAGGGAGGCCTCTCAGCATCTAGCTTATATTACAGCCTCATGCACACAGTATCTGCTTGGTGTAAGGCTCTTCCTGGGGACTGCTCTAGAAGGTGGGCAAAGCATGTGAAGCTATAGATTTCTTTTTTTTTTTACTTTAATAACTTTTTATCGAACCACTTCACCATGCTGTATTGGGAAGGATCTAAAGCACATATTCATAAATCATAGATTTTACAAAGAGCAGCACGAGAAGACAAAGGGGAACAGACTGGCAATGGCAAGTGAATAAACACCAGCTCCAATAATGAAATGTTGCCTTGTATATACTGGCATTTAAAGTCCTCTCCATAAAATGTAATAAAGTGCATGTTAGTGATATGAACACAACCCCCTGGAGAGATCCTCTATTAAAAAAATCATTGCCTTCTTTCTGTGTCAATTTCTTTCTTTAAAACACAACTAAACCACCCTAATGTGTTGACCAAACATGAGTGTTAACAAAAGGAGCTTCTCTGTGCACCACAGCAGCCTGCCACTCACAGGGCTTGCTTTCATTAGATGCACCTCTCCTTACAATTTTGCTGCTCTGAAGTTGCTCAGGACTTGTTCTAAGTTAAACCTCTCTGCAGCAAAATGTTTTGTATTGGCCCAACCTAGTGAACATTGTGTTGTCTTGAAAAGCCTCTGCTCTGTCTAGTCTCATTTATTGCTGATTTTGGTACTTTTAGGAAGGAAGTGAGGGGCAGAAGGTAGTAGGGCAAGGAGGAGTTTTCTCAGCTCTCTGACGAGAATATTCTTAAGATAGTTGTTGGCTTGGACAGGGGAAACTTTGGAAACTCTTAAAATCCAGAAAGTATGGACTCTAGTTTTATCTGCTCCTACATATCATTTTCTCTGTCAGTGATGGATCTCACCACTTCACTACACCTTACACATGACTGGCTCCCTGTATAGCTCTGCTGTAACATGGGATATTAACTCTGACCTCAGTGGGGTGCATACATTGTGGTCCTAAAGCCATTTCAGTGGTCAAACTGATGCTCAGCAAGGACCAGAGACAAAGCAAGCAAGCCACCTGGCCTTGATCCTTTTGCAGGTACATTAGGCATGTCAGAGGGACCAAAATTAATTTTGCTACTATATCCTGCAGTGAAGCAAGTCAGCTTAGCTGCCCCGATGTCCTGGGGCAGTCTGGTGTTATTTTACTGGTCTTGCAGTCATCCCACACATCATGCTGGGCAAAGGGCAGTGACTGATAAGCACTGTGAAACCAGAGCAGCCAGGATGATGCATTGCATAACCCTTCCTGTCTCTTTCAGGTGTCTTGTGTCCACCACAAGCTAGATGCACCACTGAATTCAAAATGAGACTTTCATAACCTGGTAGGTGTGGAGTATAGCACAGCTTCTGTGTTTACTGGTGTGTAAAGAAAAGCCCAAATACCTCAAAACACCAGCTGAAAACCAGGCTTTCCCACAAAGGACTGGTGTGTAACATGTAAGCTGCAGGTAAGAACTAAGCCACAGGTAAGCACTGCACACAGCTCTGCTTTGCCAAAGGTTCAGCATTGCACAGGCTCTACAGGGAACAGGAGGCATTTGAGCAGCAGCTCACCCTCTGAGAGAGCCTCTAGGCTGACGGTTCCTGAGCTGGGAGCTGTTTCAACTCCCACTGACCACATCTGCTGTATAGCTGAGGGAACTTGGCACCAAGAATCTGGCCACACCACAGACAGTTACCCCTAACATTTACTATTCCGTCTCAGTGGCAGGTTGTTTGTGCTCTTGGCAGAATGTGAATGCATGGAGGAAAAGACTGGCTTGCTTTTTGAGATAGTTCTGCTTTGTAGTGATGTTCTGGTCTGCTGCAACCTGTCCTTACTGCATGTACTTCCTAAAGCTGCAGCTTCTGGAATGTCTCTTTTTAGAACATCTGCACTTACTTAAGCCTTTGTGGATGAATGTTTGTGGATGCGTGTTAGCACAGAAAAGCACAAAGGCTAGTAAGCAGCAGTCAGGGAACACGGGTGACTTGAGGAGCTCTCAAGAGATGCAGATGCTTGGACCTGGTGCAACCCAGAGAATAGAAAGCCTCATAATGTGCTATGGAGAATTGCCCTAGCTAGCACAGGAACAAAAAGTAGTCTAGCCACAGCAACATCAAGCACTTTGAAGATTAATTTATCCAATTTAAAATATGAAGGAGCTGCACTACAGAGGAGAGGTAAAATAGGCTAACACAGCCCATTTGCAGCCCTTCTCTAGAGCCAGAATGTGTATATCTAAGAGTGTAGCAGTGAGTGACAGAGAAATGTCACATTTTAGTAGAGCCCAGCATCCCTCTGCTTCCTTCTATGCCCCTCCCCATGTTTCTTCCCTAACTCAGGCCCACTTCACCCCTGCATAAGGAGGAGCTGGTCCTGCTGCAGCAGCAGCCAGTCTGAGCTTTGGAGCGTGTTATTTTTCATTTTCAGGAGGATGAAGGATTCAGCTCAGGAATCCTATTGTTTCAGAGAATATGGTTTACATTATGATTTCCAAAAGGTATTTGTATATGCAAACACTACCATCTGGTCTAAGGAATACTTTGCATCTTTAGAAGGCCAATTCCATTTCAAACCTACTGATTGAATTGGTAGCAGAAACCACTCTCATTTGCTTGCTGTATTTAGTGTCAGAACATGCAGCCAGCAAGCTAGGTCTTTACAAGGAAAGGCTGATTAGTGCTCATAATTGGCACAGGTTGTCTCCAAATTCTCACTGACACAACTTTTTTTCTTCATTAATGAATAAAAGCTGCTTTAAATTACAACCTGTGCTACACTTGGGATCAGACAATTAGCTGCTTAATAATCTGAGGTGGTAAACCTGTAATGAATAATGTGATGCATTTTCTTTCTTTCTCATTCCCCTTTTGACATCTGTGTCTTAGCCCTTTTCTTCAAAGTTCCTGTGGTTTGAAACTTTTTAATTGTCTTGCTTCCTTAGCAATTCACTGCAGAATTCAGTATTGAACTGCAAGCTGCTTTGTTGGGCACATCATCTGCATTATGTCTTCTTTTCTTCATCAGATTAGTGCAGGTACTTAAGACTGCAAACATGGAATACATATTTTTGGAGACAACATTTGGGTGACCATCCCTGGTAGTTGAGCTAAATGAACAACACAGTTCAAAAAGAAAGGGGGTGTCTAATGTCCCCTACAGGGAGATCCTAGATCTTAAGCAGAGGTATGTGTATATTAGCAGTTTTGAAGGAGATTTTCAGATTCAGGGTGTACCAGCACTGTGAGGTTCTGACTCGTGTCTTTACAGGGAAATGGCTTCAGCTGGGTCTGCTGAGCAGCTGCATCTGATTAGCACTGAACTGTCTGGAGGCATGACCTGAGAACTTGGCCCTGCAAAAGGCCATGAATCCAGAAGTCATCTGGTTTGCATGTTTTCCGGTATGTTGTAGAGGTTTTATTTTCAGTCATGCTGAAGAGTCCCTCCATTTATCCAAACCTCTACCAGAAGAGGGATTTGGATGGAAATGGCCTGTATATGTATCAATGTTTTTTCAGTTCCACTAAATTACAAAACATGTAGAGTTTTCTTAATTTGGTAGACTTTTCATTGGATTGAGACCTCCAGAAAACAAATTCTTAAACTTCGGAGAACACAAAATTAAAGCTCCACAAGTAGGGTCAGACCATGCAGGTGGCTCTTATCACTGCTGTAGGAGAACCCAGTACTCCCACTGGTCCAGAATTTTCAGTTTATCCAGTTTGAGACACATGCCCATGTGCAGTACCGTTTTTTTAGATACAGAAATTGCCTCTGCCCCCCACCTAGCGATGACAGAAACTTTGGAGTTTATATGATCAGTTCAGATTTTTCCCAGCAACGTGCTGCCATGACTCCACTTTTTGTTCTGGCATTAAACAGGAAAGATTCACTCTAAATTCCAGTTGGGGGAGCTAGGACAGATCTCAGAGCAGTGCTGGCCTTCAGGAGTCTGGAACTGGCAGCGAGTCCTGTTTCCCTCAAGATATATGAGTACCCTCAAGAGATAAGAGTATTTTATGGAAGATCCATAGGCAGCAGAAACAAGCTGAGCAAATTTTGCTTTCTATCAGAAACTGGTTTCTATCTGCTTTTCTAGATGAGGGTTGTTACAGTCTTCCTGTACATCCACTGTACTGGCAACACTACTTCCTTCAGTGTTGCTGTGTGACAGAAAGCAGGTGAAGCCAAAGGAAAATCCCCCCAAGTTCCCTCTCACTGCCTGGTTTCCTGGCTGCTTTCTGGGATAGGTAGTTTTTGCTAATGAGACTTTCCATTATAAAGACTCCATTGCTTTGGAAAATATTAACTGTGCTGGGTAGATCAAACAGGCCCTGCAGTTATAGTTAGAATAACCTAAAGATTTAGTTCCCAGTAATAACAGGGCTAAACCGCAGCACTGCCAGAGGCAAAAACTGTATTATTTGAAATGAAATTTCTCATAAATATCCAGCTATAAAGTCATTTTATATCAGCTGCCCTTATATAAACTGGACAAGGCAAACTGTCCTATCCATCAACATCAAGGCTGCCAGGAAAAATGACTATATTCACTCTGCAAGTTTCAGAGGTCTTCCTCTCTCTGTTTGGCTTTCCTAGGAATCACTGTGGTTTGCTCTTTCCAAGAACTTTGCTGATACAGGCAGTTAGTAGCACCACCAGTGTCATCTTCAGGTGCAAATAAACTGTCTGCTTCCCGTCAGTCTCCTGTCCCTCTCTTTGCTAGGAAATGGGCAGACACACACTGGAACACTTGGCTCTCTGTGGCCACTAATCAGAGCTAGCATCACTTTTCAGTCTGTTGGGTGGAAGCCTACAGCCACCAACAAACATGATGCTGAAAGGTGAAACAGGAGAAATCTATGGTCATCAGTGCTGGAGGTAGGTCCAAACTGAGCCACCAAAAGCCTAGCCAGAGCCTTACATAAAACCAGCCAACTTACAGGCAGGAGCCAGACAATTATATTTAAATGTGTTTTCATTTTTGGTAAATCTTGTGTAACACCTTAAAAAAAAAAAAAAAGCCCAAATTAATGACCCTCCATTTTAACTTTACAAACAAAATAATTAAAATATATGCTATTAAAATATGCAAAATTTATACTTTAATTACACAATTACAGAGCCTTACAGTCTAAGAGCCCCACTGTATTTTGCATATTAGTGAGCAATCGCTATCTTAAAGCTCACAGCAGAATCATTTACTTGATGCTCAAGAATAAGTTAATTATGGATCTCCTGCCTATGATTAATGGATTTAATAATCACGTTACAGTAGAATTAACTTATACCTCATGTGCTAACACACTGATGATGAGATTCATGAAAGCAATGTGTCAGCAGATAGGACTGGCACCAAAAAGGACAATATTTGGAGATCCCAGGACTGCCAGTACCTTATCATTGCCAGTCAGCAGTTCCTTCAGGAACCCACAAACGGCATTTTTGCCTCATCTGTCAGCTGAGCAGCTCAACTGAAGGTTTGTTCTAGATACTGTGAGGGGAAAATTCATCCTAGGAGACCGGTATAGGTAAAGCATATACCAAACAGGCACAGGTACCTGCAGTCTGCCATCACCCAGTACAACAGGCGATGCAGTAATTGTCTTTAATGACTCTTTCGTGCACATAATACAAGTATCATGTTTCTTGGACAGAAATACCTTGAGTCAGCCCAGATTTACTCCTCTTAAAGGACCTGTAGGACCAGTACTTAATACAGCCTGAGAGACAGAAGCTATAGCTTCCAAACTTGACTTCATCTGTTCAAGAGGAGGCATTGCAGGACATATAAGGCAGAAGAGACACTTCAAAGTTTTTTTGTGTTTTGCCTTACAGGGCTTCTCTGCCTGTCTGTTTAAGAACCAGATCTGCATGTCCATGAAGAGCCAGGTTCAGAAACTTTTACTCCTGTAAAATGCACATCCACACAGATAAAAACAGAATAAAGAACTGAACCATGTCTTGTCTGAAGGAGCAGCACCTCAGGAATCACTAGCAATAGGATTTCAAATTGCATCAGCCACGTTCCTTATCTATTACTATGCAAAGCAGAACCACGCAGTACAAGTCAGCATCTTAGCATAACAGTGGGCCCCAAGAAGAAGGCAGGAAATGAATACAATTTCCTTAACAATTCACTTACAGGAATTATTGCACAAGACATCCATGTCCTGGTGGAAGATGCAGTCTGAGGCTGCAGGAAGTGCCAAGCCATTTTTATAGACGCATAGAATCATTAAGGTTGGAAAAGACCTTTAAGATCATTGAGTCCAACTGTAACCCAACTACCATGACCACTAAACTTATATATACTGAAGCACCACATCTACAGGCTTCTTGAACGCCTCCAGGGATGGTGACTCCACTATCTCCCTGGATAGCCTGCTCCAATGCCTCACCACTCTCTCAGTAATGAAGTTCTTCCTAATATCCAATCTAAACCTCCCCTGGCACAACTTACACCGATTTCCTCTTTTCCTATAGTTACTTGGGACAAGAGTTCGCATCCCTCGCTGCCCATCATCAATCTTAGGTACTAGCCCTTTCCAGGAAATGGTGATAGAACTCCTTGTGCTGATCACACCATATGGAAATAGCAAAAAAATAGCTTTGGAAATTGCTGCACAGCCAGCACCAGCCTGCCTGCTGAGACTGAGGGGCACTAATGCCGTTCAACCTGCCTGCTACAGAAATGATTCACCAAAACATTCATTCACAGATGATGGCAGAAAGATCCCCTCAAATTTCCTCAGTGCAAGGACAGAGTAGGTACTTTCTCATGTACTTCTGTTTTACAGCCCTCAAGTCACATGTTTCCTGGAAGACAACAAGCAAAGCTCAGCCTTAGCAAGGGCAGAGCTACCCTGCAACCCTTCCCTGCTTTGGCTCCACTTTGTATATATATAGTTTCCCCACTATAAGCCTTTTTTTTTTTTACTTTATATGAGCCCAGCAAATCCTTGTCCTCTACAGCTGCAGGCACAAATAATAAAGAAGACAGTGATGAGTAGACTATGTAATGCAAAACTAAGTGTCCAATTAGAATTTGATGAGGAAGTGTGAAATAAAACACATTAAACAGAATAAGAAGGTGGGACAAGAAATCAATTTCCCATTAAATTCAGTGGTTACTTTTGATCCAGCTCTCAACGTTAAAAGCATCAACCACACACATAATTTACTCCTTCACAGTCTGATTCTGTGTTGAAAGCAAAAGCAGGCTTTACAGAGTATGAATTAGCCCAGCCGGCATGTGGAAATAAGCCAAGTAGGTCTCTCCAGGTCGGCTAAAAGAGGTGCTCTGACAACGTATGGCAAAACAATCGCATGATATGCAGCTTGGGAGAGGAAGTGCTTCCAAAGCAGCCTGCTACCTCACTTAAAGCAAGAGGTAATCTCAGTGCAGAAGGTATGAAGCTGAACTTGGGAAAAGCTGGGATGGAAAGATGGCTGGGATGGAAAGTAAACATACATTCCCAGAAGATTTGTCTATATGGATGTGATCACAGGATGTAAGGCTGGTACAACGAAATGCATCCTTCACTGAGCTTAGGTAAGCAGCTAAGCACCATGAATATAAAGAGCAGAAAAAGCCACTTGTGAATGGTTTCAGGGCAAGTAGGCACAAGCATGATTTCTCTTTTATTTCATCTTGCTAACAGTGTTTCAAATGTATGTCTTGAAAATGTGATGCCGGCAGAGAGTTATTTTAAGCTGACACACAAGGATGCTTCATTTGTAGGGAGTGGTGATCTTTGACCCATGCTATTGAGCCATAATTGCAAGGTCTCGAAGTCCATTATGCTTCAGTTCTACCTCCAGCAGACAGTCAGATGCACTCCTGCTGAGCTGCACATGGTTTGAACAGTGGTCACAGCAGCCTACAGTCTATAGACAAGAAATCTCAGTACTACAAGGCATGGGAGTTTTCTGGTATGACATAGGATGAGGGAGCATGTCTAAATCCTGAGATGTATGGGGAAAAATGCAAACACCTAGTGAGAAATGACCCTGCAAACCCATCTCCCAGAAGTGGCAGGAATTTATGCATAGAAAAAGAAATCAGAGTTACCTCTTTTCTCCTCCTTCAAACTCACAGTGTAACTTAAGAAATGAGGGCAGAAATTAAAAGAGGAGCGATGATGGATACTTCAGCAAACTTCCTTCTGGGGTGGCTGAGGATGCTGGGGTGGCTTGCTCATGCTTATGTTCTAAACCTCTTGCACTTTGTTCTTACAGCCAAATGTGCACCACATTATTTTGGGTTGCAAACCACAGCCATCCATAAACACTGAAAAGAAGCTGAACCTAGAGAGAACAATGAGTTCTTTAGTGGGTCTGGTCACATCTCATCTTAAATCCAGGAGTTTAAAAGTCAGTTCCAGTTGTCTTGGATTGTCCTTTGCTTGTAAAGAACCTGTAAGTAAATTGCTCATTTGGAAGCCCCTAACTGTGATCATTAATGGAAGAAATTTGGTGTTAAAACTTACTCCAGTCTCTAGAGCACTGGCTCAGCTCTAGGGTGCTGGTATCTTTGGTCTTACTTTGTACCCACATTTATCTTTCTGTGACTTTCTCTTTCAACTGATGAGAATTGGGGAGGGGAGGAAGGGGAACACGTGGACGTGTTCATAGCAATTAATTTCTTCATTTTGTACTAATTTACCCTCTTCCCGTTTACACAATAGCTGCAAAAGAATGCTGCAGTAGAGCAATGCTTTACAAATTTGGCTGAAGGAGACACTGAGCAAAGAGCTTTTCAGAGAGCTTCAACTGAGCTGTCAGAAGGGGCAGTTTGGTTTCTGCGCAGGCAATACTCACATTCCATCTGCAGCAGAGAAAAGCTGGTGGGTTTGTGTCCATGTTTATTATCAGTTCCAGATTAGGAATCTGATGCTAATTCCTTTTCAAAGCCTGTGTTTGCAGCAGAATTTCTGCTCTAAAACAAAGAAAAAGGATTGTGATGTTTTTCTCTCACTAGCTCACTCTTTTTTTTTTTTCTTTTTCTTTTTTCCCCCTTCTGGCTTTACTCCAAGGACCTTTTCTGCTTGTTCATTACATCTGCAAGATGAAGCACCCGATGGTCACAGCAGTGCTGGTAGCACTGGTGCAGGTTTCTCAGAGTTTCCCTGCCTTGTACCACCGAGGGTGGTGGAGGCTGTTAAAAGAAGGAGAGAGTTGTGGAAAATGTGATTTGGCACTTTGCTCTGAGCCTAAAGACTGCCTGGCTGGGACTGTACTGGACCGCTGCGGCTGCTGTTCTGAGTGTGGAAACGTGGAAGGTCAGATCTGCGACTTGGACCAGGGCAATCATTTTTATGGGCAGTGCGGGGACAACCTTGAGTGCAGGCTGGATGCTGATGAAGCAAAGTTTGGAGAAGTCCCTGAACCCCAGTGTGTGTGCAAGTATCAAGAGAGCATCTGTGGATCTGATGGGAAAACCTACGAGAACATCTGTCAGTTCAGCAAGGTTTATGCTGAGAAGAGGAATGTCAGCATGAAGCATAAAGGACCATGTGAATCAGGTAACCTCTAAACTGGAGAAAAACCTGAGTCTTATTTTCTGATGTGTCACCAGATGCTTTAGTCTAACTTCATTGAACTAATGCTGCATTTCTGGCATAATTACCATTATTCTGTTCTAATACTACTTTGCATTAAACATTGTTTGGCAGCTGGTACTTAATCTTGTATGTTCTAAGCCTCTATATTAGACTAGTGGATTACATCATGTGGTGACTAATAAGCCACAGAACCACAGACTGCTCTGAATAAGCAGAGAAAGAGGTATTTTACCGTATGTGTACTGGGGAAAGGTAAGCAGACAAGGTAGTCTGGGCAAATAACCACTATTGTATGAGGGCTGAGCTGATATTGAAGTGATGATAGCAAGGCAGATCTCAGTCATAAATCTGTAGATGTACACATGTATATACATGTGTGTGCATGTGCCTGTCCACCTGTCTGTGTATATGGTAAGCAGTGAAGTAGAGGCAACAGAAGACAAGGCTTAATTAACAGGTTTGCTCTGTTCACAAAGAAGTCCATCATAAAATTTAGCTACCCCATGAAAGAGAAATCTAAGTACTAGACCAAAATCTAATGAGAACAATTTTCCTGAGGAACACTCAGGTTGCATGAACAGTCTTCTGGGGAAGGATTCTCAGCTGGTTTGTACATGGGAATCCTGTCTCCTGCTTGTGTGCTCTTCTCATTCTTCACAGCATTACAAGGCTTTACTACTGGGCATCTTGCATCTCAGTCACATGAACACAAAGTGAAAATGGAAAAGTGAACAGGCCTTTGTTTTCTGAATGAGAAGCTCTGTGGGTTTTTTAAGTTAATGAAATCTTTTCTCAAATGAAGTAAGTGCTCTTGGGGCCACAAATGGGTCACAGTTGTGAGGATCTGAAATTGCATCTCTGGCAAAGGTCCACATATAAGAATAACTCAGGTACTTTTTACCCACTCCTCACCTCTGCTGCCTCCAGTTCAGAATGCATGCTGTGCTTTCCTATTGAATGAACACCAGGTATTGAACACTTAAGATGAAATGTGATGAACAGCTAATTCCAGCTTTCTTCTTTATCTAATTCATAGATTCACAGAATGGTTTAGGTTGGAAGGGACCTTAATGATCATCTAGTTCCAACCTCCCTGCCATGAAATGGGACATCTTCCCCTAGAAGAAGTAGCTCAAGGCTTCATACAACCTGGCCTTGAACACCTCCAGGGAGGTGTTCACAATCTCCCTGGGCAACCTGTTTCAGTGTCTCATCATCCTCACTATAAAGAATTTCTTCCTAATCTCCAGTCTCAATCCCCCTCTTCTAGTTTAATCCATTCCCTCTCATTCTATCACTACAAGCCCTCGTAAAAAGTCCCTCCCTAGCTCTCCTGTAGCCCCCTTCAGGCTGCTATAAGGTCTCCCCAGAGCCGTCTTTTCTCTAGGCTGAACATTTGCAAGAGAAAGATCCATTAAAGAATCCCTTATCTGCCATTAGGGTATTAAACTGGGAAATGAGACTTGTCAGTAGAGAGATGCTCAGGAAACTCAATGTGTAACAGCCCACAGCAAGACTGAAAGCCTGTCAGCCCTCAGGCAGCTGTTCCATCTGATATTAAACAGCACTAGTTCTTGCAGCACAAGCCCTTTGGGAAGACTGCAGTTACAAGTGCTGCTCTAGTAGCACCTGCTGGTAACTTTGCAGCAGAGGCATTCAGGTATTCAGGAATACAGGCTTAAAGCAATGGTCTGCTCTAATTAAAGACAACCGACCACGTACAAAAAGGTCTAATTAGGAAGTACTACTACTTTTAATTGCTGGTGTTGACATCCACCAGGCCTTGCAGCACTCCTGCGGTGTGCAGAAGGAATGACCTCAGCTGCTATGCGTGAAATCTTTACACCCAGTGCATCCCCACAGCTTCCCTGGGTCCCCAGAAAGGCTGGACCCTGTCTCCAGGAATGCAGAGACATTTCCTAGGATGGCTCAGCACACTGGATTGCACAGAAGCCTGAGGGGAAAGTTCACAGCCATGTCAGTGCTGTACGAAGTTTAGTTAAGGAAAATGGGAGCCTGTGTCCTTGGCTCTGCTGAGGAAAGCACCCAGCTGGTGTATTCACCCAGCTGCAGCAGAGCACTGGAGCCGGAGGTGGGTGCTGGGCTCACAGGGAGGGGAGCACAAGCACCCCTTTTCTCAGCCTTTCTGAGCAGCAGGTGACCACGTTTCATTTGCAGATGGTGGTTTAGACCCTGGAAGGAGCCCAGACGTTTCACCAAGCAGCAGGGCATAGAGATGCTGCCATCAGGGCACCCTGCCTCGGTCCCTGTAAGAGTTTGCTAGTAAGCCCCCTCTGTGCCACAGCAGCTATCTGAAGCAGCCCAGTGGGCATGTGAATGTGCACCATGATTTAGACTGTTTTTTCATGGCTGCAACTGCTGAAAAAAGCAACAGGGAGTCTTGGCTCTAAGAGCAGCAACCTCGCTGCTGCACTCGCTTTCTGCTGACTCCAATTTGCATGAGAAACAAACAGTGAGCACTGTGGGGTTTTGGTCCCAAGCTATAAATATAACCTTCACTCAGCTCAAAGTACTTTGTTTTGTTATTTCTCTTTCAAAGCATCTGCTGTTTCCTATTGATGCCAAATGGATTAATTGTATACAGCACCCAATGAATAAATAAATAACAATAAACTCCTTTCATCAGAAGAGCATAGCCTTTTATCTTTCATCTAGCACCAGAAAAAGAGAAGAAAAAGGCCTGACTCCCTAAATAAGCACTGAAAAAGCTTTTATTTTCTGAAAGCTAGTTTTGATCAGTTTATCTAATAATTTACCAAGGTTACTAAGTACATTGATTATATACTGATTCTCCACACTTAGTCCACCCCCATTCCCATTCAGACCTCTCTTGCTGATGATTTAACGAAGTAACAGTACAACCCAGCAGTGATTCTCTTTAAATTTTAGCTATGTCACATTATTTCAAATGTAAATTTTGAAGTAAAAAAAAAAAAAAAAGAAGCTATGAAATTTTCTACTGTTTTCCTCAACTCAGACATAGCTTAGCAAAAATTATTTAAGGGGAAATATTATTGTCTAATTTATTAGTTTGGAGTGATATTGCATTACTTTTGCTTGTGAATGGTGAAGCAGTATTTTGACTTTTCTTGGCTCCTGGCTTCTGTGAAACATGAGGATAATTCATAACTGGGACTGTAAAAGGAACGGAGCAACTACTGCACATTCACCTATGGACAGTGAGACATCAAAATGCTTTCTAAAGTTATCAAGAAAAATGCATCTACTTGAGGAATCAAAATCACATCTTATCCTAACAGTGAAGGTCTATTTGTAAGAACACAGTTATGCAAAACAAGTTCACACAGATAGGCACGGGAGAATTTGGCTGAACACTTGAAAATGAAGTTTGTAAACGTCTGTTAATATCAGACATAATTGCTTCAGTTTTCTGTTAAAATACAGGAAAATGTATTTAAATCATGTCTGAATGCATCAGGCGCTAGTTTATTTTTGTCTTTCCAAATCCCTGGACTGGCTCCCTCTCGTGGTTAGCATCAGCTTTTTCTTTGGGAGAAAGTGGGAAAAGACAATTCAGCCTTTAATGGGATGTAAGGTGTACTGAACTTTAAAAGCTGCCTGGAGTCCCGTGGCTCTTTAGAATGTGTGAGATGGCAAAATGCAAATTAGTTTTCCCATGTAAAGCAGGAATTAGCGTGACATGCTGTTGTGCTTGTGTTGCTCGTTCTATTCTAAAGCAGTGCTCTGTTGGTTCTTTACAGCTCCTGTTATTTCTGTGCCACCTCAGGATGCCCAGAATTTCACAGGCAATGATGTCATTTTCGGCTGTGAGGTGTCAGCTTATCCTATGCCACAGCTGGAATGGAAAAAAAGGGGGAATAAAATGTTCCTGCCAGGAGATGATGCCCACATCTCTGTACAGGTAAAACCTGATTTTATTTCCATGCCATTTGGTTTGGGAGGAGCCAGGGGGATTAATCAATTAATTCCTCCTACAGAACTGTGTTGCAATAAATAGATTCCAAATAGGGGCTTCACTGGCTACCTAAAGAATGATGATTTCAGTCAGCGCAGGGATCATTGCTTTGGCAGTCCAAGTAGCCAGGGTACCCATCTGGCTCCCTTCAGGGAAATAAAAGATGGAAGATTCTCCTTATGCAGTAAGAATCTTGAAAAACTCAATGAGCATGTAAATGGAATTGTTTTGGCTGCTACCTAAAAGAAGGCACATTCTGGGAAAGATGGCTGTTGGCAATGCTTCTGCTCTTGATGCAGAAGCACAATTCTGGCAGGTATCTAAACGTCTCCTTTGCAAGCTGCTGTTTCTGGAGACCTGCCATTTGGGTTCAGTCCCTGAGGTGTTCAAAAGGAAAACAAAGAAACTTGTTTTATGGAGGACACTCTTTTAATTTGAGGGGAAGAGTAGAACAGCATTAGTACAGGCTTCAGGTAAATCTACCTGAATGTTTTAGCTAAAATTAAATCACTCAGAGTGCTAAGTGTTTGAAATAGAAATAATATTCTGGGGAAACAATCTAACAGAGCCAGATGTACGGGCTGACTGCAGCAAGACGGAAGCCTGCATCTGCAGACCTTCTCCAAGGGACAGAGGCTGTGCAGAGAACTGCATGGCAGATCCAGATTTCTGGATACACAGAAGCCATAAGATCCATTGGGCATGACACACAACATGAACACAAAGGCAGACAGGAAAATCACAGGAAAAGCTAATTAAAGTTCCAAAAAGTACTAACAGTCTAAGTTATTTAGAAATGTTTCCAGAGGGAGCATGAACACAAGTGGGATTAGTGGACTTAAATATTGCTCAGAAAAAATGGTGCAAAGAGCCATATGAAGGCTGGTCACCCATGACTGCTAACTCATCTCATTAATAGGCTCAGTATCTCTGTTAACATCTGTTAACAGAGAGCCCTATGAAGGGCAATGAAGTTTAAAGAGCGGAGATGGGAAAGCATGAACTCACAAGCACTGAGCAGTAAGAAGTTAGAACACAAGGCAGCAGAAACAGACAGAATTGAAGTATGATAGCAGTAAACAAAAAGCAAAAGCTGGTACAATGTTTAATCCATCCACAGTTATTTTGACAAATATCATGGTGTCTCCTAGCTACTTAATTTCAACTATTTTTTTCTCTTTTCAAAGTCGAGAGGTGGGCCTCAGAAGTATGGTGTGACAGGATGGCTGCAGATTCAAGGCCTCAAAAAATCAGATGAAGGTGTTTACATCTGCCACACCAAAAACAAGCATGGTGCAACTTATGCCTCTGCAAGACTGAAAGTTATTGACGGTATTTGATTCTTTTAATTGGGATGTAAAGAATATAAAAACACACACAAACAGGCTGCAAAGGATGGGGTTGTCAGAATGCACAGGAAGGGTATCACCAAATCACAGAATGTTAGGGGTTGGAAGGGACTTTGAAAGATCGAGTCCAACACTCCTGCCACAGTAGGATCACCTAGGGTACATCACACAGGAATGCATCCAGGCAGGTTTTGAATGTCTCCCGACAAGGAGACTCCACAACCTCTCTGGGCAGCCTGTTCCTGGGCTCTGTCACCCTCACAGTGAAGAAGTTTTCCTTATGTTCATGTGGAACTCCTCTGCTCCAGCTCCTCTGCTATTGTAATTTGTCCTATGATTGGACATCACTGAGACGAGCCTGGCTCCATCCTCCCAACACTGCCCTTCACATCTTTATAAACATGAGTGAGGTCACCTCTCAGCCTCCTCTACTCCAAGCTACAGAGACCCACCTCCCTCAGCCTTTCCTCATAAGGGAGATGTTCCACTCCCTTCATTATCTTTGTGGCTTTGCACTGGACTCTTTCAAGCAGTTCCCTGAGATCCCACTTGAGCTGAGGGGCCCAGAACTGAACACAGTATTTCAGAGGGAGTTTCACAAGAGCAGAGTAGAGGGGGAGGAGAACATCTCTCAACCTATTAGCCACACATAAAGATATTTCTATTTTAACTTATCTGTGTGCTTTTTCTTTTTACTTTATGCCTTACTGGGTTAATACAGTCATATTTTGCTGCAAGATATATCACCTTTCAGAAAGCAGAAAGCTGTGGATTACAGCCATACAGCTGAGCTACATTATTCCACTCTCCTGATCCTGCAGAAGTCCTTTGATATTAGTAGGAATACTGCACCTAGAACAAGAGCGGCTGTAGCTGATGGTCTTTGAACCATGGCAGCTCTGCTTAGTTGTTTATTTTTTCAAAATTAGGAAGGAAACAGTTGTTGCTTCTTAATGAGTGTTTGGAAATACGTAAGAAATAGCTTTACTATTGTTTTGCATTGGGCCCAGTCCTGCAGAATAACATCCTTCTTCCTCCAGGGAGAAGTGGCTTTCCGGGCAAGTGCTGGATAACAATGCATTGTCTTCTATGTGCCTCCTGGTCTAGAGGAGTTTGTCACTGGTCTAGCTTGTCACTGACCTTCTTTCTGCCAAGGGGTTTTCAATGCTTCACTGGCTCTAGTCATACTATCAGGTGCAGATGTGCTGCAGAGGACTGAACTCACAAACTGACAGTATTGGGAATTAGATGTATTTTCTAAAATGTGAATTGATATAGAAATCTGCTCATATATTGTGAGCTTCAGTAGTATGAGTCAAGACATGGGATAAAACCTCTCCCCTTCTAACAAGGTTTAACAAGATTCAGAAACACTGATCTTGCTGTACAGATCCAAACCCCTACCTTCCTCTTTGTTCCTATCTACAGCTAATTTAATCTGGATTCAATTATGTCTTGCAGGCTCATCTCCTGCATTTGCATTTACTGAAGGTAGTAGAAGTGCAAGCTACAGTGTTGAATATGGGGAATATTATGACCATTCTGATGATGAAGATGAGGAAGAAAATGAATCTGGGGACTATGAAAACTGAGACAACTCTGAATAATAAGTTTTATGAATCTGTTGTTCAATACCTTTCACACTGCTATATTTACTAGAAGTCTCTATGCTGCAAATGACTCCTCTGATAACACACATTCACTTGTGCATCCACCTTCCTGCAGTTCACCTTTGGCTGAAGTTTATCCTGCTACTTACTAGAAATACAGACAGTTGTAAATCTATACATTCAGATACATTCAGACTCTTAAATAAAATGTTAAACATCCACCTGTCTGCTAAGTGTACTGAAGGGATCAAATCTTAGAGCAATTTTAAAAAAATTAAATTATGTCATAATTTCTTTCAACCATTCTAATTTGTCTAGCAAAAATATCCATAGCTAGAGAACATTTTTACTTTGTGTCCATTTCCTTTTTTCTATAATGTGCTCAGAAATATCAAGAGATTGTTCACATGGCAACAAACCTAAGTATGAAGGTTGCTAACCAGTTTTAATCTCCTTAGTTCTTGTTTTTTCATAAGTTTCTGCAAGATTTTCCTTCACATTTGAAATTTTCCACGGTTAGTCTCATCAAGGGCAAATGATCTGTCTTTGAGGTGTTATTTTGTTTACTTTGAATAGATACCTAAATCAATTGCAGTCTAAAGCAAGTAAGTGCTGTTTTCCCAGCAATACCCTGCACAACCAAGTCAGTATTTGTCCTTACCTTGGACTGTTCAAGACTTTTTCCTATCTCTGGTCCATCTGCATGATGTCCAACTAAACTACGTTCAGCATTGCTACACTTCTGGAAATGGCAGGGAGAAAAAGAGTCATCAGTTTTGTACTGAAAACCACTAGAATACAGAGGTTTCAAATGGTCTCACCCACCAGACAGCAAATGAAAGGCAATTCAAAACCACAAGGCTTCAAAGTGTGATCAACCTGAAAATTTTCTTCAGTTGCTTTTGTTAACGAATTACACAAAGGGCTGCAAGTTACTGTGTGATGGAAGACACTAAACTATGACAAGCACTTTTGGGAAGCAGTTATACCTATTGGCTCCCATTGCCTGAGGAAACATGAATAAAATTACTGCACAGCACTAATGTCTAAGGAAGCAAAAGTTTAGGCATCTGCATGTAAAGCCTAAGGATTTGCAGTCTTCTTTACCCAATGCACAAATCCATGTAGAGATTACTGCACACATTGAGGTAATTTGAAGTTAAGTGAGTGGTGATAAGGAAGCTTTAAGGGCAATCTTACTGTACGCACACATACACTGCATAGATTTTGTAATGTACATACAGTGCACCCCAAATCCTTCCTTTAAGGAGCCGCTTTGTGCTTTTTTGCCACAAGGAAGATTTTTCCTTTCAATTTGAATTACACAAAGAGACTGTGTTTGCCCTGAGGTATTATTGATCTTCGGCCAGTCAGCAAACAAGCAAAGAATAATTTATTTTGGTTCAGATTTCCTGGAGTATTGTTAAGTTATGAGCAGAAAGCATGCCATTGTGTCATTGAAAAGATTAATTAGTTTTAATTAGCTGTATGAAATGGCTTCATATTCAACTACTGATTTTGTTGTTATGGTCTCTTCCTGGTCTTCTTAGTGATATGTCTAATAATTATTTGAACTTATCCACTATATATTAACTAGAACATAAAATTATCTGGTCGAAATGACTGATTTTTCTTTTTGTCCTAAGTGGGTGGGGTTTTATGGAACTATTTAATCTGCAGACATACATTCAAGATCAATTGTGATCTGCATTGCAAATGAATTAATTAGATTACTAAAGCAATCACTAAATTGTGGCAATATATACTGGCATAGACTAGTACGTGGCAGAGAAAATAATCTGGAAATCATTAGCCAGAGAAATAAATTAGAATTCTTCAGGGCCTTTTGCTGTCGTTAATGTAAAATGAAAAATGGGGGGGGGAAGAATGTTTGGATGAGAAAAAGTGCAACATAAATACCAGACTGTGAGTGTTCAGCCTGATGGACTATGTCTATTTTAAAAAAATAAAATAAAAAATAACCTTGTCAGAACAAAAGGTTTTAAAATAAATATACTGCATTTGTCTCTATATGTATTTTATAACTTCTTGTAAATGAACAGCTATTCCCTTCAGTAAGAAAATGGCATTTTAGCAAAAAATTCTGGTGTGATGAAAAACCAGAAGGAACACTGATACCTTGAATGTCTGCTAGTTCTTTTTTATTTTGGAGGGGTGGGAGGAACACGACAGAAATGGCTGGTTTTGTTTATATAATTTAATCAAATTACATAGAACTAAAAAGCATGGAGAAGACTCAGCCCTCTCTAAGCAGTGTGGCAAATGAATGGATCTAATTGCGTATGCATTGCCTGTAGCAACAGATCTATTCACCTAATCCAAAGTAACAGCAAAGTCAGGAAGTTGGTTTTATTCCACTTAGCAGAAAATGAGACAGACTTGAGCCGGAATGTATATATGAACACTACAGGAAAGTGCCAGACTGAAAACCCTTCTTTAATTCAGCTTCCACTGACCACTGCAAGAATTTTTGTTATTCTCCATGGAATCTAGTCTGAATTTCATGGCACAACTTCCTCCTGTTAATGCTTGCCTGTTTCACTGTCACTTCACTCTCTTATGTAAAGATAAAGGGATTGTATAAAAATTCCTAAATAAATTGCATTCCTTAATGGAGCTTTGTCCTTTGGGTTGGGAGTCAGATGTAGTCTGGGGTAGTTTCACAATCTAACATTCTTCCTTGCTGTGTTAAATCTCAGGAGTTTTGTCAAGTATTAGTCTAGGAATCCCTTAATTCTTTAGCTAGACCAATTTTTTTTTCCCCCTTAAAATAACCAGGCTGTAGTTGACAGAAATTGGACATAGAAATGCAACTGACTGTGTCTCACAGATTAAAATGATTCAAGTGATGATTAAATGAGACACAATCACATGGCTGCACTGTGCAGCTGAGCGCACAGCTGAGCAAGTGCTCCCTGCATGCCTCCTGGTACAAGCTTTGTGCTCTCAACTTCTGTCCCTGCTCATCTGTCAACACAGAATAGAGAGACAAAGTGGAGGAGTGTTCCTGGGTACCAAGAAACATACCCACTGCAGACAAGCTGGAAACTGGCTGCAGAACCACCAGCTCTCGCTCATATTTCACTACATGCATTGTACACAGATTATGCTCAGCTCTTGAACTATTTAACTTATTAACCTCATTTCTGCATGCCTTTGGATAGCTTAGCAGCACATCTATGGCCCATCACCTGGAGCAGGATTCAGAGTCATTGCTATACCTGAGGCTCTGCTCACAGTTAAGGTCTTTGAAGGATATGCAAGTGCTTTCTTTTACCTTTTTGACCTGTACTGGCAAGCTGCTTCTGGCTCTTCCATTTATAAGTCTGTTGCATCAGAAAGTCTCACAAAAATTCTGCAATGTAATTTATGCCTGACTTTTCTCATCCCTGGAGTCATCATTTCATTCCCTATTCCTCAATCCTGGGAACTCCTGTTTCCATCTGTCCCTCTGCTCTCCTTTGGGTTTCCTTTCTTCTCCATGTTATCACCAACCCCTTTACTATGCTCCTGGTTTTGCTGATTTCTGCAGCAATATGATGGCTTGGCCCAGGTTTACTGACTACTGATTTATAAAGGTAGGGAATAAGCACAACAAGCGGGATTAAGGAAGTAATTGCCCCTCTGTACTCAGCACTGGTGAGGCCACACCTCGAGTAGGGAGTTCACTTTTCTAAGGAAATGAACTTGCTGCAGTGTGTCCAGAGGAGGGCAACAAAACTGATGAAACTTCTGGAGTACAAATCTTATGAGGAGCAGCTGAGGGAACTGGGGTGGTTCTGCTTGGAGGAGGCCAAAAGGAGACCTTCTCACCTCTGGAACTTTCTGAAAAGAGGTTAGTGTGATGTGTTGGTCTGTTTTCCTCAGTAACAAGTGATAGGAAGACAGGAAAGGTCCTCAGGTTGCACCAAGGGAGATTTAGGAATGTTCACTGAAAGGGTTCTCACTGTACAGACTTTTCAGGGAGGTGGTTGAATCCCCAAGCCTGAAGGTGTTTCAAAGATGCAGAGATAGGGTGCTGAAGGACAGAGTTTAACACCAGACTTGGTAGAGCTAGAGAATGGTTGAACCTGATGATCTTGAAGTCTTTTCCAACTGAAACAATGCTATGATTGTATGAAATAAATACATTGAAATTACATCCCTGTAACTTTCGAATTGCTGGCTTTAAAATGGGAATACTATTAGAATCTCTCGTGGGCTGTGTGACCTGAAGCACCCATGTTCACCGAGGAAAGCTTTCCTGTCGCTGGGGATGTCACAATCTGAGAACGTATTTTTTGGAAACTGTAAATTAATCCGCATTGTGCAGTGGCAAATATAGATTTAGAGCTGAGATGCAGTAGTTCCTGAAAACCATGGCGCTTTCAGTCAGGAGAAACTCCTCCGCTTGGCTGCTGGCACCAGGAGGGTAAGCAAAGGGAGCTGCATGGACAAAATGGCGCCCCGTCTCAGGCGCCCGGGCCCCTGGCCCTGGCCCTGGCCTTGGCCTTGGCCTTGGCCCTGACCCAGGCAGCGCTGGGCCTGCTACCACACCACGCTGCCCGCGCCCCTGCACGCCCCGTTCGGCCCCGCCCCGCTCCTCCCGCTGCCGCTGTGGGCCCGCCCTGTTGGCCGCCCCCTGCACGGGCCCAGCCCCGAGGCGGCTCAGCTCGGCACTGCCCCCTAGCCCCGGCCGGGGCTGTGGCCCCTCCCCGCGGTCTGCTCCCGGCGCCGCTCGGGAAGATGGCGCTGCGCGTCCAGGTCAGTGCACCGGGCACGGCACGGCAGGGCAGGGCAGGGCAGGGCGTGCGAAGCGGCTGAGGCCGCTGAGACTTGGCCGAAGGGCTGCGGTTGGGGCGCTGTGAGAAGGTAGCGGGCTGTGGGAGCATGGGGTTGGAGGTGCTGAGATACGCGGATGAGGAGTGTAAAACGCGGGGGAGCTCTCGAGGTGGTGTGGGGCGTCTGCGGCCGCATTGCTGAGAGATGCAGAGGACGGCAGGGTACGGAGGTTCGCCTCGGCGAAGGGGAGAAGGGTTTTCGTAAGCTGCCCGGGAAGCTGTGGTGATGCGAAGGTGAGCGGGAGCTTACAGGCTCCGTTAGGGCTACGCACCCGCGGTCGCGATCCCGGGCGTGGGCGGCGGGCGGGACCAGGGGGAGTAGGAGGTTGGTGTGCGACTGCAGAACTGGCAGTCGGACGGTGCTGGCCTCCCTCGGTAGGCTGGGGCGGTCCTGTCACGATGTCCCCGGCTTGCAGAGCCGGTACCTGCGGGGCGGGATGGCGGTGGCGGACGCTGTCCTTCAGTGGGTGATTTTCGTGCTTCCATGGCACGAGCGTGTGCTCGCTCGGGACCCTCTCCGTTGCATGGCTGCTCCGTGCCCGCCGCACCTGCTCTCCTCCTGCCGCTCATTCTTGAGGACATCGGTGGGCTCCCCGCTCCAGTCCCTGAAAACCAGAGGTAGTCTCGCTCCAGGAGTTGCTCAAGGCGAACGTCAGCCCCTCAAACTGACTCAAACAGCGGAGGAGGAAAAGAGGGGGCGAGAAAAGGGCCTGAAGCCACTTGCTGAGATGTTCAGCCTTCATCCCAAAACCCCCGCGCTTGTCGCTGGGCTGGTGGCAGCAGGCTTTGGCAGTGTTAGAGATGCCATTTTAGGTGTTTAACTGGTTGGGTACCAGGTATGCCACACATAAGGACTGCTCAAGTATCTTTTGTTAACATAGTCAAATGACTTTTTCTTGTTTATGGATTGGTTTGGTTTTTTGTTTTGTTTTAATGGTGGCATTTCAGCAGTTGTGTCTGTCCTGTTGCACTTGCATAGAGCTGGTAGAACTTTCTTACTAGAATGTTTACAGTCAGAAAATGCTGATTAAAATCAAAATGTCTGTGGGAATTTGTCAATCTCAGCAAAAGTTTAATCAGGAACCTACCTGGTTTCCTGCCAGTTTGCTTGGCTCCTTGGCTGCCTGCCTGGTGGGTTGCTGCGGAGCCAGGCCCCCAGTGTTTCTGGCCCTTGGTTCTTTCACAGGCTTGTAGGAGAGCTGCCAGGGACTTCTGAGAGCTGGAGTGGTGGGCCAGAAGTATCTGGAGAACTTTATTTAGCTTATGCTTGAATATTATGAAAGTCTGACAAGCAGAAAAATAAATAAATTATACTGTCTAACTTTTTCATTAGGATGTGAATCTGTTTCTTGGAAAAGGTTAAGCTTCTTTGTGATGGAAAATGCCACTTCCTATGCAGGTCTGTTACTACTGCACCTGGGTCACAGCAACCCTATGCAATGCTACAGACTTGTGGACGAGTAGTTGGAAAGTTGGCAGAAAACTGGCAGAAAAGGCCCTAGGGGTGCTGGTGGACAGCAGCTAAACCTGAGCGAGCAGCATGCCCAGGTGGCCAAGAAGGCCAACAGCATCCTGGTCTGGTTCAGGAATAATGCAGCCTGCAGGAGTAGGGCAGTGATTGTCCCACTGTATTGGGCAATGGGGAGTAACTTGGTGTGAATACTTTGAATACCAGGTTCAGTTTTGGGGCCCTTACTGCAAGAAGGACATTGAAATGCTGAAGCGTGTCCAGAGAATTGCACCAAAGCTGCTGAATGAGGGAGAAGAGGGCTGGTGAGGAGCAGCTGAGGGAACTGGGCTTGTTTAGTGTGGAGAAGAAGAGGCTGAGGGGAGACCTCATTGCTCTCTAAAACTCCCTGAAGGGAGGTTGAAGCCAAGTGAGTGTTGGTTTCTTCTTCCTAGTATCAGGTGAGAGATGGCTACAAGTTATGCCAGGGGAGGTTTCGACTGAATAATATGAAAAAGGAACTGTGGCAATCTTCCGGTTTATTGACCAAAATAGTTACCTGATATAAAGAGCTTGGGGAGCTCCAGGGAGACCTTATAGCAGCCATCCAGTACCAGAAGGGGGCTACAAGAAATCTGGGAAGGAACTTTTACAAGGTCTTATAGTGAGAGGACAAGAGGGAATGGATTGAAGCTTGAGGAGAGGAGATTTAGACTGGAGATTAGGCAGAAATTCGTTACAGTGAGGGTTGTGAGACCCCATAACAGATTGCCCTGGCTTAGTGGAAGGTGTCCCTGCCCATGGTAGGTGTTGTGGAACTAGATCTTTCAGGTCCCTTGCAAACTAACCCATTCTATGAATCTATGACTTCTCATTGGTCTTTCTGAGGTTTCCTCTTGATGAAGTTAATATCTCTCATTGCTTATTCTTATTGCTCATCCTTATTGATCATCTGAGTTGCCATTGTACACCACGTGGTTGTACTTGCTGATTGTAAGTTGTGGGTTTTGGGTTCACTATATGAATCAAGGAAAATCAACACAGTTTCTCAGTACTACACATAAAACTCAGAGAACATCCAACAAGTTCCTTGGCAGTCTGAAAATTCTGAGCAGTTCCTTGCCATGCCACCAAAGAGAATGTTTCAGTGTCTAATTGGAGAGGAATTTTAGCTCTGCTGTTGGTGCTTCTAAATTGTCCCATCTTTCACTGATATTTACATCAACACATATAGGCAATGCAAATTTTTTACAGGTGTAGTAATTGGTTGAGTAATTACAGCTTTTAAAATTAAATTGCCCAGAAGTTGTTGAAGTAGCATCGCTCAGACTGTTCACTCTTCTTTATCATTTCATCTGTCTTCAGAAAAGCTATGGATTTCCCATCTGAACTCAGAAAAATAGATGGAAGTAACCACATTAAAAAGAATTAGTTAGCTGAGAATAAGAAATAACAATTTTCAGAGTTACTTTTGGCTTCTTGTGACAGAAAGTCTCTTATTTTGGGGGTAATTTAGATGTGAGTCTCTGGAGAGCTTAGCATAGGTTCATGTTACTAGTACAGTATCTGCCTCTATAAACACTCAAGAAATCTTACCTTGTTGGAAAGTCTTCATGTCAGCTTCAGTTGTGTTCTTTCTGAACAGAGTCTGGCAGAACTAGAAGTGCTTTGTAACCACCTCTATGAAGGAACGGATCTAGCACAGCGAATGCAAGCTGAGAAGGTACTCTTGGAGCTTATCGATAGCCCAGACTGTCTTAGCCAATGCCAGCTTCTATTAGAACAAGGAACAGTAAGTATCTGAAAGCTGTGTAACCCATAAATGTAATCATGCTTCTGGAAGCTCACACAGGTTCCTCAGTCATGGACCATTACCATGTCAGTACAGTAAAGGCAAAATCCTTTTCTCTTTGGTACATCTTCTGTTTCAGAAATGAGTCGAGAATAAGTGTTTTTCATGCGGAAGTGGTCTTTGTAGAAGCGACAGTACCTTGCATTGGAGATATCAGGGGCAAAAAGGAAAAGCATCTTGGCTTGAAAGTACTTTCAGAAGGGGTGTATTCAGGAGCTGTGTCGTGTAGAGCAGTGTTGGGACACTCTAGTGTAACCTGGTGTTTGAATATCATCTTGTCCTTGTTTCTATTAGCCTCTATGGGGAAAAAAACATCTTTAATCCCTAAACTGTGTATCTGTTGTCTGTTAGTTTAAACCATTTTCTTATCATTACTCATTGTAATTTTTGGTGTTTAATTTCATGGTTAACTCTAAAGAAAGTGATGTGGGAATTGATTCTTACTTGGTAATCCAATTTGAGTCTAGTGTCATCTTTCTGAGTTTTTCAAATAATTCAGAAAGAGAGAAAAGAAAAAGAGGAAACATATTTAAAATTAATTTCATCCAGGGGTGGATTTATGGTCATAATCTCATGTTTCTGAATTATCAAGTAGTTTAAAAACAGGTTCTGAGGGCTTTAGCACCTGGCCTATGGAGAAAGGCTGAGAAAGTTGGTGCCATTCAGCCTGGAGAAGAGAAGGCTCTGGGCAGACCTTAGAGCAGCCTTCTAGTACCTGAAGGGGTTTACAAGAAAACCAGGAAGGGACTTTTTCTAAGGGCTAGTAGTGCTAGCATGAGGGGCAGTAGCTTTGAGCTGGATGAAGGTAGACTGAGGCTGGAGATTAGGAAGGAATTCTTTACAGTGAGGGTGGTGAGACGTTGGAACAGGTTGTCCAGGGAGGGTCATGAATGTACCCTCACGGGAGGTGTTAAAGGACAGATTGGATGAGGCCTTGAGCAACCTGGCTTAGTGGAAAGTGTCCCTGCCCATGGCAGGGAGGGAGGAACTAGGAGATCTTCAAGGTCCCTTTCAGCCCAACCTATTCTATTAATCTATGAATCTATGAAATTACTTTTAGATGAATGGTCTCCATCAACAAGGGTGATAGTTTTAGGTCTCCACTTTTTTCCTAATGTTTTGTAATTTATGCTTGTGTATAATGAAACAAAGATCCTGCTAAAATACTCCTTTTATAAATTTTTTGGTACACTTAACCAAAACCTTATAACCAGTCTGGTTATTTATCAGGTTGTGATTCACTGGCCCTGCCTTTAATCAGCCTATTTTCGAGTAACGTCTTCTGTTGTGTTTTTATAGACATCCTATGCTCAGCTTCTAGCAGCAACATGCCTGTCTAAGCTGGTAAGCAGGGCATCTCCACTACCTATTGAACAAAGGATTGACATTCGTAAGTAACATTTGTGGTTAAAGTTTCATTATACTCATTCTGTCTGAAACCTCAAGTCAGCACAGTGAGCTGTCTGGTTTTTCTCTAGTTCTCTGTGTGAACATAAAGGTGATCTTGACCTCTTTCCTTGTTTCTCTGCAATTAGCTCACGAATAACATTTTCTAGTTTCAGCATTAAATAAATCTTTTAGCTTAGATTGTTTAATCTTTTAAAAATCATACTCATTTTTTCAAGATAGACTTTGTACCTCTCCCACAAGAGATTTAGTTGATGAAACTAAACTAAAGGCTGAAAATTGCAGACACTGTTAGCATGCCCACATGTCATTTACATATAACATTAGTCTTGAGCAGCATTTCTCAGTTCCAGATGTCCTGCCAAGGTAGGTTCTACTTGGAAGATTAAGATCCTATAAAATTTAGCTTATTTTTGGCATCAACTTTTAAGTCATTGCTATATCCTAAAAGAGTAAGCAGGGATGTGTCAGGTGTTTCATAGTGGAAGGCTTTGCACAAGCGGCCTGTAATTCAATTCGGTTTTCTAGAGCTACAGTGTTGTGTGGTTTCTGTGGATAGCAGTACTGTGACATGCATGGCTGAGAATCCCTTGAGTCTGATAAAGTATTTCAGTGTTCTTTTAGGTAAAAAAATAGCTTTAATCAACCCTTTGCAAAATGGTGTTCAAGGACAGACTGTAGGAGACCATGAGCAGCCAAGGCTAGTGGAGAGGTGTCCCTGTCCATGGTAGGGAGGCTGGAGGAGATGATCTTTAAGGTCCCTTCCAACCTAAGCCATTCTGTGATTACCCAAAGAAATGCTCTAGATTGGACTCAGAACATTCAGCAGGGACTCTTGTCTGAAAAATCTCATGTCAATTTTAAATTGGCTGTGAGAGCTGCTGTTGTGTAGGGAAGTAATCAGTGCCCAATATATGGGGCTGTAATGAGAAATTACTCTGCTTTACCTACCAGTCTTCTCTGAACTCTTTTCATGTGTGTCCTAGAACAGTGATCATGTATGTAATGTGCTTTGTGGCTGTATTTAATGATTTAACATATCTTAGTTATTGCACTAATACAGGATGTTTTGAAAAAAGATCCATGCCTTAAGTTTCTATTAGAATCATGGTTTTTTCTTTACAGAAGTTTTGTGTTGTTCATTTTAAAATGCTTCCTTCCAGGAAATTACATTCTGAACTATGTTGCATCTCAACCCAAACTGGCTCCATTTGTCATCCAGGCTCTCATTCAAGTCATTGCTAAAATTACGAAATTAGGATGGTTTGAGGTACTGAAAGATCAGCTCATCTTCAGAGACATTATTGCTGATGTTCAAAAATTTTTGCAGGTAGGAAACAATTGCCCACTTCTGCCATTTTTTTCTGTTTGAACCTCTTCAATTTTAGTGATTGGCATGTTATGTCACTTAGTTTTTACACACTTGGGTGGAAAAAGTGTGAAGAGCGTTGGTTAAAACGGAAGATCACCCTGTAGTAAAGAACCAAGGCAGGTTTGATGCTTGTGTGAGTTGTGGGGTTTGATGCCTCACAGTATTCATAGTGCTGTCATAGTTTGCTGTTTGGTTTCTTTTTTAAAAGTGCTTTTTCATAATGTGGTTGTGATAACCCCTGTTAGCAAACCCTTCTATTTAGTGCCTTAATTTTTTTTGTCTGATGTGGAGATACATTGCTGATAAGTTGTGTGGTTAGAAACGCTTGTCCTGCCCCATCTGATGAGTAAGACTCTTGAGTAAACTGTTGAGTGTTTTAAAACTCAAGTTTGGTTGTGATTCTTGTAATGGCTGTTTAAATTGTGCTGAAACATTCAGTTCTAGAACCAGTTGAATTGTTATTTTTTCAAGTGCCTGTCATGGAAGGTTGATCAAAAAGACAGTTGGAGTGCTTGCTTTTACAGTCTTAAGTTGTTTTGCTGTATAAGCAGTAGGACTTCACCTGCACTTCAATTTTTAGCAGAAATCACTAGATACCTCTACTTCTGAAGTTACTGAGGAAATTGTATAAAGATACACAAAATTACAAGACACTTGTATATATTTGTTATGTGGTTTTGTTTTTTCTTGTCTTATTCCTTTTTCACTTTATGAGAAATTGGTGGTGGAAAGGATTGAGACAATTATGGCAGATAGTGTTTGAAAACTAGAATTGATTTCTCCCAATCTCAACATGCAGTCACTTGCTGTGGACTGTTCACTACGTCAAATCTAGAGTAAGTACTGTCAGACAGTGGCTGAGGATACAGGATATATAAGTGCTTGGATGTTCTGCTTTCTTAGCCACTCTTGGCCATTTCATACATTTAACATGTGTAAAAGGGTTCTTAAAAAGTTTTCTAGGAAGTAGCTAATCTGCTTTAAAAGTTAATACAGATTAATCTTTCTGAACACCTGAATATAAAGCCTAGTACTTATTTTAAGAAAAAATAATCAGGGAATTCAAGCTATTTGAATATTTACTTCCAAAATAATTCATTGAGTGTGGTGGATCCTGGCAACTCAGCAAGGAAATACAAAGCTAGCTGTTTGTTTCTTACAGATGAGTTTCTCATTTGTTTTCCAGTCTTACTTTGTTTATCATAGCGTTCAAGTTAATGTACTTTCTGAGTTACATTAGGAATGTCTAATAAAAGATAAGTTGCAATCTTCTGTTTATTAAAAACCAACTCAAGTCTACTTCTCCACCATTTTGCAGTTATTTTTATGAATGTACTGTAATTGGATTTTGCATTTATTATTAAAATGATTGCAGTGTGGCTCTTCAGTGTGTAGCTCATTAAAAATAGAGATTTAAATACAAAATTTAGCTTCTTAAGAGATTTCTTTATTTAAATTAAGAATTCCTGTAGAAAAGAAAATTAAGCCATAGATCTACTAGGGAATTAAATTTTAGATAAAAATTGAAAAAAATAATCCCCAAGCAATAGTAATATATGCTAATAATTAGCATATGGTAGTTTCAAATACTTACGCATTAGCATTCCAGATTGAGTTCATCCATTGTGAATTAGAGTGTGATTTAAGATAGAAAAAGGGACTGGCAGCCAGGTCTGCAGTTCTCTTCCTACCTCCTCCATAACTAAACACTCAGCTTTTCACACCCTTAAAAAAGAGGGGGGTTGCCTTTTCCATTCTTGCAGGTTTGTGTCATCTAAGCAACACTCATATAGACTGTTTTAAGAGGTTGAAAGGTACAAGTTGTGTTCAAATTGCGGTAGAAGATTCATCACAGAAGGTAAACTGTATCCTGGACTGAATCAAGAGCAGTGTGGCCAGCAGGTCAAGAGATGAGATTCTGACCCTTTACTCTGCTCTTTTGAGACCCCACCTCAAATACACACTACATCTAGTTCAGGGGTCCCCATCATAAGAAGGACACAGAGCTGGTGGAGAGAGTCCAGAGGAGGGCCACAAATATGATCCAAGGACTGGAGCACCTCTGAGGATAGGCTGAGGGAGCTGGGCTTTTTCAGCCTAGAGAAGACAAGACTTGTCGGGGTCCTTGGAGCTGCCTTCCAGTAGCTGAAAAGGATCCTACAAGAAGGCTGGAGAGGGACTTTTCATAAGGGTGTCTAGTTATAGGACAAGGGGAATGGTTTTAAGCTGAGGGGGAGTAGATTTAGCTTGGATCTTAGGAAGAAGTTCTTCATTACAAGGGTGGTAGGACTCTGGAATAGGCTGCCCAGGGAGGTTATGGATGCCCCCTTCCTGGAGGTGGCCAAGGCCAGGTTGGATGAGGCCTTGAGCAGCTTAGTCTAGTTGAGAGGTGCCCCTGCCTGTGGTGAGGAGGTTGGTGTAGATGATGTCTAAGATCCCTTCTAACCTAAGCCATTCTGTGTTTACTCTTTCTGAATGCAGACAGGGCAGCAATATCCATTCTTTTCCTGAGAGTTCTCTGAAATTTTCTCTTCTGATCTACTTTGGTGCAGTGAATAACACAAAATAGATGGCAGTGAAAAATGAGTCCCCTTGATAAGTAGCCAGAGTCTTCATTAGTTGAACTTTAAGTGACCTTCAGAGTTGCAAAAACGAGTGTGGTTGTGAGAGCTAATCAGAAAAAAATTGACGGGGATGGCATTGCTCTTTGGATACCAGGGGAGCTGAGGCTGCAAACTGCAGCTGTGAAAACAGAGAGAGAGATCTTCCCCGACTCAATGGCAGGGTCTAATTGCAGTTGATTTTAACTGTTTATAACAAAGCAGATTTAATTTTTCTATAAATGCTTTGTAGTAGTAGCTCACTGAAGACAGCTAAATTTTATTAAATGCAAAGTTCTGTATTGTGTCTGAATTTCAAACCATTCCAAGGAGCTTGAATACTGATGAGCAGATCACACCCTAGGATGCAAATATTTGACATCACTTTTTAGACAGAAGTTCTCAGGATGAAATGTGTCATTCACTTCAGACTGATGCATTGTATACTGCTGTGGAGAAAAGAGAATGAGGGGGTTTGTAGCATGAGATAGTATTTCAAAACTTTTTTTTCTTTTTTTTTCCCTGAGACTCCCTATGCTCTTTGTTATCCACGACTGCCTTCATGTTTTTTTAATGGTGTGAATTTCATGCAGCTTGCCTTACCAGTTCTAGAATACCGAACAGACCTTTGAGAAGTGTGTAATTGTGAATTTCTAGATTGTACTTACTTAAGAGTCTATTTTCAGATGTGTCTTTGTTCTCACACAGTTCTCCACAAATGATGAGGAGTTGTTCTAATGCTATTTAGGATGTTTGAAGCTCTAGTTCTGTTAATGTTGACAGAATTTGGCACAAAAGCCTTCCGAACAACTTAGGGTATCTCAGCCTAAAAATTCCTATTGATTCTAGAAATAATGGGAAATTAAATGCGATCAGATTCTAGAAATGTGGGGAGATACTAACTACAGGCTGTGATGTTTGAGCAGTCCTTTCTGTTTTCTTTTTCTGTAGGGCACTGTGGATCATTATATAATAGGAGTAATGATTCTGTCAGAGCTGACTCAAGAAATGAATCTTGTAAGTGCATTTTTCTTCCTTCTACAAGGGATGGAAGTATTGCTGGTGAAGCAGTCTGTTGAATGTTGCTCCCCTTTATAAGACTGATTGGAAAAACCTTTCTCCAGCTCTGAAGCCCTCAACACAGGAAGAGCATGTACCTGATGCAGGTCCAGAGGAGGGCCATGGGGATGATCAGGGGGCTGAAGCACCTCCCCTAGGAGGACACGCTGAGGGAGCTAAGGTTGTTCAGCCTGGAGAAGAGAAGTCTGTGGGGAAACCTAATAGTAGCTTTCCAGTACCTACAAGAAGGCTGCAGAGGGACTGTTCACAAAGGCCTGGAGTGATAGGATGAGGGGTAATGGTTTGAAATTAGAGAAGAGCAGATGTTAGGAACAAGTTCTTTACCATGAAGGTGGTGGAACACTGCAACAGGTTGCTCGGGTAGTTGAGGCACCATCCCTGAGATACTCAGGATCAGGCTTGACCAGGCTCAGAGCAACCTGATCTATTGGAGGATGTCCCTGCTTACTGCAGGAGGGTTGGACTAGATGACATTTAGAGATTTCCTTCCAACCCTAAGCATTCTATGATTCTTAGATAAGAAGGGATAAACATGCCTTCCTCTTTTTACTGCAAGGACTCCACCTATACCAGACACATACCATATGTGATAAAGGGTAAGGTTTCTATCTTCACAGTCACTAGAACTAGTAAAGCAAAACAAGGATGAACTGTTTCAGTTGTATTTCTGCTAAGGATTTTCCTTTGCCTGCATCTTAATGTGGGGAGGTGCCTCAGACCTTTCCATCCATCAGGACAGACAATCTTGAAGGGGAAAAAGAATGTGCTTCAGGAAGCTGTCAAAACCTGTATTTAGTGCTGGACCATAATTTTAATTTCTCGTGTCAGGTAATGTGCCAGATTATCCTGCAGTTCTGGCAAAGAAGGGAGTCTAGTTTATTCTGTCCTAACTGTTTTTTAGGTTGATTATTCAAGACCTTCAGCAAAACATCGTAAAATAGCTACCTCGTTCCGTGACACCTCTCTGAAGGACATACTGATGCTTGCATGCTCCCTTTTGAAGGAGGTGAGCCTCTTTATAAAGGAAACTAAACTCTTCACATCATAATTGTCCCAGTTTTAGTTGAGTATTTTGTGAGCTGATGAATTCTGTAATTAAATGGTTGCATGACACCCAGTTAAGCAAAAGTGCCCAGGAAACATTCAAAGACAAAATTCCCAGTCTGCTCACTCCATGTCTCTCTTGCTGTCTCTCTGTGTTTCTCTGTGCCATCTCTCTTTATACCTTGCCATAAAGGATGAACTGTCTAAATTCTGAGCTTGTCTTTTTTTTCCCTGAGGTTTTTCTTAATTTAATTATATCTCAGTTGTGCTGGACCTATGGTCTCAATATTTGCTGAAGGAATTATTTATTAAACTAGCAGTGATTAGTTCTCTGTCTTGTGGGATGATAGCTCAGTCAAATCTGGCCAAGGTGCTTTTCTCCTTCAGTAGTTCCCTTACCCTCTCTGTAACTTTTTGGGGTAATTAAGGCTGCAGCCTCTCAAAAGGCTTGATAGGAGGTGGTGAAGAAACACTTGCTGTTAGCAAGGTCTCTCAGGACCAGGCAGGATGAGCTGAATCAGAGCTGGAATTTGCACTTTCTGTTTTGTGCAGATTTAGGTATTCCATAGCAGTGGAAGTGGCGCCATGAAGTGGACTCAAATAACTGTTTGCTTTTGAGAGCAGCTTATTTTTACACATTTTACAATGTTGCTGTTCTATTGTCTATTTCTTGTTTCTGCTTTCTTCTACTTACTTGGCAATGCTTGTTTATTCCATTTTTTTTAAACCAAATGAGCTGCACCTTAGAAGGCCAATCATGTCCTGGGCTGCATCAAAAGCGGTGTGACCAGCAGGACAAGGGAGGTGATTCTGCCCCTCTTGTGAGACCCCACCTGAAGCACTACACCCGGTCCTGGTGCCCACAGCACTGCTGGAGTGGGTCCAGAGGAGGCCACGAAGATGATCAGAGGGATGGAGAACCTCCCCTGTGGGGACAGGCTGGAAGAGCTAGGGTTGTTCAGCCTGGAGAAGAGAAAGCTCTGGGGAGACCTTAAGGAGCCTTCCAGTACATGAAAAGGGCTACGGGAGAGCTGCGGAGGGACCTTTTACAAGGGCTTGTAGGGATGAGAGGGAATGGATTGAAGCTTGAGGAGGGGAGATTGAGACTGGAGATTAGGAGGAAATTCTTTACAGTGAGGGTTGTGAGACACTGGAACAGGTTGCCCAGGGAGGTTAAGGATGTTCTCTCCCTGGAGGTGTTCAAGGCCAGGCTGTATGACGCCTTGGGTGACCTGGGTTAGTGGAAGGTGCCCTTGCCCGTGATGGGAGGGTTGGAACCAGAGGATCTTTAACCAACCTAAACCCTTCTATGAATCTATTTATTTGAGGTTGGTTTTCAGTGTTTTTGTATTGTATGTGTAATCTTGCAGTACTGCCTTCTTTAAGATAAAATGTTATTTAAATTGTAATTACAGAAGGGGATCTATAAAAATGTTGAGTGTAGACTTCCAACTCCCAGTAGCTTGTTTTGATTACAAAGTATTTTTTTATCCTGACTCTACCTGGGTTACAAAGCAGCAGAGACACTGACAGCTGTATTTATATAGGTATTTTAAATAGCTACATTCAGATCACAAACTGCTCATTTCATTGTTTCTTAATTGCAGTTTTTTCTAGACTTAGCAGAGGAGCAGGTTGTGTGCATGCTGTGAAACTTGTACTGTTTATCAGCCTGAACATCAAACTGAAATATAGCCAATTTGTGAGGGGTGTTTTACCTGTGTGATGTATGTGATGTCTAATCCACACTGGTCTGGAGTAAGTGAAAGAGGAAAACCTGCAACCTTACAGCTCTGTTATTGCAGTGAACATCAGTACGGTTTGAACAGACAGTATCCATGACGTGCTGACTTTTACCTAGGAGTGTTTTATGCAGAAGGATTATTTATTTCAGCAGGCTTTTACAAAATGTTTGTAAGTCTACTGGGAGCTTTAGCTTGGCATGTTCTCTGTCACCTCAGATGTCTCTGAGGTGATACTTAGAACTTTCCCCTTGCCTTTAAGGAGTGCCTACCCCTTTTACTGTTGAAGGATTTTTTTTTCCTCTTAGTTTCTGTTCCCTTGATCTCAACTTTGCAGTTTTATATGCAGACATTTTCCTTTTTTAAAATTATTTTATGTTCTGCACAGGTGCCCTAACAAAATTTCTTTTCTCCTTAGCTCTTGGCGAAACCTTTAACCCTTCAGGACCAACAACAGCAAAGTCTAGCAATGCAACTTTTGAAGCTTGTGCTAAACTGTCTTAATTTTGATTTCATTGGAAATTCAGCTGATGAATCTGCAGATGACCTATGCACTGTGCAGATTCCAACAAACTGGAGAACAAGTAAGAAAGGATCGTAACTCTTGGCAGTCCGAAGTCTATAACTAGTGGATTGTTCAACTTCTTTTGTCATAGTACTTGCACTGTCTAGCTAAAGCAGCTAAACAGTTTCCCATGCCCGGGGTGGGGGTTTTAAATCTGGTTTAGCTGTAGCCGATGGCACTGGGTGGTGTTTGATATTCTGTCTTCTGTCAAGGATAAAATTCTTCACTAGTTTCCATGCAGAACTCCATTGCTTCTCCATTAATGTCCAGTAGCCTCTCATTGCAGTGTGAGGGATGAAGAGCAATGATGTGTGGCAAGCAGGATAATACTGACAAAGGTTGAATGTGGCTAAGTGACAGGGATTTCCCAAGATCCCCTAGCAAAGAGAAGGTGTTAGGTTTTCCCATTATTTCAGGTTAGATACTTTGAATTGTCCTCTTCAGTTATTAAACACATAAGGAAATTTAACTTCTGTTATGTGACACTTTATTTTGGACAAGTCTTCTGGAAGCGGTGCCGTGGTTTGCGTGTTCAAGGAGGACTTAAGGATCCAGTGGAGGCCATGAAAGATGATCAGAGGGCTGGAGAACCTCCCCTGTGGAGACAGGCAGAGAGCGCTGGGGTTGTTCAGCCTGGAGAAGAGAGGGCTCCAAGGAGACCTTAGAGCAGCCTTCCAGTACACAAAGGGGGCTACAAGAACGCTGGGAAGGAACTTTTTACAAGGGCTTATAGGTGCTCGAATGAGAGGGAATTGATTAAATTGGAAGAAGGGAGATTGAAATTTGAGATTAGGAAGAAATTCCTTAGAGTGGTGAGACACTGGAAGAGGTTGCCCAGGGAGGTCGTGGATGCCCTCTCACTAGAAGTGTTCAAGGCCAGGTTGGATGAGGCGTTGAGAGACCTGGTCTAGTGGAATGTGTCCCCGCTCATGGCAGCGGCGTTGGAACTGGATGATCCTTAAGGTTTTGTGAGAATAATGCTTGGTTTAATATTGTGCAATGAACAGATTCATGCATCTCTTCACATTTTATTCTCAACTTCAGTGATACCACACTCTTAATGTGTTTGTTAAAAGAATGATTCTATTAAAATACAGGTACTTAGTCATTGCTTGTGAAGAGTGATAAAACCAACTTATCTTTTTCCATAGTCTTCCTGGAGCCAGAGACCTTGGACCTGTTCTTTGATTTGTATCATGCCCTTCCTCCAATGCTGTCTCAGTTAGTAAGTGACACACAGTGATTTACACTCAAGTAATTACAGAAAATAGTCTTTTTACATCTATACTTTGTCCCAGAGACCTTGTTTTATTTTCTGCTTTAGAATGTTATGAGGCCCCTGGCTCAGGGCCCAGTCACAATGTCTTTTCTTTGAACTTCAGCCCCAGTTTAGTTTCTGAATCTGAAAGCATGCAAATCCTTCTTCTCCCCACTCAGCACTACTCAGCCACACAGAAAACATTCACCTAATTATTTCAATGAAGTCAGAAGCTGTTATAAAAGGGAGTTTTAAAACAGACATATTTGTGTTCAGTGGAGTAAACATTGGTGCAAAAATAGTCTTCAGCCACAAAATGTACTACAGATAGCAGTAGCTTCAATTGTTCCAGACATTAAGAGATGATTATTCAGAAGATTTAAATTTCTTTTAATCTTACAGTATTTTTTTGTTCTTAGGCACTTTCTTGTTTAGTTCAGTTTGCTTCCGCAAGGAGATCTTTATTCAACAATCCAGAACGTGCCAAATATCTTGGTAATCTAATCAAAGGAGTGAAACAAATACTTGAAAATCCACAGGTATCTCTTTATTTTTTTATTTACTTGAAATGCTAAAACACCTGTGGATTTGTTTTTCCACTTAAAGTCTTCGTTTATCTACTGAATCTATCAAAACCACTTTCAGCCAAACATCTGTCTACATTTCAGTATCTGAAAGGGACCTATGGGAAGGGTGGGGAGGGACTTTTTAGAAGGGCTTGTGGTAATAGGATGAAGGGCAATGGTTTTAAACTGGAGCAGGGTAGATTTAGGTTGGACATTCAGAGGAAGTTCTTCACAGTGAGGGTGGAACAGGTTCCCCAGAGATACGGTTAAGGCCCCATCCCTGGAGACATTCTGAGTAGGACTTGATGTGGCCCTGGGCAGCCTGCTCTAGTTGGAAGTGTCCTACTGACTGCAGTCAGGTTGGACAAGATGACCTTTGAGGGTCCCTTCCAACCCAATGGAATCTGTGAATCTGTTTGCTTTGGTTTTCTATTCAAAACAAAGCAAAAGCCTTATGCAAGTAAAATTGCCACCCAATTTTCACTAGTGCTCATAAAATTTCTCTTGGATTAAGCTGTTAACTTTGAAACATCTGCTTCTTCAAATTTAGGGTTTATCTGATCCGGGTAATTACCATGAATTCTGTCGGTTTTTGGCTCGGCTAAAGACAAACTATCAACTAGGGGAGCTAGTAATGGTGAAAGATTACCCAGAAGTCATGCAACTTATAGCAAATTTTACTATTACTAGCCTACAGGTAAGAATATGTACAAAGTGTTGTCTTTTCTTCAACTCCTGAGTGACAGAGAACTGATCTTGATTCTCGGTGTTGGTGTTCTTGAGGAGGTGGTGAGGCTTATCTTTATGTAAAAATACATTTTGTCTGTGATGTAACTCGGGTTTCTAAATTCTCCAGAGCTGGTTCCCACTCTTCCTAGGAAGTTTTGTGATGGGAGTAGATGTAAAGAAGAAAAATGACAACTGAAGTAGGAGATAGATGTTAATCTTCCAGCCTTAGTGCTCACCCTCAAAAAAATACAGAATAAAAATCCAGCAAACCAAGCCGTCTTACCCATCCCTAAAATAGTGTGCTCCCATCTAAATTTTGAAGGGCCACTGTTTCATAGGCTGTTGAGTTCTGCTTTTGTGCATGTATAGATGTACACATAGAGTTGCCTAGCTGCTGAGTGCAAAGTTTCCATTGAAACTGGATCCGGTAGTTAGGTGGAATAATGCCTGAATTTTTTCAGTGGCCCACATCTGTATAAGAAGGACACATGTCACAGGATCAAGAATCTCACAGTGTTAAAAATTTTCCAGATGTAGTTTTGAAACGCACCAAATTAGAATGTGCACATTAAGTGATTCTGTACCTATTACTGTAGCATTTCCTCCAGGGTCTTGCTCTGGTCTTCAGAATCACAGCTGAAAATAGTGACCTTTAGAAGATTTTAACCTTTAGGTTCTGGAGGTGCTAGTGGCCACATCGTAAGCTTGGAAGGAAAAAGGAATGTGAGATAGGACAAGGAACAGCAGGTACAAGCTAGATCACAAGAGGTTCTACCTCAACACAAGGAGATACTTATTTATGATGAGGGCGACAGGGCACTGGAACAGGCTGCCCAGAGAAGTTGTGTAGTCTCCTTCTCTGGAGACTTCCAAAACCCACCTGTTCCTGCCTTAGGTGATCCTTCTTTGGCACAGGGATTGCCCCCGATTTCTGGAGGTTTCTTCCAAGCCCTAAGATTTTGTGATTCTGTCAGGTGGCTCTAGGCAGTTTCCTACTCAACATTTAGGATTTTTGAATGGCCCTTTTACAGCCCTTCAATCTCTTCATGCACTGCATAGGAATCTAGGCCTAGCTCTGAGTTTTGAATCATGGATATTGCTGGAAGGAGGCAAGAGTGCCTACAAATATTTCTGGGTTTATTCTGTAATGTGTGCCATAGGATGTCTCAGTTCTGACTGGCTTCTTCAGTAGTTATGTGAATGAATAAGACTACTTAAGATAAAAGCATCATGTTTCACAACTGAAGTTTCACTTTGGGATGCTTTAACAGAAGTGTGTTTTGTTTTCTTATAGCACTGGGAGTTTGCTCCAAATAGTGTTCATTATTTGCTAACTCTCTGGCAAAGAATGGTAGCGTCTGTGCCTTTTGTGAAATCGGCAGAACCCCACCTCTTAGATACATATGCACCTGAGATAACAAAAGCTTATATTACTTCTAGACTGGAATGTGTTCCTGTAGTTATAAGGTAAACCTGTAATTGCAACTTTAAAACTGTAATATGGAAATGTTTAATTTTCTGATTTGTTGGCATATTATCTTTTGGTTTAAGATCTGAGTACTATGGTGATTTCTTAAGATTATCTCAATTGACTAATACCATTTTACTCCTTTTGCTTATTAAGTCCAGGACAAAATAAAATTCTAATTGGTTTTTCTCTCCTGAGGCTTTGTGTTTCGAAGAAACCCTATTTCCCCTCCCCTTGTTTTTTTTTTTTAAGACAATCTAAATTAACTATATTGTTCAGCTGTGACATGTTTTCTTGATAAATCACTTTGTAGGGCCATGGAGGATAGGGATGGTGGAAAGCAGAACAAACTCCATGTGCAAGAAAGGGTGAGACCAAGCAGAGTGACCTAGAGAGTGTCAGGATTGAAACTGGCCAATTTAAGATGTTTTAGTTCACATCTTCTTTTTAATAGTGTAAATGAAATGGCCATATACCCCACACTATAATATAGCTAATAAGAAGGAAATGTTTAGATTGCTGAAAGGATTTAATTTTCTCCAAGGGCTTTTATGAATCCCTGCTGGTAGAGCCTTAGGGACTGTAGAACAAGCCACATCTGCTCTTCCTTTTCAATTTTACATTACTGAGATGATGTCATTTGTTCAGTTTGTGTGAGAAAGTGTATTCAACTTCACCATTGTTGTCCTTTTGTCTCACCTTAGCCACAATCTCATGTATGTCACTTTATTGTTTAGTGACCAAGCTACAGTTGGTATTATTTGCTTTATATTATCACAAGTGTGTGATAATTGTGTGAGCTTGTGTATCATTCTCATGAACAAGAATTAATGGGGAGCTTCCAGTGTTCCAGTGCTAGGACAGGGAAGGAGAAGCAGCTGATTGCAGGTACAGTCAGTTTTCCTGAGCCTTCTCTCAACCAGCCCACACTTCTTGTGGCATTTTTATCTTCTGTGTTCACCTTTTCTGTAATGGAATCTCAGGGCTGAACCTTCATGTCTCAGCTTTCTTCTTTGAGTGGTTCATTCCATATCAGCTTCCAGACTTAAAGCACTTAATAGGGCTGATTTTCTGGGTTAAACCATCCGTTGTGACCAGCTCCATTGAAATAGCAGATATCTTCATCAGCATCACCATCAGCACTGAAAATTCTGTTTCTTTGCTTGGCAGCAATGAGAAATTCTTCTGCATGTCCTTGTTATGTTGTGGGGGATTAAGTTTTCTAATCTGGAAAAAGCCAGTGAGGATAGATGAGGAGAGTATTGACCTTCTCTTCTGCCATTCTTAAGACAGTCTTGGTAATGATGTTAGTGTGTATCCATTCCTACCTCTAAATGGTTTGTGTACCACTGTTACACTGTCTGATTCTCTTACATGATTAGGATTCTCAGTTGTGGCTTTTCTGTGGACAGCAATATCAGATGTAAACTTAAATGTCCAGACCATTCTGGAGAAATATGGATATCTGGGAGCTGATTTCACAAGTCTTCACCCATTTGCTCCAGGGATTTCTTTTAAATAAATTCTGTTCTCTGGAATGCCTATTTGTCTTACAAGCTCGTGTAGCTGAAACACCCTAACATCACCCTCCATTCAGCAGCCATCCAAATGGTCCTTCAGGCAGTGAAAGTATCTTGGAATAATGGAAGGAAAGGCATTCTGCCCATTGTGGGGGTCTCTTTTGATTGAGGGGGAGTGAGAAGTTAATGAATCTTCTCCAAAGAGTCTAGAAAGGGATGCTTTTCTGCAGACTAGAAGAACTTTTATCTGAAGTACTTGTAAATATGTGAGCTGTGTGTTAGCCCATTTTGTTAGGATTTTCAGCTGCTGTGTATTGTCCAAAGCTTGGATGTTAGCTTTGTTACCTTTGGGGATGTTATCTTGATCTGTAGATTGTTTGTTGCCTGTGCAACAAAAGGTAACCTAATGGATATACCTTTCCTGTTGTGTTTTGTGTGATGAGTATAGTTAAACTGTATTGTAGGAGCTGCTGTTCTCTACTGACCATGTAGGTCACAGCTCGTTTACAGGAGATTTATGTGGCACTTGGCATGGAATTTTACTGAAGCTTGCTTGTGGCTTTGGTATAATGGTGTTGTGATGAATTTGATGACTGTGTAAAATCCATTCCAACTAGTATAATGGTGTTGTGCTGAATTTGACTATGCAAAATCCATTCCAACTAGGTGTTCCATTCTTTCCTCTCGTCATCCTCTGAGAACGGTGGTGCTTTTGAATATTCTGTTCAGGCACAGTGGACCTTAGTTCTTCAGGATTTACCTTTTTGTGGTCATACTGTCAACCTCATCTCCTCTTCTCTTTGCTCTTTAGAATACCTGTGAAGAGGAAGACCCATTTAGAATTCTTTTCTGTGTTTTTGCAGATGTGTCTGTGGGGGTGTATAAATACAGTGAGATCTGTTTGGTGTATTCACCAGCTGCTAAGGCTTTGGTAGTTCAATAGTTCAGTGGCAGTGGTGCAAGATCTGGATGGGAAAAAAAGCTTTTAAGTAATAGTGTGGCTAAGTGGGTACTTTTTATCTCTGTTCCAGAGATGGCTTAGAAGATCCCCTGGATGATACAGCTACAGTTTTCCAGCAGCTGGAGCAACTGTGCACAGTTAGCAGGTGTGAATACGAAAAGACCTGTACGCTTCTTGTACAGTTGTTTGACCAAAATGCACAAAACTACCAAAAACTATTACACGCTTCTAGTAGGAATCCATTAGAAATCACAGTTCAGGAAGGTTAGTATTTAATTTAATTTTTAGACTGTTTTATGTGCCAGTAAATATATACTTGCATATGAAAAAGAGCGCTGATCTTACCTCAGATGTAATTAAACCTTTTCTCAAACTAGGCATTGATGATCCAAGTCACCTTGCACTACATTTTCACTAGTTGTCTTTGTACCAAATAGCACGCACTAGCAGTTGATGTGTTTGTTTTAACATCTTGGTACATCTGTAGAATATAGACATGAGAGCTGTAAAAACTTTTAATTTCTGGAAATTAACATTTTAGTGCCTCAGGTGCCCTCAGGGGAACCAGCTGCAACTTGATGAATTTTATTTTTTTTTTAATGAAGATGTTAACTTTCATTCTTTTTTGCGTTTGTCTGACTGTAGAAATTAATGTGACATTAGAAACCTTAATTTGCTTTATCTGGCTCTGTTAAAATGAATCCCCTATTTTTCAAGCAGCTGAAGTTATTTACTGTATTGTAAGTTGTAAAAATCAGAGTTATGTTGAACGTATTTTTTCATATACCTGTTTCAGTCCTATCTGTCTCACAATTTATCTTTATAACTACTGGCTCTTTCCTAATATAGTTATCTTATGGCTGTTGCATCTTTACATGGATAAATGGTGTTGTTGTGAAAAGGTGAGACAGGTTACTGCATAATGCAGCTGTTCTTTGCATGCTATTAAACGTCTGTGATTTATTTTGCTATTCTTTTGTTGAGTTTGAATATGCTGTTTTTTCTCTATGGAGGAGCCATTTTTTCACTGATTTATATGAGACCTCCTACTTGTATCTTTTTTATTAATTCCACTTTCTTCCATGCACCTATCACCTTTTATTTGGAAGAATGTTCATTAATAACCTGATTTCATTGACCAGCTACACTCTGAATTTATATTCCATTCCCCAGTCATGGGGGGCCAGAGAGAAATAATCAGCCAGAGCCTTAGTGGCAGTGCTCTGGGGAATGCTGTTACGCCTTAGAAAACATTTGATTCAGCTTAAATATTGTGTTTCTTTTCTGCAAACTAAACATTTGTGCTCGTATTGAACAATAACTGTTATATCCCCTAGATATACACAGTTAAATTTAGATGTTTAATGGCTTTTAATGTTGCAAAATAAGTTAATGTAATATTAAGATCTCATTTTATTATACTGTCTTGCTCTCTATCAATAGTGATGTGGTCATGGTTTACTGAAACAATAATCCCCAAGAAATGGGTCATTAACAGCAGTTAATGATTACTTGTGATCTATGGTAATGACTGATTTCTTTGGGATTATTGCTGGTATAAACCATAATTACAGATTATTACAGCAATAATTATTTTCTAAAAGAAAAGATGTTGTCTGTCTCAGTAATTGCAAATGCTCTGAAAATTTTAAATAGTGAAGGTATGAAAGAGGGAAAGAAGAAGTCACACCTGTTAATTGGGATTGTGAGGAGAGTAGAGGATTCTCATCAGAAAAATAAATATGTGCTCAGAAATGAGCTACTGAAGTTTGGAAAAATTAAGAGTGGTTTTTATTTTTAAAAAGGGATTTGGCCAAAGTGGTGACTCTGCTCTTTGAACCAGCTAGCACAGCTTCACAATTGCTTTTGGATACCATCGTCAAACAGCCACTCTTTGGGAGCTGTTAATGCTAAATCTTCAATGGAGCAGTGTCTGTTCTCTTAGACACTTCAGCTCCCTGGTGTTGTGGTAATTATAGTTCAGTCTTTCAGTGTCCTGTTTTAGTACTCTTCTCCACTCTGCTGAGAACTCACATGCAGTACTGTGTCCAGCTCTAGGACCCCCAACACAAGAGAGACATAGACATGCTGGAGCTAGTCCAGAGGAGGACCACAAAGATGATCAGAGGGCTGGAGCACCTCTCCCATGAAGGCAGGATGAAAGAACTGGAATTGGGGCCATTCATCCTGGAGAGGAGAGGACTCCAGGGAGACTTTAGAGTTGCATTTCAATATCTGAAGGGGACCTACCGGAAAACAGGGGAGGGTTTGTAGTGATAGAATGAGGGGCAATGTTTTGAAACTGGAGTAGGGTAGTTTTGTGTTGGACATCAGGAGGAAGCTCTTCACAATGAGAGTGGTGAAATACTGGAACAGGTTGTCCCATCCTTGAAGACATTCAAGATCAGACTTGATGTGGCCCTGGGCAGCCTGATCTAGTTGGAGGTCTCCCTGCTGAGTGCCCAGGGGTTGGACAAGATGGCCTTTGAGGGTCCCTTTCATCTGAATGCAATCTGTGAATCTGTAAGTTATGCTATCATCACTTGGTGAAATCTTAGTAATGAGGGCAAGACACCTAGTTTGTGATTCATCTCACTTACTAAGAAGCCATGTTTGTAACTTGATTTAATTTAAATGGAAATTCTTCTAAGTTGTCTTTGCTGTGCTATTATTTTCAGCCAATTCATTTTAATGTATTATAAAGCCTATTTGGCCAAAGAGATGGGAGCCTAAAAGTAGCTTTATTGTCCTGTAGTCTTAGTGCATTTCAGATGAGGAAGAAACCTTTAGCAGTCTCCTGGAGTTTGGAAAGGTCTGTGTGTTACTTTGTTGTTCAAGTCTTAGTTTTGAGCTTATCGTAGGGAAAACCTTTCCTGAGAGAGGATATCATTAGTTACTGGACTCACAACTTAAAAAGCTGAAGCAGGACTATATGTGGCTTGAATGTATATCAGTAGGTCAGATTGAAAGCTAGTCCACCATAATGTGCCAGAGAGATCAAAACAATCTAGGTTTTGCAACATGGAAATGCTTTTCCAGCAGGCCAAAAGAATTTTGCTGAGTTCAGTGTGTGTGTTTGTAAACGCCTGAGTTGCATATTTTAAGGCAGGATTTTAATACTTGAAAATCTGTGCAAAATGCACTACAAACACAAACTTAAGGAGTGTTTTATGGAACCTTTAGCTTTACAGCAATTCTTATCCTTACATTGTCTTTTACTTGATAAGGACTTTGCCAGTGGATCCTGGTACAGACTGGCAGCTAAATAATCTGAAGGATGGAAAGCATGACAGCATGGCTTGAAATGGATGAGCTCTGCCTTCCAAAGCCTTCTGAGAAAACAAAACTCTGGTAGTTCACAAGCTCTTTTCTTGAAGAATATATCTGACTTGTGACAGAAATATTCTCTTATGTGCAAATCACTTCAGGTAGTAGTGGAATATCACAAAGAATTCTTTATTTGAATTAGAACCAAGAAACTAAATAGGTTGTAGGGAGCTCAATTAATTCCTAATGCTAGAATAAGTTGATGTAACAGCCCCATGGTAGATAAAATTGTTCTATGCCTTGAAGTAACTTGAGGCAGGCAATTAAGGAAACTAGATTAATTGTATATCTAATCTTACTGGGCTGAGCTTGCTTAATTTGTACTTTAGGTTAATTCTTTTGTGGTTTATTTATAAGCATGTCCAGGTTAATAGGCTGCTTTAGTTTATCTGTCAGTTCTGCTCAGAATTTTGTGGTAGGTGGGTTGTCTAGGTAGGTTTTCAATCTGGTAAAGGGAGAAGCTAACTGTTCTCTTGACAGCATTCCAGAGTCCGATCCCTTACAGAACTGCTGGTACCTTATGGCAGTCTATTGTGCTGGCACAGTGGATTACAGTCACTAACTGATGGTCTTCTTTTTTTACTGTTAGGACGGCTGGCATGGCTTGTCTATTTTGTGGGTACTTTTGTGGGAGGACGATTAACATACACAAGTACTGATGAGCACGATGCCATGGATGGAGAGTTATCCTGTCGGTGAGTGTTGCAGCTTTGGAGTTCATGGTGTTGATGGGTTTTTAACCATTAAATGACATTTAGTTATCGGCAGGTATTTTGAATTTTAACGTCTTGGGTTTTGGTCACTCCTTGAATAGTGGGTAATCAAGGACTTTACTGACTTTCTGTGGACTAAGACCATTCCCCTGGCTCTAGTCTTTCCTGAGTCTTTATCCTGAACAGTGCAGGAGTCATTAAGTCTCTCATTGCAGAACTAGCTTTCAGAGGAAGGGAAGAAGATTAAAGGCAAATGTGTCTCTGACTGTAAGCAGTGTTTTGATATGCTCATGGAGCCACCCTCTTTTCATTTGTGCATTACACTTGCATGCAAGTGTTAATTTTGTTACTCATGAGCTATGCTATTACCTGCTGCACAACTTCCTATGTGTTAGTTCTTGCAGGTGAAGGAAGTGCAGAGGAACTTCTGGTCAACCGCTGAAGGTTTGAACTTAATTTTTACAGTTGAGCTTGGAATACAAAGAAGGCTCTAGATGTTAGTCCATGTTAGAAGGATAGGGAACTGCTTGCAAGAGTCCACTGAAGAGCTGCAAAGATGATGAAGGGATTGGAACATCTCCCTTATGAAGAATGGCTGAGGGAGCTGGGTCTCTCTAGCTTGGAGGAGACTGAGGGTTGACCTCATTCATGTTTATAAAGATATGAAGGACAGTGTCGGGAGGATGGAGCCAGGCTCTGCTCAGTGATGTCCAATGATAGAACAAGGGGCAAGAGGTGCAAGCTGGAGCAGAGAAGATTCCATGTGCACAAAAGGAAAAAAACTTTTTCACTGTGAGGGTGACAGAGCCCAGGAACAGGCTGCCCAGAGAGGTTGTGGAGTCTCCTTGTGTGGAGACATTCAAAACCTGCCTGGGGGATGTGTTCCAGTGTTACGTACTCCAGGTGATCTTGTTCTAGCAGGGGTGTTGGACTCAATGATCTTTTGAGGTCCCTTCCAATCCCTAACATTCTGCAATTCTGTGGTCTTCCTGCTAGTTTGAGTGCAAGGGGCAAGCTAAAGATTATTGTGAATGACAGTATTCCTTGTGGCAAACGCTGCCTTAATCCTTGTTTTCACTCACCACTGTGTTCAAGGCATGCATATTTGATCCTGTTCTGCACATCCACTAGCTAACACATGAAAAAGGACATTCAACTTAGAATTAGATAAAAAGCTTTACATTTTCTCTTGTTTCTTGCCTTCCTAATCTACCCTGGGGCTTTGTGGTGTTAGCAGTCTTCCACTGTGTTTTTATTAGAAGTGAGAGGATTTAATATACAGGCTTACAGATGAAGTAGCTACTGACTTCTAATCCAGTGACTGCATATCTCAGAATTGGCAAAAGGTGGCATTTTTTTGAATTGCTGGGTTTCAAAGGCTTTCAAAGAATAAATGGCAGAAAAATATGGGAAATTAATATATTATTTTAAAAAAAAAAAAAGTGTACCTTTTTTTTAGCTGGCTTAAGCTGAAATTGATTCATTGAATCAGTCCTGATAATTTGGAGATACACACCAAATTAGAATTTAGGTCAGAAGATAAAGGTTTGCTCAGGTGTTTTAGGAAAGACAGAAGTGGGAAGAAGTGAGGCAAACAGTACATTATATACTGTGTATGGAAAATTATTCTGAAGGACAGTAGTTGCAGTTCCCACAGAACTTGAATCCTTTTGGATTTTAAGTCTGAGACCTGTACTTCTCAAATTTCATAGAATCATAGAATGGCTTACGTTTGAAGGCATGTGAGGCATCATCTACTGCAACCTACCTTCCATGGGCTGGGACGTGTCTCAGCTAGATTGCTCGAGGCCTCCTCTAGCCTGACCTTGAAAGCCCCCAGTGAGGAGGCATCCACAGCCTCTCTGGGCAGCCTATTCCAGACTCCCACCAGTCTTGTGCTGAAGATTGTACTTGTTCTTCCTAAGATCCAGTCTAAACCTGTTCTCCTTCAGTATAAAACCATCACCCCTTGGCCTGTCACACCCTTATAAGAAGTCCCTCTCCAGCCTTCCTGAAGGCTCCATTCAGGTATTGGAAGGCAGCTCTAAGGGTCTTTCATTGTGGAATTGATACTCTTAAGAAATGAAAAACCATTTTTCAATCTCACCACAGTATAACATGTATCTGGGAAAATTTCAAGTGACAAAAGTAATTAGAAAAGCATTATGTTGATGTTTAATAGTGGTCAATTATCATAATTAGCATCTAAACAAAACAAGATCCTAGAAGAAACCTAGGTAAGCCAAAAATGGCTGATGGACTCCTAAAGAAGTTAGCTATGACAGTAGCAGTTAATTTGGGAATTCTTTCTGAAAATGTTTGGTTTTCTTTTTTTCTGTCATGAAGTGTTTTTCAGCTGATAACTTTGATGGATGCCCAGTTACCAGAGTCTAGTAATGAAAAAGTTGAACTGGCAATCCTGTGGTTCTTGGATCAGTTCCGAAAAACCTATGTGGGAGACCAGCTTCAGCACACCTCAAAGGTAAACATTTGCTTTAAACCATAACATCTGAAATAAAAACCTGGGCAGAAATTGACCTGCCAATGTATCTTGAACAGAAAAGGTGTTGAGCTTAGCTGGTGGCTGCATGGTTTAGTTGTTGGGTGGGTTGGATTGGTTGATGGGTTGGACGCGATGATCTTGAAGGTCTCTTCCAACCTGGTGTATTGTATTGTATTGTATTATTATTGTATTGGCTGGTTGGATGGATGGATGGATGGATGGATGGATGGATGGATGGATGGATGGATGGATAACTTCTGAATGGGGTGTTGATCTGAGTGGGCTTCCTACCATGTGTGCATTTGAGTTTTGGCATGCAAATAGTTAATCTTTTAACAGCTCTGTTCATTAAACAATTTTCAGTTACTTTGCATTTCAATTTTTTATTTCAAACATTTAGCTGGGTTCTGCTATATTGTGTTATATTTCACAGCTGGGTACACAAGATTTATTCTTTTAATAGTTCTGTTCTTTTGACAGTTACTCATTTATGTGGTTTCCACTGTATTCCTCACATTACTTGGCTTTTCTGCATTTTAAATAGGGAAGAGGGAAAAGTAAGATGCATTTTTTAAGAAGCAGCAGTTAATTCACCTTAACTGTAGGGGACAGTCATAGTATAGATGTTATAAAGAGAATGTAAGTAAGATGAGATCAATTGATCTCAAGAAAGGCTGAAAGAATTCTGTTGGAGCCCCAAGCAAATCTTTAGCAAGAATTGTGACAGTGACTGAGATTTGGTTTTACTTGTGTAGCACTCAGTCCTTGCTTTTTGCTGAACGGTCCCCATCTCAAGGATTTTTTTTTATCCCTTCAGGTTTGAACTGTACTTCAGTCTTATTGAATGGTTCCTCACTTAATATTAAAAATAAAGTTTTACACTATACTGAATGACTTTTTCATGAAAGCACTGTGTTCTTTTCCATTGTCAGAGCAGATTTGTTATTTTTAAATGTGGTGCACTGCTCTAATGCCGAGCAACAAAAGGTACAGTGTAAAAATGTGCTGCTGCTCCTGGTATTTTCATTAGTAAAACTCCTGCTGGTGGCAATTCAAAGGCAACATGGCTGTACAGTAGTTGTTGTCCTGATCTGTAATTCCCAGATTGTTTTTCCTTTCTGGTTTTGAGGGGTTTAATTTCACCTTATATTGTGACTGATAGAGGTGTGACTGTGTGGAGAAACGCTATCAATGTATGGAATGTTGTAACAGACTGTTAGAGGAGATTGTATACCTGAGCTTTTTATGTCCCTGCTTACAGAAAACTGGCAGAAGCTTTTGTGTGTGGCTCTGGGAGCAGGCAAAAAACCTGGAGTGCATTATTTAGATGTAATCACCTGAAGCTCTGTTGTCAGTAGAAAAAAATGTGAAATTTGACCATTTGCCAGCTGTCTCAGAATTCAGTACATACGATTTTAGCCAGCTTAATAATGTGTTCTGAATAGCTGTAAGGATGCCTCTGCTGTTGCATTGTGTGAGGAAGGTTAAGTGGTTAATTAGGGAGTGAATTGCTGCTTACTGCTTCCATCTGATTTATTGAAGAGCATTTCAAACAGAAGGAATTAAATTTTACCAAAAATTTCATGGGGGAAAACCATAGGATGAATGTAAGAAAATGGCTTTGTGTTAGTTTATTGGTTTGTGGTTTTATTTCCCAATAAATGGACACAAATCAAACTGGTAATACATCACATTCTGTATACTGCCTTGGCTTATGACATGGGTGTTGTGTGTAATCAGGCTGGGAAAGTGGGGGTGCTGTAATACTTCCATGGTGCAGAACAGTTCAAGGGGTGTTTGGAAATTCTAGCCCCAGTCTTGCAACTCCACAGTGCCTTTCAAATGCTTTTTCTTTTTCCTTTTTTAATGATTATCTACTAGTATAATGTAGTTTGCAGTCAAATTGCCCTTTCATTTTAGTGATGTTCAACTAAGTCTGATACAACAGCCTCTCATTTGCACTAATAGAATCCCATGGCCCGTATCATCTTCGTTTACCAGGTCTTATAACAAAAGCTGTGTGTAAAGGCATCTGAGCTCTCAGTTTTGGTAGGTTTTTAAATTTTTAATAAAACCAAATGAGATGTTTGTGTACATACTACAGTTAAGAGCAAGGCAGAAGGCAGCACTTGTATGATTCTTCTGGTTTATCCTGCTGTAGCAGCAAGTATAGCAGCAGATGGCATTCTACCCTCACAGTTGTAAATCCTCTGATGCTGTGTCTTGCTGGCAGCTATCTACAATAAAAAGCCTCACACTTGGAAGCAGAAAAATCAGACATATATCAAATGACTAAGTTAATACACATTTATATAGATATTCAGGATTGCTCAGATTGTTTTATTTACAGAATGGCTAACAGACATTCTGCATGCTTCAGCCGTACTGAAATAATTGCAAGCATTTCTCTATATGATCATGTGCTTGCATACAGAACAAGAGACTGCTTAGAGAGGGCTGAGTAGTCTAATGGAATTGTAGAACAAGTCTTCTATATAAATATACAAATTTTGTTCATTAACCCCTAATTGACTATGTAAATTGATGTGTGCTTATTAACCAGTCCACTGGGGCTTGCTGTCTCTACAGAAGAATAGCAAAGTCTTAGAAGTCTTTTCCATGCTACATATGTACAGTGCCATCACATTTCCAAAACAAAAACAAGACATCAAGATTCATAGACTCAAAGAATGGTGTTTTTTTTTGGAAGGGACCTTAAAGATTATCTAGTTCCAACCCCCCATGCCATGAGCAGGGACACCTTCCACTAGACCAGGTTGCTCAAGGCTTCATTCAGCTGCAAGCCCAGAAAAAGCAAGATACTGTCTTTTGGATCAGATAGACCCTTGAATATGCAATATTAGACTGGATTCTGTGGTACTGTACAGCACTCTTGATACCTGTTTGTAGAACACCGCATAGTTTGTTTTAATGCTGACATTATTTAGTCTTCACAGAGTTATTTTTTTTTGGCTTCTTGCTGATTTGGATGCTGACAGTGCAGTACAAAGTAGGTGGCTGCAAACGCAATGCGCTGTGTTTTACTCAAACTGTAGTCTCAGCTTCTGTCTGTGGTGACTCTGATGTTATTTTGTCCCACTGGTAGCCGCTGTTCTGAGTAGGGTAAGAGTGTATGGAAATCCGATTGCTGACATCAAAGGTATGTTATTTATTGCTGTTTTGAATGAGATTTTCCTTTGCATAGTCTCAACAATGGAAATATTTATTTATTTTTGCAAGTGCCACTGGCCTGGGAGGAAATGATCACAAAGAACAGGATTTTTAAATGAAGATGATCTTCATAAGATGGTGAAATAACTTGAAGTTTTAAATCCCCAATGTGTATGGAAGCAGGAAAAGGCCCTGGCTAGCAGGTCTTGTCTTCTTTACCCTTGTTTAGTCTAATTTAGCATCTCAAGTTCACAACTGTTGAACTATGTTTATTTGTTTTAACAAATACACTGCAACTCAAGGAGCATTTAAGCACAAGGAGCATCTTAACAACTTTTAGTTGTTAAATAGTTTGTGATTGCAAATAGAATATAGTGGACACAGTGGTTTTGTATGTAAGAAAATCCATCAAAAATATGAATGGTATTAGTAAGTATTAAGGATTTAGACTTAGGGTATCTCTCATGTCACTTCTTTGCACTCTGGGTTTTCAGTGGCATTGCAGCTGAGCTGAAGGATTTTCTCTTTCATCTATGCTGTCTACAGCATGCGGCGCTATTGAACTAGAGTTCCCTGCTTAGTTCACCGTCACCGTGTCAGACAGAGGTCAAGACTGAGACCTCTGCACATGTGAGGTGAGGGTAATGTGGTGAAAAATATCAGTGACAGCAAGTTTGTGGGACCGAGATGTGCTCTCTAGCGGTTCTCTTTTCAGCTCCCGTAACCAGAGTCACTGTTAAGAAATCCCACCCATAATCTGTGCCTGCTAGTGGGGGCGGTGTTTGTCTATTAAAGAGAATTTCATGTTTACCTGAATGCACTGGAATTTCTTTTGCCTCACTGAAGCAATTAATAGTTCCTTGTTCTGCTCTTTCTGATCAAACTCTAGCCCTAAATGTGTTTTAAGGGAATTTTGAGGGAATTTTAAGCTCTACCAGATGGCTCTAGTTTGAAGGATACCTCCAGAAGTTAAGATCTCTGGCAATAAGGCATTCCAGCCAGCCAGGCCTGTCTTTGGCCCCAACCCTTGCTAAACGTGATGGGGACTCAAGGTAGAAGAGTAAGAGTTCAATTTTGACTCTTCAATTTCTGGGAAAGAGGACCATGTACATATGAATACAGAAACTGTCGGCTGCTGGGGGGCGCATCAGTTGAGTAATCTGGTGGATCTGGTGTGGTGCTATCTGAGGCAGGTGAGCGTGAAGAAGGATGTAGGATGTGGATTCATGCAGCCTTTGCAAACACAAGGTTGCAGCATGGTTGTGAAGTATGCACGGGGGCACGCAAATGGGATGTCTTACTGTATGCTGCACCTGTGTTGTTTATGTGGTCAGTAGAAAGAAGTTACTGTATTAACATTCAGGGTTGCATTTCTGCGTCTCAGGATTTTAAATTATACGACATAAGAGTTAGATCCGCATCACGACAAAAAGGCAGCTGGAGGGCTTAAAATTTGGTGTGCAATGTGTTTAGAGGGGGGAAACTACCATTTCCTTGCTATGTGCTGCTTGCAGTCGCTGAAACTGAAACTGCATGTAATCAGGTATCATCTATCTACTGAACACAGCCTTGGCTCCTAACATGTAGTGTGTATTCTGGTGACTTCAGTTGTTTTGATATTTCTTCAGTACCTGCATGTTTCTCTGACTGCAGTGCCTGCAAACACAGAAGCAGGACATAGCAAAAAAGAAGCAAGTTAGAAATAGCATAGTTGTGCAAAAGGTGACTATTTTCACCCTGCTCAATATAAGAGCTAGAGGTCTGCAGCAGTCCCACTGACTTTAACAGGGATCTTCTCATAAAAGATTCTGGGTCCTAGCATCACCATGATTAATGATATCTTAACATTTATGACCGATTATCCTTTTCTGAGCTGTGAAATACATAGGCTGTTTTATTTCATTGCAGTGAGGTGAAGATACAGCACTGACAGGTGCTGGAAATTAGCAGGCAGTTTTGAAATTGTTCTGTGCACTAGAAATTAGATCTCATTTTAATTCAGCTTTTCCAAACTAGTAAATGAGGTTAATGCCATACATATTCAGCTGATATGGAGGAAGAAATTGATATAAAGTGGATCAGCATAGCTACAGGGCTACTTTAATTTATAGGTAAAGAGGCAGTGATAAATGAAAGTAATGTAGTAGTGGTCACTAAACTCCTCAGCCATCAGGGATTCAATAGTGTTAGTTGCTCATTAAAGGCATTGTTGGGGTACATCAAATAGAAATTTGAAAAGAAATAGCCAACTAACCCTTAATTATCAAAACATAGAAAATACTAATTATGCCTTAATTAGCTTTTCTTTTAATGTACTGAAATTGTTACTTTTTGTGTAGCACAAATGGATAGTTATATCAACAATAAATAGGTTGTTTTAATAACTTTCTTTTACCTCTGGGAAAACCACACTCCAATTTTTAATATGCAATAATGCTTCTCTCTAGCCTGTAGGAGATGAAAATTATTAAGTAGCTTTATTTTTTGAAGATTTTACAGCAGCTTTGGGAAGAATTATTTCACCATGCATCAATTATTTTTAATTGAACTGAATATTTTTTCAGATTGCATGAAATGCCTCTCATTTAAGTTTAACATTTAGAGTTTGTTAAGGAAGCATCATAGTGAGAATTGGGTACAACTTGTTTCTGTGGCATGTTTGAAGATGAATTAAAAGCAGTTGTTTCAGAAGAAAAATTCTGTCACTGGTATTTTTCACTTGTCTGGGCCAAATAATTTCACTCAGTTTCATATCTACCACACTGTTCCCATCCAATCTCCTTGCAATTCATATAGGCAAAACAGATAGGGATTGACTTCAGTGGGGCTTGGCTCCATCTGGTACTCATGAAAAGCTCCAGCAGCTGTTGCAAAATTCTTTTCCTTTTGTGGCAGCATGTAGCCGTCCCTCTCTGGTTGTGTGTGCAGGACAGGAACAAGCAGAACTTGTTTCATCAAAACAGGTATGTGTTTTTTCCAGATAAATGATGAGAGGAAAACACTGCATAGTGCTAGTCATAAAATCCTCCAAATTGTGCACTTGCAGCTCAGAAGGCTGGTGGAGTCCTGAGCTGCATCAAAAGCAGTGTGCCCAGCAGGTCAAGAGAGGTGATTCGGCCACTTTGCTTTGCTGAGACCTCACCTAGAGTACAGCATTCAGCTCTGGAGCCCTCTAATACAGGAAGGGCATGGACCTGATGGAGCGGGTCTAGAGGAGGGCCACAACGATGACCAAGGGGCTGAAGCACCTCTTCCATGAGGACATTTTGAGGGAGCTGGGATTGTTCAGCCTGGGGAAGAGAAGGCTCTAGCAAGTTTAGGAGCTAGCAAAGATTTACTCAAGTAAATGTTACTCAGGCAAGATCTCCTTTCATGTTTTCTCTCATAGTTCCTATCCTGCCATGAGCAAAAAGAACTTTCAGCAAATATTGCTGAAGTAATATTTAAAATTGCTTAATTGCCTAAAGACTGGAGAAGTTAATTGTGACATTTCTTATAAAGATGTAGAGTTACTCTTAATTAATTCTGGGTTGTGGTTTGCACTGACAAGTATTTTGTTCCACATGAAAACCTTTTCTTTTTCTTTGAAAAAGTCTAATACCTTGAAGGATTCTTTAAGTACTTAGTGCAGAATTTTGGGGTTTTCTGGTTTTAAATTAAAATAACACTATCACCAAACCACTAACAAGTGAGATAGAATCTGATGTTTTGATTCCTAGGAATGGGCAGCAGGCTCTTTATTTAGAGTGCCTTGGCAAACTCTGATCACAATACACCCTGTCTGTTCTTTAGCTACCTTCAGAAATTCCTCTGTTGAATTCCTCTGTTGCTTGGATATTCCGTGCACCAAAGAACCTATCAAGACATGAAGACAAACACTAAGAATTTGCAGATTTGTAAACACTGGTTTCCTCATCAGGTTGAGTTGTAAAGTATACTTCATTTTACACATCCCAATTCTGTCATCTTTTACTTCTGCAGGAATCAATATATTTTTCATATGTAAAGCACTTTCTGTGTTTGCTTGGGGAATTTTTGTTCTGCTTTCTCTTCCCAAATTTTTCATTATATCCTTCTAGCTTCCCTCCTTTTCTTGCAGTGCTTTGTAGACTCTTAAAGGCCTGTACCATGGTCTTCTCTTGTTATCTTTTGCCTCATTGCTCACAGCAACTTAAACCTGCATGAATCTTTATATAGATGTTATTTAATCACATGTTTGCAATTAAAACACTGCTTTAAGTGCTGTGCTATTTTATTTTAGAATTTTGTAACACAAATCAGGCATTCTTAAAAATAAATAATTAGCAGAGTTCAGCTCTGCACTTGGCTGTAACAGCTTTATTTTGTAGCTGCTAATAAAGGCACATTATCGTGCTCAGGCATTGCAATTATCATTGAAATGTGTATGTCCATTAACTGCAGCATTAGGCTGAGGATATAATTACTGTCTAGAGCCAATATCTTTGTGAAGTTAGGTCTATGGTGCTATTAAGCTATAAGCAGTATTTGTAAACTAATATTTAAACATTTCAGAATTGATGCCATCACTTGCGGACTTAAAAACTAACCCTACTTCCGCTCCAAATTATTGACTTCTTAAGTGTTTGGCAAATATATTATTGGATTGTTTGGATGCAAGTGTAATTTGTGATTGGAGAGAGACTTTTCTAATAGCAAGTGATTCTGTGATTCTCTGAAGTGCTCACAAAGTATTGAACGGGTGGCAGAAGAGAGAAGCTGTGATAACAGCAGAATGCTGGTAAAACAGTGTCACAACACGCTGCAAACAAGATTAATTTTACTTGTAGTAGAGCTGTGTTTCAGACAATTCAGTATAGCAATTTAACTACAAAAAAAGCACCCCAAACTCTGTTGCATGCTGAGACTAAAGAAAAGACTTTCCTAATAATGTAGCAAGGGTGTTTTAAAGAGGGATGAGATTGAGTCTGTGTGCTATCTGAAAATTTCTGGTATTTATCCTGACAGAAGAACATGAAGTTTCTTGTAAAGTTAAGTGGAAAGTCACCTCTAAGTAATTCCACATGTGTGCAGATGTTTGGATCTGTAATGAAATGCCTCCCCCCGATGTTGTTTTTTATGTGCAAAAAGGTATGGTAGTAACTGGCTTTTAAGTATTTGCATCAATTAATTTTCTTTTCTCTTCCCTTGGCATTTGACTGATGTCCATTGGTTTGTTTAATTCGCTTACCTGCCTCAGAAATTGAGATTTAGGGAATGCTGATGGGAGAAGAAATTCCAAAGAAATTCAGTCTTTGAGCATTTTTCATCTTATTTTGAATGCAACTGTATGTTATTTATTTCTATAGCACAGAGGAGCTATTACATTGCTTGGTGATTTGCATCTGGTACAGCCTAATACAACTGCTTTTGTAAAATACAAAAAAGGAATTTCAAATTTTACTTTCATGTGTGCCTGCTTTTTGATTTACCTGCTGCTGCTTTGATGACTGGCCTTGGTTGAAATGGCACTACTTAGCTTCTCTGTCCAAGTCATTAAATACTATTTACTATTTATTATGTTGTTTGTATTTATTGTATTGATTATGTTCTTCGTTTAATAATTCAGCTATCGTTTCACCTCAAGCAGATTCTCTTCTCTGGGTAACTTCTAACTGCTGGACCTTTCCGCTTGCTCTATATATCCCACACCAACTGAGCAAAAATGAGTAAACAGCAGATAAGGCGTCTTGGGGAGCTGGGGGAAACACTACCTTTTGACTTAGTCATCTAAAATATATTGGGGTTGTTGCAATATATTGGCCTCAGATCCTCATTATTTAAGTGACTTAATGAATTAATTTCCCAGACCTTGCAGTAAGTAAATTAACCATCAGAGTTTAGAGCAGAGTGAATAATTCTTTAATATTAGACTATGGCAATTTTTATGACTCAAGTTAAATTTAATTATGAAATTGCTTATTGCATATTTGTGTAATTCAAAGAGGAAGAATATGCAAAAGAACACATAAGTACATCTGTCAAAAAAAGAACAAATCAGTAAAATCCTAGGAGGTTACATTACTCTTGTTGATGATGGTTGAATTATACATCACTCAGTTTAGATGATGTGCTCATAGCTTGCGCTGGTCAGCAAAGCTGAAAGGGGGTTTTGTTTGGGGTTTTTAGGTTATCAGCTGTTCAGCATCTCCTTGAAAATTACTGAAGAACTTAATTTAGTTACCAGCAACTAGTATATTGCTAAAAGTAGATGATCCTGTAGGGTTTTCCTTTATGAGGAATATGTATGTGTGTAGCAGTGTTCTTAAACAGGATTGTTCTGGAGCAGTGCTCATTTTAAAGACTGAGGGGTCTTTTTTTTTCCCTTGGAAAATAATTAACCCAAGTAATAATCTTTCCAGGTAGCTTTATGCACTGATATTTTCTACTCTTATATGTGAAACAAGTGTGATAATTGAGTAGCTAAAGTACAGAATCCATTCTTTCTGACCTCAGAGTCAGTTAATTTGATTTACAATACTGCAGTTTCAGACCCGTGTTAGATGTTGCACATAACCAGTCAGCCTCTTGGAGTGTTCTGGGCTTGTTTTGTTAGAGGCACAAGCTTTGGTATAATCCAGAACTGTAAAGAATGTTACCTTTCTCCTTTTACCTTTTTCTCTCATATCACTACTCCTGGATACTTAACTGGACAGGACTGGTTAGTTTACATTCCTGTTGTGATGCTTTATTCAGACTGGTTTTCACACTTTTTAGACTTATTTACAAGGATTTGTATGGAAAGGTCAATGTTGACCCAGTCCTCTGAAAATGAAGAAGACAGACATTTGCAGAGCTGCATGTACAGAAAACGTTGTCTTTTTTCATCAAGCTGTTGTCACCTAACCATCCAGTCTAACCAGCAATACATCACTTCCACTCTAGAAGAGAGAAAGTCAATGGAGCCAAATCACTAAGGACTATTTCCTGCAGAGCAGCAGCAGTTATATCCAGGATGTTGTGTAAGAAACCTTTTGGGGTTTGAGTTATAAATGAGGCTTCAGCTACTTCCTCTGTTTTTCAGTTTTTTTGATTTGGAAACTTTCCAGGTTGATGAAGTCATCGGATTTCTGAATCAAGTTGTTTTGTTAGTTTGGTGTTTTGTTGTTTGTTGGTTTTTTTTTCTTTCATTTGGACTGCCCTTGGCTTCACGTGCCTTTTGTAAATAGCTTGCTAAGCTGTCTGAGATGACCATGGTAAGGAAAACATCCACCTTGTAAAATGCTTCCTGGTGAATTAAGTGAAAGGTTTCCTCTGAGACAGATGAGATGTACCTATGCCCTTCCTTTAGCATCTGTATAAAAATAATTATGTGGAACTGTGGTTCAGTTAGTAGGGCATGAGACTGTGAATGCTGAGGTCATGGGTTCAAATCCTGCAGTGGGCAACAGTGTTCTCTGTGCTTTCTCCTTTTGCCCTATAAATGTGGCTAAGTTGGTAGCACATAAGACTCTTACTGGGAAGGTCGTGAGTTCAAGCCTGCAGTGGGCAGCAGTGTTCTCTCTGGGCAGCAATGTCCTCCCTCCTCAAGAGGGGATTGGACTTGGTGCCATGGTCTAGTCATGGGGTCTGTGGTGACAGGTTGGACTGGATGATCTTTGAGGTCTCTTCCAACCTTAGTGATACTGTGATAACTCTATCAAGAAAGGTTTCTCTGCAGAAGGTGCACTTTGTTCAATCAAGAAAGGGCTTCCAGCATTCATTTCTCTTCCATCTTGTGGCTGAATTCATTGCTCACCCAAACATTTTGCTCAAGAATTCATCTGTTCCTCTTGTTTATCCCTCCTTCCTCCATGATTGATATTTTTATTTTCTTTTGAGATGCTCATTAAAAAACTTGCAGTTCTTGAATATGGGCAAAAAGAAAGCTTTATTTTTGCTTAGTTTTGAGAGCTATAGTTTTTCTTAGGTTGTATGAGGCCTTGAGCAACCTGGTCCAGTGGAAGGTGTCACTGTAGGGACCTCTGCAGGGGGGTTGGATCTAGATGATCTTTAAGGTCCCATCCAACAAAAACCATTCTATGATTCTATTCTGTGTTATTTTTTTCCCAGTGCTCTGAGCAAATTACAGACATACTCCAGTGAATTAAGATGTTCCAGACACAGCTGTAGCAAAAGTTGCTTGCTAATACAGGAAAAAGGTGAATCCTGTGGTGTTTCTTGATGTCTGCTGTTGAGGGGATTTTAGCTTGCTCCTGCCATATCCTAGTAATGTAAATATGGACAGTCCAGGTTTTTTCACTTATTATCTACCTACTTTGTGCATACTGTTATTCACATCAAATAAATACCCGGAATCAGAGAGACCGTTTACAATTTGTATTTATTAGTACTTGTGGTAATCATATTAAAAGTAGAGAGTTTTAATTGTACACATTGTGAAATCCACCATTTTGTTTACAAATAAATAAAGAGTATCTGTTGGGAAAGATCTAGTATGTGTTGGAGCTAGACGGTCATCAGAGGGAGCACAGTTGTATTCAGTGCCATGGACTGGTGGTGGTGCTGGTGAACAAATCATGAATTATCTAATACCTGGTTGGTTTGTATTCTGTCAAGATTTAGTCACAGTAACACTTTGAGTACACCTTGATGGGCAGCTATCAACTACTATTTCTACAGGCATATAGAACCGTCAAGTAGAACTGAGCCATGATGTGTAGAGGGATTTCTATTGTTGCTTAAAGGCAGGTTTGCTTTGTTCTGGTTTGCCTTTGACTTTCTTCATCTGCCAATAAGCAAAGTGCCTTATGCAAAGAAATCATCAAACAATCATCATAGAATGGTTTATGCTGAAAGGGATCTTAGAGATCATTTACTCCAACCTCCCCACCATGGGCAGGGACACCGCTTAACTGGACTCACCTGGTCAAGTCCTCATCCAGCCTGGCCTTGAACACACCCAGGGAGGAGGCATCCACTACTTCCCTGTGCAACCCATTCCATATCCTTTCTGTTCGTTTGTGGAGGGGCACGGGCAAGGGAAGCAGGTGAGCAGAAGCTGCTTGCTCTTGAGTGTCTTCACCAACACGTTGGTGGCATTAAGTTTCCTACTTGCCTTGATGCTGCTTTGGCCCAAAACAAGTGAGAAAATGCTTTTGAGAAAATATGTTTCATTTTTAAGCATGCTTAACCTTAACATTTATGACAAGTTTTTAAAAACCTGTGCATTAATAATTCATGTGTGTTTCATTACAGAAAGAACAAACTGCCTGTAGGGTCATTAAACTCTTACTTGGCTAAGTTCATCAAAGTTTAGCTGACCTAAAACAGTGCATTGTTTGGATTGTAGTGCACTGCTTGAAAAAAAAAAAATACCCTATGATTTAGTTTTGATTCTGACAATACTCAAAAGGATTTGTTATGTCTTACAGACCTTTCTGCAAACTACTAATGGGATGAACACAATATATCACTTTTATAATAGTGAGCTATTAAAGGCAAACATAAAGCAGTCTGAAGCCCATAAGTGCTGCCAACAGCTCCTGCTTTAATGAATTCCCTTTTAGATGTCCATTAAATGCTCATGGCAAATGTACTCATAATGGAAATGGCAAATCTAAATGGGTAGATATGAATAATCCATGGAGTTTAAATTCTGTTTATGATCATCTTCACATTTAGTTTTCAAGACAACGCAGTTTAGTTTTCATTACAGTTTGGAATAAAGAGGACAGGGAGTAATTGATTGCTTCAAGCAGATTAAAATCAATGGGTTGCTTTTCAAAGAACCCGTTCAATGCAGTAATTTCAACTTTAAACATTGATTTAGGAAACTCAACACAAAATGTTCTGTGCCGTGTGAACTTTTATGTGGAAAGCCTAATACTAATTTTATTTCTATATATCTGTGTATAGAAATATATAGAGGTTGTTATGAGTATGTGCATGAGTAAATAGTGATCTATATTAAGCCATTTGGATATTATTGCACTCCTATAATGAATCAATGAGATTCCCGTCATCATCGGGATACTGTTTGTAAACCATTAGCACACAGAAATTACAGCCCATCATACATCATTACTGTGATTGAGGCTTTATTACCATATTCTCAAATTGCTTGCTTGCTATAAAACTAAATAGACACCAGACAACTATAGGTAAACGATAGACTGTGCATTATTGTGCTGGAATAATGAAAGATTATTGTAGCATAATGGGGCACAACTTAGGAGGAAAATAAACTTGGCAGCAAAAGAGAACTTGAGTGTTTTTAATGTTTGTTGTTACTACTTTAAAGGTCAAATATATTTGTTATGATCAAGTTACTGTTTCCTTATTTCATGAATCATACACTTTTCATATTTCAAATAGGCTTTCTTTTTATATTAGAGCATTTAAAACCCAGGACCTTAGAGATGCCTTCCAGTACCTGAGTGGAGACTACAAGAAGGATGGAGAGGGACTTTTTGTAAGGGTGTCTAGCTGCAGGACAAAGGGGAATGTTTTTCAGCTGAGGGTGAGTAGGTTTAGACTGGATTTTAGGAAGAAATTCTGTAGTATGAGGCTGGTTAAACTCTGGAACAGGCTGCCCAGGGAAGTTGTGGATGCTTCTTCCCAGGGGTGTTCAAGGCCAAGTTGGGTAATGCCTTGAGCAATTGAGTCTAGTTGAGCGACGTCCCTGCCCATGGTGGGAATGGACTTCAACCTAAGCTAGTCTATGATGATTGTATTCTATGATGATGATTCAACTCCAGAGACAGACTGACAGCTTTTGAAGTACTGGTAGGGTTGTGGAGTTGGTAGGGTGAGTGATAGGACATCCATAGCAGTGTACGCTTAGATTGTTTTGTGCTGAAACAAAGCAGAAGAAAACGGCAATAAGCAGACATCAGCTCTTAAGAAGTAATTCAGTTCTCCAAGTAAAGGCAAAGTAAATATTAGGAATTTTAGGAGCTGTAGTGAAAGATTTTAAAGCTTGATCTTAAAAGAGGAAAGAACACTGGACTTGAATTTTGGGAATCTGTCTTTTGTGACAGAACTGGGGGCTCATGGTACAACACATGGGACTCTCAGGCTCTGTTCAAGGTGTGATTTTTCTCAGCTTGCAGTTTAGAAAAATAAATTGCTTTAAATTTAGAGGTGAATTTGGACCCATAAATCTCCATGGAGGTAGAATCACGGCGGCAAAGAATCTTTGTATCATCCTCTGGAGATACCTCAGCCCCACTCATGTACTTACTTACTCCCAGTTCTGGTCCCATGTTCTTGCTCACACCTTTCTCTCCCTGCTCGCTTGTGCTCACTCTGCCTGCTTTTTTTCCACAATGAATTCCTTCTGTGAAGCAGTTCCTTTCAGTGAATTTGAGGTGGCATTTGAGATAACTCGTTCATAATCCTAGATATTTTCTTTTATTTCTTTTTCAAAGAATTTAGGAGACTCCATAACAGGATTTATTCTGACTAGGCCAGGTAGGCACTGTTTGGCTAGGGAGTGGTGGGGCCAAGAAGGCCAGTAGCATCCTGGGGTGTATTAGAAGGGCTATGGTTAGTAGATAGAGATTCTTCTCCCCCTCTACTCTGTACTGATGAGGCCACATCTAGAATACTGTGTTCAAGAAGGACCTCAGGGAACTGCATGAAAAAGTCCAGAGCAGAGCCACAAAGATGTTGAAGGGAGTGGAACATCTCCCTTATGAGAAAAGGCTGAGGGAGTTGGGTCTCTGTAGCTTGAGGAGACTGAAGGGTAACCTCGTTCATGTTTATAAAGATGTGAAGGGCAGTGTTGGGAGGGTGGAGCCAGGCTCTGCTCAGTGATGTCCAATGATAGGACAAGGGGCAACAGGTGTAAGCTGGAGCAGAGGAGGTTCCATGTGCACATAATGAAAAACTTTGTGAGAGTGACAGAGCCGTAGAACAGGCTGCCCACAGAGGCTGTGAAGTCTCCCTTGTCTGAAGCCATTCAAAACTTGCCTGGATGCCTTCCTGTGTGACCTACTCCAGGTGATCCTGCTCTGGCAGGGGTGTTGGACTGAATGATCTTTTGAGATTCCTTCCAGGCCCCTAACGTTCACTAATTATGTGATTGGGTTTTAGTAGGACCTACAAGCTTTGGTTATGTTTAGGGGCTATCAGTGTACCTGCATCAGCCCTATTCTGAGAAGGTGCTTAGAAGCATGCATTGCTTTACCAGTGGATGTTATTTGCCACAGTGAAAATGTAATTACTGTTTCTTAGAGCTTGTGGTCAAGAATACCGTGAGAGACAATGGATCCTTACCACAGATAAAGAGGAAAATAAGAAAGTGACTTTATACCCCTATACATCCTAGGATTCAATATCTGGGGGTATTATTTTATTACACAACTTGAATGATTGGCTGCTGAGTGATGATAAATGTTCAAGTTTACCCTACTGTAGCTCAGCTGGGATCTCAGGGACTCAGTTGTGAGTTCCCCACTCTTGTTTTTATTGTCAAGTAGCTGTAGGTGTGTTGACTCTAGTAACTGTTATTAAAAACAGACATCTAACATATTTCTTTTGGAGGAATCATCTAAATATAGGTGTAAAATTCACTGCACTGAGCAGTGCTAGTATTTACTCTCATCCAAGAGCTTTATTAGATATGTCCCATTAGACAGAGCGAACTGAATGACTTGGGAGATAGAGAGAATCGGGGAGAGTTAATTTTTAAATGTGCGTTGCTGACATAATATCAACATATAAAATGTGCATGAGAATAGATATATGTAATTATTTCCAATTTTCTAGGGCTGGCCATGAGACATTCAGAGAGGGAAGCATCTCTCTATACTCCTATTTGTTACTGTAAGCTTTCAAAGATAGATTCCAGAAGGGGTCAATGTCATTTAGCAATGTTGTGACATCCTGTTTACTCATGTCATCAGGATCCAAATCTTCACCCCCTACTAAATGTCTGATGGAGTCTAGGCTATCTCTCATCAATGTTTAATTCTTCCCTTCTAGACTTTTTAGAGTATTACAGCAAACTGTAGTGGCTGTTTCTTATCTGAGGCAGGTAGAAACATGTTCGTAGATTCATAGGATGGTTTATGTTGGAAGGGACCTTAAAGATCCTCTAGTTCCAACCTTCCTGCCATGGGCAGGGACACCTTCCACTAGACCAGGTTGCTCAAGGCCTTGAACGTTTTCAGGGAGGGAGCATCCACAACCTCCCTGGACAACATGTTCCAGTGTATCACCATCCTCTCTATAAAGAATTTCTTTCTAATTTTCAATTTAAATCTCCTCTCCTCAAGCTTCAATCCACTCCCTCTTGTCCCATCACTTCTGGAAGTCAAGAGCAGCTAACTTTGGCATGAGCAAGAGTTGTAAGCATATGGCTGCTGAGGTGTTGGTAGAGCAGACTCCTCAGCACTTGGTTATCTCCGTGCAGATATTGCTGGAAAAATAACAGGCAGGGTTAAAACTTGTTAGTGACTATCAGAATGAAGGCCTGTCCATTTATCCCATTGCTTTTTCCAGAGATAAATCTACATTGTGTACACAGAAGTTTTTTTCATTCTTCTCATCTGCTGAGCAGCTACCTGGAGCTTTCTATAACATAAACATGAATATTTGTGTTACCACTTGGCTTTCCTCACTGTAGGAATATCCATCTGAATTATTAGTTTAAAAAAGAAGAATGAATTACCAGTAAAAGGAGTCTGAGATGCCTAGTCCAAATGCACATTTACTTCCTGTCTGTCTTCCCTTTCTCATCTCACTTACCTCTAGCACTCAGTGAAATGCTGCTGCCCATGCTTTGCATGATGTAGTCTTGTCATGCGTGCAGCAGTCAGGTTGAAGTTTAATCTGGCAGTCATGATATGTTTACTAAAGGGGAAAAAAAACCCTGCCCTTAAGTAATAGGCTGTATTTACAATTGCAGTGAGACACTTATGTGGACCTTACCCTGTGGAGAGTTCTGGGTCCTGGTAAGTGGTCTCATTTGCCTAAAAAGCTAATTTTGTGCTGGAAGCACACCTACAGTAGACACAGGATCTGTTGTAGAGGAATCAATGCAGACGTCACAGCTCCAGGAATCACATTTAATAAAGTCTGACAGAACAGTTTCATGGTCCTCTTAAGCTGATATAAGTCCACTGTGCTCCTGCAAAGGTAATTCTGCCCTTTTTCTGTCTTCCTTGCATTGTCGTTGCTGTTTGTATAGGTTCATAGTTTCTTTTTAGGACTGGCTTTTGGGACTGGTTGCGTAATTGCTCATGTCCAGGCAAGAAGGCAAGTGGGAGTTGCCTGGATGTGGCGGTCTTTCTAGCAAGTAGTATTGTGATTATTCATTCTTCTTCACTATTTATTCATATTGTGCTACTGTTCTCAGTCACACGTGCAGCTATCAGAAAGGATTTTTTTTTAACTATAGTCACCCATTGTATAGCTTGCTTTGTAATTTTAATTGCCAGGTTTCAATTAAAGTAACAGATCTTAATTTGAGAGTTATGTAGCAAAGAGCTTAGGCAATTTGTTCTCTCCCTCTACTCTGATCTGGTGAGGCCACATCTGGAATATTTTGTCCACTTCTGGGCCCCTCAGTTCAAGAACAAGCTCAGGGAACTGCTTGAAAGAGTCTAGGAAAGGCTGAAGGAGCTGGGTCTCTTTAGCTTGGAGAAGAGGAGAGTGAGGGGTGACTTCATTCATGTTTTATAAAGATGTGAAGGGCAGTGTCAGGAGGACAGAACCTGCTCAGTGATGTCCAAGAATAGGACAAGGGGCAGCATATGCAGGCTGGAGCAGAGGAGGTTCCATGTGCACATAAGGAAAAACTTTTTCACTGTGCGGGTAGCAGAGCCCTGGAACAGGCTGCCCAGAGCTTTGGATGTCTCCACACAAGGAGACCCCACAACCCTGCCTGGATATATTCCTGTGTGATGTACTCTAGGTGGTCCTTCTCTGGCAGGTGGAGTTGGACTTGATCTCTAGAGGTTCTTTCCAACCCCTAACATTTTGTGATTTTCTGTAAAATCTGATGCATCAATACTTTATATTATATGGAAGTAAAGGACAACAAGAATCCTTTTGAGTTCTGTGAAACAGTATATTTGGGGTAAGTTAATGTCCTGACAATTCAGGTTTCTGAACGTAAGAGCAGCGTTCCATATTTCTGCATTATAGCTTTTGAACTTCTTAATAGGTATCAGTGAAACCACCAGCTCTGAGTGTACAATTACTGAGAGGCAGCAAGTGACATGCTGTGAAATCATATTTGCCAGGGGTTTGGAAATATGTGCTTTTTAATAAAGTACATTTGACCTTTCTTTTGCTTCCAGTTGGCATAAATTCACAATGTCATTTCAGTTTTTAAAGAGGTAGAGGTCATGTCTGTAAACCACAATACTTTATTATATACCAGTCCAAATAGATGGAGGTAAGGGGAGGGGAGGAAATGATGGCTTTGTGGTATTTTATAGATGCTTAACCATAAAGATATTTTTAACTAGGATATACAGAGTTAGAGCTTTCCAGGTTAAGAAATGGTCAGAGCATATTGCTGATACGGAATCTATATACAAAAGCATTTTTGTTTCTTATGAATTGAGTTTGCTGGACCTGGCCGACCTGCAGAAGAGTTTTTGTCTGAGGTTCATGTGAACACTTCTTCCCTTTTCTTTACTGTTGAGCAGTTGATACAGTTCTGATGCTGACAGTAAGTGTGTACTGTTTTCATTATGTAGATACTTACCTCTGATATTCAACTGCAGTACTTTTCCTTTTCAGCTGTAAACCTACTTAAAGACCCCTAACATAAAAGCAACTTCCTTGTCTCACAGGAAAAAAAATACTTTGAAGTAATAATGATGTTCTAATATATTGATAGAAGTTGGTGTAATTCCATTATCTCTTTAATGGACATTAGTTTAGATCGAGCTTTTCCATTGTCCTCTGGTCCTTTCATCATGAATTGGTTTACTCAGCTGTAGATGAGTCACTACCTTATTTCTTCAAAGAGGCATAACTGTCAGGAGGCTTGGATATTCTGGGAGTAATCTTTGTTAGGTAATATTCTTCACTTGGTTTTAAGACAGATGTCATTAGAAAAACAACTCACAGATTTTTGTTTCTTTTTCTGTTTTTAATAGACATGATTCTTAACAGCAAATATCTTTGTATTAGGCTTGGTGAGTCTATTAAGTTTTAGGCAACGCTTTCATGTCATTGTATAATGAGTCTCTATGCTGTAGTGGTGTCAGTTTTGCATAAGTAATGCCTTTTGTCTTATTGAACACTTTGTGAAGCCATTTGTTTTTCAACTAGATGATCTTGAAGATCCCTTCCAAGTCAAATCACTCTATGATTTTTATTCCAATCCCTTCATACATATTTGGTAATTTTCTTTTATATGTGTTTTCACTTAATCAGCTAGTGAAAATCAAATAACTTATTTGCTTGTTTCCCAGAAACTGAGATACATTTGGGTGGGGAGTGTGTGTGTATGTGTGTGTTTGTTTTTTTAAGTAATGTAAAATATTTTGGTTTAAAATCTTTAAAAAAAAAAAAAAGGCACAAACATTTAATTTGGAAGTATCACTCAGGTTCTGCCTATTAGATTTAACACAGGATTGCATTTGGTTCGCTCATCAAAAGTGGAGAACATTTAATATTTATTCATAACAAAAGTATTAGAGAAGCTGTCAATAAATTTTCTGTCATAATTGAATCATAGGATATCTAAATTGTTGATAATATGATCTGTTCGTTAAACAAAAGTGTCTGGAGAAAATGATGGATTAATTGACTGATGGCTAAGGTTTCTCTCAAATATAATGGTTTACCCAGTTTGATTTGATTTGTGTAAAATAACTTTCTCTAATAAACAATTTGCTCAGAGGCAATAGAAGAAATGAATGGTTATCAAACCAAACTTAATTAGTCTATCCTAGATTGATATTACTTGGGGAGTCTTCGTTTTAATTGTGGAGGGCTGGATACAAAGAGTTTGGTTCATTATATTTTTCCTGTATAAACACTATTGTGTAACTACCTATGGAATATAACATGTGAATTCATTTTAATAAATGCTTGTAAAGTGAATTAGCTAATTACACTAGGCTAAAAATGGTTCCTTTAATTATTTTAGATATTTAACTAGTACTTCAATTTTATTATTGTTAGTCTGTAAACATAATTTTATATTAGCTCTGCCAGACTAATTAGAATATATAACTTAAACAGTTTCCACAGTTTTGTAATGCTTGTAATGAACTCTTCTTTGAAAAACAATATTTCTGGTTTCAAAATATTCATATGATGAAGACATTCTTAGCATTAAAAGGTTGTTGAAATGTGATGAAGAATAGCTTCTTTCTGAAAAGAATCAGAAAATCATAGAATCATAAAGTTTGGAGAAGTCCTCTAAGACCTAGTCCAATCATAAACCAACTATGCCCAGCGAGGCGTCTCCCCTGGCAAGCTCATTTACCATCTGTGTCAGGAAGTACTCTTCCACACACTCCAGAAACCTCCTTAGATTGTTTTTTCTGTGCTGTGTTCCAGCAGGGATCTGGTACATTAAATTTACCCATGAGAACAAGGGTTGGGGATTTGGAGACTTCTCCCAGTTGCCTGTAGAGTGCCTCATCAGCCTCCTCGGCCTGATTGGGTGGTCTGTAAGAGACTCTAAACAGGATATCTGCCATGTTGGTCTTTCCCCTAACCCTTACCCATAAACACACACTACCTGAGCAGCTTGCCCACAAGCTGCCCATGCTTAGCTGTCAGTGCTTTGAAAAGCACCCAAGAGAGCTCCTTCTTCACCCTTTTTGCAGCGATTCCCTCTCCCAGTATGGACTTAGCTACACTGGAGCTGGTCCCTTCAGCAAGGGAAAGTTTATGCAGTTCAGAACTGTTGAGTGTTTTGCAAGTAAAGGAAAAATCGCCTCCTTTTCCTTAGAGATGGGGTCAAGCTGGACATAAATCACCAAGTAACATAATTCCCTGAGGTTCCCAATCAGTAGATTACCCATATATAACATAAACCACAAATACAGTTGAGTTCCACAGTTTTCCAAGGTTAAGCACATGTTTAATTTCATTAGTCAATAAAAATCTGCATATTGAAACTAAGAATGCTTGGTGTAAAAGGCTTCAAGGTAATTTAGTCTAAATGATTTTGTCTTTCCTTAAAAAAAAAAGGAATTTTGAAACATCTGTAGAAGGTTTACAAGATTTTAATATAAAATGTACATGAGAGAGCTGTTGTTTGAAGCTGAATAAGTGTGGAAAGCAAAACATTATTAGTGAAGAGTAATTTAGGTGTTCTTAATTATATTCTTTTGTGATTAATCTCAGGCTTATAAAAGCAGAAATCAATCTGGTTTATTGCTGCTTCTCGTCCATGAAGTTTTCATTTAGCCAGTCCATTACCTTAGTTTTCTTTAGCTAGTGTAGGAAACTACAGATAACTACAAATCCAGTCGGGAAAGAATCATAGAATCATAGAATGGTTTGTTTGGAAGGCACCTCCAAAAGTCATCTAGTCCAACCACCCTGCACTGAGCAGGGAAGTCTTCCAGGGATGTCAGGTTGCTCAGAGCCTTTTTGTTGTGGCTGTGTATAGTAGTTGAATGTAGCTTTGTGTTCTGGCTTTGAAAAGTAAAGATTTATGTGCATAAATTTCTGCTGTGAAGATGACTGTCCTGTCTCATCTATTTGAGTGACAGAAAATGACTCCAAAGTGACAAGTTGGGCATATCTTTGGAGCAGAAATGGCATTAAACAAAAAACTTTGGTATTAGTAGTTAACATATTCTCATGAATTCTTTCTGATATATGGCTGCTTTACTTGTCTTTATCTTCTGGGTATCCAGACATCTAAAGGTACTTCTTTAGCAGCTGTATGTATACTCATTACTAGTATGACTCACTGTGAGTCTCAAAGAGGATACTGAAACCAGGATATTGAAAACATATAGTAAGTTTTGGTCTATTGTAGATCAATGAAAATAAACTTAAAAAGTGAAATCTAGCAAATCCCTGGATGCAAGTTACTTTATCAGTGAAATCTCATTAAAGTGAGTGAGAGTCTCAAAACTACCTTGAAGCTGGACTGGCTTTTCCACTTCTGGATTTTAGAAGAGCGAGGTTTACTTTTAGACCTCCAAAATTAGCACAGAATTTCTGGGGCATGAGAAATTCTCCTGCCATCATGAACAAGGAGATGTTCTGTATCTCCTATGAGATATGTCTATATATGTCCTAAGCTGGTAGACTGAGGGAGCTGGGGTTGATTGTTCAGCCTGTGTAAGAGAAGGCCCCAGGGAGACCTAATAGCAGTTTTCTAGTATCTGAAGAGGGCCTACAAGAAGGCTGAGTAGGCACTATTTACAAAGGCCTGGCCTAGATGAGGGGCAATGGTTAGAAATTAGAGAAGAGTAGATTGGTTATCTTCCCATGAGGGGGTGGAATCCTGGTACAGGCTGCCCTGTTGAGGTAGTTGAGTCCCCATGCCTGGAGATATTCAAGGTCAAGCTCAACAAGGCTCTGAACATCTCATCTAGTGGAGAAATGTCCCTGCTGACTGCAGGGGGACTGGACTAGATGACCTTCTATAGTTCTAATTATTAATCAACTGGTTAACTTTCAAAACCAAAATAACAGCGCAGGGCGTTATCATTGGTTAGTTACATGCCACCTCTTTTTGGAGTTCTGCCTTGCTCCCGCAAGACTCTGCTGTGAAAAGAGATGTCAGTGAAGGGCCACAATAACTCACTGTGCAATGCAACATTAGTACCAGTTGTTCACTTTATACACTGTGTTTAGCAGTCAGGAAAACAATGACAGACCATTAAACATGCTTATGGACTGGCAGGGATGGCACAGACAAAACAGCCTGTAAAATCTGCATTAGTTCTGCAATATATTTAATGAGCTCTTTCCCACTACAAGCTGGGAATAGAACTCAAAGATGACAAGACTGAGAAGCCCCTTACCACTTACAAACAACATCACAATAGAAAAAGTGGCTTAAGTTTTGTCATTTAGAACCCACTTGAGTATAAAGAGACTCCTTCCTCATGCTAACATTTCTGAATATTTGATTTATGTGGTTACTATATTCTAAACTAGGACAATCTTTTGTAGGTAGGCAAGCCAGACCAAAACTTTAAGGTTATCTGCTTTAAATAAACTCACTGCTGGTTGTACAAAATTGTTTCTTTCATCCTTGACTGTCTTTGCACCATAATTAAGATTTACCTTCACAGATGATTATTTAGTTACTCGCAGGCTTCCAGTCAGCCTGGAATTTTGGCTCTATGCATGTTGGTTTCATGCTTTTCCTCAGGATATGAGTAACTGTTTAAAAGGTTGAAATAATTTGTTTTAGGATTGATCTTGGTAAGTTTATGAACGAGGTAATACAGTCTGGTTGCCTGAAGTAGCAGCAGCAGGGATAAAAAGCTGTGGGGACCCTCACTGAAGCCTGTGTTCTCTATTCCGGTGTTCATGTATTCATAGAATGGTTTGGATTGGCAAGGGACTTTAAAGATCATCTAGTTCCACCCTCACTGCCATGGTCAACAACCCAGGGCAGCAAGGACACCTACCACTAGTCCAGGTTACTCAAGGCCCTCATCCAGCCTGGCCTTGAACACCTCTGGGCAGGGGTCATTCATGACCTCCCTGGGCAACCTGTTCCAGTGTCTCACCACTCTCACTGTAAAGAATTTCTTCCCAGTCTCCAGTCTAAATCCTGCGTAGCCCCCTTCTATTACTGGAAGGCTGCTCTAAGGTGTCCCCAGAGCCTTCACTTCTCCAGACTGAACCACCCCACCTATGTCAGTCTATCCCCATAGCAGAGGTTCTCCATCCCTCTGATGTTCACGACCCTCCTCTGGACATGCTCTCTATCTGTGTATGCAATACTTTCTAGTTTGAAGTACTGTATAGATAATCAGTAGTTAATTTGGTTTGGGTTTAGGTGGTCCTTTGGATGTCTTTTGGTTACTGGTACAGTGCCTTTGGATTCAGCAGTCTGTAAAAACGCTCCTTGCTTCCTGGATGAAGTTCAGAATAAAACAAAAACAATCCTTCTAATACTTCAGTCATATAGTAAATGGCATTTGGGGGTAAATAGAGGAGATGACTGCAAGCTTTAATGGAAAAAGGATTTTTAAAAGGATTGTGTCAAACATAGGACAATAACTCTAAAATAAGTAAGGGGGTCAAAGATGCAAAAGTGAAAGAATGTGCTCTTACCTGTTGCCAAATGTTTTTTCATGTATGCATTACAGCTCTTTTTGGTAATGGTCAGTATTACCCTTATTGTGTACTGTTTACATGTCTGACTTCTTGTTTGGATTTTACTTGGTGATTTGATATTAATTTTTAATGTGAAAGCACTTAGCATTAGGAGTTTGACATTTTGTCTGACCTTAATCACCAAGAGGATCATGAGAGGTTTATTCAGTGGGAAGAGAACTGTTACAGCTCTGACAGAAATGATGGGAAATAAGTAAACAGCCTTTTAAATCTTCACCAGAAATCAATAGAGTTTAAAGATGATGGACGTTGGTGTTTTTTGCTGCTTAAGGACTTCAACCTTTTACGGGAAAATATCTTCTCAAAGTGTCAGCAATTTTTTCCCCTAGCACAATGAATCACTGCTGCAAATAGAACACTCTGCATGGAACGCTTCATCACTATTATCAAGATGATGCTGTATCTGTCTCTCCATGATCATGCAGATGTTTTGTATTTTTACACATTGAAGTGTGGTGCTGCTTTGTAACATTGCTAATTAATGGATGGTGCAGGTCAGCAAAAGAGCTTTCCATGGGTGTGATAATATTTAAACTGATGAACTTAGCTCTTCTGTTGTTCTAATGACTGCTGCTGGTATAACTTTTTCAGTTTTAGCTGTTTTCCCCATGTCAATAAGAAATAGCTTTCTTTAAGTGAGAGTTCTCAACTTCTTTTAATAACTGAGAATAAAAGCTCCTCTGAAGTCGTTGCGTCAGCAGTCGTTTGGAAACAGTGCAGGTTTGGTGCAGTTGCACAACAAATTGTATACTTTTGCTTTTCATGAATGATTTATGAGACGCTAGGATGGTTCAGTATTTAGCAATATATCCACAAACAGCGCTATTCAGACCCAAGTATTCCAACATTTGCATCATCATCAATCATTTGTTGTGCTATTTGGGGTTTTATTATACAGTATTGGAGTCCATTTGAAAACAGCCAAGTATACAGTAAATTATATTCAAATATAGTAAAGTTGCTGTTAAATAGTAATTGAGAACTTGACTTTCAAGCTTTCAGTTAATTTGTTTGCGTCCTTATGCAGCCATTTACTCTGAATAAAGTGAAGGGGATTTAATTTTGATTTGTAGACAACCTTTTATATCGGAAATAACTGTAGCGACTGTAGTTTTATGCTAATATCTAAGCATGCCACATATACGCTTAGACAAAACCGTCCCTCAAGACCTCCTGATATGAAGTGATCTTTGATTTAAGGTTGCAGTACTTTGGCTACAACTGTGTTCAATGATTATTAAACTGGAGTTATTGCATATGAGCTGATGGGATATTTTCAGTAGTTTATCTCAATTGATTACCCTATTGAGCAGAGAGTGGCAAAAAAACATTTAAAGCAGTTTCTCCTTGTTTCTTGGGAAGCAGCCCGTCCCTGTCTGCACTGCCTTTGGCTCGCTTGCTTTTCCCTGTGTGGCATAGTGGTGGAGCTGTGATCTAGGCAGATTGCGGCTCTCCCCTGCAGTTTCTGCAGGCTGCTGAGAAATCTGCCCGCGGTCAACAAAGTGCTTAGGCATGTGCTTATTTTTAAGCATTAGCTATTGTAATGCTGAAATCTCTGGGATTGTTTACCTGCTTGAAGAGCAGCATGTGTTTGTACAGTGAGCGTTTATATTGTCTCATTAGCCAGCAAATGTGTTGCAGAGTACCCAAATTTGACAACAGTGCATGGATGAGAAAGAAAATCTTCCCTATAGGACAGCTCTATAGACATTTTCCTACGTGCATTGCAGTATGTGGAGCTTGATGGCAGTAGGTAGCTTTGCTTTCATGTAACATTAACAGAAATTGCAGTGATATTTCAAGACAAGAGCCTTATTTTCTAATTATTTTCATGTCTTTTAGTACAAATACTCATTTTTAATTAACTAGTAATAGACAGCAAAGAAGAGTAGAACAGGGAAATGCACATGTAATTTGCCATCTCTTCAGCTCACTTGGAGTAGGTTCACTGACTGTGTCCTTCTTGTGTCCCGTTGTCATGTAGATAATTTTGCCTGCTTTGTAGGGGGCTTTTACATGTCGAGGGAATTCTTGTTCTGTGATGCCAGGCTGGAGTTCTGTCTAGCTCTTCCATTATTTTAAGAGGAAAGACATGGATATTTGACTCTGGGCCAGAGATATCTTGACTCTTTGAGAGCCAGAAGTTTGGACTTCTTTGGAGATTTTCCCTGGATTGCAAGCACTTCTCATAATGTTTTTCAACCTTTCAGTATCCTTTGAGCATTTTATTTTATTCTGTCTTTGAGCATTTTAGTATCTGCAATATATTAAGGTTTAATATGGATTTTTTTTTTTCTTTACTAGCCTTTTTATGATGAATTCATGTTGCTCTAAAGTTTCACAGCTTTCTGTGAATTAGTAAACCATTGAATGTCTCAACAGCAAATTACAAACCTCTTTTTTTTTTTTTTAATTCATTTTTTGGTTTTGCATCCATTTATGAGTATTATCTTATCCTAAAAATTCTGAACCTCCAGGCCAAAGGAAGTGAAATGGTTTTATTTGGCTTATCTTTATAACAGTGGCATGGTGAGATGATGACTAAAGATTGGGTTCTAGTGTCTTAATTGCTCAGCATCTGAGGTATATCAGTCTGTTACCTGATACTTTCTGTCCCCTTTGCAAACATGAAGTACAAAATGTGTGAAAATTAACCACCTTTGGTTGGATTATCAGAGCTTCTGTTGTAACTGTAGTTATAGCTATTTGAGAGGGATTTGTTGAAGCAGAAGAGGTGTGCAGAAAGGTTGTAAACATGAAATGGAGACCTCCTCTTGCTGCTTTGGTTAGCCCTGGAAATGAGTACTGAGATGGGATAGGAGTGATCACCATGAATCCATGTGGGGGGAGGGAAGGGACAGGGCTGAAAGTGCTGGGGAGGTAAAAGAGCTTTTTAAACTAAGGATGCTGTTGGCGCAGGAACAAATGGATATGGCTATCAATATCCTTTGGCTAGAAATTAAAAAATGGGTTCTACTCATCTAAGGATCAAGGTTCCAGAACAACCTCCCAGAGGGGGAATTATGGAGGGAAAATTATTAACAGATTTCAAAATGAAGTTTGAGCTATTTATAAAAGGATTAAGTGACGTCATTGCCTGTATTGGTAAGAAACTGTACACAGCATCCACAAGCTTCCTTTTATATATTGTAGGTCTCTTTCTATACTTTACCTGTTCTTTAACACAATTGAATCATATAGAAGTTAATTTTAGATTTCCCTTTTAAATCATTGTGTTAATACTTGTGAGGCTATAGAGTATAACTAGAGATTTTTGTCTCCTTTTTCTATTTGAAAATCAAACTTCAACGATTTTCGGATTGGAGAGAAAACGAAATAGGGATTTTTCAGAAGGTGGTTGTATTTCTGTGGATGCAAGGTTCTCATTGAGTTAGCTGGAAAAATGCACCTGGCTGGCATATTTTCAGTTCCTGTTTTACTTCCTGAGCTACTGTCAAGGATTGCTTTTTGCATAAGGAGTACAATACAGCAGATCAAAAGAGGATTTTATTAATCTGTGCTCTGTGATGTAAGTCAAGTTAACTTTGAAAATACTATTACTGTCCTCCATTGCACCCCAGCAGGTAATTGTGGCAGAAAGGATCTCGTTGAGATTACTGTGTTGCCTCATTGTCGGTTTATGAGGAAAGGAGGACTAAAACAATCATGCTCTGCATCTGCAGCGCGCTTCTGCTTGCCTCCTTTTTTTGAGGAATGGAATTGGATGTGCAGCTAGAAGTATGAGATGTGGTACAGTTACTGGAGTGCTAAGCAGGATGTTTGTGATTTTTATGCTCCATCATCCTAGATCTTAAAATTGCAAGCCCCTTTCTCCTGCATTTTGTGTGTGGAGTATGTGAAAGGGTCTTTTGCTGTTCTTCTGGATGAAATAATCATTGTATTAATGTATAGTGTAATGCTTTTTAGATCATCACTTGTCTTGTAAGTGGTTTGTTAGGGCAATTTTCATATGCCATTAAAATGTATGTATTTTCCATATATATGTCATTAAAACACACTGAGACTACTTTGATGCATGGTTAAATTCAGTGTTGTAGAGGGTGCCGCCTGATAAAGTAGTAAAGTGTTGACCCTTCCACATGTTAGTTTTGATAGATATTAATTGGTAACACATTTTGGATTGACACACTGTTATTGATCCCTGGATTTAATAGAATCAAAAAGTGTAGCAAAAGGCACCTGAAAGGCCAAACTGAGCAATATATTTCCTGAATGAAAGAGTGAGGGGGCTGTGAAGTCTGCGGTTGGCAGTTAAAGTGACGGAGGGGCTGCTGGGCGCGCTGCCGTGCTGCTGGAGGCCGGGCGCTTTGTCAGAGCTGCCCTGGCCCCCGCACTACATCTTCATTTCAGAGGCGCGCCGCCAGCAGCCGCCGCCTTCCGCAGCCCTGTGGCCGGGCCATCATTAACCTCTTGAACCTGGATTTGTAACAGAATGTAAAATCAGCTCAGGTTATCAATTACAGTCACACTCAATTGATAGTTGCCCAAAGAGGGCTTCTTATGAAGAGAAAGACCTTATAATTTGCTCATTTCCTGAGAAAGTAACAAAAGCACTTAGCCATTCATTAAATAGATATAAATAATGTCTTAATTCATAGCTTTAATATTCCTGTGTTTTGGTGCATTGTACACAGAAGGTCACGGGCAGTACTGTGTCTGTTGATACCAGGGCTCACCAATAAACTTGTTACAAACCTGAACTAGCAAATGCTTTATAAAAAGAAAACCACATTTTTTTTTCAGATGAGAGATTTTATCAGTGTTTGGAGATTACAATATGGATCAAAATGTTCATATTATAGAGTGCTTCACTCTCCAGTCTCTGGAAAACTAGATTTACACACTTCAGGGGCTTCAGAGTCCATGTATTTGTTGTAACTTTTCAACAAATTTATGAATTAAAAATTATATTTCATGTTGTTGTCCTTTTGACTCTATTAAGTGTCCTCAGATAAACTGAATTTATGTATTTATTTCTACTAGTACTCAACAGTGCTTCACAGCTACTTTTTTTGTATATCCAAAACAAATAATATTCTACTGATACTTAATTTTTTGTTGTAACACAGTGCTGTATGAATATGCAGAGGATTTTTAAACAAAACCATTAGATTTGTTTTCTATGGAATCTACTTCATTCATCATATAAATGAATGAGGCTATCAGTCAAGGACTGACTGCTTTTTCTTAGGTTGATTGCTGCTGTCACCAGTGTTTCACAGATCTGGAAGGATTTCCCTTTAAGAGTAGTTTTTCATTATTATTCTATGAATATAGACAGTAATTTATCTGTCCACCCCTGCAATATCTTACAATAGAGGAAAAAATCCTATTACATGCCCATAATATATAGAAGATTTTTAGCATGTGCTTCAATAATTCTTATTCACCCTTTCCTCTTGTTAGTACTGAAAATTTGATTTTAAAACCCACTTAAACAAATAAACACAGAATTACTAGAATATGTCATCTTTGAAAGGCAATAAATGTTATTTTCCTGAGAAGCCTTGTAACATATTTTTGGTTTTTCACATATTATTGTCTTTACTAACAATACCCATATTCCATGCATGAGCAATCTTCTTTTTTTTTTTTTTTTTTTTTTTTTTTTAATTTAACATCCCTTAATCTCTTTCTTTACTGAATTTTCTGTAACTATGGATTTGTTTACTGATTTACAGATATTTGGGGTATTTTTTTAATTAAGGCTGTTCATCAACAAACAAGTGAGGAGCCTTTAGGAGGCCATTTGTCCTCACAAGAAAGGAGCCGTGTAAAGTTGTTTGTTTTGCCTTTTTTTTCCACCAGCCTACAATTTAAAGCCAGTCTTAATTAAAAAACAGTATGAACCTTAGATAAGAGTAATCCATCCATGGTGCATCAATTCCAATAGTTATATTTCTTTCTGTATCTTTCCTTGTTAGACTGGGGGGAAGTGTTTAGTTTTCTTTTAAAAAATCCTGATACCTGTGTAGAACAGGGGGGTGTGGGAGGACCTCCAAAATTCAAAAAACAGAAGTTTTTGCTTAAAAAAAAAGAAAGTCTAATACAGTAAATTATTTTATTTTATTTTCAGTCAGGATTTAGTGATGTGACTTTTCATACTCTGCTGTCTCGGCAGAAGTTCGCTGCCCACTCTGAGTGCTATTTTCCCAGCTTCAGCTCAGTCCTTTGCTGTGTAGAGGGGCATTACAGCTTGGATAAGGGACATAGGGGACTGCAGGATTTCTTGAGCAAGTGAAAAGGGCATGTTGGGAAAGAGGTGACAGTGGTAAAATCGGGAGGGGGGTTCTCTTATTTTTTAAAGCAAGCATATTAAGCCTGTGAGTGTGTTATATATCTTGTTGTTTTGGAAGTGCGTTGTACAAAATCAGTATTTGCTAGTTTAGATTTTTCTGGTTTTGAAGGGCATTCACAGCTGATTGCCCTGCAATTACCAGCACCCTAAATGTCACCCAAATCCAATTCTGAATCTTCAAAAACAAGTGAAAAATATTTTATTACCTATTGAATTTCTTTATCTCCTGTCTTTGTCTTCTCATTCTTTGTAGTGAATGAATAACTTCGTAGTATCTTTTAGTAACTATATTACAAAGAGTTGCCTGAGTAATAGTGTCAGTCTTAAAATAATTCTCCTTCTCAAAGGCACTTGCACATAATGATATCTGCATTATGCAAACAAAAACCTTCACATTTCTTCTCTAGCTTGTGCAAACACAAGCTGAAAATCTTGGATAAATGGCAATCCTTTATGTGCCTTTTTTTTTTTTTTTTCTACCTCCCCCCATCTTAATTAGAAAAGGGGAAGATTTTTTCCCTGCAAGTATAAATGCATAATACAAACTGGACTCTCATGTCTGAAAGATATTTCTTGTATCATGTTTCTGCTCCAATATTGGAGGTACTTGAACAGAAAAGGCCATTGCCCTAATTTTTTGAAGCAAGGAGCCTTATTAATGCCATGGAAATCAGCAGGAATTTAAGACACCCACAAATCAGATTGCTTAATAATAGGCGCTCATCTCTTGCATTTAGGAACCTAAAAATTGTTTAATTCTCAGATTTATCATTTCAGGCTCTTGAAGTTGATTTTTTCCCTCAATCTGAAAGTGATTTATGGTTCCTCTGTTATAGATCAAATAGTTTCATCTTTCAAACTTGGTGCATTTTCTCTAGCATTTCTACCACTTAAGCCTTTGAGTCTCAAAATACAAGTGAGATAAGATGAATGTGTGTTTATAGCAGAACTCTCAATTGGACCCACCCACAGGTATCTGAAACTTTCCTCTTCTCAGAGTGTAATGAATGCTTACAGTGCTCAGCGTAGCAAATCCAAAAGGTCAGATGAAGAACAGAAGTATTATTTCACTCTTTTTTCACTGATTTTCATCACTATGCCTCTAATGGTAAAAAAAGAAAACCAAACAAAGAAAACAAAGACATCTTTGTGCCCAAAATTTATGATTGTTTTACACAACAGAAAGATTTATCAATCTGAATCAAACTTTTGTCACAAGTGGCATTATCTGATTAAAGGGAAAGTAAAAAAAGCCCCAAGTATTGATACTGTGAATTAGAATTTACTCTCCACCAGTAATTCGGTATGGCCAAGGGGCTTTATCCACCATTCCTGTGCTGGGAGCTGTACAAACCTCTGCAGAATGCTGGTCACTACCACCCAACTGTTCACACTTCCCACAGTGTGACTGTGGAGTGTTCTGGACAGGGGGTTGTGCATGCTCACTAGTGGGAACTCTGCGCTGGGTTCATTCTTTGTTTGCTCCTTCACAATGGACTTTTAAATCCTAAATCATAATTTAGAAGCTGTTTGAAGTATATTTACTAGTGTGGCTAAAGGAAATGTGTTGTGTTGTAGGAGACAGCTGTGGAAAAAATTACAAGAAAGAGTTCTGTGTAAATTGTCCCCTCCTGATACTGTGTCTGAGTTCAGGGCGCATTTAGAGGAACACCAGCTTTGTACAACCGAAACAAAGCTAAATACGATCATAAATAGTATTTGAGGGTTCAGTTACTTCCAAAGATCGGATAAAGCCCCATCAGGAAAACGATTCTGACTGAATATGCAAGTTCCCCTGTTTGCAAGGTCTATGTTCTAGTGATTTGATGTTAATTCACCTCTTCCAAAGCTGTTTAGAAGGACTTAACAAATTCCTTCATTCTGATCCTGCTGCTATCAAAGGTGCAAGATAATAGGTGCAGGATGACCATAAGTTGTTTCATGGCCTCATATTCTCGTTTCTTGTAACTAGTTAAAGGTGTGAGGTTAAAGGTGTGATTCAGTGTCATGCCCAGCGTGCTTCCCACGGCATGCAGTCAGCATCCCAGCTAGTGAAGTCATCTCTCATATGCAGTTTGAGCCATGAGCATGTTACATCTGGCCATCTCTGGGTAAAAAAAGGGAGAGATCCTGGAGCAAATTTTAACCTACTTATGCCAAGGTACTGTATTTGTTCTTTTTCCCCCCTGCTTTAAGATATTCTGTAGCTATTCCCAAGCCCGGACAGTGGTTTCAGTGGATGTATTACCCAGCACTAAATGTAGGAGCACATGCGGATAACATAAACACATACCTTTATGTTTTTCCAATTTCATGCTTTTATTCTAGATCTACTGTTGTACTGGAGGGAAAACATGTATTCTGTAAGAAAGTGAGTGTGCTGGTTCCTGTCTTCACATAGCTGGCGCAGATGGGGAATGCATATGGGTAGAACTGGCACAGCTATGTGCTGTGTGTGCCACTCCAGCATGGCTGTTTCCCGATTCCTGTATTCCTTTAAAGATTCCAGCATAGAAATGTGGCCAAGTAGTGATCTTAATGTTAAAGAAGTAAATGGCTGTGTAAGTAGGAGAAAATATCCTTTTCTTCCATGTGGTTTGATGGGTTTAGTTTGTTCTAAGCAAGAGGCAAGACTCTGCAGTAAGATGTTTTAGTCTCTTACTGTGGACTAAGTCCAAGGGCACAGGTAGGCATGGGATGCTTGAGCATGCAGACGTGTGTGTGGAGGCATTCCCTGCCTGGTTTGAAGGGTGCTGAAAGCAGCTAGGTGTTAGTGTTGAATGAGGGGGACTGTTTCTTCCCTGCCTATACTGGATTGTGCCGAGAACCATGTCTAAGAAAGCTGTGATAATGAGCAGTACAGTAGAGAGAGGTGATTTATGATACCTGTTTCTGACAGCTATAGTGCTGAGATTCCCAGGGTATCTGATCACTGCATTAGCATGCTGACAGCTCAGCATTTAGGACATTATGGTAATTTATCCTGCATATGCTGTCACCTGCACTGTCAGAGTTTCTTTTTAATGATGGTATAACTATTTTGTTTGTTTGTACTGCATTCTTTTCATTTGGCTAATGTCTTCTCATTAGATTGCACCTAGTAAATGAGAGTAATTAAGTGTTTCCTATAGCTCAGATGCAATGATTAAGTTGCAGAGTTGGTGCTGATTATGTTTTGTCATTTATCTCTATTAATCTGAGAATAATCCAGATGATAAACACATGTAATTTTTTAGCTAATGTTCAATAGATGAAATTTATAGCTTCTCAATGGAGCCAAACAGTAAGTGTGTGTTTATATAGGAACAGTAAGTTATTGTACTTGTATTTCTGTTAAATAAACATAGAATTATCTGTGCAACTAAGGAAAAGAAGACAAAATATAGATGTTTTCACCTTTTTTAAAACACATTTTTATTTGGGAAACTACTATCCATAATTCACACTTAAGTGACTGTTTCTTTTGGTTCTGCTTTCTCAAATATCTACAGAGTGTCCTGTGGTGATATTTTTGAAGGGGTTTCCTACAGTTGTCTGTATTTGCAGCTATTAATTATAGAATATCAATCTCATCTTGGGTAGCAAAATATAGCTTTTGTGTAAACACTTCCAAATTACATAGTTTAAAAAGCAAAAAAAATACAGTAATGCATCAAATTAAGCACCCCACAACAATTTGTAAATCTTTATTTAACTTTCAAGCTACAGACAGGGGAAAAGCTCAAGAGTTGGTTTTTTCCTTCTTCTGAAGTAGCAATGATAAAATGTTGAAACAAATCGTAGCGGCAGCACTCCATTTCAGCAGCATCCCAAGTTGTTTGATCATGTTCTTTTGGTTTTCTGGGTCTGTAAACTTCTTGGCAGATTACTTTTTTGGAATATGTGATTTAAGAAGGGTGGGCAGCATAGCCTCAGAATTCTGTGATACATCAAAATAGTGATTTGTTTGTTTGTTTTTTACAAGTAGCAAATTTTGTATGTCACCAGTTAAAAAATTTCTTTAAAATTTAGAACTGGCAGTTATAAGAGATCATAGGATCAAGGAATTGTTTTGGTTGGAATAGGCCTTTAAAATCATCAAGTTCAAGTGTTAACCCAGCACTGCCAGGTCACCACTAAACCATGTTCCTCAGCACCACATCTCCATGACTTAAATCCCTCCAAGGGACTGTGTCTTTCCTGGTCAGGCTGTTAAATGCTCAAGGAAAGACACTGTCTAGTTTGAGTTTTCTGTTTAATACAGTGACCTATAAATAAATTAGCTGCACAATTCTTTAACATGTAGATACTGCACAATATTGTTGTCCAATGTAGGAATGTTGTCTTTCTAATATCTGTGTCCGTATGGTATCTGAAACTTTGCTATGGTTTGACAAATATCATTTCATAATCTGGAGTTGCACCAACAGCCCTTTGTTGCATCCTTCATTCAGTTGTGTACTTTAAAGTAGGATTATCCTTTTGATTTGTAACAGTTCCTCTGATCTGGAGAAGACTTTCTTCCTTGATTTCAGCCCCCCACTGAAATGATTACTGACCTCCTCAGATACTGTTGTACTGTGTTTTATTTTGGTTACTTAAACTGAGAAACCAACCCCCTCCAGTGCCGCAGAAACTGTTTCGATCTCCCAGGCACAGCCCATTGCAGACCAAACCGCTTCTGCTGGTGGAGAACTAAATCTGAAGGCTGTTTTCTATCTGGAATGATTCTTAATACTGTGAAGACTGGTTGATAAAATCACTCAGGTTTGTAATTTTTTCCTGTTTGCTGCTGCTCCTCCCTCTCACCAGCTGAAGAGAGAGAGATGGTGGCTTTGGAGCTATAGGAGAGAACTGGGCAGAAGGGGATTTGGACATGAAAGTCAGGATGAGATTGAGCGTGGTTAAAAATGTGCTGGGGCAGGAGAGATGAGGTATTTGTTAATCAGATCAAATTGTTGGTTTTTAACAGCTGGTTTCTTCCTGTGAACATAAATATTGGGGCATCAGCATTCTTTCTGGAAAAACAAATTCTCTGTTCTGCTTATATAGGTCAGTTCTAGAGTAGCTGCTTAAAATCCCACATACTGAATTCTGTTATCTTTTCTCTTGGGTGGATCAGGAAAACAGTTGAAGCAGCCAGTGATGGCTGCTGGGCTTTCATTTCTTTGTGACTGGTAAATGAAACACATGCAGCCTCACCAAACTACATGACTAATGACAACCTCCAGTGGCTCCTGCAATCAAAGATTAATTTGCTTTATCAAGTTTAAAGAATAGTAGGCGATAAATCATGTCAAAAAGAAATAATCAGTGGCAGGCTGATGTTCTTTTGCACAGTGGAGGACAGGTGCAATAGAGGATTCATCTGCCATAGATTGTTAATTTTGCTCTCATGCTGTTGTGTTAATTTTTATTTTGTTGATTTTTTTTTTTTTAAGCCAAGCTACATTGTCAACTAATATTTTGGTTTAAAATGTGTAGCAGTGGTGTTTAGCTCTAAAATTAAATACTACTTTAGAGTCTGTCGCTTGGCCTCAAAATATTTTCAACTTAATTCCTTTAATAGTTGATAAGATCTATTTCATTCCCATTGGCGTGCCGGGGAGGTTCAGACTGGATGTTAGGAAGAAATTCTACAGAGAGAGAGTGATTGCCCATTGGAATGGGCTGCCCAGGGAGGTGGTGGAGTCACCATCATTGGAGGTGTTTAGGAGGAGACTTGATAGGGTGCTTGGTTGCATGGTTTAGTTGATTAGGTGGTATTGGATGATGGGTTGGATGTGATGATCTTGAAGGTCTCTTCCAACCTGGTTTATTCTATTCTATCTATGAATGAATTCAATTAATCTTTTAATACTGATGGAGATGCATTTTGCAAGGGGAAGAATTGTAAAACTTATAACCAGTTCCAGTAATTGAGTCTTTTGTTCTCAGTAAATGACTTTTTAGGACCCCTGTCCTAGTTTGATCACATTTGGATTACAAGATGCCACACTTGCTGTGCAGATACTGTTACAAAGAGGGTTTAAAATCACACGCAAAGTTAAAGAAAATATTGCACAAAGGCTGACAAAAGTAGGTTTTAAGTAAGCCATAGGAATTTAATGTAGCTTCTGGGTAAGCATAGTATCATAGTACCAGTCAGGGTTGGAAGGGACCACAAGGATCATCTAGTTCCAACCCCCCTGCCATGGGCAGGGACACCCTACACTAGATCAGGCTGGCCAGAGCCTCATCCAGCCTGGTCTTAAACACTTTCCAGGGATGGGGCCTCAACCACCCCCTGGATATCCCATTCCAGGGCTTCACCACTCTCATGGTGAAGAACTTCTTCCTCACATCCAGCCTGAATCTCCCCACCTCCAGCTTCATTCCATAGGCTCCAGGCAGTGCTGTTAAATGTGGTTTCATTAGCATGTCAGAGTGAACTACCTGTCTTCCTTCCTTCACACTGCATGTGGATGCCACTACTCTGCCAGTTGTAAAGACTGAATAGTAAGAGGGAGAGGCATATGAAGGGTCTGCCTTTGCACTGTGCCATTTGAGGTCTGGTACCTGTATTCTGGCTTGGGCTCTGGCTCTCTGGCCTGATGCGGATTCCTCTATCCTGCTACCGGTGCTGGGAGGATTAAAGCAGGGGCCTTCGAGGGAGTCCTGGAAGTACAACTATGTGAAAACTGACCTCTTTCAATTTTTACTTTATTTTGTTTTATTCTTAGTAATGCAGCCTTTGAAATGATACAACAATACTGTGCTGTGGTGGTGATGCTAGAAAGCTGAAAAGGCAGCTTAACCATACAGTAAAATTTTTCTACTTGTGAATCTGCATTGAAAACTAGGGAGAAAAACTTAACCTTCTACTTATTTGTGTGAATCTTCAATTACTAAAAAAATCCATATTGACTTTTTTTTTTGGTCTCTTAATTTTTAATGTAAAGTTTCAACACATAAATTAGTCATTAAAATAATTCTCAGAGGAAAAATTTAAAATCTAATTAAATTTGAGTTAACATTTAGTGAGTTAAATTTTAAATTAATAGCAGTTAATACAGAACTACCTTAAAAGTCAGCATTATAAGGAAATGGAACTGTGTCCTTGTGGCTAAGAAGGCCAGTGGCATCCTGGGGTGTATTAGAAAGGGTGTGGTTTCCAGGTCAAGAGAGGTTCTATTCCCCTTCTACCTTGCCCAGGTGAAGCCACATTTGGAATATTGTGTCCAGCTCTGGGCCCCTCAGTTCAAGGAGGACCTCAGGAAACTGTTAAAAAGAGTCCACTGCAGGTGCTGAAGGGGGTGGAACATCTCCCTTATGAGGAAAGGCTAAGGGAGCTGGGTCTCTGTAGCTTGGAGAAGAGGAGACTGAGGGGTGACCTCATTCATGTTTATAAAGATGTGAAGGGCAGTGTTGAGAGGATGGAGCCAGGCTCTGCTCAGTGATGTCCAATGATAGGACATCATAGGGGTCGGGGTGCAAGCTAGAGCAGAAGAGGTTCCATGTGCATATAAGGAAAAACTTTTTCATTGTGGGAGTGGCAGAGTCCTGGAACAGGCTGCCCAGAAAGGTTGTGGAGTCTCCTTGTCTGGAGACATTCAAAACCTGCCTGGATGCATTCCTGTGTGATGTACCCTAGGTGATCCTGCTCTGGCAAGGGGATCAGGCTGGATGGTCTTTAGAGATCTGTTCCAATCCCTAACATTCTGTGATTCTGTATTGCTGAATGGGGCTGTGTCTAACCAGTGCTGAACAGAGGCCAAGGCTCACCTCCCAGTACTGCTGTGAGGGCACAGTGTGGGTATGGCATGGTGCATTTAAAAGGCATTCAGATATTAATGCAAGAAGTATCTATACAGCCATCTTAAATTACACTGTTATGCTGATGGGAAGGAGAAGAGAGTACTTAGAGATGTTTCTCTCTTAGCTGAAATCACAGTTAGGAATCAGCTATAACAATATGGCGTATGGCATGATACCACTGTTCTTTGCCACCACTCCAACATCTTTTCTTACTTCTAGAGTGCAGTGCAAACTGAAAGTAGAGTTATCAGGCTGGAATTGAGATAATTATTGTGCTGTCTGTTTTACTGGGATGTTACTCATGAACAAGTCTTGGCTCATTTTTGACATAACAGTGGCTCTGGGCAGAGATTTTGGGGGGGGGTGAGAAAAGTCTGTGGTTTTTTATTTTGGACCAAAAAAGAAAAACTCCCCTTTTGAATTTTAATCTTTAAGCCTGTAACTAAAATGGCAGAATTAAAGAGAAAGGAGAAGCATTTTCTGTGTACTTCTGACACATTTGTGGTAACTTAGTGGAACACCTTACAACCAACTGTCTCCTTTAGTTACAGATGTTCTAAAGTTGTCACAGCTTTGTTTCTTGCATCAACACACTCAAGAGCTAATTCATTGCTAATTGCTCACTGTTCCTTTCTGCAGTATCTGGAGTCACCACAGGAGGCACTTGGCTTCCTTAGCTTGTGTATAATGTATTCAAATCTGACATCTTAGTATTTAAAGCAGGATGACCTGGGTTTGTATGTCGAGTGTTTGATCTAGGAAGGGTTTGGGATTTTTCCTTATGGAAAGGTTTATTTCAGTTAAAAGAGCAAATATTTTTCTCCAGCGTGTCTGGTTCAGGTTGGTGTTAAACTTTGTCAGTATCTTATGTACCACCACGTGGTTTTCATATCTATTTGGATTAGTAGAAGGCAGAACTAGCTCATCAGATGGAGAAGGCTGCAGGGAGACCTAATAGCAAGCTTCCAGTACCTGAAGGGCACCTGCAAGAAGGCTGCAGAGGGACTGTTTCCAAAGGCCTGGAGTGATATGATGAGGGGCAATGGTTTGAAATTAGAGAAGAAGAGATTTAGATTTGATGTTAGGAACAAGTTCTTTGCCAAGAGGGTGGTGGAACACTGGAACAGGTTGCCCAGAGAGGTAGCTGAGGCCACATCCCTGGAGATACTCAGGGTTTGGCTGGGCAAGGCTCTGAGCAACCTGATCTAACAGAGGATGGCCCTGCTGACTGCAGGGAGGTTGGACTAGATGACCTTTGGAGGTCCCTTCCAACCCAAACCATTTTATGGTTCTCTGATCAGACCAGTGGAGGAGCAATGACAGCTGTCTCACCCAGCCAATGCAAGGGCTTGCTCTGTGGTGATAGTTAATCTTGTGTATAACCATTCCCCATATCCTGAAATCCTGTTCACAGAACATCCAGTGTTTGGGATCCACCTCATATTTCATTATATAACCACACCCTAAAACTATTTTTTTTGTCAGAGTATTCAGAGCTCTTCTTGACATTTGGTTTTGTGTGCTTACAGAGTCATCAGTTGTTAGTAATGCTGTCCTGAAACAGATCTGTTTTGCATACAGGAATAGATTTTTAAAGGACTCTTATCAGACTGAAGTGCACTTTTTTAGTACTCTCTTATCCTTCCCATCAGCATAACAGTTTAATTTAAGATGGCTGTATAGATACTTCTTGCATTAATGTCTGAATGCCTTTTAAATGCACAGAAAGACTAACAGTTGTCTGTCTTCTGCCACTTGCCATTCTTGAAGCAAAGAAGAAAATAAAAGCAGTGATCTGTTCCATATAACTTTCAGTTGTATCTTCTTTGCTGGTAGTTGGCATCAATTTGGATCAAAAGAACTGCAGTTAGGAAGGCCATGAGGAAGGTTCCATATTATTTCTCCAGAGCATTCTCACTACTGAAGAGTTGTTTCTTGAGGCATGTAGCTCTATTGAGAAGGAAGTCTTCTGGGAACAAAAGTTTTATTTCTGAAGCAGGGGGTTGATACCAATTTAAGTATTAAATGATTTGTACAGATATCATCTACACAATAATGCAGCTTAGCAGAAGATATGGAGAAACTTCTGTATGTAGGTTGTTATAAAATCATATTACTTCAGATTTTGTCAGAATATTCACAGGAACTGATGATTTAAGTAGCAGTAATGTAACAGAACATCTTTGTTTTTGTGTTGTTAAGAGCTCATTCTAGTGTATGCATTTTCTTCAATGACCAATTTCATTCTAACCTGCTGGATAGCAATAACATTATGAATATTATTTAATTGTTATGTATTGTGATTTTTTGTGTATTTAGATTTTTATGTAATCATCTAAATGTGCGTGCTGTTGGAGCTAAAAAATTAGTTTTGTAGTATTTCCCCAAGATAAGCATGAGTCAGCACCTGATAGTAGACCTTATGGTTTGCTGTGCTTCTGAAGGGCTTCAGATCCTTTGGAGAGAGTAGTCATGGCTGAGAGCATTGTGTTATCTGTCAACTTTGCATAGATTTGATTATCTCAGTTGCTTAAGAGGTCAGCAAAATGAACCAATGAACCAAAACATTGCTCTGTATATTATTGAAGACCATTAGTATCAGTCATACTGTAAAAAGCTGGCATTACATGCAGAATGAAAATGACATAGCCACACTTCCAGCGTGACCTGTAGATGTGTGAATGGGATACCAGACTGTTAGGGGTCCTGACTGTTGCTTCTTAACTTTGTATTTGCTTCAATGTGACATGTTCAAATGTTGGATGAGATGGACTTTGTTTATGTTGTTCTATATTTTTCCCTCTTAGCCTGAGCAATAGTCAGGTTTTCTCCAAACAAAGCCAAGACTGTTCAGGCTGGCTGGTTTTGTGAACAACTTCAGGGTTACCCATTTTGTCCAGAAGACTAACATCAGAGGCTGAAGTCTGAAACTTCCCAGATATTACTGAGAATAATTATTGACCAAGATTCTTGACTGGGTTTGTCCGGTTTCATTACCTTTATTGGATTTGTAAGCTTTACAGTAAATACTGATGTAACTGTAATTCTATTCCCTGCTGGTGATCCAGAGTTGGATCTATTTCTCTGTTAGCTGTAGAATGTATTTATGTTTGGAATTCCTTACTGTCACATCTTGGCTACATTTAGAGTTGTTTAATTTCAACTTGCTATTGACAACTTTGTTTTCAAAGTACACCTCTCAAATACTCTCTTCACAGGTCAGATGACTTCACTCATTTCTCCTCAGCTCTTACTTGATTTTAGTGGCCTATGTTTTAGTTCAAATTCTTGGGTGAAGTTAGGAGTTGTTGAATTTTCAGTGTCTGAGTATCACTATTTATTTTTTAATTTAAATATTTGTCATTCCTCTTGAAAGGAACTCGTGTTTCCAGGAGTCCTGTTGAATTCTCTCTGCTCTTAGCACTGCTTTCCAGTCATCCTGCTACACAAGGTGCAGTCTTGGTATAGACACACCAGGCTTCATTCACTTTTTATTCTCTGCCTTCTTAAAATTGTGCCTGTGTTTCATCCCCACAAGTAGATAGCCTAACCTGCATTAGGAAACCATTGTCTTGGCTTTGTTTGTTGTCCTGGCTGTTTGGTTTATTAAGCCTCCTTTTTGTCTGCTTTGCACAACGAATGTCTTTGCCTAGATATTTTAAGCACAGGTGATACAAAATACAAGAAAACTTATAATACCAAAGTAAACCTTTGGTTACTACGGGGAAAGGTGGCCCTAGGATTGAGGGAGTAGAAAAGTGTCTGAAAACTATTTCCCATCTCATTTTGCATCAAGCAATGCTCAGTCAGACTGAAAGATCTGCCCCACAGCTTCTTCACTCAAAGTGATTGATGGTGGTGGTGGTGTGCTTGGTGAGGAATTCAGAATCATGCAGCTTCTTCACTGGCATGGCACGGTTGTTATCTCAAAATTGAATAGCAATATTTTAAATGGGTTTATTTATTAGTGGGGAGTCAAGGTTCATTTTCATGCTCAATTAAGGAACTGCCATTTTGGAACTAGGCAATAAGAAAAAGTTATGTGAGCAAGGCAAAACCAAAGCCACAGATACTCTAAAAATAACTGTGACTGGAGGAAGTGAATATCAGAACTAGACAGCTTAGATTTCGGTGCATGATGACTCTTAGAGACAGTTAAAAACAACATAATGCTTAGTTCAGTGATTTATGAAACAATCACCTTGTAGGGAACAAATGCATGAAAATAGTTCAGCAAATCAGCCTTAAAATAATGCAGTACAGAGGTACGAGGCTTTGCACCTCAGCAGGTTAGCAAGGATTGCTAGGCCAGCGGTGAAGAAAAAATATTTAAGAGTTGTTCAATGAGTGCAAGAGATATGTGCAGATTTAAAGCATTTCTTGGGGAGGTACTGTCTTAACTGTAGGGGTTTCCTGGTTTAAATCTCTTTTAACCAAAAATTGCTTTCCCAAAACTCTGATATTTAGTTTAATTAAAAATACAAATCTTGGTTTTCATGGTATGTGACAGAGAATTATTGGTTTATGGTGCAGCAATATGTTGCAGTCATTATTGAAAACCTTCTGTAATTTTTAGATTCAGGACTAAATCAGGGTTGGCATGTAATAATTGAAAAAATTGGTGATCACATTTTCTCCTGAGGGTAGCTTCAGGGGTACCCTTCCTGAGGGCACACCTAAAAATGCATCTTATTTTAAAAACACTTTGCACCTGACCTGCTTAGACCAGGTGAGGGGTTTTGTTACATTTTGCATTTAATTGTGTAATGCTGCAGAAAAGCCTTAACAAGTTTCCCTTTGTTTGATCTTGTGCCTAGCCCCTGTATCCTATTCAGCTGTTTAATAAAGGGTCAGATTTTATTTATGTGTTTAAATAGAACATAAATATAGACATTTCACACGATGTACCATGTAAATGTAAGCCTTTGTAGTTACAAGTTTTTGTGGCTGGAGAATTGTTTTAAAAGGCATGTAATTTATTAGCTATCAGTAGCTGCTTTATTGCCTTGCCGCGCTGCAGTAATAAATAAAAGAAAGTGAGCTGATTTTACAAATGGCACACAAGGTGCACATTTTGTGAAAAAAAGTCTTTTTTAAAGAATTGGCTTTAAATCCTTTTTTTGTGATGACAAAGAGGCTAAGAGTGCAAACTGTATTTTCTGTTTATCGAAAACAGAGTCTCTTTTTCTCGAGGGCATTTTTTCCTATGATCATCAAGGGATTTCAAAAGCAATAAAGTGTGGAATCATTGTTCGACTTGAACAGTATTAAAACTTAGGTTTTAATTTTGGTGAAGTAATAAGATTTGAACCTGTCTCACATTACAGCACTGTAAGGCATTTAGCAATTGTATTTTAAAGGAGGTTTTTAAAATGCAGCTCGCTTGTAAGCTAACTGTCTGTCTAGTAATTAATAGTTTCTCTTCAGCAGAGGCTGTTGTGAATCATAGTAAGAAATCTCCGTTTTGTTAATAACAAATTATGATAATTGTAAGGGTGTTAATTCCTAATTAGTTTAAAGCTACAATGTTTTTTGCCCTTTTCTGAGATTGATTTTTCCAATGAAGACAAAAAAGCAGAGACTGAGGGTTTCAGCATGGTTTTCACCTCAGAATTAAAAGGAAATTATCCATGTTTAGCTGTAAATTTCAAGAAGCTTCATTCCTTGGTTTGAGGGTGTACATCAGCTTCCTGCTAGGAACTGGCCAAGTGTTTAATCTGTAACCATACTTTGTGCCATTAAAGTAATTTTTTATGTCATTAATGGAATTCCATTTCACATTTGTATGTTGAAGATACTTTTGCAGAGCACTCCTTGTTTCTGTACTGACACCAGGAGACTGGTACTTAATGTGCAGATTCTCGAGGCTCAAAATGTAAATATTTCATTGGGTTGGTTGATAAAACGTTAGCTGATGAGAAAATAGCAATCACTGTACCTCATAGCTGAAAATGTATATTTGGAGGAGGGCAAGCTTATATACAGGTGGATGTTCAAGGCAGCGATCAGCATTTAACATTGGAGTGGTGAGCTATGACCTTCCGTGATGGTTTTGAACGGTAACTGCCTCCATTAGCCATAAGGTTTGTTTCTTTATTTTAGTAGATGGCCAAGACTGTAAATATTAGAGGATCTAAAATAAATCAACATATTATCCTAAGGATACAACACGTAAGAGCTATTTGCGGTTAGGAACCTTTGACAGATAGTTTGGATGAGGCAGATGATTGCCCGCCTCTCGTAGCTGGCTTCCATCGCTGTGCCTGCAGGCAGTTTAGTGTTATAGTTGTATATTGATGTCAGGGTTACTACTGAGTGGCTAGCAATGACAGATGTCTATAATTACAGGCAATGCTTCCAGTATTTCAGAAGGGCCAGCCTATGTTGAACAATTATCTTATTTCTGGCTTGCCAAAGAGGGTTGTTCAAATTGCTGGTATTAGCTGTGGTGGCTCTAACGCTTCTTCTTATGCCGTGGGATAAATGTGCAAAAGCACTCTCATGTACAACCCCCAGTGCAAAACCTGTTTAAAATGGGTGCTATGGATACATTTCCTAGGCTTGAGGCTTGATCCTGAGAGATGCTGAACACCTGCAGCTGTCTTAGTGCAATGAAATAGTTGGGATATAGAAATTTTAGGACTGTAATAAGTAGCTATGATTTGTATTACTTGAAGCGGCAGACTAATGGTGATGCTTTAGCATTGAGGTTTATTGCACATAAGCCTGCCGGTTGGGCCACTCATTTAGATACAGTTAAGCAACTGAATAAAATGAAGGTGGATACTTTTAATAGTTAGAGGGGCAAGTGAGAGGGTCTGTTAGTGCTGCTGCTGAAACACCTACCCTGCTTTATCTTTGGAGTTTTCTGACTGGCACAAATCTGCTCTTGTAATCCATACAGTGTTGGTTCATTTCAATCATTAGAAGATTTTAAAGCTGCATTTTGGCTTCTTGTTAGGCAAATACCTGACTGCGTATATGGCTTGAATCTCTGCAGTGCCGTGAGTAGCTCTGATGGAGAGTGCAGCCCAGAACTGTGCTTCTAAAGCTAAAACCCTTCCAGATGATGCTCAAAAAGTAATAGCTGCTAATAGTATTTCTCAGTTTTCACTATAATATTTGCACTTGAAGCCCTGGAGGGGAAACAAAAGCGACAGTGGAATTAAAGATCTCTAATGGTGCTTTACAAAAAACTGAAAGTCTAAACAAGACTTTTAAAGCTAAGCACCTATTTAGCAATGAGCTAACCACAGACCTAGCAGATCAACCCATTTGGGTTGATCCCTTTTTTTTCCCTTTTCTTTTTTTTTTTTTCCTATTTTTCTTTCTCCCCCCCCGAACACTTCTCATGCTGCATCAGTAATAACATCAGTTCATTGTAGGTCTCCTACAGTAAGTTCACCAGAATTGTAAATCTTTCTATCAAGATTATCGCAACGCAGGAATTAAGAAAGGAAGAAATAAATAAGTAAATAAAAGCTGAGAGAAAGCCACTGAAGGACAGATCAATTTCCATTTAAGAAAAGGTTTATTGCTGTCACCGTGTGGGCACTTGGTGGAGCAGAAAGTAGGGAGTTGCTCATTCCCACACCTCCAACTCCTGCAAGTTCTCTTGTTCTGCTGTTAGCTAACAGGGAAGGGAGTGGGGAAGAGAGCCTGGACAGCATCCTTTGTGGGGACTGCTAATGCCTCTTGGTGTCTGAGCTTGTGCTGACAGAATGTGTCAACAGTCTGGGAGGGAAGTAACCTCCATAGCAATGACTCTGAGCCACACAGCGGATTTGCCCTTTCCCCTACAACATAACTAATTCTTGGTTGTAATAACAATACTCTAATTTTTACAGGTTATGTTATTATAGGTCTCTGTCAACTGAGGAGAACTTTATGCAATATTTAATTAGGTTTCTAGGTAAGACAAGCCATAGTATATGATTTATAGAATTGGTGTAGTTCCTCTGGTTGCTTTACTAACATATACAGCAGTAAATGGGAATGTAGCTTACTTTTTAGTAACACTGAGCCCAACTTAAATCTTCAGAGCTCCTGTTTGAAGCTAGCTGAGGCAATTTCTAATGGCCTGTTTGTGAGGGTTTTTTCATTTAGGGATCTAAGTATTTTAAAAAATTGATTAACCCATGCTTTTAGTTTAGACTTCGAGTTAAAGGTGTTTTGAAATATTAGCTTTTTAAGACAGCTAGTCAGGAGTAGAGACAGCCAAAGTTTTCCTCTCTAATGGAGAGAATAGAAAAGCCAAGGCTTTTTAAGCCCTTGGTTTGGTCAGATTAATGATGTCACCCTAGCATACATGTTAGGGTATTCAGTTCAGCTTGTCAGACATTGTCTGTGGGGTTTGGGATTGTGCTGTGTTGTAATGGAGCTCAAAATGCCTGAATATGATTTTAGAAAGCAGTGGAAATTCCTAACTGTGGGTGATGCGCAGGGGTGATACAGAGCTCCAGCAATCTGCTGTAGTCACATGAATTCCCAGCAGAGCATGAGGATAGAGTAGTTCTCCCAGCTGCTTCCAGCTCTCCCCACTCAGCTCCTGTCCAGTTGGGGTAAATATAGTTAAGGTCTGCTTTTGCTCTCAATGTTCATGACAAAATACTTTAATGTTGCAGTGGTAGTTCTCTGCAGCAAGGCCTGGAGAGCTTCAAGGAAGTTCTAATATCTTCAGCATTTATGCTGTGCCTACGGGTAATAACTTTACTGTAATTTTCTGAAGATTCATTATCCAAAATCTTAATTCATTATAATAGCCCTTATGAAACATATAGAAAGCAACATTTTCTTGTGTTTTCTTATTTGCACAGTGTGAGAGATTCATTGCTCTGTTTTAATTTGTTTCATGGGGTGCGTTTGAGTACATTCCATACAGTGCTGTTATTGAATTTCTGTGACTGTCATTATATAGCCATACAACCTTTAGGAACTCATATTCTGAGCTTCCCAGTTCTGTAATCTGCCTCACATTTAAGAATTGACATAATTAGCTTCTTCAGAGTTATAATGATGGTATCAAAAGAGAAGACCTCAAAAGACAAAGCAAAGTGAAGCATACCCAGGGCCAAAGAGTAGAGAAAGCACAGAAATAAAGTTCTAGCGTGATTACTGAATTATTTCTCCATTTCTTTGGACTGTTTTACACACAAGTGTTTTGCTTTATGAAACACTGCTTCCACAATTTCATTTCCTCATCTTTTTGAAGCACAGCAGGTACTGTTCAAGTAGATGGGAAGTACATGATTATGTAATATGAATCGCTGATAACTGATTTCCAGCTGAAACCATTCTATCATTCTAAGTACTTCCACTGTAGAGGTAAAGAAAAGGAGCAAGTGACTGTAGCACTTTGTTCTTCTAAATATTGAAAATCTATAACAATGGCAAAACACCAAACTTACAGGTTAGTTTACTTGCATTGATGCATCATTTTTCCTTCTCCTTCAGGAATTACATTGCTCCTGCCTGGGTGCCTTATTCTGTCTCCTGAAAACAAACAAACAAACAAAAAAAACACACACACAAAAAAAAAAGACAAACAAAACAACGACAACAACAACAACCAAAAAAAACCAAAAAACCACCAACACTGAAACAAGTGACAATATTTTGTCTTTGAGCATTTGTAAAGAAAATCTGAAATGCTATCAAATGATGGAACACTCTTGAGGTTAAAAGCAGACTGTGTTCTATCTAAATCTCCTTACATCAAAAGTCCTCCTGTACTCGACACTGATGAGGCCACATTTGAGTGCTGTGCCCCATCCCTGGAAGTGTTCAAGGTCAGATTGATGGAGCTTTGAGCAACCTGGTCTAGCTGAAGATGTCCCTGCTCATTGCAAGGGAGTTGGACTAGATGACCTTTAAAGATCTTTTACAACCCAAACTGTTGTGTGATTTCATGATTATTAATCTGCTACATGATAATAAAAATCCCTGGCACCAGAGCTTGTGAATCTGCCTGTTCTCCTTAAAGATCCTGATGCCACGAGGTGGTTATAATGGAATAATCAGGGAAATAAAGGAGGAACCCTGGGCTCTTTACCTTCACACTTGCTTTAAAGGTGTTCAAAATTGTTGATTGTTACTGCAGCTCTTTTGCTGGTCTCTTCTCTGTTATGACCATCGCTGTTACTTTGGAGTACAGCCCATAGGGTGTTGGTTGCATGGTGGTATCAGCCAAGCTTCCTCCAAGGACCTGTATGTACTGGCACCTCTGAAGCCCATCGGACATTGTGGCTTAATGGTACCACTTGTGTAGATTTTTCACTTAAATTCATAACAACTGTTAGAGAACACGAGGGTGATGGTGATGATTTGAAGTTGATGGGGTATCTGACTGTTGGGCTCACATTTTTGAAGGTCTCGTGGCGCGGCCACATAATTCTGTGTGTAGATGCATGATTTGGAATTTATAAATCCTGTAGTTGCAAGGATTTGGGATTGCTTGTGTGATGGTTTTACAGAAGTCTTAAATTGGTTGTTTCCCACTGAAAGTTAAGTATTCTACTCCTTACTTGAGGTGTCTAGAGGGAAGTGAAAACATAAGCCATGATTTTTTTTTTCTTGATGGAAGAAGGAAGAGGGGTCTCAAAGGGAGGGGACCTGGTGGTGTGATGGTGGTAAGGTCCCACAGGGCCCCCAAAGCCCTGCACTGCCTTCAGCAGCATGGCATGAGAATGGGAACCCAGCTCAAGATGAGAGCACTGCCACATCCTCTAATGACTTCTCTCAACTGTGGTTTTCTCTGCCTTTTGAATATCGAGCCCGCTCTTTGTTGAAGAGTGTTTTATTATTGTACATCCAAAATGCTTTATCATTAATTTTTTATAGTGCTTAAAAGTCTAAAGGCCTTTCATTGTTGTGGTTAGGGGTTGTTTGCTTTTCTATTTTTACATGCTAAGAGGGCGTGGTGGTGTTGGAAATTATTTTGAAGAAGGTGTTTAAAATATCACATTTATTTTAGCTAACAATTTGTCACATTAGGGAGCGGGTGGTAGTTTTTATTACAAACACTGTATTCCTGCTGACTTGGAATGACCCTGTCACATGTGAAAACAAATCAAATTGTTGCTGTTAATGAGCTTTTCAATTTACTATTCAGTGGATCAGATAAGTGGATTTAAGAGGTAATGATCCTGCTTAGCACTCAAGCTTGGCTGTCAGATCCGAGTAGTTGTGGGAAATCCCCAGGGACAAAAGCGTTGACACAGTTCTTGATGGGATAATGGGAGTCAAAGCTAATGGATGATAAAAGGAGTAGTAAGAGTTACAAGGATAATTGTGGATTAAAGCACTGCTCTTTGTCAACACTGACTGCTGGTTTAGTATTTTATTTGTTAAACTCTGATGTGGGGAGAGCCCAGTTTGACAACAGAGCACAATGCTGCTACCATGCCTCATGCTCGATTTCTCCCAATGGTTTCCAGCGGCAGAAAGGAAAGCTCGCAACATAAATCTGTGTTTGCAGATGCATTTACATTCCTTACTCTCTCTTATTCTCTTTTCCTCGTATCAAATACAGAAATTCTTACACGTTGCTAAAACTGCAGCTGCTGTAGCATTTCAGTTAGATACAGGTTTTTTTAATTACAATATTATTTTTCTATTTGAAGAAATTGATGCTATATTTAGTTACTGTAAATGATAACTTTACATTTACAGTGTGAACATCATTTACAGCATTTGAAGGATCCTATTGGATGTTACCGTTTTGTTCGTGTTTAGACTGTCCTTTCAACACCAATTTTTGGCACAACAAAATCCATTCATACCATTATAGAAGGAGAAACTAGGTTCTCCTCAATCCTGGTTAGAGCTGCAAGTCTCTGTACTCATGCTAATATTTAAAACTAAAGTTTGGGGTGTGAAAATGCCATTTTTATTGTCTTACTTATTTCTTGCATTGTCAGTGTTGTTATTTGTGGTGGTGGTACCATTATTATTTCTCAGAAGTGGAATACTGCTGGTTTAGGGTTTAAGCAAAGTCATGGGATTGCTTGCTGCAAGCAAGCTTTGGTACAGTAACAGATGTACTGAGTTAGCTAAGTTCAGTGGTATTTGTGTGGAGTAGGTAATGTCAAGGAACAAACTTGGCAGCTAGATGGCACCAGGCTTTCACTGCTGGGTACCTGTCTGCTGCTGGGTGCTCTCCTTGCTTCACTCGATGCTTCACAGTATCACATCATGTGGAAGAATTGCAGAGCACCCACAATATTTGGTTTAGTGTCGTTAAGGGTTGCGGTGGCTGAATGGAAATGCACTGAGCGGTAATCTGCCGTTAGTCCAGTGGTACGCAAATGGGAGAGTTACTTGAGCTTGGGGTGGAGTGAGGAGGCAGGAGATTGTAAAGAAATTCTGCAGCTCATGTCTCCCTTCTGTTTCTGAAGTTGGTTTAACCCAACTAAGTGTTTTTATCCAAACTAAACGTTAGACCACTAAAACTACCAGAAAATGTTATGATAATTACATGGTGAGGGGAAAAAAAGTGTACTTGATGTGTGCTGTGCATTTGCTACTGCATTCTAACTGCAGTTGGATCTGCTAGGTAGGGTTCTGGGAAAACCTGGCTGGTAATACAGGTCTTGGAGCTGAAATGAAAAGTAAACAGCTACAAATTACTTGGCTTTCAAAGCCTTTGTTCTCCCTTCACAAACACAAACCCGAGTGTCTGAAGAACACATTTTACTGCATTTTATGACTGGCAGTGAAAGAACTTGCAAACACAAGCAGAAGAGCAGTGTCAAATCACGCTCCACTGAGGACCGAAACCAACAGAACAGAAATGTTTTGCTCCATCCCTTTCTGACTTTTTGTAACAAAACAGGTTTCTTTGTTTTTTTTTAATAGAGACCATATTGTTCTCAACAAAGTGAGCCGAATGTGGTAAATTTACTTCTCCTTCGTGGGAGGAAATGTATGCAAGGACAAGTGAAAGCCTGTCAGTTCCAAATTCACAGAACCCCAGCAGCAAGTGTATAAGCCTTCTCTTACAAATTCTTCAGCTAGGCTGGAGGGACAGGCATTTGTGGCTGTTCTTCTCTCATTCAAAATCAAAACAGTGGAGGTTTTAGAATGACTGAAAAATGCTGGTACTTGTACACATCTCTAATATGTTAATGCTGAAATATTTCTTTCCAGGTGTACACCCGAATGTCAGAAGTCTTGGGAATAACTGATGACAACCATGTTCTGGAAACATTTATGACCAAAATGTGAGTTTGTCAGTTCTATTCTGTCTGTATTTTGTTTTGTCTTTAATGTTTACATAAAAACCAGGTTTTATTTTGTCATTAAGTGTGTTCTTTTCTAGAAAAATGCTTTCCATAAATTGTAAATATATGATGTAAGGAATAAGCATTTTCAGAAGCACCCATATCTTATTTTCTGAAGGTACTGCCAGCCCCTGAATAAATACTTGCAGCTAGGTAAATTCTCCGTAGTGTCTGTATCACTTCTCAAAATGTCTTATGGGGGAATAGAGCTGAGGTTTCATAAACTTGCTCAGTAACAGCCCAGCATCAGCACTCTCTGTCCCTCCCCACTTCTCATTCTTGCACCCACAGACATCAGTGGAACTGCCTGCAAAGCTTCATGGCGATTTACAGTGGATAACTGTCCAAGTGAAACTAATGTTTGTTTTGGGAGGCCTTTTTGGATTGCTTCTTAGCAGGGTCTGGCAAAAGTTGTTCTCTTAAAAACAAGGGTTCACCAGCAGGATTTTTCAGGCCCCATGTTATCAGCTGTCTTCTCATCTCTGTCATTTGGCAGAATAAGATAGTGTGATATTCTGGCAGATACTGCAATAATTTCTCGTAAGAATAATCCTAGAAATTTACTCTGGAGAAGCTACCTTTTCCTCATGCCTCTGCTGCAGCTGCTTTCCATGAGTGCCAGCAAAACGACCAGGATTTTCTCTTTTATTACTTATGTCCTTCATGAGATTTGATAGTTTCTCCTGACTCAAAAAGAGTTTTATCTGAAATCACTTTTGTTCTTGAAGCAAAACAAAATGGTCCCCCTGAAAAATTGTGAATATCCACTAAAAAAATCTAGGAATCCCCAGGAGACAAGTTCTGTGTGGAGAAAGAGAAACTAGTACTTTTCTTCCTTCCTCTACAGTGAGGAAGATGCTGCATCATGTCATTTACTTCATGTCCTCTAACTCTGACTTCCAAGACCTTTAAATATTTTCAGTAGACTTTGATCTAGTACAGAAACATCTGTACTGGTGCTGCCAGGTTAGCTGTGACCTGTTCAAACAGTATTAACCATGACCTGTCTTTTACTACCGTGACTCCCAGCCTTGAGAAATAGTAGCAATTAAGACAGGGTTATTTTCTAATATGACTTAACTTTGCTGTGGAAAACAAGGCATAAAGCCTTTGCTTCCTCCAAATGAGAAGCTGTTATTTCTTGCTTTAGGATATCAAACCTCGATATTTATCTGGAGCATACTTTGAAGGCAGGTAAACAGAGGGTGATGAATGGAAAAAGTATTGATGGATACTCACTTTCTGGAAGCAGTCCATGCCATGGCACTAGGCAGCTTCATTTTGTTCTTTCCAACTACACAGAAACTTGAACAACTGAGGAACGAGAAAGAGGACTTGTTTACAGACCAGCTGCATCAGTTTGCTTTCTCTTTCCACTTGTTGCTGCCATTCCACTTGTTGTTGCCATCCTCAGCTTTGCCAGCTGAGGAAACTACAGCATTTAACAAGTATTATGATAGGTACTATATGTGTTTAGATTGGAGAGGGCTGTATTTGCACAGGAACTATAAATCAGGGAAAAAAACATAGTTAGGATTTTAGTATTACATGAAAGGCTTTAAAAAAAACCTACAAACAACAGCCTTGCTACATAAAAAGCAAAAACAAATGCTACATTTTAGATTCTATATTCTTATTTTCTCTTTCCTCATGGCTTACTGTATTTTCCTAAAGACATGAATTTGTTCATTGATTGCTTGAAGATCAATTTAATTTCACAGAATGGATGTTACAGTGTGAAATGGACTGTTCAGTAGTTTCAGCTGTGAAACTGTTGTATAAACACATTCATGTCTGCATCAATTGAAATAAATGAGCCTTTCCAAAGTGACTGTGTGCCAGTTGGAAAATCTGGGTGTGAAACCATGACTTACAGGATCCAAACCCTGCAGTCTGATGGGACAATCCAGTCTGGCAGCACTTCTGATGCTCTTAGTGAGAATAATCTTAGCATGGCAGTAACAGGAGTGGACAGGATACACAACTGTGAGACCACTTGCCTTTTTCTCTCCTGGCTGTAGTCAGTATTTTTAACCACACTGTTATTTTAGAAAGCCATTAGTCTGCTGTTCTGTCTTACCCTACAGATGCTTTTTTTTTTCTTTAAGTAGATGAAATTTTTCATATAGCATCGTAGAATGGTTTGAGTCAGAAAGGACTTTCAAAGGTCATCCAATCCATCACCTTTTCACTCAGCAGGGACATCCTCCATTAAATCAGGTTGCTCAGAGCCTTGTCCAGCCTGATCTGGAGTATCTCCAGGAATAGGGCCTCAACTTCCTACCTGGGTAGCCTGCTCCAATGTTCCACCACCCCTGTGGGAAAGAACTTGTTGCCGACATCCCTGGAAGTGTTTAAAATCTGACTGGATGAGGCACTTGGTGCCATGGTTTAGTTGATTAGATGATGTTGGACTTGATGATCTCGAAGGTCTGTTCCAATCTGGTTAATTCTGTGATTCTGTGAGTTTGCTCTTCTCCAATTTCAAACCGTTTCACATCATCCTATACCTCCAGGCCTTTGTACACAGACCCTCTGCAGCTTTCTTGTAGGTGCCATTCAGGCATTTGAAGGCTGCCATTATTAGATTAAAAGGAACCACTGAAGAATTTTAGTGCGCACTTTCTTGTTAACTGGTGGTGTTCTCCTATACTATCTACATAAGGATGTTTGAGACAGGATAGTTTCAATTTGGCTAATGCCAAGCATTGTGAAATAAAGGAGTTCTGCTTGAAGGAAAGTTGCCTGGCTAATGACAACCAGTCTCTCCCATCACAAAGTGTTGGAAGAAAGTACCTTATCATAATCTGCCATTAGCACTGTGGGAGAATCAAAACACAATGGCAGGTTATTTCCTTCTAGTTCGTCACCAGAGAATGCACTGAAGGAGGCATGCAGGAAGCATTTCATGCATGGTGTGAGGAGTAAACACAGCAGTTGCATTTATGGTCGACAAACAACCTGTAGTCTACCAGGTTTATTTTTTTTTCTGCTCTGAGAAACTTAACCTTTTTTTCATGATAACTTAGTGATTGACACATCGAGTTTCTAGTTTCCTGGTGTCTGAAGCAGGCTCAGTACTTTGTAGATGGTTAAATGACATTTTGCTTCAATTTTGTTGGGTTTGGGGGGGGGGGGAGGGGAGTGTTGAGATTTTGAACACCTTCTGCACCTTCTGTTGAGCTGTCTTTCCCCAGATCTCTCTGTTTTAAGCAAGTGATGTTTGTAGCTTTAATCTGTTCTATTGAATTTGTTGATAGCAGCTTGGCATTGGTGATCTTTCATTAACAGCATACAATTTGAAATACTTGTGTTGTAGCTGCAGTAGCCACTGTTCAGTATATGGATTAAAGGCTGTGGGAAAAAGATATTCTTCAATCAATGTACAGAACTATTTTGAGATTTGTCAATGTAATAGGTGTCCTTTAGACCTTCTGACTGTAGTTCAAAGTACTCCTGACACATCAGATCCTAGACCTTTTATCACCTTTCCATTGGAAGTTAATGAATATGCCATTTACTGAATTCCTGTTAAACCATTTCTGAAGGGACAGAGTTTTATGTACTCAGAACATCCATTAATGGCTGTATTTCATCACATACAGGATGGTTCTTTTAGCATCCATTGCCTTTGCTTGCTTTGACCATCACCATACAGGATGTATGTGTGGGAGGGAAAGGCCAACTGCAAAAATAACTCATCTCAAACCTTTTTTTTTAATGCGCATGAAATTGTAACTCCTCTCAGCTGTGTTCAGCATCATAGCAACAGTAGAGTTGGTTAAAGGATAGATAATCTAGCAGGAGTTAGGTGAGGGTGAAGACAGGCAAGAGAGAACAATGGGACATTGTAGGAGCTAGTAGGGTTTCAGTGAATTGCAAGATTCTGGAGGACTGGGACTTGAGGTCTCAGGCTGTCTTTTTAAGACTTTATTCTACTATAGCCTATTGCCCTGAGGTTTTTACAGGCAGAGGCTATTCCTCTGTCTCTGTGGAGTTCTCTGTCCTTGTTGCTCCTACTTCCTCCCAAAACAGCTATACCACACGTTCTTATGCATCTTAAAGCCTCAGCACTGAGCCCCAAACCAGCAGGAGTCCTCTTCTTTCACTGGTCATCCCTTTGAACAGTAGCTGTCCACCTGCCTTGGTCCTTCCCTGTATAGGCAAGAAGCAAGGAACTATTTGGACTGGAATAGTTTCAGTTCAGTCTGCTTCTCAAGCCTGTCCTAAGCATTTGGCCAAAAGTGCCTGGTATTTATTTTGTCCTTTTTTTCACATACATGTAAGCCTCTTCTGGTTCCTTCCAATTACTGTCATCAAAATCATGGGGTATATTTGGTATTTTTAGTCATGGTAAAATGACAGATGAATAAAACATGAAAATCCAAACATTGCTGCTGGGTGGGTTTTGTTCTTTGGGGTTTTGTTACTGCTGTAATGATTTGACTATGGTAGATGCACACAGATAAAAATACAGAGATCTTCCATGTGGCAATGTTTAAGTAATACAGAAGCATAGAAAGTCTGGATCTCTTGACTGTTCTTCTCCACCCTCATACTGATGTGACTCATGAATCATAGAAAACCTAAAATTTTCTGCTTTTATTTACAACAGAATGTGCATATTTTTCACTGTTCACCTTTGTCCAGCTCTAATGAAAAGGATTTATCCAATCAGTGTCACTGAGCCACAGAGAGCTTTCATTGTAAGTGATGCTAATCTACAAGAAATAATTAAAACGCAGCTATACAGAGCTGTCTGCCAACAAATGGCTATCCTCATTATTACTGAAATTAGGTACCACAGAATAAAGATATTTTCCAAGTCTTTTTAAGGGAGTTGAATGTCTGTTTTCCTTGCACTGTGATGGCAATTGGATAGCACAGTTTGAAAGTTTTGTTTGAAATGTATTTTATCTTTCTGTATTTTTGTAATGCAGGGGTATTTAATATCCCTAGCTTGAGACCAGGACCATCTCTCAATTCTGGTTTGGGCTTTCATGTCTTCCTTATGGAAAAAAAAGGTATTATTCCCTGCTTTAATTATTTAAAAACAAAACACAAATCAAACAAATGACAACAAAGAAATCCCACCCGACCCAAAATAGCTGATTTACAGCAGTCATCATCTTGTCTCACTCACTGGTAGTAGCCTCACTTTTACAACTGCTGCTTTGCCACATCACCAGATCTCCTGTGTACCTGAGGTACACTACCCTGAACATGTGCAGGTAGTGCAGGGTTCTGGGATTGCTCAGCTTTCTTGTGATAACAAAACTGCCCATTATGTTTCAGAGAAGGGGTTTACGGCCTCCTGGAAAGTGGGGAGGTGAATTGCCCCCTCTCTGGAGGCCTCAGAGGCCAGGTTTGATGAGACCTAGAGCAAACTGCTCTAGTAGAAAGGGTCCCTGCCCATGGCAGGGAGGTTGGAACTTTGATGATCTTTAAGGTCCCTTTCAACCTAAACCATTCTATAAATCTGAAATTCTTTGAGCACTTGCAAATTATTTGGAATTTTTGTGGATGATAGGGTAAACCATTTTCCAGAGAACTGTAAATTGGTGTCCATAATCAGTACTTATCTTTCCTTACTAGGTTTTTGGTTGAGTTAAACAGATTCTTTAAATAATACTTTTAAGTTACTGTATTAAGGGAAGAGATGTTTGGTGTGCTGATGGAACTGCATTAGTAACAGTTGTGGTGACAGACAAAAGTCTTACAGTGAGCTGGAGGATTTGGAGGTGGGAAAGCTGAGAAGCTTCTTTGATGCAGCTCTTAGAGCTAAGGTTTTATTCTCATCTTCTTACTAATGTCAAACTAAAGCAAAATATTTAAAACTGTACTAAGTTCTTAATACTCTTTCATAGGAATCTTTCAAATTCTCAGAGTTTTTCAGCATGGATCGGTGTTGCTGTTACTCTTTTGGGTTTGTATCTCTGTGTTCAGTATATTGATACTGGTATTGTTACAAAAATTGGAAATACTCTGCTATTTTTTATTAATACTTGCCTTTAAAATTTGTTCAGTACTCATCTTGTATAGATGTTCTGGTGAATTTGGCATTGGCATAGCTTTTAATGAAGCTCTTATTTTTCATGACTCATCTCAATCTCAGCAGTTCCTTTGACTTCATTTCATGTAGTTCATATTTTAAATCAATAAGCCACTTGAGAGAGAGGCAAGAACACTTATGTTTGGATTTAAGGTTTGTCTTGCAAAGATTTCTCCAAGAGCTGTAGATTTTTCTCCTCTTTCATTCCTTGGTGTCTCTTCCTTACATAACTCAAAACTTCTTTTTCTATTGCAAGATACTTCTCTGGATCTTTACTGATTTGCTCAGATACGTCTAATGTTTTGTGTATGTTAAAATAGTACATTTTATATGTCTTTCATGTTGTCTGATACTGATACAGGTATCTGATTACAGGTTGGACTTGATGATCTTTGAGGTCTCTTCCAACCTTGGTGATACTGTGATAAGGCAGAAAGGAAAATGGGAATTGTTACTAGTATAATTGAAGTTTTTCAGCCTCTGTTCTCACAAGTACTTCATAGCTTGTCTATCATTACTCCATCTTTCAGCATCCAAATACAGTTAGGAACTGCAAGAACAGATGTAGGCAAAAGTACCTTGAATGCTGGATGAAGAGTCTTCCTTACACAGCTTTCATTTTCTCTTCAAGCTGTCACTGAGACTTCTTGTTCCGTTCCTTAAATGTCTTATCTGGCTGCTGAGTGACAAATATTTTGCTCTTTTGCAAATAGCCCTTTTATGATTTTGATATTGATGTCAAATCTGGGTACTCCAAATTCATTTTTATTGCTTTGTGTGGTATATACTTGTTAAGGATTTAGTGCAACTATAAACATCTCCAGAACTCCCCATAGTAGGGATAAACTGTGAATTATGAACTTGCTAGCATGGGCTATTTCTTTAAGGCAATCAGAACCTCTGTAGCTCTTCATAGAGATTTTATGAAGTAAATCAGTGTTTGTTGGTAAATCTAAATTGAGGAACACTGCTTTGCTAATTGCATTGTTATTTGCCTTTTCCTGAGCAAATAATACTAAACAGTTAGATGCTTTAAAATGCTTGCTTGAGTTTATAACTTCCTGAAAAAGAGATTTAGTTGATGTGGTGTAGCACGTTCCTCAGCCTGCGAATGTTTAAAAGCAATCATCAATGCCAATTTAAAGGCATTTAACATTTCTTCTTTGGATTCTGTATTCCCCAAACTGAAATCTGCATCGCAGAATAAATAGCTGGTACTGATTATATCTCTTACGTCATGGGCTTTCATCAGTAGATCTGACAGCTTAAACTTAGAGTCATAATGCATGTTCGACAGACAAGGAATTGAAGGCATACAAATCTGAAATGCCTTCCACTAAAAGGTTAACTCTAAAAGTTTGCCGTCAAAGTGGGAAGTTGTTTACGTGGTGTTCCCTAAGGTTTGATCATAGATCTGGTGTTATCCTATATCATTTATACACTGGTTCATTAATCAGACCATGCTTCCATTAGGGAAATGCAGTACCATAGAATTATGTAATGGTTTGGGCTGGAAGGGATCTTGAAGATCATCTAGTTCCAACCTCCCTGCCATGGGCAGGGGCACCTTTCACTAGATCAGGTTGCTCAAAGCTTTATCCAACTTGGCCTTGAACACCTCCGGGTGGGGCATCCATGACCACCCCTGGTAACCTGTTCTAGTGTCTCCCCACCCTCACTGTAAAGAATTTCTTCCTAATCTCCAGTCTAAATCTGCCCTCCTCAAACTTCAGTCTGTTCCCTCTCATCCTGTCACTACATGGCCTTTGTAAAAAAGTACTTTTCCAGCTTTTTTGTAGCCCCCTTAAGATACTGGAAGGCTGTTACAAGGTCTCCCCTATGTGTTGTGTCTCTAGTTAAGTGTTTGGTGTAGGGAAGAGAGAATACAAAGGATTAGTGCAAGATGTGCAAGGTAGAGTTTCCTTGGGAACTGGCTGGATCAGTAGATGTGTGAATCAGCCTTTAGTTTTCCTGTGACCCATTTCTCCTATGGAAATTCCTGGGGAATTTATAGCAATTTGTTTTTCTGTTGTGAAGATCTGGGCAGGTAAATGCTATGGAATTTAGGAGAACAGATACTGTGTTGAAGAGTAAAATATATACAAGTAGGGATTAGCTTCAGATCATTTATTTCATTGTGACAGATGATGGATTTTTTTAAAATGAATGTATTTGTAACAATATTGCAAAAATGTTTGAGTCCCTCACTCAGGAAGAAGACATGGCACAGCACAGAAATTCATTTGTACTATAATGCATCACTACTCAAGAGCAAAATCTATTATAAAATCTCATCTGTTTTGTTTTGTTTATTCCAGTGTTACAAATCTTAAATACCGGGGAAGATGTGAGCCTGTGATTTCAAGAACTCTTCAGTTTCTAAATGACCTTTCTGTTGGATATCCTTTTTCTTGTATATGGTGTAACATAGTGTTTGAAATTAGTAAGGTAAAAATTAATGAGATCTCCGTTGTTTCATAAAGCTAATTAATACATTAATAGCTATTTATTTGATCTTTTTCATGCGTAGTTTTCTTAAGGTGTGCTTATTTCCACCTACTTCTTACCACAAAAGAAAAATCATATAACCACTTCCTTACAGACATCTAGCCTATTCCTAATCTTCTTTAAATCAATATCATTAAGTTCAGCAATATTGAGAAGAGAATGATTCTCTTAGCAGTTGAGATCCAGTGTGGTTTTTCTTTGAGGATGTGTCAACCAAGATACGAAGCATGAATTAGATCTTAAAACCAAGTCTCTTCACATGTTTCATTGTTGCCTGAATTGGAGTTCCCCACTGTGTCAGTGTCACCATTACTACTGATAAAACAGCCATGACTTTGCATGTGGATTCTTGTCTGCATTCAGGTATGTTTGTGAAATTCTTACACCAAATTATGAGTGGTACCTTGCTATCTGTTGCAGACCTTTTGTATCTTTTTCTAATATCCATTTCCTTACCGTGAGTTGGAGAAGGATCACAGCATGTTAGAATTTGGAAGGGAGCTCTGGCGATCAAGTCCATCCTCTCTGCCAGAGCAGGATCACCTAGAGTAGGTCACACAGCAAGGCATGCAGTCAGGTTTTGAATGTCTCCGGAAAAGGAGACTCTACAGCCTCTCTGGGCAGCCTGTTCCAGTGCTTTGTCATACCCCCAGTGAAAAAGTTTTTCTTTATGTTCACATGGAACCCCCTGTGCTCCAGCTTGCAGCTGTTGCCCCTTGTCCTAGCACTGGACATCACTGATCAGAGCCCCACGCTGTCCTCCCAACACTACCCTTCACATCTTTGCAAACGTTGAATGAGGTCACTCAGTCTCTCTTCTCCAAGCTAAAGGGCCCCAGCTCCCTCAGCCTTTCCTCATAATGGAGGTGTTCCACTGCCTTCATAATCTTTCTGGCTCTGGTCTAGACTCTTTAAAGCAGTTCCCTGAGGTCCTTCTTGAAATGGGGTGCCCAGAAGTGGACACAATATTCCAGATGCTGCTTCACCAGGACAGAGTAGAGGGGAAGGAGAACCTCTCTCAACCTACTAACCACAGCTCATCATGTTTGCTCTTTGAATTTTCAGACCATTGAGCAAGATCAAAGAGCAAAGTAGTTGCTAATTGTGGTGGGACACAATACTTAAAGGTATATGGCAGATAATAAATCACCAGGACTCCTGAAAGCATTCAGTATTGAAATTCTTCACTATTTTGAAATCAAAACCACTTTTCAGCAATTTTCTTGAGGAGACTGTTAGACAAGCAGAAAGGAAGGCACCTGGAATGTGGCAATTGGTATAATTTTTGTTCTCTATAGAACTCTAATCATAGAAGAATCTGAATCTATTTCCTTGGGTCGAAAGATGAGTGTGGGTTTTCCCATTCTGTAAGTGAATTCTGTTTAATGAAAGTCATACTGTGTGTTCTTCTGTATGTTTACTTGAAATACCATTGAGCAGCTAACTTGATCTTTACAATATGTATATGTTTGTGGTCTCATGGCATCACAGCAATAGAATGGGAAAGGACTTGAAGGTAAAGCATTACTAAGGAATTCTGAGAGTGGTTTCTGGTCATGAAATAGATATAAAAATATCAGGACATAGAAAACAGGAAAAGTTGATATTTAATCATAGAATGATTTGGGTTGGAAGGGACCTCCAAATGTCATCATCTAGTCCAAACCTGCAGTCAGCAGGGACATCCTCCACTAGATCAGGTTACTCAGAGCCTTGTCCAGCCTGAATATCTCCAGGGATGAGGCCTCATTTACCTCCCTGGGCAACCGATTCCAGTGTTCCACCACCCTCAGGGTAAAGAACTTGATCTTAACAGCCGATCTAAATCTCTAATTTCAAACCATTGCCCATTGTCCTATTACTACAGGCCTTTGGAAACAATCCCGCTCCATCCTTCTTGTAGGCCACCTTCAGGTCCTGGAAGCCAGCTGTTAGGTTTCCCCAGAGCCTTCTCTGCTCCAGGCTGAACACTTTCTTCTGAAGAGTAGAATTGTGATGAAATTGTGTTATGGTTTTGTTTTGTTTTTTTTCTTTGTAGCAACTTCCTAACTGTTGCAAGAGCAGTTTGAGCCCCCTGTATGTAGTCAGGATGCATATTTATGAAGGCAGTAGTTCTTTACATCTTAGACATCAATGTGATATGTTTAAAGACTAGTAGAAAGAGAGATAAAAGGAAAATTAAGCCAAATACCAAAAAATGTATGCAATTACTTTTCAGTGGAAATACTTCAAACAAAAGTGACGAGAACAGTAGCTTTGCTGCTTAGAAGGGTGGGGTTGTACAAAGGCAGCTTTAATACTGGTTCTCTTCTCTTCACCATGATGTTGTATTAGTTAAGTTTAAAATTGTGTTCCCTGGCAAACCATAAAAGATTTCAAAAGTATTAGACACCCACTTTTGTGCTGGAATTTAATATGCAACTTTTTATTGGAAAATAATCGTCCTTGTCTGGCAAAATCCACCATGCAATATTTCTGTTAGTAGGCATAATGCAATAAAGACAGGGAGGGCTATTTATCACTACAAATTTTGAGGATTTCAGGATTCTTTTTATTATTTTAATATATTTCTTTGGTATTAAATCAGAAAAATGATAAATTACACCTGTCGAGGCTGTTTTTCCTTTTTCCTAGAAAATGATGTACAACCCAATTTCACTGGTCATTTTGGCTTTTAAAGATATGTATTTTTTCCTATTAAAAACTCTGCCAATAGTGTTGTGGGGTTTTTTTTTTTAATAACAATACCAAAGTACTTTTTATTTCAAAAATATGAAGTAGTTTATAACTACTTCCTGGCATTGCAAACTTTGGCCTTTTCACGTTATATTAGTGTTTTTTTAAAAGGCATTAAGTCTATATTGCTTTGAAAGAAATAGTGTATTGTTAAGATGCTGGATCCAGTGGATCAATTTTCAGTATTTGATATAGATTAAATTGTGGCTAGCCTGAAAGGTTAAAATAATAATTTATTTAATTTCACTGCTTCCCTGTATGTCAATCAACTTCTGCACAGTCTTAAAAATTGGTATTTTTCTTCCTTTCTGTGTATAATAGCCTTTTTCTAAGGGATAGTCTAGAATTAAAAGCAAACCATAATTTCAGCAACTGTACTAGATTACAGGCAAAGAAGAAAAAGCAGAAGACAATAGTAACAACAAAGGCACCAAATGATTGGAGCTAGTGTCATGGTTTATATTACTTTCACAATTACTCCAGGTTTGCATATTTCGAAATATATTAGCCCAATTTGATTTCAAAGCTCAGTTATTTGAATTATAAATCATTATGTCCCTCCTAGCTGATCAGTTGTGAAATATCTTTGAATTCATTTACATAATGGAATATGTTAGTCATTCCTTCATGTCTTTGAAGCCATAGTGCTCCCTCATGCATGTTTAGTTCTTCCTAATAATTAACTTTTCCTCTGTCTATTTTTGTAGCAAAACAACTACAGTTTCATTGTGATTTTGTACAATAACTTTGGGGTAAAATATTTATAGTCTCTTAGATTCTTTATCCATGTCTTTGTTAGCCTCGTTTTATGAAAGGCTTTCCTGTCGTAACAGAGGGGCGAGGAAACAAAGCCAACTCTAGCTTTGCAACATAAAACCAAGTAATGCTATGTCAAGTGTTATAGATTGATAGAGGACCATCATCTTAAAACTAGATTAGGAGTTTTACCAATAGCAGCCATAAAACCTGTTCTTACACTTTTAGCTGTTTAAAAAGAATTTCATCCATTTAAAATGAAGAGGGAAATTGTTTATTCCCATAAAAGTAATCGAACTCTTCAATCAATTATGGCCAGAAATGGCAGAGTGAAGCAAGCACTCAAATAAGATACGATACCAATACCAATAGTAAATGTTCTGGGTCTAAAATGTTCTGTATTTGGGTAGGACTGGAGGCATTCCTGCACAGTCTGAAGTTACACAATCATACATTTCATAAAGGCCTTCATCAATGCCAGGGATCTTAGAATTATAGAATGTGTTAGGTTGGAAGGCACCTTAAAGATCATCTAGTTCCAATCCCCCTGCAATGGGCTGGGACACATCCTACCAGACCAGCATGCTCAAGGCCCTATCCAACCTGGGTCTGAAGACTTCCAAGGTTGGAGCCTCCGCAACGTCTCTGGGCAACCTGTTCCAGTGCCTCACCACTTTCATGGAGAAGAATTTCTTCCTAAAGTCTAGTATAAAACAAGCTTCTTCCAGTTTGAAACCATTACCCCTTGTCCAGTCATTCCATGTCTTTGTGAAAAGTCTCTCTCCAGTTCTCCTGTAGGATCAATAGTGCTGGCTAAACTAAGGAGTTGTGGGTGTGTAATGTTCATTGTGAAATTTACAAGCCCAGAAGTCATTTCAGTCATTTTATGCCTTCAATGCTTAGGAATGTTTCTGGGGTTTGTTCCTGAGCAGAGAGCAGAGCGTGGTGTCTGGGGCCAGCATGGTATTGCTAGAGTTACCCACCATCTGGACTGTCACTGACATGAATTTAGCCAGTTGGTGGAGTGGGAGTTGGAGAAACTAGGATTCCTCTGTATATAGCCAGAGATACATCCAAAATTCCCAGCAGTACCACTTTGTTATGGACTTAGCTCTGGCTCTGAGACATTGTATGTTCTTCAGTAGTAGCCTTTGAGTTCTTCAGTATTTTAGCATAGCTCAGTGTGTATGAGCTGTATTTTCATCTGTTGTAACTGAAACAAATTAAATGGGTTTTTTTTTCGATGGGCCTGGAAGATCACCTCTGTGATTTGGAGGCCATTACTTCAGTGCTGCTTAGGGCTGCTGCCAGTCCCATTGCCAAGTGCCAATTGTCTTCAGTTCAGGCAGTTGCAAAACCCCTGGGCTTTTTTCACATGCTGATGATACCAGTCTATCTGGGGAAACCCAGCCCCATTTGTTATCAGAAACTCTCCGTTTAATTATAAAAGTCATTTAGTTCATTTGTCTCTTTTGTGACTAGAATATATGCTATGAAAAGTAATTGCTTTAATTAATAATAGATTATGGTCTTCAGTGTCCTAAAGAGTATCTGTGTGATATATATATTTCTAGGTGAAATTCAGATTGTAGACTCATACATACTATGGTTTGGGTTGGAAGATACCTTAAAGATCACTGAATTCCATTCCCCCTGCCATGGTCAGGAGCACCTACTACTAGATCAGGTTACTCATGGCCCCATCCAAGCTGGCTTTGAACAATTCCAGGTTTGAAGCTTCCACAGTTTCACTGGGCAGCCTGTTCCACCACTCTCATAAGAAGTATTTCTTCTTAATGTCTAATCTAAATCCATCTTTTTCCAGTTTGAAGCCATCACTCCTCACCCTGTCACTCCCAGCCTTTGTAAAAAGTGCCTATCCAGCTCTCATGTAGCCCACTTCAAATACTAGAAGGCTGCTCTAGGGTCTCCATGGAGCCTTCTCCTCTCCAGGGAGACCCTAGAGGAACCTTCCTGTATTTATATACTTTTGTTTCAAGTAGGATTTTTTCCTCACTAAAAATTCCTAGAAGTCTGTACAACCTGCTCATGTCATCACAACGCTGCAAGGCTCCTTAACCTCTGCTACTTATAGTCTCCTGAAAAAGCTCGTGAAAATAGAGGCTGTGAAATTCATGCTTCAGAATCACACAGTAAGTTTTCCTACTATGACAAAAAATGTTGTGTGTAATAAATTTTCATAGAACACTTCACTTTTCATAGCCTTATGTTTCACCAGAGTAAGCACTTCCCCTTCTTGGGTGTCAGTGATAACTACAGCCTCAGTGACCTTCGGTGCCGGACGATGTTCTACACCGCACTCACTCGTCTGCTCATGGTGGATTTAGGTAAGGTACTCTCCCATGTCCCTGAGACACCTTGCTGTCTTGTGTAGGGCTACAAATTTTTAAGGATATTAAATCAATCAAACAGCAGCTTACTGGTGCAGTAAACATGTTACAGTTAGTATTTAAGTCACTCCCTATCAATTTTGGAGATCATAGAATACTACGTGTTGCAAGGGACCTCCAAAGGTCATCATCTAGTCCACCACCCCTGCAGTCAGCAGGGACATCCTCAACTAGATCAGGTTGCTTAGAGACTTGTCCCTCCTGACCTGGAATATCTCCAGGGATGGGGCCTCAACTACATCCTTGGGCAACCTGTTCCAGTGTTCCACCACCCTCATGGGAAAGAATTTGCTCCTGATATCCAATCTAAATCCACTCTTCTCTCATTTCAAACCATTGCCCCTCGTCCTATCACCACAGTCTTTTGTAAACAGTCCCTCTCCATCCTTCTTGTAGGCCCGTGGAAATCAGAGTGGTTAGACACATGTAACACCCAGTGCGTGCAGTTAGCTGGATGTGATGAAGGACGCAGTCCCTCTGAATCCTGACCCTACCCTTGGCCACCACAGTAAAAACCAGCAAGAACTCTGCAGGATTAGCTCTCTCTTGTCTCAACCGAAGAGGCTGGTCTTAGCAGAATGCAGTGGCCTCTGATCAGAAGCTTTTTTCTCTGCTAAAGATCTGCCTTTATAGATGCTTTTTGTGAGGATGGAGTGTAGTGATGGGACAAGGTGGGGGTCACTTTAAAAGAGGAGTGATGCAGGTTAGATATTGGGGAAAATTTTGTATTGTGAGGGTGGCAAGGCACTGGAACAGGTTGCCCAGAGAGGTTGTGGATGACTTATCCCTGCAACAACATATGTGGATAACAAATGGTTTAAGACCAGAGTGGATGGCACTTTTAGCAGCTTGGTCTAGTGGAAGGTGTCCCTGCCTATGGCCAGGGAGTTGGAATTAGGTGGTATTTAAGGTCCCTTCCAACCGAAACCATTCTGTGATGATTCTATAGATGTGCAGGTGTTCAAGGAAGGCTGCTAATACACAATACAAAACCACCAGTAAAAGTTACATTTAAATAAAAAGTTTTATTGGGATTAATACTTTTTCATCACTTTTTCCTTCTCCACTATCAAAAGGAGTAGATCTCTAAGCTGTTGAAAATACCTGCAGGAGCTATTCAGCATGATCAGCGCAGCCAGTTTGACACACACAAAACTCCTAACTTGAGCTGCAACTTAGCTTTCCAGACTTTGCCAAGGAGGAGAGAAGGGAGAGAAGCCTTATAGCAAAGAGCTCTTTAAAGAGCATAAATTAAATTTCTACTCAGAATTACTCTCGTGGGGAATCTGCATCTAAGAGGCAAGCTACCCTCATTAAGGCTCTAAAGAGAAGTACCAGGAGAACCAACCCTCGTGCAAAGTGCTACGGCTAAAACATTGTTTGCTATAGTTACTTGTTCAGCACCGTGACAAAACAAAAACAATACAGACTTCCAGGGTGTCTTTCAGCTGTCTGACCAAGACAGTCTCTTCTTTCCCTGCCCACTGCATCTTGTTTGTTTTATTCTAAATTCACACCTTCTGAAACAAGTGTCACACAAATAACTCAAACAGTCCAGATTTATTTCCATGGCAGCTTCATTCTGTGCACTAAATAGGTCAGAGGTAGAAAAAAAAGAGCATACAACCAAAAAAGGATGTGATTTAAACAGCATGCTGTGAAATGCACATTAGAGGGTCTCCTCTCTTGATGCAGTTTTAAATTTAATGTTTCCTGACCATTAAGCCTTGACTTTCTTATGAGACTATTCTACTAGAGTTATGAACAAATTAACAGCAAAAAGAGAAGTATGAAAAAGATAAAGATGAGAAATGCAGAGATGTGCCAGTCTCAGATGTTTGTGATCAACAATTTGTCTTCATTATGGCTCAGTAAAAATGTCAGACCTCAGGTTTTGGTTCCTGTAGGTCCTACCCAAATTCCAATACTCACAGTGAGATTTTCCTCTAAAAGCTTACAAGACTGGCCCTTCCAAACAGCAGTGTGAATATGATGTGATGGTTTTGCTGCTTTGGTTTCTTTTCTTGTAGGTGAAGACGAGGATGAGTTTGAGAATTTCATGCTCCCCCTCACAATTACCTTTGAAAGTGTGACTCAGATACTCAACAGTAGTTACGAACAAGAAGCAGCAAAGGTAGGTTTATTTCAATTAGATGGAAAGAAATTATCGATGGGAAACAGTGCAGCTGGGACAAGCGTTTAACAACAAGCATCTCATCTGCATTTAACAGCAAGCTTGTCATCTCTTCTGTCGCTCTCTTGGCATGCACGTATCTTTGTACTTCTGTGTGTATTTATACCTCTATCTCTTGCTGTCATTAGGAATGTAGACAGTAGAGAGACAAAGTCTACAAATGACTACGAAAATAAAGTTTGTACAAAGATTTTATAAAGACTTAGGGATCTTTCAGTGCTTTGCAGATGGAGTGACCCTATCTGAGTCCCATTTATAATCAAAGGGACACATTTGTCTAGTGATAGCTGATCTGTTTCATATGCAGCATTCCCTCTTGCCATGCAAGTACCCTGTTGGTGTCTATTAACATATTTATTTGGGGGGATGAGGAGCCATGTTGTAACACACTTGATAAAACACTGCTGCTTTAAAGTATTTTTTTTTCAACAAGAATTTATTATATAAATCAAGACTTTATTAAATGGCTGGGCATATATGTATAAATAGGAACTGGTGTTGAAGCATTGCACCCTTAAACTGAACAAAGTGATTAGGATAACTGATAGCTAAATAAGGTTTTTATGTGCCTGTGGGAGCCATATTAGGATTGATTTGACAAGTCAGTTCAGCTGTGGCAACAGTCATAATATCTAACACAACATTATGTTTTATTAGTAAAATCCTTAAGTGTAGCAAGCTGTTTGTGTCAAAACAACAGTATATTTTAGACTTGCTAGATAGAAGCTGCATCATCAGGGGTGATAATATATTAGAGCACTATTGCATTAAAGAGATCCCTTCTGCTGTAACTGAATAGTTAACAACACACACTGGAGAGCTTGCTTGAGCTGCACAAGGTGCTTTTGAGGAAACCCTAACAGTGATTTTTAATTCACTATTTTAAAATGCTATGGAAACTTAAGTGCTATATCATTGATTTAGCCTCTTCCTTGCATAAGAAAGTACAGAGATACACTGGAATATTTAGTAAATTATTTCTCTGCAGTACATCTCTGACAGTACCAGAAGATGCTTAGTTCAAAATAATCACTTGAATGAAGCTAGTACTTTTAGAAAGTCCTACTTAAGGGTATTTCAACAATTACTTGATTCTAATTTCCTCATTTGTTGTTGCTTTATCTATTGTAATTTTAATAACTTTTCATTTGTTAAATAGGTGTTCATCTATCTTGGATTCAGCTCAAGTTATAAATCCTAAAAATTGGAACACAGAGGTCACTTGATGGCATTAGCCCTTTCTGTAGGAAACTCTATTTATCTCATGTGAGGATTCAGTTTGTTAAAATAATTTGGCCATTGTCCTCTTTGCTTTGCTTGAAACTGTCTTAGCAGAGAAATATTAATGGAGTGCCAGTGATATATTCCTAAACTAGCAAGTTCTTAACGACCCTGGAAAGTGACTGCTTGATTACACTTTAACGGTATTTGCAAATAAAATCACAAGTAATTAAGGGGAAATCTCCAGGCTTTTGAGCAAGTTTGATGCATGATAACTGCCTGATTCAGCTTCATCTAGAGTAATGCTGTGTAGACAAGAGCTACTGAGATCAATAGCAACATAATGATAGTGGCAGAATTAAGTGAGTAACCTGAGAAGTGTGTCTTCAAAATGCATGCAGCTGCCACCAGCCAGGGCCACACAGTGCACTCCGTGCTTCTGTCCTAAATGTTCATCAAAAGACGCCCTGCAGGAAAATGGAGTTAGATGCTCTTTATTGCTGATCGTGTCTCTTGCCACATTTATCAGGGAAATTGGATTAGCAGTTGGCAGCTGCAGGTAGACAAGGTTCTGCAGTGATTAAATATGCAGCTTGGCTGCATTTGTTGTGACAGACCTTTAGTAAATTCTACTGTAAGCACCATCTGTCTAATTTGTATAAAGAAAACTTGGTGCTTTAAGCTATTGATAAAGAACTAAATCTGTTGCTTTATCATAAACAAAACTTTTGCTCTAAATTCTCTTAAACATAATTTATTAGGTTAAAGCTATTTCTCTATCATGATAAATAAATAATACATGCAGAAGTGCTTTCAGGTACTTTATTTTGCAAGTAGTGAAAACAAAAACAGTTCAGTTCTTCAATAAAATGCTTAGTATTCCCATCCACAGGGAGATGACACTGTTAAAATATCACTAGGAAAATGGTCCAGGAGTGCCAAATTCATTTAATTTGTGGTTTTTACTAGGACTTTCTAACTGGCTAGGGTTTTCTCTGGGTTTTTAATATTTCTGAAATACACCATTGAAAACCAGTTGCAACAAGGGAGCTCTTTCTTTTTAAAATACATTTGTAATCATTACATCTGCATACAAAACATATGTTTGGGTTTCTTTTCCAGGGAGATCAAATATAATCAAAGATGACTTAAGTAATTATATGCTTTGCTTTCCTTTTTTCTTCTTCCCTTTTTGGTTCCTGCCTACTCCCTTCTTCACATTTTTATATTAAAAGGAGAAATGTCCAAAATTAAAACAGGGGCTGATTTGCTCCTCAGAATTTCAAGGTTTCTCTTGACAATCTGGTTAAGTAACACATTGTCCGGGTAGCTGGAATCTCGGTAGTACTTTGTTTATAGTTCTGACATCATCAGATTTGCTAGAAATACAGGAAAAGAAAAAGGATCTGAGGAAAAAAGCAGTTAAATAGCAACATGCTATCTTTAGCTAGTTTGTAGAAACTCCATGCTGCTAAATTATTTAAAATCCTTGATTTTCAGCTTGCACACATTAAAAGTTTTCACACTAAGTGCCAAATGTTGCAAACAGCACTTTAACAGAATGATTTTGCTTTGATCCCTGTAGCAGTTCCTGAATAATTTATCACAGGTTATTGCCTTAATTCTGGAGAGGGATAGAGCAATAAAGGCAGATGAAAACACTCCAGTTGAAACACCTTGGGGCCTGCTCATTCCTCTGACACGGCTCTTTTGTTGGAACTATTTAGAGGTTATTAAGACGTGTCTCCAGAATTAAGAGTATGCTGTAAGGATGAAGACAGCCATCTTAATTCTAAAGACAAAGCGCAATGACCCTTCACCTTTTTTTTTTCCTTTGTTGTTATTATATAGTAGAATTATGAGGGTAATATTATAGCTGCACCCAGTAGTGCCACTATAGCTAAGGGTCTGTCAGACTTTCCATTACAAGCCCCTTTTTGGGGGTGGGTGCTGGGAGTCACCTCGTCTGTTTTAAATTGGGTTAGTCAGACACTTGGCACACATTGCCAAGACATAGGGTTTTCTTCTGTGAATATTTAAATCTTCAGCTCCTTTCCTTTGAAAGCTCCAATTCATTGAAAAATCTTCTTTGGGACTTGGAAACAAAAGACTTGAATTTATTTTTGTAATGGATTTGGGTTAATTCATCTTAAGTAAACCTATCACTGACATTCAGGAAAGAATCTCTCAAAACCAAAATTTCAACAAAAATTTGTCATTAGCAAGAACAGGAATGTATAAACACACATACTACTCCTGGCAAGCTTCCCTTTGCTGTGCTTCTTGTATTGTGTCCCAGCTTACTTGTTTTGCAGTTGCTGGTGGTATTGTTAATTGTTACTTTGCCCCAGCAATGGATGGTGCTCAGTTGGGAATGAAGCAGCAGTTACATGTATTCCTCAAATTGACTCTAAGTTGGCAAGGCACTTTGAATCCCACAGGATGACAGACAAAAAGTAGATGTATAAGTGTATGATGTTTGTCTTTAATACATTTTATGCACATAAATGGTCTTTGAAAACTCACAATGAAAAGTCAAGTGTCTTGGGATTTTAAAGTTTTGGGACTATGTTTTCTATTAAATATGGCTTAAGCAATCATAGAATCTAGGGTAGGTTTTGCTCCTCTTAGAGTTTAAAGGTAATTTTACCTGCATCTGAATTGGATCAGGACTTATCTCAGGATTCTCTAGGCTATTTTGTAGGCAGGACTATTTCACCTCATTGAGATCCAATGGATATTGTCTAAACTGCTGAGTTTGCTGGGATTTTGTAGGACAAGAACATTAAAGTACCTTGTAGACTGAAGTCACTGATTAAGAATAGTGTGGGTAACAGAGTGGTGTTTTTAATAATAACTAAATTTGAAGAATAGAAACTCAAGAACTGTAATTTATGTAGTAGTTGTTCTCCTTTCTTTAGATTTCAAGGTCCAGTGGTGTCTGAAGTTGCTTGATATTTACGTAGGTTCCCAGAAATCTGAGACCATAGTTTGAAGAAAGTTGTAGATCTACTTTAAGTAATAGTTTTTCAAGTCTCACAACCAAGCATTTGCAAAAGAGAGATTTCTTAGAACTAGTTGTTTTTGTAAAGACGGAACAAGCATGTTAGAGCAACGTGAGTTTGGCTGGTTGTCTTTTGCTAACCCATGGTCTAGAGACCACAGTAAGATGGTGAGCTCTTTCTCTTCAAGTGCATGCTCAAACAAAGGCAAGTTCACATCTTGCCAGGGGCTGTAGCTCCCCTTCTTTCCTACTCAAGACTCTCCTTTGTGCATGCTTGCTTGTCTACTGTTCAGTTGCTAGAAGGGGCAAAGGAACCAAAATCAATCGGGAAGAATTCCACTTACTTGGGTCTATTGTTGCAGCTCTGCATCCCTTCAGAGCTAAGTATGAAGTGTTACTGCTGAGCTCTTTTGATTCTTTAGTTTTGGCCACCACGTCTGCTAAATAGTTATTTTCTCTGTGGACAGAACAGCACACAAAGTATGAAAATACAGATTAATATAAAGTTACAATTTTATATTGCATCTTCTCAGTATTGAACACTTCCTCTCCAGTGACTTCAGAGTCCCATTAAAGTTAATGAGAGTTGAGACCTCTGAGCATCTTGCAAGTTCAGGCCATTTCAGTGCACAACAGAAAGGAAATGCAAATATTAAAATACTCTTAGCAACCTCACCAGTGTTTGGTAGTGAACTCAATTTATCCTTGGATAAACCTATGTGTGTGCCATCCAAGTCAGTTGGACTAATGGCTCTGCATAGGAAAAGTAGAAATTAGCCCTTGTGTAAGATCACATTTAGCAGTTTAACAAGGCAGCAACCTTAATTTGCTCTTTTTGTGACTGATAAAAATTAATATGTGAATCTTATATTTTGTATTTCTCAACACTACAAATATTACAGTTTTAGCACCAAGTGATACATTATTGAAAACTCAGATTTTAAAGAGAGAACTCCTTACTGTGCTTTTTTTTGCCATGCTTCTATGATTCTTTTATTTTTTACCAGACTCTGCAGTATTGTGATCTCTCATTATGAAGGAAAAAACAAATAAAAATGGGGGCAAACACCATCTGCAACACATGGATATTTATTAAAACTACCTAATTGTCAAAAAGTATTAGTTGTGTCTAAATAAATTGAAAAGTTTGTTTGTATTGTTAAAATATTTTTTCATTCAGAAGTGTTTCTTATTGGTATCTATTAATTATCCTGAAAACACCCCTAATTATGTATGCATAAAATGTTGCCTGTGTTTCAGCTGGAAAGATTCTGAAGCCACACTTCACTCATTAAGGCAGGGGGAGGGGTGGGGAAAGTACATCTCAGAATTCCTGCTAATACAGACAGAGATTTGCATAGTGTTCTTTAAACAACAACAACAACAAATTGCTTTTGGAATAAATTTAACCTGAAAAATTACTTTAAAAGCAAACAAACCAAAGATGTTTGACCGGAACAGTACAGTGAGAATCTCAGAGCAACCTTAATTGAAGCTTGTTATGGGTATTGGTTAGTCTTGCACCTCATTCAAAATATTACAAACTTAAATGAACATTTTATTGGTGGTGTTATTACTTTAAATCTATGAATACAGGAAGCACTCTGAAACTTGTAATACGCTGTAGTCACAGATTCCGTTTTAATTTGCATTATTCATTAGGAGAGCCCAGCGAATAATCAAAAGCATTTCCCAAGCATTTTGTTGGTGTTATCACTGTAAGACTTGTGACAATCTTGTTTGCTAAAAGAATCTTTGTGGGGGTTGTAATAAATTTAAGGGGGGAAAAAAAAAAAGGAGCAGAGATTTGAGCGAGACATTTAAACTAATGAATCAAAATCAGATATGTGGTCATTATTGGCTGATTATTACTCCATCTGCTCTGTGCTAACGTGAAAATCAATTACTGTGTCTCTTTCCCACTGACAGCGTATGTTGATCGGGCTGGCAAGGGATCTTCGAGGGATTGCTTTTGCACTGAACACAAAGACCAGCTACACCATGCTGTTTGACTGGATGTATCCTTATTACACGATGACAATACCAGCTCTGTGCACAGAGGGATACCAGGCCCCTTGCATTAGTTTAATAGTATGGCACAGTGGGGAAGAGGAAACAAAGCTAAATGAACTAATGTGTAATCAGCTAAAATTACAGCACAATGGCAACCATGCAGTTAACTGGGAAGGACCACAGAGAGGTCACTTTTTTTGTTGTGTCACACTACCAATCTAGAAAACATATCCAAGTGGTTTTCTTCCTGTTAGGAACCTCTTGTGTTTTCATTTAGAGGAAAAAAAAAAACAAACCCAAACAAAAAACACCAAAACAAACACCCAAAACAGAGCTATGTCTTAAACTCCAAACACGATGTACCTACATTTGGTTTCACATCAAAAGTGTTTAAAAAATACTATACAAGTGCTGTCTGGGGAGATTCTCTCCCTGCTATGAATCATGTCTTTAATTTAGTCAGTTACTTTCTATTTATGTCAGCTCTATTAATATCACAACACCTGCAGTCTTCTTCATCCAGAATAAAATGGACATCTGAAAACAAAATCAACGTCTTTAGACTGTCCTTTTCTTCAGTAACCAATAATATTGGAACTCCATTTGCTTTAAATTTTGTATACATTTTTATGCTCATGGGTATTTTCTTAATATTATAGAGAAATGGCTTGTGTTTTTATAAATACAGTAGCTGTAATTCTCCCTTCAGGCACACAGTCATGTTAGTAAGAAACTGCTGAAACATTGTGAAGTATGAAAATACCTGGTTTAGAATTTAGATCTCACAACACTGTGGAAGCTAATTACCTGTTTATTTTATGAAAATTGAATAACACTGAAGTGCAATGCAAGAAAAACTAACATTCAAGTGCAATGCCATTGTTTTAGTAGCAATCAGGCTTTAAAAAATATTTTTGTTTTATTAAATAATGAAACCCTACTAATTCATTAATAATCTTTCTGGTTAATAAAGAGAAGTGTCTCAATATATTAGTTGCAAATAGGAAATGAGCCTTTACAAACTGAAAGGCTGTGTAGCAGAGCCTGGCATGATCTGATAGACATCCTTGTGAGCTGAGTGGTGGGAAGCTTGTGACCATTGCGATAAGCTCTGTTTAAGACCCTCATAAGCTTCCAGTGATTCTTCCTATGTGCAGGCTCAGCTTGCAGTAAATTAGTCCAAAACATAAATTGGTGTAATCTTTATTTCTCTTTAAATTAGTGGAATCCATCCCTTAATTTCGGTTTTAGAGGAGAAGAGAAAAACAAACCAAACAAAACCAAACTACTGAAGCCAGACTGTGAATTAGCATCTCATTTTCGAATGGGCACCATTGGGTACATTTAACTTCGTTAGTACTACTTGTGCTTGTGTTACCCTGAAACTTAATAATAAAATCAGGAGGATGTCTACAAGCAGGCCAGTGCTGCTTCCATTTCAAATTCTTTTTACATTGGTTTCCCTAGTACAGCAGGAGTATCGTACTCTTCTCCTCTGCAGAACTGCAGATCTCCTGTTACAGGAGGAGGGATAACACAGCCTTAATTCCTCTCCATTTGAAAGAAATGGATTCATCCATGGAGGTGGTTTTTGATCCAGGGATCCAGGGACACATGATCCTCAGGTCCCTTACATGATTTAATTTTTTTTTAATTAATTCATCAATTCAAAGGAATTAAGTTTATTTCAAATACATAAAAAACAACCTCCAACTTTGGGATTTCATTGCTCTGTATTAACAGTAAAAACAGATGAAAATGCAGCTTTGTGTGGAATTTAGAGTTCAGGCCTTCCTGGTTTCTTTTCCATTCCACAGGTTCAGGGTTTTTTTCCTTGCTCATCTTTGGCTGTAAAGGATAAGTGCTTGCTTTTATATAGTGGATTTTACCTCATTTGACTGAGTCCAGCTTCATCCAGGTATTGATCCAAGGCATTCCAGCAGAATAAGCTGCTATTATCCCAACTCTTAGAGGAGGGAGGCTCAGATCCAGATTTTAACTTATGAAGTGTAAATATCCCTTGATTAACTTAATTTTTGGTTTTGCTTTCATCTCTATCAATAGCAAAAGCAGGTTTGCAAACAGATTTTATTCTGTTATGTTTTAAGCTCTGGTATTTCAATATTGAAAATGACAAGTACAGAATATTAGCCAAAATAAATCTGATTTACTCGCATTTTTCAATAAATAAGCAACACAAAGAGGCAAGGGTTATCTCTTGCTAAGCTTTCAATATGCCATCAGATGATGTTCAGTCTCTATTGAAGACTGTCAGAAATAGTCATTTGTAAATTGTTGGCAGGAGAATGTATTGATAAACTTTCCTAGTCATTGCAGGAAATATTTAGAGTCTAAGCCCTGGCCATAATGAAACACATTGCACTCAGTAGTCTCTCACCTGAGAGATTCCTCTTTAGTCTGTTTGCAATGTTTAGGATTTAAGTTTTGTCCAGTAGATGGCAAAAATGAGCAGAAATTACTTCTTTTAAGTCCTCTTGGTCCAGGGAGGGGAGGAGGCACAGGGGACACTGTTGTGTCTCGTATTTTGCCATTGTGATTGAGTTATTAGGATGGTGGTGTAAAGGTGGATCATCAGGTATGCTGAAGCTGTGCTAGATTGCCAAATAGGGCTGTTTTGTAGCAGTCTTGCTTATACTAATTGAGTTTTTCTAGCAAATCAGGCTCCTTGGAAAAAGGCCAAAGGCTTTTCATAATTGTATTGACAAGAAAATGAATATGATAAATGGTGTTCATTCAGCTGAGACAAGATTTATAGTTTTCCTCTGGCAAGGGATGAAGAGAAAATACCTACAATAATAGTTAGATTTGTTTTAAAGTTGTATTAGGTGATATCTCAAAAGACTTCATTAAAATATTTCCAAATATTGTAAGCAACATCAGATGTTAAGTAAAGCACCTTCCCAAAGTATCCGGTAATGAAAGGTGGAGAAAAACAGCACACAAACAAAACAAACCCCCCAAAACCCTGGATATGAAAGTCATTTATTCTTCCTGAAATATTGATATGTCAAGCTGTCAATGATGATTCCAGTACCAGAGCTTTGGGAAGTTTATTTGCCTTATGTATTCACAACGTGTGCTCTGTGGACTTTGTAGGTCAGCCCTGAGCCAGGCAGGTGCGGCCTGAGCAAACCTGTACTCGGTGTGAGCAGAAGCAGAACCTGCTTTGCTTAATGATGCTGATTCTCCTTACACCTTTCCACCTGCTGCTCGCTTCAAGCCTGCCTGGATGAGATGCTGAATGTTTAATCTGTTTCTTCCATAGTAATATCAGACTGCAGTCTAAGGTCCTTGGTCTCACAGTCAGATACATCCATAGAGATTTCGTGGTGAGTTCAGGGTAATACCCTCTTTTTGTTACTTTCATTTAGTGTTTCTTACAGTTAGGTGGTAACCCATTGGCAATCTTTCCCATGTTCCCCCAGCTGATTCTCAGCATTGAATGACTTTTGTTGTCTGTAAAAGAAAAAGGTTGCAAGAAGAAAATGGGTTGAAAGAAGGAAATTACTAGGTTGACTCAGCATTGCAGTCATGTAGGTAGCACATAGTGGATATGCATGAGTGTGTGACATTGGCTGCCTAAACAGTAATACCTGTGTGGTTGGATGCGTAGCCACTGAGTTTATAGAGACGTGATCTGACATTGAGATGTTATACCTAGTGGTCATTCAGAATTTCCAGCTGGCCTAGATATTTGAGTGTCTGATCCTATGCTGCCTCAGATATATACCATTAGAAGAAGCAAATAAATGCAGGTGCAGCAATATAGCTAGCTTGTTCAAAATGGTTCTGGTCTTTGAGAACTAGAATTTAAAGTTTGCTTTGAGGTTTCAGGGTAAGGTGCAAGCTTGAGAGAACCAAAGAAACAGCTATAGCAATTGACATTTCCTGATCACAGGAGGACATGACATTTTCTTGTGAAACAAGGCTACCTGATGAGTAATACATTTGTAATAGCTGCTCAGGCCAGTTGCATTCATTCAGATCTCAATATAATTTTTTGTGCAGTTTGAATTCCTTTGAGCTTGAACTCAGTCAGGTTAGGTCAAGTTCACAACTTAGCCAGATTCCTCAAAGGTTGTGGTTAAAAACACCCCGAAATAATACTCTGTTTAAAATCAATTTGTTTACATTATTTGATTTATAAAAGAAATGGAAAAGCTCTGGCAATTTATTGTTGACCCTAGCTTTTATGAGATTTGATTATAGTTTTCAGTCTTGCCTCAACAGTGAATATAGACTCGAGGCTTACATTTTTTTATTTTAGTTGTAGAGTTTGGCTCTCAAGTTGCTCTCTTGGCCATGAAATCTGAATAGGCAGTTGTTTGCTACCCCATGGAATTCCACAGTGGGGATCTGCACCATTGCACCATCTTTCTTTTGTGCACATGGGGCTACTGGGAAGGCTAAGGAAGAGGCATGACTTAATAGAATTAACAGCACAGCTCAGTTCTGTATCTTACATGACATCTGCTGCATCTTGAGAATATTGACCATCCTCCATTGAGAGTGAGCTGGGCTGGAAGCCCACATCAGAAAAATTAGAGCTGGCATTGGTGAATTTTTAAAGGTGTGTGATGGCATGGATCATCCATGCCCACTTTAAGGTTATTTTAGGTGAGATTTTAATTCAAATCCTAGTTTATTACTGGATAACACTCCCTGGTATATTTAACTCTAGTCTGTTTGATTTAAAATGTAAAGAACCCCACAAAGGAGCAAGACACAAAGTCTAAAAGTATATTTCACATGTCAGGGTCTTCTGCTATATATAGTTTGTGCCTGCAGTGCCTCAAGCAGCTGGCAGCAAAAATGCGCAAGTCTTGAGATGCCTCAGACAGACAGCAGTAGCCAGAATGCCTTCCATCTGTCTGCACAGCGCTGTCATTCATCAGCGGGGCTGTGCCTGACGGCGTCAGCCTCCACCAGAAGAGCTGGATTGAGCTGAGCCAGGGCTGTGTCTACATATCCTAGAAGCATGTAAACCTTTATGTATTTTAGGCTTTTATTTTACAATCCCATGTTGAGCACTTGGCCTTTCTTCTACTTTGTAAGATTCACAGTAGTTGCCTTTATTGTCTGAATAGGCAATAGCCTTTTCCTAATAATAGTCACTGTTTCTCCTGTGGTTAAATAAAGCAGAATTATATGACATGAAGCAAAGTTAAAAATGAAAAATAAGTTTATTATTAAACAAAACCACCAACTAGATTAGCTAGATCATGTTTTATTAGCAAATTGTATAGTTAAAATCTCTTGGTTCAGTATAAAATAACTGTTTAATTCTTTGCCAGGCAAGCTGTGCTACCTCATTTCCATTTACCAGTCTGCATTCTTATCCAAATAAACTCCTCCTTTCAGCACATTGGGAAAACTGGTGGGCAGCTTTGTAACACATCCTTTCATGAAATACCTGAATGTAATCAAGAACTCTTGGGTTTTTTAAGTTACATTGCAGAGTCTACTGTAGTTTGTATTGAATTCTTTGAAATTCTGCTTTAAAAGAACAGATCTCTCCTGGGTACTGATGAGCAAACAGTTGTCCTGAAAGAGTTCTTGGAAATCTAGCTTTGCTGGTCTCCCCCCACACAGTTTGGCTGAATTCTTTTCCTGAGTGCTCTGCAAACAACTTCAGACGATCAAATTGTTCCCAAGCGTTTATATAGCAAATATTCTTCATATGAGGTGACACTGAAATCTGGGGGCCAGGGTGTGCTTTATAAATAAATTTGTGGGGTTTTTAAATCAAATTGCCATTTAGGAGTTATGCCATTCATTAAAAACTCATTTTATATATGTACTTACAGGTTAGCTTCACCTATACCAGCTGCTTTCATTTCCTTCATCACAGCTCTGGTCCAGTAACTGTTTCCCAGTTAACCATTAACATTTCCAAAGGACTTAGACTTCTAAGCAGAGACTTGCTGAAGTTTATAGGTCCTGACAGTGCCTCTGTCAGAATGACTAGGTCTGTATGTGGCCCACCCACTGATGGTGTTGTACAATTTCAGGGAAAGTTTGCAGATTCACAGATTGCATTGGGTTGGAAGGGACCCTCGGAGGTCATCTTGTCAAACCCCCCTTGCACTCAGCAGGGACACCTCCATCTAGGTCAGGCTGCCCATGGCCACATCGAGTCTGATCTTGAATGCCTTCAAGGATGGAGCTTCAACCATGTCTCTGGGCAACCTGTTCTAGTATTTTACCACCTTTACTGTGAAGAACTTCCTCCTGATGTCCAACTTAAATCTGCCCTGCTCCAGTTTCAAACCGTTGCCCCTCATCCTATCACCACAGGCCCTTCTAAACAATCCTTCCTCAGCCTTTCTGTAGGTCCCCTTCAGATGTTGAAATGCATCTCTAAGGTTTCCCTGAAGCCTTCTCTCCTCCAGGCTGAACAGCCCCAATTCTTTCAGCCTGTCTTCATAGGAGAGGTGCTTCAGCCTTCCAGGCTGTTTTTCAAGATTTCATTTTGTCCCTGTACTCCTTAACTCAGTTGGGGGAGATACCCTGCCTACATGTCGGTCCTGCAACGAGCTATTGAACTGTGGTACCAGGAACCTGCCTGCACAACCCCTATCTTGAAGCTGATGGCAGAATTCATGCAAAACAGGTAAGCAGCACATGAAAACCAGAGAAGTGATGAGTACTGCACTGGTATGCAGTCTGTGCCATCTGTGTTTTACTTAGCTTCATGCTGCACTTTAACCTGCACTTTAAGACTGCTACTTTTGGATTGTGGACCATAATTGACAAGCAGAACTCAGCTTTCGGTGTCATTGTGGTTTCTTTACCAAAGTGAGCGATGTTAAAAATCAAGTGGTAGGGATTAATCACAGGGCTGTATGCAAGAAGCCACTGTGACTTTATATTCAGTGTTAGTGGAACTGTATGTTTTAACCAGGAATAAATATTGGTCCTAACTATCCAAAAATTGTCATTTGTTAAGGTTTGCTGCAGGCTAAATTCTGCCTTAAACCAAGCAGCTTACATAGGTGCCTGTAAAATCACAACTCCCTCAGAGTGTCTTTTGCAATTCAACTCTTCCAGGCAGTTTCAGTACAGTTCCATAGATGATAGAACCTTTGTAGCATTCTTCTGAACTGTGTACAGGCACAAAATGTGTTCACCTGCCACTAAAAGCTGTGTATGTACTGTCTGGTCAACTTGGCTGGTTAAAATAGTTTTGACATAAGAGTGTTTCTTTGGCAGCACATGGAGCTAACCACAGCTGTGTATTGAAAGCCAGAATGAGGCTATCAAATAACTTTGTTATCAGCAAATATGGGGTTTGGTTTAGGAAAGAATCCATTGCAGCTTTCTTCTTCAATGACCTTCTGAATATTTTTGCTGTTATTTTTTAGATCACAACGTTTAAATTTTGATGTCTCATCTCCAAATGGAATTCTTCTCTTTAGAGAAGCTAGTAAAATGATTTGTACCTATGGTAGGTATCCATTAATGTTTCCTCTGCAGTGTAGTTGTTTGCCTGTCTTGTGATATAAAAATCCCTCTAGTTCATAGTGCTGAACACCGATGGGTTTGTGGAATAGGTAGCAGGACTGTCAGGTGCTGCAGCCAGTGTCATCCCTTTGTAGAGTGCAAAGCTTGCACAGCAGACCTTTGGAGCTCATTGACTTGTACAGAGCAGGGCCCATTTCCGTAGCATTGTTGCTTGTATCTCTTTAAATTTGAATCCCTGTTTTCTAGCAACTCTAAGCATTTCAGTGAAGATACAAATACTCAGGAGGTGTTTGATCTAGGCTGCTGATTGATAGAAGTGGGTTGATTTTATGTATTCAAATTATATTTGAGCAGTTCCAAAACATAAGAGAACCAAAACAGCTTTACCCTAGAGCACTGTTAAAAGTGTTTATAATAAGTTGCTCCATTTTACTACTCCCACTCATGCGTGCAACTGCAACAGGTCTTTGACACCCGCAGTTTATATTACATTCCAGCTAACTTTGTAGGTTACAATTTTAACTTTCTAAATATTTTGAAAGGAACATTACCAAATTTTTGTAGAGCAACCTCATTTGTAGTTTATGTAAACAGGAAAATGTCTTATTTCTTTCAAAGAAAGAAAATGTGTGCATCATACTCGCTTTTACTAGCTTCAAGTTGCATTTTGAGTCAGGAAACTCTGTTACATTACTGCCTGAATATAAAAAAAACCCAAAACCCAAACCTTCAAATGTAATTTTGTATTTGATCTGTAGGCCATGGAAACAGTATATGCAGAATGCATAAAGCATTTACTTATGACAGAAAAAATTACAGCCAAGTAACTCTCACTCTTTGCAGAATCATTTTTCCGTTTCTCTTTCAAATACCCCAGTCAACAAGCCCATTTTTTTCTCTAAGTAAATTTGACTGAACAATTAAGCAAAATAAAAAATAAGGCTTTCCATCTGTTAAAAAAAAAAGGGGGGTTAGATTTTACTGCTCAATTTCTGCTAGCTTTTGTGCTTAATTGCTGTAAACTTTCTTTTGATGGTTCAAACAAAACCAACAAAATCCCCAACCCTGAACTCATGATGATGTTTCAGCCCTAATTGTCTTATGGTACCTGATTCCATTGCAGTTGTATTTGCTTTTTAATTTTTTTTTTTCATTCAGCCTTTCCCATCCTTTCTGCACTTAGGAAACCCATACCCTATTATTTGATATCACTTCACCTCAATTCGTAGATTTGTACAATGGTTTAGGTTGAATGGTACCTTAAAGGCCATCCAGTTCCAACCCCCGTCATGGGCAGGGACACCTTCCACCAGCCCAGGTTGGTCAAGGCCTCATCCAACCTGGCATTGAACACCTCCAGGAAGGCGGCATCCATAACCTCCCTGGGCTACCTGTTGCAGTGTCTCACCACCCTCACTGTAGAACATTTCTTCCTACTATCCAGTCTAAATCTGCCCTCCTCAAGTTTAAAGCTGTTGCCCCTTGTCCTGTCACTACAAGCCCTTGTAAAAAGTCTGTTCCTGGCTTTCTTGTAGGCCCTCTTCAGGTACTGGAAGGCTGCTCTAAGGTATCCCCTGAGCCTTCTCCTCCCCAGGCTGAACAAGCCCAACTCTCTCAGCCTGTCCCCATAGCAGAGGTGCTCCAGCCCTATGATCATCTTCACAGCCCTCCTCTGGACCTGCTCCAGTAGTTCCATGTCCTTCTTGTGCTGGGGGCACCATAACTGGACACAGTACTCCAGGTGGAGTACCACAAGAGCAGAGTAAAGGGACAGAATCCCTTCCCTCATCCTGCTGGTCACACTGCTTTTGATGCAGCCGAGGACACAGTTGGTCTTCTGGGCTGCAAGCATGCGTTGTCAGCTCATAAACCACTTGTCAGTTTATAAACCTTGTTGAGTAAACCACACTGGTTGGCTTCAGCCTGCTTCATTCTTAATTCAGGTCTAAAAAACACTTTGTAAAGAAACCCTTTGCTTTCAGATGCAGCTTTTATTGTGTGTGCAAAGTTTATTAAGTTCTCAGCCCCAAAGCATTGCTATCTCTTGCACATAAGGACCAGACAACATTTCAGGCTTGTGCTAGAATTTAATTAATGCAATGTAAAAGGAAATTGGAGGACAGTGCAGATCAAAGATGTAAAATTAAGCAGTGGAGCCATAAAGCCTGTTGAAGCCCTTGTCTAAGCATGTTGCCCTCTGTTACATTGTGTGAAAGACACTCAGAGGTGTGTAGCATATACTTGGAGATGTGTGCCATCGAAAGAAGTGAAACAGCCACAGGAGCTTTCTCTTGTGCTTTTCTTTTGTGTTTTCATAACTGTTCTCTTGTGGGAGGATGATATTTTGTTCAACACAGGCTTAGAGGAGAAGTGTTCTTAATGTCCTCCAAAACAAAAAAAATAATAAATCACCTAACAACTAAAATGGAGGAAGGATGTAGATGTGGCAGAAAGCCTCTACTCAGTGTATGTCTGGGTTGGGGTTTTTTTCTTTTTGCTTTACATGTTATCATCAGTGTCTGAAAGGGTCCCATAAGTGATACTTCCACTACTTCAGTGTGACATTTAGAGGAGTTGTTTAGGTTTTGTTTTCTGTGAGTGATTGCCAACACTTGCTGCAGGACTGGACTCACTGCAGAGTCGCTATGAAAGCCCTCCCAGCGTGGTGGGCTGCATTGGCCACTGAGAGCAGAGAGCTCACATAATCCAGCTGGCTCAACACGGGCACAGATGGGCAGCACTGGCCTGGCCATCCCCATGGCTCAGCTGTGGGCACTGGAATAAACATCCCAGATCAGCACTATTTCACACTGCTACAGCTATTTCTGAAGTGGCCACTGACTGATGGGAAGGCCACTGGGAAGGTTTTACTGCACGCTATAAGTATTTTAGGATACTACAATTAATAAGCTTTGAATAATTCCTGTTAACATTTTCTGCTTTTAGCACCAGTTCCTGGTTTATGAGGTTTCCATCCCAGTATACAGAAAGGAACCTTCTGGAACTGTGTTGTAAGGATTCATTACTTTAGTTCTGTGTCATCTTTTGAACATAAAAAAATCCTATAAAGAAGACCACTATTAAGGGATTTTCGCATTATTTCAGATCCCTTCCTGAAAATCTTAATAATTGTGCTTTTAAGGAAAACTTTAATCCATGAGGGGATTTTTAAGCATATATAGTCTTGGCAGATATCTGGGGGGAAAATAAACAAGTAACCCAAGTGATGGTCATAAAACTCACTTTGGAGCAATGTTTCCAGCCCCACAACCTGCAGAAATTGTGTGGCTTGGTTAACAGAATGAACCTGTACCTGCCTTCTAACCCACGGGTTTGGTTTTCACCTTTGCTGCTGTACCACTACTGCAAGTAAATTAAGATTCTGAAAGTTGAGATTCTCAAATTCAGCCTGATTTTACAGCTGAAACATTAGAGGAATAAAACAGAAGATGCACAGTAAATGTCAAGAGATGCCAACAGACAGTATATGCTCATTTATCTTACCAAGCCTTTACCAACCTCTTGTATGTGCCTGCAGCTTTGAGTGAGCTTCTCAAAGCTGATCAAAAAAAACCACCTGAAACTCAAGATAGATTTGATTGAAATCCATACTATAATAATTGTCTTTTTTTAACCTGAGAGAAACAAGTGATGACACGAGATGGGGGTGGGGGGTGAAACAAGAAGCAAACAGCTCTTTCTTCCATCACACTGCTTTTGTGGGGTGATCCTTGCTTTTAGTCTTGGCTTTAGTTAATCTGTTGACCAAATAAGTTGGCATAAACAATGCCCAGCCTCCTCCCAACCCTAAGAAACTCTTCATCACCTGGAGACCTGGCTTTGTTCACTCCTTTTGGCAACCTCTGGCTGAACACCAGGCTTCCAGTTCTGCTTGTCACCTCTGTTCCTTGCCATGCTCTTGACAGCAAGTGTTTCCTGTTCCATAGCTCAGCAGCTCTCCAGGGAATGACTTGCTGCCTCTCCTGCAGGCAGTATAGCCTGGCCTGGTAACTCCTCTTTCCTTAGCAAATGTAACATCCAAACAATAAATGAAAATATGGTCTAATTTTGTATCATAATTCCATTGACAAATGAAATTTGAATTTGTTTTAGAAGAGTTTTTTTCATTTTTCTCTCACATGTAATGACAGACAGAAAATGTCAGTAGAAGTGTGATTTTCGGAAATTGCACCTGCACCAGACTAAGCAGGAAAATTTCCAGTTATGGCTGTGGTCCACTGGCAGTCTTCTTGCTACATACATGTATAGTTATACAAAAATGTGATCTGAAATATGTCTCTATCCTGTCAACACTTAGACAAGGAATTAGTGCATGATGAGAGGTGGCATCAAGTAATCCTCTTCACCAGCATCAAGTGACATTAGGTAACCTGGCTTGTTGCTTTCTTTCTGCCTTCTGTGTCCATAAAGCGCCTCCATTTACTGTCTGTATGTGCTGTAAGGTCTGTGCTTGGGCTGAAAACAAAAGCAGGAGGAAAAGGGTAGAACTGGGTTTCTGAAGTGGTCCAGCTCTGGGGCCCCAATACAAGGGAGACATAGTTCTGCAGGAGCAGGTCCGGAGGAGGGCCACCAAGATGATCAGAGTTCTGGAGCACGTCTTCTATGAAGGCAGGCTGAGAGAACTGGGGCTGCTCAACACGGAGAAGACTCCAGGGAGACCTTAGAGCTTAATTTCAATATCTGAAGAGGACCTACAGGAAGGCTGGGGAAGGACTGTTCAAAAGGGCTTGTAGTGATAGGACAAGAGGCAATGTTTTGAAACTGATGTAGGGTAGATTTAGATTGAACATAAAGAGGACGTTCTTTACAATGGGAGTGGTGAAATACTGGAACAGGTTGCCCAGTAATGTGGTTGAGGCCCTGTCCCTGGAGACATTCAGGATGAAACTCACTGTGGCCCTGGGCATCCCAGTCTAGTTGGAGGTGTCCTCACTGAGCACAGGGGGTTGAAGATGACCTTTGAGGGTCCCTTCCAACCCAATGCAATCTGTGAATATAGTGACTTCATATATTTGAGTACAGAGCAGAAAAAAAAATCCAAAAGGCCTATTTTTAAGATATGCTAAGCATCTTCACTGGTCAGTGAGGAAAATATAAAATACTAATTCTGTGTTGTTTTAAAAATTAGCACCTCAGACAGTGTTTAATTCTGCTTAACAGATCCAGCTTTGCAATGAAGGCAGCACTCCTGTGTCCTGTCTTTCTGCTCATTTATTGCTGCTACTGATACAGTGCTGAAGGCTAAGATGTCTTTCCAAATGTTATAGGTTCAGAAGATGTAAAGCCTGGCCTAGGATGCAAAAAGCACTTAGATAGTCAATTATCCTTGTTAGGACTCTGCAGCTGCTTGGCAAGGGGTGTTGTGGCTTGTCCATTATTATGGCTAGAGCCAGTCTGATGGAGTGAGAGAGTGATTTAAAATAAACAGCTGAGAGGAGACAATTGAAAGGAGTTGGAATAGCAGGGTCCACCATTCTTCATCCCTGTTATATTTCACTTTTAATTCTGTATGTAGAAGTCTCCTTACTATGTGCTCGTGAGCTCCAAGTTGTACAGGAGCAACGTTTCAGTGCATCTTGGGACCATCTATTTTTGTTCTGTGGCTTCTTTACATTTTAGTAAACCTCTTCCCTTTCATTATAGGAGCCTGACATAAAAATAATATTTTCAATATGCTGTTTTTATTTATCTACATTCTGTCATGATATACTTTGATGTAAGTTTTTAATTTTGCTTCAGCTTTCAGCTGTTGTAGCAGTTACTGCTCAAGGTCAGCAATGAGGTTAGCCACAGTAGCACAAAACAATTTCCTGTTCTCACAGCCCAGGTAGCATTTGGATGTGGATTAAATTTTACCACATTTTCCAGTAGCCAGACACAATTATTTCTAATGAGCTTTAAATTGCTTCCAGAATGTGTATTTCAAAACTTAGTGTGGTGATCCATTCAGTGTCAGCAACTAAGGTAACAGCTCTTTCTCAGAATTTTAGTTAAACTGATTCTTGCTTTAGAACAGGTATTTCTGATCAGCATCTTGGCTTCCAAGAGGAGTGCTCACTGTCTTCTGCTCTCCTCTCTGTTGTGACAGAAGTTCCAGAATGCCTTGCTCTTCGTTACAAACTCAGATTTCATAATCAGTTTCCTCTGACAAATTTATCTTGGAGCTGTACATGCCCATTGTGCTGATTGGGGAGGGTTTGTTCAGGTTTTGTTGTCATGGAAGCTTTAAAAAAAAATCAGTTTTTGAAGCTGGCTCTCATCTTTACAATTCATAGTTTCCTTTTTGTTTTCTCTATATGGCCACTTCTTTATCCTGCCCCTGCAGTCTGAGTGCCTGGAAAGCATACATTTCAACCCAGGTTTATGGGGCAGTGATGAATAATAAAATAGGAAAGGGGAAAAGGCAAAACCTACTTTTTCTCTATAAACATGATAAATTTTTGCAACCTTTGTTTAATCTCACCCAAGTCTTTTTTTATCTTCATCTAATTCACACATGCTAAAACATGATTTAGTTGTATTATTATACATAGAGCTTATTGGAGTGAAATCTAGAACGAGCCCTGCTTAAATGAAACTCAGCCATAAGGAAATCATTTTTGTATTATAGCTTCTACTGTAAAAGCAATTAAGGAGAAGAACTGAAAGGAAAGATGCCTGTCCTGACATGCTCCCCCATCTAGGAGGGAGTGAGGGAATGAGCTGTGCAAAGAGCTCTGGTGCATATTGCCTGTGGGATCCCAAGGCATGGTGATGTTATCTTCGGTCAGAGCAGCCCACCTAGGCTTTTGCTGCCTTTGTATTGCCTCTCTGCATATGCACACTTTTCCTTCTAGTTCCTTTGTTTATGTACTAAGGAGTCTTTGGGTAATGAAATGCTTAAATTGTCAGCCAATTCAAGCCCTTATTTTGTATCTAGCAGTTCTGCCCAATACCTCTAAACTCCTTTTATTATTCCTGTCAGAATTTTGTATCACCTCTGAGGCTTGGAGATGTAAGTGAAACATCAAATGCAGAGCAAAATGTTGCATTAAAGGAACTGATTGAGAATTTTGAAAGTCAGTATATTTTAAGATTGTGTGATACAGTTTCTCTAAGACAAAATTGGTGCAAGTCACATTTGTGTTTTTTTTTCATTTGATTTTTAACTCAGTCCTAACACTGAAGCTTCTCTGGTCTTTGCAGAATTTTTGTTTTGACAGGAGTTAACAATTTCAAACACAGGTTCTAAATGCAGCATGTCAAAGGTCACTTTTATCTTGATATAATTGCTATTAAATTGTATATTTTAACAATAGAAGTTTGCACAATTGTATTTTGGCCCTCCACTACAAGGATTATAAATGTAAGCATACCCTCAGTAGCTGAGGAGTTGTTCTTGACCTGATTGCAAGTACCTCAGTAAATTAGTTTATGTTCAGTAGTATCCATGGTGTGTAAAAATATTCCCCTGAAGCTCCTGCTAAGTGTTACAAGTAGATCATTCTCTTTTTTTATCTAGTCAGACATAGCACTGTGCTTCATATTTTTTTCAATAACTAATGATGAAACACTGGTGTTTGGTCTTGCTCTGCCTCCCTTGGATCCTAGGCTGATGGCTTGGGGCACTGGTAACAGGCACTGCATGGTCTTTCACCTCTGCTGCTAATTGGAAATCCGCTGCTCCCACTCTTAGGCCCTTTTAAAATGAGCCGGTGAACACAGACCAGTCCTCTGTGGACTCTGTCCACTTGCAAAAAGCAGCTTTTAATCTCACCCAAGGCCCAAATTCTTCTCAGAGTTTTCATTAGGAGGGATGGGCACTGAGTTCCTCTTGTGCTGAGCCTGCCCAGGGGTGAGGCTGTGTGAAGGAGCAGGGTTGTGCCTTCCTGTAGTGACTGCTTCCTGATGATCAATGGATGAAAGTTTTGAAAGTTTTAATCATATGGTGATAGTTGTTTTGGTTTGTTTGGAGTTTGTTGTTTGTTGGGGGGGGGGGGGTGTTGTTGTTGTGGTTTTAGTTTTTTTTTTAGAGTAATAAGAACAATAGTTCTATGCACCAATGCACAGATACATCCTAGAATTCATGTTCCCAGGCTAAGGGATTCCTAGGGCTTTTCCACTTTCTTTCCTCATCATCCGTTTTTTTCCATCCACTTCCAATTAATTTCCATATTAAGTACATAATTGCCTTGCTGACAACTACAAAGCTCTTTCCATCTGTTGTTGCATATTACACCAAGTACTTCAAGGAGCTGGGACTGCACGATGTCATGCTTGGACAGCTCAGCTATAAATCCAAGACTCTTACTTGCCTGGATCCAGAACTTTGCTTACTTTGGAAGCCATATATGTATTTGTATTATTAAAGCAGAGCTTTTTCAAAGAATATAATAGTGGAGAAGAGCAGGTAAGGCTAGTCCACAGCACACTAACCTTAATGTCTTGGTTTGGCCCTGAGAATTGTGCACCATTTACATGTGTCTTATGAAAATAGTGTGTACTTTCCCACTTCAGCCCACAGACAAAGTTTTGTATTTCTTTTTATTTTTCTTTGTTTGAAGTTCTCTGATCTTCTTACTAACTAGACTAGGTCTTGTCAAAAATGATCTGGCTGGGATATCTTAAAGGGGGCACTGTAAGAACCTAATTGGAGTTCATCCTGAATTTTATGTAAGTGTAATTTCTCAGCAATTACAATAACTTGACATCCAGGTGCACTCAAAGGCATTCTTTTCTTTTCTGGAATGAGTTTCTGTGCAGTAGTAGTCCCTGGAAATGGACCCTTTTCCCCAGTTCATGACTATAGCATTCAGGGTAGTAGAAGTGCTCATATGACCATTTATAGTACAAAACCATTCTGTATTTTTATTATCTTATTTTTAATTGAGTGCTTGATTTTAATTGTAAGTGACCGTCTTTCCTAGCTAAACACTCGATTCTTCTCCCTTCCATGATTCTAGTGATGCCTTTCCAGCTTCTTACAGACCCCAGTTACTTCTTCTAAGCAATACCTGATCACACTACAAGTCTTTTTGTCAGTTTGCTTTTTCTTCACAACTTGATGGATAAATTGCCTTGTACTTGCTAGACTGGGTGAACAACACCCATGTTTTAAACAGTGACTTAGGCTTTTCCTTCTCTGCATCAACAGATACCAAATGGGTGATCCTTTGATACATTGGGTGTTCAGAAACAAGCCTTTTCCCCTCGTTTTTTCTTATTATCCCATGTAAATTCCTCATTGTCAGTAACAGTAGCATTAAGGGAAAGAATTAAGACAGGTATGTGATTTGTAGGTGGAAATGTGCATGAGACAGACACAGCTTAATATTAGCCCTCCATGTGCATTAAACAATACTGCACAACTGATGACGGCTGTGTCATCTCAGGCAAGGTTTTAAGGGGCATTTCTAAGCTGCCTGTTAAAAACCTAAAACTGAGTTGTCACAACTACACCACTCAACTGCTGGTGTTTGGCATTGCAAATAGTTATAATATCCAATTAATTCATTGTTCCTTGAACCAAGCTGGCATTATAGCCATGGCAACTAGGTTTGACAGAAAGCTGATGGGCTGAGCATCTGAGCTGTGGACTGTTGTGCTTTTATTTGTAGGAATCCGTGTAGAAATGTACAGTGTTATGTTACTTTTCTATAGGTAAAATTACCAAAAGTGATGAGTAGTAACACAGTGAACACCTGGCACGTGGGTTTTTGGGCTTGTCAAGGTCATCAGATGGGGTCAACCTAGATCATAGAATCATATAATGGTTTGGGTAGAAAGGGATCTCCAAAGGTCATCTAGTTCAAGCTCCCTGCAGTCAGCAGGGCATCCTCCACTAGATCAGGCTGCCCAGAGCCTTGCCATGCCTGACCTTGAATATCTTCAGGGACAGGGCCTCAACTACCTCCCTGGGCAACCTGTTCCTGTGTTCCACCACCCTCAAGGGGAAGAATCTCCTATCACTCCAGGCCTTTGTAAACAGTAGACCCCCTTCAGGTGCTGGAAGGCCACTATTAGGCTCTTAGTCTACAGTGTTCATTTTGCTGTTTTAGCTCACTTCCATTAATTACTTCAGGTTAAAAAATGTATCTTGAAGGCAAAGTAACTCTGGAGTGCTGTGAAGATGAGCATTCAGTTATTGCAAGATACTTAGAAAATTTGGTAGTGAGGCCTTGTGAATAATTAGATTTGTGCAGAGGGCTGCAGCGGGATCTACTGCACTGCTGCAGAGTGGATCCAAAAGTCACCACTGCCTGTTAATGGCAACAGCAAATATTTACTGTTAGCTGCTCTTTTTACATTCTAAACATGAAGTTTAATTAAAAAGGCATTCCCATCTGTGACTAGTAAAATAGAGGGTTTTGTAATGGGCAGATTTGTTTTCTGAGGGATGTATTTAGTGTGTATATACATCACAACCATCCCAAGAGGCCATCATGGTAATGGACCAAAAGTGGGCTTTGCTGCAGCATGAGAAGCTATAAAACCATGTGTTGTGACTCCGTTCAGATTAAGGAATTCATGCTGATAGACGTAGTCATGGTCTGGCTGCACATCAATGGCAGGAATTCCATGGCTTGTATTTTAAATTTTGCATACTACTTCCTTAGTGGCTTTTAACCTCTAGTCATGCTTACTTAACAGATCTTCTACATCAAATGCAGAAGCAATTTTTCTTCTAAGTGGTAATGCAATAGTAAAGACAACAAAAATAAGTGTGGATAGTGCCATTAAAATAATGTAGATTTGCAGCTGCTTATGTAAGTCTCTCTCTTTCTTTCTTTTTATGAAAACAGGTAATCAGATCCTCTCTCTTGGGACTTTGTCAAAAGATCAGGTTTATCCGTTGAAACTCAAGGGCATTTCCATCTGTTACTCTGCACTCAAATCTGCCTTATGTGGAAATTATGTCAGCTTTGGCGTCTTCAAGTTGTACGGGGACAACCACTTTGACAATGTACTTCAGGCCTTTGTCAAAATGCTGCTTTCAGTATCCCACAGTGACTTGCTCGTAAGCAATTACTCATCTTGGGAGTCTTTACATGAAATATGAAATAACAGCACCACAGGCTTTGTATTGTTATAATGAGACAGGGATCTAGAACAGCTCAAACAGTTTTCAGTGCAATGACTTGAATTTATTTATATAGTGACATCTAAAATACAGGTATGACTGAAGTGCCATGTGAAAGGGGAGTTTTTCCAGAATATTTACTAGACTTGTCATAGGAGAGAGAAGGGCAAATTTTTTTCCCTCTCTATATTTGCAAATTCATTTAGGTTGCCTGCATGCACTGTAAAACACCCTCACATATCCAGCTACTCTTCAATTAGTTTCAGTCTGGAAATTGTCACTGTGTATTCCACATAAAATGTAAACTTCAATTTTGAAGTACACTATGTTCCCACTTCTCTGTGGGAGGACAACATATCTTCTGCACTATCAGCCTGAATTTGAACTGTGGCATTTTCTTTGTGACACTTTAGTTCATATCTGTAATTTTCTTGCAGGAAGGGATAAATTACAGATAGTTAAAGATGGTTAGTACCCAGATTTATGCTTGCCACATAAAATTAATCCTTGGAACTGAAAAGTTGTTCTCAATTGAAATCCACCTACTTTGGTTGTATAGTAACACATTCCTAGCCCTCCAACAACAAATGCCCAAAATACCAGTCCTGAAGGGTAAGATGCTGATTTGAGCCAGTAGGTTCAAGCAATTGCCCAAACAGAGCCTGTTCTAGGACCTTACTTAAGCACATACACACACAAACATCCATTTCTGAGATGATATGGGGAAATCTGTGATAAATCTTCACCAGGTTTCCTGCAGAAGGTAAGATACGAGCAGAAATCATGTCAGACTGACACGCTGCACACAATGTTGTACTGCTTTTACTAGACTGATAGCTGTGTAGCGTGTAGCAGCCTGATAGCATTGTTGTCTTATTTGGAGCTTTTGATTCCGTATCTTATGGTACATTTGAAACGCTAAAATCTACCAATCACGAGAAAATGTTTTGTCTCCATAAATATTCTGATTTAATGGCTAAATTAGAATTTATCAGACCATTCTTCTGTCATCTGTTGGCACTGTTAATATTAGTCAGTGGTAATATCTGTATTTTCTATGAATGTCTGCTCTTTTTTTCAGCAATACCGAAAATTAAGCCAGTCTTACTACCCTCTTCTGGAGTGTCTGACTCAAGATCATATGAGCTTCATCACCAGCTTAGAACCTCACATCCTAATCTATATTTTTACCTCAATATCTGAAGGACTTACTGCAGTAGGTAAGAATTACTTTACTCTTGGCTAAAGAAAGATTCAAATATTTGGCTGTTCAAGATTTTCAAAGGAGCATGTGGAAAATATTAGTGGCAGTGGAAGATGCTGGCTGATGAACATTTGAAGACTGTGGCAATTTTGGCTAATGGAGCTAAGTTCTTCTAATACCTAACCTATAGTTTTTTGCAGATAGTATTTTAAAATTGTCTTTTCTTACAAGCCAGAATTGTTAAATTTATTAATGTGCCTCCACTAGGACTGTACTGCAAATTCATGCATTTGTTATTGGGACATAAAATGTATTAATATGTGTACAGGAATCTATGGGGTTTTGGTTTTATTTGATCAACATGGCTGTTGTATAAATAATGCTTGTTCTGCACAGTTGTGATACAATTTGAGATATTTATGCAAGGAAATAAACAGCTCATTTTTCAGTACTTCCTGACTATACTTCAGAGGAGAATTGGTGCAACAGAAGCATAGTTGGGGCAACAATAAGAACAGAGCATGCCGATTGCAATTAATTTCATTATCTTGCATGGTTTAATTTCTACTTTTTACCCAGATGACTACCCAGACATTGGAGTTTGTATTGGAAGGGTTGGTAGCCTAAAGTCATTTGGAATATTGGAGAAGGAGACAGCATTTGAGGGGGAAAAAAATAACAAATCATTCCAATCACCTAGGAATACCTTGCATTTAGATGACTTCTGACTGAGAAGCTGTTCAAAACCTTACAGTCATATTTATTGATCAAGGTGGTTGTTAAGGAAAAAGAAATAGGAACATAAAGTTAGCGTGTAGAGATGTTTTCTCTGTAATAGCTGGTGTTTCTCATGACCAAGTGTCGGCCAAGCTCCAGGAATGCCCGAATGCACCAACACTCACAAAGCATTTGTGAAGTCAAACACATTCAGCAGGTTTTGCTGCAGGAGGGGAACCAATCTCAGAGAGAAAATAGGTAGTGAATAGATAAGCAACAGTAGTAAAGAAGTATTCAGGTCATTTTATCATTTAATGATGAAGTCCATCTTCTCCTAGATCTTTTGAGTGCTTTGCCACCTGAACACTGTACAGTACAGCAGTTCCTGCCTGTAGGCTGGTGCTGCTGGGAGTCTGCCTGTTGATCCTTTGCAGATGGATATATTGGACTGAACTTTAGCTTGACTGACAGCTGTCAGTTTATCAGTCCCTGCTGCCATTCTCTGCTAGCATTCCTCATTGCATCTCCTCCATCTAAGATATTGTTTAGATTCATTTTGATAATTCACTAGCATGCCAAGTTGAACCATCTTGGAAACTCAGTTTGAATTTGGGTTAAAAAAAATAGAGGAGAAAATGCAGTGGAGGCAAATTGCATCCTGGGCTGCATCCAAAGCAGTGTGGCCAGCAGGTCAAGAGAGGCAATTCTGCCACTCTGTTCTGGTGAGACCTCACCTGGAGTGCTGTGTCCAGCTCTGGGGCCCCCAACACAAGAGAGACATGGACCTACAGGAACAGATCCCGAGGAGCACCTCTCGTATGAAGACAGGTGGAAAGAAGCCCGGAGAAGAGAAGGCTCCAGGGAGACCTTAGAGCTGCATTTCAATATTTGAGGGGGACCTACAGGAAGGCTGAGGAGGGACTGTTTAGAAGGGCCTGTGGTGATGAGTCTATCAGAAGCCATTATGTTCACTTCCCTGTTTGTTTTTTTTTCCCTGTGGTTATTCCTGAGACCTCCAAATTCAAACAGCTTTTCAGTCTTTAAGACTTGCTAAAACTAGACCTCGCTATTTCCCTATTGCCTAGTGAGGATGTGGAATCTCCACCCTTAGAGATGATCTAGATCCTGGACAAGGTCCTGAAGAATTGTCTGATGTTGACCCAGTTTTGGGTAGGAGGTCAGACTGGAGAAACCCATTTGGTTTCTGCCACCACCTTTAGAATCTTACTTGTATTTTCTCTACATTTCCCACTTGTATTCTCCAGCTTTCCAAAACACTTTCTGATTCTGTCCAAGTGCCATAAATAGTAATTCTTACATTCCATGAGGAGTCAGCTGAAAAATGCTTCTTTTTTACTTTTCACGTTGAAGAGGTACATTGATCATTTTTTCCTCAATATCATGTTTTTTAATATCGCATGTACCAAGAATTGATACTGATATCAGACATTAAATTCCTCATTTGTGTAGTGAACTGAATAATTTTCCATACTCTTCTAATAACATTATCCAGATTAACTTCTCTTTGGTCAGTTCATAGCTCTTAATGTTAATTTATTTATTTCTAATCATCCCAAGAGTTAGTTACTTGATGGATTTTCTTAATTCAGTTTCCCAAATGTTTTAGCCCTTTTAAAATGTTGATATTTGGGACATTACCAATTGTCAGACAGTGAAATACAGATTTATTTCCTTTGTGTTACTTGGTCACATACATCCTTCTGCCCTTGGAAAATGGGTAAGTAGATCCAAACACTGCTTTTTTCACTGAGTTATATCAGTGCCACTGGAACATCTCAGAATAGTAGGGCTCAGGGCTATGAGCCATCTGAGGGGAAATTGTGTTTTAAACTGATTAGAACATACAAGTCATTTTCAGAAATGTTTATAAAAATGAAATAGCTGTCTTTTTATTTTAAAAATTAAATACCAGGAGATCACTTCTCTGACACAGGAAAAAAAAAGTATCTGGCTTTTTTTTCTCTGTATTCCCTCTATGTATGTGAAACATTTGAGGCTGTCATTGTTGTCAGCTGTAGGATAAACATTCTCCCAGTCCTTATTTCTGAGAAGTGTTCATTCTGTTGCTGAGTAAATACTTTGTTTGATTCCAGGCTTTAGAAACCACTGTGAAAGAATTTGTATTCCTTCTGAAGCACCTAGCTGTAAATCAGCTGTAATGGAAGCCCTCATGTAAGCTTTTATTGTGAGGATAAACACTCCAATAGTTCTATTCTAAAGTGTTTACCTGGCTTTTTCACAGCTGACTCAGAGGATCAGAGCCTTTTAATGTAGTCTGCCTGGCATGTTGTCACTAATCTCTGCAAAGCTTTTCTAATTCTCATATGATTAATAGTATAGTATGCTATTCATTGAGGAAAAAGTGAAACATTTTTTCTGTCTTGCTGCCTAATTTAGATGTTAAATTGCTAAATCCATTTACTTTCCAGGTTTAGTCTCAAAGGCAAATAATGCCAGTATTGAACTGTAAGCAATTGATGGACAGGGAAAATACCACTTAACTCCTGCTCCTTGCCTGCATGTGAAAAACTGAACAAAATCTTTTCATATGCAGAGATTCAGCAAAGTCACTGAACTATTCAAAAGTAATTCCTTTTCAGCATGCTGCTGTCGTGTTGTCGAGACAGAAAGGCATTCTCAAGTAGTTGGGGGGGTTGTTGGCCTTTTAAAAATAATATAACCCATTCTAACATATATGCTCGACTTCCAGTTGAATTGCAATCGCTTACATAAAGCAAAAGCACAGAATGAAGAAGAGCATGTAAAAACAGCCCCCAAAACACAAAATGAATGCATACTGGGGAAGAAGCAGCCAAAAGAATTAGATGATTGTGGTGGTGACTGGTGCCATAGTCCCCTGCCCTCCACCATCATCTACCTCACCATCAAGTGAGTCCAGAGAGCTAAGTTTGGTTTCCCAGATCAACTGCCCTGTCACTGTGTCTGGCCTAACACACGTGAAGCTGGTTTTGGTGTCTTCTGTAAGCACGGCCTGCTTCTTTTGTGATCCAAATAGTTTATAGGCAATAGAGCTGAGTTGACCAGAAGTGAGAAACATGATTTAACTGTTTTTTTTCCTGATTATCACAAGAGTTCATCCCAGTTTCTTTTAGAATCCTGTCTTTATTCTGTCTTCTCCACCCATTTCTTCTGTTCATAGCCCAGAATGGGTAGCTCCTTGCAGCTCATTTGTTCTATTTATTTGGCTAGCTAGCTTGTCTTGCTAAGATTTAGTGAGAACACTGTTCTGCTCCAGCAGAAGGTTCCACATGCCCAGAAGAGTCATTCAAGGGAGTTTGCTTGATGCTCTGTTATATCCTTGCAATCAAAAGGAAAAATGAGCATAGGGAAGCATATTTGATATATAGTTATGGGCAAATTTAAGAAGCTCTTAACACTCATATCAGATTCTCATGAGCAAATGATAGCGTAGACCTGTCTGCTGTCCTGCTAAAATCACTTACTGTCGAATGTAAAATATCTGCTTGTACAGTATCAGCATGTTTAGAACTACTGCTCTTTTGTAAACTGATGATAGTGATTTACTTTGTATTATTCAATTTAAAAAGAAATAGAGTTAAGCACTGGTTTAGAAATACAGCAGAGCCCTCCTATGAAATATGTATTTTCAAATCTCTCACTTGTTATTGATGGTGATTCAATTCCATCATGAATTGCATTTCGAGTTTATATGCAGGGCTGGTTTGGATGAGAACACAATGAGTGCCAGATTCTTCAGTCTTTACTTTGGCAAGACTCATAAGTTTGACCTCAGCTTTGTTCTGGCTATGCATCCCAACGCCCTGCCCTGCTGAATTTAGTCCTTGGAAACTCAGAGGTCCAGTGGAGACAGAGTTGAGATGCTCCAGCTCATTTCTGTGAGCTGTTAGATTGTCTCAACTCCTGCTGCTAAGTCAGCTAGTTGCTTTGGAAGATCAAGTCTTAGGAGACCACTTGCATCGTCTTTGCCTGTAAATGTTTCTTTGGTTTTTACTTCAAATCACTCTTAGCAAAATACAATTAGTTTTTAGATGCCAAAGGGTTAATAGTGTCAGCACAGAGCTTAAGGAGTTAAACAGACACAGATCAAAATACTTCAGTGTCTAGAGAGATGTGTTTAAATGAACACTGCAAGGTTGGCAGGCCTCCAAATTAGCCTAGTTTAAAGAATTCAAGGTACATTTAATTGGATCCTTCTAATCCCTTTTCCCTCAGAATGAGCATTTTAACAGTTTAATTCCTTTTGCAACCCCCACACATCCCTTACCCCAGTGGCCCATCTAAAATAAATACTGTGAACTATAAAAGGACTAGACAAGTTCTAGCTGAAGCCAGTGCCAACAAGATGGAGTCCTGAATGTTCCACACATTTGGATCTGATGTTGGAAATTGCAGAGTATCTGTTAGGGCTGAACCTTGCATCCAGCAGGTTAAACCACCACATGTATATAAGGAGCTCCACTTGGTGTTGGTGTCTCAAGGAACCAGCAGTTTGTAACGTGGCTCTGGGCAGGAAGACACAGCCGCTGGTCTTGAAGCCAAGGAGTATCTCGGATGTCAGGCCAGAAGGAGATGGCAGCTGGGCAGGGGGAAGGGTTGCACCACTGTTCTCAAGAGGAAGATGAGAGGAGCATACACAAGAACCAAGGGCCAGTGTGCTGTTCTCATGGTGCTGCATGGCAGTGAACACAAACCTCTCACAGCAGCAGCACAGCAGGCAACACCCAGCAACAAAATCACTTCCATAAATCAGGCAGGCGTACTTACCCTGCAAATAATAGGTTTAAGCTTTTCGTCTCCCTTGCTTATAGAACTAGTAAGAACAGATAGGAAGTGGCTTTTGCTTCTGCTTTTCAACAGGATCTTCCTTTGCTGTCATGATGTTCAGTTTTGGGGACTTTAACGTGAAGGTATTTGGTAGTATCTGCTGTTGTGTTGTCACCAGCCATATTTAACGTACTTGAACCTACCTGACTTACTAGTTGCTAAGCAGAATGACACACTGGCTGTTCTGTGATCACCCTTTTGCCATCTTTATTGGCCCGTGATCATTGTTTGCCACCAGGCATAGATTGTAAGATGTCTGGGGCAGAGACACATTGTGAAACTCTACTTGAGAAAAGCCTGGGCAACAGCTCTAGTTGTTGTAACCTTCCCCTTTCAGTAAACAGAACAAAACAGAATTTTAGTTTCCAGTAATCTAGAGCCTTCTGAATGTAAACCTGAATACTAGTACAGTGTCAGCCCTCATCTTGCACTTCCCAGTGCACAACCATGCAGCCACTTTCATACATTTGTGAATGAAGTTCACTGGAGTTCACAGAATCTTCAGAAGCAAAAGTTTAATACCACTGTGTCTTAATAAAAGCAGTCTTCAAAGCTAGTCAGTTCCTCTACACAGAATAGTCTCGTCGATGTATCGATTAGCCTAATGTCAAAGAGATTATTACAGTTGAGCTCTCCAAGTACTATAAAATGTCATTATTAATTATTCTTCTATGGAAACTATTTCAAAATTCTTCTATTTTTTTACACAGATACAGTTGTCTCCTCCAGCTGTTGCACTAGTTTAGACTACATTGTCACCTACCTCTTCAAGCACCTTGCTAAAGAAGGCAAGAAGACTCTGAGATGTAGAGAGATTTCACAGGATGGACAGAGATTGCTTCATTTCATGCAGCAGAACCCAGAAGTTCTACAGCAGGTGAAGTAGCAGGCTTTTCTGTGGGATATTATTACATTTCTTGGGTTTTTTTTAATTATTTCCTTTTGGTGGCAATGAACACCAGAGTAGCACTGGCTATTTACTAAGAGAATCAACCTCCCTGCACTGGTTTGCAGCCCTGAGTAGCTTCAGCTCACGGCAACCAAACACTGAAGATCATTTTGTCGCACTGAAAAGTGTAGGTGCTGCAGTTGGCTGTACAGTATCTTGGAACTTGGTGTTTAATTTTTGCTCATAAGAAGAATTGTGTGAGATCATCGATACATTCCTACAGACAAATGGGAAGGAAAGCTCTCTAAAGTATTTTAGGAGGAAGAACAAATTCTGGCATTGAACCACACATTTTGGTAATGAAATGTGTAAATTGAATGATTGTGTGCTATCGAGTTTGAATATTTTATTTTGCAGTACATGACTCAGTGGGATTTTTTCTGTTGAAGGTAAATACAATAGAAATTAAATCTCACGCTTCTGAAGGGAAGTGGCTGCGCTACTGCTTCCCAGCTCTGTCAGGCTTCTCACAGCCCGAGTACATTACAGGGAGATCAGGATGTTCATAGCTACATAGTTCCACATTTGCTCTGTGCCACATTCTCTTAAAATCTCATTAAGATATTTGAAAATAGCTATTTACAAGACCCTCTGGATTCCCAATGCAGTTGCAAAGATACTGTTTCAGGAGACATGTTTTGCAGGTCTGGAGGCTTTTAAGGAAAAGGGAAGTTATTAACAAAATGCAGATGATCAGTGTGGTCATCTTTGTGTTTCCCTAATAGGCATGCTTCTGTTTGCAAAGAGCGTAGCATACAGTCACCACAGTTACTATTGTCATTTGTTTACTGTTCTAATTGAAGGGGGAAAGTAACTAATGGTAGCTAATACATTCTTGGCCGTCCATAGCATATTGTGAGAACATTAATGATGTTTATTACTGACATCATTACCCAAATATGAAGTTCCCCTTCTTATCTTACAAGTTCTTATGTTTTAACTGCCTCATAAGGATTTCAGGGAAACTGGCAATGAATTCAGTGTGTGGGGCTGTCAACATGCTCAGTATTGCACTGAACGTGAAGAACAGAACAGCAGCCTGGGCTCAGGACCTTCCTGCATTTGTGGCAATCTTGATGTAATACTTTGTCTGCTAATAGGCAGTAATCTTTCACTTCACAGTATATGACCAGGCAGTAATCCATCTTTATTAACTTCAGATTCTGCAGAATACGTTATATTTATTTTGAATGCAGGCTTTCACGTACTCTTAAATATTAATGGCTGGTCTTCAGTAGTCAGCATAAATATGATTTGCATTAGCACTAGTCATATCATATTGAGTGCCTCTGATGTCAACTACTCAGTGTACTAATATCTGACATCATCTCCCGAGGTCACTGACAACTTTGACCTTTATTCTCATGCACAGTTTCTGTAGTCTCAGAAGCTCTTTTTGAATTGATTTGAAATTTTGACTCTTCCCTTTATGAGGCAGTAAAATTGATAATTATTCAGATGGGAACTGAGCACTGAGTGAAAAATCAATTCCACCCGCTCTCTGCTGCGTATAAAATTACTTCTGAGTCTGCCGGACTGAACGGATGGCCAAGGTAAAAGCAGCAGGCAGAAATAGTAGAGAGGATTAGCTGGACGAAACTAATAGCCTAAAGGGATGGCTTTTGAGATGAGGGAGTGGGCCGGTTGGGGGTTATTATCAGCAATGATGGGACTCATTGATCATATGTTTACATCAAGTTTCCATTGGGTTATAAATCAGCCCTGAATAGAAGCGGAACCCAAGGCCTCGAGTTTTACCAGGGGGACGGTCTATTAGATTATTCTCACTTTCACACTCAGATGAAAAGTGAGACATTGATTATTCATCGGCTGGCCATTAAACATGGGGTTTATAGATGATTTGACTATCATGGAGGCTAATGAACAAGGTTGCTGCTTCATAACCAGCGGTTTCAGTTTTCGAGACATCTGTGTCAGTTAAGTAATGCATAACCCTATTAAAAGGAATGGGTTACAAATTGCTTAACAGTTGAAAAACTAGACCCTAATGACTAATTGTGCTTTGAGTTTAGAGAGGTTTGTCAGCTCTTTAAACTAAAAACTGATGCAATGATAACTGCAATTATTTACTAGTTAGAACATTTCTTCCAAGTTGGATCTCTGGAACTAGTCGGGTAATTAACATTTCCAGGAGCTCTTGTGGAGGAGCTCGGCCGCAGTGGAGCCCCCACGGCGCCTCGACGGACCCCTTTCCCGTTCTGGGCTCTTGAGCGTGGTGCGGACTCTCCACCGGACGCCTTCCGGATGCCCACGCTCCGCGGCAGTCGCTTCCCGCCCTCCCGGTCCTGAGGCGGGGACAGCCTGGGGCGGCCGGGCGGCTCCGCCCGCGCCGCGGCATGGTGACGCGGGGCCGGTGCCAAGCGGGCGGCGCGGCTGAGGAGGAGGCACCGTCGGAGCGCGGCGGGCGGCTGTAGGTGCTGGCGGTAGGTGCTGAGCCGCAGCGGGGCGAGCCCGGGGCGATAGGAGCGCGGCGGAACCGCCGCCCCCTGCCGGCGGCAGTGCAGCTGAGCCGGACCGGGACGGGGAGCGGACCTCTCCGGGAGTGTCGCAGCCAGCCCTGCCCTCACCTCGGTGTCCTCCGGCCAAGCCGCGGGGCCGAGCGGGGTGACCGACGGAGCGGATTGAGCCGCGTCTGACCTGGCGAGGCTGCTGCCCGGGTGCACCGCCCGGCTACGAGAGTGTGCGTGCAGCTGTCCGGCTCCGTGCGCGCCCACAGGCAGGGCACGCTGGTGGCCCTCGGCAGATCTGAAACAGCAGCAGAATGATTTCATCTCTGGTCTGCTCGGACGCGGGCTGCTGAGCCCTGTTCCCTGCTAAATGGGGCGATTGTGCCTCTGACTGCAGCTTGGTAATTGTGCGTGTGCCTTCAGCTGCTTCAGTCTCAGAGTTGTGTAATTAAACCATATTTATTGGCTTACATATGTCCTGTAGCAACTGTGGGGGTTTTATTAGGTTTATGTAACTGTACCAAAGGCAGAAGCAACAAAACACATAGAGGTGAAAGAACTTCTTAATACTTAGGAGCAAGTCATGGCATCCTTTTGAAGTGTGTCAGTGGCTGTTGACTTTGGCCCTGCTTGCCACAGGCTTTGTTCCCTCGGGTGAGCTACTTAGTCTGAGCTTAATCTGCAAACAACTGCTTTATGAGGGTGTTTTACAACTAAACTGAATTAACGTGTGTAAAATCATTTGAGAGGTATGGATAGAATGCAGTATCAAGTTTATTAGGTTCAGCTAGAGCTGCTACATTATGTTGTGTGCTGAGCATCTTAATAAATAACTTTTAAAGGCTCCTACTTTTCAGTGCTGTTACTTTGGGATTGACAGGCAAAGCTGGTATTTGCTCCACTTTGTAAACAAATGTGTAATTTTTGGTTTTAAGATGCTAGCTTTATATTGTGTTAATGCTTTTCCTGCTGAATTGTATGCATTAGGCTGTTTGTTCTGTTGTGGCCTGATAAGGTGTTATCCATGTTCTTTTCAAAAATCAGTCAACAAAACTGCGAGATTCACCCATAGTTCGGACAAATGTTCTTTAGAGCCACGCACATTAGGTAAAGCACTCCACAAAGCCATCGTGGAAGTAATTCTGTGCTGAATGTGGAAGAGGCTAAGTAGTTGATTGGACAGAGACCAAATTTCAATGATAGGTCAGTGTTCCTTTCCTGAGACGTGTGCTAGGTACACGGGTAATGAAGAAAGGAGGGTGTTGTGTGGTGATGGCAATCCTGAGCATCTTTTTCAGGAGGAGTGTGTGGTTAAGAGTAAGGAGGGCTTTTGGAGAGCTTGAGCACTGTACCAATGTTAGGGCTAGATGCGCACAGTGCCCCAAGACAGCGTGCGGCCAAAGCAATCTCAAGCTCATGGTGGGTCTTGGAAGGGACCTCTAGAGATTATCCAGTCCAACCCCTCTCCAGCACTCTCACAGGGAAGTTTTTCCTCATGTTCAGATGGAACCTCCTGGGTTCCAGTTTGTGTCTGTTGTCCTCTCACTGGGCACCACTGAAAAGAGTCTGGCCATCTTCACCAAGTGACGGAGGTGCAGAAGGTGATATAGCATAGCCGTAACGCATAGCAAATGTAAACCAGAATGTGAAGATGCCAGTTGCAATGAAAAAATCAAGCAGCAGTACTAAAATAAAAGCACTTGATAAAATGCTGTTTCCTTCCCCCTGCCCCCCTTTTTATGTATTAAAATCAGTGATTTTTTTGTTGTTGTTGTTCTTCAGATGAACCTCAGTGCCACGCACAGCTGGTGTGGAGTTACGCACAGCAATTGAAATAAAAACCTGAGGAGGAGATGTGTTTGTAATGCATGCTTCATGTCTTGTGCAGAAGCACTTGCATGCAAGCACATCACAGAAATCACAGTTGTACTGGTAGAGGGCAGTGGGATAGGGGTGCTGAGTACCTGACCACCTTGAGCCCCATACGTGACTACATTCTGAATTTTAAGACCAGGTCAAACCTACAGGTGCTGTTGTTCCTCCACTTAAAATTATCTTTATTTAAAGGCTCAGCTGAATTGGGGACCAGAGTGCTCAGCTTTTGCCAGCTTGAGACTTGAAAGGTTTGATACAGCAGTGAGAGGGATTTTTATTGGGACATCTGTTTTCAGCCTCTTAGCACAATCTAAAAATGTTATCCAATACTATCATAACTTTCTTTATTAATTGAAAAGGATGGAGATGTACCAGCTGTAGCCCAAGCCAGCAGAGACTTGGGTGGCTAAGCAACAGAAAAGGCACCATATTGAGTGAGCCAAAATTCAGTCTCAGAGTCATTTATTCTAAGCAGTGACAATACGTTTAGACTCTAGTGTTTCCATTTGATTGATGGTTTAATATCATATATAATTTTTTTAATGAAGGGAACCCATTTAAATATGTTAACATTTGCACTAGTAGTCTCCCATGTACATAACTGCATTTAATCATTACTCTGATTGTTTTTGTGGTTGTGTAATTTGTATCAGCAAAATAACTATGTCAAAGCCATCTTATCTTAATGAAAAATAAGGTTGCTTTGCTTCTTACTGCACATGCAGGAAAGCAGCAGCAGCAGCCTCAGTCCCAAGTATATTGCTAAATGTATAGCTATCACTGCATGAGGGCTGTCAATTAAGAAATCCAAAAAAAAAAAAATTAATGAGTTTAGTGTCTTTTCTAATTCTGCTTTGTTGAAAGCCTTGTTGTGATTCGTTGTCATGTGAATTGAGTAATTAAATTTTAAGACTTTTAATGTTAAAATACATCATCATTAGTGATGTATCTGAAGATTTCACGCTCTTAATAATGGTGCTAAATCAAATTGGGAATCTCCTCTTAATCATCCAAGCTGTGCCATAGTTCACACAAACACTTCTGGGGACGGGGAGAAGTTTGGTTCCGCAAAGTAACAAGTATTGTGCAGAATTCACGGATGGAAACAAAATGCGGCGTTTGGGCTTGCTGGAGGTGTCAGTGTTGGATGTGCCCCCTCGGGCTAGGCAGCTGGTGTGTGTATGCTTTTGTTTATCGGTTACTGGTTTATGTAGCCTTTAGGCCAGCACATGAAACAATCGTTCCTACAGGGTCAGCTGCTGGTCAGAAGCAAAGTAAGAAAAGACTTTGCCTTAAAACGCCTCGACCATAATTTCAGTGCAGCTGGCACCTGCTACTGGTGCACAGCGGGAGGGTTAGAGGTCAAAGAGGCAGTTGTTCTAAACTCAGTGATGGCTTAAAGGGACTTGTAGATTAATCTGCTTTATTAACTTCTGTATATTAGATAGCTATTGCAGTGAATGACAGTCCGTCTTTCTGAATAAGTCCCTTCACCTCTTTCTCTTTTAAATTGGCTTTTGAGTAATGAATATTAAATAGAATACATTGCAGGGTAATTAAATGAAAACATTAGGGTGATGTTGTTTTACAATCATATCTATAAGTTTCTTGTATATTTATCTTGCATTATTACTGCTCATTGCTTCTTGCTAGCAGAACAGAAAGCATAAATGTTTCAATTAAAGAAGAGGAACTAGCTGTATTTCTCAATAATCCCGTGTCTTCTCCATTGCATAAATATTTTCAAAAAGCAAATAAGTTTCAGGAGAAGTATAAAAATGTTTTATTCCTTGTTTACTCAGTGCAATGCAATGCTTTACGTTACTTGGAAATGTTCACTTTCTGCTGGCTGTGGTTGTTTGGTATAAAACACTTAAGAGGTGCTGGTTTGGGGAAGGGCAAAAAATACTGCCGCTCTCTAAAATCTAACTAGTGATATGAATTGCACCAATAATTTTGTAAAGTTCACATTATAATTCAAAATCCAGTTAGAAGTGATGCTTGCAGTCTGGAAGGAAAGCAATATCTTTACAAAATGGATAGGGAAAGGTAACAGTACGTTCCATGATCTGCTACTGGCAGTTTTGCCACGTGAGTAATGAAGCTTACTCTGAGTGAACAAACACCTTCCACTTGCCCTATTGCAAAAATAAATAAATAACTCAGATTTAAAATTCTAGAATGGCAGCAGCTCACAAAGATGCTTAAGTACTGTTGGACAGGGTAGCAGTGGCCCATCACTGCTTAGAGCAGGTGAGATGATGCTTGTTTAGAGATGCGGTGTTTGATAAGGCAATGGCTGTGGTGTTCTGGCCCAGTCAGTGCTCCTTTGGGGCCAGCAGAAGGTGTGTGTCAGGTGAAAAGGACTGGTTTGTAGCAAAAAATCCCAACTTTCTGATGACTGGCACTAAAGACATGGCCCACTTTATCTTGGCTGGCTTCCTCAATATCAAGAATGGAACCTCAAAATCCACATTTTTCCTAGGCCACTAAATTGCCATCCATTTTGTTTGTCTGTGATCCTGAGAGACGCTTGTGTGCTCAGAGTGTCTTCTGAAATCATGAGATCCAGAAACTTACTTTGTGGAGGTTTTTCTTTGGTAGTTACTTGTTTGGGCCTTTGGGGGTTTTTGCTGAAAATTGAGGGGTTTGTGTACTTACATGTCTCCAGTAACCTGGCACATTTTAAAACACATTTTTAAAAGTCCCAATATCACAGCAGATTGATGGGATTCGGAAGCACTGCTAGTTTAACTCATCTTAGCATGCTTTAGGTTAGTTGAGTTTAACTTGGTCGACCCCTCCCAGTGCTTGGCTGTGCACATCAGAGACTAGACAGTCTAGCTACTGAAAGAGCACCACACACAAAGGACTACTACACAACATGGGATTTGACCTTTCAGTCTAACCATTGCTTTGAATTCATGATTTGTTTCCCTTTACAATTTTTTTTTTAAAGGGGGAAATAAAAAATAAAAATGAAGTGTGTGCAACCGTTCTTTTAAATCTTTTTAGCATGACAAGTAAAGTAATCTTCCGTTGATACTTTAAAGTCCATCTGCAGAAATTCAGGCAGCATGTTAGAGAGACGCAATATCTATTGAAATGTTGAGTGTCAAACTGCCAGGGTAATGTATTTAGTGTGAAATAAAATATTCAGTGCATTTTGTTTTGATGACTGCATGAAATAGCCTTGTGCTCTTATCCTTTGTTGTTGTTGTGAAAGATGATATTCGCTAAGAAGTGTTGGTGACTATTCGGGACACAGTAGCAATATGCTTATTACCTTCTTTATCATCTGTCTTTTATGTTTATTTGCAACAGCTTTGGTTACAGTTCAGCTCATAAGGATAACAAAAATACTTTTAATTGTTCCACAGAAGAATTTAGAATCAGTTTGTGAACAGTTTGAAAACAGAAGAGGCTTGAAATCTGTTAGGCAGTGAGTAATTAATGCTTGGATTAGGCTGAGTTCTGTGGTAGTACTCACTATGCTTTATGGACAATCCTTGAAGAGTGGTTAGAGCCAAGCCTCTGGGTGTCTTACATTCAGATTTCCTTCAAGGTGTGGTTTAAAAGCCGAGCCTGCCTCTCTGTCCCTACTGATTAACACCATATCAGTACTAAACTAAGGTAAATATGGGTAAAATCATTACCCTGGTTCTAATTTTCTCTGAACTACCAGTTACTGTTGCTGTGTGGGGGATGCCTCTGGCTCTGCTGCTGGCAGACATCCACATGGTTTGAGCCCATGCTCAAGCTGTCTGGAAGTCCCAGCTGCCTGGTGACAAGCAACATCAGGGCTCTTGTCAAAGAGATCTGCAAACCTTAGTGTTGCTGCAAGGCCAGGTGGATTATGTGGGGGTGCTAGGATGGGCTTGACTGGAAGACAAGTGCAAGCTTCAGACCAGCTTAAGGACTGCTCCCCAACCTGGGCCTCCCCAAGGGCTGCACCAAACACGCTTTCACGTATGTCAGCCTGAGTCTGGGTCAGATTCAAGGATACTTATCAGAGTGACATACCTTCAGGTTCTTTGGATGAAGGATTTAGAGATCAGCTTTTCCTTCTACATGCAGCTTTTTGCATTTCCACAACATTTCTATAGATTGAGATAGCCTCGCATTTGCTTTAGACTGGAAGATTTTATTTTTCCAGTGATAGCATTCTCCAGCCTGTCTTCCCTCCTCAATTGACTGGAATTTTGAAGGCCTTCCTGTTACTAAAGACTTCAGTAAGCTAATGATTAGTCAGGCAAAGATCCCAATTCCTATGCTGAAATCCTGATGTAACACTGAAAGTCCCTGAATGGCGTTTTTTTTGTGTCACCTCCCTGCACTTAGTGCAAGGGAAGGCATTGGTGAGTTTCTCAGGAGCTATGGAAGAGCAGGGTGAGAGCTCATGTTTGAGCAATGTAAAGAAGATGCAGGCTATGAGTCCTTGTGTCAGTTAAGGAGAATACTAACAGATGTAGACACAGGACCATTTACATTCCTGAAAATAGTCTCTTGCTGGGAGGTGTTCGTGTAGGTGAAGCCGCTGTTCCCTCTTCCCAAGAGAATTAAATAATCTGTAACTAGTCATTTGGTCAGAGCTGCTGGTAGTAGACAGTGACTTGATCAGTGTCACCTCCGAGGTAAGACTGTGCAATGTGGAGTTTGTGTTACAAATTATGGCAGGTTGTGCATTCCAAAAGTCCCAGTTAATCACAGTTCTGTCATCTTTAAAACCAGCTGGATTGCTGTATAGTTACAGCCACTTGTTTGTAAATGGCTGAACCTTAAATAAACAGCTTAGGTTAATTTAAAATGACACTCTAGTATATGTAACTGAAAAATCTCTGAATGCTACCAGCTAGAAAATGCAGATTAAGGGTTGATGTTACAATCTTAACTTATTCCAGCCTGAGGTGGAATAATTTGCTGTCTATCAGGGAGCACAGATGGATAGACAAAAAGAAGCTGTGCAGATACACGCGTTTGTAAACATCTGTCAGCTACAGCAGATACCCAGATACAAAATCTAGCACTTCAGGCAGCATACGAGTATGTGACATTCAACAGAGGGTTTACATGAAATTCAGCACAGACAGAAGCAAGTCAGCACACCCTGGAAGGTAATAATTAATGAAATGTATCCCCTCCTCCCTGCAGAAAGAGGAGGTGTTTCATTCATCAGGCATTTTTAGTGTTGTTGCAGTTAACTGTTCTGCTTCCAGTATTTGATGCAGCCAACCCTTAGACTAGGCAAAACTGATCCATCTGTGAGACTTGCTGCTTTCCTATAGGTGAGTCTTCAGCAGCCAGCTGGCATCTCTTCCTCTGATGGATGCCAGCTCACCAAGGAGCATGAGCTCCCTTAGGACAGATGGACCCAGTCCTGATAGGCAAGACTGGTCCCAGTTATTGCAGTCCTTCACACAAAAAATTCCATTTGAGAAGGACATATTCTGTCATCTTAGAACATGCCCTCAAATTAGAGGAAAGACACTAAAATCCCTATGTGAGAAGCTGTTGGTGCAGGGCAGAATCTGTTGCTGTGAGCAGCTCGTGTGCAGGCTGTGGCTGCTGCCGTGCTCCAGCTCCGTTACTCCCTAGCGAGGCACAAACATCTGCTTTGTGGTGCTGTCAGCTGCCTGAAAGGCAGTTCACTGCTGGATAAAGGTAGAAGATGATGGAGTCTAAGGTTGAAAAGCCTATTTTGCACTGCTGGTCTGTGTTACTGTGCTGTTAACATATGACAGTTTATTTTAACAGGGAGAAAAAAAAAGGGAAAGAAAAATAAGAGAAACTGTAGTGGGTCTGGGGCAGGAAATGTCCTGGGCACATGGCAGGTACTTGTTTAACATTAAACTGTTATCCTAAATGTATCCTTTAGAGGATGTGCTCCTGGTTTTCTTTCAGACATAAAGTCAGGTTTCACTTAAGTTAGTAGAGGTTTACTTTATGATTATTTCTGCTGGTGCATGATTTGGCCAAGCTTCAAGTGACTGTCCCATACTGAGCCCCTTAGCCAGTTCTAAAGACATCTCCAGGGAAATGCCAAGCTCTATATTCCTATAACTCTTTCTTTTTTTCCATCTATAGCCATCCCTTCTTCATCCCTTCTGAACACTGCAAGAGTCTCCCAGCAGAACATAACATATGTGTGGTAGGAATAGCTTGTGAAAGATACACTGAAATCATATTTCAGTCCTTCAGCTGGAATGCAGTGTGTTACCCAGATGCCTTGTCCTGACACCAGGAATTGAGGATTTTTCAGCCATGTATACCTTAATTTTTCATAAGCGGGACCAACAAGGCCAAAATTGGGCCCCTCACAATAAGCTTCAGCTGCTAAATCATGATATTTTATTTATTAATTTTTATTGAAATGCATATAGTGGAAGTACATCTGAACAGGGTGAAATACTGTATTTTGTGAGCAAAGGTCTGGAGGACTCTTGCATGTATAAGCTGAAGAAGCAGCTTGCTCTGCGGGTAGCTGTAGCAGGCTCAGAGGAGAAGGACCATGGAAAAGAGCTCTGTGGCTGTGAGCCCAGTTCCTGTCTGATGTTTTCTGTCTGATGCCCCTCTTTCTCTTCCACCCTCCCTCCATTCACAATTTCTCCTCTCTTCCTACGTATGTAATGAAAATTAGCATCAGGATGGGAGTCGAGAAGGTGTTCAAAAGCAAAGCTGCGGGATGTAATTCACCCTGTTATTCAGTGCTGGAGGCCAAGACTGCCCACATCTGCTGCAGCAACAGCCTTCGACGCTTCTGCTGCTCCAGAACCACCTGTTCAAGGCTCTTTGTTGGTCTAATGGGATTTCATAAGACACAGGAACAAGACATGTGATTCTTAAACTCCTCTATATTGCAAATTTCAACTCATTTGCTGTTTCTGACAGTTAAATAATTTTAGAGCAGGAAGAATGGGCTGATCCTCACTTTCATAATAAAGATTTTAGTTTTATGATTTCATCTGCAAGTTTTGGCTTTGAAAATATGAATGCAAAAGCTTAGGTTTTCTAGGAAAATAAATATTTTAAAGCAACAGATTAAAATTTAAGGTATTTAATAATCTTGGAGCATTTAAATCTTTCTAGTACAATTAGTATATGATGATCCATTTATTGATACAGGAAGAATTGATGGCAAAAGAATGGAGAACTCTGAAGGACCTTTAAATTAGTAATCACAGCTCTGAAGTTAAGAGCAGACGGTCTGAAGCTGGAGCTATAAATCTCTACCAAATTTCATTTGCTAAACAATGAAGAATCATGGAACCATTGCCCCTTGTCCTGTCACTCCAGGCCTTTGTAAACAGTTCCTCTGCAGCCTTCTGGTAGGCCCATTTCAGGTACTGGAAGGCTGCTAAGTCTCCCCAGCACCTTTTCTTCTCCAGGCTGAACAACCCCAGCTCACTCAGCCTGTCACTGTAGCAGAGGTGCTTCGGCCCCCTGAACATTTTCATAGCCCTCCTTTAGACCAACTGCAGCAGGTCCGTATCCTTCCTGTGCTGAGGGCTCTAGAGCTGGGCACAGCACTCCAGGTGAGATCTCACCCGTGCAGAGCTGAGAGGAAAAATCCACTCTCTCCATCTGCTGGCTGTGCTGCTTTTGATGCAGCCCCAGATGCCATTGGCCTTCTGGGCTGCAAGCATATACTGTTGGCTCATGTCCAGCTTCACACCCACCAGCACCCCGAAGTCCTTTTCTGCAGGACTGCTCTCAATGTCATCGTCACCCACCCTGTATTGATATCGAGGGTTGCCTTCACCTAGGTTCAGGACCTTGCACTTTGCCTTATTGAACCTTATTGAGATTCTTCTCAGTGCACCTCTCCAGCCTGTTCAGGTCCCTCTGGATGCCATCTCATGCTTTAGTCTTAATCAACCACATCACTCAGCTTGGTATCATCTGCAAGTCTTCTGAGGGTGCACTCAGTCTCACTGTCTATGTCATTGATGAAGATAGTGAGCAGCACTGGTCCCAGTATGGGCCCTTGAGAGACACCAGTTGTAACCCACCTCCATCTGGACAAAAAAATCTGACCGTTTTTTAGATCTGAATGGAAAAAAGGAGTGTTATTACCTGCTAAGTGCTGGTTGAAATTTGTGGGTGTTCTTGACTGTTCTAAATCCTTTGTAACGCAATCCATACTGCGGTCTCTGTTGGCAGTAGAATGTTCTTGATGTTCAAATGGGATTAGTTTCAGCAGAATAAAATATTCATCCCAATATATGAGAGAAAGAACTGAGTTAAGGCATCTGCAGTGATGCAGGTGCTCTCTCTTAGTAACATGGAGCAGCGAAAAAAAGAGAAAAACCTTTTAATGGAAAGCAGCTTCTTCTTTTCTAGCTTCCCTTTTCTGAAGTTTTCATATTGAGGGTTATCTTGACCAACATTTTCTTCCTCCATCCAAGACAGAGGCTCTGAAGAATTAATTTATTGGAAGAACAGTTCTTTACTCTTGCCTGTTCTGTCAATAGTTCCTTCTGTAAAGAACAAATGTGTCAGGAAAAACATTATTGAACCAGATAAAGTGATGCCCTGTGTTTAAGATAAAAGAACAGAGGCAGAGTTGCTGTTTTGAAGTAAGGAGAAAATAGATTATCTGTTCCTCTGCTCTCTTTCTAATATCTCTTTGCCTGCCTTGAGACCTTGCATTTTCCCTGAGTCAGCATGAGTATGTGAGCCTGCCCCATGCTGCAGGCAGCTCCCCAGCTGAGGGAGAGGTGTAGTGGGTATGTGCCAGCATCTGAGAAGCCCTGTTCCTGAAGCAGAATGTTTCAGTTTCTATCAAAAGGGTATTTTCCACCTAAACCCCAAAAAATACTGAGAGTTCTGCTTCTGTGCACTATGCTTTGCTTTGCCATTGAGTCGCTTTGTGATCTCCAGTCAGCTGGTGAGGCTTCCACCAAAGGTGGACAAGGAGAGTGTACCATACCATGGGCTTCCTTCTGGCATCTGCATCCTAAATACATGCTAGTCCCCCTGAACACTGCCAGCTTCTGCTGCTAAGAGGGACAGCAGGTCTCTAGCACAGCATGGCCAAGGTGGAATGATGGCTGGAAGGAGGTCTAGGAGGTTGAGGAGGTGCCTCAGGTTCACTCTGCCACTGGGGGTTTGCATACAGACTGTTGCTCAGGCAGTTCCTCTGTAAAATGTGATGGTTAATGCTGATGTATCTCAGTGGCACACTGAAGCAAATCAATCTGGGAAGTGTTCTGCAGTTCCCAAAAGCAGTAACACGGGAGACAGTGCTGCTGCCATGATCTGCTGAGCACTTGCTCAAGTACGTGGTTCCAGCCAATGGCCTCGGAGCCAGAAGGTCACTCTGGGGCAGCAGTACTGGCTACATAACTGCCTTCATCTCCTTGGTTGTAGATGTTATTGGGCCAGGTTACTCTGTGAGTGCCTTAGAGGAAGCTGTAGAGAGGTGAGGGTCAGGCTCTTCTCCCAAGTAACTAGCAATAGGACAAAAAGGAACTGCCTCAGATTGTGCCAGGGGAGGTTTACAGTGTATACAGGAACAATTTCTTCTCCAAGAGGATTGACAAGCCCTGGAACAGGCTGCCCAGGGAAGCCCTGGAGTGCCCAACCCTGGAGGGATTTAAAAGACCTGTAGATGCAGTGCTGAGTGTCATGCTTTAGTGATGACCCAGCAGCGCTGGCTTAACAGTTGGACTCTAATCTTAAAGGTCTTTTCCAACCTGGACAGTTCTGTGATTCTATGATTCTAAGATCTCATCTCTAGAAAATGGTGATTATCATTTCTGTACACGTTGCCATCATAAATACAAACCTAGGTATATGTGTATCAGTAAATGAAATCTGAAGAAGGCAGCACATTACTTCAGAGCTTCCTTCAGAAGCTTAAGCAGCTGCAGTTCCTTCATGACCTGAATGACTTAGGGGAGCAACAAAATGAGCCTGTTTTGGAGCTGTGTCTCAAGTATATAGAAGTTCTTTCCTGCAAGGGTTGACTTATTTCTCCTGATGACAACAGAGTCAAATCACTGATCACATGAGGTGTGAAAGATGTGGATGTCACTTGGAGTTTAATGTCACAGCTGGAGTTTGAAGAAGTGGCACATGCCCTGTAGAGGTTAAGCATCACGTTGACAGTCTCTACATGCACAGCACTCCTAAGAAATATGGGTGTGTCAGTCATGGTGCTCTGACTAAATCACAGCCTAAGCAAGTTTAATTACTTTAAAAATCCACACCTCTCTCCTAAGAGCTGGCTTTACAGAGATGAAAACCGGCTGATGAATGAATTATGAGAAGTTGTGAGTATCCTTCATGTTTGGAAAACAAGCCCCTATTAGAATTGTAGAACCATTTTGGTTGGAAAAGACATTTAAGGTCATCAAGTCAAACCATATTATTAGTGCTCATGCAGAGGTTCTGAATTGTTTGTGTTGGTTCCAAAGCATTATAGAACTGCTCTGGTCCTGTAAATAACGGAAAACAGTTTGCCTAACGTATAAATTGTGAAGTCAGGTGAAGAATTGGCTTTTCCCACGCCAACCCATGTGTTCCTAATCTGAAAGCTCCAATGATTTGTGGATATTTCTGTTGCAGGTGGTTTGTAGTGCTAGGATTCATCTTTCTCATTTAGTGAAACATGCTGTTTGACTTCGCCTTGGTCAGTTATTACAGGCTAGTTTGCAGTGTGGCAGCTCTCTGGAGACCCCACTCGTAACTACTCATTGGCCTGGAAGAAAGGATTTAATAATTTCCTACTTCCTCTATGTTTGGTTTTAGGGTGTAGATATTTTATAAATGTGAGTCAAGCTATTTACTGGTGACATTTTACAAATTTTCACTCTGTTTAATCTCTGAGTAATGTTTTTAGGTTCCTATATGTTGTGGCCCTTGGCATTTTGGACTAACATATCTCAAGGATATCTTACAGCATTTTATCTTTAAATGGATTCTATAGTTATTTTGTGGTTTCTTTTTCACAAACGTTGTGCCAGTCCCTAAAATAAGTCTCACCCATTCTAGCTACATGCACTGGAGGTACAGAAGTGGCCTCAGAGGGAGAATGCTCCATGTGGCATTAGCTGAAGGATCTGGTTACATGCCTGCCAACAAGCAAAGTAAATTATGTAGCTTCTGTTTGGGTGCTAATAGGACTTAATTGTATGAGCTGATAGATCTCCATGTTTTATAAAGTTGGTGAAGTGGCTTTGTCCCTGCTGTAGAGCTCTCTAAAGTCACAAAAGTAAAGCAGAATGTCTAAAAATCAGACTAAGCATGATGGAAGGGGCAGAGTTACAGGCTTCATGCTGTAATCATGACTGCCTTCATCAGAACAAGGTGTGTTACCTTCACCTGCCTTCCGGGGTTGTACACAAAGAAAGGTGGATGTCAGAAAAGCAGAATCTTGAAGAGCAGCTGGGGATTAATCTGAAACTAATATAGATTACTGGTCATTACGTGTATTGCTCTGCTAGAACTAGTGTGACAACAGGGCAAATCCCTGTAGTAAAGTCAAAGCCTGTACCTTAAATTACCACAGCTCTAAATCTCAATTCATGTTTGGTTTAACTTAAGCTTTCTCTTTAGAGCTGAGCTTTGACATCTCTTTTCTTTACCTTTCTTCACCTGCTGGTTTTGGTTATGGAGCTATTTGTTTGGAAGAATGACTCTTGTAATACCATGCTGATATGTGAGATCTGCCTGGTGATTTTTGCACAGTCACTAAAGGTTTCATGAATTTTTCCTTCTCACTACGTGACGCAGTGTGACAGCATTATCCACATTCATGTAAACTGTCTGAACCTTCTTGCAGATGATGTCAATCCTAATGAACACCATCATTTTTGAAGACTGCAGAAACCAATGGTCTGTGTCACGACCACTGCTTGGACTTATACTTCTCAATGAGAAAGTGAGTACTTATGAAATTCCACCAGATTCACTCTTCACATGCCCAAACAGTTGAAATAATTATTTTACACAGAACCAAGCTGCCTGTTGCACTTCAAATCCCCTCTCTCTTCCCATGGGAGTTCACTCCATTGTGCTCTCATTAGGAGAGAAGAGTGGGTTCAGCTCATGTACTGTGTGTTTTACAGATTGGTTCACAGAGGCTTAGTGATTTCATTTTAATGAAGAATGCTCTCAAACCTTCACCCCAGCTTTTACCCCAATCTCACATTGTGCAGATAATTAACCGTCTAATAAATGGGGTGTCTTCACTTTACCAGAATTAGGCAGGAGTCGAAGTTAGGCAAGCTCAGCTGGCTTTTTAGATAGAAATATGAAACAAGTATGCTGGAAATCACATCAGAAAAAGTGCTTCCTAGAAAACCAGTTAACCAGTTTCTTGTTCTAAAAGGTTTCCCTAGCTTTGGGGGGGTATTATCTGAGCGCCAACACTTAAGTACTGGCATTGATTGCAATTTGGATTGTATGCACATGTGGTAGATGCTGTAAGCCAGGAAATACTCTGCAATTTGCCCTTTCAATAAAATCTGAAACTATGAATTTGGATCTACCCATCATGTTTCCCTGGTGACTTAATAGAGAAAATATTGTCTGAAATGGAAACCATCTGAGTAAATGAATGGGAGTTGATCTAAATGTGTGCATTTTTTGTATGGCAAGGCATTGCTTCTGAAGATATTGACCTGTTGTATTTGCCATACTTCAGAGGCAGCTCTAACTTTATTCTGAATTGCTTTATCTCTTGGGCAGTCACAAGCCTCAGTGTATTACTGCTTTGGAGAATGAATTGTCTATACAATAAGAGGGTGCTGGAAAAAAATAAGACACTAAGATTAGCAGCAACCGCATACATTAAAATTCAAACTGAAATCCCAGCTATGGAAGGAAACTAATAGAAGAAGAAAATATATCAAGAGGAGAAGCGCTGTCTCATCATTCACCTGTGCTGAAGGATCCAATTTTAGCCATATCCAATAGCACTGTCATTCATCTTCTTGGTGTGTTATTGTGATTTAAATCCAAGCTCTATAAGAGAGAGCAGTTCTTTTAAAATGATTGAGAGGGAATAAGGGCAAATTCAGTGTTTAGGAAAACTTTATGACATCACAATATTATACTTTACAGATGGAAGCAATATTTCCTACTTTGGAAGGAAAACTAATCATTTTCTATCTGCTCTGAGTCACTGCATCATTATAAAAGTGGGAAATAAGTAGTTTTGTGCATTCCCAATCTTGTTCAAGACGACACTTTTGTTTATGTGATGCTTCTGATTTATAGTGTTTAAGTATTAGCCTGACTACATATTAATTATGTGGGTTTGATGCTTCAGTATAAGAAGAAATTAAATATTTCACTTGAAGATAAAACCACGGAGCTGTAAATCATAAGGAATAAATTTGTGAGTGGCAGAATATTCTTTTTACTGAAATTAGAGTAGTTCTAATGATTATGTGTTTTGCTTAGCAGACATGGATGATATGTACAGGCACCTTTACTTACAAGCAGGTCTTACATTTCTCTTGGAGGGGTGGAGAACAGGAGATAGAATTTACAGGATTTGTATTGTCCCTTTTGCATCAAGGCTATTCATTTAGTGTACAGAAAAAGCAGAACCTGTACTTGCATATGCCTGTAAAAGTCTTTTTTTTTTCTTGGCCAGTTCCAGTGCTCTGCTGGTTTGTTTATTGGAAATAGGTGCCTCTCTTTCAGGTAGGATCTCCCTACGGTTCCTAAGATAGCAAAGGAGTCATTTACCATGTTCTACTGTTTGTTCTTTTGTTTTAGTCAGATCTTCTTTGCCTATAGTTCTCAAAGGGAAAGCATCAGGTTTACTTGAAGACTCAGAAAAATCAAGACTTGCTTGCACCAAAAAGGCCAATAACAGCAAATCAGGAATCATAGAGTCCACTCTAAACCAACATTAAATCTTGTGAGACAGTATCAGCTTAGTATGAAATGGGATCGCTCCACGTGGCTCCTGACAGTGTTCCCACACTGAAGTGCAGCAGCAAGTTTAATTTAAATCCTAGGGATGAGAGATTGGCAGAAAGAGCCTTCAGTATCCTGATAATCTGGCAACCATGGCTTCTTCTTGCTGTTGTCCCAGCCAAGGAGCACACAAAGAAGTGATATTATTGCAGAGAAGCCTGAGAAAGCCCAGGGCTCAGAACAGCTCCATAGTGTTGAAGCAGCAATGCCGTGGGATGCTACACCCATTAATGGTGAACAGAGAATGCTGTTGGCACTTTTCCATTCTGAGGTTGACTGAGGCTACTCTTGGAATGTCTCTTTTGAAACAACTTGTGGATGCTGGACCACTTCTCTGGGTGGTGGCCTTCTCTACACTGAACTCTGCATTTGTCACCTTGAAACAAGGCTTCTGGGGATGTGCTTGGTGCAGGCAGATACTTCATCTTCTACACCAGCTCCCAGGTGACTTTCAGTTACGAGTTCCTAAGTAGTTTGGGACCCAGTTATTTGATCAGCTGCTGCTTTCACTTCCACCACTGTGGCTGTGATCAGCAGAGAGGTGTAACAGGGGATGTTTCTGGTTTGAGAGGAACTGGATTCACTTACTTGCCAAGCAGACATTAAAGTAAACACTTCCTCTAGTCCCACTGAGTTGTCAGGGCCTAGTGTTAGCATCATGGGTTTACTACGTTTTGTTATCCCATGTTTTCTGTATGCACTGAAGAACAATGATGGTGATGAAAAAGAGGCCTGTTTTGAGATTGAATGTTTAAGCAGATTTAATCCTATTAAAGGTTTTTAAATCTGGCAAAATACATCACAGACTTCCATGCTTGACAGTCTCTATGACACCCTCTAAGTTATGTTAGCCTCCAAAGTCTACTAAGTTTTGCATACTAAAAGTGGATTTCCAGCCTACCTTTACCAAGTTACACACCTGAAATTTTGGGAATAGCAGCAATATTCCTCCTGACTGCAATAGCAGACTACTCAGAAGCTTTACAAGGTGCTTGGGCACAGGTTGATCAGAATGGTTCATTCTCCTCTGAATATTTTTCTCAGTGCTTACACCATGGATTGCCAATATGGTAAAGACTAAACAGGAATCCATGACTTGCTTGTCTCTGGTAATAGGGTAGTGGGTAGTACTAGAAGTCCCCTCCTGCCCTGTATTTCTAGACCACACCAGTATTTTCCTAAAGTGATAAAAAGTTTTGTTTTAACTAATCCATAGATCTGCCAGAATACAATGGGAATAGGGATGCAGAGCATTATATACATCACTTCGCTTCTGAAGAAGCAAGCATGAGTCTCTCAACACAACACTGAAGTGATTGGAGTTCACAGCAGAGTGCACTTATTTCCACCATTCTGGAAAGACAGAGTAGTCAAGGATCTTTCTGCCTCTTCTCTTGGATGGCTTTCTGCACTGGAACTGGTTAGGTAGCCAGCACCGACTTGTCCAGTGGCATGTCACTGTTGCCACTAAACTTCAGTCATGATACACAACCATACAACGCTGGGGCAGTTCAGGGAGGCAGCATCTGAAACCAAACTCAGCTAGACCCCTGTGTGCTGTTTGCCAGGCTCCTCTCTCAGATGGCAACATACAAAGCACTTGCTCAGGTGTTCTGCAGGTGTAGGTGAGTAACTGGGCTTACATATCCAAACCTCATCTTTAATCTTCTCTGCTTTGTTGTAGTACTTCAGCGAACTAAGGGCAACCTTGATAACCAGCCAGCCCGAGAGCAAACGTGAAATCCTTGACCAGTGCTTCAGGAATCTTATGGAAGGGGTTGAGCAAAATCTTTTGGTAAAGAACAGAGACAGGTGAGTTCATAACACATAAATAAGCTGGGGGAAAAAAATAAGACAAATGAAAACTTTAACTGGAAAACATAGGAAGTATTCCAGGTAGCCTTAAGCTGCAGGTTTTTGAAAGACAGGTAATATCCTGTCAGAGAATTCATCCTGTGACTTCACAGTCAGAGCCTGAACATTTCATAATTGTCTATTTTCTTTGTCAGAAATGGTATTTCCTAATTTAATGCCAAATTCACCCAGTGTTGCCCTCGTTTGACAACAGAAGCCTTCACAAAAGGAATAACCAGTTTGTCTGAATTTAATGCTCACACTAACATTTTGTTACTATCTAGCTGCATTATTCAGCCGAAGGAAACCTTGAAGGTATAGAGACACAATCTAAGTCCAGACTGTGGAACTTCCTGGAAGGCTTGAATGAGGCTTGGAGAGAAGTGATGGCTAAAACCATTTGTTGATTTCTCTGACTTTTTCTTTGTTTGTCAGTGTGAAAGTTATGTTAAACTTGTTTAATTCTTAAGTAGTTTTGTATTGGTTGTAGTCTCCACAAATGTATTTGATTTCCCTATTAAATTCTGGTACTAAAGGCGTAAGTTCATTCTGGCTTGACTGTGGAAGATAGCCAAAGACAGGGGAATTTGGAAGCAAACCCAGAGCAGCACAGAGATCACATCCACGGCACTAATCAATCAAACAGACTTTCTCTGGAACTTATATTATGGATCAGCAAAAAACCTGGGGAAAAGGCAGAGAGCCACCAAGAAGAAGGAGAATGCCTGGGAAAACAAAGAGAAACTGAGCTGACAGTGGTGGGCTTGTAGGACATGATCTCAACTCAGAGCTGTAAATACCCCAGGGTTTCATTTGGCTCAGCGGTCCATCAGGATTATAAGGAAGATGAGGACAATATCGTTAGCAGAGTCTGTTGCAACAGAATGAAGGGAGATGTTTTTAAACTAAAAGAGGGAGATTTAGACTGAAGAGAAGGAAGAAATCTTTTCCAATGAGAGTGGTGAGATCCTGGTGCATTGTTCCCAGAGAGGTGGGATATGTCCCACCCCTGGAACCATTCCAGGTCAGGTTTGGAGCAACCTTCTCTAGTTGCAGATGTCCCTGGTCACTGCAGGGGGGGACTAGATGACCTTTAAAGATTCCTTCAACCCAAACCTTTCAGCGATTTAACAGAAAAACTGAGTTTCTTGGTTCCATATCTACTTACATTTGTATTTATTGAAGGCAAGAAGCCCTCAAGATAACATATTCTGAGAAAAACCTACTTTGATGTTCATTATCTCTGAGCTGCCTTTTTCTGAGCACTGGAGACCCGAAGGAGAGGGGACTGTTGGCTGATCCAGCCTGGTGCCCCATGAAGCTGGGTGGGCTGAGCTCCCCTGGCCCCTCCAGGCAGGCATGGAGGGTGATGGTAGGGAATCCAACTCTCTGCTGTCTGTGCTTTCCCTGTTCAGGGCACATACAGGAGCTTCCATCACTTAGGATGCCAGCAAGTACTAGATTGGGCAAATGCTTGATTCAGTGCCCGTGGATTTGAAGGGGACTTTCAGCTTGGAGCGCTGTGGGGCCCACTCAGGCAGTGGCTCTGAAACTCTGGGAGAGCTGCTGTGGCAGTGCCGGCAGGGAGGGCTGGGTGCAGGTGTGAAGGGACAGGGATCACTGGGCAAGCCAGCAGCTTGTCTGTCTCAGCAGCATCACCACCTGTCTAACTTGGGAAGACTTTTAAGCCATCAGTTCTCCCAACAAGCAGCATGAGTTAATGGGGTGGCTTTTCTGTTTGCAGCTCTGGCTTTGTAATCCTTCTGAGATTATTCTGTGGAGCAGGAGGCTTCTTTTAACTGTGATTGTTTAAAATTGAGCAGAAATCAATTCGCATTAGCAAGGAAATAAGCCCAAATGTAAAAAATTATGAATAGAATAAAGAATAAACTCATAATTGCATCCTGTATTTCCACACACAGCAAGCCCCAGTTCACCACACTCCTGCTAGACATACCCATAAAGCACAGTACAGTACAGTGCAGGCAGGATTATTACCCCTGGTCCTGCAAAGAGACCTTTGCTGAGATCCCATCACTTCTGCAGGCACCTGTCCACGCAGTCCTTAGCAGGAGGGAGCCCTAAGGAGCCGTTCTTCAGGAAAGCTTTATTAGCTTGGCTATAGTGAGCCAGCACAGTCTGACACAATCAAAGCCAAGAGCATCAAGGCAACAAACAAAGGAACATTTGAAAGCCCTAAATGCAGGCTGCAGTGTATGTCTGGCATTTTAAATCTTTGGGGTTTGAGTGTTTGGGGATTTTTGTAATCCATTGATGTGATAAATGGCATCTTGGCTCTTTGTTTCAGGTAAAGGTAGACCAAAGGAGTAGATCAGACTTGGGCTGTTGTACAGGATGAGTCAAATTTGGCATTCAGTCCCAGGTGTGAAACTACAGAATGGACTTCATGTCCTGCACCTGCCTGGAGAGAAGTGCTGGGAACTATTCCTGTGAGTTCATTCTGTGGCAGATGGGTGATGGTACCACATTTCACTGAGACAGGTTGAACTCTGACACCACTTACAAGGGAGGAAGGTAGGGCTGAGAGAGCCTGGCCATGGTGGCCATCTGGACATGTCCCAGAGAGCTTTTTGCTGAGGTCTGGGGAAAGAACATGTTCTGAGTCACGTGAGACAGAAGGGTTTCTCATTGCATTCATCTCCCAGCAGATTTTTAAGCTGAGTTTCTAGTGCTGCCCATTGGTGTTTTATCTGCTCATCAATACTTTACAGGACTGGCTTTTGAGGGCACCTCATGACTTTGGTTGCGGATTTTCCTCTGGTTTTATTTCCATTTAAAATTTGCATTATAGTTATTCTTGTGATCAGTCCTTGAAGCACATCTCTCACTATCAGGTCTCCTGTAACCAACCACTGTGTTTCTTTTCCCCAGGTTCACCCAGAATATGTCGGTCTTCCGAAGGGACATGGCTGAGGCTCTGCGCAGCGAGGGAGCTGCGGATCCCGGCAGCACAGACATGATGAGTTGACAATGACTTTGAAGACACAGCACTGACTGATAAACCAACTCAGAAAGTTTTGGGACCCTGATATATTGTTAGATACACTTTTGACTCTTGTGGAAACTATTTTTTTTAAGATATCTTCTTCCTTTTTATATCTTTGGCCTAAATGTAAGGATTTATAACAGTGAAAACAGCAGGAAATGAGCGTTAGTTTGAAGAACATTTTCAGCCTTTCTTATCAAAGTTTATTGCCCTGTTATCTATCTTTATGAAGCAGTGTAGAAACAGTACTTAACCAAAGAACAAAATAAATATGCATTCCTTCTAAACTTGCATCAGTTAATGATTCTCAGTTCTACACAGAGTAGTAAATAATATCAGTTAAAAACTCCAAGGTCATATGTGTTTGAAAAGGAGATGAAAGCCAGTGCAAATTTTATGTGGCATCTTTTTGCAATAATAAAATGACTATTTTTCTACAAAATGTTACATATTTCTTTCCAGCACTGGTGCTTTATTTGTTACAGTGTGAACAGCTAAGTGGAGGACTAAAAATGGGCATTTTAGGCTCTAAGTGTAGCAAGGAAATTGAGGATGTTGAATGTAATAAATTAAGAGACGATAGAGCCAGCCTTAATGAAGTACTGATGAGCTTTTCATTTCACAAGTAGACATGTTCCAGGTCCTTGGAAATGGAAATAAATAAATAAAAACAGAATAAAATAAAGTGGTTGAAACCTGTTAGAGAGCAGTGCAGGGGAAAGGGACCCAGGTTGTCGTGTTGGACAAAAGGAAGACCATGAGCCAGAAATGTGCCCTTGTGGCCAAGAAGGCCAATGGCATCCTGGGTTGTATTAGAAAGGGTGTGGTTAGTAGGTAGAGAGAGGTTCTTTTCCTGCTCTACTTTGACCTGACTCCACATCTGGAATCTGGGCCTTTCCATTCAGGAAGGAACTCAGGGAACTGCTTGAAAGAGTCCAGCAGAAGAGGAGACTGAAGGGTGACCTCATTCATGTTTATAAAGATGTGAAGGGTGTGTGTCAGGAGAATGGAGCCAGGCTCTGCTCAGTGATGTCCAGTGATAGGACAGGGGACATTGGGTGCAAGTTTGAGTGCAGTATGCTCAACGTGAACATAAGGAAAAATTTCTTCACTGTGAGGGTGACAGAGCACTGGAACAGGCTGCTGGGAGAGGTTGTGGAGTCTCCTCTGAATATCTCATTCAAAACCTGCCTGGATTTACTCCTGTGTGACCTACCCTAGATGGTCTCCTGCTCTGGCAGGGCAGTTAGACTAGATGATCTCCAGAGGTCCGTTCCACCCTTATCTGTGGGGAACAAACAGATTCGTTTGTGGTGGGCAGGAGGTCCTGGGTGGAGATACACAAATGAACTGAAGCAAAATCTAACAGAATTTACGACTCTTTAAGCAATAAACCAATTAGTTTATAATGTCAAAAAGCTATTATGTGCAATTACAAACTGTTGGTATTGGGTTTGAATTGGATTGGGGTTTTCTTTCTCTGTTTTTTTCTTACGTAAGTAATTGATTTCATATCTTTTTCATCTTTGCTAACATTTGTTTGCTTCATAATATTTCACCACCATTTAAATAAGAATAGGAATTGTGGCTGACAAGGGAGGAAAAATTAATCCCTGTACTCCTTAGCTTTTTTTCCACTGTTTTTTTCTTTGGAGCTGTTAAATTTCTGCACATTTTTAAATTGCATGGACTAAATCTGAAAGGAAATAATTCTGTTAAGCAGATTTCTGTTTGCATTTAAGCTGAGCTGGAGAAAGTATTTAATCTGCAGCCAAAGGGTCTGATTTCCAGAGTACTTGAGAAGATGATCAGTTGAGGTTGCTGAAGAGCTGCAGGTTTGGGATGTTTCTGTTTGCAGCCCAATGCTACATGCCAGGATTTGATAACTTCATATAAAGTTTGGTCATCTTCAGCACATCAAACACTTTTGAATTAGTACAGTTGTTAACTTTCCATTTCGGTCCTGAAAGGAAACTGCAATCTGTTGGGAGCTAGGTTGGATTTTCAAATCTGCAGAGCTGAACTCAGGAATACTTGGGCAGGTTTTGGTGTGAGCTAAATGGCTAAGCCATTCTATGATTCTACAATTCTGTGATCTTGTACACTGGGCAGACCCAAGACACGTATTTGAACAGTGCTTCAGCCGTGGTTAACAATTGACAACAGGAGCTTATTTAGAGTAGCTGGTCATATAAATACTCTTTGCTTTTAGGTTAGGAAATGGATAGCATAGCAAATAGTGTGTTTTATGGCTCCTGGTGGTCCTTTGTGGAGAGCCTTTGCTGTCAGCTTTTTAAAAGGATACTGTCAAAGTGGGCACAGCCCAGAATTTCCTCATGTGGTCACAAAGCACATCTTATGCCATCTGCGTCTTTCAAAGAGACATCATTGCTTTAAGGGGTGTGGATTTATTTTTTTGTCCTTAATAAAATGTGCAAACAGTGGAATGGGAAATGTTGGAATGGAGACAGCACTCAGACCCAGCATGAGTTCATTTCAAGAAACAGAGGTGAGCCTATGGAATCGGAAGCATACAATCATTTGAGCTGGAAAAGACTTTTAGGATCATCAAGTCCACCCATCAACACCACAACGCCCATTAAACCACGTTCCAAAGTGCCATGTCTACAATGATGAAGCAAACAACTTGGGACTGTAAAATAGATCTGATTCTACCCCAAATGCATTTTACATCATCCCAGTGAAAACTGGGGACTGCTAAATCCCAGGTAAGTGTTGTCCCCCTCTGCCAGGTGAGCAAATTACTCCTAGAGCTGCTCCCCCAAGCTGGGCTGTGCTGGAGCAGGCAAAGGCAGCTTGCTGGGGAGCACACCAAATGTTCATGCTTTGCCCCACTTGCATAAGGAAGCTTTGAAGAAATTCAAACACTACTCTATGCACATCTTACAAAGTAACTCCTTAGACTTGTTAATGTTTTATTGTAGGGGAGTTTACGATGACAGCAAACCTTTTAAACTGTGGAAGCCTAACAGGCTTCCTTGTGATATTAAAAAATAATGCTAGTGTAGGTTTTATGTACTGTAGTTCAAGCTGCTGTTAAGAGGCACTTCTTTGACATTTTTTCTGAGGTTTACAGAAAGCCTAATAAAATATGTAAGTTACATTTCCACAAACAAAAGCAGTACCCATAAGTTATTTGTAAGCATGAGATCCAAACAGTATCACGATAAATAAATGCTAATGGAGACCTGCGGCATCCATCCTAATGCAATCTGCTCAACAAAAGTCGTGGGAGTAGAAAACTGGCAGCAGCTGCATGTTGGTGCATAAGAATGAAAGAGAGAAGGAAGCCAGGTTAAAGCACTGTTTACACACAGACCTCTGATACTCCCCCAGCCTTCCCCTTCCCCTGTGCTGCTGCTCAGGGAGACCAGATGTCTTTGCACCTTTCAGAGTTTGCAGGACCAGGACATTTCCCGTTGGCTTCACTACAGCCTAATCTTATCAGACATGGCAGAAAGAATTTGAGCCCCATCTGCCCATCACCCTCTCTGCTCTCTGCCTTTCAGTGATGGTTCCTTCCCCAAGTTTCCCTGTACCCACTACATCTCATCTTGTCTCAGGTGTTCCTGGATCATTGCATGGATTCTGAACTAAAAGTTCTGGCACTTCTTAACCTTGTTTCTTAATCTAAGGCTGCCAAGGCCATGAAGCTGGGCTTTGAAATGTGAATTGAAACTACTGAGGCACATTCATCTGTTGGAGGCTCTGAGCCAGCTTTAGCTGTGTGATCTGTGGGGAGGGCTTCACTGTTTCCACCCACTGGGATGCAGAGGCTTCATCATGTTGGATTGATCAGCCTTCACTCACAGGACTGACAGCTCCAGCTCCTTCAGGGAGAGTACAGGGAATATCCTTTGGCTGATGGAGAAAGGGCTGATGAGGGCAGACCTCAGCTGCTTGTCCCCTTCCTTCTGCCTCCATGGGGTGCAGCTCTCCCCAGACAGAGCCAGAGGGTTGCAGCCCCCTGACCTGAAAAGAAGGAGCAGAGGGGATAACCTTTAGATGCTGCAACAGCAGAGCTCTGGCATCAGGGAAGGAGTGGCTGGTGTAACCCCATAAACTGATGGAACTCTGCATCCACTCTGCTGAGCACCAAGAGCTGAGTGCCAGCGGGAGCATGGCCTTAGATATGGCACCCCAGGGTTCCTGCCCTTCACAGGACATGGTAGCAAGGGCACTGCTTTGTCCTGGGCCCTGTTGAGCCTCACTGAGCACCTCGGGGGGACTCAACCCTGGTGAGGAGGACCCACTGTGCCTCACAGAACCCTGCAGGAGAAGGTAAAAGGGTGAGGACCACATTACCCTCCTGCATGCACACCTCAGCCCCTCCCTGCCCAGTGTGTCTCCCCAGGTGGGTGCCACTGGGCACGCAGAGAGCTCAAACAGCTGCTTTTCTGCATATAAATGGCTTTTGACTGTCCCCTCCTACCCCTTCCCACAGCAGGACACAGACCACCCACGTCCCTTCCAGCCCAAACACCAGCATCGCCCCACAAGGCTGCCACTTCCAGGACTATGGCTGAAGAACAACTTCTTGTCCTCTGCCATGCTGACTTCCACCAAATGGTATGAAACCAGTGATGTGCTAAACACACAGGAATCTGTCAGGTTTGTGCTGCAATATCCATCTAGAAAAGGCTGGGGAGAACAGGACTGCCCTTGCCCACTCCAAGATCAGCTGCCAAAGCCAGGAGCTATAGCAGAAGCGTCTCAGCATCTGCTGCTGCTTTCTCATGCAGTGAGATCCTGCCGTTCAGTCACTCTATGGGAAGAGACAAACCCCAAAGCAACAAGTGATGACTTCAGTGGGTGGCACAAGCCCTCAGTGCCTCCTGCAGCCCTGACTGGGCTCTGCAGCAGCTCCCCAGCTGCCAGGGTTAGAGACCAGCTCTCAGCCTGTGAATTCATGCCTGTTAAAGGGGAGTCTGAGGGCAACCAAGGAGTTTGATAGGTCAGAGCTGACGTGGCTTTTAGCACTCTTTAGAGAAAAAATATTTGTTTCTGACAGTGTGACAGCGCAAAGGTGCTGCTGAAGACACAAGCTGTAGATCAGATACTGGTCAAACCTCTCTTCCTCTAAGCCCTGGCCTCCAGCTGCTAGGTAGTACTTCAGATGAGGGTCACCCTGACCATTGCTGGTTCCAAGCCCCGAAGGAAGGAGCCTTTGTAGAAACTGGAGCTCTTGGACTCCTGGCCATGCAGGACAGCATGCCTGGGAGTGCAGCCCAGAATATGCACAGATGGGGTGTTGGGGAAGGGGGATGTGAGAGGAGCTGGAAATGCAGAAAGGCAGCTGAACAGATGTACCAGGCTGGGTTATGCTCTGTGGAGCTCCTCAAGGTGGTATGAGGGCCAGCCCTGGGCTGGACTAAAGCCCCAGCACAGCAGTTAAGCAGTGGCTGAAGCAGATGCTCAGCAGTTTTGGGTGTGATCCAACCCCTTGGGCTCACTAAAGACCCTCAGCCTGCATTTCCACAGCACCGTCGCAGGCAAATTTGTTACTGCCATCTCCCAGGATGCGGGTACTGCTGGGCACCACAGCCCTGGGGACAGTGGGGACACCTCCTGGGCACCACCATGACCCACTTGCACCTCTACCCCTATGGCTGCACCATATACGCAGTAGTTTCAGGCTGCATGGCAGTGTGGTGGAAGGACTCCCCAGTTCTGAAGCAGTCTCCTCTCTCCAGCCAGTCGCAGCATCGCAGGCTGTGCATGAGCAGCCGCGGTGAACACAGGGCGGGGTATTAGTAGCCCCGCATGTCCTCACATCGGCTGCTGGAGCCCCAACAGCAGTACCTTGTGTGTCCGCAGCGCCCTCCGTGCCCACGGGGTTCGAGCCAGAGCGTCCATCCCGCTGCGGCCCCTGCGCGGGGGCAGCTGTGCCGGGTAGAGATCGGAGCTGCGCAGCAAGCGCTCCAGCAGGTACCGGCCCGATGTGAGGAGCTGCTGTTGCTCTGGAAAGGCTACAGGAGCTCCGCAGCGCTTCTTATTGGGCTCATTCCCACAGACCTGTCTCTCGTGTTAGAAACAAAATGCCTCGTTTTAAAAACAAATATTTATTTTGAAAAGAAAAAAAGAAGGAAAAAAAAAAGGCTTATGGATGGTTTGGCCCAGGCTGGGTTTTGGCAGTGAGCATCTAACCAAGGCTGTGCAGACAACCTCCTATGCACGGCACGTCAGGGCTGGGCATCCTCACCGGCCCACGGGGCTGATCCCATCCCTACGGAGCTCTGTGCTGTGCCAGGAATGGCATGGGACACCCCCTGGGTGAAGCCAGACTTCAACCCATGGGCTGCTCTTGGTCCCTGTTGGGCCATCTGTTGTTGGCCCCAAGGAGGTGGCAGGAAGCTGGGGCAGGAGGGATACTTGACCACTATGGGGAAGGTTCCTTCTGTTTGGTTCTCACCTGCTCAGTGTTCAACCTGGTCCTAACAGGGACTACATGTCCCTGCTCCTGTGTAGTGTGCTTGGTGCTGGGGAAGCTCCAGGGACCCCTTGGCAAGAAGGAGCTGAAGTTCCTCTGCATGCTGTGACCCACCAGTCCAGGCCATTTCCCTGCCCTCACCTCTTCCAGGCACTAAAAATTGTCTTGGCGTTGCTGACTACATCCAGACAGGGATTTCATTTTCTGTGGCACTGGGACATGCCCAGGAGAGAGACCATCCCTGACACTGCTTTCCAGTGGCTGTGGCTGATGGAGCTGCAGGCTTGCTTCTTTCCCCTTGAAGTACAGCCCAAGGAGCATGGATGTGGCACATGTTGATGCCTCTGGCATGCAGGAGCATGTAGTGGTGGCAGAGCCGGTGGCACTACTGGCAGACATCCTCAAATGTGGATACAGAAATGTCTAGTGCTGCAATGGAAGAAGGGTGCTGAAGCTACATCACTCTTGGAAGGCAGAAGTATTTGGTGTTGGGTCAGTGCATACTTCATTGTGTATTTTTATTACCTCATCCTACAGAAAGCACTTGAAAACCTGAATGGTGGCATTCGCCACTGCTGGGCACATGGGGAGTCCTACAAGGAAGTAGGTCCTGCAAGGACACCCTCCTTTTGTGGCTCTCTGAGCCCAGAGACAATCCTGGGGATGAGGAGTGCCACACCATAACCAAAAACAGTGTCCCTAGTAAGCTGTAGCACATGCCACTCCGTGTCTCTTCCATGGCAGTCAGGCCTGGGAGCAGCTTGTGATTTATGGGACTGGGTGAGCCACGTGCTATGCCCCTGCCTCCAGTGACTCCCAGTGACAAACTGGGTGCGGGGTCTCCTCAGTGGTGTCAGGGAGGTGATCACTCCTCTCACATAGCATCACTTACTTTGTTTCCCCTCATAACTGTGTACCTCTATGCTTTGAAGATGGTGGGGTGCAGCAGCCTCTGGACCCCACCCGCATGCCAGCCTAGGCTGGCAGAGCAGCCTGGCTACACTCCCCACTGGGGCCAAGGGGTTCATGCCCCACCATGGCAGTGTGGCCATGCTCTGCTGCTTTCTGCCAGCACCATGCACTCGGTGCCACATCTCAGCACTGGTGCCGTACGCTGTCTGTATTTTACAGGGAATGACAATGCTTCACCTCTCAGCTATCCTGCATGGCCTTCTGGAGTTCTCCCCTCCACATCTGCTCTGCCCACCTTGCTCTTACTGCTGCCCTGCTTGGTGCTGTGGGTCTGCCCAGCCACAGGGTGCTCAGTGTGCACCCCTGCCCAGCTGAGCACTGTCGCACTGGTGCTGCACCCACCCATCCTCTGTGCCTGGGTTAGAGGCAGCCCTAGCACTTGCAGCCTGGCTTTGTGCTGTGCTGTGCTGTACCATGTGAAGGCTGTGCCATGCTGTGCCATGTCATACCATGCCTTGCCAAGCAAAGACCATGTTGTGTTGTGCAATGCTATCAAAGGCTGTGCAGTGCCATGCAATGGCCATGCCATGCCTGGGACCTGGCTCTGGGAGCCCAGATGAGTATAGGGCTCTTTACACCCAGATGCACCCTGGCAGAGCTGTTTTGGCATGGGACACTGGGAACACACAGGGGGTGTTCTGTGCCCACCTGGGGGTCTCACTGTGTCCCTGCCGAGCAGAACCAGCCCTGAGTAGGGTCTGGCTCCCCGACAGCACAGAGTAACTGAACTTTGGGGGACAAGTTCAACCCCGCATGACAGTTACCCCAGCAGCACCTGCCCATCCCTGGACACTGCTGAGGGTTGCAGCACGGTGCAGTGCTGGGGTCACCGAGGGACCCAGCTCCGGCCCGGGCCACGCCGTTGGGACCGCAGTTCCTCGCTACTCGCCGGGCGGACAAGGGGGTGTCCCGGGGAGCGGAGTAAGAGAGGGAGACCGGCAGCGGGGCCCGGCCCGGCCCGGCCACAACGAAACGCGGCAGCCGGCACAGCGCGGGGCGGATATTGGGTGCAGAGCGGAGCCGCGGGGCTGCGCTGCCGCGGAGGGGCAAGGGAGAGAAAGCGGCAGAGCTGCATTTAAGGATAACATACGTCCCGGGTTATTAATTATAAAACATAATTAAAGTAAAACTGCAGAACGTCAACATATTAAATTTAAAAGCTAATATTAAAATAGAGTTAATATTTAATAAGGTAGCCGAGCGTTACAAAGCGGTGCACGGATACTCGATATTTAACTGTGTAAAAACCAGGAGAGTTTTCCCAAAGAAAAATGTATTGTTTAGCTGATTATCAAAGACTCTGTGATATATTATCCATTTCACAAAAATAATATAGATATCTTTTTAAATATAGTAATAAAAACATACTAGCGCCTTTTAAATATACTATTACTTACCACCCCTTTTCATATTGTACTATCACAGACACTTTGGAATTGGTTTAAAAGCACATCATTCATTATTCAAAGCTCATCTTTGCATATTATTCCAGCTCAAGTCTGCCAGGCTCCCTGTGAAATCGTTCACAAAATTGATAACAGCAGACACACACGCAATAAAAAGATCGCCTTGGGCAGCCCGAGTTCCCATTATGCAGATCAAGCCGCAATTTTCTCTAACAAAGCCTGCCCTGATTCAGGACTGGGTGTCACTTTATTTATTTATTTAGCCTCCCCGGTTGCCTCCTTTTCCTTCTTTTTTTTTTTTTTTTTCTTCTCCCCCCCCCAAACCCCTTCCCTTTTTTCCTCTCCTTTTCTCCCGCCCCGCCGCCTCCTTGCTCTCCCCGCCGGGCCGGACAGAGCCGTGTCCCGAGGGCTGGGCACCAGCGGCAGTTGCCGCTGGCACTGCCCGGCCCCACCCGGCCCCGCACCATCTTGCCGCGGGATCGTGTCAATCCGATTAGCTCCGCTCCGGGGGACCGGCGGCTGATGGCGGCTCCGCTCCCACCCGCCGCACCGAGGGGGTGCAATCCGATTAGATTGCCCGGGGCCGGAGGTGGCACCGAGGGGTGGTGTGTTTAATAGCCGTGTTAATGACCGCCGGGTGGGGCGGGAGTCTCTCCGTGCCACTAGCCGAGGAAGCCTCCCCGCGACGGCAACCGGTAGGGACGTGCCTCCGTCGAGGCCGGCGGGGAACTTCATCCGGCAGCTCCGGGCCAGCGCCCAGCCGTACCCTGCAGCGCAAACGAGGTGGGAAAGGTCCCACCCGGCCTCGCTTTTTCCCGTGGGGTCGCTGCGGCGGGGGACAAACCGGCGGGCAGCGTGGCCCAGCAGGTCTGTCCGCGTCCGCTGCCGCCGAAACGATTGGGTGCGCTGCGGTAATTGAATCCTAAGGTTTAAAAACTAATCAAGTCCCTCCTGTCACCGCTCCGGCATCCCGGGATCGCCCTGCCAGGTGCTGATCAAATGCCATTACATTCTATTAACAGGGAAATTCTATTCCCCGTTTTCATTTCCCTTTATAAGCGGGAAACTAAGTAAATGCGGCTGAGCCTTATTTAATTGTTAACGCCTTTAGTCCAATTTGGACGTCAGGGAGCGTCTGCAAACTCGCTCTGCGGCCGCGATGAGCTCCGCTGCACGGGCGCAAATAAAACCCAAACGGAATCTCGCCCCGCGGGGCCCCGGCAATCCCCAGGCCTAGGTCCGGGCAACCCTTCGGGACGCCGCTCCGCGCTGCCTTCGGGGCGGGCGGCTGGCCTAGCCGTTCAGCGGACGGGCAGCCACGGAGGGGTACAGAGACCGATCCTCGCTGTGCAGGGCCGCCGCGGCTGGGCACCGTCGGGGGTCTTGCGCCGATGGAAGGGCATGGGCCGGGAGGTGGTGGCGGCGCCGGGCCCTCGGGTCGCGGGCCAGGCGGCAGACCGGTGTCCCGACGTAACGGGCCAGCCCGACCCCGCGGCCCCGACGGCGATCCCCGCCGCCCCGCCCCCGCCCGCCGCGCGGCCCCATTGTTCGTGCGCCCCAGTGATGTCACCGCGGCGGCGGCGGCGGGGCCCCGCGCCCGGGCGCGAGGCCGGTGCCGAGCGGCGGGAACCAATGGGAGAGCAGAGGCTGGGCGGCGGCGGCCAATGGCGGCGGCGGGGGCGCACGCGGCGCGGGGCGCGCTGCGGCCCCGAGGAGATGACGGGGCGGCTGTCGGGGCGGCGCGCGCTCGGCAAAGTTTCGGCGCGGCGCGCGGCGGGGCCGGCCGGGCCGCGGAACGCGGCGGAGCGGCGTCGGCGGCTTTATAGCAGACGCGGAGCGGCGGCGGAGCATGGACCCGCCGAGGATGGACCCGCCGGCGGGCGCTCAGGGCCAACATCAGCACGAGCCCATCAGCTTCGGCATCGACCAGATTCTCAACAGCCCCGAGCAGGACAGCGCTGCCCCACCGCCCCCCGGGGCCCCGACGGCGCGACCTTCCTGGGCGGCCCCGGTGGCCGCGGCGGCGCGCCCTACCCGGCCCTGCCGGCCCCTTTCCCGGCCATCGCCGCGCCCTTCGAGGACTCTGGATCTTACAGTGTCAACCTCAGCCTGGCCCCGGCCGGCGTGATTCGGGTGCCGGCGCACAGGCCTATCCCTGGGGCAGTGCCGCCGCCCATCTCCAGCGCCATCCCGGCCATGCCCACCGTGCCCAGTCTGGGCAGCCTCAACTTCCCCTGGATGGAGAGCAGCCGGCGCTTCGTCAAGGACCGGTTCACAGGTAAGGCACCGGGGCGCGGCGGGGCGGGGGACGAACCCCTGGCCGACAACGAACGAAAAAGCGAATAAAAAATAGGAAACGAAATAATTATAGCAATAATCACAGGGATGAAAGCGGAGGCGGCCCGCTGGACGGTTCCCTCCCCGCTCCCGCAGCGATTCCAAAGAAACGCGCTTCTCCCGGCGCGGATAGCGCGGCAGCCCCGGGGCTGGCGGCGGGGACCCCGGGGTGGCGGCAGGGTCCCGCTCGTCTCCTGCATATCTTCGACGAAACGTGGAAGTGGGACCTCGAGGAGACATCGTCCCATCGAGGGATAGCGGGCAGCCGTCAGGCAGAGCCGCTGCCCCGGGACGGGGTTTGGGGGGGCGGCCGGCACCGTGGGGGGCGCGGGGCTGACCCCTCTGCTTCCCACCTGGGCAGCGGCGGCGGCGCTGACGCCCTTCACGGTGACACGGCGGATCGGGCACCCCTACCAGAACCGGACTCCGCCGAAGCGCAAGAAACCGCGGACCTCCTTCTCCCGGGTGCAGATCTGCGAGCTGGAGAAGCGCTTCCACCGGCAGAAGTACCTGGCCTCGGCCGAGCGCGCTGCCCTCGCCAAGTCCCTCAAGATGACGGACGCCCAGGTCAAGACCTGGTTCCAGAACCGGCGCACCAAGTGGCGGTGAGTCCCGCGCCCCTGGGGCCGCCCCGTCCCGCCGCCGCCCCCGGGAAGCCCCGGCTCTAGCCGCGATCGCACCGCTTGCCGGCAGCAAAACGGCTGGGGGCCAATTTTTGTTCTTATTATTATATCGTTGTTATTTATTTCTATTATTTTCTTTTGTATAGTCCCCATTCGGAAAAACGGGGGATTATTCGGAAAAACGGGGGTTATTCGGAAAAACGGGGGATTATTCGGAAAAACGGGGGATTATTCGGAAGAAAAGGGAAATCGTCTAAAATAACAACAATGGGGGGATATTGGGAAAAGGAGGCACTATTGGGAAAGGGGATTTTTGGGAAGCAGGGGGTTTTCCAGGCGTTTCCCGCCGCCTGGAAATCTCAGTTCCAGGCCGAGTGGCTGCCGCTCGCCTGACCGGCCCCGGCACAAGCGGCACCGCCGCCCGCTGGAGCTGCGCCGGCAGCCCCGCGCCGTGCTCCCGTGGCCGAAGGTGCCCGGTCCCCGTGGAGCATCCCGGTGCGTGCCGGTGCGCGGGCTGAGCGTGTCCCCCGGCAGGCGGCAGACGGCGGAGGAGCGGGAGGCCGAGCGGCAGCAGGCAAGCCGGCTGATGCTGCAGCTGCAGCACGACGCCTTCCAGAAGTCGCTGAACGAGTCGATCCAGCCCGACCCGCTGTGCCTGCACAACTCGTCGCTGTTCGCGCTGCAGAACCTGCAGCCCTGGGAGGAGGAGAGCGCCAAGATCCCCCGGTCACCTCCCTCGTCTGAGCCCGGCGGCACGGGCAGCGCAGCGGACTCGCCGGCGGAGCTTGTCCGGCGGCTCCCCCCCAGCCCCGGGGCCGCGACTCGCAGCAGACGGGGCGGGCGCGGAGGGCGGCGGACGGTGCCTGTGGGGCCGGGGCCCGGGCCTGGGGCCGGGGCCGCCGCGGTGCTTCCCTGAAGCCGGCGCGGAGCGGAGCCGCCGGGCGCTGCCGTGGTGGGGCCCCGCGCTCCGCTTGTATATTCGTGTCGATGTTCCACTAGGAAGGGAAATATGTCACTTTTTGTAAGAAGTGTTAATAATTTAATTTATTTATGCATCGAGATTTTGAGCACTATTAATATGGAATTATATAAAACCTCGATTATTTATATCGAAATCTGAACATAGGTATTTTGTGTTGGCTTTGGAACAAAAGGCTATTTATTATTTTATTTTTGTTTCCTGTTCTGAAGATAGTCTGAACAAAAAAAAACCCGAAAACACCACCTCCCTCCCTATCACTTAGCGGAGGGGACTAAGTGGAGCCGGTGCTGACTCATGAGCTTAGGAAACCCTATTAAGCTGAAAAGCGGTAGCTTCCATCTGTCCCAGGTGAAGTTAATGTCAGCTGTAATTTATTCACCGCGGTAATAAGGGCTCCTTTCAGGCACCACTCACTAGGTTTTGTTCTCACCTTCCCAGCTGACAAGCTTTAGCGCACCGAAAGAGCACCCGCACCCTCTCCTTTCGCCAACTACTCTAGAGAAAGCGCCTTATGTTTCATAATAAAGAAGATTTGGGGTTGACACAGACCATGTATAATACTTTGTACTTGCCGAGACGTGTAAATAAACGTTTTCTTTACAAACGCTTCTCCGCTCCCTGCTCTGCCGCCGTGCCGGGGAAGAGCCGAGCCCAAGCTTGGGCCCGCGGCGCTCAGGGCGGGCAGCGGCGGGCAGGATCCGCCGTCCTTCAGCGGAGACGCAGATAAGGAGCCTGTCGGGGCCGGGAGGGACCGGAACGGGAAGGGAGTGGGTCCGGGGCTGGTGAATAGATTGGGAGTGGGGCTCCAGCAAGCGCATCGGGGCAGGCTGTACGTAGTGTTCCCGGTCGCTCCGCCCGGGATCGGGGGCAAGAGGCCGGAAGAGCCCCGGGTCTGGGACAGCGTCGGAACCGCCGCTTGGGAGGGACCAAGTAAGCGGCAGGGTGCAGGGACGGCTGCTTTCTGGGACCGGCCAGTGCAAAGCCCGGTAATTTTTCCGCCGCGGCCTCGCGGTACTGAATGGCCTCCCGTTTTTCGTTTTCCCTGCTTCTGCTGTGGGCGGTTGGCCGCAGCCGTGCCCGGCCGGGTGCCGGTTCCCTGGAGCTCGCCCTTAACCCAGCTCGCTGAACAACCTGCGGTGGTGGAAAGGGGTATTTTTAAAGAACAAATTCCTGTAGCTCTTCTGATCCAGGTGACGGGTCCCCCGGCAAGGAGGTCAGCCGCAAACTCCCATATTTTTAGGAATCAGCGACATTCCAGGAGAGCTTACGGACAAGACCCCCAGCATCCCGTCCAGCCGAGAGCGAGGAGTTTAAAGGCGTTCCTGGTTCTGGGCTCGCTGTTCCCCGGCCCTGCCGCGGCAAAGGGCATTTTAGAGGTAGGCAGGGAGAGTGGTTAAGAAAACATTTCCCTAGTCAGTCCTTTTCTCCCTGGTTCCAGGGCACAGGCGGAGGTTGTAGCCGGGTTTTGGTTTGTTGCGGGAAGGCTGTGGAGGTGATGGTACAGCTGGATCCATTCACCAGCAGAAATGTGCAGCCTGCTCTGGAGGTGTCCGGCAGAGAAGAGGGGAGAAAAAACCGCACCAATAAACAAACAAAATCCCAAATAAACAAACAAAGAAAAACACACACCCCCAAAAAACAAACCAAAACCAAAAAAACAAATGGGGAAAAATTATACCTGACTGCGGGGTCTGGGGAAATGCCGCACTCCGGCGGTGCGGGGCCCTGCCACTGTCCCCACCGAGCTGTGCTCTTGCTGTTCATCACCTAAAAGCTCTCCCCGTTTGTTTCACTCGTTTCCCCAGCGCGTTTCACTACGCGGCGATCTGCTGCCGGTTCACCGGCCCCGAACTGGCCGGGCTCCTGCGCCGCGAAGCGAGGCGCGAAGCAGCCAGGCTAGGGGTCCTACCCGGCTGATATGCCATAGGTTTGTCACCTGCTGATCCCTGACACGGGAGCTTGGAGGGGGGCTCTCTGCGTTAGCTCAGTATGCAGAGCAGAGAGGAGAATCCCGAGGTACTGCCTGCAGAAAGGCCAGGAGGAGCCCGCCTGGCAGTTAAAATACAGGAAAGCCGAGCTATAAATCGTGCAAGGGGGCTGGAACACACGGGAACCCACGTCCACACGTGTATTCAATGGTTTATCTGTACCCCTAACATCTACAAACAGCATTTTTTTCAAGACAGTCTTGTTCTGTAACTGAGAGAGCATCCCATGGTCATAAACTTCTGCATTCCCGATTTCCCCGCAGTTTCCCCCAAACTGCTGTAAGCCAGAAGCTGTGTGTTTGCAGAGAGCATAATGATGCTGCATAGTGCAGTAATCAGCTTTGTGGCAGGCGAGGATCTAGCGCAGAGCCACCCAGTGCTTGCAGCCCTGTCATTAAAGCAGCGCGATGGTCTGAGCTCGGCGGTGGCAGCCAGGCTAGGCTCGGGGTGTCCTCACTAGTGCTGCCCGTGGGATGTGCCTCAGGCAGCAGGATCAAGCCTCGGTGATCACCGACTTCCCAAAGGGCTACAGAAACCAGTAGCTTTCATTTCAGTCATTTGACTAGTGAGGCTAGTCATTTGACTGGAAGCTGCGCTCGGGCTTGCTGGAGTTGTAGCTGGTGTCTTTGTTTTGGAGGAGCTGATCTTGAGGCTTTGAGATGTGCTGGGGACGAGGGCTCGGGCTGCCTCCTGCATCCACGTCATGCAAGAGAAGAGTGCATGGGCGGTACGGGGGCACTGATGTGAGTGGTCATGCTGCAGGGGACAGAAGTGAGAGTTATCTCCAATCACTTTGTCCAGTAATCCCAGCGTTTATAGGAGTGAAGCTCCTGCAGAATTACAGGAATTTATTCTTGAAAAATAACCACCAGTGGGAACAAATGCACAGTATTTCCCTCCCTGGGTGAGAGCAGTGCTCCCTGCCAGTCTGATTCAGGTGTCACAGGGCTGTCCAATGATCTCTGCTGTGTCTCTGAAGGCCCTTTAACAGACAAAGCCACCCGTGGGGGCGTGCATGGACTTCAGACTCTATCAGCTTGAGCCTCTTTGTCCCAAAGAATGTAGTCCTGGGTGTCCCATGCAGGGGAGGGCTGTTGTCCTAATGCTATTGATTACCCTGCCCACATACTGACTTGGGCTGTGTGGTGGCCAACTGGAGTCAAGCTGTCATATTCAGGCAGCAGTTTGACTTCTCAATTTCTGAAGACCGGCAGTGCACAGGCAGTGTGAAGGCAGCAGGAGCACCTGCAACTGTATTGCAGCATGGCTAGTTCAGGTGGAGTCATCAGAGCACAGGCAATGTAAGACTTGTGACGGAGATGTGGTCTGAGAGTGCTGAAGATGCTACACATCCAATAAAGCTGAGTTATAATATGCTGATGCTTGACGTTTGTATGAAATTGATCATTCCTAGCATTTGGATGATCTTTCTGAAGCGGTTTTAACTCTGCATGTGAAATGCTGTACCCATGAGGTGTGAAAGTCCATTCTCTGTACTCACATTCCCTCCTGCTCAGGAGTTTTAAGTTCAGGAAAGCTCATATTTGTTGAACAAGGATGGAAAAAGGCACTAGGAGTTAAAGATTATTGAGTTATTAGTGAGACTTAACTTTGGGCAGATGACTTTCTGAGCTTTGCTCTATTGTGTGATTTCCCATATCGGGCTGAGGAGCTGAGGGGGTGGATGCACAAGGCAGAGCTCAGGGTAACAAGAGCTGTATGGAGGAACATCATCTATTTCCTTAAGTCCCTCCTGACTTTGCTTTAAGCCTAAGCCCAAAGCAGCCCCCATACCACACTCTCATGCACAGGCACAGCCCCTCTCAGGATAAAAATAGTTTTGTAATTTGCATCTCTCAGCATTATTTTGTGCCCTGGGTATTAGATGTTACGAAGTAATGCACAGTGATCAGATCTGTATAGGCAATTATTTTCCTAAATGGGCCTTAAAATCAATGGGTTATTAGCTTTCCTTCTCCACCCGGTGATGAAAGCTCAGCCCTGTTAAACATGCAAACTACACAATATTTAAAACCTTGGTTTACAGAAGTGTTTTGCTCAGCTAGTTCATAATTTGGCTCAGTTATATCTAATATAAACAATACTGAGGTTTACACCTCACTTACACACCTGTGCATTTTTCTCAAACCATGCGTTTCTGCACCACAATCACCCCCCTCCACTGATGAGGACTAATTTAAGGGCTGTGACTGACCCAGGTGAGCACTTGCCTATATAAGCTGCTCCTCCTCAACTGGTAGAATTCCTCCTTGTGTGTTGTCTGAGCAAGTTGGAGTTGGACCATGTGGATGGAAGTTTTTGTCTTCTGTGCAGGTGGGTGTTTTGGGGAGATGTGGTATATACACCACTTACTTTAGGCTATGTGGGGCAGTTCTTTTCAATTCTGCGTGTTTCTCTTGCCCACTCTCTTGAGTCCATTAAACTCTTAACTTTTTCCTGACTCAGAGCAGAGAAATAAGTATTCCTGTTTCATACCCATTTCTGTTTCAGGATCTGAGTTTGCCTCCTGGAGGCACCCGGTTAGCTTTGATAGGCAAGGTGGTTGTACAGCTGGTGGCAGTTTGGCACCTACGTGCTTTTGCCCCTCTTTTGGGGGGTCTGTCTGCGTTTCTATGCATTTCAGGTGTCTTAGAAATCTGCCTTTAAGGTTAGAGCAGGAGTGGTATTTAGTTACTTTGCTTCTGTTAATTCAGTTGAAGGGTTAGAGGTAGAATTTGCCTTCCAGGTTGTTGTGGAAAATAGGACCTAGGTGCTTAAAGACATCATTGTGCATACAGAGGTCCCCACAAATTCTTTGTAGGATGTGTCTAGAGCTGGAAATCCTGGTGAGTGTTGAGCAGAGATATTTGTGATGGCTTTTAGGCTCTTTGGGCAGCACAGATGAATGTTTTGGTACTTATGAGGGAGCAGTTTGTTGCTGTACTCTGCACTGGATGTTTGGAGCCTAGTGACTGCCACAATGTTGTGTTCCACTGAACAGTGGCCTGAGCTTGCTGAGGCGCTGAGCAGAGCCGGCTCTATACAACCCTCACAAATCCAGACTTTAGGCCATTCTTTAAAATACCTTCACAATTAAAAAGTCATAATAAAAGGAGTAAAATCTACCACTGGATAGTGGCCTCCTACAGCAGAACTCCCAGTAACATCTGAAGGTCTATACAGACATCAAGGATACCTTGTCAATCCTAAATAAACTTTCTAACCTGAGCCCACAGTTCTTTACCTCCTGGGAATCCAGCTGAGTGTTTCTGCTTCAGTTTATGGTGTGGACCATCATATGCTTTCACATGTGGGAGCAGGACCTTCCTTATTACCAGCACATGGTGTTTGCTAGGTGCTTCACTGCTGCCCTGCCCTGTGGCAGGACCATGGAACCAGACCCGACTGTCTCTGTCCCCATGCCAGCCAGGTCTGAAAAGCTGTACCTGTTTTATTTTTGTCCTAGTTTAGGCCCATTTGCTGGAGTCTGGGAGCAGTGTGCTGTAGTAAATGCAGATGTGGGAGAAAATTGCTCTGTTTGCAGCTCTGTCACTCCTGAGCTACTTGAGCAAGTCTCTGCAGCTGAGTAGTAATTCAGTGTGTTACATATTGCTAGTGAGAGGCATCTCCCTCAGTGCTATGACTGGCTGCCTTTGGGAACTAATCCAGGTAGGAAGCAGGCACCATGGACAAACAGTGTGAGCCCCGTGGCCCTGCAGAGTTCCTCGAAGCTTAGCAGGAAGGGCAGACTGCACTTGCACAATTAGCAGTATCAGGTCTGTATTCTGTCTTCCCGAACCTCCATCTCCCTGCTCAGGTGAAGCTGTACTTTTTATTAGGGACACCAGGTACAGTCTCATTGTCTTCCAGTTTGCACTAAACAGCATCTGGATGGAGGGAATGGAATTCATTGTCATGTCTTTGCCTACAGTATTACTAGGCTTCTTCAGTGTTTGGAAAATGGAAGATCATCAACCCCTGCCAGGCTCCTTAAATGACTTAAGTTTGATGCCACAAGTGTTCCAGAATGCCCAAATGATCCCATTAATTTGGCATCCAGTATATGCTGCATTATACATACCGACTTCCATTGGCACATGCCACATCCAATCCATTAGTTGTGCACAAATGCACTTAAGTTTTTTTTTTTATTGCTCTTAGTTTTGTGTCATCAGCAAAGAAAGGTAAAGTTGATCTTCATCTAAATCACTGACATGGATTATTGCAATTGATTACAACAAAGGAAGAGCTCTTCAAGTTTCAAAGTTATGTTGTCTTTTATTTCCCCAAGTAGTAATCTGTACTGTTTAAGTTATTGCACAAGAGCTGTCTCTGTAAGAGCTGTCCATATTACATTCCTCCTTGAGAATGTTTGTGTTCACAGGCTGTCCTGATCCACCCCCTAGATTCACGCTGCTTTTATTCCTTCTGCTGGCAGAAAGGCATTAAATGTTCTTCATTCAATCCAACTACAGAAGGAAGGAAGGGACCAAGCTGTGTGCCTGCTGAAGCTGATGTATACTGGTTTGGGAAGCCATGTTTTACTGTGAGAGTCAATTACCTATGATTAGAAAAATAATAGTTTATTTATGGTCTGATCCAGTATTCTTCTTAAGTTTAGCTCCTTTATTGGGCATGGTTAAGACACCCAAGTATCCAGTGAGAGCAGCATGCAGGGGAGGGATGTGGCCCAGTATCACACCATTTTTCTGTCCAGTGATCAGTTGTGTATCATTGTAAAAAAAAAAAAAAATAAAAATTAGGAAAGCTATTAGTATGTCCTTCCAAATCCCCCTGCTTGCTCTGTGCCAGGAATGCTCAGTGTAATGATTGGAATCCAATGACTGATCTCAATGATCTTAAAGGTCTTTTTCCAATCTAGACAATTCTGTGATTATGTATTTGGGTACTTCACAACTTGCTGATCCCCAGTGTTTATCCTGTGCCCTACTTGGGCAGGTACTTGCACCCAGACTTGTCTTTGCACGGCTCAGGAGGCTTGTTAAAACCCAGGAGGCTGGTCCTGTAGTTAAAATCAACTATGTGTGTGCAAGAGAACTGACTCAGCTTGAATCCATGCTACTTAACTCCCAGGTAATTGTAAGGGGCAATGGAGTCATAAATTATACAATGGTTTGGGTTGGAAGGAAACTTGAAGGTCACCTGGTCCAACTGCCCTGCTGTCAGCAGGGGCAGCCCCCAACTAGATCAGGTTTCTCAGAGCCCTGTCCAACCTGTCTTTGAATGCTTGCAGGGATGGGGCATCTACACCTTTCTGGGCAACCTGGGCTAGGTCTCTCCACTCCGAGTACTAAAAATGTCTTCTCTCTAGTCTCAATCTCCCTCTTCTAATTTAAACTGATCACCCCTTGTCCTGTCTCAACAGGCCGTGCTAAAAGGACTGTAGGTCTAACATGTTTGCAAAAGACCCTCTGCATCACCAGGGGCTGAACACTTCGAAGAGCCTGGCAAAGCTTTTCCTTCGCTTTGCTCCCACCACTTCAAGTCTCTTCAAAGCTCCCCACCTGCCCTAAGGGCAGCAGTTCTTAAAACACGGCTGAGAAACTTAACTTGAAAAACTAATTATTAGATAATAAAGCTTGTGGTTTATGGAGTGGAGTGATGGCAGAGCCTGGCTGGAGTACGAGGCTGTTAAACAGGAAGGCTGCTGGAACGGGTCGGCTGTTTTAATAGGAGCGAGGAGGGCCAGCTCCTCAGCTGGTGTAAATCAGCAGAGATCCATTAAGTTCAGTGGAGCTCATCTACTTTACATCAGCTGAGGACGCGACCCCGAGTACTTAATTGGTGGTATAATATAAAGACATTAGCCTCTCTCCTCTGGTTCCTCTGCACACGTCGTTCCCATTACTGTAATGGGAGCAGCCTGTAAGGGAATATGCAGCCGCGGGTGGGTACGGCTGGTGCCGGGCCCGTGGCCGGGCCCATCAGGGCTGGCGCTCCCTAAAGCTGCTCTCCGTCCTCCAAAGAGCTGCGGTTCTCAAGTGGAGAAGGAAAACAAAGCAAAACGGTTAATAATTAAAGAAGCCTTCAAATCCTTCCCTTGGACCGAAGGAAGGAGTGAGAGCTTCAGGGGTGCCTACACTGGGGCTCGACGCGTGCCACAGCCCTTGCCACCCTGGCACCCTACCAGGAGGAGATGGGGATGGGTCTCTTGCCCCGTCGCTGCCGGTAACTATGGCATGCACCATGGTGTGAACTGTGCTTTTCCTGCGAATTATGGAAAATGGGGAATTTTGTCACAGCAGAAAATGCCTCTATATACTGGGTGTGGGTTCAGATAAAAGGAATCCCAGGAGCAGCCTGGGATGAAGCCTCCTGTCTGCAGCCCAAGGGCACAAACTCCAAGCTGTGCTGTTCCACCATGTCCCTTCTCTCGTCCCCTCCAAATGTGCTCCCAGCCCTGGATCTGGGGACAGAGGTGAGGTAAGAGGGGACAGGGACGCTTTAGCTGATCTGGGTGACGCTTTAGCTGCAGATCTGGGTGAAGGCAGCAGTGTTCTTTCGAGCTTTTTGACAGGTCTCTTTTTCTGTGCCTTTTACACCTTGAGGTTCACACGGTCAGGAAGGTAGGTGCACTGACAGAACATGCTTATCTGCAGGGTTGATGTGTAGGAGATAATTCCTTCATAGGCAGGAGAGACCTGTTGGTAATTCATCTCGTTTTGGTTTTAGTATCTAAAAACAGGCCTGGGGAGCTGCAGTCCTGCACCCTGCTTCATGGATCACCCTAAACTCTGCTCCTGACCCAAGCTTTAGAGTAGTCCTTGGCCATGCTTTTCCTGGAGTTTCATAAAATATTCTTTCTCTTCCTCTTCCTCGTGGCATCTGTGTCTTCTGCAGGCTTCCTGTCTCTATATTGCTTCTTTCCTTCTGGCCACAGCACACATTTTTCTCTTTGAGATTACAGCCTCTGTCTTCCTGGTCTTGTGTAGTTCTTCAGCCTTTATTTTCCACCAGTCCTTTGGTAGCTGCTGAGCATCCTGCTTCCAGCTTCCCCTCTGCTCAGGTGCATGTTTGCTCTGTGCCTGGAGCCAAGAGTCCCCTTAGCGTTTCACTGCAAAACCGGCATCCCAGTGTGTCTCTACCTTCTTTTTGTAGGGCTGCAGAAAACAGCCCCAAGCGAGTGGGATGTTGCATCTTGCCCGGAAGAGGCTGAGATGGGTAATTGATTCTGAAAGCAGTTTGCACAGTCGGGGACCTGCTCGCTGAAGCTGTCGCGTTGCACTGGGGAGCTTTGCCGTGTCGGTGCTCCAGCGGAGCAGCTGGTGTACCCGGCATCTCTTCCAGCTTGTCACAGGCTGGGGAGCTTCCTGTGTCCTCAGACTGCTCATGAGGAATGCTTTCAACTTCAATGTGACCCCTTTATTCAGCAGGAGGCACACAGCAAGCATGGGGCTGGTAGGTAAAGAGGTTTGTCTTGCGCTGGATTTGGTACGCCAGGGTTAGTGGTTTCACTTTGAAACACCATTTTAGGGTCATCCAGCCCAGCGTATACACACCTTGTGCTACATCCTCTGTGCAGCAAGAGGAAATTGTCTCTGAGAGCCTTTTCCACCCTTCCCAGGCTGAAATATTTTTGAGTACCTGGAATAAGTGTTCAGGAAAACAAAAAACACTTGCAGGACCTCTTTGAAGATCTTAAATGTGATCTTCCTCTAAACTCATCAAGGGTAGAAGTTTCAGGGGTTTAGGTGGTGGTGGTTTTTTTCCTGCCTTGTCATGCTTGTGGCTTTCCTACGTTGATCTTTATTAAGTTGACCTTCTCCATTTCAATTTCTGCCGAATGCTCAGAGGGGAAAGGATATAGTTCTGTTGCATGAGGCGACTGTAGTAAAATCACTGCACTCTTTTCACTGACATACTGAGTAAGGCAGGGAAAATAAAGCAGCGTGTATCCCTTCCGCGTGTCAGTATGCTCTTCTAAACTACAGGCAGTTGTCCAAAAACCACCTTAGATGAAGCTTCAAACCTCCTCTGTGTGATTGACTCTCAAACTGACCCTGGGAGTGGAAGCTCCCGCCTGACACAAGCCTCCCGTTCCTCAGTTCAAGCTCTTATCTTCCTGTCAAAATTCACATGGACAACAGATTTTCCCTGTTCACTCTGACAGATCTGCAGAGTCAGAGTTGTCTTCTCTTCTGTACAGTACACACAGCAGAGTCTTCCAGTTTTTCCTCTAGTTTTAGACTGTGGTCCTACAGTGCAGGTAAGCCTTCTACAAGTAAGAGCTAAACCAGAGGAAACTGTGTTGAAGTGCACAGCACAAATCACTGCTCACCATTTCAGATGGAAAGAACCTGCATCAATCTTGTCTTTCTTGGTTCACTCTTGTCTCCATGTTTACTTTTGATGCCAGTCTGCAGGTTTCTAAGCACAACATGAACACTCCCTATGGCATTGGCTCCTCTTCACAGGGTTGGTCACTGCTTCATTGTCTTCTCTGGCTAAGGCGCTTTCTTCACTGAAAATTAACTGTGGGGCAGAGGTAGAAAAGTGCGTGAGGTGTGATTCACACTCTGGCTGTGCACAGAGAGTGAGGTAGAAAAGCTCTGACAGTCTGAGGGTAGATGGAGGAAGAACTCACGGGGCTTGGGGCAGCAAGACTGGCAAGAGGATCCCAGACCTCTGTCCATGCACAAAATCCTGAGGAGGGAGGACAAGAATCGAAACAATGAGAGCGAAGCTGGAAACAGGATATGGGAGTGAGCAGAGGAAGGGCTGTGCAGAGCCACAGTGGTGGGGAAAGGGACATGGGACTGTCTGGAGCAGTGGTAACCTCTGCTGTGGGTCTCTTCTGGACTTTCAGATGAAAAAGGAATCTTTTTGTGTTTAAAACTGCAATGAAGTGGGGCTGTATGCAGGCAGGTAACCAGGTATTGCCTCAGAAATGGAAACTGTTTGGTGTGACTTCACACTGAGGGACAGGGAGGGAGCAATTTGTGTGGGTAGTGTTTTGGGGTCCCATCAGACAGCGAGCACCAGGACAGCTTCCTGGTGAGCAAGCCAGAAGCCGGGAAACATACCAAACCACGGCAAGAATGACCGAGAACCCCCCCAGAGCGGAGAAAGCAGCGGCTACATGAGCAGCCGGAGAAGGTGGGTAGATAGAAGGGAAATCACGCATGAGGAAAGCCAGGCAAAGGCCCCTCTGAGCGATAGGGGGCTCCTGAAAACGACTCCTGAGCGACTGGCGGCGAGCGGCTGGAGTACGCCCGGGCGAAGCGAGGCGCAGGCGCTGGCTGCCCAGCTGACAGCTGTGCTTGGTGACAATAGCACGGCCTGACAAGTTCATTGTAGCTCCGCACGGGGCAGCAGGTGGGAGAGGCAGCATGCGTGGCCACCTGCTCAGCTGCCTGTGTGGCTGTCCCCCCGGGCTGCTACGGATGCTCTGCTGTATCCTGGCCCCAGGGGAAGAGTGGCTGGTGCTGCCCCCAGGTAGGGTGAGGGGCTGACGCCCTCGGACAGGGCTTATGTCAGAGGGGGGCTCTCAAAGTAGCTGTGGAAGGATTATGCTTTTATAAATTCACTTGGTTAGAGAGCAGCACATTTATTTATATATATATATATTTCCCCATCATTACGATGAAATGTATCTGTTTTAAGATAACTTCCATGTCTGGAATTTAGCAGTGTGTCATGGAAGGCTCAAACATGTATGAAAACAGATGAGGGAAAAAAAACAAAGGAGCCAAGCCAAATCCTACACCTGTAACTCTTCCTGAACCCACCAGACAGTGGGAGAGCTCAGCTGCTCTCTGTATTTGGCTTGTGCTATCTGAATGTCATGATTGTACAATAGGGTTTGATCAGAATTGGCATCGTTCTTGCTGGGGAGTGAATGGACTGGGAGTGACTGGAAGCAGACAAGGATGCAGCCTCCTGTGCCTGTGCTGAGTAAGTTCTTGTGCAGCAGTCAGCCCTGCTTTAGAGGCCAAAGCCAATTCAGAAAAACACCAATAAACCTGGGCTGTTCACTTCTGATCAGCCCTGCTGTAACTCAGTGACAGCCAACAGGGAATTTTTTTCTCTTCTCTCTGTAAGAAACAGCAGGGTTTGTCTGATTCAGGGCAGCACAAGGAGCTCGCTGTGCCCTGGCGTTTGCCTTACAAGTCTGCTTTCAAGCTTTTCCGTAAGCACTCATAGGCTGGGACAGTGCATCCATGGAGCTGTTCTGATTTACGGCAAATCCAGCTCATGGGTGCCGTTTGACAATCCTGTTGGCTGCCAAATGCTGCAGCACATGTTTCTGTTTGAGTTTTCATCTTCATAACCATTTGGTTTTCCTGATTGTGTGTACAAGCTTGCGTCTAGACTGGAAGCTGGGTAAGGCAGTGGGATGGCAGAGCTAGCTGAGAGCTTGGGCTGAGCTGTGTTGTTTTGGCTGGCTAGGCTTGTACCTAACCCCCCCGGCATGGGCTCTGTGTGCTCCCCTGAGTGCTGAAGCTGATCCCCTTGGTCTGTACCACCTACAGAAGCAGTGAGTGAGCACAGACCTGAGCATGAAGGCACCAGTTCCGCAGGCACAATAAACAGCAGGTTTGCTTCTGCTGCAACAAGCCGAAATAACCTGCTAATGTGGAAGGAAAAAGAGTAGCTGGAAATGCTGCTGTTGTCATATGCAAGGCCAGCTCCATGTTGTTTGGTCTAGGTATGTCAGAGCTGGTTTCTCAGCTACTGCTGGAAGCACCTTTCTGGGGGCTCATGGTGTTCATTCCTGTCCATCCTTCTGTCCCCACAAGTCTCCAGTCTCAAACTGGTCTTAAGAAAGGAAGCAAGACTCACCCCTTTTTAGCTGAACTTTCCCAGCTCAAGAAGAAAAACACTCAAGTTCTCTAATCAAAAATGTGTTGCCAGATTTCAAGGAATCTCAGGGTTTGAATTTTATTTGATACCTACTTATGGCATCTACCTAGAAAACCGGGAAAATTTAAATGGATGCTTTAAAAAAAAAAAAAAAAAAAAAAATCAGCCTAAGGTATTTAGAGATTTGCTTTTAATTATGAATAGTAAATTAAAATGTAGTTGTTCCATGGCAAGGTCATCTTAATTTAGTGTCTAATAATATAGGTATTACATTTCTCTTGAATAAAGCCTTACTTGAGCTAAGATAATTCGTTTAAAAAGTAATCCAGTCTTAAGTGAAACATTCCTAATGATGAAGAATCAACTGGAAAATTTAAGTGCCTAATCACAGTAAAAATTAATCTCTTGCTCCTACTCTTTTGTCTGAATTTGGACAACTTTAGCTTCTAGTCATTGGACCCGGCGGCACACTTGTTTGTTTGACGCTGGCATTTTGGTCTCCTCCGCAGGAGACTCAGGTTTATTCACCTCTGTCTTCTCTTTTTTTTCAGCTTAACAAACAGAACTGCTTCCATCCTCTCTCCTTACTTACAAAAGCATCTCCCCTGCTGGAAATGAGCTTCACTGGGGGCTAAGTCAAAGTCCTGGAGCAGTGGATGCTCTCATGAATCAGTGTATCCTTCCCCCTCTCTTACATAGTCTGTTGTACAGCTGCAATTTTTGTGCTGAGGCTCTTCTTTTAGTGGTTGAATTAATCTTTCCAACATCAGCACGAAATTAGAAAGTTCGTTACCAGCATGGCTTGAATTTGTTTCCCCAGGAAATAACACAAGTGACCTTATTCTTATTTTGTCTTAGGGATGGTGCATAACCACATCACATCCCAGAAACTATTGGGGGACAAACTGGAGAGATAAGACTCCCAGCAGCTCTGAAAGCAAGGAGTCAATTCGGCAGTGTGGGATAATGACTGTAGTTAGATCTTGATTATGCTAAAGTGGCCAGGAGTGAAATAATTAAAATATAGATATTTGCTTTCTTCCAAGCTTCAGAGTTAACAACCCGTTCTGCCGGCTTCATGTGTCAAGGATCTTGGATGCTTCAGACACCTAAAGTCTCAAAGAATATGTATCTTTCTTATTCCTGAGACACAGGGTTAGTCTGAAAACAATTAAAATAAATTTTAGTTCCCGAGCTCGATTTGTTTGCCAGCTCCGTGAGCGCGCCCGCACGGCGCAGTCGGGGTAGAGCCTCTGTTCATATCTGCTCTGCTCGCTGCCCACGGCACCGGGGAAGAGGCTGTTAGGAGGAGACACTGCAGTGAGATACCTGGGGGCTGGGTCGGATGTGGCGTTCCCCTAGCACAACAATCCCCCCGCCACATAACGCTTTCAGTCCTGCCTGCCCAAAACGTACTGGTGTGGGGGCTGATAATTGCCAGCTCTGAAGGACGCAGTGCGGGCTGTGTGGCTGGAAAGGAGCTGGGTTAATAGGGGATTGCAGGGGCTGCGCCGATCCTCGGACGCGCTGTCGGGCGTGAGGAGCTAGCCAGGAGAAGCTTTGTTCCTGCGGCGCTGCCTCCCTGATTTACTGCCCTCCCCTTCCCTTCGGAAGTGCCGCGACATTCCCCACTAAACAGGGATGTATGAACGACTTTCTATCCCTCCTTTTCCTCCTCTTCCCAAATATGTAGACTCAGAGAAGGCTTTATTCTTCTTCAAGGATCATCCAATTATCTCCAGACTGTATCTTTTGGTGAACTTATCGCCGGCGATTTGAGAAACAAAACAAAACAAAAACCCCAAACCAAACTGAAATGCGTTTTGCATATTAACACGTAACTCTTGTTCCTGTCTGCTCCGTTTGGAAATGGTTGGATTGCTTTTATAAAGAAAAAAATGGCTAATAAAATTGGCCTCAGCACCGTTGCTTTGCAATTCTTATGAACAGTAAAGTGCTACTTACAGTCATTGATGTTAAAAGCTATTTCTAAATTATGGTGCCATTTATTATCTCTAGTGTCCAAAGTAAGTTTAAATGATGCTTATAATTCATGTTTTACCAAATTTCCTTTCCCCCCGAGGATACCTCTGATTAACTTATGCACATTTAAGCGCTTTTTAAATTCTTCTTTTATTGCCATTATGCTCTGAAAATCTCAGCGATTCTCAAAAATGGGTAATAAACTTGAGATGAAATGCTGCAGTTTTAGATCAATGCTGACATATCGCTGTGGTGATTTCTTCAGAGCTAAAGTGATAATGCTTCATATTTACAGAATATATACTACGTTATTACTACAGTATTACCGTTTTGTTCTAAGATGAAATGAGTAATTTACCAATTTATTAAACAGTTACATTTAAGTATTGCTTAGGACATTACCACACCAATCTGTTTACTTAGCTTGAAGAGTTACCATTAAGAAACCCTGTTTATTTAGGTAAAATTCGTAATGATCATGCCCTCCATTAAGAAACTTATTTTTCTGCAAGCCTAATTGCCTGGAAATGAGTTTCTCCTTATTTACTATGGTGCATTCTGCTAAGCCAGCTAAAAACGTCACCCTTGCAAGAAGTGCTGGAGAAATTAATAATACATATATGGAACAGTTTTAATTAGTATAATACCAAATGTTAATAAAAGATTTATGATTCAGTTACAAGTTCTAACAATCGCAACAGGAAAAGGTCTGAAATGTGGCAGCGGTGATCCATTAAAAATAAACAAATGTGCCAATCTTTCCACATCGGGGACAGGGGAGATTTTTTTTCCCTGCCCGTGTCCCTGTGTGAGTCCTGGCTCAGTGATCTGTAGGGTCAGGCCCTGACCCTACAGAAATCAAAGTAAATCCAGCATGGCAAGAGGATTGCCATGGGGATTATCCTGGGGTGATGGGAGGCAATGGAGAAGCCCAGCGCAATGGAAGAGGCTGTATTTAACTCAGCCAGTGTTGCTGGGGTGTGAGCAGCTCCTGCCTGAGAGATACAAACCCCAGCTGGCCCAAAGTGGGTATAGCAGTAGCATTGGTATTGATGGCACAACCTTTTAGCCCAGCTCTAGGAAAGTCTGCATTGAATAGGTCAGAAGGCCAGCAGTAGAAGATGGAGAATCAGCTTGGCTCCAGCCACAGGTAGAAGTACTAAGCAGTAGCTCAATTTCCAGAGGTTAATTCTTCTATAGGAGCATATCAAATAGTACTTCAAGTCAGAGATATCTCAGGTTCACCTTGCAGCTTGGCTTTGTGTAGCACAGGGACAGTCTGTGCCCAAGACTGAGCCTGTGACCAACGGGAAGTGAAGATGGATACGTTATGAGTAGGACAAGGTGCTAAGTATTCTGTTTCACCCAGAATTGTTGTTGTTCTTGGAAGTCCTAGCAGAAATTATTGGATTTAGGGGATTTGGGAGCAGGAGTAAGCAGTGTGATTTTTATTTTTACCACAGCTGCTGCCTGGATTTGGCTTCCAGCAATGTTGACAGGAGTGGGCTTCTCTTTTCTGGCATGGCTTGGGGACACCCAAACCTAGTATCAGAACCCAGTCTTGTCCTGTGTCCCATCAAAGGGCTCGAACTCAGACTGCACATGTTGGCTCTTGCTCTGCATTGGTCCATCAGGAGCAAGGTGATATAGCTTTGTGCAAAGGTTTTTCGGGGTGTGTACCCAAGGAGGAGCCTGGAGCATGACTGACTGTGGACAGCAAGGGCAGAGAGGAGCTGGGGATGAGTTCTCCCAGCAGGTTTGCTCCAGCCATAATTTTGGCACCGTAGGATGTATATGTAAGATGTCTAGGACGGACATCTTGCTGGGCTTCTTTGCTGCATTGCTTGTACCTTGCAACATTGCACTGCCAGTACCTTGGAACAAATAACTGGTGGAAATGTTTCTATCCCAGTGAAAATGGATGTCCAGTACCTGTCTCAAGCTAGATCCTTAGGAGCAGCGAATGGGCTGAGCCACATTAAATCAGGAGCACTGTGTCTCATTCCCTTTTCCTAGGGTGCTGGGCTACAAACAGCTCCGGAGGGTGCTGCCTGCAGAAGCATAGGACTAATGTGAGCTCTTCCTCTTGTTCTTTGGTGGTAAAACACTTCCTCGCTCAGGGTGCAAAGCCCTTCATCTTGAGATTGAGGATGCTGAAGTGAATGGACACTCTGTGCTGGGGCCTCTTTCCTTTTTAAAAAAGATCCTCTCAGGAAGCTGTCTGTGAAAAATCTGAACCAGGATCCCAAGGTGAGTGTCCGGGTACCATTTGCCCAGTTCTCTGCCCAGGCAGGTACTTGTTCTGTTCTAGAGAACAAACAAATGTCAGAGACTTACTGAATTACCTGGGAAATGCAGAGGTTTTATTCATTCCTAAACTTCCTAATGTGCCTTTCCTTTTTTTGTTGTTCTCTCCAAGGCCAGAAAAGGAAACACCATATTTATTCTTGCTAATGCAGCAGTATCGATTAAGTCATAAAGCACATATAAATACATATTGACTCGTATTACATTAAAGTATCTATCACTTACTACTTGTTCCTCAATAATACTGTAGTTATGTAAAAAAAAAAAAAAAAAAGGCATTAAAATTGGCACTACCTCAAGGAAAGTAGGAGCTGCCATCATTGTTAATATCAGGTTTTCATGAATAAAAGCTTTAAAAAGGATGCAAGTGTTGAAAATGGAAAACCACCACCCTCCTCCCCCACCAGTGACCAGATATTTCTAGTTGTATCTGTCATTCAGGCATGAGTCCTGATATCTGCTTGTTGGGTCAGTACTTTAGTTTTGTTGGAAAACTTTGTTGTGGGTGATGGCCTGACCTGTGACATGAGAGAATGGATATCTCTTCAGCGTGAGCACATCCCCTGCAGAATTGAGGGGTTGTCTCTAAGCACAGCTCTGTGCTTAGCTGAGTCTTGGAGCAAGGTGGCCAGCTGGCTGCCTGCTGCTGTGTTTGCATCTCAGCTACTCCCACCACGTGGACGCCTGAAGCCTAAATTCAAAATCAAGATCATGACAACCCCACTTAATTCTGGAGGTTCCTCATTCTGCCAGACACAGCTTTCTGCCTTCAAGTGTTGAGTGCCGAGTTTTTTTGTGGGTTGTGTGTTGCCCTAGCACCAGGAGTTCAGCCACACTCACAATAGCATTCATGGGTGGTAGGGTGACCCCTGTTTTGGGATCTGCTGGGTGCTCAGTGCTTGTGCCCAGAAAAGCTGATTGGATCTTGCAGGCTGGTTGGGCACAGAGCAAGGGCTTCCCATATCCAACAGAAGAATGTACTGGCTCTATAAAGCAACAAGTGTTTAGGGCATCTTTCAGAAAACAGAGACAAGTTTCTGTTGTAATTTGAGCAGTAGAAGGACTTTATTCTGGGTGTTTGGCATCCAAAGAGCAGCATTGCTTCTCTGTGTTCTGAGTGAGGAAAGACTCATGTGGAACGAACTTGGGAGCAAGGAGAGCAGCCAAAGCCATCATCTCTGGCAGAAGTCGGCTGCTCTCTCCAGCAAGGCCCCAAGAACTTTCTGCTGCAGCTTTTTCTTCTTGGCCAGCTTCTAGATTTTGGATTCTGTCTCCTGATCTTAGAAGTTGATTTTTTTATCTCCAAGTATAACCTGGGAATGAAATGCACAAGGTGTCAGGACAGCAGGCCCACAGATTTTGCCTTTTGGGGTTCAAGGATGGTAGAGCTGCTGCAGAAATGATGTTCAGTTCATTACTAAAAGCCAATGAGTGTGTGGGAAGGAGGACATGCAGGTAGAAACCATCCACCTGATGGGGTAAACCTTATTTCTAGGTGTGTAACTAGGACAGAAATTGCAGGAATGGTGCTTAGCCTCTTGCTGATGAAAATGAAACATCTTTGGACTTGAGGGCTGGCATGCTGACACTGGTGAACACGCCAAAATTGGCAAGAGATTGTGTACTCCATCTCCAAAACTGCTCAGGAGCTTCTGTGGAGGAGGAGCTTGATCATGGTGAGGGAACAAGCAGGGGGTGAGCAGGACAGGCTGCTTGCACAAAGACTCCATGACCTGGGATTGTGCTGCACGTTGATTGTGCAGAGTGTGAAGGATTTGTGTTGAGAAACTTGTTCTTTATGAGGATTTGGCCACTGCTTCACACCACCTGGAAGATGCATGCCTGTCCGCTGCCTCCTTATGTGCATGTACTGCATGAATAAAACCAGAGGAGGAACTTTTTTAATCCTCACATTTCTCTTTTGCAGAATGTGTTTAGCCTTTTCTGTGCAAAATACTGCCCACATGGCTATTTTATGCTTCTGCTTGTCTTGTCTTCTCTTTATAATTAGCCTAATGTGATATCTGATCCCTGCTCTTTTTAGCGTTTGTGAGCCAGTCTGACAGCACTAGTGCTGTTATTTCTTAGATAAGCTAATCACTTCTTAATGACTGGACAAGGTATCTTTATTTAACTGCATAAAGAGATTTAACTTTTCCCGTTCAGATATGGTTTATGTTTTGTTAATGACATGTAACACTGGTGCGAGGCTCAGGTGGTACACACGTGTCAGAGCGGGCTTGGGCAGCTGGTTTTAGAGAGGTTGTGAAAGGGGCAGGGAGAGGAGGAACTTCTCTCTTAATAAAATTTATGAAGAAAGCTGTCTTGTGAGCCCGGCTAGCTGCTGCTGCTGCTTCCCAGCTTGGTGTGTGGCCGTGGGGCTGGTGCTGCAAAATCAGGAGTGGGTTTAACTGCCATCATCTCCCTTGTGCTTATGGGTGAGAACAAGCAGATGTGTTTATTTGTAAGATTAAGTGCTTGCTGTAGGACTATAGCAAAGGTTTATTTATAAGATAAACTCATTCCTAAAATGTGCAAGCACAAGAAGCAGTGCTCAGTTAGATCCACATGTGGGCAGTGCACATATAGGTCCATGTTTCCTCGTCAGCCTGCTGCTTCCCCATTTATTCCCCAAAGATGAGGTATTAGCTAGATGGGATGTGCAGAGCTCTGCCCTGCAGCATGCGATCTCCCATGCTCACAGCAGACGCCCCTTCCACCCAGAGTTGGTTGGAGCACCTGCTGGTGGTAGTGGCGGCAACACGAGAAAGTCCAAGCATCAGTGAACTACACTGTGCCGGATGTCCACAGCAGTTTGGATATGAGTCTGTCTGTGCCAGGCCGGTGTAAGCTGAAGCGTCAGTATGTATTCCTGGTAGCAGAGTTGGGCACAAGACTGCTGAATTTAAAAGCTTGACCCTCTTTGCCCTGAGATGAAAGACCCAGAGACAGAATGGACTGTTCACTCTGTTGTGAAAAGATGTGCTTTCTGGGCAAGGTTTTCTCTGTATAAAAATGAGAGAGCAGAAAAGATGAGAGTGAATCAGAGCATTTATCAGAGCTCTGAGAAGGTACTAGAGAATTGGGCAGGAATAAAACTCCAGTACCTCTGAGCTAGGAGTTTATTCTAACTCCCATTAGCCTGGAGACCTCAAGGGGAACTGATATTTGAATTGGTCTTATCTAAAACACCCTGTGCACATGCGTGTTCAAGCTTTGGATGCAACCATAAGCTCACTGTGGTGCTTTGAGGCTTGCTTTCTCTAGCATCATTTAGACCAAAGATTTCTGGAAAGAAACAGAAACATGAGATGCTTCCAGCTCTGAGCCTGTGGCTGCCTTCCTAGGCAGGGTCTTTTTCTGGGGCAGGAGGGCAAGTGCTCAAAAGGAAAGCCAGGCCCTTTAAAGCATCTGAAACTGTTCTGCCAAAATAGAAGGCAGCAAAAATATTTCTCTTTCTGTTTTGGAGAGTTTTGTCCCTAACGTTTATGAGTATCCTAAAGTGTTAGCTTGGCAGAGAATCTGTATTCCAGCATGACAAGAGAAGGGCCAGGCCAGTCCTTGGGGTTTTAATTTTACTGGCTGACTCTAATGTCAGTCTTATCAATGATATCTTTTCTTTCCCAGTAGCATGTTCTAATAAGAAACTAAATCACAAAGACAAAAAGCTTCTGGCATCTCCATTTTGTTGGCTCCTACCTCCATCTATGGCATGTTTACAAGAAAACATTTATCGCTGGAGCACTTGCTTGCAATAAGGCAGGAGCTGATAGCAACATCTTTTAAGTGGGGTCCTCCCTGCTTGCTGGGTGGACACAGGGGCTGGAGTGCCCTCTGCTGAGCTGCACAGCCCTACCTCCTCGGGACCAAATCTGTACCGGTATGAAAAATCATCTTCCCAAGGTGTCTGCCTCCATGCCATCTCTTTTTTTTGGCAAAGCAGCCCGTTTGGGGGGAGCAAGGGCTTGGCTTGCTGCAGATTTGTAAGTAGGCTGTGTAAGTACGGAAACAAAATGTGGTGGTTTTTTTTCTTGGGAGGATTTGTAAGGTGTGAGAGCAGTATGGGTGCTGGAGTCACCCGAGTGTGAGCAGTTTCAGAAATACAGGCTCGTGTTGTGGCTAGTCCCTGCTGAGGACAAAGGTATGCAGCAGCAAAAGGGAAAAACCCATTTGATGGTGTGTATCATAAAGAGCTCTCCAAACCCTCCACGATGGGGTATATTCTGGTGGGTTTATGCTGCACTATTGCAGCTCTGGAGTAGCCCTGCCAGTCCCTGTCAAACCCATCCACATCCCCTTGACGGCCTGGGCGTCAGAAGTGTTAATACCCTCTTTTGCAGATGGGAGAATGGGAGTGGCAAGAGGTCAAGTGGCTTCGTTAGGCCCCGGAGGGTTCGTCTGTGGAGCTGAAAGCCGGAGCGTGGCGGGGAGCGCTTTGTCTGGCGCTCCGGGCTTCAAAGGCTGGGCCCTGCAAATCCCGCTGCGCTTTGATCTCCTGCTTACACTTGTCCCTAACTTTGTCCCTTGCCATTCTCCTGGCGGCTGCGGCAGGCGCTGAGTTTTTCTGCATGGGGTCAGCAGGCTTTTAGGGTGGCTTTGACCTCCTCGCCGTGGGGGGTCTCTGCTGGTCATGGTGGGATTCAGCCTTCCCAAACCCTGCAGGGAAGTGAGCAGCAAGAGGCGTCTCTGGGCAATTCTGGCATCAACTGCGAGAGTAATAACAATTAGCAATTATGCAGAGTTATGTGCCTTTGGTGCCTGTTACAGGCATCAACGAGGAGTTCTGGTTTTGTTTTCTACTTGTAGCTTGGCCTGGTGCTTGCATTTTAATAGCAGATGCTCTAAGATAATTAGAGCTGCTGCAGATAATACCAGGGGTGATTTGCTGCTGCCTGTGGCGTGGCATGGCATGGCCAGCCAACCTTCCTGGCCCCCCAGTATGTGCCGAGGCCAAAGCCACGTGCCATGGATTTTGCAGAAGGAGAGGAAAGAATGGGAAATGGCTTCTGCTGCTCATGGCAGAGTCGTCCTGGGATCCATCTCAGGGTGATGGAGTGGGGTGGTGGGTACCTCTCTGGAGGTGTGGGGTCCGTGGGGATCATCACTACCATCTCCTTACCTGGTGTGATCTCTGGAGTTGGAGCTGCTAGAAACAAACTCGGAAACGAGGGCTGGGAGGCTGTAAAGGCTCCCGTCAGGCTCTGCGGATCCGCAGCGCTCCCTCCTCGCTGGCGCTGGGGAGCAAATGCACTTCTACCGAGGAGATGAAATGCAGATCTGAGCTTCAGCTTTTCCTCCCTTCCTCCTATTCCCCTAGAAAAAAAAAATGCTTAATGCAATATTACATCAGATTGGACTCTGAGGAGCAGAAAGCCAATTTTGGGGGAATGTGAGCCAACCTACATTTAACTGGGATGCTGATATTTACTGTTGCAGAGATCCGGGCCCGTAGCATGGGTGAAGTCGCTGGCTGGGGATTCAAAGTCCAATTAGGCAGTGTTAATAGAGGAGACTGTGATGCTTCATTGAGAGAAATTACTAAAATTGTACTTTCAGGACAGCCAATTAGCTGTGTTTTGACAAAGCAACAAAAAGATGAAACTGAAGCCCTTGAAAAAAGAATGAGAGAATTCAGAGGGAACATGTCTGTTTGGGGAATCTTAATATTTTTTGTTGAAATCATTAAGTGAAATTAAATACTATTTTAAACCAAAGGGATAGAATATCTAATTAAGATAGGAAAAAAAAAAAAGGGTTTGGGAAAGGGTATTGTTGAGGGGATCAGAGAAATAGTTTACAATTCATGTTGACTGAGGCGGGGCCCCTGAATGTATTAAGTATATTAGTAATGGGGATGGGAAAAATCTCTTGACAAGCCGATGTGAGGTTTAGGGAGGGTTTCTTTTGGGTGACTCCAAGGCTCCTGGACTCCACAGTGAAGTGAGGGAAGAAAGCCAGGGAAATCAGGGAGATGGAGAACGAGTCATGTTTTCGGAGCTGTGCCAGGGCTCACACGCTGCAGGGTTGTTCCCATATTGGTGTGGGAGTCATGCAAGCAGCCAAGGATCTGCAGGGCTTGGGATGGCCAAGCTGCAGTGGGGAGGAAGATCTGAGGACTCTAGGGTAACCTCAGTGGTGGGAGCAGCGGAAGTCAGTGGGGTGGTGCAGACTGTGGACCCCACAAGGTGCACCTGTGTCCTGGCTGGATGTGGGATGCTGCAGAAGCCCATCCCTGAGCCCCAGCTGAGATGCTGGCAGAGTCTCCTTGGACAAAGCATGGCAGGGTGCTTGAGTGCCTTCATTTGCTCAATGTTGTTCTGGTTCTATTTTTTCTAAAACCTACATCTCTGCTTTTTTATTATGTTTCTGAGAGTTGGATTCAGACTGTGAGTTCCTTCAGAGCAGAGAACGGTGATGGGCTGGGGATCTCTCCTGGCCTTTTCTGTGTTGGTTTGTGAAACTCTTGCCACCATCAGCCCCAGCACATGGAGAAGGCTGGCCCTGCCCTTAGGAGGGCATGGGCTTGAAGGGAAAGGCAGTAAGTTTCTCTGGCAATTTCTCTGGAAGTTTGGATGATTTCCCCATGTTCTGCATCCAGTGCTCCAGAGGCTTCTACTCTTAACATGCAGCTCCAGTAAAACTCTTCTGCCTGAAGGCCTCTCCTGAACTCTGTTTTTGACTGATACCATCGTATTGTTTAATTCATTTGATATACAGAGACAGGTAGTGAAATATGCATGCTGTATTATATTAAAGAGAAATGTAACCTTCAATTGGTATCTGATGTGCACTTTGCAATAACTGCTATTAGTTGTCTATAAAACTCCTAGACATCATTTGATTTTATTACCATTATATTATTTTACTTGGGAACATATAGAAGGAGTGGTGACTGCAGGTCTTCAAGTGCTTACTGGGAAATATTTAACACAGAATGTTTTATTTATTAGCATAAAGAGACACAATGGATTGCTGGTGATTAAAGTGATGATACTGCTGCCATACTTGTCAAAAATATAGACCTAATTCAATAGAAAGGCGACAGTCAGTCTCCTTGTTGATCTATGCTGAAGCAAACTGCCTCTGAAAGCAGTACAAAGCCTGAATTGGCCTCTTAATTTTATGCTCTAGGGCATAGGATAAAAAAAGGAATTCTTTCTAAGTGCCTGTAATTGCATGTTACCAGAACCTAAAATATAAGCCAAATTTTTTGAAATTGTAAGTGTTAAGCTTTCCATTTCAATTCCTTCCCCTCCGCCCTCACTCCCCCCCCAAAAAAAAAATTATCAAAACAAAAAAGACCTTTAAAATGCCTTGCTAGACCACATCATTAATAAAATATACAGCATACTTAGCCTTTAATTGCAAATGTACATTTTGAAAGAAAAGACTTTTTAGAAACCAAATAGTTCTCCTTCTCTCCCAGCAGCCCAGTGCCAGAGCCGGGGCCCCGCTGGCCCCAGTGAGCCATGCTGCCCTCCATGTTGATGCGGGGTGTTTGAAACGCCAGCAATCTCCTGTGTCTCTGAGGTCCTGTTTGTGTGGGCTGGAATAGTGTTTCCCTCACTTTGATGGGTAAGGCTTTGAGTTAGGTAAGTTGGGCAGTTCAGATGGGCCTTGCTGAGCTCTGTATACTGAGGGAAGAAAGGCTCCCAGTAGCCCCTAGCTGGGTCTAGAGCCTGGCAGGGCAGCTCTGGGGTAGGCTGATGCTCCTGCTGATCCCTGAGCCAGTGCAGGGATCCTAGTGAGGTTTGTCAGGGAGTCCAAACTGTTCAGGTGGAGCAGCTTTGTAGTGGGAGCCCAAAGTGGGAAGGGTTTGTGTCCTTCTTTTGACTGGTGCTAAAATGGGATTTGCTTTGCACAGACACACAGCAGCATCTGCCTTAAAAAAAGACAAACATTATCCCCCCCCACTGCCTTGCAAGGATCCGTGTTTACAACTTCACTCCTCTGAGCAGACAGCAGGGGGTGGGGGGGAAATATAAGATTAACCATTTTGTACACTTGATGGCTTCATTGGACAGGCAATAAATCAATACAATTCAATTGGAGAAGATAGCGTTCAAATGCTATTATCTGTCTCTCTGTTATTGAGCTGGGATCCTTGGACTGACTTGCAGAGATCCCTCCACCTCCAGGATTCCCTTCTTCAGGAAACCTGTGGGATTTGATCTGCTTCAGGGTTCACTTGAACCCACCCGGCAGTCCTGCGCTTTCCTGTAGATTTCATCCTCTTTGGGTTCATTACCCAACACCTGATCCGTTTGGGGTTCGCTCTTACAGGGTCAGGCAGTTGGAGCACAAGCAGGAAATTAGCATTTAAGATTATGCTGGGGAAAATCCTGTTCTTGTAACAACAGGGGAGAAATCTGCTGCCAGAGATGAGGCTGGCAATGCCCTGTGCCCAGGGCAGTGTTTCTAGGACTGGAAGCAGAGGTTTGGAGAGCAGATCTGGTCCTACGAACATTGCCTTTTGTCTTTGTGCAGCAAGATCACCAGTGTCTGCCCAGCTGCCCCAGTCCCTGCAATCCAGGGTACTTATTTATTCTGGGCTGCTTGGAAAGCACAAGTTTTTTACTGAAGGAATCTTCTGGTGCTCCTTGGCTGATTCGAGTGTCCGTATGTCCATAGTTTTCCGGGGGGAGGGAGGGGGAAGGCACTGTGAAGTTTGGAATTTTTGCAGAAGAGTCATCTGCAACAGTTTAAGATAGCCAAAAGGTCAGATTGAATGTTGATTTAAAAGGCCTGATTCCAGCAAAGTTGCTGCTAAGTTATCCCTTCATAAATGAAAAATAAATCAAGCCCAAACCAAAACACTGTGAGGGCTGATGTTGATTTGAAGCCTTCACAAACATTTTGTTAGGAAAATATTCAGTTTCTCTAATAAAAGTTTTTTTCATATTTTAAAGTCACTCCTAGCTGGTGGCATAACAATTCTTTGTTTACAGGTGAAATCCCCACTCCTCCTGCTCTCCCAGAACTTTCCCAGCCTCCGTAATTTGATCAATTTTCCCTTCGACATCTGTAATTGCGGAGTGCCCTCTGGTGTACAGACATCTCCGGTGCAGCGCTCAGAATCCCAGGTTGGTTTGGTTGGAAGGGTCCTCTGTGGATCACCCAGTCCAACTACCCTGCTAAAGCAGGGGCACCCACAGCAGCTTGCCCAGAATCACAATGTCCAGGAACGTTTGGAATCTCTCCAGAGGAGGAGACTCCACAGCCTCTCTGGGCAGCCTGTTTCAGGGCTCCAGCATCTTCACAGCAAAGAAGTTTTGACTCCTGTTCAGATGGAACCTCTCGGGTTCTAGTTTATGCCCACTGTCCTTCGTGTTGTCATTGGACACCACTGGCAAGAGTCAGTTTTCTGATCAGCACCAACAAAGCTAGATTGACTCCCGCTTTGAGGGAAGCCCAGGCACATTGGAGGTGTCCCTGCCATGTGCTAGGCATGTTTGCTAGACAGGAACGTACATGAGTGATGAACCATCCTACAAGCAAGGGAGACACGGTGACAGCAGGTGGGTGATGCTCATTTTGGGATTGCCAAGTGCTAATTGATCTGTCAACAGCGAGCTATTAAAAACATTCCTGGGACAGACCTTCTCACTTCAAAACCCCGCTGCTGAAGAAGCTGGATGGATTCTGGACTCTTGCTGAGGTGACAGAAATAGCAGATGATAACTAAAGTGACTGACAAGTGCTGCTTTGTAATTAAATGTCTAAAAGCACCACAATGAAGGCAAATGAAATTGATGGACGCAACCTGGCATCGGCAGGAAGCTGCTGAGATGTGTGCAGTACATCTGGTTGTGTCAGACCAGTGAACGTTTTTACTTAGCAAAACAAAGTGAAGTTGTTGGCAAAGAGGCAAAGAGCTCTGCGGTGACTTGTTAGAGATCTGCAAATAGAGAGCAAATCCTGGAAGTGCACCACGAGACAGATGGGAACTCTTATTTTGAGGTTGCTGTCAGCACTCAGGCTTCCAAATTATAGATGAAACTGAAGAAGTACTGAAAAATCACCTCCTTTTCCTTGAGGAAGCTGGAAACCCTCTTTCTTGTAAAGGAAGCTCTACATTCGTGTGAGAGCCTAGGACCCATAGGACTCCAGCCACTGGTAACCACTGTACATCACACAGACATGCACCATTCACGACCAGAGTTCCCAGCTGGTATGGGAAATGCAGAGAATTAAACAGGAGGTCCCTGTGCTCTTCCTTTGTGTCATCCAGGAATCAAGGGATTGGTTAACTTTGCCATTGTATATAACTACTCTAGGGATTCATTTTCCCCACTATGGAATGAAGCTGTGAGATGAGCATCAAGATAATCATGTGAGTATTTTCTCACTTTTCCGTCTTGACCTGCTGCAAATTACCAGCAGCAGTAGAATGGGCTAAACCAGGTCCATGTTTCCCAGCTTGTGCTAGAGGACACCCAGACACCAGGAGTCCAGAGCCATGTGGTTATACAGAAGGATCTGGATTGCGGCCTTCAAGTTTGTGGAGACAAGCCTGGGAAAGGTCTTTAAAAAGAAAATGTTTCAGAAACATGAAAAAGAACAAGATGGAGGTTTAAAGCCTCTTTCCTGGACTTTACTGAGCTTGTCTAACATGAGCAATAATATTAAACCATTCTGCATTCTGGGTTGTATTTGCCCAGTCAGGACAGCAGGACTGGGGGCAGGGGGTGCATGGGGGTTTAGCATTGTAGCAGCATTTCAGGGTGATTTACCAGCTCCTGCATCAAAACAGCCTCAGTTCACCTTATAAGCTCTTACATATATGTATATATATGTGGGGTTCTAGAGGCCTTTGGACAAAGATACTGACTGCCCAAATGAATATTTTCAGGCTACAGTCATGGGAATTTTAGGGATTGTTTATTGGACGTCTGATCTTGGATCACAAATGTGCCATTGGAGCTGTGATACACAGCTCTATTATCTGTCTGAAGCACTGCAAAAGTAAAAAAATCAAACTGCCTGGTAGGAATCACCAGGAGAGAAACAGAAAATATCATTAGGTCCATGTATGAGTGCAGGGTACAACCATATCTTGACTACTACAGGTAGCAATAGTCCTGTTGTGGAAAAAAAAAAAAAAAAAAAAAAAAGATAAAATAAAGGGCTACTCAATAACAAGAAGCATGGAGAAAGAGAAACAACTGTCTGCTATCTCTCCTAATACAAGAAGTAGAGGGCATAACATGAAACTTGTAGCGGCAGAATAAATAACAAAACAAGGTGGAGGCAGCTCATTGCCCAACAAGGGCACATGTATCTCACACAGTATGGTTTTCCTGGCCGTGACCTTGGCGCTGGAGGAAGTGTTTGATGCATCTAAATTCCTTACCATTACCAGTCAAAAACTGGAAGTTCTTTCATTTCCTTCCCTGCAGTATCCTCAGCCTGCAGGGCGCCCTGGAGGAGTCGAGGAACTGAGAGAATGTAGCAGTGAAGTAGGATTGAAGTTTGTACAGTGTCCCTCTGCTTTTATATCCAGCTTGAGGGGCTGGAGACTGTTGTGGAGAGGGTGAAATGCAGCAGTGTGGGAGCTGGGATGATACAGAAACTATGGCCTTGCCAGATTTGTGTGTGGACCTTGCAGATTTTTATTTTTTGTGGTGGTGTGTTGTTGTTGGTTTTTTTTCTTCTTTGTGTTTTTTGTTTGTTTGTTTTTTCAGGGAGGGTTTATGGGGAGAGGAACAGAAGGGCTCCTTGCATGCTGGAGATGTGGAGCTGTCTGCTGCTTTAAGTTGGAAGAGCTGAGGTAGTGCTGGCAATACTTTTGATTCTCTTGAAATTTGTATTAACTATGGAATCTCCAAGATGTCCACCAGGATCTTGGAGACAAACCATGGCCTTTAAATGCTATGCTTGAAGTCCTTATGCAACAGGTGAGCAAGGTCAAACACAGTACCAAGGGAAGGATAAGGGAGGATTATTTTCTTTCCCTGAACACATTTATTTTGAATGTAGAAGCTCTGAGAGGTGCCCGGTAAGGCACAAAAGGTTCTCACTGACGCAAGTGGGTCTGGCACGCAGCTCAGTGGTGTTTCTTGGTCTGCAAGTTCATTTGTATCATTCCAGCTCAGATGTCTGTGAGTGTGGCTGAGTACCCTCAGCCCTCACCATGCAAGAACTTCTAGAAAGCAACCCTCTGGCAGGAAGGGTGCAGATAAATACAGACAAACCTCACCTGGGCGACCTAGAGGAACGGATGCAATGTGGGAGCCAAGACGGACAGGTACGTAGGAAGCTGATTTGGGGTCACTAGATGGCGCTGTTGATCGCGAAATGGCAACAGACGGCTCTGAGAAGAGGGACCCTCCTGAACTTGTAGCCAGAGCCTCTGCCCAAAGTGACAGCTGATTGACAGCGTCTTACGCGTTTCCTAAACATCAAGGGGACCTGCTCTTCAGGCTATGGCAATGAATCTATAGAGACAAAAAAGTACAACAAACTCCGGAAAATCAGGAACTGGACAAGGTGTGCTGTGGCCCACCCATGGCCTTACCTCTGCCCTTCCCACAGCCTGTGGGAACCATGGGGCATGGGTGAGAATATTCCAAAGCCTGAACTGCAGTAGCAGTAGGTGTGAAAAGTGACCATCAGAACGGGCTACTTCTACATGCAGTACCAAGTATTATCTCCTGTTTCTATGGCCTTGGCCACCTGTAGGTGGTCAGCAGAGCTCAGGCATGTTGGCAGTGAGGGAGAGCATCATTTTGGGATCCAGTTCATTTGATTTATTAAGAAGAGAAGTGCCATGGGTTGGAGGCAGGTGATCTACAAGGCTTCTGCAAAGCAGTGCGTATGTGCACAATATACAGCTGGTAGAATTCAGTTTGTCTGCTGATTATATCCTGGTTAAGTATCAGAGACCCTCATTTGATAAGGAGTGTCCTGAATATTGGCAAGGGCTGATGAGAATATTCAATTTCCCTTTGAATTGTATGCTCTGGTTTTGCACTCTCTCCTTTTCCCCCTATTCTTTTAAGGTAGGTGTCTAATGTATGTCCAGCATGAAGGCAGACAAGCAGAGACAGCTCATCCCTGCCTCAGGTCATATAACTTTGTCCTGGTTTCAGCTGGGACGGATGTAATTTTCTTTACTTCTTAGTAGCATGAACAATCCTGTGTTTTGAATTCAGCAGAAGGCAAATGCTGATAATACACTGACATTTCCAGCTGTTTCTGAGGAATCAAGGATTTTCCAACTTCCCACCAGCATGTGCTAACGTAAGCATACAGGCCAGGTCATCAGCCTCCCTTGGCTCTCCTTGCAATATTCAGCTTTCTCCAGTGCTGAAGGATCTTCTGCTGCAGACCTTCAAGCTGCTTTGAATCAATGCTGTGTTACAGGCAAAGCTGAGGATGGGACATTACATTAAAGAAAGATAGTGAAGAAAACTTCTAGTGTGCACTCATGATGGCATCAGCAGTAAAAAGCAGACCAGGTAAGAAAGAAGTCGACCAGGTAAGGATGTCCTGATCTGGCTGGGATATAAGCCTGAGCACCAGTCTTCTCAAAGCATCTGTGCAGGGCAAGGCAGCTTTCACCTGCGCTGCAGCTCTGTGTTGGCCTGACAACTCTGTCCTTGCTGCCACTGCAATACTGAAGCAGTGTCCTCCTCCTGCTGCTCCTGCTAATGGTATGTTAATGATAAAAGCTAGTGTCTACCTGTGCTTCCCCATCTGATGACTTCAATCCACAGTTATTTCAGATTAAATTGAAATATTTGGATTTTCAGGTTTGCAGGTGGTCTTTTTCATATCACAGGAGGGTAAGTGTTTTGATGCCATTCATGATTTTAGTCCTGAGTTCACTGGGGCAGAAGTTACTGACTGGTGAAAGGTGGAGGAGCTAGGTGAAATAGGTTATTTGACAGCTGTGGTGCAACGCATCTGAAGGTGATGTCACGATGTCAGTGTGTAAACAAAGATTGCATAGGAAATCTTTAATGTGTCTGTAGCTTCTGCTTGCTTGGTGCAACTGTGCTGTGGCTTTAACTGTGTTTAAAATGCAATTTCCTAAGTTTTGTAAAAGCTTATTAAAAAGAGAATTCCATTAAGGAAAACCATGTTGACTCTGATTTCTTCCTCAATTCTCCCTGTACAGCTATTTCTAAATCACTTGTAAGCTTTTTCAGCTATGCTGAGTATTACATAGCATAGAGCCGAGCAGAGTAAAATGATCGATATTGTAATGGACTTCTCATCCTAGTTCATGACAGAAATAATAAATGTCATGATATATGACAGTCCTTCTAAAGCCCTATGGAGCCAAAGGAGACACAGTAAGCATATATCTCCTACTTCCTACCCCTGTTTTGCTTCTCTGTGTCTGTCCTTTGTTTCCTCCCACATTTATTTCCTCAGTAATGGAAGACTGTAATTGAATTAAAAATGACTCTGTACACATGAGAACATACTGTGGCTGCACTGTTCCCCTTTGACAGACCTGGTGGACTTCTGTAACCACAGCCTGCTTTGTGAGATGCTCAGTGCTGCATGGAGCAGGTTTTTGGGTGGTTTTGACCAGTACCCATGTACTCCTGTTGGCATTACTCCAGGGAAACCTATGTGCAGACAGCTGCAGCCTCTTTCACTACTGCCATGCAGTATTTACGTTCCTGCTCTGGTCTGACTGTTGTTTGGGTCACGCCAAAATTTCTTTTTAAATTTTGATGCTAGTTCCCAGTTAAAAGCCAACTCAAATCAATGTCTTCTCTGTATCTGCATGGTTCCTCCTGGCTCAGGTGTCTCATGAGTTAATGATACCTTTCTTCTGCCAGCGACACCAGCCACCATGCTTGGTGCCTCTGCTGTGTCACAAACCTTTGTGTGCATCCTCTCTATGCTGCACTGCCAAACCATCACTCTCCATACATTAAGGGCCACCCTTAGATTAGAAGTAATTGCTTCTTAAAGACAGTAAGAAATAAAGCAAAACAAAGGTTAGAAAATGAAATAAACACTGTTCCTTCTCTGATTGCCTAGGCAGATATTAATTGGAGTAAATGGGAAGTGTGGTTCGTGATACTTGTGATCACCCCACTCTCCTCTTCTGTGACATCCATCAGGGTGTTACTACTATACATAAAAGGGAAGGACAAGTTGTAAATGAACAATGTCTCTACTATAGGATGCAAAGGAAGGGGGAAAAAAAAGATAAGTAGTTTTTCTGGTTTTGCTTAAATACTCATTACATGCTGCAAGTGTATCCTCTTAAGTAAAGAGGTGATAGGAAGATGAGAAGAGAAATAAAAAAAAAAATTCCCCATGCTAATTTTATCCTGTATCAGCACTTCCAAATCAGCTGTAATTAGTATTGGTTAGTTACTGCACCATTGTAGCAAACTGGTATGGACAACCTGCAGAGACAGCCTTCACAGTGTGACCTGCATTGGTGTCACAGTGAGCAAGATTGCTGGAGCAGAAGGCCTCCAGAGATACCTTCCAGCCCAAACTATCCTGTGACTGAAAGAAGATGCTCACAGCAGCCCAAACCCCCTGTCCTCACTGACGTGGTAAGCTGCACTATTTATTCCTGCACCTTGTTTTTGCACACAAGTCAATGTTATTATTATTGTATTTTAGATAGCCTCTGGCAAATCCACTTGCCAACACCTTGGCAGATGATCTGCTTGAATGTTAACAGGACTGTAGGGGGATGTATCCTGGCAAACCTATGGCTCAAATAACCTTGTATTTGGAAAACTAATTGCATCTTGCAAATAGGAGATGTTACATTTGAAAACAAGATGAATGTATATGTACTGTAGAAGCATATTTACTGTTTTTCAAAGGTCTGAGCTTTTTTGGGAGAGTGAGAATGAAGGCCATATTTTGACAGGTAGGATTAATTTCACCAATGTGTCAATTCTTTCTTGTTTCAATTCATCTCATTACCAGCAACACAATTTAATGTTCTTCCTCTATGAATATGAATGCAGGGATTACGAAGATGAGTTGCAGATTTCAATTAACTAAGATATTACCTACTTTTCTTCTTGAAAAGTGGGTGCTCAGGTAAAAGTGATCTTGAGATTGACTAATTTTGCAAGACTGAAGGACAGGGTGTGATCGAGAAGGACCTGGACAAGCTGGAGAAGTGGGCTAAGGAGAAGCTCATGAGGTTCAATAAGGCAAGATGCAAGGTCCTGCACCTAGCTCAGGGCAGCCCTCACTATCAGTACAGGATGGGGCACAACGAAATTGAGAGCAGCCCAGCAGAAATGGACGTGTGGGTGCTAATGCACAAGGAGATGAACGTGAGCCAGCAATGGGCACTTACAACCTAGAAGGCCAATGGTATCCTGGTCTGCATCAAAAGCAGTGTGGCCAGCAGGTCCAGAGGTGATTCTGCCCCTCTGCTGAGACCTCACCCGGAGTATTGCATCCAGCTCTGAAGCCCTCAATGCAGGAGAGACGTGGCCCTGCTGGAGATGGTCCAGGGAAGGGCCACCAAGGGGAGCAAAGGCTTTGGGAAGACCTTACACTTGCATTCGGTATCTGAAGGGGGCCTACTGGAAGGCTTGGGGAAGGACTGTTTAGAGGGGCTTGCAGTTACAGGTTGAGGGGCAAGGGTTTTAAGTGGAGCAGGGTAGGCTTAGGTTAGAGGTAAGGAGGAAGCTCTTCAGAAGGAGAGTGCATAGGTACTCGGAAAGATTTCTTCCCCGAAAGGGTTGTTGAGCCCTGGAGGAAGGTGCCCAGGGCAATACTGGAGTCCCTGTCCCTGGAAGGGTTTAAAAGCCGTGCAAATGCGGTGTTTGGGCACATAAGTTTAGTGGCGACCTGTCAGTGCTGGGTTTACGGTTGGATTTTTATAAGCTGCAAGGTCTCTTCCCGACAAATCGATTCTGTGACTTCATGACAGCCGGCGCCCTTTCCCGCCAGCGCACAGCCATTTCATGCCGTCACCAGGCCGCTCCCTCCAGGTCACAGCAACGAGCGGGCACCTGCAGGGGCGGCGCTCGCCGTCTGCTACAGGCGAGGTCACACCGGCCACATGCATGACAGAGCGGCTACCGGCAGGCAGCCCCTCGGCTCCGCAGCCGCCCCAGGCCCGTGGGGGCCGCCCCGGACGCCTCCATCTTGTAACGGCCACAGCCCCCGCGCGTGGCAGGACACCACGAGCCGCGCGCTCACGACCACCCGACGCGTGAGCGCGCGACAGGGGCCGAGCGGCGCGTGCGCAGAGGCGGGGCGACGGGCCGAGGGAGCGGGGCCGAGCGCGCGGGTCTCGCGAGAGCAAGTGGGCTATATCTGGGAGTGGGCGGGAACGCGGCTTCCTTTAGTGCGCGTCCGCCCGCAGCGCAGTTCACCGCAAGGCTCCTCCTGCGCCAGCAGGCCGAAAAGATGGAGGATAGCGCCATGGACATGGAGAGCATGGGCCCCCTGCGCCCACAAACCTTTCTCTTCGGTAACAGCGCGCCGTTACCCTAGACCCGCTTTCCTGGGGCCTGCCGGCCCCTCCGCTCCCTCAGGCCTCTGGGCCAAGCGGGAGGCGGCCCGAGGCAGAGGGGCCGCGGGGCCTGGTGCCGGCCTTGCGCTGCTCTTCAGCGGGGTAGAGGGAGGTGGGAAGGGCGTTGCTGAGGGGGGACGTGAGCCGATAACGGTGGTGGCCGCCGCGGGCTTGCCGGCGGTTCGCGTCCCACGTGGTGCGCTTCTCGCACGTGGCGCTGGCCCGGCCCAGCCCGGCCCGGCGCTTTTGTTCTCCGCGCCGCCACCCTGCCCGTTCCGAAGGACACGGCCGCGCTCGCAGCGCCGGGAGCAGCGGCGGAGCACATGGTAGGGCTAGCACGTGGAGGGATGCGGGGCCGCGGCCTGCCTTGCCACTAGCTCCGGGGTGGGGAGTCCGGGTCTCGCGGGGGATGTGGGATAATGGATGAGCTTGGGGCGGATGCTTGAAAAGAGCATGCGAGAACTGCGTGGTCCGCAGTAGGCCGCGGGCTCGCCTGGGTTTTTCCCCGCCTCACGTGTTTATCGTGTGCTTCGAGTGCCGTTGGTTTTCTGAGTGACTGCCGAGTCTTGAAGCAGTGAGTTTCAAAACTAGTGGTTAGCAAATACTTGGGTATAATCAACGCAGTGTGCTTATGATTAAACGGTCTTTTTGCAGGCTGTGAGCTTAAAGCAGATAAGGAGTATCAGTTCAAAGTAGATGATGAAGAAAACGAGCATCAGTTGTCTCTGAGAACGGCAAGTATCATTTCGTTTTGAAGTTGCAAGTGTTTATATTTTTAAGTACTGCTGTGTGATGATAGAAGTGGGGGGGTTAGCGCATACGTTAATTACCTTATTTCTTTTAACTGATTCGCACAAACATTATTAAATAATCAGTTCTCATTGGTGAGTGGAGTATATATCGTATCACTGCTGTATTGGAAGGAAATAATATTCAGTGATGTTTTGTTTTTCATAGCAAACAATGCAAGGCTGGGGAAAGTGTAAACATCAATTTACAACAGTTTAATAAATGAATGCTGAATGACATTAAAGACCAAAATACAGTCTGGTATTTCTAATTCAGTAGTTCACTGGAGTTAGCAGGAGCACAGGAGAAGATTAGATATACAGGAATTGTATATGAGCACAACACAGTTAATTGGACTTTTATGTTGTAAAGCTTTTCCATAAATTTTCCAAACATTATACTTAGAGGCTTTTTTCCCCCATGAGCAGCTAATAACTTAAGTCTTATGCTTTGATTTGTTGTCCTTGGTGTCACCCTCTGTCAGGATGTGGCTACAAAAGGCCTGTTTTCATTCAGGTAATTTAGCTAACAGGACACTCCTGGAAATCGGGATCTGCACACTGAATTCTTAGATGTGTCCTTGGATCTTTCTGCCTTACACAAACAAGACTTTATTTTGGACTGTGCGTGTTACTTTTTTGATAGCAGAAAGAATAATAATTACAGGCAAGGAATTGAAAAGTTGTAGTATCTCTCTACTTCAGGATTTCTTACTGTGTTTATTTAAATACAGAAAGACATCTTGATGATACCTGGAAACAAGAGGCCTATAGCTGTAGATTACTTCCTTCAGCAGAATTGGTTCCCACAGCAGACTTGCATAGTAATGCTTATTCACAGTGATACACGAAATATTTTAACACAGGTGTTAGGATTTTGTGAATCATGTGTCTTCAGTCCTTCTGTTATCTGAAAATTTCAGCCTAGGCTTGACAGTCTAAGTAGTTCTTAGAATGTGTTTTGAGGGAAGAATATAACTGAAATACATATAGGACAAGTTCACACAGGTAGCTCTCACATCTGTAATGCTTGTCATGCAGGTGCAATTAGTCCCTGAGTGATAACTGACTTGCGTGGCTTTATACAAAGATCCTGGTTTTGAGAAGTTGCTTGTTGCCTGTCTTCTGATGCTCTACACTCTTCTGGAGGCTGAAGCAGATTGGGTGCATATCAGTACTTCCAGCAGTGTGGGGGAAGAGGTGTCTCATTCAGTAACCTGTCTTTTTAAAGACCAAAACTGATACACAGAAGGAATGAGGGATGAAATAACTAATGACAAACTGGAATGTCTCAGAGGCTTGTAAGATTTTTGATATACCTACTCTGGCAAGCAGAGGAAGGAGCTAGAGTGTGGCGCTAGCAAATATCCAAGGACTGCTCTGATGGAAGGCTAGATGTGTAAAGATTCATTGATGTGTCAGTTACAATACGGATGTGATAATGGACTTGGGTGTGAAGAATGGGGGGCCTAAAAAGAGATGGAAGTGAAAGTGGAGGAGGATTGATGCATGTTAGAGGCATGAGGGTTTCTGTAGGTGTCTTAGTAAAGATAGCTGAGAAAAACAGGGATACTCACTGCTTCATTACCTATTTATGGCCAACATGCATTCCTTCCGTGTAGAAATGGAAGCATGTGAATGGATACTTGGCAAATACTCACTAAATAAATTAACAGTGTTGCTTGAACTGGTGCATATGTCAGTAACTGGGAGTGGAAGGCATGCTCTTAAATTCCTGTCCTGGTGGGTAGTCCCACCAGCTGAATGATGCAGTGTTGTTGCTAACTCATTTGAGCAGCGATTTCTCTTTTTAAAATTTACAGTAACAGAATGTGCCAGCAGTAGTGAATCCTAGATCTTGTTTCTCAGCCTTCAGTATAAATCTAGTCTGGAGCAGGATAGCCTGCCTAAAACTCAGCTCTAGGAGAGTGGAAGCTTGAAGTTATGTGCCTCTGCCACTTTACACCCGCAACTCCCATGGAGAATGGAAATCTTTCTTTTCATGGGCATTGAGAAACAGTCTTATTCGCTGGCCTCTGGAATAATGCTGTGTAATACTGGCCCCAATGCCAGAGGTTAAGATAACTGGAATTTCAGGACTATCCCATGTCTCATCCATTTACCTCCCTGCAGCTATGATTTTTTTCAGTCTTCAGAAAGTGCTAGGCTTGTACTCCCATGTAAGGAATCCAGCACTTGAGTTTTGAAATGCTCTGGGAGAACAGTTCTCAATCTTCAAAGTAATGCATAAGCCAAGGCATACATGACAGTACTGAACCCTAGCAGTGCTTAAGAGCTAACTGCTTGCTGAACACCAAGTTGGCAAACAGTACATGATGTGATAGCGAAGCAGCTGGCAAATGAGACATGGCAAGAAGGGTAAGGATACAGGCTGTGAATGTGTTTCAAAGGGAAGGTGCTAAAAATGTGCATTGTTCTTCACAGGTTACTTTAGGGGCTGGAGCCAAGGATGAATTGAACGTCGTAGAAGCAGAAGCGTTGGACTATGAAGGCAACCCTGTCAAAGTAGTCCTGGCATCCCTGAAAATGTCAGTGCAGCCTACGGTAAGTACAGGGACTTGGAAAAATACGCTGTCCGTTGTTTCAGGTGAGAAAAATCAGTTAGAAAAGGGTTTGGTTGACTGAATTTTGGTTGACTTTCAATTTTGATAAGCAATGAGAATGTAATGTGAATACTGTGTGACCCTGATTTGACTCTCAACACTTGAATATTCTGTCAGATGGAAACATGCAGTAACTATTAGCCTTGGAGCGTGTAGATGCTGGTGCTCTTGGTTTCATTTGTAGGGATCGTTGTCTGTTAGGCACACTGCCTTTAATAGTTGAGTAAATAAGGTGTTTTTTTGTCCCCTTAGGTTTCCTTAGGTGGCTTTGAGATCACACCACCAGTGGTCTTGCGGTTGAAATGCGGTTCAGGGCCTGTTTACGTCAGTGGGCAACATCTCGTAGGTACGTAGTATTAGTCTGGTTATTAATCTCACCTTGCTACCTGTCAATACCAAGACAGTTTCAATTGATGTACCTGGTGTCTCAAACAGTGCTTTCTCTAATGATAACCCTCTGAATCTTAAACTCTTCTCAAAGGAGCGAGGAAACTAGGGCAAAGGGTTTGAGGGAAGTGCTTGCATACCTTTTCTTACCTCATGTTTTCTATGGATAAGGGGCGTTCATCAATTCTAATTTCATTCCTTACGTTGTTAGGTTCCTGGTGTTAGTGTCTCACAGCATTCTGCTGTGACAAGACTGCCCATGAAATAGTTTTGAGTTAGCACTAAAACCAAAGCCAGGACTAGCCTTCTCCTTTGAAATGTCTTCTGAGAGATGTTTGTCTAGAAATGTCTCTAAAATGTCTCTTCCAGGGGGAAGACAGTTTTAGTCTATGACCCCTTTTCTGCGAGCAATGTTACATGAAGTGTGAGAATGGTTATTCACCTATTTGGGATTTAGAAGCTGGATATAGATCAGGCATTAGGATTAAATTTCTTTCTCATGAGGGTGGTAAGGCACTGGAACAGGTTGCCCAAAAAAGTTGTGGAGGCTCCAACTCTAGAAGTGTTCAAAGCTAGGTTGGATGAGCCCCTGAGCAACCTGCTCTAGTAGGTGGCATCCCTGCCCATGGCAGTGGGGTTGGAACTAGATCTGTAAGGTCTCTTCCATCCCATGCTGATTCTGTTGTAGCAGTATGCATGCAGTCAACTGAGTTTCTAATTGTAGTGGTTAGATAACTAATAGGAAGCTTTCTCCTATCAATTCAGCACCACAGTGAGACCACACCTATTACTTAGGGTTGATAATACTCTTAATTTTCTACTAGCAGTCGTACTTTAACTGTTCTTAAGTGAGGTGAGTTTTTTTACACATTACCATGATCTTACCAGCTTTAGAGGAAGAACCAGAATCTGATGAGGAGGAAGAGGATACAAAAATTGTGAACACCTCAACAAAGAGACCAGCAAGTGGAGGAGGAGCTAAAACACCCCAGGTATCTGTCTATGGAATTTTCTTGGTTTCTTACTACTGCTCCTAGAAGTTAATAATTAGGTGGCTTGCTATGATTTACTAAGTGTCTTTTTGATATCTGCAGGGAAGGATTATTTTGTGCTTGAGTCTTTGAAACTTTCTATGAAATTACACTTAAGTATGGGTAGCTTCCAGAGCTTTCCTGGAGAGGTTAGTATGAAGGCTATTAAACATGGAAGTTGTCCATTGCAGTTACTGGAGGTGTGCAGATTCTGGTACAAACATCAGCATGCTGTGAGAGTTTAGATGCTGGTTGAAGCTCGGTAGTGTAGAAGGAAAGGTTCATGTCCTCAGAATATGCTGTAAATATGTCAATAGCTTTTGACTGTAACTTGCTGTAACTTGTTCTTCAGCTGTATTGATGCAAGGTAGTCTTGTTGTTATCCCACAGATTGGTGTGGATCAAGGTTCCTGTTTAAGACAAAGTGGTATTGACATTTGCTTTTGTTTTTAAAGAAAAAGGCTAAATTAGCAGAAGAGGATGATGATGACGATGATGATGACGACGACGATGATGAGTATGTATTCTTGTTCTGATGAACTTTAGTCTTAACTGTTTCAGAATACCAAGGATAGTTAGTGAACAAACGGCTTTTTATCTGGGCTATGAAAAGGTAGAATTACCTTGAGTTTATCTCCACAATGACAAATATGTGATACTGGGTTATGAAACTGAATTTCATGTAATTAACTTGTATTAAACTTAACATTTCTCTGTTAGAAGTAATGGAAGTCATAAGCTGTGTGCCTTCAGTGTTAAAGTAGAAGGAAAGTAAAGTGGCCTAATGTCTTGCAACGTGTTAAAGGTCTGTTAGACTTGGGGAGAGGCTTCCTTCATGGAAAAAAAAAAAAACAAAAACAAAAAAAACAAAACCTTTTACTGGGAGAATTCCTAATATGGTAAAGAGCTGTGAGTATGAATTTCAAATTGAGTAAGTACCTTTCTGATTTTAGTGATGAGGATGACTTGGAGGATGATGAAGAAGAAATTAAAACACCAATGAAGAAAGTAAGTGGTCTATGTATACACACGTGACCTTCTCCACCCGTGAAGGATTAACTCTTTTAACTTGAAAGGAAGTGGCTGGTAAAACCAGTTAGCCTTACTATATGCAGCTGAATTTATTCAGATGAGGGAGCAAGTGGTAACACCTGTAAATTTACAGATAGGTGTTAATTGACTGTCCATACTGAGGTGTCATTGAGGCTGTCATAATGAAAGACCCCTGAAGCAGAAAGTGGTGTGGTGAGGAAAGTGCACATGTGAGAGAGCGGTTTAGGTTTGAACTCCGTGTTTTTGTAATGTAGAAGCTATTTGGGGTTGAGGTGTCCTGTGTGTAGTATTTTGGTTTAATAATGGTCTGAATGGTAAAACCAAGGATGAGAGTCCAGGCACATAATCCCTTAAGTGAAGGATTTTGAGCACGACTGCGATGTGTGAATATTTTGATTTGGCTTAGTCCATGGAAATTGTAATTGGACACTGGGATGCTTGGGTGTGGATGTGCACCCAATCCATGGTTTATTTGCTGCAGAGTGGGGCTGGATTCCTACCAGCATAACTATGCAGGTGTCAGAGTGGTATAAACTCCTGTATGGCTACTGGCCAGTAGACAAAACTCTGCTCAGAGATGTAGGCAACGTTTTGCCATTTCAGTTAGTCCTTCATACTGTGAAGAAATTCCAGCAACCTGACTTCCAATACAAAATGGATCTAAGTGAGAGGCCATTGGAAAAGGTTCACTTCAGTCAGCCAGGTGTTTGGATGTGAAGTGGCATGAGCCCTTGAGTGCCATCTGGTGGTAAAATTAACTAATGACCTTTATGCTGCAACTCGAATACTTGACTTTTTATATCTGTTAACCATTTGGTGTTCTACTTCAGTATATGCTGCTCTGTCTGAATGACTAGATGATGGTGCATTGATAGTTTAAGGCCTGGTAAAGACAATCTGAACTGTGGACTTCCTACCATCTAATCAAATCTAGTGTAGCTCAATTAGATGGGCCATTGATTTGTATAGAAATACAAGAAATAATTTCTTAGATACACAAGTGTTACATTACCCACACACATCCCAGGTGATGTTTCTGTACAAAATGCCAAACTAAAGATAATAATTGTGTTACAAACCCTGTGTAGCACTGAGTCAGATACTGGAGTTGCTGTGCCACCTAAAATTATTCTCAAGTCGTATCTCCCTCCAGAAGCCTGCATGGTAATAGGTAAGGAAAGATGTAACAGATAAAGGAAGTGTATTTGGAATCCCACATAGTATTAAGGTATAGCAAAACTTAAATCTATTAGTTTAGCATTTGAGTTCCTGTAGCATACTTCTTGCTTAAATAGTGAGCACTGACAATGCTTGGTGGGCAGTGAGAAAGCCTTTTGTTTGAGGTTTAATAGAGTGTGGTTGTTACCAAGACTTGAGTATTAATGAGTTTAATGCTTACTAGCAGTTTGTAAGGGCAAATAAACTTAATGTGCTTTCTTTTCAGCCTGTCCGTGAGACTCCAGGAAAAAATATGCAGAAAGCAAAGCAAAATGGAAAAGACTCTAAGCCGTCCACACCAGCATCCAAATCAAAAGTAAGTGAGGACAAATGAGCAAAAAGCTTCCACATGAAAACTAATTTTCTTGCCTAATGAGAACATTAAACAATGTAGTAACCATTAAGTTAGGGTTCTGTATCTTTCGTACATTCATAGGATGGTTTAGGTTGGAGGGACCTTGGAGATAATCTAGTTCCAACACTCCCACCATGGGCAGGGACACCTTCCACTAGATGATATTGCTCAAGGCCTCATCCAGCCTGGTCTTAAACACCTCCAGGAAAGGGGCACCCATGTCCTGCTTGGGCGACCTGTTCAGTATCTCAGCCTCCTCACTGGAAAGAATTTCTTCCTGATCTCCAGTCTAAATCTACCCTCCTCAAGCTCAGAGCTGTTGCCCCTCATCCTATCACTACAAGTCCCTGTAAAAAGTCCTGTTCTAGCTGTCCTGTAGCCCCCTTTGAGCACTGGAAGGCTGCTCTGAGTTTTCCCTGGAGCCCTCTCTTCTCCAGGCTGAATGGTCCCAGCTCCTTCAGCCTGTCCCATTAGAGGAGGTTCTCCAGCCCTCTGATCATTTTTATGGCCTCCTGGACATGCTCCAGCAGCTGCATGTCCCTCATGCTGAGAGATGCTAAATATGAAGCATGCTGGCTATGCTGTTTATTGTTACGTGTTGCCCTTTGAAACTCTTGAGCGATCAATACATAACTGCAGCAGCTGAGAGCTGAAGTCAGATGTGCTGTACTTGGAATACTGGTGATCCCACAGTTCATAATAGCTGTTTGTCCAGGAGGATGAGTGCCAGCTGCCTTGCCACTGCAGTGCAATACGGGGGCTGTTGCAAATGGGGGAATCTCACTGAACTGGGATGTCTGAGAACTTAAGAGCTTCCTTGTTCAGATGTTTGGTAGTTTTCAAGCTTCCTTATGCAGGTTTTCCTTGTTGCATGTACCTGAACGTGCATGCTGGGAGGTTAACACAGGTTAGGGTGGGATGGATGTCAGGACAGCATCTGAAAAACAGTACAGATGTGTGTGACTTAAGGCATGACTTAATCTGGCAGTTGTGGAGTAAACTAAACCACTGGTGGGGTTATTTTCCAGTTTATTTCTGTGAGGAAACTCTGTAGGCCTGGCAGCAAGATAAAGATAGCTTTCCTCAGACAAGGAAAAGAACACCTTTCAGTCCAGTTACTGCTGTTTGCATTGTCTGAGGAATATGTTGGAAGCACAAGTGTAACTTCTGTCACTTTTTACGAGCTATCTGAAGTACCTGTGACCACTAGTGCTTTTGTTATGCACAAATTCTAGAGTAAGTTTTAACATTCTTGAGTTTAGAAAAGTTGCTATTGTGTATGAAGTAGCTTTGTGTGTGCAAGTTCTTAATGACATGAATAACTTTCAGACTCCAGATTCCAAGAAGGATAAATCTCTAACTCCAAAAACTCCCAAGGTCCCTCTGTCGTTAGAGGAGATTAAAGCAAAAATGCAAGCATCTGTAGATAAGGTGAGTTTCTGGAACCTCTGGGTTTCTCAGCCTTATTTTTCTTTCCTCCCACAGATCAGAAGAGTTGAATGTTTTTAAGAAATGGTTGTGTCACTGGCTGTGCAGTTATCAGAGTATGTTGATGTTGAAGCTCTGAGAAATGAAAACTCACATGGGGCAAAAAGAAGCCTCAGTACTCATGATGAATGCCACTGTTTCTGTGTTCTTCCATCAGGGGTAACGAGTGATTTGGTATGACTGAGTGAAATGTCTCTTTGAAAAGAACCCACAATAACAAAGAAAAAGCAATATACCTTGAGTGACATTTATTCTCAAGGTGTCTTAAACAGTGTACCCTTTGTGGGCAACTAAAGTTCTTCACGTGCTTGGAAGAGCTTCATCTTAAAGCAGTATCCACCTTTGAGATCCCGATGCTTGTAGGACTTGCTATCTTCCAGAAGGGGGAGATAGGTGCTTGTGATATGCATTAGTGAGTCAATGAAGACTTGGAAGCATGTGCTTTCAACTGGCAGCCTGAGGTTAATTGGGTCTGCCCTCAATGGATACTTCATCTTTAGAAGGCCACAGGGCGTTTGCTATCAGCTTTGACTAGCGCTTCATGGTTATGCATAGCAGAATTGTTCTTAGTTGCTGTTTAAGATCAAGAAGGAAAATTGCATTTTAGTTGTAGGTTAGTTGGGTTAAAGTGCCACAGGTAATAGCAGTTCTGTCCCTCTTAGCCAGGCTTGGCTGTCTGTGTTAGCTGGGGGAACAGTTGAGCACACACTGGTACTGCAAAACAGCAAGGGCTTGACAGCTGGAGCTCTGAGCTCTGGTTTTACTTTGGGAGCTCTGGAGTGTGCTTTCTTCTGCTTGTTTGTGACTCAGCAAGTGTATTTACTGGAGACTTTTGACTAATGTCAGTGCTCCAAAGATTCCTGGTTTGCTTTTTTTTCTTGTTTGGTCTGAGTTGATAAAACTTTTTTGGCCCCTTAAAGTGGCAATCAAATCCTCTAAAGAATTAAGATTATCTTCTGCTAGATTCTTAAAATGTTTTGAGGTGGCTTTGGCCCAGGATGTGAGATAGGATGCAGAAGTGTTTGAATCCAGAATGGATGTAGAGGGAGCAGTGACAGATTGTGATGAGGATCAAAATGCATACCCCTAAACCATGAAGCTGACAGTGATGAATGGTAAGGTTCTGCTAGGTCAAGCTAACCTTGTGGAGCTAGTGGATGCTAGGGTGGGTTTTGTGTGACTCAGAGGAGCTGCGATTAGTGTTGGATTCTGCAGTGTAAGCAGAAGCTGCTGAGCTGCTCACAGTAGACAGATGCTGCTGTGGGAGGGGAAAGCATGCAGAGCAGATAAATGGCAAGTAGTTCTAGGATATACTTTGAGGGTTGTTTCTACTGGGAAATGCTGTGTAAGCACAAATTTGCAGAAGCAATAGCAGGCAGCTTAATTTAATGTTCTCCAAGGTGATGCTAGAGAGCATAACTCAGCAAGGCAGAAGGTCTGTGTGTTGCCATAGACAATAGCACTTCTATCTGACAACCAACAAGTTAGCAGCTTAAAAAAATCCACTATTAGATTAGAGTGGAAGTGCTCTATTGTGTAGTAAGCAGCTGTCAAGAAGCTAAGAAGAAAAAGCATCAGTAATTAACAAAATCCAGAGGTAAGACATTGTCCAAATCCTAGCTTCTTGGGTGCAGTATTGCCATCAGATAATCCTAATGTTGCTTTGTTTCCTTTGAACATAAAATTGTACTCTTCTGCGGTGCGCTGAGTAGTGAGCTAAGTGTGCTGTCCTAATTAATTAGGTACACTTCAACTGATGAACCTGAAAAATGGGGGGAAATGTTAACTCATGGGGCATGTGAAAAAGTAAATCAGTCTCTTAAAATGGTGTGCTGAATTATTTTTGCCTGGAGACAGGAAGAGGCATGAAGGATAAACATCCATGAATTACTACTGAATGTGCTTTGTTCATTTGAGTATCTGTATAAGATGATTGGGAGATACAAGCAAATCTTCGGGTAGAATCATTTTGTTTGGAAATAGACCTTTTAAGATCATCAAGGCCAGCCATTCTCTAACTCTGCCCAGTTTGGTGCTAAACCATGTGCCCTGAACACCACATCTGTGGATGGGGATTCAGCCACTGGCAGGAATTGAATTGAACCTGCTGCTGTTATTCATACCATGCTTCAGCCATGCCAGCTTCAAAAAATGAAAGTGCTGACTGGAAAAAACTATTACGGGGCTTGGAAGTTCAGATTTCAACATGGGAGGCTTCCTGTCCCGGTTGCTGCTTCTGGATTTGGGGTTCTTGGATGTTGGGTTTTTTCCACTGGGATGGTGGTGGGACAAGGAGGGGGTGGGAGAGTAGTTTTTTGGCTTGGGCTTTTGGCTTCCTTGCTGCTGCTTTGCATCGTGCTGCTTCCAGGCTAAGGTAAATGCATTTTGTACTATGTTTATCTGATTTTGATCAGTAAAGTCTTCCTGCCTCTCTTTTTATCTCAGTCCTGAGTTTTTGTTTGTTACTTTTCCCTCACTTGCGTGGGGAAAATAGCCAGATTTGACCAGTTTTGTTTTGATTCAAACCATTATATATGGCCTGTTGCAGTGTTTGAGAGCCCTTTCAGTGAAGAATTTTCTTCTGATATCCAGCCTGAACCTTCTCTCGTGCTACTTGGGGCCATTTTCTCTCATCCTATCACTTGTTCCTTGGGAAAAATGGAACCCTGACCTGGCTCCAACCTTCTTTCAGGGAGTTATAGAGAGCCAGGAGGTCTCCCTTCAGCCTTCAGGTTAAACAACTCCAGTTCCCTCAGCTGCTCTTCACAAGATCTGTTCTCCAGATTCTTCCCCAGCTTCTAGAGCAGTTCTTTAAATTCATGAAATGAATGCATTGGGAAAAGCCTTAAAGGGTGCGGGGAAGTTAAATTTTGCTATTTAAAGTTTATCTGAATAACGTGAATGTTGACTACAGTAAGGTTAAGTGGTGAGTGCTTGCTGTTACATTTCTGAGCAGGAGCAAAGATGGTCAAACATTGTAGCGTGCAGGCACTCCTCTGAGAATAGCTGAGTACTGTAAGGTAGTAAACTAATGGTTTGAGGGTAGGTTGATTTGGGATGTTGCAAGGTGAGCTCGGTGAAATTGCAAAGGGTTTACGCTTCACAAGTTGTTTACTGGAATCATTAAATGACCTGCAGGCACTAAAGCTTCTTTTTTTTTTTTTTTTTTTCCCAATCAGGGTACTACCCTTCCTAAGCTGGAACCGAAATTCGCCAACTATGTTAAGAATTGCTTCAGGACGGAGGACCAGAAGGTAACTGAATTTATTGGAACATGATAAAGTCCAAAACCTTTTATAACCTGACTTGGGGATTCTTTTCCACTTCTTAATCTTTACAAGGATTGGACTATTTCAAAGAGTTACAAACCACGAACAATACTTCAAATTAAAGAAACGGGAATGGTTTTAAGGGTTGAGTTGGCTCAGATGGGAAAGCTAATATTTTATTACATTTTTCCAGCTTTTATATGGTTGGTAAATTATCTCTTGCTCACTAAACCCACAGAATTTTCCTTTTGGCACCATCTTGGCTAAGGAAATGAGCTGTGGTTTTCCTTGCTGCTGAATTTGGCCACCTAGGCCAGTCTGCTGTTGAGCCTTTTGTTGGGGAGGGTGTCTAGGAGGGGGAACTGTTTTGTGATTGAGATTATGGCTTTCTTCCTACATTTTCTCCCAAAGTCAACTGAACTCTTGTAAGAGGGCAAGCCAAAAGGTGGTATCAGGAAGCAAGTTCTGAATTAGTTATTACTCAACATATGCTGGGCTAAAATGTCTTATGTTTCCCTATCAAAATTCCTCTGAGTTAATGCTTTATTCCAGTGACAGAATTCCTTCTGCTTTCCTTCTTCCCTCAGTGGTTTTGAGCAAACTTGTCTGATAGACAAATTGATAGGTTCTTGAAAGAAGGTTTAAAAGCAGTTAGCCTCAGCTACTGAAGTTGGTCTGACATGAGCCAGGGTAGGCAGAGTTCAGCCAATATTTGCCTAGCTGGTCCACACCCATCCTCTTGCTTGCCTTCACTAAATTCTGATTATCGTGACTTAGAGTGAATAACGGTCTTCTAGAAAGCAAGACGTTGGGTACCTGTGCAGCTGCTTTCTATGCAAGGAATGTATTTTTTTGTTGTAATTGAATGTGAGTGGAGCAAGTGGTGATAGTAAACTGAAAATGAGAGAAATGGATTCCAATTTCTGACTTTTTGTGTACACTTCCAGGTCATTCAAGCTCTCTGGCAGTGGAGGCAGACTCTGTAAGAAAAGAAAACAGTTGAAACAGTTCATTAAAATCTGCAGTCTTCATTTCTGTAACCATTATTTGGCTGTCCTTTTTACAAATGCTGAAAGAGCTTTCCCTTCCATGTCTGATAAATGTCATCCAGATTACCTTGCCAGGAATGTGTTGTCCAAAATGCCTGCTCAGTTTTTAAAGACGGGACTCCACCCTCAGCTTCATTTTAAGTATGTATGGAATGTTTTGATAAGGCATGGTGGTGGTGGTGGTCAGACAAATGGAAATGGTGGGGAGACGAAATGTACGTGGAAGAAAAATAAATTTTAGTATTTTAATAAAGCACTATCGTTTCTTTTTTTATGGGTTGGGGATGGTCTGCATACTCAACCCAGAAGATAACAACAAGGCTTTGAAGTTCCCATAGGAACTACTGCTAAGTATTTTAGCTGCTCCTTTATGCATCAGATAGTCTCATTCGTGTTGTTGACTTGAAAAACAGCTCCCGATTCCAGGAGCTTTGCAGCTACTGAGCAGATGACTGGTGAGAAGACTTAAGTGGTAAGTGGTGTTTTATTCTTGTCTGGAAGTGACCACTAATTATGTAATTGCCTAGAGCAGCCTTTCCTGCAGCTCAGAAACTGAGCTGCTTCATTGCTCTTTGGTTTATGGTTTCTCTCTAACAACTGAGTTTGTAGGGCTTGTGACTCTGCTTGTAAAATGTAATACCTCTGATTTGGGAATTGCTGGCTGTGCTGTTCCCCTCAGGGGCTGCAGGCTCTGAGGCCCTCCATGACTCCTGTGAGGGTTTTGTGGAGAAGAAAATTGAATGTTTGTAGGGTGTGCCTAGAAATCTTGCTGAAGGAGATCCATACTAGTGGATGAATTCCTGGGAATGAGTTGCTAATCCATCACAACCCAAAAGCTCACATTCCTTTCTTGGATCCTTCCTTCTTTGATTATTGCACCAATTATGCCAAGAAGCAGAGTTAAATGTTTGAATCACAGGATGTTAGGTGTTGGAAGGGACCTTGAAAGATCAAGTCCACCAGACTAGGATCACCTGGAATAGGTCACACAGGAACTTGTGCAGGTGGGTTTTGAATGTCTCCAGAGAAAGACGACCCTGCAACCTCTGGGCAGCCTGTTCCAGTGCTCTGTCGCCCTCAGAGTGAAAAAGGTTTTCCTTATGTTCACACGGAACCTCCTGCTGCAGCTTGCACCCTATGCCCCTTATCACTGGACGTCACTAACCAGAACCTGGTTCTGGCCTCCTGACACTCGGCCGCTCCTAGTTTGGTGTCCTGTGCAAACTGGCTGATTGCTGTGTTCCCTCCTCTGGGTTGTTGAGGAATATATTGAATAGTGCTGGTCCCTGAGGGACTCCTCTAGATTCAGGCCTCCCAACTAGACTACCGTTGACCCCAACTCTGATTTCTACCCTTCATTTGACATCCACCTCACTACCCTGTCATCCAGGCCACACTTGCTCAATTTAACTATGAAGGTGCTGTGGGAGACTCAAATGCTTTCCAGTGACAGATAAAAACGTTGGAGCAGTTGCATAGTAAACTATTCAACTTTAGTCCTTGCTATGTGTAAGAATTAATGCAATGAAGTTTTTCACAGCAGAAAAATGTTATTTGGGAACAGAAGAGCATTAAAGCAGGTTGAGAGTTTCTCCAGTTCAAAAACTTACACAATTGGTTTTACAGGGGTTGTCTTCAAGACATGGTAAAAGAGCTGGGTTGTGCTTTTGGGCATGGGACCTTTTTTAACTAGTACTGTTTTCCCCAAGTTGTTGCAGAAGCAGAATATTAGGTAGTTTGTAATCTTGTAACAGAAAAGATTTTCAAGGCTTGCTATTATAAACACCTTAGTTTCTACAGCTGAGATTCTGGGTGTGAGGGAAACAACATGAGTCTCCAGAAGCAAATCTTTGTTGGAAAAACAAAGCCAAGCCAAGTGCATGGTAGAGAAGCAAAACACAGTGCGAGTCTAGTGTCAAAGATTCATTTAAGCTTGAGTATAACTGCAACATGTGAAGCTGCATAGTATAAAGGTTTGAACTGCCTGTTTCAGTGAGGTTATGTCAATAGATGATGTCATATGCACAAGTGAGAGCAAATTTCCCTGGTGAAATAGAGCTAATGGCACAGACAGGCTTATTTAAGCAAAATTGCCCTCAATTTTGGCTGAAACAAGTGAAAATTGTACAGTAATTTCAGTAAGGGGCCATCCAGCCAATAAAATACTCTGAGTATTAAACTTGTAAGAAAAGTCAGGGTGTTGTCTGTCTGCAGGTCACTGAACTGTGGTGGTTTGGCCCTGGCTGAGGGCCAGGTGCCCACCAAAGCCACTCCCATCACTCCCTTTCTTAGATGGATAAGGGAGAAGGAAAATACAACCTAAGGCCTGTGACTCGAGATAGAAGCAGTTTAATAGGATGAAAAGCAAAGGCTGCACATGGAAGCAAGAGCAAAGCAAGCTGTTACTGTCTGCTTCTCATCAGCAGGCGATGTTCAGTTGCTCCCTGCAGCAAGGCTTCCATACATGTGGTGGTTGTTCCAGAGGACGGATGCCAGCAGTGACTGCCCCCACACTTCCTTCTTTCCTTCAGCTTTTATATCTGAGCTGACATCCTATGGCATGGAATACCCCTTTGATTGCTTTGGGTTAGCTGGCCTGGCTGGGTCCTTTCCCAAGGTCTTGCCCACCTCTCAGCCTCCTGCTGGGGAGTGAATGTCAGAAGCGGAGCCTTGGTGCTTGGCTCAGCAATAGCCGGATTCTGGTGTGGCATCAACACCCAGCTACACCGCTGCAAAACGCAGCACTACAAAAGATGCTCTCGGGGAGTAGTGGCTCCAGCTCAGCCAACCCAAATACAGTGACCAGAGCAGGTCTGTGGGGCACAGCCAGGACCAGCACAAGGAATGAAGGGGAGAAGATAAAGCCCAGATGGGCAGTTCTAAAGGAAAATGTCTTTCTGTGCTGTAGCCAGGGTGTAATTTAAGTCAAATTGTTGTCAGGCTGCCATTGAATGCTGTGAGGCATCTGCATCAGGGCATAAAAATGGTAACTTTGCCCCCTCTTAGCTTCCTCAGTCTCTTTCCTGCATTTCCTTACATTCATGCAGCTGTGAAAAGTGAACAGGGGTTGGTGTGGCTGTCCACTGCCCTACTCCTGGCTGTGTAGTGATCTGCCCTGACCCTCCTGGAAACAGACCTCGCCTGTTCCTGCCAGCCGCATCTCCAAACACCTTGCTCCTGTTGGGACTGGCTGTGGGATGATTCCGTGGGGCTGCTGGGCTGTGCAGCCCTATCCTCTAGGATATGCACATGCAGCTGCCAGTTCTGCTGCTGCTTTGAACAGAGCCTCAAAGGCTGAATTAAAAATCTTAAAACTATCTCAGATGTGAAAATAGCTGTTGAAGAGAAGATACAAAATACCAGATGTGGGCTATTGAAGTGGTGTTCTTGACTTTCAGGAGAGTTGAAACATGTCTTTGCCATGGTAATAATGACCTGATTGTAACAGAGCTGTAATCTTTTGATTGCTAAGTTGAAGATTATAAACCTGTGTGATGCTGGACCCTGAGAATAATGGTTTGTTAGAGAGCATGGAGGTCCATTGAGAAACAGTTCTTCCCTATATAGGATGGTGAAATGCCTTTTCAGGTAACTTCTTTCTTTGTGAATTTGTCCCTCTGCTGTATTTGCTGTTCCACAATCCTTTTGCTCTTTGCTTTTTCTATGCTTCATTTCATCCCTGAAGTGTTTAATGTCTTACAATGAACAGGTAGCTAGTGGTGTTCCCCTGCACAGGACAAGGGAAAGCTGAGCAGATATGTTCAAGGGAGCATGCAGGGTGTGCATCAGCACTGTCCTCTGCTGCAGATAGATCTGCTCCATATAGATACCTGGTTTGTCTCCAGGTTTTGGACCTAGTGTTTCAGAGGAGGTGATAATGGAAGATTACTGTCCTGCAGTAATCTGTCTTGTCCAGCTTCAGGGGGTCTTGGTCTTTGTCTTACTTGTTGGGGTGGTGAAGAAGAGTGCTTGTGGTTGCCTCTTAGGTCCATCTCAGGATTCTGTTTGCTCCTGGCTTTTCTAAATGGTGTCTCAGACCCCAAGAGCTGCGAAGAGTGTGGGGCTCTGTTGCTTTGTGCTCAGCAATCGTTGCAGCTTTTCCGGAGGAGCAACTGGAGCATGACTGGCAGGAGGGTGGAAGGGAGTGTGTGTGGGCTGAGGTAATGGAAAACAGGGCCAGGATGGGTGGTGGTTCTGGGCTGCTTGCCACCCAGACAGTCCCTCAGGGGCTAAGTTCATGCTGGAACTGTCCTCTCCTTCTCTAGAAATCTTACCCAGATACCCTAAGCTATGCCCTGTCTCCTTCCAGTGTGCCATTACTGACTGGCAGCCAAACTGTACCAAATTTCCTACCCTCTCCCTGTGGAACAACCACAGATGCTTATTTCTCTTACCATTTTCCCAAAGGGGAGAAAGTTGAAGACTGGATCCTACCTATGGATTTTCATAGCAAAAGAGCTGCAGAAGAACAGGGTGTTTTGGAACCCGGTGTTAGATGGAGTGCCTTTAGTCCCTGGACTTGTCTAATGTCTTGGCAAGCAGGATCAACTTGAGTGAGGTTTGGAAGTTTTGTGAACTGGTGTTTATTATGGGTCGCTTCATTGGAGTGCTGGCTCTTGTAACCTGAAGGAGGGGAGCTGAGCTTGTGTTGACTGGGTACAGGGGAAGTGGTACAGGACTTGGGGGTGCCTGTGAAAGACTATGACTTGTCCTTCCCTTTGCAGACAGCAGAGGGAATCCCCTCCTCTCTACTTGCTGGTTGCTTTTTCATCTGCATTTACACTTCTGAGAGAACTTGTGCTGGATCAGTTCTTCAGTTGGGTTGTCTGTTGTGTAAGTGGATTCTAAACCATGTCTTATTTGGACCAAATTAATCAAATATATCAAATATTAATTGAGTGTGCTGTGGAGACTACCGCCCTCTTCTATTCATGCATGACCTATGGTCAGTTGTATGGGGGTAACTTCTGCTTTGCTTCTTATTTTCTTCAGAGACTTTCTCCTCTTCTACCAACTCCCTATCCAAGCCAGAAGAGCCTTTATAGGAATAGGATCCTGGGACAAAACAATGAGAAAAGGCAATGAATAAAAAAAACAGAGAGAAAGGAGGTTGAGTGTCAAAAGTGTGAACAGGAAAACTGGAGACCCTCAATGGAGTGCTCAGCAGAGGACCTCTAACAGTCCCTGCTACTTCAGAGGAGTCCATGTGGGCAGGGTTGTATTGCCCAGACTTGTTCATCCAAAAGAATGGAAACCTGCATACTGTTAGGAGGGTCTTGCAGATCCCTTTAACTAATTGCTGGGGCCACAAAGCTGCAAAGCCAGATCCAAATCTGTTGACTGACTTGGTATTTAAGAGCAAGCTCCTACTGAATGAGGATATACATTTTCAAAGCTATTTTCAAATTAAGCCTGAGGTCTTTTAATTGATTTTATTATTATTATTTTTTAAGTTAAAAGCAACTGTAGAGAGAGTTGAAAGCATCTTGTATCTTGTAGAAGCACTTGATACCTCGCTGCTGTAACCATCTGTATCTGTGCTTAATTCCTGTAATTTCATTCCCATTACACTTCACCCTTGTCTCAGAGCTTGTAATTAGGATGTTCTCCCAAGAATGTGTTTGCTCAGATACTTCTAGGGACACTCATCATGCTGTTGAGGCAGTGACGGTATGTATCACCCCAGCACTGCTCTCTGTAGTGCCTGCTGCTTTAGCTGTACTCTGTATGTAAATGGCTATGTGAACATAGACAGTGGACACCTACAGCTAAAGCTATGGCCTTTAGGACACTTTCTTCCCCCATACTTTTAAGCATTTTCTTCAAATTTTCCACATGCAAATCACTTTAAATGACCTCATCACTCCTGGCTGAGGGCAATAATATCTCATGGGAGCACCATAATGAAGACGTGAACTCAGCCCTTGTGATGTCCAGAGACCACAGGACAGGAAGATTTGGAAATTTTGGCTCATTTTTTTAGGGTCTCAAAACAGGAGAGGTGCTTCTGCATGTTCCCTCTGGCTTTTTAGGGTTCTGGATAGTTCCTTCCAATTCATTCCCAGTTCTAGGTCTTCCTACAGCCTTCTCCTTGCTAACTCAGTCCATCACTGCTCTTCTGTTTTCTCATCCAAAACAGTTCCTCCTCTAGTCTTTTCTAGCCATTGCTGCTCTGACTTTTCCCTGGTCAGTCTTGCTCTCACAGTCTGTAGATAAAGCTTGAACATCACCGCAAAGCTGATGCCCTGCATGAATTTATATTGCTTGACAAAGTGTCCCTGAGAGCACAGCAGAGGCTGGTGCCCTTGTGTCAGTCGGTGGTGATAAAACCCGAGTTCTGCTGCTGTGTCAAGCAGATGGAACGTTCAGCCTTCTCTGTTTGCAGGAGCGCAGGATATTTGTGCATGCCCCAGGAGAATGGGACATCCAGAGGTGTCTCTAACCTGTGGTACTGCATTTCCAGAAAAATAAAAATGAGAAGAAAGTGATCTTGGGGTATATTTTGGGGCAAACAAAGAAGATGCCCCACCAATCTGTTGTATTTCTGAGTTCTTGTTCTGAAGCCAGGTGTGGCTTATGGCTCCTCTTCAGAAATACCAGTAGAAACATACTTTCCCTGCCTTGTTTTCAGAAAGAGCTGTCCTGTGTCTGTCTCAAGGCCCACCTTGAGTTGCATCAGGGTTGTTTCAAGTTGCTCATTCAGTGTCGTAACTGAGGACAGTGACATGGGGCACTGAGAGGTCCAGGCCATACATCAGCAGTTGAACAGTGCCTGCAGCTGTATGTGCATCAACCCTGAACTGTGCCAGGGGTGGTACGTGCCAGCTGTTGGGACATGTGTGGCCGTGCAGCCTCCCTGTGAGGTCCTGCTAATGAGATAGCACTTGGAGCAGTGCAGGGGCAGTGGGCAGGAGCCTATGGTGGTGGTGTGGGGAGGGATCCACTGTCCCAGAGAGGAGATGGCTTTGCACACTGGGATCAAGATGGTGACTTGCTGGAGACAACTTAATTCAGGAGACTTCAGTCAAGGAGGTTTATGTTTAAGAGCTGCTGAGCTGAAAAGCTCTGAGTTAAGGAAATATTAAGTTTTTAAGCTTAACAGCTTGTGATTTTTTTATATATAATTTTTTTTTTTTAGGGAAAAATGAAACCATGGAGGAATATAAATCCAAGAAGCCAAGCCCTAGGATTTAATGCAGCACAAAGACTGAAAGTGGAATTTCTCGCTGGTTTGCAGAGGTTTGTCTCTTCTTGCCTTCTTCCAGAAGCCCTCAAGCAGCTGCTGTATGCTTTCAGAGAGGAGCTGTGGTGCTTCCAGGTGATGGGACCAAGGAAAATCCAGGCACATCCTCCCAGAGTGGGACGAGCAGGGGTGCCAGACTGGGGGAAGTGGGGTCATGTACTGGCTGAGGGGCCCTGGGCACCAGAGGAGGGCTGCCCAGGGAATGGCACTGTTTGTCTCTCCTTTATCTTGAGATGCCCATCACTTTCAGTGCTTTATTTTTCTTCATTCCTCCACCGATAAAGCACTGAGGTTTATTTAATAAATGCGCTGGAGCTTTCAGAGGAATCTGAGCTTTCAGTTCCCAAATCCCATTGAAATCCAGGAGGTGTTTCAGTGGAGAAAAATCTCTGCAAACTCTGGCTGCTGAGTAAGAGGCTTTGCTGCTGTTTTTTTTTTTTTTTTCTTGGTGGTTGGTTTTGGTGGTGTGTTCTTTTTTTCTTGTGAAGTAATGATACACATCACAGTGAGGTCTGTGGCCTGTGGGGTTCTCTCTTTACATGGGGCCATGACACATACATGTAGTCTAGAGCTGGAAGAGATACTACTCTTACTTCCTGTTCCCAAGAAGTCCAGGACACCCTGTTGGCTGCAGAAGCTCTTGGGAGCATCATTGCTCTCTCTGGAGCTGGAGCAGCCTGTCTGCAGCGTTGGTGACAGCTTTGGGGATTTCCTGGCCACCTCCATCCTCCCAGGGCTTGGTGCTTTGCCATGCACCAGCTTCCTCCCCTCACAGTCCACAGAAGGCTGTCCCAGTTTGTTGCCGCTCTTATTAATTCTGGCAAAAGGAAAGCAGCTGCACTTGATATCCTATTATTTTTCCTTCTTATTTTATATTATTCTGTTATTCTGTCTTAGTTTATGTTTGTCATGCATTATGTGCTTTTTCAGTCTTCATTCTTCAAGGCAGGAGTTCCTGGACGTGCCAGTACAAACTGCAGTAGAGCTGGGCTGGTACATCTGTGTGAGCTCTTGCTCCCTATAGAGGGACTTCAGATCATTCCTCGCAGCCATTCCCTCCTTAATGCTGAATGATGGATGTGTTGTCTACATCCAGGCTCCAGAGAGACCCTCAGATTTTTCCAACATGGTTTTCCGGCATCTATTACGTAGCAAATACTTTTTGCTAAGGAGATGGAGTCATGCCCCCATGTCTCAGCAGTGCCAGTCTTCAGGTCTCTTGACTGAGACCCTAGCCCACCTTGCTTCTTGGTCACTGCAGGGGATGGATGTGTCTATTTTTGCAGGTATAACGTCTCTAATTCTTGGTGCCACTTCCATCTCTTCCAGGTTGGTATCTGATCTCTGGGACTTACCAAGTACAACTCAATGGTCACAACCTAAAAACTTGGTGCACATAAGGCACCCAGCAGCAAAAGCACTGGTTTTGGGCTCTTTTTTTTTTTTTTTTTTTTTTTTTTGTACTGAAGGAAGGCTGTTACACATGTCCTGCTTTAATGTTTCAAATGGTCATTGCAAAGCATCGGCTCATGTTTTTCTTTAAGTCTTGGCTGTGAAAGAGACAGGACTCCAGTGGCACAGTGTGCCAGGTGCAGCAGGACTGGATCCTGCACCAGCCTTTGCTGTTGGCTTCTCATTCACATTCCAAAGGGCCACGAAGTGGGTGCGAAGGTTTCCTACTTAAGCATGCTGCTAAGTCCTCAGCCCCATTGAATGGGTTTCATGCTCTGTGAAATGTCTGCTCATTGCGGGATGTGGTCCACTGGAGCAGGGCAAGGGAAGCTCATTTCACTGGAGGCACCTTCACAGCCCTGCAAGCAAAAGGTCATGCTGCTCAGACTTTGATTTGGGCTGCTAAAGGGCAGTTACTAATCCAATAAAACAACCAAGGCACTGTAGGACATAGTCTTAAATAGGCATTTGCATGGGTAAGTGGAAGGCAGTAACCCTGGGAGATCCCGAGGAGCATCCTGTAGCACTGCGACCTTACCTGCATGTGTCTGCCTTAACAATATGGTGAGTTGTAGCCAGGTGGCTATTGGTCTCTTCTCCCAAGTAACAGGTGACAGGCAATGGCCTCAAGTTGCACTGAGGTAGGTTTAGGTTGGATATTAGAAAAAACTTTTTCATTGAAAGGATTCTCAGTTCCTAGAACAGGCTTCCCAGGGAGGTGGTTGAACACTTCCAAATTTGGAGGTTCAAAAGACACATATGTGGTGCTGAGGGACATGGTTTAGCACCGCACTTGGTAGAGTTAGAGAATGGTTGGATTTGATGATCTTAAAGGTCTTTTCCAAATGAAATGATTCTGTGGTTAAAGGGTTTGGTTGCACTACTGAAGGACAAAGCATGAATCTAGTTTAAATAAAAAACTCATCTGTGACTGCAAATCAAAACGTTTTCATAACTGAATGAAGAAAAATAAAATATGGCCTCTTTAAAACAGCCCCCAGGCAGCTCTCACTGTTTGAAATGTCCAAGTGCCTTGTGCTCTTTGTGGATCCAGTCCCTTTGGTGGCTGAAATCCTGGTTGTGATGTGCCAGTAGGAGGCAGCCATAATGCTGGCCATGTGGTGCATTGGCACAGCCAGAGCCAGCAATGCCTCTGATGAGGTTTTCCATTCATAGTTCGCAGCTCTGCTGTGATTTTCCCTGCTGCTGGGGGAACTGGAATTATAAATGTTACTGGTGACTTCACAAATGACTTTTCTACCTGTGCTGCTTCCATCCAGGTGCAGAAGCCCTGGGCTAGCTCAGGTGCTGGGCAACACTGTCAGTCACTGTCTAATGAGCCTTTTCTCAGAGGCAGGCGATGGGGCTGCCACAAGCAAAAACCTTGGAGTTGTGGGATGGATGCACATCACTGCTGTAGCACTTTCAACTCTTTTCCAATGGCTTTTCTACATCAGACTGATCTTTGGAAGGCAAGGGAAAAGCACGAACTTCTCTTACAAAGATGCTGAAGGGCCTGGAGCATCTCTGTGAGGAGGAAAGGCTGAGAGACCTGAGGCTGTTCAGCTTGTAGAAGAGCAGCTTGAGAGGAGATCTTCTCAATGCTCAGCAAGAGCTAAAAGGTGAGGGGCAAGAGAATGGAGCCAGATTCTTGTCAGTGGTGCTCAGTGCCAAAACATGGGGCCCTGGGCACAAAATGGAACCTAGTGGGTTCCATCTGCATGTGGAGAAAATTGGTGTGAGGTTGCTGGAGCCCTGGAGCAGGCTGCCCAGAGCAGTTGTGAAGCCTCCTCTGGAGAGATTCCAAACCACCTGAACATTTTGATCCTGTGCAATCTGCTGGGTGACTCTGCTTTAGAGGAGGTGGGGGGGTAAGTGTTGGACTAGGTGATCTCCAGAGATCTCTCCCAGCCCTTACCAGTCTGGGATTCTGTGTATTGGGCATGGAGGTTCTATAAGAACTTTCTTGGGTTATTCTTTTCGAAATTTTTAATGGTTTTGGTGCTTCTTAGACTTGAAACCATGGGCTGAAAGCCACTGTGATTTGGTGTCTGAAAACTCTGCAGTAGTGCACCCTGGGGATTAAGGGAGCAAGTACCTCAGTCCCCACAGCTGTAGGATTCTACCACGCTGTGCTGATGTGCACTGTTATTGGAGTGGAGAAATTGGAAGGCTTGGCGTTATGAGCTATGGTTATGTTCTCACTTAATAAGGTGTTAACTGACGCTCCCTCTCCTCGGAGAGCAGTGCTTTGCATGGAGGTGAATGGTTCTTGGCACTTTGTCTGCTACAAACCGGCTTCCAGAAACGGGAAGGAGGCACCGCACGCTCCCAGCCTCTCCGTTTTTTATAATTTACCTTAATTAAAAAAACAAATCAGGATGGAGAAGCCTGTTGGATTTTTCCCTTGGGCTGCAGGGTTAAGTTCAGCGGGCAGAACTGAGTCGTGCCGGGCGGTGCTGGGTGGCGGCGCGGCCGCTGGAGGGCAGGCGAAGCGTACCAGAGCGGCGGGCAGCGCTGGCAGCACCGGCAACCCCGGCAACCCCGGCAACCTGACCCCGCCGCAGAGCGCCCGCCGTGGGAGCCGGGCAGAGCCGGGCTAATGGACCCAGGCGGGCGCGGAGACGCCCTGCCCGAGCAGCGGCGGGGCCGGGGGCAACAGCACCGAGCCTACCGGGGCTCCTCTGCCATCCGCTCGCTCGGGGCTGGCCGGGGACAGGACGCGCTGCTGCCCGCTCCGAGGTAAGAGTGCACCGGGACGAGGCTAGGCAGGGAGCGGCGGGACCCCGGCTTGGCAGGGAGCGGGTGCGGAGCGTCAACAGCCGCTCTACTGGGGGTCGGGGGTTCCCGTCCGCGTTCCGGACCAGCAGCGGCTTTGCCCGCTCCGTCGGGCTGGGGAGGGCGCGGATGAGGCCGGCATCCCCACCTCCTTTCCCCTCTTTCTCTCCTTTTAAATTTCCTCCCTATTTTGTATTCACCCGCTCCCCGCCGCCGCTGGCCCCCGTGCTGTGCTGTGCAGGCGGGCGGTGCCACATCCGCGCAGGCGGTGCCAGCCCCGCGGGGGTTGCCCGGGCGGGTCCCGCCTCCCGCTCCGCACCCCGCGCATCGCCATGCCGCCGGAGCGGAGCGGGGCGCGGAGCGGGCGCGGGGCCGCCGAGAGGCTTTATCCGCCTCGCAGGGCTGGCCCGGGGGCGGCGGCGGGGGGCACTCGCTGATGATCGGAAGTTACTGACAATAAGCACCTTCATCCCCCCCAAAGGCGGAGAGAGAGGGAGAGGAGGAGGAGGAGAGACAGGGGGAGAGGAGAGCTGATGCCTAAGCGAGTCACTCGGAGGAGGCAAAGCGGGCGGTACCACAACTTCTCGGCGGCGCGGAGCGGCGCGGAACGGCGCGGAGTGGAGCTCGCCGGCCGGATCGCTCCCATGTCAGGGCGGCGGTGGGGGACTGCACTCCGCTAGCGTGAAGCCACTGACCTCCCTCTTCTCGCCCAGCGATGTATTCACTGCTCTCAGCCTGCACTTGCCTGTAAGGATTATGGCATATTTTTCAATATTTTTTTCCAATTTTTAATTATATTTTTTTTACATTTTTTCCCTTGGTTTTATTATTACTATTTTTAAAAAACTTTTATTTTGGAGGCTCCGGTTGCATTTTCCTTGCAATCAGGTGGGAATCGGGACGCGAATCTTTTTCCTGAGCCGAGTATGGCTCTGCGCCCTTTAAAAGAATTGCAAACAAAAACAGAGAGAGAAAAAAAAAAAGGAAATAAAGAAAAGAAAACAAAAAACAAAACTAATCAACTTTAACCATTTTACCGCATCATTTGATCTCTTGTTGCTTTTTTTCTCCTCTCCAGATGTTTACATTTCCTGCTGCTGTGCTTTCAGGTACAGGTACGTGTCTTTTCTGTCCTCTTTCGCTTTTGGTTGGAAAACAGAAACAAAGGCAGCTACTGACCCCTCAGTGCCAGCCACTTCGGGCTACGGCTTTCACTTTTTCCCCTCTAGTTTTTATAGCCATACTAAAGCGATCCCCACCAGTGGCAGATGCTGGAGTGTCCCTTGCCCTGGGCAGAGGCTGCCCCACTCTCTCAGTTCCTTAGGTGGGTGAGCGCCGGTGCGGGGGCACCGGGGCTGCGGGCGCTCGGCCGCCCGGTGCGGGCTGGGGCGCAGCCGGGTGCGCCGGTAGCGGGATCCTCTGGAGTGCATTAGGCTGGCTAATGATGTGAGAGGGAGTGCTGGACTCTCCTCCTTGCACAATGTTGATTGATGCACTTGCCTTGGAAGAGCAGGCGCTCTCCTGCTCACCCTCTTTTCTTTTTTTCCCCCATTTCCCCCTCCACCCCTCTCCTAGGGAACTTACTCCCAAAACCCAATACTTTGAAAAACACGAGTTTTCTTAGCCAGGAGAAGGAGGCTGTGTGCTCCCTCCCCATTATAGAGTAGAAAGCCATCCAAGTCAGATCCTGTCTTTGATCCTGCCTCGGCAGGAATGAAGCCGTTGGAGGAACAACCTGAGTGTCGAGGCTCTGCAGCCCAGCGCCAGCAGGATGGGGATGGTGGCTGAGGATGCTGGGGTGGCCACTGCCCCCAACAGCCACAGGGCTACATGTCTCCCTGGGATGATGGGGATTTAACTGGGCATCCCAGAGCAGACCCACCTGCGCGGCTGGGCAGAACAGGTGCCACTGCCCTGCTGGCATCAGGCCACCATCTCAATGTGAGGCTGTGCCACTTATGCCACCCCCTTGGCCCTGCACGATGGTTTGACTGGGATTGCACCTGCTCACCCTTATGAAGATAACCCAGCGACAGTGAGGGATGGTCCTGAATGAGCACAACAGCAGCCTTGGAGGGAGCTTCATCCCTCTGGTCAAGCTAAAAGCCAAACCAGCCCCTTCCCCTGCTCCCCCACCCTTCTAAAAATCCCCAGTCACATTTTTCTTCTCATCCCCTCTGGAAACTGCAGCTTGAACCTAACACCAGCAGAGTCCCCTCGTCGGAGCAACCTCCTGCTCAGGAGAGGATCCACAGCTGTAAATCACCCTGGGGCTGAGAGGCACTCGCTGTGTTTCTCCAGTGCCTTTTGGGGTGGTTTTCAAGCCCAAGGAGTATGAGGCCATGCAGGGCTTGCAGCGATGGCACCTTTTGCAGAGGGGAGACTTCTTTTTTTTGCGCTTGTGCGGTAACTGAAGTTAATCAGCCCTCCAGCCCCCTCCCTCTCCCCCTCCCTTTGGTGCTTTTAGTGAATCAGAAAAAGTTTGGCTGGCTGCCTGGAAAGCACTTGCTAAAATCTGATCTCTTACTTCAGCAGCCTTAAAACTTGGGAAGTTATTGGCATTTATACAGTTGGAGCTTGCAGACTTCCAAAGCAATAAAATTATTAAAAAAAAAAAAAAAAAAGAAAAAGAAAAAAAAAAGGAAAAAAAAAAAAAAAGGGCAGAAAAAATAAAAGCTGCTCTCTGGTGCTATTAGAACCATACTCGCTCCCTTTAGTGCTGATTTGGCAGCGTTTTGTGGGATATGAGGCAGGATTCTCTGTGGATGGGCACTGCGGCGGTGTGCCGGGCTGGCTGGAGGGGCAGCAGGGCTCGCTGGGTGTCACGCCAAGGGGCTCGCTCCTGCGGCGATCAGTGTTGGGAGCCAAACCCCTTAGATTAGTCGTACTCGAGGGCCTTCAAGTGAGTGTTTACAGTATTAATGGTAGATGAAAAGATGTGAATGCTGTAAGTTTTTATTGCCCGTTTTGTTACACGTTCTTTCTGGATTTATTCACAGGATTACATGTTTTGAGCCCGAATGGGAGCGAGGGATTATAGGATTTCTTTTATAGTGATCAGTTTGGGTAGGAGTTAGCCTTTGGTGAACTGGAGTAAATTAATGCATCACTTAGCTTTAATATTTATTTAGGCTAAAGGAAGTTGTTTAGTTTTGCTTAAAGGGCTCTGTGTTGTATTGGGGAGATTCAGGAGTGCCTGAAATGGATTACATTCTAAGGCTGCCTTTCGCCCTCCCATGCAAGCCATGGCCAGCAGGTCGTCCCATCTCTTAGTCTTATAATTCTACTCCCCAGCTGCTGGCTGTCACCCTGTGGCTCTGCATGCAAAGGTAGAAATCCCTCTGGCATGCACTGGGGCTGGGGGTATTCTGGAGAAGAATACCATGGCTTGGATAGTTTGTGTTTTCTCTAGATACTCATGTACAAAGACTGTGGTGCTTTGAAGTGAGGTGATGTGGTAGCTCAGCTGTTGGCTAAAAGCTTTCTCTTGGACCTGGTTCCCACCTCTATAGCCACAGCCACCTGTAGGTGACATGGTTGTGTGTAGCATCACCCGTGGGAGGGTTGTGACAGCACCAGAGAGGTGCTACCCAGCCCAGAATGTCAAGAGCTTGGCAGGATGGGAGTTTACAGGAGCAGGATTTAGACTCCAGGCCTTTGCTGTTGGGTGATATGTCCACCGAGGGATGCTGGGGAACAGCATGCAGCAGGTCAGAGAGGAGCACTCCTGGAACACAGCTAATGAGAGCTGGCACACTGGCATGGCTGTAAGAGCAGCACTGTACCTTGCAGGACTGTGAGGACAGCTTGTTCTTGATCCCTTCCCTCATGCCAGCAATGTCCCTGTCTTGTTCTCTTCTCTTGCATCTTAGGAGGTTCCTCTGCTGCTTGGAGTTGCTGCAGTCCTGAAGGCAGCAGGGACAATGGATATTCCTGGGGACACTGGAGGGATTAATTTATTTATGCAGGTTGTTCCTAGGGGTGCTCTTTTTACCACTGGTAACTAAGCTCTCCCTCTGTCATTTGTCTTTGACATCCTTCAGTTTAATTCTCCTGATACCTTTTCACACTTCCAGGAGCAATTTGTCCTCCACGTGCTTTTTCCCTCTTTATGTTCCAGAGAGGTTTTGAGTTTGGTTTTGGAGTCAGTCCCTGCTCTTCACATGGATGAGAAACTCTAGGAGCACCTTGTGTAGATGGACAGTATCTCCCACGCTATGCTGGCTCTGGCAGCTCCAGTGACCCTTAGAACCTTGGGATCAGGAACATGGGACTTCAGAAGTCCACCTTCAGCAGGGCCTGGAGGCATGTTCGGTGTAGACTGAGTGAGGTTGCGAGGTTTTGGGTGTTGCCCTAGTTTGCAAGAGATTTCAGCTCTTCTGGCCTGGACCACCTCCAGCACATCATCAGCCAGAGCATGGGGTGATGCTGGTGTGGGCTGCCTCGGCCATGCCTCAGAGCAGAGGCTGACAAACTTTTGCGTGTTCTTCTACACGAAGTGCATCTGTCTTAGATTATTAAGAGGTCCCTGATAGGGCCAAATCCTTTGCTTTTATGGCTCTTGTAGGTTAAGATCCAGCTTTGGAATCTGATCCAGAAGCAAACAGGAGGTCAGAGGAGCGCACAAGGCAGCACCAGGCTATTTTCACATCTGCTGGTGTTGTGTAAGAGGAAGGCTGCTGCGCGTCATGCCAATAGCAACTTATGTTTCTCCTAAGCTCCTGTGCAGCGACAGACAGTTATTGTTTGGGGTTTGTAAAGTGAGACACAGAGAAGTGTTGCTTCCACACGTTCAGTGAGCCAGATCCTGCGGTCTGGCGAAGCCGTGGCAGCACATGTCGGAGCCGTGAGCCTGCTGAGCAGCTCCCTCCCTCCCTTCTCCCTGCTGCTCCTCTGCAGCCGGCGTCCCCAGCAGCTGGATGTGAGCAACACTGAACGGCACCAAGGATACCACTGTGGACAAGCCAGAGCCCGGTGCTTGGCACAGCCAGGCTTGCCGTGCCACGGCGTTCCGGCTTCCCCATCTGCGGGCGTGAAGCAGTGCTGGGGCCAAGGGTCTCTGCTTGCCTTGCCCTCACCCTCTGGGCAGTAACACTGGTGGCTGGCACTGAAGGCAAGGTGCTGGGCCACCCACCCCAGGAAGATAATTCTCATGTCTACCCTCTCTGCAGGTAGGCACCCACCTGCCCTCACCCCACCTTGGTAGCATGAACATCTGTCTGGGGGTGGCAGCCAAGGCCATGTGTGCTGCCAGGGATGGAGGCTTTGGGACTTGGGCATTGCTGCCTCACTCTTGAAGCTCATGCTGTGGGACAGGGCAGATGTTACTTTGATCCAGTGTACCACTCTGCTCCTCACGGCACAGCCTTGTGTGCCGAGTCAGGCTGCGGACCCAGCACCCTGCAGCTCCTAGGATGGGAGATCCGGTGCTTGTCATCTCTGCTCAGCCTGGCCCAGGATCACTGAGTCCTCAGCACAGCATCCCCATGCCAGCACCTGCCTCCTGCTCTGTGAGGGTGCCTGAAGCCCCTTGGATGAAGGTTCCATGGAAACATCTGAAGTGAGTGCTACTTTCTAGTCTTGTCTCACTGCAGTTCCTGCCATGCTGTAGTATCTGTCTGTACTGGCCCACACTGCACTCATGTTGGGTTGCTGACACACAGGTCATAGAATTGAAGCTGTGAAGGACAAAATATGCTAACGGTAGCCTGGGAAAGGCTAGGAAGTTTTCTGTTGATTTTTCTAATCACAGACGACTCAGTTATTAGGCAGTGAGAAGACAAGAGAAACTACATAGCCAAAGGTTGATTTAATCAGAGGAGGAGGAGCTCAGCTATTTTGATGAAGTATATGACCCCATCATGGGTTGGAACTGATGAGATGGTCCATGGTGCTGGGTCAGTGCTACTGCCTGACTTGTAGTGGTGGATGCAGTGCCTGCTTATGTGGGTTTGCAAGGCCCACATAAGGTTTGGTTGCATATTAAATCTCTGGCTGCTGTCTAATGTCCCTTTCTCTCCAGGAAACAACTGTGCTGGTCACCACAAGGGATTTTTACCCCTCCTGCTGACTCATTGCACCTGTCTCTGGTGTGTTCTGAAGCTGTCTCTCATGCCCTGCTTCTGCCTCCTGGTCTCTGGAGAGCTTGGGCTTGTGGAGGAAGAGGAGGCACATTTAAGCAGTTGTCTGAGCTGGAGCAGGGAAGTCCAGCTCTGCTAAGCAGCAGAGGCCTGGTGCTTGTACTGATGCATGCTCTGGGTATCCTCTGGGAGAAGTAAGACTGAGATTAGCATGGGTTGAGTGAAGGCATGGGCCTTGTTGCTCCAAAGATGGGGTATGCAGCTCATGACCCAGCGACAGCTGTTGGCTGCATGGGTCATGATGCCTTTGCTTGCCATAGTCCCTGGTCCTTCAGTATGCTAGGACAGGTCCTCTGCCAGAAGACATGTTTAGCAGGAAGATTTGCAAGGGTGAAGCTGGTTTCCAGATTCCCATCCAAGTGAGGCAGAAACAAATATGAACTCTTTCGGCATTCGAGGGCTTAGCGTCTTCTGGATGTGTTGTGGCCACAGGCAGCAAAGCAGAGCTGCTGCTGGAAGGCTTTGATTTGTGCACCTGCATATATTGCTGTTTGCCTTTTCAAGGCTCTAGAAATGTGCAGGATGCTCCAGAGAAGGACTCAGTGTGGTTGAGGAGAGCACTTAGCAGGGTGTAGTAGGTATAGGGTTCAGAGACAGCTGGTCACATCGTGGTGGTTACATTTGATTTCTTGTTTACTTTCTTTATTGCACCTGGCACGTCCGAGGCTGGGTGGAGACAAGTGAGGCTGGGTTTGGAGCAGTGCTGGGATTGACAAGAGGGAGGGATGCTCAAACCCCATTTCTTTGCTGCTTGTAGAGCAGCCTGGACATAGCGTTCCAAGAGTGGAACAGGCAAAGGGTGATGATACTTCCCAAGCCTTTGGGATGTGCTGTGGTGATGCAGCTGGTGGCAGGTCCTTTGATGAGAGGGAAGCTCAGAGCTTCTGGGGTTTCAGGGAGGATGAACAGCACCAAAGAGACTCAGGTGGCCATTCAGAATACCTGATTTTGCTGTAAGCTGATAGCACCAAGCTCATTGGGCTTGTGAGCAGATATCTGCCTCTGCTGAGGAGTCTGAGCTCAAGAGAAGGACTCCTCTGGGGCTGAAAATCCCCCCTTTTTTGTTTTTTAACCTATAAAGCTACTTCCAGGATCCTTGGGTGTATTTTTATACAACTTTTCCTTTCCTTAGAAGCTGGCAAAACCCCTATCAGACTCTCTCCTGCCTGCATCCTTCTGAGCAATGGCTGCTTTTGGGTGGATTTTCCCCAGATGTGGACACTTTGGCTATGGGTTGTGATAAAAGCAGGTGTGTTCAGGGCACAGCATGATTTAAAAGAAAAACAAAACAAACCAATGAGCAGCTGTTGATGGTGCCTGGGCAGGGGTATTTTGGGACAGATACCTGCTGCCAGGGCCTTTTCCTGAGGTCTTTGCTGTTCTGGTACTGGGAAGGCTGGGGTAGGTCATGCCATGTGTACTGGGGGGTATGAAAGCTGTGGGCACAGGGAGGCATCTAAATACCCTCTTGCCCTTAAGCCTCTCTCATGCTTTGGAGAGAGATGTTCTGCTGCAAACTGTGACCTTTCTCTGCTCTGCTTCTGAGACCAGGGGTACATCCACATGGGAATCTGCATCTCTGACAGGTCTAAACCTTATTTTTTTCCTTTCCTTCCCTGGGTTTTTGTGTTTGAACACCTGCTGTGCCCTAGCAGCAGGTAAAAGCAGAAATTATGCAGAGCTGTGCATTACTCTGCCTACCTGGTATGTTGCCTCTGTGTCCTGGTCCCTCTCCAGATGTCCACAGAGGATTAGGCATCCAGTGAAGCAGCTGGAGGGAAAGTAAGAAAAAAGCCCAACAAAATAGAAAAGACTGTCTGGCTCTGCCAAAGTATTTTCCTATTGGCATTCAGCAGCCTCGCCATAGCATGAAGAGAAAGAAAGGGGAACAGAGAGGAAGGAGGAGGCTTAGCCTGTCATGGTCTGTGTGTTTCCCTTTGTGCAAACTCCTTGCCGTGCTGGGAGTTGCGGTGGGTGGGAGCCGACGTGCCAATCTTTCCCACTCAGCCAGGACCAGGCTGTGGGGCTCGTGCCCCTGCACTGGGCTCATCAGCTTGCTTCAACACCAGGATGGGATCCATGGGTAGTACTTCATCATCTCCCTGCTTTTTTTGGCCCACGCAGGCAGCTGCATTTCAAGCTGAAACACAGAGCAGTGTTTCCCATGTAGTGCCAGCACATCATCCCCTGGCACAGCGCTGTGCCCTTTGCCAATCTCTTCTTACACCCTGCTCACTGCATGTGCTGGCTTCTTCATCAGGTTATCTGCTTTATTCTGATCCACAGCAGAAAAGGGGTCATGCTGCTGGGAAATCCACAATGCCTTCAACATACTGACCTTAGAGTGCAATAACAGCATCCAACAGCATTCTCCTGCACATAGATCCTGTCTCAGCATAGTGCTGTTCCCGTGTTGTGGCTCTAGCTGGGTACATGCTCATTGAGCTTACTGGCTGTGGTCAAGTTTGCTTCAGAGGCAAACTGGGAGGAAAGGGGAATGGCTGGAGACTACAATTCTGGGTAATCACAGCCCCTGCCTTGGGGAGCAGTTGAACTTAGGATAAAAAGCAGGCAGTGAGGAAGGATCCTGGTCACCCAGTGGGGAACAGCTCATCAGGCCCTGCTGGTGCTGATGGGAGATGGGGCAGAGCCCAGCCCTTGGCCTCACCCCACATGGAGATAGAAGGTGAGGAATTACTTCACTGGGTTCACAGGGACAGACTGGGGTTGCCAAACCTTGCCCCAGGTGCTGGCCAGGCTGAGAGGCTGATTCTTGCATGTGATGGGTATGACACTGAGGGAAGTGGTGATGAGGGGCCAGGTGTGCCCTGTGGTTCCTCTGTTCATATTTTTACAATCCAAATCACACTGAGGATGATGAATGCAAAATCTTGGTGCAGGTCCCAGGAAACTACCAGGATGCAGCAATTAATAATGGATTGCCCTTCCTGCAAGGTGTTTCCAGCACTTCTTATTCCTCCCAGTTCCTTTTTCTCCTACTGCATGTTTCAAATCTCTTTCTTTCCTGCTACAATACTATCTTTGGCATCATTTTCAAGGACAGCTTGTTAAAAAGCTGTTGTATCTTTTGGAATACCCTGAGCTACTCTTCTGCAGAATTAACAGAAATATGCAGGGAGCACTGGTGAGCCTGGTAAATAACTGGGCTTGCAGCATGTGTGCTGGGTGACTGTGGGCAGGGCTGGTGGGGTATGGAGCCCTGGGAATATAAATTAGAAAATGAGATGAAGGACAACATTGGTGGAAGACATTTTGGTGCTTCTCTGTGGCTGTTAATCTGTTTGGAGACAGGGATGGGCTGGAAAGCTGGCACTGCAGTGCTGCAGTCACAGGGGCTCCCTACTCACTGGAGAGACTGGGCACACCTCCTTCACTGCAAATTTGCCTTGGTTATATGAATGTGCCAACTACCACTGAGTAGGGCACATACTCTTCTTCCAGACATAATTTGAGGGTGCTGGAGTCCTGGAGCAGGATGTCCAGATTGGTTGTGGAGTCTCCTTCTCTGGAGAGATTCCAAACCTCCAAACCCACCTGGACATTGTGATCCTGGGCAACCTACTGTGAGTGACCCTGCTTTAGCATGAGGACTGGACTAGATGGTCTCCAGAAGTCCCTTCCAACACCCACCATGTTGGGATTCTGGGATTCCCAACTATGAAATAGAAGCTGACTTCAACCCCTTTAAGCTGCCAGACCTTAAGGGTACAATCCTGGTTGAGCAGTGCCAGCCCCTGAGCATGGGTCTGTACTGTAAGATTGCATGGTGCAGTGTGGTATTGATTATCTGTAAAATAAATTATGATGTATGTAGTGCAGGTTTCTGACCCCGTGGTCATGACCTCGCTGTGATTGGGGAGACTTCCTACCAGCTGAGATCAGAATAGCAAACAGCCCCCCAGCAATCAATAGAAGAACCAGCAGCTCTCATCCTTGGGGCCTGTGACAGGAGTAATGTTTGGTGCTGTGTACACAAGGCATTTTTATCCTGGGGAACAGGCAGGTCTTCTGCAAACGTCACCTGAAATTAGGGATGTAACTCGGTGTGGGTTATTCTGCTGTGTGCCAAGGCAGCCTGACCAAGGGGCTATCAGGGATGGGAAGATTCACAGTGCAAAAGGGAGCAGATGGGTTTCTGCATTGGGATTTTCTGTGACCAGCCAAGCTGGTAGCTCTGAGGATGGCAGGGAGGAGTGTGGGCAGCTCTGCTTGGCTCTGTGGGCAGGCACAGAGGGTCTGCCCTGCTTATATTGTGTGTTTATTTTGTGAGTTTATAATGACATTATCTCAGCCCTACATGAGAAGTCTTCTGACTCACAAGCCAATCTGACCGAGCTGGGGCACGACTGACAGACAGCCTGCTGGGCTGATCTTTGAGAGGTGTGCAGGTGCTTGCAGATGTGGGTGCAGTGGCTTCACCAGTGCTTTTCTTGGCTTGTTCTGCTAACCTAATCCCCACTAAAGAACTGGGAAGGCAGGGAACAGGACTGGGCTGGCCTGCAGCACTCTGAGAGCATCACTCTCTCTCCTGATGCTGCTATCGTGGGGATCGCAGCAGGGCCTCCAGCTCCTGGATCAGCTGGGTTGTCTCTTCTGGTTTGCAGAGGGAGAAAGGAGTTGGAAATAGTCTGCCAGAGAGCCAGAGGGCTTATGTTTGCCTGTTTACATTAAAAAAGTAATAGGAATTTAATTGCCATTTGAATGTAACAAACAAGAAAATGGAATTTATTCGTGCTGTTTCGGTTTCTTTCTGGGAGCCTGTGTTCCCCTGTGTGCACCATCACTGTGCATGCCAAGAAGCTGAACCACAGCAGGTTAAATTGTGAGGTCTCACTTTTGGGACAAATCTGTGCTAACTCTGACACGGGGCCAGCAAGGCTAAGCTCACAAAGCAGCTCGGTTAGTTGGGTGATGGGCCCAGGGAGGTGGGCAGCTATAGGAATTCCCAGACCAGGCAGGAGCTATAGGCATTCCCAGCCCAAACAGGGAGCTGTTTGTGTGCTGGATGCCTGCAGGGCTCTGGCCAGCTCTTGCAGATCTCCTTGCAAGACGATACTCAGAGAGCAGGGGATGAGAGTGTCTCGACTCAGGCATGGTGCTTGACAGCATCCTGGTGATTCAAAGAAAGGGCTATTGGGGAATCACCAGCTTCATGTCATAAGGTCTCCTGAATTTCCCCCAGCAGCACTTTTTCCTCACTGATGATGGGTGCAGCAAAGTGTGTTGGGCTCTTCCTGGTACCTACAAACTGTGAGGGGATGCAGCAGCCCAAGCGTTGGGAGCTGCCTTACTGATTCTAATGCCTCTAGTTTGTATTTTGACTGTTCAAAATGTTTAAAAAAAAAATAAATTCCCAATGCTGTAGAGAATTATTCCCTGAAAACAGGAAACCAGCAACCTAAATAAGTTGAAAGGAAAAGAAACTGTTCCCCAACTTAACAAAGGAGAGCATAAGGAATCCTGTTTGTCCAGTGTTGGCAGTGTGCAGATTTCCATGCTGGAGCACAGAGATCAGTACAAGTCTTCTATGAGGAAACAAACTTTGCTTTTCATTTCTGGCCCTGGGCTCCCATGGTTGCTATATCTGATCCTGAAGGCAGATTGACAGTTTGGTTTGTATTAAATTCAGCACACGGTTTATGCCATACTTTTGATAAGGCTCAGTCTTGTGTTTGGTTTTAGTACACGAGCAGCAGTGTTGTCCATTCCTAGGAATATTTTTGCAGTGAAACCATTGAGGAATTTATTTCTGGAGGGAAGATGAAATTACTGATTTTTAAAAGCTCTCAGGATCCCAAGTAAAGTTGAAATCCATTAGCTAAACTTGACATGACCTGGATGGTTTTCAAGCTATTTTATTAACTGATATAAAAAGCACTCTCTTTAAATATCTTTGGAGAAGCAGCAAAGGAGGAGACTGGCTCATGCAGAGGGACCAGAACAGGTTCCTTTGCTTTTACCATCAGCATCAGCTCAGTTGTTGTTATCTGGGAATGAAGATGAAGCCTGTAGGTGCTTTTGAGGTCGGTTTCTTTGTGGGGAATAAAAGGCTTCGCTGATTTCCACTGGTTCCCTGAAGGGCCTTCTGCTGTATGTCCCAACAGTGGGCCCTTAGGTACAAACAGATGTTTGTTCTTAATAGTTATTTAATAGTTATTTATACAAATAGTTATTTATTTGTATAATAGATATTTAATCTGTTTAAAAATGGGCTTCACTCTCGAAAGCTGATGTCTTTTGTGTCATTGCTCTGTTCCCTACGACGAAAGTGGGGGAGAAAAGGTAGAGGAATTGATGATGGGGAGGACTGAGGGAGAAGAGGCAGAGAGGGAATTGCTTGTTACCTTTGAACTCTACCTCAGCAGCAGTATGCCTGGAAACCCAGCTGCAAAACTTTGTGTCCATGCTTGCTGTAAGATGCAATGATCTGTAGAGGCTAATTTTGAGGTCACCTCCACCTCTGATACAAGTGTGGCAACTTGCAACTGTGGTGCTTGTGTCAGGAGTGAAGTTTGTCCCAAAGCTTGTCTTTAGTGCTTGAAGGTAACTGGCGCTGACAGGACCGGTTAGTCAGTTGCACAGTGCTAGAAGGGTGCTGGAAAAGCTCTGTCTTGATGGTGATACTGAAAGCAGCTGAGATCCTTATCCCAACTGGGTGTTAACTCTAAAACAAACAACCAAAAAATTGGAGCTGGAGATGAACGTTGCCTGAGTCAGCTTTGGTTTGAGGCTGCTTCCAGTAGTGAGCTGCACCAAGTGAGGTGCTTAGGTGAGTTGTCCTCTGGGTGGTGAAGCTCGTGGGGCACATGCCTTGGGGTGAAACTCTCATTTCTCAGGAGGATGGTGCAAGTTCCCTGTATCCATCCCTGTTGGGTGAGCTGGGGATCTCCAGCCTCAAGCGGAAAATGTGTGTTTGCACAATAAGTGTGGCCCCTTCCTTCCCTGGGAGCAGAATGGTTTATTGATTTCTTTGGCCCGCTCGCCCCCACCTATTCAGCAATAATGACCCTTCCACCCTAACTCTAAATCATTGCAGCCTGCCTCGCCTGTAAGCCCTCTAATCTTTTTGGGTTGTTGTTGGTATTTATGCTTGTGGAGGTTTATGATCTGTCGGCGTTGGCTGCTGAAATGCTTTATTTATCCATGCACTGGGCCACACAGGGAGCGTCCTTATTCTGGTATCATATTCAGGATGCTGTAGTTAAGGTTTGTGTCAGCACTTCCATGCACAAACCTTGTTATTCAGGGCTTTTGCAACTCCGTGGAAAAGAAAACCAGCGACCTGGCACAGCGAGGGAGGCTCGGAGGAGCACATGAAAGCCCAACAACCCACTGCCCATTTAGGGATTATTAGATGGGCAGCATCTTTCCTTGAGGAAAGTAGCCAAAACCAGCCTCCTCCTTTGGTCTGACTTTGTAAAAAGAAAACCCTCTTTTGTGTGCTTGTCTTGGTGTTGGACGGGGAAAACACAGTGAGGTAGGACATGGGCTGGAATCCTCTCTGGATCCTTCAAAAAATAAACATCCGGCCGATGCGGAACAAACCTGCCTTCTCCTCCAGCACACCCTGCTGCAGAGGGTGGAGGCTTTGGGAAGGCAGAGCCTGCTCCTGCTGCCTCCCTTCACCCAACCCCGTGGCCAGCACAGCACCACCGCCCCCTGAACAGTAGGCAGCGGGGGCTGTAAAGGTGATTTATGACCCTGTTAGCACAGGAGTTTGTGGGCTTATAAATTACTCAGAGATTTCTTGATAATCGAAGGAGTGTGGTATGAACACGAGAGATAATAGGGCTTGAGAATGTATTTCAAAGAACTCTGAGGAAGGAGAAGTCCTGTAGCTGTTGGTGGTGACTGGCTGTGGTGGAGGAAAAGACTTTTCAGACCAGCCCAGCTGAGACATGTTTTTATTGCTCCCTTTCAACAGCTGATGGATTTTGTGGGTGCTCCATGGGACAGCCTGGAGCAGAGTTGGTAAGTCAGAGTGAAAATGTTCATGGAGCCCATTAGCCCAAGGCAGCAGGCTGAGGTTTGCATCAGGGGTCCCTTGTTCAAGTGGAACTGATCAAGCCACTTGTGTCCACAGGCAGGAGTGGGTGGTGATAGAATACCCTCCTGCTTCCCCAGAAAGGGGAAACCAGGAGTGCCAAAGAGGTGCTTGACCCTTTTGTTAGCAGGTACTGAACTGGCATGATCGGCAGCCCTAAGTCCCAGCTCCAGGGACATTTTTCTCATCTCTAGGGTGGTGCCAGCAAGTCCTGCAGTACCATGCGTAGCCAAGGGGATTCTGCCACCATGCACAGCAACATGCAGCAGGCTGAAAGCAGCAGTGATGGTACAGGAGCATCATTTTGGGGAGGGTGTTAGTGAGTTGGGAGGTACAGGAAAACATCTCCTCAGGCATGTCTTTGGGCTGGGAGATGGCCAACTTCAGTGCTTTCCACCTTCTCAGTCCTTGTTTTTTGACCACCTTTGACAAGGCAGTGAGGGAAAGGGTTGACAGCTCCTTGGCAGGCTTGATGAGGAGTATCTTGGATACTGACAGTGGAACAGAGGTGTTTTCTGTCTCCTCTGTTTCACCTCGAAGCCTTTGAGTCGACCATGTATTTTGTTGTCTGAACATGAACTTCTAAACTGTTTCTGAACATCTTGATGTTACATTGGTTGTGAAATTGTGCTTTGCTGATTGCTCCTGGAAGATGTGTAGCCTGTTGCTGTGAAGCAGCACCTCAGACCGTGATTTCAGGTAGGGCCACCCCAGAGAAAGCATAGGAAGTGGAAAAGTTTGCTGCTATGATGGTTTTGAATTTTGCTAAATAAAACAGGGTCTTCCCAGGTAAGTTGATTTGAAGAGATTATTTTAAAGCAAGTAACACATTTTCAAATGGAAATGGCTTCTGTCTACCTCCTCTGTCACCAGGACTCCCATGGTGATGTATTCCAGGTTCAGAGGACATCCAGGGAGCTCCATCCTGTCTTACACTAGTGAAACAGGGTTTGCAATGCAAGCAAAGCATAAAGCTTTCAGAAAAAAGGAAATTTTGCATCTTATGCTTCAAATAAATGAATTACTAATCAAAACCATCTCTGGAAAACTCTGTTCCAGAAATAGCTTGTAAGACTTCTGCAAATAAAGATGTTTCTCATCTATGTGGGAAGAGAATTCTGCAGGAGCAACTCTAATATTGCAGGTGCTTGCTCATGGTAACTGGGGGAGAGGAAAAAGAAACTTGTCAGCAATGTGTTGGCAAAGTGTGCAGGTGACATGGAGAAAAGCTTTCTGAAGGACAAGGGGATGCTCATCTCCATGGCTGTGATTTTACAAGTTGCCATTTATCTGGGGGCTAATTTGCTGGCTTTCTCTGCTTTTCACCCTGACTGCTCTTCCCCAACACTGTTACCCCAGGACCTTGCCTTTAGCAAGTCCCAGTGGGTTCAAAGAGCTCCAGTGGCTTGTTTTTGGGAGCTGGTAGTTCCTGCTGTGCTGTTGTCCCAGTTCCCTGCTCTCTCTTTGTCCAGGAGCCTCCAGTGTAATTTCAAAACCTAAACCTTCTTTGTGGCACAGCAGTGTGCTGGTCATCTCTGGCCCCCTGCATGGAGAGGGCAGATGAATCTTACATCCCATTGCCCCCTTTCTGTGAATTGGGTTTTGATACAGCTCTGTACTTTGCTTTCTAAAAGGCAAAGTTTGTGCCCCTGACTCTTCCGACAGTATCTCAGGTCAGGGCTTGTCTGATAGACTGTTTAGGTGGGGTGGGTGAAGTCCAAGCACAGAGAGCATGTCATTACATACTACCAGAATCACTGGGAGGAGAAAAGGAAGTGCCTCGTGGTGGTTGGTCATTTAGTGTGTTTTCAGACCTGAGGAGTCGTCATAGTCTCTGTCTCATAGCTTAAAGTTTGCAGAGATCTTCACAGAGAACAACTTTTCCCATTTGGACACCAAAAGCTTCCGCTCAGCCTGGCACGTGGGGAAGGGTGGGTGCATGGTGACCCCTCATGCCACTGCCATGCATCAGCCGCCTTTAGCAGCACAAGCCCTGCTGTCACAGGCTTTATTCCACGGGGTCAGGATGAACCTCTCCACAAGCCTGGGGACGCTGTCCCCCAAGCTGGACATTCCCATTGTGTGTCATATTTTGGTGTTGAAAGAGAGGTAAGTGTAGAGAGGCAGGATTTCCCTCTCTCATAACTAATATTGACAGGTAACATGTAAACCCTGAGGCTGCTAGTCATGTTTTGGTGGTTTCTACAACACAGAGTCAATGCTTTCCCTGAACCCACAAATGTTTCCCTTCAGACCAGTGCTGTTGGAGAAGGTGAAAGTAAAGAAGATACTCTGTTGAATGATGGAGAAGACAAACTTTAGGAGTGTTGGATGAAAGCTTTTTGAGGTATCAAACAGCTCATGTCAGCCAGTCCTAAAAGCAGGCATGAAAAAGCTGGAGGCAGGCTGGTAGGAATGAGTGCAAGGCAGAAATGAGGTATCAGCAGCATGAAATTCCCAGCGGAATGACTCCTGCGGGTTCAGTAAATCCCCTGCCTGGCCTCCAGGTATTGTTAGATGGATTAACCTCCCTGTCCTTGGTCACAACCATTTTCTTATATCCCAGCACTGTGTAGAGGGTAACAAATCATGGAATGAGTGAGCAGTGACTCCTGAGGAAGACCCTTTCTCTTTGGCACCATTCCCATGTAGGGTCACCAGGTATTATCTTGCCAGAATAAACAGGAGCGAGACCAGACAGAGCTTAGTAAAAGCTTTGCAGAGAGGAAACTCAGCAGAGAAGTGGCACAGGATAATTCAGTAGGATCTCCAGGCATCTCTGATGAATCAGCAGTACGCTTTTGGAGGAGTCATCTCTCACGTTGAGATCAGTGCTTGAGAGCTGCTGTCCAAGGAGACTGCTGATAGCCACATCTCTGTTTTCTTGGCAGATGCAATGGCTGAATGTGTTTTGGGAATGTTGCCCTGCACTCCTGAGCGCTGCTCGGCAGTTGCCATGCTTTACCCTAGAGGGAGTTGCTTTTCTGCAGTGGGAGCAGGGATCTCTGTGTTCCTTGGACGGTCAGGGAACCGGGATGAAAGGAGCTACCAGGGCAAACATCGGATCACTGTTGAGGTGCTGCCGCTGCAGACATTTGTTTCTCTCAGGAGGAGATCGGTCTCTGGTCATCTTCTCTCTCCTGACAGCAGCGGTTTCTCGATTATCACTTGGGTTTGCCAGGTCTTATGCTTTTCCTCCTGTTTTCATGGAGGTTCCAGCTTGGCATATGTTAAGCAGAAGAGCCAGCGGTGTCACTGTGGATCTGACGAGCTCCTACTTTAAACTGGCATTGTGGTCAGTCACTGGTCCTAAAGGTGACTGACTTTACCTTTTCCATGGTTTGGAACCCCCTGACTAATTTAAGGGGAGTGGGCTTGGGGTTTCTGCTCTGTCCTGCCAGATGAGTTTGGTCTGCAGCATCTGCTCTGGGAAAAACTTGCTGCTGATGGAGGGAAGGAGGAAAAAGGCCAGGAGTGCTTTGAACCTGGCAGGTTTGTCAGTAATTCGGCTCAGGTCTCATTTGAAGGGATGAACAAATTGCTAGTAGGTATTTTTAGTGGGGTGCCTGCAACTTTTGTCCCAGCAGCACCCTGCTGGGAGGACTGCACTGGTCTCTGCTGCATCTCAGCTGGTGTGGCCAAGCTGAGCTCCTCCACCAATGCCTGTGAAATGGGATGAGGAGCAGAGAGTACAAATCATGTGCTTGTCCAACAGCACTCTGGGAAGGAGTGGGAATAGAGGAGGGGCAGACCCTTCACCCTTGTTTCACACCTTTGCAGAGCTCCCTGTGCCTCCTGCAAAGGCTTTTATGTTGTTTAGAAGCAAGTTAGGTGCTGCTGATGGATCAGCCTCAGAAGGGACCTCCTGTGTGGCTGACCACGTGGGTCATACATACGCGTTATTATGCTGCCGCCTTACCAGAGACTGAATTTGGTCTTGGTGTCTTTGAGTTAGAGACTTTAGGGTCTCCTCTCAAGGTTTTGTTTCTTGAATGCACATTTCAACTGCTCAGAAACACAGTCAGCTACCTGCAATAGTTTCAAGCACTGAATGGTCTTAATTCCTGCATATCAGGGAGTTTAATTCATCAGGATTATTTTCTCCATGAAGAAAAGAAACTGTCTTCCTTTGTTAAGGTAGTGAAGGCAGCTGAAGCATTCTCAAATCCATCTGCTGGCTTTTTGGATCCAGGACCTCACAGAGGCTGGAGGGGGCTGTTTTTCAATTCCTCATTGCAGTTTTCTTTGCAGTGATACCTGTGGCACAAGGAGGTTCACAAGCATTAAACTACTCCTGGGGCTAGTAGTGAGTGAGTGGCAGCATCACCAAGCCATGCAGAGATCTTGAGTCATGCATGGCCTGTGCAAAGCTTGAGGGATGTTGCCACCAGTTGGCACTTGGCAGTGTCAGAGGTAACTGTGGTGAAGTGGCAATGATGAGAGCTTAGTAAAACCACCTCACAGCAGAAACACCTGGGGACAAACCACAGTAGGAGATTTCAGCCCTGAAGGGGAACCTTTTGGAAAACTTAGGCTTGTCAAAGTAGTGATTTTTGCAGATCATGACTGTTGTGAACACTGTTGTGGTGTAATACATCCACCAGAGCCAGTCCTGTGTTCTCTCTGTGGGTTGTCTCAGGGGGAGACGTGTCCAGAACAAGGTAAATGCAGTGAAGTCTCAGCCCTGGGGAGGTGCAAGGATTTCTGCTGGTACCAGGGTTTGAGATGTTGTGATTATACACTGTCTGGATCCAGAGAGTGCTGCTCAGGCAGTATGTGGCACCAAAGGGAATGAGACCTGAGAGGATGGCTGGAGTGGGAGATGGTAGATGGGGCAGTGCCTGAAGGGGACATGGGGGCTTCGCCCTGTTCCTGGATGCCTCCACCAAGGTCTAAGTTGAGCGGCAGAGCTAAATAAATGGGTGATACCAGTCCAGCTTACTCCTGTGTTTCTTCCAGTAAAAAAAAGACAAATAATTAGTGCAGTAGTAAATGCAAGTGTTGTACATTTTGAAAAATCAAGTGCTTAACATGGGAACAGTTTTGGAGCCCTGAAACCCAGCCTATCCAAATTCTGTCTGGTGAGTTTGACAGCTGCAGCATTAACCCTTGAAACTTCCTGCAGGCCAGGCTGCACAGAGATACCCATGGAAACCTGAGGTGACCTCATGAAACCACCACAAAAATTTAGTGTACCTCAGTAAGCAAGGGAGGGCTCTGTTTGTTGAGCTGTTAACTTAGTCATATTTTAATATCCTCTATTTTTACCTCTACTTATATTTTTGAAACCCCTGTTCTTATTATTCTGGAATCATCACACTATTTCCTACAAATACAGTTTCTCTAAGAGGTGGCTGGGTTTTTTAAATGGGAAAGCAGTGAATCTTGTGGGACAGAGTTGTAGCACTTGGGCAAAGCTAAACTGTTTTGCACCCGCATGCCCCTAAATCTACTTCCTTTGGTATTCTATGATTTGATGTTTCTGTCTCTTCCTGAGACAAAATCACATAAATAAATGACACCTTTGAGTCAGGATTACTGAGATCACCTTGAACTGGCACCATAGATGTCCTATAAGACCACAGGGCTGGACAATTAATGCTCTCTCATGCTCTTGTGTCCCAGTTTCAGAATCCCAGGAAGGACAGCTAGAGTTACTTGACAATGTGCATTTCAGGATCATGTAGAATCCTGATGGTTCATGGAAGATCTCTGTTTTCCTCTTGAGATCTCAGTCGACTGATGGTTGGCCAACGGTCAGAGATGCAGAACCAAGGACCTGCTGATCCCTTTGGGTACACGGGGATCTGCAGCAACCCTGTGAAGTCATCCTGGGGCAGATGAGGTGCCAGAGCTGGAGTGACCACATGTGCATGGTGTTGGGGACCTTCCTTCCAGCACCGACCTCCCTCACAAGCCCTGGCCAGCCGGCTTTGCAAGGCAACGTTTTGCCAGTCGTGGAGGAAGTCAGAAGGACCACCCAGTTCTGATAAGGGCAATTTAGAAAGGAAGGGGAAGATTGTGAAAAGAGGGGCAAAGGGGCACAAAGGGAAGAAAAAAACCACCCCACCGCTGAACAAAACTGAAGATCAAGACCGCTGTTAAACACACTGCCTGCGAGGGAGGTCTCCACCGTGCCTTTTCTCATCTAGAGCCAGCCAGGATTGTATTAACAGCTTCAACGCAATGGAACAAATTAATCCCTGATGTAATTGAAATCGGTGAGGTCTCACAATAGGTGAGTTTGACCCAGTGGGATAGAAATAGAACAAGTGTTGGAATGAAGGAGTGAAATGAAGTCACACTGTTCAGCCATTGGTATTTCATTCCTAGAAACAAAGGCCAGACAAACACAGAGAATACATGGCTCTGCTGGGCATGGTTGAAAGCTGCTCAATAATATCAAGCTTTGAAGGGGTATTTCTGTGTGGAGAGGAAGTATAGAGCAGAGATGTAACAAGCATTAAAGAGAAAGAGAGACAAAGAGAGAAAGGAAGAAATAAAAAGCCCCCACATGCTCGTTGCCTGATTGATAGCTGTGGTAAAATAACACCAGCCCTGAATTTAAAACAAAGATCTGTCACATCTGGGGAAAAATAAGAAAAAGAACTAAGGTCTGAATTGTATTCCCAGAGAATCAAAACTGTCAGGAGCTCGTGGCGAGAGGCAGTGTCCTTCAGACACCCCTGCAGCTGAGATGCACAGGCTTGGTTTGCTTAGGTCAGCACAGGTAGCAGGAGCTGGTCCTGCTGGGAAAGATGTGCCTTTAGGTGCTGGGAAGTGGCTCAGTCTTGCTCCCTCCAGCGCAGCTGCACCATGACATGATGCAGGCTCTGGTGGAGGGGGAAGGTGGGCACTGGAGTCATGGGCTCCTCTTACAGGCTGCTGAGCCTAATAATGTGGTCAAGGGGCTGGTTCTGAATTGGTGGGAAGGGGCAGATGCAGGTGGAGATGTGAAGCATTTCCAGGGGTGTTGGAGTCTATTGAAGGGAGCTGCATCACAGCACCTCAGCAGCACTGGTTGGAGGCACCTTCCCTTTCTGTGCTTGAACGCAAGTATGGTTTGAAAAGCCATTAATCAAGGCTGAAACCCTGCTCTTCCCCAGACCAAGCCATTTCCCAGGGTAGAACGAGTTATGTCACCATCTCGCAAATGGCACCTTTGAACAGTTCTGGCTGAGGCTCACTCCATCATCAGGAGAAATTTGGGTTTCTGGAAGGCAGCATCATCTTTCTCTAGAAAATGGCCAAATACTGACTGATGTGCCGTAAAACATTCATTTCCTCAAGCTCTCTCAGGTTCCAGCTTTTTGGCACTCCCTCCTGCCTTCCTCACAGTTTCATACCAGGTTCAGTAACACTTGTCTGCCATCTGAGGGGCAGTGGACATGTTGTGTTAGGGGAGCTGGATAGCAGTGGGACATGGCTTGGAAAGCTGTCAGGTTCTCAGGGAGATGCTGGGAGTTTGGCTGAGCCATAGCTGTATTTCTTAGGGGTTGTGTGTCTCAGAGAGGAGGAAGGTCTGATGCTGCCCAAGGAGTTTTAATGTATGGCCTCTCTGACTGCAACAGGCAGCTCTCCAGAGGCAAGGAGACTCTGCTTGCAGAGCAGCTTTTGGATCCAAGTATGTGTCACCTCGCTGAGCTCTATGTCCCCACTTCCAAGCCCTGGAAATGTCTTCTCTTCAGGTCTTGTTTAATACTTATGAAATCCGAAGGGACGGGCAGGCTTGGCCCCCTCATCACCCCATTTCCTTCTCCTTCCAGCTCCATCCCTAGATGCACCTCACTTTGAGTGCATTAAACAAGAGCAAACATCCTTGAATTTCACATAGTGCAGCAGCTTGAAAGGGCTCGAGTCAAAGAAATGAGGGGCTCAGTTTCAGAGCACATCTATGCATGAGCAAGGAGAGCTCGGAGTTTCTTGCTGGGCTAATGTCTCCGCCATGGGGCTATGTGGAGGAGAGTTCAGCACTCATCTTCACTGTAGGCAGGAACTCCTCTGTGATGAGGGCAGGTGTGGAAGGGGAGGTGGAGTTGATTTGGTTCTTGGCTTTCTTCCTTTCCCAGCATGGTGGAATCAAGGCTGGGAAGAGAGTGAAGAAAGGAAATGGCCTGAATGTATTGCAAGGGGAAGCACGAGGGGAGAAAGTATTAATCAAGCTGAAGGACACTTGGTGCAAGAATAACCAGATGTAAACTGGATGTAAATACACAAGGTAGAAAATTAAGGCAGAGAACATCAGGGAAATGGTTCTGAAACAGCCTTCTAAGTAAGCAGAGACAAAGGATGGTTTATGACTCGATCCATGAACAAGGCTATAGAGTGGATGCCTCAAGTGGAGTGAGATCTTTTGGTGTCTGGGTTTTAAATAGGATGCTTGTGCTTGTCCAGTGAAATATTATTTGCCACCAAAACCAAAACATACAAGGACAGGCTGATGGAAATGGGTCTGTTCAGCCTGGAGAAGAGAAGGCTCCAGGAAGACCTTACAGTGGCCTTCCAGCATGTGAAGGGGACTACAGGAAATCTAGGGAGGGACTTTTTACGAGGGTTTGTAGTGCTAGGATGTGAGCAAATGGTTTTAAACTAGAGTAGATTTAGACTAGACAATAGGAAGAAGCTCATTTCTATGAGTGTGGTGAGACACTGGAACAGGTTGCCCAGAGAAGTTGCGGACATCCTAGCCCTGGAAGTGTTTAGGACCAGGCTGGATGAGGCTTTGAGCAACCTGGTCTAGTGGAACTAGATGATCTTTAGAGTCCCTTCCAACTCGAACCATTCCATGATTCATGTCTGCATCGTCTTCAGCAATGACTTCTGTGTTGCCCTTCCTCATAGTGCATCCCGGTACAAGGAGCATATCCCAAGGCTGAGAGTGCAGCACAGCTTTTTGGATGCTTGTTTTTTCAAGAGAAAAATAGCTTTGTGTGAACAGCAGGAAGAAACCAACACCAAACCAAAGGTCTAATTTATGTTGTTTTGAGAAGCTTCATTACATTTGAGTGATCCTGACACTCTCACATCACTGGATGCACAGAGACTGACTCTGAAGTGTCCTTTCCCTTTGCTCAGAGTTCCTGCTGTGCATCTAAATGTGGAGATTCTTTGTGTTAGATGAAGTTCCAAATGTGCTTCTAAGTGCAGAGAAGTGAATATGTCAAAGCAATGTACATCCACTTCTGTCTGGCTTCGAACTGGGCTCTGTAACAATATCCTGGTGATGGACTGACTTTGCAGTTAAGAGGAGGAAAAATCAGCAAATAAGGAGTGCATTGTGTTTCACTGCATGTCGAGGATGGCTGTCATGGTGAGCTAGCAAATCCTTCTGTAATTGGCATAGAGGAATTTTGCCAAAGTCATGGAAGCAAAGTGGTTTGTTACTCGCCTTTGTGGGCTTGAGAGAGATCTGTCTTGGATATCCTCTTGTTGACCTTATTGAGTTAACTTTCATGTGTTTAGAAGGTCATGGAGAAAATCATTAATATTAGGTTGATTTGATGGCTGAAAGGTAATAAGTATTTCCTGCTTATCAGATGGGGTTTGAAAGGCCTTTGAATGGCTTGATTTGTTTATCTTTTGCAATTGGTATGGCCCTTAGCAAGAGGGATTTTGTATTCCTAGTTCAGTTTGGGGAATGACATATGGTTTGCTCTCTGATGAGGCTTGGAGGCTCTGTAGCATAAAAAGCAAAAAATCAGGAAACTCTGAAGTCCAGCTCCCAGCTCACTTGGCCATGCTGTGAGCCTTGGACATCTCATGCTGTAACACTTTGTGACACGAACAATAACAAATTAACATCCCATTTTACTGAGAAGCTCAAAATAGAAAATTTGAAGCGCTTTGAGGCTGGTTGGATAGAAAACCAAATCCCATAAACACAGCTTGGCACCATGAGGGTTTCATTGACCTTGGCAGGGCTGTACTTGCTTTCAGCAAGGCATCGGTGTCTGCAGAGATGTGGCACAAGCTCGTGTAGGACTAACACGGCAGTGCAGCTGTCAGAGGCTTTTGCTCTTCTTGAGCGTTTCTTGGATGACTTAATAATGAAATCTTAGGCTGCATCAGCAAAATGGTGCTTCCCTCGCCCCCATCTGGGATTTAACAAATAGGAAAGTCATTCTTTAAGCTGAAGGATCGTTGTGAAGCCATTTAAACTGAAATGCACTCATTGTCTGAGAATCGTTCCGCAAAAAAAAAGCACTTGAAAAAGTCTCCCAGTGTGGGCTGTCTGAGGGCAGATGTGGTTTCTGTGGCAGTTTGGAGAGGTGGTAAGGCTAAATGGACCTACGTTGAAGGACTGGACAAATACAACAGATAGAGGAGGAAGAGCTGCTGCTTTCCGGGAGTAAGGCGCTTCTGGTTCATTCAGTGCATCAGCAGCATGAGGTGATGGTTGTTGTAAAAGGAATGCTGTTGATTCCCTGCCTAAGCTCTGCGTTGTTAACTGTAGGGTGTCTTTGTAGCTGTGTAGTATCACTGAAAAATGTAGTGATTAAAAAAAAGATAAATAGATGAAGAGCTGATAAAAAGAAAGAAAGAAAAGAAAGAGGAAGAACAAAAATGAAGCTAAATTCGATGCTCTGTTTTATCGACTGGGGTTTTGCAGACCATAAATTGTTGGCAAGGAGTGAGATGGAGTTATATGAAACCTGCTATCCTGAGATGCTGAGGCTACCCTGCCCATGCCAGTTGGATATATTTGCCGAGCAGACCACAACACAACCCCAAATCCCACCAAAATGCTAAAGGAGATACAAGTAATGGAATAAAGGAAATCCTTTTCCTGTCCCTAGAGAGTGTTGGGCTGTTGGGGACCTGTTGTGCTGAACTCTGGACCCAGCACTCATAGATTTTGCTACCTACATGTGGATGTGTGGATGAACAGATTGAAAGGGCCAAAATAATAAGTGGTCATTTTGTGTATGATTATAGTTTGGGGAAAAAAAAAAATATTTTGCTTTGGGGAACAGAAGTGCAAAGCCCTGAAGTTTGCAAGTGAGACTTAAAGACATTTCTGCATTCGTTTATGTGTGGTTGTGATGGTTACAAATGTATTTGGGGTGGATAGACTTGATTTTAGGTGACCTTCTTGAGCGAGTGTCGGTGAGCAGCTACTGAAGGAGGCATATGTAACTAATTGTTTTGAAATGTTGAAAGAGAGTCTCTCTTATGGTATCTATAAATGGACTTTCTTATCTCAGTAAAGTTAGCTGCTTGAGGGATCGTGCTCTTCAGGGCAGGGATACTGTGAGAATGGATTCTAGCAATGATCAAATAGGTTTTATCTCCTGAAATCGACACTGCATGAACTTTTGTTTTAGAATATTGATACTCTCTGCTGTGGGCCAGATGCAGCCCAGGCTGGCATGGCTAATTCACCTTGGCCACACTCCAGCAGAGCATCCTGTTTCAACAGATTGGTTAAGCGGGTGCTTGTCTTTAAAAAGCAGCCAGATAGATCCTGGGGGTTTCACTGCTGCTCTGGGCCATGGCTGCTTGACCAGGGGACAGGTCAGAATGTGAGGAGAACCTGTAGCATCTTCCTCCTCCAGGATTTTATTTCCCTGGATTAGAGCTGGGCTTGTTACTGGAGAAGTGAGAGAGAGAGACACACACTTGGGCTGACTTTATTTCAGGGGTCAATGTCCCCTGCTGATCCTTGCATCATGCTGCCACTGGGCTTGGGCAAGGTGTTGTGGATGATGCCAGCCAGGCCCTGATCTCAGGGAGGAGGAGTTGTCATCCTCCTGCGCTGCAGCATGCCCTTCTTGTGAAGGGAGGTGACACTTAATTAGCTGATCTTGGTCAGAAGGATGGTGACAAATATGCAGAGGTGACTTCATGGCATGTTCAGAACTCACCACAGCGCAGGATGGCTGCATGAGTGCTTCAGGGTCCACCTGGGAACTGTGGCTGTGGACCGAGGCTCTGTGGTGTGAGTTCTTCAGAGACAATTAAAAGAGAGAATTAACCCATCTTTCGGAAAACAGATTGCCTTTTCTGTTGGAAGTTTCCCTGAAAGCAAAGCAACCTGCCCATCCCCCCACTTCAGATCCCACCTGTTTTGTTGGATTTTTTTCCCTAGAAAAATGTGAAATTCATTAACATGTGGTGAAAGCAATGTAACGACGTCATCTTGATTTAAAATCTGTTTTAAATCTTAAAATGGTGGAGCCAGAATTTAACTGCAAATAGCCTTGCTTTTGGGGGTATGAAGCAGACTGTCAATATTACTAGAACATCTCTGGTTTTAGTAGTTAAGTGTCCTTGACAAGAATATAATTTGAAAAGCAAGCAAGAAGACAAGCAGGAAAAAAAAAAATGAATGTTATTGATCTGAAAAGCCCAGTCCAGCTTACTGCACTTGAATGTAGCTATGGTACCTCGGGAAAGGAGAGTGATCAGTGCCTGACTTGGTGATGGCCATGAGCTCTGCTGGCATCCTGCTGTGCCCTCCTGGCAGGTGCTGTGGTTGCTGCTCCTCTCAGGTCCAGCTTTGGGTCACAGTTTCTTGCTGCATTGTTTCCTGAGAGTGGGAAATGTTGCTGTGACTGTGTAGTTTTTGCCTGTCATCTCTGTCGTGGCCTTGAATGTCATTTAGATCCAGCATTGCCCTGAGCCTGCTTTTGCAGCCTGTGCATTTAGCTTCTGCAGTCTCCTCCTGACTTCTGGCAGTAAAATCTTAGAATCACGGAATGTTTTGGATTGGAAGGGACCTTTAAAGGTTTTCTATTTCAACCCCCTGCAGTGATCAGGGACATCTGTAACTAGAGCAGGTTGCACAGAGCTCCTTCAACCTGACTGGACTTTTTCCAGGGATGTAACTTCTCCCACCTCTCTGAGCAACCTGGGCCAGTATATCACCACCCTCAATGCAAAACATTTCCTCCTTCTCTCCAGTCTGAATCTCCTTCTTTTAGTGCAAACCATCCCTCCTTGTTTTGTCACAACAGGCACGGTTGAAAAAAACCTGTCCCCAGCTTTCTTATCACCTCCTTTAAGCACTGAAAGGCCACCAGAAGGTCTCCCTAGATATTAGGAAGAAATTCTTGACACTGAGTGTGGAGAGATACTGGAACAGGTTGTCCAGGGAAGTTATGGATGTGTCCTCACTGGAGGTGTTCAAGGCAGGGTTAGATAAGGCCTTGAGCAACCTGGTCTGGTGGAAGGTGTCCCTGCCCATGGCAGCAGGGTTGGAACTAGATGATCTGCAAAGTCCCTTCCAACCTAAACCATTCTATGAATCTATGAACATCCCTGTGGACCTCATAGCTATTGCCATCATGTTTAATATAGCAGATTTGTTTGGGTTGCTTAGTGAAGATCTCATGCTAAGCAACTGTCTGCCTCAGATTGGAAGTATAAAAAAGTTTCTTTAAGGTTTTGACTTCCAGGGAGTATGTGGCTTCGAAATATTTGCTGGTATGAGGTGACATATGCAGGAAGGTGAATCAGTGCTGTTTTGGGTGTTGTGGCCACTTGTTCGTATGTGTTTTAGCCTGGATTGGACCTGAATGAAGATTTATTGATCCTTTTTTATTTGCATTCCAGCTTCATCCCCACACCTTCTTGCAGGCTAAGAGGACTGCATGCTGTAGAGGGAATGTGTTAGGAGAAGAAGTAGTAACCCTACTAGGAGTAGGTGTCATTTTTCTGCTAATCCCAAACCTGAGCATCATTGCACTCTCACATGATTCTAATTCTGTGGTGGATTTAATCTCTTAAGCACAAGTAGTACACAGCATTAGAACGCACCAGCAGCGAGTAGATTTTGAATGGTCTTGGTCAAATTAAAAACTTCCTGCTGTGTGGTGCCTGTGCCACTTGATAATCTTCTGGTTTTGGTTTCCAAATGATTTATTGTCCTGTGAAGGGAAGTCTGGCACCAAAATATTGCCCACCTATGAGTTAGGAGTGGACAGTGTGGTGGTGCAAATACTCTCAGGGACAGGTTGTGGAGCAGTCTCTGGGCTTTCATATTGTTTGGGTGTGAAGTGCTTTTGGATACATGCTGCTTGGCCTCCCCTTTGGGAGAGAATCTTGAGAACGTCTGGGTTGTCTGGTCCTGTGACCTTGGGCAAGGCAAGATGACTCTCTGGAAGCAAAAGCAGGGATCTTGTTTCGTTGTTTCTTGGCAACAGTTAAGATAGGAAACAAGACCTCCAGGGAAGGGCAGATGTGTCAGAGAAAGTTTCTGATAATAGTTTAAGGCCATAGTGCACTAAGGTTAAATTAATTCATTGGCCAGAAAAAAACAGATGAAGCGGCTTAAGGATCAGCCCCGTGCTGATAACAGCCTTGCAGCTGGGTGTGCTGATTTGGCTCTTGTTGGTCCTCATGCTCTCTCCCTAAGCCATGGCCCTTTTGAGGGCCATGACACCAGTGAGATGGCTTCACTGAAAAGCACCTGGCAAAACCTTTAGGCTGAAGAGTGCCTGTGTACATCTGACACACTTATCCCAGTAGTTTTTATGCCTGTGCAAAGCTAGAGTCCAGTCTGCTAATGTCAGCAGTGAATTCAGGGAATCAGTGGTGCTGCTGAAGGTGAACCACAAATTCTCTGCAATGGAGTTGTCCATCCCCTTCTCCCATATGTGTCTTTTAGCCTGGTAGAGACTACGTGAAAGAGAGGCTAATTTATGGCAGAGTGGCTGACCAGGATTAAATCAAAGCAGGCCTGAGCAGAAGTGTTTACTTGAGCCCCCCAGCTTGATTGTAAATACCCAGTTCTAGTTTACTGTCAAGAGCCACCCCTGCCTAGAATTTCATGCTGAGTGCCTGATATTGTTGCCACATCTCTCAAGAGAAGGGCAGCCAAATCCCAGTCCTCTTGTGCCACGTGCCCATTGCCAGATTGGTTTGAAGTCTTTCTGTCCAAGATGCTTGTTTTGTTTCATGGCCTGTCCTGTTCTGTCTCTCCCAACCTTGCTCAGATGTTTGCTGCCGAGGAGAATGTAGATTTTCGGATACATGTGGAGAACCAGACGCGAGCAAGGGACGACGTGAGCAGGAAGCAGCTTCGGCTCTATCAGCTCTACAGCAGGACAAGCGGGAAACACATCCAAGTGCTCGGCAGAAGGATCAGTGCCAAAGGAGAAGATGGAGATAAATATGGTAAGAATATTTACTGCGATCCCCCAGGCTCTGAGTCAAGGGCTTTAATGCTGTATGTTGGGCTGAGAACCTCCCAGGAGAAAAATATGAGCAAAAAGAAAGCAGGATCAAAGGGAACACCCCACCCCCAAATTTCTGTGTTAAGAACATGGAAATTTATTAGTGTGTGATGGTGCTTGAAGAGAAATATCTTCTGCTGCCTGATGGATGAGCTCACAGTGTGTCTATGTAACTCATAAATGGTACCAAGGTTGGTGATTTGGATTGCTCTTTCCCCATGAACTCTGGGCTCAAGTTTGGGTGTATCCAGTGTTTCAATGAAGTGCTCTTGGCTTTCTAGGCTTGGGGGATATTAGATTTGAGCTGAAATTAAACAGACATTGGAGCTTTGAGTGTTCCCCAGAGCTTAAGTTGAATCATGAGGCTGTGGATCCTGCAGGAATGCATATAATTGAATGTCCTCTGGGATAGCAGAATGTTCAGCTATTCTCATGGTGATTTGCACACAAGCAACTTGCTAGAGGTGGTGCTGGCAGGCTGAATTATAACAATTCTGGTGTGCTTTGAGATGGTTGTGGCAAAAATGCTCTTCCTCAAGGCAGTTGGTAAAAGAATTTTAGGGCTGTTGAGAGAACTTGTCCTTTTTCTTTTAGGGATGTACCTTCATGTGCTGCTGCAAAGGTGTGTGTATGCATTGGCTGGTGTGCACGTTCACATGAGATTAACTTCATATGCAGCACTGGTGAGGTGGGCTATTATGATGGCAGGTCAATATCTGGGAACAGTTGTTCCCTGAGGAGCTTCAGGCAGGATGAGGTACACTCTGTGCCTAGTGCTGAGGGCAGTGACTGCCATTGCCAACATGGGCAGAGGAGCAAGGTGAGCAGTGCCATGGGAAGTGACAGCTACAGAGCACCTGGCTGGTGTGAAATGAACTCCCACAGCTCTTGAGAAGAGTCAGCCAGTTTTTCAGAGAAAAGCCCTGCCCTGAGGTCTCATCAACCTTGTCCTTTATCACTCCCAATTTTCCAGATAAAACAGGAGTGTAAAGTGCCACTTGGCTGCTAATTATTGTGTCATTTGATTGCATTCATCCCCTTCAGGTTTGATATGTAAACCAGTGGCTGCATGCTGGCTGCTGCCTGCCCAGGGAGCTCTCGTGCCCAGGGTGACTGTCAGGTAGTGTGATGTGGTTTTCCTCTTCATGAAAGAAGGCAGCATTTACAGTGGGGTGCAGCAGGGAAGTGTGCCCGTGAGCAGCTGACAAGTGCTAATTTATGTGTCAAAGCCCATCTTGTCCCCTTCATACATATGCAATAGTGTCTGAACAACAAATCCCCACGCAGGAGTGCGCTCCTGACCGCCGCCCATGCTGCACAATTGCAGAGCCCAGGATTTTCAGTCTGATGGCTCCTTGGTGCCAGTGTTGCTGCTTACAACCAAATTCTCTCCACTCCTGGACAACCCAGAGTGCTCCAGCCATGGAGACCATTTGCTGACACCCCAGCCTGCTCCCTCCTCTGTGTCTCCTAATGAAAGTCCTTGACATGTCAGGTTGCAAAGCCTTCCCAACCCTAGCCCTACTGAAAGGTTATGGAAATCCGTTCAGCATCTTGCTTGGCACAGGAACACTTAGAGCATGATAATCGGGGAGACAGTGAGGTGGGACATGGAGGTCCAGGATGTGACCATGCAGAGCTCCTAGCTGTGATAATGAAGGGGGTAGAGATGTCAGAGTTACTGAAGTGAGAACCATCTGTGTTACAGCCAAAACTGGATACAAAGGCAATGACACAGGATTCATTATGTGCTGGGAGCCCCTCCCCCCGAGGCATTATTATGGAGTAACCTTTGATCAAGACCAGAGAGAGGCTTAAACCTGGTCTGAGGATCTCAACAGTTGCAAACTTTTGATCCACATCTCCGTCTTGCTGGTTGGGTCTGCCTCTGCAGGAGGACACCTTTCCCCTCGTGCAGCAGCAGATGGGTGGTTTTCCTCTTGCCCTTTTTCTCTCCCCTCTTTCACTGCCTGGACGATGGCACAGTGAGTCAGAGCCAGGCTTGGCACTGGGCAGTGTCCAGCTCCTTTCTTGGCTACATTGCCCTTGCAGACTGTGCAGTCTCCCACAGCTTCTCCACTGTCAGGGGATATGATGGTGGAGGTGACATGAATTGATGTCCTAAGGATTACAGCTGGGAAAAGCTCTGGGAGACTGAGCAAAAGCCAATGTCTGACAAAAGGCAAAAGATGTGGGAAAAGGGGCCCGAGAGCTGGTTCCTGCCCCGAATTCTCCCAACATCTCAGTTGTACTAAGAAGGTAGCATTAGGCAAGGGCAGACTCAGTTTTGATGTGGGCAACTCTGTGGAGCAGGTAGCTATGGCTGAGGTCGACAGTGCTCCTCACCAGCAATTAGCAGTAGCAAGTTTTAGGGATTGGGGAGCTAATAACATTTTAGCAAGTCTCCTCCCATACATTCACAACTGGTTAAAGAACGGTGTCCAAGTGAAGAGATGCCTTTTTTTTAAAAACATACACAGCTTCCAAATGGCTGGTGTGGGAGGGGTGTCCTGCCTTTGAAGGCAGGTTAGTTTTATTGCAAGGTTTTATTGACTTCTGTAAAACTTCTCACCTCTTGGTTGAAGAGAATGCCCAGAAAAGAAGGGAGGTGGCAAGTCTCAGGCAGAGAATTGCTCATTTCTAAGTAGCCACCATAAGAACAACAAAATGACCAGCCAGCCCTGGTCCAGGGAGAGAAGATACCAGAGGGCTGGGGGATTGGCTGGAGGAAAGCCCCGGGAATGTTTTATCTAGGTCTGCAAATGCCATATGCAAGGCAAAAGGCATGCTCTGCAATGCTTAGCTTTGCTGGCATAACGATCCTGGTATGTAGGTTTTGGCATATGTGTTCTTTGGGGCCAAGATCTGGCCCCATGTGTCAAATTATTAAATGGCAAATTAAGTCAGTTAATAGAATTAATTGAGTCGATGTAATCCTTTTAATCAGATGGATTTGATCCCTTCTCAGATGAATTAGAATCCATTAACAGATAAGTCAATTATTGGGCTAAATTAAATCTAATAATAATAATGCCTGCTGCTCACAGCAATGCTAATTAATCTAAATACACTTACCTATCTCCCAAGGTTGCATGGGGTGTTTTTTAGGGTTTAATTGATGTTCCTAAAGTGCTCTGAGATCTTTAGATAACAGACGATCTATGTGAGCAAAATATTATCTCTTAACAGAGTATAAACTAATTAAGAGCCTGATCTATTTACAGATTGCATTTTTACTTTAATCTCTTCGACCTATTCAGAAGGAGTTTGCACTGGCCCAGAAAAACAATATTCCTGTTATAAGCTTATTATTACTTTACAGGTTCCTAAGTGGTCCTTTCATTCAGAAAATGAAAGGGGGAAGGAAGAAAAAAACAACCATTAAAGTGCTGACAAAAAAAAAAAGAAGAAGAAGAAAAGGACCTGGAACCTTTATATTCTACCTCCGATAAATGGTACAGATAGGGAAGAGAGGGATCAGTGACCTGAAACCTTAGATCCTTTCATTTATTTTCATTTCACAAAAGGCAGAAGACATTCTATCCTGTTTGTTCACGATCTTTGTATCCGGCGCAGTTGGGGAGACAGAGCTCTCTTGGTTGGGTGAAGGCATTTTTTGCCTCATTTGTATTTCACAGCCATGTGATTTTGGGTTTAATTTGTCCCCAGCTACTGCTGTCCTGTGGACGATAAGAAGTGATAGCCATCAGGAGAGAGGCGAGGGGCATGCCAGAGGCCTTTGGGCTTGCCCTCTCTGGGGAGGTAACTTTTCTTTCTTGTGAGTGCTTGAGGGTCCTGATGACTGGGACAGAATCATTAAAGTTGGAAAAGACCTCTAAGATCATCAAGTCCAACCGTCCATGTGGTGGAATATGTAGGCAGATGATTAGTTGGTGTGTTCCAGGTCACTGTCCAGGGGTATTTTGTCTGCTGACCCAGAGGCTATCATAGTTTTAAAAAATCCTCTTGGGCCCCCTAGAATGTTATAAACCATCTCTTTAAAACCTTCTCATTTATCAACCTTCTAGTGTATGACATGGGAGGCTTTGTCTGAGGACAGCCAACACAAGGGACAGCTCACAGACATGACAGCTTTCCTTCTCAGCACCCTGTTGTCCCAAATCTGGGTTCCTTACCCTGTGTGCAAGAACCAGTCGACACACAGAGTTAAGACACTTGTTTCATCCCATTTCTGCACAGGAAACGATGCTATGTGATAAAGAAACCTGATTTGTGACAACATCACCACTGCCAGCATTTACAGCCACCCAAGGCGGCAGACTCTGAGTGATGAAGTCCCCTTGAAGAGTCCCCTGAGTTCAGTGCTTTTTAGCTCAGGGCTCCATAGATGCTCCTGGGACAGGAGGCTTGGGGAGGTTAACAGGATTTACTAACAGGGTGTCAACAAATCTTGGGTCAGGAAGACCAAGGAGGGAAGCCAATTTAAAGAGGTGCTGCAGGCATGATGCCAGGCATTGCCTCCACGTGTCATGGGCATTGCTGGTACAGAACATGACACTCTGTACACATGTGCTTTTTTGAGGGTGTGGGGAAAGCAAGGAGCTTGGGGAGATGGGTGCCTCCTTCCTGGGGCCACCCCAGCCTGGGTGATATTCTCGGCAGCTTGCAGTCCCCACCTTCTGTTCTGGCTGGAGCTTCCCAGAGATGCCAGTGGACAAGCCCATGGAGAGCACATTACAGCTGTCTAGACATCAGCCACACTCCATCCCGCCAGAGATTTCATTTGTGGTAGAAGTGGGCTCTGTTCCATGAGGAGGTGTAATATGTGTGGAAAATATTATTATAGCAAAATAGCCTCCTTTAATTGACTCTACATTTTGCAGGATGCCTTCCTAGGTTTGGGTAATCCTGTGCTCTCCAGAATTAATGAGCTGACATAGCACTTCTTGGGGTTTGGCAGCCTGACAGCTAATTTAGAACTCCCTAAACTCATTTCACTAATGACTCCCATTTGTTCTATCTCAAAGCCTGGAAACAAATGCAAAATACCAGTGCCATTGTCCCATCTTTAGCAAGTCATTCTTTCCCCTCGGTGTTTCTGGCACCTTAACAGCAAGCTGTCTTAGGAAACCTGATTAACCCTTTCCATTCCCTGAATAGTTAAAATCAATTTTGATCCCCCTCCTGGGATGAAGAAACCTATAAACTCTTCATGGCTGGAAGGCGCGAGGAAGACGAAAGATGTATCCCAAGTTGCAAATGGGGTTAGTTAAATAAAGCTGTATTTCCACAGGCTGGGAATTCAGAATCTTGCTTTTCTTACCAGGAACCAGGTATATGCAGAGGGACTGTCCGTCCCTGGGCGGCCCAGCTCCATGCCCCACACGAGCTGTGATTCCCTTTGTAATTTATTCCACTGGCCATCAGGATGGCTGTTTCCTATTTAAATGCTGTATCACTGCCTCCAGTCTCTTCCCATTACAGTTTTGACATGACAACAAGACAAATAATTTTTTTAAAAGACCTTTTATCTTCTAAATCATTTATTTTCACTTACTTAGCCCGGGGGCAGAGCTGACCTCAGCGAAGGGGATGATCATTCACCGTGGCAGCTGTACAGTCATATGGGTCCTGGGGACTGGCCTGAGCCACAGAAGCCTTCGCCCTCCAGCTGCTGTGTTGTGGCTGTGGGTGTTTTCCCTTCTTGCCCAACGTCCCCTGGCTGCCTTATTGATTCCACCACCCACCCGTTAAAATATCTTCCCTTCTCAGGGGGCAGTGGTGGAGTTTTCTTTGGAAAGCAGGCATGGGGATGAACTGGAGTGTGTTGCTTTATTGAACCATACGTGGAGTCAGTGGAGCTGGGGTGGAGATGGAGCTGGGACTGGGATAAGGACTGGGGCTGAAGCTGTGGCTGGAACTGTGGCTGGAGATAGGGCTGAGGCTGCCCCTAGGACTGGAGGAGCCTCTGCTGTCCTCACTATCCAGGAGACTCTCAGAGGTTCAGCAGACATTTGAAATGCACCATAATAATTTTATATGAGCCATCTGTACGTTTAAGATGTTTTTCTTTTTATTCTGCCATATTCTGTGCCTGTGCCAGGCTAGGGGAAAGCTCTGCTTAGACACGTTGGGAAGTTTAGGGAGAAAAATCCAACCCTTTTGCATTTTGATTCATGACAAACCTATTTCAAACGATGTGTTTGTTGCCAATTTCCTTTGCTTTTGTTTTTGACAGCTGGTACCCCAAACTCCCACTGTGACCAGTGTCACACCTGAAGTTCAGCTCTTTCTTCAGCAGTCCCTGTTTGGTACCTGTAGTAAACACAAAAAGTCATCTTTATTTTATCTCTGACACTACAGGGATTTTTGATATCCCTACTTCTGGACTTTGAGATGGCTTAAAGAACCTTGACTTTCATGGAAACAAAACAAAGATCGTCTTTCAGCTCTGTGTCCAAAGTTCAGATCTCCGGGTTTGGAAAACAACAGCCTGTTAGTAAATGCTAAGGACCCGGAAATAATGAGGAGAAGTAATGTAGAGGTCTGCTGATAATTAGTCATTTTTAGTTTCTGTGTGGAGTAGAAAGCAAGCTACAAAGTGAAAAATCTTTATTTTCATGCAAGTCATAAAAGGGTTTTTGTTAACAGTTTGTGTGTGTGTGTGTATAATTCTGTGCTGTGATTTAAGTGTTCCCATTAGAAATGCAGAATAGGAAATAGGATCCCATCTGTGAGCAATTTAGGAGGAAGTGAGACAATGGAGTCGATTGCTGCTTCAGTTTAGATAATCAATACAAATATTATTAGTATAGTGATTTATCTTCTGAGACACGTTATGAAAATGTGAATGCCAGACCCTGAAGACAGGTCAATATGATATTATCTGTTCTTGCCTTGCTGTGATTACGTTTTTTTCCCATGAAGCTTGAGCAGCTGCTTGGCTAAATATTCTTCCTTGGCTGTGATGAAACAATACAGAAACAAAGTTGAGGCTTCCCTTTCTCCTCCGTGACTCTGAAAACCTATGGCGCACATTAGTACAAACACTACTTTGATCTGATATTTGTACCTGGGGACTGCTGGGTAGATATTGGGAGGTGGTCTTTAAGGTCCCTTCCAACCCAGCCAACTCTGTGTTGAAGATCTGGAAGAAGCTTGCATAATTTTGAATATATTCCTAGGCCATGAGTGGCTGTGTGCACAAATACTGGGAGAGTTCCTTTGACTTTATTGCAGTTGGTCCATGTTAGTGTCTGTCATCAAGGCTTGGATTGTGGTATCTGAGGTTCTCCTATGTCAAAGCATTTGACCAGTCAGGAATTCAAGTTGGTTCTTGAGATGCCGCTAAAAGTACGCTGTGAATAGGCTCGTCTTCAGTTCTTAGAGGTTTTTATTTCAATTGCTTTTGCTTTAGAGATGAGGGAAGGAAAACATCATCAACAAATTGTCTTATGAATTTTGGCTTTGGTGTACGTTTTACCATGCATGTTATCAAGTGCCTGCAAATCTGTCCTTCAGAAGAAGCATTTGGAGGAAATAAAAAATTGCAATAATCTCATTAAGGACATGCCTAATTAAAGGCAGGTTGGGAAATTCAAAACTTGGTGTGTAAAGAGCACATGTCTGCTTGAGGAGAACATGGGATCTCTCTAGGCTGCTGTTTGAGAGACCAAAAGCCATTCTTGTGCTTTGCTGGATACTTACTTCTGGTGGAGTTAAGCCAAGTTGCTCAGCTGTATCATCTCCTGCACTTCACTCTGCCCAGGTTAAATGGTGGGACACCGAGGCTGGATCCTCTAGACAGAGGGGCAAGAAGGACCTTTGCTCCTCATGTATAATGAAGTGGCATGAATTTCATCGTCTCAGTCTCTTTGTGTGTGTCTCTCTCATCTCTAAATCAAGGGTTGCACTGTTCCCTCACCTCACCATCAGGATAAAAGCATTACAAAGGGAGAGATGCTAAAGAGGTGGTGGAAATGGAGCCCACATCTCCAGCCTGGTTAGAAGTAATCATCTGGTGTTTTTAGGTGCTGTGAGACTATTCCTCTTTTCAGGTTGGGGTTTCCTCAAGAAAGGTGTTAGACTTTGTAAAAAGCTAAGGCACTTTAATCGCTCAGATTTCACCTCAGCTATTTTCAAACCCAGATAGTCAGGAATTTCCGCAGCTGCGAGGTGGAGCACAGCAAACATTAACATGGCCAGCAGCATTGCCTGGCTGTCTGGAAGAAGAGGGAAGAGCCTGGGCCCTTCAAAACTGCACCAAGCCTCGGGCTCAGCGGAAAGGTGAAAAATGATGATGCTCCGAAGAGGGGAAATTGCTGATGCATGACGCTCAGAACTCTGGAGGAGTCCAAAAGGGAGCTGAAAATACCCCCAAACATGACTATCTGTGGCTTGAACGAAATAGTGTCCGATCAGCATTCAGAAACCGCTGAATTCAGGCCGTTCCAATACTGGCATTTTCCAGAGTGCCTGCCAGTCGGATGCTGAGGAGAACACGTGTAGAGTGTCTGCGGTCTCGGCGCTCACAAGAAGGGGAAGGCAAGCTGGAATTGAAGAGAGTGAGAAGGCCCAGTAAAACCCCCTGTTTTCTTACAGTGAGGAGAAGAAGGAGGTGTTGGGGTTGGAGGGAGACAGTTGCATGGCTGCACGCTGTGAACATCACTTTTGATGAGCTATGCCAGCAATGAATAGCGTGTGCTTTGGTCCCTGATGAATTTGAAGTATTTTCTGAATGCCTGTAGCAGACAATTCATGTTTTTATGGTGATGTAGGAGCTCAGACTTTCTAAATATCTCCCGAGCTTTGTGTCCCTGACTTCTGCTCTCATTGCTTTGAGGATGTGTCAGTCATTTGCAGTTGCTACCTGGAGTGGTTCACCTTGAAGAATCACTGGGTAGTGCTCATATTTATTTTGCTCTTGTTTCTGAGAACTGAAGTGTGTGTCTGACAGGCCTTCTCCTCCACTGGGCTCACAGTTGCCAAAATGAGTGCCTTTCCTCCCAGAGCAATGAGAAAAAAATTCTGCCATCTGCCATTCTTGCCTTCTAGCTGTAGTGAGTTTTGGATCTTCTCAAACAAGCACTTTCCCATCAATCACAACTGGATGGCAGCTGTGCTAGTTGGAAGGATCCAGCCCCAGGTAGCTCCATAGAGAGGAGTTCTTGTGTTCTGATGCTGCTCAGCCGCTTCTGTTCCTCATCCAAGAGCCTAGGCTGTTGGGATGGAGGAGGAGCAGATGTTGCGCTGACGCACGCCACTGGTGTTTGAGCATATGGAAGGAGACATAAGCTTGGGATCCTGGCTCAAATTGGCATGGCTGGTGTGATTTGGTTTATACCTGATGTTCTCAAGTGCTTTTGGAAGGATAAGCAGGAGAGGAAACGTGTGGTTGGATGTGAAAGGAGCTCTAGCAGCAGTGAACATCACCCACAGCCTCTGAAGGTGGTGAAGGACCTAAGAAGCAGTAGGGAAGAGCTAAGAATAGGCTGGCATGTAAACACCACATACATCTGAAAAAATAATGTCCAAATGGCCTCAGTGCTTGGCCAGGGACAGTTGTGAGGCTCACGGTGTGTCCGTGCTCCCTGTATGGTATGGGTGTTCGTGCTGAAGCAGGCTGAGGGGTGCTTTGCATTCCGAGTTTCAGATCACACATTGTGACAGAGGGGGAACTGTGCAGCTGCTGAAAGCTGGGCTTGCCCTGCTGGGATCAGCGATGCTGTCCCAGCTTCCAGCAGCAAAGGAGCTTGCCTGAAGGTACTTCCAGTAAAATCCCAAATAACATTTCTGCTGGTTGCATGGAGGGATCACAGGGCTGGATCTCTGTGAAAATCTGAGGCCTGATTATCCTTTTTCCTACACTCATGAAACTCCACCGACTTCAGCAGAGCTGTTCCTGGAGCTCCTGTGTGAGACTGAAAGGAGATTAAGTGCCCAGCAGTGCCTCCCATTCCTCCTGTGTCTTGCACCTTTGTTAAGACCTTGCATTTCAAACCATTTTAGCCGGTGGGAGGCAAATCAAAGCTGTTAGGTTTTAGCTGGTGACAATGGTGGGGTGCTGTGTGGTGTGCCCAGCCCCTTGCCTTTGTGCCACGTTTGCTCAGCGGTGATTCTGGCCTTTATTTCATTTGCTTCTGCATCTGCATTTGTAACCAGTTTTTTTTTTTTTTTTCACGTTGAGTTTCTGACTGGTGACTCATTAGGAGTAAATAGGCAAAAGGATATTGACTTTACACCTACTAATTTGGGGGTGCTAACAAGCAAATGTAAGAGCTGTATAGTCACATTCCACCTGGGAGGACTGGAGGAGGGGAGATAAAAAGCCTTGCAAAGAAACTGCACTTTTGTTTCTGGTTCCTAGCCTTGGTTGTTCTTGCAACTGTAATGAGTTTGGGTGAATACTTGATGGTCGTGTTGCTGTAACCTGTTTTGAGGAGAGATTGAGAGACCTGGGGCTCCTTAGCCTGGAAAAGAAAAGACTGAGAGAGAAATATTACAAATGCCTATTAATATCTAAAGGGTGGAGATCATGAGGATGGGGCTAGGCTGTTTGCAGTGGTGGCCAGTGATGGGACAAAGGACAACAGGTACAAACCAGAACACAGGAGGCTCCACTTGAACTTAAGGAGAAACTTCTTTCATTTGAGAGTGCCAGAGCACTGGAGCAGGCTGCCCAGAGAGGTGGTGGAGTCTCCTTCTCTCGAGACTTTCAAAACCCACTTGGAGGCAATCCTGTGCAACCTGATCTAGGTGAACCTGCTTTAGCAGGGGACTGGGACTAGATGTTCTCCAGAGGTCCCTTCTAATTCCCACCATTCTGTGAGTCTTTGATTCTGTGACTGAGCATCACTGGGACTTTCTAACACTGGAACTGTTAGACCTGTGTGGGCATGAGAAGAAGCTGAGATCCTAATTAGATGATGGTAAGTATGTTCCCTCAGAAATGAGGTGCCCTTTACAGCAGCTGGCAGAACAAACCCTTCTTCCTGTGGCATATGTGAGTGCAGGGATGCGACGGATGAGTCAGGATGTGTGTTGCTGCCAGTGCTGGTGTGCTGTGTGGGTGCCGCTCTCTGGAGCAGAGATGGCGACCCAGAGCAGCTTTAATACAGCTGGTGTAGGTACCAACAGCAGCCACCATCAGTAGTGTGGGATGTCCATTAGACAAATGTGACTCAGTGTGGCTGCGGGAAAAACAGAGGCTCATGGTCATGACCGTGGTCAGGCCTGAGGTCTGTTTGCAGTATTGCTGGTTCTGGGGCCCGGGTCAGCTGCAGCTGTGTCCATTCCCCCATGTCTGATGCAATGACCACACACCCTTAGATATGCTTAAATCAAAACAAGGATGGCAGTGTTCTTGGGAAGAGCAACCTATTGTAGGGGAGCTGGGACACAGCTAATGAGAGATGTCGTCCAGCCTTGATGGCCCTTCTCTGAGCAAAGGGTTGAGCTGGATAACCTCTGGTGAGCCTTCCCAGCCTAAATAATTTTGTGATTTGATGAGTGTCCTTCAACACTGACAGTCAGAACAGAGCTAAGAGTCATCAGTAGTCCATTGCTTAGGAAGCAATGGTTCTCCTTTAGATGCATTCAGTGGGACCCTTAGGAAGTCTCTTGTAATTTGTGTCTCCTTTTTCTCCTTGTGATATTGGTATTGGGATTTTAAGAATTTGTGTTATTTAAAAGATTGGATGTATTTAAAAAGTTGGACTGCAGAATTCTCTATTCTACCACTGTAGTGCTTTTGCTCTTTCCCTCAGCTCAGGGTGACCTCCTTAAATCTGTAAAGATAATAGCATCTGCACAAGGGTTTGTTACAAACTGGGTTTATCTTAAAAGGTGTGTGCTGTGGCATGGAGAGGCATACTACAGTGCTATCTTGACTCCTTTCTGGACACAAACTGGGTTTACTGTGTGCTTTGAATGGAAGGAAGGAGTCCCCAGTCCTGCTGTATCTGATGCCAGGTTCCCTTTCACCACATCCTGCTCTGTGGTTGTGACTTCCACCCTCATACCTCCTCCTTGGTGCCTGACCCGACTGCAGCCAATCTCTCTCTCTCAGTGGGAGGAATCTGAGGAAACGCAGCAAACTTCTGCTGCTGGAACTAAATTGTTGTGCTCTGTAAAAGCAAACTGTCTTGAACTAACTGACAGCCAGCTTTAAACGTACACCCATCTAGCAAATATATTGATTTATGTTTTTCCTCTCTTACTAAGCGCTAAGCAGCTTCCAGCATGGTTTCCTCCCCAAGAACTGGGTAATTCATCTATTGTTTAGTAAAACTGGTGGGCAGTTTTGACCTCTATACAATCGTTTCAGTACCTTGAGAGATGAAGGAGTTTCTTCTACTCATATGAGTGTTCGACCATTTAAAAAAAAGCAAAACAACAACAACAAAAAAACCCCAACCCAAACCCACACACACCCCAACAAAAGGTGATCCATTTTCTCTGGATGTCTTTGAAAGAAGCTTAGTTTAGAGACAGACTGGAGAGAAAGGCTATTGATTTTGTTTGACCTCCAAACAGACTGCGGTCAGTATATTTTCCCCGTTGGAAGCGGTTCAGGGCTCTGAATTTCCATGTCAGCGTTTGTACTCTGAAGTGCACTGGAGCTTTTGCTGCTTCTTCAATAAACAGCAGGCTGCAGAGAAGGGTAGTGCTGGTGTATATATGTATTTCCCTCTGGATCTGCCTGGCCTTTCTTTTTTTCTCATGTAGAACTGGGTCCTGTTGCTGATTAAGCATTTACAAGTCTCTTTTTATTGAACCTCGTGCAGGTTATTGACTTAAGCTGAGACTCCAAGCAACAGTTTTGTAATCCCTGTCTTGCTTTTTCCAGTGCTGAACCAGGACCTTTCCCAGCCTCATGCCTGCACCAGCACCCGCAGTCGTGCCTGGCACGAGAGGGGATACCTTCCGGCACACAGTAATAAACCCTCTCAGAAATGCTGTTTCCTGAATGTTCTCTACCTTTACATAGCTCTAGCTTTACATAGCTGGCAGCCCGTGGCTTGGACAGGAGCACACTGCGTTGGGTTAGGAACTGGCTGGAGGGCCGAGCCCAGAGAGTAATGGTGAATGGCACCACATCCAGCTGGCGGCCTGTCACTAGTGGTGTGCCCCAGGGATCAGTACTGGGCCCCATGCTCTTCAACATCTTTATTGATGATCTGGATGAGGGCATTGAGTCCATCATCAGTAAATTTGCAGATGACACCAAGCTGGGGGCAGCAGTTGATTTGCTGGAGGGCAGAGAGGCTTTGCAGAGGGACCTCGACAGGCTGGACAGATGGGCAGAGTCCAATGGCATGAGATTTAACACATCCAAGTGCCGGATTCTGCACATTGGCCACAACAACCCCAGGCAGTGCTACAGGCTGGGGTCAGAGTGGCTGGAGAGTGGCCAGGCAGAGAGGGACCTGGGGGTGCTGGTTGATTGTAGGCTGAACATGAGCCTGCAGTGTGCCCAGGCAGCCAGGAAGGCCAGTGGCATCCTGGCTTGCATCAGGAACAGTGTGGCCAGCAGGAGCAGGGAGGTCATTGTGCCCCTGTACACTGCACTGGTTAGGCCACACCTTGAGTACTGTGTCCAGTTCTGGGCCCCTCAGTTTAGGAAGGATGTTGACTTGCTGGAACGTGTCCAGAGAAGGGCAACAAAGCTGGTGAGGGGTTTGGAACACAAGCCCTATGAGGAAAGGCTGAGGGAGCTGGGGTTGCTTAGCCTGGAGAAGAGGAGACTGAGGGGTGACCTTATTGCTCTCTACAACTACCTGAAGGGAGGTTGTAGCCAGGCAGAGGTTGGCCTCTTCTCCCAGGCATCCAGCACCAGAACAAGAGGACACAGTCTCAGGCTGCGCCAGGGCAGGTTTAGGCTGGATGTTAGGAAGAAGTTCTACATGGAGAGAGTGATTGCCCATTGGAATCGGCTACCCGTGGAGGTGGTGGAGTCACCTTCACTGGAGGTGTTCAGGAGAAGACTTGATGGGGTGCTTGGCTGTATGGTCTAGTTGTTGGGTGGGTTGGATTGTTTGATGGGTTGGACGCGATGATCTTGAAGGTCTCTTCCAACCTGGTGTATTGTATTGTATTGTATTGTATTGTATTGTATTGTATTGTATTGTATTGTATAGGAAAGCCTTCCTGACTGCACTTAGTCCCCTGCAGTGGAACAGAGTATTCTGTTTGGTGACTTCTGTAGCACTGGAAAGGCTCTGCTCCCTACAGGTTTGTGTAGTTCTGTCAGTGTTCCTCTAAAACGGATTATGAGAGCTGATGTGCTCTTCCTCTGGCATTCAGCTATCAAAGAGTGGCTTCAAGGGATGGTAATACCTGTAGGATGTGTTGATTGTCAGGTTTCTAAATGAACTTCTCAGAGCTCCTTTGAGGTGAGCAGAGCCAAGGCGTTGTCTGGTTATCTCCGTTTGACTTAACGATAATGCTTCGTGTGGTGTGGTTTTGGTTCCCATGCTTCCGCCTGTGCTGCAGCAAATTCAACACAGTGAGTTTGCTGCTGTCAGCACATCAAAGGGCAGCCTGATAAACTCACCATGATGCTATCACGCTGTAGGCAGAGGGTCATTGATGTTGGATACCAGTTGCTGAGCTCCCTTGTTGGTTTTGGCTGCATGAGCTTGATGTCTAATACCCATGGGCTGATGTTCCTCTTGGTCCCAATGCTTCTTTTGAGGGTTGATCTTCTTTGCCACTGCCTGCCTCATGCCCACTTCTAGCTGTGTTTTGGCACAGGGGGAGGCTGCTGGTGCATATGGGTGAGAGCCTGTGGCGTTTGTGGTCTGCTGACAATTTCACAGCATCAGTTTCTATCTTAAGCACTTCCCAGAGAGTAATAGCCCACTGCATCCCTAAAAAATAATGAGTAGTGGAAATTGTGTTTGTGCAGCCCGTGCCAAGTCAAGCTGAGGTTGTGTAACTCTAGTGACTCCTAGGAGCAGGGCTTTAAGGTTCCCCAGAACCTTTTCTTGCTGCTGTTAGCCTCAACTCCCCCGCTCCCTACATCTGAATATTGAATTACATTAACCCTTTGCAAATGGCTCAACAAACACCTCGGAGAGTGGTGAGAAAGAGAGACCTGTAGCTGTTAAACCCCTGCACAAACATGAGGGCAAGGAGCTGATGGAGTGAGATAGCAGGAGGTGATAGATTTGCTCCCAGCAATCTTCAGCCACAAGCAGGGCTGAGCCTAACACAGCTCAGTACTGGTCAGCCCACACATCCCCATGGCTGGAGCTGCTGGTGGTGGGTCTCATGGGTGCTGCCTGCCAGCCTCCTGGGCTACCTAGCCACAGTGGGTGCTTGTGTATACCTTGGGTACTGGTGCTGCTAATTATCCCTCAGCTCCAGCTCCCAAGCCCTGTGTGTGGTGAGTGGTCCCCACAGCTGGGACTGGGCCATTAGGCAGAAGGGTGCAATGTAGAGGGGCTGCTGTGCTGCCTGGGATGATTTAATAACAATTATTATGACTACAGCAATAATATTCATCAACTGATACTTGTCTTGGGAGTGAGTAGTCCTGGGTGTGCAGTCTGGGCACAGACTGGGCTGCTTAGGTGTTGCTCACCTCAAGGCTACCATGGAATCATGCAATTGTTGTTTGGAAAAGACCTGCAAAATCATTGAGTCCAACTGTCAACCTAATACCCCTATGGCTGTTAAACTATGTCCCCAAGTACCATGTCTACATGTTTCTTTTACACCTCCAGGGACAATGACTCCACCACCTCCTGGGCAGCCTGATCCAATTCCTGACCACTCTTTAAGTACAGATTTTTTTTCCTAATATCCAGTCTAAACATCCCCTGGTACAACTTGAGGCCATTTCCTTTTGTTCTATCACCTAATACTAGGCAGAGGAGACCAACACCCACCTCACTACAATCTCCTTTCAAGTAGTTGTGGAGAGCAACATGAAGATATAGAACTTCAGGATTGAGTTTAGTGGTCATAGTAGTTGGGTTACAGTTGGACTCAATGATTTTAAAGATCTTTTCCAACCTTTATGACTCTGTGAAGCTTTGCTAATTGATGAGCAGAAAGTTTTGCAAGACCTATGATGAGTGGTAGGTGATGTTTCAGCAAGATCTATCTTTGGGAAGGTAGGTAATGATAGAATTGTAGAATCCACTGGTTGGAAGAGACGTGTAGAGGTCATCTAGTCCAACCCCCTGCAGAAAGTGGGACATCCCTACTATACCAGGTTGCTCAGAGCCCTATCAAGCCTGACCATGAATGCTTTCAATACCTCTGTTCCAGTGTTCCACCACCCTCATAGTAAAAAACTTCTTCCTAATGTCCAATCTAAATTTACCCTTCTCTAGTTTCAAACCATTGCCCCTTGTCCTATTGCTACATGCCCTTGGAAACAGTTCATCCCCAGCTTTCTTGTAGATTGCCTTCAGGTACTGGAAGGCTGCTCTAAGGTCTCCCTGGAGCCTTCTCCAGGCTGAACAACCCCAATTCTCAGCCTGTCTTGGGAAGGCATCAGTGCTATACGTTGTGCTATAGCAGTGGTCTCCACCACATTGTGATGGTGGATTAGGAATATGACAGTTTGTTTTTGATGATCTAAATCAAAATCTAAGCACATACAGAAAAAGCAAAGATGTCCTTGTGTTTTAAGTGCCTGTCATCTGTTTCTAAGAGCTGGATACCAAATTATCCCTTTGATTCTCAAAGGTAATTGTACCTCTTAATTAGCTGGAGAGAAAAAAACCACCCACCCCACAGCCTGAGATCTTGCTATATAAATTATAATTAACCCCTTGGCACTGGAAGTTGAGATTTCCTGCCCCCGAGCACAAATGCAAAACGCATTAGCAGCACTTAACGTCAGACCCTCTCGCCCACCGCAGCCGAGGGGTCAGCGCGCTCCCCCATAAATACTGCCACACGCTCCCGGCCCCCAGGAAAATGGCAGGGAAGCCACAGAGACCCGAGGGAAAGCACTAAACACACCATTTGAGGATATTTGACCTGCTTTTTTCTCTGAGCTGCAAATGCCCCAGCGGGAAGGACAACACAGGAATGAAAAAAAACAAAACAAAACAAAACAACCCACCAAAGGCAAAGCCTGAGGAGGAGCTGGGAGCCGGGAGCGGGAGGCTTCCCGGCGGCGGTTTTGTCAGCCGCCATGGCTGGTTGCTCCGCCGTGAGAAGGGCTCTGGGCGCTCCCGCCTCGCACACCTCCAGCACAATCATTGTCTGGTGCCAGACACACTTGGCTGTGCCTCTTGTATGCGCAGCGCGACGGGCAGGGGCCGGCGGCCACCCACCGCTGTCATTCACCAGCATCCTGCTTTTTTGTCTCCTTTTCAGTCATGCCTGCTGGGGGATGAGCTTTAACTCCTCACACCGGAGGTGGACCTGCAGTGGAGTGCCAGGTCAGGGCAGATGGAGGCAGGGAGGAGGGGGGAGGAGGAGGAGGAGGAGGAGGAGGAGGAGGAGGAGAAGAGAGAGAACAACAGCATGGCCATTGCTGTGCAGAAGCTGAAGGGCCTGCTTGCACCTATGGCTCTTCCCTTCCCACTCCCCTCATCTTCAAAGGGGCTCTGCTCGCTTCATGGACTTGGTGGAGAGCCAGGCACCTGGTGGGCACCTGGGTTTTGGGAAAACCATCTGCTTTCCCCACCAGGAGCCTGCACAGAATCTTTTTAGTTCATATTTGCCTGCTCTTTTGGTCCTTTGGGGTTGTGGATGGAGAAGTGACTCTCTTCTGCCATGGATCAGACCCTGGGTGGCTGCAACTCTCTGCTGGGTATAAAGCTCTTGCAGATAAGGTGTTGTTTGCCAAGGTCTGTCTCTTGACCCGTGGACTGTGTGGCATGTCCTCAGACTCCTGCCTGCTGGTGGTTCAGGTGGTGCGCGTGTCAGGAGCACCAACAGCTCCTCCTGCAGCAGCACTGTTTCACTGCTGCATCAAGTGTGGGGTGACTGATGGTGCTGCCATAAAGTGTGGGTTGATTTGGCCAGCTTGGCAAGCTTCTAAGGTGGCTTAATCCTCCTGTGCAAAGGTGAGGAGCAGCCCCTTCTCCTGGGGCTTGGTACAGAGATGTGGCTGTCAGGACTGCCTGTCAGTCTGCTGTGTGTAGTTGTGGGGAATTTCCTTCTCCTGTTTCTCCAGAGATTGTAGATGGAGAGAAGAGAGAAGAGTAACAAGGTGTCCCAGTGATGGGGAAGGACATGCTCACTGGCAAAGGGCAGCAAGTGCTGGAAGAAGTGTTTGTTCATTGGGGTTTTCCCCTTGTCTGTATGTCTAGAGATGTTTAAAATTAATTACATGTGATTAAAAATCTGGCTGAAGAGCCTTCCAAGCTAAATGAGCTCTGTCTATGCATGTTAGGACAGGTACAGCCTGGACACCTACAGCAGTGATGTCACCTGCCACATGGCACCTGCTGCCTCAAGAGACTGTCTCCTGTGCTGGTCCATGGGATGGCTTCCAGGGTGGGGAGAGAAGGAAAGGCACTATAGTGCAGGGAGGAGAGAAAAGGGATGGAAAATTTTGATTGAAAAGATGGGTCTGAACCTGAGCTTTTTAGGTGACCTGAGTCTCTAGGGAAGCTGAAACTGGGCTAAGCAACAAATAATGTAAGACAGGGTTTTTTTTGCTGTCAGTGCTGATTCTTTAAACCCAGAATACCCCCAAAATAACCTATTAGAGATATTGCCTTGCTCCTTTGCTGCTGTTGTTTATAGCATCACAGATGATGACTGGCTTAGTTTTGTACTTGATTTACTTTTTCTATTAAGATTTGACACGGGATCTCCATCTCTTAATCCAAACAAGGTTTGAATGCAGAATTATATTTGAGACTTTTAAAGCATCTTTACTGAAACATTAAAGTAATTTTACAGTTCTGACAGGTCTTATTTAAATACACAGTGGCAGATGCTTTTTGTCCCAAATAGCTCTAGGAAAAAAAAAACCCAACCCAAACCACCCACCCAAACAATCAGCTTTTAAAACTTCTCATGCAATTAAAATGCAGTAAAAGGCAAGTAAATAGTCTTACCTATGCTGTGGACTGGGAGTTTAAGAAAATCCCCCTGATGAATGTATTTCCAAAACTAAATATACAACTTTAAGATCCTAAAGGCAGATTTAATGTGATATCTGAATTTTGTTGTTGTTTCTGTCACTGCTGCTCTGAGACTAGGTGAAAGAATTGGGCTATGTCTGTGGGGAGAGACCTTTTCAAAGGGGCTGATGGGGACAACCCTATGCCAAAGGGCTTCAACCCAGGGATTTGCTTTGGCTACACCAGGTGCTACAGAAGATCAATTTTTGACTGCCTTTTTCAACCCTTACCCCCAAAATAGTCGCAATCTCATATTCTTAGAAACACAGAAATGTTTCAGCTTAAAAAGAGCTCTAAGATCATCAAGTCAAACTCTTGACCAAATGGTGCCATGGCCATTAAACCATGTCCCAAAGTGATAGTGAGAGTGATAGTTTTGGATCTTTCATTGAATAATACATTGTCTTTTATTTAGCAACAATGAGCTTCAGCAGCACAAGCATTAATAATCAGGTATCTTGGAAACTCTGTGTTCATTTGTAAGAGCAAACCCTCTTGAAAATCTTAATGCAGAGGAATTTTCCCCATGTGCCACAACATTTTTCAGGTAGGCTGTGCTGCTGCCACCACTCCTCTGGGTTCCAGAGCCACAAGAATCCCACTAAAAACACTGAAGCGTCCTGCAACTTTATTTTCAGCATATTTTTGCCTTGCTGGAAGAAGGAGAAGTTACAATGAGCCCCTCTGAGAAAGTGCATAGGCACGTTTATAGTCCTAACCATAAAATGAATTGTCACAATTTCAGCTTTTACTGCACAAAACAAGAAACTTGCTGGGTAGAACTTTACATCTTTGTATACCAGACATGGCTGATAATCTTAACTCAACTAACACTGCAAATACTTTATGCATTTTTCCTGATTAGCCCCATTTTGGAGCGTTCACAAATACAACAGTGGAGCCTGGATGGGCTAACTTTTGGAGTATGTGAAACCATCATGGTGTTGGCTTGGAGGAGAGATTTATGCGTTTGGGACTCCTCAGTAAGAGGAAGTACTGATGTTAACATCACACCTACTTCATCAGTGAAGATCAGCAGCCAACCACCAGGCTGCCCAAGAGAGATGGACAAGTGCTTCAGAGTAAATGCGGTCTCTCCTACCCTTCTGGCCCCAAATAAAGCAGCTTTGGAGAAGCAAGAGTACATGGGGTTCCCATAGGCATCATTCTCTGCTTATTGTTATTTTTGTGTATGTCAGTATTTTTGTTGGGTTCATGTGAGACTGGGAACAAGAGAGTCAAAATAACTTCAGCAGGATTTCTTCTTGTGGTAATTCTAGCCCTCTGTGGGGTAGGAAAGGTTCATACTATTTCCAGACCCAAGAGACTCCTGTGCTTTGGATGCGTTTCAGCTAGGCACTCAGGGCCAGGTTCTGAGGTCCTTGTCTCTTGGGCTTGACTGTGTCAGTAGGAGTTTATTCAAATGAGAATGATCAAAGACACCAGGGTTTGGCCCTTTATTTTTCATTTTAGGTGCTTTTTCAAGCATAACAGAGCTTCTGAACTTTTTGAGGCTCATCCTTCACTAATTCCAGACTTGGAGCCTGGCAGCTTGTCAAGCACTTTTCCTGCCTCTGTAGAAATACTGTCCACTTGAGCTGTGTTTGGAGGCAGCAAGACACCCTGGTGAGATAGAGGAATTTCTGTGCTAACATTTTTAACGTTTCTCTTTCCATGCCTACTTCTTAGTCATGGCAAGTTTGCAGGTGGCAAAGTTCAGTGCAGAATTTGTTTGGTGCCACTCCCTGCCCAGGCGTTTTGAAAGCACACAACCTATTGCCTCGAGTTTAACTGAATTTTGCCTAAATAAGCTTATTCACCATCACTGGAGCAACTGCCAAAATATTTTTTGCTGTCTCTTATGGTGAATTATGTATAAAACATCTGCAAGAGGCCAAGTCTGATTCCCCACTTCTTAATCTTGTTTTCTTAGATCTACAAATGGGTGCAAATGATTCTGTGTCAGAATGATGGTGTTTGACATTCATTTTTCACATGGGAAAATCATGATCAGCCTCTGGCCAGTAATATGTGACTTAGAATTCTCACATTGTCCTCAGATATATTTTATTTTATTTTTTTTTTTTTTTTTTTTTCCTCAGAATCACAGATTCAGGGATTTATTAAACTTTCATTTAAGTTGGGCAAAATCTCTGAGACTGACCTTGATAGTTGTTCTTGTCTTACATCAGCTAAACTATTAAATAATTTTCATATGCATGGGCTGATAAAAGACATCAAATTAGCAAATTTTCATTCATGACATTTCCTTTTTTGGCATTGGAACAAGCTGCCCAGTGAAGCAGTGCAGTCACCATCCCTGGAAGTGTTAAAAAATGTGTAGGTGACATGGTTTAGTGATCATGGTTTGGGGCTGATAGTTGGACTTGATGATCTTAGAGGTCATTTCCAAGCTGTATGATTCTATAAGCTTCTCCCAAGATGTGGTGAATGGAGTTCATTTATAGAGTCTACAAGTTTTGTAATCCTTCAGCGGCTGGGCACTCCTGAGAGGAATACTTCTTTGCTTCAGAATGTCCTTTTTAACTTGCTATTGCCATTCTGGCATAAGCAAGCCATCTATAGGGTGGGGAGCATGGTCCCTGAGACGTTTGAGGAACACCAGCAGCTCAACATTGTTCCCTGGGTATGTATCACTACTGAACTGGTAGGGAATTTTTTGGGTGGTCATTCCTACAGGTGAGATCACTGTAATGGTGTGACTGGCTTCAACTGTGGAGGTTTCACTAGTGTGCAAAGGATATTTTCATAGAATCATAGAATCAATAAGGTTGGGAGGGATCATCAAAGTCCAACCTGTCACCCAAGACCTCATGACCAAGTGCTATGTCAATCCCCTCTAGAACACCTCCAGGGATGGTGACTCCACCACTTCCCTGGGCAGCCCATTCCAATGGCTAACAACTCTCTCAGTGAAGAACTTTCTCCTCACCTCGAGCCTAAACTTCCCCTGGCACAGCTTGAGACTGTGTCCTCTTGTTGTGGTGCTGGTTGCCTGGGAGAAGAGACCAACCCCCTCCTGGCTACAACCACCTTTCAGGTAGCTGTAGAAAGCAGTAAGGTCTCCCCTGAGCCTTCTCTTCTCCAGGCTAAAATTTTATTATCCAGCTCTCTCGGTGTGTGTGCCCCGTGGGGTTAACTTCTGAGACAGTGTTCCATCCCTGCACATCTGTCCTGGGCTGGGCACTCAGACTGGTGTGGTTGGCACCAGTGGATATTTCTGCATGTCTTGGCCTCATGTCATGTAGACATGCCCAGGGAGTGCCAATGGGATAGCTCAGCATCCTGGAGATGGGACAGGATGCCTTCTTGGGGTTAGGTGGTTGTTTTGGAGAAGGGAGTGCCTGAAAGCATACCCTAGAGACTGAATCTCTTATTGGCTAGTGCAGAGGTGAAACCTAGCAAAAGGTGTCCTAGAGTGTGCCAGGAAGGGGCACATTATCCCCTGTTCCTCTGTTACAAGTGCTGTGATCCTGCACTTCATTCCATCACATCAAGCCCTCAGAGCAGTTGCAGGTAGGCAGGGTGAGGAGAGAGGTCTGGGGAGGATTGAGGAAGAGGAAGCTTGCATTTCCATGTCCAAAGCTGTGCTCCCAGCGTCTCCAACCACGCAGCAGGTGACAGACGTTGTAGCCTGAAGCCATGTAGGGGTCTTTATCAGCACTGAAGGACTTCCGATGTGTGTGAAGCCCTTCATGTGAGAGTATTTGCTGGATCAGGTTGCTGCAGTGTAAGTGCCTTTGAGGTCTTTACTGCATTATAGATTTTCTTCTGATGTCTCCCATGCAAATATTTAACCTGTCTGGTTTCTGAGAGCTGCTGCGGCTGCTAAGCGGGTGGCAGGGTGTCTCTGCAGCCTTTCATTTGTTCATACAGAGGCCTCTGTCCTGCTCCCCTTCTCAGCCCAAAATGGGACAGGGAGAAGTGCCATGGGAGACTTGGCACGTGTTGATGCACTGAGGGGCCTGTGCACTCCGAATCATGTCTTCTTCCCTGTCTGCATCAGCTCAATGAGTAAAAGGCATGGTCAAAAGAAACCTCCTTCAGAGAGGCAGCATTTTAACAGTCTGGGGTACCATAGGGTGCACCATACAGTTCCCTCACTTCTCCAAAGTGTTGCCTTAGAAAAGAAAATACCCGGAGCCTGATGGTGGATCTGCTTTTACTCCTCTTCCCCATGGCCATCCATTGTAATTATTTGACATACATATCCTATGCTCGCTCAAGACAGGCTTGATGAGCTAATTTCAGTGGTATGTGGGTCAGAGCTCTGCCCTCCTGGGCACCAGCCTGATTGATTTTGGTGGTTAGTCCAGATTCCACCTGAATAATTGAGAAGGGAGTTGGGCTGGAGGAGTTATATCTATTTTAAATGCTACAGTTCAGAGGAATATACAAGTGTGCAAACAAAACTTGAGGATGCAGCCTAGATTCCCTCACTTGCTCATAGCTTGTGGGCTTTATTAGACCCTCCAGACTTTACCTAATTTTGGCCTTATTCCCTTGTCATTACATCATGAATGTGAAGTGGAGACAGGGTCATTCTCTCCTATGTTGTGGTCATGTAAGGGTTTCACATGATTTTGGTAGGGGGTAGTCCATCTTGAAACAAATTTCAACTATTTTAAATACCCTTGGCCAAGCTGGGGCTCAAACTGAAAGATTCAGCCTTGCCAGAGTGCAGATGCTAGTCTCTCATCAGATGTGATATATGCTGTGAGCTATGGAAATGCTCTTTGTCTTGGTTCATAACACCACAGTAACCACACTGGAGAGCTGCTCTCAAATCACACAGACTGCTCCCAGCTACATCGTTCCTCTTCATTAACCTGGAATAGTTTCAAGTGCTGAGAATGGTTTTCCCAACTTTGTAAGTGCATCACTAGGAAACAAGTGCAACAAAATCCGGGTCCCCTCTGAAAGCTTTTTCCCTGAGGATACCTTTTCAGCTGCCTTCAAGGTCTGTGGGCAGCATAAGTGGGTGTAGATTCTTTGTGGTTCCTTTTGCAGGATTTTCACCTGAAAAAAAGCCCCAAAGCAACAGTGGGTAGACTCCAAGTATCCAGTCCTTCTGCACCTTGCTGGTGTTCTTCCCTTTTATCTCTTTATTTGTCTGAAACTGTCTTGTATTTAGGATTTTGTGAGAGGTATGAGAAAAGCTTACACTTCTCAGGTGCCCTCTTTCTCTTTTCTTACCCCCTGCTTTTCTGGCTTCTGTCCTCCCACTCCCAGGAAATATTTGAAAGATAATTTGGCATATTTTCTGCCACCTTCACATATCTCCCTGACTTCATGTTTTCTTAGCTGGAAGATAGCTTTTCAACATACATATGTAATCCTTTTCACCTAGACATGTGAGGAATTCCAATCTCTTCCAGTGGGAGTTTTCAGGAAGGTTTAGGTTAAATGGGCCAATAAGGCAAAAGCATGTAGCAGAAGATCTCACCCTCTAAAGGCATCTTTTCTCTTTGCCTCTTTTTTTTTTTTTTCTTTCTTTTTTTTTTTTTTTTTCCCTGAAATGTATCTGAATATCTAGCTGTCAAGGAATTTAAACAATAATACCTGATCTGAAGGCTAGAGTGCAAGGCTTTTGGAAACAAAGATTCTAATCTCTCTGTGGTGTATCCAGGGATTAATGGAGCTGGAAGTCAGGTGTCTAGAGCAGCAAACTGCTGTGGGGACACTGCTCCAGCTTGGTGGGATTTTTTTTCTTTTACTTGTGCTCTCAGTAGAAATTCTTCTGGATGTTCCTTGGTGGTTTTGTTCTGGCTGGAGCATCTTTATCATACAGACAAGACAGTGAGCCAAGTCTTGTCTACACTAACTTTAATCTTGGTGGTGGTGGCTGAGCTTTTCTTCTGCTACGTGAGTAGGGCAAAAAACCTCAGCAGCCCTTTCTGCTGGGCCATCCTCCATCCCCCAGAAACTCTTGTTGCAGCATTCAAGGCTGGGATTCATCTATATCAGCTGATCTTAGCTGACTGGATGTGTTGTTCAAGGTCCCTGCCTGGGCTCCTGGGCGAATTCTGGGAGAAGTCTGTTGTAGAAAGGTGAATTAGTTATAAGAGGTGCCTCAGCCTAGAAGCCAGCTGGGCTGTGAACCCAGCTCTAATACTGTGATGATCTTTCTTGTAGGAAGGAGTTCAAGGTTCCATATAAATAGGAAGATGTTTCCAACATTTTAAGACACAGGTGTTTCAGAATTGGATACCTATGGGTGGCCTTATCAGTAGCTAGAATCGCAGCGGGGAGCAGACAGCATCTGCTCAACTTCCTTCTCTCTGCTCCCCACTCCTAGACACTGGGTGCGGGATAGTCTTTGGGGCTCACACACCTCCTCTGGGCATTAGGATATGTGTGCTGGTGTGGGTGTTGCACTGGATGCTTGCCCATCCGCTGCTGCTTGGTCTGTGCTGTGGCACTATCTGAGGAGGGATCTCAGCACCTACATAACCTTTGCAGCCTGCAGGAAAGGTGACTTCCATTTAGTTCTAAATCATGGCATTATTCTATTAGATCTTTAAACTTTATTTAAATTCTTTATTTAAAAAGGGGGAGGAAGGTATCATATTTTAATTAGTAGTGGTGTCAAAGGAGACCTAGATTAATTATTTGAAATCACTCCATCCAGATGGTTTTAATTTTCACAGCAGGGAACCGGCATCTTTTTAAGGTGATATTTTTCAAATTAAAATCAGCTTGGATATTACTCATGCTGGCTGCAGAGCGAGGGGGTGGGGAATGTGAGCCAGCGTGCCCCGTGTTTGTCCATCTGAGCTGCCAGCAGGGACCTGTATTGGAGAGGTGTGGGTTGCCAGCTGCCCACCGGGACCACAGCTCAGTGCTCTCGTGTTGGGGTGTTTTACCAGTGTTAGCTCTTACTTGGGCTGGCCAAGCCCAGTTTCTGATATTCAGCATTATTCGTAGCAGCTTCAGTTGCAGTGTGGATGGGGAACGCCTCGCAACTTAGGAACTTGCCACGTCCTGTTCTTGCCTGTGTGCAAGCTGTGGAGCCCTGGCTTGACCCCTTCGGTGGGTGGCCTGGGTCTGTTTGTGTGCCTGGGTGGATTTGACATTCTAGATCTATGTGCAGCTCCTTGGTGCTCTGGGTGTTGGCTGTGGTTCTTGGGCCAATCTTTGGGACAGCTTGTGCTGGCTCTGAAACCTTCCCTCATGTGCAGGCTGCTGGTGTCCTCTGATGCTGACCGTTAGCTCATGCAAGGAAAAGACCTTTCACTGCCAGCTCTTCAAAGACAGTCTCTCCTTGGCTATTCCCTAGTCTATTAGTGCTGCGTTGCACCTGAGCAGCACCCCTGAACTTCCTGAAGCAGTGGGCATTCACCAAGCTGTATACCATCGTGGTCAGTCTCCTGTCGAAGACCTGTCTTTGACCCTGTGCCATCTTCCCCCATCCTGTTTTGGCTTATCCTGATATTCATGCTATGATGGGATATTTCTGGTTCACATGGCCTTTCCTCAAGGAAGTGGTCACTGGTTCAATACCACCTTGGAAGGCGTGGAGAGAATACACCCAGTTATTGCTTGCAGGCTGCTCTCCATCACACTCACCCTGATTAGGCATGATTGCAGGTAATATTCTGCTCTAATATAGTCATTATCCCACTTGCTGTCTGAAAGAAGCTGTTCTTTAAATATCCCTTGTGATAACAGGTTTAACAGATATATCTGTATAAAGGTAACCTGCTCATAAGTGGAAAACCCTGAGCTTGCATCTGTGCCTGAGCTGCTGAGGGAAAACTCTGTTTAGGGCCCTTGTGAGTTAAAGGTTTGTGATGTTTGCACTGCTGCAGAAGCCAAGAGCTGACTTTACAAGTGGGAAAAATATTAATGCGTTTAAAAGAAACAAACTCCTATTTCTATCCCCATGGTAAATCCTTACAGTGAACATATTTGCTCTTAGAGGGTTTTAAAGTTTGAAATATGAATGCCAAAAAGAATGTGACTTTTTGCAGCACAGATCAAACATTCTCCAGAGTTTGGCAAACGCTGTGCTTCTACGGCAAGGCTCAGGTCTTACAAGCGTGAGTATTTCCAGAGCAGGACCGTGGATTTACACTTGCTGACACTTACACATTCTTGCATTGTGTTTCGACCATGTCTACCCTCTCCCCCTCCATATCAGAGATGGATCTGAACCAAAATGTCCAGTCTGCCTGTTCCTGCCTCTCCAGGGAAATTCCTGGAATCTGAACCTGGAGCATGACTGAAATTCCTGTTCAGATCAGAGAGGGAATAAAATGCTGGATCTGGATGTGCACAGGTTTTTGAGATGTTGAAGGCATGCTACACTTCTGCAAAGACAGTTGGGTCAGGACAGGTGGTTGATGAAGATGCTCCAGAAGTCTGTCCTCTGCAGTGGCTCCTGGAAATGCTGCAAAGCAGCTCTGGCCTTAATAAACATGCAAGACACTACAAGATTGGCTATATTTCTCCCAGCTACAGCAGAATTCATGGACCGGGGCTGCCAGGAACCAATTAGTGACCTCTTGGGAACACAGCTAGACACATAGAGGACATCTACAGTGTGGATGTTCATCAGACAGAACAAGCAGTGCTGAATTTCTCCCCTGCTAGCTGTTGAGGTGATCTTTAGGAGATCACTGCACTGTTTTGTGCCATGAGCATGTGGCTAGACCACTTGTGCAGTGTTTGAGGGCTGCTGGCAGTGGAGAAAGGATTTCCAATCTTGTCATGCTAATCTTCTATGAGACTAAAGTCCACGTCCTTGTTTTCCAAGAGCCCTCCTGAGATGCAGAGCATTAGCACAGAACTTGATGAGGTGGTGATGTCGATGTGGACAGAGGGAGTACAGGTGTGTCTGTGCCTGCTCTCTGATAAAGTGGCAGTGAATCTGGAGCACCCACACAGGAATTAGTGGGCATGTGTCAGATCTGCACCTGTGACCAAGCCTGGAGCTCAGAGTGGTTCCTTGAGTTGTTCTTTTGCAGAGCATCTTAGTGTGGTGTGGTTCAGATAGAGGTAATGGGACAACTTGCTGATGAGGTTTGCACACCCTAACTTATTGGAACCACATTGGTAAATGCCTTTTTTTCTTCTTCCTTTACAAGCCCAGCTTCTAGTGGAAACAGACACTTTTGGCAGTCAAGTCCGGATCAAAGGGAAGGAGACAGACTTCTACCTTTGCATGAACAGGAAAGGCAAGCTAGTGGGGAAGGTAAGTGTTTCCTATTAATTCATTTGTAACATGAGTGTTACCTTCAGCAGCCTCCTCAAGGCTGTAATGATGTGTTTGAGCTTCGCCTGTCAGTCTCAAATGAAAAGCAGGATGGAGGGGATGTGGGGTTTGTAAGGCAGCCTGGGTCCTTCCTGAGGCCTGCATCCACAAAATCCAACTCTTCAGCCAGCCCTGGGGTTCTCTGGTGCTTTGGGTGTTTGAGCTTTACCGTTGCATTGACATGATGTGTCATCTCAGCATCCCAGTGTCGCAGCCAGCTCCACACTAACTTCATTACTTGATCCTTCTTTGGAAATTTGGAGTAAAAGGGCAAGGGGAGAGCTGTGCTGGGGAGGCTTGTGCTGGACAGGTTGGTGCTAGAGATGCTGATGCTGGAGAGGTTCATGCTGGAGGGTCTGCTGCTGGAAAGTGTGGTGCTGATAGGGTTGATGCTGGTGGATGCTGGGGAGATTGATGCTAATGATTTTGGTGCTGGAGAGGCTGGTTCTGAGAATGTTAATGCTGGAGAGGTAGGCAACATAAGGGTCCTTTCAGCAGTGAGCCTCACGGTTCTAGCGTTACAGGAATATTTCATTACTTTGGATCTCCGCACAATGGAAGCATGTAACAAATTAAGCACATTCACCCATCCAGCTCAACTTCTTTGCTGAAGTCATATTTTTAATGTATTAACTTGTTTTTGTAACTTAGGCAGTTCTTCTGCATTGTTGGCAGCCCTGAAGGCTTGCTAACCAGGCAGGAGCTTGCTCAAAGCAAAAACGCCACCAAAAACTAAGCGTAAAATAAAATCTCTCAGCCCTCAGAGGCCCCTCCCCCACTACCCACACTTTGCACCACCAGGAGTTAAGATTTGGCATCTTTATGGCTGTGAAAAAGGGAAGCTGAGTTTTGTTGTGAGTCAACACAGTGAAAGCCACGCTCCCAAACAGAAACCAGAAGCCAGCTTGCTCTGATGAAACATTATTTACTTTTGTGGTCCCAAGAGTGACACTTGTGGGACAAGTGCCTTCCGCAGAGAATCCCTCCTGCCACTTCTGCTTTCCTCACGAGCAGTGTGGATGCTTCTGTGGAGCCCCAGCCCATCTGCCAAGCTGCTTTGGCCAGGCAGGAGCATCCAGGATGCTGCTCAGAATCCCTGAGGGCCTGGAATTTGGTGTTCTGGGAGGAACGGACCAAAGCAGCTGGTTCTCTCTGCTTCCTGCACTTCTGTGGTGCAGTTATTGCCCTGAACTGTTTAGTCTTTGTTAAGGAAATTTATATATATATATATATATATATATATACACATATATACACACACACATATTTAGTTGGGTGGATGCCTCAGGATATGCAGGTTTGAAGATTGTACTGCTTTTTATTTTTTCCCCAGTCCCTTAATTTTCCATCCTTTAAATGAGATAATAGCTCTTCCCTGGAAATGCTATAAGGATAATTTTGTTAATGTCTATGAGGTGCTGGTACCACAGTAATGCTACCACCAGTAATGCTTAGAAACATTCAAATTAGAGTAAAACAAGCATGAAATCTTACCTTCTTTCATATAACCCCAATATGGTCTGGGTTGGAAGGGACCTCTGGAGATCATCCAGTGCAACTCCCCTGCTAAAACAGGGTTGCCCACAGCAGGTTGCCCAGGATCACAATGTTCAGGTGGGTTTGGAATCTCTCCAGAGAAGGAGACTCCACAGCCTCTCTGGGCAGCCTGCTTGGGGGCTCCGGCACCCTCACACCAAAGAAGTTCTTCCTTATGTTTAGATGGAACATCCTGTATGGAAGCTCACTTGGCACCACTGAGAAGAGTCTGGCCCGATCCTCTTGCTCCCCATCCTTTTGCTCTTTGTGAGCATTGAGAAGATGCCAGGCTAACCAGTCCCAAATCTTTCAGCCTTTCCTCTCCAGTAGTTCCCTGTCTCTCTTGAGCTGGGAAGCCCAGGAACTGGAAACAATACTCCAAATGTGGCCTCACTAGGGTGGAATAGAGTGGAAGGATAACCTCCCTTAACTTGCTGGCCACACTCCTCTCAGTGCACCCCAGGACACCGTTGACCTTCTTGGCCATGAGGGTACACTGCAGCTCACAGTGAATTTGTCATCCACCAGCACTCCTGGGTCCTTCTCCACAGAGCTGCTTTCCAGTAGGTCAACCCCTAACCTGTACTGGTGCAGAGGGTTGTTCCCAGGCAATGATCAGCCCTGACCTCAGGGTGGACCAGCAGTTGCACACAGGGCAACCCACACCCATTCCAGGTCTATGCCAAACGTCCAGGCGCATCCTGGCAAAGTCAGAGCCTGTCTTTCAAAACCTGTAGTATATTTTGGCAAGATTCATCCCTCAATTTGGCCCCTTGGGCACCAAGGGAGGACAGTTCTTTACCCTGTCACCTTTCATGCAGTGGAAAGCTTTTGTTGTTGTTGGGGTTTTTTGGTGTGTTGTTCTTTTCTTGATCTGCTTTTCATGAGGTTAAGCTGGCAAATGGCTTGCTATAACAAAAAAAAAAAAAAAAAAAAAAAAAAAAAAAAAAGGAGAAATAATTCTATTCTTGCAAATAGGAGCCTTCCCACCCCAGACTGCTGACAAGTTCACAAGCCAGCTGACCTGAGCAGGAGGGGGTCCAGAGCATGGTGTTTGGAAGGAAAATGTTCCAGACACGTTGCCCATATGAACAGCTTCTCATGAGTAAAGAGGAAAAAAAAAAAGAAAAAATAATAGCATGTCTTCTTGATACCAGAGAGTGTGGTTTTAATTAGTATCATGGTTTCAGCTCTTTTTGTGGCAAGAGTTTGAGGGAATGCTTTTTAGCTTGAATGCTCTAAACAGCTAGTAAACCCCAAGGAGAACGTTAGATAAAAGTTACGCCTGGGCTTATACAAATATTTAAGCTCAGGCTGGGGGTGGAGGGGAATGAAACCCATAAACTGATTGTTTCATGGTCACCCTGCTATGCTCCTTTGGCAAGAGCAGAGCCATGGGACCAAACTGGGTCTTTTTCTCTGCTTATTTCCTATTGCCTTACACTGTACAATCCCGAGCAATACCAGCATATGCCATCTGGCTTTGTTCTCCTCCTCAGTCAGCAGTTTTGGATCTCCCCAGTTGAAAACCTGCTTTGAATTTAGTCCCTTTTGTTTCCCATAATCACCTACAAAGGATATTACAGACCAGAGCAGGTTGTTGTTGTTGTTCTCGGCTGAAACTGGTGACAAATGCAAGAGCTCCAGAGTCTGGGCTCGCTCCCCACCTTGGAGTTGGTTGTGTTGTAGGCAAACAGCCTAACCCCGAGGGCTGAGAAGAACAGCTTTTGCCTCTTTTGACTTACTTGTCTGTCAAAAATTGCACCTATGGCAGCATTTCTGAGCAGAGACCATCTGATGGAGCTTTCTTAGGAGCCCCAAACCTTGGGATTTCTCCCTTGTTTCATTGTTACTGCATGTGTGTTCACGGCCAGCATTGGCCAAAGGGCTTGGAGGTGTTTTGGGCAGGCTTCTATATTTATTGTCACAGCATGCAACTGCTGAGTTCACTGGCACTCTATGTGCTGCTTATGAAAACTGGAGGCAGGGCAGGTGTTGTAGAGGCAGTGACCTTGCTGCTTAAGATGACCAGCACAAGGGGAAAACAAATCGGATTGTGTTGCTTTGTTAATTGTTGCTGTTATGTGGGGAAAGGCCTGAGAGACATTTAATTTTTATGTTTTGGTTTTTTTTCCTTATGTAGTTTTTAATTATTTTTTTTGCCTGTGGGGATTTTGGTGCCTTTGTGTATACACATGTAATAATTGTAGGTCCTGAGTTTTCTGATTTTCGGGAGTGGAACCTTTAAAGGTCATTTACTTCAACCCCACTGCAGTCAGCAGGGACATTTGCAACTAGAGCATGTTGCTCTGAGCCCCAGACAGCCTGACCTGGAATAGCTTCTTACAAACACATGGGAGAAGGGAACTCTGAAAGATGCAGCTCTCTTTTCAAGGAGAGGCTCAATGTGACTTGTCCACTTGTGACAAGACACAAAGAACTCTGAGAGAAGAACTCTGAATAGTTGCAACAGTTCAGTGCTGGGGAAGAAGAGGAGCCAGTGGTCTCTTTGAAGGAGCTCTGAGTTTCTAAGTGTGGTTCTCTTGGGAAGTCCTTCTCTGCTTTTTCTCTCTGCCTCAGCTTCTCTTGTGTATTGAGATAAGGATATCTATAATAAAATGGGGACTTCACGTTTGTAGAAGTCTGTCAAAGGTAAGCCTTTTAAGTGTCCAGAGCAAGGAACAGCAGCCTGTGTTGTGAGCAGGTGGCTGCTAATTAGCTTGGCCACCTCTACCTGCTCTTGCTGAGCCTGCCCTTGCAGCAAATGCACGCTTTCTAGAAGTGCAGGAAGCTGCAGAGATTTCCTTTCCATACCCTTTTTAACTCTCTTTCAGGAGAGCCTTTGCAAGTGGTCAGTGATTTCTATGAGGTCTAAACTGGTCATCACCATTACAAGATGACCAAAGCCCTGCCCCTCTCTTTAGGCACTACTAGGACTGGTGGCTGGTATATGGTGATCTGAGCACCTCCTATCCCCAGGCATTGCAGCCAGGAAATTTTCCATGGTTCTCTCCCAGCCACCCATGTGACCACACAATCTGGTTGACACTAGTGCTTAGGTTGTAGCAGGTATCTGTAAGGTATTTGTAAAGAAGAGTATTTTGTTCCCCCAAAGAAAATAGGCCTGTTCTGGACTGACCAAGGCAGAAAAGAATGGACCTTGGCTTCTTGCAAAGCTGCCAGGTGGGAGGAGAGGCTGCTTATTGCAGATGGTGGTGAGGGAGACATCAGTTTTTAGAAGCAGGGAAGGTAAGTAATGACTGGAAGGAATCCAGACAGTTTGAGAAGAAAGGGGAAAGAGCAAAAGAGCTAAGCACATCTTTGGTTTGATCCAGAAGTTTCTTCAGAAGATGCTCCAAGCAATCCCACAAATGCTCTTCCGTGGCATCAGATGGATTATGTCTTTTCCAGATCCAGCAGCAATATTGTTCCCTGTTGGTTTCATATTGAGAACAGCTTCATCTCTCAGTGCATTAAGTCACTCTTCCAGGAAGGAGAAGCAGATGGTGGGTGCTGGAGCCATCTCCTCAGGGTGGGATAGGACTCAGAGTGCAGGTGGAGTTGGAATAGCATGGCGACTGTCAGTTGTGTGCTGTGGTCCTGTGTAATGCAGCTCCACATAACATAATCTTGATACTGTGGGTCTGCAGAAAACTCCTGTACCACTGTACATGGAGTGAAGCCTTCTTCTGAGGCAGGATGGAAAACTCCAGAAACAGGGACAGAGTCAGAAAAGCAATAGACAAAATGGGGTCTATCAAAGGTATCATCTCCACCAGCTCTACAGAAAGTGAGAACAGTGAGGTTGTAAACTGAGTAGTCCCTGCTCACCACATTAGCTCAGCTCCTAAGAATTCAAGTCTGAATTGGTGATTTTCCACCAAATCCATGTGAAGACTTGCACCATCTCAAAATCCTCAGTGACCTGGTGTACACAGGCTCTCAGAAGATCATTGCAGTATATCTGCGCTACTTAGGCATTTTCACCAGTTTGGATTTATTTCTCCCTTCTCTGTGCTTCATGTGGGCGGTGGGAAAAAGCTCTTTGGTGAAAGGTAGGAAGTCTGGGCTGGTTGAGGCAGCTGAGGCATTGCTTCAGATCTCTGAAAGGGAAATCAGTGCTTTCTGGGACAGTTTTGCTGGCATGTTTGTAGTGCCGAAGCCATCACAGAGCACGGATGAGCAGCCTTGACCTTGTGCCCTCAAACATGGTCCAGCTCCTGGACCAACAAGGCTGTGCCAGGAAAATGTTATCCATGGTGGGGGCTGGAGGTGGCATGGCTCTGCTGACTGCTACCATCTCTCTTCCACCTCTGACCAGCACTGCTGTGCTGATACTACTTATGGCATAGACCTGCATCTCAGATGTGAGATTTTTTCTGGTGTGATAACTGCTTTCCAAGCCAATACATTTCTTAATGTTACCAGAAAGTTGCTCATACCATATGGCAAGGCTCTCTGTATTTTTGCAGGGCAACAAACAAATTGTTGCTAGATGCCAGACTGCTCTGGCAGAGCTTTATCACTGATGCCTGCCAGCAGTAGCCTTTAGGGGATAGTAATAATTTGGGGTTGTTTACATTGCAGCTTTAAAATAGGGGTTTTCTTGAAGCGTGTGTGTGTGTGTTTAGTCAGGAAAGTTGGCTAAAAAAACCTCTGACAGCATCAAAGAGTGAAGGTGCTTGCTATGGCCCATGCCTGCAGGCTTGGCCCTTTCTTATACCTCTGGTCTTAGAGGAGAAGGAGTAGGTTATGTTGTGGGAGCTCCAGGTGTTTCAGTGGGAGCCATCCTTTGTAGGACAAGGGAACCTACCTGGATAGGAGGTGGCTTCTCCAAAGTCTAATGTGTGTACCATTTTTTTTCAGCAATTGGCTTTGGTCAGGGCTGTAATTGAGCTTTCTTGGAAAGAAGCCTTTCAAACAGTGATGGTGGGAAACCAGTGCCTTGCTGTAAGACCAAGAGTCTGTGTTAGAGCTCATCCCCGAGTCTCCTTGTCTCAGGCTGAGTTTTATGTCCTTTGTGTGTCCCAGTCCTTCACATCATTTGGATGTAAATCTTCCCAGTGTCTGCCTGTGCCCAGGGTCTATCCCGACAGCCAAATGTGTTGCAAAGATGTGGGGAGGTGTGTGGCGAGGGCAGTGGGGCACTGAAGGGTTTTCAGCTTGCAACTCTGATGCCATGGATGAGGTGTTTGCGCTCCTCAGCTTGTGTATTTAGACCCACGCCTAACTGCGTCTTGGATTTGGGGCAGAACTTTTGAGTTTCACAGGGGTTTGATGCATATCCAGAATTTTTCCCAGTGTTGCACAGTATTTGGGTTGCTTGACAGGGGCTTGTAAAACTGAACAGTTTTGGGGGCTGAATGCTGAATTTGCAACAAAAACACAACCAGAATTAGTGGGGTGTCTGGTTTAATAGCGTGTGATTTGTGGATCTTTCTGTGACGTGTTCAGCAGTAAACCATTCCGACTTGGCATCTCGTGTGAAAGCAAAACTTGACATGGCTTTTGCTGGATCTCACTCAGATCTCATTCTGAACTGCAGCCTGGCTCCTCCTACAGAGTGGGGTCGGTCCTTTTTCAAGGGAACTCTTCCCAGGCTTTCATTCCCCTGTGATTTTGGTTTAGTTTAAGTCATCTAAATAAACTCCTTCAGTGGAACCTGGAGCCAAGCAACCTTGAAGCCTGTCATACTTTGCACAGGGACCTGATCCGAAGCCAGCTTCATGTGTCTGAAAATCTTGAGTCAGGAGCTGCAGGATTGCAAAAGTCTTAAAATCCATGAAGAGACAAAACCAGCTGTCTTTTGGTTGAGCCATTGGAATCTTCTGCATTCACCTCATCAGGCTTTTGTAATTTTTTTCTCTCCAACCAGTGGAAAATATGTTCAATAATTGTTCTGAAAAGTTTAAAGCTGAGATCATCACAGGAAGTTCCACCTCAACATGAGGAAGAACTTCTTTACTGTAAGGGTCACAGAACACTGGAACAGGCTCCCCACAGAGGTTGTGGAGTCTCCTTCTCTGGAGACCTTCAAGACTTTTCTGGATGCATTCCTATGCGACCTGTGCTAGATTCTATAGTCCTGCTCTGGCAGGGGAGTTGGACTTGAGGATCTCCAAAGGTCCCTTCCAACCCCTAACATCCTGTGATTCTATGAGATTCTTCTGAAATTAAAAGTGGACGCTAAAATCAGCCAGCACCATCTTCCAGTCTCAGCCCCCAGATATCACAAGGCTTTTGGTAACACTGCACAACCTTCCACAACTGCTCCTTTCACATTGCTGGGTATCTGAACCATCACATTCAAACTTATGTGGATGCTGATGGAATTTGTATCTTCTGGTTCTTCTGTTGCAATTTCAAATCTTTACAGTGCTGGAAATGTGTCAGAAGACTTCCCCAAGGAGGGGTTGCTAGGTGTTACAGTAGGGATGTTGTTATCATGCAGGCTCAGGGTATGTGGGCACAATAACTTGTCAAGTTACTTCTCAGTAGGTCTAATGTGCTAAGAGCTGGCCAGACCCCAGGTTTGGTGTTACTTGGCTGTTCCAAGAACCCTTGCTCTGGATGGCACAACTGTGTAATGATTCCCAAGAAGCCGCTTACGGTTGAGCCCAGGGAAACTGTTTTCCAGCACTGATTGCACCAAGCCTGCCTTGGCAAAAGCATGGATAGGCTCTGATGCTGCTGTGGTTCCCTCAGCTGGGTAGGAGTTTGTGTGAGCTCAATGGGCCTTTGCAGCCTTAATATTTTCTATGAGCAATGGGCCTTGTCCTGCTTCTGGGTTTGTGATGATTTGTTTACAGCAGTGCTTTGCACTGAAGTTCCTCCGGAGGTAGGGAGGGGTGGGGAGAATCATGTGAATGAGACGAATTTTGTGGAAGAATCATAGAATGGCTTGAGTTGGAAAGGACTTTTAAGATCATCTAGTTCCAAACCCCCTGCTATGGGCAGGGACACTTTCCACCAGACCAGGTTTTTCAAGGCCTCATCCAGCCTGGTCTTAAACACTTCCAGGGAGGAGGCATCCATAACTTCTCTGGCCACCCTGTTCAGTGCCTCACCACCCACATAGTAAAGAACTTCTTTATAATGTCCAATCTAAATCTACCCTGTTCTAGTTTAAAACCACTGTGCCTTGTCCTCTCACCTCATGCCATTATAAAACATCTCAGCTTTCCTGCAGACCTCCTTCAGGTGGTGGAAGGGCACTATTAGGTCTCCCTGGAGTCTTCTCTTCTCTAGGCTGAATGGACCAAACTCCCTCAGCCTGTCCTTGTAGGAGAGGTGCTCTCCAGCCCTCTGATCATCTTTGTGGCCCTCCTCTGGATGGACCCTGTCCAATAGATCCATGTCCTTCTTGTATTGGTGACTCCTGAGCTGGATACAGAAGTTTTGCTGTTTTGTTGTGGTATGGGATGGCAGGTGGCTGATACTGGCCGTGCAGGGATATTAGAGGCAGTTTTGAAGCTCTCTGTGCAGATCCCTGGTGCATTAAGTGTTCACTCTAAAATGAAGCAAAAGGTCATTTATCCTTTTAGTTTAGAAAATAAATGTCTTTCTGATACTGGTTTTATGCTGGAGAGTCATAGTTGCTTGGCTGAGGATGCAGGCATTGACCCTTTATCTCCAGGCTGTGTCTGGTCACCAGAGAGCTGTGTAACAAGTTTATGGAGTTCTTGTGATTGCTTTTGAGGAAACTTCATGTTTTCCTCCATGTATGCCTAAGCAGCACCAAGTCTCCCTCAGATTGGAGCTTTGCACAGTCAAGGTTCACACCGCAGACCAAGCATTTAAGCTTGACCTTTAAATCTTTTTCTTATCCCATGGCTGGCAGTTGTATCTTCCCTTCCAGGAAAAGGAACATCTTCTTGAAAGCTAGGTGATAGTTTAATAAAATATTTTCTATGTTCAAGGAGCAAGTGTCACCATGAAGCTGCCAACATCCTGTCCCCTGACTTCCTTGGTAGCTGCACCGGTGTGTCATGTTGGATTTTTTTCCGTTCCCTAAGGTTAAATGATAATTAAAATTATTGAGAAGGGATCCTTGAGCCCTGGACATTCCTCACCCTGTCTGGATGGAGAGGGTGTGCTGTATGTGTCTTCTGTTGATAAGTATTGAGTTGGATTTAATTGCTTTCCTAAGATCATCTTGTGTCCAAAGTGCAATTTTGGCTGCTCTTGAGCGTCTCTAAGATGATGGTGATGCCTCTTCTAAACATTACTTTGCAAATACACTGATGTTTTTATTTTGCAAGATGGAACAATGTGATGCAGTCCTGTCTTCATCATGTGTATCCAGCTGAGATGCACAGTCAGGTGGATTCTCTTCTTCAAGCACTGTTTCTACTTGACTCTCAGCTTGATTTTGGAGCTGAAATGAGAACAGAGGCTGTCTCTGAAGTGGAGAATAAAATCTATGCTCCAACAGCAGCAAAGGACAGTCCCTTTGATATGGCCATTACAATTCTGTGTTTAACATCAAGGAAAAGTAGATTTTGCTTAAATACATTTTTGTTCTTGACATTATCTTAACTTTTCGTTTGGGTACTTCAAGATAACTAAGTTTTCCTAAGGGAGGGTAGGTCCTGAAAGCCTTGCATTCATTGTATTCAGATAGAAGCTTGTCATTCACCAACTGGAACAATCCTGAATGATCATTTTTTATGGGTGGCACTTGATTTGATCATGGATTTCTATATTTTCTTAGTAATATGATTTGCCATCCTGTAGACAGTCAATGACCTTTCTTGGTTCCAAACTCCACTGATTTAAACTTGTCCCAGACAAACTGCTGTCATTGCCAGAATGTTGGCAGAATGACATTACATTAAACTGAAATGAGGAGGTTTTCCTCCCCTTTATTCCACCCTAGTGAAGCTACATTTGGAGTATTGTTTCCAGTTCTGGGATCCCCAGTTCAAGAGAGACAGTAAACTACTGGAGAGAGTCCAGCAGAGGCCTGAAGCACCATTCTGAGGAGAAGAGGCTGAGAGCCCTGGTGCTCTTGAGCCTGGAGAAGAGCAGCCTGAGAGGAGTTCTTCTCAATGCTCAGTAAGAGCAAGAGTTAGAAAAGCAGAATTTTTGGATGGAAGGTTGAAGGAAATGAAAATTTTCAACTATTCTTTTCCTTCTGTGGTTCCTGGAGCATGTGTCTGGCACAAACAGGGACAGGGCTCTGTGAAGCCTGTAGATCCCATCCCACATGTGCAAGACTGTGCCCGTTTATTTTCACATGCTCTCAGGAGAGATGAGATGGACCCTCAGAGCATCTGGGCAGGTGGGCACAAACATGGGCAATGCTGATTTGAAACTGGCCCTCCAAATGGAGATGTACTCTCTTTGGAGGTTCTCGGTTGTGTGGGTTTTGTGTTACTTCCCCTGATCACAAATGCACTTAGATGTCCTCTATACATAATTAACCTCCCTGCTGTGCTGGCAGACACTTTTATTGAACTGCCCATCATGACTCCTAAGTATTTTCCTCAGAGGATTGTGCAGGTTCAGAGGGCAGAGAGCTGAAGGAAACATTCATGAAGCTGAGTAACTCTTGGCAGTTATAGATGTGGATTCCCTGATTTAAAGCCCAGCCAAGGAGCAAGAATGTGCATTTGGGTCAAGAGGTGTCTCTGTGGTCAGGATGCCTTGCCATAAATCCAGGATGCTGAGCATCAGGATGCTTATGAGGATCTGTGCTGATAATGCTTGTAAAGTGGACGAGATGGCCAGTCCCAGCTTACCAGCAGCCAGAGCACTCAGCTGTGCTGCTGTGAAGGAAGTTGTATCTCCTACAGCATTGTTGGACCTGTTAGCTCATGTATCCACCTTGTCACCATGCTTTCTGACCTACCTTTGAAAGGTTTACATGTGAAGGGGGAGAGATGGCAGTGCTAAAAGCTGTGGCATTAACACAGGCCCTGCCATACTATCTTTCCCTTAGGATTTTCCAAGCTGTTGGGGAGAGAGTCTGGAGGAGCTCCTCAGCGTTGCCTGTCTAACTTGGAGTTGAGCTTGTGCAAAACCACAGGGGAGTGACATGCTTCCTGAAAGTCGTATGTCACTAGATACTGGCTGTGTAAACATTTCTGGGGCTTCATATGGGTTGTCAGTGGTGCAGGATACACCAGCTCTTGGTCTTCACCTGAGGATGCTTCAGGAATGGCTTCCTGGGGCTGCCAAGTCACACCATCTCCTGATAACCCAAACCTTGCCTTGCTGCTACTGCTCTGAAATTTAGGAAACACAGGGCAGGGTTTCTTCTGTATAGTGAGTGCAGTGTGTGAATCTAACAGTGCCAACATGGGAGGGAAATCTCAAGCAGGCCTTTGAACTCAGGCTGAGCTCAGGGGCTGTGTCTCACACCTAGAGGTACCCTGAGATCCAGCACAGTGGGGTACCACTGCTCAGGAACTCCCTCTGACTGTCTGTCTGTCTACAGAGGCAGGCACAGGGCTTCAGAAAGAGGCTGTTCTCAGGGTTTTTCCTTGCAAAAGCACACCTTTTGGAAACCTTTTACTTGAGCAGTAGCTTTCCCTGCTCCAGAGTTTTGCAGAAAAGGAGGCTTGCTTTCCTTGCTGAGGGAAGTGCTCCCACTTGTACAGAGGGCTGGTATCACCACAATTTGACTTCAAGCCTGGGGACTGAACCTGCAGAAAGGCGATAATTAGACAGGAGAGTCACCTCTCTCTCACTTGAAAAGCTGAACATGGCTGTGCCCTGTGCCAGGCCAACATTCCTGGGTCATCACAAGTGGGTTTTGTAGGGTTTGGCGTTTGTTAGTATTTGCAGCATGTCACTAGCATGTTCAGTCCCCTTATCCAGAGAGCTTCTAATTGCAGCATCGTTTGAGGAGGGGGAAGCGTTTTAACAGGAGCTTAGCTAACTACAGCTTAACACAGCATCACTCGTGAGGCTTAATTTGTGCCCTGATCTTTGCAAACAGAGAAACCTTTCAGTCTTGGAGGCATCTCTCCCCGCACCGCGGTGTTACCGGAGCTGCTTATTGTTGCCATAAAAGCCGAGTGAAGTTTGGATTTGCTGGTGCCCACTGAGCCAGATTTGTGAAGCATAAATGAGAAAACCTGCCCCAGCCTCCCTTTCCCATAAAAAGCAGCTCAGGTGGCTTCAGTGTGGCCAGCTAATGGGGGGAAGGTGGAGGCGGCTGCTGCACCTGCTAATGCTTTGGCTGGGGCTAGTGGCACAGAGGCTGCCGCGAATTCCCTCTGAGCAGCAAGCTGTTGGTGGCAGGAATGCCTCGCTCCAAGGAGCGCTCCTGCTACGACAACAAAGAGCCCTTTGATCCTTTCCATTTGGAGAACTTAAAATGAGAAAGCCAAACTACAATGAGACCAAGTTGGGTCATAAAAAAGGAGAGCAGGAGCACCAAAGCGCTCTGGAGTGTAATTGTAGAAGCAGCAAATGCTTTGGCACTTAATTCTGCTTTAGTGTCAGTTCAGCGTGTTTCACGTTTAGTATTGGCGAGCCTGTCACCAAATGCTCTGCACAAACAACCCACTGCTGCTCCTCAGCAGCCTCAGGGCACATGGAGAGCTCCTAGCTCCAGCTCAGCTCCTTCAGCTCTGAGCTCTTCAGCTGCACATGGGGCGGAAATGGCCGATGAGGTATAAACAATCCCATGCTCGAGATGTCCCTTTCTGGAGGGGGAGCCTTGGCTGCCTGGTACTGCTCAAGCCTGGCTCAGTAAAGGCACTGGGACCACTAGAGTGCACAGCTTTGTCACTGGGAAGCAGCTCTCTGTATCCAGGGCTGGTCCCCAGTTCTTATTTACAGGAGATCGCCATCCAGTGTGACCTGGACAGGCTGGAGGAGTTGGGCAGAGGATAACCTTATGAAGCTCAAGAAGGGCAAGAGTAGGGTCCTGCCTAGGGAGGACAACCCCCCTACAACAGTACAGGTGAGGGGCTGACCTGCTGGAAAGCAGCTCTGTGGAAAAAAGACTTGGGAGTGCTGAGGGACAACAGGAAGACCGTGAGCTAGCAATGTGCCGGTGTGGCCAAGGTGGCAAATGGCATTAGTGATGGAGTACATCAGTGTGGCTAGCAGGTTTCCCCCTCTAATCTGTCCTGCTAAGGCCTCATCTGGAATATTGTGTCCAGTACTGGGTTCCCCAGTTCAAGATGGACAGGGGTCCGCTTGAACGGGTACAGCAAAGGGCTACAGAGATGATCAGGGAACTAAAACAGTCTTATGAAAAAGGCTGAGGGACTTGGGCCTTTTTAGCCTAGAGAAGAAAAATCCAAGGGGTGATCTTATTAGCACTTAAAGAGTGGGTGACAGGAGGATGGGCCCAGACCTTTTTCAGATGTGCCTGGTGACAGGACAAGAAGTAATGAGTACAAACTTGAGTATAGGAAGTTTCATCTAAACATGAGGAGGAACTTCTTTACTTGGAGGGTGGTAGAGCACGGGAACAGGCTGCCCAGAGAGGTGGCGGAACCTCCATCTCTGGAGTCACTCAAAGCCCCTCTTGACATTGTGTTCCTGTGAAACCTGCTGTAGCTGAACTTGCTCTGGTGGGGGGGTGGGGGTGTTGGGTGTTGGACTGGATGATCTCCAGAGATCCCTTCCAACCTCTTATCATTCTGTGATTCCCTGAGATGCTCCATCAGAGTAAGTGCTTAGTGCTGCTTGGGCTTTATGATTGTGGCTGTGCTTTCCCTCACTTATGCAAAGCCGAAGGTGGCCGTTACATCAGGCATTTTTTAAGGCAGTCACCAGAAGTCTGGCTAACAGTCACCACATCTTCCCACAGCTATTAGAAGTGTGTTTAAACAAAAAAATACTCTCAATTATTTCTCTGCAAAGAACTGAGCTGCAAATTGTCACCTCCTTGGTGGCATGGCCTTGTCATGAGCACAGGCAGCAGCCGTCAGGGGAAAAGGGGTTATTTAGGGGTGGAGGTGCTGACTTGAAGAGAGCCCTTGCCTTTTGCTCTTTTACTCCTCTGAGCAGGGAGCTCAGCTGGAGCTGCTGCCTGTGGGACTGTCAGAGAAAAATGCAGGAGCAGCTTGTCCCCCAGGACCGCAAAGCCCCTCTGCCTGCCCTGCTCTGCGAAGTGATGGGGATGCAGGGCTGGATGTGGGTCCTCCTGCATAATGGGGCAGTGCCATTACACCAGGCCAGGTGTAATGGCACTACTCCAGATCAGGTTGTCTGGGGCTCTGAGCACCCTGCTCTAGTTGCAGATGTCCCTGCTGACTGCAGTGGGGTTGGACTAGATGACCTTTAAAGGTCCATTCTAACCCAAACCATTCTATTCTGAGTCTATGATTCTCTAAACCTCCACATTTTGAAGGGCAAGCACTCAGCAAGGTGCATCCTGACAGCTAAGTATGTGTGAAATGTGGCTTGGCAGCATCTCCCAGCTGACACTGGCAGCAGAGGGTGCAGCCCCATATTGACAGCAGCATTTGCACAGGGAGCTCCTGGGGAAGGAGCAGCAAGCGGCTGGAGCAGGGAGTGATGCTTGCCTAAAGCTGTCTCCCTTTTCTCTTCTATCCTCCTCTCTTTGGAGTGAGGTGATGAGTGACCCACCCAGTGTGTTGTCATTTAAATAGGGACAGGATTAGATCTGAAGTGCTGGGCTCCTGGTGAAAATAAGGTGAACCTCCAAATTGTTGAAAACCGTTATAAATTGCTTTGTTCCCTAATAGGTCACCAGCTCTCCATGGTATAGGGAATGTGAGTGACTTATTCTGTTAGGGATTGTAACAACTGCTGTAAAATCATCTTGTAATTATTTGGAAGTAATTTGTCTGCCTCTGACGTGCCTTAGCATGGACAGGAATGCTCTGTTTGGGGAAGTGAGGGCCTTATCCTGCTTTATCTCAAGGTACTTGTAAATGTTACTGTAATTTCATGTTATCAAATCGTTTAGCTCTTCCTCTTCCAGAATGAAGTTATTTTATCTCATGCACCTTGTTTACTTCAAATTAGCCCTGAGGTTGGCCTGAAGTTGCACCTTGTTATTCCTCCACCTCCTGTCTCCGTCTTAGGCTCTGTCGGCAAATTCAAAGGTATAAGTAAATACTTTTTTGTTATTAATAGAATAACTTCCCGCTTCTACACACACTCTTTCTTTTCATCCCAGTCTTCATTTTCCATGAGAAACTGACATTGCAATACAAGCAGAAACCTCCCAAATTGCATGAAAACGCCTTAATTCTCCTAGCAACAAGGTCAGGGCTCAGATCCAGGACCTTTCCATGAGGGCGGGGGGAGCAGCCCTTCCAATTACCTGCTCCCCCTGCGGTACGGATCCGGCTGGTTCAACAGCACCTGGGTTTGGGTGGATTTGAAACTCAGCCATGGTATTGTTTAAAAAGTCTCCATTCACTGGGGAAGGGTTTGTAGTGGGCTGAGCCCTGAGCAACCTGGGGCTGGTTTTATGGCTTCCCATTGAAACCTGGTGGAACCCCACAGTGTTGACTGATTTCCCCTTCCCCACTCATGTGGCTTTGATCAAACCCAGGGCTTGGAGAACAACCCCCCAGGAACTGGAACCACTGAGCTTTGCCCAGTTCTGTCATTCATTAAAGTGTTTGTGAGCTTCCAGTTGTAGATGATAGAAAGAGGACCTTTGTGCCTAGCCCAGGATGGAGATTGCTGGTCCTGGTGGCAGAAGCTTTGTCCCTGTATAGGGGAACATGGACCTCGGATTAGCATGTCTGATGCAGAAGTTGCCATGATATTCCTGTGCCCTCTTAATGAGACCTACTCAGGGTAACAAAAGCCTTTAGGTGCATTAATGATTATAGGGTAAATATCACATATTATTGGAGGACTGAATTCAAGCTCTGCTGGTATTAAGCCAGGAAGGGATGGCTGGTCATGGAGGCTGGCAATGACAGAGATTTTACCCTCGTTCCATGCATGACTCCAGCCTGGGTGGTTGTGCCTGATGGTTCTCATAGCTCCATTTACAGCTCATACACTGTTATTTGGGAATCATTATGAGAGGTGTGGGGAAGCCTGAGCCAGATCAGCCCAAGGGGTTTCTCTCCTGTCCCATGACCCCTGCCCTTCCCACAAACTGTACCAACCTCTGCTGTGATTGTGCAAGATGTTTTAGGAAAGTTTCTAGGAAACAGCAGGCTGGCATAGCCTTGGGAAAAGGGTGTCAAATACATGGGTCTGATCTCCCTGCCCAGAGGAACCCCTGAGCAAAGTCACTGCAGCCTGGGACTGACCAATGCTGCAGGTGTTGTGTGGTCCTGCTGCTGTGGCTCTTCTCTCCCTCCAGGGATGGGTAAAATGCAGCTGGGTTGGGCTAATACTATGATGGCAATCCTTCTTTTAGCTTTGTTGAGACTCAGATTAAGTCCCGTATGATGCTCCTATTGTGCTTATTCCTGTCTGGAACCCATAAAACACAAACTGCTGGTGCATACAACAATGTGATGTTCTAGGTGCAGCATCAGTAACTCAGCAGTTAAACAGCAAAACATGTTTTCTGGTTGAAGATTATAGGTGAGAAGAATGTCCTCTGTGCTGAAGGACTTAAAGTTGTTGTTGTGTGATGCTGCAACTCCCTCCCATGTTGCGTGTACTATATAGAGTCCTAAATCTATCCCGAGATCCATGTGCTACTGCATTCAAAGCCCAGTTCTGGATCTGTTTGTCTAGATCTCCACACTGAGCCAAACTCTGTCAAAGTCTGAGCCAAACTCAGTGGTTGCATCAGGAAAGGAGTCGCAGCAGGGTGGGCAATTTGGTGCAGGGTGATTGGGGAGCAGCACTTATTCTCAGGAGGTTTTGGCCTCCAGTTCTGTGCTGATCTTGGCTCTCTCTGTGAGAAGGAAAGTAATTTAGGGACATAGCAGCCTAAGCCAGATCCTTGTGCTTTGGGTGGCTTTTTTTAGGTTGCAGATTGAAATGCCAGGAAGGAGGAAGGACTGTGTCCCCTCTGCCACCAGAAATGAAACCCTCTTGCAAACAAATATCTTCCCTGAGACATGTAAAATCAGGCACTTGTGTCACCCTCTCTGGCAGTGGATCTGGGGTAGGTTGGGTGGCTGAGAACTCTGCCATGTTGTCCTCCAGCTGCCATCACATTGGGATGCTGGTGGGATGCTGTCCTATCCAGGGAGCTGCTCCAGCATGGGAACAGCCCTTTCTGATGCTGCCATTTCTCAGGGTTGTGAGTTGGAGCCAAGCCTGGGGTGTGCAACATGGGGCTGAAGGAACTGCTGGCTTCAGGGCTGTCCCAGGGATCGGGCTGGGATTAGGGACTTCAGTGCTTCCAGTACCCCTCTGCTCATCCCCAGAGCTCCATGCATGGATTATTTGCCAGGTGTTGTGCTCAAGATGCTTTGGGGGAGTTTTCAAAGTGCTGGGAAGGCTTAGTCTAAAGCTTGTAATGATTTTAGTGGGATTTGGGTAGTTATGGACACAAGCCCATGAGGTATTTTGGAGAACATATCAAAAGTGAGCAGTGCAAGGGGAAAGGCTGTTGTCTGGCCCTTGCAAGATTCTGATTTTTTTTAATTTCTTCTGATGAAGTATGATGTTTCCCTGGCAGGAGTTCAGCTCATCCTCCTTCCCTAATGGAAAAAGCAAAGCAAAATGTCTCACTTTGCTTGCAGCTGAAGGAGCTGGACTGGGCAAAGTCAACTGCTGTCTTTGAAAAATCTTTCTGTCCTCGGACAGGAGTGTTGCAAAAAAATAATCATAATGAAATGATGACCTCACGCTTTCATGCCTTTTTTTTTTTCCTTAATCCTTTCTATTTCAGCTGATGTTTGTTACTTGCTCCGATTAACAATGTTTGAACCAAAACCAAGATCCAGATGTGACGATTTTATCGATGCCAAATTGGGTTTTGGACACTGAGCTTGCATTTACATAACCCTTTTCCCTCCCTCCCCCCCCTTTTTCTTCTCCCCTTTCAGCCCGATGGCACCAGCAAGGAGTGTGTCTTCATCGAGAAAGTCCTAGAAAACAACTACACGGCACTGATGTCAGCGAAATATTCAGGCTGGTATGTTGGATTCACCAAAAAAGGGAGGCCGAGGAAAGGGCCCAAGACCCGAGAAAACCAGCAGGATGTACATTTTATGAAGAGGTACCCAAAGGGGCAAGTGGAGATACAGAAGCCTTTCAAGTACACAACAGTCACCAAGAGGACTAAGAGAATACGACCCACCAACCCCAGTTAAAACCAGACGAGAACGGTGTCGCGATCACGAACCGCACGAAATGAACAGCAAAAAAAAAAACCCCCCACAACAAACCCCCACAAACGAAAAAAAGAAGGAAAAAAAAAAAAAAAGGAAATAATAATTAAAAAATAAAATAAAAAAAAAAAAAAACAAACAAACTGCACCAGAGGAATATTTTTACATTAAAGATAAGGAAGAAGCTCTATTTTTGTACATTGTGTTTAAAAAAAAAAACAAACAAAAAAAACCAAAAAAAAAAAAAAAAAAGGATAAAAAAATAATAGGAAAAAAAAAACATTAATAAAAGACTAGATGGCAAACGCTGGGGAAAAGCTGTTAGGGATTTATTGTGACTTGAAAACACAAAACGAACTGCTCTATTTAAATTGACTTCTTGTTGTTGATGACACACAGGTGCTTATTTTGCCTTTTTTATTGTTGTTGTTGTTGTTTTCTCTTTTTTTTTTGTTTTTTTTTTTTTTTTTTTAAAGGACAACTTTACAAGCAGATCCCCAGAGGAAAAACAAAACAAGCAAAACAAAACAAAACAAGCAAAAGAACACAAAACAAGCAAAACAAAAAAAAAACAACCAAGCAAAACAAAACAAAACCAAGCAAAACAAACCAAGCAAAGCTAACCAAGCAAAGCAAAAACAAACCAAGCAAAACAAAGCAAAACAAAAGAGTAATTGTTAAAAGCAACAAAAGAAAACCAAAGAAAACCAAAGTTCTTTCCCAAAGTTACTGAGACCCTGCCCTGAAGTGCGCCGGTTTTGCAGTCATCTATTTATTGTCTGCTGCACGCCGGCCCCGCGACAAGATGGTTTGTGCCGCAGTGATTGAGTTCCCGTGGAGTTCTCGACGCATCGATCTTCTGTAACCTTTCTGACGACATAAGGTGTCACGGCTCCGTGATCCTGCATTATGCTCAGTTCTGGAGAATGCTGCTAAATACATTCAAGTGACTACAAGATGACCTAGTACACCAATGATAAGGGAATATTTTAAAACCAGCTATATTATATATATTATATATATATAAGCTATTTATTTCACCTCTCTGTATATTGCAGTTCCATGAACCAAGTATTACTGCCTCAACAATTAAAAAAAAATTATTTAAAACACATGTACTTTTGGTTGTTGTTGTTGTTGATGCTTCTTTCCTCTCCCTGAGGAGTGGTTTTCTTTTAATGCTTACTTTAGGCTGGATGTTAGGAAGAAGTTCTGTACAGAGAGAGTGATTGCCCGTTGGAATGGGCTGCCCGTGGAGGTGGTGGAGTCACCATCATTGGAGGTGCTCAGGAGGAGACTTGATGGTGCCATGGTTTAGTTGTTTAGGTGGGCTGGATTGGTTGATGGGCTGGACGTGGTGATCTTGAAGGTCTCTTCCAACCTGGTTTATTCTGTTGTATTGTATTACTTATTGTGGGTGTGAGCGCAGCAGGACATGTTAGGGATTGGTTCCCCACTCTGAACTTCATTGCTAATTCATAGGTACATGGAATGGTTGGAGTCGGAAGGGACCTTAAAGACCACCTAGTTCCAACACCCCTGCCATGGACAGGAGCGCCTTCCACTAGACCAGGCTGCTCAAGGCCTCATCCAGCCTGGCCTTGAACATTGCCAGGGTGGAGGCATCCATGACCTCCATGGACAACCTGTTCCAGTGACTCACCACCCTCACTCTAAATAATTTCTTCCTAATCTCCAGTTTAGATCTCCCCTTCTCAAGCTTCAATCCATTCCCTCTCATCCTCTCACTACAAGCCCTTGTAAAAAGTCCCGTCCTGGCTTTCTTGCAGCCCTCTTCAGGTACAGGAAGGCCACACTAAGATCTCCCCAGAGCCTTCTCTTCTCTCACAAGGAGGAAATCTCGTTAGGGTTGATGAGGGGGATAAGAATGAGAGTACTATGAGGTTGGTGAAATACTGGAACAGGTTGCTCAGGGAGGTGGTGGAGACCTCATCCCTAGAACCATTCCAGGTCAGATTGCCTGGGGATCTGAGCAACTTGCTCTAGTTGCAGATGTGGGTCCTTCCCCATCATGGGAGAGTGGCATTGCACCAGGCCAGGACATTCCTGCACAGCTCCCAGGCTTTCCAGAACTCTGTTTTAAAGAATCAGTTCAAAATGCAGAGGTGGGAGATGCCCCATTCCTGGAACAATCTCAAGTCAGGTTGTTTGGGGCTCATGAGCACCCTGCTCTAGTTGCAGATGTCCCTGCTGACTACAGTGGGGTTGGACTGGATGACCTTGAAAGGTCTCTTCCAAACCATTCTGTGATTCTACGTTTCTGTGATTTTTTTCAAGTGCTGGAGTTAAATTTGCTACTTTTCAGTCCAATGAATATTTTCTAAAGCTTTGGCCAAGCAGAAAGTAAACTGGAAAATGAGCATCTGACTCAATTAACACATACTTACGTATGGCTTGTGTTTCCTTCACTGGAGGTTTTGAGAGGGGCTGTTTGTTTTAGCTGTTTAATTCAATATTGGATCTTTTAAAACTTGCCCTGAAGCCACACAAATCCCACTCCCCCTGCCCTGCAGAGTTCTGCCTGTTGATGACTTGCTTTTCTGGTCAGTGCAGCCAACTTTCCTCCCAAGCGTTTAGCACAGGGTATGGATGATGTTGAAGCCATGCATAAATGCAAGGCATGAACCTGCCTATATGGACTGACCTCTGTGATGGTGATGGGGTAAGACAGCAATAAACAGCGGGAGGAAAAGAAGTCAGATGAACTAATTGACCTCAGCTTAGCCCAAGGGAAGCTCTAATGAATGCTCACTTGACTTTTCCCTTCTCTCTGATGCTACCCTCCTTGATTTCATCCAAGGCTGAAAATGCTCAAAGCCACTGAGAAAGATTTTTTTCTTGTTACTCAGAAGAACAACTCTCCATAACAAGGTTTCTCAAGATAACTCTGGTAGCTGCAGCCAAATCCTGCAAATCAAAGCTATTTAGGAGATGGAGCAGATAAGCATGCAAGCTTGAGGGTGCTTATCTGAACTGATCTCCAAACCTTGCAAGCCTGGAGAAAAATGAACAGTGCTAAGCAGGGTTGCTCCATGCTGCTCCACTAAAAGCTAGGCAGCATTACAGGTGTTGCCTTTATCTCAGCTAAGCACAGGTAGTCACTCAAGCAGGCCTTCTGCCAGTGTATGTAAAGAGATCTGCTCTCCTGGTGCACCTGGAGACAAGCATGGAAGCAGGACCTGATGGCATGGTGGTGGAATTGGTTGGTGGGGGCTGAAAGGCTTTGCCAGCTTTGCCTTCAGATTGATTCATGTGGGAGTGATTTGGGGAAGGTTCAGAGGAGTGCAGGGGTGGGGGATTGGAAGAGGCTGGAGATTTGCTGTGTTAGTACCTCCAAGAGAAGAAACCCAGTTGACTTTCAGAGTGAGAAAGGATTTATGGGTGCCTTTTTCTCCTTGAAATATCGCCATGGCCCATGGCACTGATGGTTTCACTGTCAGAACAACAGGGTTTGATTGCCGTTGGGGAAATTTTGGGGTGGAGGCGTTTAGTGCTGGAGAAATCTGGGCAGAAGGGATCTCCTGTGAGGCCAAGAGCATCTGGGTAAGCTCTTTTTCCTGTCTCACAGTGTCTGCTGAATTTGGAGACCAGCAAGTGGAAACTAGGGGCCATGCAAATTGGCCGCTGGGGCCTCTGGCACTTGTGTCATTGATTTACCAGAACGTTTCCTGGGCAGCAGTGAGGCAAGTTCCTTGCACTGTGAAAAATCAGTGTGGTGAAGAGATAACAGTGCTCATCTGGGTTAGGTGCTGTCAGAAAGAGCTGTTGGCTGGGTTAGGTGCTGTCAGAAAGAGCTGTTGGCTGGGATGTTGTGAATTGAGTGTTTATGTTTTAGCATCTGCTCATTAGGTTTTATCAACAACAAAAGGAGGAGCAAAGATGAGATGAGTTCACACCAGGTTCCCTTCAGAGCACCTTCACATTGGGCAGAAGGGTGCTCTGGGGAGGAGACACTCAAGAAATGGACAAAAATAGGGGGAAATGCCTGGTGATGGACAGCCTTGTGCTTGCAGCTACCAGGCACGTGCTGTTTCTTCATCTGCATCATGCTTGGTGGTTAGGCCAGAGGTTCAAGTGGTTGTTAACAGCCCCATTTGAACAGGTCCCTCTGTTGACCTCCAGACTTTAGGGAAGGAGCTTGTCTGTGGTGTTTAACATTTCTTCCTTTCAGAAAGTCTTCAGATTCCCTAAATGTGAGCTGAGATTCCCCACATAGGCTATTACACTTGATTTACTTTGTAACTGAAAATTGTTAACAAGGATTTAACTGCTATTGTGGAAATAAACTCAAGAGCGAGAGGTGTAGCACTGGGTGATTGCTTGAACCAGCTGATGGCATTAATGTGTGTGGAGCTCTGGGTGGGCACACTTGGAAATTAGTATATTGCTTAATTGGACTTAATAAAAGCAAATTATAGCTGCTGTTCCAGAAGTGCTGCTAGATTTGTAGCAAGGTTTTTACCCCTGAGATCAGATAGTGGCATGCTGTGGTTGGTCAAGGGCTACCAGGCACACCAAGTCACACAGAACTGCAGAGTAAGAGGGCTGGAAGGGATCTCTGGAGATCATCCAGTCCAACCCCCCCCGCCAGAGCAGGTTCAACTACAGCAGGTTTCACAGGAACACAATGTCCAGGGGGCTTTGAATAACTCCAGAGACGGAGACTCCACCACCTCTCTGGACAGCCTGTTCCAGTGCTCTGCCACCCTCCAAGTAAAGAAGTTACTCCTCACATTTAGATGGAACTTCCTATACTCAAGTTTGTACTCTATTACTTCTTGTCCTGTCACTGGCACCTATGAAAAAAGACTGGACCTGTCCTTCCCACAGGTTTTCTGTCCTTCTCCAGATTTTAAGTATTGAAAGATCCCCGCTTGGAGTTTTCTTTAGGATAAAAAGCCCCAAGTCCCTCAGCCTTATTTCATGACTGTTCTAGTTCCCTGATCATCTCTGTAGCCCTTTGCTCTCAAGCAGATCCCTATCCATCTTGAGCTGGGGAGCCCAGGACTGGACACAATATTCCAGATGAGGCCTTAGCAGGGCAGCTTAGAGGGGAGGAGAACATCCCTTGACCTGCTGGCCACACTTTTCTTGATGCACCTCAGGATACCTGGCCACAAGGGCACATTGCTAGCTCATGGTCTTCCTGTTGTCCACTAGCACTCCCAGGTATTTTTCCACAGAGCTGATTTCCAGCAGGTCAGCCCCTCACCTGCACTGTTGCAGGGGGATTTGATTCCCTAGGTGCAGGACCCTACACTTTCCCTTGAACTTTATGAGATTACAAAATGTATGGTCCATCCCAGAAGGGAAACTTTGTAGGTCCAGAAAATTTTTTTGTCAATACTTTGGGCAGGTAGCACAAAGCAGCCTGCTGTTTGGTATGACCTTCCTGGTGGTGTGTCTCCCATGCTGTTCCTGTGGTGGGGAAGGGTTGGTGGTCAAGGCTCAGATGGGCTCTGGGTCTGGTCAGAGTAAGATAAACCCTTCACCATGGCACCTGGGGGTCATCACTGGCCAAGAAGACAAAGAGTGTCCTGGTTCCTGTGCAAGATGTCTCCCAGCTTACCTATAACCTTTCTTGGACTACAGAGCTGTCAGTGGGTCAGAGTGGTTGACCAAGTTGATGTCCCTACAGGTAGATCCCTGAAGCTGGTGTGGTCCTTCCCACTTGACAGCAAAGTAGTTTTGTTCTGCCTCTACTTTGTTGATGCCATTGGAGGCTCTGGGCCACAAAGCTGGGCAGTTGCTGCAGCTGGTCTGCCCTGTTTGAGCCTGATCTGCCCATCTTACCAGCAGCTGGCTTTTGGCAATGCATCCTTCAGAAGCACAAGCATGTGAAACTTGGTGCTTGTTTTCTTGGTCTGTCCTTGCAGTCTTCAGCTCAGGATCATGCTCACAGCACTGGCTCACAGCTAGAGATGACCTTTTTGCAGATGTGAAGTGGGGAAGCCTCTTCCAGGAGCATGTTTTCAGAACATAGCTAATATGGTCCTCCAATCAGTGTCTGAAGGTAGGTCAAGAAGGACAAATATAATGAAGTTTGGGGAAGGAATGCTGTGCTAATGCTTCAGTGATGAGAAGACCCAGTTTTTGTGTCCTTGACTTCTGGAGTTAAGGCCATAACCTAAATGGGCTAGATGCTCTGGTGCCTGTGAACCTGGTGTGTCTGTGGGGAGATGCACATGGGAGTGGCTCAGAGCTTGGGGAAGACTCTGGTAAGAATCACAAGGCCTGAGCTTGGCTCATCCCTGCTGACCGCATTGCCTTAAATCACCTGGTCTTTGTAATAGCTTATTTACCTTGGCTTACAAAAACATGGCCAGGTGGAAGTCAGGGCTGGTTTGAGCAAACACAGCCTACAACAGCTCTTGGAGCAAGGCTTGACAGGCACATATGTAGTGCTATGGGCAGTGGTTTGCCCTGTGGATGTCCATCAGCTCTCCTGGATTTAAGGAACATTTTGGTGTCTCTGCACTTTTACAAAAGCAGTAGAAGAGAATGGAGATTTCAGCTGGGACCTCAGGCTCCAGAAGGAGAAGAATTATAGCAGTTTGTCTTGTCCAAGAGAGTTTGTTCACCAAAGAAGGTCTGATTCTGGTCAAAGAATCTGCTCTTGATAGAACAGGTTGAGTAACAGAAAACCTGGGTGAGATAGGCTCCAAAAGCGTGCTGCGTTACTGTGCCCATCCTTGAAAACTAAGGTTGTAACACGAAACTGTGTGTAGAGTAGTGGTGGCTCCTTATAGGGCACTGGGCAACTCTACAATGCAGATACCTGATAATGAAGGAGGAGGAGGGGTGTGTGTGTGTGTCTCAGTGTAGCTGTAAGTATTTCCTGAAAAGCCATCTGCTTGTCATGGTACAAAAAATAAATCACGGAATGGTAAAGGTTGAATGGGTTCTCTGGAGATCGTCTAGTTCAGCTCCCCCCTGCCCCACTAAAGCAGGGTCACCCACAGCAGCTTGCCCAGGATCACAATGGCCAGGTATCTTTGGAATTTCTCCAGGGAAGAAGACCTCACAACTTCTCTGGCCAGCCTGCTCCAGGGCTTCAGCACCCTCACACCAAAGTTCTTTCTCCTGTTCAGGTGGAATCTCCTGGGTTCCAGAAAGGGACAAAGCATGAGCACCTCTCAGGAAAGAAGTTTTTCTCCTCTGTCCACTCTGAAGACATGAAAGCCAGCGGGTGTTGTCTGTGGCAGGGAAAAGAAGGTATATTTCTCTGCATTGTTTCCTGGTGTGGAGCCAAAGGGTGGAAGTTTATACTTAAGGTTCACTACAGCTGTTTAAAGTGCTGCTGTCTTGTGCCAGCCGTACCACCTGAATGGCCAAGGGATATATATAAAACTTCAATTATTTTCTGAAGGTTTGTTGTTATTCATTTGGAGATGGATGAGAGGAGATTCCTCATGAATGATGTAACCTACATGGACTCTGTTCTATCCAACGGTGTGAGCTGAAAAATTAGGGAGCCAAAACCAGGTCAAACTGAAACTTTTCTTTTT